>OX422220.1:194330700-197063960 GCA_949130495.1 Sambucus nigra
TGAAATATTTTTCACCTTGGTAAAAGTGAAATTGTGAAAAGTAATTCCACCTATTTGGATTTAAATTTATTCACAAATGTTGTCCAAAAATCACATAATATAGGGCCTGTCATATATTTACAATTTTTTAACTCGAAACAGGTAAAAATGCATTCTTTTTTGGGATATAGAAATACCTAATCTAGTGTAATCTATTCTAGCTATTACAAAGGGGAGGCGGTGCAGCCACGTTGCTGGTAAGACTCGAACCTTGGAGGTTTCCAAGGTCGGGTAGGTGTCCTACCACTGGGACAACCCCACTCGCCCGTAAGAGTGCATTTAACCTTTTTACTCTTTGCCTAAATTGAAAAATATATCACCCGAAGCAAATGAGACCTCAAATGCTATTCAGTACCTTTCTATATTTGAAAGTTGATCTCTTGAAGCCATACATACTGGGTTTTAATTTTACAGGCATGCTAATTCTTCTTTTTTCTTTTTTCCGTTTTCCCTAGGGACAAGGATGGATACCACTGGCTCACTGGAAGAGTTGATGATGTTATTAATGTCAGGTACCTTCAGAAGTTTTTTCTTATTCATAATTGATGAATCATACAATGTTCCAATCGAAAAGGGTCCATCCAAAGTTTTGTTTTCCATCTGATGATTTGTTTTTCCTAATCTGGAAAACCAGATTTGTACATTTTTGGAAATCAGCTCCATGCATGTCCCAAAAGTTTACCCCACACTAATAGGGATAGAAAATAGATTTGGAAATCCTTCATTTTTGTCTAGTATCTATGGTTTGAGGATGAACAGAGAAAGGAAAGATGCGATGAATAAGAGGTTGTGTCTTATCTGCACACGCCCCAAGATGTTTATCTGTACTATATATACAATGTATAGAGTGCGAAAAACAAGTGATTTGTACTTTTAATATAGGAACAAAACTACCTATCATTTTCCAGGTATTTTAAGTGAGTGAAATTCTTTACTCGTGTAACGTAAGGCGCACACGATCCTTTGTGGAAAGGATTAGGATTCCTTTGCGAGGATATATGGTTATTTTTCCTAAGAATTAGAAGGATGTTCTTTCTCCTCAGGATTAGAAAGCCTTCCATATCCAGGTTAAGCATACATAACATCTTACAACAGTTTGTTTAGTATGTCTAAAAAAGGGCAAACCCAGTGAACGAGTCTCCCGCCACTGTGGGTTAGATGCACGCAGCGTTACCCCTACATATACAGAGAGGCTGTTTCCGTGACTCGAACATGTGACTTCCAGGTCCCATGTCACAATGGGACAACCTTACCATTGCTCTAGGTTCACACCTTTTGTTTGTTTAGTACGTCTAAAGGATCAAAATCTGATCATATGTTATGATCTGCTCTTTAGGAATTTTGGATTTTAATAGTAAAACCAAAGTAAACTCCTTGATGAGGTGGGCCTTTTGCTAAATCTTCCCGAATTTCACTTTTTCTAGACCTCTTTAACTAATAGTGACCAATTTAGAAAAACGAACTCTTTTATCAGAATATTCTGCTTCAGATATTACTCAATAAACAAGTAAAAATAAAAATTCTAACACGCTACATATGGTTGATGCACTTGCAAATTTTGGCATACCATTGTCTGGAAGTAATATATGAAGATATCGCTTGGATTGTGATTCTTAATATATTTACTTATTAGATTTCTAACATACACAGTGGGCACCGTATCAGCACAGCCGAAGTAGAATCTGCTCTAGTTTCGCATCCCCAATGTGCTGAGGCTGCTGTGGTCGGTGTTGAGCACGAGGTACCTTTCTTTCTGTTTGTGAATCAGTGTCTTAGATTCTCTAATTTCTTGCAATATTTATTATTACTATTGTTATCAATTATTAGGTTAAAGGGCAGGGCATATATGCATTTGTTAGCCTGGTGGAAGGTGTTCCATACAGTGATGAGCTCCGGAGAAGTCTTGTGCTTGCTGTGAGAAACCAGGTTTGTTTAATTTCCCGTGCCTTTTTTAATGTGATAAAAAAATTCAAATAACTTTTAAAAAAGTGTATACTCGTCCATTCTGTCATCAATCATTTCTGGGTTGGTTGGTGAGTTACCCCCAAAAAAGCATCGATATGCATAAGAGCCATTGCTGGGTGTGTGTGCAAGCGAGACAGAGATGGAGTGAGCAACTTTTAGAATGTTATATGACTCTAATGCTGTGTATGTAGGTTAATCAGTTGTCCCTTCTTTAAATCATTAACTATAAGAAACCAGGGTCCTCATGCATAACTTTTGACCAGATTAATAAATGTTTTCATAGTAGATAAGTTAAGAGAAAATCAGCTTACATGGTGTGAGCACATCCATCAGACCAAGACCAATAAGTTTCCTAATAAGGAAAGTTGATTTGATTAATATGTAAGTAGTTTCTCAACTGATTTTTATGAAAATAGTACAAGGACGACACATTATCTTGTGATTTAAAAGGAGATAGTGTAAGTAAGGCATGATGGAGACGTACGGTTATATTAAGTGAACTAAGCTGAGTGAATGAGTTCGTTTGCTCTATTCTGGTTTCAGCACACAAGTATAAATCATAGCTTGACTTGTAAAGATATCTACTTGTACTCCCTCAGTTTCTAATAAACAGCCCTACTTTCCTATTTACCTAAATTAAGAGTTCACTTTGAAAATCCATGGATTAAGTTCTTGTGGATTACCAAAATGGATGGTTTAGATAATTTTATTGAATAATAAATAAATTAAATTATAGGGTAAAATGCAAATTTAATCCCAAGGTTGGGGTGAATTTGATATCCACATACTTTCGAAAGTTGCAAATTGTACCCCAAGGTACATTTAGTGATGCAATTTTAACCTTCCGCCAGTCTCTCGTTTGAAAAATTGATGGAAAGTTGATTGGGCTCATGCCATGCCATGTCATCTCTCTCTCTCTCTCTCTCTCTCTCTATATATATATATATATATATATATATATATACCATGCTCTCTCTCTCTCTAAGATTTCTCTCTCCCCTACATCTACTACATCCACTGTTGTTAAAGGCGTGCCTAGTCTCCAGGCTCACCTAGGCGATACATCAGCGCTTGCCTCACTTCGGCAAGGCTCCTTCGATAAGGCACGTGCCTTTTGCTCCTAGGCCCCAGGCTCAAGGCGCGGCTTAGGCGTGCCTCATTTATTATTATTTTTGGATAATTCCCAATATAAGAATTGACCAATTGATATACTGATTTTGCATATTTTTCAATAGAATATAGAAGATTAGACGATCACCCCCAAACTAACCAAACTACTACATCCTTGATTCCTAATGAAACTTTATCTTTCTCACTAGTCAATGGTTTAAAAATCACTTGAGGCGAATCACAAAAAAATCGCCTCGAGGCGTAAGCCTCGGGGTTGAATTTGAAGCTTACGCCTCGATGCGCCTCACGCCATTTTGTCGAGGCGCGACCCCCCCCCCCCCCCCCCCCCCCCCCTCTTCTTTCACGAACTTTTTTTTTTTTTTGGTTATTTTAATATATGCAGACGATTGATACACACACACACACCAGGGGCGGATCTTGTGGGGGGGGGGGGGGGGGGGGGGGGGAGGAGGAGCGGACTCCTGAGATTTCAAGAAAAATTATCGAGTATATTTTTCTTAGAGTGCTATGTGGGAAGATAAGAAGTTAGAGATGAAGAAATCAAGGTTTTCGTAACTTTAGGGTGAGAAAAGTAATATGTTCTATAGTTTTTAAAGAAAACCCTACGCTCCTTTCCAATTACCAGCCGCGGCTGTTTTCTCTCTCAAATCACATGCCAAGTTTCAGTCACTCCCTCACACTGTCGAAGCCGGACACCACCCAGCCCTCTTCTCCGGCAACTCGCAAGCGGTTATTATTCTCTCTACCACCGGCCCCACCCACCCATGGCTGTTCGTTATTGACGAGCGTCCTATCTCCTCTCCGGAAAATTGCAATCAATATCCGACTAGTAGTAGGTATACTTGATTCAATTTTTTAATGTTTTGTTTTGTTTACATGTTTCTCAACTGTCATTAGACTAGAAGTAGTTGTTTGCTGTATGTTCTGTTTAAAGGTTTGCTGTATGTTTGTTGATCTATAAACTGTCATTAGATTTTTTAGTAGAAGTAGTTGATCTATAGACTAGAAGTAGTTGTTTGATCTATAAACTGTCATTAGATTTTTTAGTGTTTTGTTTTAATCTGCTGATGTTTTGTTTAATTGTTTAACTATTATCTCTTTTGATTTAACTGTTTTTGGAAATTATTATGTTCAATTGTTCTCACTTATGAGTTGGGTTTGTTTATTTATTTATTTTTCAAAATATGTATTATAACTGAAATTAATTGTATAATATAACATTTAAACATTCAAAATACCCTCCCTCCCCAAAATTGTATAGCATTCAAAATAACCCAATATATTTTTAGAGCTAAATATTTGTACAACACTCAAAATAACCCCAAAAATTCTGCTCAGGGGCTCCCGTCCCCGAGACAAAAATCCTGGATCCGTCACTGACACACACACACACACACACACACACACACACACATATATATATATATATATATTATGATTGTATGTACATACTAATGATTTTTTTAAAATTCACTACATTTTTAAAGGTTAAAGAGCTCTTTATTTTTCTAAAATTGCACTTAACTTAAAAAAATTGTTGTTTTAATCTACTAACTCTTATTATTTTTTTGTTTTAAAATTGCATTTAACTTATACTATTTACTTTTTTATGTTAATTTTAAAAAAAAACCAATGTCATATTATAAAATAACCATTGTGGCTGAAATTAAAAAAAAGATTTTATCAATTTGATCTTGCATTGATTAATTTATTGTCATATTATAAAATAACCAATATGTGAATGAAACTAAAAAAAATAATTTTGTTAATTTGATTTTGCATTGATTAATTTATTATCATATTATAAAATTAACAATATGTAAATGAAAAAAAAAATGATTTTGCATAGATTGATTTATTGTCATATTGTAAAATACCCAATATGTTAGAATTTATTAAATTGTTTTGAGAAAAAAGTTCATCTCGAGTGAACAAGAAAATGTTCAACTTATGTGAGCAAGCCTTCAAAGATGTGTTTTTTTATAGTTTTCTTTTATATTTATTTGTTATTTTATTTTTATGGTTTTTTTAGTATTTTTTAATGTTATTTTGCTCCTTTTTTTTACGGTGAGGCTTACATTTCAATACGCCTCGAGGGTTACGCCTTACCTCGCCTCGCTGGAGCTAAAACGCCTCACCTTGCCTCGCGCCATTTTAAACATTGTCACTAGCCCTACTTAAGTTAAAGGAACAAAAAAAATTGAACTCCAAGAGTGTTGCACCATTGAACAATTTTTGTGGATGTAGATTTTTCTTGACACACATTGGAGTATCTTTTTTCAAATAATTCAATATCCTTTCTTTTGTTGATTATTGGATAATTAAATTGTTAAATAAATTTGATATTTAAATATATATTTTTTCCATATGTGTGTATAAACTCTATCTTCTTGTCTCTCCATAACCATGTATATAGTAATATATGCTATACATTTCAATTTTTAGATAATATCTGGTCTTATTATTATAAATATACGACTTTTGAATGTTTTATAGATTTTGCACCTCATTTCGATGAGGCTTGCTCCTCACCCTGCGCCTAGGCTCCACTGGAACTTTGGCGCGCATTTCGCCTCTGACAATTATGCCTATACCATTTGAGGTGCACCCACCATCCATATTCTTTTCGCTCGATGGCGGAAACCTCTTATGGTGGTGGCTACCCTCAATAACCACTCTCTCAAACCCATTTTCTCCATTCCGCCCCTCTAAAATCCATTCCCCCCCCTCCCCCTCCCTCTCTCTCTCTCTCTCTCTCTATATATATATATATATATGAATATATATATATATATATAATCCCAACACAACTCACACAAATATATACAAATACGCACACATACACACACTGCATGGGTATTAAAGGGTGTGAGTTTTGTGTGTATTTCGAGAAGAATCGGGTGTTGTAGTGTGGATGTTGGGTGTGTGTTAATGGTGTATGGGTATATATATATATATATATATAATTGTTCTAATGGTGTATAGGGGAGAGAGAGTTTGCAACTTTTGAAAGTTGTGGATGTCAAATTCACCCAAAACCTTGGGTTAAATTTAAATTTTCTCCTAAATTATATATAGGATATTATGGTAAGAAAATATTGGATTGTTTTTTTTCCTCATAATTTACAGATTGGCGTAATTTTGAAAAAAAATAAAATTTCAGAAATCTCAAAATGTTTTCTAGTTCCTTAGGAATCGAAATCGAAAACTACGTAGCAGTGTTGCCTAGAACGTAGATCACTTTGGGCAGTGTACTAATTGTGGTAGGGTATACCGGTTAGGAGTAGACTTAATTGGGGCATTTCGTGGTTTGTTTGGAACTATTATCTGTTAGTACCATAAAAAGTGTATATATATAGCACACCCAAACATACATAGTGTTTATATATATATATATATATATATATATATATATATAGGGAGAGGTTCACAAGTGAACCTAAAAGATGAACTTTTTAATGAACCTTAAAAAAATAACACCTAACAACTCATAAATTTTAATTTCTATGTTAAAATGGTCCGCGCCAGCGGCAACGAACACGTGTGTCGATCGATCCCCAACCCCACCCCCCTCACCTGCCCTCGCCTCCAATCCCAACCACCACCATCACATGACAGTCCTTATAGCAACCCTTATGGCAGTAGGGCTGCCATGGGGGAGGGGGTGGGGGGTGGGGGGTGGGGGATCGATCGACACACGTGTTCGTTGCTGCTGGCGCGTACCAATTACAACATATGAATTAAAATTAATGAGTTGTTAGGTGCTATTTTATTAAGGTTCATTAAAAAGTTCATCTTTTAGGTTCACTTGTGAACCTATATATATATATATATATATATATATATATAGGTTAGGTGGTTGTATTAGGAACATCATATGAGGGCACCTACGTTTTTGTAGATCTTCTCGAGATGGGGCGATCGGGAGAACATAGAATATTTATACTTCCTTTCTTGTTTTTAACATGGAGCTTTTGGGGAAAGGTCCAATCTAACTTAAAAATGTGTAAAAATAGGACACACCACATAATTTTATAAATTTAGTCCCTTTACTAAAAAGACTGAAAAATGACCATTTGACAACTCATACAAAAGAACCATAAAAAATTCAAAAGTCCATAATTTCAAATCTACAAATCCAAAATTCACAAAATTAATATATTTGAAATCTATTCATCGAGATCTATCCAACAGCACCCATATTCAATGTTTTTTGACAAAAAATCAAAACAGATAAATTTACTATTTCACTAAAAACTCTATTTTTTCTGACGAAAACTCAATTTTTTTCGGCAAAACCTCTATTTTTCCCAGCGAAAGCTACATTTTTTGGTCGAAGGCTCTATTTTTTCCTGCAAAAAGCTCCATTTTTTCTGGAGTTGGCGCGAACTAAAAAAATGAAAGAAATATATGAAAAGAGAAACAATCCGCGCGAGGATATCGGCCTTCCGACGAGGATTCCAGTGGGTGGGTGTGGGGTGGAGTAGAGTGGAGTGGAGGTGTGGTTGACATAAATGACGCCAAATGGGAACAAGAAAAGAGGACTCGCGTCTCAACTCTCTCTAATCAATATCTCATAAAATGCAAGTATGCCTCAAATGAGGCTACATGTGGGTATTTATTTGAAGGAGGTTGCTTGGCCTCTAAGCTAAGAATCTAACTACAATTATTTTCCTAGGAGCCAATAACCTTCCTTCTAAATAGTAAATAAAAGGAAAATACATTGAAATACTAAAAATAACAGAAAGACTGAAAATGACAAATATGACAAAAAAGACCTTATTTACATGACTATCCCCCCTTGAAAGAGTTCGTCCTCGAACTCAGAGGGGAAGACCTTCTGTGTCACCATCGATGATAGTAAATTGGAGTTGGCTGGGGTGGGACTTTCGTCTTCTTCTCAAGATACTCAGGATCGCCCGAAGGTAGGAGAGCGCGACTTCGTGGGAGAGAGCAGTCCGATGCTCTATGGCCAATCACCCCACAATTGTAACATTTGAATGTTACCGGGTGAGTGAGTGCATGAGGTGAAACTGTGGGCGTCAGAGCAGCTGAGGTAGGCGGGGTCACAGGAGGAGCAGTAAAAGTCACGGGTGTTGGAGGAGCTGGAGTGGAGCGGCCACGGGGTGGAGGGGCTGTCTGATGGAATGACTCGACTTTAGTGGCGTACTCAACCGTCTCGGCAAAGGAGGTGACGTCATGTAAAACGAGATCTCTCTGGATATAACTCTGAAGACCGTGGATATACCGACTAATCCGCTGTTTTTCACTCTCACCGAGGCGGGCACGAGTACAAAGAAGCTGAAAGCGCTATGTATAGTCTAAGACTGTAGTGTCCTGCTGAAGAGATTGGACCCGTAAAAAGAGATCACGCTAGTAAGTAGAGGGAACAAAAGCGGTCATCGACTGTGCTCGAAGCTCTGCCCAAGACTGTATAGGAGGCTGACCCTCAAGAACACGACGCTGCTTCAAATCATTTCACCATACACTCTCGTAGTCTTGAAAGTTGGTGGCTGATAATAGAACACACCGGCGACCTTTTAGTCGCTTGTACTTAGGGCTGTAAACGGATATTCGAAAATCCGCATTCGTCCGATATCCGAATCCGCGGATATTTATCCGAAAATATGGAAACGGATACGAATATGGATACTCTATAAAAATATCCGAGAAAACGGATACGGATACGGATAGTACTAGTATCCGACACGGATAATCCGTATCCGATGCGAAGTATCCATTTTATCGGATATCCGTATCCGTCAAACATATGTTTAAAATATTACTAATAATATTAGTACTACTATTACTAATAAAATAATATTAAAAAAAACTTAATCGTTTATTCCCCAAAACAAAATAAACATATTTCACTCAAAACAAAAACACCCTAAAGTTATTATTTTATTGGGCATATTATAAAATGTCATGTATTATTATTTTATTGGGTATATTATCATCGAGTTACACTAAAGTTACAATACACCCTATTACACACAACATACACCGACTAAAGAACATATACTCCACTCAAAATAAAAAAAACTAACTTCGTTTCTCTTTCGTACAAAACAAGAGAAAAGAAACTCTCATGTGGTTGTTCGTTAGTTTTCTTAATTATAAATAAATGTAAGAGAGAAACAGAAAATAATGTAAGAGAGAAACATAATAGTAGGGGTGTTCAAAAAACCGACTAGACCGACGGACCGAACCGAATCAAACCGACCCGACCCTTTTTTTCGGTTTTTTTTCTTAATCGGTCCGGTCTTGGTTTATTTTTTTGGTGGACCGACTTAATCGATCCGGTCCACGGTTTACAGTTTCAAAAACCCTGGTTGGACCGACCCGGACCGACTCTATATAAAATAATATATTTCTACATATATATGTATATATATAACATAAATAAATAGTAAAAGTATATATTTTAATATTTGACTAGTTTAGATTATAGTTTAATCCAATAGTAGGTTTGTTTTAATTGTAGGTTTTGATAGTTTTTAGTTTTTAATGTTTGGAAAAATTAGAGTCGGGTATATTTTTATTATTATAAATGATGTAATTCATTAATGTGAGGACCGACTAGTTAGACCGGACCGACCCTATAAAAAGCCGAACCGATTAGGGTTGGTTAACCGACATTATCGGTCCGGTCTCGGTCCATTTTTTTTAGAGAACTGACCAAGTCGATCCGGTCCAAAAAAACCTCAAAACCGGACCAAAT
This sequence comes from Sambucus nigra, assembly GCA_949130495.1. NCBI lineage: Eukaryota > Viridiplantae > Streptophyta > Magnoliopsida > Dipsacales > Adoxaceae > Sambucus > Sambucus nigra. The sequence goes on from OX422220.1 coordinate 194,340,560, forward strand.
CGGATCGCGAACACCCCTACATAATAGAATGTAAGAGAGAAACAAAAAAGTAAAGAGACAGTTTTGATTGTGATGAGAACTGAAGTTAACGTGTATATTATATACAAAATAAAAATGTATACTTATTAAAATAAAAATATCAGTATGTTTTGAAGACAAAAGGTCCATGAGGTTATCATTCTCAATAATTTTGATTAATCTAAAAGGTGCATATTTATTTCTACTATCATGGAATGCAACTGTTATTTTTTTTTTTGGATGACTTTAAGCTTATATGGTTGTAAAGTATGGATGACTTTAAGCCATATTATCATTATGGAATGATACTATTATTATGGGATCCATAATTGTTGATGTTAGGAGGCAGTAATTTTGTTATATATTTATTTGGATTGGATTGGATATTTTAATTGTTATTTTTTGCGATGGCTAAATAATGTAAACGGATACGGATATTATCCGAATCCGAGGTATCCGAGCGGATACGGATATGGATAGTTGTTTTAACTATCCGGGCGGATACGGATACGAATACGGATAGTACATTCACATAGCGGATACGGATATGGAAAACATGGTATCCGATCCGTATCCATCCGTTTACCACCCCTACTACTCGAATATCCTCTCCATGGTGGCAAGCCAGTCAACAACGGCATCGGGTTGTAGGTGGCCATCGAATGTCGGGATATCCACCCAAATATCACCCTGCATACTCTGTGACAATAACTGAAGGGCTAAGTTTAATGGTGTCACCACTTTGTAGGGCCAAGGCATCCTCATCTAGGTAATCATCGCCTAGCGGAGGCTCGCTAAGTAGCACTTTCTGTGGCTATCTTCGAGGCTGTGGATGAGGAGGATCAGGAGTTGTGGTGGAGGTAAAGGGGCTGGTGGAGGAGGAATGTAAGGGAGAATGACCTCTCATGGTGGGGAAGGAGGTGGAGCGGGGACCAACGGTTGGCGGTAGGGGCAGTGGTTCATCTGGTGCCCCTTGTGATAACACAAATAATAATATCGCTCTGAGAGAGGTACATACGGAGTGACCTTCGGACCCAATCAAAAGGGGAGAAATCGGTGCACCACTCAGTGGGAGGGGGAGACTCGAACTCTGGGGCAAAGTGGGTTCGGGGTGATGGTGGGCCGTCATGTGGGGTAGGCTAATCCACTCCCGTACTCGCTCTTGTGAATCAACGCGGGGGGAAATGGACGGAGCGTGCATCCCACACAGGAGGGTGGGGTACATGTGTCGGGTGGCTGGGTGGTGGGGACGTGTGTAGAAAGGTGGGGACGAAGCGTGTGGAAGGCTATATGGGTGGGTGATGGTGAATATTAGTTGGTGAGGCTGGAGGTATGGAGGAAAGATGATGAGGTTCGAGGTGTTTTTATGGGTGATGGCGAGGATAGTGAATGGGGTGGAACAAGAATACGAGGTGTGGAGGAAGGTGTGGTGAGGGGACATGGTGGTGTGATGATGGTTTTGGTGGTGGTGGAGGGTATTTTGGGAATTCTTGTGAAATTTGGGGGTTGAAGGTATTTGGGATTTGTGGGGGTTGAAATTCTAGGGTTTGTTGTTCAAGATTTAGGTCAAGATGCGTGGTGGATTCATCTAGTACCGGAATTGTTACCTTTGCACAAGGGTGAGTTGGATTTGACCCCTTTGTGTGCTGAATGTCACCGATCATCTCGGCTATTGTTGGAGAATATGTTCCGATCATGGGTGGTACACATAATGGAGAAGAAACTACCAAAAAAGCCTCGGAATGAACCAGAGGTGCTGGATGACCCTCGGTAGGGCTGTCCGAGTGGTGGAACCCTCGCCCCAAGTTTGCGGGCTGTTCGGATGCAACCAGGGGCTGAATCGGGTTCGTTAGGTCTTGATTTGGATTGTTTGGCTTTGGAGGAGATATCCGGCAGGATGGGGCTGATTTTCGGTGGGTTGGGGCAGATCCGGGTGCAGAACGGACTGAATTTGGGACCAGGTTTGGACAGCTTGGGGTTTCGAAGGGTGGTGGGATTGTTTCGGGTTGGATTGGTTATTCAGTTTTTTTTTGGTATTTCGGGCAGTTGGTGGTGCGCCACCCTTTGTGGTGATGTTTTCTTGAATGTATATGGGGCTAGGGTTTGTAGGAATAATTTTTTTTTTTTTTTTTAGTTTGTTTGTGGTAGGGGTGCAAAATGGGTTGATTTTGGATTATTAGAATTAGGGTTTTGAGATGATACCGGGGCGGTGCATGGTTAGCCAACGGTGGTTGTAGATGGAGGGAGTCGCGCGTCGATCTCATCCATTCGGGCCATCAATCGGTTGATGACTTCTACAAGACTATCCTTGGGAGTTTCCTCGGGGGTTTGCATCTTTCTTGAACCCATCGTGACGTTGTTTCTGAGTTTTTGTTTTTTTACAACAACAATATCGGGTAGAACCGACTAGGTTTTGATACCAATTGACGTAAATGACGCCGAATGAGAACAAGAAAAGAGGACTCTCGTCTCAACTCTTTCTAATCAATATCTCATAAAATGGGAATGCCTTAAATGATGAGGGTAAGGGCCCGTTTGGTTCTATATTCAAAAATTTCGATTAAAATGTTGTTTTTAAATACAGTTTTAAAATTCAGTTTTTTTGTTTATAAATATTGGTGCGCGTTTGGTAAACTTATTTTTAAATACAGTTTTTTGAAAATTGGATAAAATTAACAAACATGTATATTTATATTATACATATATATGTGTGGGTATGTATGTGTGTGTGTATATATATAAACACATACATAAAACTTTCATACATATATATAAATTTACATACATACATCATAAATTATATACATGTACATTTGATATCACGTATCTTTATATATATTTAATGAGTTATGTTGGGGGGTTTAACTATATATATTTTATATTATTCCATACATTAATAATAAAACTATATATAAGTATCATGTATCTATTAGTAATATCATTTAACACAAGGATGTTAGTATATTAGATAATTTAATAATATAAATATATGTAATTTTGTGTATATGTAAATGTATATTTTTTATTTATAAAAATCACACATATTAATGTATTATGTATGTATATTATATATTAAGGTATAAATGTATTGAAATATTAATAATGAATAATTTTGAATTGAAAATAAAAAAGAGAAGTTATAAAACACCCTTTTGTTGTTTTATGAAAAACTTGATTATAACACATAAATATTATAATTCAGTATTTAAAAACAGGTTGCCAAACGCAATTTTTTTATCAGAATTGTATTTAAATACAGAAAACAGAATTATAATTGCAAACCAAACAGGCCCTAAGTATGGGTATTTATAGGAAGCAGGTTGCTTGGCTTCTAAGCTAAAAATCTAATTACAATTATATCCCTAGGAGCCAATAATCTTCCTTCTTCTAAACACTAAACAAAAGGAAAATATAATGAAATACTAAAATAAAAGGATTAAAAATGACAAAAAGGCCCTTATTCACATCAGTGGTTATGTGTATATTCTTAGAATGAGTTTCAAATGAGTACGAGTAAGGGTATAAAAATAAATACCTTTTTAACTAAAATAAATAAATTTTATGTACTCCCGACTTTAAAAGGTCCACACATAAATATTATTATATCACAGGGATTATATTTATAAATCTGGAAAGCAGTGTTCTATAAATCCAAATATAAGATGGAACATGACTTTGAACTATTCTCTATTTTAACATTATTATCTTCTGCGCTTCAAAACAAAAGGGGGACGGAAGATTGATTTGGGTGGCGGTACTCTGGAGGAGTATGTGATTAACATTTTGTAGCATCAAATTCAGATTGTAATTAAAAACAGCAGAAAACATGAAGTCAGGAAAAAACTTGCAACCCAAGTCTAGACAGTAGGCTGATTTTTCTTGTAGTTGATATTGCCAAGTAATTCAACTCTACATAGTGAAGCTTGTAAGTTGATTTCAGATTGGAGCATTTGCAGCCCCTGACAAAATCCATTGGGCACCTGGCCTTCCCAAGACGAGAAGCGGAAAGATAATGAGGAGAATTCTGAGGAAAATTGCTTCTAGGCAATTAGATGAGCTAGGGGACACAAGCACACTAGCAGATCCAAGTGTGGTTGATCAGCTTATTGCACTCGCTGATTGCTAAATTTCCCCAATTTTTTTTTTGTCCAGATAAGTGACCCATCAACATCATATGGTCCCCAATTCATTACCAAACTCTCAATTTCAATGTGGGATGCAAGTTTGCCGGTGAGCGAAATAATCGACAAACCAGTGTCCAAAATTTTAGCATACCCTTTGGAACCATCAATTGTTTGTGTATGTTGCAACAATAATAAAGCAATCAGGCTTTGTAGAGAATATTCAGCGGCATGTAGCCATTATGGCTGTCACGTTGGAACTTGTAAATTGCAGACCAAGTATAATGGAAGTCATGAGGGGAATATAGTTTTAACATGTTTTTGAAAAAAATAAAAATCTCGGGGTTTGTAGATAATTCATAACAAATGGTTGTTATTACTTTTTTACATTTGATATTTGTGTGGAAAATAATGTCATTTTGATTAGACAGGTTTCCTCAACATATTGATTATGTTGGCCATGCATGTAAGCGTAATTGCCAGTATCATATGGACACTGAGAATTCTATTTCCCGCGGACTTCCAACACTTTTAACAAAATTGAAGCTTAAGTTGGAATAAGTATTTTTTAATTGGGAAGTATGGTGATAAATCCTAGGATACTTTAGAAATTATGATAAAAGACAAGGTATAATCAGTTTTTTCCATAAGTTCACATGACTAATGTAGACAGTGGTGGACCAAGGATTTCTGATTGGGGGTTGCGGAAATTTTTTACAAAGGCTGGGGGTTCGGGGGCGGGAGCCCCCGAGGCGATTTTTTTTAGGATCATTTTTACTTTTTTTTGTAATTTTTTAACCCTAAAAATGTTAATATTTATATTCACCCATTTTTTTCTCCCACTTTGTTTGCAGACTCTTTTCAAAATACCTCGACAGAATATTACCCTAAATTATAAATAACAATAAAAAAATTCAACATAATTGCCCTAAATTTGAAAATATATTTCAAATTATGTTTTGACAATTAAAATTAGCAAAAAATGATAAAACTAATTTTTTTCAATGTTTTTAAAATAAACTAACAATGTTGTGACAATAAACTAATTTCAACAATCAAATTTTTAGATTAAATTAACAATGTCAACAATCTAATTTTTAAATTAAACTAACAATGTTAATTTTTACAATCAACTAATTTTTACAATAAACTATATTTTTTCAATGTTTTTACAGTAAATTAATAAAACATAAATTTTTACATAAATTTTATCATCAATTTTATCATAAATTTTTACAGTAAATTTTTTCAATGTTTTTACACAACTCAACTCAAGAAATGTCAAAAAAATAAAAACTTCAACAAAATAAAAAAATACCTGTGCAGCACGGAGAAGAAAGAGGGACGGCGCCGGCGGAGTAGCTGGAGTGGAGAGAGAGTTGAGGCCGAGATCCAGAGGAGGAGGGGCGGAGGATCTGCGGAGGAGGAGGCCGAACCGGAGGGAGCGGGAGGAGGGGAGTAGAGCGGCCGGAGGAGTAGCAGTTCCTACTGCGCTGGTAGAGAGAAGAAAGAAGATGACGGCGGTTTATTAGGGTAAAAGGAAAAAAAACGTGTGTTGTTTGTGTATGTGTAGAGATAGGGATTTTGGTTATTTTCGTTTCTGTCCCAAAAACATTACACCTTCTATTTTTAAATATTACACATAGGTCCAAAAAAAAAACCTATACTCGGGAAAAAAGTTCCGAAAAACCCGGGTGGGCGGCCGCCCACCTTCGGGACCACCTAGGTCCGCCCCTGAATGTAGATATAGTTGTACTGATGAATATAAATATAATTACATTTATTCATGTAGATATATTTACACTTACTAATGTAAATAGAGTTACAATTGCATATAAGTGTAATTTTATTTATATTAATTCTTGTAACTGTATCATTTCAATTTATCGTTAATTAATTGAAAAATTTATAGGTTTAAGATACCAATAAAACTATATTTTGGACTAATTATATATAAATAGACTTTTAAGAAATTTATTAGTTAATATTTCTTTTTAATTTTTTTATTTCTTTTTATTTTTATATGGAAGTAAACCTTCGAAAAAGTGAAAGAACAATCATGTTAGTTGTTTGATATATTATTGCTTTCGTTCTAAATTAATAATCCTGCATCTCAAATCAATAATCATGATTTTAAAGTTAGAATATAAAATTAGGTAAGATTATAAAGTTATCAATGAACACAACACAAGAGAACAATGATCAAATTGCATGTCTCGGATAAATATAGAAAATAGATTTCTTTCATTAAATATTTGAGTTTCCAACTGTGACTATTAATTAGGATGTAAGGGATGTTTGATATAAAAGTGAGCATATGGCTTGGATAATTTTTCCTTGGGAATTTTTTTTCTTGGAAGATCTGTTGTAGCAAAGACCTTTTGTTTTACGTAAAATTTGAAAAAGCAAGATCCACTTATTGGTGTCTTTTCCTTGAAGAGAGAAAGAAGTGGGAGACAAGGAAAAACAAAGGCACCATTTGATAGTAATATTTGTCATGGCAAATAAAAAATCTTTATTATTTTTCAACTTTTAGTTGCGTCTAGTAGTATTTATTTGTCCTGAAAAATAATTATAACTTACACTAAGGTACTAACACCTAAAGCACAAAAAACTAATTTGCCATGGAATTCAATTTTTTGCAGGTCCCGAAAGAATTGAATTCCAGAAAATCAATGACTTGAAAATTAATTCCAACATCTTTTCTATCAAACAAGGCCAAAGTCTCCTCGTTTTGTTCCTTTTCCTAGGTGTCTTACTCCTACTCAGTGTTCTAAAAAACGCGCCTAGGTACGAGACTTTTTAGATACGCCAAGTTTTGGCCCTAGGCGTGATCAATGATGGTCAACATTTTTTTGGGGTAAGGCGTGAAAAAACGCAAGTTTATTAGAAGTAAGGCGTGAAAAAATACGAGTTATTTTTTTTTTTTTTAGTATTTTAACTTACAAATATTTAGACATATTTTTAAGGTATGGACAATTTTAGTATTTTTAATAGCCTTGTCATAGTAAAAAAATATTAAAATATATTAAAAAATGGCTAAATACCGTTTCACGCCTTTTGACGCCTAAGGCCCGCTTAGGCTTTTAAGGCTTAAGGCTTGGCCTCCACGCCTCCGTTACCAGCGGATCAAGAAGGCCCTTATCAGAGAATGGAGAAGAACAAGAAAGAACCGCAAGCACCGCGTTTTTTAGAACCTTGCTCCTACTTTGTTTAGTAACGTTCATAATTGTTTTTCTTAAAGAGAGTCCACCTGCATTATTTAGTGGTACACAAAAAAGCTCCCTTTCTCTAAAACATTTGAAAAATATTCTCTCTCTCTCTCTAAGCAAACACTTCTTGAAAATATTTTCTCACAAAAATATTTCATATGCACAACTACAATATTGTGATATTGAGCAATTAATATTGAACGAGTGATAATATACCAAAATACTACTGTGCATAGTTTTTTGAGACAAGTTATTTTTTTATTATGGGTGTTTCATCTTGGGGGTGACAAACATTGCAAGGATTGCATCACAATTTTGGACAGAGCTGTGAAACACCTTAAAGAAAGCGACCTATTCCGCGACTCAAACACATTATTTTCTAGTGTTGAATTTTCGCATTCGGTAATTTCGTTTTATTTTCTTATTTCAGATACAACAATTTTAAGGTATTTTATTTATCTGATGTGGACTCCGATAATCACTCTGCACCCAATGGTCTTACTGGTATGAAAATACTTTTCAAATTTGAGGGGTTAAAGTTTAAAAGGTGGAGACGAAAAATGTAATTTTTTCTCACCACAAAAAAAATTAGCAACCTGGATTTTATCAAATAACCCTACTGCACCTGAACTTCCTAGAGCTAATGAGACCAGGCTAATCAAACTTGGAAGAAAATAATTTTTTATGCAAAAATTATATTTTGAATGGCCTAATTTATGTTATGCCCCGTGTAATTCTTTCAAAGAAATTTGGGAAGCCCATTAAAAAAATATGATACCGTGGAGACTGAAGCTAAAAATATGCAGTCAACCATTATCTGAAATTTCAAAAGACGGATTACAAATCAATTGTTACCCAAACTCATGAATTACAAAAAATTACACATGATATTATTTTTGAAGGAATGAAGTCGATGAGCAGTTTCAAGTAACTGTTATGAGTAATAAATTACCTCTTAGTAGGAAAAATTTATAAATACACTAAGGCGTAAATTAAACGAATTTTCACTTGAAAGTCTCATCAACCATCTTAGAATTGAGGAGGAAGCCAGGAAACAAGATTATAATGATGGAATTCTTATAGTGTCTAACAACAAGAATTATACCCAGAATCGTACTCAAGTTGATTTGAAACCAAATGAAAAACAAATGAAATATCATAAAGAAAGCCATAACTTTAAATCGAATCAGAATTAGAATAAGAATAGGTACTACCCTGCTGAAAATGGAAAGACTGGTAACACCAGACAATTTCTCAGCCTCAGGTGTAACAAGCGTGGACATATGGTCCGCAAATATCATAATGGATTTTGTCCTGCTCCACAAGCGAACCTAATCGAAGAGGACTTATGTGCCATGATTTTTAAAATTAATATAGTTAGCGGGCTTGAAGGGTAGTGGGTGGATACTGTCGGTTCTCGCCATATTTTCTATAATCGTTGTTTATTTAAGACTTATTCTTAGGCTGAAGATAAGAGAGTGTTGTTGGGTGACTCCCACTCCACTAAGGTTGTCGGTACTGAAGATGTGGAATTGAAGTTTGCTTCTGGAAAAACTTTAGTACTTAAGGAAGTGTTGCACATTCCTGAGATAAGGAAGAACTTGATTTTTGGCTATGTCCTCAACAAGAATGGTTTCACTCAGGCTTTCGGGACAGACTTATTTACCTTGATCAAAAATGAAATTTTTGTAAACAAATGTTATGCCACAGAAGGAATGTTTAAATTGAACATTGATGTTATTAATACAATTTTTCCTACTCCTTATATTGCTTATTCTTTTAATTTGTGGCATGCTCGACTTTATCATATTAATAAACTACATATTAAAAATATGAGTACTTTAGGATTAATTCCATAAATATCACTAAATAATTTTGAAACATGTGAATGGTGTACCCAAGCTAAAATAACAAAGACCCCATATAAATCTGTCATTAGAAAATTTGAACGACTTGACTTGACTCATTCGGATATTTATGAGTTGGATGGAATTATGACTAAAAATAGAAAATGTTACTTTATTACATTTATTGATAATTTCTCAAACTATTTATTTGTGGACTTAATGAAAAATAAAAACGAAGCATTTGACATGTTTAAAAATTTCCTAAACGAAATTAAAAATCAATTTAATTGAAAAATTAAGAGACTACGAGTGATAGAGGCACATAATATTATTTTGGATCTTTAATTGAATTTTATAAAACCCATGGCATTATTCACAAAAAAGTAACCCCTAATTCTCTACGAAATAAAAAACAGGACTTTAATTGAATTATTAGTTGCTATTTTATTAAGTTCGAGTGCTTCCTCATAGTGGTGAGGAGAAATCACTTTAATGGTGTGTCACATCCTTCATATAATTCGTAATAATAAAATAAAAATATCTTCTTATGAAATTTGGGAAAACATTAAGCCAAATGTGTCATATTTTAGAACGTGAGTGTGCCTAGCCTATGTACGTACTCTCGACCCTAAGAGGTCTAAATTGGATAGTAGAGCATATGAGTGCATCTCTATTGGCTACATAGTTAAAAACAAAGCATATAGATAATATGATTTGAAAAATCAAGTTATTATCGAATCAAACGAGGCTGATTTTTATGAAGATAAATTTCCATTTAAATTGAGAAATAGTGGGGGCTCGATATCCACTAGCATTTCTATTCCTAAAAATTAATAACCTAAATCTATTTTGGAACCAAGAAAAATTAAAAGAGCTTGTATTGAAAAAAATTTGGTCTCGACCTTTACGCTTACACATTAGAGGATGATCCTAATACCCTTCAAGAAGCCTTGTATTCTTTAGATGCTAATTTGAGAATGGGAATTCTATGGATTTATTCGTATATTAGGCTAAACACACACAAATTCAAATTTTAATAAATTTTACCTTGATCTAATTTAGTGTGCATGTAATGATGAAGACCAAGATAAATAAGCCAAGCCACATAATCAAGCATGTGAAGAAGTAAGGAAAAATCCCTTTCGAAAAAAACCTCTATTTCAGTACTGTATCAGAACTGACAAATACTATACGACTTACAGAGTACTTAGATCCCTATGTATAATGCATAGTTCTTCAAGTCTTCTATAGATACGAAACAATCTAGCACCGTCCACATGAAGCTACCGATCAACCTTCTTCTTCAATAGTAGATCCTCTATTCCACAAATCAGTATTAGAGATGAACTATACAAGGGTTCTTGAACATGAATTGTGTTCTTCTTGATTTGATAAAGTGATATCTAAATTTTCAAGGGGTTTAGATGAAAAATTATAGATTTTGATCATGAAAGGAAATCTAAAATGGCTTGGAAAAGGTTTCAAAATAGTTGATTAAAACTCTAATCCCACATCTTTGTTTATAAGGAAGTTTATTTCAAAAGGATAGGCATTAGAGATTTGGATCAGATTTGACTAAAAACAAAAACTCGTGCGCTCATTCGAATGACCTAGTACCTCGTTCGAATGGTGTAACCTTTTTCATTAGATCAGGCTTCCAACGGAACTTTAAAATGACATTCCAGTGCTTGACCAAAAGATATCTCATTCGAATTTGGAAAACCCATTCTAACGATGTACCCAATCTCGTTTGAACGACTTCCAACGAAACTTCGAACGACATTTCAGAACTTACCAAAAGGCGTCATTCCAATTTCATTCGAACGACAGGACCTCGTTCTAACGACAGTGTATAAACTCGTTCGAATGACCTATCAAACTTGTTCTAACGAGCCGTCGAAATTTTTAAAAAACTTTATAAAATGATTTTAAACATTTTGAAAACTTTTAATGCAAACTATAATTATAAAAATCCTATGGATATATAAAAACTTTACCAAACCACTTCAGAATGATGTTGAGACAAACGATCTTCAATCTTCCAAAACGTCATCAACTTCTTATTTTCGAATCTGTGAAAGTAGTCATGAAGGTGCAGTGGGGTGTAACAGTATAAGCCAAAGAAAAACTAAATTAAGTAATTATAAAACTTACTCTTACAAATCTCCCCCTTTGACTATTGCGATACAAAACACAAATCGAAGCCAAATTGACCCCTAAGACTAATACAACCGATGCCCTCTCAAATCAATAAACAGAAATGCATAAATGTATAAGTCTTCAACTAAAAAGTCTTCATCTTGCGCAGTCCATGAAATCATCATCAAGTCGTTATGACCTACACATGCGAGACAAAAGAAATACTGTGACGCGTACGAGAGTCCATAAATTAAAATGATTCTCAAAACAATAATGTCAAACTATTTAAATCTTATGCAATATGCCATGAATTTAAATGATTCTCAAAACAATAATGCCAAACTATTTAATGATTTTAAGAGAGTCCGTTGTGAAAATTCATTGATCTTCTACTTTATAACTCCCTCAAAATCTCACATATATAAGAATTCACTCTCAAATATTTTGAAGAAATCATAGTGCTCATATGTAACGGAGCATTGATGAATATAACATAAATGGCCTTGGCATTTCTATTTTTGAGTGTCATTAATCTTTTTAGGCTCCTTTTGCAATTAGTGGATTTTCACGCAAAGATAATTTTGGTCTTTCGTAGACCTTTTCCATTGCTTAATATATATCAATTTTTTTCGGTAAACAAAATCCAGGCAATGGTTATGTGACACCCCGCCTAATTAAACACCGGGCGATCAGTCCTTTATTAAATTAAAATCAAGGTGAACAGTTGGTTCATTCTTAGCATCACTGTCGTAAAATAATTATTTCCAATTTTAAACACCCTTAATAATTAAGCTAAGTGTCAAAACAATTTAAAACTTTATTTCCGTTATTAAATTCTAATTTGAAAACCTTTTAAATAACCAACAGTTTAAGAACCACATAAGTGCTACGGATAGCAATCAACACAAAAGAATTAATCCATCTAGATTAACTAACCAAGTTTAAAAGCTACAAATGAAATCATCCTGACAAGAGTTAATACCCAAAGAGTACTGAATACGAAAAATAAATGAACATACATCTCTGACAATCCAAACGGAATAGAGAAACGGGTGACACATGCCCTAACTATGAATAAACTAAACACGAACTGAATCAATGAAGAGGTAGTCTAAAACAAGAGCCTGCAACTCCCACATAAGCTGCAGCACGCCAAATCCAAAGAACCTATGCATGACGCCCCTGCAGCTGGGCACTTGTAATACATATACATATATATACAAGAGAGAGATAACAGAAAACGGGTCAGAGCCCGATTGTAAAACACTTTTAAAATATAGTTTAGCAAGTATTTAAAATGCTTACCTGCTAATGCAACAACCATGCTAGTATGCGACACTCTCTTGAGAATTCTCACCTCTCATCTAATGTGCACGTCTACCGTACTACTAAACCTCATAAGTCTATCTCATTTATTCTCCATAAAGTTTTCGTGACACCCCGTCTAATTAATCCCGGGTGATCAGTCCTAAATCAAGTTAGAACAGGTTTCTCATTTGGTCCATTCTTAGCATCATTGTCGTCTTATTAATTTACTAACCACCTTAGTGAGAAAAATAGACTGGTGTCAATTTTTATCTTTCATTATTTAAACAAAAACCCACGCGGATAATAAAACAATATAATAATCACAGATAACTGAAATAATCATCCACAAGTAAAAGTAATTAACCGAATAAACCATCGGTCCAAATAATAAATCCCGTAAAGACAAGAATGAACTCCCAACAAGTCTACTACAAATAAATGGAATGTGAGCAACATGATCGAATAACTAATCATGAATTTCTACATTAAGAATGAAGAATGAGGCGTCTATCAAGGCCCCGCAACATCCACATATGCTGCAGCAACGGATCCCAGGAATTTAGTCAAGGCTGGCGTCCCTGTGGCTGAACACCTAAAAGGGTTTTTAAAAGTTTTTATAGCAAGGGTTAGTACCCAAAAACATTTGAAAAACATTTAACAAATGATTAACTTGCAGTAATAAATAAATATGCATGCTCTTCATATTTTTAGTTAGTATCGCACTCTCTTGAGGACTTCCTTACCCTTCCTCTAATGTACACTACTAACGCTTTAATTAAATTACCTAGTTATTCATCTCATGACTAGATAATTAACAAAGTTCCTTTATACCCACCCTACTCTAACTGAGTATGTGGTGATTATGATTTTTAAGTTATTAGTAACATCAACTTAACTAAATCATTTTCCTTTTTTTTTTTATATTCATATAACTTCTACACTTGTTATACATGTGAAATAACTCACTTTTCATTAATAACCCGTATATAATTAATTATCTAATTATATACTTATAATCATATTTCAGCATTCACAATCATACTGTAATATATATAACAACTTGCATCCTCCCGAGCAAAAATACTCCCGGAATGTAAATTCTATAAAGTGCTATCCCACTAGGTACAATCACATAGCCTAGATATCCCAAGTCAGAATTTTCACACCAACTTGATAAAAATAAATAATTGGAGGCGGTCATATTCCTTCCCTGAAAGTGAGATGTCCCTCACCCATATAACGGACGCTATGACCTCGGGAATATACTCACCCTACTCCTCAAGCTAGGGGATTCATCCACTACGCGCAACCTCCCCCTATAGCACTATAGTATAAAATATCTAATCACTGATATTAATTGTGCACACCATATATATATACTATCGCCTCCATATATATATAAATATAAAAGTCCCGGCTATACCGTTCGCTAAACCCGTAACATAAGCCTATTAAAATTATTAAGAGTTTATGGTCCAACTCTAAATATTAATTAAATTTCACCTTAATTAATTAAGTTATTTTTGGTGTCGCCCCCACCATAAATTTGGACTTACTATCGTAGCCCAAAATAAATTTGCCCGAGTCAAAATTTCCGACTCTAATTTATTAGCCTCAAACCCTAATTAATTTATCTACAATTAATTAGATTTACTCTCATGTATTTAATTTCTCAATAATTAATTACATAAGATTTTTATATGATTTTCCCCTCTTATATGACTAACTGGCGAAACTGCCAAAATCTGGCGACCGTCGATCGATCGACCCCAGACCGTCGATCGATCGATCGAACAGGTCTTCGTCTTCTTCGCGAAGACAAGGCAGCCATGGACGGAATTTCTTAAACCCTAATCTCTGCTAACATGAATTTTAAGCCTTTTTAACACCAGTACATATTAGAAACCTTATTAGGGTTCCCCAGAAAGTCCACAACTATCATCAATTCGTCCATAAACTATAGATTTATAATTTTGGGGAAAAATCCATCTTTTTCCTTAAACACATTTTTACTCCAAATTTCTTCATCAAATTCGTTCTAATTTATCTGGATACCATTCTAACAGATACACATCAATATTCCAATATCAGATTTTTACATAACTCCTCATAAATTCGGCCAATTCAGATTCATGTTTTCTTTTGTATTATCAAAACCCCATGTTTATGCCATGAAACCCCAAAACGAATTTTAATTCATTACATCACGCAAATATGAATTGAAAGACAGATTTAATGCTATTGCAAGTTATTCACTTGCCTTAGGTTTCGTAGTGTCTGAATTTGCGATGGATTCCAAGGTTGAAGATGACCTTGTTGGTTCTTTGAGATCCCCAAAATGGCTTTGGCTGCTGCTAGGGTTTCCTAACCCTTTAATTCCTTTTTCTAATTAAGCTCAGCCATGCGCTTATTTCTTTTTATTAGTTTAATTATTCAATTTCCGTTTTTTGGCTAATGGGCCAAGCCCAAGTGACCAAAATGTCCCCGAGTGGGCCCGACTATGTCTAAAAACGTCCCGTGACCCGTTTACTACCCCCGGGTACACTTTTCCGACTATCTCGGCCCATCCGGACTCAACTGTACACTCAGAATTTGCATCCGAATTAATTTATAAAAATACTTATCCCCCACCCAATATAGTCTATACCGACTTTCGGATGTGATAAGTACCTACCTCGTCATTAATACTCGAAACGACGAAATTACATTATTACTATTCACTCAGTAAATAAATTTTCCTTAAATATTAACCATTTAATCCCAGATTAATATTTATATATTATTCTATCATAATTAATTCATTAAATTACAACACACTAGTAATTTAGAATATCCGAATTAATTAAATTTAAATGTACCAAAAATACGGGGTGTTACATACTCCCCCCCTTATAAAGGAATTTCGTCCCCGAAATTAGATCGTACCTGCGTTGAAAAGCTGTGGATATTGTTCCCGCATATCCTCCTCTCGCTCCCAGGTAGACTCGTCAACATTGTGATGACCCCACTGTAGTCTAACCAATGGAACAACCTTGGATCATAATTTCCGCTCACTATGATCCAGAATTGCTACCGGCCTCTCCTCGTACGAGATGTCTGGCTGTAAGTCGATTTCCTCGAGTGGAATGTGCCGAAAGGCTCTCTCTCTCCTTCGATATTTCTTCAGCGATGCCACATGGAATACATCGTGTATCCGCTGAAGATGTTCTGGTAATCCAAGCTTATACGCCACCGGTCCCACCCTCTCAATAATAGGGAAAGGTCTTACGTACCGCGGTGCTAACTTACCCTTCTTGCCGAACCTCATCACCCCTTTCATAGGGGATACCCGGACTAAAACCTGGTCCCCAACTTCTAGCTCCACATGTCTTCGAGAAGCATCAGCATAACTCTTATGCCTGTCCTGAGCTATCCGAATCCTTCCTCGAATCAACTCTATCTTGGTAGATGTCTCCTGGACAATCTCCTGCCCCAAGAGTTTGTTGTCCCCCGCCTCTAACCAACAAGCGGGCGAACGACAAGGTCTCCCGTACAGTGCCTCAAACGGTGCCATGCCAATCGTGAATTGGTAAGAGTTGTTATACGCAAACTCTACCAAAGGAAGATATTTCTCCCATCCTCCCCCGAAGTCCAAAATGCACATTCTGAGCATGTCTTCCAGCATCTGATTAACTCTCTCAGTCTGTCCGTCAGTCTGTGGGTGATACGCTGTACTTAAGCGTAACTCCGTGCCCATTGCCTCCTGAAAGCTCTGCCAAAAGTGGGCGACAAAGATTTTGTCTCGGTCGGATACAATATTTACTGGTACACCATGCAGCTTAACAATCTCTGCTATGAATAGCTGTGCATAACGCATCGTCTCAAAGTCTGTGCGTACCGGTAAAAAGTGGGCCACCTTAGTCAACCGATCCACAATAACCCATATGGAGTCGTAACCCCTCTGCGATACCGGTAACCCTGTGATGAAGTCCATGGAGATGCTCTCCCACTTCCACACGGGAATTTCTAACGGCTGTAGCATCCCTGATGGTCTCTGGTGGTCAACTTTCACGAGCTGACACGTGGCACATTTCGAAACAAACTCCGCTATGTCCCGTTTCATCCCTGTCCACCAATACTGCCTCCTCATATCTTGGTACATTTTATCCCCACCGGGATGTACCGCAAATTTCGAACCATGGGATTCTGTCATAACAGCGTGCCTCAAATCCTCATCCTCTGGCACCATTAACCTCCCATTAAAGCGTAGGCCTCCTTCTGAGCTAATTGAGTAACCCTCTGCTCTCTCAGCTAATAACTGGCCCACCCTATCCCGACAAATTTGATCCTCTGCCTGAGCCTTCACAACTCGCATAATGATCTCGGGTGTGATGGATAAAGCTGACATGCAAGCCTTGGCTACGTCATCCTCATATTGAAGCTCTATCCACTTCGCTTTCCATACCTCTGATATCTCCCCAGTCGGCCTTCGGCTCAATGCGTCTGCTACCACATTGGCCTTACCAGGATGATACTGAATATCAAACTGGTAGTCCTTCACGAATTCTAGCCACCGCCTCTGCCTCATATTCAGATCCTTCTGTGTGAAGAGATACTGAAGTGACTTGTGATCCGGTAATAGAGTAAACTGCTCTCCTAGAAGATAATGCCTCCATATCCTCAAAGCAAAAACGACCGCTGCCAACTCTAGGTCGTGAGTGGGGTAATTCCTCTCGTGGGGCTTTAGCTTCCTGGAAGCATAAGCTATAGCCCTTTCCTCCTGCTGGAGCACACCCCCAAGACCCCGTAAGGATGCGTCTGTGTAAACCCGATACTCTAGCCCTCCCTTTGGCAAAGCAAGCACGGGTGCAGATGTCAACTTGTCCTTTAGCTCGTCGAACACTAATTGACAACTACCATCCCACTTGAAAGCTACCCCTTTCCGAGTCAGATTCGTCAAAGGTCCTGCAATTTTAGAGAATCCCTTAATGAATCGCCTGTAGTAACCGGCCAAACCCAGAAAATTGCGCACCTCGGTCGGTGTCGTGGGCTGTCCCCACTCCTTCACCGCCGACACCTTATTCGGATCCATTGCAATACCCTGATCTGACATGACGTGACCAAGGAACTGTACCTCCCATAGCCAGAATCCACATTTCCCTAATTTGGCGTATAGATGATGATCCCTCAGTGTCTGTAGAACCATGCGCAGATGCTTTGCGTGCTCCTCCTCGGTGCGCGAGTAGATTAGGATGTCATCAATGAACACGATGACAAACTGATCTAGGTACTCCCTGAAAACCCTGTTCATGAGGTCCATGAACACTGCTGGTGCATTGGTGAGCCCGAAGGGCATCGCCCTGAACTCATATGATCCATACCGCGACAAGAAAGCGGTTTTAGGAACATCCCCCTCTCGGATACGCAGTTGATGATACCCTGACCTCAAGTCGACCTTGGAGAAGTAAGACGCCCCTCTCAATTGGTCAAATAAATCATCAATCCGAGGTAACAGATATTTATTCCGTATTGTCACCTTGTTCATCTCCCTATAATCCACGCACAAGCGGAGTGAACCATCTCGCTTCTTCACAAACAACACCGGCGCACCCCACGGCGATGTACTCCGCCGAATAAAACCCTGACCCAGTAGTTGCTGAATCTGTTCCCTCAATTCCCGCATTTCTGAAGGGGCCATTCGGTAAGGTGCCCGAGCAATCGGCCTCGTCCCTGGTGCCAAATCGATAACAAATTCGATTTCTCTGCTGGGTGGTAATCCTGGTATCTCCTGGAATACATCCTCAAAGTCCCTCACTACAGGAATAGAGTCTAAAGGAACTACCACCTCCTGTGAGGTTTCCTCCTCAATGTAGTATAAGTGAGTGCGCGACCCTCCCTCAGGAAGCGGCATTGCTATTAGGAACATCTCCTGTCCCGGAATGGAGAACACGATTGTCCTCTCATAACAATCCACCATAGCCCGGTAACCTGCCAACCAATCCATGCCCAAGATGACATCATACCCCTCCATATCTAAAACTAAGAGGTCTGCTGCTAAACTAAGCCTCCCAATCAAAATGTCTACTCCTCGACAAATCGAGCGAATCGAAGCCCCGCTGCCTACTGGTGACTCTACACTCATACAGAGACTACCCGCTGTCTCTAATAACCCGGCCCGTTTAGCAAAATTAGATTTAATGAATGAATGTGATGCTCCCGTGTCAAAAAGAATGCTACCCTCATGACCATGAATGAAAAACATACCCTCAACCGCTGGCGGCGCCTGCTGTGCTGGAGGATTGGGAACATCCCGAACGTTGTACACACGTCCGTAGTGCATCTGCCCCTGTTGTTGTGGGGCGGGTGGGGCGGGTGCTGTTGGCGGCATCTGACCCTGTTGCCCCTGCTGGGCACCCTGCTGCTGGCTTCTGCCCCTCTGCGGGCACTCCCTCTTGAAGTGTCCTGGCTGGCCACAGGCGAAACAGCGTTTCTGGTCGTCACCCTGCCGTTGGCCCTGCTGGCCCTGACGTTGCTGGCCCGGTTGGCCTCCCCCGTTGTTCCCTTGGCCCTGACGGCCCTGAGGAACCTGCGGTTGCTGATTAGGGCCTGGTTGCCCCTGCCTGAACCCCTGTCCTCCCGGTCGGAACCCACTAGACTTAAACTGCTTAGCCTGATTCCCTTGCTGAATGATAACCTGCTGCTGTGTGCCACTTGTCTCACTACTAGTAACCGCCTTGCCCTGCTGGCTCGGCTCACCTGCCTTCTTGTTCCCCTTAGCATGGAAACGATGATACTGGCAATGTACAAGTGCGGCATTAACGACATCTGTATAAGTCACTAACGCCGGATTTCCAATCAAGTGCTGCCTGATTCTCCAGGCTAGGCCATCCATGAACTTTGACTTCTTCCGCTCCTCATCGCTCACCTCATTTGGCACAAAGTTTGCCAAACGGGTGAACTCCTCCTCATATTCTGCTACTGACCTATCACCCTGTACCAACTCGCTGAATTTCTTTCTCATCTCAGACTCTACTGCTGGAGGGAAGTACTTGCTGTCAAACCGCACCCAGAATTCAGAAATCGGCATCAAATCCCGCTCCTCAGTGGTGGTTACGGACTCCCACCACTGTAAGGCTGCCCCCGACAGCCAAAAGGTAGCCAGCATCTGTTTCTGCACCTTTGTACCCTCTAACATGCGCAGATGGCGCTGAATGTTCTTTTTCCAGTCACAAGCCTCGACCACATTGGTGCTACCTCGAAACTCAGGTGGGTGACCCTTCTGAAAGGTCTCCCTCACTCGCTGCCAAGATGGTGGCCCCACTAGAGCCTGAACTGCTGGAGCCAATGGAGGCGGTGCCTGGGGTTGTGGAAAATGAGCTGCCATAGCTCGCATCGCTGTCTCGACCGCTTGGGCCACTATCACTGCCACCTGAGTGGTAGAAATCAACTCGGGTGGGGGTTGTGGTGGCGGTATCTGTGGCTCCTGGCGAGCCTCCCTCACCTCATCTCTAGCCTCAGCCCTCTCCGCTCTCTGTCTCTTTGGTGGCATCTGAAATAGATTGAATTGTATAAGTACCCAATTTATACAAAAACTAATTGCAGGAATACGATATCTCACTAGCGGAAAATATAATCAACAGTCCTAATAATAGGGCTCTATAACAACCGAACGCTACGCTGAAACTCAGAAAGCCGCACAGATCCTAAGGACACTAGAACCTGATGCTCTGATACCATCTGTGACACCCCGCCTAATTAATCCCGGGTGATCAGTCCTAAATCAAGTTAGAACAGGTTTCTCATTTGGTCCATTCTTAGCATCACCGTCGTCTTATTAATTTACTAACCACCTTAGTGAGAAAAATAGACTGGTGCCAATTTTTATCTTTCATTATTTAAACAAAAACCCATGCGGATAATAAAACAATATAATAATCACAGATAACTGAAATAATCATCCACAAGTAAAAGTAATTAACCGAATAAACCATCGGTCCAAATAATAAATCCCGTAAAGACAAGAATGAACTCCCAACAAGTCTACTACAAATAAATGGAATGTGAGCAACATGCTCGAATAACTAATCATGAATTTCTACATTAAGAATGAAGAATGAGGCGTCTATCAAGGCCCCGCAACATCCACATATGCTGCAGCAACGGATCCCAGGAATTTAGTCAAGGCTGGCGTCCCTGTGGCTGGACACCTAAAAGGGTTTTTAAAAGTTTTTATAGCAAGAGTTAGTACCCAAAAACAGTTGAAAAACATTTAACAAATGATTAACTTGCAGTAATAAATAAATATGCATGCTCTTCATATTTTTAGTTAGTATCGCACTCTCTTGAGGACTTCCTTACCCTTCCTCTAATGTACACTACTAACGCTTTAATTAAATTACCTAGTTATTCATCTCATGACTAGATAATTAACAAAGTTCCTTTATACCCACCCTACTCTAACTGAGTATGTGGTGATTATGATTTTTAAGTTATTAGTAACATCAACTTAACTAAATCATTTTCCTTTTTTTTTATATTCATATAACTTCTACACTTGTTATACATGTGAAATAACTCACTTTTCATTAATAACCCGTATATAATTAATTATCTAATTATATACTTATAATCATATTTCAGCATTCACAATCATACTGTAATATATATAACAACTTGCATCCTCCCGAGCAAAAATACTCCCGGAATGTAAATTCTATAAAGTGCTATCCCACTAGGTACAATCACATAGCCTAGATATCCCAAGTCAGAATTTTCACACCAACTTGATAAAAATAAATAATTGGAGGCGGTCATATTCCTTCCCTGAAAGTGAGATGTCCCTCACCCATATAACGGACGCTATGACCTCGGGAATATACTCACCCTACTCCTCAAGCTAGGGGATTCATCCACTACGCGCAACCTCCCCCTATAGCACTATAGTATAAAATATCTAATCACTGATATTAATTGTGCACACCATATATATATACTATCGCCTCCGTATATAAATAAATATAAAAGTCCCGGCTATACCGTTCGCTAAATCCGTAACATAAGCCTATTAAAATTATTAAGAGTTTATGGTCCAACTCTAAATATTAATTAAATTTCACCTTAATTAATTAAGTTATTTTTGGTGTCGCCCCCACCATAAATTTGGACTTACTCTCGTAGCCCAAAATAAATTTGCCCGAGTCAAAATTTCCGACTCTAATTTATTAGCCTCAAACCCTAATTAATTTATCTACAATTAATTAGATTTACTCTCATGTATTTAATTTCTCAATAATTAATTACATAAGATTTTTATATGATTTTCCCCTCTTATATGACTAACTGGCGAAACTGCCAAAATCTGGCGACCGTCGATCGATCGACCCCAGACCGTCGATCGATCGATCGAACAGGTCTTCGTCTTCTTCGCGAAGACAAGGCAGCCATGGACGGAATTTCTTAAACCCTAATCTCTGCTAACATGAATTTTAAGCCTTTTTAACACCAGTACATATTAGAAACCTTATTAGGATTCCCCAGAAAGTCCGCAACTATCATCAATTCGTCCATAAACTACAGATTTATAATTTTGGGGAAAAATCCATCTTTTTCCTTAAACACATTTTTACTCCAAATTTCTTCATCAAATTCGTTCTAATTTATCTGGATACCATTCTAACAGATACACATCAATATTCCAATATCAGATTTTTACATAACTCCTCATAAATTCGGCCAATTCAGATTCATGTTTTCTTTTGTATTATCAAAACCCCATGTTTATGTCATGAAACCCCAAAATGAATTTTAATTCATTACATCACGCAAATATGAATTGAAAGACAGATTTAATGCTATTGCAAGTTATTCACCTGCCTTAGGTTTCGTAGTGTCTGAATTTGCGATGGATTCCAAGGTTGAAGATGACCTTGTTGGTTCTTTGAGATCCCCAAAATGGCTTTGGCTGCTGCTAGGGTTTCCTAACCCTTTAATTCCTTTTTCTAATTAAGCTCAGCCATGCCCTTATTTCTTTTTATTAGTTTAATTATTCAATTTCCGTTTTTTGGCTAATGGGCCAAGCCCAAGTGACCAAAATGTCCCCGAGT
This sequence comes from Sambucus nigra, assembly GCA_949130495.1. Classification (NCBI taxonomy): domain Eukaryota; kingdom Viridiplantae; phylum Streptophyta; class Magnoliopsida; order Dipsacales; family Adoxaceae; genus Sambucus; species Sambucus nigra. The sequence continues at coordinate 194,363,287 of OX422220.1, forward strand.
GGGCCCGACTATGTCTAAAAACGTCCCGTGACCCGTTTACTACCCCCGGGTACACTTTTCCGACTATCTCGGCCCATCCGGACTCAACTGTACACTCAGAATTTTCATCCGAATTAATTTATAAAAATACTTATCCCCCACCCAATATAGTCTATACCGACTTCCGGATGTGATAAGTACCTACCTCGTCATTAATACTCGAAACTACGAAATTACATTATTACTATTCACTTAGTAAATAAATTTTCCTTAAATATTAACCATTTAATCCCAGATTAATATTTATATATTATTCTATCATAATTATTTCATTAAATTACAACACACTAGTAATTTAGAATATCCGAATTAATTAAATTTAAATGTACCAAAAATACGGGGTGTTACAGTTTTATCTCGAGAATTAACAAGGTGATAATATTTAGTTTAGAAAATTAATCTCTTTAAGATTTCTTACACTCTTTAGAACAAATCGGTACCATTATGAAGTTCCCGAACACATTAAGAAAGTTGCAATATTTATTCATTACTTAACTACTTATACGCACAGTAGAAAGTTCCCATATAAATACATATATATATATATATACTAACGACACCCCACATAAAAACTATGGTGCTGGCACACTCTGCTATCAAGTTCCCGTATCACACATATTTAGGGAAATGCTGGTTTAGAATCACTCTTGAACTGCATTAACATAAAACACATACAAATGGAGGCAAAGCATAGTTCCAAGTCACTAAGAGGTCAACACATACCTTCACGTCTCTTAGGACCGTCTGATTATCAATCAGGTAGCCTGTACCAAGGAATCCTATGTCCTAGGGTACGAGTCAATATCCCCCATAAAGGTCCAATCGAGATAAGACCGTCCCGGCGCGAAAACCCCCGTGATAGCAAGTATCCCGAGTATGATTTTTATACAAATATGTAATATATGCACAATCACACAATCATATATATATATAAATATCCACATTTCTAAATTAGGTGTGGTCACGACCCATAATCATAAATTATTCGTTATTAACACACTTTACTCGATTATTACGCATAACGGACTCGTCATTTTTATTGTCATTTATAATGCACTCCATACTCACTTCTCCTTTCTCGAAGTATTCTAAGTATAATTTCAGTAGGCATACACTCACTTACATTCGGGTCTAACTCCCTTACGAGTCTCGATCTTTTTATTTAATATACGCATGATTTCTTATACACATGAATCATTCCTCGTTAATCCAAAATCTCATCCTACACTAAAATGTTACTCAACGGGGTCTAATTAGGCCCTACTGGTCTTCTCTATATCCCATTATACTCCACCAACAACAATCAAGGGTTCCCATGCATCTTAATCGGATTAAATCAACGGATGAGAAATATGCAATTTTTCAGGAGGGGTCGATCGATCGATGGCATGAGGTCGATCAATCGATCCATTGATCGATCGATGATCTTGGGTCGATCGATCGATCAAGTAGTTCTTGCCCAGAAACTACAAATTAAACCTACGGGTTCCATCTTCCAATTTCTCCAAAAACGTCATTAACAAGTCTAAAATTCTCAAATAACGATACTACAAGTTCTATATACATATATACAAGATTTCCTACGTGAAACATGTATAAATACATCAACGATATCGAATTAATGGGGTAAAATCGACATAATCTTCAAGAACCCTAATTTTGGAAGAATTATCCATTCCTCTAATTATTTCCCAGATTTCTTGTTTCTAAACTCATGGTAATTCGTGGGTAATCCTCTACATGTGATGGGTATATCCAGAATATATTGAATCTCTCTAAACATGTGATTTAAAGTTTCTAAATTAACAATTTCTTTCATAAAACATGATTTTGGCAATCCTAAACTAACATGGGTGAGGCATTAACCAAAAATAAAGCAAGATAGATACTTGCCCGAAATTCAAGGTTCTGATTTTGTGGATGAAATGGTATGGTTGCGTTCCCCGTCACACGATCTACGTTTTGGTGGTGGTGGCGGTGCAACCGGATGAGTTCTTGGCCTTGGATTGCTTGGAAAGCTTCCTATCTTCTTCTCTAATGGTCGTTCTAAGGTTTTGAGTTTGCTAACCCTAAGAGAAAAATCCAAATGGCTGATTTAACCTAATTAAATTCGTGGGTTTAATTACCAAAAAATGCAAGATGTCTATAATACCCTCCCGGGATGTCAAATAGGCCTGAAAACGCCCCGAGACCCAAACAAAATCCCTGGGTACACTTTTCTGACTATCTCGACCCTTTCGGACACATTGGCGCACTCAAAATGATCATACGGGTAACTTATAATTTATTCACTTTATATAATTCGAATTTAATCCCGACACGACACAAGCGCATCCCGATAAAATTTCAAAAATTATCAAATTAGATTCCCGTGATAATTTGACTAAATTTAATTACACATCTTACTTTACCCATAAAGTAATTTACAACAAAGTTCCACTAATTACTAACTCTCATAACACTAGTAAATATTAGAATGATTTTCTGGATTAATATTAAATTAATATCTCTAATTAAATTTAATAAATCCCCAAAATTAAAAGTCATAAAAATGCGGAGTATTACATACTTCCCCCCTAATAACGGAATTTCGTCCCGAAATTCGAGAAATAAGGCCTACCTGGTAAAACAAGTCTGGATACCTTATCAGTACGCAAACTATCTACATAGTAAGGCGTTCAATTACTATAGCCCCCGCCTCGCAGCAAGCTTGTTTAACAGTCTCATTAAAGACACTTCACATTGTGCTCCTATCCTACATCATTCGCATAAGACATGCCTATATATTATTAATCCCCATTATTTCAATATCATTAGGAGGTCGCACCTCCCTACATGACAACTACTCAGATTTCTAAACACAAAACTCCCATTCTGAGAGAAACCCTACGAACATCTAACCACTCTTGTTCGCCTAAAACAGTGGTGGAATCCTACCACAGTCATCCGACTCTAACTCAACCAATCCAAAATTTTAATTATCCTCCCATCTCTTAACATTCAGAGTGAGAAAGTTACGTTTTTTCCCACATCAAAACCTCAATAAGCATCATGTTCACAATAAACAGGTACGCGTGCTCCCGCGGAACTCTACCATTTGGTAATATCATCCCCCAATTATCGTACTATACTCCACTTGCTAGTTATAACCGTTGCGAAAGTGAAACGATCACAATGAATCCAAAATTACATTCACGCGGCTCCACTAATCGTTAATCACCGTGTGCCTATTCCCCGGCTATGGGTGATACATCCTGCTCGAAACGTTACTCCCGCTGTTTCCTGAAATCCCACATTGAGGGTGGGATTTAAAAATCTCATCCTGATTCAAAATAATTTCGTGTTGGACCACGTACCGGCGCGATCCTTCCTTGCAAAGGAAGACTGGGGCACATTAGTTAATATTGTAAATCACCCAAAAGGAATGTCAATCACTTCCTTCCTAGGCGATTTGTTCCACACGTTCAAATTAACCCTTGATCTTTCCTTGAGGATGGCAACCCATCCAAGAAGTTTTACCGACTTTACCGGCCTCTTCCATTACAGGAATTGTCGATAGCCACACAATTTCTCTGGTTGATCCTCTTACTCCAACCGATCTACATCTATGAGTGGTGCATGAAGAGACTCCTCGCTATGTCCCGCTAAACCTCGAATTTTACTTGAAATGTCTCACATTAAGTGACACTTAATACTCCCCTTCTTTCCTTAGCGTATTACTGAAAGTTCCGACCCGTGTACTTTTCTCTACAATGTGCACTTATGGACTTTTATACCATACTAACATCATCACTCTTTGTATTCGCAAGTCCTTCTCACATTTGACTAATTATAACTCCACTCCGAGTGTCCTCCATAATAATTAAATTCTATGCTTCTCAAGGAATACTCCTTTCAAATGGCTTCCCACAGTCCTCCAACCAAATTCGGGTGTAATACTCTAATCGCACACGTATATATGGATTATTGTACCTCATGCGACACTTAATCTACTCTACCATTTCCACCTCGTTATGCTAGTCTCACAAACATATATCCCACATATCCATTCCCACGTCCCTTCAACTCGGACGATTCTAACATCAGCTAACCAGGATGCCCACATTTTGTAACACCCCGACCGCCCGGGGAGAGCGAGCGGAGCACTACTCATCGATAAAACTAACCAAATCCCTAATGCAACAAGGTATAGAGTATCTAAATCCCACAACAACAAAAGAGAAACTACAAATATCCAATATCTTCAGATAAGTACAATAATTCTCTCGAATAAGTACAATAACTAAAATAAATCACCAATGCTCTATACATCAAAATAAATACAAGTCTTCTTTCTTGTATAATTTTTTTTTCTCCTGATAATCCACACTAAAAATAATCCCAACTCTTTATTTACCTTGGATTCCGAATGTGGTTACAACACTTGGGTACTCTCAATCACCTTAGAAATCGAAATTTTAAATTCTCCTTATAATCATTCCACTCCTCAATTCGTGGTGATAAAACTTTTAATGCTTTCTTACCACACAACCGGCTCCACTGGCCTTAAATCATAACTCAACTTCCAACTTACCGATATAGTTACCTGCTCCTATTACGACCGAGGTATCAAACTCATGGACTAATGACCGAACATCTCCTTATTTCCAACCTTACGCTAAGTTTCAAGCGTGGAATGTCTCGCAAAGCGAAATCCAAACAAGGAACCCCCCCGATACATTACTACCTAGCATTGTCGGTTATTAAAATCCGTTAGGCCCTCCGTCCATAGCATGTACTCCTTTATTCCGTCTCTTGACAGAAAAGTTACATCTATTCCCGTAATTATACTTAACAATGAACATTTTGCCAATTGTACAATCATTCAAAATTGGTGGTAATCTCGCTCCATAAACCTCGAATACATAAACTCGGGGTTCTCGAAATCCTGTCCCCAAACATATGGGTCCAACTCTTAACTCTCACATCTCTAAAGGATAGATATATCAATGCGCTTTTCCTATCACCAAGTCTTGTGCACTGAACATCATAATGAGTTAAATCTTTTCGCTCAACAGTAAACCTAATACATACTGAATCATAACAACAAAGTCCTTACATGCAGCGGGATCGAATATCTCGAGCCCACTATTCCCTCCGAAGTCTCTAAAATAGATAATATAAGTGTGAGTCCGACCCTCTCGCAGGTGAGGCCTCGCCAGAACAAAACATGCTGCACTAATGCAACCATTTCGATAGCCTTGCAATAACTGCCTACTATCGTACTAACCATTTCTATAAAGTTGTAACCAAGCCAATAACATACTCGTATATCATATCACAAAAACGAGTAATCTCAATAAAGTATATAACACTATTAATATACCCATTCATCCTCCGCGGATAGCACTAAGGATAATCCCGCTACACTAGGAAAAATATTCACGTAATAATAATGTTTATAGTTATACACATTAAACTCATCTCACATGCTAATCTAGCAATGAACAAAGATGTAGTGACTCCCTCGGGTCATATAAAACACGTCTCATACATCGAGGATAAAACTCATACTTCTACCTCGCCAATCGTGTTGACTGCACAGATGGTCTCCGAACGTGACACACCTGTCTAAACCAAAACAAAACTACTTTAATCGTTGTCCCTTACTAGACACCAAACTCTTGTCCCCTATACTCGCTTCGGGAATAATATTTTAGCACGTGTGATTTCACTCTCCACAAAATACCTCGATACTTAATCCACTTATCACCTGTCATACTAACCATATTAAGATGTTCCTTCTCTCGGACTTTGGTAGACTCGATTTTTGATGGCTACCCCCTTCGTTCCCTTAGCCTTGTTGGCCCTAAAGAACATGTTACTGACTACAATAGTCCTTACTGAATCTACCCTCGCTTGGTAATAATTCAGCTATCCGAATCATTCAAATGGGTCCCCTGATGTGTATCCACACCCCCTTGTGGTGATACACTATCACCACTGTATCCAGTCTTATTCTTGACTCAATTCATCGATTCTTTTAGCTTCCCACACAAATAAGCATTATTATCTCCATTGACAAAGTACGACCTTATCAACCTCTTAATCGACCATCCAGTAGAATTCCCTTTTTAACTGTTATTAATTATTATTACGTGTCGATCTCCCACTTGGAGTTCTCTCCTCCATTTGTATCTACATCCTCCGATACAAGATTCGCTAATGGTTCTGATTCATATTCACAAATGGACCTGTGTCAGGTTCTCCTGTGATGAGTTCAGGACAACGTTCACATCTTATTCTAAGCATCTGATAAAGGGACATGCAGTCAAATTGTACCTAAGATTCTTCTATAGGAATAGCATTCCACTTCTAAAAGTGGTGGCTGACTCCCACCATTATAATTTTGTTCCGACGGGCCAAGAAAATATTATTCCAAATTTTCACGTTTAGTTAGCCCCACTCTGTCATATGTCCAAACATTTGGATATTTTACCTCCTTTGGTTAACACACACAATCTCCGCATTTCTAGAATTTCCAGTGACAGTTCTCTTCAATGTTTTGTGCAACTTTTTCCCGTCGTGCCACGTTGGGTGAGTCTACTCTTGCACCTCTTTCGACTATAGCAGCACTTGGAAATCATAGGCTGTTCCATAGTCGCCTTTACGGTCCTGGTTTCTCATGCCATAATAGGGGTGACCTTGAATACGGTCATCATCCTCGAATATGCTCTATAATCTCAAGTATGCCTTGCCTCCCGCTGTTCGCCCAATAGCCCTTGCCTACAATATTTCATTGTTTGAACAGGCCCGAACGTAAATAAGATTCACCAATATATACGTGATGACAGGAGAACGAAAACTCACCAAGGAAATTAACAATCCTAAACATAGGGCTCTATATCAACGAAAGTTACGCTGGAAGCATACTTAAGCCGCACAGATCCTAAAGGACACTAGAACCTGATGCTCTGATACTACCTGTGACACCCCGCCTAATTAAACACCAGGCGATCAGTCCTTTATTAAATTAAAATCAAGGTGAACAGTTGGTTCATTCTTAGCATCACTGTCGCAAAATAATTATTTCCAATTTTAAACACCCTAAATAATTAAGCTAAGTGTCAAAATAATTTAAAACTTTATTTTCGTTATTAAATTCCAATTTGAAAATCTTTTAAATAACCAACAGTTTAAGAATCACATAAGTGATACGGATAGCAATCAACACAAAAGAATTAATCCATCTAGATTAACCAACCAAGTTTAAAAGCTACAAATGAAATCATCCTGACAAGAGTTAATACCCAAAGAGTACTGAATACGGAAAATAAATGAACATACATATCTGACAATCCAAACGGAATAGAGAAACGGGCGACACATGCCCTAACTATGAATAAACTAAACAAGAACTGAATCAATGAAGAGGTCGTCTAAAACAACAGCCTGCAACTCCCACATAAGTTGCAGCACGCCAAATCCAAAGAACCTATGCATGACCCCCCTGCGACTGGGAACCTGTAATATATATACATATATATACAAGAGAGAGATAACAGAAAACGAGTCAGAGCCCGATTGTAAAACAGTTTTAAAATATAGTTTAACAAGTCTTTAAAATGCTTACCTGCTAATGCAACAACCATGCTAGTATGCGACACTCTTTTGAGAATTCTCACCTCTCATATAATGTGCACGTCTACCGTACTACTAAACCTCATAAGTCTATCTCATTTATTCTCCATAAAGTTTTATCTCGAGAATTAACTGGGTGATAACATTTAGTTTAGAAAATTAATCTCTTTAAGATTTCTTACACTGTTTAGAACAAATCGGTACCGTTATGAAGTTCCTGAACATATTAAGAAATTTGCAACATTTATTCATTACTGAACTACTTATACGCACAGTAGAAAGTTCCCATATATATATATATATATATATATATATATATATATATATATATATATATATATATATATATATATATATATATATATATATATATTTACTAACGACACCCCACATAAAAACTATGGTGCTGGCATACTCTGCTATCAAGTCCCCGTATCACACATATTTAGGGAAATGCTAGTTCGGAATCACTCTCGAACTGCATTAACATAAAATACATACAAATGGAGGCGAAGCATAGTTCCAAGTCACTAAGAGGTCAGTACATACCCTCATGTCTCTTAGGATCGTCTGACTATCAACCAGATAGCCTGTACCAAGGAATCCTATGTTCTAGGGTACGAGTCAGTATCCCCCATAAAGGTCCAATCGAGATAAGACCGTCCCGGCGCAGAAACCCCCGTGATAGCAAGTAGCCCGAGTATGATTTTTATACAGATATGTAATATATGAACAATCACACAGTCATATATATATAATATCCACATTTCTAAATTAGGTGTGGTCACGACCCATAATCATAAATTATTCGTTATTAACACACTTTACTCGATTATTACGCATAATGGATTCGTTGTTTTTATTCTCATTTATAATGCACTTCATACTCACTTCTCCTTTATTGAAGTATTCTAAGTATAATTTCATTAGGCATACACTCACTTACATTCGGGTCTAACTCCCTTACGAGTCTTGATCTTTTTATTAAATATACGCATAATTTCTTATACACATGAATCATTCCTCGTTAACCCAAAATCTCATCCTGCACTAAAATGTTACTCAACGGGGTCTACTTAGGCCCTATTGGTCTTCTCTATATCCCATTATACTCCAACAATAACAATCAAGGGTTCCCATGCATCTTAATCGGATTAAATCAACGGATGAGAAATATGCAGTTTTCCAATAGGGGTCGATCGATCGATGGCAGGGGGTCGATCGATCGATCGTTGATCTTGGGTCGATCGATCGATCAAGCAATTCTTGCCCAGAAACTGCAAATTAAACCTACGGGTTTCATCTTCCAATTCCTCCCAAAACTTCATTAACAAGTCTAAAATTCTCAAATAATGATACTACAAGTTCTATATACATATATACAAAATTTCCTACGTGAAACATGTATAAATACATCAACGATATCGAATTAATGGGGTGAAATCGACATAATCTTCAAGAACCCTAATTTTGGAAGAGTTATCCATTCCTCTAATTATTTCCCAGATTTCTTGTTTCTAAACTCATAGTAATTCGTGAGTAATCCTCTACATGTGATGGGTATATCCAGAATATATTGAATCTCTCTAAACATGTGATTTAAAGTTTCTAAATAAAACATGATCTTTTGCAATCCTGAACTAACATGGGTGAGGCATTAACCAAAAACAAAGCAAGATAGATACTTTCCTAAAATTCAAGGTTCTGATTTCGCGGATGAAATTATATAGTTGCGTTCCCCGTCGTTCGATCTACGTTTTGGTGGTGGTGGCGGTGCAACCGGATGAGTTCTTGGCTTTGGATTGCTTGGAAAGCTTCCTATCTTCTTCTCTAATGGCCGTTCTAATGTTTTGAGTTTGCTAACCCTAAGAGACAACTCCAAATGGCTGATTTAACCTAATTAAATTCGTGGGTTTAATTAGCAAAAAATGCAAGATGTCTATAATACCCTCCCGGGATGTCAAATAGTCCTGAAAACGCCCCGAGACCCAAACTAAACCCCCGAGTACACTTTTCTGACGATCTCGACCCTTTCAGACACATTGGAGCACTCAAAATGACCATACGGGCAACTTATAATTTATTCACTTTATATAATTCGAATTCAATCTCGACACGACACAGGCGCGTCCCGATAAAATTTCCAAAATTATCAAATTAGATTCCCGTGATAATTTTACTAAATTTAATTACACATCTTACTTTACCCATAAAGTAATTTACAACAAAGTTCCAATAATTACTAACTCTCATCACGCTAATAATTATTTAAATGATTTTTTGGATTAATATTAAATTAATATCTCTAATTAAATTTAATAAATCCCCAAAATTAAAAGTCATAAAAATGCGGGGTATTACTGGTTATTACTAGAACAACTTATCTTTTTTTACATTTGTTCATTATTAAGCAAGATTGAGATGAAAACATTGTATTCGACACACGATGAGTAATTACAATGTCAAAAAACTCACTTGAATGGATGGAATATAGTGATAATCCGAATATCTTATATGTTCACCCATATATGGTGAAAACGAAATTACAAAAACCTTGTCTTTTTAAAAAAATTATCAAAATAAAATCCTTTTCAAAATTTATACTTTTTCCTAAAAACCAAAAATCTTTTTGGAGTTTTAACTTATTTATAAAAACCAAATTTTTTTTTTAATTTTTCAAGATATATCAAAAAGAAAAACATATCAATACAATGATAATATAATCTAGCAACATGAATATAAGATATGAACATGATCAATATCCTACACTAGATAAAGTACCCGAACTTAATCAACGGAGAAAATACTCAAAGACTTCCTAAATTCCTCGAAACTAAGTGCATCTATAGGTTTTGTGAAAATATCGACTAATTGACGTTCGATTCTCCTAAAGCTCAAGGATACGGCCTTCTCCTTAATGAGATCACGAATAAAATGCTCACGTATCCTAATGTGATTTGTGCGAGAATGTTGGACTGAATTACGGTATATATGGCTTGCACTTGTATTCTCACACGAAATAGTCATTCTGCCTTGTGAAATGCCATAATCTTCCAAAATTTGCTTCACCCATAAGAGTTGCATGCAACAACTCCCGACGGCTATATACTAAGCCTCCGTCGTAGACAAATATATGTAATTTTCTTTCTCAATCAATAAACAAGAGCACTCCCAAAGTTAAAACACCCACCCGAGGTGTTTGTACAACCATCAACATCCCCGACTCAATTGGCATCCGAATAGCGATACAAATGATCATCGATATCAAAGGAATACCAAATATCGTAGGAAAGAGTGCCACTCACGTATTTGATGATACATTTAAATGCATGTAAGTGTGACCCTTTTAGGGATGCTTGGTATGGCCCACAGACTTCAATGCTAAAGGCCATGCCGGGACGACTAGCTGTCAAGTAAAGAACACTGCCTATCATGCTTTTACAAAGTATTTTCTCTACATCCTTGCCTAAAGTGTCTTTGTTAAGCGTAGTTGATGTACTCATAGGGGTCCGTGAGTGCTTAGCTGTCTAAACTAATCTTCTTCACTATGTCCCTAACATATTTGGATTGAGATATGAATATCCCATCCTTTAATTGGCGCACTTGGAGACCTAAAAAGAACATAAGTTTAGCAACCATGCTCATCTCAAACTTGATCTTTATCTCCTGCTCAAAAGTGTGAGAATATTGGGAGCACATGGATCTATATACTATGTAATCTACATAGATTTGGGCAAGCAATATAACACCACACTCTCTCCTCACAACTAACGTCTTATCCACTCACCCTCTCTTGAAGCCACGAGCTAAGAGATCGAAAGTGATCCTCTTGTACTAAGCACATGGTGCTTACTTCAAACCATACAGGGCCTTCTTAAGATAAAAGACATGTCTCGAGTGTTTTGGCTCTTCAGACCCTTTTGGATGTTCCATGTAAACTTTCTCCTGTAGAATATAGTTTAGGAAGACACTTTGACGTCAATTTTATATAACTTGAAATGAAGATGCCATGAGACAGTAGTAAGCAGACGAACTCAAGCCTAGAAATAGGAGCGAATGTTTTGTTAAAGTTTACACCATAAATATTTGTGTAGCCTTGAGCGGAAAACCTAGCCTTATTACGCACTATGGCACCATTCTCATACATATTATTATTGTAAATCCACTTGGTACCTATCACATTAGTCTCGCTAGGTCGGGGGATCAACTCTCAAACATCGTTCTTACAAAACTGAAGAAACTAATCTTGCATATTCGATATCCAATGCTCATACTTGAGTGTTTCTTTCACCTTCTTGGGCTCGACTAAGAAGGTGTATCAAAGCTAGATAATCACATTCTCAAGTTGAGCAAAAGTTTTGACACCTAGTGTGGGATCACCAATATAGGAGAAGGATCATGACTCTTTTGAAAATAAGCGGGCGGATCATCTAAATCAAGAATGGGGTCCACTAGGGTTGTATGGGGAAGTATATGATCATCACTAGGGGGTCATCATCCTCACACTTGGGGTTAGAGTCAATAGATGCAGAAGGCTCGTCGTCTGTAATTGTAACATTTATTGACTCCACAACCTTAGAGCTTGCAAGGTTAAAAACCTTATAAGCCCTACTTAACGATGAATAATCTAGTCATCGCTCTGGGAGTCTGACTTTCCAAAGTTCTCTCTATCTCTCTAGATGTAGCAATAACTCACAAAGATACGAAAATATGATAGGTTGGGCTTCCTCCTTGTACATAACTCATATGGCGTCAGTAACGTGTGTGGACAAAGATATACATAATTCATCGTATGGCATGTAATACCCACCACCTCTGCCCAAAAACGTTTTGGCATGTTTCTCTTAAGAAGCATGGATCTATTCATCTCTTGTATCGTCTGGTTCTTCCTCTAAACTATCCTATTTTGTTAAGGAGTACGAACGACCTAAAACTCATGTTTAGTTCCTACTCCATCACAATAGCTATCCACTCTGGCTTTTTTAAATTCAGTGTTGTTGTCACTACGCATCCTATTAATAATGACACCGTATTGATTTTGTAAGACATGAAACTTGGTTGTTGATAGAGAAAAAAAATTAACTCTAATGTATTTGTGTGGTTGTTTCAACTTCTTTTTCCATCAAAATTTCCTTGAACCTACAAAAATATAACAAAACTAGTGTAGAGGGTAAGTAAGAGAGTATCAATACAACTCTAAGGATGAAACACAAAATATGAGAAGACAAAAGTGTAAATTCATTTGCATTTTATTATATTTTTCTATTTTTGCTTTTTATATTTTTTATGGATTTTTCAAGGGATTATTAATTAACTAACTATATAGTAATTTTTAAAGTACTAACTAAGATGTAAAAGCTAATAAAAATATGAGGTAAACAAAATTGTGCTAAAAAGTAAACTAACTAAATTGGACTCATGAGGGCTTCAAAATACATCCCATGAATGGGAGATTAGCCCTCAATAATCATCATCCAAAAATATAAGATAAACAAATGAAAGCATGTGATGATTAAAATAAAAGTAATAAGAGAGGAATATATCCAACCCATTTAGGCCTTGAATCGGAATGGAATCTTCAATTACATCAACAATCTCTCAATTACAATAACTCACTAATATATTTATTGAATCTAAAATAAAAACTACAAATAAAAAGAAATATAACTAAACTAATTACAAGATAATGGATGAATTCATAATGGACACTTAAATAATAAAAGAGATTTGCTAAAAATGCAAATCCTAATATTATAAAATTGTACATTAGAACTTATCCAAGGAAATAAATTCTACATCATCACTTTATGTTGAGATATTTGCTAAAAATGCAAATGCTCAACATAAAGGAATGGATTAGAATTTACCTCCCATAAGGGATGAATTCAACCACATCAATCTATTTTGAAATAGTTGCTAAAAATACAAAAACACACTATAGAGGGGTGGAGTGGAATTCATCTGTGACCCCCCGCCTAATAAAATACCAGGCGATCACTCCTATATCAAATTAAACAGGAGTCTCATAAGGTTCATTCTCAGCATCACTGTCGAAAATCAATTTAATTGCTAATATCCTATTAGGCCGGCGTCAAAATTTTAATTAACTAATATTTTTAACCAAACCATTCAAATAAAATAATTACAACAGTTATATATATGCAGCAACTGATATGAAATAAAATAACCGAACACTCGGTACAATAATACAACCAAATCGAATGCCGCACTAAAAGGCGGTAAAAGATTAAATGAGTACAATTGGGCCTTCAACCCGAATGTTTCTACAATACCTCCTATCTAGATCTCAATGATAGAAGCGTCTACAATAAACCTGATTGCATCCACAGTTACTGCAGCAAACGTCTGACTCAAAGGAATCATCATCCAGGCGTCCCTGTGTCTGGACACCTATATATATAGAGATATAGCAAGAGAGGGGAAAATAGAGAGACGGGTTAGAGCCTGAGTTTTGAAAATGTTTTAGCAAGTGCTTAAAATTCATATTTTACAATATAATATTTTTTATATTTAAACTAGTATCGCACTCTTATGAGATACTCCTCACCCCTCTTCTAATAGTGCACAACTATCGAATACCTTTTTAAACAACCTAATTAAGCCACCTCTGCCTAACTAAGGTATTTCACCCATCTTCCAAAATCCTCATAAATCCGAGTACTAAGGACTAAACTTCTCCCCATTCCCAACATTACGTTACATTCGTGCGTGGGGTGTCTCGCGAAGAGAAATCCAAACAAGGACCCCCCAATACACTACTACGTGACAATGTTGATCGTCGGGATCCATTAGGCCTTCTGTACATACCACATTTTATACCATCTCGTATTTATCAATAGTTCTCATTAGAACCTATGATCCATATTCATATAAATTCGGATATAAATCTGCCGGAAGGAGTATATCACTTTATTCATTCCTTTCACTTTATATGAGATTACGTTATATGATATCTCATCTCATATATAAACAATATACTATACGCAACAAGTATAATAAATAGTCCATCGAGTTATAATATAAGTAGCTTAGTCATTCTCATCTACTAAGCAACAATGGAACATCACAAGTATACATATATATTATTCTCAGTACATATGTACATATATGGCACCCCTAGGCTCAGTTGCAGTGCACTCATACATCACAAGTATACAAATATATATCACCCTCAGTTCATATATACATATATAGCACCCCTAGGCTTAGCTGCGGTGCACTCACACTCTGCTATCAAATCCCTGTACATCACACACATAAGGATCACGCGTTCCGCAACGCTCAAGAACCGTATCAATACAAATCACACATAATGGAGGCAAACATAGTTCACATACCCATGGGTCATGCACAGACCTACGCTCCCATAGCCAGCAGACTTATCGACTCACAAATAAACCCTCCACAGTCCTATGTTCTTGAGGTACCAAATCTAAATCCCCCCGAAGGCACACAAGATAAGATTATCCTCTTTCTAAAGCCGACCTCCGGTGATAGCAAGTATGGTAGGTACATCATACACATAATAAACAATAATATAGGTATCCACTCCACCTATATAAAACATCAATGAGGTATTCACACAACCATATGACAACGATATGTATTCCTCTCACCTATACATACATTAACAACGGGTATTCATCTCACCTATATATAATCCCCATAGGTATTCATATAACCCATATATATAATAACATCAGGGCATACGCACAACCCATATAATAACGATAGGTATTCCTCTCTCCTATATATAATCGTCATAAATATTCATTTAACCCATTTATAAAATAATATCAGGGCATATGCATAACTCATATAATAATGATAGGTGTTCCTGTCACCTATATATAATCGTCATAAATAGGCGTATCGGATAACTGCTCAATTCTCTTTAGCCCGTATCCTAAATTTCATCCTAATCACCTCGTAGGATTTTTACTCAACCAAAATCGGCATATAAGTGTATTTTCTACGCGCGCAATTACTTATATAAAATTTTGCCCACCGAAATACCACCCCGAGTGTTACACCTCCTAAACACCCCTATTTTGGTAAGTCTTGGATTTTACTTTCAACTAACCCAAGGTACACGCCTTACTAAAAAAAAATTATTTAGAAGTTCCCACACTATTTTTAGGAACCCCAAATATTTATCTCCAAACAATTCTAGCCTTTATTTTTCCAATTTTGGGTTTGATTTCCGAGCTAATGATTTCAACCTTGGAACTGCTTCCTTAGAAAAATCATAACTAATTCAAAAAAAAATCATAAAAATAGGCAGTTAGTGCCCACACGACCGTATCGAAAAGATCTAAAACTTTCATGTTTTGACTGAGAGCTGAATCAGTCCTCTTCCTGACCGAATTCACACCGCAAGCTACTGAGTTACTATTCATCATCTTCTCCAAAATTCCAAACGTCCATTAATTCACCTTCGAGGTTTTTATTTTCTCACCCATCATCATCCAACCTCAATCAACCATAAATACACACATACAAAGGGTTCTAATCATCCTAGAACCCAGATCCAACAATTAATTTCAATTAATTCCTAAATTTCTCAAATTTGATATTATTCGGGTTTTACTCGTTAATCTTTCGAAAAACCCATTTTGATTCACGAAAACTCATCCCAAATATCTTTATAGTTTTACACACCAACTATAATATGAGAAATAAACACACTAAATTAATAAAGCAAGTAAACATTTGCCTCGTGGATAAAATCCAACGACCCCGAGTCGAATCCCGCGAAGTTTGGCCGGAAATTTCCTTCTTTTCTTCTCTTCTCTTTCTTCTGCTTTCTTCTCTTCTTTATCGCTTCTACTTCTCTCTTTTAGGCTGATATGTGGGAGAAATAAGGGCTCTCCCCTTATTAAACCCGAAATTGAGTGAATACCCAATTGTAAAATGACTCGTGTACTCAATTGCGAGTCCCTACTAGTCCAAAAAGCCCCCGTAACCCAAACATTACCCCAAGGTACTTAATTTTGACTATTTCAGCCATTCTGAACCCAATCGCGCACTCGAAATTTCCATCTGAGTCACTTATCTAAAATTCACTAATTAAACCCAACGCATTTCAATACATGTATTTTACAATTAAAATATTTTCATTTATCGCTTTACTCAACTGCGACATGTAATTAAATAATCCCACTCACATTCTTAGTCTCGTAAGAAAATATAATCCATGTAAATATTAATCTGACACTTACAAACTAATATTTACTATTCATTTTATATTATGAATTTATTCAATTTCACTCATAAATTCCAAAATTACTATTCATAGTAATTCCTCAAATTACGCCCACCTTTGTAATTTACTATTCACTGTAATTCCTCAAATTACCAAATTACGCCCACCTTTATAATTTAAATATCTTTAAAAGTACGGGGTATTACATCATCCTAGAGATAAATTTCGCCACACAGCTCTATATTGAGATATTTACTAAAAATGCAAATACTCAACATAAAGGAGTGGGAAGAATTTTATCACACAAAGCTTAAAAACTAATTTGGAGATATCTATTAAATGGGTCTTCTTCTTCATTTTATAGTAGGGATGGAGGATAAGTTGGGGTTAAAAATGGGAAATACACAAATGTGCATTGATTGTGTGAGATCATGAGAGTGTGAGGGGATTTGAGGGTATTTTTGAAATTGGAAAAAAGATGGCTAAAAGAAGTTAGTTAGGGGTTAATTTGGAAAAAGGATTAAGTGGCATAAAAGACATGTGGGTCTTTTGTTTTATTGGCTATTTGGTTTGGCTTATGTTTGCAGAAGGTAAAATCGATTTTGGACATGGGTTGAAATGGGTCTTCGGTCTTTGGATTTGAAACCGGTTTTGAATGGTTGGTGGGCTTCAGTTTTGGCTCGGGTTGGAAGAGGTTGGACGGATCTCGCGGGTTGGGTGTTGGAATCGGATTAAGGTCCGGTAGGTATAGCCGGATCTATTGGCGATTTGGGTGCGGGGCAGGAGCCGACCAGAGAAGGTCATGACGGGTCTGCTGAGGTCCGAAGTTAGGCAGCGGTTATAGTGTGTCAGGGGTTCGGCCAAAGGTGGTTATGGCTGTCGACGATTTTCAGAACCAGCGGGTTTTTGGCGGTGGGTCGTTATTGGTGGAGGCGGTTGAGGATTGTTGGGATTTATGAGTTGGGAATTTTGAGTTAATGGAGGTATGGAGAGAGAAAGAGTGAGGTTGGGGAAGATGAGTTGAATTTTTGTTGTTGGTTAATGTGGTGTGGATGAGGAGGGTGAAGTGGGTGTTGGGAGGTTGAAGATGGAATTGGTGGGGTTTGTGTGTGTGAGGGTGTAGGTTAGTTTGGTGAGGGTGAGTGTGTGTTATGGTGTGAGTAAGGTGTAGGTAAGTGTGTGTATTAGTTTGTACCCATAATAAAATAAGAAAATAATAAACTTAACAAAATAAAAACAAGAAAAATATAAACAAAACTAAACTAAAAATAAAAATAAAACTCATTGAAAAAATAAAAATAACACGACACGCAATACAAACTTAAAAAACTAAACACGACTCAAATAAAAACTAATAAAATAAAACAAAATAAAACAAAAATAATAATAAACTAACTACAAACTAAAAACAAACAAAAATAGAGGAAAACAAATACTCGACGCACTAAAATAAAATATGAAAAATAAATCCTCTAAACATAAATCAAATATATTAAAAATAAAATTCAAATAATAAAAATAAAAACTACAAAAGAAGTTAAATAAAACCTAACGTCCGAAAAATGTAAAATCTAGCAAAACTAAAAATAAAGACTAAAATTAAAACTAATAAAAATTAAAAATAAAAAGAAATAGAAAATAATTTCTAGAAAATTCTAAATAAATCTAAAATAAAACCTAAAATAAAACGACTCAAACTAAAAATCGAAAAAAAATTAAAAAGCATGAATTAAACACACACGGGGCTCAGGTGATGTTTTGGGCTAGGTTAGGCTTAGGTAAGGTACAGGACTGGGGAATTAGCTCCATAAATCACACATTTACCTTGAAATAAGCCTCGAACACCGCAAACGGTGATCAAGCCTACACATTAAATATTTACGCATATAAGACCCAATATGCTGAGAATTAACAACTAAAATACGTCTATTCGGAGTATCAAATGTACACTTTTGGGTGCTTATCAGTTGTTAGGAAGTCAACCGCATCAAACTTTTCTCTAAGAAATCCCACGATAGAGTATCTAGAAAAGTCATCGACCATCATGAGAATGTATCTCTTGCCACCTAAACTCTCCGAGCTAGTAGATACCATAAGATTCACGTGAATCAATTCCAAAACATGTGTGGTGGTAATGGAATCAACTTCCAATGGGGACTTCAAATTTGTTTTCCTTGTTGGCAAGGTCCATAAACCGAGGAAGTTGGTTTCCCAAGTGATGGTAAGCCACGAACTAGGTCCTTTTTCACTAATCCTTTAAGATCTCTAAATTCACATGACCTAGTTGTTTATGCCAAAGGTCCATAGAGGAGGCCATGGCATTGTTCCACACAAAGAAGGTATTGAGAATGATCATATAGCAATTATCTTCGATTCTCACACCTTGTAGTAAAAGTTCACCAGATTGATCATATACGTTACATTCAGACCGATCAAACTTTACTGTAAGGTTTACATTTCTCAATTAGATTATGCTAATTGAGTTCGCTTTGAATCCTTTTGCGTACTAAACATTTTCTAGTTTAGAAAATTCGGTTATCTTAACAGACTCATGTCCTAAAATTCTAGACTTACTCCCATCTCCAAAGGTTACTTTGCCTTTCTTGCGATCGTCAAGGTTGGTAAAAAATGATATATCACTGGTCGTGTGCCAACAACAGCCACTATCAAAATGCCATTGGGAAGTATATTGAAGCTTGAGAGAAATATGAACAACAAGGGCTTTGTCATCTTGGTCAGGTACCCATGTGGAGGTAACATTTTATTTTCCCTTATCATTGTTGGCTCTAGTCGTAGCATTAAAAGTGTTCTCAAACGTCATAGACATCCATTAAAATTCTTCCATTAATCTTTGTGAAGTCGCAATTAGGAACTCAAATTTCTCTTTAAGACTAGCGAAGTCGCTATAGCGATGTGCGGGAGTATGTGTACGTTTAGTTCTACCTAACTTGTAGAAAAATTCCCTAAGGTGACCTTTTCTATTGCAATGGGTGAAAACATAAGCTTGTTTGGGTCTACTTTGGTTTGATTTCTTAGGTTGAACTCTCTTTTGTGGTTTAAATCGAGGCCCGTAAGGGTTTACCAAAAATTTAGGAACCGGTTCTGATGCGGAATGGGATGTGAATGAGCTGTCATAACCTATTCCTTGCCTCTCTCTAAAACCTAAAGCAGGATCGAGGAGCATCTTTCCAACCTTTTTTTATGTATCCTCTATAGTGACCTTGACTTCTCGAGTACGTTTGAGATCTTTCTTGAGTTGGGATACAAGGGCTTCAAGTTTCTCACGACACGTCCTCTCTCTTTTTAGATTGAATTTTTAATGCAATTCCTTTTTCTTTAGGTTTAAAAATTTTTGGAAACATATTGATCTTATATCTTTGAAGGTCTACTAAGAGTTCTTCTAACCAAAGCGTATCTAATATCCCCAATGAATTAAGCACAGTGGCCTGAGGAATTAAACGGGCTGGAAGTGATCTCAAAATCTTTTTAACTACACGCTTCTCAGGAATTTTCTCACCTAAATTAAAACTAGAGTTAAATTGTGTATAAAATTCATTGAAAGACTCAGATTCTAGCATGGTAATAGTCTCAATCTTTATAATGATGTTTTGAAGCTTATAAGCTCTCACGACGTTGGTACGCTTATGAGTGAGTTGGAGGATATCCCGTGCTTCCTTAGACGTGGTGCATATCATGATACTGGGAACTGTCAGGGGTTACAGCTCCTGAAATGACACTTAGACCGCATGAGTTAAAATTACCCATTTAAAATCCTCTTCTGTCCAAGCAGAGACAAGTTTAAGAATTTTGATATTATCTTTGATCACAGTTGTTGGTGTCCACCCTCCTTCACAAACAAGCCAGACTCCTTCATTAATAAATTCTAAAACAGATCTTATCCCAGCTTTCCACTTCACATAAATTTTTTAAACGATCACACAAAAACTTAGTGTAATCTGCTCTGATACTAATTTGAGAATGCAGTATCTATGAATTTATTCATATCTTAGGCCAAACATGCCGAAATTCAAATTTAAAAAAATTTATCTTGATATAATTTAATGCGCATATAATGATGAAGTCCAAGTTAAATAAGCCAAACCACATAAAGTAAGGAAAAATTTCTTTCGGGAAAAATCTCTATTTTATCACTATATCAATATTAATAGACACTATATGACTTACAGACTACTTAGCTTCCTAAATATAACACGCAGTTCTTCAAGTCTTCTACATATATGAAATAGTCCCGAACCATTCATAGGAAGTGGTCTTCCCTCGGTATCCATTGATCAACTTTCTTCTTCAGCAATAGAGAATTTGCTCCACAAATCAGCAGTAGAGATTAACTCTATAAGGGTTTTGGAACATGTATTGTGTTCCTCCAAATTTGAAAAGTGATATTTAAATTTTCAAAGGGTTTGGATGAAAAATGGTAGAGTTTGATCACAAAATGAACTCTAAAATGGCTTGGAAAAGGTTTCAAAAGAGTTGTGTATACCCCCCATCCTAGTACCACCCCAAGCATCTCCTTAGGACTCTACCACTCCTTTACACACTGTAACCCTAGATCATACTTCGAGTATTGATCGGGAGGCCATCGTGCACTCTTGGTCCTCATTTGACTTTAGTCAACTCTTCAACCTGAGCGAAGCCCAATGAAATCTTAAAGGACTCTGAATCCCCTTTCCAACGGTCCGTCCCGTGCATAAATCGGCCTCACAGTTCACATGAACGATACCTTTTATTTTGAGTACTGATCTGGAGGCTACCGAGCACTCCCAAACCCGATTTGATTCCGATAAACTCTCCAACTTGAGATAAGATAAATGAAACCTTTAAAGGCTCTGAATCCACTTTTCAACTATCCATACCGTGCATAAATCGACCCCACGGTTCGCACGAATTACCCATTTTACTCCAAAATGCCACGAGGCACTTTCGGACCCCATTTAGCCGTGATCAAATCTCCAAACTGAGCAAAGCTCAATGAAATCTCGAAAGGCACTGAATTCCCTTTTCAACGGTTCGTGTCGTGCACAAATAGGCCTCACGCTTGGCATGAATGATCTGTTTTACTCCACCACCACCACCACCCGTTTAGAGACCATCGGGCACTTTTGAGCCCCATTTGACTTTGGTTAACTCTCGAACCCGAGAGTGGTTCTTGGATTCTTAAATGGATATGGATTCCCTTTCTAAGGGTCCCCTCTATGTACGATTCGAATTTATGGATTGCATTTTATGCCTATTTTTTCAAAAAAGTCCACTTCAGACTGCCTATAGGGACCCCAGACCCCCGCCTATTGATTGGGTGTACTTTCCTTGACCGAAAAGGCAGGTACTGTGGTGATAGGATGCATAGGCCCCCTACTAATTAGCACCCCCTAATCATGGGTTAGCACTATATAAAGAGCCCATGACCTCACTCCCGGGGGAGGCCCCTTTTAGCAGTTAACAAACATCCTCTTGAAATCAGTGCATTGTCATTACTAAAAAAAAATATATTTTCCAACATTCCCCCACCTAATTTTCTTATCACACTTAGTCATCCACCTCACCCTATCATATTACCTTTGCACCAATACAAAAAACAGCCTATATACATTCTAAATTCAACCACAAAGATTTACAAGGAGGTCCACTCCTCCCCCTTTTTCTAGTTTATTCATTTAAGTGTTATTATTCACTTTATTCTCATATTGTGATATATCCTAGTTTTGTTTCATTATCTCACATCATATAATCTTCACTTTATTATTATTAGTATTTCACACAAATTATTTTCATAAAAAACCCAAAAGACAAAAAGAGGGTTTATTCATAAATTCCAAAAGTAAGATTCCCATTTTCTCACACTTTCACACTTGAACACATTATCCTTGAAAATTACTCCAAGTGGAGACCTATATTTGGATTTATGGGTTGAAACCCACCCTTATGCTATTCTCAAACTACATGGACTTTGATGCCCATTGGACAATGTAGGCGTCTTGGGCCAATCCCGAGATTCAACTCCCCCCTTTCATTTTTATGTCTTTTATATTCTATTATATATATTTTGTGAGTATTCAAATCCTACATATTTGTGTCTCATTCGACCTACACATTCGTTTTTCCATATTGATTCGTGATTCAATGAACAGTTACATCATATGTTTATTATTATTTTCGGGTACACTACTACGGATGAGTCCGCTCCGTGAATTCCATGACATGAGTCGGGTAATTACATTCTCCCGTGATTCATATTATACATATGTTC
This sequence comes from Sambucus nigra, assembly GCA_949130495.1. NCBI lineage: Eukaryota > Viridiplantae > Streptophyta > Magnoliopsida > Dipsacales > Adoxaceae > Sambucus > Sambucus nigra. The sequence continues at coordinate 194,386,437 of OX422220.1, forward strand.
AGTCACATCATGGAGAAATAATAGAAGATCAGCATAGCCCATGAGAGATCGAAAGGCCGGAATGGGTGCCTAACACTTTCTCATTCCGTTGATTAGTCCCCGGACCCTTTTAATCACTTGATTTCGTATGCATCGGTATGACCTTGATGCTATTCTCTCAAGATGGCTACATTTTATTGCCTGTTTTGAGAAAAATAGGTTGTCGACTTCATCTCTTTGTGTCACCCCCATTTGACGACGATCAATTTTATATCCGAGGCAGATCGCGAAGATGCTGACACAAGTGGAAGAATGTGGACCTCTATATCCTCGAATCACTCACACGTGCGTAGTAAAAAGGGAGGGGGGGACTTTTTTACCCTTCTCCTCTTGTCCCTACTTCGGGACTGGGACCACGCCGGAGGAATTCGACCTGGATGGCCACAGTGGCGACTCTGCTGGGGGATTTTTAGAGTACTAGACTCTATTTTTACATGGGTGTAACTTCTTTACTCTCCTACCTTTTTACATATGTACATATGCCTCCACTTCTATGTTCTCCTTACTCCTTACTCCTATGCTCATATCTTTTATATTTATTTCATGCATATCTTTACCATGCTCTCTCCTCATGTATATATCACTCTTCACTCACTTGTACAAGATCACTATGTTCCACATATTCTCACTTGTATATATTCTCCATGCTCACCTCACACACTCACAATTGTATATAGTCTCACCTTTACTTACATGATCAAACACCACTTATATAGATTATCCACGTCTAGCTTCACTAGCACACACACACACACACACTCACTTTTCTCACTTGTATATATCTTCATGCTCACTTACACATCTCACACATTACTTGTAGATTATCCATGCTTAGTCTCACTAACACACACTTTCACTTGTTTACATTCATAGGTTCACTTACATTATTCCCATGCCAATCTGCCACTTTACATATATGTCTCACTCGTTTGTATAATCACATGCTTCACTTTCTATTACCATGCTTTGTATAGTTCCCATACTCCATGTATATACTTGCTAGCTTTACTTTTATCTCATGCTATATGTATATTCTCCCTCATAATATTAGTAATACCTTTACTTGGAATACAAAAAATTCTTCATAAGATACTAATCAAGACTCATAATTTTTTGCACACTACATCACCAGAGTATGGAAATATTGACCAAAATTTTATCCCCTACTAGGGGTCACTTCGTGATGGGCGACGGTCTTGCAGGGTAAGGTTAATCTAAGAGATACAATTCTCCCCTTCCATTGGCCTCGTACCTTAGATGTACATCGAACGGTTCCCCCCGCATCGTATTACTTAATCGAACTCATGACGGGAGGTATATAGTAACTCGTTCACATACGTCGAGTATATTGAATTCTCTATCACACATATTGTCCCCACGAGGTATATCATGATGTAATTCATGTACGTTCAAGTATATCAAATGGTGTGTCCACACATACCTATAAATGATTGCCCTTATAGATAAGAGGTATATCGTGGAAGTCATGCCAAATGGGAGAACCCTTCCACTAGCCCACCAAATGCATAAACCTCATATAGGCATCTGACTTAGGACACTCATAATTATTTTGCCAGTACAAAGAGAAATTCTGTCGAAATTCCACGTCGCCACCCGCCTGAATTTTTGCTCTATTTCGCCCATTTTCAAAATAAAACTATGTCTATGAGCTTGGAAACAAGTCAAACCGTGTCTTATATATTATATCATACCTCTTCCCCAGGCTTGGGTCCTGTCCGACATTTTCCTTACATTTAGGCAAACATTATACAAATAAAACCTAACAATATTAATCATGATGAGGATTCTCCCTTTTCTTTGTTTTCAAAAACAAAAATACCAAAAGCTTATTTCTTCCCTTTTTTCAAAAGAAAATACCAAAAATAGTCCTTCTTTCCTAAAAAAATACACTAAAATAATTTTTCCTTCTCAGGCTGATCACATACCTAAATTTGTCTTGGCTCCTTATTGGCTTCGATCTTTCGTCAAACCACCCCGAAGCTCCACTGATTCCTTTGTTACTTCGACCGAATTTGAGATCTACCTCCGCCATTTATTAATGGAGAATGCAGATCAAGAATAAAATGATCAACCAGATTTGATGGCCATTTTAGCCTAACTCAGTGTCAAGATTTACAACCTTCAAGCTGAGGTCCTAGAGATGCAACAACATCAAGACCAAACTCTTGAAGCTCATGAACCTGAAATCCACTTTCCTCATGCCATAGGTCCATCTGACCCCAAACCAGTTTGGGTCCTAAAGGAGTACCAACATGTCTCATGTGTCCCGCTTATAAACGGTCCTCCTCCAGCTCATCTATCGATTCCAAACCTTCCCCAGCAATAGGCAAATCCACTAATTCCTATGGACCTTAAGGAAGAAGAACTGAATAAGGTTAAGGAAGACCTAAAGCAGCTATCAAAGAAATTTTACCAAGTTAAGATCTTCAGAAATTTCATAGACAACATCCACATGTCTCCCTATCCTAAGGACAAATTATCAGAAAATTTTAAGATGCCAAACATCAAGAAATTTAAAGGCAGCGGGCCCTCGATTGTGTATTAACCCAACTATCACCGAGCCATGATAGTCCTTAGGGTTCCTAAAGATATAATGGCCCAAATGTTTCAACAAACCTTGGTGCGCCTGTACCAAAGCACTCTACGCGTTCTCCAGTAAAATCACAAGTCAACACAGTCCCCGTAAACTAGAACTTTAGGTCCTCAGAATTGATCTCAACCCAAAAAATTGGTCACCACATTTTTAGGTCCTTAGAATTGACCTCGACCCTTTAAATCGGGCGCTACATCTTTAGGTCCTCATAATTGACCTTGACCCAGAGAATTGGTCACCTCACTCTCTAGGTCCTCAGAGTTGACCTTGACCTACGAAATTGGTCATCTTGCTCTTGAGGTTCTCCGAATTGACATCGACCCGCAGAATTGGCCATCTCAACTTTAGGTCAACAGAATTGACCTTGACCCGCTGAATAGGTCGTTATATCTTTAGGTTCGCAGAATTAACCTCGAATCGCTTAATTGGTTGCTACATGTTATGGTTCATCAAATTTATCTTAGCTCACTGAATTGGTCGCTACATCTTTAGATCTGCAGAATTGACCTCGACCTATAAATTTGTTACCTCACTCTCCAGGTCCTCAAAATTAACCTCGACCCACTAAATCAGATGCTACATATTTTGGTCCTCAGAATTGACCTCGACCCTCAAAATTGGTTATCTTTCTCTTTAGATCCACATAATCGATCTCGGACCGTTGAATCAATCCCTAGATATTTAGGTCCTCACAAATTATGCCGACCCGTTGAATCGATCGTTACATCTTTAGGTCCTCAAAATTAACTATGACCCACTGAATTGATTGATACGTCTTTAGGTCCTCTAAATATACCTCGAACCGCTGAATCAATTGCTAGATCTTTAGGTCCTCAGAATTGACCTCGATTCGCTCAATTGGTCGATACATCTTTAGGTCTGCATAATTGACCTCGACCAGCTGAATCGGTAGATACAAATTTTGGTCCTCATAATTGACCTCAACTTGCTGAATTGATTGATAAATTATTAGGTCCACTTAATTGACCTCGACCCACTGAATCAATCATTATAACCTTAGGTCTATAGAATTGACCTCAACCCTTTCAATCGATTACCTCTGTTCCCTAGGCCTGTAGAATTGACCTCAATACTCTTCTTCAACATTAATGAGGTGTCTATCATTCGATGACCTTCACTTTTTCCAATATCACCCATCAAGGGGATCTATAGACACCCTATCCTAGAACCCCTCTATGAACCTCCTTAGGACCCTAATACTCCTCTACTCACCCTAAACCTTAGGTTAAACTCTGAGTACTGATCTGGAGGCCACCGATCACTCTCGATCCTGTTTGACTTCATTAAAATCTCTGACTTGAGCAAAGCTCAATGAAACATTTATGGAATCTGAATCTCCTTTTTAATCATTCATCTTGTGCCTCACGATTTGCAAGTCCTTTTTATTCCAAATACTGATCTAAAGTCCATCAGGCGCTCCTGAGAAAAGTTTGAATTCGATAAACTATCTAAACTAAGCAAAGCTCAATGAAACATTGAAGATATTTGAATCCCATTTCCAACGGTCCATGCCATACGTGAGACGGACTCACAGTTCGCACGAATGATTCGTTTTACTCCGAAAGGCCACCGAGCGCTTCTGAGCCCCATTCAACCTTGCTAATATCTGAATCTAGTGAAGTTCAATGAAATATTTAAGGGCACTAAATTCCCTTTCCAACGATCCATGCCGTTCATGAATCGACCTCATATTTCGCATGACCAATTAATTTTACTCCGAAAACACCCTATTTAGAGACCATCGAACTCTTTCAAGCGTATTTGACTTTGGTCAACTCCCGAACCTAGGAGTGGCTTATTGTATTCTTGAAGGGATCTGAATTATCTTTCCAACGGTCCCAGCCATGCGCAATTCGTACTTACAATTTGTATTTTATGCCCATTGTTTGAAAAAGTCCATTTTGGACTACCTATAGGCACCCCAGCCCCCCTACAATTGGTATGGTGTACTTTCCTTACCCGACAAGGCAGGCATTGTTCCGATAGGTAGGATACGTGCCCTGTTAATTGACAACCTTCCAATAAAAAATGGCACTATATAAAGATCCCACGACCCCTCTCCTGGGGGAGGCCCCTTTTAATAGTCAACAAACATTCTCTCTAGAAATCAAAGCCTTCTCATTACTAAAAAAAAGTCCATTTTCCAACATTCCTCCACCTTAATTTCTTACCACGCGTAGCCATACACCTCACCTTACCATATTACCTTTATACCTACAAAAACTAGCCCACCTACATTCTAAATTCAGCAACAAAGATCTACAAGGAGGTCAATTCCTTAACCTTTTTTCAGTTTATTCATTTAAGTGTTATTATTCATTTTATTCTCATACAGTGATATCTCCTAGTTTTGTTTCATTATCTCACATAAAATAATATTCACCTTTTTATTATTAGTATTTCACATAAATTATTTTCAAAAAAATCATAAAAAGACTAAAAGAGGGTTTATTCATAAATTCCAAAAGTAAGACTCCCATTTTCTCACACTTTCACACTTGATCATATTTTCCTTCAAAAGCACTAAAAGAGGAGTCTTACATTTTGATTTATGGATTGAACACCAACTTATGCCATTTTTGAACTACATGGATTTTGATGCCCTTTGGGCTACGTAGGCGTCTTGGGCCAATGTCAAGATTCGGGTCCTCCCTTTTCATTTTTATATCTTTTATATTCAATTCTATCGATTTTGTGAGTCTTGGACTCCTACATATATGCGTCTAGTTTGACATGCACATTCGTTTTTCCATAGCGATTTGTGATTCGACAAACGCGTACATTATATGTTTTTAAATTATTTTTAGGTACACTCTATAGAGCAAATTTTATAATCGCTCATATTTTATTTTTTTATGTTGGCGTATCCCGTTACACAAACACGACACCTACAAGACTTCTCGTGACTTGAAGACAAAGTTGAAGACATTTGAAAGCTAATAGATTTGTTCGTCTCAATATAGTAGAAAGAAGTTGTGAAGTTGGTTGTATCCCTATCTACCAAAATTTTGACTTCTGGTCCCGGCGAACGAATAATCATTGAGTTCTCCTCTTTTCGGCCAACACATACAAAGAGACCTGCCAACATTAAAATGGTTCATTAATTATATTTGGGGTTTAAGAATCGTTAAATAGGATTTTTTTTATTTAAAAGGGACGTTTGAATTTTTATAGAAAAAATCGTCAGAAAATTTACGCCTTGTTCGAACAAGACTTGGTGTCGTTCGAACGAATTTCATTCGAACGAGTTTGTTTAGACTTCAAATGACCCATGTTTCATCGTCTTGTAGAATGTTGTTTGAATACATCATTTGATCTTTGTTTGAATGATATCATAAATGTGTTGTTCGAACGAGGCACATTTCGTTTGAATGACTGGGAAACATTTATTTTTTAAAAGATATCTAATCCAAATCTTTGGTGTTTATCCTTTTTATCCAATCTTCTTATAGAAAGGCTGAACGAGATTAAACTTCTGAAGAACTCTTTTCATAAATATAAACACCTCTTTTGAGTTCTATTTTGTGATCGAACACCTCCATAACATTCCATACCCCTTGGAATAATTTAGATCAATTTACATGTCACAAATATGGTTTCTTAATGAAAAACCTTATTAGAGTGAAATCTCTACTGCTGAATTGTGAAACCAAAATTTCATTACTGAAGAAGACAAGGTTGATCGGTGGATACAGAGGGTAGACTGCTACCTGTGGATGGCTCTGTATCGAGTCGTATTCTATTAAATAATTTGAAGGTCTGCGCATCTCACTTAGATTGTCTAAGTTTTGTAAGTCGATTATCATTCAAAATATTAATAGTGCTGAATATAAGGTTTTTCCATTTTTAGGGATTTTCCTCATCACTTTTGTTGATTGCATGCTTAGTTTATAATTGGAAATTAGAACACATCTTATATTCACACATAATTTAATTGAAGATAAAATTTGATTAAAAAAAATTGAATTTGTGCGTGCGGCAATTTATTATACAAATCAGTTCATTAAATCAGTCGCATTCTCAAATTGGTATCAGAGCAGGTTACATTAAAATATCATATGATCCTGATTTTATAGATTTTTTTTGAGATACCAATTTTCTCAAATTGGTATCAGAGCAGGTTACACTAAAATATTGCGTGATCCTAATTTTTAGGGATTTTCTTTTGAGATATGAAATTTCTCAAATTGGTATCAAAGTCGGTTACACTAAATTATTGTGTGATCTTTTTACAGATTTTTTGATAAACCTCTTGCAAGGCTTGAGCAAAGCGAGGATCGACAAAGCCTAGACCAATAAAGTCTGAGGCAGATAAGCTCCCTGATTCTTTCTCCTTCGTAGCTGCCCACTTCCCAGATGCCTTAATACCTCTTTCGAGATATTCAAAACCAAAGCTTATAAACTAGTCAGAGACTTTGTAGTCGAACAATATCTTCTCACATGCATCCTCAAGGGTGGCCTTAATAGCAGCATCAACCTTTGCCTGAAGGATGTCATTTTTATCCTGCAAAGCAGAGGTGTGGTCCTTCTTAAGCTTGTCCATATCCCGATCCTTCTGCTTCACCTTATTCTCACACTCAACCAAGACCGTCTTCAGACGTTAAACCTCAGTATTTAAAGAGGCTTCCACCTTCAGGGCCTCTTTTCCCTTCTTAATAAGGGGCAACTTCCTCAGGGTTCAGTCAACGAATTGATGCATAGAGAGAAGACCCTGCAAAACAAACTCAGATGTATGAATGAAAACCTTAATCCAATAAAATTCAAGGTTAGACTTGGAATAAAAAAGTAAGAGTTTTTACCTGGATAGACCTGTGAAGGCAAAACTCGACCAGCAAAGGGGTATCTATCGAGCGTAGAAAATGCTTATTTGCATCGGTCATCGCAGAGCCGATGGTATCCATTACCTTCAGACCATGACCTATCAGGCTGTCACTGATCTTCAACTACTCCAAACGAGAAGCCAATGCATCATCAGAAGAGATTAAGATGGATTTTTGATGCTTACTCAGCCTCTGATCCTCCGAGTCAGTGGGTGGTTTCCTTTTCTTAGTAGCGTCGGCTTTGGACGTGCCGACATTCTGCTTGGGTGGAGGAGGGGCTTCATTATGCCCTCCTTTCTTCATTAGCTTAACAAGGCTGGGGGATGACATCTCCCAGAGCTCATCAGAGATACCTTTTGGGCATTCTGCAAAGAGAAACATCTGAGTTAATAAATCAGAGGTATGAAAACTCAGAGGTACAACTTGTAAAAATATAACACTTACGAAGCTCGGTCAAATGACTCCCTCCCAAGCCAATCTCAGAGAGGTAGTAGGGGGTCATCAGATGTTCGTACTTGACTATCCAACCATGCTCCCCCTGATCTTAAAGATCTTTAACCTTCTGTAAGTTATCCTGGCTAAGCCCAGGGTCGGCCTTGGCAGCAAGTGACATATTTCCCCACCTCAGGGGTACCCTCGGCTCCACCGATGAAGAGGTGACACCAGAACCAAATTCCCATGCACGTAAGGCAAAGAAATATCGTGGTTTCCAATTGTGATTAGAGGTCTAGGTAACGAGCAGCATCTTCTTATCCGATTTCCTAGCTAGGAAGTGATAGTAGATGGGACGATTTTTTGGCAGAGGATGGGATATATCATCCAGTAAAGATCCTAACAGTAAGGTCTGAGTGGTGGACTGCCTTCTGAAGGAAAATAGCACCAATTATCACCCTCCAGGCGTTGGGGGATAATTGTGAAGGGGTAAGGTTAATGTCTGAAAGAATGGCTCTGATCGAAGGATGGATGGGGAAATAGAATCCCAACTTAAACATCTGCTCGTATACACCGATTTCTCCATCTCGACCACCAAAGGCCCTCTCACCTCTCAGAGGTCTTCTAAGTGTGATGGAGGGACCTATGGAATAGAGATACCTAAAGGCTAAGAGGTCGTACTCAGTAACAATACTCTCTATCTCGACAGCCTCTGAGGTATCAACGTCACTCTCATGACCGTCATCCTCATCCCTGACAACATCGGCCTAGGCAGGTGTAGGAACACCTCCAGGGAGCCTCTGATCGAACTCAACCCCTGTGGCGACTGACAGGGGAATAACATTAATATGTGATGGAATAGCCACACTCGGCCCCAAAACTTCAACATCAGAAGAAGTTCGTAAAGTGCTAGCACCGTTGTGGGACGAGGCGCGAATTTAGACCTCGGCTTGATCAGGGACCTGATCTTACCTAATGGATAAATCCATTGCCTATTGGAACGAGTCTACTGACATAGGGTCTGAGGTAGGCGACTCAAACTCAGACATGGGTGTTGGTTCTACCAGAACCTCTGCTGGCTCAGCAGGCTCGGCTGGCTCAGGGTATGTGACCTTCAGAGGTGGTGGAAATATAGGTCTGAGGGGGAAGGCCTCAGCCGTACGAGCTTCCTCTTGGGCTAGTTCTATCTACCTAATTTTTCAAAGGTCTTCTTTCTAAGAGAGGGGAAATATTCTATGAGCTTATAAAGGGGTCTGAGCATAAAGATGATGACCCTACACTTAAGATTCTAAACCACAAACAAACAGCTAGGCACAACTTAAGCTGGGGATCAAACTTAGTTTTTAAATAAATTCAAGCCAAGAACAGTCAAGAACAAGTTCACCAAAAAACTCAAAGAGCCACCGAAAAACTCAAAATGCAACCAGAAAAATTAATTATTATCATCGAAAAAAGCAGAAATGGAAATTAAAGGCAGAAAAGGAAGAAATAGGGTGAAGATGGTACCTGTCTGAGTATGGAATGAGGAAGAAGAAGATCGGAGACAAGGAAATCCCAAAATGCAGCAACAAATTTCTTGAGAGAGAAATGGAAAACACAGAAAGCTCAGGCGGGAAAAGTAAGAGAAATGAGAAGAAAGAGAAGGAAAAAGGATTTATACCCCAAAACTGATTGCACGCGTCCTAATGCCCATCATTGCCTTGGGAGACCAAAAGGCCATCATCATCATTGCACTTGTCAGGCACGCTACCGACTTCGAAAGTTAACACATGTCAAAGAAATATTGGTACACAAGAAAAATACAGCCTCGAACATCCATACCCCTTAGTCACCTACTCACATAGGTATCTAAGGTCTAGGGGTGATTGATATGCCCAAATTATACATGCCAGATTGGAGGCACCAACCTCGGCCTGGATGATGGCCGAGGTAACAAGAGCTCAAGACTGACGACCATTAATCTCGTCCTTCATAAGGTCAGTGACGGTTGACGTTACTAATTACCCCTCATATAGGCAACAGCCGAGGTCCATATGTTTCGTTGGATCAACTACCCAGAAGGTCGTACATGCCCGACATTGCAAGTGCCACGTGAGAATCAGCGAAGCCCTTTAGGCTCAATGAACAATCCCATCATCGGCTTTAACCAACGTTACAAGTTCCACTTAGAATCAGCAGCCTTGCAGGCTCAGCATCAAGTGTCAAGTCAACATCGACCCAGGACGACGTTCCACATAACTAACCTCGGCTGACATCCCAACCAAGGTCATCATATAATTCCCATCCAAAGCAGAGGGGTCGTACCTCACCAACCTCGTACTCACCCAGGCCGAGATTGGTATCAAGTAAAGACAGTCGGGCTTCTACGCGTACATGTATGGCTTGGAGCACATGGACAAATCTGTTATAACTGAATCATTCCCTCCACGTGGGAGAATATTGAGGTCATCATTACTTTGTTGATATCATCCAGGTGTCAACCTTACACTGGTTGGATCTCCATGCACATGAACATAGCATGCTTGGGGGTGCATTAAACCCCCCAGGCACTATATATTGAGGTCTTCCTCAACATTGTAGAGGATCGAGAATTACGACCCTAGATGAAACTCTGTCAAATTACACAGTAGAGAGAGAAATCTTGAGAGATTGTATCCATGGTCGTTAGTGCCTTATTTTAGTGACCTTACTCACTCACTTGCACAGTGGACGTAGGGCTAATTGGCGGAACCACTTACATATTGGTGTTCATCCTCTTCTCCTCATCTCAAACTCTTATATTTAGCATACACTTGTGCTGCCATTGTTATCGCTGGTTTGAGCTTACAAACACCTTGACTGGTGGTGTAATGACCCCACTTTTATATGCTCATATGAATATAGTTTGTTTTTTCACTCATGTGTTATTTATTATCTTATAGATGTTATATTATTAGATATGTGGTATTATTTGCTATCAATATAACAAACCCCATTTTTAATTACGAAGAATCAACTGTAAATTGGATCAAATCGAAGTCTTATCACATATCTTAAGGTAAACAATAAGTTTTGGGGTAGAATATATAATTTTATGAAAATTTAAGGACTAAAATAAAAATATAAAATGGGCCATTTTGTAAATAAAATATTTTCAAGGACCTCTAAGAAATATTCAAAATATATAGTGTGAAATTACCAAAATACCCTTCATGTGTTAAATGACCCTTATACCCCTATCACCTTTCCACCACGTGCTGGTCACCTCCACCATACACGTGTCGTCATTAGAGGAGAAGCCAAAACACGTGTCGTCGTTAGAGGATAAGCTAAAACACGTGTCGCAGTCTAGTGAAATAAGACTGCAAGATACCTCCGTTACGCGACACGTCAACGCTGACTCCCATTGTAAAATCTTGGTCATCATGGACACGTGTCAATGCCGTGATATCTTTGGAAAACTATAAATAGGGCCTTTGGGGATCATTTGAAACTCACACCAATTCCTTGAGAATTATAGAAAGAAATAGTGAGAGAAAGTGTGAGAAAGTTTTAGAAGAAGTTCTTAGGGATATTCATCTTAAGGTAATCTTAATGTTATAATGCATCTTTATAGTTTTAATTTATTGTTTTATAGCTTTACTTAGTAGTTATGCTGGTAAAATACAATAAAGAATTCACTAATCAAAACTTAAAATTTAGAACAAATCCAAGTTGATTTTATAAACTTGTTTGAAATTAAACGCTTTTAAAAAAAATGATTCTTTTTAAAGAAATTTCTCGTTATTATAGAATCCCATTTAAGTGATTCCAAAGTCAGGCCCGGTGAAATTCTGTCTAGACGAGATGGTATTTAAGTGGTGCCCCTGTGATCCTCCATCTCTACTGGGAATGAATCCGAAAATGTTATGTCTAGAGGAGATGGTATTTAAGCGGTGCCCCTGTGACCCTCCATCTCTACTGGGAACGACTGATTAGGAAGAACTATGAATTGAATCCTTTAATTACGATCAATAAGTTTTATAAGTTAAGAAAATGGTTTTTTTAGTAATCCTTTGAAACAAGTTACTATTAAAATACAATATATAGACTGGACCTTGTTTAGAACATATACTTAAACCTTTATCGCATTTGTTAGATTAACGTACGATCGAAGGCTCGTTATCTATAATTTCGACCTCTATTTTAGGTGAGTACTCTATGCAATTTCTTGCGCATTTTGATTATATTATATTATGCAAACTATGTATTTTTTTGTGAAATGCTTTTATTCTCAAAATGCATCTGATACCGATGATTTCGTCGTTTGTTATATGTTTATATCTCTCCATATAAACATCTGATTTGAATTATGAAATTATTGATTCGGCCTATGAAAACTCTCTTACTATATTGGCCTTGACTACCGGGTGGAAATATTTGGGTGGTACCTTCCCAGCTGGTTTATCTCTGGTGTGCCCTAAACAAGGCGTTGTTCCAGAAATCATGATTATGTTATCGGGTGGAAACATTTGATAACACTATTTGTCTGGGTATTAGAGTGTACATGGCCACTAAAACTGAATAATTGACACATGCTCAATTGTTTTATCTATTCTGTTCTGAACTGTTTATTCTGAATATATATATTGTCATTTACTTTATATATATTACTTGAAATTCCTATCTCTATGTATATACCTTCTGTTCTAAATTGAATAGGTATCTATTTTCTGAAAACCTTGGAATATTTGGAGATTGAATCTCATTCGGCTTTTAGTTGACGTTGTATAAATAACCATTTTTCAGGAAATAATTAAGTTCGTGGATGGAACGAAAAAGGACTATGTTGAAGATTTATCTTTTAAAGCTCTTTTTGTTACCTTAAGTAGAAGTTTGTATAATTAGATAGAGCATGTTTAGCTCTTTGTGTCAAGTTGTAACTCGTTGATATTTTAATACAAATGAAGTTCCCTTTAGAAAGCTCTGATGATGTAATTCCTTCACTTTCAGTATTTTACGATTCATAACCATGTGATTATACTTTCGCTACATATATTTTAAAACAAAAATTTTAAGGCCAGAATATTGGATGCCTTGGTGGCATGTCAAGACACCCGTTCCCTACTATTTTCGGGTTGGGGTCGTGACAGAGGTGGTATCAGAGCATAGGTTATGAACCCGTAGACTACTGAGCATAGGTTTCGAATGTTATAGATTTTATGTTTCCATCCTTAGGAGATAGTATTAAAAATCTAATTTATGTGATAACCCTCCCTATGTGTTATCTTATTTATAGTTGGTCTTTTAGTTTTCAATATTGATATAGTATAGTAGATCTTACGTTTGGCCATGATTGTAGAAAATGACCAAGAGAAGATCATCAATGGGAACTAGTGATTTGAGTATAGAAGGACTGGAAGGTGCATGCAAGGCAATTGAAAGTCTGGCAAAGATTGTGGAGCAGCAGGTAAACAATGGAGTACCAAAGAATCTTGAACTAAGTAGATGTACTATTGAACAGTTCAAGAAGTTGAATCCTCCATCTTTTAAAGGTACTCCTAACCCCATCGAGGCAGAAAGTTGGGTGATGCAGATGGAAAAGATACTCGATGTTCTTAAGTGTACCGATGAAGAAAGGGTGTCATTTGCAACATTTATGTTAGAAGGGGAGGCTAAACATTGGTGGAGAATGACTAAGAGAATACACGGGGAAAGGAATACTTACATAGGTTGGAATGATTTCTTAGTAATCTTTTATGAGAAATATTTTCCGGAAACAATGAAAGACGAAATGGCAGCTGACTTCATGAGTCTGGTGCAAGGGAATATGACGGTTAGTCAATATAAGGCAAAGTTTACTAAGTTATCCAGTTTTGCACGTCATGTTGTAGCAACTGATGTTTTAAAAGCGAAGAAGTTTGAGCGTGGGTTAAGGTTGAATATTCGTAGTCGAATTTCCATCCTGAAATTAACATCATATATTGATGTCGTGACTAGGGCTACAATAGCTGAGAGGGATGGTGAGGAGTACAATCGAATTAGATATGGCAAGAGGAAGTTTGGGGAACAAAAAGTAAAGAACCCGAATAATAGAAATTTCTTTAGGAACACATCCAATGTTGGGGGATCTAGTGATAACAAACAATATAATAACCAGACATGTCAGCAATATGGAAAGAATCATGGAGGATGACCTTGTTATAAGGATTCAGGAGCTTGTTTTAGATGTGGACAGAAAGGACATCAGATAAAAGACTGCCCAAACCCAGCAAGGATTCCGATAAAACTTTCAAGTGCAAAGAAGGATCAAGACAGACAGGGTAGAGTTTTTGGACTTTCTGATACCCAAGCTTCTAATGCGGTGGTGTCAGGTACACTTTCTATATGTGCACAGCCTTTTAAAGCTTTGATAGATCCTGGATCTACCCATTCGTTCATATCTATACATGTACTAAATCGCTTTCATAAATTTCCTGAACCCTTGAATCATAACTTACATGTTTCTACTCCTTCGGGTGAGTTATTGATGGGTAAATTAGTATACAAGGCTTGCCCCATAGATATTGATAGTCATAAACTATATATTGATTTGATAGTTTTAGACATTAAAGATTTTGAAGTCATTTTGGGGATGGATTGGTTAGCATCACATCATGCTAAGGTAGACTGTTTTGAGAAGAGTGTTACTTTCCAAATTCCTCACCAACCAAAATTTAGTTTTGAAGGAACTGGCATCATATCTCCGATGTGTATTATTTCTGCAATGCAAGCCTATAGTTTTCTTAAGAAGGGATGTCAAGGATTTCTTGCAACTGTTAGCAGTTTGCAGACGATAGGGCCTATCTTAGAAGATATTCCTATCACTAAGAAATTTTTGGATGTTTTTCCAGATGATTTACCAGGCCTACCTCCTAATAGAGAAATAGAATTTACCATTGACCTTATTCCTGGAACTATACCAATATCAAAACCACCATATCGTATGGCACCTTTAGAATTAAGGGAGTTAAAAGTGCAATTAGAAGACCTTTTAAACAAGGGTTTTATCAAACCAAGTATATCGCTTTGGGGTGCTCCAGTGTTATTTGTGAAAAAGAAGGATGGGACAATGAGACTATGTATAAATTATCGTGAACTGAATAAGGTAACCATTAATAATAAATACCCCTTACCTCGTATATATGACTTGTTTGATCAATTAGAAGGTGCACAAGTATTCTCTAAGATTGAACTTAGGTCAGGCTATCATCAATTGAAGATTAAGGATGATGATATTTCAAAATCAGCTTTTCGTACTAGATATGGTCACTATGAATTTCTTGTAATGCCATTTGGACTAACTAATGCACCAGCCGCTTTTATGGATATGATGAATAGGGTGTTTAGGAAATATTTGGATCAGTGCGTGGTTGTTTTCATTGATGACATCCTTATTTATTCCAAAAGTATTGAAGAACACGAAAAGCATTTAGAGACGGTATTACAAATCCTTAGGAAAGAGAAATTATATGCAAAATTAAAGAAGTGTGAGTTTTGGATGCCTAGTGTTTCTTTTCTAGGACATGTCATATCCAAAGAGGGAGTGTCAGTTGACCCTCAAAAGATTGAGGCTATACTAGATTGGCCCAGACCAACTAATGTGAGTGAGATTCGTAGTTTCCTTGGATTAGCAGGTTATTACCGAAGATTTGTTAAAGGATTTTCTAGCATTGCCAAACATCTATCTAGTTTAACACAAAAGAAGGTACAATATGAATGGTGTGAGGAAGATGAGAAAAGTTTTCAAGAACTTAAGAATCGATTAGTAACTGCCCCAATTTTGACTATTCCTTTCGGGACAGGGGAATTTGTGATTTATAGTGATGCTTCTAAAAAATGGTTTGGGATGTGTGCTAATGCAAAATGGAAAAGTAGTAGCTTACGCCTCAAGACAGTTGAAAACCCATGAGCAGAATTATCCAACCCATGACCTAGAATTAGCAGCTGTAATTTTTGCTCTTAAGATTTGGAGGCACTATTTGTATGGTGAGACTTGTGAGATTTATACCGATCATAAGAGTTTGAAGTATATATTTACTCAAAAAGAGTTGAATATGAGACAAAGGAGGTGGTTAGAATTTATGAAGGATTATGATGTAAATATTCACTATCACCCGGGGAAAGCTAATGTAGTAGCCGATGCTTTAAGTAAGAAGTCTACACCAAATTTAGCATGTCTTATTACAAGCCAGGAAGTACTGTTAAGGGATTTGAGAAGTATGGAAATAGATGTACGTATCTATAGCAAAGGAGGAATAATTGCAAACTTACAAGTACAACCCATGTTGATGGAGAGGATCAAAATTGCGCAAGTAAATGACCCACAACTGAAGAAGATTAGAGAAGAAGTCATCGAGGGTAAGAGAACTGAATTTACGATGCGAGATGATATATTGAGGTTTGGAAATAGAGTGTGTGTTCCATGTGATGCCCAACTAAACAGGCAAATTTTGGAGGAAAGTCATTACTCAAGATTCACATTTCATCCCGGACGTACAAAAATGTATAGGGATCTTCGAGAAGTATTTTGGTGGAATAACATGAAAAGGGAGATAGCGGAATTTGTATCTCAGTGTTTGGTTTGTCAGCAAGTAAAAGATGAGCATCAGAGACCATCAGGATTGCTACAACCATTGCCTATCCCTGAGTGGAAATGGGAACATATCACTATGGATTTTGTGACAGGTTTACCAAGGAGTTCAAGTGGTAATGATTCTATTTGGGTAATTATTGATAGGCTAACTAAATCTGCTCATTTTCTTGCCATTAAGATTACCCATTCTTTAGAAAAGTTAGCTAAGTTGTATGTGAAGGAAATTATTAGGCTTCATGGAACCCCAATTTCAATTGTTTCTGACCGTGACCCTAGATTTGTGTCTCGCTTCTGGAAAAGCCTACAAGAAGCCATGGGAACAAAATTGAATTTTAGCACTGCTTTTCATCCTCAAACGGATGGACAATCAGAGAGAACTATTCAAACCTTGGAGGATATGCTTAGGGCATGTGCACTTTATTTAAAAGGGAATTGGGATGATCATTTATCGTTAGTGGAATTCGCATATAATAATAGCTATCAAGCAAGTATTCAAATGGCTACGTATGAGGCACTCTATGGTAGAAGGTGTCGTTCCCCTACATGTTGGGTAGAAGTTGGGGAAAGAAAATTATTGGGACCAGAATTGATTCAGATCACAACAGAGAAGGTCAAATTAATACAAGACCGACTTCGAACCGCTCAAAGCCGTCAAAAGAGTTATGTTGACAATCGACACCGACAGTTAGAATTCCAAAGAGGAGATTATGTGTTCTTGCGAGTATCGCCTACAAAGGGAGTAATACGATTTGGGAAGAAAGGGAAATTGAGCCCAAGATACATAGGACCTTTTGAAATCCTTGAAAGGATAGGAGCTGTTGCGTATAAAATAGCCTTACCACCGGAACTCTCTAGTGTACATAATGTGTTTCATGTATCAATGATAAAGAAATATGTCCCAGATTCAACACATATCTTAAGTCACGAACCTCTTCAAGTTAGAGAATATTTGTCATACAATGAGCATGCGATAGAAATTTTGGACCGTAAAGATCAAATATTACGGACCAAGATAATTCCACTGCTCAAAGTATTATGGCGTAATCATTCAGTTGAAGAAGCAACATGGGAGCGGGAAGTTGAAATAAAGGAGAGATATCCGTACTTGTTTGTAAATTAATATGAGTCAAGTTTGGGGACCAAACTTTTATAAGGAGGGAAGGATGTAATGACCCCACTTTTATATGCTCATATGTATATATTTTGTTTTTACACTCATGTGTTACTTATTATCTTATAGATGTTGTATCATTAGATATGTGGTATTATTGGCTATCAATATAACAAACTCCATTTTTAATTACGAAGAATCAACTGTAAATTGGATCAAATCGAAGTCTTATCACATATCTTAAGGTAAATAATAAGTTTTGGGGTAGAATATATAATTTTATGAAAATTTAAGGACTAAAATAAAAATATAAAATGGGCCATTTTGTAAATAAAATATTTTCAAGGACCTCTAAAAAATATTCAAAATATATAGTGTGAAATTACAAAAATACCCTTCATGTGTTAAATGACCCTTATACCCCTATCACCTTTCCACCACGTGCTGGTCACCTCCACCATACACGTGTCATCATTAGAGGAGAAGCCAAAACACATGTCGTCGTTAGAGGATAAGCTAAAACACGTGTCGCAGTCTAGTGAAATAAGACTGCAAGATACCTCCGTTACGCGACACGTCAACGCTGACTCCCATTGTAAAAGCTTGGTCATCATGGACACGTGTCAATGTCTTGATATCTTTGGAAAACTATAAATAGGGCCTTTGGGGATCATTTGAAACTCACACCAATTCCTTGAGAATTATAGAAAGAAATAGTGAGAGAAAGTGTGAGAAAGTTTTAGAAGAAGTTCTTAGGGATATTCATCTTAAGGTAATCTTAATATTATAATGCATCTTTATAGTTTTAATTTATTGTTTTATAGCTTTACTTAGTAGTTATGCTGGTAAAATACAATAAAGAATTCACTAATCAAAACTTAAAATTTAGAACAAATCCAAGTTGATTTTATAAACTTGTTTGAAATTATACGCTTTTAAAAAAAATTATTCTTTTTAAAGAAATTGATTGTTATTATAGAATCCCATTTAAGTGATTCCAAAGTCAGGCCCGATGAAATTCTGTCTAGACGAGATGGTATTTAAGTGGTGCCCCTATGACCCTCATCTCTACTGGGAATGAATCCGAAAATAATCTGTCTAGAGGAGATGGTATTTAAGCGGTGCCCCTGTGACCCTCCATCTCTACTGGGAACCGACTGATTAGGAATAACTATGAATTGAATCCTTTAATTACGATCAATAAGTTTTAAAAGTTAAGAAAATGGTTTTTTAGTAATCCTTTGAAACAAGTTACTATTAAAATACAATATATAGACTGGACCTTGTTTAGAACATATACTTAAACCT
This sequence comes from Sambucus nigra, assembly GCA_949130495.1. Lineage (NCBI taxonomy): Eukaryota > Viridiplantae > Streptophyta > Magnoliopsida > Dipsacales > Adoxaceae > Sambucus > Sambucus nigra. Next base: position 194,405,375 of record OX422220.1, read on the forward strand.
TTATCGTATTTGTTAGATTAACGTGCGATCGAAGACTCGTTATCTATAATTTCGACCTTTATTTTAGGTGAGTACTCTATGCAATTTCTTGCGCATTTTGATTATATTATATTATGCAAACTATGTATTTTTTTGTGAAATGCATTTATTCTCAAAATGCATCTGATACCGATGATTCCGTCGTTTGTTATATGTTTATATCTCTCCATATAAACATCTGATTTGAATTATGAAATTATTGATTCGGCCTATGGAAACTCTCTTACTATATTGGCCTTGACTACCGGGTGGAAATATTTTGGTGGTACCTTCCCAGCTGGTTTATCGCTGGTGTGCCCTAAACAAGGCGTTGTTCCAGAAATCATGATTATGTTATCGGGTGGAAACATTTGATAACACTATATGTCTGGGTATTAGAGTGTACATGGCCACTAAAACTGAATAATTGACACATGCTCAATTATTTTATCTGTTCTGTTCTGAACTGTTTATTCTGAATATATATATTGTCATTTACTTTATATATATTACTTGAAATTCCTATCTCTATGTATATACCTTTTGTTCTAAATTGAATAGGTATCTATTTTCTGAAAACCTTGGAATATTTGGAGATTGAATCTCATTCGGCTTTTAGTTGACGTTGTATAAATAACCATTTTTCAGGAAATAATTAAGTTCGTGGATGGAACGAAAAAGGACTATGTTGAAGATTTAGCTTTTAAAGCTCTTTTTGTTACCTTAAGTAGAAGTTTGTATAATTAAATAGAGCATGTTTAGCTCTTTGTGTCAAGTTGTAACTCGTTGATATTTTAATACAAATGAAGTTCCCTTTAGAAAGCTCTGATGATGTAATTCCTTCACTTTCAGTATTTTACGATTCATAACCATGTGATTATACTTCCGCTGCATATATTTTAAAACAAAAATTTTAAGGCCAGAATATTGGATGCCTTGGTGGCATGTCAAGACACCCGTTCCCTACTATTTTCGGGTTGGGGTCGTGACAGGTGGTGCTATTTCCAGCATCATCATTAACTTTTAAATATTACACATTTTAACATCCATGCTTTTACACTTAGCACCCTTTTACTTTGTTTTCTTCAAGTTTCTCAAACTTTATTCATATAGATTGTATCATTCTATGTGATTAGTATTCTGAAATTTTCAAGTTTACCATTTCATATTCAAAAGCTCATTTTGATACATTTTTAACATATTTAATCCATTTATCCCAAATACATGAGTATTAATGAAAGTAAAGTTTTATGCTAATAAAACTCAACACATGCATTTTACTATTTCTTCATAAGTTCAATATAACATTTAGCATGAAATCAACAAGTTTAACATAATTTATGCAAAAAATAATTTTTTTAAACATTATAAATTTATTTATCTTTCAAACATGAACTTTTAACCATTTTTCTCACATACTCTTCAACATATATTCATATGTAGTGATAGTGAGTATAAGTAGTCATGTGTATATATTGTAATACCCCGTATTTTTATAACTTTTAAATTATGGGATTTATTAAATTTAATTGAGATAAATTAATTTAATTTTAATCCGGAATGTTGCTTTAAATATTTACTAGCGTGACGAGATTTAGTAATTATTGGAAATTTGTTATCTGTTGAATATTAGTGGATGAGTATAGTAATATATGAGATTTATTGTTATAATATTGGCACGTGTGAATAAAATGATAATTATGGAAATTTAAGTCGGGACGCGCCTGTGTCGTGTCGGGACTAAATATTGATTAATAAGTGAATATTTTATAAGTTGTTCGTATGATCGTTTTGAGTGCTCCAACGTGTCCGGAAGGGTCGAGATAGTCAGAAAAGTGTACCCGGGGGTTTAGTTTGGGTCTCGGGGAGTTTTTAGGCCCAATTAGTACCCCGGGAGGGCGTTTTGGACATTTCGCAATTATGGGTAATTAAACCTACGAAAATTAAAAGGGTTATATAAGATATCTAGGTTGTCTTCTAGGGTTAGAACAACCAAAGACAAATGACGGCCATTGGAGAGGAAGAGGAGAAGCTCTTCAAGGAGTTCTAGATAAAGAACACCTCTGATTGCACCGCCGTCACCACCAACGCGTAGATCGCGAGACGGGGAACGAAACCACACCAATTTCGGCACCAAACCAGATTTCTAAAAATTCTAGGCAAGTTTTTATCTTGCTTATTTCGTTGATGCATCTTTCATATTGGTTTAGGAATGAATAGGATGAATTGTATGGAAGAAAAACCCAATTTGAGATAGGAAATTGCATGTAGTGATGACTTAAATGATATTTTAGAAACCCTTTGTCATGTAAAGGATTAAGAGTTTGATTAAGAAAAGAGTTCTAATTAGATACAAACACTAAAAATTTTATTCCGGATGATCGGACCATTGGAATCGCTTGAAATTTTAGTATGTTGTAGCGAACGGCGAGACAGGACTCCTGACAAAAATTCAGCTTGATCGAACGGTCGGATTTCTAAAAATATTATTTTTACTAGAGAGTTTTATATTTTGAGGACTCTTAGAGAGTTTTATATTTTGAGGGCTCTTCTAAATAAATAAAAAAATTCAATTAAAACTCCATTTTAATTCCGATTTCAAAACCATTTGAAATTCTCATCTTTGAAAGTAAAATTCAAAATCCTTTAATGTAAGGCGAATTTTTGGGATATCTTACATGAGGGACAATGTAAGTATATGTTAAAGAGAGAGAGACACGTAAGAGAGTTACTTTGGGACAAATGTGTATACCTACTGAATTTTATACTTGGGAGGATAGAATCCGTGAGCGTGATGTAGTAAGTGGAAAAGTTCCTCAAATTAAAATAAGATGTGAATGGTTATACGTGATAACTAAATAATGAGAAATAAATACAAATGTCGTAATTATGGGAATTGAGAATTTACCCATTATTGAAATGGTAATGTTAGTATAGTTATATGATTGTGTATGTATATACTATCTATGTGTGAAAATCATGTCCACGCTACTTGCTATCCCTGAGGTTTCCGCGCTGGGACAGTCTTATCTCGATGGGACCTTTATGGGGGATATTGACTTGTACCCTAGAAGATACATATCCTTGGTACAGGCTATCAAAATGATAGTTCAGACGGTCCTAAGAGATGCAGGTATGTGCTTTCCTCTTAGAGACTTGGAATCTATGCTTCGCCTCATTTTGTTTGTGTATAGGTATCCTTGGTACAGACTATCGCAGTGATAGTTCAGACGGTCCTGAGAGACTTGGAATCTATACTTTGTCTCAATACTGTTTGAGCATGTGTTGATACAGTTCGAGAGTGATTCCGAATCTGTATTCCCTTAATACGAGTGATAAGGGGATTGGATAGTAGAGTATGCCCGCACCATAGTTGTTATTTGGGGTGTTGTTGTGATATATATATATATATATATATATATATATATATATATATATATATATATATATATATATATATATATATATATATATATATATATATATTATGAGTAGTTAATATATATATGAAATTCTGAAATCTGGATCTGCCTACTGTGATGAGACATGTAGGACATGGTTGATGACTCAAATTGTAAATACTTGTTTTGAGAAAGTATAATATGACACTGGAAAACTTTATTGATTTATAAAGTTAAAAATGAGAACTTTGGTTGCTAATTGAAATATCCTTTTCGAAAAATTGAATCGTTAAATTTTGGATCTTACGAGGAAACTAAAATAAGTTAAATCATTGGGAAGATTAGTGCGATAAATGATAAGACAAACCATTGGGAAGGTTAGTGCGATAGGTGTGCACATTAGAAGAGAGGTGAGAATTCCTTAAGAGAGTGACGCACTAATATGTTGTTGCATTGGCCTGTATCAATTTAAATACTTGCTAAACAAATTTTAAATCATATACACTATCTGGCTCTGACCCGTTTTTCTCTCTCTCTCTCTCTCTCTTGTATATATATGTATGTATTACAGGTGCCCAGCCACAGGGGCGTCTTGCTTTGGATCTCTTGGAAGGAACGCGCTGCAGCTTAGGTGGAAGTTGCAGGAGTCTTGATTAGACGATTTCATTCATTCGTATCCACTCTTAGTACTTTCATCTAGTTGGGCATGTGTAGCTCTTTCCATTATTCCGTTGTTATTGGACATTTGTATTTTAGTTATTTCCAGTATTGTTACTATGGGATTTATTCAGTTTGGATGTGTGACTTTAGATTTCGTATGTTCACATTCGATTGACGAATGTATTAAATTAATTGGATTATGTTGCAGAATTTAATGTGGTGTGATTCTTACTTATTGAATGTTGTTAATAAAATTAAATGATTTTTCTTTAAATAAAATTTGGAAAGTATGTATGAACATGGTTTTGACACTTAGCTTGATTAATTAGGGTGTTAAATTGGAAAATTTTATTTTTCGACAGTGATGCTAAGAATGGACCAACTGTTCACCTTGATTTAATTTAATAAAGGAGTGATCGCCCGGTATTTAATTAGGCGGGGTGTCAAAGGTGGTATCAGAGCATCAGGTTCTAGTGTCCTTAAGATCTGTACGGCTTATTATGCTTTCAGCGTTGCTTTGTTTGATATAGAGCCCTATGTTTAGGATTGTTGATTCCCTTGACGAGATTTCGTTCTCCTGCTATAATGTGTATACACTAGTGAATTCTAATTTCGTTCGGATGTGTGCGTGTGCCGAGCGATGACGAATGTCAGAAGAGGACCGTTAATCGTACATCAGGAGGCAGGGCTCAGTTGATATTATGAAATATATCCGAGGATGATGACCGTAGTCGAGGTCACCTCCATTATGGCACGAGAAGCCACGACTAGAAAGGCGACTAAGGTGCAGCAATGATTTTTCAAATGCTGTTATAGTCAAATGAGGTGCGAGGTTAAACTTACCCAACGTATTACAAAAATGTGTAGAGACTGTCAATGGGAAATTTTAGAAATGCGGAAATTGTATGTGTCTTTACCAAAGGAGGTAATGTACCCAAAGGCTTAGATATAGGACGAAGTGTGGAAAACTGAAAGTGAAAATTTAGAGAAAATTTTCTTGGATTTCGAGAAGAAATTATAATGGTTGGATTCAACCACCAATTTTAGAAGTGGAATGCTATGCCTATAGGAGAACCTTAGGTACAGTGTTGAACGTATGTTCCTTCCTCAACTGTTCAAGGTGAGAAGAAAATGTGGTTCTGAACTCATCGCGGGAGGGCATGACAGAAGTCCGATTGTGGATATGAACCCTAATCATTAGCAAATTTTGTATCGAAAGATGTAGATACGAGTGGAGGAAACGACTCCAAGTGGGAGACCAACTCGTAATAATAATTTATAATACTCGAGGAGGAAATTCTGATGGACGGTTGATTCAGAGGTTGACAATGTTGTATTTTGTCAATAAAGATGATAATGCTCCTTGTGTGGGAAGCTTAAAGAAATCGAAGAATTTAGTCGAGAATAAGACTGAATACAATGGTGGTGATATAGCACCAAAAAGAGATGTGGATATACATCAGGGGACCCATTTAAATGATTCGGATAATGGAATTCTTAACAAGTGATGGTAAATTCAGTAAGTGCTATTATAGATAGTAACATGATCTTTATGGCCTAAAAAGTTAAAGGAACAATCGGAATGGTTAACAGGAATCGAGTTTACTAAAGTCCGAGAGGAGGACAAATCCTAACCTGGTTAGTAGGACAGGTGGTAAGTGGATTATGTACTGAGGTATTTTGTGCGGAGTGAGATCGCTGACGATAATATGTTCCAAAGTGAGTATAAGGACAAGAATACGGTGCCTAGTAAAAGGCAACGATTAAAATAATTTTGTTATGGTTTGGGCAGACGTGTTACGTCCGGAAACCATTTGCGCAGTCAAGACGATTGACAAGGTAGAAGTGTAAGTTGTATCCTCAGAGGATGAGGCGTGTTTATGTGACACGAGAGAGTCACTATATTTTGTTCATTGCTAGATTAGCATGTGAGACAAGCTTAATGCATATAATTATAAATGTTACCATTATGTGAATATTTTTCCCTAGTGTAGCGAGATTTTTCTTTAGTGCTATCCGCGGAGGATGAATGAGGATATCAACAGTGTTTTATACTTTATTGAGGTTACTCGTTGTAGTGATGCGATACACGAGTATGATATTATCTTGTTTAAAACATTACAGAAATGGTTAGTACGATAGTGGGCATTTATTGCAAGGCTATCAGAGTGGTTGCATTAGTGCAACATGTTTTATGTTTGTTTTGGCGAGGCTTTACCTGTGAGAAGGTTGGACTCGCACTTATATTATCTATCCTAGAGACTTCGGAGGAGATAGTGGGCTCGAGATATTCGATGTCAAAGTATGTATAAACTTTTCCAATATGATTTCGTATGTATCGGGATTTACCGTTGAGCGAAAAGATTTGACGCAGTATTATGTTTGGCACTCCGAACTTAGTGATAGGAAGAGTGCAGTGTTATATTTATCCTTAAGAGACGTGGGAGTTAAGAGTTATACCCCTAATGTTAGAAAAAGGAATTTCGAGAATTCTGATTGTATGTATTCGAGGTTTATGGAATGCTATTACCACCAACCTATGCTGAACGGTAGTGAAATTTGGTGAAACATTCTTTGTTAAGCATAATTACGGGAGAAATTGTAACTTTTTTGTCAAGGGACAGAATAAAGGGGTATATACTATGGATGGAGGACCTAACGGATTTCGATAACCGACAATGCTAGGTAGTAGTGTATCGGGGGGTTCCTTGTTTGGATTTCGCTTTGCGAGACATCCCACGCATGAAACTTAGCGTAAGGTTGGAAATAGGGAGACGTTTGGTCACTATTCCATGAGTTCGGTACCCTGGTCGAAATGGGATCAAGTAATTATGTATGTAAGTTGGAAGTTGAATTTTGTTTTAAGGTCATTGGAGCCGGATTTTTGTGGTAGGAAAGCATTAAAAATTATCCCCACGAGTTGAGGGGTGGAACGATGATAAGGAGAATTTAAGAATTTTGATTTCTAGAGTGATTGAGAGTACCCAAATGTCATAACCGCGTACAGAACACAAGGTGAATAAAGAGTTGGAATGATTTTTAGCATGGATTATCTGGAAAGAACTTTATATTATACAAAAGAGATGACTTGTAATTATTTTGATGAATAGAGCGTTAGTGATTTATTTTGGTTGTTGTACCTATTTGGGAAAATTGTTGTACTTATCTGAGGAAGGTTGAGAATTATTATTCCTCTTTTATTGTCATGGAATTTGAATGCCCTATCCCTTCTATTCCGTTGAATTTAGTTAGTCCTACAGATGAGTAGCACGCCGTTCGCTCTCCCAGGGCGGTCGGAGTGTTGCAAAAATGTGGGCATCTTGGTTAACTACAGTTAAAATAGTCTGAGTCGAAGGGAAGTGGTAATAGACGTGTGAAATATATGTTTGTGGAACTAGTATAACGAAGTGGAAGTGATAGAGTGGATTAAAAGTCACATGAGGGGCGATAATCCATACATAAGTGTGCAATTAGAATAGCACGCCCTAACTTGATTGGAAGGTTGTGGGAAGCCATTCAAGAATTGGTATTCCTTAAATATAGTAGAATTTAATTGTTATGAAGCACACCCAGATCGGAGTTGTTATTAGTCAAGTGTGAGAGAGACTCACACATATAAAGAGTAATGATGTTAGTATAGTATAAGAGATCCAGAAGTGCGATTCGTGGAGAGAAGAGCACGGGTGGAACTTTCGACATACTACAAGGAAGGAAGGGGAATATTACGTGTCACTTAATGTGAGACATTTCAAGGGAAGAATCGATGTTTAGCGAGACGTAGTGAGTAGTCTCTACATGCACTGCCCGTAGGTAAGGTTTGGTTGAAAGAGGAGAATCAACCAAATAATTTTGTGTTTATCGAAAATTCCTGAAATTGGAAGAGGTTGGTAAAGTCGGTAAAGTTCTTGGATGGGTTGCCATCCTCAAAACAAGATCAAGGGTTTATCCCGAACATGTGAATTAAGTCGCCGAGAAGGAAGTGATTGATATTCCTTTGGGCTGGCTTACAATATTAACTAGTATGCCCCAGACTTCCTTTGAAAGGAAGGATTGCGCCAGTGCATGGTCCGGCGCAGTATAAATTTTTGAATCAGGATGAGATTGGTGAATCCCACCTTTGATATGGGATTTCAGGAACCAGCGGAGATAAGATTTCGTTTCAAGTAGGATGTATCACCCTTAGCCAGGGAATAAGCGCATGGTGATTAAAGATTAGTGGAGCCACGTGAAGGAGATTTTGGAATCTTGGTACGATGATTTCAAGAATGCTCTGTAGAAGCACTCGTACCTGTTTGTCGCGTATGAGGTACTTATTAAGGTTTTGTTATGGAAGAACCTCGACTATTCTCCTTCCGTATGTTTAGAGGAGAGTAGATAATCAAAATTTTTGGATCGGTCGAGAAAATATCCGATAACTATGGTAGAATTCCACGACTGTTTTAGACGAGCAAGAGTGATCAAATGTTCGTAATATTTTCTCAGAATGGGAGTTTTGTATATGAATAAATCCGAGTATTTGTCATGTAGTGAGGTGCGGCCTCCTAATGATAGTGAGATAATGAAATGTATAACGTACAGGCGTGACCTATGCGAATGTTGTCGGTTGGGAGCACAATGTGAAGTGTCTCCAAAGAGAATGCAAAACAATGTTACTGTGAAGAAAGGGCTATAGTGATTGAGCACCGTAATGTGTAGCTAGTTTGTGTACGGAAAAGAATATCCAGAATTGTGCTACCTGATAGGCCTTATTTTCCGAATTTCGGGACGAAATTCAGTTATTAGGGGGGGAGTATGTAATACCCCGTATTTTTATAACTTTTAAATTATGGGATTTATTAAATTTAATTGAGATAAATTAATTTAATTTTAATCCGGAATGTTGCTTTAAATATTTACTAGCGTGACGAGAGTTAGTAATTATTGGAAATTTGTTATCTGTTGAATATTACTGGATGAGTATAGTAATATATGAGATTTATTGTTATAATATTGTCACGTGTGAATAAAATGACAATTATGGAAATATAAGTCGGGACGCGCCTGTGTCGTGTCGGGACGCGCCTGTGTCGTGTCGGGACTAAATATTGATTAATAAGTGAATATTTTATAAGTTATTCGTATGGTCGTTTTGAGTGCGCCAACGTGTCCGGAAGGGTCGAGATAGTCAGAAAAGTGTACCCGGGGGTTTAGTTTGGGTCTCGGGGGGTTTTTAGGCCCAATTAGTACCCCGGGAGGGCGTTTTGGACATTTCGCAATTATGGGTAATTAAACCTACGAAAATTAAAAGGGTTATATAAGATATCTAGGTTGTCTTCTAGGGTTAGAACAACCAAAGACAAATGACGGCCATTGGAGAGGAAGAGGAGAAGCTCTCCAAGGAGTTCTAGGCCAAGAACACCTCCGATTGCACCGCCGTCACCACCAACGCGTAGATCGCGAGACGGGGAACGAAACCACACCAATTTCGGCACCAAACCAGATTTCTAAAAATTCCAGGCAAGTGTTTATCTTGCTTATTTCGTTGATGCATCTTTCATATTGGTTTAGGAATGATTAGGATGAATTGTATGGAAGAAAAACCCAATTTGAGATAGGAAATTGCATGTAGTAATGACTTAAATGATATTTTAGAAACCCTTTGTCATGTAAAGGATTAAGAGTTTGATTAAGAAAAGAGTTCTAATTAGATACAAACACTAAAAAGTTTATTCCGGATGATCGGACCATTGGAATCGCTTGAAATTTTAGTATGTTGTAGCGAACGGCGAGACAGGACTGCTGACAAAAATTCAGCTTGATCGAACGGTCGGATTTCTAAAAATATTATTTTTACTAGAGAGTTTTATATTTTGAGGACTCTTAGAGAGTTTTATATTTAAGGACTCTTCTAAATAAAAAAAAAAATTCAATTAAAACTCCATTTTAATTCCGATTTCGAAACCATTTGAAATTCTCATCTTTAAAAATAAAATTCAAAATCCTTTAATGTAAGGCGAATTTTTGGGATATCTTACATGAGGGACAATGTAAGTATATGTTAAAGAGAGAGAGACACGTAAGAGAGTTACTTTGGGACAAATGTGTATACCTACTGAATTTTATACTTGGGAGGATAGAATCCGTGAGCGTGATGTAGTAAGTGGAAAAGTTCCTCAAATTAAAATAAGATGTGAATGGTTATACGTGATAACTAAATAATGAGAAATAAATACAAATGTCGTAATTATGGGAATTGAGAATTTACCCATTATTGAAATGGTAATGTTAGTATAGTTATATGATTGTGTATGCATATACTATCTATGTGTGAAAATCATGCCCACGCTACTTGCTATCCCAGAGGTTTTCGCGCTGGGACAGTCTTATCTTGATGGGATCTTTATGGGGGATATTGACTTGTACCCTAGAATATACATATCCTTGGTACAGGCTATCGGAATGATAGTTCAGACGGTCCTAAGAGATGCAGGTATGTGCTTTCCTCTTAGAGACTTGGAATCTATGCTTCGCCTCATTTTGTTTGTGTATAGGTATCCTTGGTACAGGCTATCGCAGTGATAGTTCAGACGGCCCTGAGAGACTTGGAATCTATACTTTGTCTCAATATTGTTTGAGCATGTGTTGATACAGTTCGAGAGTGATTCTGAATCTGTATTCCCTTAGTACGAGTGATACGGGGATTGGATAGTAGAGTATGCCCGCACCAAAGTTGTTATTTGGGGTGCTGTTATGATTTATATATATTTTATGAGTAGTTAATATATATATGAAATTCTGAAATCTGGAACTGCCTACTGTGATGAGACATGTAGGACATGGTTGATGACTCAAATTGTAAATACTTGTTTTGAGAAAGTATAATATGACACTGGAAAACTTTATTGATTTATAAAGTTAAAAATGAGAACTTTGGTTGCTAATTGAAATATCCTTTTCGAACAATTGAATCGTTAAATTTTGGATCATACGAGGAAACTAAAATAAGTTAAATCATTGGGAAGATTAGTGCGATAAATGATAAGACAAACCGTTGGGAAGGTTAGTGCGATAGGTGTGCACATTAAAAGAGAGGTGAGAATTCCTTAAGAGAGTGACGCACTAATATGTTGTTGCATTGGCCTGTATCAATTTAAATACTTGCTAAACAAATTTTAAATCATATACACTATCGGGCTCTGACCCGTTTCTCTCTCTCTCTCTCTCTTGTATATATATGTATGTATTACAGGTGCCCAGCCACAGGGGCGTCTTGCTTAGGATCTCTTGGAAGGAACGCGCTACAGCTTAGGTGGAAGTTGCAGGACTCTTGATTAGACGACTTCGTTCATTCGGATCCACTCTTAGTACTTTCATCTAGTTGGGCATGTGTAGCTCTTTCCATTATTCCGTTGTTATTGGACATTTGTATTTCAGTTATTTCCAGTATTATTACAATGGGATTTATTCAGTTTGGATGTGTGACTTTAGATTTCGTATGTTGACATTCGATTGACGAATGTATTAAATTAATTGGATTATGTTGCAGAATTTAATGTGGTGTGATTCTTACTTATTGAATGTTGTTAATAAAATTAAATGATTTTTCTTTAAATAAAATTTGGAAAGTATGTATGAACATGGTTTTGACACTTAGCTTGATTAATTAGGGTGTTAAATTGGAAAATTTTATTTTTCGACAGTGATGCTAAGAATGGACCAACTTTCACCTTGATTTAATTTAATAAAGGAGTGATCGCCCAGTATTTAATTAGGCGAGGTGTCACACGCACACACACACACACACACACAGATATATACATATATATATATATATATGTGTGTGTGTGTGTGTGTGTGTGTGTGTAGCATGCTTTGATTTCAAACTCAAAATAGTGTATAACCCCTATCTCTTCAAATTATTAATTCCTTTGAAGAAGGGTTTAAAGAAAACCCAATACATTCCTAGCTTCTTTGCAAGTTTTTTCTTCCACATAGCACCTTTTACACCTTCCTTAACCCTTAATAATGGAAGGCTGAAATGACGGTCTTACAAGATTAATGTATATAGATAATTATGAGGACTTTAGGCTACTGAAATGAGGGAGAATAAGACTCCAAAGTATTGGTTTAGGGGATGCATAATTCTCTGTAGAATTTAGGTGATGAATGAGAAATGTATCTCATTCATCTCCCTTATAACTGTTCCAAAATGTATTTTAATGATCCCCCATCCCTCAATAATGTTGTCATGGTCTAATAAGGTAGAAAACCAGATATAATGGCCTAAAACATGGGGGGTCCACTCCTTTTGCTCCCCAATCATTCCAAAAAATTCACAACTGAAAAGAGAGTAATCCAAAGGGTCCGAATCGATTTGGCCCTAGCCCGAATCGATTCTCCCTTGACATGTATTATTTTTTTAATTACTTACTTCTATTAATGATATTATAACTTAAATATAAATATATTTTCTTCCATATAATTTCCTTAATTCAATTTAAAATGCGTTAATTTAATTAACATGCGTAACACGATACGCAATATTTTTTAATTTGTTTACATAATCTTAAGTTCAATTAAAAATAACCTATTTAAATTAATCCCACTAATTTCTCATAAATCCAAGTCCATATAATTTGTGACTCATGTGAGTCCAAAATATAATACAACTTTATTAATTCAAAAATATTCGAGCTTACAACCTTCCTACCTTGGGAATTTTCGTCCCCAAAATCAAAACATTACACAAGATGATTTAGTTTACATCATTTTACTTTCATGTTCATATATAATCTCATGAATCAAATTTCTATTCGTACATTACCTTTGATTCCTGGAGTCTTATTGACATGTTAACCTTAACATACACTCCTCGATTCCTTAGATATTTTTTGTAACTTTGGTTAAGCTCAATAGTTTATTCAATCAGCCTCTGTTGATTTTAAAACCCATCGATTAATTTTATAAACTCAACTTATGATTAACATTTTACCTTATGATCGATTTGTTTTATATGCGATAGTGCACGATATGCCTTTTTATTATTTAGTAAATCACGAACTAAATTCCACAACTTCCTTCTTAAATCTTAGCTTACCGGTTAATAAACTACGCCCATAGATACCCTAGATTTATCCCACTTGCCAAACTAGTAATTCTAGGTCCAAACTTGACTTTAATGAGTACACAATCATCAGAGACCTTGATTATTCTTTAAACCTTATTAGGTATTTTTCGATACTAAGTTATGCAATTTAATGAATTTCACTCAAGCCTAAATATCCATATGGTTCCTTGCATGAATAGACATACATCTAGTTTCTCCAAGACATAAAACGTATTCCTTCCTAGGCATTATAATCAATTGTTCAATTCATAAGTATTTCGTGAACTCTTAACTGTTATAATGCTTATTCTCTAGAGTCATGACGACAAATCCTTTAAAACCATATGTCCAGAAATGCAATTCATCCGTATAACCAAAACATACTTTCTTAGTCCAACACTTTTCATTTAACTACGTCACTTTTAAACAAGTTTAATCTAACTTCCCATTAAGAATCATAAATCCACGCATTGATCCATAACATTCTAGTTGTTTCCAATTTCCCAAAAATCCATTTACTTAATTATTGACACCGATAAATCTCACATATTCTTGATAGGATCTTATCACCAATGTGTTATATTATTTGATCTACTAAGTCCTCGACTTTACCCAATTTTAAACTTAGGCGGATTAATGTCTACATCATGGCACCATACAACCGTGTAATTTCTACGGGCCATTATACCCATGATAACTTCTCGTGTCATGAAATCAATTAATCGTCAAGGCCTATTACTTTCCTCCTAAACTCAAAATATTAATCTTCATGATCATTATATATATCCCAATTTAGAACTCAGGATTATTCGTTTATTCCACTAAAACGACAACTTATAATTTAATGAGGATACTAATTCGTCATTAATCAAACACTCTAAACCTTAGGAGTAACTATCTATAGTCTCACCAACCCATATGTCACAGACCATTTAATTAAACTCAACCCACAAATCAAATGCAATGAAAACTTTCTATACTTTATGCACTTTAAGCATTTTTTTTATTTCTATAACTCATCACCCTGGACTATCAATAAGACTTTAATGTATAACTACATATGAACTATCTTGTAATTAATATCGGAATAACATTATCTTTACTCTAATAGGAAATAAAATAGTTATCGTTGTTTACAATCACAACACAATCTTGTGTCCTATTTAAGAATATTCCATGAAGACTATGTACCCTAGTCTTAATCCACCACGGGACGACGAACATATATAATTACATAATTTTGATATTGAAATCCCTTAACTATGACTAAGGTATTTTACCACTCAGACTGAGATCCTCAACCAAAACCATCATCTTAAGTCGAACAGTGATATGACAAGATTTAGACTAAAGGGGATGATATCTATAATCACTATAATGTTTCTCTCCTTAGAGGTCATATCTACTTATTTATCTTTAATGGTATGATACAATATAAAATGAACACTAACACTAGCTCCCACAAGTATTGTATGTCTTAACGCTCTAATCCCCAGAGTTCATACTTGAACTTACAATCATAATCCTAAGACACCACTAACACTTTCCTATTGAGCAGCACTGAGTACACTTAAATTATTTAGGATAATATTTCCATAAGGTTATTTCAATATTCTTTTTCGAGGAATATGTGCCAACTTGCACTAACCAAATTTTACTACTTGGGGAATCAATACACTGAAACATAACCATAATATGTTTTTCTCAAAACATAGCTACTAGAATCAATCGATAGATTAATCAACCCAAACTATTTCGAGTATATCCAAGGGGTGAATTAATACCCAAGACCTTACTTAACATGTACATTGACTTGACACTTAGGCCTTACTTGTGCTGTTACATTACCATAACGGCAACTAGCCTATGAGTAGTAGATTCTAATGTGTGTTAAAGATAACTTGTTAAGTTGTTACCCACTAAGCCAAGGCACTAATGGAAACATCAAACCATTATATGGTGTTCACAACTTTACCCGTTAATGACTATATTTTTTTCAAAGGCATTTCCTTACGTCTTGACACAATTTTTCTCACCTAATCGTTACTACAAATCATTTTTTTATCCAAAATATTCACATTTTTTCTCCACAAGGTAATTCATACCTTGCCTTTGAATACTAATCTTTTTATAATGGGGTACACATAATACTAAATTAAGCCCCTCATTACACTTTCATCAAGAATTAACTTCTTATTTTGAAAAGGACAAAACCACAAAAATCCAATTTTAACTCCAATTTAAATTTTTTGTCATTAGATACTATATGTCTCCGATGAAACTCACTCATTTCACTTAGCAAGATCAATTTTTTCCCAATACTTGTTAAAATTAAAAGGATCATCTTCACGTCTCGACACTCCCCGTGGGTCATAAAAACTAGAGACAACTTACATTCTTGTTCTTACGTTATATACCTAACCTTATTCCAAGTACTTAAGAATTGTACAGTACCGTATACTTGATTAACTATTAAAACTTATGTTTAGACTATCACATTTGCCATTTTGGGTCCCTATATTAACATTTTTATCTTCAAGGGTCCACCTAAATCGTTCTATTATGTCATGGATCCTCTAAACTAACAACTTTCAATAACATTATTTATCTCATGCACAATCACCAGTGACATGATCTTATATAACCTTAACGTATTTTTTACTTAATATAAGAAACTCATCATCCTAATGCCTCACTCGTGTACATAAACAATTATATAATCTCAAATTTTCCTTACGAATTATCTTTCATATCAAACCCGAACATCAAAGGATTAAATCTCGTTCTAATAACCAACTATTACACTTACCCTCAGCATAGCCAAAACGAACTAATACATTAGCATAGATAGAATATAGATAAATATTATAATAAAACAAAACATAAGCGTACTCTCTGACACGCACGTAACTTATGCTCTGATACCAAGTTGTTATTACCCGATTTTGGGTGTCAATGTGAAAAATTTGTTTATACTTTGATTTCATTTAAGAAAATCCTCTTTTGAAATAAAAACTTGCTTTTTACATTTGTGTCATAAATTCATTTAATTTAATTAATGAAATGATGTCTCACTTATGAAATTCATAGGAACACTTGAAATAAAAGAGTTTTGCAGTTTCAATGGGATAATTAATTGCTACGGTATAATTCATACCATCATGTATTATTACAATCCAAATTTAAAGTACTCACATTAAAGTTCAAATAATAAAAACCATAGTTTAAAATGGGTTACACACTTTAAAATAAATAGTGACGGAGCTCTAATTGCATGGAACTCTCCTTACCATTCCCGTTATACTAGTTGTTTCCTTTACCTGAAGTACTTGGGGGGGGGGGGGGGGGTGGCAAATGGAGGGGTATAAGCATGCGCCCAATAGGAGAAATACTATTAAAGTAATACGTATAAGGATATATATATATATATATATATATATATATATAAAGTGTTTTTTAGAAATTATGAAATCATCATTCATTTGACTAAGTGTTCTCATGCAAGAAATATCATAACCATGCAATGTATGTTATAACCATGCAACTCAGGTGATGATCCCACTCACACATAATCTTTATTTTAATACTACCCTTATCCCCTTAATTAAACCATTAAAGTAATTTCACATCTTTCAAGTTATTTCATAAACTTTTATTTACATTAATGAACATCGTACTCAAAATCATCTTTTCACTTAATTAATTGGGGTACCAATTCATGAGTGTTATACAATCTTTCACTAACTACCACCATGCCGCAATATGCTCCCGATCAGTGGTATGTGTTTTAAGCATTAAGTCGTGCCTTAAGGCTCTGAACCCATCATAAAATTTTGGATTACCTACGAGTATCTTTTATTTGTTACGTATTTATAACCATTTTTCCTTTGTTACTTTATTATCCACTTTTAAACCTTTTTTCTTTTCTCTCCTTTTTACAATCGATGAGGCCAAATACCCGAGACGAGACAAGAGTCAACACACTTTATAAAAAGTTTGTTTTCATTTTATCTTTAACTCGATATTTCATCCTTGAGAACAACTTTATTAATCATTTCTTGTGAAACTTCACCTATGAGTTCAAATATCCATTTATACACTTTAATGGATTTTTCACTATTCATATACAAGTAAATTGCATTTTATACATTTTGCCAAAATTTCTTCTTTTCATCTTTACTTTACAAAACATAACTTTTCACCATATAAAATTCAACTTTTTAAGTAGAGTCCTTTTGATTTGGTAGATCATTCTTAAGTCCATATTTTACATAAAATGACACTCTTATGCTAAAATATTTCTTTTGTCATTTCAATACTATATCTCTCAAAATATTTAGATTGCATTTTCTACCTTGTTCCTCATCATTTTACCTTTTCATATTCTTTCTCCAAAACCAACTTTCCAAAATATTTCCATATGTGTAAATGTTACTATTTAGTCCACACTTGTCATGAAATTATACTTTTGGCCTAAAAACCATACTTTTGACTTTTCAAAACTTATATATAAAAACATTAATTTTGATTTTTCTACTTTTTTTCTCATCATTTTGTCATTTATATTATTTTTTGTAAATGCTACTACTCATTTTTGCGAATGCTACTACTTAGCCCAAAGTTATCATAAAATCATATCTTTTGGCTCAAAACTATACTTCTGACATTTCAAAACTTGTCTTATAAATTGATAACTTTTCTTTGTTATCCTTGTTCTTTATTTTACTTTGGGCCTTGAATTTAAAATATTACACATTTGAACGTCCATACTCTTCAAGTTTCTCAAATTTTGTTTATATAAATTGTATCATTCTATGTGAATAGTATTCTGAATTTTTCAAGTTTATAATTTCATATTCAAAAGATTTAATACATTTTCAACATAGTTAACCCATTTATCCCAAATACATGAGTTTACGTTAATGAAAGTAAAGTTATATGCCAATAAAACCCAACAAACGCATCCTATTATTTCTTCATCAGTTCACTATAATATTTTATCATGAAATCAATAAGTTTAACATGATTTATGCAAGAAATAATTTGCTTAAACAATATAAAATTTATCTCTCTTCAAACTGTAAGTTTTATCTATTTTTCTCACGTATTTTTCAACATATATTACATATGTAGTGATAATAAGCATAAGTAGTCATGTACATCATATATATATATATATATATATATATATATA
The DNA here is from genome assembly GCA_949130495.1 of Sambucus nigra. Taxonomy (NCBI): domain Eukaryota; kingdom Viridiplantae; phylum Streptophyta; class Magnoliopsida; order Dipsacales; family Adoxaceae; genus Sambucus; species Sambucus nigra. Next base: position 194,423,733 of record OX422220.1, read on the forward strand.
TATTATATATATATATATATATATATATATATATAGAATGCTTTGATTTTAAACTTGAAAACAGCATAAAACCCCTACTTCTTGAAGATATTAATTCCTTTAAAAAATAGGTTGAAAGAAAACCCAATAAATTATTAGGTCCTTTACAAGCTTTTTCTTCCAAAATAACAGCTTTAATACCCCCCTTAACCCTTGATAATAGAAGAGTGAAATGGTGGTCTTGCAATCTTGATGTAATAACAAAGATGGTTTTCTGCCGATGGTTTATTCGGCCGGTCATTTATTAATTTATTCAGTATTGCTTTAGATTCATGGTTTGTGTGACTGGTTCGTATTGATATTTATATGGTTGATGTTAAATAAAAAGATTAAAATTTTGACATCATCTTTTGAATACTAGGTGGTTAGTAAGTTTTAAAAAGTTTTTGACAGTGATGCTAAGAATGAACCATATGAGATTCCTATTTTAATTTGATATAGGACTGATCACCCGGTATTTTATTGGGCGGGGCGTCACATATTTCTTCTTCCTCCATATTGTTAAGCAACCTGGATAGTTGATGGATCTCCAAAATTCTGATTCGGTTGGTTTTATTTGTTCATAATATATCTTAATTGAATGTTGTGGGTTAATAACTTCACACTTGATATTTTATTTCACATACGAATTCACCACATCAATACACGTCTATAGTCAATCAATCATTTGTGTTAACATTCATATTGAACTCACGATCCCTATCCTCAACTTTCCTTTAAATTCCTAATTATTTGTTATTTTTGTGTTTACTTTCTAGTTGCCTTCATTTAATTTAACCAAATTCACATTCAATTATATACTCACACAACATATTTGACAAAATGCCTCTATAATTGTAATTATCAATAATTTTACCAATCTCCATGGAATTCAATCATGTACTTACCGGTATTTACTACTTTTTTTATGGTTCGCATTTGGCCATTGACAAACACATTTTAATCACAAGTACTTGCTTCACACCAATGCATAATATTTTTTTCCTTTCTGATTACCCATGTCTCTCTTAGGGGGAGATTTGGTTTTATTGGGGAGAAATATTTTATTAAACTGCATCTTATCCTTTGTCTATTCCTCAACAAAAGGGGGGGAGAAATGATATATCAATCTTATAATTCGGGGGGAAATTTTTTACCTTAGTGGGAGATGTCATATCTTAGGTAGAGATTGTTAAACAAAAGGGGGGGGGGGGGGGTCATGTGTGGTTTATATTTTTATATTCAAGATGCATGTAAAGGTGTGTTTAAGTGTTCAGGTTAGCAGTGACGCGACAAAAGCTTACACAAGAGAAAAGCTACTCAAATTTATGTCAATCAAGTATTTGTACTCTTTTTTCTTTTGGGGGGGGGGGGGGGGGTGAGTCTTAGTGAGCTTAACGGCCATGTAGGTTTTTCATTTTGAGTTTTGTTCCGGAATAACCAAATGGAGAGATTTACAAGGACAATTTTCTGAATTGAGGTATGAATACAAATTTATGTTTAATCCCTGGATTTTGTTTTGGGTGTTAGGTTTTTATGAAAATGATTTTATCCTTTTTAAATATTTTTTTCGCATGGTCATTAGAATGACTTTGATGTCATTCGAATGAGTTTATGCACCTCGTTAGAATAATGTTCCAACGAACTTCGAACGATTCTTTTTTAGCCTTCTCTGGAATCTCGTTAGAAGTCTCATTAGAAGGTGTTCGAACGAGATGTGTGCCCTCGTTCAAACGAGATCCGATTTCGTTCAAACGAGTCGACGTGTTTTTCAATGAAAAATTCATATTTCATGCCTATCTCATTTTTGGAAAACCTCCTATAAATATGAGTGCGTAGTAGTAGTTTTATTAAAGACTTTTACATCGCTTTTGAGTTCCCCAAAATCTTTAGAAAAGTTCTTTATGTTTTGGGGATCTTCTACGATCAAGTTCTCAAAACCCTAGTTTACACTCATGTTTGAATCTAAGAAGCGTGAATACATGTCGTTTTAAGATCTCCTTATTCTGCATCAAAATGGTTTGCTCTTCATACTGTGACTATTTTTTGCGGTGGATATCATGTTTGGTGTTGTGTGGCAGTTGGACTGGTCACGAGACAAATAAGATTAGTGGGATACCGAGACGGGGGGAAGTGCCTATGATGTGTGGTCGTCGAAAGGCGTCCAATAGTGATTGCGAAGAAGGTTAGAAGGAACAAGGAAGTGCGTCAAGGCTTGAAGTCGTAAAGTCTGTGAGTATGTCTAAATTGGTCTTGTAAACTGCTTATATCGTAGTGGACTTGTGTGGTTGGGCCGTCCAAAAAATTTTCCATTGTGAATTTTTCTTGTACATCATCATATTGTAATTTATTTATTTTATTTTTCCTTATAGTCATCTAGATGCATGCTTAGATCAAGACAGAGTGATAAATTTTTTTACTCAACACTTGCGATTTATAAATTGGTGCAAGTTAGTTAAAAATTGTGCAAATAAAATTTGGTGGTGTTTTACGTGGAAACCCTAGGGAACTTATCTTTCTCACTATCTATTAGTCTGGGTGCGAAATATTTGGGAATGTGAAAGGTTGATTGATTAGGCATAAATTATTCACATTTATCCCCTTAACTTCGGTATTTTTATGATCCCGTGCATTGTAAATATCTTGTATTTGTTTTATATTTATGCTATTAACCCTTTTTGGCAATTATTTCGTATTTTATGTATCTCTTATGTGTTTTACAGGTATTTCATGCAAATTAGTGCGAAAGAGAACGCGAAACAGTGAAAGAAAGCAAGAAATGGGGAGTTCAAGGGAATTTTTGTAATTTTACAACCATATTCCGGAGGTGGGGAAAAATAGAAAGTTGAAGAGCTCTAAATTAAATGAACACTGGAAAAAACAGCACCCCAATCCGAGGTACGGTAAAGAAGTTATGCCCATTTGAAGTTGAGAAAGAAATTCAAGAAAAAAACTGTTAAGGACGAACCGAACCGAAGATATTGAAAAACGAACCGATCTAGCCATTAGTCACGCTCTAAATCCGTTACAAAATTAGTCACGCTTTCAAAGTGTGACATATAGCAAGTGTTGATCTTTTAGCCAAAAGAGTTTTATGTTTTGGGAACTCTTCTAAACGACCTTTAGCCTAAATATTTAGTCATTAGGACTCTTTTTATTCAGATTTCATTCATGTAAGAGCTCCTAATCAAGGAGGAACATCTAAGAGAAGAAACTTTTATTTCCAACACTTTTATTATTATTTCTCATGTTTAATCTCTCTTTCCAAGCAATTATGAGTTCATGGAACGTAGATAACGTAGTTTTCACTAATTTCACCATGTTAGGCTAGATTTTTAAGGGTTGGGATGCATGAACCCAACCCGATGTGGTTTGTATGGGTATAAAATTAGTTCCCTAAATTAAATAAATGATTGAATCGTGTTATATAACTGATACGACCGTTGCAGACTTCTGATCTCATTTGCCCTAGGTAGTTGGGATGATTAAGAAAACGACCCGAGTATTAGTTAATACGGTACTTCTTTAATTTATCCTTTGCTTACATACTGTGCGGGCTACGATCTCTCATATGTGTAATACTTAGGAGTATTAAAGACCGGGTTTTAATTCGTCCTTTGCTTACATACTGTGTGGGCTATGATCCCTCATATATGTAATACTTGGGAGTACTAAAGACCGGATTTGATCAATTAATTAATTTACGACTAGTTTTGTACTGGGCAACACACTAGGGTTTGGGGGATTGTATTCCCAAACTGTTTTCCCTTCATTCTTATTAAGTCATTCTTAGTTAGTTAATTTTGCTCACATAGTTATTGCAGTAGTTTAATTTAGTGTGCATTTAGTTAATTATTTATTTCCCATCTCAATCATCTTTTTATTTCTTTTTAGAGTCAAGTTAGGGTTAACAATCTTACATTTGTCGTCACGTTCACTCGTCCTAGTTCCCTGAGGATTCGATACCTAGACTAGACACTATACTCCACAAGAGTGTAGTTAAAGCTTAGGTTTTTGTATTGCGGTTGGAAGCCGATAACAACGATTAGCGTATTACACGGACGCTCGGTTTCCACCTCGATCATTGATATGACTTGCAAACTACCTTTTTATATGTTTTAGGTATCATTAATAACCGCTTTGAAAAAATACGTGACATAGTGCCTCGAAAAGGTAAACTAGTGGTTCAAAATTTTGTGTGTGCACTGCCCAAAGCACTTGTGCAATAATTATTTCATGTCATTCCAACTAGCGATTGACACGTGGCATAGCACACAACTAGAAAATTTTCAATTTAATTAATTAGTAAATGTGCTCGATAAGTGATGAGCTGATGAGATATCGAGCCGATGACGCCCTGCCATTAAAATTTCACTCACTCGGTTCACCTAGCACCAACCCAGAAGATGCAACACTTTGGGGAATAATCTATAAAGCTACAATCGTGAGCAAAGTGTTAGAGGCTATTGTTATTATACCATAAATATGGGGTGAATCTTAAGCCATCAGAAGGAGACATATGTCCTCACATATATCCAGACGATGTGGTAGGTTAAAGATAACTAGCTGGTTGGGGAGTCGGCCCGGCCATCACTGACAAAACAGTTAACCTTGTTTAATTGTCACTGTTAAGCTAATACCGTTATAATAGGCATATATTTTGTGATGGGATAACGTCAACTAACTTTATACATGTGCATGTGAAGAAGATATGCAAATATTCCCTCACATGTGACAATAACTAACTTCTGATTATTCTCTCACCATGTATGCAAAACGTGTGGTCACCTAACCTATAAAGGTGAGTCATCTGTCCATCTCTTTCCTCTCACCTATAAGAGCCTATAAATAGCACACACCACCCACATGTGGGTAACTTATAAGATTATCCTTATTATTATGTTCTCCAACTCTAGAGAGAACTTGAGAGATTTTATCTTGTACTTATCAATAGGGATTGTCCATTAATTAATACAATCAACACTGCACATGTGGACGTAGACACAAATTTTGGCCGAACCACATAAATTCGGCTCTTATCTCTTTCTTTCATATATGTACAGTTTACTCTAGTGTTAGTATTTCAGTAAATTGATATCTTATCTATTATTTGTTGGTAATTTGTATATATTAGCTAAGATAATCAGTATACAAATTATAAGCAATAATAGTTAAGATCAACCTAGGGGATAACTTCACAAACCACTTAAGGCTAATATCGACCAATGTTCATGGAAAAACCCAACACATAAGGCGTCGTTGTGATACCACACGGGAATAGACTACTTATACTGACAAACGTGATGGGAAGGATTGGTCCTATCATCGTAGGTGTTGATTTTTCATTTTGAGAACTTTCTACGTGGATCTATCACCTCGATCTCCTCAATGGACGGTGATGTTGATCCATTACTCAAAGTTTCCATAGCCTAGTTCTTTGGCGTACGTATGTAATTTCTCTAGATTCGGTCATCCAACTCCCGCCTAATGAATTCCCGTAAGTCGCCCTGGCCTCCATTCCTACTCAGAGAGGGTTGCAAATCAACAAAAATATTATGGTGACTCACGTGAGATCTCTCAATAGGCTGATCTAACATGTTAGAGGTTTTATGAATGGATGTGTCTTTCTTCGCGCTAGCTACATGATCTTCGCAAGGTCTCCTAGATCTGGAGATTTTTAAGTCGTTGTGAGACGGAGGAATCCTTACGGAACGGATTCTCCTCTACGATGACGATCAGGTCCATGAGATCTTGTTCCATGTCCCTATGTGTGTTCAATTAGTTGTCTCCTTAATCTAGCAATCTCTGCATCACGCTTATGCATATGTTCCTTGTATTGATCAACAAGTCATAACGAAATAATGGGTTCCTGGCAGGGGACCTTTAAGGAGTGTCATGACATCGATGATGCTTGCTGGGGACCAGAGCGATGGACTGATCGCCCATGAGATTTGGCATCACTAGGAGATGAAGGGATCATAGATGAAAAATTGTCCATTCTCTCTATACTGATTTCAAATGAATGTGGTTTCTTCCACGTAAACGGTAAGAACTTTCAGCACACATGGCAACATGTTTAGCAAATCCTGTGGCGAGAGTATTCTTCTTTCCTACAGAAGGGGACAAATGGTGTGGGAATCGAATTTACAATATTGATAATTATCAAAATATGCCTATAATGCTAAGCACAAAAGTAAAATAACATAAGAGGTATGTGGTTTAGCAAGTCGACATAAATACATTCACGGGGAAAGATATGGAATTTATTAAATTTACTATCAAAGAAAAATCTTGGAGTGTTACGATTGCTTACTGAGAGTCCAAGTCGTTTATAATGTAGGTGTAATTTATGGTCAACATGTGCCCTCCTCATAGTTGGGGGTCTTATATATACAAATGTTGAATCCTATATATGTACATCACTTAGGAGATTGAGCTTTGATATGATCACCTCTAAAATGGTTGAGTTGGAGTGGAACTCCATTACTTAGGATCTTGTTTTGTGTTTATCCATACGTGTGACAAATCTTAGTGTAATTGGTCATGCCTAGGATTGAACGACTTAAGCCATGGGTATTTTGGGTAGTAAGTGTCACGTGTCCTGCTTTGTGGACCAAGTCAACTTCATTTCTCTTCAATATTAATTTACGGGAATAATAAATATAAGATCTAGATCGTTTCATAGTAAATTTTATTTATAAGTGATAATGTTCTAGAGGCTGAAACTAAGACAGGAATTTATGCTAGAATGGAATTACGGGGGGAATCTATAATTGAAAGGGGTTAAAAAAAGGCATGAGGATTTGGAGAATAATTTTAATAATAGTAGGAGGAAACAAAAATATAGTGAAGCTTGAGGTCAAGAGAAACCTAAAAGTGCTTGTTTTCTTTATTTAAACTTGACCGTAGAATTGAAGTAGATTGAATTGAGTGAAGAGATGGTACCCGTGTACTATGTGATAAGCCTATAACTGTGAAGTTTAACGGAAGTTTTACATAATGGATATCATACTTGCCACATACAAGACAAATTATTACAAAGCGAAAAGAGGAGTTTGTTCAAAAACTGAGCATGTTGAGGATATGATCCTAAGATAGTCGTAAAACTAAAAGACTAAAATTTCAATAAACATATTTATGAAGCGATGTAATTAGTTATTATACATGATTGAAAGAATATATATATAGAGAGAGAGAGAGAGAGAGAGAGAGAGAGAGAGAGAAACTCTCATACATAACAAGTTTATATGCGTATTTTTTTTAAATAGTAAAAATATTATTTTTGTGTTGAGTTTTTTTTTTGTATGGTATTTAAACATTTCAACAGATCCATATAAAAAATCAACTCAAAATACATTTTTTGCTATTTTTAAAAAATCGCTCATACTTTTACAACTTTTAAAGTACTTTAAAAGCTGCGAAAGTTTGATCGAATTTTTTAAAATAGCAAAAAAAATTATTTTGAGTTAATTTTTTTTATATAGATCCCTTGAAATGTTTAAATATCACGTAACAAAATTCAATTCAAAAATATTTTTTTAAAATAGGTTTGCACCAACAAGTATGTAAACTTGGTATGTATGAGAGTCTGTATATATATATATTCAGGTTCTCTAACATACTTATGAACATACCCATTATTAAAAAAATAGTAAACAAATGTAATTTTCAACCAAATTTGGTATGTATGATCTACATAGTAAGGAGATCATCTACAAAAATAAATAATCAAAAAATTCAACTCGAAAGTGGGTGAAATGAAAAATAAGTATATATATACATTTTCGACCGTTGAAAAATACAATTTTTCACTATTTTTTAAAAATGGGTATTTTCAAAAGTATGTTACTAAGAGGTAAGTTGAAAAGTCTGATTATATATATATATATATATATATAGATTCAACGATGTAAAATATCACAATGTGATAAAAGAATCGATTAAAAAAGATCCCCTAATGACTTCGTTAGACCCTTTAGGAACAACCCTTCAACTTGCGATTTTTTTTTCATTTTCCCATTTAATAACTCATAATTAGATCTTGGTAACTAACTATTTGCAACTTGACAATTTAAAACTTGAAGACCGTTCAAGTACATAAATATTATTTAATGGATGAAAATGGAAAATTTTATAATCCCGATCCATGCAGTAACATCGTTTTCAATCCATTCAATTTGAATTGGTATTTTCTCCATCACAATTATTGTAAAGAGACATCTACACTAATATATATATATATATATATATATATATATATATATATATATATATATATATATATATATATATATATATATATATATATATATATACAGTCCTGCTCTTGTGCGGACTAGTCCGTATTTTAAGAATGCAGACGGAACATGTGTCACGTAACGGTGCACCTAGAAATTATCGCCAAAATTATAAGCACACTCTCTCTCTCTTTTTGGGCTCACTGCCAGGTGAGACATGTCAGGTGCGTATTCTTAAAATGCGGACTAGTCCGCACAAAAACAGGATTGTATATATATATATAGGCATGTGTCGCGTAACGGTGCACCTAGAAATTATCGCCTAAATTATAGGCGCACACTCTCTCTTTCTGGGCTCACTGTCAGATGACATATGTCAAGTCCGTATTCTTAAAATGCGAACTAATCCGCACAAAAGCAGGATTATATATATATATATAGGAGAAGGCTCACCTACATCATGCTCTATACATCACCCATGCATCACGCCTAATTCTGGGCCCTAAAAAACTTTTTTTTTCAAATTTATATTTTTTCCTTGAATTAACCTTCCAATCAACCCATATGCAAAAAATTAGGTCAAAATACATTTTGTAGCTATTTTTAAAAAATTCACAAAAACCTGTTAAAAATACCTTATTTTTAAGGGTATGCGCCAACAGTTTTTTTGAAGTTTTTAAAAATAGCTACAAAATGTATTTTGACCTAATTTTTTGCATATGGATTTATTGGAAGGTTAATTTCTAGGAAAAAATATAAAATTTGAAAAAAAAGTTTTCAAGGGCCTAGAATTAGTTGTGATGTACGGTATGATGTATAGTGCATGATGTAGGTGAGCCTCCCTCTCTCTATATATATATATAAAGAGAGAGAGAGAGAGAGAGAGAGAGAGAGAGAGAGAGAGAGAGAGAGAGAGAGTCAGATTATAGTACATCATGCTCTATACATCACCCATGCATCATGCCTAATTCAAGGCCCTAAAAAAAATTCAAATTTTATATTTTTCCCTTGAAATTAACCTTTTAATCAACCCATATGCAAAAAATTAGGTCAAAATACATTTTGTAGCTATTTTTAAAAAATCCACAAAAAAACTGCTAAAAATACCTTATTTATAAGGGTCTGCGCCAGCAATTTTTTGTGAATTTTTTAAAAATAGCTACAAAATGTATTTTGACCTAATTTTTTGTATATGGATTGATTGGAAAGTTAATTTCAAGGGAAAAATATAAAGTTTGAAAAAAAAAATTAGGACCTAAAATTAGGTGTGATGTATATACTACATGATGTAAGTCTACATCATGACATCACACCTAGTTTTAGGTCTTAAGAAACCTTTTTTCCAAAAAATTTATTTTTATCTTGAAATTAACCTTCTAATCAACCAATATTCAAAAAATTAGGTCAAAATACATTTTTTAACTACTTTTAAAAATAGCTAAAAAATATATTTTGACCTAATTTTTTGAATATGAATTTATTGGAAGGCTAATTTCAAGAAAAAAAAAATTTGAAAAAAAAAATTTAGAACTTACAATTAGGTGTGATGTATAGATGATGTATCATGATGTAAGTGAACTTTCTCCTATATAAATGTCAAAAATATCATACATATATTTTGACATACCCCATATTACTCCAAATTATATATATATATATATATAGAGAGAGAGAGAGAGAGAGGTTATTTAATGATCCTAAAAATCGAATTTTTTAATGAACCTCATAAAATATTAAAAAATAACCCAATTAATTGTGATTCCTATGTGATTAAGAAAAAGCTTTGTTGAAGTGAGTAAGAGGTTATCTTTGAATCCTACTAAGACATAATACAAGTCTTAAAACATTTATTCGGATGTTTTTAAGATTCAAAATTCAGATTGACAAAGTAAATAAAAAAATATGAACCCCTAGAAGAACTTTATGTTTGATATATTTGGGTCCTAAATGACCTTGCATAATGAAAATCGATATTTCCTTTTATCTTGCATAATACACAGAAAACACTTGAGTTCAATGAGAGGATTCACAAAACACACATTCACAGATGAAAATGAAAATGATCAGGAGCATATTGCCTTCTCCAATAGTTCTTGCAGTTCTCCGCTCTTGTATGCCTCTGCAAAAGAATCAGTTCAACTTAAAAGACTCATAAACATCAGAGGAACATTTTTATCAATTTGCACTCACCCCTGATAAGCACAAACTTCAGCAACATAGGCCTGAAGACCAATATTTAAGGATAAGTGCAGTTCAAAATACAACCATTTTGCTAAAAACAATCAACAATCTAAAGAAAGTCGTAATACCATAAGTTAAAATCAAGGTTCTAAAAAACGCGACGCATGATCGAGGCGTGGAGACCAAGCCTTAAGCCTTAGAAGCTTAGGCGGCTAAGGCGTAAAAAGGCGTAAAATGTGTTTAGGCCTTTTTAATATATTTTAACATTTTTTATGATAACAAGGGTATTAAAAATACTAAAATAGTACATACCTTAAAATATGTCTAAATATATGCAATCTAAAATACTATTTTTTTTAAATACTAAGAAAAAATGCGCGTTTTTTTGAACGAGAGGCAGAGCGGTTTGAGATGCCATTTGTCTTTTGAATATTTTGAATGAAATATTGGTCCGATTTTTTTAAAAAAAAAATAAAAGGTGATATCGTTTCACTAAAGCGTTTTTATTTTTAAAAAAGTGCGCCTTAAGCCTTTTATCAAGAATAAGGCGCAGAAGGCTTAAGGCGAGGCGTTTTTTCCAAGGCTCGTGCCTAGGCGCGCCTTTTAGAACACTGGTTAAAATTAAATAATAAATAAATAAATAAAAATAAAAAGAGTTAGGGTTAGACTAGGGTTTGGAAGATGGAGCTATGCACAAGTGATATATACAAGTCATCCTCGTGGGCCTAATGGTCACTTAAATTGTAGGGTTTTATTTTCATGCCTTCTTTAAGTTATATTTCCCAATTAATTAGTATTTGAGATAAGAGGATAATATTCTCTTGAAACATTACGCTTAATGTGCCCTCTTTAATTTATTTATTTTTTACCTTTTAAGGTTATTTGGCTATAAATAAGGTCATTAATAAAGTGTATTCACTAACTTTTTGAGAGATAAATGAGTGATTGAAAACCTTATTTCTAAAATAATGTTGTTGTTTTGATTACTTCTCACTAAGTAGTCGCCGATGTTGTAGAGCCATACGTAAGACTTGGAGGAACCAGAGGACCACTCCTCCAAGCATGCCCCTGCCGTCCATGGTCAAGCCAAAATTCCCCAAAGCCATCAGAAACCGGAAGACATGAAGGACCCATTCCCTCACCGTCGACTTGCGACTACCCTCAACCTCTCCCCGATCCTTAGACGTCAATCTTCCACACAACCACAACAAGAAGGCCATACAAACCTGAGGTCTGATAGCTATTCAAAACTAAACCCAACCCCTCTCTGATTTTCCGCCTCTAACAGCCAACGGCTATCGTGACCCTTTGGGAGCGTCAAGAAGATTCAGAAGTTACTGGATTTACGGTAGGGTCGTCCGAGTCTACACAAGTTCTTTGAGTTTGAACGGGAAAGTCGTGCAGCCATCGAGACAGTCCAAGCTCGCATCGACTATTGGGAATGTTCAGATGGTCATATATAATATAGGGAGGTCCGAAGTTATCAATTCAGCGCAGATAAGTGCCACTAAATCATTCAGTGCCGAAAGAAACTTCTTGAGATGAAGGCGACGCGTGATTTCTTGGTGCACAAACTGGTCCCTTGGTCGATATTTCGACTAGTTAACCTTCGGTATGCCAACTTCTCCAACCCACATCATTTTCGTGTACAACGATGATTACTCCCGAAATCCTACCATGCAATTTGATGAGTCCCCCTATGAGGGAACTTCAGAGGATTGTACGAGTCCCTTGTGCTTTATTTCAATTTTCGAGAAGGGCGGTTGGATTACTCATACGCGGTTGAAAGACTTGAAGGTTTATAATATCGGCGATTGTTATCTCATCTTCAGAAAGGAGGTTAAGTTTTGTATCGGGGATTTCTTTGACATTGCACAGGTTGGGTGGATGACCCCCACTTTCAAGAGACGAAGTAATATTGTATTGCCGACTTCTTCCCACTTTTTGGGAATGTTGATGATTTGGCTGAAAGACTTTCTTTCGGTGGTTCTTTCAAGATTGACTTGTTGCAATGGCTGGACGTGATCGGGTCTAGGATGTAAATTCATAATGGGATGTGGTTGAGTCCCGCTCAGAGTTTAAGATTTAGCATCTAGCCAAGGTACTCAATGACTCATCCTGGGGATTCGTCCCTTGCCTGGCATCGTTACCCCCACCAATGGATTGATATGTTGATCATCATCACAAAACTTCGAGGTTAAGTTCAGCCTATCTGGCCTTAGATTGAATTTTTGCCTACGCATTCTCACCCTTCCACTAGCCAGTATGACTTAACGGTTCGTAAACACTTCCCTCTCAAGTGAGGAGCACAACGATGCTTGTCCGGCTCTGATGGTGATCTCCCCACCCATCTCATAACTCCGGATGAGTTATTTTAAGTGGGGGAGAGTAACGTGTACGAGGCATCCTCGAGAGCTTAATTGTAATTTGTTTAAATTGTACGTTTTATTTCCATGTCTCCTTCAGGTTATTTTCGTATTTAGTTAGTATTATGGTAGAGCTTCATATTCCGTTATAATATTCTTGATTTGCCCACTTTAGTCTTTTTACCTTTTTAGGATTTCTTGACTAGCAAGATAACTTGGCCTTTAAATAAGGCCATTTGGCCAACCATTGTAGTCACATTCATTTTAGAGACAAATAAATAAGAGAATTTTGTATTTCTAAATGTTGTTTTTAAGTACTTTCCAATGCATTTACATCGGCACGAAATTTTTTTACGTAGATGTATAATTGTATTATAAAGAAAATTGTTTGTTTTAGCAAAAAGAAGTCGATGCATCTAGAATTATCCCAAGGGAGAAAAGAACACACAACTTTTCACGGTACCACTTAATACTAACAAGCAAAAGATTAAAAGTGGTTGCTAAAGACATCGAGATTGAAGACTTTTTTATTCGCTAATACCTAGAAGTTGAAAAATAGACTTAACCCCCGCATGCACAAGGCACGAGTGGGTCATTGCATGAAGTACAATGGGGGATTAGTCTTATTTTTTAATTTTAGGGGGCAAGTCTAATCATGCAATTATCTCATGGGAAAAAATCTCAAAATATCAAAACCATGACCTGTTTGGTAGGTAGCAACAAAATCTAGCCAAAATATATTAAAAAAAATTAAAATGAAGAGTAAATTACTCATTTGGTCCCTAAACTATCAGAGTTGTTCCAAAATGACTCCAAACTATTAAAAATGTCAAGTAAATCCTCAAACTTTCAAAAATGTCAAGTAAGCCCTCTATATATATAAGCTGAATTTCCTCTTTGGCCTTAAAATTGGTTATGTGCATGACACATGACACATTTTCATCTTAAGTTAACAGCCCAAACTGAAGGAAGGGTCTTGTTAGTTTGGTTAGTTTGAGAGTTTAGTTGACACTTTTGATAGTTCAAGCGCCATTTTGTAAAAATCATAATAGTTTAGGGGTTAAATGAGTAATTTACTCAAAAATGAAAGTGTCAACTAAGATATATTTTTGTACTAAAAAATGTTGTTTCACAATGTGAGAAATTTCGAAATGTCAAATTTCACGTTGTAACATCTTTATAAATTTTTAATTTAATCGTTCTCATAATATATATCAATTATGTTCTGAATGGATATATGCAAATGAAATCTATCAAATATACAAATTTCTTGAAGAAAAAAAGGGGCATTTATGAGAAAAAATGAACATTTATGGAAAAAAATGGACGTGTTATGAACAAATATTCAAAACACAGATATTGCCTTGAGTCAACTTTTTCTAGAATTTGGCATTGCAGAATTTTACATTCCAGTTATTTTCCAGAATAACCTATTACTCGTGGGTCTCATTTAATAGATCTCGTTGAGAACTTTCTAAATATATATATATATATATAAACTACACGTCAATGGCTAATAGAAATAAATCAAATCGTAATTTTTGGAGAGAAGATCAAAATATGTCTTGTATTTCAAGTATTGCAAAAGTAAGTACAAATGAGATTACAAGGGGTATATATATGGGATGGATTACTTGCTAATCACTTAATTAGTTAAAATGGCTAAAAGGACAAACTAAAAATAAATTATGTGTAATTAGTCCCGAACATGCTTGGAGACTAATTAAGGAAAGAAAATGCCTAAAAAGAACTAAAAATAAAAAATAGAGATAAAATGAAAAATGAAAGGAAAATAATAACGGATTCTAATCACTCTTCTCCGTTCAAAAAGAGTTTGTCCACGAATTCATTGGGGAAGGCCTACAGAGTCGCCCTCTAAAACTTTAATCAATGCATGGCCAGGAAGATGCTCAGTGTCATCAAGGTACTCCGGTGTCTGATCCATCATTAAAAGGGCCCGTCGACGCGGAAGAGAGCAATCTGAAGCTCGATGTCCCACGTTGCTGCAATTAAAGCACCGGAATGTGGGAGGACCTGAATGTGTTGCAGCGGAAGTAGTGGTGGCTGGAGTAGTGATAGACGATGTCAATGCTAATACTGTAGGAGGAGCAGAAACCAACGAAGGTGGAGATCGGGATGCTGGAGGAGCTGTAGGCGCTGCATGATAGGCCCCGACCTTAGTAGCATACTCTACCGCCTTTATAAAGGTCGGTATCTGTCAACCCAAGATCCCGCTAATTATGTGGCTGGAGCCCCAGATACAGCGGCTGATCCGTTGATCCTCAGTCTCGGGGAGACGAGCTCTAGTGCAAAGGAGCTGAAATTGCTCCGTATACTCCACCACTGAAGACATATCCTGCCGGAGGGACTGGATGCGCGCAAAGAGATCACGCTTGTATGTCGGCGGTACAAATGAGGCCTGAAGAGCGGCCTTGAAGTCGAGCCTGTCCTGAATGGGAGGAAGTCCTGCAACTATCCTACGGTAGCAAAGGTCATTCCACCAAACTCGGGCAAACCCCTGAAATTTGGTAGCAGTGAGGAGAACACATGAGCGGCCCTGAACCCGTTTGTAATCAAAAACTGTCTCCATAGCAGCCAACCAATCAATCATATAATCTGGGAAAAATCGGTCATCGAACATAGGAACATCTACGTGTATGTCCCCATGGAGACTCCGAGAAAGTATCTGAAGCGCTATTGTAAGTGGATCTCCATCCTGATGAGCTCCTAAAATCATCACATCACTCGGCACAGGTGCAACAGGATCAATCGGAATCGGTGGCATCTGAGCAAGTGGTGGATGAAGAGGACGAACATGTGAAGGTATAGGAGGTGTTGGGAGACCGCGGTGGGGACATTAACCAATCAGATGACCATACTCGCCGCAATAAAAACACTGGTGGTCTCGTAGTGGAATGAAACGAGGACCACCGGATGGGGGCGGGGAAATCCATTCCAAGACGCTACGGTGAGTATCTCTGGCATTGGCGGATGAAGAAGAATCGATGTAAAATAGGGAGAGATCATGATGGGATAGTGTGTGATGTGAGGGTGGAGGAGGTGGAATATAGGGTGTGGGTGATGTGGCATATGATCAGAGATAGGTAAGTTAATGGGCCCCGGAATTCGCTCAAAAAAGGTGTGAGAGCTGAAACCCAAAGGATTGGGTGTTTGAACAAACGAATAAAGATTTCTGAGTGGTGTGGGGTAAAAATTCGGTGGACAGCCGAGGAGACTAAATTCGAGCCCATAACAAGTGGTTTCTTGATTCGAGTGTGGCCTAGGGTTTTCGAAGTGACTGAAAATTTTGAGCAGTTCAAGAATCTTATTTGTTTGGAGAAGTTCTGACCGGAATAACCAACTTAGGGTTTCGACATCTTGATTGGAGTGGATATGTCGACCATCGGGCTCCGAATGACCCTTACGCAGGTCAGGACATTCTGAATGGTCACCAAAGATTTTTGTGACAGACCTGGAGAAGAGGTCGGCAGTGGGGCAGATTGGGACTGCTGGGATGTTGAGGTTGGCTGCTGCAAGGAATTTGCTGCTATAGGCAGCCATAGCAATGGGATTGTGGCTACCAAGAATCCCGTCTGAAGTTTTAGTGGCCGAGGGAACTGTCGAACCTGTTGGATGTTCAAAAATGGCTGCTGCTTGTAGTCGATCCAACCCTACTGCCTTAGCAGGAACTTACGACTGAGGATCTTGATTCAAATTATGGGCGGAAATGTTCGGGTTTGCAGCGCAAGGATCTTGGTTGTCTTGGGTCGCATTTTCTTGTAGAATTTCCTTTCCGGGCATGTGTGCACTGTTTTCCGGCAATTTTTTGGTGGAAATGGCCTGAATTTTGGAAAATTGTTGTAAAAAAACCTTGAATTGATCTTGTTGCTTTTGAACTATTTCTTCCATTTTGCGATCCATTTGTTCTTTCAATTCTTGCATATCTTCCAATTGAGTTTTGGATTTTCTTGGAGCCATTACGAGTAGTGTACGCTCTGTTGATACTACACACCGATACACACTAACACCAATGTTTGGAGCGACACACGCTCTGATACCAATTTGACGTAAACTACACGTCAATGGCTAAAAGAAATAAACCAAATCCTAATTTTTAGATAGAGAATCAAAAGATGTCTTGTATTTCAAATATTGCAAAAGTAAGTATTTATATGGGATGGATTACTTGCTAATCAAGTAGCTAAAATGACTAAAAGGGCAAACTAAAAATAAAAGAATGTGTAATTAGTCTCAAACATGCTTGGAGACTAATTAAGGAAAGAAAATGCCTAGAAAGAACTAAAAATAGAAAATAGAGATAAAAGGAAAATAACAACGAATTCCCATCACAAACAGATTTACATCTTGAGAAATATTTAATTTTGAAGTATGTAAACAAAATTGGGTATGAATGTGAAACTTTTAGCATTGAGTTACCTGCCCCAAAGGTGTCGTATGAGGGGATTTTTATCAAAAGCATCTCAAAAAAGAACTCTTCTCTCTCTCTCTCTCTCTCTCTCTCTCTCTCTCTCGTTTATAAAGCTCTTTCAGTTTGTGATTCTTTACGTCTTAGATTTCAGTTCCTGAACTTTGGGATTTAAGAATTTTAGGGTTAACAAATTTTAGCTTCGAAGTACATATTGTTTGGCATTAAAGTGGGGGAATCTCAAATTTAATTTTAGTTTTGAAACACTTCTCAGCCCCTTTCATTCTGCAAAGTAAGATTGTTGCAGTTTCTTTCTATCCTCTTCCCCTTGACATTGGTATGCAAAGTAGGTCCTTTTAGGAGACTGGCTGCTTGTGTATGTATATATATTTGTATTTATATATAAATATTTGTATGATTTTATAAATAAAAGCATGTCGTACGATACACAATATATATTTTTGTAAACGATATAAGACTGCAATACACATGAAGCCGCGGTTCAGGAGGATCTCTGACAAAAAATTGCATAGTGAAGGGACTTATTTGCACTTTACCGAAATATATTGTCTTTGAAAAAAGAATATTACTAATATAAAAGAGAGGAGATATTAAACTAACCTACAGTAATGTCACATCCCCCAAAGAACTCCCCATCGATGTACAGTTGAGGAAACGTTGGCCAGCTGGAATACTCCTTCAGTCCCTGGCGCAAAATTTCATTTTCAAGAATATTTATAGTTTCAAACGGTACTGCCAAGGTCTTTAATATCTGCACACAAGTGTTTGAAAATCCACATTGTGGGAAATCTTTGGTTCCTTTCATGAAAAGAACAACCTTTTGTGATGTAACAACTTTATCCAGCGTGGTCTTCAGCTCAGGAGTTAATGCTGCATGCAAAAAGCCATGTAAATGAACACAAATTATTAATCTAGTTACATCACATATCTAGGGGAAGGAAACTATATAAAAAATAAATAAATAAATAAAGGAAAGGAAAGGTGAAAAAAAATTAAAAGCAATGTTTAAAAAGGCACGAGGCGAGGCTTTTTGGCTTCTGCGAGGCGAGACGTAAGCCTCAAGGCGTATTGAGGCGTAAGCCTCACCCAAAAAAAAATGCGAAATAATATTTAAAAAAATACTAATAAAACCATAAAAAATAAAGTAACAAAGAAATATAAAATAAAACTGCAAAAAAAAAATCTTTGAGGACTTCCTCACATAGTTAAACATTTTTTTGTTCCCCCGAGATGACTTTTTTACATATTGTTAATTTCATAATATGACAATAAATTAATCAATGCAAAATCAAATTCATTGGATATTTTATAACAAGACAATAAATTAATCAAGGCAAAATCAAATTGACAAAATCAGTTTTTTAAGTTTCATTCACATATTGGTTATTTTTCAAAAAATTCTTTCAAGTTAAAATAGTAAATAGTATAAGTTTAAGTGCAATTTTATAACAAAAAAAGAAAAAGAGAATAAGAGTTAGTAGATTTAAACATTTTTTTTAAGTTAAGTGCAATTTTAGAAAAATTAAGAGCTTTACCTTCAAAAAAACAGGTTACGTGATGGAAGAAGAAAAATGTTTTTGTTTGTTTGTTTTGTTTTGTTTTTCACGCCTCACCAAAAAGGCGTGAGGCGCATCGAGGCGTAAGCCTCAAATTCAACCCTGAGGCTTAAGCCTCGAGACATTTTTTGCCCGCCTCGCCTCGAGGCGTAAACCTCAAACGCCTTTTTAAACATTGATTAAAAGGGACCCAATAGTTTTATTAACAATACTATACAAAAGGTACAAGAAGTCCATGGAAGATAAGTCCGCCAAATACAACAAAACAATGAAGCATCAAAGATCAAACAACTTTAAACACAAACTCTCAAGTTTTAGCCTTCCAAGAACAACCATGAAAGCATAAGCTTTCACCTTCATAAGCATACCAATACCGGGATTTTCAAATCATTAGTAATGATCATATTTGTGAGAAGGGGGAGAACTGGTCAAGCCAAGGAAAACATATAATAAGTACCCCCCCCCCCCACACACACACACACAAAAACTAAAAAACATAATAAATAATTACTAAAATGAAATGAAATGGAATGAAATGAAATGAAATAAAAAAAATCAGGAGACCATATTCTCTTATCCTTTATGCCATTGTACAACTAGACTCCTTCAATGTAGACATCATATCTAGAAATTCAACAGTGTTCATCTCCAGGACTTTATGAATAACTTCCAAACATCTACCGCTAGGATGCAGGAAGTTAAAGAGGTAACAGAAGAGAGGTTATTCAAAGAGATCTCCATATATCTGGGAAACAAGAGAGCCAAAGAAAGAACTTCTCGTCCACATCTTCAAGAAATGGGGAAAAAATAATTTTACCCCCCCCCCCCCCCCCCCCCAACAAACAAAAAACACAAATCCTAATATTCTTTCAAAACAATAGACAAAAGACAATAAACAAATAAAAAATAACAAGGTCAAGTCCAACTCAACAAAGCCTTTTCCCAGTTATTTGGGGTCGGCTAAAAAAAATCAACATATATCCTCATTTGATAACTGCTCTCCAGTTTAACATAATATAGGACAATAATATCTTCGGTGGATTTCATCAAGGAGACCTGTAAAAATGCCATATCTTTTAACCTTTCTCAAATTCATTCCTTATCATCTTCCTTCTCTCATACCTGATTATCCAAAAGAGGGAAAAAATAATACATGTCCACAAACCCTTAGCCTTCATTTTATCCCCTATCCCAACACTTCCATCACCAACATGTCAACCCCACTCCAAGGTAGAGCACCCGCACATTCTCCAAAGAATTTTTTAATACAACACACTATTGGGGTAACAGATACTTTCAGATACAATACACGATATCAGCATAAATGGTGCAAGTGATGAAAAGATTGGAGAATTAACAAATGCTTGAAAGAACAAGTTACAAAAGAAGACCTCCATATCCAAGACCAACTCTTTTTGTCACTATCCCCGCCCCGGGAATAAATGAATCCCATTGATGATGCCCATGAAGTAGGTAAACTCCAAGAACTCGTTGTCATTCAAGTTTATCCTAAATGAGAGATCCCAAAAAGTCACACTTAAAGAGCTCGACTTAGGAAGAAAATACGATGTAAGAGACGAGTTGAAAGAGGAGCTTCCCACTTCAACATCTTTCCGAAACAAATATAGATAATATTCTCTTCATAAATTCATAAAATAGAAATATAGATATGCGAAAATCATATAAAATATTGTAGGAATATAAAATTAAGAAGAATGTTGAAGCCCATCCGTCACCGCAAACAGAAATACCTCAAAAAGGACTGATGTAGATAAAAATGTAGATAGGCTTTATTTTTTAATTTTGATAATTGTTAGTATTAAATGTAATAAAAAAGTTTCCATCCTCTTTAGTAGATATTATAATAAGGGAATGGTATTTTAATCTTTTGATGCTTTCCCCGTTTGATTAAGATTACTACTAGTATAAATAGGTGACGATGTAATAAAAATCTCATTATTCTTTGACTTGTTAATACAAATCTCATATGTGTGCTTATGTTTTTCTCTCTTCTTTGGATTCAATTGGTGGTGTTATATATATATATAAGGAGAGGCTCAAGTGCCGACGTGACCCGCGCGGACACAAAGCAGACGATTTTTTAAAAAATAGATCCCGACATTTTTTTGAAGTGAATTTTTATTATGAATTATTAACATTTCAATGAATCCCAATAAAAATTAGCTCAAAGTATCTAAAAACTGACAGATTTTGAGTAATTTTATTAAAATAGCAAGAAATATTATTTTGAGCTTTTTTTTTTTGAGGGGGGGGGGGGGGGGGGGGGGGAGGGGGGGGTCATTGAAATGCTTTTTTAAAAATCCGTCTACACCGTGTTCGCACGAGACACGTTCGCACCTGAGTCGGACTCTCTCTCTCTCTCTCTCTCTCTCTCTCTCTCTATATATATATATATATATATATATATACACGCACTAACGTAAATGAGCGTCAAATGGAAAATAAGAAGATGATTTAACTCTAGTCTCAACTCTCTCTCAATATCTCAAAAATGTAGGAATACCGCAAATGAGGCTACATATGGAGTATTTATATAGGGAATGGAAGAGGCTTCTAAAAGTTGTTAAACAAGTATGAGTTGTCATGACAACACTAACTAATGGAACCTTCTCGAACCTATCATCTTAACTCTTACTACAATTAAAATTGTAACAAAAATACCAAACTACTAATAAAATAAAAAATACAAAAAAATACTAAAATGAACCCTATTCCCATCATTCTCTCCTACTTGAGAGAGCTCGTCCTTAATGAAGAAAGTGTGTGTCAGGCCATCATCCGTGGGCTCCCCTAATTGAAAAGGAAGTCATCCTCTAAAACGTCCCTAACATCGACTGATAAAAAAACCTCGAAGAGAAACCACAAATTCAGGCCAAGGCCGATAAATAGGAATTCGGCCTTTAAACCACCCAAATGAAAAGCTAAGATAATATTGATGTGCAGATGGCCATCAGTGCCAAATGTCATCCAAACTCCCCATGATGAGCCTCCGTAGCATCAAAACATTGAAATAAGTTGTGGCACACCTCTCAAAAGTAACCCAAAAAGGGTCCATGAATACCACATTAATCGTAGGTACCCCAAGCAGCATATACTTAACCACCAAATTATCATCACTAATCTCGTCATCGTCTCCAAAAAGTGGAAAGTAATCTGTTAAATCAAATACCGCCACATTGCAATAGTGAGTGTGAGTCTCCCAACCTTCTTCAACAAATACGTCGAAAAAATCCCATAGAAAGTACCCCTCATCTTCTACCCTTAAGATGGGAAAGAAGTCCTCAATCTCAAATGCCTCCAAACCTCTATATCGGGTGAGAGTGATCCACCCATCTGTGACACCCCGCCTAATGAAATACCGGTTGATCACTCCTATATCAAATTAAAACAGCAGTCTCATATGGTTCATTCTTAGCATCACTGTCGAAAACCAATTTAATTACTAATATGCTATTAGGCCGGCGTCAAATTTTTAATTAACTAATCTTTTTAACGAAACCATTCAAATAAAAATTACAACAGTTTATATGCAGCAACTGAAATGAAATAAAAGAAAATAACCGAACACTCGGTACAATAATACAACCAAATCGAATGCCGCACTAAAAGGCGATAAAAGAATAAATGAGTACAGTTGGGCCATAAGCCCGAATGTTTCTACAATACTTCCTATCTAGATCTCAATAATAGAAGCGTCTAAAATAAACCTGCTTGCATCCACAGCTGCTGCAGCAAACGTCTGACTCGAAAGAATCATCATCCAGGCGTCCCTGTGTTTGGACACCTATATATATATAGATATAGCAAGAGGGAAAAAATATAGAAACGGGTCAGAGCCCGAGTTGTGAAAATATTTTGCAAGTGCATAAATACTTTATTTAGGAAATTATGTTTTATCTCATATTTAAATTGGTATCGCACTCCCATGAGATACCCCTCACCCCTCTTCTAATAGTGCACAAATATCGCATACCTTTTTAAACAACCTAGTTAAGCTACCCTGCCTACTAAGGTATTTCCCTTATCTTCCAAAATCCCCAAAAATCCGAGTATTAAGGACTAAGTTTCTCCCCATTCCCAACATTACGTTACGTTCGTGCGTGGGGTGTCTCGCGAAGCGAAATCCAAACAAGGAACCCCCCCGATACACTACTACGTGACAATGTTGATCATCGGGATCCATTAAGCCTTAAGTACATACCACATTTATACCATCCCATATATATTAATAGTTCTCATTAACTTATGATCCATATTCATATAAATCCGGATATAAATCTACCGGAAGGAGTATATCACTTTATTCATTATTTTCCCTTTTATACAGAGTTACGTTATATAATATCTCATCTCATATATATAAATAATATACTACACGCAGCAAGTATATTAATCATCCACCGAGCTATAATATTAAGCAACCGTGGATTATCTCAAGTACATATATTTTAATCTCAATACATATATCCATATCCAGCACCTATATGCTTCACAGCGGTGCCCACATACTCTGCTATCCAAATCCAAGTACATCTCGTACAAAAAGGATTACCCGTTCCACATCACTCGGGAACTGCAACAATACAAATCACACGTATTGGAGGCGAACATAGTTCACGTACTTATGGGTCACGCACATACCTACGCTCCCATAAGCAGCAGACTTATCGACTCACAAATAAGCCTTTCACAGCCCTATGTTCTTGAGGTACCAAATCTAAAATCCCCCCGAAGGCAACACAGGATAAGATTGTCCTCTTCCGAACGCCAACCTCCCGTGATAGCAAGTATGGTAGGTATGTCATACACATATTAAACAGTCATATACGTACACATTCCACCTATATAAATATACCATCAATTAGGTATTCACACAACCATATTATAATTATATGTATTTCTCTCACCTATACATAATTCCCCATAGGTAATTATTTAACCCGCGTATATAATAACATTCGGGCATACTCACAACCCGTATAATAAATTTCCCACGTAGTATATTTATATCTCGAATATCCTACGCGTTTATTGATTTTATATCATTCCTCAATATTTTATATTCCGAACTTTTCTCACCGCACGATGATAATACCAACAACACCGATATTTTTATTAGTCCCATAAATAACAGTAGGCATTCTTCTCACCTATAATAATTGTCATAAATAGACGTATCGGATAACTGCTCAATTCTCTTTAACCCGTATCCTAAATTTCATCCTAGTCACCTCGTAGGATTTTACTCAACCAAAATCGGCATATAAGTGTATTTTCTACCCGCACAATTACTTATATAAAATTTTGCCCACCGAAACATCACTCCGAGTGTTACTCCTCCCAAACACCCCTATTTAGGTAAATCTTGGGGTTTACTTTCATCTAACCCAAGATACACATCTTACTAAAACAAATATTTATAAGTCCCCACACTATTTTTAGGCACCCCTAATATTTATCTCCAAAGAATTCTAGCCTTTTTTTTTTCCAATTTCCGAGTGCATTTCCGAGTTGGTGATTTCACCCCGGAACTGCCATCTTGTAAAAATCATAACAATTCGAAAAAAAAATCAGAAAAATACGCGGTTGGCGCCCACGCGACAGTATCGAAAAGATCTACAACTTTCGTGTTTTGACCGAGAGCTGAATCTACCATCTTCCTGTTCGAATTTACCCCGCAAGCTACGGAGTTACTATTCATCATCTTCTCCAAAATCCCAACCTCCATTTTTGTTATTTCTAATCTCATCCAACAACTCCATAAACATCTAATCTATGTTTTACAACTAACACATCAATTAACTTGGGGTATTAAACCATTTCCCTTAGATTTAAACCCTAAAAGCATAAAAACCCCAACTTATGATTTTAACCAATTTTAATCCATTTCTTCACTCCATTTACATGGATTTAACACTAGAAATCATTAAGAATTTATTACATCAATATGTAAACTCATATTCAAATTTCCCCAAATTTATTTTAAGGGTTTACCAACCATAATATGAAATAAATGCACAAAATGAAATAAAGCAAGTACACACTTGCCTGGAGGATGAAATTCGATGACCTCGAGTCGAATCCGGCGGAGTTTGGCCCGAAAATCTCTTCTTCTTCCTTCTTCCTTCTTCCTTCTTCTCTTCTCTTCTTCTTCTTCTTCTTCTTCTTCTTCTTCTCTCCCTTCTCTCTTCTCTTTCTCTCTCTTAAATCTGATTTTGAGACAAATATGAGGGTTTTCTCTTATTAAACCCGAAATTGGGTGTATACCCAATTGTTAAATGACTCGTGTACTCATTTACGAGTCCCTACTAGTCCGAAAATGTCCGGAACTCAAATACTACCCCCGGGTACTCTATTTTGACTATCTCGGCCATTCCGAACCCAATGGCGGAGTCGAAATCTCCATCCGAGTCACTTAACTAAAATTCACTAATTTGACCCAACACGTTCAATACGCGCGTTTTCCAATTTCAAATATTTTTCTATGTCGCTTTACCCAACTGCGACATGTAATAAAAATAATCCACTCATATACTTAATCTCGAAATATAATCCACATAAATATTAATCTGTCACTCGAAAACTAATATTTACTATTCACTTTATAATATCGAATTTATTTAATTTCACTCATTAATCCCAGAATTACTATTCATAATAATTCCTCAAATTACCAAATTACATCCACAGTGTAATTTAAATACCTTTAAAAGTACGGGGTATTACACCATCCTCCTTGAAAATGAGAATAAAGTCACAGTCAATATCAAACAACGTCTGGAGCTCAACAACCTCAAAGACATCCTCTTAAAGCATGACCGAAGAGATTGTATCATCAATGTGCGCGGGACATCGGATGTAGTAAAAGGTACATCAGTGGACAAATACTCAAAATATTGGACCAAATGTCTCGCTCGTGCACGAACCCATTATTTATGTGTCGTCTCTGTAGAGGGGGCTTGAAGGTAATCTTGAGATTAGGGACAAATCCCCAATTAGCAACAGTGTTTGAGATTAAGCAACCGAGGCAGCTCAAACGTGGCAACTCAGCGAGGCAGCTTGGCGCGGCAGCTCATATTTTAGCTTGTGGTATTAGTCATATTGTATTTTCATTATTGATGACTGTAAGCTTTAACGGTTGTAATGACGTAACGATAATAACAAAAGAGTTTGTATGAGGTCAAACGGTACTTGCGAGAGACCAGGCTTGGCAGGGCCTGGAAGAGCTTTCATGCTCTATCGAATGACCTCACCATGGGAACTTTAGAGGGACTTTGTTTGGAGGATTGAGAAGTAAGGCACCGTTGGGGCTTGTCCTGACCATCTTAGATACACCTGGTAAAACGCCGAAGAACCCTGACCGTGGAACCTCAAGCGGGGCAGCTTGGAGTCCCATCGGGCGTTGAGTTATGAACCAGATAGCCCTTCTACTTAATGTCACATCTACTGTAGGTGATGTCACTAGCCAGCTAAACAATGTCAGACATGCACTTGGGTAAACCACCGTGGTATTTGGGGCTGTCAGGCAGTTGGTAAACCACCTCTGCGACAACAACCCCCTGACACACAGTGGTTAGGCAAAAGGCATGTCTTGGCATTTAATGTTTATGACGTGGAGACAACTAGTGCCTCAGGCATTTAATGTTGTGACATAAAGTATGAGGGATGTCTTTTCATAGTTTTAATGACTGAGTTGCCTCGGGGACGGTGTGGGGGGCTATTTAGGGACCCCAACCACCCCTGAGGAGAGGCATGATCTGTTGAGAGTTCAAAAGTTATTACTAGAGATACACATCAGAAAGAGGGATTTATTGCAAGCCAGAGGGTTTATCCCCTCACCATTGTCATTTATTGTAGAGCTTTTAATACTTGACAGAGATTCCTGAGGGTATATGGTGTGTTTTACCTGCCTACCAAGGTGTATCTAGGGTGCTTACTTCTCTCTCCCTCTAGCTAAGTTACTCCTAGGGTTCATAACTATTTCCTAAGTTATACACGGGAGTTTTGTGAGCTTTAGCCGAGTTTATCTTCATTGGGTCTGTGTTCGTGTGTCCTATCATTAATCCAAAGCTTTGGCCAGGATTAGCTTATCATTACCATACTCAAGTAGGGGTTACGCCTCCATCTTATCTAAAGTACCCTCTTACATTTGGCGACTCTGTTGGGGAGGCATTCTCTTAGCCAGGGAGTATGGCGCAAGATAATGCTACTCGAAAACTCAACTTTGATGATATCCAGCGTAATGAAGAACAGGCCGCGAGGGAGCAGGAGGCCCTAAGGGATGGGGCTCCTCGAGTAGAGGTACCGCCGGTTTCGACGATGTCAGACGTTCCTGGGGCGACACAACGTGCCATGAGCGCGGGGTTGGGACCCGCCCAGATGGCGCTCCTTATGAGCAAATTTTATGAGTTTTTGCAAACCCCAGTAGCTTCAACTATGCTGGGAGGATTGGAGGCTAATGCTTTCGTAACACCAGGGGTAGCTCCAACGGCCCCACCAGGTACAGGCATTGCAGAAGCGCTCCCGGCAAGCGTACCCCCTGTTGCGAGCCCAGCAGTGGGAACCTCAGGAGCCTCAACGGTACCACCGGTGACGTTCGTTTCAGTTGCAACGGGAGCTCAGCCCATGGCCCCGTTGCCGGTGGCCCCTGCGGCCTCGCCTATGGAAGAAATGAGAAAAGAGATGCAGAAGGAGATGTTGAAGTTCATGCGGGCTTCCTCGCAATCAGCCGGCGAGGTGGCTTCGGTTTATGACGACTTCCGAACACCCTACCCTCAAGCGTACAACGATGAGCCTTACCCAAAGGACTATGTTCCCCCTATCTTAGAAAAATATACAGGGAAAGGTGGGAACCCGAAGGAGCACATTAAGCGGTTTGTTGAACACTTGGGAGCACATTGCAATGATAAGAAGCTTAGATCGAGGGAATTTTCCAAATCCCTAACCGAGAAGGCATACACCTGGTACTCTCACTTAGCTCCCAACAGCATTTCTACATGGGAGGAGATGCACGTATTGTTTGTCCAAAAGTTCTTTTTGGCAGAAGACGAGTTCACCTTGACCCAACTGGGAAGGGAGAAGCAAAAAGACCAGGGGAAGAAGTGGTGGCCTATGTTCGAAGGTTCGGGGAAAGGTCCCTCGATGTGAGGGAGGAGGCCAAAGAGTCCAAGTTATTACAAATATGCGCTGAGGGACTGCTTCCTGAATACATCTGCCATCTCATCAACGAGACACGCGAGGGGACTTTTGCGGCGTTCTTGAAAGCCGCAAGGAACATCTCTTTGGTGGTACGACCCAATCCGGTGGTAGTGCCCATGGTATTCAGGCAACCAATGCAACCCGCGGGGGGGAGGTCTCAGCCCCCGCGAGTAGGGTACGCCGAAGGAGAAGATAGGAGCAAGACGCCGAGGAGGGACATCAAGAGAAAATTTGGGAAAGATAGAGAAGACCCTCCACCGTTGCCCTGCACGGTAGAAGAAGAGGCTGTGAGTTGTTATAATGCGATGGTCCAAGGGGGAACGGTTTATGAACCAAAAGGCATCCCGATGGAAGAACCTGATGCTACAACGAAGGCGGATCCTAAGTACTGCCAGGTTCATCGAAAGATCCAGCATCCAACAGAAAGCTGCTTCACGCTGCGAAGAATCATCGACAAGTACATGAAGGCGGGGACATTGCAAATCCCCCCACAGAACATTAACAACAACCCACTTCCGGCACACGGGGCCAATTTGGTGCTGGCCTATGATGAGGAGGCAGAAAGAGAAGGAGGGTCGACGATGAAGCAGAAGGAGCTCGAAGAAGCTCTGGAACATTGTACCACGGGAATGGCTAATGTAGTTTTAGTCTATGATGAAGCAAGCGCTAGGGACGTGGAAGACGTGTATAGCGTTGAAGATGAGGAAACAGACCCAGTCATAGAATGTAGTGCAGTTTCAAAATCCCCAAAATTCACTTGGTTCTTCGATCAAGTGGGGATCCCGAAGGAGAGCAGGACGGAGATAACTCACGCGATTTTGGGCATTGCAAAAAGGAACGCAGTCCCCTCGTTAAGGTGAAGGGGACCCTTGGCTAGGTTGGTGAAGAAATTTTTGTCAGAAGTAACCTTCAGCGATGCGGATAGAGCTGTGAGGTTCCCCCATAACAGGCCTCTATATGTAACCGCTAGCGTCAACGGAGTTAGCTTTGCAAGGACCCTTATGGATGGGGGTGCTTCCATCAATATTATGCCAATCAACTCCTTCCACGCGGCTGGTATTCCAAAAGAAAGGCTGGTCCCCATGCCTTTGGTAATTTCGGGATATGACAATCAATCCTCCAAATCCATCGGGTATGTGAATGTTGGGATTACGATGGGAAATCTGAGTTCCCACATCAAGTTCCATGTAATAGAAAGTGCAACTTCCTACCACTTACTAATAGGGAGAGTATGGATGCACAACCAAGGCTTAGTTCCTTCGACTTATCATCAATGTGCCAAGGCAAATGTAAAGGGAACGGAGGTGACCATCAGGGCTACGAAGAGGCCTTTCGCTATCGAAGAAGCGCACTTAGTGGATGCGGCGTTCTATACAGAACTGGAGGAGGATGTACGGGTCCTGACGAAGAGAATGGAGGGGGCATGGGTTCCCTCAATTAGAGAGAGAATGGGGCCCTTGAATGAGCAGGATAAAGAGGGCGGAAGTAGCGAAGGGGTGAGGACCGAAGAAGCCCATCAGGTGATCCCTCGACTCCAAAAGGTCTCGAGGCAACCAGGGGCGGACCTAGATGGTCCCGAGAGTGGGCGGCCGCCCACCCGAGTTTTCGGGAATTTTTCGTAGATATATGCTAAAAAAAATTTTTTTGGACCTATGTGTGATTTTTTGAAGTAGAAGGCATTGATTTTTGTTCCTTTTAAAGTCCGAGGGGCGAAAATGTAATATATAACATAAAACAGAGGACACCGGCCGTATCTACTTCATTAAAATAAAAAACCCTAAACATAACACCTCTCTCTCAAGCCACTCTCCCACTCCCTCCCTCCCCCTTCCTCCTCCGTCCAACCACCATGCCACTACCATCCGCTCAGCCCCTCCCCTCATCCTATGCTCCTGTATTGAAGTGAACCAAAGCAGGTAATAACCTCCTCCATTTTATGTTAGTTGAATTTTTAAGAGTTGTTAAGGGTTTTGTAAGATGTTTGTTACTAGTTGAGTTTATAACCTCCTCCAGGTAATAGTCTATATTAGTTAAGTTTTTTTAATTGCTATTCTACTAAATGTTAGTTTAATTTTTAATAGTTATGTTAAATGTTATTTTATTTTTAACAGCTGTGCTTCTGTTAGTTAAGTTTTTTTTAACAGTTGTGCTACTAAATGTTAGTTAATTTTTATTAGTTATGTTAAATGTTAGTTTTATTTTTAACAGTTGAATGATTAAATTTCATGTTAGTTTAAGTTTCAATGTTTAAAATCAAATGGTTGAATGATAAAATATATTCATTGTAATTTATGAAAAAAATTATTTATTTAGTTAAAGTGTTGAATTAAATTTCTGAATTGTTGAGTTGTTTAAAAGTTAAATTAGTTTATTGTTTGTTGGCAAAATATTAAATTTGTTTGTTCAAAAGTTAAATGTTTGCTGGAAAAATGTTGAAGTATTATAAAAAAAAATCAACAAACAAAGTAGGAACCCAAATTTAGTGAATTAATACCTCAACATTTTTAGGGTTAAAAAATTACAAAAAAAGGTTAAAACTACCTAAAAAAAATCGCCTCATGGGCTCCTGCCCCCGAACCCCCCCGCATTTGTCAGACCTTTTCACACCCCCTAATTCAAAATCCTGGGTCCGCCACTGGAGGCAACTCAAAGACAGGATGAGGCCAAGAACAGACCCGATAGAGCATGAGGTCCAACGGCAAAGCGTGTTAAGTCACTTTTCGGGAAAAAGAATCGTTGAGGCTTCCAGAGAGAAGAAGAGGAAGGCCGTGGCAACAGCTACCAACAGGCAATGCAAGAAAATTGTCACTGAAGAGGGAAAAGTAGTGTACCGCTTATAACTGTGTGAACGGGCGACCGAAGAGACTAAGGATGAGGTTGACCCGGTGTATGAGTGTTTTTTGGTAGATCGACGGGGGCAGTGTATGGTGATAGACAACTCCAACATACAAGAATTCATAGAAGATATCGCCGAAGAACCAGACTACATGGGAGATCGACCAAGGCCCCAGGCACAAGAGTTAGACCAGCTGAACTTGGCAAGAGAAGGGGAAGATCCAAGGCCTATCTTTATCTCAAAAGATCTCGGTGAGGGGAAACGAGAGGCCTTGGTCAAACTAATTCGAGAATTCATAGACGTTTTCGCATGGAAGTACACTGAAATGGAAGGGCTGGATGAAGAGGTGAGTTGCCACAAACTGAACGTGATGCCTTCAGCCATTCCGGTGAAGCAGGCAACGAGGACTTACAAGCCTGAACTAGACTTAAAGATTAAAGAAGAGGTCCAACGCTTGTTGGCAACAGGATTTATCAAGCCAATACAACATCCCCTCTGGCTATCCAGCATTGTGCCAGTGGGGAAGAAAGACAAAAACCAAATAAGGATCTGCGTGGACTTCAGAGACTTGAATAGGGCTTGCCCCAAGGATGAGTTTCCCCTACCCTCCATCGACAGTTTGATAGATGCCACGGCTGGTCATGAGATGTATAGCTTCATGGATGGGTATGTGGGATACAACCAGATCAAGATGGACCCCTCTGATGCAGAGAAAACGGCGTTCAGAACTCCGTTGGGCAACTTCATGTACAAGGTGATGCCGTTTGGACTCAAGAACGCTGGAGCTACGTAGAGGACAATGATGGCCATTTTTCATGACTTCTTCCACAAATTTGTAGAATTCTACGTGGACGACCTGGTCATCAAATCGAAGGAGGAGTCCCATCTGAATGATTTAAGGAAGGTGTTTGCTCGGTGCAGGAGGTATAAATTGAGGATGAACCCGTTAAAGTGTGTCTTCGAAGTAACAAGCGGGAAGTTTTTAGGCTTCGTGGTTGATCGACAAGGGGTGCAGATGGACCAGGATAAACAGCGGGCGATATTAGAGATGCCATGTCCTAGGACGGCGAAGGAGCTGAAGAGTTTTCTTGGCAAAGTCTCCTACCTTAGGAGATTTGTGCCCGGATTGGCCGAAATAACACACCCACTGATGCAGCTGTTGCGAAAAAACACGAAATTCAGGTGGGAGGAGGTTCACCAGGAGTCTCTTGTCAGGCTGAAGAAACTGCTCGTTTCACCGCAAATCATGGTTCCTCCCCAGGCAGGAGTACCGTTGCAGCTATACCTCACGTCTACCACGAGGTCCGTTGGAGCGTTACTGGCACAAGAAGTGGACGGGCAAGAACGACCGGTTTACTACCTCAGCAGAATTATACATGGACTAGAGATTAGATATAGTAGCTTAGAAAGGCATTGTTTAGCCTTAGTCTTTGTAGCACAAAAACTTAGGCATTATATGCTGTCTTTCACAATTCATATTGTAACTAGATGCGACCCAATTAAGTATTTGCTTGCAAGGACTATATTGATTGGCAGGGCAGCTAGATGGTTCCTTATCCTCTCTGAATATGACTTGAAGTGTGTGGTTCCTCGCACAATTAAAAGCCAGGCGTACGTTGATCTGTTGGCTATTTTCCCTTCAGGAACCTTCGAGCCACCTAAGGAAGACATTCCAGGAGATGATTTGCAGGCTAATTACCTGGATACAACTGATGAGGAGTGGACGATGCAGTTCGATGGATCTTCAGCGGAAAAGATGGGGGAGCAGGGGTTATTCTTTCAAAAGGGATGGACGAGATTTGCCTTTCCTACAAGCTAGATTTCCCTTGTTCCAATAACGAAGCAGAATACGAGGCGTTGGAACTGGGGCTGCTAGAGGCCCTTCGAAGGGGAATTCGTTCACTCTGCATTAAGGGTGACTCGAACTTAGTAATTCAGCAAGCAAACGGAGAATATGCGTTGAAACAAATGAGCCCGGCGCCCTATAGAGCAATCATTCAAAGGCTTCTCAACCAGTTCCATCGGACCAAGATAAAAAAACATCCCAGAACGATGAACCGCCATCCAGACGCCTATGCCACTATCGCCCAGAAAATGGTCACGAAGAACGATGAGACTATAGTTGTGATCCAACGAAGAACAGCCCCTTCGGTGGTACAGTCAATACTACCAATGGAGGAGGACGCGGACTGGAGGGGAGAGATTAGGAAGCAACTGGAGTCTGGCGAAGGAGCTATGGGATTAAGAGAGTTGGCACAATACTTTACGAACCAGGGGAATCTTTACTATAGAAATGCTGGGGGATGGTTGTCAAGATGCGTCAGCCCAGAGGAAGCCGAGCAAAGATTGAGGAAAACGCACGAGGAGCACAGCGAAACGACTGAGATACCTCTATATAGGAGAATTCAAAGAGAGGGGTATTTCTGGCCTAGAATGAAGCAAGATGCGGCAGAGCTGCAACGGAAGTGCGATAAGTGTCGGCTATTCTTCGAGGCAGCTGAGTGCCATTTCATTGAAGCTCAAACGGACTGGAGGCAGCCCTACATCGACTTCATTCAGGAGGGGGTTGTCCCAACGGCGAAAATAGATGCAATGGGTCTGAGGCGAAGCGCTCCAAGGTTCTATGTTCAGGAGGGGCAGCTTTATCGAAGGGGGTACTTCAACAGGCCATTGCGTTGCGTCACGAAGGAAGAGCAGAGGAGGTCGTCAAACAAGCGCACGATCCAGCACACATAGGAGGGGCCAAGTTGTATGATCAATTGATGACGTTGGGGTATTATTGGCCAACGATGGAGAAAGACTCTGCTGAGTTCGTTCGAAAATGCAAAGCTTGCCAACTTCATGGAAATATGATCCATGCCCCATCGGTGGACTTACACTCTCTGTCAACACCCTATCCATTTCATACTTGGGCGTTTGACCTAGTGGGGGCAATACACCCTTCTTCGAGAGGCAAGATATGGATACTGGTAGCAACAGAGTGTTTTACAAAATGGTCCGAAGCGATACCACATAGAAGAGCAACGGCTGGGGTGGTGAGCAACTTCATCAGAGAATACATCATTTGCCGTTTCGGGATCCCAAAGGTTTTTCTTTCAGATAACGGGACTCCCTTCGTCAATTCCGAAGTAACAATGCTCACAGACAAGTAATCCATTGTTCATCACACCTCAACGGTGGCATACCCAAAGGGAAATGGTCAGGCCGAAGCAACTAACAAAACCTTGGTTAATATTTTGGCCAAGATGATGGAGGACTTTCCAGGGGCATGGGATGACATGATACCAGCTGTTTTATGGGCCTATCGAACAACCAAGCGGAAACCCACAGGATACACGCCGTTCTCTCTTGTTTATGGGGCTGAGGCAATCCTTCCAGTAGAGTTGGAAGTTCCCTCTGCTCGTTATGCCTTGCGAAGTAGCATGCTCCCTCATAGTAGACACGTACAGCTAGAAGCGTTGGATGAACACAGAGATAATTCGATGCAGCACTTTCAAATATATACGAAACAACTCTCCAGGGCATATGACAACTTGGTGAGACCAAGGAAGTTCGTGGAAGGAGACCTCGTATTGAAAGCAGCAGTGAAGCGCATCAGGGGACTTCCTCTACCAAAGTTCGCAGCCAACTGGAGGGACCTTTCGTTGTGAAGGAAGCTCATGACTCAGGTTATTGTGTAATTTCGAAGTTAGAGGAAGACAAGCCATTTAAGATTAATAATAAATGGCTGAAGGTTTATCATGTGTAAATAATCAAGTTCGAACCAATGTTATGACTGGCTATTGTTATAAATATACAAGTTTTGGGTTATAATTTGAACATAATGAAAGAATTGCAGAAATATAGAACTCTATAGCATACAACAACAGTCACAACACACGAAGGGATTGAAAAGTATATATTCTTCATTCATAAACAGTAGAGCATTACAAAATTTGTTTTGGGAGCTATCGCCCAAGAATTACATAGATAAGAGCAGATGGAGGATCTGTATACAAGAGGCAACTAGTCTAAAAGAAACGATAAATCTGAGGAAGAGAAAATCTCCAGGAAGGCCCGAAGAAGCTGCTGTGAAAGACCGTTGGGCGTTAATAGAAACCTCCAGCCTCGTTTGCACTTGTGTACGTTTGATGAGGAGTCTCTTGCGTTTCAGTTTGACCAGACACAAAGCTTCTTCAGCATCCTTTACCTCTTGATCCACTGCTTCCAAAAGGGGTGCCAATGTGACCAACCTAGCTTCCTCAGCTTGCTGTTCCTCCTAGTGCTTTCGTAACACTTCCCTCTGGCCGATCAGTTGCTGGTTCTTCAAAGTCTTCAAATGGGTTATAAGCCAGTCAAAACGGAAGCCATCACGCTCCAGCTCCCTCAGGAAACCCAGAAATTGGTTAAGTAGGGATCGGGTAACGCTTGCAGTGGGGGTACCGGCAATTTCAGCAACAACGATCACCATGCCTTGAAGTCTGTATCTCATCACAGGAATATTGGAACGTAGGCAGTCTGATGTGAAGGTCTCGGGGTGACGATTCACCAGTTGTTCAATCACCAAACGATGACTGACAGGCATTTGAGGAGACTGCCGAAGCACCACCAGGCAGAAAGCGTGAGGAGCCAAGTCGGGAAGAGGAAGTTCGCACCCAGATTCGCTCTCTGCAGCAGCACCAGTCGTGGAACCTTGATCATCATGACCAGAATTTTCGGAAGAAGCAGGTTCCCGATGGGGGGGAGGCCATAGGCGAAAGAACTGGGGGAGAATTTTCCCGAGCAACCTAAAAAGAGATAAAGGGCATGATGAGTTTATGAAAAATCTTAACAAGCGTTTTTCGTTGTTAAGTCACCGTTATAAGGTGGAGTTTATGAAAAATCTTAACAAGCGTTTTCGTTGTTAAGTCACCGTTATAAGGTGGAGTTTACTAAAAATCTTAACAAGCGTTTTCGTTGTTAAGTCACCGTTATAAGGTGGAGTTTGTTAAAAAATCTTAACAAGCGCTTTCGTTGTTAAGTCACCGTTGTAAGGTGGAGTTTATGAAAAATCTTAACAAGACTTAACGAAAAATACCTCAGTCGCTGCAGGGGCAAGAACGTGAGTCAGTGTGGCAGCCGTAGGGACAGGAACTGTTGGGGGCGAGATCGTTGCCTCAGAAGCCACAACGGGGTCCCTGCTCGCAGAAGCCCCAACACTTGGCAAAACTCCCTCACCTACATAAGGCACTAGGCCAGCATAGCGGGTTCGTAGAGAGAAGATGACGGGCTCCCAAGCAAAGACCCAACACGAAGGGGTGTAGAAGCACCACTATGCTGGATAGAAGCACCAACATGGGCCTTGACTGCAGTAGAACCACCAAGATAACTAGGTGATACAAGATCAGGAGAAAACTGTGACATGAGGGCAAGTGTTAGAAAAGAGGAATAAGCACAGAAAACATGAAGAAGTATCTCCACATACTACTTACCTCGGTTATGGTGTTAAAGAGGGGAATGGCAGTCAGAGGTCTCATCAGCATTGTTGGAAGAAAGACGCCAGCTAACAACGAGGATATTTGAACCTGAGGCACCTAAAACATCTCAGGGTTCAGCAAGTCAAATAAAAAAAAGAGGGGGAACGAACAGACGCTAACGAAGGGTTATTTTGTAGAAGACATCATACCTCGGGCTCACTTTCATTAACAAGAACAATGGGCAGAGGAACCTCAGGTGAGGTATGTAATTCAGAGGGGACTGAGAGTGTTGTCTCGGGTTGCGTTACTTCTGGCGACGAAGGGGCACCCGCAGGCTCAACAGCATCACCTCCCTCAGCAACTTCCCTCGCATGTCGGGAGGCTGAACGGCGAGAATAGGTAAGCCCCGTCATGGGGGAACGGGGAGGAGTCACATCGGCACGAGAAACAGCGAAACGTCCCCCCACGAAAGGGCTCACGGGAGGACTAGGGGGGTCTGGTCTTTCCATTTCAATTTCCATTTCAACTCCCTGCACCACAGTTGTCAAGAAAAAATAAGCAAATGCAGTCGTCCTTAAGCAAAGAAGGGAATGAATAAATCAAGCATACATACCTCGGATTCAGAAGGGGAACGAGAAGACAGGACCACGGGCGAAGGAGTAACAGCGACAGAAGGGGCAGGAGTGGGATGCACCTCAGAAGTTTGATGCACCTCAAGAGTTCGCGTCTTCTGGGACTTGGTACCAAGAGTTTTCTTCCTCGATCCCGCTGCACCAATACCGACCTCTCGAGGAACCCTCGAGCTCTTTCTCCTTCTAGCCGTTGGCTCTGTAGGATCAACCACCACTGTGGGAAAAGTAACGGAAGGAGGAACAACGACAGCGTGTCGTTGATACTCAGCATTTATTCGATCTATTTCCGCTTGGGCTTCCCTCCTTAAGCGCTCAGCCGTTTCAGCAGGTATGGGAGGTGGAACGGAGGCTATGGGAAGGGCTGCCACGGGAGTTTGGGGCTTCTGGGACTTGGACTTTGACTTTGATGTCCCACTCTTAGCCGTTTTTGCCTTCTTGGCAAGTGATTGAGAAGGCCCCTCGCCGATGGTAGCTTCAGTTGAAGGGGCAGCCTTCTTCGGAGCTGCAGGCGCTTTGGGTTTAGGCGTTGCAACTGGGACCATGGGACAAAGTGGAGGAAGCTCGGTGGGAGGTGCTTTGGGGGTTGAACTTAGAGGGAATTCTATCCCAAGTACAGAGTTGCCTTTTAGCCCCAACTCTAGGGCAGAAAATGAAGAAACGGGAGGATTCACCGGATCTCCCTCAACGAACTCAGCAATTTCAGCTAGTTGCTTCGGCCAGTACTTTGTGGCAAACAAAGGGGTCACGTCCCCCTGCCTAGTAATACTGGGAATGGTCACTAGCCCAGTCATAGTGGAGCTTATCCCCCACGCAGCGGTGGAAGAAAAAAGAGAGCACGCCTCGATAAAGGAGACCTTAGGGTTTGACGATTGAAACACTGGACGTGGAGCCCCCTGATCAAACCCAAACTGGCGGCTGCATCGGTTGGGATTATAGTGCTCACTGGTATATCCCCACTCGGTGTAAGAAGGCAGATATCCGGGGGAGAACAGAAGAACCACGGCCAACGAGGGATCCTCGATATCTGGGGAAGGCTCCTGTACCATTTTGGCTTCATGTTGAAAAAATTCACAAGTGTGAAAGAAGACTTCCTCCTGATAAGGCCTCATTACAAAGTTCTCAAAACGGTCAATCACAGATATTAACTCCTTTTGGCTTTGTCTCCTGTGATAAATAAAAGACCGTGGGGGCAGAATTGTTTCCCCCGAGGGAGGACTGTTAGCTTTGGCCGCTACGGCAGGAAAGCGAAAGTAAAGGAAGCTGGTCAGAAGAACGTTGTTGGCAAAATTGACCAAGTTATAACGGCCAAGAGAGCGTTCCATGTCGAACAAAGTTCTATCTAGCCAGGTGTAGAGGGATCCCAAGGCAATTGCAGCCAGTGGAAGTTTTATGCCTCGGGCCAAACGAAGGGACAGGTTGATAAGGTCCCTTCGGGGTTGGTCGTTGGGTTTTCCCGTCAAAAGGAAACGGGAGAGAATCACAAGAATATAGGCGGGAAGTTCCAACGGTGTACCTTGACCAGGAGCATCTGTTGAAGAACCGCCTTCACCAGAACCCTTGAAGAAATAATTAATCAAGGGAGAGAAAGTAGCTTTGTTGGATGAATCAATGCAGCTTCGGCATATGCGATCCAACTCCAAACGATCGGCAGTCTCTTGGGCATCAAGGGCCTCATCATCGTAGGGCTCACGAACCTGTTACATCGAGGCCCAAAAGCTCGCACACGTCCTCTAGAGTTATGGTGAACTCGCCCCACGCAGCGATGAACGTATGAGTAGTAACGTTCCATCGAGAGACTAGGATAGGAAGAGCAGCATTGTTCTTCGAAAGAGTGAACTCACCAAACCACTTAGCCCGTTGCAACCCAAGCTTGGTGAGAATATCAGCATAAGAACTTTGCTTGTGAGAATTCCAGGCAGCAAAGTGGGCAGGAGAACCCCTTGGCGCTTCGAAGTCAACATGGGACCATGGGAAGTCCCCTCGCTCCAAGCGAAATCGTAGAGTCCCCTCTGGGGGAAGAAAGTCCCACTCAGAAGAATCCTCGTCTTCATCACCCAACAGTAAGGCATCGAACTTGGAAGAAAAATGCACAGCCTTACAGGCAACAGCAAAGTCATCACCCTCCCCAAAAATAGGAGAGCGGCGATAAAATCTCAGCTGTTCCTGACGGGCAGCATCCAGGGCAGAGGCAGCAGTGGTGGTGGCAGACGGAGCACCAGTAGCAGAGATGGCGGGGTTGCTTGAGGTTGCCATGGAAAACGATGATGAAGACAGCAGAAAAGCTTCACGCAAGGGCGGTTTGAAGAACGAGAATAGAAGACCACGACCACAGGTAGCGGTTTAAGAGGATGAGAAGGGAAGAAGGCGAATAAGAAGCTTAGCAACAATGGAGTTTTTGCAAGTTTTTTCTCTCTAAAAAAGAAACGAAAGTCTGAAGAAGATAGTAACAGAGTAAAAAACAAAGAGAGGGTGAAAGTGTTTTGGATATAGCCATTTGAAAATTTCGGGGTTGTCGTTTCAATCTCCCACCATCACACGTGCAATGCCGTCTGCAATCATTTCCAATGAACACGTGGCACCTTGGGAAGTGCTTTGACAGTTGAGAAGACTGCGCCACGTCATTTACAAAGTGGCATCTGGGGAACACAAACCGTTGCCTTCCTACACAAGATTGAGTTTTGGCGCTAAAGAAATTTTTGTTAGACATATCTAATAAGACCCCCAACGAAGAAGATGTCCCAACGATTCCAAAAAGCTACGATGTTCTCTCGTCATAAGTCTAGACGACTGATTAGTCATGACTAAGGTGCATCGGGAAGAATTTTACTTTTTCCCGAAGACTCTAACGCTTTGGTTCTGAATAAAGGAGAAAAGCCTGAATCTTTTCACACAAAGAAAGGTCCATCGGTTTGAGACATTTCGTGCAGACATTTCTTGTTCCAACAAATCTCTCCACGAGGGGGCAAATGTAGCGGGGGCTTGAAGGTAATCTTGAGATTAGAGACAAGTCCCCAATTAGCAACAGTGTTTGAGATTAAGCAACCGAGGCAGCTCAAGCGTGGCAACTCAGCGAGGCAGCTCATATTTTAGCTTGTGGTATTAGTCATATTGTATTTTCATTATTGATGACTGTAAGCTTTAACGGTTGTAATGACGTAACGATAATAACAAAAGAGTTTGTATGAGGTCAAACGGTACTTGCGAGAGACCAGGCTTGGCAGGGCCTGGGAGAGCTTTCATGCTCTATCGAATGACCTCACCGTGGGAACTTTAGAGGGACCTGGTTTGGAGGATTGAGAAGTAAGGCACCATTGGGGCTTGTCCTGACCATCTTAGATACACCTGGTAAAACGCCGAAGAACCCTGACCGTGGAACCTCAAGCGGAGCAGCTTGGAGTCCCATCGGGCGTTGAGTTATGAACCAGATAGCCCTTCTACTTAATGTCACATCTACTGTAGGTGATGTCACTAGCCAGCTAAACCATGTCAGACATGCACTTGAGTAAACCACCGTGGTATTTGGGACTGTCAGGCAGTTGGTAAGCCACCTCTGCGACAACAACCCCCTGACACACAGTGGTTAGGCAAAAGGCATGTCTTGGCATTTAATGTTTATGACGTGGAGACAACTAGTGCCTCAGGCATTTAATGTTGTGACATAAAGTATGAGGGATGTCTTTTCATAGTTTTAATGACTGAGTTGCCTCGGGGACGGTGTGGGGAACTATTTAGGGACCCCAACCACCCCTGAGGAGAGGCATGATCTGTTGAGAGTTCAGAAGTTATTACTAGAGATACACATCAGAAAGAGGGATTTATTGCAAGCCAGAGCGTTTATCCCCTCACCATTGTCATTTATTGTAGAGCTTTTAATACTTGACAGAGATTCCTGAGGGTATATGGTGTGTTTTACCTGCCTACCAAGGTGTATCTAGGGTGCTTACTTCTCTCTCCCTCTAGCTAAGTTACTCCTAGGGTTCATTACTATTTCCTGAGTTATACACGGGGGTTTTGTGAGTTTAAGCCGAGTTTATCTTCATTGGGTCTGTGTTCATGTGTCCTATCATTAATCCAAAGCTTTGGCCCGGATTAGCTTATCATTACCATACTCAAGTAGGGGTTACGCCTCCATCTTATCTAAAGTACCCTCTTACAGTCTCCATCTCAAGATATTCGACTCGACACCTATTTAGGTGTTGATGATACATTTCATACTCCCCGATGGAGTAAGCACTATATTCGAATGTTTGAAGTGTGAGATAGATATGACTTCGTTGCGACTCAAGAATCTAGAAGACTTTGGAGTTTCTTAATGACGGCATAACTTACCTTGTCAAAATCGACTCATGCATTCATATCGAACCCGTATTTGGCACCATCCCACAATAATTCTGAAGAAATGTATTCTTCGGATGAGGAAGGGATTAAATTGTAGGGTTTTGACGGATTTGGGGCAGATTTGTAAATTTCATAAAATTAAGGAGCTTAATTGTAGTTTTCAGAAATTGGTTGGGGATTAGTGTGTTGAAGAGGTACGGATGGTGGAAAAATTTGATGAGGGTATGTGATGTAGTGGGAACTTGCCGGGGTTGACCGTGGATGTTTACTAGGGTTGGGGTTTTGAAAATTATGGGTAGTTGGGTATCTTAGGTTTGGATTGATTTGTGGATGAAAATTTTGTTGTTGAATAGGTGGGTACATGTTGGGATTAATCTCATCTTGACGATTTGTCTTCTTAGGAGTCATTTGACACATAAGAATTGAATATCTACGCACCAAAGTCTACGAGGCGATTTAAAACGGGAGCAAACCTCTTCTTAGATCTCATTTGTCGTCGTCTATAATTTGTTATACAACAACATCAACAACAGGTGGAGCCAACGAGGCTCTGATACGTAAATGAGCATCATGATTTAACTCTCGTCTCAACTCTCTCTCAATATCTCAAAAATGTAGGAATACTTCAAATGAAGCTACATGGGGAGTATTTATAGGGAATGGGGGAGGCTTCTAGAAGTTGTTAGCCAAGTATGAGTTATCATGAGATGTGACGAATCTTGTATGTGTTCCTAAGAAAAAGAATTTGTCCATTTTTCGGGGTCTCAAAGGGGTGTGAAAATACATAATAACTCTTGAATGGAAATAAATAGAAAAGAGATGGAACTCCAATTCCTTCAGAAATGGAAAAATCTTTGGCGTAAGAGAAAGGGGTTGATTCGTATCATCTTGACTTGGTTCTGCTTCCTTTATTTTTTTAATAATTAATATTATCGGGTCGG
This sequence comes from Sambucus nigra, assembly GCA_949130495.1. Classification (NCBI taxonomy): domain Eukaryota; kingdom Viridiplantae; phylum Streptophyta; class Magnoliopsida; order Dipsacales; family Adoxaceae; genus Sambucus; species Sambucus nigra. The sequence goes on from OX422220.1 coordinate 194,465,939, forward strand.
GTTCCTCTCCTACCCGTATTAAATAGAACGTGTTGAGCCAAATCTTCTTCATGTAAAACCTGCTTGATTTAGATCGCAAAGATCGTGCGGTTTTAGAGTCATCATGAGTTGTCATGACAATTCATCCATGACAACACTAACTAATGGAACCTTCTAGAAGCTTTTATCACAACCCTTACTGTAATTAAAAATATAAAAAAAATACCAAACAACTAATAAAAGAAAAAATACTGTGAAATAAAAAAAATACAAGAAAATACTAAAATGAACACTAATTCCCATTGCATATATATATATATATGATAAATGTATATATACACGGGAGGACGAACACATACATACATTATACATATATATCCTTGTATATATACACAAGATCAATGTATATACACATACCGTGTGTGTTTGCTGGGTGTAAATATGTATGTATAATGTGGGTGTATATGTGTGTATTGTAGGTGTATATATGTGTTGTGAGTGTGAATATGTGCATGTGTATTTATGGAGACTGTATGGTGTGTATAGAGATGTATGGATATGTATTTATGTGCATGTATGTATGTATGTATGTATGTGCAGTGTTCTAAAAGGCGCACCGGAGAAAAGCCTCGCCTATGCCTTATTCTTGGTAAAAGGGTTAAGGCACACTTTTTTTGGAAAAAAAAAACGCTTCAGTGAAACGATATCGCCTTTTCACGACTTTTTTTACAAACCGAATCAATATCTCGTCCAAAACAATCAAAAGACAAACAGTATCCCAAACCTCTCTACCGCTTTCTGCTTCTCGTCCAAAAAAAAAGCCTAACATTGTCGACCGACTTCCGATCAAAAGTCTATTTGTTTTATTTGAAAGGTGAAAAATAAATTTCTTACATTGAATCATTTAGTATTGATTATTGATTATCGATTATTGAATGATTATTGATATTGATTATTGAATGATGAAAAATAAATTTTGCATATTGCTTATTGAATGTTGAGAAATACATTTTGTGTATTGAATATGGGGGATCCATATGAGAAAGATGGATACCAAACATACGAATATATTTTCAAAATTCAAGGTATGTATTATTTTATTATATTACTAGCCTTAGAATAATTAATATAATAAAAAAAGGAAAAACGTTTTTTTACTCCTAGGCGCGGGCCTAGGCTCTCAATGCTTGAGGCTTGATCTCTACGCCTCGACCACGCCTTTTAGAACCTTGTGTATGTGTATTTATGGTTTTATGTTTAAGTATATGTGTATGTATGTCTGTTGATGTATGCAAGAGAAGAGGCGGTTAGAGGAGGCAGGAGGTGGTGGTGGATAGAAGGATGAGTATTTTTTTATTTTAGTTTAAATGGATGTGTTTAATTTTTTTTCAAATTTAATTCTTACATTTATTTTGTTTGTTATCTTAAATTTATTTTGTTTGTCCGTATATATGGAAAAAAATTTATTTAATTTTTAATTAATTATATTCAAAGCCACATGTCAGTATAACTAAAAAAAATTTAAACTTTAACTTGTGTGCCTAGTCAGCTCCAATGAACAAGTTCAATTTTAGTTTCTTCCATCACGGCGAGCCGAGGCCTCAACAATCGGAGTGTGTGAACCCGCCGATAAAGAAATATGTTTTGCTAGTTGATGGCATTGAGATTGAAGTTTGGCTTGTGAAGAGAAAACTCACCATGAAGCTCTTATCTAGTGACATTGGGTGGAGGACGTGACGAATTGGGTATCTCCTTGAGCTCGCGTTCGAGCTCCGTCAAGAGTGGGGGGGAAGTAATGTGCAGCAGTCCTTTGGGGCAGCCATGGGCAGGCCAAGATTAATTTAGAAAGAGGGTACTATGTTTACTTTTTAAATATTATTTAATCTCTGAATTTTAGGGGTCTAATTTTGGTAGGATATGATTTAGTAGTTATCTAGTTTTATCATTAATTCCCTTCCATTAGCCCCCTTTTGTAATCACTTAATGATTTAACGAATGATATATGAGAATTGAGTCCATAACGGATTTGTGAGCTTGATTGTTTCATCTGCGTATTTAATTCATTATGTAGTGTGTATATCTATGTGTATGTATGTGTGAGAGAGACAGAGAGGAGTATTAAAGGTTTGTTAAGAAAGGATGATGAATGCGACTGGTGCTGTTAAGAAAGGATGACAAAGGTGACTGGTGCGGGTCAAATTGTCAGTTCAGATGTGTTTTGACATTTATTAGTTTGAAATTGAGGGTACTTACTAAACGATGTCGTCTAAATTGGGGCTTAGACAATTTGATTTATTGGGACGTAGACAATTTGGTTAATTAGCAAGCAGTTGTGGTAATTCTAAGATTGTTGCATTTAATTCATCAGTTCGACAAGTTCTGTCTGATTACTTTCATGCATTAATAAAATTTTGGGATAGCTAGATTCCACCCCCTAGTATATGATAAATATATATGTCGATCCTATTATTTTGTATTGAACAGTCCAGCCCCTCTAAGCAACTAACAGTCTCCTAGATTTCTGACGCATGCATACGATCAGATATAATAAACCCACTTAAACATATCAGAGGTAATTATCCACGGACATATACAGATAACTAGTTATGCTAACCCAGATACCCTCAGCCATTCTATTAACCACTGCCATAGATAATCTGCCATCCATATGCCCTCTATCGTTCTATCACCCTAAAACCTATTAGCAAAGAACTTCATGAATTCACGTAATGGGTGGCACATTCAATTTCTTCGATGTGATAATTCCTACAATGTCAATCGATCGAGTTGTAACTGTAGATATCACGTACAAATAGTTGAGGCCGAAACTCAAGAAACATTGTTTCGTAAGGGCCAATATGCGCAATAATTTTTTATATGGGTTTAGTTATATATAAACTTTTAACTAGGGAGTTACCTGTAGTTAATCTATAAAATTAACTCCTATTAGAGATGACAAGGCCCTGATATTCTGCAAAAACAAGAGGAAGAAAGAAAATTCTCTAGGAGAAAGATGCTTTTCTTTTTAAATCAATGGAGATCTCTTTAGAGCCTTTGTTACCATAGTTAGCCAGAAATAAAGGCAAGCAGCCATTTACAGGTGGATGGATAGCCATTGAAGGGCTCCCTTTTGAATTGTGGTGGGCTATTGATTATAGATACACACATGAAGCAGTTGAAGAATCTGTATGAAGCAAAAATTAAAGTTAAGGGATGTGAATCTGGCTATATTCCAGGAGGCTTTAACTGGCCCTTTGCTGGAGTTTTATTTCCAGTAAGATTGAGAGTCTTGGCATCGCTAGACTGGAAGGTCGCTGATAAGATTCAAAAGAAATGTGAAGGTAGCCGGAAAGTGGCACTGGAAAGATTAGTGTACAGGGGTGACATGCTGTCAATATATTAAACGTGCCCTATGAAGTTACCAAGAAATATGTTTCTCCATCTTCGGAAATCGTGGAAGTCACGGAACCTGAAATGCTGTCAGGTCCTTTGAGTGGTAGAGTTTGTAGTTATCAAAATGTGGTGGTAAGTGGGCCAACTTACGGGCTGGATGAAGGGTCCATCTTTATAATATCAGACCTATTCAGAATGTGAGTAGTACGTCCCAAATAGCTATTTTTACGCCACTGGCACTGGGTTTAAAAATAGTAAGTAATTCTCGACCTAAACCTGCGGGCCACTTTTCTAAAGGCGATAAGCCTCACGGGTGTTTTGCGGAATGGAAATTATCAAAAGAACTATCCAAGGACAGCACCATTCTCACCTTCGATCTAAGAGAGGATGACAGTGCGGAGGAACAGTATAGCAAATGAGCACAGGTAGATGAAGGCGACAAAGTTGAAGGTGATGAACATGTAGATGTTAAAAAATATTGTAGGCGTAACATAGGTTCATCTGATGGCATTGACGAAAAGTCAAGGGAGGAGAGCCCTGACAGTTTTGACGAAAATTTTGAACAGAGCAGTGAAGAGGAGGTGGTTCTTGGCTACAGAAGATGATATTGTTTTGCATGATTCTGGATGATTCTAGTTGTGGAGTGGGGCACTGATGTGAAGTTAAAATGAGGAATTATAAATTTACTAACACAACAAAAACAACAATATAATGAAGAAAAGGAATTTCCTCTATTTATCAAAATAAGGAATGAATACAAATGAGGGACTAAGGCCCTTTATATAGGGAGAGGAGAGAAGATTCTAGAAGGGATCTCCTAAGCTCCTATCGGCTGAGAGGGTGTAAGCCCATGTGAAGTTACATGCACTATGACTAACTCCTAAATATATCACATGTCAAAATGAAACCTTCTAGAAGCTACTAGCTAAATATGAGATAACTCATATCTCACAACAATAACTAAAGGAACCTTCTAAAAGCTTTCACCTAACTCTCTTGAAATACCAAACAATTAATAAAAGAAAAAATACAATTTCATACTAAAAATTAAATATTAACCCTAATTTCCATCAGGGACTTTTTTAAAAAAGAGGCTCTCTCCTTGTCTAACACGAATCAGGTGTTGACTAATCCACCCGCGAGTCAAGTTATTCTATCATGGCAGAGGTATTTCAAAAAGTGATGATGAAGAAAATGATGAAAAAAAGGTTTTAAGTGTTGGATTGAAACAGTATATAGCCGTTTGGGAGATAAACTTGGCGTTTTGATTTCCCACACGTGGGAACTTCAAAAAACATAATGATGGTTGGAAAAACAAAGTTGATATAGTTAAACCCAACACGCCACGTGGCACTTCGGCGGCAGAGATGTCACACGATTGGACTTCGGCATTAATTAGTGGAACACGCCAAAAAGGAGGCAACTTGTTGACAAATAAAGAGTTTCGCGGTCTTTTTCAAATGATTGAATTGTTTAAATTTCAAAATATGTCAAGTTTCCTAGCTGGAAGGATACTCGGGCCAAGTCTATGCGTGAACACACAAAAAGAAGCCTGCTGGAGTAGAGTTTTATCGGCTTAAGATGTTTTGTACGAACATTTCTTGTCCACACAACAAATCTCTCCACGAAGGGGCAAATGTAGGGGGAGCTTAAATATAAAAATTATAATTAAAGATATTTCCTCACATTAAAGGAATGCAAAGAGTCAAGTGAGTGGGCTCATAAACTACCTCGAGCAAAGAACAGAGGAAGCTGGAAGTAAGCAATCCGGTTCAAGTATTTGATGTAGGCACCGAGGAAGCTTCCTCGAAAGAGCTGTTCGTAGAAGCTTTGTAATTCGTTTTTACTTAAGTTATGTATTTATGAGACATTGTAAATGAGATGTATTTTTATGTGTTGGTGAGGTTAATCGATATCCGTGAGGGACAAGTCTGACAGGGCTTAGAAGAACCCCCATGCTCTATCGAACAATCTCACTGTGGGAACCTGCGAGAGAACTGGTTTAGAGGATTGAGAAGCAATGCAATGTTAAGACACGACTTAACTTCTCTAGACACACCAGGTAAAACACCAATAGAGCATCATCCAAGCAACCATGAGTTACTTTATCCATTGGATTTAGTGCCAAACAGCCTTAGTGACATCACGCATGACCTACCCCATGCCATGTCCAATCCCAACTTGAGTAAACAATGGTGGTTCGGGGACTGTCAGACAGTTTGGGAGGCTAACATCTGGGGCAACCGCATGACACATAGTTGATCACTAAAGCCTTTTTGTTGGCATTTAATACCACTGGCATAAGGGCATGCTAGCATAATTATACATTAAATGCCAGTGACATAAATGCATGAGAGGTGGTTCCTGCATTTAATGAGCCTGAGATTACTCGAGTGTATCTAGCTGACTATATATGTATCCCAACCACCCTTTGAGAAGAGAGATAATAGAGAACCGAGATTATTACACTAGAGAGAGTTATTACAAAGAACTAGAGCATTTATTCTTCACCATTAATGCCGTTGTTTAAGCTTTCTACCAAGTATGTAGGCATTTATTGAGTTTGGACTTAAATTCCTTTATACTTGGGTGTTTGAACTGCCTACCTAAGGTGTATTTAAAGTGCTTGCTTTTCTCTCCCTCTAGTTAGTTGTTTCAAAGGTTCATTTATGGTTCTAAACAGATGACGTTTATTGCTTATTATTGTGTTATACACGAGTGTTTGTGAGTTCATATCAAAGAGTTGGTTCCATTTCAACTAGGTTTATTCATCATTGTAAATAGCATCTTGTTTGGTAATTTATCGCCATTGAATAGAGGTTATGCCTCAGTTTATATTCAAGTAACCTAACACCAAGAGAATCGCTCTTACACTTTGGAATAGGTGTGAATTCTTCCTCAAATCTGAATTCTTTGGAAATTGTTATTTTCGTTGGATTTGGAGAGCCTTTATAGAGGGGATTGGTGAGCGTGGAATTACACCTAGTCTTTATTTTAAAAGCAGCATTCTGTGGGCGTAAACTTCTCAAGGGTGTCACGAGCACTGACGTAAATGACGTCAAATGGGAGCAAGAAGAAAATAACTCTCATCTAAACTCTCTCAAATCAATATATCTCAAAAGGGAAGAATCCCTCAAATGAGGCTACAAAAGAGTATTTATAAGTGGGAAGGAGCTTGGGCTCTAAGCTATAGAACTAATTAAATTATGTCCCTAGATGTCACTTTCCCTTCCCACCTTTAAATACTAATACAAGAAATATACAATGCAAAAAATTGATGAAAATGTCCTTATTATGTCTTTTAATTTTTATTGTCACCCAAGTCTCAACCATTCGATAATGGAGCCTAGGCCTTTGCACCAAAGCGATTTAGTTGCTCAACGGAATCTTGAGGGAATGACAGAACTTATTTGGGATAAAAAAGAATAATATAAGAAGGAATTAACAAACCCTAGTATATTAGGCTAACTATGAGGGGAGGAGTCAAAGATTAATAAATGAAGATCTTTTCTTGGGATTTTAGGGGGGTGTCTAGGAAAAAAAGGAGGTTAGTAAAAGAAATTTTGATAAACAAAATCCTTATTTAGGGGTCCTACAGGAAACTGATATAGAAAAAAAAAGTTAAGAATAGTTGCGACTTGTGGGAAGTTAAATTCAAAGGGTGGAGTTTTTTGCCGTCCATGGGTAAAAAACTAGGTTAAAAATTTGTTAACCTCTTTCTCCACACATTCGAAATTCTTTGGCGGCATTGTTTGTTGATCGAAACTACGGATCGATGGACCGACGTAGCTCTGATACCAATTGATGTGAACACACTATATAATTAAACTCTCACGAACAATTGATTGATTACAATGAAGGCGCTAGAATCTTATTATATTAATCTAGGGATCAATTCAAATTAAGTAAGGCCGTAAAGGTTACAAATAAAAGGAATAAAGATAACTGGAAACCTATATTGATATAAGATCAAATTGGAAAACAAATCCCTTATTAAAAGATTGAAAATAAATAAATATAATTTTACTCTCTCTAAGCCAGGAGATGGCCCAATGAGGACTTGTACAAATCAAAAGTTAATTTCGATCGAAAGCACAAACACATATTTCAATTGTTTGTAGCACATATTTGGATTTCCATTTGTAGCATATGCAAATTGGGATTGATTATTTATCTCCAATTTGTTTGTTTTCGCACAAAAATTTGATGAAAATGTCCTTATTCACATCACTCTCCCCCCTTGAAAGAATACGTCCTCGAACTCAAAGGGGAAGACCTTCAGTGTCACCCTCGAGAACAATAATGAGGGCGTGCTGGGGTGGAGCCTCCTCCATTTCCTCGAGATACTCAGGGTCGCCAAAAGATAGAAGAGCGCGACGCCGTGGGAGGGAACAATCCGAAGCTCTATGGCCAATCACTCCACAATTGTAACATTTGAATGTTACAGGATGAGAGGGTGGCGGAGGTGGGACAATGGATGTCAGGGCGGATGAAGTAGGTGGGGGCACTGGACAGGAGCACTAAAAACGGCAAGGACTGGAGGAGTCGTAGTGGAGCTGCCACGAGGTGGAGGAGCAGTCTAATGGAAGGACTTTACTTTAGTGGGGTACTCGACCGCCTTCGCAAAGGACGTGACGTCACGTAAAGCAAGATCCCACTGAATATAACTCTGCAGCCCATGGATATAACAACTAATCCGTTGCTCATCATTCTCGTCTAGACGGGCACGAGTACAAAGAAGTTGAAAACGCTCCGTGTAGTCTAAGGCTAAAGTATTCTGCCGGAGAGATTGTACCCGAAGGAAGAAGTCGTGCTCGTAGGTAGCGGGAACAAAGGCGGCCATCAACTATGTCCGGAGCTCGCCCCAAGACTGGATAGGGGGTAGGCCCTCAAGGGCACGGCGCTACTTCAAATCATTCCACCATACACTGACGTAGCCCTGAAACTTGGTCGCAGCTAATAAAACACATTGGCGACCCTTCAGTCACTTGTACTTAAAATCCGCTCCATCGCGGGAGCCAATCAATAACGGCGTCGGGCTGAAGGTGGCCATCCAACATCGGAACATCCACCCGAATATCGCCCTGCAACCTCCTCGACAACAGCTGGAGGGCTAAGTGTGTGATGGCATCGCCACCCTGTAGGGTCAAATCACCCTTATCTAGGTCTTCATCGCCTAGCGGAGGCTCATCGATCTGGGCTCTCTGTCGCTGTATCCTAGGTGGTGGATGAGGAGGATCAGAAACTGGTGGTGGTGCCTCTAGAGGGACTGGTGGAGGGGAAGGAATATAGGGTGGTTCGACCTCCATACGTGGGGGAGGAGGTGGAGCAAGAACCCTAGGTTGTCGATAGGGACAGTGGTCCATCTGGTGCCCTTTCTGGTAGCACAAAAATCAAAACTCATATGGAGTAACCTTCAGACTCAACGAGTCAAAAGGGGACATATCGGTGCGCCACTCAATGGATGGTGGAGGCTCAATGTCTGGGAGAGAGTGGGATCGGGGTGAGAGTGAATCATCAGGTGGAGGGAGACCAATCCACTCCCGTACCCGCTCAAATGAATCAACAGGGACAGAATGAGTTGAGCATGAATCCCATACAGAATGGGGTTGGGGAACATGTCTTAGGTGTCCCGTGGGTGGGGAAGTGTAGAGCGTGGGGACGGAAGCGTGGGAAAGGCCCTGTGAGATGTGTGAGGGTGAATAGGAGTGGGTGGGACCGGTGGCGTGGAAGGAAAATAGTGGGGTTCGTGGTGTCTTTAAGGGTGGTGGCGAGGATAGGCTGAAATGTATTGGAGGATGGGGTCATGATGAGGGGTGATGGGATAAGCTTGGTGAGTTTGTGGGGGTAAATGGGATAATATAAGAACGCGAGGTAGGGGAAGATGAGGGGATGGGAGATGGTGGTGTAATGGCAATTTGGGTGGTGGTGGAGGGTTTTTAGGTGAGTTTTGGTAATTTTGAAGGGTGGGGTTATGTTGGTTTAGGTCTTCAATTGGTGGTGCATGTGTTTGAGGGGGTTCTAAACACGAGAGGGTAGTTGAGAAGACTAGGGTTTGTGTTTATGGTTTCATGGTCATGAGGGGGTTGAAACCTAGGGTTTCTTGATCAATATCTTTGTTAGTGACCATTATGGGATCATTTACCACCGGAATCATAACATTTAAGTATGGTTGCTGGTTGGTTGACTTCTTGACTGCCGGATTGGGGTCGGAAAACCTTTGAACACCGTCAATGGGTGGCATTTGGTTCGGATCTGCCCCTTTCAGTCGTCAGAGGCCACGAATGATCTCGGTGATTGTTGGAGAGTAGGTTCCAATCACCGGAGGGATGGTTTGAACTCGGGTCGGCGTATTGTGCAACGAAGAAGAGCCAAACTGTCCTATATGCCTTGGGCAGCCCTCGGCAGGGTCGATTTGTTGATGTTGGTTCCAGATTTGGAGTGTTATTTATTGGTGAGGTGTCGAGATGGTCGTTCGGCCTTGGGCGACCATCGCTGATGTAGCCCCGATGAATGCGACACCTGTTCAAAGTAGCGGTGGTGATTTGATGAAGGTCGGCGGCAGATCTTGTACCAGAAGGTGTTTATACGAGACGGCCGATGGTTTGTGGAGGTCAAACGGCGCCGGAGAAAGCGGATAGAGGCGGCCGACCTGCTAAGGAGTGTTCCGAGCTATTGCATAGTGACCGACAGCAGCGAAAAGGGATTGTGAGACATCCTGTTGTGAAGCTGGAACCCTACCACCGATGGTGGGTCCGGTTTGAGTATAGTTGGGATTAGGGTTCGTGGGGTTTGGGTTTTATTGTGGTAAAGATGGAAAATGAGTCGAATTTGGGGAATTAGGATTAGAGTTTTGATATGGTGTCGGAGCAGTTTGAGGGTCGCTGGTGGTGGCTCTTGGTGGTGAAAGACGGGCGTCGAAATCCTCCATCCGAGTAATTAACCGGTTGATAACCTCCTCGAGAGGCTAGTGAGAAGATTCCACGAGAGTTTATTCTCTTCTTAGACCCATTTGTCGTTTTTTTTTTACGATTTTTTGTGTTTTTTTACAACAACGAGTAACCAGTGAGGCTCTAATACCAATTGACGTAAATGACATCAAATGGGAGAAAAAAGAGGATAAATCTCATCTAAACTCTCTCAAATCAATATATCTTAAAAGGGAAGAACGCCTCAAATGAAGCTACAAAAGAGTATTTATAGGTGGGAAGTAGCTTCGGCTCTAAACTATAGAACTAATTATAATTATGTCCATAGATGCCATTTGCCCTTCCCACCTCTAAACACTAACAAAAGAAAAATACAATGCAATACTAGAAAGAATAAAAGACTAAAAAATTGACGAAAATGTCCTTATTCACATCACTATCTATGTCTTTTAATTTTATTATTACCCAACTCTCAACCATCCGATAATGGAGCCTAGGCCTTTGCACCAAAGCGATTTAGTTGTTTAACGGAATCTTGAGGGAATGACAAAACTTATTTGGGATAAAAAAGAATAATATAAGAAGGAATTAACAAAACCTGGTATCTGGGCTAACTAACTATGAGGGGAGGAGTCAAAGATTGATAAATGAAGATCATTTCTTAGGATGTTAGGGGGGTCTCTAGGAAAACAAAGGAGGTTAATAAAAGAAACTTTGATTAACAAAATCCTTATTTAGTGGTTCTACACGAAACTGATAAAGAAAAAAAAAGTTAAGAATAGTTGTGGCTTGTGGGGAATTAGATTCAAAAGGTGGGGTTTTTTTTGGCCGGCCATGGTTAAAAAACTAGGTTAAAAATTTGTTAACCTCTTTCTTCACACATTCGAACTTCTTTGGCGGCATTTTTTATTGGTTAAAATTACAGATCGATGGACCGACGTAGCTCTGATACCAATTAATGTGAACACACGATATAATTAAACACTCACGAACAATTAATTGATTACAATGAGGGCACTAAGGCCGTAAAGGTTACAAATAAAAGGAATAAAGATAACTGGAAAACCTATATTGATATAAGATCTAATTGGAAGATAAATCCCTTATTAAACGATAGAAAATAAAGAAAATAAATAAAAATAATTTTACTCTCTCAGAGAGGAGATGGCCCAACGAGGACTTGTCCAAATCAAAAGTTAATTTCGATCCAAAGCATTAACACGTATTTCAATTGTTTGTAGCACATATTTGGATTTCCATTTGTAGCATATGCAAATTGGGATTGATTATTTATCCCCAATTTCTTTGTTTTCGCACAAAAATTTGAGATTGATTTCTATTCATAGCGCATATTTCAATTTGTTTGATTTTGCGATGATGGCGATGGAGGCGAAAACGGGCGGGATGGAAATAGGAGGGTGTGTTGGGTTGGCTATGAAGAACAGATACTCTCGAGAGGTCATATATTTGTTTTGGACACGTATAGGATACGGGATACACTCAGATTCGCGAATCTGAGAGTATCCTAATTCTTTTTTTTTAAATAGAATGGATGTGTTGCGATACGTTGGGATTTGTCCGGATACGTTTTTGGTTTTAGGATACACAAAGGTCTTTGTAATATTTTAAAACATAAGTTATGTGGGAAAATGTATAAAATTAAAAGTTCCAAGTTTGAAACACTTAAAAAAAACGATTGCTTCTTTACTCATTCCCGAATAGGGTTTTCAACTTCAGATCTCAACAAACAAAAAGACCCCCAACAGCTAGGGTTTTCAACTCCTAACCTCATTCCGACGCAATCCGACCTCCTTTCTGCAATCCGACACAACTTTTGTATGTTTTTTCCGTTATCTTTTCAATTAAAGTTTTTTTCTATTTTTTTTCATTATGATATTTTTTTCTATTTTCTTTTCATTGTGATATTTTTTTCTTTAGATTTAGAGTTATGCTTCCTTTTCATATTTCATTCTTGAGTTAATATTGAACCCAAGTTATGCTCCTCAATTTTGCTTTCTTTTTTTTAACTTTAGAGTTTTGCTCCTCCTCAAAAGATCAAAAGTCTTAATTTTGAACTCAAGTTGTACTAATATTCTGAGTTATGTTCTAAACCGATAGAGACGGTTAATTTTGAACTCAAGAAAAACAATACTACAAGAAATAAAATACTGAGTAATTAACCTACAATTTTGCAGTCAAACAAAATTGTTTGTGACGTAAATGACGAAAAATAAGATAAAGATATCTCTCGTCTCAACTCTCTTTCATAAAATCTCAAATAGGTAGAATACCTCAAATGAGGCTACAAGATGAGTATTTATAAGGGGAAGGTAGCTTAGGTTCTAAGCAAAAGACCTAATTACAAGTAAACCTCTAAGAGCCTTTACTACTCCCACCTCCAAATACTAAGCAAAAAGAAAATACAAAGTCATAACAAAAGAAAAGAAAATAACAAAAAGAAAATAAAAATACTATAACATCCTAAAAATGACAAAAATGCCCTCGAACTTCTTGATTCACATCATTCTCCCCCGCTTAAAACCAAGCTCGTCCTCGAGCTTTCAAAATTTGGAGAATCGTGTAAAAAGTTCCCAAAATATGTGTCAAAGAGAGAAAAAAAAAACTTTGGGGGGCCAAAATGAATTTTCTAAAAATTAAGGGAGTGCCCATCCTGCTGTTTTTCTCTTCGATCTTCTTCCTCTCTTTTTGTTCTCTCGTACCAACCGTAAAAGGCTTCCTGCCGGGTCAAAAACCAACTTTCCGGTGGATCTTGATGGGCACGGGTCTTGTTCGGTCAAAATCGGGGGAGGCGAGGTTTATTTGGTGGCTACGGGAAAATTTTGGGGTTGTCCGACCAAGGGAAATGCTGCCCGAACTGAATCTGTGTGACCCGAGAGATTCTCAGTGTGCTTGCCTGCTCCCAGGTGAGGGTCAGCCACCACCTGGTGGTTCCGATCAAAAACAAGGGCCTTTGGTGGGTTATTGGTGGCTCCGGGGGTGTTTAGTGGGGTTCCAACTAGATCTGTTGGGTTTCGTCAAGGGGAAATAGCCTGAAGGGGGTTCCGGCAACCTTTTGTGTGTCGGGGTGAAGGCCGACCACCGTATGGTGGTCTCGGGGGCCGATCGGCACTGTCTGAACATTCTTGTGGAATTCCGGCGGGTAACCGCCACTGTCGGCACCCCCAGTCGCCGTTGGATCTGAGGATGTCGGGTTAGGGTTTGTTGAGACAACTCTTTTTGGGGATAAAGGGGTAGAGATGGTTGCGAAAGCGTGGATTGAGACATTTTGGTCGCTAGGGTTAAGGTTAGGGTTTTGGGTGGTGGTGGAAGGGAGGCGAGCATCAAGATCGTCAAGTCGCACAAAGAGATGGTTTAAGACCCCCTCGAATCGATCATAGAGAGCTTCCACAGGAACATATCTCCTCTTAAAACCCATAACGTCAAATAGGAAATAAGTTGAAGATATCTCTCGTCTCAACTCTCTTTCATAAAATCTCAAATAGGTAGAATACCTCAAATGAGGCTACAAGGTGAGTATTTATAGGGAAAAAGTAGCTTAGGCTCTGAGCAAAAGATATAATTACAAGTATACCCCTAAGAGCCTTTACTACTCCCACCTCTAAATACTAAAGCAAAAAGAAAATACAACGTCAAAACAAAATAAAAGAAAATAACAAAAAGAAAATAAAAACATTATAAAATCACAAAAATGACGAAAATGCCCTCGAGCTTCTTCATTCACATGAGTTTGAATCTTTTTTTTCTTTACAAAATTGTCTGAATCTTTTTTTCTATACCTATGTTTGTAGATTTTATTTGAATTAGCATCTGGTGCTACTGCATTTAGTACAAATGGTACAGCGGCATAACATATTTACGAGGATTCTTCCAAGCCACGTTAGGCTTATTTTGCATATCTATTATCTCTCTATCTTATTTTTATGCTATGGATATTATCTTTATATCTGTCTTATATTTTTGCTGGAACAACCTTTTATGTTAATGATGTTTTATCGTAATGGTGTTTGTTTGGTGACAACAATCATCATATTTGACCATTTTAATATGATGGTATTTGATGCTTTACGGTTATCTATTTTCATTTTATTCAACTCCACCTTTAATATATATTAAATAAAATAATAAATATTTAAAGTATCCTAGCGTATCCTAGTCCTACATTTTGAAAAAATAACAAATCTCGTTTCCCGAATGGAGTCGTATACCATATTACATGTTGAGTATGCGTTTCCTATGTGGTGGTTCGTCCATTTCAGAGTAAACATAATTCTGGTGCGGGGAGGGGGGGGGGGAGCTGGGGATGAACCCGTGGGGAGGATTGCATAGAGATGGTTATGGAGTGTTGGGGGACGGGAGGTTCTTTCATTTTAAAATTTTAATCATTTAAAGCTCATTTGGTTGCGTAAATTGTTTAATTATATAAACTGGTCAATTTGAAATTGATAGATTGTGGAAGTATTCATTTGAAATGGATTTAATTTCAATTTGCGTTGTGGGGAAAAGTAAAATAGAGCTATTCGTCGCTAATATAGATAGATAGATAGATAGATAGATAGATAGGGGGGGGGGGGGGGGGGGGGGGGCTTAGGTGCGGACTGACCTGTCTGCACCGTAAGGACTTACTTTTTAAAATATTAAAAAAATTATCTTTTGGGTTGATTTTTTTTTTGGGGGGGGGTAATTTAAACATTTCAGTGTACCCATAAAAAATCAACTAAAAAATAATTTTTTTGCTATTTTAAAAAAATAGGTCAATGCTTGACAGCTTTTTGTAACTGTTTCAAAAACTGTGACCCATTTTTTAAAATAGCAAAAAAATATTATTTTAAGTTGATTTCTTTATGGGTACTTCAAATATTTAAAATACACAAAAAAAACATACCAAAAAATATTTTTTTAATATTTTAAAAACTTAAGTTCGTACGGTGCAGATACATAGGTGAGTCCACACATGATCCTTATATATATATATATACAGTCAGGATCTCCAACATACCTCCTAGCAACATACTTATGAACATACCCATTTTTTAAAATAGTAAAAAAGATAATTTTGATTTGATATTTTTTATATGGGTTCGTGATATTTCAATGTGCCCCTATAAACAAACTCAACTGAAAATAATATTTTTTGTTATTTTTAAAAAATAGGTCAAAAAACTAATATTATTTTATGTTGATTTTGTTTACTGCACATTGAAATATCACGAACCCATATAAAAAATATCAACTCAAAATTATTCTTTTTACTATTTTAAAAAAAAAAAGGTATGTTCATAAGTATGACTAATGAGGTATGTTGGAGAGTCTCTCTCTCTCTCTCTCTCTCTCTCTCTCTCTCTCTCTCTCTCTCTATATATATATATATATATATATATATATATATATTAACTTGAATTGGTTAATTTCTGAATTTTTTCATTAAGTAATAATAAGATGATTTTAAATCAGCTACTTAACAATTTTGGGAACATTCAAACAGGCACTTAGTATCTGAGTTTTTAAATCATGATTGAACTAGGACATAGGAAGTAGTAAAGTAAATAAAAATTGGAGAGGTAGAAAAGAGTAAATGTGGTTGTTAAAAATAATATACATATACCAAAATTATATTAATACTTGACTAATGATCCATCAGTATAACAAACAATTTGAGTGATGAATCTTGTGTTGATGGGGATTTTACATATCTCTAGAGCCCCTTTGACATATTAAGAGTGGGATTAAATAAGACCCATCCCCACCTCCCACAAGTCTTATTTAACCTCCCTAAAAATAAGGGAAATTTCGTAATGGTAGGAAATTATATAATCTACCCGTAACAGGGATGTTTGACATATGCAATGTTTAAGATAGAAGTAAAGCAAGAATATGTATGTGTGTGTGTGTACCAGATAGGCATCGAATGGAGCTAATTTTAGCGGTTGAGGGTATGACAGAAGCAAGTGTGAAAGGGCTAGAGAAGTGGAAGCGAGTGGGGTACTTCACCACAACAGGTGCCGTACCAGTACCAACGCCGTCCAGTGAGGGAGTCTTTAGCGAAGACGCCAACGCCACTAACTGGAAAGATGAACCACACGACATGTTTTTTCGTTTATCGTCGTCTGTTGTTTCCACCGATATTCTCTTTTCAACCAAACCATATGCTTATCGCGTACCACGTGCATATATCATATGATTTTATCATATATCATATGGTTTTATTTTTAAGGTCGTATACCAAATAGTCTCTCGAACTTTTTTTAATACACGTTCAGTTCAATCTTTTTTTTTTACACCAAAAAGTCTTTCACCATACCAAAAAGATTTTATCATGCCGCTGGTGCGGACCTTTAAAGATAAGAGAATAAAGGACTTTTTGGTACAAAATAAAACGATTGGACTAAATGTATATTAAAAAATGTTTGAGGGACTTTTTGGTATTTGATCCTTATTTTTATTCATTTTCTTTGGCTCGAGAGGGAGTGGTCAATTGCACCAAAACTAGGAGTGTTGTGAAAATCGATGGGATCCGTGGATCGAATCGGATCGAATCAGATCCGCCACATCCTTCATCAGTTCTGCTTTAGCTTGGTGAGATTTCTAATCGATTGATTTGTTTTAGTTCAAGATTTGTGTTTAGTTCTTTCTTTTTTTATTTCTAATCGATTGATTTCTGATTTCTCTAAGAATTACACCAACTGATCGTGTAGTTAGGATATGTTATTATATTATATAGTATGTCATTGTTTCTCAAACCACTCGTTAAAACAATACTACTACACCATATAAGAATTTGGCACAAACCAATTTTATGTTAGTTTTAGTTTACTCAGTAGTCATCACCTTCTTGTATGTATTTATTTCTGAATAAGAATTTACTGTAAACCGACAAATTTTAAAATTCCTTTTTAATAGTGACATGAAATAGAAAATGAAAGAAGACTAAAGGAAAATATCAGTGTTGATACCAAATTTAGTCAGCTGACATGGACTACTCACTTACTGACGCGGGTCTGCTAACGTGGTAAATATGCATATTTCTATTGAGCAACTCAAGATCACCGAGCAACTATGAAGCCACGAGGAACTCAGGGGCCCCGAGCAGCTCAAGTGTGTCAAGCTACTAAGGCGGTTCGAGCAGCTCGAGCGTGTCGAGCTACTTAAGGCGATCCGAGCAACTTAGCGTTCTAATCAGGATGTTCAAAGAGGCGACTGCGCATTAAATGCTCATTTAATACCATACAGATGTACATGTCTACTAGACAACAGCGCATTGTCCTTTCATTTGCACAGCCTCGGGGCTATAAATACATTGTAACCTCCTCATTGGAAGGGGACCGGAATTTCTTGAGAAAACATTCCTCGAGAAATTCTAAGAAAACAGTCAGCAATACAAAAACAGTGGACGTAGGCCATTCTTATAAGGCTGAACCACTTTAAAAATCTATTGTCTATTATTTCTTTATTCATTTTTATCTGTGATTAAAATAATTAGGTCAAATCTAATATTTTACATCAACAGATTGGCGTCGTCTGTGGGAAACGACTGTAATTATCGTTTTTTACCAAATCAATTCATTATCAATGGCTGATAATTCGAAAACCAGTAATCGAAATGCTGGAATCCCTCCAAATCCATTTACTCCCCCAAATATCCAAGATCTGGCTGGTATAATGGCTAATTTGGCCCAAGGTCAGACGACCATGCAAGAAACCATGCGACAACTCATACAAACTGTCCAAGGCGGAGTGTCAGCCCATTCTGGACAAAGAAGTGTTGAGAGAAATACTCGTTTGCCCTCTTCGCGAACTAGGGGAACATTATTCCCAGAGGAATCCCAGTCCAGACACACCAATTCATATCGTACTGAGAGATCTAATGATCCTTCTCATCAGCCTGGACGGACTTCCTCGGTGCGAGCTACAAACACTCAACAAAACATCACTCTATCTCCAAAAAGGACAAGTGTTATTGAAAGATTGAGTAGAGTCTCTCCTTTTGATCGTTTGGGTCCCAGTAGGAATATAAGTCCCCCTAGGACTATGTCGAGGAACTCTCAACGATCATCTGATTTAAAGGAATGCTTTGCCCAATCACGACCAGTTGCTCGTCATAAAAGATCCCAAGAGGCAAATTCAACACGATCAGTTGCTCGAACCAATAAGATCGAGGAAGAAAATGATGCATGGAAGGACTCAATTCAAAGGTTGGAGGATAGATGAGGGGAGATGGTTAAAACCAAGAATCCTCTACAAAGGACCTTTGTCCAAGGAACTCCATTCATACAAAAGATTGTGAATTTTCTCACACCGTCAAAATTCAAAGCCCCAGTAGTAACACCAAAATATGATGGCAAAACTGATCCCGTTCTCCATATAGAACAATACCAAGCAGTTGCTGATATCTATACTGTTCCAGACGAGATGCGATGCCGGGCATTTTTAGGAACCCTTACTGGATCTGCTCAGATGTGGTACAATAACCTTCCTCGGGCGAAAATTGCGACTTTCTTTCAGCTAGTAGAGCTCTTCATTGGAAATTTTTATTTTGGAGCTAAGCCAGTCAAACGAGTAGCACACTTGCTAAGTGTTAGACAGAAGGCAGGTGAGAGCACCAGGGATTATATTACTCGTTTTAATAACGAGAAACTGGAAGTAATTGATTACGAGGAGAAAACTGTAATTACTGCTTTAATGAGTGGATTGTTGCCCAATAAATTGTACTATACTTTAGCCAAAGATCCACCCAGGACCATGGCGGAACTGATGGCGAAAGCAACAAAAATCATGAACGCCGAGGAGGTCATAGCTGCGAAAAAAAACGCAGACGCTAAGGAGATCAAGGTGGAGGATGGTAAAACTGAAGAGAAGGAACAAAAGAACAATGGTGGTAACAGGCAATCAAATGGTAAGCAAGCATTGGAACAGATGAAGAAATACATAAATTATACTCCCTTGAAGGTGGATATAAATTACATTCTGAAAGAGATCAAGAACAGCGAGGAACTAGCTTGGTCAGCAAAAATGAAGGCAGATCCTGATAAGAGAGACAAATCCAAATATTGCGAATTCCATAAAGATCATGGTCACACGACCAAGCGTTGTATAGCTCTTCAGAATGAAATTAAAGCACTCATTAGACGAGAAAAACTGTCCAAGTATGTTGATCGTCAAAACGGTGGTCGAACCAATGAACGAGGAAGGCAAAGGTCTAAATCTCCTATCCGAGCAAAAGATGACAAGAAAAGGGATCATGAAGATGATCCAAAAGATGACCCCGATCTCCCCAAAAGACCGAGACAACTAGAACGTGAGGTATTTTCAATTCGTTTTGGATCATTTGATTGCAATGTCATTACATTTGAAGATGCAGGAGGCGGAGACCTTGCTGCAGAGAGGAAAGCTTACCTCAGTGAGGCTCAAGCTTGTTCGTACATTCAACGAATAAATCTAGCTGAAGATGATCGCCCGAGGAAGGTGAACAAAGATAAACTGGTCATCGATTTTTCTAAGAACGACCTCGCGGGTGTACTATATCCTCATGATGACCCATTGGTGATCAAGATGAGAATGAAGGAAGTGGTGATTTCACGAGTACTGGTGGATAATGGTAGCTCGACAGATATCATGTTATATCCATGCTTTGACAGTTTGAATTTAAAGTTATCCCAGTTGGAGCCATATCACAGACCCCTCCTTAGTTTTACTGGCGAGAAGGTTTTTTCGCTTGGGACGATCAAGTTGGATATGCTTATCGGTACCTGGCCTGCTTGTCGAACAGAAAGAGTACGATGTTTCGTGATGGATAAAAATGTCCAGTCAGCTTACAATATCATCATGGGAAGAGCAGGTTTGAAGAAGTTCGAAGCAATGCCATCTACTGTACATCAATGTTTAAAATTCCCAACCAACTTTGGAGTAGGAGTGGTGAAGGGCGACCAAAAAGTAGCTCGGGAATGCTACTATTTATCTGCCGAGCAAGAGGAGCATGAAGAATCCGGAAGGAAGACCACTACCTACCAAATATAGGATGAGGAGATTGAAACATTAGACCCTAGAGACGAGTCCCAACTCGTGAAAGGGAAATTTATGGAGGCTACTGAGAATGTCATTCTAGACGACGAGCATCCAGAACGAACAACTCAAATTGGTGCTGAGAACGTGAGAATTACGTGTGATAATTGATTAACTTCGCAAATTTCTAATTTGACACGCTTATTTAATTTCATCCCCTAATCATGCATCTAAAGTGCAAGTGTCAACCCATAAACAAATAAAGCAAGCGATACAAAGTTAAGGAAAAATCCTCGAAGGGCAAAACCTTTTATTTCTAGAACTTTGAAGAATTTACAAGACCATTGACTTACATACAACCTGATAATCGCCCACAAGTGTAACGCACGGTGTCTTCGTCAAACCTTCAAAGCAACGGCTAGAAACAGTGTCGACTGGAATCTCCCGCAGGAACTCCAGGTGGTCAGCAATGAAGAAGAGAGACGGCTTCTCCACAAGGGTTGAACAATAATAAAATTTTGTTCTAGGGTTCCAAAAGATTCACAAAAGTAATTGGGATTTTTGTGTGTGAATCAAAAAGATGTTTGGCACATCAAAAAAATAAAGTTTTGTTGTGTTTTATCTCTTAGAAACGTTTTCTCAAAGATTTAAAGAAATACACCATCAGAATAGTTATATATATAGGAAATATGAGCTGGTGGATAAAAATCACACGGAACTGAACGAATCTATCCCAGGCGGACCGGTCCGGCTAGGAGGCGGATCGGTCCGACCTCGAATCAGTTCTTTTTAAAATAGGCTTTATCGGTTCGCTACCGATCCGGGGCTTACTGGATCTGCAGCAAGCGGATCGGTCCGGTAGATAGGCGGACCGGTCCGGAGGCGGATCGGTTCGGTATAGAGGCGGACCGGTCCGATCCCCAGAAAAATAAAAAACTTTTAAAAGCCTCATTTTGCTTTTATGAAAAACATTTTATGAAAATTTCCCAATACTAAGTATGAACTTTAAGGAACATAAAAACAAAACTTTACCAAGTTCATTCTCACAGAGGCTATGATGTTGAAGATGCTTTGATATTCAGATCCGTTGATGTAGATGCGATCTTGAATTTCTTCAACGGTGTAACGGCGTACGACATACAAATTGATAATGGAAAAAAATGTCCTTACAGGTGCATCCTTGGATGAATCAATAAAACAAGAATTGATAGCTTTCCTAAAACGAAGAAGGCAAACTTTTGCGTGGAGTCATGAAGACATGCCAGGAATAGATCCAAATTTCTTGTGTCACGAGCTCAATGTGAACAAGGAAATCAAGCCAGTGAAGCAAAGAAGAAGAGTGTTCAGCCCTGAAAAGAACCAAGCTATACAAGAAGAGGTCGAGAAGCTTCAGAAAGCCTGTTTTATTGAGGATGTCAAATATCCTGATTGGCTAGCTAATGTGGTGATGGTAAAGAAGAAAAACAACAAGTGGAGGATGTGTGTAGACTTTACTGATCTTAATAAAGCTTGTCCAAAAGATCATTTCCCTCTGCCTGGAATCGATCAACTGGTGGATGCTACCTCGGGACACGAATTGTTGAGTTTCATGGATGCTTATTCTGGTTACAACCAGATTAAAATGAAGCCTGAAGACAGGGAGAGTACCTCTTTTATCACCCCAAGGGGAACTTATTGTTATAATGTTGTGCCTTTTGGACTTAAAAATGCAAGTGCAACGTATCAGCGGTTGATGAACAAGGTGTTTACAGAGCAAATCAGTCACAATATGGAGGTTTATGTCGACGATATGCTGACGAAGAACAAGAAAGTTGTTGATCATCTAATTGACCTAGGCCAGACCTTTGATCGACTAGATAAATATCAAATGAAGTTGAACCCTACCAAATGCACATTTGGAGTACGAGAAGGCATATTTCTCGAGTATATTGTCAACCAACAAGGTATTGAAGCGAACCCTGAAAAGATCAAGGCTCTATTAGGGTTACAATCTCCAACGACGAAGAAGGAAGTACAAAGTTTCACAGGGCGAGTTGCAGCACTTAATAGATTTGTGTCACGAGCAACTGATAGATGTATCCCTTTTTTCAAAACACTCCGAAAAACGTTTGAATGGAATGGTGAATGCTAAAAGGCCTTTAAAGAGTTGAAAAAATACCTCGGAGCACCTCCATTGTTGTCCAGACCAATGATGGGAGAAAGACTATACTTGTATCTAGCAGTTTCGAAAAACGCAGTGAGCTTGGCATTAATAAGAATGGAGAATGGAGTACAAAAACCAATTTATTACACTAGCAAGGCTTTTCGAGGAGCAGAGATTAGATATCCAAGACTGGTAAAGTTGGCACTAGCGCTGATCGAAGCGAGTAGAAGAATGAGGCCATATTTCCAAGCTCATACCATAATCGTGTATACTGATATGCCATTAAGGCAAGCTCTTCATAAACCAGAAAAATTAGGGAGATTGATGTACTGGGCAGTAGAACTTGGTGAATATGACATAGTTTATGAGCCTAGATCGTCGTTTAAAGGGCAGGCAGTGGCAGATTTTATCGCAGAGTTCACCTATCCTGACACCTCTAAAAGGCAGAAGTTGAATACCGACCAGCCTGTGAATGTTATAGGATCATCAAATTTAAATCCCGACCAACTTAAGTTGGTTAACGAGCAAGAGAAGATGGTCGACGAGCAGCAAGAAGTGCTAGAGGAGGATATGAAGAAGCAATAAATATTCCACCGAGGAATTTTTTCCAATCAAAAACTTGATGATTAGTTACCCATATGGAATTTGTATGTAGATGGCTCTTCGTGCAATGCAGGTAGTGGAGCAGGGATTGTTTTGAAAAGCCCAGATGAGGTTGATATGGAGTATGCTCTGCGCTTTCAATTTAAAGCTTCTAATAATGAGGCCGAATATGAAGCAAAGATTGCAGGTTTAAGTCTAGCCAGAACGATGAAGGCAGAGCAGGTTGTTGTATTCAACGATTCACAGTTAATCGTAAATCAGATTCTTGGAGTATATGCGGCAAAGGGAGAGTTGATGATCAAGTACCATGCGAAAGCAATGGAATTGGTATCGAGTTTTATTGTTGTTCAGCTGGTCAGAGTACCAAGACTAGAGAATGCAAGAGCAGATGCACTAGCCCGATTAGCATCAGCCACACGCATCGAGCTACGAAGAATAATCCCAATAGAGATTCTAGTTGGTCGGAGCATAGACGAAGATCTGGTCTTGAACTTCATTGCTCTTGATTTGGGACCATCATGGATGGATCCCATCAAGGCCTATATTGAAGAGGGAACTTTACCAATTGACAAACTCGCAGCTAAGAAATTGAAGTTCAAAGCTGCTCGTTATGTACTAACCAATGGTATTTTATATAGGAGTTATAGCACCGCTATAAAGATGTGTTCATCCCTCCGAAGTGAAAGACTTGATCGAAGAAGTTCATGAGGGGTCTTGTGGAGCCCATGTAGCTTGTCGAACGCTCTTACGAAGGATAACCACGCAGGGATATTACTGGCCGACGATGAGGGCTGACTGCGCAGCTTATGCTAAAAAATGTGACAAATGCCAACGCTTCTTGTCCATCCGAAAAACTCCTCAGGCATTGTTAACACCAATAACATCCCCTTGGCCATTCGCTATCTGGGGAATAGACTTGGTTGGACCACTACGAACAACTAAAGGAAGATTCAAATACTTAGTGGTCGCAGTGGATTATATTACTAAATGGGTGGAAGCTGAACCTCTCATTGATATGACATACAACAAAGTCTATCAATTTATTTGGAAAAATATAATTTGCAGATACGGCCTCCCACATGCGTTCATTACTGACTATGGAACCCAGTTTGACAATGAAGAATTCGATGCATATTGTCAACAATCGAATGTATTGAAGGTCCATTCTGCACCAGGTCATCCCCAAAGCAATGGACAAACTGAGGTGATAAACAGAACGTTGCTAAATGGTTTGAAAAAATGACTGGATGATGCCAAGGCAAATTGGATTAACGAGCTACAATCCGTGCTTTGAGCATATCGCACCACACCACGAACAACTACTGGAGAGTCCCCATACATGCTGGCATTTGGGAGTGAAGTTGTCATACCTGTTGAATTAGGTCTACCTACACATAGGGTACTTAATTTTAATTCTCCTATTAGTGATTTGATGAGAAGATTAGATCTAGATATGCTAGAAGAAGTCAGAGAAGAAGCAGCTATAAGAAATGTCGCGTATCAACAACGAGCAGATTCGTTCTACAATAAAAGAGTTAAGAAATGTGATTTGAAGGAAGGGGATTATGTGTTGAAGAAAGTTATCCAAAAGCATAATAAACTAGAAGCCAACTGGCACGGACCCTACAGAGTGACATAAGTTGTTCGTCCAGGGACACACAGGATTGAAACCTTAGATAGAGAAGAATTCAAGAATGCATGGAATACAGAGCATCTTCGAAAGTATTATCAGTACTTGAGATTTCTATGTAATACAATTTCTTCAATAAGAATAAAATGAGGTTTTCCCATTTTCTTTGTTCGTTAAAATTTTATTACCACCAACTCCGGTTGGTCGGCAAATCAATTACCACCAACTCTAAGTTGGTCGGGAAGCGAATTACCACCAACTCCGGTTGGTCGTCAAATCAATTACCACCAACTCTAAGTTGGTCGGGAAGCAAATTACCACCAACTCCGGTTGGTCGGCAAATCAATTACCATCAACTCTAAATTGGTCGGGAAGCAAATTACCAACTCCGGTTGATCGGCAAATCAATTACCACCAACTCTAAGTTGGTCGGGAAGCAAATTACCAACTCTGGTTCGTCGACAAATCAATCAATTACCACCAACTCTAAGTTGGTCGGGAAGCAAATGACCAATAACTCCGATTGGTCGATTATTTAAAATAACACCGGACATTTTTTTAGATATACCTACGTATTCGTCATTAAGTAAAAGAGATATTTCATAAAATATTTCCAAACCAATAACAAATAACATAGCGAAAGACAAACTTTTCATTCAAATCGAGAAGGATTACATATGTTGAGGAAAAATACAAGTCATTACATGAAAAATCATATTCTATTGGTTTATTCCCTTCTGCTTTTGAAACAGGTTCTACTCTAGCAGGGGGATCATCCAAGGCATAAGGAGAGTTTATAAAATTTATATCTCGAAGCATCCTGACATTCGTTACAGATGATCGAGCAAGCGAATGCTCGGGACGAGATATATCCATGTTGGAATGAAGACTATAGTCGCCGAGATACTTAGAGATTAAACACTGAGGAATTGCCCGAGCAGGAATCCAACTCATGTCAAGCTTAAAATGAGGCACGGGCAACTCGAGCAATCCAGGATCATAATAATCCCATTGATAATGGCCCTGCTCCAATTTTAGCACACCCAGTGCATTCAACCATCCTTGTTTATAACCCTCATTATTCGATTACTGGATTCGATCATCAAGATGGTAGAGGGCTTCATTGTATCCATCCATTCAAAATTCTCTGGGAAGTTTATGGAATTGATAAGTTAACCTCTCCAGTTGATCGTGAAGATTCTTCATCAAAAGATCTTTATTCTCCAAGGCAGAACTTTGTGTAGAAAGTTGATCGCTAAGGTTCAGGATCTTCTTAGACATCTTTGCCAGAGCTTTATTCTTCGCAACCAACTGAACTGCCTGATTTTCCAAAGATGCTTGAGTTCTCGCCTCTTCAAGAGAAATTCGACCTGCTCTTGCTCGTCCACGAGATGAAGATCTTGCTCGACCACGAGTAGAGGTGGAGGGTCCAACTCTTTTTAAAGTTTCCAACTCATCTCTTAAGTTGGCATTCTTGACCTCCAATAAGGAGAAACCTTCATCGTTGACAGGAACCAAGGCTCCCGAGGAAGACGTAGCAGACTTAAGTTATTTTACTTCCTCCTGCAAGGCAATGTTCTCTTGCTCCAACAACTTGGCGATATGCCTGTGCTCTTTTGACCTCAAGTTTCAAAATTATCTCTTTCTTCTCGTAAGTGAGATAAATTTATCATACCCTTTTTCAACACTCAACTGTTGGTATTTCTTCTCGTACCCCTGATGCAAAAGTGTGGAGGACTCTTTGTACTGTTGCTGGAGTTCCTCGATAGTTCCTTGAAGGTCCTCAATCATCTCATAGTAAGCCACATTATTAGTTATTGCACGATCAAGCAGACATTTCAGATACTGGTAAGCTTCAACTGCTCGTTCAGAAGCATCTGAACCTAGGATATCAATTATCTGAGCATTATTCAGATCTGCGCGACCAGCCTTAAAGTAGTCATTGCATTTTTTCATCAGTTCTGTATCATGAGCTGATAAAAGCTCTATCCTAGCCATAAACTAGCAAAGAGAAGTGATAAAAGGAATTAATAAGAAAGCAGATAGAGCAAGTGGAAGAAAAAGTCAAGACAAACAACCAAAAGTTAGAATTTTCATTTCATCACAAAGAAAAATATAAAAGTCGAGGTTACATTCAATAAAATGACAAAATAAACACCCAAACTACTCTACACCTTCTCTTTATTTCCTATAACTTCCTCAGAAGGTTTTAAAGAAGAGACGGGTGCTCGGTGGACAAGATTAGCTGCTCGGCAGGAGTAACAGTTGGTTGAGGTTGCTCAGAGCACGATTGAACAGTTGGAACAGAAAGGGCCTGATCTGCAACCATCACAGATGATTATTCTGAGGCATCTTTGTCCTCTTCTTCTTCTCCAGAAGAGGGAGGAGGGCCATGAGTGTGTTGCTGAAATAATTCAGAATCTTCAGCAACTTTCAACTCTTGTAAGGCTGCCACTCATCCATCCCTAAAGTATTTAAGACTGGCGTATTCCATTTGTGATGACATGGCAGCCAAACATTTATTCCAGTCCTTATCCCAACCATCACTGAAGGACTTTTTAACTGCCTTCTTCCTTTTTGCCTTCTCCGAGGAGGTCCTTTCCCTAAGGAGCTCCTCGGCAACTTTCAATTTCTCTTCCACCTCCAGTTTCTGGCGATCAACATCCTGAAGTCTACCAACTTACTCTTCAGCAGCTTTGAGCTTATTCTCAAGATCTTCAACATTCTTGATCTTATCCTCAAGTTCTTTATTATTCTTCTTAAGCTCTCCCAAACTCTTCTCTAATCCTTTGGAGGCTTCCACAGCTCGGTCTCTCTCCTGCTTCTCCCAGGCAACTTTATTTTCCTCATACTTCTGATAAGAGTATTTTAAAGACTGGGTCAATTTAGTAAAAGCCTCCTCTACACCTCCCGAGGAGATTAAAGCCTTGATGGCCTCATCCTTCTTCAGAATGGTGTTGAAACATGTTACCAGCTGAAAAAAGAAATAATTTTGAGTCAGTACAAGGATATAGCAGTGAAAAATGATAACTCAGATCAATAATACTTACTGAAGCAATATATTGAGCAGACAAGGTAGTAACTCTATCACGAGAAAGAGTGTCTTCAATACCTTGGACTTCTGGGATAATCCAAGAATTTATCGAGCCCATAGCAGAGCTCGGAGGAACAAAAGTGGGAACACCACCTTCAACATTCAAAGACTGAGAGACAGGTTCTGCTGGTCTCCCAGAATAAATTTTCTTTAACCTCCTCGTATGAGCAGGAAAATTCTCAACCAAAGATGTTGTCTTGGTTGGTGATATAACAATAACCTCAATTGGAGGAGAAACAACGACAACTTTGCTCGAAGCCACAGGGTACCTCTGCAGACTTTCTCCCCTCTTCTAGGACATCTTTTTTACTTCTCTTTGTCTCCACAGCAGGAGAATCAGACTTGTCAAAAAAAGAGGGAACTTTTCTTCTCTTCATTATGTCACCAATAGGAATATTTGACTCTGAAGAAGAACCTTCCACACTAGTATCAACAGCTGGTACTTGGCCAATGTCAACCACCACTGGACGAGCAGTAAAGGATGAAGTGTAACTCTTGTACTGCAACAAATAAGAGGTCAACCTAATGTGTTCCTCGGCTACAGACTGGTGCAAACTCTAGATAAGTTTCAAATGCTTTAAATTAACCTCTGTCTCCTTTGGAGATTTTCTTTTGCTGTCAACTGTAAATAATAAAAAATTAAATGTCAGTGATACATTTGATCAAACATCAAGAAAACAATATTTTAACTAATAAAAAACAACATATTCCATTGCCATAAGGGGGACACTTGGGACCCTGATATACATCATCTCCCTTCAATGGAGCATGTTACCAATTTTTCATAACAACCCCATGTTCAAAGTAATCCCTATTGGCATCTAAAAGATTGACAACTAAAGCCCTATTCAAAAACCTAATTTTTAAATAAAAAGTACTATCGCTGACAACCCATCTGTAGCAAAACATAATTTCTAGAATTCCTAAACGAGTTCCATGAATTTGGTTTAACCTATAGACTCCATCAACTATTCTCCAGGTATTCGGTGCTATTTTTGCAGGAACAACATCGAAATACTGACAGAACTCTAAACATAAAGGATTTGGAGGAAAAGAAAAGCCACATTCGGCCACAAAGAGACTTGGGAACCAATGTCTCTCAGCCAAAGAAAAATAGTCAGAAGGTTCATAAAGTTCTTCTAATATGACCCATGAAGGAATTGAAAATTCAGAACGAAATTTGTCAAGAGATTCAACAGGGTAAACCACGATGAACAAAACAAGTAAAAGAGAAGGAAGAAGAGCTTACAGGAGAATAGCGAATCAGTTGACAACGAACAATGGAGGAAACAAACGCACAAGATATAGAAGAAATGAAAAGTTTGAAGACACAGGTTTGAAAAGTAGGAGACGATAGGATTTTTGCCATGTTTAAATACTTTACCTCGGGAATAGAGAAAGGTAATCATTAATAAAAAAGACGTTTGCGTATCCGGCGGCTAAAAGAAGAAAAAGAGCACAAATACCGAAGCGGTCATGAAAATTCAAAATATTTATGAGTCCTGATACTGTGCACCCAAAAAGAAGTCACGTACAACGAATGCTATCCTAAAAACCATACAACGAATGCAGTTTCCAAACAGAATGTTCCATACTTTTCTTCAAACATCAAACTATGAAACATTGGGGGATTCTGTTGATACCAAATTTAGTCAGCTGACATGGACTACTCACTAACTGATGTGGGTCTGCTAACGTGGCAAATATGCATATTTCTATCGAGCAACTCAAGATCACCGAGCAACTATGAAGCCACGAGGAACTCAGGGGCCCCGAGCAGCTCAAGTGTGTCAAGCTACTGAGGCGGTCCGAGCAGCTTAAGCGGCCCGAGCAGCTCGAGCCTGTCGAGCTACTTAAGGTGATCCGAGTAACTTAGCGTTCTAATTAGAATGATCAAAGAGGCGACTGCGCATTAAATGCCCATTTAATACCATACAGATGTACATGTCTACTAGACAACAACGCATTGTCCTTTCATTTGTACAGCCTCAGTGCTATAAATACATTGTAACCTCCTCATTGGAAGGGGATCAGAATTTCTTGAGAAAACATTCCTCGAGAAATTCTAAGCAAATAGTCAGCAATACAAAAACAGTGGACGTAGGCCATTCTTATAAGGCTGAACCACTTTAAAAATCTATTGTCTATTATTTCTTTATTCATTTTTATCTGTGATTAAAATAATTAGGTTAAATCTAATTTTTTACATCAACAATCAGTTTTAGGGAAACTTCAAATAAACCAAAGAGAAATATGGCAATAGCTTATTCTACAGGTTTGACAGATGTCAAATAGGCATTTTCAGGCATGAAAAAACTATAAAGTTAGGTTTGTTATATATATATATATAATAGTTCATATCAAATCATTAACTCTACTTTTTTTACTTGCTTTTTATTGGGTGAATCATTTCATTATTAAGTTGGGTTTTTTCTATTAATCCTGTTTGGTTTCTGAGAAAGTTGGACCGACAAGTTAGACCGAACCGACCATACAAAAAATCGGACCGCTTAAGCCTAAAAAACCAATTTAATCGGTCCGATCCGGTCTTGGTCCTTTTTTTGGACCGATTTAATTAGTTTGGTCCTAAGAACTACTAAAAACGGATCGGACCAGACCGCGAACAACCCTAACCAAAACCCCTTATCCATTTTGAATATTCACATCGACCCTTGATTAAAAAAATCCAACAAATTATTACTAATATACCTTATGAGGAATAAAGAGGGGGGTGGTGAGGAAGAGACGGGCAGGTGGTCGAGTGAGAACTAAGAGGATCAAAGCTTTAGATGAAGAAGGGGGAGCAATGGAAAAAAAGAAGAAGAGGAGAAGTAGAGGGTGTGTAAACAAGACGAACGGACAAGTCGATTTTTGGCTCCTGACGAGAAAACCTCCCTTCGATCGTTGATTATTTTAACTTCACTAAAATACCCTTGGACCAATATTATTACTTCTTCGTATACTTAATCACCCTTCGCACTATTATCCCTCTCTTATAAGATAAAATTATTTGCATTAAATGTTATAAGTGAAACCCAAGTTGTTAGTTGGTGAATATTGAAATCATTTGAGACCTCAGGCAGATTAGTGGGAGGGTGTCAAAATGATAGACGATTATATAAAGTGGTTTGGACCTCTGTTGAGGATATTACACCGACTCTAAATGGTGTTTCTATATGTATTATTTTATAAATGAAAATTTGAAAATCTATAGACCTCTTAGGCTTTGGTCGTGAGAGTCTAAGATCACTGCGGTCTTTCTCTCTAGCACGGATGTCCTTCAGAAGTAGCTAGTGGACTTTTTTAAGGAGTCCCTAATATACATAAGTGTGGTCTCCTCTAGACAACCCACTATAATAGAGTATTCCTTACAGTCATATCTAGAACAGGGATATCATCCACCAAAATCCCTCACCATTAATCTCATTCAAAGTGGTATCGTCCCAAGAGATCATTATGAATAACCAGTTAGGACAGTTGCCTCAATAGACAAGGGGCAACCAGTCTTGATGACCACCAGAGTCAGCCTCAGACGATGACAAGACACCCTCTTAACAATCTGCACTAGACTGGGACGCCGATCTCAGATGACTATTTAGTCTTTTCTCAACTCACCAGAATAGTGTAAGGTCACAACAGTCTCGGCTGGCTGAGATCCTCTACCTCAGACATCTCATGCACGCATGAGTATCATTACAGGGGCATTGCAGGTATATCCTATAAAAACCACTATAAAAGATCAAACAACCATGTGGTGATAATATTCTACATCATAGCTTCTACACTCATATCCATGGGTGTCACATACTCATTGGTCTTTCTTTTAGTCAGGCATGGAGTGCATGCTTAGGGGGTGGTATTGCGCACCCCCAAGCCTATAAAAGAAACCTAATGTCTTCTTCCTCACCATTTGATAATTGGAAATGTTATTGTCAATGTGTCAAATTGTAGAGGGGGGGAGAGAAGCTTGTACATCATCCATGAAAGTTTATGCCCCATTATAGTGAAAACACTCTTTATTTTACATAGTGGGCGTAGGTCAGGGACCGAACCACTTATATTTCGTGTCATCTCTTATCTGCCTCTCATCTCTTCTACTACTTTACTTCTATTTATTATTTCCACTATTGTTGTGTAAGCTCAAAACTAGGTTAAATCCTTATAATGATCTTCAACACCATCATTTTGGCGTCGTCTTTGGGAAGAGACTATATTTTTTTTCGTATTTCAGTTTGAACTATTTATTTCTCATCTCTGGTGGTTATCTAGGTCCACCACTATTGGAGATCAATCACCATTGAAGGAGTTTGAGTTAGGAGGTTCATCGGCTTCTTTGATTCTTCTTATTTATAGTTTTTTACCTTCTTCTATGTTTTTCTATTATTGATTGTTATTGATCAGAGATGGCTTTCGATCCATAATCAAATGTCGAGGTTAGTTCCAGCTCACCACCCCAACAGTCTGAAATGGTCGATGTGACGATGGCGATTAGGTCACTTGTAACTAGCCAACAATAGATGCAACACCAGCTCTTGGCCTTCAGCCAAGAATTATAAGTCAGATCCCAGATGATCCTATCGTCAATCTCATTATTTCGATCGCCAGAGAGGTCACGCAACCAGCAGCCGTGGGACCGCCCCCTCTCTTACGAATGAATTCCAACATAACCTCTGGTCATAGATATCGTCGACCCATGCCATTTATGTCTCGGTAAGGAGGATCAAGGATATCCAAAAGACCTATCGTGTGAAGAGGATGACTGTTGGGAGAGATACGAGACGTCGAATACCTCATATCGGCCAGGGCCACCCCATATGTAACTAACCAAGGGAAGAGTGTTTAGTATACCCCTCAAAGTCATAAAAAAGGTAGCGCGTTCGATAGGCTAAGTGGGGGATCGACTTTTAACTGTCTAAGCCCTATAGGGGGTGGCAGCTGAGACAATATTCCCTCACATCGTTGGCGGTAGACCGAGATGACACAAGGATTGAGGGGAGCATTGAAAAGTTATGTGACACCCCGACTAATTAAATACCGGGTAGCTACTCCTTTATTAAATTAATTCAAAATGCCAAGTTGGCTCAGTTAATAGCATCACTGTCGAAAACATTTTAATTATTACTAACCACCTAGTATTTAAAAAGTAAGTTGCCAAATTTTAATATAAGTCTGATTAACATGCAACAAGTGTAATAAAGAATAACAACACCATTCACCATACTGAAGTAAAACGAATAACCATCACATAGTGTAAATAAAGTCTGGAGGAAAACTCCTCACTACAATACCATACTGAAATAAATAACCGAATGCTAAAACAATACAAATCAAAGTCTGAAAACTGCAATGTAAAAGATGTCTCTAATAGAAATGGGCAACATGCCCTACAACTGATAGATAGTGACTCTGAAATCCAAAAGATAGAAGCGTCTACAAGCAAATCCCTGTAGCTTCCACAAACAGCTACAGCTCGTCACCTGAATGAGAATCCTATGCTTGGTGTCCCTGTGGCTGGGCACCTAAAATGGTTTTACCAAAAAAAAAATTTGAAAAGCAAACGGGTTAGAGCCCGAATGAGTTATATTTTAAAAACCTGCAAGTGCTTTAAAAACATTTAAAACATTAAATGCAAAGTACATGTTAGGACGTGCACTCACATGATATTCTCACCTCTCGTCTAACTGTGCACTCCTAACGTAAGTACCCATCTAGAGTGATACAGACTACTAGCTACGTGACAACATATCTAGCTAGACTATCATAGGTCCTACCCTTATTATTCGGTTCTCTTAACATAATAACGCTCGTAATTAAGTAGGGGTTTAACGTAACTCATATGTTCAATATGCAATATATATAACTATCAGTTAACTCGTTATATTTCTCGAAACAATACCGTAATTATCTTCACATCATTAACATGAAGGTTCTCATTAATTAAGTGTATATTATTCACATCATAAATATACAGTATAAGCACCCCGAGAACTAAGCTGCGGTGCACACATACTCTGCTATCCATCCCGGTACATCACGTACATAAGGATTACATATTCTGAATCTCTCAGGAATAGTTCACAGATAACAACATCACAAATAATGGAGGCGAACACAGTCACATCACATAGGTCACGCACATACCTACGCTCCTACGATCAGCGGACTTATTAATATCCCAATAAGTCTTTCTATGACCTATGTTCATCAAGGTAACCAGTCTAAATCCGGGCAACACAAGGATTAGAGGGCCCTAAGCGAACGCAAACCTCCCGTGATAGCAAGTATGGTAGGTATGTCATACACACAATTCATATACCAATACTAAGTTAACACACGTCTTAGTAATCCCGTAGTTTAATCGTAGTACATATCGTATTCTCGTACTAACTTATAATTATCACAATTTATACTATTCCGGTTTGTAATTATACGCGCCATAATTCATCCTCACGTCGTAGTAGACACTCACGTCTCAACCCAAATGGTTCATTGAATTAAATCTCTCGTATATAAATTTACTCCTCGTAATAACCCAAAGGTCACAAATCTATCCTTACATCATCAAAGGAAGGTTATCTATCTCCTCGAACAAGTTTACGGAACTCCAAAAATCAAAACAGTCCAAAAAGGACCAAACTGTCAACTCGTTAGAAGTCTCGTTCGAACGAGACTGTTCGAACGAGATTCCTCTGTCAACTCGTTAGAAGTCTCGTTCGAACGAGGCTATTCGAACGAGATTCCAGTTCGTTCGAACGAACTGTACCTTCTAACGATATCTCGTTCGAACGAGATATCGAACGAAATCCCTTCTCGTTAGCAGCGACTGGTCAACTCGTTAGAAGCTCGTTCGAACGAGTTCGTTCGAACGACCTGGGGATTGCTTCTAACGACTGACCAGTTTCGGCCCAAATTTTTCCCCAATTCGTTTTCATCCATTTTTATCACTTCTAATCTCTTCCAAAGTTCATCCCAACAACGATTTAGGGTCTCTAATTCATCCTAAACATATTCAAGTCATCTCCTAACATGTTTTCAAGGATTAAATCCCTCTAACATCAATCAAAATATAAATCTCTACACTTTTTCCCCAATTATTTCATGAACATGAACCCTAACTTTTGAATCATGAATTAACCCAATAAAATCCGATTTAAATTTCACCCAATCATAAATATCATCAGTAGGAACATCTACCTATCATTCTACATGCAAATCCTCCTCAAGATTTCAAGTTTTAAGTTCAATTAACATGGGTTTTCATTATCTTTCAAGAACAATTGATATTCTTCAATTTCTAACATGGAAAAGACATTCTCTGAAATTAAATGGAATAAAGTCACTTGCCTTGGTTCGATTTCTGATTTTGGTGTAGGTTGATGGAGTTTTTCTGCAGAATTTCCTCTCTTCCAAGCTCCTTCTTCAATGGTGGCTTAAGGTGGCTAGGGTTTGTTTTGGGGAACTTGGAAACCTAATTGATAACTTCCGTAGCTTAAAGGGTTAAAGTGGGTTGGATAGTGGGTTTAGTGGGTCAATAATCAATCAGATTAATACTCCTAATTTTCGTCACTTTTAATTCCTCAAAATGTAAAATTACCAAAATACCCCTTAAGTTGTCGGTATGGCCTAAAAATATCCCGAGACCCAAACTACACCCCCGACTAGTGTTTTCTGACTATCTCGACCCTTCCGGACGCGTTGAAGCATTCAAAACGACCATACGGTTTATAGATTTTAAATTCACTTTTATAATCAAAATATTTCACCGTGACGCGGCGGTCCCACGCGTCTCAACAAAATTTCTAAAATGCCGTATATAAATCTCACGACAAATTTTATAATACCAAATACATATATCAAAACATGTATGCACATAATCAAATACCAACTCGCATCTCGTTAGTATTTATAACCCGGATTAATTTCCAATTAATACGCATTTAATTAATTAATCCCAAAAATAAATATAGTCAAAAGTACGGGGTATTACATACTTCACCCCTAATAACTGAATTTCGTCCAGAAATTTGAAACTAGAAAGTACCTACTAAAAATAACTCTGGATAACGTTCGCGCATCTCATCCTCGCGCTCCCATGTGGACTCCTCGACATTGTGATGTCGCCACTGAACACGCACTAACGGAACTATCTTTGACCGCAGTTTCCTCTCGCTTCGGTCCAAAATAGCAATCGGCCCCTCCTCGTAGGAGCTATCCGGCTGGAGATCGATGTCCTCCACAGCAATGTGAGAATTAGCCAAATTATCTTTAAGGTATTTCCTTAGCGAGGAAATATGGAACACATCGTGAATCCGATGCAAATGCTCCGGTAACCCAAGTCTATACGCAACCGGTCCGATCCGCTCAATGATAGGAAACGACCCCACATACCTTGGTGCCAACTTCCCCTTCTTCCCGAAACGCATAATCCCCTTCATAGGAGATACCCTGAGCAAAACCTGGTCCCCTACTTGGAACTCCCTGAAAAATCTCTTCGCATCAGCATAACTCTTCTGCCTGTCTTGAGCTACCCGAATGCGACTCCGAATCAACTCAATCCTTGCCGAAGTATCCTGAATCACTTCCGGTCCAAGCAGTTTGTTGTCCCCCACCTCTAACCAACATGCTGGGGAACGACAAGGCCTACCGTACAATGCCTCAAACGGAGCCATGCCAATAGTGAACTGATGTGAGTTGTTGTAAGCAAACTCCACCAGTGGAAGGTACTGCTCCCATCCACCCCCAAAGTCAATAATGCACATGCGTAGCATGTCCTCCAACATCTGATTTGTGCGCTCAGTCTGCCCATCAGTATGCGGATGATACGCCGTACTCAACCGCAATTCCGTGCCCATGGCCTCCTGGAAACTCTCCCAAAACCTCGAAACAAATATCTTGTCTCTGTCAGACACGATATTTAGGGGCACACCGTGAAGTCTCACAATCTCTGAAATGAAG
This sequence comes from Sambucus nigra, assembly GCA_949130495.1. NCBI lineage: Eukaryota > Viridiplantae > Streptophyta > Magnoliopsida > Dipsacales > Adoxaceae > Sambucus > Sambucus nigra. Next base: position 194,502,682 of record OX422220.1, read on the forward strand.
AGCTGGGCATACTGTCCCGTAGTGTAATCAGTCCTAACGGGTAAAAAGTGAGCGACCTTGGACAATTTGTCCACAATTACCCAAACGGAGTCGTGGCCCCTCTGCGACGTAGGCAACCCCGTAATAAAGTCCATGGATATGCTCTCCCACATCCACACTGGGACCTCCAATGGCTGTAGCAATCCTGCCGGTCTCTGATGATCCACTTTTACAAGCTGACAAGTGGCGCATTTCGAAACAAACTCAGCGATATCTCTCTTCATACCGCTCCACCAATACTGCAGTCTCATGTCTTGGTACATTTTGTCCCCTCCGGGATGTACCGCGAACCGTGAGCCGTGCGACTCTGCCATCACATCGTGCCGCAATTCCTCTCCTTCTGGAACTACCAATCTCCCATTGAAGCGTAATCCCCCGTCTGAGCTAACGGTATAGGACTCGGCTCCCTCTGCTAGTAACCGAACTATCTGCTCCTGACAGAACGAGTCATTAGCCTGTGCCCGTACTACCTTCGTGACAATTTGCGGTGTAACGGTCATCACAGACATGAAAGATCGGGCCACTGCATCCTGGTGTCCCAATTCCTTCCACTTAGTCTTCCACACCTCTGCCACCTCATCTGCTGGCCTACGGCTCAACGCGTCTGCTACCACGTTAGCCTTACCCGGGTGATACTGGATGTCGAACTGGTAGTCTTTCACAAACTCAAGCCACCTACGCTGCCGCATATTCAATTCCTTCTGCGTGAACAGATACTGTAGGGACTTGTGGTCCGTGAACAGTTGGAACTTCTCCCCCAAAAGATAGTGTCTCCAAATCCGTAGGGCAAATACCACTGTCGCCAACTCCAAATCATGCGTGGGGTAATTCTTCTCATGAGGCTTAAGCTTACGGGAAGCATAAGCTATGGCCTGTCTCTCCTGCTGTAATACACCTCCCAGTCCTTGTAAAGACGCATCGGTGTAAACCAAATACTCAACTCCCGGTCTCGGCAATGCTAACACAGGTGCTGAGGTCAATTTGTCCTTCAATTCATCGAATGCCAACTGACAGGCATCACTCCAGATGTAGGGCACACCCTTACGAGTCAGATGTGTCAAAGGACCTGCTATCTCCGAGAAACCCCGAATAAACCTCCTGTAGTATCCTGCTAAACCCAAGAAACTACGAATCTCAGTCGGTGTCATGGGCTGTCCCCACTCCCTCACCGCAGATACTTTCCCCGGATCAACAGATATTCCCCGGTCGGAAATAATATGTCCCAAAAACTGGACTTCCTTCAGCCAAAACCCGCACTTCTCATATTTTGCATACAACTCGTTCTGACGAAGTGTCTGTAAAACCTGCCTCAAATGCTCGGCATGCTCCTCCTCTGTCTGAGAGTAAACCAGAATGTCATCAATGAAGACAATGACAAACTGATCTAGGAAATCCCTGAACACTCTGTTCATCAAGTCCATAAACATTGCTGGAGCGTTGGTCAAACCGAAAGGCATAACCCGAAACTCGTAAGAACCATATCTCGATAAGAATGCAGTCTTCGAGACGTCCTCCTCCCTGATACGCAACTGATGGTATCCCGATCTCAAATCAATCTTCGAGAAGAACGAAGCTCCTCTCAACTGGTCGAATAAGTCATTGATTCGAGGCAACGGATACTTATTCCGTATCGTGACCTTATTCAACTCTCGGTAGTCCACACACAATCTCAGTGAACCGTCCCTCTTCTTCACAAATAAAACCGGAGCGCCCCAAGGTGAGGTACTCCTGCGAATAAAGCCCTGACCTAACAGCTGCTCTATCTGATCCCGTAACTCCCTCATCTCAGCTGGGGCCATACGGTACGGTGCGCGTGCTATAGGTCTCGTACCCGGTAGCAAATCTATAACAAAGTCTATCTCTCGACTGGGTGGTAAGCCTGGTATCTCCTGAAACACATCCGAATACTCCCTGACTACTGGAATAGAATCTAAAGGAATCACTACCTCCTTAGAGGTATCCTCCTCAATGTAATACAGATGAGCGGTTGATCCTCCCTCTGGGCTAGGCATCGCCACTACAAACATCTCTTGCCCCGGAATGGCAAAAACAATGCTCCCGCTGAAGCAATCAATCATGGCCCTATATGCAACGAGCCAATCCATACCGATGATCACATCGTGAACATGCATATCTAACACTAACATGTCTGCAGGTAATACCAAACCACCAATCTCTACCCCCACTCCCCGGCATATAAAGAAAATAAGTGATCCATTCCCCAATGGTGAGTCGACACACGTCACTGTGCTCTCTGCCGTAGCTAACAATCCTAAAGCTTTCGCGAAGTGTGTAGCTATAAAACAGTGTGTAGCACCCGTATTAAATAATACCCGACCCATAGTGCCATGGATAGGAAACGTACCCTCGATCGCGGGCGGTGCCTGTGGAACTGCAGCCTGGTGGACGTTGTAGACACGTCCATACTGTAGCTGCCCCTGCTGAGCTGGGACTGCTGGAATGGGTGGCAATATTGCCATCTGTGGCGGTGCGGGAAGAGCGGCGGGAAACATAGGTCTCTGTGGCTCCTGGCGAGCACCCTGCTGCTGCTGCTGTGGGGCCCTGCCCCTATCAGGACAATCCTGTCGCTTATGGCCAGTCTTGCCACAAGCGAAACACTTCCTTGGGAAGTTCCCTCCTCTCTGCCCCTGCTGTCCCCGGCCCTGGTGGCCGTTACCATTCCTCCCTTGGCCCTGCTGGCCCTGGTGAAACTGCTGCCCATTTTGCCCCTGTTGGCCCTGATGGCCGTTTGGACCCTGATGGCCCTGACGAAAACCTCCCTGTCCCTGTCTGTAGTTCCCTTACCGGAACCTCTTATTATCCCCCTGCTGGGAACCCTGCTCATTCTGTCTCTGCCCCTAACCAGATTGTGCCCCGCTGGCACCATGTCCTCCAGTCCTGCCCTGATGGCTAGACTCCCCCGACCTCTTGCCCTCGGCCATATGAAAACGGTGGTCCTGGCAATGTAACAATGCAGCGTTAACCACATTAGAATACGTGGCCAACGATAGGTTTCCTAGCAGATGCTGACGGATCCTCCAAGTCAACCCGTCGGTGAACTTCTCAATTTTCTTCTTCTCTGTTGGTATCTCGTCTGGAACGATGTTCAACAGATTCGTGAACTCGGCCTCATACTCGGCCACGGTCTTACCTTCCTGCTTCAGACTCATCAATCTCCTCATCATTTCCGTATGAACAGCTGACGGAAAGTACTTGCGGTCGAACCGCACCCAGAACTCCTGAATCATGAGAGTATCCCTCTCCTCCATGGTGGTAATAGAATCCCACCACTGTAGCGCAGATCTAACTAGCTTGAAAGTAGCTAGCACCTGCTTCTGAACATCCGTGCACTCATACATCCTTAAGTTCCTCTGCATATCCTTCCTCCATTGGCTCGAGACTATCACATCTGAGCTACCTGCAAACTCTGGCGGATGCGCTTTCTGAAAAGCGTCACGCACACGCTCCCAAGCAGACGGGAACGCATTAGCCTGCACTGGCGCGGCAACCGGCGCCTGAGGTGGTGCCTACTGAACAACGGCAATGGCGGCATTTACTGCTTGGGCTACTATAGCTGCAACCTCAGCGGCGTTCATCATGCCCTGAACTGGAGCGGGCTGGGGTTCGGGCGTTGCATCCCTGGGAACTCGTCGTGCACGTTGTGGAGGCATCTGAAATAGGAACAAAGTTTATAAGTTCACGGTTATAAACTTAATATAGCTGAAGAACGAAGCATACACAAAAAGAGTACAACAATCCTAAAATATAGGGCTCTATATCAAAGAAACGTAGCGGAAACATAATAAGCCGTCAGATCCTAAAGGACACTAGAACCTGATGCTCTGATACCACCTGTGACACCCCGACTAATTAAATACCGGATAGCTACTCCTTTATTAACTTAATTCAAAATGCCAAGTTGGCTCAGTTAATATCATCACTGTCGAAAATATTTTAATTATTACTAACCACCTAGTATTTAAAAAGTAAGTTGCCAAATTTTAATATAAGTCTGATTAACATGCAACAAGTGTAATAAAGAATAACAACACCATTCACCATATTGAAGTAAAACGAATAACCATCACATAGTGTAAATAAAGTCTGGAGGAAAACTCCTCACTACAATCCCATACTGAAATAAATAACCGAATGCTAAAACAATACAAATCAAAGTCTGAAAACTGCAATGTAAAAGATGTCTCTAATAGAAATGGGCAACATGCCCTACAACTGATAGATAGTGACTCTGGAATCCAAAAGATAGAAGAGTCTACAAGCAAATCCCTGTAGCTTCCACAAACAGCTACAGCTCGTCACCTGAATGAGAATCCTATGCTTGGTGTCCCTGTGGCTGGGCACCTAAAATGGTTTTACCAAAAAAAAAATTTGAAAAGGAAACGGGTCAGAGCCCGAATGTGGAGTTATATTTTAAAAACCTGCAAGTGCTTTAAAAACATTTAAAACATTAAATGCAAAGTACATGTTAGGACGTGCACTCACATGATATTCTCACCTCTCGTCTAACTGTGCACTCCTAACGTAAGTACCCATCTAGAGTGATACAGACTACTAGCTACGTGACAACATATCTAGCTAGACTATCATAGGTCCTACCCTTATTATTCGGTTCTCTTAACATAATAACGCTCGTAATTAAGTAGGGGTTTAACGTAACTCAGATGTTCAATATGCAATATATATAACTATCAGTTAACTCGTTATATTTCTCGAAATAATACCGTAATTATCTTCACATCATTAACATGAAGGTTCTCATTAATTAAGTGTATATTATTCACATCATAAATATACAGTATAAGCACCCCGAGAACTAAGCTGCGGTGCACACATACTCTGCTATCCATCCCGGTACATCACGTACATAAGGATTACATATTCCGAATCTCTCAGGAATAGTTCACAGATAACAACATCACAAATAATGGAGGCGAACACAGTCACATCACATAGGTCACGCACATACCTACGCTCCTACGATCAGCGGACTTATTAATATCCCAATAAGTCTTTCTATGACCTATGTTCATCAAGGTAACCAGTCTAAATCCGGGCAACACAAGGATTAGAGGGCCCTAAGCGAACGTAAACCTCCCGTGATAGCAAGCATGGTAGGTATGTCATACACACAATTCATATACCAATACTAAGTTAACACACGTCTTAGTAATCCCGTAGTTTAATCGTAGTACATATCGTATTCTCGTACTAACTTATAATTATCACAATTTATACTATTCCGGTTTGTAATTATACGCGCCATAATTCATCCTCACGTCGTAGTAGACACTCACGTCTCAACCCAAATGGTTCATTGAATTAAATCTCTCGTATATAAATTTACTCCTCGTAATAACCCAAAGGTCACAAATCTATCCTTACATCATCAAAGGAAGGTTATCTATCTCCTCGAACAAGTTTACGGAACTCCAAAAATCAAAACAGTCCAAAAAGGACCAAACTGTCAACTCGTTAGAAGTCTCGTTCGAACGAGACTGTTCGAACGAGATTCCTCTGTCAACTCGTTAGAAGTCTCGTTCGAACGAGGCTGTTCGAACGAGATTCCAGTTCGTTCGAACAAACTGTACCTTCTAACGATATCTCGTTCGAACGAGATATCGAACGAAATCCCTTCTCGTTAGCAGCGACTGGTCAACTCGTTAGAAGCTCGTTCGAACGAGTTCGTTCGAACGACCTGGGGATTGCTTCTAACGACTGACCAGTTTCGGCCCAGATTTTCCCCCAATTCGTTTTCATCCATTTTTATCACTTCTAATCTCTTCCAAAGTTCATCCCAACAACGTTTTAGGGTCTCTAATTCATCCTAAACATATTCAAGTCATCTCCTAACATGTTTTCAAGGATTAAATCCCTCTAACATCAATCAAAATATAAATCTCTACACTTTTCCCCAATTATTTCAAGAACATGAACCCTAACTTTTGAATCATGAATTAACCCAATAAAATCCGATTTAAATTTCACCCAATCATAAATATCATCAGTAGGAACATCTACCTATCATTCTACATGCAAATCCTCCTCAAGATTTCAAGTTTTAAGTTCAATTAACATGGGTTTTCATTATCTTTCAAGAACAATTGATATTCTTCAATTTCTAACATGGAAAAGACATTCTCTGAAATTAAATGGAATAAAGTCACTTGCCTTGGTTCGATTTCTGATTTTGGTGTAGGTTGATGGAGTTTTTCTGCAGAATTTCCTCTCTTCCAAGCTCATTCTTCAATGGTGGCTTAAGGTGGCTAGGGTTTGTTTTGGGGAACTTGGAAACCTAATTGATAACCTCCGTAGATTAAAGGGTTAAAGTGGGTTGGATAGTGGGTTTAGTGGGTCAATAATCAATCAGATTAATACTCCTAATTTTCGTCACTTTTAATTCCTCAAAATGTAAAATTACCAAAATACCCCTTAAGTTGCCGGTATGGCCTAAAAATACCCCGAGACCCAAACTACACCCCCGGCTAGTGTTTTCTGACTATCTCGACCCTTCCGGACGCGTTGGTGCATTCAAAACGACCATACGGTTTATAGATTTTAAATTCACTTTATAATCAAAATATTACACCGTGACGCGGCGGTCCCACGCGTCTCAACAAAATTTCTAAAATGCCGTATATAAATCTCACGACAAATTTTATAATACCAAATACATATATCAAAACATGTATGCACATAATCAAATACCAACTCGCATCTCGTTAGTATTTATAACCCGGATTAATTTCCAATTAATACGCATTTAATTAATTAATCCCAAAAATAAATATAGTCAAAAGTACGGGGTATTACAAGTTAATAGTGGACAGAGGAACCCTAATAGAGGGAAGGCAAGCGAAGTCGCTCCTAAAGTGGAAGGAGCATGTGACAACGTGATCCTAAACGAGAAACCTTGGAATAGGTCAATCCAAAGGTTAGAAGATAAGATCGTCTACCTCATCAAAAGCCGAGAACCCAACCACAGGAGGTACATGGAGGGCTCTCTTTTTGTGCTAAGTATAATTAGTTATCCAACTCCTGATAAGTTCAAGCCTCTGAACGTAACTCCTAGTTATGATGGGAGTACGAATTATGTTCACCACATAGAGATATATTAGTCGACTACTGACATTTATTCCACACTAGATAAGATGAGGTGTCGGGCTTTCTCTGGTACTCTCACTGGTGATGCCCATGTATGGTACATCGGCTGGTCTATAGAGAATTTTAAACGGTTGCCCGAGAAATTCATCCATAACTTCTTTTTTAACATGAAGTCAGCCAAGCGTGTGACCTATTTGTTGAATGTTAAGCAAGGGAAAAATAAGCCTCTGAGGGACTATATTTCTCAACTCAATAAAAAAAGTCGGAGGTTAAAGATTACGAAAAGAGCACTACCATGACAGCTCTCATCAACGGGCTTTATTAGGAAAAATCTATTGGAATTTCGTTAAGGATCCTTCAAAGTCCATGATAGAATTTTTAGCTAAGGTCGGGAGAATCATGAACGCAAAGAAGGCCATGGCGGTCAAAAGAGGAGACCAAAAAGAGGTCAACAGAAGAAAGTTTGGCCAAAGCCGAGATAAAAATAAATAAAGAAAGGAAAAAAAGGTCTAATGATGATAAATTTGCTAAGTACACTCTGCTGACAATCAGTCCAGATTTAATTCAGAATGAGATAAAGAATGACAAAGAACTTAAGTGGCTAGAAAAGTTGAGAGCTTCCCCTCACAAGAGGGACAAGAGTAAATAGTGTGAGTTCCATTAGGATCAAGGCCATATGACAGACCAATGCTTTGCTTTAAAAGACGAGATTAAAAAGTTATTAAAGCAGGGGAAGCTACGAAAGTACGTTGATAAAAAGGGGAGCTGAGACAACAATAGAAAGAGATACTCCTCGTTGAAGAAGAACGTGCCCAAAAAAAGAGGTGAAAGCAAACAAAAATAATACGGAGTTATATAATTGTGACAAAGATGACCCATACCTTCCCGCCAAACCTCCTGTAGCTAAAGGTAACCTTCATATGATTTTTTCTGATGTAAATATGATATGTGGATGAATGGAAGGTGGAGGAATATAGTCGACCGATAAGAAGGCTCGTGTGATTGAGGCCAAAGCAAGGCCTAAGAGAGTAAAAGTCAATCTGGCTGAGGCCGATATTAAATCAAGCAAGTTGAAGGAATTCGATATGAAGAGTATTATAGTAGGCTTTTTTTAACAGTATATCAAGGGGATTTTAGCCCCACATAATGATCCTCTCATCATCAGCAAACCGGTATATAGCTACAACGTGTCTCATATTCTATTGGATGGGGGAAGTTCAGTCGACATCATGTTATGGGATTACTTCAAAGGGTTAAAGTTAAGCAAGAAGAGACTCGTCTAAGGTGCCCTCTAAGAGTCTTTAGATGAATGTTTGTATAGGAACCTGGTCGAGGTGCTTGACCAGAAAAATTAGCTTTTTGTGATGGACGAGAATGTCTTCTCAGCCTACAATATCATTTTAGGAAGGTATCACTTAAGGAGTTCGAAGTCGTGCCTTCCATCGTACACCAAATAATGAAATTCCTGACTTTTTATGGAGTATGGGAATTGAATGGTGATCGAGTGAAAGCACGCGAGTGCTACTTCACCTCGACGAAATAAAGGGAGGTTTAATAGAAAGATGACCTCGTATAGTATTGACACTCTTAACCCCAAGAGGCGAGCAGAAACTTAAGAAGAGAGAGCCTACAAAAGAGTGAGAATCTATTTAATTAAAAAAATTATCTAGATAGGCTCATACCTCAAACTAAAAATAAAGAAGGAGTTAAATGAGTTGTTGAAAATAAGGCAAAATGTGTTCACGTGAAGCCATAACGATATGCTAGGAATTGACCCTGACTTAACTTAAACGAAATAGTGAATCTGGTGAAATAAATAAGACGAGCCTTTGCCAAAGACAATTATAAAGTTATACAAGAAGGGAAGAAGTTGTAGACTACAGACTTCATCATACAAGTGCAATACCCTGAATAGCAGTTTAACATTGTCATAGTGCTCAAATAGAACAAAAAGTGGAGGATGCGTCTGGACTTCATTAACCTTAACAAGGCTTGCCCGAAGGATAGTTTTTCACTGTCAAGAATCGACCAAATTATGGATTCTACAACCGGACATAGACTCATGAGTTTCATGAATGCTTATTCTGGGTACAATCAAAATTTTATATATGAAGGGGATACTGAGAAGAAAACCTTTATTACAGATAAAGGAATATACTGCTATAATGTGATGTTGTTCGACTTGAAAAATATAGGGAACAACCACCAGAGGTTAGGCAAGAAAATGTTCAAGGACTAGATTGGGAAGATAGTGGAGGTCTATATGGATGATATGCTAATTAAAAGTCTGGAGGTTGAGGATCATGTGGCCAATTTGGAAAGAACGTTTAATACCATTGATCAATACAGGATGAAGTTAAGTCCAGCGAAATGTGTGTTCAGCATCGGGGTCGAAAAATTCTTGGGATTCATCATCAATTAGAGGGGAATCGAAGCAAATCCTGCTAAGATAAAGGCACTAATAGGTCGAGTTTTCTTGCTGAATAGGTTTGTGTCGTGGGTAATAGACAAATGTTTGCCATTTTTTAAAATCTCAAGGAAGGTGTTCGTTTGGGATGAGGAGTGTGAAGAATCATTTCAAGAGCCGAAGGCCTATCTCAACTCACCAGTGGTTCTCTCTCGGGTTATCCAAGGAGATTAGTTGTATTTGTATTTGGTTGTCTTAGAGTCTTCCATCAGTGAAGTAATAATCAGAGACGGTAATGGGGCTTAAAAACCTATTTATACTAATATGAAGGTGCTACAAGGGGCTGAGCTGAGATATCCTAAGATGGAAAAGCTTGCATACGCTTTAATCTAAGACTTGAGAAAAATAAAACCTTACTTCTAAGCTCATACGATGGTAATGTTCACCGACACGACTTTCTGATAAGTCATTCATAAACTTGAAAATTGGGTAGGTTAATGGCTTGATCGGTGGAGCTAGGTGAGTTTGATATCGTCTACCAGTGGAGGAATGCAATCAAAGGGTGGGTATTGGCAGATTTTATGGAGAGTTAGCGGACGATATGGTAAAATAAGTACCGACTAGAATCCGAAAGATTGTTCACAATGGAAGAGAAAGAACAAATTAGGGGACATTATCTAACACCACGGTTTGCACACAAAAGCGAGATTTATTTCTGAAAAATGATGCCTTGATTGAAGGACCTTTTTACATCAGAATCACTAGTCTAGAATTTTTGGTTGACGGTTCGTCCTGTGCATATAGAAGTGGGGCAAGGTTGATATTATCGGTACCAGATGAAATCGATATTAAATATGCCATGTGGTTTAATTTTGAAGCATCGAATAATGAATTGGAGTATGAAGCCTTATTGGTAGGACTTGCACTGGACAAAGCATTGAATGTAGGCCAGATACTTCCCACGGCGATTCCCAATTGATTGTTAACTAAATTTTGGGGATTTATGAAGAAAAATATGAGAAAATGGCTTAGTACTTGTCCAAATTCAAAAGGTTTTTAAAGAGCTTTCAGGATGTCAAGATAAAAGGATGCCCATAAATGAAAATGAGAGGGCATATGCATTAAAAAGGTTCGCACCGGTCACCCAAATAGAGAACGATCGATCAGTTCTTGTAGAGATCCTCATAAAGCCGAGTATAAAGAGCGAAGAGATCGATATTGAATTATATATGAATTTAAATAAGGGACCATCATGGATGCACCCGGTCATAGAATATCTGAGAGATGGAAAGCTGTCGGAAGCTAAAGTCGAGCATATAAAGGTACAATACCGACCCACTAAATTTACTATTATTAGAGATGTATTACATAAAAGGGGTTTTCTTCTTCCCCTTTTGAAACGTGTGCCCCAGACGAGGTCAATTACGTGCTCAGAGGCATATATGAGGGTTCTTATGTAAGCTAAATTGGTGGACGATCCTTGGCCAAGAGGATCGTCACTCGAGGTTATTATTAGTCTAACCTTGCAAAGGATGCAGCCGAGTATGTTCTCAAGTTTGACAAGTGCCAACATTTTGCTAACATACCGCTAATATACCCCATCAGTCCCATTAACTTTTTTCTCCAATATCGGCCCATTAGCCTTTTAAAATTTAAGGGATTGGCTTAGTCGCCCCCTAACCAGAGTAAAGTGGAACTTTCGTTTTGTGATTATAGTAGTATATTACTTTTCCAAGTGGGTAGAGGTCGAGGCTATGGTTACCATCCCAGAAGAGAAGTGTTTCGGATTTATTTGGAGAAATATTATTTATTGGTATAAACTCCCCAACACCTTAATATCTAACAATGGAAAATAGTTTAAGAACAAGTCCTTGGTGCCCTACTGTAGAAGGGTTACATCAAATAGTTCTTTTCTATGCCAGGCCGACAACAAGCTAACAGGAAGACCGAAGTAACCAATAGGATGATATTAGATGGAATAAAGAAGAAGCTAGAAGGCGCAGTAGGATAATGGGTCGATGAACTACACAGCGTCGTGTGGGCTTATAGGATGACAGAAAGAACTCCTACAAGAGAGACTCCATTCATGTTAACATATGGATCAGAAGCCGTCATTTTGACAGAAGTAGGGTTGTCAAGCCACGTGGTTCAGACTAGTGACCCTGAAGTATATCTAGAGGAAAGGATATTATACTTGGATCCTATTGAAGACAGAAAAGAAGACGCGATCTCAGCCTATCACAGTGGGGACTCATACTGAAAAAGGTAATCTAAAAAACCAATAAGCTTTATCCTAACTAGCATGGGCCCTACAGAGTTATAGAAGAAGTCATTCCAGGAACGTATCAGCTGGAGAACCTTGAAGGGGAATCATTCTCCAACCCTTGAAACCCAAACAATTTGAAGAAATACTACTAGTAGATAACTCATGTGTTTTAGTTGAAAAGTAATTTTTATTTTATACTCAAATTCTATATGCAAAAAAGATGGAAAGAGAAACATAATGAAGTGTTGTCTCCTATATTAGAGTTTGCATTTTGAGAATCACGTAGTTATATAATTAAATCTCGCTCTCGACGGTACGAGAATGCCTTTGGAGTCTCGACTGTGACACCTCACCTAATTAAATACAGGGTGATCAGTCATTTTTTAAATTAAAATCAATGTGAACGGTTGGTTCATTCTTAGCATCAGTGTCGCAAAATAAATTCCTAATTTAAACACCCTAAATAATTAAGCTAAGTGTCAAAATAATTTAAAACCTTATTTCCATTTTATTTAAATCCAGATATGAAAACCTTTTTAATAATTAACAGTTTAAGAATCATATAAGTGCTACGGATAGCAATCAGCACAAAAGAATTAATCCATCTAGATTAACCAAACTAAGTCAAATAACCATACATGAAATCATTCTGACAAACGTTAACTCCCAAGGAATACTGAATACTGGAAATATAAACAAACGTAAATCTCTGACGAATCCAAACTGAATAGGGAAACGGGCGACACGTGCCCTAACTAAGTAGAACTAAAATAAGAATAAAATCAATGAAGAGGTTGTCTAAAGCAACGGCCTGCAACTCCCACAACAGCTGCAACACGTCCAATCCAAAGAACCTATACATGATTCCCCTCTGGCTGGAGACCTGTAATACATACGTATATATATGCAAGAGAAAGGAAAAGACAGGAAACGGGTCAGAGCCCGAGTGTAAAACAATTTAAAAAAAATAGTTTAGCAAGTATTTAAAATGCTTACCAGCTAATGCAACAACCATGTTAGTATACGACACTCTCTTGAGAATTCTCACCTCTCATCTAATGTACTCGCCTACCATACTAATAAATCTCCTATGTTTCTCTAACTTATTCTCCATAAGGTTTTATCACGTGAAAGGCAAGGTTATAATATTTACTTTAGGAAATCATTCTCTTTAAGATTTCTTACGTTATTTAGAACAAATCATTACCGTTATAAAGTTCTCGAACACCTATAATAAAGTTGAAGCATTTACTCATTACTTACCTACTTATACGCATAGTAGAAAGTTCCCATATAGATATACGTATATATATCAGTCACACATATAATATATATACTAACGGCACCCCACATAAAATCTATGGTGCTGGCATACCCTGCTATCAAGTTCCCATATCACTCAAACTAAGGGAAATACTAGTTCGGAATCACTCTCGAACTGTATTAACACAAAACACATACAAAAGGAGGCGAAGCATACTTCCAGGTCCTAAGAGGTCAGCACATACCCTCACGTCTCTTAGAACATTTGACTATCATTCTTAGATAGCCTATATCGAGGATACTATCTTCTAGAGTACGAGTCAATATCCCCCATAAAAGTCCAATCGAGATTAGACTGTCCCGACGCGAAAACCTCCGTCATAGCAAGTAGCTCGGGTATGATTTTTACACAGATATATAATACATACACAATCACACACACACACACACACACACACACACACACACACACACACACACACACACACACACACACACACACATATATATATATATATATATATATATATATATATATATATATATTACTCGATTATCTCGCATAGCGGTTGCGTCACTTTTAATCTCATATATAATTTAATTCGTACTTACTTCTCATCTCTCGAAGTATTCTACATTCCTAAGTATAATTTCAGTAAGCATACTCTCACTTACCTTCTGGACTAACTCCCGTACAGTCTCGATCTTTTATTAAATGCATGCATGATTTCTTATACATATGAGTAACTCCTCGTTAACCCATCATCTCATCCTACATTAAATTTCACTCAACGGGGTCTACCTAGACCATACTGGTCTTCTCTATATCCCAATATGTTCTGACAATAGTACTCAAGGGTTCCTACCCATTTTAACCGGATTAAACAAACAGAAGAAAAATATGCAGTTTTCCAGGAGGGATCCATCGATCGATCGGTCGTCGATCGATCGATGTTCTTGATCGATCGATCGATCAAGCAGTTATGACGAAACCTGCTATTGTCCAGTTACGGGTTTACCTCTCCAACCTCAACCAAATCTCCATTAACGATCCCCAAACTCCCAAACAACATTACTACAAGTACTATATACCTAACTACATGATTTTCTACATAAAATATGTCCGATTTCATCAAGTATAACGTTATAATGGAGTAAGATTAACATAAACTTCAAGAACCCTAATTTTTCCTTTAATTTTCGTTCTTCCAATTCTTTTCCAGATTACTTGCTTCTAAATCCATACAAATTCGTGGCTTATCCTCTACATGTGATTTAGATGTCCAGAATATGTCTACTTCATCTACAACATATGATTTTAAGTCTAAAAAATATTAATTTCTTCCATGAAGCACGTTCTAAACAACCCTAGACTAACATGATTGAAATATTAACTAAAATAAAGCAAGATAGATACTTGCCTGGAATTTGAGTTTCTGATTTGTGGACGAAAGAGGTATAGTTGCGTTCCTTATCACGTGATCTACGTTTTGCTGGTGGTGGCGGTGCGAACGGGTGAGTCTTTGGCCTTGAGTTGCTTGGAAAGCTCTTCAACTTCTTATCTAATGTCCGTTCTTTGATTTTGTGTTTGTTAACCCTAGAAGACAACTCCTAAAGGCTGATATATCCTTAGGAAATTTGTGGGTTTAATTAACCAAAAATATAAAATGTCTATAATGCCCTCCCGGGATGTCAATTAGGCTTAAAAACGTCCTTAGACCCAAACTAAACCCCCGGGTACATTATTTTGACTATCTCGACCCTTTCGAACACATTGGCGCACTCACATTGACCATATGGGCGACTTATAATTTATTCACTTTTAATAATAATAATTTAATCTTGACACGACACAGGCACGTCCCGACTTACAATTCCATAATTGCCATTTTTTCACTCGTGACAATTTTAATAAAATCAATCTTATATATTACTTTACTCGTCTAGTAATATTCAACAAATTTTCAATAATTACTAACTCTCGTCATGCTAGTAAATATTTAAAATATTTTCGAATTAATATTAAATTAATTTATCTCAATTAAATTTAATAAATTCCTAAATTTAAAAGCCATAAAAAATACGGGATATTATATACTTCACCCCTAATAATGGAATTTCGTCCCGAAATTCAAAAAATAAGGTCTACCTGGTAAAATAATTTTGAATACCTTATCAGTACGCAAACTATCTACATAGTGAGACGCTTAATCACTATAACACTCACCTCACATCAAGCTTGTTTAACACTCTCATTTAATACACTTCACACCGTGCTCCTAACCGATAACATTCGCATAAGACACGCCTATACATTATTAATTCCCATTATTTCAATATCATTGGGAGGCCGCACCTCACTACATGACAATTACTCGGATTATCTAAACACAAGACTCTCATTCTGAGAGAAACCAGACAAACATCTGACCACTCTTGTTCGCCTAAAACAGTCGTAGTAATTACACCATAGCCATCAAACTCTAACTCGTCCAATCCAAAAGTCTGATTATCCGCCCATCTTTTAACATTCAGAGTGAGAAAGTTAAGGTTTTTTCCACCCCAAAACCTCAATAAGCATCTTGTTCACAATAAACAGGTACGAGTGCTCCCACGGAATCCTACCGTTAGGTAATATCCTCCCCCATTTACCATACTATACTCCACTTGTTAGCTATAACCGTTGTGGAAATGAATCGATCACAATGAATCCAAAATTACTTTCACACTGCTCCACTAATGGTTAATCATCGCTCGCCTACTCCCCGAATTATGGGTGATACAACCTGCTCAACACGAAGTGTTATTCCCGTTGCTTCCTGAAATTCCATATTGAAGGTGGGATTCGAAAATCTCATCCTAAGGAGAACGATCACGTATCGACGCGATTCTTCATTTCAAAGGAATACTGGGGCACACTAGCTAACATTGTAAATCACCACAAAGGAATTTCAATCACTTCCTTATTGGGCGGCTCGTTCCACATGTTCGAGTGAACACTTTTCCAACTTTACTGGCCTCTTCAATTATAGGATTCGTTAATAGCCATGAAATTCTATGGTTGATTCTCTTATACCAACCGATTTCTATCTATTAGCAGTGCACGTGGAGACTAATCACCATGTCTCGCTTATCGTCGACTTCCACTTGTGATGTCTCACATTAAGTGACATTTAATATTTCCCTTCTTTCCTTTGCGTATTCTGAAAGTTCTGACCCGTGCCCTTTTCTCCACGATGTGCTTTCCGGGCCTTTTATACCTTACTAGCATCATCGTTCTTTGTACGCGCAACTCGCTCTCAACATTTGACTGATTACAACTCCACTTCGAGTGTTCTCCATATAGTTAAATTATACCCTTCTCAAGGAATACCCCTTTTTAAATGGCTTCCCACAGCCTTCGAACCAAATTCGGATGTGCTACTCTAATCGCACACGTATATATGGATTATCGTTCTTCACGCGAGGCTTAATCCACTCTGCCACTTCCACCTCGTTATGTTAGTCCCACAAATGTTTATTCCACATGTTATTCCCACATCCCTACAACTCGGACGATTCTAACATCAACTAACTAGGATGCCCACACACCCTATAAACCATGCATACTAGCGTAAGCATCACATATGCTTCACACATAACACCCAATTATTTCTTTTCCTTGTGCTCACAACGTGAGTACAACACTTGGGTACTCTCAATTACCCTAAAAATTAAAATTTTTATATCCTCCTTATCATCGTTCCACCCTTCAACTCATGGTGATAAGACAAGACCTTCAATGATTTCTTACCACACAACCGACTCCACTGGCCTTAATTCATAATTCAACTTCCAATTTACAGATATAATTACCTGCTCCTACTACGATCGAGGTACCAAACTCATAGACTAATGACCAAACATCTGCCTACTTCCAACCTTACGCTAAGTTTCATGCGTGGGATGTCTCGCAAAACGAAATCCAAATAAGGAATCCCCCCGATACACTACTACCTAGCATTGTTAGTTATCGAAATCTGTTAGGCCCTCCGTTCATAGCATGTACCCCTTTATTTCGTCTCTTGACAGAAAAGTTACATCTCCTCTAGTAATTACACTTAACAAAGAACATTTCGCCAATTGTACAATCGTTCAGTATTGGTGGTAATCCCATTTCATAAACCTCGAATACATACAATCGGGGTTCTCAAAATCATGTCCCCAAACATATGGGTATAACTCTTATCTCTCACATCACTAAAAGATAGACATATCAATGCGCTCTTCCTATCACCAAGTCCTGAGCGCTAAACATAATAATGAGTTAAATCTTTTCGCTCAACAATAAACCTAATACATTCTGAATCATATAAACAAAGTCCCTACACTCACCGGGATCAAATATCTCGAGACCCCATCCCCTCTGAAGTCTCTAAAATAGATAAAATAAGTGCGAGTCCGACCCTCTCGTAGGTGAGGCCTCGCTCGAACAAAACATGTTGCACTAAGACAACCACTCCGATAGCCTTGTACTAACTGCCTACTATCGTACTAACCATTTCTATAAAGCTGTAATCAAGATAATATCATACTCATATATCACATCACTAAAATGAGTAATCTTAATAAAGTTTATAACACTATTAATACACTCCTTCATCCTGCTCCCTAATTCGTAGCTAATGGTATCCCGTTCTCAAATCTATCTTAAAAAAGAAAGTTGTTCCTCTCAGTTGGTTGAACAGGTCATCGATTCGGGGTAACATATATTTATTCAGTATCTTGACCTTGTTCAGTGCCCCGATAATCCTCGCATAACCTCAGTGAACTATCTATTTTCTTCACAGACAATACCGGAGAGCCCTTAGGCGAGGTGCTTCTACGAATGAAGCCCTGGCCTAACTGCTGCTCTATCTGATCCCTTAACTCACTCATCTCTGTTAGGCCATACGGTACGGGGCACGTATTATCGATTGGGTTCCGGGCATCAAGTATATGATGAAATCTATCTTTCGCCTGGGGGTAGGCACTGTATCTCCAGGAATACATTCGAAAACTCACGAATGAATGGAATTAAAACCAGGGGAAATCACAATATCCTTAGAGGTATTCTCCTCTATGTAATACAAATGGGAGGAAGATCCTCCCTCTGGGCGAGGCATAGCCACCAAAAACATCTTCTGCCCCAGAATGGCAAAGATAATACTCCTACCGAAACAATCTACCACGGCTCTGTACACAGCGAGCCAATCCATGCCAATAATGACGTTGTGCTCATGCATGTCTAAAACTAGTATGTCTGTAGGTACAATCAAACTACCAATCTATATACTTACACCCTAGCATGTAAAGAAAATTAAGGACCCTTTTCCCAATGACGAGTCAACGCATGACACCGTACTCTCTGTAGTGTCTAAAAATCCTACGGCCCGTGCAAGGTGAGTATCTATGAAATAATGTGACGCCCCAATATTGAATAAAATGTATCCCATAGTACTAGGAGGAAGAAATGTACCATCAATGGCCGATGATGGCTGCTGAATTTCAGTATGCTGGATGTTGTACACACATTCGTATTGTTTCTGTCCTTGCTGCTGGGGTACTTTACCCTTATCTGGGTAATCCTGCCTCCTATGACCCATCCTGCCATAATTGAAGCATCTACCTCTAAACTGTTTCATTTTACAGCTCTATTGATTTTGGTTCGGTTGCCCAGTTTCACAATTTCCTTGGCCTTATTGGCCTAGCTGAGCATCTTGATGCAAAATGACATCTGGTTGAGGAATGTCCCTCCACTTATGACCCGTTTGTACACACTTATAGCAGAGTCCTGAAAGTTCTCACTAGTTGGGTCAAAGTTCCTTTCCAGTCTGATTCGAACAAGTTCGACGTTCATGACCGTCCATTCCACATTTAAAACACCTCTTTGTGACTTCACTCTAACCCCGCCTTTGTTGACCCTGATGCTTTTGGGTTTCCATGCATATTTTGTTACCTTCGTGGCTTTTACGGTCTTGAGGAGCTTGTTGTTGCGATTTTGGTGTCTTCGTACAATTGTTAATTCTAGTCATGTTAGATTGACTATTTTGTCTAGATCTTTTGCCTCCTATAAGCTGCATGCTGCGATCTTGGTACTATAAGACCGCAGTGGTAACTGCCTGTGCCACAATACCTGCTAATTCGGCGATTGGTACCCTCTCTGGAGACACCTGAGGTGTGATCTGACCTTTCTCTCTGACTTCCCCAACGACATTAGCTTATTCTTCTTGACGAGCCATCTGAAAATTTAAATAATATGGATGAGTTCATCATTCACATAAACAAATCGCAGAAGTACAAATTCCCAATGCATAAATATGAATACAACATTCCTAATATTATGGCTCTAAATTAAAGACGCTGAGCTCGAAGCGAAATAAGCCGTACAGATCCTAAAGGACACTAGAACCTGATGCTCTGATACCACCTGTGACACTCCGCATAATTAAATACCGGGTGATCGGTCCTTTATTAAATTAAAATCAAGGTGAACGGTTGGTTCATTCTTAGCATCACTGTCGCAAAATAAATTCCCAACTTAAATGCCCTAAATAATTAAGCTAAGTGTCAAAACAATTTAAAACCTTATTTCCATTTTATTTAAATCCAGATATGAAAACCTTTTTAATAATTAACAGTTTAAGAATCACATAAGTGCTACGGATAACAATCAACACAAAAGAATTAATCCATATAAATTAACCAAACCAAGTCAAATAACCATACATGAAATTATCCTGACAAAAGTTAACTCCCAAGGAATACTGAATACTGGAAATATAAACATACGTAAATCTTTGACAAATCCAAACTGTATAGGGAAACGGGCAACACATGCCCTAACTAAGAAGAACTAAAACAAGAATAAAATCAATGAATAGGTCGTCTAAAGCAACGACTTGCAACTCCCACATCAGCTACAACACGTCCAATCCAAAGAACCTATGCATAACACCCCTGTGGCTGGGCACCTGTAATACATACGTATATATATACAAGAGAGAGGAAAAGACAAGAAACGGGTTAGAGCCCGAGTGTAAAATAGTTTTAAAAAAATAGTTTAGCAAGCATTTAAAATGTTTACCGGCTAATGCAACAACTATGTTAGTATACGACACTCTCTTGAGAATTCTCACCTCTCATCTAGTGTGCACGCCTACCGTACTAATAAATCTCCTAAGTTTCTCTAACTTATTCTCCATAAGGTTTTATCACGTGAAAGGCAAGGTTATGATATTTACTTTAGGAAATCATTCTCTTCAAGAGTTCTTACGTTATTTAGAACAACTCATTACCGTTATAAAGTTCCCGAACACCTATAATAAAGTTGAAGCATTTACTCATTACTTACCTACTTATACGCACAGTAGAAAGTTCCCATATAGAGATACGTATATATATATATATATATATATATATATATATATCAGTCACACATATAATATATATACTAACGGCACCCCACATAAAATCTATGGTGTTGGCATGCCCTGCTATCAAGTCCTCGTATCACTCAAACTAAAGGAAATACTAGTTCGGAATCACTCTCGAACTGTATTAACACAAAACACATACAAAAGGAGGCGAAGCATAGTTCCCGGTCCTAAGAGGTCAGCACATACCCTCACGTCTCTTAGAACATCTGACTATCATTCTCATATAGCCTGTATCGAGGATACTATCTTCTAGGGTACAAGTCAATATCCCCCCATAAAGGTCCAATCGAGATAAGACTGTCCCGGTGCGGAAACCTCCGTGATAGCAAGTAGCCAGGGTATGATTTTTACACAAATATATAATATATACACAATCACACAATCACACAATCATATATATATATATTCACATTTCTAAATTAGGTGCGCCCACGACCCATAATTATAATTATCCGTTCCTAGCACATTTTACTCTATTATCTCGCATAGCGGTTGCGTCACTTTTATTCTCATATATAATTTAATTCGTACTTACTTCTCATCTCTCCAAGTATTATACCCTCCTAAGTATAATTTCAGTAGGCATACTCTCACTTACCTTCTGTCCTAACTCATGTACGGTCTCGATCTTTTATTAAACGCACGCATGATTTCTTATACATATGAATAACTCCTCGTTAACCCATAATCTCATCCTACATTAAATTTCACTCAACGGGGTCTAGCTAGACCCTACTGGTCTTCTTTATATCCCATTGTGTTTTGATAATAGTACTCAAGGGTTCCTACACATTTTAACCGGATTAAACAAACAGAAGAAAAATACGCAGTTTTCCAGGAGGGATTGATCGATCGAGGAAAAGGGGTCGATCGATGTTCTTGATCGATTAATCGATCGATCAAGCAGTTATGACAAAACCTGCTATTGTCCAGTTACGTGTTTACCTCTCCAACCTCAACCAAATCTCCATTAACGATCCCCAAACTACCAAACAACATTACTACAAGTACTATATACCTAACTACATGATTTTCTACGTAAAATATGTCCGATTTCATCAAGTATAACGATTTAATGGAGTAAGATTGACATAAACTTCAAGAACCCTCATTTTTCCTTTAATTTCCGTTCTTCCAATCCTTTCCCAGATTACTTGCTTCTAAATCCATAAAAATTCGTGGCTTATCCTCTACATGTGATTTAGATGTCCAGAATATGTCTACTTCCTCTACAACATATGATTTTAAGTCTCAAAAATATTAATTTTTTCCATGAAGCATGTTCTAAACAACCCTAGACTAACATGATTGAAACATTAACTAAAATAAAGCAAGATAGAAACTTGCCTGGAATTTGAGTTTCTAATTTGTGGACGAAAGAGGTATGGTTGCATTCCTTGTCACGCGATCTACATTTTGGTGGTGGTGGCGGTGCGAACGGGTGAGTCTTTGGCCTTGAGTTTCTTGGAAAGCTCTCCAGCTTCTTCTCTAATGGCCGTTCTTTGATTTTGTGTTTGTTAACCCTAGAATACAACTCTTAAAGGCTGATATATCCTTAGAAAATTCGTGGGTTTAATTGCCCGAAAATACAAAATGTCCATAATGCCCTCCCGAGATGCCAATTTAGTTTAAAAACGTCCCTAGACCCAAACTAAATCATCGGGTACATTATTTTGACTATCTCAACCCTTTCGAACACATTGGCGCACTCAAAATGATCATACGAGTGACTTATAATTTATTCATTTTTAATAATAATAATTTAATCCTGACACGACACAGGCGCGCCCCGACTTATAGTTTCATAATTGCCATTTTATTCACTCGTGACAATTTTAATAAAATCAATCTTATATATTACTTTACTCGTCTAGTAATATTCAACAAATTTCCAATAATTACTAACTCTCGTCACGCTAGTAAATATTTAAAACATTTTCGAATTAATATGAAATTAAATTATCTCAATTAAATTTAATAAATCCCTAAATTTAAAAGCCATAAAAAATACGGGGTATTACGTACTCCAAGGCATCACTCCTTATACTGGGAGGTGGGAAACACTTAATATCATTTGTATATGGTAAAATTTTTTAACATCATTTTATGGTGAGTAATTTAATCTCTCTCGGTGGCACGAGAATTACTTTGGAGTCTTGGCTCCAAGAAATCATTCCTTATAAAATCTGGGAGGTAGGAAGAACTTAACATCATTTGAACATGGTGAAAATTCTTAACATCATTTTATGGTGAGTAATTAAATCTCTCTCTTGGTGGTATGAGAATGCCTTTGGAGCCTCATCTTTAAGGCATCTGTAATGTCCCAACCCATATTTATGGGTTACTCGTGAGTCAACCAGGTCCGACCCAAGCGTTAGGTGTGAAATGTAATGAAACAACTTAAGTAATGTTGCTAGTCCAGTTTTATTTTAATTAACATTTCACTTGTTAGCATGATATTCCAATTTTAAGATGAACTACGTGATAGCCCCATCAGGAGCGTGCCGGAGTCCAAGTAAACAGAGCTACTAATGTAAAACATAAATGAACTATACTTACCTGTATAGTGCTCTCAAAATACGAAGCCTCTCCCAACCTGTCGTAACTAAGTTGGGATGTGAGCCTATGGCCGGTGGGATTTATATAAGCAGTGTAGAATGAACGGCAGAAAGGAATACTCACACGCTACAACCACATGCATACGAAAATATTTACATATCTACATACGTATACCTTTGAAAAATCCATATTCCAATGCATTAATCAATTTATTTCCGAAAACCTTACTTGCCTAGATTAATTGACCTTAATCTTATTTAAGGTTTTCTTTAATCAGACTTAGCATTCTCATTTTGTTTAGCTCACCCGGTTCAACACTTGAAACCTTTCCACTTAATTCATTAAAAAATTTCCTTTTCCAGAATTTACCCTTTTATTCATTCCAATGCCCTTTAGTATTTTTATTGAAAATCGCCATTTCAACACATGCAATCCACGTGTTAGAAAATACTTATTTAATCTTTGAAAATCCTTTTCACAACACATTCTTGTGTTAAGTATGGGTTTTACCATTTATATTGCTTGACCACCCATTTATTTACTCCCTTTAACCCTTTTCATTTCTTTATAGACATTAATAGATTTACGCATTTACTTGTTCATTTCACCTTTACCATAACATTTATTACATTCATTCAAGTTAGGTTGTAATAACACATTTTACCACACAATCCATTTCTTGATATGTTCCATATTTCCTTTATCTTTTCTCAGAATCTTCCTATACGGCATACTTACACGGGCTCCACACCAATGGTTACGCGTACCATATGCTCTGGCCAGTGATTTAGGGCTTTTCACCCAAGGGCTTCGGTCCTTTCTTGCTTTATCCTAGTGTCATTCAATTTCCTTTTATGTGTTTTAACATTTTATAAATATCCACACTATTTCACTTTTACCGTCCGAAGCCAAAAGCCCAAAATGAACCGTCCATTTTTCCCATTAACACTTGGAAAATGATTTATTTCTTCTTTAAGTCCTTTATTTACCCACTCGTTAATTTGATACCAAAATCATCCACGTTTTAGGACTTAATTTAGTATTTAACCCACACTAGTGTAAAACAATTCTTTGATATTTTTATACCATAAAAATATCCCATTTCAAGTAAATTTTTAATTTACCCTTCATTTGCCAGAACTTACTATTTGGTCATTTTCAAGTGTTATTTTTCTAAAATGGTTATTAAGTTCCCACTTGACATTTTAAACACCTTTTGACCATTTTAACACTTGTTCAATGTCATAGTTAACCCCACTGTGTTACTTACTACTTTGACATCTTTAATATATAAAATCATACATTTCTACATATTAGAGTCCCATTTTCTCAACATTTGAAATACACACTTTATTTATGAAAATTGGCATCTTAATACCCACTTCACTGCTATTCACGTATTTAACCCCTTAAACTTTCATTATTCATTTTTACACCACAATACATGCAAAACTTTACTTTTCATACATTTGAAATATTAAACCCACCTTACTCCCTACATGAAATTTACATACTTTAAATATGCATTTAACATGGAAATCTCCTTTTCTTATTTATCTTCATTTATTGACATAGGAAATAATCCTTTAATCTCACAAAGTGGTTCAAACAAGCCAAATACATTTTTATCTCCTAAAATCACATTATTTCCCTTTTAAACATCATTATAACACATTTTCTTGCGTAAAATGTTTAACACATGTATTCTGAAAATTTCTACACTTTAAACCCATTTTAAATCATCTTTTTTGAAACCCATTTTCATACAAGTGGTAAGATGACTCCTAGCCAACACTTAAATGCAAGTCGACACCAATCCTACATATATTTTGTCTAATATATGTAACTAAATTTGCTAAATTTATACTATACAAAACAAACATGAATCAAAGTTAATTTACCCACTTTGATTTGTTCTAAAATGGTGGTGATGGTGAAAAAGAAGGAGGACGCTCACCTCCAAAGGTGGCCTCAAGGGGGTCTTTAAATCCCTCTTAAACTTGACTCCATTGTTACTCCAAGAATGCTCCAAATGATGTTCGACGACTTTCCTCTTTATCCTTAAAATGCCTCCCTCAAATACCCATCAACCATGCCAAGAACATTCTTTTCTTCAACCTAATAATTTATATATGGTTTACTGAGTGAGATAAGGTGGTTTAGGGCGTTCTATTGGTGGAAGTGGTGGGGTTGTGTGGTAAAGGTTTGGGGCAAAAGGGTGTTCTCCATAGGAGCTCAAAGTTGTTAGAGAGAGAGATAATAAGTCTGATGAAAGAAATTGATATACCCACCTCTCTTACCCATTTTTAAATCAAATCCCACTCTCGCATACCCATAATGGAAGAACCTAGTCTTTCCTAAAATGGAAACTTCGGATATGATCTAAGCTAAAAGCCTCCCAACGATCGACAACTCAACTTGATCAATGGCTAAGAATTGGAGAGTAAATAATCCATTCCCGCCGTGGGCCTATCTGGGAAGCTCGGTCGACCGGTCGGAGAACCCCGATTGACTGGGTCCCGTGTACAAAATCTCATATTTTCCCAAATTTTGCCCTATGGTATTATTATATATATTTTTAGGATCCAATAAATGTGGTTGTTATATTTTTCTTGCCAATGGGGAGCTCTAGAAAAATCACGCAAAGTTTAATTTCCTGTATCATGTGCTGATAAAATTATTGTTATATTATATTAACTATGCTTGTGTCACCTCTGTTACTCAACTAACTCGTGTCATACATCACCAATGTATCCACACCAAATAATTTAACACGAATATTCATCCATGCAGATCATGCAACGTAAACTTTCCTTTTTAATCCCTACGTGCAATGTGTCACCTTTATACAATCTGGACTATTTCCTTATGCATTTGTTTATCCAATAATTTTCTCCGGAAAAACTATTCAAATTATAATTAAAATATTTATTTCTAGGGCAGGGTATTACAACATCATTCCTTATAATACCTGGGAGATGGGAATCACTTAACATCATTTGAATATAGTTACAATTCTTAACATCATTTTATGCTGAGTAATTAAATCTCTTTCTGGGCGGTACGAGAATGCCATTGAAGTCTTGGCTTTAAGGCATCGCTCCTTATAAACCTTGGGAGGTGGGAAACATTTAACATCATTTGTATATGATGAAAATTCTAAATATCATTTTATGGTGAGCATATTACAATAAGTTCCTCTTGGTGGTAGGAGAGTGGTTTGCAGTCATCTTCAAACCATTCTCATCAAAAACCCTGGAGGATAAGTAATTTATACACATAATTATTAAGTTTTATTGTGAAAATAGGGCTTAAGCCCCATGGGAAAGATGCCTCATCCTAATGTCCTAAAATAAACATCGCATAACTTGGTGAAAGCAACAAAGTAGATACTACACTTGGAAAAAATATTGAAAAAAACAAGTTGTGAAGTCCAACATTCAAATTGTATTACAAATAGCATGGCAAAAGTTACATGGTTTAAAACGGAATAGATGTTTAAAAATTGAAATTAAAGACAACATTATAAAATTTGGGCCTTAGAGACCACACACAGTCACCTAGTATAGATAAAAGGATTTAAGCTTCAGTCATCAGCACCTTGGTAACAGTAGGCTCAAGGACGATCGAGTTCTCATCAAGATTAATAGTGGTACTGTCTTGGTCACCGACTGCTTTCATTCCATCTTCAGCTACATGAGTCATCTCGTCCTCAGCTTCCACCTGCTCTGTGTCATAAGAAATAATAGCATCGACCTCAACCTGCACCTCCTGAAAGGAGGTAACACTCTCAGGGTCAGTAAAGTTGAAGGACTTGACAATCTCGGACCACACATGACTGTTAGTGACAAGATCATCACATTGGTTGGCAACTTATTCACATAAAGTTTTAGCTCCCTTATCTAGGTACTGGTTTGAGTAACCAAAAAACTCCTTTTAACTCTTTGAAGTCATCTATAGCCTTCTCGGTAGCAAATTTGACGCATTCATCCTCTACCTCTTTTTGTTGTTTAAACTCGGACTCAAGTGCCTCGACCTTGGACCTACAACTCTGCCTCACAATGGCAAGGCAATCCTTATATTGGTTTAAGAGTTCCTGGGTCTTTATGTTATAATCCGTCTTTGGGTCCTCCAGCTTTTGTATTAGTTCAAAGAACTGAGACTTAGACTCGTCAGCCATTTTCACCTTGGGATCAACCTCCACCATCCACTATAAAATGTTTTGGAGGGCAATGATGGATTGCAGTAAAAAAATAATGAGAAGTAAGTACAATACACATGAGATGATACTGCACATAGATTTTTTTTAATATGGTTCATACCTGAGTTGCCCTATGAAGATCAAAGTTTAAAAACCTTTATGGGTACTGGGACTCAAAGTATTGGCTATCGCATTTGTGAAAAATCGAGCTTATGGTCTCCCTGGCCTTTAGTTGACACCTAAAAAAAAAAAATATTAATGTCAAGCTGTGTTAGACGTGTAGCTGCCATTGTGTCATCTGTTATGGGGAGGAGAGGCTCATCAAGTCATCTCAGTTGACCCTCCTTCCTTTTCGTTTGTTGCTGGATGGGAGGGGTTGAGGTTCCACTAATAACCACTTTCTTTTCCTTGACCCCTAAACAACATGGGGTCCTATAGTAGTTAATTTTTGTTGAGTCTGAGTCAGCTGGGCAGCTTTGCCCTGGAGGCGAGCAAGAAGATTATTGGGATGCTGCCATTTTCCAAACTTTGTTTGAGATGTTGACTGAACGATCTGCAAAGAACATATAAAAAAATAAGTATTGGACTATGGTTGAGTTAGAATAATTTAAGGACGACAGTAAGGTATGAAATTTTATAAAGAATAAAAAGGTCTGCTTACGAAGTGTCTCCAGGGAATTCCACCCATATACCAGAATTTTATAAGAGTTCATGGGTTAATAAATTTTTGAAGACGAAACGTCTTCGCACTTAAGGTTGTCTATTTCCTTTCTCGTCTCGGCACTGAGGTCAAGATCATCTTTGATCGAGACCAAGATACGATCCCATTGGCAAGGAACTCTCTTTTTAGTGAGATCAGATGACTCCCCCTCACCAAACTCTTAGTATCCAGAAATAAAGAAGCAACGAGACTTTTAATCATGTTAGAAGTCTAATTTATATGCATGAGTTTGCGATCAGGATGATGAGCCACTAAGTGATAGTAGAACGAAGTAAAATTTATGGTAACAACCGTGTAGCATGCTTGGAAGACATCGGTTGAAAGGTCCTCCTCGTAGATAATTCTCTAAAGGCAAGCCAACCCAAAAGGAATCCTTCAAGCATGAGGAGTCAATTGGATTGGAGCGACACCAATTAAGGAAATAATGGCCCCGATGGATGGGTTGGAAGGAAGGTTAAAGTCGACCTTAAACATATGCTCATAAATAATAACTTTTTCCTTATTTTTAAGATCAAAGGCACGCTCATCCATATCAGACAATCTCATGACCATAGAGGGGTTGATCCCATAAATATGCTTCCAACTAGCATATCAGTCTCACGAACGTCACTAGGAATAGTCGAGGCTACACTTGTATTTAGAACGTAAGGATCCTTCTCTTACTCCTCCTCAATAGCCAAAGCTTTGCCACGAGGGTCGTGATGTATGAACTCAGTCTGAATCGTGGCTGATATAAGGGTGAGTATTGGAAGAGATGGAGGAACGTTATTGGCAACCTCGTCCTCAGACCCGTTATATGAGATGTCATAAACTAGGGGCTCAAGGTCCCTTAGTCGACGAGCAAAAATACGGGGGAGATGAGAGAAAGCACCATTGATGGTCCCTATTACTCGATTCAGTACAATATGATATCTTGGCCTCACCAGGATGGGCTGTAGTTACTCTTATGTCCTCAACAAAGGAAAAGAATTAGCCTCAGAGTTCACTCGATCATCATGAAGACCTAAACGTTCAAAAGGGTTATAACCCTTAAAGGAAGAAGTCATGGAATCACCGCTAACCGTAATTACCACAATAGTCCTAACTGTAGTCTTGGCAGTGGAAGGATAAGTCAAAATAAAATTTAGATGTTCTATAACTAAAGGGGTATGAGTTAAAAGTATGGGAGATCTAGGTCATCATAGCTTAACATCGACCTCTTCCACCTCTCATCTCATACAATTGCGCAAATTACGAATCTTTTGGGCAAGCTCGTAGATCTTACAGTACATGAACAAACACTTAGGAAACCAAGGTGGAAATTACTAAGGATCAAACTAAGTCAGGTGGGTATTTTTGAATGATTTTGCCAAAGAACACCAACTCTAGGCTTAGGTAATTCTCATTAGAGAAGACACCGAAAAATTCAATAGTTAACCCTAAAAGTGATCGGAGACACCAAAATTCTTATTAACTCAACCTAACCCCCTTCCCCAAATAATTTAATTCCTACCCTCAAAGCACCGTGAAAAAGAAAAAAACCCACAACGAACTGGTCACCGAAGTGATAACAAAACTCATTGAAAAAATAAAAAATTACAAAAATGTTGATTAATCCAAAGGAAATGAAGAGAGAGAGTGAGAGGAGTACTTGAAAAGTGATAAAAGAAGGTTGAGAACACGAAAAAGTACCAGAGAGGATAAAAACAAGATCAGAGAAAAAAAGGAAGTTTATAGAGAGAAAGGATTCGTAGTTTTCTCTGAAAAGGTTTTGACAAAAATAAGGAGGGATAGTTTTTTGCCACCTAAAGTTGTGCGCACACCTTACCAAACATCGCTCATCACTAGGGCATGATTCTCAGAATCCCAAACATGACATTTTGACTGTACGTGTGGCCCCAAACTGCCTTGTAAACTGTGACTATGTTTACCAAGCCCATCATCAAACGACAAGTGTGTTACTCCTCTTCAGTGACAAATGACATCTCTACCAAGCCCAATATGACCGTTGTACCTCCACTTGCCATTAGAGATCCTTAAAAGTAGACTAAAAATCACAATTACAGAAAGAGATAGGACAACATAACATGTTTAAACCTCAGTCTCTCACTGGCATTGAAGGCTAGGGTGTAAGGGTGACTGATATAAATTAGTGTGGTCTCGTCTGGATGACCTATTAAGGAAGAGTGTTCCTCACAAACATATCATTAAATAGGTCTACAATAACCAAAATACGTCACCATTAATCTCATCCAAAGTGGTCTCAGCCCAGGAGATCATTTCGAACGACTAGTCAAGACTGTTGCCTCAGTAGGTTAGGAGCAACTAGTCTCGGTTGCTACCAGAATCGGCCTTAGACGGCACCAGAAGGCCTTCTTAGTAATCCTCACTAGATTGGGATACTGGTCTTAGACGAATATCCAGTCTTATCTTGGCTCACCAGAATAGTGTAAGGCCACAGCAGTCTCGACTAGCCGAGATCCTCTACCTCAAACATCTCATGCACGCATGGAAATCATGACAGGGGCATTGTAAGCATATCCTATAAAAGTATTATAGAAGATTAAACAACCACGTGGGGGAGAATATTCTTCATCATAGTTTCTACACTCATTTCCACAGCTGTCACACGCTCATTGGTCCTACTTTTAATCAGGCATAAAGTGCATGCTTGGGGTGGTATTGTGGACTCTCGAGCCTATTAAAGAGACCTCATGTCTTCTTCTTCACCATCTAATAATTGAACACCCTACTGCTACTCTGTCAGATTGTATAGGGATATAGAATCCTGCACATCATCCATGGCAGTTTATGCCCCCGTTATAGTGAAAACACTCTTCATTTAATACAGTGGACGTAGGCTAACATTCGATCACTTATATTTTTTATCATATCTTCTCTGCATCTCATCTCTTCTACTACTTTATTTCTGTTTATTATTCCCACCATTATTTTATAAGATCAAAACCAGGATGAATCTTTAGGATGATCTTTCGCATCATTATTCCTCAGTCTTAGTTTAGGACTCAACGGGGTATACAATATGTAAGAAGCTAGAAATGATCCATACTCTAACTATTTTTCTACTAACAGTGGGTTAATAGAGTATATAATAATGGTAAGACCTTTTCTTAATCTCTTTTCATTTTGGTCATCTTGTATTCGAAGATATCAGGTCCCCTTTCACCATTCACAAGCCTCTTATATATATATGGATTCTCTTGGAGAGAGAATGAGTGGATTTCAGCAGCATGGTTGGGCATCTCTGAGGTTTAACGCCTACAGTAGCAAGGTGGAGTGTGGTAAAAAGGTTTGCAAGTAGTTTAAGATAGTTTATGGGATCATTTAATGTGGATGTGAGTCATCAATACTAGTGGGGGTGAGTGGCGACAGTAGGTAGAGCAGTGACCGTCCTTTCTACCTACCCACCAAAGAAGTTGTTGGACCTTAATTAGGCATCTAAGGGTCTGTAACTGGTAGAGGTTACTCCTTGGGTGGTCTTATGGTGTGTTAAAATAATATCTCCATAGAAAAGGAGTGAATGGACCTTTGGAGGCCAATTATTGTCATATAAAGGTTCGTTGTATAAATATAAAACTAAGATGCAAGGGTTTTGAACTCTCTGAGCTTGGTTCCTGAGATGTGATGGAATGACTGAGAACTTGGGGATAATAGTGAAGCAACTGAGGCTTATGGTTCTACCGTGGTACCTTCTATAAGGAAATTATGGTCTCGGGGCCTAGTTTTGATTTAACATAGGTATGTATTGAACCTTAAGACGCATGGATGACGACTAATGGGTTGTGAACCTTTGAAATTCCAACACTTAAATGTTATATCATCAGTATCTCATTGTTGCCATTTACAATAATTTCAAGGGGTAACACTTAGCCATTAAATGAGCAAGGGTAACATCTTAAATAACCACATATATTCCTATCATTATGAGATTACATTAGGAAGGAGATTACACTGAGTGTTTAAAAAGGCCAACAGTGGTGCCTCGAGCCTTGTGCGGTTATAAATGTGCCCCTTTATGCTAGTTTAAAATATTCACCGCTTCTTCAACAACCAATTTCTTATCTTTTGAGCTTTCTCTTAGTCAACTATTGTTTTCTCTTTCTCTCGTAATGTAAAAATTTCTTCTGAGAATATCTGTCTCGCAAAAGTTCTGAACCCCACACCCTATCAGTTGTGAGACATCGTGTTTCTTTGTCTTCTTCAACTGCTCAAGGGGTTAGAACTTAATCTCAACCCCAAAATGGGTACATCCCATCTAGTACTTTGGTGATCAAATACTTAGTGCCAGATGACCCTAATTTTTTGGGTGGAGCGCAGGTGGCTTCAAGGATTATGGAGAAAGACTTAGTGGAGATTCATGAAAGGTAATAATTCCAAAACTATGTGACCCTAAGGGTTGCAAAGCCTAAAGAAAGGGACTTTTCCTTGGTCTCGAAGTTTATCTGCTTCAATAAATGATTTTTGCTCTATGGAGCTAGGTTAACACTGCTTATGCTTGTGGTGGAAATACTGAAGTTCATTAGGGTATTCCCTTCTCAGCTGTTGGTTAATTCTCGGAGACCTTTGATGGCCACGATCTTGGCTTGTAGGGAGTCTGTGGGGGGGGGGGGGGCATGAATTCACCCGGCCTAGTTCTTTAAACTCTACAAAGTTCGAGAGCAGAGTAAGCCCACATATATAGGAATTAAATACTTCGTGCCTAGGGCTCCGATCATTTTTGTCAAGTATAAACATAATGCTCCTAAGAAACATAAGGAGGAGTTCTTCTTTGTTAGTGGATCTTGGTCCATTCCCGATCTAGTGGAAAAGATCAGTTATCCTGCCGTTTGGTGTACTCCTTCAAACGTGGGTAAGATCTCATTCATCTACGAGTTTCTCTTTTGACCTCTGATTAGAGCTTTCTAACATTTTCTTTATGTGGTACCAACTGACCTCAGTCAAAAGGAAAATGATAGGCTAACATAGGGCCTTAAGTTGGCCCTTCTTCCTTTCGAGATCTATGTCTCCATAACCATCTTTATATAGATGGCCTTGGGCCTTAGCCCAAAAACTTAGCTTCTAAAGGGGTGCATGAGGCCCCAAAGATGGTGGGAGTTGAGCCATTTGTCTTGGTCCATAGGAAATGAAAGATTATCATTGTTGAGGTGCTTAAGGTACCCGAGGATTCTAATGGAAAAGAAGAAAAGCTAAATGAGGGGATGGGCTTCCTCCCAGCATTGAGGAGGTCTTGCCTAGTGCTGAGGGGTAGTTTATTTGGACTATGGTTACTCTCCAAGTAAATAACCTGGCCTTTTATATATTTCCACATTTATTCTCTATATAGACCTTATTTATTATTTTTGGCTTCTTATTGGTCAAGTAGATGACAATGGGTAGTGGAGGATAGACCTTATTCATTACAATCAAACATTTGCTCCATCCGCAGTGAATAAAGGGAAGAGATCTAAGGCCATAAATAACATTAAGTTCAATAAGTGGTGGATATTTTGGTGCCCTATATGAAGCTGGTCGAAGAGCCCGAGATGAGTTCTGAGCCAAGTGAAAGCTCATTGTTGGAGATAGTTATGAAAGCCTTTCCCTTGCTGCAGGCATCGTCGGTGGAAGGCAAAACCTCTAGGGTAACCCATAATGATCCTTATATTTTAGGAGACTTATTGTCTCTGGTCTCAAAGTTATTGAGGAAGAATTTGGTGATCCCCCATCAAAGGGGAAAGAAGTTGTCGTGTCTTTTATGAAGGAGGTGGTCAAGGTTGGTTCTCCTGAGGTCTGTGTCCATCCCGATGGGTTAGATAAAGGAGTAAAAGGAGGGATGAGATTCCATGAGGCAAATAAATACTCTAGACCCTCTTCTTCAGAGGATAGGAACTCTTGTGCCTCTGCAGTAGAACATTGATGTTGATAACTAGAACCAACAGTTCTGAGATAGTATTTTTGCTGAGAAACATGGGAACTTTAACGAATTTAGAGGAGTTGGTCCATATTCTTGGCATGGTACCTTCATACTTGTTTATCTTCTTCATTTGTTTCTTTTTTTAACATTTCCTTTTCACATATATTTCCCTTGTTTTTATAAGCCCTCGTGGTTGATGCCATTGAGGGGGTCAAAGGGCATGAATAAATCTTTAGTCATGGTCGATCGGTCGGACCTAACCAAGATGGATATTCACCAGGTGGTATGCGATTAATGATTGGAGATATATAGCTTAGTGGATGGGCGGGCAAGTCTGAGGTCGTAAATTAACTCTCTAGAGCAGGCTCGACTTCTACATGAGAAACCCATAATAGATAGTGACTCTTTGCTTGCTACTACTCGGGACTCATTGGCTATGACTGAGAATGACTATTTTGAGGCATTGACCAAGCATAGGGAGGTCGTGGAATATCTTCAAGATGAAGTTCTCCAGCTTTGGGGTGCCAACGATAAGCTTCTCCATTCGCTTGATGATAATGAATTTCTGAAGAGGCGGATGTTGGACCTTAATGCTGCAAAATACCTTTGATGTCTGAGGGCTAAAAGTTACAGGCGGAGCACTCTAGACTTAAAGTAAAATATACTGAGCTTCAAGGGAGGATTAAATCTGCGATGAAAAGTCAACTTGATGCATATATGTAATCTAAATCATATCAGAATTTTCTTTTGTATAAGTATTCTTCAGGTTTTGAAGCCTGTAAGGCCAAGGTCCGAAAGCTTTTCCCAGACGTTAATGTTTCTGGTCTTTTTCTTGAGGATCCCCATTCTGCTGAAGATAATTTCGATAGTGAGAGATGCAGTCGGGGTAAAGTTATTGATCTTTAATTCAGATGCTAAGGAGGAAGAGTCTATAATAAAGCCCTTTCTCCTCTGTCTGTGCCAAGTAATGAAGGGCATGTTTTTCTGACTGTGACAAGCCCCTCAGTGAGGGAACCTAAAATCTCTGTAAAGAACCCGATGTGAATCCCTAGCCTTAAAAAGGCTTTTAAATATTTGTATTGCTTCGGTAAAGGGCCTTTTGGATGTAATAGATATAACTCATTTATTTTTAATGACCGTGGTTTGGTTTTGAAACTTTTGACTTCATTTTTATTATTTTTTAGTTTCCCATGCTTTGATTCACCAAGTAATATTTTTTTTAATTGCATTTGCTTGAGGTAGGTAGGTAGGTAATATCCACCCTTAGCCCCCCGAGATTTCTTGGTAAAGAAACAAAACCGAGTAACGACTCTTCTAAAATAGATTTGAGGGCCCATATACTTGTTCTACCTGAATTTGGGGGTATTTAAAGTCAAATCGAGGTCTATTATGGGTCATAAGGCCTCAAAACCATAAAAGCCTTGGGAGTTTATAATTTCCTCTTTTTTAGGACAGAGTATCTCAAAATAATTGAGCATAAACTTATATGCTTAATATAGGCCAACCTATGAGCACATAACACGTGGCCTAGGAACTACCCTCCATAGTATTATAAGTAACCAAGGCTGCGATTTGATGGCATTGCTTGGGTCTCAAACAAGCTGCAACAACCTTCTACATTCAGCATCTTAGTGGGCCATGACCTTACCTTTAATAGGCCATGACCTCTAGCTTCACCTGCAGCACATTCTTGCCACAGACCTAGCCACATCAGCATGCCACTTGCCAACTATCCACCTTTTAGAAAGATTCCATCTTGAAATCACTTATCCATATGTCACATGCTCTATGCATGTGACCCTTCTCTTGACTTTGATAAACATAAGTGCTCACCTCCTTATTTAACTTGATATGTCTGGCAATGAAGCTCTGCCAAACTCTCCACTCATTTTCTCTCTCTTCATCTGAGAGCTCATGCAGGCCAACTCTGGCCACCTGAACCACAAAGGTCCATTCCCCCTCTGCAGCCTTACTTTACAAACCATATCCCACTCAACATAGAGCCCGTTTGTACCTGCATTTTTCTTTATCTCTCTGTTTTAACCTCTAAAGGCAAGTAAATAATGAGAATGAGGCACCAAAGTTGACGTAGGCTCGTTTTATAGACAAACCACTGTATATCTTGTGTTTTATCTCTCTATTTTTACAACGTATTTTTCTAAGCATGAAAGCCTTAGAAGTTTAAATGTGAAGTTCCACCAAGGTTCCTAAGATCTCTATGCTTAACTAGCTAAGGATGAAAGCCTTATAAGTTTATGATATGAAATTCCACTAAGGGCCCTATGACCTCGGAACTTAACTAAGGATCAAAGCCTTAGAAATTTATTATTTGAAGGTCCACAATGGGGCCTAAGACCTCTGAACTGTATTCCACTCAGATAAAAGCCTTATGGTATAAAATTTGAAGTTCCACAATGGGTCATAATACCTCCGAACTTAACTAATTAATTATGAAAGCCTTAGAAGTTTGGGACTTTTTATCTTTATTTTAAAACTATAAGTGTGAAAATATTATTACATTTGAACACTTAGCCCCCAAAAGGATTTTGAGGGCAAAAGTTTTTTCATAAGTGTTGGCCTTTTCAGTTGTGGTTTGTAAAGGATTTTTTTTTATCTTTTTAATTGCTCGACCCCCCCTGAAAATATTTTAAAATTAGGGTTGAAAAAGTTTTGATAGATGTTTGCTAAGGTTTCTATTTTTTTATTTCTTGTTTTGGAAAAATATTTTGGGTTCGAAAGGGTCCTCTAGGTTAGTCGTTTTGGGTTTTTAGACCCTATTCAACCCGAGGGAATCAAGGACAGAGGCCTTGGGAATTCTTTTAGTCTTTTGGAGGTCCTTAAACCTTAAACTGTTGGTTCAATTTCACCGCAGTGGAATTTTTCATCGCTGAAGCGAAATTGGAATAAGTTTCTTTGACAAAAAAAATTGAAACTTAATGCGAGAAGCTTATCGCTAAATCATCACCGCATCGACACCTTTGTTGTCCGTCAAGATGTTAGAATACCCCTTCAAGAATTCTCTGAATAGGTGCGCGACTTGCATCGTCGCAGTTTCGCTTAAGCAACACTCATCTTCACGGTAGAAAGACCTCTGGTGGCGCGTATAGATTCGCGAATCGGTTATAAAGATTTTCAAAGATATTTTAGATTTTTGTGCAGAAAACACTTTTTTGACTGCTGATTAGACTTAGTAGTCACCACCCACTCCCTCACACACGTGTTGTATTGGAGATGTGTTCTTTGGCTTGTCCTGGAAAATGGGAAATACATTTGTGTGGTTTTCCTTATTTAAACCACCAATTCTCTTCGTTATAAAATAATCTCTTATATCTTTCAGGATCAAATATACCAAGAGTATTTAAGCGTGTATCCTTGTCTTCTTCTTTTCTAAGGAGATAAGAACATATTTGTGAAATAGAGTTAGCCTATGTCCCAAACATATTTCATTTTTTCACCTTATATTCTTTGCATTTAATGTCCTCTTATTTTAGAGGTTTATTAATATCAAAGAAGACGAAGCTTTTTTAAAAAGAACTCATTTTCAATAAACAAACTTTATATACACTTTGGGTCTTTCTCCAAACAATAAGTATTGTGATATTTGATGTTCTCTTTAGGGGTTCATATCGTGTGTGATCTCCAAAGCTTGAAGACAAAGGCTTGTGCAACATTGATGATAAGTGTCACAAAATTGCAATATTAAGATTGTCCATCGACGAATATGAGTCTCCGTCTTGCTACAATATTTGGTGGAAAGCATTTTGAGAAAAAAGTATTTCACAAAATATATATAATTTGAATAATATAATGTAATCAAAACACATGATAAATGTCATAGAGTACTAAGCTAAAATGGAGGTTCGAAATTACAGGTATTGAGTCTTGGGTCACTCTTTAATCTAACAAATACAATACAAGTTTAATTACTTATTATGAGCAAAGTCTAGTTTATATACATTATTTTAATAATAACTTGTTTTTAAAGGATTACTAAAAACAATTTTCTCAACTTTTAAAACTCATTGATCGTAATTGAAGAATTCAATTTATAGTTCTTCATAATCAACCGCTTCCCAGTAGAGATTGTAGGTCACAGTGGCAACATTTAAATACCAACTCATCTAGACAGAACATTTTTGGATTCATTCCCATTAGAGGTAGAGGGTCACAGGAGCACCACTTAAATACCATCTCATCTAGACATAATTTCATCAAGCCTGACTTTCGAAATTCTTAATTGGATTCCAAAATAAAAATCATTTCAAAAGCCCATATACAACATTAAACAAGTTCAATTTTGAAAATAAGTAAATTCAATATTAAATGTAATTTATGTATTATGTATTTAGAAATAATAAACAATATTAATTTTCATCACCAAAAAGACTATAAATTCATTAGTGAAAATCCTTTTTCTGAAACTCAATAATTCATTATAAAAAGAGTTCAACGTTTTGATTCCGTAAAATAATTCAATTTATAAAATCCTACAATTTTTTGTTCACTAAAATGGATCTTTAGTATATTTACCAACATTTATACTTAATATATCAATCTAACATTAAATTAAAACATAAAGATGCATTATAACATTAGTAAAATATTACCTTAAGATGAAACTTCTTCTTAAACTTTCCCACACTTTCTTTCATTAATTCTTTCTAAACTTCTTAAGAAATTGGTGTGAGTTTAAAATGATCCCAAAGACCCTATTTATAGATTTCCAAAGATACTACGGTGTTGACACATGTCTAGGTGACGAGGCTTTCATTTTGGTGAGTCAACGCTGAGGTGTCACGTAACAGAGGGGTCTTCCAGTCTTATTTCACCTAATGGTTATATGTGTTTTAGCTTTCTCTATATGGATGACATGTGTGTAGGTGGAGGTGGAAAAATAAAGCATGAGGTGTCAAGCACGAGGTGTAAATGTATTAAAGGTATAAGGGTCATTTTACACACGAAGGGTATTTTGGTAATTTTACACTACATATTTTTAATATTTCTTAGAGGTCTTTGAATTTTTTTATTTATAAAAGGCCCTTTTTTTATTTTTTATTTTAGTCCCTAAAACTTTCTGTATTAAAATCAAGCCCCTAAAGTTTCATAAAATTTCACTTCCAACCCTGAAACTTATCATTTACCTTAGGTTATGTCATAATTCTCAATTTGACCCAATTAATAGTTGATTATTTTTATTTAAAAACGGCTTTATTATGTCAAAAGCCTCATTTATAATAATATAACATATATAAGATAATAAGTAACACACAATTATAAAAACAAACTATATATATATAATAATATAAACGTGGGGTCATTACATAAGGTCAATGCAGTCTTTATCACTAGCACAAAGGTCCTTAGGAAGTGACTAATGGACTTATCTAAGGGTTCCCTAGTCTTAGTCTAGGACTCAACAGATGATATAATATGTAAAAAGATAGAAATGATCCAGACTCTAACTATTTTTCTACTAAAAGTGGGTTGATAGAGTATATAACAATGAGAAGATCTTTGCTTAGTCTCTTTACCTTTTGGCTAGCTTGTATTTGAAGATATCAAATGCCCTTTTTCTATTCACAAGCCTCCAATATATATGCATTCTCTTGGAGATAGAATGAGTGGATTGCAACAGCATAGATAGGGCTCTCTTTGGTCTGATGCCTATAGTAGAAAGGTGAAGTGTGGGAAAAGGCTTTCGAATGGTGTAGTTGATGGCATCATTTAATGCGTATGGAAATCATCAATGATGGTGGGAGTGAGTGATGGCAGTAGGTAGAGCATTGTCTGTTGTCTAAGTCAGAGACTGAGAAGCACTGGTATTGAGGTCTTTGAGCTGGGTTCCTAAGATGTGATGGAACGACTGAGCACTTTGGTATAATAGTGAGGCAACCGAGGCATATGGTTTCACCATAGTCCCTTTTATAAGGTAGTTGTGGTCCTGGGGGATGAATTTCGGTCTGACAGAGGTTTGAGGTGGATCTTAGTACCTTTTTTCATGCATGGGTTAAAACGAATGGGTTGTGGACCTTTGGAATTCCAACACTTAAATGTGGTATCATCATTAGTTTAATCTATTTGTCGTCGATAAATCTTTACGACCATTGCAAATTTGGTTCATCTCATACTTTGGTCTCACTATTCCATTTTAGGTTTCACCAATCTATAATTATAATGATTCTTAGTCTGTAAAGGATTGGAGAGCTATCCAAAATTTGCATAATTTACCAATTGAGCATCATTATAACTATATGGATAAATATACTCAAGTCAATAGTTCCACGTAGATACCTTAGAATATAGTACCCTGAAGTTACAGGTTATATGGATCCAACTCAATTCGTAAAATACACTCCTGTAAATAATTTAACAACGGAGAATACAAATAAAAAAAAAAATACCGGCAGGGTGATACTTTCCAAATTTTAGTCTCTTGATTGCTAAGTTCCTACATGAGAACGTGTGATATCAAGTACGAAAGAGAAAGCAGAACCACAACGGCCAACGTACGAGGAAAACCCAAATGGGAAAAACCTTAGACGGTTAGGCCTCGACAAAATCCACCACGCATACAATTTTTACAAGAAGACACTAAAGACTTACAAACTTGGCTCCACAAAAACCATTGATGCCGTCTTTAATACCTCCATCCTTAGTATGTGTAAATCCAACACGCTACACAACACTCCTGTATCTCGGTATCCATCTAAAGCCAATCAACGTCTCAAAAAATAACTCGTGCAGAGGCCCACCGCAACAAAACCAGGATGAATGTATGAGAGGATGAATTTATGGTTTTTGGTTCTTGGAAAAGTGATCCTAAAGATCGCATAAAATGTTTGAGACTTTTTATAAAGAGAAAAAAATGTTTTCTTCTCAAGTGTATGGGCCAAAATTTATGTCTTTCCCAAGCTCCATAGTAGTTTTAAAGAGATGGAATTAGTGGACAAGCAAGGTAAGAGGTAAAAACTATATTTAAAAAAAAAATAAATTGCTCGTTCGAATGACTGAACTAGCTCATTTGAACAACATAACAGGATATTGTTGGAACGAGTTCTTCAAACAATATTTTAGGAGGATCTTGTCCGAAGTCATTTGAATGTCTATGAGAGAAAGGTCATTTGAACGACTATGAGAGAAAGGTCATATGAACGAGATATCAAACGACATCGCGGGGAATTCCTTGAAGAAATTCGTCTGATGTCGTTCGAACACACATGTCAAATGAACTCATTTGAACGGCCTCTTTAATTTTAGAAAATTAAATTTAACTTTAAAGAGAAAAAAGTGATTAGAAAACTTTCACCAAGAAGAGTGTACCAACTAAACATTTGTCTCCAACAAAGTATAAAATATCCGGGTCATATACCTTTTGCGAAAATGAGCATCGGATGATGAGGAGAAGAAGACTTATTGAATGTTAAACTCCGAGATGCTCAATTTATTCATCGAGTACAGTAGCATGGCACTAAATGACCCTAAATGTTTTATCCAACGAAAATAACCAATACTTCAAATTGACTCTATTGGAAATTTATTCTTATAAATCACCCCCTTTGGTTGTAAAAAGACTCAAAATTTGCTAAGCTAGGCCGTCAAGCCGATCCTAATGCCTATCCCCAAAACCAAAAAAAAGGACATACTCGACTCTATTGACAACAAAGTTGCAATGCGAAGCTCTTGTAGGCAAGAATCTAACGAATAAATAGCTTACATACATGAAATAACAAATCCATAAACTCATAGGGAAATAAAGATGTAAATAAACCAAAATGAACTCCCCCTAAACATGTTCTTCCCCTTTTTGCCGAAAAAGACAAAGGAATAGAACAAATCTGCAATGTTAGTGCATATAGAATAATGCAATATAGATAACATGAAAACACTAACATGAGATAACAATATCCATAGAATAAAAGGAAATGAAAATCATCCATAACAATATTATATGATAAAATGAAGTAAGAGATGGCTAACATTAATCTAGAATAATATCCTATGTGATTAAACAGTATCCAAATCTGAAAACATGAAAGGGAAATGGAAAACCAATACTCGGTACGAATAGGAGTACAAATAATGGAAATATAAAGCTCTCTCTCACAAGTACACAAAAGAAAATAACTGCTTAAATAAAGATCACTGCACTGAATCATCAGGGGCATCATCTGAAGTCTCATCACCAAGAGCGGATTCGGTGCCCAAAAAACCTGCACCCCATTGTATCTTAGCACGAAGGAGCTCCTAAAAGTGTTGCATCATGAGGGAGTCTCTACGTGATTGATCCTCCTCTATATGGGCCTCGTCTTCCTCGACTAGCTACCTATCCCTTTGCATGGAAGCAAAGAACTCCTGCATCATAGCGAGGTCCTGATGGTGCTCCTCCTGCATTTGTTCAACCTATAAATGCATCAACCTAAGCTCCTCTGACTCTGAAGGTGGATGACGGTGAGAGGTAAAGGGTTGAGACTGAGATGAAGAAGATGAGGCGGTAAGCTAGGATGACTCTGAGTGAGGTGGAGTGGGGTGAGGAGTATCTTTAGGAGGATGACCAGGGGACTAACTTGTGGATAAACTATCTATGGTATGATATCTGGTCAAGTGTATATCCGAAGGGAGAAGAGGGAAACTAACATCTAAACAATGACGAGTGACTGGAACCACAAAAGGCAATGCCTGTAGAATAGGCGCAAAAGGTGACATATGAATGACTCTAAAATCTTCATAAATAAAATTGGGAAGATTAGTTGAATTCCCAATGCCGATGGCATAAATTAGATTTGCGTGTTTAAGTAAAATCTCAGTATGGTTTGCACATGGTAGTGTAACAACCCGCATAATTTTTGGGGTGTTTTCAAAAATAGAGGAAAAATAAAGTTTTTGATAAAATTATTTTTATTGCTCAATTATGTTGATAATTATTTTTAAAGTCGAGAATTTCAAACGGTTTCGAAATCGGAATTAAAACGGATTTTTAAATATTTTTGTCCCTTAAAATTTTTAAGCCGAATTGTCAACAGAACTGGGCGATCGATCGATCGGCGCCAGGGATCGATCGATCGATCCCCTCAGGTTTCATGAGCAACAAGTATTTTCGAGGAGTTTTAGTTTGTTTCAATTTCTATTCTTTTTACATTATAAAAAGGGATCATGGGCAATTATTTTGGAACAGTCTTGTGGCACAAAAATACCCAGAAAACATATTTTCTTTTCCTTTCTTTTATACACAAACAATTGCCTTTAATTTATTCTTTCAACCTTAGGTTTTGAGGGGTTCTTGGGGCTATTTTGGTGTTTGTTCTTGGAGGTGTTTTGATGATCTTAGAGAGTTGATCTTGATGATGTGATGGTGATTTCTGGGCAGATTTATCGTTGGTTTCTCATCGTGGTTTGAGGTGTGGGGTTTTACACAATATGCTCCTTTAAATCTCTCGAGAGTTTATTCTGTTGATTTCATGTTTAATTGAACTCATATTTGAATTGATAAATTCATAAAAATCTGGAAAACAATTGTTGAATTATTTTGATTTATGTGGTATCATTATATTGTTGTTGAGCACGTTGTCATGAGATTTTAATATGGCACGGAAGTTGGGCACCCGCCAAAATTCCTGCTTCCCGGGGCTATGACTTGATAAAGCATATGCGGATGGGGTGAGGCCTGGTGACCCATTGATGTGTTGTTGAAAAATTTATTGATAAATTCTATTGAGATTCACATTTGATTTGAATATTTGTACTCATGTTGTTACGCTTTATTCATCGCTAACATATATTTGTTGAGCATCTTTCCTGTCGTATTGTGTACTTCCCCATATTTTCTTTTAGTTGGCAGGTTAGCATGGATTGGGACGCTATGGACCAATTGGGATGATTTTTAGCGTGGATTATTTGGGAAGAACTTTAATACAAGATGAGAAGACTTGTATTAAATTATTCTGATGTATAGAGTCTGACACCCCGACTAATTAAATACCGGGTAGCTACTCCTTTATTAAATTAATTCAAAATGCCAAGTTGGTTCAGTAAATAGCATCACTGTCGAAAATATTTTT
The DNA here is from genome assembly GCA_949130495.1 of Sambucus nigra. NCBI lineage: Eukaryota > Viridiplantae > Streptophyta > Magnoliopsida > Dipsacales > Adoxaceae > Sambucus > Sambucus nigra. The sequence goes on from OX422220.1 coordinate 194,546,662, forward strand.
ATAATTACTAACCACCTAGTATTTAAAAGTAAGTGCCAAATTTTAAGTTAAGTATGATTAACATGCAGTAAAAGAATAATGAAAGAATAATAACCATTCACTATAATCAAGTAATGAATAACCAACAACATAAATATAAATCTGGAGGAAAACTCCTCACAACAATCCCACAACTGAAGAATAATACTACAAGTCTGAATCCTGAATAATTACATGCCAAAGGTCTGAATAACTGAAATAAATGAAATGTCTCTAAAAGAAATGGGCGACATGCCCTATAACTGATAACTGATGAATATCGAGTCAAGATAGATGAAGCGTCTACAAGCAAAGTCCTGTAACTTCCACAAACAGCTACAGCTCGTCACCTGAATGAGAATCCTATGCATGGTGTCCTTGTGGCTGGGCACCTAAAATGGTTTTTACAAAAATAGATTTGAAAGCAAATGGGTCAGAGCCCGAAAGTGGAAATCATTTTAAAAACAGTAAGTGTTTTAATAACATTAAAACATTAAATGAAAAATACATGTTAGGACGTGCACTCACATGAAATTCTCACCTCTCGACTACATGCGCACTCCTAACGTACCGTACCCATCTATAAGACATCCATATCTAACCAAACCGTAATAAGTTCTACCCCTTACTACTCGATTCCCATAATACATTCTAGCATTATCAAATAAATAGAGGGCTTTACTTAAACTCATATTCTCAATATGTAATACATTTCACTATCGGTTAACCCGTTATGTTTTCGCAAATCAATACCATAATTTTATTCACAATATTAACATGAAAGTTCCCATTAATTAAGTGTATATTATTCACATCATAAATATACAACACAAGCACCCCGAGACTAAGCTACGGTGCACACATACTCTTCTATCCATCCCGGTACATCACGTACATAAGGATCACGCATTCCGAATCTCTCAGGAATCGTTCAGATAACAATCATCACAAATAATGGAGGCGAACACAGTCACATCACATGGGTCACGCACATACCTACGCTCCCACGATCAGCAGACTTATTAACATCCTAATGAGTCCTTCTCTGACCTATGTTCATCGAGGTAACCAATCTAAATCCAGGAAACACAAGGATTTGAGGGCCCTAAGCGAACGCAAACCTCCCGTGATAGCAAGTATGGTAGGTATGTCATACACATAAAATCAATACATATACTAAGTATTCACACATCTTAGTAATCACCATATTATTGGTGGTACACATATCATTCTCATACCGACATATAATACTACACAATTTATATGTTCCCGCTTAATATAATACATTAGGCCGTCAATAGTTCTCGCAACGTAATTGACACCCACGTCCTACTCATATTTTCCTTTAGGTTCAAACTACACTTCTAGATTTGACTCCTCATTATATCCCAAACATTCCAAATATATCAATTAATCATCAAGGGAAAGCTATCTCTACCTATACACAAGGTTACGGGGCACTCGGGATCAAAACAGGCTAAAAAGCCTAAACTGTCAACTCGTTCGAAGTCTCGTTCGAACGAGAGTTCGTTCGAACGAACTGGGCTATCTAACGAGGTCTCGTTCGAACGAGATTATCAAATGAACTTCACCCTCGTTAGAAGTCAAAGGTCAACTCTTTAGAAGCTCGTTCGAACGAGCTCGTTCGAACGACCTGGGCAGGTCTTCTAACGAGTGGCCAGTTTCGAGCCCAGAAATCCTTATTTCGTTTTTCCCAATTTTCTTCACTCCTAATCTCACATAAAAATCGACCCAACATCATTTTAAGGTTCATTATTCGTACTAAACACTCATAGGTCATAATCAAACATTTATATAGGGTTAACTCATCTTAAACCTCATCAAATCTTCAAATCTCTTCATTTATCCCTAAATTATATGAACATGAACCCTAACATTTGTAAATCATCATTGAACCTACTATAATTCGCTTTTGCTTCATCCAAGATATTATTAACATCAGAATAATCGCCTACATATAATTCTACATGCAATTCCTCATCAATATGTAAGATTCTATTTCCAATTTAATGGGTTTTTCATTAACTCCCCAGAACAAATCAGATTTTTATCAATTCCTACACATGAGAGAAACATTCTCTATAAAAATGAAATTAAATCACTTGCCTTTAAGGGTAACTCTGGATTTGATGACGAATCTGATGAATGGTTCTCTCTCTCCTCTGCAGAATTCTTCCTCTCTCTCTCTCTCTCTCCAAGCTTTCTTCTCAAGGTGTTAATGGAGGTGAGGTTGGTTTTGCCAAGTTATAACCTCTCCCGTAGCCCACTTCCTAAATTGGGGTTGGAAATGGCTTAGTGGGTTAATACTAAGTCAGATTTTAACTCTAATTTTCGTGGGTTTTAATTACCCAAATTCTGAAATTACCAAAATTCCCTTATAAGTTATCGGTATGGCCCAATAATGCCCCGGGACCCAAACTTAACCCCCGGCTTGTGTTTTCTGACTATTTTGACCCTTCCGGACGCGTTGGCGCACTCAAAACGACCATACGATCAATAGAACTAAAATTCACTTTTTAATTAAAATAAATATAAACTTGACGCGACTGTCACACGCGTCTCAACAAAATTTCCAAATTGCCGTATTTCAATCCCACGACAAATTTTATACTCCAATATTCATGTATAATCATATATGCACATTATATTCAAATACCAACTCGCATCACGCTTGTATTTTAATCCGGATTAATTTCCAATTAATACACATATAATTTAATTAATCCCATAAATAAATATCACAAAAATACGGGGTATTACATACTTCCCCCCTAATAACTGAATTTCATCCCGAAATTCGGAACTAGAAAGTACCTGGTAAGAACAACTCTGGATAACGTTCGCGCATCTCATCCTCGCGCTCCCATGTGGACTCCTCAACATTATGATGTCACCACTGAACACGCACTAATGGGACTATCTTTGACCGCAGTTTCCGTTCACTTCGGTCCAAAATAGCAATCGGCCCCTCCTCGTAGGAGCTATCAGGCTGGAGATCGATGTCCTCCAAAGCAATGTGAGAATGAGCCAAATCGTCTCTAAGATATTTCCTTAGCGAGGAAATATGAAACACATCGTGAATCCGATGCAAATGCTCCGGTAACCCAAGCCTATACGCAACCGGTCCAATCCGCTCAATAATAGGAAATGGTCCCACATATCTCGGTGCCAACTTCCCTTTCTTCCCAAAACGCATAATCCCCTTCATAGGAGATACTCTGATCAAAACCTGGTCCCCCACTTGGAACTCTCTGAAGAACCTCTTCGCATCAGCATAGCTCTTTTGCCTGTCCTGGGCTACCCGAATGCGACTCCGAATCAATTCTATCCTTGCCGAAGTATCCTGAATCACTTCCGGCCCAAGTAGTTTGTTGTCCCCCACCTCCAACCAACATGTTGGGGAACGACAAGGTCTACCGTACAACGCCTCAAATGGAGCCATGCCAATAGTGAAATGGTAGAAGTTATTGTAAGCAAACTCCACCAGTGGAAGATACTGCTCCCATCCACCCCCAAAATCAATGATACTCATACGTAGCATGTCCTCCAACATTTGGTTTGTACGCTCTGTTTGCCCGTCGGTCTGCGGGTGGTACGCCGTGCTCAACCGCAATTCCGTGCCCATGGCCTCCTGAAAACTCTCCCAAAACCGTGAAACAAATATCTTGTCTCGGTCAGACACGATATTTAGGGGCACACCGTGAAGTCTCACTATCTCTGTAATAAAGAGCTGGGCATACTGTCCCGCAGTGTAGTCTGTCCTTACGGGTAGAAAATGAGCGACTTTGGTCAACCTGTCCACAATTACCCAAATGGAGCCGTGACCTCTCTGTGACGTAGGCAATCCCATGATAAAGTCCATGGATATGCTCTCCCACAACCACATCGGGACCTCCAACGGCTGTAGCAGTCCTGCCGGTCTCTGATGATCCACTTTTACAAGCTGACAGGTGGCGCATTTAGAAACAAACTCGGTAATATCTCTCTTCATCCCGCTCCACCAATACTGACGTCTCATGTCTTGGTACATTTTGTCCCCACCGGGATGTACCGCGAACCGTGAGCCGTTCGACTCGGCCATCACCTCGTGCCGCAATTCCTCCCCTTCCAGAACTACCAATCTCCCATTGAAGCGTAATCCCCCATCTGAGCTAACGGTATAGGATTCAGCTCCCTCTGCTAGTAATCGAACTATTAGCTCTTGACAGAACGAGTCATCTGCTTGTGCCTTTACCACTCTTGTGACAATCTGTGGTGTAACAGTCATTACCGACATGAATGATCGGGCCACTGCATCCTAGTGTCCCAATTCTTTTCACTTTGCCTTCCACACCCCTGCCACTTCATCTGCTGGCCTCCTGCTCAACGCGTCTGCTACCACGTTAGCCTTCCCCGAGTGATACTGGATATCGAACTGATAATCCTTCACGAACTCAAGCCACCTCCGTTGCCGCATATTCAACTCCTTCTGCGTGAATAGGTACTGTAAGGACTTGTGGTCCTTGAACAATCGAAACTTTTCCCCCAAAAGGTAATGTCTCCAAATATGAAGGGCAAATACAACTGCCGCCAACTCCAAGTCATGAGTGGGGTAATTCTTCTCGTGAGGCTTTAGCTTACGGGATGCATAAGCAATGGCCTGACTCTCCTGCCGCAATACACCTCCAAGTCCTTGCAAGGACGCATCGGTGGTAACTAAATACTCAACTCCCAGTCTCGGCAATGCTAACACAGGTGCTGAGGTCAACTTATCCTTCAATTAATCGAATGCCAACTGACAGGCATCACTCCAGATGAATGGTACACCCTTACGAGTCAGATGTGTCAAAGGACCTGCTATTTTCGAGAATCCCCGAATGAACCTCCTGCAGTATCCTGCTAGGCCCAAGAAACTACGAATCTCTGTCGGTGTCGTGGGCTGTCCCCACTCCGTCACCGCGGATACCTTCTACGGATCAACAGATATTCCCTGGTCGGAAATAATATGTCCCAAAAACTGGACCTCCTTCAGCCAAAACCCGCATTTCTCATATTTTGCATACAACTCGTTCTGACGTAGTGTCTGCAAAACTTGCCTCAAATGCTCGGCGTGCTCCTCCTCTGTCTGGGAGTAAACCAAAATATCATCAATGAAGACAATGACAAACTGATCCAGGAAATCCCTGAACACCCTATTCATCAAGTCCATAAACACGGCTGGAGCATTGGTCAAACCAAAAGGCATAACCCGAAACTCGTAAGAACCATATCTCGACAAGAACGCAGTCTTCGAGACATCCTCCTCCCTGATACACAACTGATGGTATCCCGATCGCAAATAAATCTTTGAGAAGAAAGAAGCTCCTCTCAACTGTTCGAATAAGTCATCGATTCGAGGCAACGGATATTTATTCCGTATCGTGACCTTATTCAACTCTCGGTAGTCCACACACAATCTCAGTGAACTATCTCTCTTCTTTACGAACAACACAGAGGCACCCCACGGCGAAGTACTCCTCCGTATAAACCCCAGACCCAACAACTGCTCAATCTGATCCCGTAACTCCCTCATCTCAACTGGAGCCATACGGTACGGTGCGCGTGCTATAGGTCTCGTATCTGGCAATAAGTCTATGACAAAGTCTATCTCTCGACTGGCGGGTAATCCAGGTATATCCTGAAATACATCGGCAAACTCTCTAACAACCGGAATCGAATCAAGTGGTATCACCACCTCCTTAGAGGTCTCCTCCTCTATATAGTACAAATGAGTGGACGATCCTCCCTCGGAACGAGGCATCGCCACCAAAAACATCTCCTGCCCAGGAATGGCAAAGATAATACTCCTACTGAAACAGTCAATCATGGCTCGGTACTCAACAAGCCAATCCATACCAATAATGGCATCATACTCGGTCATCTCTAATATTAACATATCTGCAGGTAACACCAGACTACCAATCTCTACCCCTACTCCCCGGCATATAAAGAAAAAAAGTGACCCACTCCCTAATGGTGAGTCTACACACGTCACTGTGCTCTCTGCTGTGGCTAACAACCCTAAGGCTTTCGCAAAATGTGTAGCTATAAAGCAATGTGTTGCCCCCGTATCAAACAAAACCCGACCCATAGTACCATGGATAGGAAACATACCCTAAATCGCGGGTGGTGCCTGCGGAGCTGCTGCCTGGTGGACGTTATAGACACGTCCATACTGTAACTGTCCCTGCTGCACAGGAACTGCTAGAATGGCTGGAAGAGCTGGCACCTGGGCTGGAGCTGGAGCTGGGAGGGCTGGTGGAAAAAGTGGCCTCTGTGGCTCACATCGAGCACCCTGCTGCTGCTGCGGGGCCCTGCCCCTATCAGGACAGTCCTGGCGTTTATGGCCAGTCTTGCCACAAATGAAACACTTCCCCGGGAAGTTCCCCCCTCTCTGTCCCTGTTGTCCCCGGCCCTGGTGGCCGTTACCATTCCTTCACTGGCCCTGCTGAAACTGCTGTTGACCATTCTAACCCTGCTGGTGCTGATGGCCGTTCGGACCATGATGGCCCTGCCGGAAACCTCCCTGTCCATGCCTGAAATTTCCTGACCTGAACCTCTTATGATCCCCCTGCTGGGTACCCTGATCACCCTGCCTCTTCCCCTGAACAGATTGTGCCCCACTGGCACCATTTCCTCCAGTCCTGCCCTGATGGCTAGACTCTACCGATCGCTTGCCCTCGACCATGTGAAAGCGGTGATTATGGCAATGGAGCAATGCAGCGTTAACCACATCAGAATAAGTGGCTAACGAGAGGTTCCCTATCAAGTGCTGACGAATCCTCCATGTCAACCCGTCCATAAATTTCTGTATCTTCTTCTCCTCCGTCGGTATCTCATCCGGAACAATGTTCTGAAGATCAGTAAATTCGGCCTCATACTCGGTCACAGTCTTACCCGCCTGCTTGAGGCTCATCAACTTCCTCCTCATCTTTGTGTGAACAGCCGACGGAAAGTACTTGCGATCAAACCGCACCCAAAACTCCTGAATAGTGAGAGTATCCCTCTCCTCTACGGTGGTAATAGACTCCCACCACTGCAGTGCAAATCCTACTAGCTTAAAGGTATCTAGTATCTGCTTCTGGACATCTATGCACTCATACATCCTCAGGTGTCGCTGGATGTCCTTCCTCCACTGAGTCGAAACTACTACATCGGAGCTACCTGCGAACTCCGGAGGGTGTGCTTTCTGAAAAGCATCACGTACACGTTCCCAAGCAGACGGGAATGCATGAGCCTGAACTGGAGCGGCTATCGGTGCCTGAGGTGGTGCCTGCTGTACTACTGCTAGTGAGGCATTTACCGCCTGGGCCACAATGGCTGCAACCTCGGCGGCATTCATCGTGCCCTGAACTGGTGCCGGCTGTGGTTCTGGCGTAGCATCCCTGGGAACCCGTTGTGCACGTCGTGGCGGCATCTGAAATAAGAATTAAGTTTATAAGTTCGCAGTTATAAACTTAAAATAGTTGAAGAACGTAGCATATACAAAAGAATACAACAGTCCTAAAATATAGGGCTCTACATCAAAGAAAGCTCAGCGGAAACATAATAAGCCGTTCAGATCCTAAAGGACACTATAACCTGATGCTCTGATACCACCAATGACACCCCGACTAACTAAATACCGGGTAGCTACTCCTTTATTAAATTAATTCAAAATGCCAAGTTGGTTCAGTTAATAGCATCACTGTCAAAAACATTTTTATAATTACTAGCCACCTAGTATTTAAAAGTAAGTGCCAAATTTTAAGTTAAGTCTGATTAACATGCAGTAAAAGAATAATGAAAGAATAATAACCATTCACTATAATCAAGTAATGAATAACCAACAACATAAATATAAATCCGGAGGAAAACTCCTCACAACAATCCCACAACTCAAGAATAATACTACAAGTCCGAATCCTAAATAATTACATGCCAAAGGTCTGAATAATTGAAATAAATGAAATGTCTCTAAAAGAAATGGGCGACATGCCCTACAACTGATAACTGATGAATATCGAGTCAAGATAAAAGAAGCGTCTACAAGCAAAGTCCTGTAACTTCCACAAACAGCTACAGCTCGTCACCTGAATGAGAATCCTATGCATGGTGTCCTTGTGGCTGGGCACCTAAAATGGTTTTTACAAAAATAGATTTGAAAGAAAATGGGTAAGAGCCCGAAAGTGGAAATCATTTTAAAAACAGCAAGTGTTTTAATAACATTAAAACATTAAATGCAAAATACATGTTAGGACGTGCACTCACATGAAATTCTCACCTCTCGACTACATGTGCACTCCTAACGTACCGTACCCATCTATAAGACATCCATATCTAACCAAACTGTAATAAGTTCTACCCCTTACTACTCAATTCCCATAATACATTCTAGCGTTATCAAATAAATAGAGGGCTTTACTTAAACTCAGATTCTCAAAATGTAATACATTTCACTATCGGTTAACCCGTTATGTTTTCTCAAATCAATACCATAATTTTATTCACAATATTAACATGAAAGTTACCATTAATTAAGTGTATATTATTCACATCATAAATATACAACACAAGCACCCCGAGACTAAGATGCGGTGTACACATACTCTGCTATCCATCCCGGTACATCACGTACATAAGGATCACGCATTCCGAATCTCTCAGGAATCGTTCAGATAACAATCGTCACAAATAATGGAGGCGAACACAGTCACATCACATGGGTCACGCACATACCTACGCTCCCATGATCAGTTGACTTATTAACATCCCAATAAGTCCTTCTCTGACCTATGTTCATCGAGGTAACATATCTAAATCCGGGCAACACAAGGATTTGAAGGCCCTAAGCGAACGCAAACCTCCCGTGATAGCAAGTATGGTAGTTATGTCATACACATAAAATCAATACATATACTAAGTATTCACACATCTTAGTAATCACCATATTATTGGTGGTACACTTCTCATTCTCGTACCGACATATAATACTACACAATTTATATGTTCCCGGTTAATATAATACATTAGGCCGTCAATAGTTCTCGCAACGTAATAGACACTCACGTCCTACTCATATTTTCCTTTAGGTTCAAACTACACTTCTAGATTTGACTCCTCATTATATTCCAAACATTCCAAATATATCAATTAATCATCAAGGGAAAGCTATCTCTACCTATACACAAGGTTACGGGGGACTCGGGATCAAAACAGGCTAAAAATCCTAAACTGTCAACTCGTTCGAAGTCTCGTTCGAACGAGGCTGTTCGAACGAGAGTTCGTTCGAACGAACTGGGCTATCTAACGAGGTCTCGTTCGAATGAGATTATCGAACGAACTTCACCCTCGTTAGAAGTCAAAGGTCAACTCGTTAGAAGCTCGTTCGAACGACCTGGGCAGGTCTTCTAACGAGTGGCCAGTTTCGAGCCCAGAAATCCTTATTTCGTTTTTCCCAATTTTCTTCACTCCTAATCTCACATAAAAATCGACCCAACATCATTTTAAGGTTCATAATTCGTACTAAACACTCATAGGTCATAATCAAACGTTTATATAGGGTTAACTCATCTTAAACCTCATCAAATCTTCAGATCTCTTCATTTATCCCTAAATTATATGAACATGAACCCTAACATTTGTAAATCATAATTGAGCCTACTATAATCCGTTTTTGCTTCATCCAAGATCTTATTAACATCAGAATAATCGCATACATATAATTCTACATGCAATTCCTCATCAATATGTAAGATTCTATTTCCAATTTAATGGGTTTTTCATTAACTCCCAAGAACAAATCAGATTTTTATCAATTCCTACACATGGGAGAAACATTCTTTATAAAAACGAAATTAAATCACTTGCCTTAAGGGTAACTCTGGACTTGATGACGAATCTAATGAATGGTTCTCTCTCTCCTCTGCAGAATTCCTCCTCTCTCTCTCTCTCTCGAAGCTTTCTTCTCAAGGTGTTAATGGAGGTGAGGTTGGTTTTGCCAAGTTATAACCTCTCCCGTAGCCCACTTCCTAAATTGGGGTTGGAAATGGCTTAGTGGGCTAATACTAAGTCAGATTTTAACTCTAATTTTCGTGGGTTTTAATTACCCAATTTCTGAAATTACCAAAATGCCCTTATAAGTTATCGGTATGGCCCAATAATGCCCCGGGACCCAAACTTAACCACCGGCTAGTGTTTTCTGACTATTTCGACCCTTCCGGACGCGTTGGCGCACTCAAAACGACCATACGATTAATAGAACTAAAATTCACTTTTTAATTAAAATAAATATAAAGCTTACGCGACTGTCACACGCGTCTCAACAAAATTTCCAAATTGTCGTATTTCAATCTCACGATAAATTTTATACTCCAATATTCATGTATAATCATATATGCACATTATATTCAAATACCAACTCGCATCACGCTAGTATTTTAATCCGGATTAATTTCCAATTAATACACATGTAATTTAATTAATCTCATAAATAAATATCACAAAAATACGGGGTATTACATACTTCCCCCCTAATAACTGAATTTCGTCCCGAAATTCGGAACTAGAAAGTACCTGGTAAGAACAAATCTGGATAACGTTCGCGCATCTCATCCTAGTGCTCCCATGTGGACTCCTCAATATTATGATGTCGCCACTGAACACGCACTAATGGGACTATATTTGACCGCAGTTTCCGCTCACTTCGGTCCAAAATAGCAATCGGCCCCTCCTCGTAGGAGCTATCAGGCTGGAGATCGATGTCCTCCAAAGCAATGTGAGAATGAGCCAAATCGTCTTTAAGATATTTCCTTAGCGAGGAAATATGAAACACATCGTGAATCCGATGCAAATGCTCCGGTAACCCAAGCCTATACGCAACCGGTCCAATCCGCTCAATAATAGGAAATGGTCCCACATATCTCGGTGCCAACTTCCCTTTCTTCCCAAAACGCATAATCCCCTTCATAGGAGATACTCTGAGCAAAACCTGGTCCCCCACTTGGAACTCTCTGAAGAACCTCTTCGCATCAGCATAGCTCTTCTGCCTGTCCAGAGCTACCCGAATGCGACTCCGAATCAATTCTATCCTTGCCGAAGTATCCTGAATCACTTCCGGCCCAAGTAGTTTGATGTCCCCCATCTCCAACCAACATGCCGGGGAACGACAAGGTCTACCGTACAACGCCTTAAATGGATCCATGCCAATGGTGAACTGGTAGGAGTTATTGTAAGCAAACTCCACCAGTGGAAGATACTTCTCCCATCCACCCCCAAAATCAATGATACTCATACGTAGCATGTCCTCCAACATTTGGATTGTACGCTCCGTTTGCCCGTCGATCTGCGGGTGGTACGCCGTGCTCAACCGCAATTCCGTTCCCATGGCCTCCTGAAAACTCTCCCAAAACCGTGAAATAAATATCTTGTCTCGGTCGGACACGATATTTAGGGTTACACCGTGAAGTCTCACTATCTCTGCAATAAAGAGCTGGGCATACTGTCCCGCAGTGTAGTCTGTCCTTACGGGTAGAAAATGAGCGACTTTGGTCAACCTGTCCACAATTACCCAAATGGAGTCGTGACCTCTCTGTGACGTAGGCAATCCCGTGATAAAGTCCATGGATATGCTCTCCCACATCCACATCGGGACCTCCAACGACTGTAGCAATCCTGCCGGTCTCTGATGATCCACTTTTACTAGCTGACAAGTGGCGCATTTAGAAACAAACTCGGCAATATCTCTCTTCATCCCGCTCCACCAATACTGACGTCTCATGTCTTGGTACATTTTGTCCCCACCGGGATGTACCGCAAACCGTGAGCCGTGCGACCCGGCCATCACCTCGTGCCGCAATTCCTCCCCTTTCGGAACTACCAATCTCCCATTGAAGCGTAATCCCCCGTCTGAGCTAACGGTATAGGATTCAGCTCCCTCTGCTAGTAATCGAACTATTAGCTCTTGACAGAACGAGTCATCTGCTTGTGCCTTTACCACTCTTGTGACAATCTGTGGTGTAACAGTCATTACTGACATGAATGATCGGGCCACTGCATCCTAGTGTCCCAATTCTTTCCACTTTGCCTTCCACACCCCTGCCACTTCATCTGCTGGCCTCCAGCTCAACGCGTCTGCTACCACGTTAGCCTTCCCCGGGTGATACTGGATATCGAACTGATAATCCTTCACGAACTCAAGCCACCTCCGTTGCCGCATATTCAACTCCTTCTGCGTGAATAGGTACTGTAGGGACTTGTGGTCCGTGAACAATCGAAACTTTTCCCCCAAAAGGTAATGTCTCCAAATACGAAGGGCAAATACAACTGCCGCCAACTCCAAGTCATGAGTGGGGTAATTCTTCTCGTGAGGCTTTAGCTTACGGGATGCATAAGCAATGGCATGACTCTCCTGCTGCAATACACCTCCAAGTCCTTGCAAGCACGCATCAGTGTAAACTAAATACTCAACTCCCGGTCTCGGCAATGCTAACACAGGTGCTGAGGTCAACTTATCCTTTAATTCATCGAATGCCAACAGACAGGCATCACTCCAGATGAATGGTACACCCTTACGAGTCAGATGTGTCAAAGGACCTGTTATCTTCGAGAATCCCCGAATGAACCTCCTACAGTATCCTGCTAGGCCCAAGAAACTACGAATCTCTGTCGGTGTCGTGGGCTGTCCCCACTCCCTCACCGTGGATACCTTCCCCGGATCAACAGATATTCCCCGGTCGGAAATAATATGTCCCAAAAACTGGAACTCCTTCAGCCAAAACCCGCATTTCTCATATTTTGCATACAACTCGTTCGGATGTAGTGTCTGCAAAACTTGCCTCAAATGCTCGGCGTGCTCCTCCTCTGTCTGGGAGTAAACCAGAATATCATCAATGAAGACAATGACAAACTGATCCAGAAAATCCCTGAACACCCTATTCATCAAGTCCATAAACACGGCTGGAGCATTGGTCAAACCAAAAGGCATAACCCAAAACTTGTAAGAACCATATCTCGACAAGAACGCAGTCTTCGAGACATCCTCCTCCCTGATACGCAACTGATGGTATCCCGATCGCAAATAACTTTTGAGAAGAAAGAAGCTCCTCTCAACTGGTCGAATAAGTCATCGATTCGAGGCAACGGATATTTATTCCGTATCGTGACCTTATTCAACTCTCGGTAGTCCACACACAATCTCAGTGAACCATCTCTCTTCTTTACGAACAACACAGGGGCACCCCACGGCGAAGTACTCCTCCATATAAACCCTTGACCCAATAACTGCTCAATCTGATCTCGTAACTCCCTCATCTCAGCTGGAGCCATACGGTACGGTGCGCGTGCTATAGGTCTCGTATCTGGCAATAAGTCTATGACAAAGTCTATCTTTCGACTGGGGGGTAATCCAGGTATATCCTGAAATACATCGGCAAACTCTCTAACAACCGAAATTGAATCAAGTGGTATCACCACCTCCTTAGAGGTCTCCTCCTCTATATAGTACAAATGAGTGGACGATCCTCCCTCGGAACGAGGCATCGCCACCAAAAACATCTCCTGCCCGGGAATGGAAAAGATAATACTCCTATTGAAACAGTCAATCATGGCTCGATACGCAACAAGCCAATCCATACCAATAATGGCATCATACTCGGTCATCTCTAATACTAACATATCTGCCGGTAACATCAGACTACCAATCTCTACCCCTACTCCCCGGCATATAAAGAAAATAAGTGACCCACTCCCCAATGATGAGTCTACACACGTCACTGTGCTCTCTGCTGTGGCTAACAACCCTAAGGCTTTCGTAAAATGTGTAGCTATAAAGAAATATGTTGCTCCCGTATCAAACAAAACTCGACCCATAGTACCATGGATACGAAACATACCCTCAATCGCGGGTGGTGCTTGCGGAGCTGCTGCCTGGTGGACGTTATAGACATGTCCATACTGTAACTGTCCCTGCTGCACAGGAACTGCTGGAATGGCTGGAAGAGCTGGCACCTGGGCTGGAGCTGGGAGGGCTAGTGGAAAAAGTGGCCTCTGTGGCTCATGTCGAGCACCCTGCTGCTGCTGCGGGGCCCTGCCCCTATCAGGACAGTCCTGGCGTTTATGGCCAGTCTTGCCACAAACGAAACACTTCCCCGGGAAGTCCCCCCCTCTCTGTCCCTGCTGTCCCCGGCCCTGGTGGCCGTTACCGTTCCTCCACTGGCCCTGCTGAAACTACTGTTGACCATTCTGACCCTGCTGGTGCTGATGGCCGTTCAGACCCTGATGTCCCTGCCAGAAACCTCCCTGTCCGTGCCTGAAATTTCCTGACCTGAACCTCTTGTGATCCCCCTGCTAGGTACCCTGATCACCCTGCCTCTGCCCCTGAACAGATTGTGCCCCACTGGCACCATTTCCTCCAATCCTGCCCTGATGGCTAGACTCTCCCGATCGCTTACCCTCGGCCATGTGAAAGCGGTGATCCTGGGAATGGAGCAATGCAGCATTAACCACATCAGAATAAGTGGCTAACGAGAGGTTCCCTAGCAAGTGCTGACGAATCCTCCATGTCAACCCGTCCGTAAATTTCTGTATCTTCTTCTCCTCCGTCGGTATCTCATCCGGAACAATGTTCAGAAGATCAGTAAATTCGGCCTCATACTCGGCCACAGTCTTACCCTCCTGCTTGAGGCTCATCAACTTCCTCCTCATCTCTGTGTGAACAGCCGACGGAAAGTACTTGCGGTCAAACCGCACCCAAAACTCCTGAATAGTGAGAGTATCCCTCTCCTCTACGGTGGTAATAGACTCCCACCACTGCAGTGCAGATCCTACTAGCTTAAAGGTAGCTAGTATCTGCTTCTGGACATCTGTGCACTCATACATCCTCAGGTGTCGCTGGATGTCCTTCCTCCACTGACCCGAAACTACTACATCAGAGCTACCTGCGAACTCCGGAGGGTGTGCTTTCTGAAAAGCATCACGTACACGTTCCCAAGCAGACGGGAATGCATGAGCCTGAACTGGAGCGGCTATCGACGCCTGAGGTGGTGCCTGCTGAACTACTGCTAGTGCGACATTTACCGCCTAGGCCACAATGGCTGCAACCTCGGCGGCATTCATCGTGCCCTGAACTGGTGCAGGCTGTGATTATGGCGTTGCATCCCTGGGAACCCGTTGTGCACGTCGTGGAGGCATCTGAAATGAGAATGAAGTTTATAAGTTCGCAGTTATAAACTTAAAATAGCTGAAGAACGTAGCATATACAAAAGAATACAACAGTCCTAAAATATAGGGCTCTACATCAAAGAAAGCTCAGCGGAAACATAATAAGCCGTTCAGATCCTAAAGGACACTAGAACCTGATGCTCTGATGCCACCTATGACACCCCGACTAATTAAATACCGGGTAGCTACTCCTTTATTAAATTAATTCAAAATGCCAAGTTGGTTCAGTTAATAGCATCACTGTCGAAAACATTTTTATAATTACTGACCACCTAGTATTTAAAAGTAAGTGCCAAATTTTAAGTTAAGTCTGATTAACATGCAGTAAAAGAATAATGAATGAATAATAACCATTCACTATAATCAAGTAATGAATAACCAATAACATAAATATAAATCCGGAGGAAGACTCCTCACAACAATCCCACAACTGAAGAATAATACTACAAGTCTGAATCCTGAATAATTACATGCCAAAGGTCTGAATAACTGAAATAAATGAAATGTCTTTAAAAGAAATGGGAGGCATGCCCTACAACTGATAACTGAAGAATATCGAGTCAAGATAGATGAAGCGTCTACAAGCAAAGTCTTGTAACTTCCACAAACAGCTACAGCTCGTCACCTGAATGAGAATCCTATGCATGGTGTCCTTGTGGCTTGGCACCTAAAATGGTTTTTACAAAAATAGATTTGAAAGAAAATGGGTCAAAGCCCGAAAGTGGAAATTATTTTAAAAACAACAAGTGTTTTAATAACATTAAAACATTAAATGAAAAATACATGTTAGGACGTGCCTTCACATGAAATTCTTACCTCTCGACTACATGTGCACTCCTAACGTACCGTACCCATCTATAAGACATCCATATCTAACCAAACCGTAATAAGTTCTACCCCTTACTACTCGATTCCCATAATACATTCTAGCGTTATCAAATAATAGAGGGCTTTACTTAAACTCAGATTCTTAATATGTAATACATTTCACTATCGGTTAACCCGTTATGTTTTCTCAAAACAATACCATAATTTTATTCACAATATTAACATGAAAGTTCCCATTAATTAAGTGTATATTATTCACATCATAAATATACAACACAAGCACCCCGAGACTAAGCTACGGTGCACACATACTCTGCTATCCATCCCGGTACATCACGTACATAAGGATCACGCATTCCGAATCTCTCAGGAATCGTTCAGATAACAATCATCACAAATAATGGAGGCGAACACAGTCACATCACATGGGTCACGCACATACCTACGCTCCCACGATCAGCAGACTTATTAAAATCCCAATAAGTCCTTCTCTGACCTATGTTCATCGGGCAACACAAGGATTTGAAGGCCCTAAGTGAACGCAAACCTCCCGTGATAGCAAGTATGGTAGGTATGTCATACACATAAAATCAATACATATACTAAGTATTCACACATCTTAGTAATCACCATATTATTGGTGGTACACTTCTCATTCTCGTACCGACATATAATACTACACAATTTATATGTTCCCGGTTAATATAATACATTAGGCCATCAATAGTTCTCGCAACGTAATAGACACTCACGTCCTACTCATATTTTCCTTTAGGTTCAAACTACACTTCTAGATTTGACTCCTCATTATATCCCAAACATTCCAAATATATCAATTAATCATCAAGGGAAAGCTATCTCTACCTATACACAAGGTTACGGGGCACTCGGGATCAAAACAGGCTAAAAAGCCTAAACCGTCAACTCGTTCGAAGTCTCGTTCGAACGAGGCTGTTCGAACGAGAGTTCGTTCGAACGAACTGGGCTATCTAACGAGGTCTCGTTCGAACGAGATTATCAAATGAACTTCACCCTCGTTAGAAGTCAAAGGTCAACTCTTTAGAAGCTCGTTCGAACGAGCTCGTTCGAACGACCTGGGCAGGTCTTCTAACGAGTGGCCAGTTTCGAGCCCAGAAATCCTTATTTCGTTTTTCCCAATTTTCTTCACTCCTAATCTCACATAAAAATCGACCCAACATCATTTTAAGGTTCATTATTCGTACTAAACACTCATAGGTCATAATCAAACATTTATATAGGGTTAACTCATCTTAAACCTCATCAAATCTTCAAATCTCTTCATTTATCCCTAAATTATATGAACATGAACCCTAACATTTGTAAATCATCATTGAACCTACTATAATTCGTTTTTGCTTCATCCAAGATATTATTAACATCAGAATAATCGCCTACATATAATTCTACATGCAATTCCTCATAAATATGTAAGATTCTATTTCCAATTTAATGGGTTTTTCATTAACTCCCCAGAACAAATCAGATTTTTATCAATTCCTACACATGAGAGAAACATTCTCTATAAAAATGAAATTAAATCACTTGCCTTTAAGGGTAACTCTGGATTTGATGACGAATCTGATGAATGGTTCTCTCTCTCCTCTGCAGAATTCCTCCTCTCTCTCTCTCTCTCTCCAAGCTTTCTTCTCAAGGTGTTAATGGAGGTGAGGTTGGTTTTGCCAAGTTATAACCTCTCCCGTAGCCCACTTCCTAAATTGGGGTTGGAAATGGCTTAGTGGGTTAATACTAAGTCAGATTTTAACTCTAATTTTCGTGGGTTTTAATTACCCAAATTCTGAAATTACCAAAATTCCCTTATAAGTTATCGGTATGGCCCAATAATGCCCCGGGACCCAAACTTAACCCCCGGCTTGTGTTTTCTGACTATTTTGACCCTTCCGGACGCGTTGGCGCACTCAAAACGACCATACGGTCAATAGAACTAAAATTCACTTTTTAATTAAAATAAATATAAACTTGACGCGACTGTCACACGCGTCTCAACAAAATTTCCAAATTGCCCTATTTCAATCCCACGACAAATTTTATACTCCAATATTCATGTATAATCATATATGCACATTATATTCAAATACCAACTCGCATCACGCTAGTATTTTAATCCGGATTAATTTCCAATTAATACACATATAATTTAATTAATCCCATAAATAAATATCACAAAAATACGGGGTATTACATAGAGCATTGGAGATTTACTTTAGTTGTATTTAATCGTGAGAATTTTGTTGTATTAATTTGAAGAGTTTGAGATTAGTGGTTTCTCTTATTTTGTGGAGTTTTATTTAGATGCTCTATACCTTATTATTTGTGGATTTGATTAGTTTTATCGAAAGTAGCGTTCCGTTCACTCTCCCCAGGCGGGCGGGGTGTTACAACTAGAAGGCACGCACAAAAGATCCAATTAAGGATCATAAAATCAGACTTGAGACTTTTATCATACAAAATTGCAGAACCTGACATAATCACCTGAAATAGAACTTTTGGCCCTTGCATTTGAGCGACGTAGACATCCTCAAGATTCTGTGAAAGGTGTGTGCAGGAAAGGAAATGATATGAGGCAATCATAGAATAATATATCATAAACAAGCATCAAAGCGCACAAGTGAAATGAAGTACAAACTAGCTACTCATCGAAAGCCCCATGAACACGGAATGAAATAGTGATCGAAAATCTCACACACATAACCTATATGGACAAAAGTTTTATGAAAGATTTTTTTAAAAAAAATATTTTTTTTTGGAAGTTTTTGAAAATATATGCACAAAAATATAATATGGTTCATAGGTAAAGAGATAGACACGAGGCTCAACCTAAACTAGGTATACGACTTCGAACTCAATCAATGGAGAAAGCCCTAATGAATTTCCTTAAATTCTCAAATCTAAGGGCATATAGAGGTTTGGTAAAGATGTCGGCCAATTGATGATCGGTGCCTACAAAGCTCAAGGAAATGACTTTCTATTCAACTAACTCTCGAATAAAGTGCTATCGAATCCTAATGTGCTTTGTTTCTAGAATGTTAAACGGGATTTCGAGAAATATGGGTTGCACTCGTATTATCACAATAAATATTCATTGTTCCTTGTTAAATACCGTAATCCTCCAACATTTACTTCATCCAAATGAGTTGAGTACAACAACTCCCGGCGGATATGTATTTGGCTCCGTTGTGGACAAAAAAATGGAATTTTATTTTTTTCTCATCCATGAGACAAGTGCACTACCAAAATAGAAACATTCGCCTGAGGTTATCTTACAACAATCAACATCTCCTGCCCAATCGACATCTGAATATTCCGATAGACAATCATTATTGTCAAAACTTTACCACATTCCAAATGATAGGGTCCCACTAACATATGTGATAGTACGCTTAATGGAAAGTAAATGGGACTCTGTTGGGTGGCTTGATAATGGGTACAAACTACTACACTAAAGGAAATATCCGGACGACTAGCGGTTAAGTAGAGTAAACTACCCATCATACTCCTAAAAAGAGTGTGCTCTACATCCTTTCCCTCCATGTCCTTACTAAGCTTGATGGATGAACTCATATAAGTACGCTCATGCTTAGCGGAGTCTAGATTAAATTTCTTCTCAAGATCTTTTGCATGCTTAGATTGGGATAAAAATATCTCGCTATGGAGTTAATGCACTTGAAGACCTAGGAAGTATGTGATCTCGTCGACCATACTAATCTCAAACTCACTTTGTATTTCATCCGCAAAGAGTTTGGTATGTTATCACATGTAGATCCAAGAGCTATGTCGTCGACGTACACTTAGGCAACTAGAATAACACTTTCATCTCGACAAATAAATAACGTCATATCTACTCCCCCTCTCGTGAAGCCACGAGTAAAGAAATAGAAATTAAGTCTCTCATACCAAACAGGGGGTGCTTACTTTAAACCATATAGGGTTTTCTTCAAGTAAAAGACATGATTTGGGTACTTAGGGTCTTCAAGACCTTTCGATTGTTCTATATAGATTTCCTCCTGAAGAATTCCATTTAGGAAGGCAGTCTTGACATCCATTTGATAAATTTTGAGCTTAAGATGACTATTATGGCTAGGAAAATGCAAATGAACTCTAACCTAGCAATAGGAGAAAACGCCTCATCAAAGTCAATACCCTTTATTTGGGTATATCCTTGGGTAACTAACCTAGCTTTATTACAAACAATGAAACCATTTTTATCCATTTTATTTTTGAAAATCCATTTAGTACCAATGTCGTTAGTATCACTAGCCCGGGGAACTAACTCCCAAACATCATTCTTTTACAATTGAAGCAAATATTCTTGCATGACATTTATCCAATGTTCATCTTTTAGTGCTTCTTTGAAATTTTTAGGCTCGATTTTAAAGGTATAACACAAATAAGTAGCCTCATTTTCAAGTTGCACCCTAGTCTTAACACCTAATTTAGAATTCCCAATAATTTTGAAGGGGTCATGACTTTTAAGAACCAAAGGGGCTTGATCCCTTTTCTCAAGTGAGGGGTCCACCAAATCATTTTGAGGCTCACTATGATCAATATCATTGGATGCATCACTCTCAAGTGAGGAATCATCCTCAATATCAATAAATGTGGCTAGAGCATCATCTTTTATTATAATATTTATTGATTCCATAATTTTAGAGCTAGCAAAGTTGTAAACCCTATAAGCTCTACTATTTGGTGAATACCCTATAAATAAACCTTCATTATTCCTCGAGTTAAATTTTCCAAAGAGATCTCTATCCCTAAGGATGTAACAAGGACTCCCAAAGACTTATAAATAGGTTAGGTTGGGTTTCTTACCTCTCCATAATTCATAAGGAATTTTATTAGTACGAGGACATAAGTATACCATATTCACAGTATGACATGCAGTGTTTACCGCTTTTGACCAAAACTTATGGGAAACTTTACTACCTAAAAGCATTGACCTTGACATTTCTTGAATAGTTCGATTCTTCCTCACCACTATACCATTTTATTGAGGGATTCGAACGATCGAAAACTCATGCTTAATTCCAACTTCATCACAAAAGGCATTCACACCGGATTCTTTAAATTCAGTTCCATTATCACTTCTAAACCAATTAATGGTGACACCATGTTGATTTTGAAGGACTCGACATTTAATTACTAGAAACTCAACTACATCGGACTTTTCCCTAAGAAATCTAAATATTAAATTTCTTGAAAAGTCATCTACCATTACTAGGATATATCTCTTTCCTCCTATAATCTTGGTACGAGTGGGACCTATAAGGTCCATATGAATCGATTATAAGACACTAGAGGTGGTTATATAGTTCAACTTCTTATGAGGACTCTTAATTTGCTTTCTAAGTTGACAAGGGCCACAAATTAAAGAGGTTGGTTTTCCTAAGGATGACAAGCCTCGAACTAGGTATCTCTTCACTAGACGATCAAGATATCTAAAATTTACATGACCTAGACATTGATGCTATAGGTCGGCATGGGGAAACCTTAGCACTATTTTATATGAATGAAGAGTTTGGAATCATCTCATAACTTTTGTCACTAGTCCTTACACCTTCTAGAATAGTCTCACCAGATTTATCATAAATCGTGCACTCTATCTAGCTAAACTTAACTGCTATATTTTCGTCACATAACTGGCTAATGCTTACCAAATTAGTTTTGAGTCCATCAACATAAAGAACACTTTGTAGTTTTAGAAAACCAAAAACTTCAATGGTGCCTCTACCTATAATTCTAGATCTATTCCCATTGTCAAAGGTGATTTTACGATCGTTATGATCTTCAAAAGTGGTAAAAAAAGGATTTATCATCTGTCATATGTCTGGAGCATCCACTATTAAAATGCCATTGGGAGGTATTTTGAGCCATATGATCGACATGAACAACAAAAGCCTTCTTGGCGTTTTCTTTTGTAACCCAAGTTTGAGTTGTGTTCTTCCCTTTGCCGATTATAGTCTTTTGGTTGGAATCATTTTCTTGGGCGATAAAAAACCTTAGAAACTCTTCCATTAAACATTTGGATGTATTGACTAGATACTCAACTTGGTTTTTAAGGCTAGCTAGGAGATATAGTGTGGCCTAAGAGTATTGGGATAAGAATTCTTCCCAAGCTTGTAACAAAAATATCTAAGATGACCCCTTTTGTGGCAAAAAGTACAAATATAGGTTTGATTTGTAGTCACTTTTATTGTTTTCTTAGGTAAATTTCTCTTGAGTAGGTTAGGTTTAGGAGGGTTTGTTTTGGTAACAACCTTAACTAAAGTTTCTTATTTAACATTGGATGACTCACCATCTTCATATCCTATACCCTTTCTCTCTTGATATCCTTTCTCCTTATAATCTAAAATTGGACAGAGAAATAACTTTCCCATTCTCTCGGAATTATCCTCAAGCGTGACTCTGAATTCCCAAGAGGCTTCGAGATCTTTCTCAAGTTTGATAAGTTTTACTTCAAATGTTTTTCGAATCTCCAAGGATTCATGAAGATCTTTGGTAACACGAGCTAGAGAGTCAGTCAAATCATATTTTTCTTCACCCACTAAAATAAGCTTATCAGAGAGGGAAATATTTCTCGCCTCTAGTTGACTAACTAAAGCCTCCTTCTCCTTCAGTCTTTTCAACTCCTTTTTTAACTTCAACACCTTAAAAGTTAACCTTTTATTTATTGTTTGAATTCGCATAGACTCGGTGTACAACTCAGAATAGGCAAACTGCAATTCACTTTCATCAACATCACTTTCACTTATTTTTTCATCACTACCTTATGAGTGAGTGGATACAACCTCAATATTATGCTTGAAAATGTCAACACTAAGATGCGACTCACTTAAAGCGCTAGTGTGACTCGCCATAAAAGTGGAGAAGTTATTTCCAGAAGTAACAGAATCATCGAAGTCCTTAGGACTCATTCTCACTGTCGCTAAGAGTCGAATTATAAACGGCTTTATCCTTACATTGTCTCTTAAGCTTAGTAGAGAGCTCATACGCTCTATGACCTCATCCTTCACACTCAAAACATCTCTCCAAATCATTCTCTTTAAAGTTATCTCTTTTAGAGTTTTCATTTTAAAACTTCTTTTGATCCTGATTATTAAAAAATCCACTTGCCTTGTTTTTATTTTTCTCAAATTTGGGGTTTTCAAATTTTGAGTTTTTCTTTTTAAACTTGAGAAAGTTTTTTAATTTTTTTAGCAAATAAGGCCATATCATCAGTATCCATATCAAACTCTTCGAATTCAGACACTTCTTCCTTTTTAATTTCTAGAGAAGCTCCTTTACCTTTCCTTCTTTATCTTTAGGAAACATATCTAATTCATACGTTTGGAGATCACCTACAAGATCTTCGAGTTTTAGTGAACTAACGCTCCTAAAGAATTAAGAACTGTGACTTTCGGGATAAACCGACTAGGGAGATATCTAAGATTCTTCTTGACTACATAAGTTTCAGGGATCTTATCGCATAGGTTTAAACATGAGTTAACAATATAAAAAATGCGGGCATAAAACTCATCGAATGTTTCACTCTCTTTCATGGTGATAGTTTCAAATTGAGTGGTTAAATTTCATAGTTTAGACGCCTTGACTGCACTCGTTCCCTCACGAATAACTTGAAGAATGTCCCATGCCTCCTTTGAAGTTTCACAAGTCATGATACGACGAAACTCCCAGAAGTATCGTCAATAAACAAAGCATTTAAACCTTTAGAATTAAATCTACATAATTTTAACTCATCCTCACTCACATTGTTCTCCCGGCTTTCAAATAGTTTCTTCTTCAACAATAACTGTAGGAGGGGACCACCCTTTTTCAACATTAATCCAAACACATTCATCAATTAGTTTTAACATAGATTGAATACATGATTTCCAATATGCATAATTAGTTCTATCAAATATAGGGGGTCTATTTGACGAATAACTATCCATATAACGTCTAGGATTTATCTAAATAACTTTTCGAAACATGCTCAGATACCAATTTGAAGTTGCGAGGTTATATGGACTCGGTTAATATTTTAAAATACACTCCTTTAAACAAATTAACAAGACATGATACAAATGAAACAATTAGTCCAATAGGTTGATAATTTCGTCTTGATTTCTAATTTCCTAGGTGAGCATGCGTGATATCAAATACGTAAAGAAAAAGCATATACACAACGCATCAATGTACGAGGAAAATTCAATTGGGAAAAACCTCGGACAACTGAGCCTAGACAAAATCCTCCACGAATACATTTTTTATAATAAGACACACAAGACTTACATACTTGACTCCACAAGACCCGTTGATGCCTTCTTCAATACCTCTATTCCTAGTACATGTAGATCCAATAAGCTACACAACACTCCTGTGTCTCGGTATCCACCGAAATCCAAGCACAGTCTCCAAAAAAACTCGTGCAGAGGTCCATCATACCCAACCCGGGATGAATGTATGAGAGTATGAATTTTTGGTTTTTGGTTCTTTAAAAAATGATCCTAAAGATCACATAAAATGTTGGAGACTTTTTGTAAAGAGAAAATATGTTTTCTTCTCAAGTGCAAGGGCCAAAAGTTTTGTTTTTCCCGAGATCCAAAGTATTTATATAATATGGAAGCAGTGGACAAGTGAGGTTAGAGGGAAAAACTATATTTTTAAAAAAATAAATCGCTTATTCGAACGACTGAAATGGCTCGTTCAAATGACATAACACTATGTCGTTGGAATAAGTCATTCAAATAACATTTCAGGAAAAATCCAATAAGTATCTCATCTGAAGTCGTTTGAATGACTATGAGATAGAGGTCATTTGAACAAGATATCAAATTACATTGTAGGGAATTCCATGAAGAAATTCGTTTGATGTCGTTTGAACACACACATGCAAACAAACTCGTTTGAACAACCTCTTTAATTTTGGAAAATTAAATTTAACCTGAGAGAGAAAAAAGTGTTTACAAAAATTTCACCAAGAAGCATGTAACAATTATAAACTTGTCTCCAATAAAGTAAAAAATAACCGGGTCATATACCTTTTGGGAAAACGGACATCAGATGATTAGGAGAAGACTTGTTGAAGGTTGAACTCCGGGATGCTCAAATTCTTCATCGAGTAGAGTAGTATGACACTAAATGATCATAAATGTTTTGTCCAATGAATACAACTAATACTACAAATTCAATCTATTGGAAATTTGTCCTTACATACCCAATGTCTTTTAGTTTGTTCAAAACTGTGTCTCCCAAGCCAACAAAGAATGAAATATATGGTCTTGTGGATTGTGTCGAGTCGCTTATTATTTATCCTCTTTGTCTGTGGTCGCCATGCATTTTTCTTTATAGAAAGATTACACAACCATGGAAGTACTTAGTATGTGTGGTTTTGTAACACCCCAATAGGTGCTACCAAAAATAAAGTAAAAATACGTGTCGACTCGAACCTTTTCAAAACCATTCAATCAATGCCCAATGACAAAATAAATGTTTGTGAAAGATTAAATAATTTATAAATGCATATAACATTAATTTCTCATTAAAATACAAAAGTATCTTTTTAAAATTTGCAGCATAAATTAAATACAACCTCTTTTCAAAATAAATAAAGTCAATACAGAGCAACTAAATGGTCTTTGTGTCCCGATAAATCTGAAATAAGTCGTAACATCAAAATAATAAATCGCTATTCATAAAAAACCACAAATACATATAATTTTTTTTTTTTGGGGGGGGGGGGGGGGTAGCGAGAAACTAAATAGGCTAGTATAAATGGTACAAATGATATACGCATACGTGTGTGAGCATATATATAGAGGTGTATGTATATTCTCGATCAACTAAAATCCCAGATAAATATAATCAATTTTAGGATCTCACATGTTGGGGAAAATAACTATGGATTGAAATTTAAATACGAAAAATTTCAGACCAAAAGATCTTTTATTTATCATGCAATGAAAAGAAAACAAGAACTAGGTTTGGAGATTAAACCAATGGTTTCAAGAATGCATACCATAACAAATCTTATTGTTATTGGCATGAGGAGAAATAGTTTGATGACGATGATGATAAATTTGCTGCCCATCGAGGTCTGCTAAAACCTTGATAAACCTTCTATAAACTTTGATTTTCTAGTGTATGAAAACCCTTCCTTATGATTGATATATGGTCCTCTCTCTCTCTCTATAGACATATTAACAAAAATGCGAATAGAGTTTTCTCTCATCCTCTTAAACCCCAATGTCCAACCATCATCATTAAAACACCTTCTCACCCCTTTATATACGAGTACAAAAGGTGGGCTTGAGCCAAACTGGGTTTTTTGAGAGTTTGGACCTAACTACTTGGGTATGTGAACTACACTAGGGACCCAAGTTAAATAATTAAATTGACTTCAGATAAATACTTGAAAATACCCAATTACAATTATCGTAGTTTATTTCCTTTCTTTATTTAATCATAATGAATTCCACTAAATAATTATGACTGCAGTCCAATTTGATTATCTCAGAAATCCTCAAATATAACGAGGTCTTATTTGAAAAGTTAATGAGGTACATAATATGATTCCCCACATTAAGCTTTTGATACCCGCTTGGTCAAGTCAATTTGCTGTCAATCGACTTTAACCAACATTTAATAAATTTCCTTGATTCTTAGGCTTAACTTATTTTTCTACCTCCGGGGGATTATAAATAGTTCACTAATCAGGTTTACAAATGGAAATAAAATCTTATAAGTTAATCAAGGGGGTATTGCAATCCTAGGTATCCCCGGACGCAGATTCCTCCAAATTAAGATTTCAGACCTACTTATGTAGCTATCACCCAATATGCAGGGATCATTTATTCAATATGACATTTAATCGCTGTAGTTGAAATCAAAATGACGACTACATAACCTCTTAATTATCGGGATTAATAATCTATGCACCATTTTCAAATGGTGAGAGATTTTTTGAGTCTAATCAAGAAAACCCTTAGAATATAATCTCATTTTTGGTCTCGTTCAATACATTTCTAGGATATAGAAATCATAATCCACTGTTCAACTATCTCACAATTTCTCAAACCATCACTGATTCCCTATAGTTTGAGATAAACTACTAGTATTTTATCACCATCATTCTGATAGGATGTAAAGTCCCTATCTAGGTTATGAAGATTTAAATAGTGCTAAAACCATAATTACAATCTCCACGTGATTAACTAGAAGTCGCATCGTTGGAATTCTTACTAAGCTCTATTGATCGACAGTAATATGAAATAATATATTTAAACCAAATTTAAAGCACTCTCGTAACCATGAGTATTCTTTCAAAATGAACTGACACTTTTACTTAAAATTAACCGTTATATATGGTTTTAAGAATGAAACTCCAATAATCTCCTTTTTAGTCTTAAAACCATATATCCAACTTCTAACCCATTTACAGGATAATTGATTGGCTATCGATAAAGGATTAAACAAGTGATATCCGATACAACCTTGGTCATAAACTCATCACCCACTTAATTTGATCTATCAATCTAGGTGATATCTATGTTCAATGTGCTTAAACCTTTTTTGGGTTACAGGTTCTCTCGAACTTGCAATCCTATCGCAATGAACATTAAAATTATAATAGTCAACTGAACTTAAAAGAACCGCACCCAGGTAACTTGGGAAGTAATCGAGGCATAAAGCCTCTTTAGTTATCCCCAAAGTGATAATAACTTTAGTCTCCCCGGTGGATTCAACAATCCACTATTATTTCATACTCCTATAACTTACAGCTCAACCTCCTTGGGTAAAAAAATATTACGAGATGAAAAATTTGGAATCCTTATTTGACTGAAAATCTCTAGTCATTATGCCTAAAAGGTAGAAAACTATTAGACTGGAATCTGTCGACCATGCCAAAGGCATAACAAATTTTGACCTTTGCACACAATATATAGCGTTTTGAGGCTGCCCACCACCGAAGCATTACGTGTATTCCTCGTTTCTTACATCTAATCAAGTTTCCTAAGACATTAATTTCTAGATATAAAGATTTCATACTTGAAAAGATCAATTTTCATGGAATCCCAATGCTAATCCTTTGTATTCAACATTGATATAATCAACTTGGGATAAGCCCAACATTCTGCAACCAATTTAGTGAGGATGTGCCCGACTTGTCCTGAGTACTTTATATTGAATATACGGACAACCACACTCCTATGTAAGACAACACTCCCACAAGCATTATTCACGAATTGTACTTAAAAAGGCCAGTATGTTTATGTCGTATTTCTTATACTAACAAGTTGTAACACCCCGTATTTTTGGTACATTTAAAATTTAATTAATTCGAAAATTCTAAATTACTAGTGTGTTGTAATTTAATGAATTAATTATGGTAGAATAATATATAAATATTAATCTGGGATTGAATGGTTAATATTTAAGGAAAATTTATTTACTAAGTGAATAGTAATAATGTAATTACGTCGTCTCGAGTATTAATGACGAGGTATGTACTTATCACATCCGGAAGTCGTTATAGACTATATTGGGTGGGGGATAAGTATTTTTATAAATTAATTCGGATGCAAATTCTGAGTGTACAGTTGAGTCCGGATGGGCCGAGATAGTCGGAAAAGTGTACCCGGGGATAGTAAAAGGGTCACGGAACGTTTTTAGACATAGTCGGACCCATTCGGGGGCATTTAGGTCACTTGGGCTTGGCCCATTAGTCAAAAAACGGGAATTGAATAATTAACCTAATAAAAAGAAATTAGGGCATGGCTGAGCTTAATTAGAAAAAGAAAGTAAAGGGTTAGGAAACCCTAGCAGCAGCCAAAGCCATTTTGGGGATCTCAAAGAACCAACAAGGTCATCTTCAACCTTGGAATCCATCGCAAATTCAGACACTACGAAACCTAAGGCAAGTGAATAACTTGCAATAGCATTAAATCTGTCTTTCAATTCATATTTGTGTGCTGTTATGAATTAAAAAAATCCGTTTTAGGGTTTCATGGTATAAACATGGGGTTTTGATAATACAAAAGAAAACATGAATCTGATTTGCCCGAATTTATGAGGAATTATGTAAAATCTGATATTGGAGTATTGTTGTGTATCTGTTAGAATGATATCCAGATAAATTAGAACAAATTTGATGAAGAAATTTGGAGTAAAAATGTTTTTAAGGAAAAAGATAGATTTTTCCCCAAAATTTTGAATCAGTAGTTTATGGACGAATTGATGATTGTTGTGAGCTTTCTGGGTAATCCTAATAAGGTTTCTAATAGGTACTGGTGTTAAGGAGGCTTAAAACTCTTGTTAGAAGAGATTAGGGTTTAAGGAATTCCGTCCATGGCTGCCCTGTCTTCGCGAAGAAGACGAAGACCTGTTCGATCGATCGATCGATGGTCTGGGGTCGAACGATCGACGGTCGCCAGAATCTGGCAGTTTCGCTAGTTGATTATATAAGAGGAAAATTTATATATATAAAAAAATCTTATGTAATTAATTATGGAGAAATTAAATACATGAGTTTAATCTAATTAATTGTAGATAAATTAATTAGGGTTTGAGGCTAATAAATTAGAGTTGGGAATTTTGACTCGGGTAAATTTATTTTGGGCTACGAGAGTAAGTCCAAATTTATGGTGGGGGCGACACCAAAAATAACTAAATTAATTAAAGTTCAATTTAATTAATATTTAGAGTTGGACCATAAACTCTTAATAATTTTAATAGGCTTATGTTACGAATTTTAGCGAACGGTATAGCCGGGACTTTTATATTTATATATACGGAGGCGATAGTATATATATATATGGTGTGCACAATTAATATCAGTGATTAGATATTTGATACTATAGTGCTATAGGGGGAGGTTGCGCGTAGTGGATGAATCCCCTAGCTTGAGGAGTAGGGTGAGTATATTCCCGAGGTCATAGCGTCCGTTATATGGGTGAGGGACATCTCACTTTCAGGGAAGGAATATGACCGCCTCCAATTATTTCTTTTTATCAAGTTGGTGTGAAAATTCTGACTTGGGATAACTAGGCTATGTGATTATACCTAGTGGGATAGCACTTTATAGAATTTACATTCCGGGAGTATTTTGTATGCAAGTTGTTATTTATATTACAGTACGATTGTTAATGCTGAAATATGATTATAAGTATATAATTGGGTAATTAATTATATACGGGTTATTAATGAAAAATATGAGTTATTTCACATGTATAACAAGTGTAGAAGTTATATGAATTTAAAAAGGAAAATGATTTAGTTAAGTTGATGTTACTAATAACTTAAAAATCCTAATCACAACATACTCAGTTAGAGTAGGGTGGGTATAAAGGAACTTTTTTAATTATCTAAGTCATGAGACGAATAACTAGGTAATTTAATTAAAGTGTTAGTAGTGTATAATAGAGGAAGGGTAAGGAAGTCCTCAAGAGAGTGCGATATTAACTAAAAATATGAAGAGCATGCATATTTATTTATTACTGCAAGTTAATCATTTGTTAAATGTTTTTCAAATGTTTTGGGTACTAACCCTTGCTATAAAAACTTTTAAAAACCCTTTTAGGTGTCCAGCCACAGGGACGCCAGCCTTGAATATATTCCAGGGATCCGTTGCTGCAGCATATTTGGATGTTGCGGGGTTTTGATAGACGCCTCATTCTTCATTCTTAATGTAGAAGTTCATGATTAGTATTCGAGCATGTTGCTCACTTTCCATTTATTTGTATTAGACTTGTTGGGAGTTTATTCTTGTCTTTATGGGATTTATTACTTGGACCGTTGGTTTATTCGGTCAATTATATTTTTACTTGTGGATGATTAATTCAGTTATCTGTGATTGTTATGTAGTTTTATATTCCGCATGGGTTTTGTTTAAATAATGAAAGATGTATAATTGGCACCAGTCTATTTTCTCACTTAGGTGGTTAGTAATTTAATATGACGACAGTGATGCTAAGAATGGACCAAATGAGAATCATGTTCTAACTTGATTTAGGACTGATCACCCGGGATTAATTAGGCGGGGTGTCACAGATGGTATCAGAGCATCAGGTTCTAGTGTCCTTAGGATCTGTGCGGCTTTCTACGTTTCAGCGTAGCGTTCGGTTGTTATAGAGCCCTATTATTAGAACTATTGATTATATTTTCCGCTTGTGAGATATCGTATTCCTGCTATTAGCTTTTGTATAAATTGTGTACTTATACAATTCAATCTATTTCAGATGCCACCAAAGAGACAGAGAGAGGAGAGGGCTGAGGCTAGAGATGAGGTGAGGGAGGCTCGCCAGGAGCCACAGATACCGCCACCACCCCCCCACCCGAGTTGATTTCTACCACTCAGGTGGCAGTGATAGTGGCCCAAGCGGTCGAGACAGCGATGCGAGCTATGGCAGCTCATTTTCCACAGCCCCAGGCACCGCCTCCATTGGCTCCAGCAGTACAGGCTCCAGTGGGGCCACCATCTTGGCAGCGAGTGAGGGAGACCTTTCAGAAGGGTCACCCACCTGAGTTTCGAGGTAGCACCAATGTGGTCGAGGCTTGTGACTGGAAGAAGAACATTCAGCGCCATCTACGCATGTTAGAGGGGACTGAGGTGCAGAAACAGATGCTGGCTACCTTTCGTCTGTCGGGGGCAGCCTTACAGTGGTGGGAGTCCGTAACCACCGCTGAGGAGTGGGATTCGACGCCGATTTCTGAATTCTGGGTGCGGTTTGACCGCAAGTACTTCCCTCCAGCAGTAGAGTCTGAGATGAGAAAGAAATTCAGCGAGTTGATACAGGGTGACAGGTCAGTAGCAGAATATGAGGAGGAGTTCACCCGTTTGGCAAACTTTGTGCCAAATGAGGTGAGCGATGAGGAGCGGAAGAAGTCAAAGTTCATGGATGGCCTAGCCTGGAGAATCAGGCAGCACTTGATTGGAAATCCGGCGTTAGTGACTTATACAGATGTCGTTAATGCCGCACTTGTACATTGCCAGGATCATCGTTTTCATGCTAAGGGGAACAAGAAGGCAGGTGAGCCGAGCCAGCAGGGCAAGGCGGTCACTAGTAGTGAGACGAGTGGCACACAACAGCAGGTCATCATTCAGCAAGGGAATCAGGCTAAGAAGTTTAAGCCTGGTGGGTTCCGACCGGGAGGACAGGGGTTCAGGCAGGGGAAACCAGGCCCTAATCAGCAGCAGCAGGTTCCTCAGGGACGTCAGGGCCAAGGGAACAACGGGGGAGGCCAACCGGGCCAGCAACGTCAGGGCCAGCAGAGCCAACGACAGGGTGACGACCAGAAACGCTGTTTCGCCTGTGGCCAGCTAGGACACTTCAAGAGGGAGTGCCCGCAGAGGGGCAGGGGCCAGCAGCAGGATGCCCAGCAGGGGCAACAGGGTCAGATGCCGCCAGCAGCACCAGCTCCACCCGCCCCACAGCAGCAGGGGCAGATGCACTACGGACGTGTGTATAACGTTCGGGATGTTCCCAATCCTCCAGCACAGCAGGCGCCGCCAGCGGTAGAGGGTATATTTTTCATTCATGGGCATGAGGGTAGCATTTTTTTTGATACGGGAGCATCACATTCATTCATTAAATCTAATTTTTCTAAACGGGCTGGGCTGTTAGAGACAGCGGGTGGCCTCTGTATGAGTGTAGAGTCACCAGTAGGCAGCGGGGCTTTGATTCGCTCGATTTGTCGAGGAGTAGACATTTTGATTGGGAGGCTTAGTTTAGTAGCAGACCTCTTAGTGTTAGATATGGAGGGGTATGATGTCATCTTGGGCATGGATTGGTTGGCAGGTTACCGGGCTACGGTGGATTGTTATGAGAGGACAATCGTGTTCTCCATTCCGGGACAGGAGATGTTCCCGATAGCAATGCCGCTTCCTGAGGGAGGGTCGCGCACTCACTTATACTACATTGAGGAGGAAACCTCACAGGAGGTGGTAGTTCCTTTAGACTCTATTCCTGTAGTGAGGGACTTTGAGGATGTATTCCAGGAGATACCAGGATTACCACCCAGCAGAGAAATCGAATTTGTTATCGATTTGGCACCGGGGACGAGGCCGATTGCTCGGGCACCTTACCGAATGGCCCCTTCAGAGATGCGGGAACTGAGGGAACAGATTCAGCAACTACTGGGTCAGGGTTTTATTTGGCGGAGTACATCGCCGTGGGGTGCGCCGGTGTTATTTGTGAATAAGCGAGATGGTTCACTCCGCTTGTGCGTGGATTACATGGAGCTGAACAAGGTGACGATACGGAATAAATATCCGTTGCCTCGGATTGATGATTTATTTGACCAATTGAGAGGGGCGTCTTATTTCTCCAAGGTCGACTTGAGGTCAGGGTATCATCAACTGCGTATCCGAGAGGGCGATGTTCCTAAGACCGCTTTCTTGTCGCGGTATGGATCATATGAGTTCAGGGTAATGCCCTTCGGGCTCACCAATGCACCAGCAGTGTTCATGGATCTAATGAACAGGGTTTTCAGGGAGTACCTAAATCAGTTTGTCATCGTGTTCATTGATGACATCTTAATCTACTCGCGCACCGAAGAGGAGCACGCAGAGCATTTGCGCATGGTTTTACAGACACTGAGGGATCATCAGCTCTATGCCAAATTAGAGAAGTATGGATTTTGGCTACAGGAGGTACAGTTCCTTGGTCACGTCGTGTCAGATCAGGGTATTGCAGTGGATCCGAATAAGGTGTCGGCGGTGAGGGAGTGGGGACAGCCCACGACACCGACCGAGGTGCGCAGTTTTCTGGGTTTGGCCGGTTACTACAGACGATTCATTAAGGGATTCTAAAAAATTGCAGGACCTTTGACGAATCTGACTCGAAAAGGGATACCTTTCAAGTGAAATGATAGTTGTCAATTAGCGTTCGACGAGCTAAAGGACAAGTTGACTTCTGCACCCGTGCTTGCATTGCCAAAGGGAGGGCTAGAGTATCGAGTTTACACAGACGCATCCTTAAGGGGTCTTGGGGGTGTGCTCCAGCAGGAGGAAAGGGCTATAGCTTATGCTTCCAGGAAGCTAAAGCCCCACGAGAGGAATTGCCCCACTCACGACCTAGAGTTGGCAGCGGTCATTTTTGCTTTGAGGATATGGAGGCATTATCTTCTAGGAGAGAAGTTTACTCTATTCACGGATCACAAGTCACTTCAGTATCTCTTCACATAGAAGGATCTGAATATGAGGCAGAGGCGGTGGCTAGAATTCGTGAAGGACTACCAGTTTGATATTCAGTATCGTCCTGGTAAGGCCAATGTGGTAGCAGACGCATTGAGCCGAAGGCCGACTGGGGAGATATCAGAGGTATGGAAAGCGAAGTGGAGAGAGCTTCAATATGAGGATGACGTAGCCAAAGCTTGCATGTCAGCTTTATCCATCACACCCGAGATCATTATGCGAGTTGTGAAGGCTCAGGCAGAGGATCAGATTTGCCGGGATAGGGTGGGCCAGTTGTTAGCTGAGGGAGCAGATGGTTACTCGATTAGCTCAGAAGGAGGCCTACGCTTTAATGGGAGGTTAGTGGTGCCAGAGGATGAGGATTTGAGGCACGCTGTTATGACAGAATCCCATGGTTCGAAATTTGCGGTACATCCCGGTGAGGATAAAATGTACCAAGATATGAGGAGGAAGTATTGGTGGACAGGGATGAAACGGGACATAGCGGAGTTTGTTTCGAAATGTACCACGTGTCAGCTTGTGAAAGTTGACCACCAGAGACCATCAGGGATGCTACAGCCGTTAGAAATTCACGTGTGGAAGTGGGAGAGCATCTCCATGGACTTCATCACAGGGTTACCTGTATCGCAGAGGGGTCACGACTCCATATGGGTTATTGTGGATCGGTTGACTAAGGTGGCCCACTTTTTTTCGGTACGCACAGACTTCGAGACGATGCGTTATGCACAGATATTCATAGCAGAGATTGTTAAGCTGCATAGAGTACCTATAAATATTGTATCCGACCGAGACAAAATCTTTGTCGCCCACTTTTGGCAGAGCTTTCAGGAGGCAATGGGCACGGAGTTGCGCTTGAGTACAGCGTATCACCCACAGACTGACGGGCAGACTGAGAGAGTTAACCAGATGCTGGAAGACATGCTCCTAATGTGCATTTTGGACTTCGGGGGAGGATGGGAGAGATATCTCCCTTTGGTAGAATTTGCGTATAACAACTCTTACCAATTCACGATTGGCATGGCACCGTTTGAGGCACTGTACGGGAGACCTTGTCGTTCACCCATTTGTTGGTTAGAGGTGGGGAACAACAAACTCTTGGGGCCGGAGATTATTCAGGAGACATCTGCCAAGATAGATTTGATTCGAGGAAGAATTCGGATAGCTCAGGACAGGCAAAAGAGTTATGCTGATGTTTCTCGAAGACATGTAGAGCTAGAAGTTGGGGACCAGGTTTTAGTCCGGGTATCCCCAATGAAAGGGGTGATGAGGTTCGGCAAGAAGGGTAAGTTAGAACCGCGATACGTAGGACCTTTCCCTATTATTGAGAGGGTGGGACCGGTGGCGTATAAGCTTGGGTTACCAGAACATCTTCAGCGGATACACGATGTATTTCATGTGGCATCGCTGAAGAAATATCGAAGGAGCGAGAGAGCCTTTTGGCACATTCCACTCGAGGAGATCGACTTACAGCCAGACATCTCATATGAGGAGAGGCCGGTAGCCATTCTGGATCATAGTGAGCGGAAATTACGATCCAAGGTTGTTCCATTGGTTAGAGTACAATGGGGTCATCACAATGTTGACGAGTCTACCTGGGAGCGGGAGGAGGATATGCGGGAATAATATCCAGAGCTTTTCAACGCAGGTATGATCTAATTTCGGGGACGAAATTCCTTTATAAGGGGGGGAGTATGTAACACCCCGTATTTTTGGTACATTTAAAATTTAATTAATTCGGAAATTCTAAATTACTAGTGTGTTGTAATTTAAAGAAATAATTATGGTAGAATAATATATAAATATTAATCTGGGATTGAATGGTTAATATTTAAGGAAAATTTATTTACTAAGTGAATAGTAATAATGTAATTACGTCGTCTCGAGTATTAATGACGAGGTATGTACTTATCATATCTGGAAGTCGGTATAGACTATATTGGGTGGGGGATAAGTATTTTTATAATTTAATTCGGATGCAAATTCTGAGTGTACAGTTGAGTCCGGATGGGCCGAGATAGTCGGAAAAGTGTACCCGGGGGTAGTAAACGGGTCACGGGACGTTTTTAGACATAGTCGGGCCCATTCGGGGGCATTTAGGTCACCTGGGCTTGGCCCATTAGTCAAAAAATGGGAATTGAATGATTAACCTAATAAAAAGAAATTAGGACATGGCTGAGCTTAATTAGAAAAAGAAAGTAAAGGGTTAGGAAACCCTAGCAGCAGCCAAAGCCATTTTGGGGATCTCAAAGAACCAACAAGGTCATCTTCAACCTTGGAATCCATCGCAAATTCAGACACTACGAAACCTAAGGCAAGTGAATAACTTGCAATAGCATTAAATCTGTCTTTCAATTCATATTTGTGTGCTGTTATGAATTAAAAAAATTCGTTTTAGGGTTTCATGGTATAAACATGGGGTTTTGATAATACAAAAGAAAACATGAATCTGATTTGCCCGAATTTATGAGGAATTATGTAAAATCTGATATTGGAGTATTGTTGTGTATCTGTTAGAATGATATCCAGATAAATTAGAACGAATTTGATGAAGAAATTTGGAGTAAAAATGTTTTTAAGGAAAAAGATAGATTTTTCCCCAAAATTTTGAATCAGTAGTTTATGGACGAATTGATGATTGTTGTGAGCTTTCTGGGTAATCCTAATAAGGTTTCTAATAGGTATTGGTGTTAAGGAGGCTTAAAACTCTTGTTAGAAGAGATTAGGGTTTAAGGAATTCCGTCCATGGCTGCCCTGTCTTCGCGAAGAAGACGAAGACCTGTTCGATCGATCGATCGACGGTCTGGGGTCGATCGATCGACGGTCGCCAGAATCTGGAAGTTTCGCCAGTTGATTATATAAGAGGAAAATTTATATATATAAAAAAAATCTTATGTAATTAATTATGGAGAAATTAAATACATGAGTTTAATCTAATTAATTGTAGATAAATTAATTAGGGTTTGAGGCTAATAAATTAGAGTCGGGAATTTTGACTCGGGTAAATTTATTTTGGGCTACGAGAGTAAGTCCAAATTTATGGTGGGGGCGACACCAAAAATAACTAAATTAATTAAAGTGCAATTTAATTAATATTTAGAGTTGGACCATAAACTCTTAATAATTTTAATAGGCTTATGTTACGAATTTTAGCGAACGGTATAGCCGGGACTTTTATATTTATATATACGGAGGCGATAGTATATATATATGGTGTGCACAATTAATATCAGTGATTAGATATTTGATACTATAGTGCTATAGGGGGAGGTTGCGCGTAGTGGATGAATCCCCTAGCTTGAGGAGTAGGGTGAGTATATTCCCGAGGTCATAGCGTCCGTTATATGGGTGAGGGACATCTCACTTTCAGGGAAGGAATATGACCGCCTCCAATTATTTATTTTTATCAAGTTGGTGTGAAAATTCTGACTTGGGATAACTAGGCTATGTGATTATACCTAGTGGGATAGCACTTTATAGAATTTACATTCCGGGAGTATTTTGTATGCAAGTTGTTATTTATATTACAGTACGATTGTTAATGCTGAAATATGATTATAAGTATATAATTGGGTAATTAATTATATACGGGTTATTAATGAAAAATATGAGTTATTTCACATGTATAACAAGTGTAGAAGTTATATGAATTTAAAAAGGAAAATGATTTAGTTAAGTTGATGTTACTAATAACTTAAAAATCCTAATCACAACATACTCAGTTAGAGTAGGGTGGGTATAAAGGAACTTTGTTAATTATCTAAGTCATGAGACGAATAACTAGGTAATTTAATTAAAGTGTTAGTAGTGTATAATAGAGGAAGGGTAAGGAAGTCCTCAAGAGAGTGCGATATTAACTAAAAATATGAAGAGCATGCATATTTATTTATTACTGCAAGTTAATCATTTGTTAAATGTTTTTCAAATGTTTTGGGTACTAACCCTTGCTATAAAAACTTTTAAAAACCCTTTTAGGTGTCCAGCCACAGGGACGCCAGCCTTGATTATATTCCAGGGATCCGTTGCTGCAGCATATGTGGATGTTGCGTGGTTTTGATAGACGCCTCATTCTTCATTCTTAATGTAGAAGTTCATGATTAGTATTCGAGCTTGTTGCTCACTTTCCATTTATTTGTATTAGACTTGTTGGGAGTTTATTCTTGTCTTTATGGGATTTATTACTTGGACCGTTGGTTTATTCGGTCAATTATATTTTTACTTGTGGATGATTAATTCAGTTATCTGTGATTGTTATGTAGTTTTATATTCCGCATGGGTTTTGTTTAAATAATGAAAGATGTATAATTGGCACCAGTCTATTTTCTCACTTAGGTGGTTAGTAATTTAATATGACGACAGTGATGCTAAGAATGGACCAAATGAGAATCCTGTTCTAACTTGATTTAGGACTGATCACCCGGGATTAATTAGGCGGGGTGTCACAGATGGTATTAGAGCATCATTACCATCCATAGTCATAAGTCAACGTGAAAAAAACTTGTCTTGGAATGCCTCATTGTATTTCCTAGGAGACGATTCATGCTTTCCTAGGATCATTATGAAATGATCACCCCAAACACTAATAATTCAGGATGAATCTTGATACTCCCACTACGGTGTGGCACGACTTTCTATCCAATATAAGTGACATATTTATCCTAATCATCGGTAATTCTCCCACTACTACGTTGGAGTGTATTATCAATATTAGGCTGTATTTCATCCTGTACGGGTGATCTATCAACATTGGTAATATGATGTTCTATCATACCTTATTAGTCAAACTTATATTAGGGCCCGTAATTTATTAAATGATCTTCTTACAAGAATCTTTCATTGATGAAATCAAGGACCTTCTTGTACTTAGGAGTATGATATAAACTCATATGACCTATATGATAACCAATGATGAGACATACCTATTTCCTTAACTTTAACTTCATTGGCTTATTCCACAGTACGAGTGTTGGGCACCCCAAATCCAAACATGCACTAGAATGAACTTACGTCACTTCTATGTTCAATGGTAGTTGAATAGATCGATTAAAAAGAAACTAAACTAGAATGTATATGCCCATCTCTTACATAAAAATCCTAATAAGAATGTTACAATCCAGAATAACTTACCATAGACCTTATCATATCTAAAAGAGCCTTGTTCCTTTCTTTCCTCTACATCACTTCGAAATGTAATACCGGAAGTAGACAGCTGGGATAAAATCCCATCCTCCAATAATTAATCCCTTAACTATCTTAAGATGTAAACACCTCTATGATCAGATCTTAGAATTTGGATTAGTTTACCTTAACCGTGATCCAACTTGGCCTTGGAAACTTTGAACTAATCAAAGAATTCAGACTTGTGGTGTATTAGGTAAACACATCCATATTGTCAAGTAGTCATCATTGGAATCGATGAAGCAAAGCCCCCTCTTGATCGGATAGTCATCGAATCATACTAATCGAAGCGAACCACTTTTAATACATATTTGGCTCTTTAGATTTGGGTTGTGAAGGTCTGCTTGGTCATTTTACCTCTAAACATAATTCAAGACTAAAAGTGCCTTCGTTTCCAATTAACTCAGTAGTCCATTTTCAGTCAGTCTTCTAATTCCTTTTTGAACAAAACAATCTAAGCGTAAGTGCTAATAATGTGTTTGGTTCTACAAGGAAACTTTCTCTTTAATGATATTTTTCCATAAAATATACAATTTAGTATTTAGCAGTATTAAGCGCCAAACTTTATAATGTATAAATTATTTCCCAATGTATCATGAACAAATAAAAGATATCCAATTTTTGTAAAGTGAATCGAATATTTCTTCAAAACCAATTTAGAAAATCAAAACCAATTTTTCTAAAAAATTAGGAATATGAATTAATATACCTATATTAACTTTATGTATACACCAATATTCATAAGAATATACCACCGCTGGGACCGATGTTTTATTCTAATTTTTCATAACTAGGACATCTCTCTTTAAAGTAATTTTTGGTTTAACCAGAACCTTTGCAATGGGTTGCAGTCCTGATTTGTGGTTCTTAAATCTACATACCAGGAAACCATAGAATGGACCATAAATTATGCTTTACTTTTAAGAGATAAACCATCATTATGTCCTTTTCCTTACAAAACAAGGGAAAACCAGACAATCATGCTATTAAAGCTCTAATTACTTCTAGTAAGAATACCAACCTTTCATCTATCTCATTACTACCATGGAATATGAACCTTCCTTAACCTAAACCGTTGTATCTGATACTTAGTTTTATCCTCCTATCTCCCTTTTGGGAGGGAAGTAAAGCTCTTCTCAAATAACCAACTCCATCCTTTGGCTACTGATGGTCCTCACTTTCGGATTATAAAATGGTATTGGGTTTCCCCACCATGTCTAATTCAAAAAATACTTAGTTCAATCAATGATTGAAATCATTTCAAGAACTAATTCTTACTTGTGTATAATCAAATAATAAAAATGTTAATAAATTCTCATTGGTTAATTATTTAAAATCAAATATGTACATATAGAACTTCCCTGTGTGTGTGTGTGTGGGGGGGGGGGGGGGGGGGATCGAGCATATGTAACACTTAATTTAAAATAATTATTAATGTGGGTTAGACCATTTATATCCCCTTACACTACACCAAAATAAGCGGATATCGTGGCAAGCTGGTCACATCTTGATCCGTGACTAGTGGGTCACGACCCAAAGCCATGACCATCATGAAAATACACGTGACTAATTCTATGACCGTAAACTTCTATGACCTAAATTGGAGCTGGTCATGGCCTAGGTTTATGACCATATTGGGTCACGCCTATGGTCCGTGGCCATCATGGTAGCAAAATTGTGCCAAAATTCCCTCCAACTGTTGTCACGATTATTGGCCTTGACTATGTCCACGACCATGGCTAAAATTCCCTATAATATGGTCACGACTTTGGGCTATGACCATTTTGAATTGGTCACGACAGTGGGTCACAGTCACGGGGCATGACAAGTCCAATTATGATGACATGGTCATGGATGATGACGTGGAAAAAAAGGGGTAATGATAGGTGGTAACGACCCCGAGTCATGACCAACCTCTTTATTTATAAACCCAATGCCCTTCAGCTATTTCATATACAAACACATTCTCTCTCTCTCAAATCTCAAGCCCTCTCTGTCTTCAGTTTCCTTCCTCTCCCTCTCACTCTCTTAGGTAACATTCTCTCTCTCTCTCTCTCTCTCTCTTTATATATATATATATATATATATATATATAATATGTGTGTATATATATGTGTGTATTTGTGTGTGTTTTATGTAAAAGATATTCTCCTCCATGGACCAATGATGAATGAACACCTGTCCTCCTACATGGCTGACCAACTGCCTTGATCGACTTCAGAGATTCTTAGTTGACTGGAATACCGACCAACTCTAGAAGACTAACCAACAAGAATATCGATAGTTGCTTGGCTGGGACCCAACCATCACTGAATTCTAATAGTTTCATGTATTGTATATAGATGTAAACGCCTGTCAATATAAAGGCGCTCCATCTCTAGGGTTTTACACCCATATAAGCACGAATGACTCCCTTAACTCAAGGGAAACTTGAATCAATCATATGCACACCATATTGAGATATTGTAAACCCTACTAAATAAAATCAACAGTGGACGTAGGCTATTTTACATCAGAACCACTATAAAACTCTCTTCTCCTGTGTATGATTTGAGTTACTTACTATGTTTTTATTTGTGATTATAAATATGAATTTAGTCTATTTTTAGACATCAAAAGATTGGCGCCGTCAATGGGAACATTTGTCTATCATCGTTCTCTACTATTTGCTTCTTTTCTTTGCCTTTAAATAAATGAATGACCAAGAAAATAGCGCTAAGAATGAAGGTAATACTGTTATTCCATCTGCTCCTCCTAATGTGGCAGAACTATCGGGAATTCTGCTCAACCTTGCTAGAGGGCAAGAAGCCATGCAAAAGTCTGTTAAGCAATTAGCTTTCACTATACAAGCTAAGTCTTCCAGTTCTATTATGCCACCTCCATCATCTAGATAGGAAAGGAGTTCTCATTCTCATTCTTCTCATGATATGTCATACCGTCCCGAGGTAACTTCTTCATTTTGATCAACAAATTACTGTGATGGTAGATCTTTTTCCAAATAAAGACCAAGTGTCTTAGAGAGGCTAAGCAGGGAATCCGCTTTTAATCGTCTAGGCCCCCGAGTAATTAGAGGGCATCATAGGGAGTAGGAACGTCATTATGAATATCGAGAAGAATCCATAAGATTTTGATCCAGTATGAGGGGCTCTGTTTGTATCGAGCATATCTCTCAGGAGGAGAGCTCAGCACATAGGCACAACAAAGCTGCTAAATCTATTTCGACCAAATCTAGACCAGAAGAACAACCCTAGAAAGGATCCATGCAGTAGTTAGAAGATAGGCTAGGTGAAATGGCTAAAACTAAAAATCCATTACTAAGGAGTTTCATTAAATTCTCACCTTTTATTTCGTCTATCATGAACTACCTTACTCCCTCCAAGTTCAATCCAGTAGTGGTTACTCCCAAATATAATGGGAAAGCTGATCCAGTCTTGCACATAGAGAAATATCAACTGTCGGCATCTACTTAGTGCCTAATGAGATGAGATGTAGAGCTTTCTCTCGTTTTATCACAGGGCTAACCCAAACCTGGTATAATAATCTCCCAAGAGGTAAAATCTCTAATTTTCTTCAGTTAGCTAAGTTGTTCATAGATAATTTTATTTTGGGGCTAAGCTAAAAGTGTCACTCTTTTTTGACCATGCAAAAAAAGTCGGGAGAAAACACTAGAGAATATATTACGCATTTTAATAATGAAAACTAGAGGTAGTGAAAATAACCATTGCAACACTTATGAGTGGGTTGCTCGCTAAAGATCTCTACTATGCTTTGGTGAAGAATCCACCCAAAACCATGACATAATTAATGGCTAAGGCTATAAAAATAATGAATGACGAGGAAGGTATGGTATCCAAGGAAGCTCCTCAGACCAAGGGTCAAGGTGAGAAAATCAATTATAATTCTTTCAAGAAGGACCAGAAAAATAAAAAATTGGATCAGATCAAGAATGATGATGAATATGCCTCGCTCAATAAGGGTGTTCACCCTATCCCGGAGGAAATAAAAGCGAATAGATAATTGAATTGTCCTGGAAAGTTGAAGACACGCCCTAATAAGAGGGATAAGTTCAAATACTGTGATTTCCACACGGATCATGGGCACAACACCAACAACTGCATTGAAATAAAGAATGAGATTGACAATATTTTTCGATGGGAAAAATTGAGTATGTTATTGATCGAAATGGCA
Source organism: Sambucus nigra (assembly GCA_949130495.1). Lineage (NCBI taxonomy): Eukaryota > Viridiplantae > Streptophyta > Magnoliopsida > Dipsacales > Adoxaceae > Sambucus > Sambucus nigra. The sequence continues at coordinate 194,590,319 of OX422220.1, forward strand.
ATCGAAATGATCGAAAGAGGTCTAAATCTCCAGCCCGAGTAAGGGACGACAACAAAAGAGCCAGAAACGATGATTTTGAGGAAAATCCAGACCTGCCAAAGAAGCCTGATAAGCCAGAGGTGGAAGTCGGCATGATATCCTTTGGATGCCACTTCATCGCAGTAGGAGATGCGAGAGGGGGAGATGTAATAACATTAAGGAAAGCCTATTTGAATGAAATCAATGCCTGCCCAACTATCAGACATATTGATATGGCTGAATCTAGTGATAGTCGTCCGAAGAAAGTCAACAGAGACAGGCTGGTGATCGAATTCTTTAAAAATGATCTAAGTGGAGTCCTTTATCCTCATGATGATCCGTTAGTTATCACTTGCAGAGTTACATGGATCTTGGTTGTCAACGGGAGTTCAACTGATATAATGTTCATAACTCTTTCCAAAGGTTAGGACTGAAGGACAGTAAGTTAGAACCATACCATAAACCTCTCATTGTATTTATAGGAGAGGAAGTATACTCATTGGGAACCATCAAGATGGAAGTCTTAGTCGGCACATGACCGACAAGTCAGAGAGAAAGAATTCGCTTCTTTGTGTTAGATAAAAATATCCCGTCAGCTTATAATATCACCATAGAAAGAGTGGGAATAATGCAGTTAGACGTCATGCCATCTACAGTGCATCAATGCATGAAATTTCCAATAAATTATGGAGTCGGTATAATAAATGGCGATAAAAAAGACAATAGAGAATGTTATTATACTTCGACCTACCACTAAGAAATAAAAATGAAGGGTACAACCACTTTCCACATTGACACTCTAAATCCTCGAGAAGAAAAAAAGCTGGTAAATGGGAAGGTTATGGAAGATACAGAAGTTGTGATACTGTACGATGAGAAGCCAAAAAAACCACCTAGATTGGTTCGATATTATCTCATTCTCTCAAAAATGAATTAATTGCATTACTTAGAGAAAGGAAAAATGTATTCACTTGGAGCCATGAGGATATAATGGGAATTAATCCAAACTTCATATGCTATGAACTCAATATCTATCCAGGATCTAAGTTGAACAATCAAAAGTGAAGAGTCTTAAGCCCCGAGAAGAATACAACAATCTAGGAAAAAGTGGAGAAATTACATCGAGCACAGTTTATTGAAGATGTCAAGTACCCTAGTTGGTTGGCTAATGTGGTAATGGTCAAGAAGAAAAATAACAAATGGCGCATGCGTGTTAACTTCACAGACCTTAATAAGGCATGTCCAAAAGATCATTTTCCTTTACTCAGGATTGATCAATTGGTCGACGCTACAACAGGGCATGAGTTACTCAGTTTTATGGATGCTTATTCTGGTTATAATCAGATTAAGATGAGACTTGAAGACAAGTAAAGTACTTCTTTCATTACCATCCGAGGAACTTATTGTTACAATGTCATGCATTTGGGTTAAAGAATGCTGAATCCACTTATGAGAGATTAGTGAACAAGATTTTTGAAGACCAGATTTACAAAAATATGGAAGTGTATGTAGATGATATACTCACAAAGTGAAATTTTTTTTGCTGACCACATTACGAACTTGGCTCAAACCTTTGATCAACTGGAAAAATATCATATGAAGCTCAGCTTAACCAAATGTATCTTTGGGGTACATGCATGCATGTTCCTAGGGTACATTATCAATCAAAAGGGAATAGACGCAAACACAACCAAAATTAAAGCTTTGCTCAAAATACAGTCCCCGACCACCAAGAAAAAAGTTGAAAAACTAGCAGGAAGAGTAGCTGCCTTGAACCATTTTGTCTCCCAAGCAACTGATAAATGTCTTACATTCTTTAAGGTGCTTATAAATACCTTTGAATAGAATGAAAAATGTGATAAAGCCTTCCTAGATTTGAAGAAATACTTGGGCTCGCACCCACTCCTTTCCTGATCAGTTATGGGAGAATAACTATATTTGTACTTGGCTATTTCAGAGTCAGCTGTCAGTTCAACTTTAATCTGACTAGATATAGGAGTTCAAAGGCCAGTATACTATACTAACAAGGCATTTCGAGGAGAAAAAATTAGATATCTAAGCTTGGATAAGTTAGCCTTAGCTCTTATTGAAGCCTTTAGGAGGGTGAGGCTATACTTCCAAGCCCACACCATTGTTGTCTACACGGATTTGCCTTTGCGACAAGAACTGGATAAACTAGTAAAGTTTGGAAGGTTAATGTTCTAGGTAGTTGAATTGAGAGAGTATGAAGTTATTTATGAACCCAGAGTTGCAATAAAAGGCCAAGCAATGGCATACTTCATTACCGAATTCATATATGCAGAGGATTAACATAATCCACATTTGCCTGCGGAGTAGACTTCTACGAAAGAGAGCTTTACTCAAAAGAAAATAGAGGTTGTATATGATCAACCTCATTTGTCACCTTCTAAAAAAAACTCCAATAAAGAAAGAACATGTTCAAGAATGGAATGCTAGCAAAATAATAGTTCTCTGATGACATTCTAATCTGGCAGTTATTTATAGATGTATCCTCATGTGCTACTGGAAGTGGAGGCGCCATTATCAACACTCCGAATAATTTGGATATGGAATATGCTTTGAGATTCCAATTCAAGGCTTCCAATAATGAGGCCAAATATGAAGCATTTATCACAGGATTGGAATTGGCTTCTTCATTGGGAGCTGATCAGGTGTTGGTACATTGTGATTCACAACTAATTATCAATAAAATGTAGTAAATTTATGGCGTCAAAGGGAAAATTATGATGAGATGTCATAAAAAAACAATGGAGATTATTTATTTATTTATTCAATTCAGTCAAGATGGTAAGGATTCCCAGGTTAGAGAATGCTCGAGCAAATTCTTTTACTCAGCTTGCTTCCGTAATTCCATCAGAACTAAGGTGAATAATCCCAGTGGAAATTATTATCCATAGAAAGCATTGATAGGATAAAAATTAGTGTCATATTTGTGGACTTAGGTACCTCATGGATGGACCCGATTAGAGAATATATTAAAAGAGGAATACTTCCATCCAACAGAAGGAAGCCAGAAAAATGAGGTACAAATCAACCAGTTATGTGTTGGAAAAAGGTATCCTGTACAGGAGAGGATACAGTATTTCACTACTTCGTTGTGTTCATCTAAACGAAGTAAATGATTTGATCAAAGAGGTGTATGAAGGCTCATGTGAATCTCCCACAATCGGGAGGTTTATAGGATAACACATAGTTATCCAAGGTTACTACTGGCCAACGATGAAAGCAAATTGTATCACTTTCACCAAGAAGTGTGACAAATGCCAGAAGTTTGCTACCATCCACAGAATACCAGGAGAAAGTATAACACCCATCACGTCTCTATAGCCTTTTTCTATATGGGTAATTGACCTGGTCTATTCATTGTCAATTACCAAAGGAAGATTCTAGTACCTAGTTGTAGCTGTTGATTATTTCACCAAATGGGTGGAGGCTAAGCCCTTAGTTGATATGCCTTATCACAGAGTTTTCCAGTTCATATGGAAGCATATCATTCAAAATTATGGCATGCCCTATTCCTTCTTCAGTGACCATGGCACTCAATTTGATAATGAAGAATTTAAAGAATACTAAATTAGGTCTGGCATCCAGAAACTTCATTCGGCACCTGAGCACCCACAGTGTAATGGCTAGACATAAATGACCAACAAAACCCTGCTAGACGGGTTGAAAAAAAGGTTGAATGAGTCCAAAGGAAACTGGATTAATGAAATCCACAGCATCCTTTGGGCATATAGGACTACTCCCAGAACAGTAATATAAGAAGCTCTATACAAGCTAGCCTTTGGCACCGAGGCAATAGTACCAGTGGAAATAGGTCTGCCGACTTATAGGGTTTTGAACTTTGATTCCCCTAAGAATGACCTCATGAGGAGAGTAGATTTGGACATAATAGAAGAGGTCCGAAAAGATGCTGCTATTCGGATGGTTGTCTACCAATAAAGGACTATAAGGTTTTATAATCGAAGGGTCAAGTCGACCAACTTGAAGTAAGGAGATTTGGTACTCAAGAAATTAATTTAGAAGAGCAATAAGTTGGAGCCTAATTAGCATAGTCCATACTGTATCTCGACGATTATCTGACTAGGAACTTATCACTTGGAAACTCTGAAAGGGGAAGAATTCAAGAATCCTTAGAACGCAGGCCATCTGCACAAGTATTATCAGTAATTTTGTTTTTAAATTCAATCCTTAATGTAATAGATTATTCAAGTTAATGAGATTTCAGGTTTTCTCCATTATACATCCTTTTTGTGTCTTGTTTTTTGGAGTATGGTGGCTACAACTTAAATTAATAATTATTGACCAATTTTAATTTAAAATTTTTCAACTTCAGAAAAGTTTCAAAAAAGTTCCTTGCCGAACGAATATGGTTCAAACTTTTCCAATTTTAGAAAAAATCTTTAAAAAGTTCCTCGCCGAACGAACATGGTTCAAACTTTTCCAATTTTAATAAATTTCATTAAAAGTTCCTCGCCGAACGAACATAGTTCTAACTTTTCCACCTTCAGAAAAGTTCTTTAAAAGTTCCTCATTATAAATGTTTTAAAGTACATGGTTCAAACTTTTCCAACTTCAGAAGAGTTAAACTTCATGTATAATTTGTCCTCGGCAAGTCACAAACAAGAAGGCAATTAGATTTCTTAATTAGAGGAATTTACTCGACCAGGTTAAAATACTGGAATAATACATTCCTAATACACTTAGTCGCCATCGACAATTAATGCTACAACTTGGAATAATAAAGCTATTTGCAGTTTTATTTAAGTGCATTAGTCGAATCTAAGGTCGTACAAATGATTCAAAAATGAATCAAATATTAAACATTTGAGTAGGATATTTAGTCTGTAAGATGATTAACAAGTCAAGGCTACCTAGTCGGCATAAAGATTAATATTAACCACAAGATTGAATAAAGAGAACTCAATCAAAACTAATTTATTGATAAAAATGTATTACAATAGCAACAATTGATCAAAATACAATACAAGAAGGATAAAATTATTCTATTGGATGTTTTCCTTATGCCTTGTCCATTCCTGCAGGAGGATCATCAAGGGTATATGGAGAATTTATTTTGTTGAAATCTCTTAACATTTGTCTATAGCTTCTGCTCGGCCTATCACGCAAATGAGGAGGACGAGCTATCTCACACTCATCATGGAGGCCAAAATCTCCCAAATATTTACTTATCAGGCATTGTGGAATGGCATCTGGCGGAATCCATCTCCTATCCAACTTGAGGGAGGGTTGTCACAATCCAAAAGGCTAGTGTTGTTATAGTGCCATAAATCACTATTTTGATCAGACTTCAGCAAGATCAACAAGTTGGTCCATCTCCATTTGTAGCCTTCATGATTGCTTTGGGCAAGATGGTCATCCAGGTGAATCAAGGCCTCATTATACCCATCCATCCAAACTTCCCTTGGATGCTTGTGAAAATGGAATGTTAGCTTATCCATTTGTTATTGAAGTTTTTTAAGGACAACATCTTTGGATTTTAACAGGGTAGCTTGATCGAAAAGAGTTTTCTTAGTTCTCTATTCCTTAATAGTTAGCCGAGAAACTATACTTTACCTGGAAGTTTACCCAGATTTGGTATTTTTCTTCTACAATGGTTCCAATTCCTTTAATAGTCTTGCATTCTCAGTCTCTAAGAAGGAAACATCCTCATCTGGACCAACAATGACTGATCTCTTCAACTTGTCAAGTTCATCCCTCAGAGCATTATTTTTCGCTCCAGTATTGCAGCAATTGCTCGGGCATTTTACAAATATTATTTTAAAGATAATTATCTCTTGTGTAGAGAAGAAGTAATATCTTTTAACTTTTGGTTAAAGCCAGAGCCTTCACTTAGTGCCTCATACTTGGCCTCATAATCAACATGGAGTAATGCCTTGGACGTTTTGTGATCTTCCAACATTTTTTAATCATCTCATAGTAACCAACATTATTTTCCACTACTCTATCCAGGAGACAGTGGAGATAAATATAAGACTCATTCACTTGATCAGAAGTTTTTGGGCCGAGCAACCATGATAAATCTTCCTCGGACAAAGGGACATGGCCAGCCTCAAAAAGATTTCTTCACTGCCTAAGAAGGTCGAATTCAACAGAAACAATGGCCTTCTTCTTGGAATCAAACTGTAAAGTCATAAGTATATGAGTTTGTGGGATAAATGCAGAGAAGTAGATAATATAGAAAATGATAAACCATGGAGAAATAAAGAACATTCAAAGGCATAAAGAGTTAGACAAGGAAAATTGTTCTTTCATGGATTAATTGTTTAAGTATAATAATTGATACATTATCAAGAAATGAAAGACAAAGAGTAAGATGGCTAATAAGGAGTTATACCTTTTCTTCGTCCTTGGCCTGGTCGTAACTAGTAGCAGGTTGTTTGATACTAGCATTTGGCACCACTGAAGAATCAAGGGGCTTCACAGAAGACTCTCTAGACCCCTCCTCGTCATCAAACTCCTCATCCAGGTTATGAGGAGTACCGAGGTCCTGCCTTTGGAAGAATTCAAAATTTTCTTTTGTGTCGACCACCTTCAGGGCTTCAGTCCAACCTTCCTTAAGGGATAGATTTTTGGCATAATCAATTTGAGCGAAGGCAATAAGAATAACTTTCTCCCAACCTTTATTAAAGGTAACTTTGCCTTTGGCCTTAAAGGAAGTCACCTCAGAAGTCAAGCCCATCACTTTATCTTTAGCAACTTGCACCCTAGTTGTGGCATCCAAAAGGTTCTCCTCGATATCCTTGGCTCTGCCTTCAGCCTCATTGAGATTTTTCTTAATAGCTTTAGATTTTTCCTCGACAGCGTTTACTTGGCCTTCAGCCTCAGTGGCCCTGTTATTATCCTTCTTTAAATCCTCTACCTAGGAATTTTTCTTTGTCTCCAAAGCCTTTTGAGAAGCCTCCAAAGATTGTTTTAGACATTCAAAGGCCTTTTCAACCTCACTAGGAGATGACCTCGATTGGTCGTCCTTCTCCATCATTTGTTTGAAATCAACGAGAATTATAAAAAAAGAGCAAAATACCAGATGTCAGAAAGAGTTCATTAACAAGGAGTAAAAAGTAGAAAATAAAAAAATTACCAGTGCCAAGTTTTGGCAAGCTCTCTCAGTCAGCTTTCGACCCGAATGTGAGGGATGATGCAGCTCTATCAACAGGAAGTATACCAGACTTAATCAGACCCTGGCCAGTCCAGGGTTAATATCAACAGAGGCTAACCCAATGTCAGGGTTAGTCTGAATTTTTCTCATCAACTCTTATTGGTCGGCGATCTTCTTTGTAGCCAATGCTTATTAGTCGAATAAGGTTTTCTGGGAATGTTTTTTAGGATCTGGCAAACCTTTCCTCAACCTTTTTAATTGAGGCTCAATAGGTCTAGTATCATCAACACCAATAAGCCTCTTGTCACTGGCCTGAGACTTCTTTTTAGCTGGATTCTTTGTCGCAATAATAATTTTTTGGGGGATAGAAGATAGAGGTCCATCCATGAAGTTGGATATCTTCTCTTAGTCATGTCTGTGGAAGGAAAGAGGGGGTCTCAAAAATATCAAAAGACTCAAAATAAGAGGAAGTCCCCCCTTGGATTAATTTATCACTAGTAGATTCAGTGGTTGAGGAGGTATTCAAGGTCTTCTTCCAAGTTGATTGTAATATAGGATAACACAATCATTGGTCTGACAAAAAATGAGGTGATAGAACTTTTGTACTCCAATAACAAAGATTCTTCTCCCACTCTTTGGTTAAGTCCCCACAAAAACTTCAATTCTTCAAGGTTGATGTCCCCTTCTTTGGGACACTTTTTCTTACTTTCCTCTGGATAAAAAAATAGATTAGTTAGTTGACAAATGTCAGAAATGCACAATAAAAGAGGTAAAATAAGTTGACAGAATTACAACCTATTTCATTACCTGATTGAGGACATCTGGGACCAGTATAAGATACTCCAGTAGGGAGGGGAACATGTTTCCAGTTCTTTACAACTACGCCATAATCCCAATAGTCCTTATTGGAATTTGGTAGATTTACTACTGAAGCCCTATTGACTTGCCTAGTTTTCAAATAATAGGTAATTTCTCCAACAGTACCCTATTTATAATAGAATATCAAATCCAAAACCCCAATATGGGTCCCATAAAGTTCATTCAACCTATGTACACCATTTACAACCCTCTAAGTGTTGGGTGCTACTCTAGCAGGAACTACATCAAAATATTGGCAAACCTGAAGAAAAAGGGGGTTTGGTGGAAAGGTTATGCCACACTCATCTATGAATAAAGTGGGGATCCAATGACCCTAAAGGAGAGCATACATATCTATGGGACCCTGGTATATCTCTAAATCTACCCAAGGTGGGATTTTCTTTTCTCTTTAAACTCATCTAGTGAACTCTCATCTACAATGGGAACCATGGTGGAAGTAGATAAAAAGATGATAAAATAGAGAAGGGAAAATAAGGCTTATAGGGGATCTAAGACGATGGCAAGAGAAAATTGCAAAAATTGAAGAAAAATGACAATAAATGATTGCACAGAAAAAGCTTGAAGACAAAGCAAGTTCTAAGTTCGAAAGGTTTGAGGTAAAACGAAAGGAGATAAATTTCTTTATATTTATAGGTTGCCTTGATAAATGGGAATAAAATGATTAACTGAACGAAACGTATAGCTACCGCCGACTTCATCCTTTGAACATAATTCAAACTTTTTTAATTTAGTGAGAAAATACCCTAAATCCAAATTTATTAACCAAATTGATGAAATTAATTATGAGATATTGTTATTATTGGCATGCGTTTTATCATGTAGATGATAGAAGGAATACGAGATAATTGTTTGTTGTTGGTTTGGTTGTTGGATGGTGATGTTGGATTGCTTGGATTTATAATACACACGTAATTTCAATCTTTCTCATAATTAACCCTAACAAAATGTGTCTTAACACTTACGACGGGTCCGTATTTGGATTTCACCTTGGTGAGATCCAATACACACGGGTTAAGAGAAGGGTAATGATGAATCAAAATTTTAATCAAAATTATATACCCTTATACCTCATATGTCAAAATGAGATAAACTTAAATTGGATCGATTGAAAAAAAATAATTTGTTATTGATTAATTAATGTCATTATTTGTAGGACTCATATTCACGCCCTTGTATATTTTTCTTAGGAAAAATGAGGCACGTTGATAGTCACTGGCAATAAGAGTACGAGAGGTTGGAATTGGACCGCACTTATACCTCTTTTATTAGTGCACGCCATTTGAAGGGTACTCCTATTTATAGGTATGGGAATAAGAAGATCGAATAATTTAACTACCTTGAAAATCGTTGAGTACATATCTAACAAGAGTACATGTTCGATCGTATTTATTTTCTTTATCAGAAAGCTGGGATGACGTTATAGAGAATATATTCCGCATACATAGCCCTGACCTTGCTTACGCTATTAGAGAAGGTAGAAAACGTTTCACCCATTATTGATACAACTACGTATAGAGAGCATTGACATAGACTATGATATATCATGACATATGCACGTTAAATTGAATCTTGCCATAAGTTGACAAATATAGGATTTCGAGTTCATGTCACTGATATCTTTACATCAATCAAAGATACGCTTCCTCCTAGTTGGCCACATGCATAAATCCATAGGTTTTTAAAAACTAATATCGAATGGATGGAGATCAGACACACTGAACATATTTGAAAGTCTTACTCTGAAAAGGAAGATATATACATATACAAACACACACACACACACACACACACACACACACACACACACACACACACACACATATATATATATATATATATATATATATATATATGTATAAATTTGATTAGTTAGTTATCATTTCATATTATTATAATTATTTAGTCGCTTATTATTTTTTTTTGTAGATAATATCAGGCAAGAATGAACAAAATGTACCAAGTAACGAGGTGACCCCCCAATGAGGATCCTCATCTCTTGCACACCAATGAGAATTCTCATCACCAATTGCTGAGCAATTCTAAACTCCAACATTGGTTCTGTCCACTACTCCAAGTACGACTCCAAGTACGAGTAGACAACAAACACCCGTTGTTCCAACGCCCCCACCTGTAACACCCTGTATTTTTAGGAATATTTAAATTTCACGTGTGCTTGTAATTTAATTAATTTGAGATATAAAGTAAATTGAATAAATATTAATTAGCGAATATTAGATTAATATTTATATGTTATTATATTCACTTATGTGATAAGTAAATGAAAACGTGTTATTTTACATTACGTCATAAGTGAATAAAATCGACGGGTTGGCGGTATCTTATTCGGGACGCGTGCGTGGGGTCGTGTTGGGAATGAAATGGGAAATTGATGTTATGAGACTCAGATGGTGATTCCAAGTGCACGAATGATCCGAAATGGTTCGAGATAGACAAAATTAGGTACTTGAGGGTTGTAATCAGGTTTCGAAAATGTTTTAGGCTATACGAGACTCGTATGGGGTATTCAGGTCAATTTAATATTATCACTCCACCTAATTTAGGGATTAGGGGAATATTAAAGTGTGTGGGATGATGAAGGCATCCACTCCATCATTCTAAATCACCTAATCTTGAAAGAGAGGCAAAAAGACAAGGGAAACTCAAGAGGAAACTGAAGAACATCTTTTCGGGAGGAGATTAGACAATTATGGGCCTTGAATCATTGCGTATAGAGGATCTCAACAAGAAAAATAAGAATTCTTTGTGGTTAGAGGCAAGTGGTTAAACTTGCTTTAATATTTTATGCTTTGTCTTGAATTCATACTATAGTCGGTGAAAATGTGAGTTTTTGGGCGGGATTCACATGTGGGAAAATGGAATTTTTGGATTTAAATCCTTGTGTAGTAAATTGAATATGATTCCATGTTAAATCTAGTAGGATTTGAAATATGAAGATGTGATCTTCAAGAACAAGTATATAAAAATACGAAATCTTAATAAAAAATTAAGAAAGTTAACCATTCTTGAATAAATCATTGAATCCCATGAATTGATTGACTATTGGATGAATTGGGAAGCGGGAACGATTATGATTGGGTTTTGAATTAGTGGAGAGTAAAAATATTGGGTTAGAATGAAGATAAATATTGATATGGTTAATGGGGAATTAGGGAATCCCGTCAAAAAGTAACACGAATACTGCCCATAACAATTCGGCAAGCAAATCGATTCGGGACCGAAAGCTGAATTGATTCGGACCTGCTATGGGAATTAGTTTGGGTTGTTTGGATTTTTTATGAACCGTTTGGGGATTTTGTTAATATAGAGGGTCCGTAATTATTAGGACTTCTAGAAATTAAGTATGTAATTATATTGCCTTTGGTTAGTCGGGAAAAATTCGGGGTGGAATTAGGAGTGTTTAGGATGAACGAGAGTTGAAAGTTGTATTAATAACTAGTGTGAAATTTTGTGAAACAAAGTGGTAAGATTATAGATGATATTTATAATGATTAAGCAAATTTGTAAGATAATTGGGAATTCAAAGTTATATAAAAGTACACATGGGGTATAAGGTAACGTACGTGATTAAGATTAGTGTTGATACTAGTTAGGCTGGGTAGCGTAACTAGGGTGTTTAAAATACATGCGTTAGGTGTGCACTATATATGAGGGGCGAGGAGTATCTCATAGGAGTGAGACATTGGTTTAAATATGAATTATTGCATTATTTATTAATGTATTTTAAAAATTTGCATAATATTTTCAAAAGGTTTTGTGGCTCTGACGCACATCAATATATTTTAAAAACTTTTAGGTTTTCAATTATAAGGGCGTCAGGCTTAGTGATTCTTCCAGTCAGACGATTTTGCGGCAACTGTGGATGCTTGAAGGGATTCATTAGATTCTTTTATATTTGAGATCTTGATAGATTGTACTTCATATTTATTTCAATAATGTCACCCAGATAATTGGTATTTACTGCATTCAAACTCTATCTCATTTTTGTTAGTTGGATAATTGGATTGTTACTATTTATCGAGAGTTATCGATTAATTTATTTATTCCATCTTATTCTGTATCCATTGTACTACTGTGGTGAATGTTGATTTTATTTTTTATATGGTTTTTTATGTGAATGGAAGTTTCATATAAGCAAGTTAACAAGTTTTAACATTTGACACTAAGCCTAATAGGTTATTATTAATTAAATTATTATCGACAGTGATGCCAAGAATGAGAAAGACTGAGATTCCTGTTTTATTTCAGTAGAGGATTGATCATCCGTTATTGGAATAGGTGGGGTGTCACCGATTGTATTTGAGCATCATGTTCTAATGTCCTTAGGATTTATGCAAACTTACTACATTTTTAGCGTTACTTTCACTTTGATGTAGAGCCCTATACTTAGGACTGTTGATTCCTATAGTGGTTTACGTTGTCCTACTATTATATATAAATGGAGTGAATATTATACGAGTTTGGATGGGTTTCATATGCCGAACAGGTTAGGATGACCAACGAGGGCAATTAGGAGGAATGCGGTAGGAGAGGCTAAGTTGGAGCCACAGGCTATTCTGGGGATGATGATCGCAATAGAGGTCGCAACTATTATTGCTCAGGCAGTTAATGTTACGATGACCACCATGAAATAACAGTTTTCCCAAGCACTACTACAGCAGATGATGGCTTCCATTCAGGCTCACCCAGTGCAGTCAGTATGGGAGAGAGGCAAAGGGGCCTTCTATAATGGCCATCCATCGGAGTTTCAGTGAAATGCAAACATTGTATTAGCTAGCCTATGGAAGGAGGACATCTAAAGGAATTTGCGTATGGTTGAGTGCAGTGACACTCAAAAATAAATTTTAGTGACTTTTAAGCTCGTTGGAGCAGCTGTAATACCCCTCCCCATAATTTTAACCATATTCATAGAATTTGGTAATCTAGTACGACTTAGACCTTTTTAGATGGATCTCGAGTCAAATATGGGTAGTTTCGTTGCCTTAGTACTTGTCGAATCAAAGTTTTTACAACTCAAGATTTATTTCAGAAGATTTGGATATCGTTCGAATGAAGGGCATTCTCATTCGAATGTGGCATGTAACGACCTAGGTTTTGAATTATGCTAAAATCTCGTTAGAAGGGTCATTCGAACGAGGTCAGAATCGTTCGAACGAGATATCTGGCCACTTGGGTGCTGAAATCTCATTGGTAGAGTTGTTCGAACGAGATCGAGGGTCATTTGAATGACCAATGCTAGATTTGAAAATCTTATCCTTTTAATGTGCGATCAAGGCATGGTCCATCAGATTTGATGACATGTCGACTTCTCAACGACCCAGATCAGGTGTGGGGTTAATGACTAGATTATCCTTGGCTTAAAGAGTTGGATGTGGGGGTATTTGGGGAATTTAACCCCTTAGGATTTTAAGGAGTATTTAAGTGTAAGATTGCCCATTCTAGGGCATTTTCCAATCATATTTCTCCCATCTCTCTAGCTTGAGAGCTTTCCCCACCCCCAACCACCATACACCACCATTCCACAAACCCGTGTCTCTATATTTCACTAGTGTTTCACCATATACAAGCCTTGTTCACCCATTTCCACCATTGATAAGGAAGAGATACTAATTTTGGAGTTATATTTCGAGGTTTTCTAGGAGAAGATGAAGTGGGTTTCAATGGAGTTAAAGTGTCTCTTGCTTTGGAGCTTAAGAGGATTCATTTGATAACCCCTTGAGGCCACCTTGGGAGGTGGAGATTTCTCCTCCTACCCAACACCACCATTGAAGCCATTAGAGGTGGGTAGACCTTACTTAATGTAAAAGTGTTATTTTTGCATTAGAGTCATGTAGTTAGACTATTTGAGTAGGGAAATAAAAATGTTGTAAAAATGTGGTTTTGTTGAAAATAAAGATGAAATAAATATATCATAGCAAAGGTTGATGTTTTATGAAAAAGGTGTAATTTCTAGGAATATTGATGAAAATATTTTATGAAATAAAATGTTTGAAGATAATGTAATATTTTGATAAACATTGGTGAATTAATGTTTATTGCAAAAATGATGATTTTATGAATAGTAAACATTTGTTGAGATTGAAGAAATAAAATGTCTTTTGTGCCTTAAAATGTGTTTTTTTTGCAAATATAATGGTTTCCCATGATGAAAAATATGTTTAAACCATGTAGTAGAATTTTGGGTTAAATTCCACCTTCTCATGCATACAAACTTGTAGTATTTTGATATTAAATGTATAAACAAGTTTATAGAAGGTTTTGTCGGGTTTAAAGAAGAAATAATAAAAGTTGGAATTTTAGTCTTCAAGGTATCTATAGTTGGGAGTAAAAGATATGATGAGAATGAGGTTAAAAGACTACATGTTAAATAAAAAGAAATGATAATTTTCTTATAAAAGTAGTCTTAAGTGTGAATGTATTTCTTGAATGGAGAAGTAAGGAAATGTGGGTTTGGGAAGGTATTGACAAAAGTGGTCATTAAGTGTTAATGGGTAAAAATGAAAAAGTTAGTATGTAACTTAGTAATGTTGTAAAAGCTTAACACTTATGGAACTAAATAAGAATTAGCGGTGTAAAGGTGTTTCTAATTAAGTAGAATATTACTGTGTAAAAAGGTGTTAAAGGGTTAAAAACACTTAAGAAGTTAGTGTGGATGACTTAATTATTTTTTTTTGAAAAATTACCACTTGTAAAAATGGAGTAAAAGGTGATTTTGGAAACAAATGAGTAACATTGTAATTTTACTTAAAATGGAACATTGTTATGAAATAAAAATATTGGAAAGGATGTTACACAAAGTGGTCCTAAACAAAATATGATTTTTGGAATAAAAATCAAGGTTAAAGTGTAAGGGACATGAAATGGTAAAATTTTAAAGTGTAACACAAGTTGGGGCGGTAAACCCCCGAGTTTTGGCTTCAACCGGGTAAAAAGGAAAAGGAATGATGTGTACATTTGTAAAATATTAAAACACATAAAAGGGAACTCGGATGATACCGGGATAAAGAAAAAAGGGCCCAAAGCCCTCGGGTGAAAATCCCTAAATCACTGGCCATAGCATATGGTGCGCATAGCCGACGGTGTGAAGCCCGTGGAAGTATGCGCTACAGGAAAATTTTGAGAAAAGATAAGAAAATTTGGAACATGTCAAGAAATGGGTTGCGTGGTAAAATGTGGTAATACAACCTAACTTGAATGAATGTAATAAATGTTCCGGCAAGGATGAAATGGACAAGTTAATGCGTAAATATACTAATGTCCATAAGATAAGGAAAGGGGTAAAGAAAGTGGGTAAATGAGTGGTTAGGAAACCTAAATGGTTAAACCCATATTTGACACAAGAATGTGTTGTAAAAAGGATTTTCAGAGATTAAATAAGTATTTTGTAACACGTCTCAATAAAAATACTAAATTATATTTGCATGAATAAAAAGGGTGATTTTGGTAAAGGAATGGGTTTTGATAAATTAAGTGTAGTGGTTTCAAGTGTTGAATCGGGTGTGTTAAATAAAGTGAGAAATTCTAAGTATGAATAAAGTAAGTCTTTACAAGATTAAGGTAAATTAATCTGGATAAGTAAGGTTTTCGAAAGTAAAATAGTTAATGCTTTGGAATGTGTATATTTCAAAGGTATACATATGTAGATATATAAAAAAATAAAAAAATAAAAAAATATGTAGATATATACATATTTTCTCATGCATGTGGTTTTAGCGTCTGAGTATTCCTTTCTGCCATTCGTTTCTATGAAGCTTGTATAAATCCCATTGGGCATAGTTCACACCCTTGCTTTGTTACGTCAGGTTGGGAGCGGTTTTGTATTTTGAGGGCGTTACAAAGGTAAGTACATTTTATTTATGTTTACGTTAGTAGCTCTATTTACTTGGACTTCGGGGTGCTCCCCATAGGTCCCTCACGTAGTTTATCTTGAAACTGGAATCCCATGCTAACAAGTGAAATGGTAACTAAAATAAAACTGAACTAGCAATATTGTATAGGTTGTTTCATTGCACTTCACACCTAATGCTCGGGTCGGACCGAGTTGACCCATGGGTAATCCATAAATTCGTGTCGGGGCGTTATAGCAGTGTTGCAGTAGTGGGAGGAGTTAGTCACCACATTTAAAGAGAGAGACATCTTGACTAATGGGAAATTTTGGGTGCGATTCAACCGCAGCTTCTTTCATCTGCTATTTAAATAGATATGCAGAGGAAGTTTTTGGACTTATCACACGAGGGACAAACAACTGCCAATTATGAGGAAGAACTCACTCGTTTGGCAAACTTCGTACCCGCCGAGGTGGATACGGAGAAAAAAAGGGTCCTTAATTTTGATGATGGACTAACGGGGAAAATTCTCCAGCACTTATTGGGAAATTCATCTTGGACGATTTATGCCGATGTCTTTAATGCCGCAATTTTGCACCATCAATATTATCACTTCCATAGGAAGGGAGTCAAGAGAATTTGAGATTTTAGCCAACATGGCAAGACTGGACATATCGGTGCTAGTAGGGCACCACAGGGGGAATACTCACCATGGGGACCCATATAAGAGACACAAATTAGGGGGATTCTGTCCGAGTGATGGTGGATTTAAATAAGGACATTATGGACATCAACATTTTCCTCAGGGATAGTAGGGCTAAAGGAACAATAAGGGCGACTATCAGGGCCGAGACCACCAAGGCCAGCGAATAAGGCAGGCCAGAGATATGGGGATTACACAAAGAGATGTTATATATGTGGAGAGTAGATCCACATGCATCGAGATTTCTCGCAGTGAGCTAAGGGATAGGAGCATGGTGCCCAGTAGGGGAAATAATTCAGTAGCTTTTGGGTCAGTTCGAACGTGAGTATTACATCCTGGAACTAATTGAGCAGCCAGTTCCATTGGAATTTGAAAATATGATTATTATCCTCGGGCAAATGGGATAAGTTCCGTGTGACACGAGTACGTCACAATATTTTGTTAGTACTAGATTTGCGCATGAAACAAGTTTAGTAGATGTATTATTAGTATTACTATTGTGAATATATAGTTACCGTTGGGTAGCGGGGCATTCTTTGGTTCCATATATAGGGGAGAGGATATGGACACTAAGACGGTATGTTTTAGTGGTTTTTCTCATTTAGAGAGAGATGTTATTTGAGTACAATGTTATCCTGGGTATGGAATGATTAACAACGGTTTAGCGATGATGGGCTGATACAGTAAGGCTATCGTGTTAGTTGCTCCGGGCAAGATGTGTTGTTCTTGTGATGCCTCACCTAAAAGAGGGTCGAGTTTGTGAATATATTATATTTTAGAGGAGACTTCAGAGAGTATAGTTGTCCCGTTATATTTGATCCCGATGCGTAGGGACTATACTAATGTGATTTAGGGGATATCAGATTTACTGCCGAGCGGAGAGATTGAGCACGTTATTGATTTAGCACTGGAGACTTAGTGATAGTGCGAGCGTCATACTGTATGACTCCTTTAAAGATGTGGGAGTTAAGGATTAGTCTTATATTCTTGGGGATAGGATTTTGAGTGTCATGGTTATGTGCATTGGGACTACAAACCTCGATGATCGACAATGCTCGGTAGTAAGGTATTGGGAGAGTTCTTTGATTGGATTCTGCTTGAGAGACATCCCACACATGAATCCCATTTAGCATCGGTAGTTGGGCATTAGGACATCGATTTTGATCCTTAATCATATTACGTGTAAAAAAACACTTTAAGATGAGAGCTAGTATACTATATAAGGCTAGTGAAGCCAGGTAGTGCTGTGTAGTAATCACTAGGGAAACTTTTGCACCACTAGTTGATAGGTGGGGCAATCTCGAGAATAATTAAGTCATGATTATTAAGGTAATCGAGTATACCCTTACTGTATAGCCACATGGATCATACGGGGACAAGTTTGATATATATGTTACATCTATTATAATCGTGCAGATATGCACGGGATATAGGGTGTATGGGCACCTGGTTGGTTCAATTTTCAAAATCATCCAAGGTAAGGGGACGTGGAAATAAATAGGTTAAGCCGTATTCCTGTGGGGCAGTTAGAAACGAAATTGGAAAAGTAATATCGACTAAACTTCATTTGAGGAAGGAGGTACTCCGAATATATATAGCAAGGAGAACTATCACACCCAAGATGGGTTTCAAGACTGCGAAGACACAGGCAAGGGATCTCTCTTATCAAGGGAGGATCCAATAGTTTGGTAAGTAAAGAGAAGTCGTACTCAGTCAAGTTCTAGGGGTGACTTGCGCATAAATAGGATGTTGATTTTTACTAGGCAAAAAAACCCCCAGGAAGCGTACAATTTTGGAGCAGAAGCATGGGTCACGGGTTTTAGTGTACCCCAGGAAGGGGAGTAAGATGTACCACGTAACGTGGGATTTAGATCATGTGGATCGGTGTGGGATGATACATAGTGAAGTTATCTCCAGGTGCACTACTCGTAGATGGGAAAAGGTTGGTCTAAGGCGATCAACCAGAATTTTACAATAATTGAGTTGCAATAATTGATGATTCAAGTGACGGAATGGATAGGTAGACCGATATAGTTTATTTTTAGGTTACCAACATCGTAGAAAGGTTAATATTTCCTTTGGGTTTGTGTAATTGGTTGACTGAGATGGAACAGTTATTATAAATTTTGGTGAGTTACATTATCGTGCAGTGTGCCCAATATTTAATTGAAGAAGGGGAATGAACTAACATGAAGCCCTATCCAATATTTTTGTAGATCAAGGTAAGATCCTTGAGTCCCACCTTTGATAGGGATTATCAGGAAGCGATAGGGACAGACTCACATTTTTAGCAAGGCATATTACCCGTAGATTGATGGTTAGATAGGAGAGGAAATTAAGATGTTAAAGGATATGCGAGGGATGCATATCTTGGAATTCTAGGGTAATTTGATCGAGTAATTACCGTTGGTAGGCTTATGTATATTAACTTGTACCAGTTTATTATTGGAGAGATGCCTTTTGAGGCTTGGTACATAAAACCTTGTTGTTCATCCTTTGGTTGGTTAGAGGTGGAAGATTACAAGTTCCTCCAACCGTACGTGATCCTGAGTCCGTCGGCAAGGATTGAGTTAATCAGGAATTATTTCATGTAGTTTCGAAGCATCGTGAGTAGGCCTTCAGTCAGGACGGTACCGTTAGGGGATGTATAGTGGTGACACCATAATGTTATCATGAGTTAATTTTGGGTATATGAGGATGCCATGTGGGTAAGTATATGAAGTTTTTTGTACCAGGTATATCCAAATTTTGGGGACGAAATTCCTTTGTAAAAGGGGAAGTATGAAACACCCATTATATTTGGAAAAATTTAAATTTCACTTGTACTCATAATACTATTAATTTGAGAAATAAAATGAATTGAAAAAAATGACAATTAGTGAATATTGAATTAAGATTTATGTGTTATTATATTTACTTATGTTATAAGTAAGTGAAAACATGTTATTTTACATTATGTCTTAAGTAAATAAAATCGACGGGTTGGCGGTATCTTATTCGAAACATGCGTGTGGGGTCGTGTTGGGAATGAGATTGGAAATTGATGTTAGGGGACTCAAATGGTGATTTTGAGTGCACGGATGATCCGTGATGGATCGATATAGTCAGAATTAGGTACTCGAGGATTGTAATCGAGTTTCGAAGACTTTTTAGGCTTTACGGGACCCGTATGGGTGTATTTGTGTCATTTCAATATTATCACTTAAGCTAATTTTGGGATTAAGGGAATATTAAAGGGAGTGCGATGATGAAGAAGAGATTCCATCATTCTAAATCACATAGGCTTGACAGAGAGGCAAAAAGAGAAGGGAAACTCAAGAACATCATTTCGGGAGGAGATTAGATAATTTTGGGCCTTGGATCATTGCGTATAGAGGATCTCAATAAGAAAAATCAGAATTCTCTGCAGTTAGAGGCCATTGTTTAAACTTGCTTTAATATTTTATGCCTTGTCTTGAATTTATATTATAGTCGACGAAAAAAATGATTTTTTGGGTGGGATTCACATGTGAAAAATGGGATTTGGGGATTTAAATCATTGTGTCGTAAATTGAATATAATTCCATGTTAAATCTAATAGAATTTAAAATATAAAGATGTGATCTTCAAGAATAAGTATTTGAATTTATGAAATCTTGATGAAAAATTAAGATAGTTAACGATTCTTAAGTAAATCGTTGAATCCTATGAATTGATTGACTATCGAATTAATTCGAAAGAGGGAATGATTATGATTGGATTTAAAATTGGTGGAGAGTAAAAACCTTGTATTATAATGATGATAAAGATTGATACGGTTAATGGGTAATTAGGGAATCCCATAAAAAGTAACAACAAAACTACCCAGAATCGAATTGATTCGGCCCTCAAGGGTGAATCGATTCGACAGGCGAACCTATTCAGGCCTGCAAGTCGAATCGATTCGGACCTAATGTGGGAATTAGTTTGAGTTGTTTGTATTTTTACGGAACCATTTGGGATTTTTGTGTATATAAAGGGTTCATAATAATTATTAGGACTTCTGGAAATTAGGTGTGTATTTATATTGCCTTGGGTTAGTCGGGAATAAATCCGGGGTGGAATTAGGAGTGTTTAGGATGAACGACACTTGGAAGTAGATAAATGGATTTGATTGGGAATTCGGATGGAATTGGGATACGATATAGTTTGATAGGGCTTAATGTGTAGGATAATAAACTTAATTGTGAATTAAAAATAAGTAAGGGACTACTTATGTATTCGAGAGTCGGTATTAAACTCGAGAAGGATAAGCTAATGCTATGAGTAACATAGGCATGATTAGCCAGTTTTTATTGTATATATATACGGGTATAGAAGCATTATATATACATACATATGTATATATATATATATATTATGTATATGTATGTATGAATATCTCTTTGTGTGAGTGACATATATGAAACATACCTACTCTAGGAATGCTATCGATGGAGGTTACGCGTAGTGGGTGGTCCACCCTGGCATTGACCAATATGTGTAGATACGATTCCTCTGGTTATAGGTCTATCGCCTGACCATTGTATGTGAGTTTTGAGTCTTGTGGGGTAATGTGTTATGTTTATGACCCTCAGATGTATAATTATAACCTCCTTTGATATTACGCTGACGATTTGGGTTCGGAGATGAGATTCCAACCCGGTGTCCCAGGTGAGGTATTGTCCTTGGATCTTGATAGTTACGATGTGGGTTGAATGGTGAGATTTTGACCCGGTGGCCCAAGTAGAGGTATTATTCCTGGAGCCCGATAGCATGCTAGAGAATGCATCCGCGAGGTAATGCTCTGTGGATTGCGGCTATACGTATATAGCAAGCAATATATATGCATGTGTGTGAGATGTGATATGTATACGCGCGCGCGCACACACACACACACACACATGTGTGTGTGTGTGTGTGTCTGCGCGCGCGCGCTAAATATATATACGAGCGCATAAAAGGATTATGTGATTAGTAAATTTATATGCATCCGAGAGGACAACTCGGGGATGCTACGTGTATATACATATAAATGTGTGTTTTATGTATAAGCGAACTTAACGAATGTGTGTATATTGAATGAATAATTAGCGTGAAATTTTGTGAAATGAACTGGTAAGATTATAAATGAGATTTATAATGAGTAAGCAAATGTGAAAGCTAAATGAGAGTTCCAAGTTAAATAAAAGTATATGTGGGGTATAAGGCAGCCTACGAGATTAAGATTAGTGTTGATACTAGTTAGGTTGGAGAGCGTAACTAGGGTGTTTAAAATACATGCATTAGGTGTGCACTATATATGAGGGGCGAGGAGTATCTCATCGGAGTGCGACACCGATTTAAATATGAAATATTGCATTGCACATATATTAATTTATTTTAAACATTGGCAAAATTTTTTCAAAATGTTTTGGTCTCTGACCCGCATCAAAAAATTTTCAAAAAATTTTAGGTGCTCAACTACAGGGGCGCCAGGCTTAGCGATTCTTCTAGTCAGACAATGATGTAACAACTGTGTATGCTTGCAGGGATTCATTAGATCATTATATCCTTGATATCTAGATAGGATATACTTCAAATTTATTTTGGGTATGTCGCCCAAATAGTCAGTATTTACTGTATTCAAACTCTATCTCATTCCGTTAGTTGGATTATTATATTGTGACTATTTGTCGAGAGTTATCAGTTAATTTATTTATTTCATCTCATTCTGTATCCATTGTACTACTGTGGTGAATGTATATTTATTATTTGTATGGTTTGTTATGTGAATGGGAGTTTCATATAAACAAGTTTTAAAATATAACACCAGGCCTAATTGGTTATTAGTAATTAAATTGTTTTCGACACTGATGTTAAGAATAAACCAGTCTGAGATTCTGGTTTTATATTAGTAGATGATGGTCACCGTTATTGGAATAGGTGGGATGTTAAAGATGGTATCAGAGCATCAAGTTCTAGTGTCCTTAGAATTTGTGCGGACTTACTATGTTTTTAGTGTTGCTTTCTCTTTGATGTAGAGCCTTATGCTTGGGACTGTTGATTCCTATGGCGATTTATGTTCTCCTGATATTATGTATAATTTAAGTGAATTTTGTATGAGTTTAATTAGGTGTCACATGTCGAACATGGGAGGATGACCATCTAGGGCCGTTACGAGGCCTGCAGGAGGAGAGGCTAAGTTGGGGCCGCAAACTATTCACGGGACGGTGAAACCTTCGGTAGAAACATTTTCCAAAGGGGGCAACATTTTGGCGTTGAGAGATAATTTACCTCCATATGTTGAAATGCCGGTTGATCAGTGGAATGATTTTTTGGAAAATGAGGCAATGGACAAGAAGCTGGTTCAGAGGGAGAAAAATAAGCAAAATAGGGAAAAAAACTGATGTCCATAGACTGGGCCCTAAATCATATGCAGATTTGGAGCATGAATGGTCAAATAGGACAAAGGAAGGTCCAGATGCTGACAAATAACCAAATCAGGCAAACTTGTATGTACATGCTCGACGATACAAAGATAATAAATTCTCGTCGCACTTGGCTAAGATTCTAGAGTCAATAGAGACCATTAGAATTAAGTCAAGTTAGAGCCTATACGATGACATAAAAAATGATTCCCTGACCTAGACCTTTATAAAGAACAAAAGAGGGAGGATGAGAGGTCTCGGATCATATATGCCAAAAACAAAATTAAAACACATTGCACCTCTCATGGACGAGCTCTCTTAGATAAAAAATTGTATCTCGAACTAAGAGGAACATATGTCCAAGATCGATTGGGATGTCCAGGAGATTAAAACTAACCTGAAAACTTTGACGAGTGAAATTAAGAAACTTGCCTCTTTTTTTACTTAAGTTGGATTGTTGGCGTGTGCACACTCATCTCCGTAGTTGTTGGAACTAAAGTACATAACCGACCTTTGCAAAAGGGTGAGGCTCAGGTGATGGTTGATGAAATATACACCAGTTGCAAAGATGTACCTATGCACGTTGACAGTGGAGAAGGGGAAGAATTAAGGCATTAAGTAATTCTTTTATCACTTAAGCTAGTTTTTCTGTTGGTCAAGTTCTAATAATATTTCTTTTGTTTTAGTTGTAATAATTTTTTTTGTTTCAGTTCTAATAATATCTCTTGGAAAATTTGTTTAATTTTAGTTTAATTTGAGACATTTTCATAATTTGTTTAATTTTTTGTAGTAACATGATATTTGTTTTAACCTATTAAGACAAGACTGGAATTTGAATATTATTAAATGGATTTCCCAGAATACAAAGAGTGGATGAGGGAGACTAATCGAATAACAAATAATAATGTAAAGAGCATTTAAGAATTTACTAAATACGCTTATAAGAATCTTAAAAGTGATAAGATTCCCTATCCATGCACCCATTGTATGAACACAAAATATAAGTCTTTAGAAGACATTGAGTTGCATTTACTAAAGTGGGGAATTTTTCAAGACTATGAGATATGTACATTCTATGGTGAAAAAATATACCTTATGTTTCAAAAGAATTACTGGTACCGAACCGCGTAAAGGAACCCCAATGAGTGGAAGTGGTATCTGATTCGGCAACAAATCATCCATTGATCGACCTAATTATTGATGTTTACGGTATCCACCACCATCAAAACCACTAACCTATGGATACAAATAATGCGCATTATGACCAAGTAAATGAAAATTTTGATATTGAATTACTAGAATATTGGGAATAATACGGTTGAAAGCCAATGCAACTGGACCTGTGTATAAAGATTGCGATGAAGATCACATTGTATTATATCCAATGATTGGTTTGCATAATTTGAAGAGTCATTGTGTCGTAACAGTGTAACCGGAATTCTTAGTGGATTAAAGAAATTCTCCCAAAAGAGAACACATTACCAAACAATAATCCAAGCATGGAGAAGAGCTTGAAGGTTTTGGGTTTGAAGTATAAATTTATTCATGCACACAAGTATGATTGGATATTATACTGCAATTAGCACGAAGAGAAGGATGAGTGTCTTGTATGCAACGAGCCTAGATATGTGGCTTGTGAGAATGGAAAGGACAAGGCTGCAAAATATCGCAATTTCTCGCAAGTCCCATATAAGTTTTTTAAGTATTTTCCACTTGGTCCACTGTTAAAATGGTTTTTCACTGTACCATGGATAGTGGAATCCATGACATGGCACGCTCGATACGAGGTGGGTGGGAATCTAATGCTTCATTTGTTTAATTCACTTATCTGGAAAATTTCAAACACATGACACCCTAAATTTGAAAAGGAACCGCGTAGCATCCATCTTGCAATCTCAAATGATGGGTTTAACCCTTCCAATAATTTAAGTAATAATTAAATTTATTAGCCAGTTCTCATGATGCCTTTAAATCTCCCTCTGACACTGTGCATGCCAAAATAGTTCACATTGTTATCTTTATTGATACCCAGGACGAAGGCTTCTAGTGATAATATTGATATATTCTTGGCCCCATTAATCTAAGAACTGATAGAGTTATGGGTTAAAGGAATGACGACATTTGACTCTCATAATGATGAATAATTCACACTTAAAACAATGGTGATGTGGGCAATCCATGACCTCAATTCTTATGAGACCTTATTTGATTGTAATATTCATGGTTATTATGGATGTCCCATATGTAGGGAGTAAACTGAAGCCAAATGGATATATCACAGTGGTAAGATGAGTTATACGGGTCATCGTAGATTTCTATCGACCAGTCACACTTTCAGGAATGACAAGTATAACTTTTTGCCTGTCGATTATGAGCGCAGGACGCAACCTGTTTGTAATACCCCGTATTTTCATGATATTTATTTTTGGGGATTAATCGAATTAAATGTGTATTAATTGGAAATTAATCCGGATAAAAATATTAACGAGATGTGAGTTAGTATTTGATTATAATGTGTATACTTGGAAATATATGAATATTGGAAATATTGAAATTGTCGCGAGATTGAAATACGATAATTTGGGAAACTTTGTTGGGACGCGCGTGACAGTCACGTCAGGAATATAATTATTTGAATTAAAAAGTGAATTTTATTTTTATCACCCGTATGGTCATTTTGAGTGCGCCAACGCGTCCGGAAGGGTCAAAATAGTCAGAAAACACTAGCCGGGGGTTAAGTTTGGGTCCCGGGGCATTATTGGGCCATACCGGTAACTTATAGGGGCATTTTGGTAATTTCAGAAATCTGGGAATTAAAACCCACGAAAATTAGAAACAATAATCTGACTTTTTCCTTATCCACTAAACCCACTAACTACACTAAGGGACTTAATGGGCTACGGGAGAAGTTAAGATATAATCCCAACTTACCAAAAACCAACCACACCTCCATTGTCATCTTCCTTAGAGAAACTTGTAGAGAGAGAGAGAGAGAAGAGAATTCTGCAGAAAGAGAAAGGGAGAACAACTTAGCCTTCAAGACTCAACATCAAATTCAGAGAAAGATTAAGGCAAGTGGTTTAATTACAATTGATTCAAAGCTATGCTTTTCCATGTTTAGGAATTATCGAATTTATCTTGGAAGATGATATAGACCCATGAATTGGAAGTTTAAAACTATGAATTATGTTAGGGACTGCATGTAGTAACAATCTGGACGAATTATGAACTCAGAATTATGACCCTTGATGATTTAAAAACGGATTTTTGAAGAAGTTTATTAAGGTTCTTGAAAGAAATAGTAATCTGGAGTTCTTGATGAAGATTTGATCCATACAAATCCCTTGAATGATGAATTATTGGTTTTAGAACGTTATTAATGTTGTAGGATGGTTATATGATGATGCTATAACGTTATATTAGAGATTCATGCATTAAAAGTATGTTTTGGGTTGATTTGAAAACTGCAAAACGAAGCAGTCCGTAACCATACCTGGTGCAATCGATCGATCGACATTCATCAGTCGATCGATCGACCACCATAGATCGATAAGGAAAAGGTCGATCGATCGACCTTCCCAGAATGAGTAAAGTTTTTCCCTATTTAAATTTTAATGATGTTAACCCTTGATTAATATTGTTGGAGACCATATGAATACCCGTAACCTTAAGGACGACCAGTAGGCTTGGTTATGAGATTTGGACCTTAATTAGAATTCAATTTGAGGAATTATTCTAAAACTAATGAAATTCGATAAGTGAGTGAATATTTGGGTTAATAGTGTAAATTTGAATACTTTGATGAAATGAGGTTTGGGGCAGAAGTAAGGACCTTAGAATTAAAGATGCTATACGTGGGAATAATAGGATCTTAATAATCTATTTTAGATAGGTTTTAAGTATAAGAAACTACGACGTGAGACGTGTCGACAGTTTAACTTTTATATTATCAGGAGACGTAAAATATACAAATTTGGAATAATGGTATAAGGATGTAGAGTATACCTTTATTAATATTGAATTATCTAAGATGTGTGATGCTTAGTATATGATTTCTATATGTATGACATACCTACCATACTTGCTATCACGGGAGGTTACGTTCGCTTAGGGCCTTCTTATCCTTGTGTTGCCCGGATTTAGATTGGTACCTCGAGGACATAGTTCAAGAGAACGAATTATTTGTGGGTTAATAAGCCAGCTGACTATGGAGCGTAGGTATGTACGTGACCATGGATATGTTGAATTATGTTCGCCTCCATTTTTGTGTGTGGTGTTTATTCCAACAATTCCTGAGCGATTTGGAATTTGTAATCCGTATGCACGTGATGTACCGGGATGGATAGCAGAGTATGTGTGCACCGCAGCTTAGCCTTTGGGTGCTTGTATAGTATATTTATGATGTGAATAATATACGGTTAAATGAAAAGGAAATTGCTATGTACAACTCTCTATTTAATTGTTAAGGTTGGAAATTAAACGTGAACCGAGTAGGAGTGTTAGAAACTCTTTGGAATTAGATAGTTATGAGAAAACACATGAATGGGTAAAGGAACGTTAGGAGTGCATAGTTAAACGAGAGGTAAGTATTTCATGTGAGAGCACGTCCTAACATGTATCTTGCATTCATTGTTTTAATTATTATTAAAGTACTTGCTGTTTTTAAAATACTCTCCACATTCGGGCTCTGACCCGTTTGCTTTCAAATCTATCTTTTTGTAAAAACCATTTTAGGTGCCCAGCCACAAGGACACCATGCTTAGGATCCTCATTCAGGTGACGAGCTATAGCGGTTTGTGGGAGTTACAGGACATTGATTATAGACGCTTCATCTATCTTGACTCTATACTCAGTATTTATCAGTTGTTGGGCATGTCGCCCATTTCTTTTAGAGGCATTTCATTTATTTCAGTTATTCAGAATTCGGGCATGTACTTAATTCAGAATTCAGACTTGTCTTATTATTTTTAGTTGTGGGATTGTTGTGAGGAGTTTTCCTCCGGACTTATTACTATTGTTGGTTATTTCATTACTTCGTTATGGTGAATGGTTTTATGTTGTACTTCAATTATTCTTTTTGCATGTTAATCAGATAACTTAAAATTTGGCAACTTACTTTTTAAATACTAGGTGGTTAGTAATCTTTAAAATGTTTTCGACAGTGATGCTATTAACTGAATCAACTTGACATTTTGTATTGATTTAATAAAGGAGTAGCTACCCGGTATTTAATTAGTCGGGGTGTCACAGGTGGTATCAGAGCATCAAGTTCTAGTGTCCTTTAGGATCTGAACGGCTTATTATGTTTTCGCTGAGCTTTCTTTGATTTAGAGCCTTATATTTTAGGACTGTTGTATTCTTTTATATATGCTACGTTCTTCAGCTATTTTAAGTTTATAACTGCGAACTTATAGACTTTATTCTTATTTCAGAATGCCTCCACGACGTGCACCACGGATTCCCAGGAATGCAACGCCTGAACCACAGCCCGCACCAGTTCAGGGCACGATGAACGCCGCTGAGGTTGCAGCCATAGTAGCCCAAGCGGTAAATGCTGCATTAGCCGTAGTTCAGCAGGCACCACCTCAGGCGCCAGTTGCCGCGCCAGTTCAGCCATATGCATTCCCGTCTGCCTGGGAACGTGTACGTGATGCTTTTCAGAAAGCACATCCACCGGAGTTTGCTGGCAGCTCCGATGTTGTTGTTTCGAGTCAGTGGAGAAAGGATATACAGAGGCACTTGAGGATGTATGAGTGCACTGACGTTCAGAGGCAGGTATTGACTACTTTTAAGCTAGTGGGATCTGCACTACAGTGGTGGGAGTCTATTACCTCCGCAGAGGAGAGAGATACTCTCACGATTCAGGAGTTCTGGATGCGGTTCGACCGCAAGTACTTTCCATCTGCTGTTCACACGGAAATGAGGAGGAAGTTGATGAACCTTCGACAAAAGGGTAAGACCGTGGCCAAGTATGAGGCCGAGTTCACGAATCTGTTGAATATCGTTCCGGATGAGATACTGACAGAAAAGAAGAAGATTGAGAAATTCACCGACGGGTTGACATGGATGATCTGTCAGCATCTGTTAGGGAACCTTTCGTTGGCCACTTATTCTGATGTGGTTAACGCTGTTTTGTTACACTGTCAGGATCACCGCTTTCATATAGCTGAGGGAAAGAGATCGGGAGAGTCTAGCCATCAGGGCAGGACAAGGGGAAATGGTGCCAACGGGGCACAATCAGGTCAGGGTCAGTATAGGTAGAGTGATCAGGGTTCCCAGCAAGGGGATCATAAGAGGTTTCGATCAGGGGGTTTCAGGAACGGACAGGGAGGATTCCGGAATGGCCAGCAGGGTTATAACGGCCATCAGGGCCAGCATGGTCAAAATGGTCAACATCAGCAGTTTCACCAGGGCAGAAATGGTAACGGCCACCAGGGCCGAGGGCAGCAGGGACAGAGAGGGGGAAACTTCCCGGGGAAGTGTTTCATTTGTGGTAAGATTGACCACAAACGTCAGGATTGTCCTGATAAGGGCAGGGCCCCGCAGCAACAGCAGGGTGCTCGACATGAGCCACAAAGGCCACTTTTTCCACCTGCTCTTCCAGCTCCAGCCCAGGTGCCAGCACTACCATCCATTCCAGCAATTCCTGTGCAGCAGGGGCAGTTACAGTATGGACGTGTCTATAACGTCCACCAGGTAGCAGATCCACAGGCACCACCCGCGATTGAGGGTATGTTTCCTATCCATGGTACTATGGGTCGGGTTTTGTTTGATACGGGGGCAACGCATTATTTTATAGCTACACATTTTGCTAAAGCCTTAGGGTTGTTAGCTACAGCAGAGAGCACAGTAACGTGTGTAGACTCACCATTGGGGAGTGGCTCACTTATTTTCTTTATATGCCGGGGAGTGGGGGTAGAGATTGGTAGTCTGGTATTACCTGCAGATATGTTGGTATTAGATATGCATGTTCACGATGTGATTATCGGTATGGATTGGCTCGCTGATTATAGAGCCATGATTGATTGTTTTGGGGGGAGCATTGTTTTTGCCATTCCGGGGCAAGATATGTTTGTAGTGGCTATGCCTCGCCCAGAGGGAGGTTCGACCGCTCATTTGTACTACTTAGAGGAGGATACCTCTAAGGAGGTTGTGATTCCTTTAGATTTGATCCCAGTTGTCAGGGAGTATTCCGATGTGTTTCAGGAGATACCAGGCCTACCACCCAGTCGAGAGATAGACTTTGTTATAGACTTATTGCCAGATACGAGACCTATAGCACGCGCACCGTACCGTATGGCTCCAGCTGAGATGAGGGAGTTACGGGATCAGATTGAACAGTTGTTGGGTCAGGGGTTTATTCGGAGGAGTACTTCACCGTGGGGTGCCCCTGTGTTGTTCGTGAAGAAGAGAGATGGTTCACTGAGATTGTATGTGGACTACCGGGAGTTAAACAAGGTCACGATACGGAATAAGTATCCGTTGCCTCGAATCGATGACCTATTCGACCAGTTGAGAGGAGCTTCTTGCTTCTCAAAGATTGATTTGAGATCTGGATACCATCAGTTGCGTATCAGGGAGGAGGACGTCTCGAAGACTGCATTTTTATCGAGATATGGTTCTTACGAGTTTCGGGTTATGCCATTTGGTTTGACCAACGCTCCAGCAGCGTTTATGGACTTGATGAATAGGGTGTTCAGGGATTTCCTAGATCAGTTTGTCATTGTCTTAATCGATGATATTCTGGTCTACTCCCAGACAGAGGAGGAGCACGCCGAGCATTTGAGATAAGTTTTGCAGACGCTACGTCAGAACGAGCTGTATGAAAAATATGAGAAGTGCGGGTTTTAGCTGAAAGAGGTCCAGTTTTTGGGACATATTACTTCCGACAGGGGAATATCTGTTGATCCGAGGAAGGTATCCGCGGTGAGGGAGTTGGGACAACCCACGACACCGACTGAGATCCGTAGTTTCTTGGGCTTAGCAGGATACTACAGGAGGTTTATTTGGGGTTTCTCCTCGATAGCGGGTCCCATTACACATCTAACTCGTAAAGGTGTGCCGTTCATTTGGAGTGATGCCTGTCAGTTGGAATTCGATGAGTTGAAGGACAAGTTAACCTCAGCACCTGTGTTAGCATTGTCAAGATCGGGAGTTGAGTATCTTGTTTACACCGATGCGTCCTTACAAGGACTTGGAGGTGTACTGCAGCAGGAGAGTCAGGCCATAGCTTATGCTTCCCGTAAGCTTAAGCCTCACGAGAAGAATTACCCTACCCATGACTTGCAGTTAGCGGCAGTGGTATTTGCCCTTCGTATTTGGAGACATTACCTTTTGGGGGAGAAGTTTCGATTGTTCACGGATCACAACTCCCTACAGTACCTATTCACGCAGAAGGAGTTGAATATGCGGCAACGGAGGTGGCTTGAATTCGTGAAAGATTATCAGTTTGATATCCAGTATCACCCGGGGAAGGCTAACGTGGTGGCAGACGCGTTGAGCCGTAGGCCAGTAGATGAGGTGGCAGGGGTGTGGAAGGCCAAGTGGAAGGAGTTGGGACACCAGGATGCAGTGGCCCGATCATTCATGTCTGTGATGACCGTTACACCGCAAATTGTCACGAAGATGGTAAAGGCACAGGCAAAAGATTCGTTCTGTCAGGAGCAGATAGTTCGATTACTAGCAGAGGGAGCAGAGTCCTATACCGTTAGCTCAGACAGGGGATTACGCTTCAATGGGAGATTGGTAGTTTCGGAAGGGGAAGAATTGCGGCACGAGGTGATGGCAGAGTCGCACGGCTCACGGTTCGCGGTACATCCCGGAGGGGACAAAATGTACCAAGACATGAGGCGACAGTATTGGTGGAGCGGGATGAAGAGAGATATTGCCGTGTTTGTTTCAAAATGTGCCACTTGTCAGCTAGTTAAAGTGGATTATCAGAGATCGGCAGGACTTCTACAACCATTGGAGGTCCCGATGTGGATGTGGGAGAGCATCTCCATGGACTTTATAACGGGGTTACCTACGTCACAGAGAGGTCATGACTCCATTTGGGTAATTGTGGACAGGTTGACCAAAGTCGCTCATTTCCTACCCGTAAGGACAGACTACACAACGGGACAGTATGCCCAGCTCTTCATTTCAGAGATAGTGAGACTTCACGGTGTGCCCCTAAATATCGTGTCTGACCGAGACAAGATATTTGTTTCACGATTTTGGGAGAGTTTTCAGGAGGCCATGGGCACAGAACTGCGGTTGAGTACGGCGTATCACCCGCAGACCGATGGGAAAACTGAGCGTACAAACCAGATGTTGGAGGACATGCTACGTATGAGTATCATTGACTTTGGGGGTGGATGGGAGCAGTATCTTCCACTGGTGGAGTTTTCTTACAACAACTCCTACCAGTTCACCATTGGCATGGCTCCATTTGAGGCATTGTACGGTAGACCTTGTCGTTCCCCAGGATGTTGGTTGGAGGTGGGGGAAAACAAACTACTTGGGTCGGAAGTGATTCAGGATACTTCGGCAAGGATATAATTGATACGGAATCGCATTCGAGTAGCTCAGGATCGGCAGAAGAGCTATGCTGATGCGAAGAGATTCTTCAGGGAGTTCCAAGTGGGGGACCAAGTTTTGCTCAGAGTATCTCCTATGAAGGGGATCATGCGTTTCGTGAAGAAAGGGAAGTTGGCACCGAGATATGTGGGACGATTTCCTATTATTGAGCGGGTTGGACCGGTTGCGTATAGGCTTGGATTACCGGAGCATTTACATCGGATTCACGATGTATTTCATATTTCCTCGCTAAGGAAATATCTTAGAGACGATTTAGCTCATTCTCACATTTCTTTGGAGGACATCGATCTCCAGCCGGATAGCTCCTACGAGGAGGGGCCGATTGCTATTTTGGACCGAAGTGAGCGGAAACTGCGGTCAAAGATAGTTCCGTTAGTGCGTGTTCAGTGGTGACATCATAATGTCGAGGAGTCCACATGGGAGCGCGAGGATGAGATGCGCGAACGTTATCCGGAGTTGTTCTTACCAGGTACTTTCTAGTTCCGAATTTCGGGACGAAATTCAGTTATTAGGGGGGAAGTATGTAATACCCCGTATTTTCATGATATTTATTTTTGGGGATTAATCGAATTAAATGTGTATTAATTAGAAATTAATCCGGATAAAAATATTAACGAGATGTGAGTTAGTATTTGATTATAATGTGTATACTTGGCAATATATGAATATTGGAAATATTGAAATTGTCGCGAGATTGAAATACGATAATTTGGGAAACTTTGTTGGGACGCGCGTGACAGTCGCGTCAGGAATATAATTATTTGAATTAAAAAGTGAATTTTATTTTTATCACCCGTATGGTCATTTTGAGTGCGCCAACGCGTCCGAAAGGGTCGAAATAGTCAGAAAACACTAACCGGGGGTTAAGTTTGGGTCCCGGGGCATTATTGGGCCATACCGGTAACTTATAGGGGCATTTTGGTAATTTCAGAAATCTGGGAATTAAAACCCACGAAAATTAGAAACAATAATCTGACTTTTTCCTTATCCACTAAACCCACTAACTACACTAAGGGACTTAATGGGCTAAGGGAGAAGTTAAGATATAATCCCAACTTACCAAAAACCAACCACACCTCCATTGTCATCTTCCTTAGAGAAACTTGTAGAGAGAGAGAGAGAGAAGAGAATTCTGCAGAAAGAGAGAGGGAGAACAACTTAGCCTTCAAGACTCAACATCAAATTTAGAGAAAGATTAAGGCAAGTGGTTTAATTACAATTGATTCAAAGCTATGCTTTTCCATGTTTAGGAATTATCGAATTTATCTTGGAAGATGATATAGACCCATGAATTGGAAGTTTAAAACTATGAATTATGTTAGGGACTGCATGTAGTAACAATCTGGACGAATTATGAACTCAGAATTATGACCCTTGATGATTTAAAAACGGATTTTTGAAGAAGTTTATTAATGTTCTTAAAAGAAATAGTAAACTGGAATTCTTGATGAAGATTTGATCCATACAAATCCCTTGAATGATGAATTATTGGTTTTAGAACGTTATTAATGTTGTAGGATGGTTATATGATGATGCTATAACGTTATATTAGAGATTCATGCATTAAAAGTATGTTTTGGGTTGATTTGAAAACTGCAAAACGAAGCAGTCCGTAACCATACCTGGTGCAATCGATCGATCGACATTCATCAGTCGATCGATCGACCACCATAGATCGATCGAAGGAAAAGGTCGATCGATCGACCTTCCCAGAATGTGTAAAGTTTTTCCCTATTTAAATTTTAATGATGTTAACCCTTGATTAATATTTTTGGAGACCATATGAATACCCTTAACCTTAAGGAAGACCATTAGGCTTGGTTATGAGATTTGGACCTTAATTAGAATTCAATTTGAGGAATTATTCTAAAACTAATGAAATTCGATAAGTGAGTAAATATTTGGGTTAATAGTGTAAATTTGAATACTTTGATGAAATGAGGTTTGGGGCAGAAGTAAGGACCTTAGAATTAAAGATGCTATACGTGGGAATAATAGGATCTTAATAATCTATTTTAGATAGGTTTTAAGTATAAGAAACTACGACGTGAGACGTGTCGACAATTTAACTTTTATATTATCGGGAGACGTAAAATATACAAATTTGGAATAATGGTATAAGGATGTAGAGTATACCTTTATTAATATTGAATTATCTAAGATGTGTGATGCTTAGTATATGATTTCTATATGTATGACATACCTACCATACTTGCTATCACGGGAGGTTACGTTCGCTTAGGGCCTTCTTATCCTTGTGTTGCCCGGATTTAGATTGGTACTTCGAGGACATAGTTCAAGAGAACGACTTATTTGTGAGTTAATAAGCCAGCTGAATATGGAGCGTAGGTATGTACGTGACCATGGATACGTTGAATTATGTTCGCCTCCATTTTTGTGTGTGGTGTTTATTCCAACAATTCATGGGAGATTCGGAATTTGTAATCGTTATGTACGTGATGTACCGGGATGGATAGCAGAGTATGTGTGCACCGCAGCTTAGCCTTTGGGTGCTTGTATAGTATATTTATGATGTGAATAATATACGGTTAAATGAAAAGGAAATTGCTATGTTAATTGTGGGTATAGTAATTGTAATATTAGGAAAAGATAAAAGGGGACATGTATCAGTAAATGGTTTTGTTAATAATTGGGAATCCGAGAATTAAAGTACAACTCTCGATTTAATTGTTATGGTTGGAAATTAAACGTGAACCGAGTAGGAGTGTTAGAAACTCTTTGGAATTAGATAGTTATGAGAAAACACATGAATGGGTAAAAGAACGTTAGGAGTGCACAGTTAAACGAGAGGTAAGTATTTCATGTGAGAGCACGTCCTAACATGTATCTTGCATTCATTGTTTTAATTATTATTAAAGTACTTGCTGTTTTTAAAATACTCTCCACATTCGGGCTCTGACCCGTTTGCTTTCAAATCTATCTTTTTGTAAAAACCATTTTAGGTGCCCAGCCACAAGGACACCATGCTTAGGATCCTCATTCAGGTGACGAGCTATAGCGGTTTGTGGGAGTTACAGGACATTGATTATAGACGCTTCATCTATCTTGACTCTATACTCAGTATTTATCAGTTTTAGGGCATGTCGCCCATTTCTTTTAGAGGCATTTCATTTATTTCAGTTATTCAGAATTCGGGCATGTACTTAATTCAGAATTCAGACTTGTCTTATTATTTTTAGTTGTGGAATTGTTGTGAGGAGTTTTCCTCCGGACTTATTACTATTGTTGGTTATTTCATTACTTCGTTATGGTGAATGGTTTTATGTTGTACTTCCATTATTCTTTTTGCATGTTAATCAGATAACTTAAAATTTGGCAACTTACTTTTTAAATACTAGGTGGTTAGTAATCTTTAAAATGTTTTCGACAGTGATGCTATTAACTGAAACAACTTGACATTTTGTATTGATTTAATAAAGGAGTAGCTACTCGGTATTTAATTAGTCGGGGTGTCACACTGTTATGGTCAGCAGATTAAGGAGAAGGTGATGGCTGCAACTGTAGGGAATAGGTACGTAGGAAAACACCCCCAGTTTATAAACCTCGAGCATAAATCCAAGGAGGATTTGAATGACCCTAGTAAAGCGAAGGCATGGTCCAGACAATCAATATTTTTTTGACTTGCTGTATTGGAATGATCATCGCATAAGGCATGTAATTGATGTGATGCACGCGAAGAAAAATGTTATGAAACATCTAATAAGAACATTTCTAGGTAGATCTCATTCAAAAGATGGAGAGCGGTCCCGTCACGATCTACTAGATATGAAAATAAAAAGAAATTATGGTTAAAAAATGATCGTACAATAGGAAGATTTATATCCCCCGATCTGCTTTCACTTTGAATACTAGTGAGAAGAAGATCCTCTTAGACACGATGTTCAACTTAAAGACTCTAATTGGTTATTGTGGTAATTTATGCAGGATAGTAAGCTACCAAACAAATGACTTGAAATAATGCAAGTCTCATGACTGACACGTAATCATCCAATTAATCCCCCTGCTATTTAGGAATTTCTTCTCTGAACACAAGGATCTCTGTCGGGAATCTATGCAAAATAGTTTTTATTTCACCTTACTTTGTGCAAAAGTAGTAAACAAAAGGCACATTAAAGCTGTGAAATAAACTTTAGTCGATGCAGGCTATGTATTAGAGAAATACTTTCCTCTGTCATTCTTTAATATAAATATCCACTTGCTTGTGCATTTATGCTATGAGGCTTTGCTATGTGGTCCCGTTAGGTATCGCTGGATGTATCCTTTTAAGCACTTGATGAAAAACTTCAAAGATTACGTAAAGAATACACTACATATTGGAGGGTCAATTACTGAAGAATACGTTATTATGGAGTCATCGCTATACACTCGGGAACATATGCTTAAACAAAAGATGAGGAGGTTCAGTCCTCGTGGAAAATGAGTGATCAAGGAACTTGATAAGTTTGAGGACAAATTGCCTTTCGGGAACCCTAAATAGGTGAAACTCATAAATCCACAATACGAACAAGCAACTTGTTATGTCTTTGAATCATAGATGAAGTCGAAGATTGGAGAGATTAAGTATCTACTGAATTATTCTTGTTTGATTATATGTATTTTGTATATTATGATCTAAACTCTACAATTTACCTGTAGGAAGTACAAGAACGAAATTGCCTAAAATGAAAGGAGAAATTGCATGCCAACTGATTTTAGGGCATGGGGATCAAAAGAGGTAATTCTAACCTCTTATATGTGTGGTTATTTATTTATGTGTGGTAAAAACATGCCCTAATACAAATTCATCAATATAAAACTTCTAAAAAGAGGTGATGTCTCTTCAAGGCTTGCACGCTTAGTAAAAGGTTCCAGTTTTTATGCGAAACGGTATAAGAAATTCTGCACTAATGATTTTGATTTCGTTTCATATCCATGTGAGGAAAAGCTTTTGATGCAAAATAGTGTAATTTTAATTCCTGCCTTAAATACTTGTTTCGATAGCAAAAAGGATAAAAATTCAATTGATACGGTGTTATCCTACCATGGGATAATCAAACAAATCCTAGAACTCAATTACTTAGATTTCACTGAAATCGTATTCTATTATGATAGGGTGAAGGTGGAGGATACTACGAATACTTGCAAATTTGATCCTGACTCCAAACTTGTTATGGTAGATTTATCAAAGATGAAGAGTAAATATTTCATAGTCGACAAGGCTTTTATTTGTACCTTCCAGAATGTAAAAGAAGGTATTCTTCTCTAAGTCCATAAATTCTGGCAGTTGATATATTGTTTTGCATACACTAAAGGGTACAACTACTCAAGAAGACACATTAACGGCTTCAAAAAAGTTCCAGTCAACTCTTGATGACAACCCTTATTTGAAGGATCTTTTAGTTGATTTAGAGGAAGATTGAGTATCAAAGCATTATTTTATCCTTATCAATCTTATTTGTATCCTATTATGATATTAAAACTATATTAGCGCTTTACTTTGATTTTTGAATGCTTAGTTTGATGTATGAATGTTTAGTTTGATTTAGAATGTTTAGTTTGATTTATGTATGCTTAGTTTGATGTATGAATGTTTAGTTTGATTTACGGATGTATAATTTGATTTACTAATGTTTAGTTGGTTTTATGAATGTTTAGGAGAA
Source organism: Sambucus nigra (assembly GCA_949130495.1). Taxonomy (NCBI): domain Eukaryota; kingdom Viridiplantae; phylum Streptophyta; class Magnoliopsida; order Dipsacales; family Adoxaceae; genus Sambucus; species Sambucus nigra. Next base: position 194,628,550 of record OX422220.1, read on the forward strand.
TGAACACCTTACACGGGACATTTGGTTTGAGAATAGAGTCTCCTGAGTTTGTGATTGTACCGAATTGGCCCAACCTAATTTTCACGTGTTCCGGTACATGTACATTTACTGATTAGTTTTATTAATACAATCTTCTTAAAATGAAGGAAAATAAACGTCCCACATGGGATAAAATTCAACATTATGGATATCCACACAATTTGGAAACTCTATGTTAGTGATGAGGTTGTTTTGTTCTGAAAATTATCCTTGATCAAACTTAAGGACATCAGTGGATAGGTAATTTTAATTTTCATAACTGAATGATCTCATCACCAACTTTTAGTTTTCAAATTTTGAGGATATCAGTAGTGTTGATTTTTATCCCATGTGGGATGTTAATTTTCCTTTATTTTATGAAGATTGTATCAATGAAACTAATCAGTAAATGTACATATACAAGAATCTATGGGGGTTCCAGGATTAATTTGGTCCAATCACAAATACGAAAGACTCTATTTAATGTCCTTCTTAGATCGCAGAAACTAGGTATTCATTACATTAAGTAACAAATCTCTTGGTTCGAGAACAGGATCAAACTTTGGAAATAGGCACATTTAGGATGAGCCACTAGTAGGTGAAAATCCCAAACATCTCCCAAACGACCTCGTAAGGGGCATGAACACCTAGCACGTGACCAACATAACTTGTAGCAACTGACTGCAAATCGCGGGACTCTCAGTTTTAGAACAGGTTTGAAATTTGCAAATCGGCACAATTAGGCTTTAAAACACGCTGCTAGTGGGCGAAAACCTTGAACAACCCCCAAGCGGCCTCGTAAGGGGCACAAACACCTTGCACGTGACCAACGTAACTCGTAGCCACTGACAGTGTAGTCACAGGACTCTCAATTTGGGAACATGATTGAAATTTATAAATAGGCACACTTAGGCTTGAAAATGTGCCGCTAGTGGGCAAAAAAACCCTAATAGCCCCCGAACAGCCCCACAAGTGGCACGAACAATAACCCCCCCTCAAATTATGGGTTACCCGTGGTCAACATATTCCAACCAGAGCGTTAGGTATGAAATGCAATGAAACAAGATACTGACAAGTGAAACATGTCAAGAAATGGACCCTTCTTAATTATTTTTGGTGTCATTCGAGTCCATATTAATGTGTTTTAAAATATTTCAAACCTCCACATTATTATACTTTCTCCCGACCGAAGCCAAAACCCAAGGTTTCACCCTACCTCGTGCTACACTTAAAAATCATAACTTCTTGTCCTTTACACACTTACGTTAATTTTATTCCCAAATCACTTTCATTTAGCAATTTCATGTAACACCATTACCAATATTTTTATTTCATAAAAATGTTCCACTTTATATAAAGTTACCATTTTACACATTTATTTCTAAAATTGCATTTTCCTCCATTTTTATAAGTGTTATTTTTCTAAAAACATAATTAAATTATACACAACAACTTCTCATATGTTTTTAACTCATTAACACTTATTTTAACACTTTGGGATAACATACTTCTCAGTTGAAAATCTCTTTATTTCGTTACTTTTTTTTTTCTAAGAGATCATAGAACATTTTGAAGACTACCTTATAAGAAAAACATCGATTTTTCTTTGTTAACACATGTAGTCTTAAGACCATACACTTATCACATGTTCAAAACTTATTCACACACTTTGAGGGCTGAAATTTTTATTTTCTTATTCCAAGTTTAAACTCATTAAAATATCCATTATACTTGTTTATATGCCTATCATCAAAACACTACAAGTTTATACACACGGGAAAAGGGATTTTTAGTCCAAAAATCCTAAAAAATGAGTTACACATGATTTATTCAAGAAATTTAATAACATTTGCAACAACATGCTTTTCAAGACCAAAGACATTTTTTGATCATTCAAATTTGAATAAATGCCTATTTTTATGAAAATCCCAAACTTTACAAGAAAACTATAAAACATTTGTTCACAAAATATCTTTAATAAGAAAAATATTATTTTCAAAACATTTTATTCCGTAAAATGTTTAACACCAAGTTATTGAAGTATATTATTGAATCAACACTCTTGAAATCCCTTTTTAATCCATTCACCCAAAATCATGGAAAATACTCTCTTTAAACCATATATGCATCCTACTCTCACAAACTCAACTACAAGACCAATACTATGAAAACATAGAGTTTTAAGGTAAGAGTAAAGTTTTTTCACCTTAAAGAAGTTCCAATAATGGTAGGATGAATGTAAAAAAAGATGGAAACCTCCCATCTCCTGAGATGGCCTTAAAGAGGTTGTCTAGCTCCACTAAGCTTTTCTTTATGAAAGCTCCAAGGAAGACCCCCTTCAAACTCCATTACTTTCTACTTCTTCTTCTTTAAAAACCTCGAGCAATATCTCTAATAATCTGTGTCTTGCTTACACAACCCACTTCTATCCTTGATAAAGCGTGTAAACGAAGGTTAAGGCTCGAAAATGGTGCAATATGGTGATGGCAAGGTGTAACAATGGTTGGAGAGGCTAGGGGAAGATGAAACACCCTTAAAACGAGAGAGAGAGAGAGAGAGAGAGAGAGAGAGAGAGAGAGAGAGAGGTAAATGCTAATATAAAATGGTGGGGAAGAACCCACCATCTCTTTCTCCTATATAACCCCAAATAAACCCATAAATTGATTTAAAAGACCAAGGGTAACATATATAAAACGTTTTTATAATCTGATGCCTATAAAGGTAGATACCTCATCAATTTTAGGGCCTGAAACTCGACTTCACACAAGGGAAACTCGAAATAACAAATTACTGATGCAGTCGTTCGAATGAGATCACGCCTCATTTGAACGAGATCCGAATCTCGTTTTAATGACATGCTAATGAGGGGGTAAAATCCTATACAAAGGTAATTCGTTAGAACATCGTTAGAAGCTCGTTCAAACGAGGAAGGCTTATTATTTGAATTAGGGGGACTTCGTTAGAATGATATAATTAATATTAAATTCCAAATTTGGTCAATCAATTTCTAATAATTTCCATAAATGCCACAAGAATAAGCAATTATTGATAACTATACATAAATTATTGATTCGAATCCCCAAGGGATCTGTATAATTACAAATTACACGGAGAAAGTGATAGAATCTCGTGCACGAGTGTCACATTATCCCCTCCTTAGGAGATTTCATCCCCAAAATCATAGATCCACCAATTTCTCAAGTTCTTAGGGTTTATCAAATCTTATTATAAGTTATAGGATTCCTTCAAGGTGAAATTATCGAAAGCCTCAATCGCTAAGATGTCATCACATTCTCGTAAAAAGGGGTTGTCACTAAATATCTCGACATGTTACACGTTCTAATGCTCATCATCAGGATATACATTAATGTCACATAACCATCCTCGGGTCTTCACTTACTCGAATATCATGCTCAACCAAGCCCTAAGACTCCTTTGCTAATGTCCACAACATATCGCCACCTTTATTGACAACCCTCTCTAGTGATCGATGCTAACCTAAGATCAAATGACACACAACTAACATCGAGTCCATTATTGCAAATTATTTTAATTCTTAGGACTACCTATTTCGAGTCCCTTCGAATTATTGGGTCTTTCTGGTTCGAAACTTTCACTTATATCCGGTATTAACCTCATATAGCTAGTTACTCACTCCGAGGGACGACGCACCAGCTAAGTCATAAATCGTGCGCCCGACTAACACGTTCCCAAAAGATCCCTTTATGTGCCTGGGATTACCCTAGGCTTTTAACCATGGAGCACTCACTCGATTATTGTACCAATCCACACATTGTGGCAAACGATACCACGTGCTAAGTTTTCTCAAGTTCTAACACCTTACGATATCCTCGAATCATAATTTTTCTTTTACAACTAGAGCCTCTAATTCTCATATTGTCCAATTTATAAGATCGACCCTTCTAAGGAAAACGTATACTACGAGTAAACTGTGATGCAAAACGTGCATCCATACACACATACATAAATTGTGCAAACAAAGAGATTTTTCAAACAAGAGCACACACAGTTTCCGAGCTATAATGACCACACTCGGTCCATCCGCACTCATATTGACCCAAGCCTCACTATGACCAAATTATCACATGGAACAATACCAGAACACGAAATTTGGAAGGACATCACCTCAACCATTGGAACCGGAGGAACACGGTCCCCGATTACCGAAACTTCAAAGTCATAACGAATTATAATGAACAAACGATTGTTCCGAGGGAATCCTATCCGCATGTAACCGTTATGGTTTATAAAAGGCAAACCTACGCCATACCCTAGGAGTCCATGATTCCTCCGAAACTTTCTCATTAGATCCTAGCATAACCATACACCCTGGCTTTAGTCGTCAACCATGATGAATCGAACCACAAACCACTCATCTCGTAGAGAAGAAAGTAAATTATGGATCTATTGCTCCATGGAAAGTCAAACGCTGGACTTCCCTCCGTAAGAATAAGGTTTCCTCCTTTCATCCTTGACGAACGCAAGCCACTTCGATTGGTGATTCCTTTGTTGACACCAACCTTGTCCATATCTCTATTTAACGTGACTTTGGGACCAATTTAACATGCCTAGGTTACTTTGTGCCTTATCGTACCATGCTCATGTCTTAACGTCTCTTATGGCAGTACCGAACTAGGAAAAACATTCACCTTATAATAACCTCTAATGACACAAGGTCATCATGCGCCCATCTCTAGATCCTACCCAAACTGAATTGACGTGATGGACACACCGATCACCACTCTCACTATAAGGATGATAAGTACTACATAGGTCTATGCCTCCTAATCCCTACTAGCCTTGCAAGACTTGCCATTAACTAATGTCCTAGGGCTATTCTAACTTACACTATCGACACATGTCGATATCCTAATCGTGCTTTGATATCCCTCCTGGGTATGATTTTCAAGTCTCTAATATAATATCATCAATATAAGTCCCCAATGCATCTCCTAGAAACCATCACAATCGAGTACACCACTTTTCACACTAGCCATCTTACGATGACAAGTATTACGTCAAAACATGACACTAATATTTAGTTACCCTTAGAAAGTTATCTCACCTACATATATCAACTTGGATGACCTCACAAGAACTACACGATTTGACTCCTTAAAATTGGACTGACAACCTGAGATCATTACTTAACCCTCAATACAATCATCACTAGAACACTAGCCTTTCATAATACATGCATAATTGGTTCCCTAAGGACACCAAGCATATCAAAGTTCTCAAACCTGATAAGATTTCAAGACCTATGACTTTCTCACCATGGGTACGCTCTACAAATTTCTCAATATCACATCATGACTATTAGGTGCTCGCAAAGATATTAGTCTACAAATCTTTACATATGGTGCACTTTAACCCTTAAACACCTTAAGGCATCATAACGGGTTAGTTTCTATTCCCAATGACGCCACACACAATCAGTCCCAAGGATACTCTAAGGACTTCCTTAAATTATGCCCATACTAAAACCGTCTCCCATTTTGTCATCACTAAGCCACTAGGACGGGTTACAACACTTAAATAAGAATCTTATTTACCTTTGATTGAAATTATAGCATAGGTCTAACCTACAACTCTATCCTCAAGATCTAAGGTTTAAAAACCTTCTTCCAAACGTCTGATGCACTAAATCATGTATCAAATCATAGACTGACACTACTAAGGATTGTGGCAGAATATAGGACATCGTATACAACCTATAAGACTCTAAGCCCACATCACCGACATCATTAAGGATCTTATTCCTCAAAAGTTGCATCATATTCCCTAAAATCCTATTATGGAAGACTACATAGGGCTCACTCCTACGTTACTTCAACCATTATTGTTACACATGTAACGTACTTACCACAAATAGCTAGTAACTCTCATCGTAGCTTGTGAGATACAATTTTCAATCGACAATTACTAAGGCACTTACCTATAATGACGGTGTCCTATCAGCTAAGGTCGAGCACACATCTTCAAGTAATAACCTGCATGGTTCTATATGCACACTGAGTTATCAAATGCTTACGACATGATACTACCCCAAGAATCAAGTTCGCCTAATCATATCATCGTTATTAACTACCCATACACACTTAATCAAGGAACTTCATGCATCCTTATTACAAAACCAAGGCCGTTTAGACATGGCACCCTAGTCACCTAATCTCCATAATTGACCTTAAGCAACTCATGTATCTAATTCGATGGACATTATTCACCCTTATTAACATCTTAATAGACCTTTCACATAGTCAAGGGTTAATACAAAAAAAACTTATACTAAAAACTATGGTGTCACCACTATTGACTCGCACAGACAGTCTCAAATTAATTCCATGTCTAAATCAAAAGTGTGAAAGCTATTAATGGAAACTAACTTGTTTACATGACATTTGGCGATAATTTTCCCGTCATGCTAATACCCTTGACTTCACCGTCGAGAACATTAACTGTAACTGCAACCAATCTAGAGTGACCGACCCAAACACCGACATCAAAGATCTACTACCAACCTCACAACATAACTCCCAAAAGGAACTATAACCTAGAGCTCAAATACTATTTGTAACGATCGATCCGGATTTATCGGTCATCCATGGTCAACCCCATGCGACCGAGCGTTAGGTGTGAAGTGCAATAAAATAACCTGTATAATGCTGCTAGTCCAATTTTATTTTATTAACAATTTACATATTTATCACGTGATTCCAATTTAAAGCAAACTACATGAAGAACCCGTGGGAAGCATCCCCGAAATCCAAGCATATAGAGCTACTGACATAAAATAAAAAGGATCCTTATATATACAACGCTCTCAAAATACAAAACCGCACCCAACCTACCGTGATAAAGACGAGGGAATGAGCTGAAGGCCCAGTGAAAAAATAAAACAATGAAATATTGAATTGAAAGGCAGAAAAGAGATTCTAACACGTTATATCTATGTGCACATGCAACTATCTTATTTATATATATACATACATATTATACTTTAATGCATGAAATCATTTTTATTCAAAAAACGTTATTTATTCCAGTTAATTCGTCTTGATCTTATAAAAGAACCCTTTTTACTTGACTTGACATTTATTTCTCCATTTAACACACCTGTTTAAATACTTTAAATAAATACCCTTTGTTTAAGGAAAGCATTTCTTTCACCGAAATTACACTGTTACTCGTATCAAATTTACCTTAGTATTTTCCTTGAAAATCACCTTTCAACACATGCAAGCACTGCATTAGAAAATACTGATTTATTTTTGAAAGCCTTTTATATAGACACTCTTGTATTAATTATTAGTTAAACCTCTTGAGCTTGCTTAATTACCCATTTGATCACTTCACTATACCATCACTTTACCTCATTGTCCACATTATCATTTACCGGAACATTTATTTTTTTCATTCGAGCTAGGTTTTCTTATCTTATATTCGGCATAAAACCCATTTCTTGACATGTTGCAAATTTTAATATCTTTTCTCGAAATCTATAAAATATCCGCATACTTTAACGGGCTCCACACTGCCGGCTATGCTACCATATGCTCTGGCCAGTGATTTTGGGTCTTTCATCCCAGGGCTTTGGGCCCTTCTTAATTATTTTCGCTGTCATTTGAGTCCATATTAATGTGTTTAACATATTTTAAATGTCCACATTATTACACTTTCTCTCGGACAAAGCCAAAACCTAGGGTATCACCCCACTTTGTTCTACACTTTAAAAATCATCACTTCTTGTCCTTTACACACTTACATTGATTATATTCCAAAATCCCTTTCATAAAAATATTCCACTTTATGTAAAATTACCATTTTACCCATTTATTTTCAAACTTGCATTTTCCTCCATTTTTACAAGTGTCATTCCCAAAAACATTATTAAATTATACAAACCTTATCAAATGATTTAACTCATTAACACTTATTTTAACACCGTGGAATAAAATACTTCTCAAGTTGAAAATATCTTTATTTTATTACTTTTTTTTCTAAGAGCTCATTGAACATTTTGAAGGCTACTTGATAAGAAAAACACCATTTTTTCTTTATTAACATATGTAGTCTTAAGACCATACACTTATCACATTTTCAACACTTATTCACACACTTTAAGGGATGAAATTTCTATTTTCTTTATTCCAAGTTTAAACTCATTAAAACTTCCATTAAACTTGTTTATATGCCTATCATCAAGATACTACTAGTTTGTACACATGGGAAGAGGGATTTTAAATCCAAAAATCCAAGAAAATGATTTTAACACATAATCTATTCAAGAAATTTCATAACATTTGCATCAACATGCTTTTCAAGACTAAAGACATTTTTTCATCTTTCAAACTTGAATAAATTCATATTTTTATGAAAATCCCAAACATTACAAAAAAAATTTAAAACATTTGTTCAGAAAATATCTTTAAGAAGATAAACCTTATTTTCAAAACATTTTATTCCATAAAATGTTTAACACCAAGTTTTATTGAAATATATCATTGACTCAACACTCTTGAAATCCCTTTTTAATCCAATTTTCCAAAATCATGAGAAATACCCTCTTTAAACGATATATGCATCCTACTCTTACAAACCCAACTACAAGAGCAATATTATGAAAAAATAGAGTTTTAAGCTAAGAGTGGAGTTTTCCCATCTCAAAAAGCTCCAACAATGGTAGGATAAATGTAGAAGAATATGGAAACCTCCTGCCTCCTAAGGTGGTCTTAAAGAGGTTGCTAGCTCTACCAAGCCTGTCTCCATGAAAGCTCTAAGCAAGACCCACTTCAAACTACATAAATACAAATTACACAGAGAAAGGGATAAAATCTCTAGCACGAGTGTCACATTCTCCTTACCTTAGGAGATTTCATCCCCAAAATCATCGGTCTATCAATATCTCAAGTTCTTGGGGTTTATCAACTCGTATTATAAGTCATAGGAATCCTACAAGGTTAAATCATTTAAATCCTCAATCGCTAAGATGTCATCACATGCTCTTCAAAATGGGTTGTCACCAAAGAGCTCGACATGCCACACGTTCTAATGCTCATCATCAGGTTAAAGCTTGATTACTTGGATGTCACAGAAATTGTATTCTATTATGATTAGGTAAAGTTGGAGGATACTACAAATGCTTGCAAAGTAGATCCTGACTCCAAACTTATTATAGTAGATTTATCAAAGATGAAGAGTAAAGATCGCATAGTCGATGAGCCTTTTATTTGTGCCTTTCAGAACGTAAAGAAGGTATGCTACTCGAAGTTCATAAATGATGGCAATTAGTCTATTGTTTTACATGCATCAATGGGTATGACTACTCAAGCAGATGCATTAAAGGCTCATAAAGAGTTCCAATCATCTCTTGATGACAACCCTAATTTTAAGGATCTTTTAGTTGATTTAGAGGAAGATTGAGTATCAAAACATTATTTTATCCATGTCAATCTTATTAGTATCCTATTATGATATTGACACTATATTAACGCTTTACTTTAATTTATGAATGTTTAGTTTTATTAATGATTGTTTAGTTTGATTTATGAATGTTTAATATGGTTTATGTATGTTTAGTTTGATTTACGAATGTTTACTTTAATTTATGAATGTTTAGGGGCACGAACACCTTGTACGAGACTCGGTCTCCTGAGTTTGTGATTGGACCAAATTTCCCTAACTCAATTTCCATGTGTTCCTATACATGTACATTTTTTGATTAGTTTCATTGATACAATTTTCATAAAATAAAGGAAGATTAATTTCCCACATGGGACAAAAATAAACATTACTTATATCCTCAAAATTTCAAAACTCTAAGTTGGTGATGGGGTTGTTCTGTTCTGAAAATTATCATTGATCAAACTCAAGAACATCAGTGGATAGGTAATTTCAATTTTCAGAACAAAACAACCTCATCACTAACTTCGAGTTACCAAATTTTGAGGATATTAGTAATGTTGATTTTTACCCTATATGCGACGTTAATTTTCCTTCATTTTATGAAGATTGTATCAATGAAACTAATCAACAAATGTACATGTATATGAATATGCGGGGGGATTCAGGATGAATTTGGTCCAATCACAAACTCAGAAGATTCTAATTAATGGCCTTCTTAGATCGCATGAACCAAGTATTCTTTATATTAACTAACAAATCTTCCAGTTTGAGAATAGGATCAAAATTTGTAAATAGGCACACTTAGGCTGTAAAACGTGCTGCTAGTAGGCAAAAACCTCGAACAGCTCCCAAATGACCCCGCAAGGGGCTCACACGTGACCAACGTAACTCATAAAAATTGACCGTGTAGTTGCTGGACTATCGGTTTGAGAACATGACCAAAATTTACAAATAGGCACTTTTAGGCTTTAAAACGTGCCATTAGTGGGGAAAACCCCCGAACAACCCTCAAACGACCCTGCATGGGGAATGAACACCTCGCACGTGACCAACGTAACTCGTAGTCATTGATCGCGTAGTCGTGGGACTCTCAATTTTAGAACATGATCAAAATTTTCAAATCGGCACACTTAGGCTTGAAAATGTGCCGTTAGTGGGCGAAAAAACCCGAACAACCCCCGAACGGGGCATGAATACCTCACAAGTGAGCAACCTAACTCTTTGCAACTAACCCTGTAATCGCGGAACTCCTAGTTTGAGAACAGGATAAAAAATTACAAATAGGCACACTTAGGCTTTAAAACGTGTTTATAGGGGACAAAAATCCCGAACAACCCCTGAATGGCCACACAAGGGGCACTAACACCTCTAACGTGACCAACGTAACTAGTAGCCACCTATCGCATAGTCGTCGGACTCTCTATTTAAAAACAAGTCGGAAATTTACAAATAGGCACACATGATCAATGTAACTGGTAATAACAGACTGCGTAGTCACGGGACACTCGATTTAAGAATGAACCAAAATTTACAAATAGGCACACTTAGACTTGAAAATGCGTCGCTAATGGAAGAAAATCCCGAACAGTCCCGCAAGGGGCATGAACACCTCACACGTGACCAACATAACTCATAGCAACTAATCGCGTAGTTTTGGGACTCCCGATTTGTGAACAGGACTGAAATTTGTAAATTAGCACACTTAGGCTTGAAAATGTGTTGCTAGTGGGAAAAAATCGAACAATACCCGAACGGCCCAGAAAAAGGCACGAACACCTCGCACGTGACCAAGTAACTCGTAGCAACTGACCACAAAGTCACGAGACTACCTATTTGAGAACAAGACTAAATTTTGCAAATAGGCACACTTAGGCTTGAAAATGAGTTGCTATGGGGCAAAAATCCCAATGACGCTATAAGGAGAATAGACACCTCGCACGTGACCAATGTAACTCATAGAAACTGACTGTGTAGTTGCGGAACTCCCGATTTAAGAATAGGACTGAAATTTGTAAATAAGCAGACTTAGGCTTGAAAATGTGCCGCTAATGGACAAAAATCCCAAACAACTTCCATACAACCCCGTAAGGGGTACGAACACCTTGCACATGACCAACGTAACTCGTAGTAATCGATCGCGTAATCACGAGACTCTTAGTTTGAGAACATGATCAAAATTTGTAAATAGGCACACTTATGCTTTAAAATGTGCCGCTAGTGTGCGAAAATCTAGAACAACCTCCAAATAGCCCAGTAAGGGGCACGGACGCGTGACAAGTGACCAACGTAACTCGTAGTAACTAACGGCATAATTACGAGGCTCGCAGTTTGATAAGAGGACCAAAATTTTCACATAGGCACACTTAAGCTTTAAAATGGTCCGCTAGTGGGCGAAAACACCAAACAACCCCCAAACGGTCTCATAAGGGGCACAAACAACTCGCACGTGATCAATGTAACTCATATACATTGACCGTGTAGTCGTAGGACTCCTAATTCAAAAATAGGTTTGAAATTTGCAAATAGGCTCACTCAGGCTTTAAATATGCTGGTAGTGGGCGAAAACCCTAAACATTCCCTAAACAGCCCCGTAAGGGGTACGAACACCTAACAAGTGACCAACACAACTCATAGTAACTGACGAAATAATTATGAGGCTCTCAGTTTGAGAACAGAACCAAAATTTACACATAGGCACACTTAGGATTTAAAACATACCATTAGTGGGAAAAAACACCAAATAACCTGAAACGACCTTGTAAGGGGCACGAATACCTCGCACGTGACCAACGTAATCGTAGCCACAAACTGCATAGTCACGGGATTTTTTTAGGCTTTAAAACATGTCAGTTGTGGGCAAAAACTCCTAACAACCCTTGAACGACACAACAAGGAGCACGAACACTTCAAACGTGACCAACGTAACTTGTAGCAACTGACCACAAAGTCATTGGATTCCCAGTTTAAGAACATGACCAAAATTTGCAAATAAGCACACTTAGGCTTGATTTTTTTTTGCTAGTGGGAAAAACCTCGAACAACCCTAAATGGCCCCATAATGGGCATTAACACCTCACACGTGACCAACATAACTGGTAGCTACTAACGCGTAGTCGCAAGACTCCTGGTTTCAGAATAGGACCAAAAATTGTAAATAGGCACGAACACCTCGCACGTGACTAGCGTGACTCGTAGAAACTGACCGTGTAATTGCAGGACTTTGGGTTTGAGAATAAGATCAAAATTTGCAAATAGGAAAATGTGTTGTTAATGGGCAAAAACCACGAACACCTCGCACATGAGCAGCGTAACTCGTAGCAACTAACCGCGTAGTCGTGAGACTCTCGATTTGAGAACATGATTGATTTTTCTCAAAAAAATTTGGTCACGAAGTTAAATCACTACCATAATTTATATTTTATGCGTGCTGAATATCTGGTCACGAATGTTGTCCTAACCACATTGAAGCAACACTAGACGATGGGTCACGGCTTAAGTCCGTGACCATGTTGAAACATGTGTAGAATATATGTTACAACCTTGGTTGGTGGCCGCAATGAATTATCTATAGTATATTGTTCACGAGTTAGGTCTATGACCAACGTTCCAAATGCGGTCACGGATGTGGTCCACGACCAGCTGGCCACGACCCTTGTTTGCGACAAGAATGATGTATACTGGCCCACGCTTAGGTCCATTATTGTATCTTTTATTCAGGGATAAGGTTCGTAACTAGCAGTTTTGGTGATGCCCATTTTGGTCACGGATCGGATCCGTGACACGAGGTCATGGTCATAGCCTAAATCCGTGACCATCCCCTATTTCGATGTAGTGTTAAGTTAGAACAATGTGCACTTACTTTTCAGTCCTAGAAACTTATTCCAATTAAAACATTTAAGACTAATAACCAGTGAGAAAAAAATTAAAATTATTTTGAAATCTTAAAACTATCAGATTGAAAAAATTAATTTCCAATTAAATATAAGAACTAATTCAATCACATTATAAAGTGGCATCCCTCAGCCTCCATTTTTAAAACTAATCGGTCGTACATCCTAGTTCCCTTATGAGACGAGATTTCTCGTGGGGAGCTTAAATCACCCCACCTTGAAGTAAAAAAAACTTTCATATTTCATTATGATCAGGACAGTTCAGGACCCTATGTCCAACATATTGAATAGTCTGTGACTTTTAGTCCCACTCCTAATGACATTGAGTCCATGGGAGGATATATAAAGTTGTTTAAGTGTATACCACTAGTTCAATCCTCGAAATAGAGCTGGCGAAGGACTTTGCCGTCCCGGGGGGGGGGGGGGGGGGACCTAACTAATGCGAGGAATCAATCACATCCTTGATTCATGAAAACACCGAAGGAGACTGAGGACTTTATGTTAAAACCTTTAACACCCTGTATTTTTGTGCATTTAATATTTAATTAATTCGGGAATTCAAAATTACTTGTGTGGCGTAATTTTAATTGAATTAATTATGGCAATTTATATTTAAATATTAATTAGGGAATGAATGGTTAATATTTAGGGAATTTATTTACTAAGTGAATAGTAATAATTTATTTACGTCATTTCGGGTATTAATGATGGGGTATGCACTTATCTCAGTCGGAAGTCGGTATAGACTAAATTGGGTGTGCAATAAAGATTGTCATAAATTAATTCGGATGCCAATTCTGAGTCTACAGTTGAGTTCAGATGGACTGAGATAGTCGAAAAAGTGTACCCGGGAGTAGTAAATGGGTCACGGGGTGTTTTTAAGCATAGTCGGGCCCACACGGGGACATTTGGGTCACTTGGGCTTGGCCCATTAGGTAAAAAACGGGATTTAGCCTAATTAAGAAATTATAAGAAATAAGGGAACGGCTGAATTGAATTTAGAAAAAGACTTAGTGGATTAGGAAACCCTAATAGCAGCTAAAGGCAAATTTGGGGATCAAAGGAGAGCCAAAACAAAGGAGTCATCTTCAACCTTGGACATTCACAACTCCAAAATTTGACTCTACGAACCCTAAGACAAGTGGTTAACTTGCTGTAGAATTTAAATTATATTTCAATTCATATTCATGTGACGTGAGTAATAAAAGAAATTCGTTTTGGTATTTTAAGGGTATAAACATGGGGTTTTATAAACCATGAAACTGATTTCTAAATTGAGTAGGAATTCATGTATAATCTAAGTTTTGTATTTGTATCTGGTAAGATGTGTAAACCTGAATGAACTAGAAATGAATTGGAGATATGGTATTGATGTTTAAATGGGTTAAAGATTAAATTGGATTTTACCCCAAATTCGTGAAAACGGTAGAGAAAGTAAATTAATTGAGGTTTTTTTTGGACTTTATGGGGGTTCCTTATAAGGTTTTTGATATATATTATCAATGGGAAGGCTTGGTTTTAACTGTAGAAGAAGTTAGGGTTTCGAGAGATTCGTCCATGGCTGAAACAGACAACTCGAAGAAGACGAGGACATGATCGATCGATCGATCAATCAAAGGTGGACCATCGATCGATCAATGGTCCAAAAATTTTGACAGTTCGCCCAATTATGAATACAAAGGGAAATTTAATAAAAAATCTTCCATGCCTTATTTATTGAGAAATTAATACATGAGTTTAAATCTAATTGACTGTGAATAAAATTAATTAGCATTTGAGGGAGACTTTGTGTGGCACATCATGATTAAAATTAATTGGGATTTGGAGGAAATTATGTGTGATACACTAGGGTTAAATTTTGGGAATTTTGTTCAAAATTATTAAATACGGATTGAGTGGACAAGTACGGGGATATTGGTTGAGCGATACCGAGACATAAATCTCATTTAGGTGAAGGCTAAATAATTTAAAGTCAGGAATTTAGACTCGGGTGTTGTTTTATTTCGGGCCACGAGAGTAAGTCCGAATATATTGGTTGGGGGATACCAAAAGAAATTAATGTGCAAATTAAGTAATAATTAGAGTTGGGCCATAAACTCGTAATAAATTGAATAGGCTTGTGTCACAGAATTAGTACACGGTGTAGCCGAGATGTTTTATATTTATATATATACGATGTGTGATAGTATATATATATATATATGGTGTGTACAATAATATCAGTGGTTAGATATTATTATATACTCTAGTACTATAGGGGGAGGTTGCGCGTAGTGGATGAATCCCCTAGGTTGAGGAGTAGGGCGAGTATATTCCCAGGTCATAGTGTCCGTTATATGGGTGAGGGGCATCTCACTTTCAGGGAAGGAATATGACCGTCTCCATTTATATGTTTTCACCAAGTAAGTGAGCGATTTTGACTTGGGTAACTAGGTTATGTGAACATACCTAGTGGGATAGCACTTTAGAGAATTCACATCCGGTGAGTTATTACTCGGGAGGATGTTATTTACTAATAATTATTTCAACATGTTTGTGAATGTTATAAAATGGACATAAATATATAATAAGGTAAACCATTATATACGGGTAAAATTATTACAGGTTGTGAATTGTATTACATATAATGGGTGTAAAAATTATATGAGTATAAAAAGAGAAATGATTAATTAAGTTAATGTCGAAGATAACTTAGAAATCATAATTGTGGCACACTCGGTTAGAGTAGGGTGGTTACAAGGGGTTATATAATTTATCTATTAATGAGATAAATAACTAGGTAAATTTAATTAAGGCGTTAGTAGTGCACTTTAGAGGAGGGGTGAGGATGTCCTCAAGGGAATGCGACACTAACTAAAATATGGAGAGCATGCATATTTACTTATTACTGCAAGTTAATCATTTGCTAAATGTTTTTCAAATGTTTTGGGTACTAACCCTTGCTATAAAAACTTTAAAAAACCTTTTAGGTGTCCAGCCACAGGGACGCCAGGCTTGATTCAATTTCAGGGATCCGTTGCTGCAGCATATGTGGATGTTGCGGGAGTTTAATAGACGCCTCATTTTTTCATTCCTAGTATAGAGACTTCTTACCAGTTATTTGAGCATGTCGCTCACAGTTCATTTAGTTTTTGTCAGACCTGTTGAGATTGATTACTTGTCTTTACTGTTGTTGGATTTTGAGTCGATGGTTTATTCGGCCAGTTAATTAATTGTGAATGGTTGTTTCAGTTAATTGTGATTATTATGTTATTTTGTTTCCGCATGAATTTTTCATTTAAGTTAATGAAAGATAAAACTTGGCACCAGTCTAATTTTCTCACTTAGGTGGTTAGTAATTAAAAAGGGCGACAGTGATCCTAAGAATGAACCAACTGAGAAACCTATTCTAACTTAATTTAGGACTGATCACCCGGGGTTAATTAGGCGGGGTGTCGCAAAACCCCTCTCTCTCTTAGTATTTTAAAACTTTAAGGGTTTTGAAAAGGCATTTATTCAATATTAGAAGACCGAATTTAAATCCTTGATAATTTTCAAATTTACTTATGTAAAATAAATATCTTGATCTCACATTTTAATTTTTCTTAAAATAAACATATAGCTTAAGTTTTTAAAAAAAATAAATTTCAGATATTTTAATTTAAATCACACTTTAAAATTTAATTACCCAGATTTTAACTCAATTTTAAAATGAATAAAATACAACACATTTCTTTTAGAAAATTGGTGATCTAGGTTACTCTCAAAATAATAATTCGTGTTGTCCATAAAATAGGATGTTCCTAATTTTCCATTTAAGTAGCAATTATGTAACATAATAAAATAACGAGACATAAGCAATTAAATAAATAAATGCAAAAATAAAGAAAATGCATTATATGTCGTTTCCACCATGGCCTAGACTTATTCTTGAAATAAATACTTTAAGTCCAAGAGTCCTTATTGTAGAAGACTTCTTTATAGTCAAGAGTCCAACTTGAAGTAGAATTCTCCACAAAAAAGTTCTTGAGGGTCTTGATCATTGGAATTTGATCCTTTAATGTCAAGAGATAAACTGGGGAAGAACCACCACAAAACTACCCTTTAAGGCAAAGCTTAGTTGGGTGATTGATTGATTGATGGATTATCGATTGATCGATCATGTTGGACCTAATATTCTTCTTCCTCTCGTGTTTACATGGAAAAACCTTCATATCCATCTTAAACTTTATGAAATTTCATGACCTTGGCCAGACACTAAGACTAAACCTTATACATGTTTCTAAGAGTACAAAAATATTACAACCCTCTCCCAACAACTCCAACTATATCGATATTGATATAATTAAAGAAACCATAATTATTACAACCATATTAAATCTAGAGCGAAAAGTAACTATTGATAAAACACCATATGATCCAATAACACAAAATAAAAATGCGTGAGCATGAAGGAAGATTTATAAGCATAAAATCACTGAAAAATCATGTTAGTACCGAATGCATACAACCATGAATATATTCACCGATATATAAAACAAGGGCTTCCAGTAGACATCATGGACCTTTGAAATACATGAATCGGGGCTCAGATACCAGTTGTTGGGAAACACAACTAGGGATTGACATTAAAATGCAAAAAAAATTCAACATTAAAGATCTTTGATTAATCATGCATTAAAAAGAAAACAAGGATTAGGTTTAGAAATTAAACCTAGGGTTTCAAAATTCATACCATACCTAATCTTGTTGTGATTCATATGAGGAGAAATATTCTGATGATGAAGATGAAGTCGTTTCCCATCCATGGTTTCTAAAAACCTTATTTAACCTTGCATAAATCTTGGATATTCTAGTGTATGATCCTCACTAAAGCTAGGAAGGTGTTTGTGCACCTTTTGATCTGAAAATCCTTCCTTATGAGTTAGATATGTTCCTCTCCATCTAGGCCTCTTCATAAAAATGTAAATAGTGTATTATCTCACCCCTCTAAAATCCTAATAACAAATAATTACCATTAAAACCCATTCTCACACCTTTATATACAAGTACAAAAGGTGGGCTTGGGCCAAACTAGGTTTCTTGAGAGTTTGGGCCTAACTACTTGGGAATGTGGACTACACTGGGGACCCAAGAAAATAATTAAATTGGTTTAAGATAAAGAGTTAGAAATAACCATATTGAGAAGGAACCCTCCAGGGTCCCGACAGAAATTCATCTTGAGAAGGAACCCCACCCAGGATCCCGACAGAAATTCATATTGAGAAGGAACCCCCTAGGGTCCCGACAGAAACTCATATTGAGAAGTAAGCCCACCCAGGGTCCCAACAGAAACTCATATTGAGAAGGAACCCCACCTAGGGTACCGAAAGAAACTCATATTAATAAAGAACCTCCTAGGGTCCTAACATAAATTCATATTAAGAAGGAACCCCACCCAGGGTCCCACTAGAAATTCATATTGAGAAGGAACCCCCAGGGTCCCGGTAGAAACTCATATTGAGAAGGAACCCCCAGGTCTCGGCAGATTTTCATATTGAGAAGGAATCCCACCCAGGGTCTCGGCAGAGAATTCATATTGGTGTGGGAACCTAGCCCCCCTAACCATAAAAAAATGCATAATTGGTGAAAGTGCACCCAAGGTCCCTCGACTGCAGAGAATTCATATTGGTGCGGGAACCTAGCCCCCCTGACCGCAGAAAATTCATAACTGGTGAAAGAGCATCCAAGGTCCCTTACCGCATAGAATTCATATTAGTGCGGGAACCTAAGCCCCCTGATCGCAGAAAATGCATAATTGGTGTAAGTGCACCCAAGGTCCCTCGACCGCAGAGAATTCATATTGGTACGGAAACCTGGGCCCCATGACCATAGTAAATGCATAATTGGTGAAAGTGCATCCACGTTCCCTCGACCGGAGAGAATTCATATTGGTGCGAAAACCTAGGCCCCCTGACCGCAGAAAATGCATAATTGGTGAAACTGCACCCAAAGTCCGTCGACCGCAGAGAATCCATATTAGTGCGGGAACCTAGGCCTCCTGACCGCAGAAAATGTATAACTGGTGAAAGAGCATCCAAGGTCCCTCACTGCAGAGAATTCATATTGGTGCGGGAACCTAGGCCCCCTGACCGCAGAAAATGCATAATCGGTGAAAGAGCACTTAGTGTTCCTCAAATACAGAAAAGTCATATTAGTGAAGGAACCTCTAGGGTCCCTCAACCAAAACCCGGGGCCGAGACCCCAAGATAAGGGAGTGTCTACCATGAGCAACCGCTCATCATGAAAACTCATTGTTTAAAAGAATAAAAGTACCAACACTTACTTTCTTGTACAGGTAGCCTAGTTGAGCAGGTAGGGCTCAAATAGGCCAGTTGGGATCTCTTGGGAGTTTTGGCCTGGCGACTGAGGAATAAAGTTTATTGAGCAAGCTCAACTACTTAGCACTTTCGGATTGAGAGAATACTAGTAAAAAGACACTAGGGTTGCCCAGTCCTCACACACCTCACAGTCAGACACAACCAAGGTGAGCATCCAAAGGGTTACTCATAAGAGAAGATTTATTTATAAAATAACTTTAAAGGAGAGGGTCCTCTAGCCCCCTCTCAAGAAAAAATGATTTTAGAAGGGGGTCCTCAAGACCCCCCTCAAGCTTACAAAGATTTTAGAGGAGGTGGTCCTTGAGACCCCCTCAAGTTTACAAAGTTTGTTCCAAAAGTTACGGTTTCAAAAGATATTTACCAAATAAGATATTTTGTCTTCATTAGGACACATATTTTCTTTTTGACTTTGGTTTGCATCAGGTGACACCTGTCTGAGGGGACAGGCTGCTGCACACAGGTAGGGACAAATTATACACTGCAGACCTTGTCCCTCACCAACCCTCTAAGTTTTTGGTGCCAAAAGTTCCAACTCAGCCCTAGTGCCCAAGTATAAATAGGACCCCAGGGTAAGGTCAAGAATGATAGAAAAAACTCAATAGCACTGTTACTCTATCAAAATCACACCAGAACTTCCTAGTATTCTCTCTACGTTCTCTCTCTAGTGCTAAGTGCCTTGTTCTTTCACTCCTCACTGACAACCATCATTCTCAGGAGATCTTCTTAAGAAAATTACTATTATTATTGTGGAATTTCATCTTCTTGCAGGGAGGGAGTTCCAGTTTGAGCTCCATTTTTACTAAAAGGAGAAGGTTTCATCAGAAGCCGCTCCAGAAGTTCTTGAGAACCTTGCAGACAGCGTCCATTGGAGTGGGTCACGCCTCACTCTTTCCAGTTATTTATAGGCCCCGGTCTCACTACCCTCCTACAACGTATACTGATGTAGTCAATGCATCATTACTGCACTTCCAGGATCATCTCTTCCACATGAGGGGGAGTAGATAAGAGGTGAGCTCATCTAACAAGGCAGGGCAGGTGGGGATACTGTTAGGGGGGAACAACAACAGGTTGGCAGACAGCAGGGCCAGGACTCCCGATAGGGGTTTCTGCTAAGAGGTTGAATCTAATGGGTATAGACCATATGGTTAGGGTTTCAGGTAGGGCCAACAGGGTCCTAATCAGTAATAACAGGTTTCCCAGGGCTAATAGGTCCAAAGGAACAATGGGGGTGGTCAGCAGGGCCAGCATCAGGGACAACCTTGTCAGGGCCAGTAGGACTAGGGACAGAGGCTTTCAGGGGCGATGTTTTATATGTGGCCAAACATGGCATGTGAAGAAAGAGTGTCCACAGAGAGCTATAAGACAACAACAGGGGGCAACAGGGGAAGCAGGCACAGAGGTCTCCAGCAGCAATAGCACCACCAACCTCACAGCCACAGGGGCATATGCATTACGGGCATGTGTATAATGTCCAGGACGTGCCTATACCACAAGCACCTCAGGCACCGCCAACAGTTGAAGGTACATTTTTTATTCATGGGCATGAGGGTGGGATTCTTTTTTATACATGCGCATCACACACCTTTATTGTTAATATATTTGTATGAGCAACCGGTCTTTTTGATACATCTAGCATGCGCCTTATGTGTGTAGAGTCGCCATTGGGTAGTGGGTCACTTATACACTTAGTATGTATAGGTGTGGATATCATTATTCAGCATCTGGGATTAGCAGTGGACCTTTTGGTGTTAGACATAGAGGGATACGATGTTATCCTAGGTATGTATTAGTTGGCGGGGTACGTGGAGATAATAGACTGCTACGACAAGACCATAGTGTTCTCCATTCCAGGTCAAGAAATGTTATTAGTGGCGATGCTCTTCCCGAGGGAGGGTTGTGCACTCACGTGTACTACATTGAAGATGAAACCTCACAGGAGATAGTGATTCCTATAGACTCAATTTCGATAGTGAGAAATTTTGAGGATGTATTTAAGGAGATACCGGGGTTACCACCCAACCGAGAGATCGAGTTTGTTATTGACCTAGCACCGGGTATGAGGCCGATTGCCCGAGCACTATATCGCATGGCCGCATCAGAGATGCGATAGTTGAGGGAGAAGATTTAGTGTCTTTTGGGATAGGGTTTTATTCAACAGAGTACATGATCGTGGGGTGCACTAGTGTTATTTATGAAAAAAAGGATGGTTTGCTTCGCTTGTATGTGGATTACAGGGAGCTGAACAAGGTCAGATACAGAATAAGTATCCATTTTCGAGGAATGATGACCTATTCGATCAGTTGAGAGGGTCTACATACTTCTCAAAGATTGATTTGAGATCGGGATATCACCAGTTGCGCATTCGGGAGGAGGATGTTCCCAAGACCGCTTTTCCATCGCGGTACGGGTCGTACGAGTTCAGGGTGATGCCATTTGGGCTCACCAATGCGTCAGTAGTGTTCATGGTTCTCATGAACAGGGTATTTAAGCAGTTCTTAGACCATTTCATGATCGTGTTTATAGATGACATTTTGGTTTACTCTCGTACTGAGGAGTAACATGCGGAGCATTTGCGCAGAGTCTTGCAGACACTTCGGGACCACCAGTTGTATGCCAAATTTGGGAAGTATGAATTTTGGCTAGGGGAGGTATAGTTTCTTGGCCACATCGTATTTTAGAGGGTTATTATAGTTAATTCGAGTAAGGTATCGATGGTGAGGGTGTGGGGACAACCCATGACACCGACTGAGACTCGTAATTTCTTGGGGTTGTTCGAGTATTATCGCCGCTTCATTAAGGGATTTATAAAGATTACAGGTCCATTAATGAAACTGACTCGCAAGGGGGTACCATTTATGTGGAGTGACCACTGTCAGCTAGCCTTTGATGAGCTGAAGGACAAATTGACATCAACGTTGGTACTTGCATTTCCTAGGAGTGGGTGGAGTATCGGGTCTATACGGATGCATCCTTTCAGGGGGCTTGGGGGATAATACTCATGAAAAGAATTCATGAAGGACCATAACTTATTCGTCTCATAAGCTTAATCCCCATAAAAAGAATTACCCCACCCACGACCTAGAGTTAGAAGCGATTGTATTTGCTCTGCGGATATGGAGACATTATCTGTTGGGGGAGAAGTTTACTTTATTCACGGATTATAAGTCACTTCAGTATCTTTTCATACAAAAGGATCTAAATATGAGGTAGAGGAAGTGGCTAGAATTCATGAAGGACTACCAGTTTGATATACAATATCATCCTGGTAAGCCTAATATGGTGGCAGACGCATTGAGCCGGAGATCCACTGGGGAGTTGGCCGAGGTCAGGAAGCCAAAGTGGAGTGAGCTTCGATATGATGATGAGATTGCCAAGGTTTACATATCAGTGTTATCTACCACTCCCGAGATTGTCTGTAGGTAGTGAAAGAAGAGGCGGATGATCAGTATTGTCAGGAAAAGGGTAAGTCACTTATTATCTTAGGGTGCAGAGTCTTACTCGATCAGCTCAGAAGGAGGCCTACGTTTTAATAGGAGATTAGTTGTGCCTGAGGATGAGTATTTAAGGTAAGCTGTTATGACTGAGTCCCACGATTCGAGATTGGCGGTATATCCTAACGGGGATAAAATGTACTACGACATAGGGAGACAGTATTAGTGGTCAGGGATGAAGAGAGACATAGAAAATTTTATCTCTAAGTGTGTTATCTGTCAGTTGGTTAAGGTAGATCATCAGAGGCCTTCGGGGATGCTACAACTATTGGAGATTCCTATGTGGAAATGGGAGAGCATTTTGATGGACTTTATTACGAGAATGCCAACGTTGTAGTGGAGTCATGACTCCATTTGGGTGATAGTGAATTAGTTGACCAAGGTGGCCCATTTTTTACCTGTTCGCACCAATTTTAGGATGATGCAGTACGCGCAGCTGTTTATTACGTAGATAGTTAAGCTGGAGGGGGTACCAGTTAACATTGTGTTTGATAGAGATAAGATCTTTTATATCACTTATGGGAGAGCTTTTAGGAGGCCATGGGTGATTGAGTACCACATATCATCCACAGACAGATGGACAGACTGAGAGGGTCAATCAGATGCTAGAGGATATGTTGAGGATGTACATTTGAACTTCGGAGGAGGATGGGAGCAATATCTTTCATTGGTAGAGTTTACGAACAATAAATCTTAATTATTTACTATCGGCATAACACCGTTTGGGGAACTTTATAGGAGGCCTTATCGTTCTTCCGCCTGCTATTTACGGGTAGGGGATAAAAGGTTGTAGGGTCTAGATATGATACACGAGACTACTGCCAAGATCGAGCTGATTCAGGGACGTATTCATATAGCTCAAGATAGGTAGAAGAGTTATGCCGATGCATACCGGTGGCACGTTGAGATAGAGGTTGGCGACCAGGTGTTGGTTCGGGTGTCTCCCATGAAGGGGGTCATGAGACTCAGTAAGAAAGGGAAGCTAGCACAGAGATATATGGGACCCTTTCCTATTATTGCGAGAGTGGGGCCAGTGGCATATATACTGGATTTATCGAGGCATCTTTAGCGAATACATGACGTGTTCCACGTGGCTTCGCTGAAGAAATATCAAAGGAGAGAGAGAGAGATTTTTGGCATGTTCCAATCATGGAGATTAATTTTTAGTTAGACACATCGTATGAGGAGAGGCTCGTGGCTATTCTGGATCGTAGTGAGCGTAAGTTGCGGTTTAAGGTGGTACCACTAATCAGAGATAGTGGGGGCATCACAGTGTTGATGAGTCGACATGGGAGTGATATGATGACATGCAAGAGCAGTATCCGAAGTTATTCACCACAGGTATGACCTAATTTTGAGGACTAAATTCCCCTGTTGGGGGGAGTATGTAAGACCTCGTATTTTTAAGCATTATATATTTAATTAATTTGGCTAATTTAAATTATTTATGTGTCATAATTTAATTTAATTAATTATTACGAGTTTATTTAAATATTAATTGGGAGAGTTAATGGTTAATATCTATGGAAAATAATTACTAAGTGAATAGTAATAATTTATTTACGTCATAACGAATGATTGTGACATGGTATTATTTTATCTCAACCGGGAGTCGGGGATAGACTATATTGAGGTCGAGATAGGAATTTTTAGTAAAGTAATCTGGATGATAATTTTGAGTACACGTTTGATTCTGAATAGGCCTAGATAGTCAAAAAAGAGTACACATCGGTAGTAAATGGGTCTCAGGGTATTTTTAGGCATAACTTGCCCCACACGGGGGTGTTCGGGCCACTTTAATTTAGCCCATAAGCATAATTTCGGGAATTGCAAAATAAAACCTAAGTTAGAGAGTTTGTGGCAGCCACAACTTAAAAAGAAAAACCTAGTTCTGCAGAGAAGGAAAAAGGGTGAAAAATGGGAGATTTTGGGAGCCAAATCAAAGGGGAGCAAGTGTGTTCTTCTCCAAATCATCATCCACCTCAAATGATCAAACACTACGAATCGATAGAGGCAAGTGGTTAACTTTCTTTCAATTTAAAATTTATGATAATCAATTCAAATTATGGTGGGTATGACAGAAAATCCATTTTTGGGTGGGCGTTAATATATGGAATGGGTTTTTGTAATTGGAGTAAAATGTGTAGATAAATTACTCAATTGATGATAGAATATGTTATAAGATTGTTGGAATCTGATTTTATTTCAAAACCCAGTAGTTGAACTCCTGTAATTTGGATTGATGGAATTAAATCTAGGATAAGATTCGGATGAATGGTTATAAATCCCATTTGGGAAATATTGGGGAATGTTATAAATTAATGATGTTTGAATATCATTATGATGTTTGGAACTTGATTTGAGGATAAAATTATGATGGGGAAAATTAATTGAGTTCTGGGTTTGAAGATTTAAAGCTTGAGTGTATAACAATGGTGGAAAAATAGAGCCGGAGAAGATGCTGAGACCTTATCGATCGTTGGATTTCATCAATCGATCGATGATCCTGGATTTTTGGAAATTTTGTCTAGGAACGTGAATATGAAAGATTTTTTTAGGATTATTCTGGAACTTATTTATTTAGTGAAAAATAAATATGAGGCATATTTCCTAGCAATTATTGGTGGATATAATTGGGATTAGGAGGGTGGAAAATGCGTGACACATAATGAATAAATTTTGGGAAATAAATTCATAAGTATTACATTACGAGCCGAGTGAATGTGTCCGGAGGTTGTAGTTAAGTGACATTACTTTAATACATTAATTAATGTGAAAATTAATTAAATTTAGAGTCGGGATATAAACTCGAATATTTTCGGGCTAGTGCTACGGGAGTTAGGCATGGGTTAGTCAGGTTTGATATATATATATATATATATATATATATATATATATATTATTGTGTGATTATTAGATATGAGTGTAGGATATTTTTATAATTATATACCCATCTATTGCTATCATAGGAGGTTGCGTTATGTGGGTGAATCCCCTGGCTAGTGAATGTAGGGCGAGTATAATCTCCAGGTCATAGTGTCCAGTATTTTATGTGGTGATTCTTTTCGATGTGAGACACTTTAGGTATGATTCGGTCTCACACTCGTGGAACTATGACCATTTTCGCTACGCTTATTATTATTATTATTATTATTATTATTATTATTATTATTATTATTATTATTATTATTATTATTATTATTATTATTATTATTATTATTATTATTATTATTATTATTATTATTTATTTCATGATTCGGTGTGAGCGAACCGTCTCGTGGTATCCGGGTTGGATTGAGTATACCTGGGATGATAGCATTTTAAAGAAAACATCCACTGAGTTATTACCCGAGAGGATGGATAATATATACAATATGAGTGTGAATGTGTAGTAGATATATACGTATATAATAGCGTAGATAATTATATACAGGTGAAATACCTGGAGTAAATTGGTATTTTTTATATAACTAATGAAACTATTATATAGTTATTTAAAGATGAAAAATAAAGTCAGGAAAAGCGTTAGGTATGCACAATAGTTGATGGGTGAGTATTTTCTCAAGTGAGTGCGACACTAGCTTAAATATGAAAATCATTCATGCATTTTAATTACTGCAAACTTAACCACTTGCTAAATATTTTCAAGATGTTTTGGGTTCTAACCCTTACTGCAGATATTTTTAAAAATCCTTTAGGTGTTCAGTCACAGGGACGCCAGACTTGAGATTCTATTCCAGGGATTACGTAGCTGCGGCATATGTGGATGCATGCAGGAGTAATAATAAACGCATCTTTTCTTCATTCCTAGGTTCAGGATTTCATTTCAGTTACAGTTCTATATAGGGCATGTTGCCTATTTATTTTTAGCTAGTTTTGGATTATTTATTTATTCGTTGGATTATTCTGTTGGATTTGGATTTATAGCCGATAGTTTATTCGACCAGTCTTTTAGTTATTTATTCAGCATTGTATTCAGACTGAGTAATGGTGTGTATGGATTTATTTTGCTCCGCATGTACATTTATCTGTTTAATGAAAAATAAAATTTGGCACTAGTTTAATTAATTAGGTGGTTCGTAATTAATATGGTTTTCAACAGTGATGCGACGAATGAACCAAATGGAAATCATATTTTAATTTAATATAGGACTGATCGACCGGTATTTAACTAAGCGGGGTGTCACAGAATCGTGAATAGAGTTGTGGGGGTGATTAGGCGTAAATTCTTCCGAATTTATCCCCTTAATTCATCAACTTTTAGCACCTCGGACGATGTAAATTGTGTTGATTTATCTCTTAGATGTGCTACTGACAATTCCTACGTAATGCCTCGAGTTTTGTGTATTTTTTCATGATTTTTACAGGTATTCTATACAAGTGAAGAGAAGAAGAATTCAAGATCGAGAAATTAGGAATGGAATGAAAGTCAGAGGGAGAAATAGTCACTTCACATCTGGAGTTCGGACGAGGGACCAACATGGAAATTAAAGACCTCGCGTCTACAAGTAATTAAGAAGAAACGACATCCCAATCCGAGCCTCGAGTCAGAAGTTATTGAGCTCCAAAGATGCGAGAAAATCAAGAGAAAAGAAGAAAAAAAAGAGTTTAAGACCTGACCGGACTAGTCAGTTCCAACAGCGAACCGATCCAGGAGGAAGGCAGATTCTGCTTAAAATTTACCATCGAACCGATCCGATTTCAAAGGAAAACTAACCGGTCCGATGCCTTGAGGATCTATGCATAAAAATGGAGACTAAACCGATTTGGATGATACCAAACCGAACCGAAATCCCCCGTCGGACCGGTTCGGATGAGATTTTTTCTGAATTTCTTTTCCAAATTAAATATTTTATCTTGCTCAAACTCTTTTAATTTTTGTAGGGTATGTAATTAAACTTAAAGCCAGATATTAAAGGATTCAATTATTATTAATTTTAAAGGGATCTTGCATTCAAGAACCCCAGGGTTTTAAGTTTTGCTACATTAATTCAAGATTCAAGATTTAATTCCAGATACCTTCATTGCAAATATTGTTTAATTTATGCTTTTAATTGCTTTCATAGTTTAACTTGATTAGTCATTAAATTTTAGGTTGCAATTCATATTTCCAAATTTCTTCCCAAATATTCACATAGCTATGAATTTCTGCAAATTTAATTCTGAGGTAGTAGTTACTTTAATCATGTCCAACTAAGTTTTTAAGGGTTGGGATGCATGAACCTAATCCAATGTAATTTACACGTGTAGGAAATAGGATTTGAATTGAAAATTTAATGAATCGTGTTGTGTAGTACACACAACCATCATAGACCTTTTAACCTCGTTTGCTCTAGGTGACCGGGGTGTTTAAGAATGCGATGCGCGTGTTAGATATTCGGTACCACTTTATTCTTACCTTTGATTATGTATGATACGGGCTAGTACCCTCATATAACTAATGCTTAGGATTAATAAAGATTGGGTTCAATCAACTTTCTAATTCAAAATCTAGTATTCTATCCGGTAAATGAACTGGGTTTGGGGGACTGTATCCTAACCTATCTTTCACTTATTCATATTTACTTCACTGCAGTAGTTTATTTATGTGCACTTAGTTAGTTAGTAGTTTAAATTTCCTTCACATTTAGTTAGTAGTCATTCAGTTCACAATTAATCATCTTTTTAGTTTTTTTTCTCGAACCAGTTTAGGGTTAGTCTTCTATTCCTACGTCGTCACGAATTTTTGTGCTAGTTCCTTGTGGAGATGATCCCAACTTATCGAATTATTACTTGAGCGAAAGGCTTGCACTTGAGCCTATATAGCACGAACACTAGATACACATTTGTGGTCGGGTCAAGTTTTTTGCACCATTGCTGGGGAGCTTAGGTAGACTTTAGGTTAGTAGATTCAATCCCAAATTTGATTCCAAAAATTTAAAAAGCCAAAAAAATCTAAAAAATGAAAAAATTCAAAAAAATAAAAAGCAAAAAAGAAATCATCTCTCAAAACCCCTTTCATGCAAAATCCAGAACAAAATCCTCAAAATACTCCAATAAGAATCCACAAAAATCCCATCGTTGAGTACAATTCCAATAGTCCCATACCCCTCGCGTTCCACAATTCTGGGTTCTACCTCCTACACCTCTAAACTCCATCACAAGTCACACTTTTAAAACACTAAGTGAGGATTTCGAGTCAATTGGAGAGAGAGAAATGTCAGATATCGATAGTTTCGGTACGAGTGAAGGAAACTCACCGTATCGTCCCATGAAGGAACTCTTATTTCTTAATTGAACTATCACACCTGTATGTATTCTACTTCCGTACAATGCTGGACATTTCCACTTTCGTAATGGGTTGATACAAATTCTTCCAACATTTCATGGCATGGATTCGGAGAAACCATATCTCCATATCCGAGAGTTCGAAGAGGCATACGAAACCTTTAGTGATCAAGCTTGCACGCAAGATGTCGTTCGCCTAAAGCTTTTTCCTTTTTCCTTAAAAGATAAAGCTAAGACCTGGATTTGGTCTTTACCACCGAACTCTATCATATCATGGAAGGATAAGTAATCTAAGTTTCTTTCGAAGTTCTTTCCATAACATAAAACCAACTCTGTCAAGGCTCAAATTCAAGCTTTTTGACAACAAGATCACGAGTCATTTGACAAGTTAGTTAACGCTTTCCCCGATCATGGATTTGAGAAACATCACCTTATCTCTTTCTTCCATCACGGGCTTACTATAGCGTCTAAACAACTTGTTCAAACAATGTGTGAAAGACTGTTTTAGGAATTAAATGTGAGTGACGTTGAGGATCATCTTAAGTATGTCGCCAAGACTACTCAAGCATGGGACACATCCGATCTTAATGCCCAAAACCGAGCTCGATAAGTGTCCATTACTCCTACTACATCCGATCAATACCAATTGAATCATGATACTTTGGTAGACCGTCGACTTGATCAATTTGTGAAAATTATGAGAGACCTACTCGAGCTACGAATGAGAGAAGATACCGAATTCACCCATGATGTGAAAGAAAAGTGTGCGCCACTTGTGAGGTGGGCCATTCAATAAAGGAATGTCCGACGATACCCGCTTATAAAGCCATACTTATCGAGACAGTAGAAGCAATAGAAGGGTTTAAGGGAAATTTTAACGCCCTTTATGGGAACTCGTACAACCCTTCATGGATAAACCATCCCGATTTTAGCTACGAGCAACAACGAGCTACATTGAATCCATATTCACATGTTGCCCTACCTCTACCCCCTCCTCAATTTCAATAAGTTCCGCCTATGCAAGCACATATACAAGCTCCAAGTCCAGGCCCATACATTACCCCACCGTGGAGGACTCTTGATAACAACTTAACCCAGTTCATCCAATCTCAAAATTCAACTAATTTCAAGTTGTAGCGCATGTTCACCGAAATGCATACGAGCATATCTAAGTTGCAATCTTCGTTGAGTGTCCAAGATAAGGGAAAGTTTCCTGCTTAAGGCCAAAGACCTCCTCAAGGTTAAGCCAATGTCAGATCAACATCTTTCTATTAGCAGGAGCAATGCCAAACCGTCACCACTCTACGTAGTGGGAGAGTCGTTGATTTATCACCTCCCCCACACGAGAAGCCAAAAGATAAGGAGGTTTTGCCCGGCACGAAAGAGGCCAAAGATGCCCCTTGAATGAGAGTGACAAGGAAGCCGTTAGCGAGCCCGAAGTTGTTATGATACCGCCCAACGCCGCTTCGTTCCCTTAATGGTTGGCCCCACCTCAAAAAGGAGCCTCTCATTCAGATGTGCTAGATGTTCTTAAGCAAGTGAAGCTGAATTTGGCAGTCCTTGATGCCATCCAGAAAATTCCCGCCTATGCCAAGGTCATTAAAGATATTTTGGTTGTGAAAATACAAATAAAGGTGAAGAAGAATTTCTTCCTAGCACAGAATGTGAGCTCCGTTTTACTTAACGACCTTCCACCCAAGTTTAAAGATCTGGGTTCACCCACGATCTCATGTGTTATTAGAGAGCGTCGAATTGAGAAAGCCTTGTTATACTTAGGCGCGATTGTTAATATCCTTCCCTATTCCATTTATAGGCAACTTGAATTGGGTGACCTTAAGCCCCCACGAATCACTCTCCAACTAGCGGATCGCATAGTAAAGGTGCCTCGAGGGATTATTGAGGATATGATCGTCCAAGTGGACACTTTTTACTTCCCGGTAGACTTTGTCATTTGATACATGAAGCCCTACATCAATTCTAGCAATCATGTTCTCATCATTCTAGGCCACCCATTCTTAGCTACAGCTAATGCCTTAATCAATACATGAAATGGGCAAATGCAGTTCACTTTTGGGAACATGACCCTCGAGATGAACATCTTCAATGTCGATAACCAGGTGGGTAACGAAGATGAAATCCATACAGTCGACCTCATAAAAGAGGTAGTAGAAGAGCACATCGAGAGAACCATGGGTGAGGATGAGGTAGAAGCATGCCTAACGAGAGGTGACGAGAGTGAGAGTCCATACACAGAGTTTGAGCGAGAGGTCAAGGAGTTGAAAGAGATATTAGACGGGGGAGCATAATTAGAGGAGTTGAGAGATGTTCATTGGGTTTCTAGATTCGAGGATCTATCCCTGAGGGAGTCATGCTTGAACCCCTCCAAAGAAAAATTGTCTACCCTCGAGTTGAAGAAACTAGACTCAAATGTGAAATATGCTTTTTTAGGAGAGGATGAGACATTTCTTGTTGTTGTCTCCTCTAAGCTAGATAAAGAGCAAGAGGGTAAGTTGCTGGAAATTTTGAGGAAGTACAAAGGTACTTTTGGTTGGTTTATAGAGGATTTAAAGGGTATAAGTCCCCTGATTTGTACCCACAAAATCAACCTCGAGGAGGACGTGAAGCCCTTGAGGGAAATGCAAAGGCGACTAAACCTAACCATGAAAGAAGTTGTTAGAGCGAAGATTATAAATTTGTTAGATTCCGGGATTATCTACCCTATCTAGGATAGCAAATGGGTGAGCCCAATTCAAGTCATCCCAAAGAAGTTGGAAATGGCGGTGGTAAAAAATGCTAATGGAGAATTAATTCCTCAATGCACCACCACTGGGTGGAATGTTTGCATTGATTACCAAAAACTCAATGCCGGAACGAGAAAAGACCATTTTTCCTCGCCCTTTATCGACTAAATTCTTAAACGCGTAGTGGGTCACCCATACTATTGCTTCCTCGATGGTTATTCCGGACATAACCAAACTGAGGTAGACATACTTGATCAAGAAAAAATGACTTTTACATGTCCATTTGGCACATTTACCAACAAACTTATACCTTTTGGATTGTACAATGAGCCCGCAACCTTTTAACAGTGAATGCTAAGTCTCTTTAGCGACATGGTAGAGAGAAACTTGAGGTTTTCATGGACGATTTTAGCATTTTTGTCCCCTCTTTTGACCAATGTTTAGCGAATCTTAAGAAAGTAATATCCCAATGTGTGGAGAAGAACTTAGTCCTCAATTGGAAAAAAATGCCACTTTATGGTTATCGAGGGCATAGTTCTTGGCCACATAGTGTCATCTAAAGGCATAGAAGTTGACTGAGCAAAAATAGATGTCATAGTCGAGCTTCCCCCGCCTAAATCACTAAAATATGTGCGCTTCTTCTTGGTCCACACAAAATTTTATAGAAGGTTTATCAAGGATTTTAGCGCCATCTCTAGACCCTTGAGTAACCTCCTTATGAAGGACTCACCCTTTGAGTGGGATGACGCATGTCAAGAGGCTTTCGATAAATTGAAAAGCATGCTAATTTCCGCCCCTATCATGGAAGCTCCGGATTGGTCCCTTCCATTCAAGCTTATGTATGATGCTAGTGATTGGGGCTGTTTTAGGGCAAAGAAAGGACAAGAAAGCTCATGTCATCTATTACGCTAGCTAGACGTTAATCGCGCCACAACTTAACTACTCCACCATGGAGAAAGAGTTGCTAGTGCTTTTTTTACTTTAGACAAATTCTGCTCATACCTTGTTGGGTCGCCCATCACTTGCTTTACCGACCATGTGGCCCTTAAATATCTCCTTACTAAGAAGGATGTGAGGCCGCTCCTCATAAGGTGGATCCTACTCCTACAAGAGTTCAATCTCTCTATAAAAGATAAGAAAGGGGTAAAAAATGTCGTTACCGACCATTTATCACGGCTCTCGTCTGACGTGCTTAGTGATCCAATACTCATAGACGAGTACTTTTCATATGAGCAGCCCTTTGCTACTTCTTCTCTACCTTAGCTTAAGGACATCATTAACTATCTTTTCACAGGATCCGTTCCTCCTGGATGGACACCGCAAGAGAAGAAGAAATTCATCACTTGGTCCCGCATGTTTTTCTATGACGACCCATTCTTATTCAAATATTGTGCGGATCAGCTCATCCGACGATGAGCTCCGGATGAGTAACTTCAAAGTGTAATCCAGTTTGATCATACGAAAGCTTGTGGGGGACACTTCTCTAAGAATAAGACGGTCGCTAAAATCCTCCAAAGCGGTCTCTGTTGGCCCACAATGTTTCAGAATGTGAAGGCTTATTGTAAATCTTACGGTAGATACCAAAGGATGGGAGTTACTACCCGTCGCGACATGATGCCACTAACCCTACTCGTCATCGAGTTATTTGATTGTTGGGATATTGACTTCATGGGACCATTCCCTTCCTCCTTCGCCTTCTATACATCCTCGTCGTGGTAGACTACGTCTCCAAATGGGTAGAGTCAATAGCGACCAAGACGAATGACAAGAAAGTGGTGATAAAGTTCTTACAAGAACACATACTCTCTTGCTTTGATGCTCCGAAGGCGATCATAAGTGATAAATACACACATTTTTGCAATAGGCCGTTTGAAAAGTTAATGAGAAAGTATGGGGTCATCCGCCTTATCACCCCCAAACAAGTGGACAAGCCTCCTTAGTAAATCGTGAGATCAAAACCATCCTTAAAAAGACCGTCGATCCTACCCGGAAAGAGTGGTCACTTTGATTAAATGATGCACTATGGGATTACCGTACTGGCTATAAGAACCCCCTCATGATGTCCCCATTTTGTTTTATCTATGGAAAGCATTGACATCTCCTCGTGGAGATAAAGCACAAAGCCTATTGGACCATCAAGAGGTTGAACTACAATCTAGATAAAGCCGGTGAAGCTCGTAAGCTTCAATTGAACGAGTTGGAAGAGATGCACAATGACGCATATGATAATGCTAAACTTTCAAAGGAACAAATGAAACTTGTCATAACAAGATAATTTGACGTAAAGAGTTTCATCCGAGATAAAAAGTGCTTCTCTATAACTATCGATTACACTTCTTTCCTGAAAAGTTACGTTCAAGGTGGGGGGTCCATTTGTGGTTAGAGAAGTATTCCCCCACGGAGCTATAGAATTGGAAGATTCAAAAGGGGGAAATACTTTCAAGGTGAATGGCCAACGTCTCAAATCGTACTTTGAGGCGTGCGTCGAAGAAGTCGACACCATTTGGTTATCAGACCTCATTTATGGGGACTGATTGAGAAGTACGAGAAGGTCATCGCACCCCCGACGCGTATGGGGTGATTCTTGTGTATAGTAAATGTGAGTCGGTTAGGTTAGTTAGAGTCGGTAGGTATAGGTCACATAGGATAGGTGTGGGAGAACACACGTCGAGAGCGAGTCTAGGTTTTCGAAGGAAGAGTTGGGAGATTTTAGGTCAATTATGTGTAGGTGACGTTGTGGGAACATCCAAAAATTGAGAGAGAAGAGTGAATTCTACAATTAAAGGAAGCTGTAAATTTCAGGGATCCGGACCGGTCGGCCCATGGGGTTCGGATCGATTTGTTTTTGAGGAAAATTTTAAAAAAAAGGACCGAATCGGTTTGGCGTCCCTGTTGTTTTGCTCCTTCCCAAGATGTACCCCTCATTACCCAACCCCCATTTTCCCCTCCCAATTTATTTTCCCTCTTCCCTATCCACCCTTTCCCTACCAAATACTCTCCCCTTTCCCTTCAAAACCCTTCCCTCCAAAAAACCAACCCTTCCCTCCACCCCCACCTATAAATATACCACTGTCCTGCCTTATTCCACCACCACTCCTCCCCACTCTCTTACTCTCTCTCTCTTCCAGATTTTTATCTTCAACCCACTGCTGTCCCACATGGCCAACCACACCCTCCCTAAAAAATATAACTTCATCGAGGTCGTCGACCACGGCAATGACACATACCGCTTAAATCAAGAACAATTCTGGTGTGAATGATTATTTAGCCACTCTCAGAAGCTGCATATGGAGCGCCAAGTGCGCTTGAATGAGCTGCCAAATTCCTTCACCAACCTCTTCCTTCCAAGGGGTTGATGTCATTTTCTTAACGAGCCCCATGAAGCGGTATGGGCGGCCGAGGTGCGAGCATTCTATTGATCCCTTATTCGCACCGCGGATTTTATTTCTGAGGCGTACGTTGACGGCACACGCATTCCATTCTCCCTCAAAATTCTCACCCGAAAATTAGCGGAAAAGGATGTTTTGATCCCAGCCTAGTTCATCTATCCAAAAAATCTCGACCATCTCGACAAAGTCGTTTGCATGTCACGCATAGCATCCGGCGAGTTTTAGGGCACCAAAACATTTTCGGTGGGCCGGATGAGAGACAAGGCGCGCATCACATTACAAACATACGTACAAATATCCTCCAAACCTCAAATGATTCTTCTACGCGCCCCCATCAGGTAACTCTCGTGTATCATCTTTTTGACCCCAC
Source organism: Sambucus nigra (assembly GCA_949130495.1). Taxonomy (NCBI): domain Eukaryota; kingdom Viridiplantae; phylum Streptophyta; class Magnoliopsida; order Dipsacales; family Adoxaceae; genus Sambucus; species Sambucus nigra. Next base: position 194,664,501 of record OX422220.1, read on the forward strand.
CCCCGATCCATCTGTCCCATATCATTTACAAAGACATATTTTTTACGACCTTGGACAAAAAGGGGATCATCCCTCTCCCTTATTCTCGGCTCATCGCATCCATTCTAGCCGACACGGGGATTGCTCCTCCCACCGGGTTTCCTCACCTTCCCAATCCTCTTGGGCAGGGCACCCGTTACAAAAGTGAGAGGCAATGGGAGATCACCCGAGCATGGAGGACGAATGAGGATGACGGAGATAATGATGATGATGAGATGGAAGCGAAAGATGAGGACGAGAGTGATTCCGAGGAGGAAGAAGTTATGGACGCCGATGTGGTTATGGGAGAGGGTGAAGAGGAGGAATATAATGAGGATGATGATTCAGATTTAGAGTCACTAGGAGCAGATTTTGATAAAGGCATCACGACACTCGAAACACGATTCAACGGGTTCATAAATCGATACGACGCAGACCAAAGGGCATACCAGTGCGACACAACCATGTTGTATCGTCTCCAAGCTAAAATGTATCGCATGACTATGGGTGCACCTCCCCCGAATTAGGCCTGTCAACGGGTCAGAGCCAGGTCGGATTTAGGGAGATTCAGATCCGTGTAATCGGGTCTTCATCGGGTTTGGGTTCGGGTCCGGGTCCGGGTCCTGGTCCAGGTCTTCATCGGGTCCACAATATTGGATCCAGACCCGAATCCATTCAGATCTTCGGGTCTCGGGTTCGGGGCTGACCAAATATATACATTTATTTTATATTATCCCCCTTCTTTATTTTTTAATCTTAAATTAAAATATTTTGTAATGTATTATAGAATATTATTAGTATAAATAAAACATATATTATTTATATTTATTATATACATAAATATATATATTTTTATATATATTACTTATATGTTATATTGATAAGATATATTTATAAATATATAAAAATTTATAGTATATGTATATATATTTAAAAAATAATAATGTACAATCCGGGTCGGGACTTCGGGTCCGGGTCTTGTATAAGATCCACACCCTACCCGTTTAATAAACGGGTCTTCGGATATTCGGGTATCTAGTCCCAAAAAATATGCTCAGACCCTATTATACGAATCAGGTCCGGGTCGGGTCTGGATCCAGACCCGGCCCATTGACAGGCCTACCCCGGATTATTTCGATATCCCATACAACCCGAATGCTCCCGTCTCTGCTCACCCTCCACCTCAATAGCTTGTTTTTCCTGGGTTGTTTATGTATTTTTCCTATTTCCTATTTCCACATGTTTGTATGCTTGATATATATTGTATGAAAATTGGTTGGCCTATCAATGTCGTGTCTTATACTTGCTTATTTATGTCTTGCATTTTGTACTTTGTTCCATTTTCTTTGCTTTCTCTCTTTAATTTAGCTTTTAGTCCTTTTTGCATCGGGACTTTAAAAAAGTCTAGGGAGGGGGGGGTACGCATGCGCTTCCAAATTTCACAAAGTGCAAAATGCCAAAAGCCAAAAAAATTAAAAAATTTCCAAAATTTCCAAAAAAAAATTTCAAAATTTTCCGAAAATCCAAAAATGTTTTTTCTTCAAAGTAAATAAATTTTGGGATTTAAATTTTTCAAAAATATCACCGAAGCTTTGTTTAAGTCTCAAATTTGTTAATTTAAATGAACTAAGCCGAAATTGACCAAAGATGGAAATTGAGCGAAAATTAACGACTTAACGAATAAGTGTGGAGATTAATCAACCCGCTGAGATTTCAACCCTATCAATTTTTTCGAGTTTTTAAATCAATCCGAGTTAAAGATTAACTCAAAGTTCAAATCAGTGTTGAAATAAGTCATTGTCATCTCAATTTTTTTGTTTTGACCCGGCCCATTGACAGGCCTACCCCGGATTACTGTGACATCCTCTTTGTCACTAAAAATATACCCCATGCCCCTAGGGTAAAAATAATCACTTCTATACTCCAGCTGCAACGGCTGGTTCTCAGTTTTCGGAGCAGTTTCTCCCTGCCCGAATGCACCCATGACTTGCTCTAGTGGCTGTACATCCAGGACCTCGTCCTGTAGTTGGCCCCTGCCTCGCTTAAGGAAATATCTCTTCACGTGTCTCGCTTTTCCCATAGATGAAACACTTTCTAATACATTCACCCTGCCACTGGTCCCTTCCATGTCGACCTTGTTGGAATTCCTGGCCATCTCGCCGATAGCCTCCAGTTCTAGATCGTTTGGCATGATTTTCCTGCCAAAAATCCTACCCCTGATCTCCCCCAGTCTGCTGCTGGGATACCCCACTGGTATTGTTCCCTTCTGCCTCATCCGATAGGCTAATCCCCACTCCCCTCCCGCTTCCTTTCGCGTGGAAGCGATATTCCAGACAGTGCCGGAGTGTTGCGTTAATGGCATCAGTATAATCTACTAATGCGGAATTATTAATTAAATGTTGTCTGATTCTCCAAACTAACCCATCCACAAACCTTTACTTTCTTTCTCTCTTCCCTGCTTACCTTATCCGGTACAAAATTTTTGCCAACGAGTGGATTTTTTCCTCGTAATCGGCCACTTAACGGTCCCCTTGAGTCATCTCACAAAATTTTCTCCTCGTTTCGGTCTCAACCGCTGGAGGAAAATACTTGCGGTCGAATCTCATCCAAAAATCTGTAATAGCTAGTGTGTCCCTTTCCTCACTGTGGTGATTGACTTCCACCACTGTAGCGCTACTCACACTAAACTAAAACGTAGTTAGCATTTGCTTCTGCACCTCATCGCAATCTCCCATGTGTAGGTGACGCTGGATATCTCTCTTCCCTGACACGCTAGCACTACATCTGAACCCCCTCGCAATTCTGGTGGGTTCCCACTAAAATAACCTTTCTCTCTTGCTTCCACCCCGATGACTCCGCGTGAGTATGATCATCCGACGCCACTAACACTTGTGGCTGATCCCATGGAAAGTACCCTGCCGTTGCGACCACCGTCGTTTCAACTGCCTGCGCCACTAGTTCCGTTACTTGTGCTAACAAAATCATCTCTGGCAGTTGTTGCGGTAGCTCTTGCCCCTGAAGAGCCTCTCTCATATCCCCCTGCTGCCCTAGCTGCTCTCTCTCTCCTGGGCGTCATTCGGAATGAGAATCGAATTGGTATGAGTTCACTCTCAAATATAAACTTCGCAGAAGAACGTATATGCGCATACGTATGAGAATACAACAATCCTATGATAGGGCTCTATATCAAAGATTGCTAAGCTGAAACGTGAAAAGCCACACAGATCCTAAGGACACTAGAACCTGATGCTCTGATACCATCTGTGATACCCCGCCTAATAAAATATCGGGTGATCAGTCCTATACCAAATTAAAACAGGAATCCCAGTTGGATCATCCTTAGCATCACTGTCGAAAACTTTTTAACACTTACTAACCACCTAGTATTCCAAAAACTGGTGCCAATTTTAACTTTTTAATTAAACAAAACAGTACATGCGGAATAAGAATATAAACCATTCACACATCTGAATGAAAATAAACTGAATTATAATTACACAACTTGCCGAATAAATCACCGGCTACCAAAGAAATAATCCAATACAAATTTCAACACCTGAATAAATTACACCTGAAAACTTTACCGACAAGTCTGGGCGACAAGCCCTAAATAAAACTGAAACTGATACAAGATTCCTACTCTAGGAATAAATGAATGACGCGTCTAATCCAAACTCCTGCTAGCATCCACATATGCCGCAGCTCCGTGTCCCTAGAATAGAATATCAATCCTGGCGTCCCTGTGGCTGGACACCTAAAAGGTTTTGAAAATAGTTTTATAGCAAGGGTTAGAACCCAAAACATTTTGAAAATATTTAGCAAGTGCATTAACTGCAGTAATTTAAAATGCATGAATGCGCTTCATATTTAAGTTAGTGTCACACTCCCTTGTGGACATTCTCACCCCTCCAATATTGTGCACACCTACCGGTTATCTTAACCCCACCTAGTTGTGCTACCCCGTCCAACTAGACCTGGTATAACCTTCCCTTGCCATACTACTCTAACCCCAGTATAATGATCTCCTGAATTATAAGTTATTTCATAATTAACTTAATTAATTCCTCTTAAATAGTAACATATAACCGTATAACAAGTTATATAAAGTAAATACATCACACACTGTATTATTCCCACAAATGATTAACTTAATTAATTTCTCATTAATTAACAGCATATAACTGTAACCCTAGTTATATAAGGTAAATACATCACACACTGTATGATCACCTACATATAATATTTACTACCATATTATACGTACCTTTACTAACATCCACACATATATCATACGTGTATCCATCCTTCCGAGTATACCCTCACCGGATGATTCCCTCTAAAATGCTATCTCACTAGGTGTGCTCACAAGACCTAGTTCCCCAAGTTGGAATCGCTCACCAACCTGGCCCAAAATATAAACGTAGTGGAGGCGATCATATTCCTTCCCTGAAAGTGAGGTAAATCCCACACCCATATATACCGGACGCTATGACCTGGGGATATACTCTCCCTACTCCTCAAGCTAGGGGATTCACCCACATCGCGCAACCTCCCTTGATAGCAGTAGAGTAAATAAATTGAATAAATATCTAGTCACCGATATTTAATATCCCACATAATATAAACACGTATATATATACTATCACTGTACCGTATATATTTAATATGAATCTCGGCTTTACCATGTACTCAAAATCCCGTACACTGCTTGTAATTTATTATCACACACAATCTATACACGAATATATATATACTATCACTACACCCTATATATATATTATAAACCCTGGCTTTACCGTGTACCAAAAATCCCGTACACTGTCTACAATTTCCTGAGTCTGTGGCCCTACTGAACGTAATTAATTTTCTCACTTAATAACTTATCGTCTTCCCGAGTCTATGGTCCGACTCTAATATATTTAATTCACACTTAAATTTATATAATACTTTCCCCGAGTCTGTGGTCCGACTCGAATTAAATTAATTAACACACTTATTAATTTAATACCTTCCCGAGTCTATCACCGGACTCTAATTAAATTAACTAACACACATATTAATTTTATACCTCCCCGAGTCTATCTTCCGACTCTAATTAAATCAATTTACACACATATTAATTTAATACCCCGCCGAGTCCATCGTCCGACTCTAATTAAATTAATTAACACACATTTTAATTTAATACCTCCCCGAGTCTATCGTCCGACTCTAGTTAAATTAATTATCACACTTATTAATTTAATCCCACCCTAGTCTACAATCCGACTCTAATTAAATTAATTATCACACCCACTAATTTAATTCTACCCAAGTCTATAATCCGACTCTAACTAAATCAATTAACGCATTCATTAATTTAAATAACTTGGTGTCAGCCAACCATTATCCCCGGACTCACTTACTTGGCCCGTAACTTAATATTTCCCGGGTCTATGTTCCGACTCCAAGTTAATTACTCTCTCTCAATAATTAATTTAATACTTTGGTGTCACATAACCAACATGCCCGGACTCACTCACTCGATCCATTTTTACATCTCATAATTTCTTTCCCACATTTTCGCCCACAATGTGTCACAAATTTATCTCCATAATTTTCTCAATTATATTTGCCTATAATTATTAACATACCCGGACTCGATTCACTTGGCCCGAAATTAATTATTTACCGAGTCTATATCCCGACTCTAAATTAAATAGTTTATCTCCAACTTAATGCAATATCTTGGGGTCACTTGACCAATATACCCAGATTTGCTCACTTGATCCGTATTTTCCCCATTTTGGAATAAAACCTCTCAATTTCATCCACTCAGTGCCCCACATATATTTATCCTAGTCCCAATTACTTCATCTCATAATTGCTAGGAATATTTGTTTCATAATTATTTATCACTTATTAATGTATGAAACTTAACTTATAATAATTTTCCCTTTATATAAACAAACTGGCCGAACTGTCAAGTTCCTGGGACCGTCGATCGATCGAAGGCCCCCGATCGATCGATCCTTCCTGGGCAGCTCTTCTTACCCACTGCATTACACCATTAACGAAAATTCAAGGTTAAACATATGAACTTGGATCCTATACATCATATACACCCTCTAGTATATAAATTTCTCAACTTATCTCACAATTTTCGAAATGGGTTTTCCATTAAAATTCATCAATCTTATTCTACAACCCAAATTCCAAATCCATATTTTTCCCTGTTTTTACTCCGAATTCTTATTCCAATTAAACATCCATACTCAGATATGTTCAACACAACCATTTTTACTATGAATTTCATTAAATAGTTTCATGAACAAAAACCCCCATTTTGTACCCATTTATCCCCAAAACGAATTTTGGTTTACACATCACTATGATATGAATTGATTATCATAAATTTAGAAATCGCAACAGTTAACCACTTGCCTGTAAGTGTTCGTAGTGTCTGATCCGTCGGCGTAGTCCCTCAATTTGGCTCCAAAATCCCCAAATTGGCTTTTGCTAAGCTTTCCCCTAATTTTCCTCTCAAGCCCTAGGCTTAGAATTGTATTGGCTGCTGATTTTCTAATCCCTCACTTAGGTTAAAACCCTCAATCCCGTTTTTCACCAAATGGACTTAATTAAAGTGGCCCAACTCACCCCGTGTGGGCGCGGCTATGCCCAAAAATACCCCGAGACCCAATTACTACCCCCGGGTACTCTTTTCTGACTATCTCGACCCATCCGAACTCAACCGCGCACTCAGAATTGGCATCCGAATTAATTTATAAAAAATCCTTATCTCACACCCACTTTTGTCTATACCGACTCCCGGCTGAGATAAGTTTATACCTCGTCATTAATAGTCGAAATGACGTAATAAAATTATTACTATTCACTTAGTAAATAAATTTTCCTAAACATTAACCATTCACTCCCCGATTAATATTTAAATATATATATTGCCATAATTAATTCAATTAAAATTACAACACATAAGTAATTTAAAATTCCTGAATTAATTAAATATTAAATGTACAAAAATACGGGGTGTTACATACTTCCCCCTTACGAAGGAATTTCGTCCTAGAAATTAAGATAAACATAGTGTTCCAATATTCACATATTACTCACTAGTCATGTGCCTCCAAGCCCGCTATATTTATCACATCCGCTTCTAACCATACGTTACACAAGTATGCACTTAAAATTTGCCAGGGCGCCCATACACCCTATACCCGCGCTTAACCGCACAAAATTTGTCTTAATTAACCCGGGTGCCCATACACCTTACCCCCGCGCTCTACCGCACGAAAGTTACCCGACTATGCTAGTCGTAACCCACAATATAACTTCAAACCCGTAGTCATATATATATATATATATATATATATATATATATATATATATATATATATATATCTACTGCCCGGGTACCCAACCCATGTGCTAATGTCCAAACATCTCCCCATAAATACTTGTCTCTCAACACAAAAGTATATACGCTTACCCTTATGCTACCAAAGACATCATAAAATACCGCGCCATTGCTATCACTAGTCCTTGCGCAAAATAAACCTCGAGCTATCTCTCTTTGCTCAAAAATCAATTTAACCACCCTGATTCGCTTTAGTAAACATCCCCACTAACCGAGATAAAACGTGAGGACACGAAACCTCACTATGTGCTATCGCACCACGCAATACAACATATATATCCACATATATAAAGGCTATACTCCCTCTTCGGTGATACCTAGTATCAACCCTACCCTAGTGTCGCGATCACCAAAATTTAACTCCACTATCCACAATAGTTAAATTCCATCGCTATCCAGCCGATGTTTAAAAAGTATTATCAACCCTACTCCCATAATTCTCGAAAGTAGTAATTCTTCACATAATTCAAGCAATCACTTAGTGTACACCTCCACTCTCTCGTGAAGAACACCAAGGAACTCCGCTACCCTCCGGAAAGTTTATCCACATACTATGACTGCTACCGCCAACGCACCCACTAAGTTCGACTCACTTGCGAACTCTAGTAAAAAAAATAAGTCTTATACTGTGACGTCCTCTTTGTCACTCAAAAATATACCCCATGCCCCTAGGGTAAAAATAATCACTTCTATACTCCAGCTGCAACGGTTGGTTCTCGATTTTCGGAGCAGCTTTTCCCTGCCCGAATGCACCCATGACTTGATTTAGTGGTTGTACATCCACGACCTCGTCCTGTAGTTGGACCCTGCCTCGCTTAAGGCAATATCTCTTCATGTGTCTCGCTTTCCCCACAGACAAAACACCTTCTAATACATTCACCCTGCCACTGGTCCCTTCTATGCCGACCTTGTTGGAATTCCTGGCCATCCCGCCGATAGCCTCCAGTTCTAGATCGTTTGGCATGATTTTCCTGCCAGAAATCCTGCCCCTGATCTCCCCCAGTATGCTACTGGGATACCCCACTGGTATTGTTCCCTTCTGCCTCATCCGACTGGCTAATCCCCACTCCCCTCCCGCTTCCTTTCGCGTGGAAGCGATATTCCAGATAGTGCCGGAGTGTTGTGTTAATGACATCAGTATAATCTACTAATGCAGAATTATTAATTAAATGTTGTCTGATTCTCAAGACTAACCCATCCACAAACCTTTACTTTCTTTCTCTCTTCCCTGCTTACCTTATCCGGTATAAAGTTTTTGCCAACGAGTGGATTTTTTCCTCGTAATCGGCCACTTAACGGTCCCCTTGAGTCATCTCACAAAATTTTCACCTCGTTTCGATCTCAACCGCTGGAGGAAAATACTTGCGGTCGAATCGCACGTAAAACTCTGTAATAGCTAGTGTGTCCCTTTCCTCACTGTGGTGATTGACTCCCACCACTGTAGCGCTGCTCCCACTAAATTAAAAGTAGTTAGCATTTGCTTTCGCACCTCATCGCAATCTCCCATGCGTAGGTGACGTTGTATATCTCTGTTCCTTGACACGCTAGCACTACATCTGAACCCCCTCACAATTTTGGTGGGTTCCTACTAAAATAATCTTTCTCTCTTGCTTCCACCTCGACGACTCCACGTGAGTCTGATCATCCGGCGCCACTAACACTTGTGGCTGATCCCGTGGAAAGTACCCTGCCGTTGCGATCGCCGTTATTTCAACCGCCTGCGCCACTAGTTCCGTTACTTGTGCTACCAAAATCATCTCTGGAAGTTGCTGCGGTAGCTCTTGCCCCTGAAGAGCCTTTCTCATCTCCCCCTGCTGCCCTAGCTACTCTCTCTCTCCTGAGCGTCATCCGGAATGAGAATCGAATTGGTATGAGTTCAGTCTCAAATATAAACTTCACAGAAGAACATATATGCGCATACGTATGAGAATAAAACAATCCTATGATAGGGATCTTTATCAAATATTTCTAAGCTGAAACATGAAAAGCCGCACAGATCCTAAGGACACAAGAACCTGATGCTCTGATACCATCTGTGACACCCCGCCTAATAAAATATCGGGTGATCAGTCCTATACCAAATTAAAATAGGAATCCCAGTTGGATCATCCTTAGCATCACTGTCGAAAACTTTTTAAAACTTACTAACCACCTAATATTCCAAAAACTGGTTCCAATTTTAACTTTTTAATTAAACAAAACAGTACATGCAGAATTAGAATATAAACCATTCACAGATCTGAATGAAAATAAACTGAATTATAATTACACAACTTGCCGGATAAATCACCGGCCACCAAAGAAATAATCCAATACAAATATTCAGCACCTAAATAAATTACACCTGAAAACTTTACCGACAAGTCTGGGCGACAAGCCCTAAATAAAACTGAAACTGATACAAGATTCCTACTCTAGGAATAAATGAATGATGCGTCTAATCCAAACTCCTTCTAGCATCCACATATGTCGCATCTCCGTGTCCCTGGAATAGAATATCAATCCTGGCGTCCCTGTGGCTGGACACCTAAAAGGTTTTGAAAATAGTTTTATAGCAAGGGTTAGAACCCAAAACATTTTGAAAATATTTAGCAAGTGCATTAACTGCAGTAATTTAAAATGCATGAATGCGCTTCATATTTAAGTTAGTGTCGCACTCCTTTGTGGACATTCTCACCCCTCCACTATTGTGCACACCTACCCGTTATCTTAACCCCACCTAGTTGTGCTACTCCTTCCAACTATTCCTGGTATAACCTTCCCTTGCCATACTACTCTAACCCGAGTATAATGATCTCCTGAATTATAAGTTATTTCACAATTAACTTAATTAATTCCTCTTAAATAGTAACATATAACCGTATCACAAGTTATATAAAGTAAATACATCACACACTGTATTATTCCCACAAATGATTAACTTAATTAATTTTTCATTAATTAACAGCATATAACTGTAACCCGAGTTATATAAGGTAAATACATCACACACTGTATATAATATTTACTACCATATTATAGGTACCTTTACTAACATCCACACATATATCATACGTGTATCCATCCTTCCGAGTATACCCTCATCGGATGATTCCCTCTAAAATGCTATCTCACTAGGTGTGCTCACAAGACCTAGTTCCCCAAGTTGGAATTGCTAACCAACCTGGCCCAAAATATTAACGTAGTGGAGGCGGTCATATTCCTTCCCTGAAAGTGAGATAAATCCCTCACCCATATATACTGGACGCTATGACCTGGGGATATACTCGCCCTACTCCTCAAGCTAGGGGATTCACCCACATCGTGCAACCTCCCTTGATAGTAGTGGAGTAAATAAATTACATAAATATCTAGTCACCGATATTTAATATCCGACATAATATAAACACGTATATATATACTATCACTGTACCGTATATATATATATATATATATATATATAATATGAATCCCGACTTTATCATGTACTCAAAATCCCGTACACTGCGTGTAATTTAATATCACACACAATCTATATACACGAATATATATATACTATCACTACACCCTATATATATATTATAAACCCTGGCTTTATCGTGTACCAAAAATCCTGTACACTGTCTACAATTTCCTGAGTTTGTGACCCGACTCAACGTAATTAATTTTCTCACTTAATAACTTATCGTCTTCCCGAGTCTATGGTCCGACTCTAATATATTTAATTCACACTTCAATTTATATAATACTTTCCCCGAGTCTGTGGTCCGACTCCAATTAAATTAATTAACACAATTATTAATTTAATACCTTCCCGAGTCTATCACCCGACTCTAATTAAATTAACTAACACACATATTAATTTTATACCTCCCGGAGTCTATCTTCCGACTCTAATTAAATCAATTTACACACATATTAATTTAATACCCCACCGAGTCCATCGTCCGACTCTAATTAAATTAATTAACACACATTTTAATTTAATACCTCCCCGAGTCTATCGTCCGACTCTAGTTAAATTAATTATCACACTTATTAATTTAATCCCACCCGAGTCTACAATCCGACTCTAATTAAATTAATTATCACACCCATTAATTTAATTCTACCCGAGTCTATAATCCGACTCTAACTAAATCAATTAGCGCATTCATTAATTTAATAACTTGGTGTCACCCAACCATTATCCCCGTTCTCACTTACTTGGCCCGTAACTTAATATTTTCCGAGTCTATGTTCCGACTCCAAGTTAATTACTCTCCCTCAATAATTAATTTAATACTTTGGTGTCACATAACCAACATACCCGGACTCACTCACTCGATCCATTTTTACATCTCATAATTTATTTCTCACATTTTCGCCCACAATGTGTCACAAATTTATCTCCATAATTTTCCCAATTATATTTGCCTATAATTATTAACATACCCGGACTCGATTCGCTTGGCCCGAAATTAATTATTTATCGAGTCTATATCCCGACTCTAAATTAAATAGTTTATCTCCAACTTAATTCAATATCTTGGGGTCGCTTGACCAATATACCCGGATTTGCTCACTTGATCCATATTTTTCCCATTTTGGAATAAAACCTCTCAATTTCATCCACTCAGTGCCCCACATAAATTTATCCTAGTCCCAATTACTTCCTCTCATAATTGCTAGGAATATTTGTTTCATAATTATTTATCACTTATTAATGTATGAAACTTAACTTGTAATAATTTTCCCTTTATATAAACAAACTGGCCGAACTGTCAAGTTCCTGGGACCGTCGATCGATAGAAGGCCCCCGATCGATCGATCGATCCTTCCTGGGCAGCTCTTTTTCCCCATGAATTACACCATTAACGAAAATTCAAGATTTGTAAACCTTAATTTTAGCCCCTGATCAAGTCATCCCATCACATAAACATATGAACTTGGATCCTATATATCATATACACCCTCTAGTATATAAATTTCTCAATTTATCTCACAATTTTCGAAATGGGTTTTCCATTAAAATTCATCAATCTTGTTCTACAACCCAAATTCCAAATCCAGATTTTTCCCTATTTATACTCCGAATTCTTATTCCAATTAAACAGTCATACTCAGATATGTTAAACACAACCATTTTTACTATGAATCTCATTCAATAGTTTCATGAACAAAAACCCCATTTTGTACCCATTTATCCCCAAAATGAATTTTGGTTTACACATCACTATGATATGAATTGATTATCCCCACATAAATTTATCCTAGTCCCAATTACTTCCTCTCATAATTGCTAGGAATATTTGTTTCATAATTATTTATCACTTATTAATGTATGAAACTCAACTTGTAATAATTTTCCCTTTATATAAACAAACTGGTCGAACTGTCAAGTTACTGGGACCGTCGATCGATCGAAGGCCCCCGATCGATCGATCGATCCTTCCTGGGCAGCTCTTTTTCCCCATGAATTACACCATTAACGAAAATTCAAGATTTGTAAACATTAATTTTATCCCCTGATCAAGTCATCCCATCACATAAACATATGAACTTGGATCCTATATATCATATACACCCTCTAGTATATAAATTTCTCAATTTATCTCAAAATTTTCGAAATGGGTTTTCCATTAAAATTCATCAATCTTGTTCTACAACCCAAATTCCAAATCCAGACTTTTCCCTGTTTATACTCCGAATTCTTATTCCAATTAAACAGTCATACTCAGATATGTTCAACACAACCATTTTTACTATGAATCTCATTCAATAGTTTCATGAACAAAAACCCCATTTTGTACCCATTTATCCCCAAAAAGAATTTTGGTTTACACATCACTATGATATGAATTGATTATCATAAATTTAGAAATCGCAACAGTTAACCACTTGCCTGTAAGTGTTCGTAGTGTCTGATCCGTTGGCCTAGTCCCTCAATTTGGCTCCAAAATCCCCAAATTGGCTTTTGCTAACCTTTCCCCCAATTTTTCTCTCAAGCCCTAGGCTTAGAATTGTGTTGACTGCTGATTTTCTAATCCCTCACTTAGGTTAAAACCCTCAATCCCGTTTTTCACCAAATGGGCTTAATTAAAGTGGCCCAACTCACCCCGTGTGGGCCCGACTATGCCCAAAAATACCCCGAGACCCAATTACTACCCCCGAGTACTCTTTTCTGACTCTCTCGACCCATACGGACTCAACCGCGTACTCAGAATTGGCATCCGAATTAATTTATAAAAATCCTTATCTCACACCCAATTTAGTCTATACCGACTCCCGGCTGGAATAAGTGTATACCTCGTCATTAATACTCGAAATGATGTAATAAAATTATTACTATTCACTTAGTAAATAAATTTCCCTAAACAATAACCATTCACTCCCCGATTAATATTTAAATATATATATTGCCATAATTAATTCAATTAAAATTACAACACACAAGTAATTTAAAATTCTCGAATTAATTAAATATTAAATGTACAAAAATACGAGGTGTTACATAGGTATGGGACTAAGGGTGTGTGAGTATTTTATGTCGATAAAAAAGGTGGGGCTAATCGAGATAAAAATGAGAATACTTGATAAATTGTGAATTAATACCTATAATAATAAACGGGTATTAAAATGGATTTGCGGCACGAGTATGTGCAGGGATGATAGTTAAACGAGTCGACTTGTTATAGCGACGTGGGTCTGTGTAGCATCACGAGTATGTACGGGCTGACAGTTAAACGGGCCGATGGACTATTGTGACGTGTCGTGCGTGGAACCTCACGAGTGTGTGCAGAGCTGACAGTGAACCGGGCTGACTGTCTATAGTAGGGGAAATGGGTATGGTGTAGAACTTTTAGCGAGAGTACCGCAACTAAAATGATGTAAGACTTTAAGCTGGAGTCCCGCAACGGATATTAAGGATGGATAAAAATAAACATTGGGTTAATGAAATTAAATTAAATAATTAGCGTTGTTAAATGTAAATAATTGGACTCGGACCTCGGGGGTGACTTAGAAGTGGTTAGATAGTAATTTATTTTTATTCGTTGATTATTATATCTCGTTTAATTTAAAATATTACACTGTTGTGTTTATTGCGTATAATGCTATTGTCTGGTTTTGAGGACCCTATTTGAGAGGAGTAGGTGGTATCCATGCGGTGGGCTCTGACCTAATCCATTGACTAACATTTCAGATTTTGTGTCGGAGTAGCTGTATAGGAGTTATTGAAGATCGCTTTGGAGGTGTAGCTGGCGTTTTATTTTATTTACCCGCTTTACTAATATAGGTTACTTTTATTCATTCGCTTTACATTATGAGACTTCATTATGGATTTAATTGAGCCATTCGGTTCCAAAGTTGTCTATGGTTTCAGTTAGTTACTTTATTGGATTATTTCATTTGGAGTTTTATATAAATTATGGAGTTGGATTATTTTTTAGATTACCATGTTAGTAGCTTTTATTATTGCATGGATGATTACTTAGTGGATTAATCTGATTATTCTCTTGTGGATGAAATTTTTTATATGTCTCATATCTGTCACATGCTAAGAATGATATTTAATTTAGCGATACCCAACGTAGTCTTGGTGGCGGCCGACGCAAGGAATGCATGGAGTGTTACAACTTGTTACTTAAATGGTGGTTGTTCTTATATAAGCTCTTTGCAATCAAGGTACTACAAGGGAAAAACATGCGTCCAAACAACTATTTTCCATGATTTTTTTCTTGTCAATCAAACACACCCTAATTGTTTTATTCTCGTTACTATAACTAATAAATATAGCTTGGGACCTAGATGGTCGTATCTCGGCTATAGTCCAGACACTTTTATCTGATATCCTTCTTCCATCGTCATACTTTATATGAGATGCTTTAAGTCGTGTTTTATAAAACCTTTATTAAATTACAATATACCAAAAATAAGAGGTTTGATCTTAGAGCATCCACAATGGTGGATGCCTTGATCAAGCAACTTTGCAAATTGAAAATGTGAGTTTACTTTTCGTGGGATAAGAAGTATGGAATGGTGATGGGTAAGAAATGACTAAGTCTTTGGTCTATACAGTTCCTACGAACTACATTAGTTCGTGGGAAATTCTTATGAACTAATGTAGATCGTAAGAACCAAAAAAATATAGTAAAAAAAAATATATATCATTGATACGAACTTCATTTGTTCGTATCAATTGCTACGGAAAAATGAAGTTTGTAGGAACCCTTACTAAATTTGTAACCATTCTCTAAATTTGGAGAACTCTTACAAATTCTTATACAAAGTTTGCTCCTTTTCACCCACCACTGTAAGCTTTCAATTCTGTAAAATTACCAATTCTCATGTCTTCATCTTCCATCATTGTGGATGCTCTTAGATTAACATTGTGATTATGACCATGTTGGTTTGTATTGAGAGTTACTTCCTAGTAGCACAAAAGTCTTCATAAATCATTTTCTAATAGAAGGTAAAAGTGGAAAAAAGAAAAATGGATGAAAGAAAAGTGGAAGGAAGAAATTAATTTTATACGAAGGAAAAGTGAAGGAAAAGAAATAGGAAGGATGGAATTTCATCCAAGCCCATCGAAGTACATCTCTAAAAAAAGTGGAAAGAAAGAGAGAAAATGGAGCACTAATTACTATAGTGATTGTCAATTACGATTACAACCTTAGAATAATATATCAAATTAATCCATGTATTTAGATCTAATAGAATATATTTTTCATTTCCTCTTACCAAACACAAAATAATGAATCATTGTTATTTTCCATTCTATTTCCCATCCCTACAAAATAAAAATTAACAAAGGAAGGCTTATTTCTCATTTGGATGAAAAGTCTCTCTCTATATTTTCCTTCTATTAACTTCTTACTCCCAAACACAGCTTAATAATCAATATTAAATATCATATTAAATATTCTCTTTGATCCAAATTAAGAGTCCACTATTCTTTTTTGGGTTGTCCCAAATAATAATTCACTTTCTTTTTTTGGACATAATCAATAAACCAAATTTCACAATATTGAACAAATGTTAATCTTGATCATTGATTAAGTATATCCTTAATCTATATAAAAAAATGAATATGAACTATTAATTTGTAACAAAGAAAGTACAATTGTTTATAGTCGAGCGTGAATCTCGTACGAAATCATTTTGTTATATTTATAAGAGTAATTTACACCAAACCCTCTTGAACTAATGATATTTTACACCAAACCCCTGAACAAATGTACAACATTTTTTATGCATAAAATCATGTTTTATCAATTTTTCAGGGGGTTAAAAAATCAATAACTCAGAGGGGTTTGATATAGTTTAGCCAATTTATAATTGCAACTAAAATGAAACATAGGCTAAAGCGTCATAAATCTTCCATCTAACACTTACCAACTAAAAGTATGTCTACAAAATGGCTAAAAAGCCATTTTACGTGTCAAAAATAGAATTTTTTGCACTTTGATGTCATCTTAGCTAAAACATATAATTTTTACTTACGTAGGAGCCAGTTTTGCCAAATTTTAGCTAGCTTCCAATCGGTGTAGGTCCCCCAAATCTAAGGCCATTAATCTTATTTGATCTTCTACTGTCACATTGAGCAAAATAATTCTAAGTCATCATGATTTTTCCTAACTCATCTTTATACCAAAACCTAATCAAACGACCTAAATGCTCGTTTTGCGTCCTTTTGTGTACTAACTTTTTATGCTTAGCAAAAATGTCATGGGTCCCACACTTCTTTAAAAATGTGTGATAAGCAAAAATCCATGACGTATGCACAATTGAAAAATTCAAAAGCTGCAAAAATGGGAATTTCTAAGGCCATCCCAAAACTTACTTCAAAATACCACAACTATTTTTTTACTCCAAAATATCACTTAATTTCAATAGTTACTTCCAAATACCACAAAGGGATACCACATATTTAAAGTGTTAAAATTCATTTAAACACTTTCAAACCTTCAAACCATTCATCTTCAACTTTCAAACCTCTCATCTTCAAGTAAAGATTAAGGTAATCAGGTTGGTATATTGAATAAAATAACTTTTCATCTTCAAATGAACTAAATGAGTTTAACCTTTTAATTACCCTACTATATATATATATATATATAACGACCGAACTGATAAAGCTCCACAAACAAGGTTCGAATTGTATAAAATCCACCCATTGATTATTGAACTGTTTATTGAACTATATGAAATCAACTCATTAATCTATTGCACGATCTGCTCGAACTAATCATTTTTTTTAAATCAAAATGAACCCTGACCTATTAGAGTTTTGTAAGTGTCAAACTAGGGTTTCAATCGGGATAAATAACACGAAATAATTGCATTGATTCGTCATGTTTATAATGAATCAATGCAATCTGAACTAGGGTTTAATTCGTTATGTTTATACCGAATTAATTGCACTGATTCTCTATGTTTATGCCGAAAGTTTTTAATTATTTTGATGTGAACATAGTGAATCATGACTTCCAGTTTGTTGTGAACATATCAAATGCACTATATTTTGTCGGCATATTTATGCTGAATGGTTTTTCTTTTAGATCAAAGTGATTTAGGGTTTTTATTTCAATGGTTTCTTAAAACTTAAGGTTGATTCATCTTTATTACGACTAGAAACAAAACAAAAAAGGCAATTATAGACAATGGTTTCTTAAAATAAGAGTTTGATTCCATGTTTAGAACTCACTCCATGTTTAGGTTTCAATGTTTTAAGTACTATCTCCATGGTTTCAATGTGTTAATCACTCTCTCTATGTTGATCTCATCTAGTGTTTATTATGTCTAAATAAAATGGTCATATAGATGTTTCACATTCATCTAGTGTTTATTATGTCTCCATGGCTTATGTTTACAATAATACATGACTTATGTTTATGAATTATGTTTACAACAATATATGACTTATGTTTATAAATTCTATGTGAAAAGCATGGCTTAAGTTATAAACAATACATGACTTACGTTATAAAAAACTTCCAAACTTAAGTTTCATTGTACTCATCATTGTGTTAATTATTTTAATGCAAGTCTACCATGGATAACATAGTATCATATTCTTGCAAGAACCGTAAGCCTTTGACTGCCTCAAAGAGGAAGCTTCATGAAGATATCCATGCTCTCTCTACTGAGAGGGCATTGTACCGGATGCCATGGAGGTGGATGCCCTAGTGGTGGAGATACGTGAGGAGGTGTTGGTTCAAGAACCGAGGGTTGCGATTGAAGTTTAGGAAGAGGATGAGCTAGATCAGGAGGAGGTTGAGGAGGAGGAGAATCGGGAGGAGGCTGAGGTTGAGGTTCATGAGGAGGAGGATGCTCCATCTGAGGGGGTGTATTACCCCACCGACCTGATAACCCTTTTAGCATCTTACACAAGACCACAACAGCATATATCAAGAAGAAAAAGGAGTCGAAAGAAGGACCCTCATCCGCGGCTTACGGAGGCCCCGACAATCTTAGCCTATTAAAACATTTCAAGCATCACGTGTCCTACGGTATTTGGACTGGTTCAGTGGTGAATACAGTCCCTACAAAGTTAAATCATTAATGTTTTATTGTGCATCAATTTTGATAAATCTTGATAAATGTTTTGATGAATGAATTGCTGCTGAGACATGTGCATTACTAGTAAGAGATGTCCAAGCCTACGATATCCTAGTTGTGTCCAATGGGGTAGGCAGAACGGTTGTCATTCCGAAGCGAGTTGTAAAGAAAAGAAAGTCCAAAGTCAAAGGAAAAGAGAAAGTAGTTGAGGGGTCCTAGATTAGAAAAAGAAAAAAATAGGAGTTTGGATTATATGGTTTGTAGTTTTGATTATATGTTTTGAATTTAATTTGATTTCTGTTGGAGTTGGTATAAAAAAAGTTGGTATTAATTTGAATTCTTATGTTATAAATATTGGTATAAAAAGGTTGGTATTAATGTTGACAAAATTTTATTTTATAACTATAGTTTGAATAGCTTATGGTATAAATTTTTGCTAGTGTTAAACAACCCACTGGTATATGGTTTGAATAACTTATGGTATAAATGGTTTGGATTAAATATTTTCTTTGGTAATTGAAATTGGTTTTTAGTGGAGTAGGTTTGATCGATAGTTCTCCACATTCTCCGTTGCTAAAAACGCAAAGGTAATATTAAAAGTCCTTCCACACGACGTTATACCAACCATATCGAACAGAGGCATTTTGTATCGTTTGGTCTTGTACGTTTAGTCAACAATGACAACCCCTGGAAAACACTTGCCCAGTTGGATCGAGTTTGGATGAGACCAAAAAATATCTTCCACCTCCATGATATAATCATTCGTTCTATACCAATAGATGTACTGTTTATCCCCAAGAAACTTCATTAACTGTTGCATTACCGTTCTACCCTCTCGTTCTAAATCCCCAACTTCCCCTTAGCGTTGTAAATGGTTTTCATGATCAAAACATTAGTAACATTATGACTTTTTATCGTCGTCAGAATGGCGGTCGGCTTTACCCTACTCAAGGACATCTTTTCCACAATGTTTTTCTCCTCCAAAGTGAGTCGTTTGACGTATGCATGCCCAACTAATGTTTCCGTCAAGTGGTGATTGTGAACATCGCAAATAATAGATAACATCAATTGTCCATTATCAAGTGGAATACCCTTCAACGTGAATGGACAATTACACTATCGAGTGATCGTGTCCCTCGTCCTACCTTTTTTTATCTTGGCTACTACCTTCATTCACAACATTCTTCCTATGATGATCACAGTACTCACCTCCCCTCTCATAACCAATGCGTAGATGTCCCTTAGGGGTTACAGAAGGGGCATCAGACTTCATGATGACTATTACTGTTTTAATGGATTGGGTTTGCCCTTGAGCCCAAGTAACACACTCTTGTAGAGTGGGAAATATCATCATCGTAAAGAATGTTCGGCGAATATTGACTCCAAAGGAAGCATCACCTCTGTGTGGGATCTCAATATTTGCTAACACCTCATCAAATAATACAGAATTGAAATCCAAGAAGGCATCCTGCATAAGTAAAAATATTATTAGTGCTCAATGAATGAACTTGAATAACTTTGATAACAAAATGTAGAGTTTGAATGAATTACATATGGAATGTGTTATATATGGAATCCAAGAAGGGATTCATTGTCCATTATAATCACTTGAGAACAAACATGATTACATTATATGGTTGAATTATATTAATAACAAAATGTAGAGTTTGAACTTGAATAACATTATATCTTTGAGAACAAACACGCTTGTAATTTCTAAGTTTGTATTCCATTCGGCATGAATATACCGACTACGATTCACTAATTCAGGGTAAAGATACTGAAATAGAAAATATGGTTTGGGTGATTGTAATGAACCAGGTATATATGGTTCGGCGTAATTATACCAAATGTTGGACATCAGTTCGGCAGGTTTATAACAAATGGACCGAGTTCGAATAAAAAAAATATAGAGTTGGTTCGGGAGGTTAAGCCCGAATTTTTGCCTTGAAATCGGGGGCCCAATCCCAAACCAACTATAGGTTTTATGCAATTTTTCTAAAGATCAAACCTTATGAAAAAAAATTCATGTCTAAGGGGACCCAAAGTTTACCTCAAAAAGTGGATTTGAAGAGTTATCATTTGGTTTTGAGGAGCGATCATTGTCTAATACTGTAATACCCATTAGTATTTTAATATTTAAAGAACAAACCCTAGTTATTTAATAATGTTGTTTTTGATGGTTAGTGGGGGACAAAACTTTAATAATGGAGTGTGGGGACCAATGGAACAACACTTTAATGTTGTTTAAGATGGTTAGATTAATAGAGACAAATTTGTTGGGTGAAGAGAAGATGAGAAAGGGAGAGTTTGGAGTGTAGTGGATAGAGAGATAAAGGGAGAGATTGGAGTGTAGTGGTTGGTGGGTTGTAGTAGGGTAAAATATAATTAATGTAGTTGTGGTGGCCCTTAGCAAAAAAATTATTTTTTTAACTTGTGGTATTTTGAAGCAATTATTGTGATGCCCTTAGAAACACCGGCAAAAATAAGACAAATAAATCATCAGCACATTCAAGAAATAGTCACCCATAAGCCGATATTGTTCGTTTCCCTCCTGCTAATAGGAACAAAACCCCGATAACAAGTTATGTTAAGGGTCATGATAAATACACCAAAAAATTTACTCCAAAATACCCTTTTGTACAAAACACTATATAAGTACCCAATATTTGTACAAAACACTAAACAAACACAACACCACATTAACCATATCCCATATAAAAATCCAAAAAAATTTAAACCTCATTTTTTCTATTTCTTCTCTCTCTCTCTCTAGCTTCCCTCCCAAACCTCTCTCTAAACCTTACAAACCCAAATATAAATCATTTAAAAAATCCTACTATGATAATATATTGAATAAAAAATGAAATGAACAAACTAGGATTCTAAAACAATTTTTTTTTGTGAACCCTGAACCTACGGTTGCACGTCGCCGTAGGTGTTGATCTGACTCGGTCTAAGTTCACCGTTTGTGAGTTCGTTTCGATTGCAATGCACCGTGATTTATTTATTTCAATTGCTTTCCACCATAATGCACTTACCACGATCCCTTGCCACCGTAAAAATTGTTTTCACGATCACTTCTAACCGTGGAAAAATAGGTTGTGGTTACATTTCATCAAAACTACTCATCAATTATGGCAACGAGGGGCCGTAAGTACAACAACCCCAGTTTATTTTTTTGATCTAATCTTTGTTTTATAAATAGTTTGGATCCTGATATTTACACCCAAAAAATATCTCCAAAACACCATTTTATACAAAACATCACATAAGCACCTAATATTTATGCAAAACACCAAAAAAATTCATCCTCATTTTTTCCCTTTCCCTCTCTCTCTCTAACTTCTCTCCCAAACCACTATCCCCCATTAAAACTTACTCCCAAGACCAAAAACACACAACTCCACATTACCATTAAGCTTCATTTCTGGTATGTTAAACCATTAAACCTTGCTTCCATTACTATCATGTTCTCATTTTGTGCTCCCATTTTATGTATTAAACCTTAGCATGCAAACTACATATAAGAAATCCATTATAAAATCTTTAAAATATAACCCTAATTAATATAACTTCAAATATATTCCATTTGTACTAACAAACCTAGGGTTTACCATGGTAATAAAAAACTAGGGTTTAACGATTCGAAAAAAAAGAGAAAAAAAAATTATCTGCACCTACGATTTCCCGTCATCGTAGGTGCCAATAATATTCGATCATGTCCAATCGTTATTACACAATATACAGCTAGTTCTCACCATGGTTGTAGGTTTCACGGCCAAACCCAACCGTGGTTATATTTTCACGGTCAAACCCAACCGTGGTTATATTTTCACAGACAAACCCAACTGTGTTTAAAAAATGACACAACTAATATGATCATTCATTTTTACATGATGATACACGAACAACTTGATAATATTTACATGATGATACACAAGTCATAATTTACACGATGCGCCACGCCATAAAATCTATTTTCTTACCCTAATCACGAACATGGTCCATTTATTTTTTATACACAAGTCATAATTTACTAATTTTTTTCCATATATTTGAAACTATCTAGGAATAACTAAAATTAGTTTTACTTATGTGTCATATATTATAGAATTATTTATGTATTATTGTTCCTAATTTTAATTCTAATCTCTTAAAGTACCAAATATATTCCTATTTCATATATTCATTTGCTAGGGTATATAAATGTCGATTTGCTAATATAATTTGCTAATTTGCTAATATAATTTGTTAATTTCTTATGTAGGTCATATAAATGGTGAGAAGCAAAAATCCTCCTACCGCTTTCAAGTGAAAGAGTAGGTTGGAGGTGGCTAAGGAGGTACGACGACTCGTGTCTTCCTCTAGTAGTAGTAGTGCCAGTGAAGCCACTACTTCAAGCAAAGGATATTAGCCGATGACTTAGTTAGATAAATTGGTAGGAGACTTACTTAATGTTGAGGCGGGTGATACTTCGAAGTTAATTGAGCAAAGTAGTTGAGGCGGTTGTAAGTGATTTGATTGGGGTTAGTGAAGGGGGTGAGGTAGGAGTAGTGGGAGATAAAAAGGAGGAGAAAAAATAAGAAGATAAATCACGAGATAAAGAGAGAGAGAAGGAAAGTGATGAAGAGATAGAGGAGAAAAGTAAGGAAGAGAGAGATGAAGAGAGAGAGAGGCAAGTAGAAAGGAGGATAGAGAGGAAAAATGAGAGATAGGATGAGGGGAAGATATAGAGGATAGAGAGGAAGAAGGAGTGAGAGGAGGAGAGGAATATAGAGAGGAAGATAAGGAGAAAGAAGGAGAGAGGGAATGATAGAGGACGAGTCTTCTTCCTCGAAAGATAAAATCGAACCGTCCATATCGAAAGGCCCAGATAAGAATACTCGAAAAAAAATTAAGCCACTCTGATTCCCAACTGCTAGAGGGGTGCATACCAAACAACCCTGAACTCCTAAAAAAATATCGTAACCATATTGGTTATTCTATTTGTAATAGAGATGAGGAGAGGTGAATAACAAAGTGCGTGTACCACTTCAATAAATTTATTGAGTGGGATCTAGCCAAAGAGGATGACTGGGTAATAGAGCTGGTGAGGAACTCCCGGTTATACGGTCTGATTAAACACTCCTATCGGTACATAGACTATGTATCGATGTTGGCATTCATCGAACGATGGCAACCGGAGACAAATTCATTTCATATGCCATTTGGCGAGATGACCATCACCCTAAATGATGTGTACCATTTCCTCCAAATCCTGATAGTAGGTAAACCGGTGTACGGTATTGTTCTGAAGAAAGCCGAGGAAAAGACGGACCAAATCCAATGGTTTACTAAATATTTGGGTTATACCGAGGAGGAGGCCAAGGAGGAGTGTAAGTATTTATACGTTGTTCGTTTTTATTGGTTAATGAATTTGTGTAAGGGGAGGGTTAAGAAGCTAGGGGAAGTGCTTCAAAGAGGAAGATTGAGAAGGCTGCTAGGGGGTACTTGCTTTTCATGGTCAGTTGCATGTTGTTCCCGAACAAATCGAGCAACTGAATTCCAGTACTAGCGGCAGTTTTTGCGAAGGGTCGACAAATGCAAAGACTATTCTTGGGGGATGGGTGTATTGGCCCATTTATATCGGCAGTTGGGGATTGCCTCTCGGGTGGACATTCGACAAGTGGACGGATATTTTCCCCTTCTAGTGGGACATATTTTAAATTTTTTTTTGTAATATAATAATCTCCTAATTAATATATCTATATTAAAATTTTATTTTGTTTTGACTGTAGGCGTGGATATACGACCACTTCAATTTGACAAGGGGTGTCCATTTTGGGCATAGCGAGCCACGTCTATGCAAATGGAGTGTGCAAACGGTGTCAGGGGATGCCTTTGCACAGTTACGAGAGATAAGGAAAACCTTAGATGATAAAAAGGTTCAGACGTAAATATTAGTTGTTTTAAGTTCAGTGTTTATTTTCTTTATTTATGTATGTACTAAAATTTGGAAATACGTTTAGGTTGTACGGGATCCCTACTCCGAAAAAAGTGAGGCCTACCCATTTCAGGAGGTCCCATGGTACAACGACCTCCTTATCTGCTATGATGTAAGGGAACCCTACTACCCAGAGAGGGTTCTATGCCAAGCTGGACGTGTTTAAATAATTCCTAGACCGCCAATGCGCCCTTTGTCAGAGGAGAGGGGGAAGACCCAAGCTCGATATAAATTAAAGTTTGGTATCGAAAAATGGTATCAACTTAACTGGGTCGACCATGTACTGTCCGATGCTAAACGTTCGACCCCGGTGAGGTATGTGCCTTGGGAATGTGTGGATGGGTACATGTCTTGGTACCTAGAAAGATCCCATTCATATATTCAAAATCCCGAGAATAGAATACGCAAGCCGGACTCAGATAAAATGGTAAATGTTTTGAAATTTATCATTAAATTGATTTCCTTTGTTCAGGAATTGTCTAACACAGTTAATGATAATTTATATAGGCTAAGGGGATAGACGTAGCCATTATCCTGCTCCAAGAAGCTATTAACGAAGGCTCGGACCAGGAGGTTACGGATATCCTTGAACTATCACTTGCAACGCTTGTGCCCTTCTTCAGGGAAAGGGGACGCACGCTCATACAGAAAAGGGAAAGGCCCCGGTGTGTGAAGAAACCCAGACCAAGGCACGACACAATCCAGCCCCCAAGTAAAAAGCCCCCAAGCAAAATCCACCTCGACGAAGCGTTTAAAGAGAAGATACACAAAATTTGTTCAAACAATTTGAATGTAACTGTATTCTTAAAAATTTTGTTTGTAAAGTATCCCAAATTTTGTTATGTCTTATGTGTTGGAACATCTTTGCGATAATTATGTTGGAATAACTTATTTTGAACAACTTTGAAACAAATATGTTATGTGATATGTGTTTGATTGTTATGTACTTGAATGTTATGTTATGTACTTCAATGAATATGTTATAAAATATGTGTTTGATTGTTATGTACTTGAATGTTAACCGTGAACATGCTTGAATGTAAACAAAATGGTGGTTTATCACCGTTTATTACATCTCTACGGTGTGGTGTCACTGTCATAATAAGATCCACGACTTGGTGCAACCGCCATATAATCAACCACGGTTACATTAGATCGTGTAAATTGGGGGTAAAAATCACTAAGTCTCTGCATATATTACATGGTTGGGTGTCACCATTGATGGATACTTACGGCTATAACCCACCGTATATATACCTGTCACGATCACATTAAACCGTGTATGTTGGGGTTAAAAAATAGCCAAGTCTTTGCATATAATTCACAGTTACATGACACCGTGGAGAGTATATTTACGGCTACAACCAATCGTGGAGTTTGGGGTGAAAAAATTGCCAAGTCTCTGCATATAATTCACGGTTATAATGCACCGTGAAGATACATTTCATGGTTATATGAAGCCGTGGAGAGTATATTTACATCTACAACCAACCGTGGAGGTTGGGGTGAAAAAATAGCCAAATCTCTGCATATAATTCACGGTTACATTTCACGGTTACATGACACCGTGGAGAGTATATTTACGTCTACAACCAACCGTGGAGGTTGGGGTGAAAAAATAGCTAAGTCTCTGCATATAATTCATAGTTACGTTTCATCGTGAAGATACATTTCACGGTTACATGACACCGTGGACGGTATATTTACGGCTACAACCAACCGTGGAGGTTGGGGGTGAAAAAATAACCAAGTTTCTACATATATTCACGGTTACATTGCACCGTGAAGATACATTTCACGATTAGATAAAGTCGTGGAGGGTATATGTACGGCTACAACCAATCACGTATATTGGGGTGAAAAAATAGCCAAGTATCTGCATATAATTCACGGTTACAATGCACCGTGATGGTACATTTCACAGTTACATGAAACCTTGGAGAGTATATATACGGCTATATTACACCGTGAATGTTTATATCACGTTGTGGTGTCACCAGGTGTTACTAGTTACGGCGTGGTGTGACCGTGTGTACATTCCGACGGTACATACATAACCAATGAATATTATAGTAATGATTGCAAAAAGATAGAAAAAGTTCCAAGCGATCCATTTATATATAATCAATGATTGCAAAAAGGTACAAAAAGTTATAATCATTAGCACTAGACTTTCTTCAATAACCAATTTACATATAACTAATCCTGATAAATTACAAAAAGTTTCCAATCCCCAAGATTTCAATACCCCAAGCTTTCTAATTTATAACATATAACCAATTTATCGCATACATAAGCAATGAATATTATAGTAAAGATTGCAAAAAGATAGAAAAAGTTATAATCAATCCATTTACATATAATCAATGATTGCAAAAAGGTACAAAAAGTTACAATCATTAGCACTAGACTTTCTCCACCAACCAATTTACATATAACCAATCGTGATAAATTATAAAAAGTTACAAGAAACCCTAGGAATTTCACCACAGAATTTAAGCCGTAGTCAAGTCCTCATCCTCATTCGATGATATCAAGCACGGTTCATCTCTCATCGTAATGTCTTTGGGATATAGATTCTGAAAGATTTGAAAGCGGGACTTAAACAAAGTAGGCCATTGAAGGGCATCTTCACTGACCCTTGATTTCCAGTTAGAGGCAATTGGTGGTAGGGGAAAAATCTTATGCATTTCAAACTCACCCAATGAATATTTGACGAGTTCAGGATATAGATGATGAGATTGTCTTACATACTAGGTTTTGGCCCAACGTCGAATGGAACAAAAGTTAAGCATTGAAATTTGGATATCAACACAACCATTAGTTTAAGTGCATTCGCTGCAAGGTAGCCAAACTCTGGCATTATAAACCATTGCTCTCTTTTGCATGAGTGTCTAAAATAGTCTAATCTCTTCTCATACTCATCAATATCATGGGAGGTCATTACCGTATCCTAAAATGGCTTATCCCTACGTAGCTCAGACAACAAAGCACTACGAATAGTATGATAATGTTCAAGCCCATACTCAACACCTTCCCCTTTTAAAATAACCCTATATCCATAGTTTCCATCGGATTTTACATCATATATATCCTCCACAAATGATCGAAAGAACTAGGGAACGTCCTTCATGTAAATCTTCTTCTCCCGAGACCACATGTCCGATTTCACTCCCGTCAACGGGGCAATGTTTATGAAGACTTTTTTAAGTTCCCTTGTGGACGGTACATCTTGCTCCCAAGCACAAGGGTATCTTTTTGTAGATATATCGACAGAATTTTCCCCTTAGGTGTCCTGCCCTTTTGATAAATTTGAACGGGCTCCATCAAGGGTGTGGTAGAGGGTTCGACAATCTCCATTAACTTGCTTAACATCATATTTCTAACAGCTTCACCCACCTCATTCCACCTTTACTTAAAAAATATCATCTCAGGTGTATAGTCAAGGCCACGGTATCGAGGGGTGTCCGGGATAATGGAAAGTGTCCTCCAATGATCGTCTAGTGCCCACAGTGTAATTGCTTGGCCTAGCGTCTCCCATTGGGCCGACTCGTGGACACATGGTAATCCGTATATGGTGCAAAGTACATGGGAGCGTCATATCTCCGTATATTGGGTGTTAGATCCTGATGCGCTCAATAACGATCGCATGAAATTTATCTCAACAATAATTATATTCAATGCATAGTGTGATGCCCTACCACGGATCTCGCGCAACAATGCATCACTGTGTCCATGCTTGGTGGATTGAAGTGATTTCTGAAACTCAGTTTGAATTTGAGTTACTTGGTGGAAAAGTAATGCATCCATACCCTTCCACACCGTCGCAAACAAACCAGTGTTATTTGTTAAGTGCTTTTTTAGTTGCGCATAGGCACCCTCCGCTCTGTTAGTTGTTCGGTTTCCACGGTGGGGTACGCGATTAGTCCATGCATGCGAGAACTGAAAACGTAAAGGGATCCAATTCTTCGATATGTACTCAACCATGTTCGAGTATTCTTGCCAGTTTTGGCGAAAAGAAGTCCATGCATTCTCAAAGTCATTCGTAGTCTTTGACTCCAACGCCCTAATCCAACCTTGCATGAACACCTTCTTGTCCCGGTCTTTAATGTTGTGCTTCACACATGCACCTTCAATGTTCTTCTGTACATGGAATAAGCATAGAAGAACGGTGGCGCATGGAAACACACTTGGCAAAGCATTTAGACAAGATTGTCAGTTATCGGAGACAACAACTTGCGAAAAAGCTTATGGCTCATATAATGACTGCAAATATTGCAAAGCCCATCTAAAGTTCTCCTCCTTCTCACTCTTCAGAAATGCAAATGCAATGTAAAAAGATTGTCCCGTAGAAGTGACCCCAATCATCTCAAATAATGGCATATTGTAATGATTGGTCTTGTGAGTGCAATCGATCACAAGCACACTATGGAAACATTTCACCAACAAGCAAGAGGTGGGATGTGCAAAAAATAAATCCTCCACCATATCGTTTTGCTTATTCCTTCGATGCCAGTGGACATAAGTCTTCTCCCTGAGCAAATGCATCAACTGTTGAATGGCGGTGCGACCTTGCATCTCAACGCTCTTCATTTTGCTTTTAGCGTTATATATTGTTCGTATTGATGAACAATTGGACTCCGACCTCTTCTTCAATATATGGAGTACTTCCTTTGGGCCAACCCCATTGTTTATTATCTCATTCGTAATGTTCCACTCTTTTTGGGAGAGTCAGCCGGCATATGGGTGCCCAATAAGTGATTTTGACGCCACGTGGTTGTGTAACCCACAGAGAACTTCAACCCCCCAATGGCTATTATCGTACGAAACCCCTTTAAATCTAAATGGGCAATCACATTTTCGCGTTCCCGAAGAATGTTTCCTCTTCTTTTCCAAATCCTCATCTTTTTGGGTCTATGAAGCTCGCTTCGCTCACAACCAAGTACGACCCTGTGACACCCCGACTAATTAAATACCGGGTAGCTACTCCTTTATTCAAATTAATACGAAATGTCAAGTTGGTTCAGTTCGTAGCATCACTCTCAAAAACTTTATTAAACAATTCTAGCCACCTAATATTTAAAAAGTGAGTTGTCAATTTTAAATAAAACAAATTAACATACAACCAATTAAATTATGAAATAATGATACCACAACCACATCACAGTCATGCTACAATAATAATGGAATAAATGAATCTGGAGGAACACTCCTCTGAGTAATCCGAATACTGAATAAAACCAAATACAAAGTCTGAATCACTAATTAATAAAATCCAATACTGAAATAGAACTGGGTAAATAAGATGTCTCTAAAAGGAAATGGGGCGACATGCCCTACAGATAAATAAGCCTGAAATGGAGTCAAAGTAGAATGTGGAGGCGTCTACAATCGAGGTCATCTAACTTCCACAACAGCTACAGCACGTCACTGGAATGGAACTTCTAAGCTTGGTGTCCTTATGGCTGGGCACCTAAAAGGTTTTTACAAGAAAATAGATTTGAAAGAAAACGGGTCAGAGCGCGATTGTGAAAATAGTTTAAATTATAGCAAGTGTTTAATATCATTAAACAGTGAATATAAAATCATGATAGTGCGTGCACTCACATGGGTTCCTCACCTCTCAACTAATTATGCACGCCTAACGTACCCGTACCCGTTCTAGCTATTCCACTATCAAACTAGTCTAATTCATAATCTGACTTTACTTTACAATTCAAAATTCAATTTTCGACATCTTAATACAAACTAAGAGTCTTACTTTTATTCCTCAGAATTAGTTATAATAATTTCCCATTTTTAACCCTACTAAAATGTCACAATTATTCGCATTCATACTTTATCAAAAGTCCAATTCAATTATCAGTATATTAGTCTCATCATAAAAATACAATAAAGGGCACCCCTAGGCTAAGCTGTGGTGCTCACATACTCTGCTATCAAATCCCGGTACATCACGTACATAAGGACCACGCATTCCGAATTACTCAGGAACCGTTTCAATAAGCAACAAATACACATAATGGAGGCGAACATAGTTCACATACCCATGGGTCACGCACATACCTATGCTCCCATGGTCAGCAGACTTATTAACTCGCCAATAAGTCATTCTCTGACCTATGTCCTTAAGGTACCAATCTAAATCCCCCTGTAGGCACACAAAGATTAGATGGCCCTGATCGAAAGCCGACCTCCCTTGATAGCAAGTGTGGTAGGTACGTTATACACATATAAGTCCATATACTAAGCATTTACACATCTTAGATATCTTATAATATTAATAGAGGTATATTTTACATTTCAATACCGTCATTAAATGTTGTACATTTACAAGTCCCCGGATGATATATAGTATAGTTTGCCGATACTTCTCACGTCGTAAATTCAAGTACTTACAACCTACCCCTAGAAGTCACCAGTTCTTTTATAAAATTCCAAGTTTTAATTCTCAATGTACTCCAATCTCACAATTTTACCCCCTAATCAACAAGGGAAGAATAACACTCAACTAAATAAGTCTACGAAAAGTTCGAAACTAAAATCGGACCGAAAAGACCATTATGTAATCTCGTTAGAAGTTTCTGAGATCTCGTTTGAACGAGTGTCGTTCGAACGAATGGCTTCGAACGAACTATGAACTCGTTAGAAGGGACACTGGCATCTCGTTAGAAGCTCATTCGAACGAGGTCGGTCGAACGACCTGGGTTGGTCTTCTAACGAGATGGCAGGGAACGCTCAGAATTTTTCCCAACTACGTTTTTCACTAAATTGCTTTCTCCAAATTCATCCTAAGTTCGTCCAATGAAGTTTTAATGTTTTTAAACTACTCTAAGTCACCCTAGATCACTTCTTAACATATTTTTGGGGTCAAATCTTATTAATTAACATGTAATTGCCATAAATTCCCAAATCTCACCCCAAACCCTATGAACATGAACCCAAAATTTTATTGCACCTAAATACTCATAATTAATCCTTTATTAAAGTCATCAAAGTTAAGTTTTGGGTACCAATTTTGTCCATAATCATTCTACATACAATCCCTATCCAAACTTATGAGTTCCATGACAATTACATTGGGTTTTCATCAAAACTTTCAAGGTATATAAAGTTTCTACACTAAACATGGTGGAAATATTCATTGAAATTAATAACATCAAA
This sequence comes from Sambucus nigra, assembly GCA_949130495.1. NCBI lineage: Eukaryota > Viridiplantae > Streptophyta > Magnoliopsida > Dipsacales > Adoxaceae > Sambucus > Sambucus nigra. The sequence continues at coordinate 194,696,603 of OX422220.1, forward strand.
TCACTTGCCTTAGGTTTGTTCTTAAGATTTGTTTTCGGTGATTATAGGTTGATTCTCTCCTCTTTCTGGTTGCAATTCCTTCCAAAATGATGGTGATGGGAGATGGTTTGGTTTCGAACCTCTTTTAACCTCTCTCTAACTTGTCTCAAAACTCCCGCAGCCCACTCTCCTGCTTTTGGATGGTAATGGCCCTAGTGGCCTCTCTAATAATATCTAATTTAACTCTAAAATTCGTGGATTTTAATTCCTCAATTTTTAAAATTACCAAAATACCCTTCTGGGTTGCCGGTTTGGCCTAAAAATGCCCCGGAACCCAAACTAAACTCCTGGCTAGTGTTTTTTGACTATTTCGAACCTTCCGGACATGTTGGCGCACTCAAAATGACCATTCGGTTGATAAAAATATAATTTAATTTTTAATCTAATTAAATTCATTTCTGACGCGACTGACACGAGCGTCCCAACTAAATTTCCCAAATTGTCGTATTTCTGTCTCGCGATAATTTTAATATTTTCAATACTCATATATTACCATATATTCTCAGTAAGATTTTATTTTAACATCATAGTCAAATACCAACTCACATCTCGCTAGTATTTATTTTCGGATTAATTTCCTAATTAATTCTTATTTAATTTAATTAATCCAATAAATAAAAATGAATAAAATTATGAGGTATTACATACTTCCCCCCTAATAACTGAATTTTGTCCCGAAATTTGAAACTAAATACCTGGTACAAATAACTCTGGATAACGTTCGCGCATCTCATCCTCGCGCTCCCATGTGGACTCCTCGGCATTATGATACCGCCACTGAACACGTACTAATGGTACTATCTTCGACCTCAGTTTCCTCTCGTTGTGATCCATAATGGCAATTGGCCCCTCCTCGTAGGAACTATCGAGCTGAAGATCGATGTCCTCTAAAGCAATATGAGTATGGGCCAAATCGTCCCTAAGATATCTCCTTAGTGAGGTGATATGGAACACGTCATGAATCCTATGCAAGTGCTTCGGTAACCCAAGCCTATACGCTACTGGCGCAATTCGCTCGATGATAGGAAACGGCCCCACATATCTTGGTGCCAGTTTCCCCTTCTTCCCAAAATGCATAATCCCCTTCATCGAAAATACTCTTAGTAGCACCTGGTCTCCCACCTTAAATTCTCTGAAGAACCTCTTGGCATCGGCATAACTCTTTTGGCGATCTTGAGCTACCCGAATACGGCTCCGTATCATCTCTATCCTTGTCGAAGTAACCTGAATCACTTCCAACCCAAGGAGTTTGTTATCCCCCACCTCTAACCAACATGCTGGGGAACGACAAGGTCTACCATACAACGCCTCGAATGGAGCCATGCCAATGGTGAATTGGTAGGAGTTATTATAAGCAAACTCCACCAGTGAAAGGTACGGCTCCCAACCACCTCCAAAGTCTAGGATGCACATGGGCAACATGTCCTCTAACATTTGATTTGTCCGTTCTATTTGCCCATATGTCTATGGGTGATACGTCGTACTCAGCCACAACTCCGTACCCATGTCTTCCTGGAAACTCTCCCAAAATTGTGAAACAAATATCTTGTCTCGGTCAGACATGATATTGAGAGGTATCCCGTGAAGTCTCACTATCTCCGCTATGAAAATCTGGGCATACTGTCCCGTAGTGTAGTCTATCCGGGCTGGCAGAAAATGGGCAACTTTGGTCAACCTATCCACGATTACCTATATGGAGTCGTGACCCCTATGTGACGTAGGTAACCCCGTGAGGAAATCCATGGAAATGCTCTCCCATTTCCATATCAGAACCTCTAACGGTTGTAGGAATCCTGCCGGTCTTTGATGGTCCACATTTACCAGCTGACAAGTGGCACATTTAGAAATGAACACGGTAATATCTCTCTTCATTCCGCTCCACCAGTATTGTCGCCTCATGTCTTGGTACATCTTATCCCCACCAGGATGTACCGCGAATCGTGAACCGTGAGACTCTATCATTAACTCATATCACAAGTCTTCCCCTTCCGTAACAACCAGTCTCCCATTGAAGCGTAATCCCCCGTCTAAACTAACGGTACAGGACTCGACTCCCTCTGCTAGTAATCGCACTATTTGCTCCTTACAGAACGAGTCCTTTACCTGGGCCTGTATCAATCTCGTAACAATCTGAGGCGTAACGGTCATCACAGACATGAATGATCGGTCCACTGCATCCTGGTGTCCCAACTCCTTCCACTTTGCTCTCCACACTTCGGTCACCTCACCTACTGGCCTACGGCTCAACGCGTCTGCTACCACGTTAGCCTTTTCTGGGTGGTACTGGATATCGAACTGGTAATCCTTCACGAACTCAAGCCACCGACGTTGACACATATTAAGTTCTTTCTGTGTAAAGAGGTATTGTAGAGACTTGTGGTCTGTGAACAAACGGAATTTCTCCCCCAGGAGATAGTGTCTCCAAATTCGAAGAGAAATACGACTGCCGCTAACTCCAAGTCGTGGGTGGGGTAATTCTTCTCGTTAGGCTTAAGCTTACGTGAGGCATAAGCTATAGCCTGACTCTCCTGTTGTAGTACACCTCCAAGTCCTTGTAAGGACGCATCGGTGTAGACTAGATACTCAACTCCTGGTCTGGGCAATGCTAACACAGGCGCTGAGGTCAACATGTCCTTCAACTCATCGAATGCCAACTGACAGGCATCGCTCCAGATGAATGGCACACCTTTGCGAGTCAGATGTGTCAAAGGACCCGCTATCTTTGAGAAACCCCGAATAAACCTCATGTAGTATCCTGCTAGGCCCAAGAAACTACGGATCTCAGTCGGTGTCGTGGGTTATCCGCACTCTCTCACCGCCGATACTTTCCCCGGATCTACTGATATCCCCCGATCTGAAATGATGTGCCCCAGAAACTGAACCTCCTTCGGCCAAAACCTACACTTCTCATATTTTGCATATAACTCGTTTTGACACAGTGTCTGCAAAACCTGTCTCAGGTGCTCGGCATGTTCCTACTCTATCTAGGAGTAAACCAGAATGTCATCAATGAAGACGATGACGAACTGGTCTAGGAACTCTCTGAATACCCTATTCATCAAGTACATAAACACTGCTGGGGTATTGGTTAAGCCAAAAGGCATAACTCGAAACTCATAGGAACCATATCTCGTCAAGAAGGCAGTCTTCGAGACATCATTGTGACACCCCGACTAATTAAATACCGGGTAGCTACTCCTTTATTAAATTAATTCAAAATGCCAAGTTGGTCCAGTTAATAGCATCACTGTCGAAAACATTTTAAAGATTACTAACCACCTAGTATTTAAAAAGTAAGTGCCAAATTTTATTTAAAGTCTGATTAACATGCAACAAGTGTAATAAGGAATAATTAATACCATACTGATGTAAAACGAATAACCATCACATAATGTAAATAAAGTCTGGAGGAAAACTCCTCACTACAATCCCACAACTGAAAAGTAAACTGAATACTAAAACAGTACATGCCAAAGTCTGAAACAAAACTGAAATGTAAAAGATGTCTCTAATAGAAATGGGCAACATGCCCTACAACTGATAGATAATAACTCTGGAATCTAAAAGATCGAAGCGTCTATAAGCAAAGTCCCTGTAGCTTCCACAAACAGCTACAGCTCGTCACCTGAATGAGTATCCTATGCTTGGTGTCCTTGTGGCTGGGCACCTAAAATGGTTTTACAAAGAAAAGTAGATTTGAAAAGCAAACAGGTCAGAGCCCGAATGTGGAGTTATATTTTAAAAACCTGCAAGTGCTTTAAAAACATTTAAAACATTAAATGCAAAGTACATGTTAGGACGTGCACTCACATGATATTCTCACCTCTCGTCTAACTGTGCACTCCTAACGTAAGTACCCATCTATAACGACCCATACCACTAGCTAAGTGACAACATATCTAGCTAGACTGCCAAAGGTCCTACCCATATTACTCGGTTCCATTAACATTAACATGCTCATAATTAAGTAGGGATTTAACGTAACTCAGATGTTCAATATGCAATCTATATAACTATCAGTTAACTCGTTATGTTTCTCGAATCAATACCGTAATTATTTTTCAACATTAACATAAAGGTTCTCATTAATTAAGTGTATATTATTCACATCATAAATATACAATACAAGCACCCCGAGAACTAAGCTGCGGTGCACACATACTCTGCTATCCATCCCGGTACATCACGTACATAAGGATTACATATTCCGAATCTCTCAGGAATAGTTCACAGATAACAACATCACAAACAATGGAGGTGAACACAGTCACATCACATGGGTCACGCACATACCTACGCTCCCACGATCAGCGGACTTATTAATATCCCAATAAGTCTTTCTATGACCTATGTTCATCGAGGTAACCAGTCTAAATCCGGGCAACACAAGGATTAGAGGGCCCTAAGCGAACGCAAGCCTCCCGTGATAGCAAGTATGATAGGTATGTCATACACACAATTCATATACCAATACTAAGTTAACACACGTCTTAGTAATACCGTAGTTTAATCATAGTACATATCGCATTCTCGTACTAACTATAATTATCATAATTTATACCATTCCGATTTGTAATCATACGCGCCATAATTTTCTCACGTCGTAGTAGACACTCACGTCTCAACCCAAACCGTCCATTTAATATAACTCTCGTATATAATTTTACTCCTCGTAATAACCCAAAAGTCCAAAATCTATCCTTATATCATCAAAGGAAGGTTATCTATATCCTCGAACAAGTTTACGGGACTCCAAAAAATCAAAACAGTCCAAAAAGGATCAAACTGTCAACTCATTAGAAGTCTCGTTCGAACGAGACTGTTCGAACGAGATTCCTCTGCCAACTCGTTAGAAGTCTCGTTCGAACGAGGCTGTTCGAACGAGATCCCAGTTCGTTCGAACGAACTGTACCTTCTAACGATATCTCGTTCGAACGAGATATCGAACGAAATCCCTTCTCGTTAGCAACGACTGGTCAACTCGTTAGAAGCTCGTTCGAACGAGTACGTTCGAACGACCTGGGGATTGCTTCTAACGACTGACCAGTTTCGGCCCAGATTTTTCCCTAATTCGTTTTTATCCATTTTCATCACTCCTAATCTCTTCCAAAGTTCATCCCAACAACGTTTTAGGGTCTTTAATTCATCCTAAACATATTCAAGTCAACTCCTAACATGTTTTCAAGGATTAAATCTCGTTAACATCAATCAAAATATAAATCTCTACACTTTTTCCCCAATTATTTCAAGAACAAGAACCCTAGGTTTATATCATCATCAAATCCCAGAATTTAATTCGTTTTAATTTCTTCTAATCACAATTATCATGAGAGAAATCATCTACCTATCATTCTACATGCAATTCTCTTCAAAATTTTCAAGTTCTAAACTCCAAACTACATGGGTTTTCATTCATCTTTCAAGAACAATTAAAATTCCTCAATTTCTAACATGGAAAAGACATTCTCTGAAATTAAATGGAATAAAGTCACTTGCCTTGATTGTATCTGAGTTTGGTGTTGGTTTGGTAGAACTTTTCTGCAGAATTTCCTCTCTTCCAAGCTCCTTCTTCAATGGTGGCTTAAGGTGGCTAGGGTTTGTTTTGGGGAACTTGGAAACCTAATTGATAACCTCCGTAGCTTAAAGGGTTAAAGTGGGTTGGATAGTGGGTTTAGTGGGTCAATAATCAATCAGATTAAGACTCCTAATTTTCGTCACTTTTAATTCCTAAAAATGTAAAATTACCAAAATACCCTTTATGATGCCGGTATGGCCTAAAAATACCCCGGGACCCAAACTATACCCCCTGCTAGTGTTTTCTGACTATCTTGACCCTTCCGGACGCGTTGGCGCACTCAAAACGACCATACGGTTTATAGATTTTAAATTCACTTTTTATTATCAAAATATTACACCGTGACGCGGCGGTCCCACGCGTCCCAACAAAATTTCTAAAATGTTGTATATCAATCTCACGACAAATTTCATAATTCCAAATTCATATATAATCATATATGCACAATATCAAATACCAACTCGCATCTCGTTAGTATTTATAACCCGGATTAATTTCCAATTAATACGCATTTAATTATTTAATCCCGAAAATAAATATAGTCAAAAGTACGGGGTATTACATACTTCCCCCCTAATAACTGAATTTCGTCACGAAATTCGAAACTAGAAAGTACCTGCTAAAAATAGCTCTAGATAACGATCGCGCATCTCATCCTCGCGCTCCCATGTGGACTCCTCGACATTGTGATGTCGCCACTGAACACGCACTAACGGTACTATCTTTGACCGCAGTTTCCTCTCACTTCGGTCCAAAATAGCAATCGGCCCCTCCTCGTAGGAGCTATCCGGCTGGAGATCGATGTCCTCCACAGCAATGTGAGAATAAGCCAAATTATCTCTAAGGTATTTCCTCAGCGAGGAAATATGGAACACATCGTGAATCCGATGTAAATGCTCCGGTAGTCCAAGTCTATACGCAACCGGTCCGATCCGCTCAATAATAGGAAACGGCCCCACATACCTCGTTGCCAACTTCCCCTTCTTCCCGAATCGCATAATCCCCTTCATTGGAGATACCCTGAGCAAAACCTGGTCCCCCACTTGGAACTCCCTGAAAAATCTCTTCGCATCAGCATGACTCTTCTGCCTGTCTTGAGCTACCCGAATGCGACTCCTAATCAACTCAATCCTTGCCGAAGTATCCTGAATCACTTCCGGCCCAAGTAGTTTGTTGTCCCCCACTTCTAACCAACATGCTGGGGAACGACAAGGCCTACCGTACAATGCCTCAAACGGAGCCATGCCAATAGTGAACTGATAGGAGTTGTTGTAAGCAAACTCCGCCAGTGGAAGGTACTGCTCCCATCCACCCCCAAAGTCAATAATGCACATGCGTAGCATGTCTTCCAACATCTGATTTGTGCGCTCAGTCTGCCCATCAGTCTGCGGATGATACGCCGTACTCAACCGCAATTCCATGCCCATGGCCTCCTGGAAACTCTCCCAAAACCTCAAAACAAATATCTTGTCTCTGTCAGACACGATATTTAGGGGCACACCGTGAAGTCTCACAATCTCTGAAATGAAGAGCTGGGCATACTATCCCGTAGTGTAGTCAGTCCTTATGGGTAAAAAGTGAGCGACCTTGGACAATCTGTCCACAATTACCCAAAGTCGTGACCCCTCTGCGACGTAGGCAACCCCGTGATAAAGTCCATGGATATGCTCTCCCACATCCACACCGGGACCTCCAATGGCTGTAGCAATCCTGCCGGTCTCTGATGATCCACTTTTACAAGCTGACAAGTGGCGCATTTCGAAACAAACTCAGCGATATCTTTCTTCATACCGCTCCACCAATACTGGCGTCTCATGTCTTGGTACATTTTGTCCCCTCCGGGATGTACCGCGAACCGTGAGCCGTGCGACTCTGCCATCACATCGTGTCGCAATTCTTCCCCTTCCGGAACTACAAATCTCCCATTGAAGCGTAATCCCCCGTCTGAGCTAATGGTATAGGACTCGGCTCCCTCTGCTAGTAATCGAACTATCTGCTCCTGACAGAACGAGTCATCAGCCTGTGCCTGTACTACCTTCGTGACAATTTGCGGCGTAACAGTCATCACAGACATGAAAGATCGGGCCACTGCATCCTGGTGTCCCAATTCCTTCCACTTAGCCTTCCACACCTCTGCCACCTCATCTGTTGGCCTACGGCTCAATGCGTCTGCTACCACGTTAGCCTTACCCGGGTGATACTGGATGTCGAACTGGTAGTCCTTCACAAATTCAAGCCACCTATGCTGCCGCATATTCAGCTCTTTCTGCGTGAACAGGTACTGTAGGGACTTGTGGTCCGTGAACAGTTGGAACTTCTCCCCCAAAAGATAGTGCCTCCAAATCCGTAGGGCAAATACTACCGCTGCCAACTCCAAATCATGCGTAGGGTAATTCTTCTCATGAGGCTTAAGCTTACGGGAAGCATAAGCTATGGCCTGTCTCTCCTGCTGCAATACACCTCCCAGTCCTTGCAAAGACGCATCGGTGTAAACCAAATACTCAACTCCCGGTCTCGGAAATGCTAACACGGGTGCTGAGGTCAATTTGTCCTTCAATTCATCGAATGCTAACTGACAGGCATCACTCCAGATGTAGGGCACACCCTTACGAGTCAGATGTGTCAAAGGACCTACTATCTCCGAGAAACCCCGAATAAATCTCCTGTAGTATCCTGCTAAACCCAAGAAACTACGAATCTCCATTGGTGTCGTGGGCTGTCCCCACTCCCTTACCGCTGATACTTTCCCCGGATCAACAGATATTCCCCGGTCGGAAATAATATGTCCCAAAAACTGGACTTCCTTCAGCCAAAACCCGCACTTCTCATATTTTGCATACAACTCGTTCTGACGAAGTGTCTGCAAAACCTGCCTCAAATGCTCGGCGTGCTCCTCCTCTGTCTGGGAGTAAACCAGAATGTCATCAATGAAGACAATGACAAACTGATCTAGAAAATCCCTGAACACTCTGTTCATCAAGTCCATAAACACAGCTGGAGCGTTGGTCAAACCAAAAGGCATAACCCGAAACTCTTAAGAACCATATCTCGACAAGAACGCAGTCTTCGAGACATCCTCCTCCCTGATACGCAACTGATGGTATCCCGATCTCAAATCAATCTTCGAGAAGAAAGAAGCTCCTCTCAACTGGTCGAATAAGTCATCGATTCGAGGCAACGGATACTTATTCCGTATCGTGACCTTATTCAACTCTCGGTAGTCCACACACAATCTCAGTGAACCGTCCCTCTTTTTCATGAACAAAACTGGAGCGCCCCAAGGTGAGGTACTCCTGCGGATAAAGCCCTGACCTAATAGCTGCTCTATCTGATCCCGTAACTCTCGCATCTCAGCTGGATCCATACGGTACGGTACGCGTGCTATAGGTCTCGTACCCGGTAGCAAATCTATAACGAAGTCTATCTCTCAACTGGGTGGTAAGCCTGGTATCTCCTGAAACACATCCGAATACTCCCTGACAACTGGGATAGAATCTAAAGGAATCACAACCTCCTTAGAGGTATCCTCCTCAAGGTAATACAAATGAGCGGTCGATCCTCCCTCTGGGCGAGGCATCACCACTACAAACATCTCTTGCCCCGGAATGGCAAAAACAATGCTCCCGCTAAAGCAGTCAATCATGGCCCTATAAGCTACGAGCCAATCCATACCGATGATCACATCGTGAACATGCATATCTAATACCAACATATCGGCAGGTAATACCAGACTACCAATCCCTACTCCCACTCCCCGGCATATAAAGAATATAAGTGACCCACTCCCCAATGGTGAGTCGACACACGTCACTGTGCTCTCTGCAGTAGCTAACAATCCTAAAGCTTTCGCGAAGTGTGTAGCTATAAAACAGTGTGTAGCACCCGTATCAAATAATACCCGACCCATAGTGCCATGGATAGGAAACGTACCCTCGATCGCGGGCGGTGCCTGTGGAACTGCAGCCTGGTGAACGTTGTAGACACGTCCATACTGTAGCTGCCCCTGCTGAACTGGGACTGCTGGAATGGGTGGCAATGCTGCCATCTGTGGCGGTGCGGGAAGAGCGGCGGGAAACATAGGTATCTGTGGCTCTTGGCGAGCACCCTGCTGCTGCTGCTGTGGGGCCCTGCCCCTATCAGGACAATCCTGTCGCTTATGGCCAGTCTTGCCACAAACGAAACACTTCCCTGGGAAGTTCCCTCCTCTCTGCCCCTGTTGTCCCCGGCCCTGGTGGCCGTTACCATTCCTCCCTTGGCCCTGCTGGCCCTGGTGAAACTGCTGCCCATTCTGCCCCTGTTGGCCCTGATGGCCGTTTGGACCCTGATGGCCCTGACGGAAACCTCCCTGTCCCTGTCTGTAGTTCCCTGATCGGAACCTCTTGTTATCCCCCTGCTGGAAGCCCTGCTCATTCTGTCTCTGCCCCTGACCAGATTGTGCCCCGCTGGCACCATGTCCTCCAGTCCTGCCCTGATGGCTAGACTCCCCCGACCGCTTGCCCTCGGCCATATGAAAACGGTGGTCCTGGCAGTGCAACAATGCAGCGTTAACCACATCAGAATAAGTGGCCAACGATAGGTTCCCTAGCAGATGCTGACGGATCCTCCAAGTCAACCCGTCGGTGAACTTCTCAATTTTCTTCTTCTCTGTTGGTATCTCGTCTGGAACGATGTTCTACAGATTAGTGAACTCGGCCTCATACTCGGCCACAGTCTTGCCCTCCTGCTTCAAACTCATCAATCTCCTCCTCATTTCCGTATGAACAGCTGACGGAAAGTACTTGTGGTCGAACCGCACCCAGAACTCCTGAATCGTGAGAGTATCCCTCTCCTCCATGGTGGTAATAAACTCCCACCACTGTAGCGCAGATCCAACTAGCTTGAAAGTAGCTAGCACCTGCTTCTGAACATCTGTGCACTCATACATCCTCAAGTGCCTCTGCATGTCCTTTCTCCATTGGCTCGAGATTACTACATCTGAGCTACCTGCAAACTCTGGCGGATGCGCTTTCTGAAAAGCGTCACGTACACGCTCCCAAGCAGACGGGAATGCATTAGCCTGTACTGGCGCGGCAACCGGCGCCTGAGGTGGTGCCTGCTGAACAGCGGCAATGGCGGCGTTTACCGCTTGAGCTACTATGGCTGTAACCTCAGCGGCGTTCATCATGCCCTGAACTGGAGCGGGCTGGGGTTCGGGCGTTGCATCCCTGGGAACTTGTCGTGCATGTCGTGGAGGCATCTGAAATAAGAACAAAGTTTATAAGTTCGCAGTTCATAAACTTAAGATAGCTGAAGAACGAAGCATACACAAAAGAGTACAACAGTCCTAAAATATAGGGCTCTATATCAAAGAAACTTAGCGAAAACATAACAAGCCGTCAGATCCTAAAGGACACTAGAACCTGATGCTCAGATACCACCTGTGACACCCCGACTAATTAAATACCGGGTAGCTACTCCTTTATTAAATTAATTCAAAATGCCAAGTTGGTTCAGTTAATAGCATCACTGTCGAAAACATTTTAAAGATTACTAACCACCTAGTATTTAAAAAGTAAGTGCCAAATTTTATTTAAAGTCTGATTAACATGCAACAAGTGTAATAAGGAATAATTAATACCATATTGAAGTAAAACGAATAACCATCACATAATGTAAATAAAGTCTGGAGGAAAACTCCTCACTACAATCCCACAACTGAAAAGTAAACTGAATACTAAAACAGTACATGCCAAAGTCTGAAACAAAACTGAAATGTAAAAGATGTCTCTAATAGAAATGGGCAACATGCCCTACAACTGATAGATAATAACTCTGGAATCCAAAAGATCGAAGCGTCTATAAGCAAAGTCCCTGTAGCTTCCACAAACAGCTACAGCTCGTCACCTGAATGAGTATCCTATGCTTGGTGTCCTTATGGCTGGGCACCTAAAATGGTTTTACAAAGAAAAGTAGATTTGAAAAGCAAACGGGTCAGAGCCCGAATGTGGAGTTATATTTTAAAAACCTGCAAGTGATTTAAAAACATTTAAAACATTAAATGCAAAGTACATGTTAGGACGTGCACTCACATGATATTCTCACCTCTCGTCTAACTGTGCACTCCTAACGTAAGTACCCATCTATAACGACCCATACCACTAGCTAAGTGACAACATATCTAGCTAGACTGCCAAAGGTCCTACCCATATTACTCGGTTCCATTAACATTAACATGCTCGTCATTAAGTAGGGATTTAACGTAACTCAGATGTTCAATATGCAATCTATATAACTATCAGTTAACTCGTTATGTTTCTCGAATCAATACCGTAATTATTTCTCAACATTAACATAAAGGTTCTCATTAATTAAGTGTATATTATTCACATCATAAATATACAATACAAGCACCCCGAGAACTAAGCTGTGGTGCACACATACTCTGCTATCCATCCCGGTACATCACGTACATAAGGATTACATATTCCGAATCTCTCAGGAATAGTTCACAGATAACAATATCACAAATAATGGAGGCGAACACAGTCACATCACATGGGTCACGCACATACCTACGCTCCCACGATCAGCGGACTTATTAATATCCCAATAAGTCTTTCTATGACCTATGTTCATCGAGGTAACCAGTCTAAATCCGGGCAACACAAGGATTAGAGGGCCCTAAGCGAACGCAAACCTCCCGTGATAGCAAGTATGGTAGGTATGTCATACACACAATTCATATACCAATACTAAGTTAACACACGTCTTAGTAATACCGTAGTTTAATCGTAGTACATATCGCATTCTCGTACTAACTATAATTATCATAATTTACACCATTCCGATTTGTAATCATACGTGCCATAATTTTCTCATGTCGTAGTAGACACTCACGTCTCAACCCAAACCGTCCATTTAATATAACTCTCGTATATAATTTTACTCCTCGTAATAACCCAAAAGTCCAAAATCTATCCTTATATCATCAAAGGAAGGTTATCTATATCCTCGAACAAGTTTACGGGACTCCAAAAAATCAAAACAGTCCAAAAAGGACCAAACTGTCAACTCCTTAGAAGTCTCGTTCGAACGAGACTGTTCGAACGAGATTCCTCTGCCAACTCGTTAGAAGTCTCGTTCGAACGAGGCTGTTCGAACGAGATCCCAGTTCGTTCGAACGAACTGTACCTTCTAACGATATCTCGTTCGAACGAGATATCGAACGAAATCCCTTCTCGTTAGCAACGACTGGTCAACTCGTTAGAAACTCGTTCGAACTAGTTCGTTCGAACGACCTGGGGATTGCTTCTAACGACTGACCAGTTTCGGTCCAGATTTTTCCCCAATTCGTTTTTATCCATTTTCATCACTCCTAATCTCTTCCAAAGTTCATCCCAACAACGTTTTAGGGTCTCTAATTCATCCTAAACATATTCAAGTCAACTCCTAACATGTTTTCAAGGATTAAATCTCGTTAACATCAATCAAAATATAAATCTCTACACTTTTTCCCCAATTATTTCAAGAACAAGAACCCTAGGTTTATATCATCATCAAATCCCAGAATTTAATTCGTTTTAATTTCTTCTAATCACAATTATCATGAGAGAAATCATCTACCTATCATTCTACATGCAATTCTCTTCAAAATTTTCAAGTTCTAAACTCCAAACTACATGGGTTTCATTCATCTTTCAAGAACAATTAAAATTCCTCAATTTCTAACATGGAAAAGACATTCTCTGAAATTAAATGGAATAAAGTCACTTGCCTTGATTGTCTCTGAGTTTGGTGTTGGTTTGGTAGAACTTTTCTGCAGAATTTCCTCTCTTCCAAGCTCCTTCTTCAATGGTGGCTTAAGGTGGCTAGGGTTTGTTTTGGGGAACTTGGAAACCTAATTGATAACCTCCGTAGCTTAAAGGGTTAAAGTGGGTTGGATAGTGGGTTTAGTGGGTCAATAATCAATCAGATTAAGACTCCTAATTTTCGTCACTTTTAATTCCTAAAAATGTAAAATTACCAAAATACCCTTTATGATGCCGGTATGGCCTAAAAATACCCCGGGACCCAAACTATACCCCCTGCTAGTGTTTTCTGACTATCTCGACCCTTTCGGACGCGTTGGCGCACTCAAAATGACCATACGGTTTATAGATTTTAAATTCACTTTTTATTATCAAAATATTACACCGTGACGCGGCGGTCCCACGCGTCCCAACAAAATTTCTAAAATATCGTATATCAATCTCACGACAAATTTCATAATTCCAAATTCATATATAATCATATATGCACAATATCAAATACCAACTCGCATCTCGTTAGTATTTATAACCCGGATTAATTTCCAATTAATATGCATTTAATTAATTAATCCCGAAAATAAATATAGTCAAAAGTACGGGGTATTACAATCATGTTCTCTGATACGTAACTGATGGTATCCCGATCTCAAGTCAATCTTTGAGAAGAAGGAAGCTCCTCTCAACTGGTCGAATAAGTCATCGATTCGGGGCAACGGATACTTATTTCGTATCGTGACTTTATTCAACTCCCGGTAATCTACACACAATCTCAATAATCCATCCCTCTTCTTTACGAACAGCACAGGGGCACCCCACAGCGAAGTGCTCCTACGGATAAATCCCTGACCCAATAGCTGCTCTATCAGATCCCTTAGCTCTTTCATCTCCGCTCGAGCCATACGGTACGATGCGCGGGCAATTGGTCGTGTGCCCGGTGTTAAATCGATTACAAAATTTATCTCCCTATTAGGCAATAATCCCGAAATATCCTGAAATACATCAGCGAAGTCACTAACAACGGGAATCGAATCGAGTGGTATTACCACTTCCTTAGAGGTCTCCTCCTCTATATAGTACAAGTGAGTGGACGATCCTCCCTCAGAACGAGGCATCGCCACTAAGAACATCTCTTGGTCGGGAATGGAAAAATAATACTCCTGCTGAAACAATCAATCATGGCTCGGTACGTAACTAGCCAATCCATACCAATAATCGCATCGTACTCAGTCATCTCTAATACTAACATATCGACCGGTAAAGTAAACCTCCCAATATCTATACCCACACCCCTACAAATAAGAGAAATCACAGAACCCCTACTCAACGGTGAATCTACGCAAGTAATCGTGCCCTCTGCAGTATCTAGCAACCCTATAGTGCGCGCAAACCTCGTGGCAATGAAACAATGTGTAGCTCCCGTATCAAATAAAATATGCCCCATAGTCCCCTGAATAGAGAACATACCCTCAATAGTAGGTGGATCATGTGGGACAGCGGCCTGCTGGAGTTGATAAACTCGCCCGTACTGAAGTTGTCCCTGCTGGATTGGGACTGCTGGGATGGGTGGCAAAGCTGGCATCTGTGGTGGTGCTAGGAGGGCGGCGGGAAATATAGGTCTCTGGGGCTCGTGTCGAGCACCCTGCTACTGCTGCTGTGGGGATCTGCCCCTATCAGGACACTCCTGGCACTTGTGGCCAATCTTGCCACAAGTGAAACATTTTCTTAGAAAATTTCCCCCTCACTGACCCTGCTGCCCACGGCCCTGGTGGCCATTGCCATTCCTCCCCTGGTCATGCTGGCCCTGCTGAAACTGCTGTTGTTGGCCCTGCTGGCCCTGCTGACCCTGATGGCCGTGCCGAAAACCTCCCTGACCATTTTTGAAACCTCCAGATCGAAATCTCTTAGAACCCCCCTGCCGGGAACTCTGATCACCCTGCCTGTGCTGACGCTGCACTGATTGTGCCCCACTGGCACCATTCCCCCCTGTCCTGCCCTGTGGTTGGATTCCCCTGATCGCTTACTCTCTAACAAGTGAAAGCGGTGGTCCTGGCAGTGAAGCAGTGTTGCGTTAACCACACCAGAATAAGTGGCCAGCGAGAGATTTCCCAGTAAATGCTGACGGATCCTCCAAGTCAACCCATCCATGACCTTCTGTATCTTCTTCTCCTCTGTCGGAATCTCATTGGGGACGATGTTCAAGAGATTTGTGAACTCGGCCTCATATTCAGCAACTGTCCTCCCCTCCTGCTTGAGGTTCATCAACTTCCTCCTCATCTCGGTGTGAACAGTTGAAGGAAAATACTTGCGGTCGAACCACACCCAGAACTCCTGAATAGTAAGAACATCCCTCTCCTCCGCGGTGGTAATGGACTCCCACCACTGCAATGCTGACCCTACCAGCTTAAAAGTAGCCAGTATCTGTATCTGTACATCCGTACACTCATACATCCTCAAATGTCTTTGGATGTCCTTCTTCCACTGACTGGACAAAACGACGTCAGAGCTGCAAACTCCGGAGGGTGTACCTTCTGAAAAGCATCACGAACACGTTCCCATGTAGACGTGAATGCATGAACCTGTATTGGTGCTACTACCGGCACTTGGGGTGGTGCCTGCTGCACAACTGCTAGAGCGGTATTTATCGCTTGGGCTACAACAGCGGCAACCTCTGCAGCATTCATGGTGCACTGAACTGGTGCAGGTTGTGGCTCGGGCTGAGCATCCCTGGGAACTCTCTGTGCACGTCGTGGAGGAATATGAAATGAGAGAGAAGTCCGATAAGTTCATAGTTATTATTCCAAAATAGTTGAAGAGTGTATGATACACAAAAGAGTACAACAATCCTATAATATAGGGCTCTACATCAAAGAATGCTTAGCGAAAACATAACAAGTCGTACAGATCCAAAGGACACTAGAACCTAATGCTCTGATACCACCTGTGACACCCCGACTAATTAAATACCGGGTAACTACTCCTTTATTCAAATTAATACAAAATGTCAAGTTGGTTCAGTTCGTAGCATCACTGTCGAAAACTTTATTAAACAATTCTAGTCACCTAATATTTAAAAAGTGAGTTGTCAATTTTAAATAAAACAGATTAACATACAACCAATTTAAATTATGAAATAATGATACCACAACCACATCACAGTCACGCTACAATAATAATGGAATAAATGAATCTGGAGGAACACTCCTTTGAGTAATCCGAATACTGAATAAAATCAAATACAAAGTCTGAATCACTAATTAATAAAATCCAATGCTGAAATAGAACTGGGTAAATAAGATGTCTCTAAAAGGAAAGGGGGCGACTAGCCTTACAAATAAATAAGTCTGAAATGGAGTCAAAGTAGAAAGTGGAGGCGTCTAAAATCGAGGTTCTGTAACTTCCACAGCAGCTACAACACGTCACTAGAATGGAACTTCTAAGCTTGGTGTCCTTGTGGCTGGGCACCTAAAAGGTTTTTACAAGAAAATAGATTTGAAAGCAAACGGGTCAGAACCCGATTGTGAAAACAGTTTAAATTATAGCAAGTGCTCAATATCATTAAACAGTGAATATAAAATACATGATAGTGCGTGCAATCACATGGGTTCCTCACCTCTCAACTAATTGTGCACGCCTAACGTCCCCGTACCCGTTCTAGCTATTCCACTATCTAACTAGTCTAATTCATAACCTGACTTTACTTTACAATTCAAAATTCAATTTTCGACATCTTAATACAAACTAAGAGTCTTACTTTTATTCCTCAGAATTAGTTATAATAATTACTAATAATTTCCCATTTTTAACCCTACTAAAATGTCACAATTATTCGCATTCATACTTTATCAAAAGTCCAATTCAATTATCAGTGTATTAGTCTCATCATAAATATACAATAAAGGGAACCCCTAGGCTAAGCTGCGGTGCTCACATACTCTGCTATCAAATCCCGGTACATCACGTACATAAGGACCACGCGTTTCGAATTACTCAGGAACCGTTTCAATAAGCAACAAATACACATAATGGAGGCGAACATAGTTCACATACCCATGGGTCACGCACATACCTACGCTCCCATGGTCAGCAGACTTATTAACTCACCAATAAGTCATTCTCTGACCTATGTCCTTGAGGTACCAATCTAAATCCCCCTGTAGGCACACAAAGATTAGATGGCCCTGATCGAAAGCCGACCTCCCGTGATAGCAAGTATGGTAGGTATGTTATACACATATAAGTCCATATACAAAGCATTCACACATCTTAGATATCTTATAATATTAATAGAGGTATATTTTACATTTCAGTACTGTCATTAAATATTGTACATTTACAAGTCCCCGAATGATATATAGTATAGTTTGCCGACACTTCTCACGTCGCAAATTCAAGTACTTACAACCTACCCCTAGAAGTCACCAGGTCTTTTATAAAATTCTAAGTTTTAATTCTCAATGTAGTCCAATCTCACAATTTTACCCCCCCAATCAACAAGGGAAGAATAACACTCAACTAAATAAGTCTACGGAAAGTTCGAAACTAAAATCGGACCGAAAAGACCATTCTGTAATCTGGTTAGAAGTTTCTGAGATCTCGTTCGAACGAGGTCGTTGAATGAGTGTCGTTCGAACGAATGGCTTCGAACGAAATATGAACTCGTTAGAAGGGACACTGGCATCTCATTAGAAGCCCGTTCAAACGAGGTCGTTCGAACGACCTGCGTTGGTCTTCTAACGAGATGGCAGGAAACGCCCAGAATTTTTCCCAACTACGTTTTTCACCAAATTCTTTTCTCTAAATTCATCCTAAGTTCGTACCAATGAAGTTTTAATGTTTTTAAACTACTCTAAGTCACCCTAGATCACTTCTTAACATATTTTTGGGGTCAAATCTTATTAATTAACATGTAATCGCCATAAATTCCCAAATCTTGCCCCAAACCCTATGAACATGAACCCAAAATTTTATTGCACCTAAATACTCATAATTAATCCGTTATTAAAGTCATCAAAGTTAAGTTTTGGGTACCAATTTCGTCCATAATCATTCTACATACAATCCATATCCAAACTTATAAGTTCCATGACAATTGCATTGGGATTTCATCAAAGCTTTCAAGGTATATAAAGTTTTCACACTAAACATGGAGGAAATATTCATTGAAATTAATAACATCAAATCACTTGCCTTAGGTTTGCTCTTAAGATTTGTTGTCGATGATTATAGGTTGATTCTCTCCTCTTTCTCGTTGCAATTCCTTCCAAAATGATGGTGATGGGAGATGGTTTGGTTTGAAACCTCTTTTAACCTCTCTCTAACTTCTCTCAAAACTCCCGCAGCCCACTCTCTTGCTTTTGGATGGTAATGGACCTAGTGGCCTCTCTAATAATATCTAATTTAACTCTAAAATTCGTGGGTTTTAATTTCTCTATTTTTAAAATTACCAAAATACCCTTCTGGGTTGCCGGTTTGGCCTAAAAATGCCCCGGGACCCAAACTAAACTCTCGGCTAGTGTTTTCTGACTATTTTGACCCTTTCGGACACGTTGGCGCACTCAAAATGACCATTTGATTGTTAAAAATATAATTTACTTTTTAATATAATTAAATTCATTTTTGACGCGACTAACACGCGCGTCCCAACTAAATTTTCCAAATTATCGTATTTCTGTCTCGCGACAATTTTAATATTTTCAATATTCATATATTACCATATATTCTCAGTAATATTTTATTTTAACATCATTGTCAAATACCAACTCACATCTCGCTAGTATTTATTTCCGGATTAATTTCTAAATTAATTCTGATTTAATTTAATTAATCCAATAAATAAAAATGAACAAAATTACGGTGTATTACAGACCCTACCCTTGCGAACTGTACTGGCCTTGTCAAATTTCAAAGTTATCACCGGTCATCAAAAATCTGCACAAGAAGAACATTGTTAAATGAAAGGACATTTTAAACACAAATTTCAAGTATAATTGTAAAATCATGTTGAGTACAATATCAATAAACAAAACATACCTCCTCAGTTGTGAATTCGACTGTATGGTTTTGATTAATCGCATCAATATTCAATCCTTCTTCAATTTTTGCATCCTAACAATGCACACAATCAAATTATGTCATACAATAATGTCTTGCATTAAATATCTCAAAGTGTTGAAAATTAACTACGTGATATTGTTTTTTACCATAGACGATGTGAAATCTGGAAACAAATCACGCAAACATTTGGGCGAAGTAGATGTCGTTGCCTGTTCCATCATACTCGTTTCACGCATATTCATTTTCTCGGTGGATGCACATTTAGTAGGTACACTCGATACAATGAGATTGTCTATATCGTGCCAAAATGAATAATCTAAATCGAGTCATCTAACTGAAATGACAATACAATAATAAGTACATGAATGAATGGTAATATGCGTGAAACGAGTATGATTGAACAAGAAACTATGTATAGATAACCATGGACACATTAAACCTTGGGTAAAATACCACATCCAACTTAAACCGTGTATAGATAACCACAGGCAAGTGAAACCGTGAATTGATAACACCTGCCAAATGTAACCGCGATGTGTCCTTACACGACATCTTGGGACCGAAACTCATTGTCACTTACGGCGACGGGCAATCGTAAGTGCAATGAGTGTAGTTTTTTTTTCATCTTTTCACCATTTTAAATGTTGTTTTACAGATTATATGGTTGAGAGGTGTTTTAATATCTCAAAATCATCAAATAACCATTGGATATTTCGAGCTTGGGAAGCTTGATCATCAACATTCTTTTCATCACTCATTGCAATGTAGCCCCTTGATACTTGGTTTATGTATATAAACAACACAACAAAGACCATAACAAGATAACAAATACACGAAAATAGAGATTTGGGAAGAAATTGCGAAGATGATTTTGGCTAGGTTTAATAGTGGGTTTGAGGTTTTCGGTGGGAAGAGCAACCAGTTTGATTTTCTGTCTTTTTGTTGGTTTGTGGTGTTTTAGAGTTTGTGATGTTAATTTGTATGTAATTATTTGTTTAGTTTAAGGTATATTAGACATTTTACAAGAAAAAAAGGTACAACACTTTTGGGTGTTTTGGAGTAAAGTTTGGATTTAATTTTTATGTGGTGTTTTGGAGATATTTTTTAGTGTAAATATTAAGTCCCAAATAGTTTTAGACATTATATACTTTGTAGAGATGTTTTGAGGACTATTGGAATGTATTTTTGAACTTTGGAGGACAAATAAATAAGGTGAAATATTTAGGTTATTTTGAAGTTGAAGAGTTTTGAGATTTTGTATTGTGTGGTGTTGAGTTTCTTATTTATTTGGGAGTATATTAGATATTTTGAAAGAAAAAAAATGTACAAAACTTTTGGGTGTGATTAGTAAAATTTGTATTTGATTTTTATGTGGTGTTTTGGAGTAAAATGTTTTATGTATTCATCAGGACCCTTACTTTAATGTTAAGTCTGTTTTAAGTCGTGTATAAGAATGGCGATCAAGGCACGTGAAATTGTTAAACTTCATACTCCTCGCTACTTGATTCACTGTTATAAAACATTTTCAAACTCTTTAGATTGAGATTAGTGTAAAATTTTGAGGTATTAGACGCAAGGCACTAGGACCACCTCGAGGATACCTTCGGCATGGCACTAAAATCCTCTTATGTAGATAAGGTTAGCACGATAGAACGTTTGAAGTTTGTCTTAGGATACGTTTGATTGCACACATGAAAACTGCGTGAAAAATAGTTCATTTGGATGAGAAGTTGAAAAATGAATGAAAAAATATACGAGTTTTTTATCTACTTTTTCTATTTTTCATAAGAACCAATTCTTTGATGTGTGGAAAATAAATATTTTCCACTAAAAATGAGGTTTGAGAAAGAGCACTTGTTAATTGAATGAATGTTGTTCTCATATTAAGTACAAATGCAAAACATGAATCAAAATAACTATTTTTCATGGAAAAAATTTCCATCTCAATCAAACACTCTTAGGCTGTGTTTGATAGGCTTCTTTTTCCATGGAAATTATTTTTTCCACAAAATGGTGTTGTTTGATATCCCAAAATTTCCGTAGAAAATATTTTCATAAAGAGGTCACGTGACCTCTTTTTCCCCATATTTGTTGAAAACAAAAAACGGCACCCCCCTGAAAAACGATTTCCATGGAAAATAAATTAGCTTCGTCGACTTAAATATGTGCACGGTTCATCATGAATCAAAACTCATATGATTTCACCATGGCAGACTGAAAGAAAGAAAAAGTTCGATTTCAATTTCACCACGGTTCATTATCTCGAACTGTATGTTGAAATTAACTAGGGTTTCGATTTCGATCCAGGACAACATGTTATTTAGGGAGTTTATCTGCACAGTAATTTCAATTACCTAGGGTTTCAATTTCAATTTCGAATTTGCACATTTACTCTTCTTTGATCTGCACATTTACCTAGGGTTTCAATTTCGGTTTATTTCAACCCTAGGCAAATACTCTTCTTTGATCAGTAAGCTTACTTGCGTTCATAGTTATTTTCTTTGATAAAAATTATGTTCACAGTTGCATTCACAGTCATGTTTAAATCCGAAATTGTAAGATCTAGATCATGTACTAAAGTTTGGTACGATCTAGATTATCTTCTTTGATCTCCTAAAGTTTTGTACGATCTAGCAAATTGATGCAACTCGCTAGGGTTTATGTCTTCAGATTTATTAATCAATACTAATATTGGATTTTCAGGTCTAAAATATTGAAGATCGGGATTATATTTGATTTTCAGGTTTGAAATGACTCATCTCCTTGTTTATGTATTGAATTTTATTCGCTGATAGAGTTGTGTATGTGATAATTTCTTAAAAGATCTTTTTAGGCATGTTTATGTGTTTATTAATATGATAGAGTTGTGTATGTGATAATAATATAAAAGTTCTCATATGGATTAAATATTTTTTATTATTAGAATGTCGAGAGCACTGAGCCAAATTCAACTAGTGGTCGTGTTTTGGACGATGGTCATGCAGGCTGTGGTGATATATAATAATATGAGGTGTTACCATTATAATTGACGTCTCACTAGGGCGCCTCACATTGATTATAGAGCTTATAGAGAGTTTGCATTAAATCGCATGTTCAACTCCAGTGATAGAATTTGTCACGAGCAACTCAGAATGAAAATTGGCCCATTCCATAGGTTGTGCACTCGCTTACGTAGATATGGGTTGGCTAATAACCGATATGTGCGCGTTGAAGAGCAAGTGACTATGTTTTCAAACACGGTTGGCCATGACCATCGTAACAGAGCCGAAACATTTACATTTTTTCGGTCCGGACAAACCGTGAGTCATTATTTCCATAGAGTGTTAAATGCATGTCTTATGCTATATCGAGATGTTGTCACCAATGTCACTACTCAAAACTCCCCCTACGATAAGTGTAATATTCAAGACTGGTTCCCTCACTTTTAGATTAGGTGTTTATTACTTTTATTTTTTGTTGATTAATATTTATTTAGACATTCGGTGTTGGGTACTGAAACGAAGTGTATGTCTTAAAAGGATGTTGTGGGCGCCATTGACGGTACTCACATAGCGACAAACGTCCCCACGGAAGAACATCCTAGGTATCGCAACCGAAAACATGTTATTTCTCAAAACATTTTGGTGGCATGTACATTTGATATGAAATTCACATATGTGCTTGCCGGTTGGGAAGGCTCCGCACATGATGGTCGGTTGCTAAGGAGTGCAGTCTTTCGACAAGGACATAGGCTAACTGTTCCATTTGGTATGTCAATATGTCCCCTCTTTCAAAAGTTAGAAAAACTTAATATCATTGTTTACTAATAACTCCTCATAATAATAGGTAAATACTATCTTGTCGATGCAAGATTCCCATTGGTCCCTAGTTTTCTCACACCATATCGTAGCACACGTTATCATCGTAGAGATACCGTGGGTCTAATTCTCGAAAACTATCAAAATGTACTACTATTTGTCAGCTGTTAGAGCTGACAAAAAAATATCTAGGTTGTATGAAATGTATTAGTTTGTCAGTTGTTAGAGCTGGAAACAAGCTCATGCCCTGTATATGTACTATTGTTTGCCTTTATAAGGAGGGGGTCTGGATATCAGATTAATGCAGCAATAGGTTGATACCTTTAGTATAAGACTTATCGTTGTTGTACCTATTTTTTTTTATCAAACATATTGGGCCTGTTTGGTTGTCTCCAAAATTGTAAATTAGCCTATTTAAAATTAACTCATTCATGACTTGTCTTATTATTAGTGTTTGGTTACAAGAATGAATAAATTCAAAAATGAACCAATTCATGTTGATTCACAAAAACTTAAATTAGTTCATTTCACCAAAAGCTTGAAATTGCACAATTTCTAATTACAACATGAATTTTAAATGCATCACTCCCATAGAGTACCTCTCACCATACTACTCTCTCCCTATCTCTCTCTGCACACACACACACACACACATCAAAAGTAAATAACTCCATTTTTCTTTTTCAAACACACCACAAATTAGATTTAAACCCATTTAAAATTAATACATCGACAATCTATTCATTTCAAATTGATCAATTAATAAATTAAATAAATTACGCAGCCAAACGGGCCCATTGTGTATAAGGTCCTATTTTTCCAGCCATGTAATTTAGCTCTGATTTTCTGAATATGAAGTTATGCAAAATCTAAGTATGAAGTAATGAAGTTATGCAGAATCTGAGTATGAAGTTATGCAGGACCTATTTTTTATCAAACATATTGATTAACCTTCATACTCAGGATTGATTTTCAAATGTCTAAGTATGAAGTTATGCTAAATCATAACTGTTTGGATATGTGTACACACGGCATTCGGATGTTACCTCTATTATGGAAATTATTTCACTTTCCATTTATGTTGCTTGTGCTAATTTACCTATTTGAGTTGTGGTGAGATTAGAGTGATATGTCTGAGTACATTTGGTTGCTATATGTTGTCCATATTCGATAAAATTGGTGTCAAAATCACAATACAAACAGGAACTTCCAGTATGGTCTGATTCTTTTTCAGATAGGTCACTTCCAGTATGGTCTAATTCTAATTCTTAACTACATTAGTAAACTCATTGTGATTAAATAAGGCCTAAGATTCTATATCAGATAGGTCACTTTACTGTAGTAACATCTTATTTTGGGCATTCAGTATGACTACAGGTATACTGAATGACTGCTGCTGAATTGACCACTCTCAGCATCTTATTTTTTGCATAACATGTTAAGATATCATTATTCAATATTTGAACATGGATCAAATCAGTTCTGATTCGTGCATTTGAAGCAAATATATAAGGATAATTTGTGATGTTTGTGATGTTGGATACAAATTATATTCTTTTTAACTTATATGAAGGATAATTTGTCATATTTTTTTTATTCACAACCCCCTTCTATATATATATATATATATATATATCTGTATTTAGTATGTTTACATCTTCTTTTCTTACTAACTTTTCTTTCTATTGTATAACAGCTAATATGGCAAGTGGCCGACAAGTAAATCAAGGCTCATTTTGTGTTCCTAGGCCCACAACTATTTCAAACTCTCAACCAGAAATTGAGGAAATTGCTCCAACCTCGTCACAAGTTGATTCCCAAACAAAAAAACAGATTCGGTGGAGTGATGATATGGATCAAGTATTAATCAATACTCTTCTAGAGTTGGAGCTATCCGGAGCAAGAAGAGCTGGAAATGGATTCAAGGCAGAAGAACTAACAAAGATTGTGGATAAAGTACGGGAAAAATGTCTCGTCGTTGCCCATATTCCACATGTAAGGGGTAGGTTGAAAACACTGAGAAAAGATTCATATCACGTAATTATTCAATATTAGTTGGTTTGGATTGGACTCAAGTGGGCGAGTTACAGTTGATCCTATTACTTGGGACACGTACATCAAGGTAAATCTTTTTATTTGTAATTTTTTTCATTAATGTGATTAGTAATTAGGTTGAAACTAGCGTGCAAATGTTTAAATTTGACTTGATTGTTCATTTCTTTGTTATTGTAGGAGAAACTCGATGGATCAAAGTTGAAGGGAAAGCTTTGTCCACGATATTACGACTTGGTTACTATTTTCAAGGGCGATTCTACAACGGGGGATCGAACTGTCTTAGGGAATGACTTCCCCCCATTGAGTGAAAGCGATATCAATGACTTCGATGAAACACAACCAAGTCACTCAATTACATCAAACCGAACAACGCAGGGGGGAACCCCCAAACGACGACGTAAACGAGCAAAGCCTATGGATGATGCTGCTTTGGCCCTTGCGAAGATTGCACAATCCTTCGAGAAGATTGCCCTTGCTTTTGAAAAGCTGGCCACTCAAAATCATGTGAATGTACAAGCCATCTTAGAGAAGCTAGACGATATGAGGATCGAGTAAGGGGATACGATGGAGCTCATGCAATTGTTTGAACAAGATGAAAAGGCTGGATGGTTCTTCCTCGGGATTACTAATGATCAATTCGACGTAAATTGGTTTATCATAAGCTTGGACAGGTTCCTACACATTAGTTTTGATTTTTAGTATGTTTGAGCATTTATGGAAATTGTAATCCAATGATAGAGACTATATTTTGTTGGATGTGAACTTTGATAAATACTTCTATTTTGGTATTAGACTTGGATTATTGTTCAAATGGTGTTTTGTTATGATTAAGTTTGTAAATGACTTGTATTTGAGGCTCTAATGAGATTGTATGATATTGTTATCCATTTAGAAATGGTTTGAAAATATACATTTTCAATGGAAAATCTTGATTTTCCGTGGAAAAATATTGCAATCAAACAGCAAATTAACAATTTTCCATGTAAAATGACAATTTTCTAGAGGAAAATATTACCAATCAAACAACAAAATTTAATTTTCTATGGAAAAAATTGAATTTTCCGCGGAGAAATTAATTGTAATCAAAAAGCACATATATTGAAAAATTCTAATTTTCATGGAAAAAGTTTCCTCGTAAAATTTTTCTATAGAAATGATTTCTTTTCAACACATTTTCTAGCCTGCAATCAAACACGCCCTTAGTGAAGTACAGTATTCAAAAGACGTGTATACCCGACCTCCCCATCCTCACCCACCCACCACGAAAGATTAAAAAAAATGAAATGTAATCAGGGACGTCTCAATTCTGTGCTTGTATTTGGTCTCAAGCCATTTCAGCACCATAGATAAACAAATGTTGAAAAAGGCCATTACTACATGTAAAAAAAATATAAAACCCCCAGAAAAAAATTATTAATTACAGAATATTGAAAGAAAGACAAAAATTGGGGAGACTGTACAAAAAAAAATCACATAAGAATGAGCATAATTTGAATGGGGATGAAATATGCTCGGATCAGTAGACCCCAATACTGACCATGCTTGTTAAGCATGCCCTAACTTTACAACAAGACTGAGGTTTTCTGGAAATAGCAAGTCAAGTGAGATTAGGAATATTGCGGTGAGTATCAGCAAATTCTCGAACAAGACGCTTGAGGACTCTTCCACCTTTGCCTTGCATATGCCCGAAATTATTACTATTATTTCCGGCACAGTTTCTGCTCTCAACATAATCCAAAGCTGCATCAGTAAGGGCCTTGAGCCATAGTGGCACTAAAGATTCTGCTTCCCCCTGTTTTAGGTACTCAGCTGGTAGAGTCTGCACCTGGTTGAGGTGTCAATGTATAAAAAAATAATACAAAAGTAAAGGATAAAGTGACTGCGCAGTTTTTGTAAGAACCCCGTTGAACTATACACCTTTTACAAGAAAACCAGCTTAACTACATTAAATACAAAAAATATCCTATACACCCCCTTAGCGTAAAGGGGTATTTGCAACCAAATACATAGTTCACGGAGATTTATGCATTAAAACTAATTTATTAGATTTTTAAGACACCACTCAGTTATAAATGTGGATTTGGGCGCAGTTATAAATGTGGATTTGATCAGCCCACAACCAACCTTCATGATATTTGCCAATGCATTAATTGAGATCAAAACTAAGAATTCCATGAGGGACTGTAGTGAATAGTAGAAGTCCCAGATGGGATGAGAATACTTTGCCATTTCATACATCAGTCATTTGGTTTGCTGTAAGATAATTTTCATCTAGGTGGTTAGTGAAATGGTAAAAAGTAATTTCCAGAGTTCATATTCACTATTTTATCCAAAATCACATCATTATAGCATGTACAATTTTTTAAAAATAACTTTACACGAACAAAAGTTCTCTCAGAATATGTAAAAACATTACCAACATTTCACTCTAAATAAAACGAGGTCCAAAGCATTGGGCTCAATCAACTCACTCATTTCACAATTAAACTTAGCTAGCATATTACCAAGCTCATTTGATACGAGCCAAGCCCGATGATACTCATGTTGAGCTAACTTGAGCTGTTGAACAAAACGATGGCACAATTGTAATCCACCTGCTTTCATGACTTTATATTACTTCTACGCGATAGCTTGACTGCCTCATTAATTTGACAGATGCTTTAGTTAATTATGCTACAGAACCCTGAAGTTAAGGTTGAGTCTCACTTCGGTACCCAATGTATCAATTTCCTCACTTCTTTTTTAAATAAAACAATTTAATTTCCTCACACTTAACCCCAATTTTTTTTAAATATTCCAATGTAATCTAAAATTAGAGATGTCTACAAACAAAATAAAGTGAAAATCTATCTTTTAACTGACCACCTTCATCCTGAGTGAAACTCTCTTGTAACTCGATCTCATTTTTAACGCTTTCTCACTCTGTGATACACTAATATCATGTGATGATGAAAAAAATGTCGGCCTTAGTGGTGAAAAATTATGTTTTTTTTACTTGACCCCCACTTCGTTGATCTCTTTTTAATGCATTATTTGACTTAATACCCACATACATCACCACCTACGACCTTCATCACTACCACCTCCATTACCATCCCTGCTACCACCTCCATTAACAAATAAGGATAATTTTTTTATGATCCAACACCGAAATTTAAGATGGTAGCGAGAGAGAATCCATGAGTAAGAGAGAAAGGGAACTTAAATTACTCTTCACCCCTCTCCAATGTTTAAAAAAGCACTTGAAGCTTACACCTTGAGGCATGAGAAAATGGCCTCGAGGCTTAAACCTCAAGGTCCTTGTTAGATTCTTACGCCTTAGTCACTTGAGAGCTTAAGCCTCAAGGCTCACCGTGACTTGAAGCTTAGGAGGCTTGAGCCTCAAGGTTTACTAGCATCTAATATCATAAAAGTCTTATTATCTTTCACTCTTTTGCTTTTCCTCTGTTCTCTTCAAATCTCTCTTTCCTTCTCTTCGACTCTCTCTTTCTTCTTTCGTCCAATTAAGTACATGTATATATACCACATTTGAGTATATTATTCACATTCATCCACACCCACACCCACACGTACATATATTGAATGTGTATACTTGAAAAGCCCAAAGTGCTCAAGTTTTTGGCACGACTCTTTTAATCAACGGCTCAAGCTTGAGGCCGAACTTTTTTCAAAGGTGAGGAAAATGGTGCATATGCATGGTATTCTTTTGGGCTATCAATTAAAGGGCATACCCAAGGCACAAGGCTCCCGCCACTATAGGGTACTAGGGGGGCGGGGGGGGATTAAGAGATAATTATTTTAACTGTATTTTTTATTTCCTCACTAATCTTTACTATGTAGTTATCCAATGAGGTCTATTTTTTGTCCGTTTCTTTTTAGGCTTATGCCTCACCACACTCGAGCACAACGCCTCAAATATGACCTCGTGCCTTTATAACCATTACCACTCTCAATGTTCTCTCCTAAACAAAAAAGGTATAATAGGTCATTTTGGTTCTCGCTCTCTTTCCTCGACCCCTTCAAATCCTCCAATGACCACACCCAAATCGCTGCAAACCCCCACACAATCAAACCCTTAACCCCACATCTGGTGTCACCACCGTCACCAGCCGCCAACTCCACTCCATCGCTAATCCTCATCATCGCAGGTTCTTGTCGTAAAAATCTTGTTGAAATATCTAGGGTTTTCACTACAAGTTTTTGAGGATAAAAAATGATGATAATGAAATTGAGGTTGGGATTAATGAAGAGGTTACTGAGTTTGCTAAAGAGATTTCTTTAAAGCCACAGTGTTAGTTGATTTTCCTTTGGAATGGTGGCACGGTATGGTAATGGAGGCGGATAGTGATGAAGGTAGCATGTGGTGGTGATGTATGTGGCGGATGGTTTTTGAATTTGATCCTTATTTGTTAGTTACAATTTACAATTTAATGAAGATTACGGTTTTGTTTTTGGGAAGAAGATAAAATACGAAGGGGGTATTTTTAATTACTAAATGTAAGGGTATTTTGGTCAAAAAGATATTTAGGGGGTTAATTTTATTAGTAAAGAAGGATTCCTTTTATCAAGCTCTAATGGTGTTAAAAATTTGGAGGTTATGTCAAAGAGATTAGCAAAGTGGGGGTTAAGTCATATAATGCATTAAAAAGTTAAAGCCAAAAAAGCCCTAAAATTAATTGATCTGAGGGTTTTTGCATGTAGAGATCAATGAGTATGATGTGACAACTTAACCACTCGAGATGACAATCAGTTTCCTTTTTGAAAAATGCAGCCTAACAGAAGTTCACATAGTAATCAAGCTCGTTAAGTTTTTACATATTCAATATATGTTAATGCAGATTTGACAATCTCTCTCTCTCTCTCTCTCTCTCTCTCTCTCTCTCTCTATATATATATATATATATATATATATATATATATATATATATATATATCCAAGGGCAGACAAGACCTCTACTCTAATAAGCTTTTCAGGCAGGCAAGGTGGGTGTACACTCATAGTGTCCTAACGAATAATACCTTCTCAGAGCTCTAGCCAGCATTTTGTGATAATTCATACCATATTGATTCATTTCCTGGTGAATTAATACTGACCCACACAAACTTGGGTTGTGGGTGTGGGGGTGGGGGGGTGGAGGGTGGGTTGAGAACAGCTTCCGAAAGATAGGGCGAAGTAGCATTCCTTTGCTCCGGCCGTTTAAATATCTTGACTTCTCTCTCCTGCTCTATAATTTTTGAAAAATTACAAAAAATCAATCCGCAAGCTAGGAACTCAAGTTAGGACCTCACTGGAACCTGCCCATAGGGAGGCTCCAATGAATTCCTAACTTGCGGACTAATTTTTATAATTTTAAAAAATCACAAAAAAAATATTTTCAACTTGATTTTTTTTCTGTGGTATTTAAACACATCAGGGAACCCTCTAAAAAAATTCAGCTTAAAATGAACTTTTTCCTATCTTTAAAAAATCCGATCAAATATATGTCAATTTTTAAGAGCTTATAGAGTGACATATATTTGACGGATTTTTAAAAAATAGCAAAAAACTTCATTTCGTGCTGAGTTTTTTTAGAGGAGACCCCTGAAATGTTTAAATATCATACAAAAAAAATCAAGTCGAAAATAACTTTTTTTATTTTTAAAAAAATGGTCCGCAAAGTTAGGACCTCATTGGACATATGGAAACCCTACCCCCAGTTACTTTCGAACCATCAACATCTCCTCTTTACTTTTTCTCCTCTTTACTTTTTGAACCCCAAACATGAAATCCTTTATTAGCCGTTCCTCTCTTTCTAATCCATTTCTTTAAACCAACAACAATAGAAACCAAAGATTTTAAGTGTAACTGTACCTATTGAGTTCTATGTAATTGTTTTCTATCGATTGTTTGACCCAACAAGAGTAAATCCATAAACTCAATGAGTTTGCAGCTTGTAGCATTGCTGATAAATAACTTATTTCCGGTAGCTGCACTTTTTACTGATTCAGCAAACATAAAATGGAACTTTTACAATTAAAATAAAGATTTGTTTCTTTCACTTGCATTGTCCTTATGTACAGTCGCACAATAATATAGCATTTTAAGCAATGATGGTGGTCCGGTTTGGAGGTTGGGGGCGTACGTCTTTTAACGCATATTTTTGACTTTTTTCGAACGGCAGTTTAATTTTGGGGCCATTGAACCACTTTGTTAAGTTTGAGCTAATGTGTGCACCTTAAAATGTAGGGTACTAAATTGAGATTGCGTCAAATTTCAGAGAATAAAGGTGTAACCAACTCTAGAGATTATATATAAACATTGCTTGAGAACCTAACATTAGTATTGAGAGAGAGAGAGAGAGAGAGAAGGTGTGTGTGTGTGTGTGTGTGTGTGGTGGGGTGGGGGGTCTGACCGCAGAGTGTAGCCATCCATGTAAAGACTGCCAAGAAAGAATAGTCTTCCAAGCTGTTCGCTCACTTAAACTGCATATCGCAGCCAATTGTTGCAAGATTGTTGCAGACTTGTGAACCTATGAGAGAAGGGAGAATATAAAATCTGTTAGATGTATTTTATATGGAAATCGAACTTCAATATGGGAGGATGAAGCAACCACAGATGGGGCATATGGATGTGACGGAAACTGAATTGGTCTAATGAACCTTAAGTAGGATATGATATGGTTCATTTAGTTGACGAGAAAAATCAATCTATCTTGGGAGGAAATGAGTTGAAAATTAAAGCATATTTTTTGTCAACTTAGAAAAGAATAAAACCGCATTAAGATGGATATGGGTCAACAGCAGTTGTATCTTGATGAACTCCTTGAGTTTTACAAATCGGAAGGTAAAAAATAAAAAGGGGACCAATTTTACTCTGACAGAAAAAGGGAACTTCTATCAAATTTTCATCTGATGTTTGTACTACGTAATTTAAGTAGCAGGGCCGCTGACGAAAATTGAAATAATTATTTAGGTTCGATAGAGTACAAAGTTGGAAAAAGATTGAATACATTTTATTTATGTAAAAAGTTGAATAAAGAGTGGAGAAAGGATACGAGGGGCTTGTTGAGAACTATTTTTGCATGTCCATCCAATAATATTCATTTTTTCAGGGGCTAGAAATTAAGGAAATAATGGAGCACTTAAGGCTATTGTTCTCATAGAATATATTTGCAATAAAGCAGTAGAAATGTAATAAATGCGTACAAATAAGTATCTTCCATGGACCTCTTTTAATGCCAATTGAATACAGTTTACTTTCTTATCTTAATCATCCCTTAGTTCAAACACATTCGGACTAATCATAATGTAAGAAACCCATGTAAACAACACCCCCATTTGACATGCAAATACAAAATTCCATGTCCTTATTACTTTCAACACTATTATAGATGTAAGTAACACCGTTCATTCATAAATTTATACACACATCTAAAACCCAATAATGGTTGACTATTCATAAAATAAAGATGGATGATTCATTTTATTCTATGAAGCACGGACTCGACACGTGATACGGTATACGACACGACTCGGGGTACGTGATTTTTCCAAAATGTAGGATATGACACACTAAGACACGTATAACATTTTTTTTTAATTATATACATAGGAATGAAATAAAACAGAATTTGTTTAGTAGAATACGTAAATATAACATGCTTAACTTGAAATTTAATAAAATAAAATATAATGATAGTGCAAATTTAAACAAGAAACTGATAATATTCAATAAAATCAGAAATATAATGAACATGGTTTTGCAAAAGACAGGGTTTTTTGAAGCTTTTGCGTCTAGATAGATCTTTTGTGAATAAATGTGGCTTCTTCTTTTTCTTTTTATATTTTGCAATCAATGTTTTAAGTTATTAAATATTTGACCCCATTTAAAAATTTTAAATACTAAAAAACTACCCCAATGTGTAAAACAAATGTGTCCTAGCGTATCCACCAGCGTGTCCTTCCAGGACACTCTAGGATACGTGTGTCCTAACTTGTCAACAGCGTGTCTGAACGTGTCAGAGTGTGTCCCTTGTCCGACGCGTGTCAAACAGGATTCGCTACCTGTGGGAAAGTGACCATGCTTCATAAATTTTATTGCTCCCCTTATTTGGAATCCTTCACAAAAGATATGCAAGGATCATCTGTATTTACCCTTGACATTGCTGAAACACCAAGTAAAGCATAAACAACATTTGATACAAGTCCCTCCCCGCTATGACATATGACCTGAATCGCCATGGCACCACTTGATCCTTCAGAAATACAAGTGACAGATTCCAACAAAGAGGTCAACCCAACCTCCAAAAAACCTAAAAGGCTCAAGAACAAGTTATACAAGTTAATATGAATCAACAAGACATTGATGAGATCAACCCAAATTACCAATGAGGGGACTAATTTTAGTACAGGTAGAAGCAAAGGAAATGATAAACAACACTCCAAAATCATCAAGGCAATTTTGCAAGATCTCGCTAAAAAAAGAACATCAACATTCAACAAAAGGATAGATGCGACAAGCAAGAATAGAAGTTAAAATGAGATACAAAAAGATTGGGGTTAAAAATAATCACATTCTGCTACATCATTGTAAAAAGTGTCTTTCAAGAAAATGTTTTTTAGTTTGTATTGAATCATATATTAAAACACTTGGGAGACCATATGTAAGGAAAAATTTCCAATAAAGCTAATTTGTATGTATTTTGGCTTTATTCCGTGTTTGGACAAAACTCCTCGAGTCATTTGTGTATGGTGACCTTTCAAGCCTATGACGTGATTTCTCGAAGACGTAGCAACCAAATTGGAAGATCTACACCATCGTGTCGTATCTCGTACATCGGGCGTTTGTGATTGATTTATTTTATTTTATCCTTTACCCAGCTAGATGCATGTTCAGGCTATAAGATAAAATTTGGTTAATAGATATAATCACAACTTGTTTAAAATTGGTGCAACATTTTACTTTTTAATCTGTGTAAGTTTAATATTTGATTTGAAAAAATCAAAAATTGACTTTTATGTGTACCCTATCCATATTAGATCTCCTTGGGCCTATAGGACGTTTCTTAAATTGGTATCAGAGCTAGAACACTTAGTTATTATGTAAAATTCATGTTTAGGCATGAATTTTACTGTACTTATATGGAGGGTCAATTGTTTTCTAGACCACCTCTGTTTGATGGGTCTAACCATGTGTACTAAAAAGCGCGTATGAAATTAGCACGCAAGTCGTTAGATGAGCGGGTATGAGAAACGGTGATTATAGATTGATCCCCACCCACAACCTTAGTTGGTGATTATAGGATTCTCAAACCCATAGAAACTTGAGGGAGAATGAGCTTAAATTGTCCAACTATAATTCTCATGGACTAAATGATTGCTTTTATGGAGTCACACCGAAGGAGTTCGTCGTGTTATGACATGTAAAA
This sequence comes from Sambucus nigra, assembly GCA_949130495.1. Lineage (NCBI taxonomy): Eukaryota > Viridiplantae > Streptophyta > Magnoliopsida > Dipsacales > Adoxaceae > Sambucus > Sambucus nigra. Next base: position 194,731,317 of record OX422220.1, read on the forward strand.
TGTCTAAAGAGGCTTAGGTCATACTTCAACTCAGTCATAAGGGTAGTAATGTTAAGGCTTCCAAACTCCAAAATCTCACTACTCAATTTGAAACCATTGTATGGAGGAGAGTGAATCCTTAGATGAGTCTACGCTAGATTGTCCGATATTGTAAATTCATAATTTAACTTGGGAGAGATAATACTCGAAACCCGAGTAGTCAAGAAAATCTCAAGGTCCTTACCTGAAATATTTAATTCAGAAGTGATGGTTTTGAATTCCTTGGGTATTTTTGGACTCTACGAAACTCAAAGAGCTTGTAAATGATATTTAAACTTATGATCTTGACATGTTTTACTCCAAAAGACGAAGAAAAATAAGGGCATTGCTTTGAAAGCCCGAAAGGAGGAAACATGAGTTTCAGATGATGAGTCTCACATCGATTCTAATGATATGGCCATGTTTGTGTTTAAGAAATTTATTAAGTTTGAAAAACAATCAAAAAATAAATAAAAAAATGTTTGAGAAAAACAACTTTAATAACGCTATAAAATTCCCTAAAAATCGTAGTGACAATTTCAAGAGGGAGAAATCGGATAGATGCTTTGGGTGTGACGGTTATGGCCATAGGGCAGCTAAGTGTCTCACTAAACTAAGGAAGAGGGCAAGAAACTGAGGGTGTACAATGCCATCCTTAGTGAGAGTGATCCGGAAGAGAGACTCGATTCCCCTATTGAGCGCAATTACACCGCGTTCATGGCTAGTCATGCGAGCCTTGATGAAAAATCTTCTGACGAAGATAATTCTAAACATGACACTTCTGAGACCATTATTTGTGAATCTCAAGTGAGTGATGGTGGAGAGAGCAAAGAAGAAAAAGAAGGGGAGGAAGAGGACGAGGAGGAAAGTGAACTTCAAGTTGTCTTCCGTGAGTTGTATGCGTAAAGGATAAAATTGAAAAAGGTTAACTTGAAGTTGGAAGCGAGGTTGAAAGTACGTGCCCCTTAGGTAATAATGAGAATTTTTTGATTGATGATCTAAGGGCACATGAGAAGACTCTTCAAGAGATGTTAGTCTAAATATGGAAAAATTATTCTATTAGATCGAATGTACTTATTCTATCTAATAAGTACCTTGTGTCAGAATTAAGAAATTCTATTGCTCGAATCTTTAGTATTCTCTTATTTATTAGTGCGTTGAGGGAGAAAGAGATCACCTTCGTGGATTAATGGAGATTTTGAAAGACTCCCTTAAGTTTGAAGAGTCTAATCGTTTGCTCAAGTCTAGGATTGTAGAGTTAAAGGAGAGATTGAGAGACTCGAGTAATGTCAAATTGTTGGTTTTGGAGTCTAGGTCAAAAAAATTGGATAAGATGCTAGGCACCATCTGAATCAAAGCAATGTTTTAAATCGCGGTCGCAAAGTAGCGTCGCGTTTTGGCTCCAAAGTAGCGTCGCGCATCGCGTGAGCAATTCATTCATTCCCGCTTTTTAATTAAAAAATTTATAAATAAAATATAAATAAAAAAATAAATAACATTTTAAAATGAAATTTGTAAGAAAGTAACATTTTAAACTGAAATTGGTAAAAAAAGTTATATTTGAAATTTATTTTTTTAAAGTTACTTTTTAAATTGACAATTAAAAATATAATAATAATAATAACATTTTAAACAGAATTCTGAAAATAAGTGACATTCAAAGCTAAAAATAATAAAATAAATAAAATTCAAATATGAAATTTGTAAAATAAGTAAAAGTTTAAACTTTAAATTATATAATATAATAACATTTTAAACATAAATTTATAAAACAAGTAGTATTTTAAATTGAAAAATATAAAAAAATAATAATAATAATAATAATAACATTTTAAACAAAATATGAGAAATAAGTAACATTTAAAGCTGAAAATTATTAAATAAATAACAATTTAAACAGATATTTATGACTCATGTAGCATTTTAAACTGACAATTATTAAAAATAAAACATTTTGAACTGAGATTTGAAAAATTAGTAACATTTAAAACTGGAAATTATAAAATAAAAAACATTATTTACTGAAAAATGTAAAATAAGCAAACGTTAAACCGATAGTTTGGAATGGAAAATATTAAATAAAAGTAACATTTTAAGCTAAACTTTTTAAAATAAGCAAAGAACATCATTGAGACCTTCGTAAATAAGTAAATTGAGGGTTTGGAACAAAGAATACCTCACCCAAACAAAGTCCGCACGTGAAATAAGGTAACACTTTTTCCACCTGCTTAACTAAAATGAGATTTCTAAAAAAAACATGGATAGCGTTGTTGTTGCGCAAAATAGCGTCAAATAGCGCACGCTTTTTGAGCATCCCGTAATACATTGACCGCAACGTTGCATTTTTGGCCCGCAAAAAGCAATAGCGCGCTTTTTAAACCATTGAATCAAAGATAACATATGTGGGGTGGCTTCGATATTCCAAATGCTTCCGCTACTAAAGCCAAACCCATTCTTTTGAGAGAGTCAACCGTTGCTAGGATCGATTGAAAAGGTCAACCCAAGGGTAGCATTCCTCGTGTCTACACTTGCACAAAGGTTTTTGCTTTGATCTTAGAAATGGTCCTACGAAGCCTAAGTCTAGAGTTACCGAGGATCCCAAAACCCAAGAGCGTCATGTCACACCTATGTGGATTAGTAAATCACATCCGAAGGCATTACATATTACACTTGTTGATTCTCGAATGCTTGAACATAATACTTCTCATACTATATCTAAAGGTTGATTGTGTTCACATGTTTACATATACTAATTTTTGTACTTCATGATATATGTGTTTGCTAGATGTATGTGGTTTGAGTCTTTTATATTTTGATTTTTCCTTTATTGTGTCTTACTGAGAAAAACACAAAAAGATTTTGTTTGAATTTTGAGTTGTTTTTGTTAAAGTGGTATCATTTTGAAAATATTTAAAAACTCAAAAGACTTTTTGTTAATGTGTAATTTAGGTTTACACATTTCGTGTGGCATATTGGTGTGTTTGAATCCAATTCATTTCATATTTCCATGTGGCAAGGACATTTGATTATGAATTTCAATGCTTAGATTGTTCTTGATCATACTTGCATGGTGTAAAGTGGGGTTAAATAAATTAACCACCAACACTCTAATAAATTAACCCTGCACAATCGATAAAATGAGGTTAAGTGATTTATAAAACCCCTACTGTATCCAGGCACTACAATGACTGCAATATTATTGCACACGATTTAATATACCGCGTATACTGCGAGTTTAACGAATTAAACTAGACAATGCTCTATTAGTGATTTAAATTAATTATTTGAGATACCACCACATATATTGTGACAAGTGGCACCATAAATATTGGACATTTGGCTCCACAGAAAACATGACATGTGTCAACCCCACTTGGGAACTTTTTCTATAAAAAGAGGGTTTTCCCTCATTTAGTAGGATGATGGTTTTCGGAGCAAGATAAGGAGAGCAAGTCTAACTCTTCTCCCCCACGAACCTCTTGAGCTCCGTCACGGGTTTGATAGTGACGAACGGATTTTCATGGTTTCATCACGAGTTTTACGTATTTTACATGGTATATGGGCGTTTGGAGGCGGCTTGCCCTCCACGCACCAAAACCGAGTTTTCCGGCATATCGTACGGACCCTAGAACTACGCAGACTTTGATTCCGCAACGAGACGGATACATAGGCGCAACAATGTTGCTCAAGTCTAAAATATGTTAAATGCGATACTTTCCCAAATCTGGACTCACATCTTACACATGGAGTAGTTTGAAAATGATTTGCTTAATGGAGACCTTTTGCATATGCCTCCTCACACACATGCATAAGTTCTTTTGGATTTCAACTCCATATGTAACATGAGTTAAAAGAGATGTTCTCCTAGCAATCTTGTCATCATACATATATATTTAATTGGGGAATTTGTGTATATAAAAACCATTGCCCGTGAGTTTGCTATTTTATTGAAAATATGAGTGCACAGGAAAGGGCTACGAAGGGAAAAATCTTCCTTGCGTAAAAGGCCACTTATGACAAGAGCCTAGAAAGAAAAGAAAATATTGAAAACGCCAAACTTTGTTTCATTGATTATTCAATTAAATTGGTATCTTCAAAAGATGTTAGTGAGAAATGATATATCTATAATTTTGAGGGTGTTATAAGTTGAAGATGAATGTATTTGCACAATAAATCCTAGTTATTTCATGTTTGATGCTATTGATTTGAGAATCATCAATATTTTCTAAACTTGTGTGCATTGTATTTGTTTGTTCATTATGAGTTCTCTTTATCCGTCACTATGACACTAAATCTTTGTTTGATAAAGTTAATACAGTCATATAGAAATCCTTCGACATTTTTTAGTGATTAGTCATAATTCATTTATTTCTAGTTCACGCCCCTTCTCTCCATCCCACACGTTTAGACACATTGATACTATGCTTGTGTGTAACGCTTATGTGTTTGTGTCATTTTTGTGGTCGCTTATACACACACACATATATGTCTGCATGTCTTTGGTATCTTTTGCATATTTACATATATGGTATCTTTTGTTTTGAGTCTTTGTGCTTGCATTTAATCCATGTTTGCCATGTGCTTTCTCTTTAAATCAAATTGGCATGCTTATGATCACATAACTATCTCTTGCTGCTTGTTTTCATTGATATCTCATACTTCATTTTGTATTCAAGTTGGTATCATTTATTGCATCAATATTGGTATTGATTGATCATTGTTTGGATTATTTGTGCTTGTCCTTCCATGTTGAGTTTGTCACACTTTAAAACATTGCATGATATTATTTTTTCCTCTACATTTCCTATTGATATCACATGTTCTCACATTTTTTGGGGAGATATGGTTTATGGGGAAGATATGGTTCATTATGCATTCTTTCTTTGTTTATTCTCGAACAAAATAGGGAGAAATATTATCTTTCTCTTTAGTGTTAGGAGGAGATCTTAATCTTAGGGGGAGACGTCTTACCTAAGTGGGGATCGTTAAAGATAGGGGGAGTTTATTCATATGCAGATTTTTATTGTTTATATTCTCTTTGCATTTGAAGGAATGTTTAAGTGTGCAGGTTTGCAACATGCGACACATTATACAAGCATGCAAAGCTACTCAAAGTTTATGAGTCAATCGAGTTGTACTTTTTCTGGGTTGAGAATTGATCCTTAGATGAGCTTAACGGCCCATAAGAGTTCTTATTTTTTATTTTGTCAAGGAATAGCCATAGGGAGAGATTTGCAAGGAGAAATTTCTAATAGAGTCAATTTGTATGTATTTTGACTTTATTCTGAGTTTAGAGAAAATTCCTTAATTCATATGTTAGGCTTTGTGTATGTTGACCTTGCAAGCCTATGACGTCATTTCTTGAAGACGTAGCGGCTATGTTAGAAGATCTACATCATCGTGCTGTGTCTTGTGAATTGGGCATTGTGATTGATTTACTTTATTTTATCTTGCACTCACCTCTATGCATGAATAGGTTGAGATAAAATTTGGTTCATCGATTTAATCATAACTTGTTTAAAACTGGTGCAACGTTTTACTTTGGATTAATCTGTTTAAGTTTAGTATTTAATTTGAAAAAAATAAAAATTGGATTTTGTGTGTGGATCCCTTCGGGTCTATAGGACATTTCTCACCATATGAGCTAGATCTGATATAACTCAAAAAAATCAAAATTGTTATACATGCTAGAACGGAATAGCGTACTTTATTGGTTGAGCTTTAATGATTATATCTACAAAATGATGGATTGATAAAGAAAATTATCTTTCGAATCTTGATCTTTCTATCGTGTATAAAATCAAAGATTACATCCCTAAGTTGTACACATGATATCTAACTCATAATATCAAGGTAAAAATGATGAATGCATGAACACATTGATTAATGAGCAATGACTTCAAACCAAGCGCATAATAGCAAATCTGAGAACAAGAAAAAAACAAAAGTATTTATGCTATAATTAGATAATGAAAACACCATTGGCTGAGTTCAATGATGTGTAGGGCGGAAGCGATTAAGGTAAACTACACAACAACACCATTTAATATGAGTTGAATAGTCACTTTAATTATCAATAGGTGCAAAGGAACGATCTAGGGCCGGTGATGTCACAGGAGCAGGGAAATACATGTGACATTAAGGGTCTACAATAAAAATAAACAAAAATATAGGAAAGTACAAAAATAACCCCCCGATGATCAAGTTCACTCTCTCCCTACGAGAAGTCGCCATATAGTCCCTATAACTTGCGGTAAATATCGGGTTGGTGGTGGTGGGTGGGGGGGGCCTTAGTGATCCGCGTGTCCTCGATCGATGGGCAGCCATGCCACTGAATGAGGAAGCGGTGGTATTAGTCGAACGGTGAAGCACTGAACTCAAAGTCAAGGACATCTTTGATTCGGTCTCCATGTGACGTGTCCTCAGACGATGGGCAGCCATGCCACCATATGAGGAAGCGGTGGTATTAGTCGAACGGTGAAGCACTGAACTCAAAGTCAAGGACATCTTTGATTCGGTCTCCATGTGAACAAACAGTGTGCCCCTCTGCCGATGGATGGGAAATCAGATGGACGAAAGTGCCTCGAAAAGAGGCGAGATCGCAAACATCAAAGGATCGGTGCATGCGAAACTCGGATAGCAAGTCAATCTCATTGGCATTACCATCGAACCACAAGGAAGGTCCCGAAGTGATGAATTTGTTGACAGGCATTTTGTAAGTAGACCATGAATAGGCTAGAATATCAAATCTCGACAGTCGGTGTCAGCAAGCTCCTTGTACCAGGCATATATATATATATATATATAGCGAGTGCAGACATCCTCATGGATGGCGGCTATACAGATGGAAAACGCTACTGCACAGGAAATGACCAAGATTTTGGGTGGCAACTCCACAAGGTTAAAGAGGTCATGGACGGAGATGAGACCGCGATAATCTAGAATGGAGACATGCTCGTAGAGCGGTCGACAACATTGTTAAAGGAAAATACGACATGGGATCCCAATATCGTCGTTATCCGTGGGAAGACATCAGAAAAAATCTTGGACACGCCGATTAATCACCTTTAGCTCACAGTCTGGGGTGGATAGCCATATACAGTCGGAGGGAACACCACAACCAGTTGTAGAGTGCCCCAAAAGTGGGCTGTGAATCAAACATGTTTTTCACACCGCGAGGAATGTTGTGTAACCAAATGATCTCCACAAAGTATAGAGCAACCACATGAGAGGTGTTCATAGTAAGTGTGTAGGGGGATAAAGTGTGAAAATCTTTGAGAATCAGCCACGACGACGAATATAGAGTCATGGCCTCAAGTCGTCCAGAGAACGATGATAAATCCATAAAGACATCCTTCCATGGTCTGTTAGGGAATGGCAAAGGGGTATAAAGTCTTGCATTAAGCTGTTTGATAGCTGCCTAGTACTTCTAATAGTGTCGGATGAAGGCGTTTGTGTCCTGCCTCATAGTGAACCTGAAAAACCTCACCCATAATGATGACAGGGTACACGTTACTCCATGTGCCCAACAAGGCCACCAGAATATACCTTGGAAATAATCTTCTCCCGAAAGGACGAAGCCACTAAAAGTCAAGTAACAGTCGACTCAACTGTAGCTTCTCATGTTCGATGGGTGACATTCGATAGCCATGCAAGTTGCGCATCGGTGCACCAAGAATGAATTAAAAGGTGTATTGAATGTCATGAAGAGACAAAAACTCATCAGCAGAGTACAAACGTCTGTATAGGTATCCAAAAGTTCTCATATCTCATGCGGCATGGTGCAGAGATATGGCTAACTAGTGCATAGCACATATCAGCAGTCAGCAGTCAGGGTGGAGTGGGAAACTACCAGGGCCTAGAGCAGCAGGGGTCAAAACTCACGCACCAGTCACATCTGAAACTGCTGCAGCTCGTTGGAGGCCTCGGAAGGTGACAAGTTGACACATTTAGGGGTTGAGGCTTAAGTGGTGAGCTTCGTACGGTGACAAATGTAGATAAGGGGGACCGCGGTAGAGGTAGGCATCCTCCGAGTGATTTGGTTTGCAGGGGGTTCAAAGGTGGTTGCTTGAGTCTCTATATGACTTTGAGGGGTTGTAGGGGCTTAGTCGGGGGGCTTAAATCGTTACAGAACATGTGGGGTTGGGATTGATATTTACAAAAAGTGGGTTCTCCTGGCTGGTTGCCTTGGATCGATCAAAGGGCCTCTCGGTGAGATTGCAGTCATCCAGCCAGGGAACAGACACCGCTAACAAACAACGAGTTGACTGACCTGAGGAAACAGAGTGAAGCTGTCGCAGGGGCTCAACTGGCTAGATGTGGCTGGATTAGGGTCCTACCTTTTGCTAGGATTTGTGTGTGAAGAGGTGGGGGGGGTGAAAGATTTTGAGGACCCAATGAGACTATCGCGTAGCTGGATGCTGCCGGAGTGACACCAACAGAAATCCCAGTCGTCTTCGAAGGATGGACAATTCCCCAAGAGCAAACATCGCTCTGAAGTGTAGAGCATAAACAATTAAAATAAACTACACAACATTTAATACGAGTAAAACAATTTCTCTTCAATTCTTCGCAATAGTGAAGAAGCGAGTACACTACAAGGGAGTCCCTTTTATAGGTGCAAGGAAATGTTCAAGGCCAGGTAATGTCCTGCGTGATGTCATAGGAGTTAGGCATTACGCGTGACATTAGTGGATGGCTCTGATATAAGAAATGTACAAAATATAGGAAAATACAAAAATACCCCAAGATATCATTAAAAAAATATATGAAGAGTAAAATCAAAACATGACCCAATAGATTTTTACACCCTCAACATGTGAGTATTTATTACGGTATGAAGGTCAAGTGTTATTGAGGTACTATGCTTACATGACATATATGACATTGCTGCTAATGCTGCTCCCCGATGCATAGCTGTGCAACATATAGCTGCCTTTTGAAAGGAAGCTTCAAGAAGGGAACCAGATGAAGCTAATACTTCCTGAAATATCAGATAGCTAATCGTGTCATTCAACGCAACACAATGGCAAACATTATTTTCTGTTGTGTGTGTGTAAAGAGAGAGAACCAATGGCAATATCACATAGCTGGTCACGTTCATTCAATGTGCGTGTATATATATATATAGAGAGAGAGAGAGAGGTAGAGAGAGAAGAGAAGAGAGAGAGGGCAGAAATTGAACCTTTGGACAGCTGCGAACAAAGGTAGATGCAAAATTAGTGTAGGCTTCCACGAGGTCAGGCTCTTGGTCACAAACATACGAAGAATTAAGAGCCATTATTGATGCAGCATATGTAAATCTTTCCAAAGTACTGATGAATAAAGGTCCATATTCCTCCTTATTCCCGAATTCTTCAATGACAACAGAGGCTGGAAAAAAAGGGTGCTAATAGGGTTTAAGATTTTTCTGTTATTGATGTCAACAATTGGCCATTTGAGTCAATTAAAGAGGTAAACAAAAGAACCCCATGATATGGAGTAATGTGAATAAGCTATGGGGCTAATTATGATAATTAAACTTAAATTGACGTATTTGAAATAAATGGATTTAATCTAATCATTGAAGGAATATAATATATAACCCAGATTTATATTCAATAACTAGGCTTTAAAGGCCAACTAAGACAAATAAACAAAGTTAAGTGTCTCACAGTATTGTTACGATATAATGAGGTCATTTGATTTAACAAAAGTCCATGCCTAGAAAGACTCTAGTTGCACAAGGACCAATTAAAGAGCATTAACATGTGCTGCAATATTACAACTAAAGCAAATTTATCATAAAACAAAGTTAATTATCACAAAAATATTTTTTATTTTATTTTAATACGACCAAACACTGGTAGCAAATTAAATGTAAATCATAAGAATATCTGTTTCTTTAAGGAAACCCAGCTTCCGAAAGTTGATTTATTTCAGACTCATGTGTGGCAGGCAGGGATGCAAAGCTGAATATTTCATTCCCAATATTTGGGGATTGAACGCAATTGACACCAACATATGCATTTTGAGCAAGTATTAAAAATATAATAGGAAAAACTCTAATGTACTAATAAGCCAAGAAATTAAATGATGCAAGAGCATAGGGACCTATTCGTCATATTTGCATTTCTTGTTATTTTTACCCTTTTTGTACCATTAGTATAAATAGCTAGAAAGTCCTCATTTGTACCACTTTTGCCTAATTGAGAATGAGAGACTAGAGAGAGAAATAAGAATCCCTTGAATATTTTCTATGATGTTGTTGTTATGTAGATAATAATTCTTTTACGCTTCCGCACCCTAAATTACATCATTAAATAGTACCAACATAATATATGATAAAAAGAAGGCAAGACAATTATAGAGTGGGATAAGAGGCACAGAAAAGTGCTCAAAAACAATAAAGTTAACACTTAGGTACTAAAATAACGAAGTTTTTTTTCTTTGAGATAATGCCATAATTAGACATGCCCCCCACCCCCCACCCCCCACCCAATTTCAAAAATTTAGACTCAAGCCCCTCGCATGTGCATCATCCCGCTTGTACCTTGTGCCTACGGTAAGTCTAACTATGGAACATATATGGAGGTATCTCTATATAAAGCAATATCTCAGGGGGTAAAGTAAAAAAAACAAGAATTAAATATGACGAATGAATTCAATAACATAATGAGCTGAAAAAAATATTGGCAGTTCAGACGTCAGTTTAACTAACAACTCTGAGCATTTTAAGATAAGTTATAAAAGTCAGGTATCAAAAGCGGGAACTAGGAACAGATAAATCAGAAAAAGGCCAACAGGGGACGCAAGATAGCATAATGAACTTATCTTCATCTATCATTCAATTTTTCTCGGACTTCAAAAAATGGCTTCTCATCCAATTTTTAGGACGGATGCACCAGAAGAATTAAAAAAATAAATAAATACGAGAGAGAGAGAGAGAGAGAGAGAGAGAGAGAGAGAGAGAGAGGTACCAGTGTATTTAGTCCAATAAGCCCACTTATTTTACTAAATTGAGTTTGGCCCCAACTATTCCAATTCTTGGACTTTAAGCCGCAAAGCATCATAAATACAACAAACTCCAAGAAGTGAAAATAGTGGAGTTCAAACTCAATATAACAAAACAAATGGGTGCTAATGGCTGACTACCCAATATTTTAGACCTGGCTCTCATGCAAGTCAAAACTTAGAGAAAACAACAAATACTGCCACTACCTCTAATCACTAAACAACTTACCTGTTCGGATGCAGCACTCGTGACTTGGGAAGGACACAAAATTTGATGATAGAAAATCTAATACTTTGGGCAATAGAGTCACAAAATGCTGGCCTACAAAAGAACAAATTCAAGTGTTTGAAACTGTGTAATCATCATGATTCCTTAGATTTCAACAAATTCCATGCACCAATCCTTTATAAAATGTAGGAAAAGGTGAATGAAAGAAAAACATTTTGGACCGCGCAGTTTTTGCATGACCTCTGTGAACTATTATAATTCAAAAACTCCACTTAACTACGACTTTTGTTACAAAGAGACAATTTTGCACGATTTTTAATGACATTTTTAGCAAAAAAAAAAAAAGGAGGTCTTTGCCACATAATGCATAGTTCAGAGTTGTTTTTGCATAACAGATAGTTCAGGGTTGTTTTTGCATTACAAATAGTTCAGGAGAGTTTCTTGCACATAGTTCAAGGCGTTTATTTGCAATTTGGCAATACCTGAGGACTGAATTGCTTGTGAAAGAGCTTTGCAAGCTGCTATGGATAAACATGAATTTTCAATATGTTCCGACTGAAATAGCTTCTCAAGCAACGGCCAGAACACCCCCAGCAGTGCAAGGACTGGATCGTCTAAAGGAGGAATAGTTGACAGAGGCGTTGTAAGATGATTGAATACAGTTCCCATCCTGACAAATATATAGAGAATGAGTTATAGAGACTATCAGTTTCTATGACAATACTTTTTGAATGAAGAAATTAATATGCACATGAAGATGATCTCCTAGAAAATCATCATGAAGCCATACTGTACCAAAAAAAGAAAGGAATAAGGACAATATTTTTCAACAAGGATATTATAGCTTATTATTAAATTTAAATTCTTTCACAAGATGGTTTACTTGTGTATTAGAAATGAAATGAGAGCTTTTATAATCCAAGTGCAAATATGACCATAGAGAAATAAATTTGGTTAACACGATACAATTTCAAACGTACCACTATTACAAAGGACTGGGACAATAGTAATCGATGTAAAAAACAACGGCATGATTTTGACACCCAAAAGTGTCTACATTAATTTCACAAAAGTATTTATGTTTATTACTAATTTCCCAAAACAAAATTTCACACCCCCGCTATTTTCACTTATTGGACATTAATATCCAAAAGTGTCATAATACTCACAAAGAGTCGCAAAAGATTTTCGTATAGCGTCATTGAAGTGTATATAAGATGCTTTAGGGGTTAAAGTCTAAAAAGTGAAAATAGTGGGGGTCATGTCAATATAGCAAAATAAATAGGGGCCAAATACCAAATATTCCTACGATATATCATGCTTGGAGCAAATAATCCACTTAAAACCCAACTCGTTAGGATAGAGAAAACCTGTAAAACCCTCTTGCTGCAGAGTTAACCATTTCAGTATGCACAGGTGGATTCTGCCGCAAAGGATCCTTGCGATCTTCATCAATCTGAAATGAAGCAACTGAATTGTTTAACGAGAAAAAAGCTTAAAAATTAAATGCTTAGTTTGACAGTTTGAGGATTCAAGTCATCAGCTTCGATAATTCAGAATTGTGAAGAACTGACACAATAGCTTTTACCCTTTGTTAAATATTAATTGATATATATATATACACGAACACATTGCCCAAGTGTGTGATTGTCTCGGATATGAGAGGTCCTCATTTATGAATCTAGTGTCTAGAATGTCATTCTTGATGCATGAGAACCACCGGTCGTTCTTAGTGAATCAGGAGCACGAAACAATATTTAACCATGAAGCAATGACGCAGCCTAGAGACACGGATATGTCATGGCATGGACATGCAGAGATGTAAATTCTGAAAAAGCAGGGACGCAGACACACATTTTGAGGAAGAAATATGTTTCCTAGATACGTATATGGGAAGAATAACGAGTATTTTCTTATGATCTAATATCATATGACTATTGTGAAACTTTGACTTATGAATTATTGCAATCAATAACCACGTACATTATGTAGATAAGACACTAGTAAGGACTATATATGTGTGCGTGTGCGTGTGCGTGTGCGTGTGTATAGATATGTAACAATATATATGTTTGTTATATACATGTAATTAATATGTTTCCTCTTCTTTCTTCACGATCGCTCCGTAGTGAAATATTCTAGTCAACTTTAAAGATAAACTTATTTTTGTTTTCAGTAACAATTATATATGTTAAAACTAAAAAGAATCATCTCAACATCAAATTTTAACAGTTATGTTTACATCTAAGAAGTCAAAGACATGTCAAAAATTAAGAATTTATATTTAGAAACATTACCATCCTACAAGTGTTTATCCTTCCAGAGTGTCTTAAGATGGCTTTACGTTTAGTAACTTTTATTTTATGATGTCAGCGATATGTTAGTACAGTCCCCTTCTGATGCAGGAACAACACCAATGACTCTTAGTGCATACTGCAGAGCAGTATTTCTCTAATGATGTCCTTGTGTTTTTTTTTAAATACATGAAAAACACTATTATTTATAATATAACTTGATGGTATAAAGAAATGGAAAGGAGGAGTCCTAATAAATCAAAATATGAAGAGAATTAAACAGAAATTATATCAAAATGCTGCTGCACGACCAAGGGAAGCAACATGAATAACAGATCTGAAACCCAACCCCAGCAGACTTCACTTAACCAGACAATCAAGAAGCCTACTACAGAAATGGGGCCTATGAATTCCTTTGATATTGATACAAAAAATGAGGCAATAAATTTGACTTCGTCCAATCGTTCTTTTCACCTTAAAAAAGGTCAGTGCTGTCATTTTCTGCTGCAAGTTGATAGAAACTCAAGCGAAATCAGAGTTGACGAAAGGGTCAATTTGATAAGCCGGTTCAATTTTTAGGTGTGGCTTAGTGGAGACTTTGCATAATTAGTTTCGAGTCTAGTTGAGGCTCACTTCTAAGGTGTCTTTATGTTCATTTTTTAACCAGTAAATGTCATCGTTGTTTTCTTTTGTTTAGATTCAACGAGTATTTTGGTAACTTCAGACTTTGCTGGACATGGATCGTAGTAGTGGCGATGGGAAATGTAAAGGGATTGTATAAAGTTTGAGTTAGAAATTTGAAGTGGACGCGGACACGTTTGCAGCAACAACTTAATAAGATGAAAATAATCAAACTGTCATTCTCATTCATCATAGTAATCGAGTGATCCTAATATGAGAGAATACAAGAATATTTATAGGCCCCTAACCAGTGTTCTAAAAAACGCACCTAGGCGCGAGGCTTTTTTGATACGCCCCGTTTAGGGCCTAGGCGTGGACAAAGGCGTGGTCAACATTGGTCAACGTTTTTTTTTTAAAAGGCGTAAAAAAACGCGTTTTTTTGGAGATAAAACGCTCCTCAGGTGGCGTTTTTTTATTTTCATTTTCGGGGGTAACCAAAACGACGTCGTTTTGGTTGCTTTTAAACCAAAAAAAAAAAAAAAAAACCTAATTTTTGTTTGGTTCACTGAGTTCTGCCGTTTTGTTCTAAAGAAACAAAACCCTTTTCTTTTTTCACTTTGTTCTAAAGAAAGTGAGCTCTTCACTTTCGTTTTGTCAACAAGAAATAAAACCCTAATCGTTTTTCACGATCGACCCTGTTCTAAAGGTGAGTTCTTCACTTTCGTTTTTCACGATCGGTCCTGTACAAAAAACCATTTTCATTTTTCACGATCGGTTCTCTGTTTTGCTTTTTGAATTAATTGAGTTTGTTTTTTTAATGATCTTATTTCTTTTTGTGAGTTTAATGACCTAGTTTATCTCTGAAGAATTAATTGAGTTTGCTTTTAATTTGCGTTTATCTGATCCATGGTTCAAAGTCTCGGTATCGGTCTCGGTATCGGACACCCGATTTTCAACTCGGTCGCGGTATCGGTCGCGGTATCGGGCGATACGCAAAGATACGCTATTTAGAGAGCGCAAAAAATTCCGAAAAAAATATAGAAAATTTTTAAAAAATAAGATTAACAAAGTGGACCAATGATTTACATTTAAACCCATCATTCAATATGCATTGCATTGTAGAACTGGTTATACTGAACCGCGGCAGAGTTGTCAGATTCAATATTGCATAGTAAACCAATAATAATATTGAAAACAATCTAATGTCACATAAGCTTAGATAAAAAGTTTGTATGGAAGATAAATAGGAATGATTACAATGTTTCATCATTTTCATCTCCCCATCTAGTTGCGGTATCGATCCTACGGATTTGGATAGGGGTAATTTCTTTCAGTTGGGTAAGGAAAGAAATATGAACCATATTGCTGCTCAGATGGCTGGGATGACTGGCTAGATGATCCATAATTTGGAAATTGTGGTTGACGATCTCCTGGTTGATTACCGTGATGATAATATCCAAAACCTCTATACCCAGAACTATCAGTTGAAGACCCACCATATTGCGTCCCTTGATTATATCCATAATAATCACCACCTGTTGTGCCGCTACTAGTAGATCCATAATGGTCTCTATAACGATCATAGTAACCACCTGTACTAGTACTAGTAGATCTTGGAAGTTGTGCCGGACCATAATTATTTGTGCCACTCCCACTCCCAGAGATACTATGTCTTCCGCCGTGGTATGCATGATCTGTCATTAAACCCATTGCCCGTAGTTGATCATCAAGACGTTGCTGATCATATCCGCTTGAATACTCGTCACTACTAGGGAATCTCGTTAAATTGTCTAAATGCCTTCGTTGTTCACTGATTCCCGGTCGATAACCATGATCTGTGTCTTGCGTGGCATAGTAGTTTTCATCTCCTTGTGCCCATGTCATACCACCATCATGCTGTGTACCAGTATTGTAAGAACCACCCCTTTGGTGGCTACCACCAACCCCACTCCTTTGTTGGCTACCACTCGATGTTCCCCTACTAACATCTCCTTTGCCACCACCTTGATCATCATCATCATCGTCGTCGTCGTCGTCGTCGTCGTCATCATCTACATGATTACCATAAGTACCAGGAATATCTTGCCAACTATCATTACCACCATGATCATCATCAGAACTGGAAAGAACACTGACCGGTGCCGGTTGATTGTGACCCCCCCGTCGTCCTTCCCCTTCGCTTTGTTGAATACCTTCATCCAACCAGTCTAAGTCATCGGTCGGTAAGACCCCTTCATCATTCTCTCGGGTCCACTCATCCATTATGTCATCCTCCTCAAATATTAAATTCAAGTCTATTGGATTGTAGAAATCTTCGGTCTCTCGCATGTACATCAGATTCCTAACTATAAGTCTCTGATTGTAATGCACATACACCAATTTATGTAATTTTTTTATTGCCAATCGGTTGCGAAGTTTTGTATGGATGAGAGACCATGTGCTCCAATTCCTCTCACAACCCGAAGATGAGCATGTTTGACTCAGTACTTTGATAGCAATGCGCCTAAGACTGGGTGCATCATCACCGTAATTTTTCCACCACTCAGCTGGAAGAGAAGATTTGACTGCTTGCATGGTAAGATCTGAGCCAAACTCCCCTCTCCTATCCGTAAAGAGTTTAACCTAAAAGGCAAACAAATCAATTTAGAAACAATACATATATGAAGTAAATATAACTCGATGGAAACAAATGTGATACCTCATTTATTGCCAAGGCTTGTTTTTGTACGTCTGGCTCTAGTCTTTTGATGACCTCTTTTAGTCCGGCTCTTATTTCAGGATGGTTTGAAAAATTGGATGAATATTGAAACACCGGATTTAAGAAATATCCCGCGGCATGCAAGTGTCGGTGCAATTGTCTCTCCCATCTTCCATCGATCACCTGCCAATACTTCTTCTAGTTTTTAACACTCGCCTGGATTGCTAGTTTTGCTTTATCCACCCCTTCGTAAATGATAGAGAGCGTAGGCTTTTTATCTTGATCTACTATCTTCAAAAGCAATACTAAGGGCTCCATAATCTTGGCAACTTCGGCAGCCCGTTGCCAGAATCGATCTGCCAGAATTAAATCCGACACTTTAGTGGCCGCACTCCTTCGGGTCCTCTCACGGTTGAATTCACGCCATTCATTCGTGGTACACATTCGCTTCAACTCAGACTGATAGCGAATGAGACTCTCTAGGGCAATAAACTCGGTAGCAAATCTCGTAATGCCTGGTCTTAGCAACTCCCTACCTCTGGTATACTCCTTCATTAAATTCACAACTTTTTGACTGTTATATATGAACGAGGTAATTGATTTGGCATCATTCAATACCGACTTGATTGACTTCATATTTCCAATTTCCTCGAGCATCAAATCAAGACAGTGTGCTGCACAAGGTGACCAAAATAAGTGTCTCCTATTCGCCATCAATAACGCGCCAGCCGCCTTAAAATTTGGCTCGTTATCAGTGACAATATGTACGACGTGAGCCTCACCAATTTCCTCCACAACTTTATCCATAAGGGAAAAAATATAATCCGCCGACTTGATTTTGTTAGTTGTGTCAACAGAAGTGTGAAATATCATATTACGATCACAGTATACCATGAAGTTTATGATAGGCTTCTTCGTCCTTGAACTCCACCCGTCACACATGATTGTACAACCATACTCGGGCCATTTCTCCTTTAGAGTTGCTATGTATTTTTCCACCTCTTCTACCTCCTCATCCAAGTAAACACCTCCAATCTGATAACCACTAGGGCCTTTAATCCCTGGACCCGCGGTAGCAATCGTATCAATCATATATTGATAGGCAGGTCCACTATCAGCAGCATGAAACGGGATGGCGTTAAAGTGAAAGAACTTGCTAATGGCCTTCCCAACCTTCTTGACTCCATCTGTAGAGAACATGGATTTGACAGTTTTCTGACCAGACTTCCTCGACCTAAACATGGAAGGGTCAATTCCTTGAGCGGGCAATTCAACACCCTGTCTCAATGACCACGATCGTGACACGTGTGGTCGCTTTAGCCCAGATGTGGACGGTCTTGCCCCGGAAACTGAATGTCTATGTTGTTCTCCGGTCATTCTCCGACTTTCTTTCATAGCAGCTTTCAACTGTGCTAATTCTAAACGGGTCATATCATCTTCATTACCGTCATCACTATCTTCACTGACATCATCTTCATGATAGTATTTTGTTTGCTCTCGCAAATTCTCTACTTGTTTCTCCTTCTTCCTCTTCTCAAGGGCCCGTTGCTTCATACCATCTTCTAGAATTTTTTTAATAGTACTTGCTATCTCCCGAGGTACATGACGACAAGGTTCGACATTCCCTTGTACACCTGCCAAGTGTTCTTTTAGTCTTGTTACACCACCACTACAAACCTTGCCACAATAATTGCAAGCAACCTTCCTCTTATCTCCACCAATGGCAGTGCCATGTTCCCATCCAATATCTAATTTTGGAGCCATTCTACAAAATAACATTAAAAAAATACAGGTAATTTTGGAGCCATTTAAAAAAATAGCATTTTTATAACATTTTCGTTAAAAAATAACATTTTTGTAACATTTTTTATAACATTTTAAAAAATAACATTTTTATTACATTTTCTTTAAAAAGTCTTTTTATAACATTTAATATTTTTTGTAACATTTTTTTATAACATTTAAAAAAATAACATTTTTATAACATTTTCGTTAAAAAATAACATTTTTGTAACATTTTTTATAACATTTTAAAAAATAACATTTTTATTACGTTTTCTTTAAAAAAATAACATTTTTTTATAACATTTTAAAAAATAACATTTTTATAACATTTTCGTTAAAAAATAACATTTTTGTAACATTTTTTATAACATTTTAGAAAATAACGTTTTTATTACATTTTCTTTAAAAAGTATTTTTATAACATTTAATATTTATAACCTTTTCGTTAAAAAACAACATTTTTGTAACATTTTTTATAACATTTTAAAAAATAACATTTTTATTACATTTTCTTTAAAAATAACATTTTTGTAACATTTTAAAAAATAACATTTTTATAACATTTTCATTAAAAAATAACATTTTTGTAACATTTTTTATAACATTTAAAAAAATAGCATTTTTATAACATTTTCTTTAAAAAATAACATTTTTGTAACATTTTTTTATAACATTTAAAAAAATAACATTTTTATAACATTTTCGTTAAAAAATAACATTTTTGTAACATTTTTTTATAACATTTAAAAAAATAGCATTTTTATAACATTTTCGTTAAAAAACAACATTTTTGTAACATTTTTTATAACATTTTAAAAAATAGCATTTTTATTACATTTTCTTTAAAAAGTATTTTTATAACATTTAATATTTTTTGTAACATTTTTTTATAACATTTAAAAAAATAGCATTTTTATAACATTTTCGTTAAAAAACAACATTTTTGTAACATTTTTTATAACATTTTAAAAAATAGCATTTTGTAACATTTAACATTTATAGCATTTTGTAAAGTATTTTTATAACATTTTTGTAACATTTAATATTTTTTGTAACATTTTTTATAACATTTTAATATTTTTTGTAACATTTAACATTTTTTTTGTAACATTCTACAAAATAACATTAAAAAAATATAGTTAAAAAATGACATGTTCAAGATTTTTTGTAACATTGTTTGAAAATAGAGTTAAAAAAAGAGTTAAAAGATTTTTTGTAACATTGTGTAACATTTTCTTTAAAACACAACAAAAAAAATTGCATTTAAAAAAATTGTGTAACATTTGTATAACATTTGTGTAATATTTAGCAGTTTTATAACATAATATTTAACATCTTTAGAAAAAAAAACCTTATAACTCAAAGCCCAAAAAAAACATTTAGCAGCCAAAAACATACAACATGTAATAAAAATGTTATTTAGCAGCCAAAAACAGCCACAAAGCTACATACCTCATACCTCTTGCCAAATAAAACACACGCAGCCACATACCTCATACAAAGCCCAAAAAAAACACACGCACACGGCATCCCTCAAACACAATGCACACAACATTCAAAACCCCCCCAAAAAAACCCTAAACTCCTCAACCCACGTACCTCAAGCCACAAAACAGGTGAGATTCCCTCTGCCGACAGAAAAGCGAAGAAGAAAAGAAGAAGAGAATAGAGCTGAGGATGGGTTTTGTATAGCTGAGAGGGTGCGATTTATAGCTGAAATCTCAGACTAATTTGAACCCGTGACCAACTTTATGTCTTCTCCAACCTTATTTGCTGTCAAAAGGTAAGATTCTTTCACTTTTCATGTTTTTTACTTCTCTTTTGTTTTGTTACCCTAACTCGGTCGAGACTCGGCCGATATAAAACGTATCAGCCGATTTTCTGTACAACTAACTCGGATCGGC
Organism: Sambucus nigra; assembly: GCA_949130495.1. Classification (NCBI taxonomy): domain Eukaryota; kingdom Viridiplantae; phylum Streptophyta; class Magnoliopsida; order Dipsacales; family Adoxaceae; genus Sambucus; species Sambucus nigra. Next base: position 194,751,858 of record OX422220.1, read on the forward strand.
CGATTTATCGGCGATTCCGGGTTATATCGTCCGATATATATTTTTATTCGTAACGTGTCTCGTAATCGGTGCGCCTAGCTGCGATTCCGAGTCAACTCGGCCGATTCCGAGTTGACTCGGCCGAGTCTTTGAACCATGATCTGATCTGATTTGAATTAATTTGAGTTTATCTTTAATTTGCATTTATCTGATTTTCATACTAACGTGTATTCTTCCTGCATTACAGCTAATTACACCGACTGTTGTTTTAGTATACCCAATTTTGGCAATGATCATACTAGGAAAGGAATGTTGTGCCTGCATCTGTTTTAGAATAATACACTTTGTTGACTCAATGTTCTGCTAAGATTTGTGTTGTAATTTCTGTAATTTCACTAGGTGATAGAATACAGGGCCTGCATGTGTTAATGGATCCAAATGAATCTTCATCGATGGCATCTAATGAGGCGTCATCAAAGAAAGATCTTAGTGATGTTGGATGGGAAACCGCGATTCGTGCGAATCCAAACGACAATAATGATATCAAGTGCACATTGTGTGGAAAAATTACTAAAGCAGGAATCTATAGACATAAAATTCATGTGTCTGGAATCAAGGGGTTGGGTGTTGCACCATGTAGTAAGGCTAATGAAGAGCAAAAGGCCAAATGTATTGAGGCGCTTGAAGAGGCGAAAAACAAGAAAGTCCAAAAATTGGTGAGTGATAAAAGTAGGAGGAGTGAGGTAAGTTTAACGAATGAGGAGGAGGATGAAGAAGAAATTGAAAGTCTTAAAGGTGGGAGTCGTAAAAGGGCTTTTCGTGGTCCCATGGATCAATTTACGAGGGAAATTAGGTTGGATGACTCATATTTATCTGCTTGCATCGAGAAGAAGCAACAAAATATTAACGATGCTGTTGACAAGAAAAGGGCATTAGCGGTTCATCAATATTTGGCGAAGTGGATATATGACGCGGGGGTACCTTTTAATGCAATTGACAATGATAGCTTCAAGAATTTTGTTGATGCGGTTGGGTTATATGGCCCGGGTTACCAACCCCCTTCACAGTACCAACAGAGGGAGCCTCTTTTAAAGGGGGAGATGGAGTCCACCAAAAAAGAACTTAAAAAGCAAGAGGAGGAGTGGAAAGCGAATGGGTGTTCAATCATGACCGATGCTTGGAGTGATAGAAAACGTAGAAGTATAATGAATTTGTGCGTGAATTGTAAGTTAGGTACCACCTTTCTTTCTTCAAAGGAAGCGTCGGGTGATGCTCACACCGGTACTTACATATTTGAGTAAGTGAATGGGTGTATTAAAGATGTTGGGCCAGAAAATGTGATTCAGGTGGTGACTGATAATGCAACTAACAATATGGTGGCGGTGAATTTATTGGCTTTAGAAAGGCCAAACATCTTTTGGACCTCATGTGCTACCCACACTATTAACCTCATGCTTGAGGGGATTTCTAAGCTTCCCACCTTTAAAAATGTGATCCAAAAGGCAAAGTCATTCACTATTTTCATCTATGCACATCACAAGACTTTGTCATTGATGAGAAAATTTACAAAGAAGGAGATAGTTAGACCGGGAGTCACAAGGTTTGCTACTTCTTTCTTAACTTTACAAAGTTTGCTTGACAAAAAACAGGAGTTGAGAAATATGATGACTAGCAATGAGTGGGATGAGACTAAATGGTCTAAGAGCAAAAAGGGGAAGGAGGCTTTTGCTATTGTTGTTCCAAATGAGTTTTGGAATTTGATTGAGTTGTGCTTGAGAGTGTTCACTCCATTAGTAAAGGTGCTTAGACTTGTTGATGGTGATGTTAAGCCTGCAATGGGGTTTGTGTTTGGGGAGGTAGTAAAGGCTATGGAGGAAATCAGAAATGCATTGAAGAAAGAGCGTGATTATAAACCGATCTTGGACATTATTGATACCAAAGGCAAGGGTCACATTGATAGTCCACTTCACACAACGGGTTATTTGTTGAATCCGTTTTATTATTACAAAAATTTGAGTATCAAAGATGATCCAATGATTACAGATAATTTGATTACTTGGGTTGAGAAGTTCTTTCCTGATGATGATGCAATCCAAAATCATGTGCTAAATATTGAGTTGCATAAGTATTTTCAGAAGGAGGGTGCATTCGGCAAAAAGCAAGCGATTAGTGGATGTGAGAACAATGATGATAATTATAACCCTGGAATGTTACTATTCCTCTTTTTTTATTTTTGCACATTTACATTAATCACACTCTTTACATTGTTCTCACCCACTTATTCTATTCATTTAACATTGACTAGTTGGTTGGTGGGACTTTTATGGAAGTGGAACTCCAAATTTGAAGAGAATGGCCAAAAGGATACTTGGTTTGACTTCTAGTTCATCGGGGTGTGAACGAAATTGCAGTGTCTTTGAAGGAGTAAGTTACATAATTATCTTGTTTAGTTGCTTTTTGTTATTAGTTTTGTAATTTCAAGTATACTAATATCCTGATATTTTGTTTTCTTAATGTAGATACACACCAAGAAGAGGAATAGATTAGATACCACGAGAATGAATAATCTACTATTTGTGCAATTCAATGCAAGGTTGAAGAACAAGAATGATAAGAAAAAGAAGAAGGATAAATTGCTAGCAAGTGATGCTACTAATGCACAATCATGGATTGTTGATGGTTGTGATGATGATGATGAGAGTGTGGATGGCGTGGAGGCGGGTTCTGGACTTACATGGGATGCGGCTGTAGAAGCGGCAAGTGAGATTTTACAACCTAGAAGAAGCGGTAGAAATGCCCGTGATGAAAGTGAAATAAGGGAACCCGATGAAGAGGAGTTTGTATCGGATGGCACAGAAGATGGAATGGATGAAGAAGATGATTTTGAATTAGAGTCCGATAAGGAATTAGATGATTAAACATGTTTGTTAAAGTTTAAAAGATTGTAATATTTATGACCTTATTTGAGAGATGTGTTGTTTGGTTGAAACTTGGGTTGTACTAACTAATGGATCGTTTTAGTATTTTAATCTGAATTATCGTAGTGTTATTAGGGTGATGTGGACTTGTGCACATGGAAAAGGGCTCCCAATGCATATATTGGTATTCAATTTCAAGGTATGTATCATTTTCTATTTTATAAGGGGCTATTTTGATTTTATTCATATTGATTAATATTATTTATTTAAATTATTTTATTGACTACTTTGAATTTTGATTGCATGGAATTGGGTGATAACATGATGAGGACTTATGGAGCATGCATATGGAAAAGGCGTCCTAATTGCAAATATACGGACATATTTTTCAGGTATGTACCATTTCAATGTTATTTATTTTTATTGGGTATGTACCATTTTCAGTATTTTTTATTAGCCTTGTTATAATTAAAAAATATTAAAATATATTAAAAAGGCCTAAACGCCTTTTCACGCCTTTTTACGCCAAGGCCCGCCTAGGCTTCTAAGGCTTGGCCTCTACGCCTTGGTCACGCCTCGCGTTTTTTAGAACCTTGCCCCTAACACTTGGTGGCCAAGCTAGCTACAATGTCATGGACGACATAGATTTAATTACTAACCTAATGTATAATATAGACAATATTCTTTTATTCTACTGGTGGTAAAGCACTAAAATAAAATACAATGGCTACTTGCAATCGCCCCCACACCAAGCGTCTGCCACATTCTCACACGCATCTAAACTAGGCTTATTATTCTTAATTCTTTCATTTATTAGGGCTTATTTTAAGGAATTTCCTTACACTCGGGGTCTTTTATTTAGTTGGCTTGGACATATTCATTATAGAAATAGAAAATCTTCAATTTGTTTAATATTGACAATAATAACAACGAAGAGAGGCCTAAAGTGAATGGAGATGGTAAAACTAGACATGATAGATTGTGCTTTAACAGGAAACATTTTGCTAGACAGCAGAATATGAAAAACATGATGCATGTAGCCTCCGAGTAATTGGGAGCCTGATGATCTTGGGGTTTTGTCTATGCTCCTATGCAAAAAGTTTTTATTATGTGTGTATTTTATCGTACTCTTCCATTTCTTATTAATCACAGTTTACATAGTATCCATAGCTATTGATATTAGTAAAAGAAAAAAGGCTAGGCACCTGAAACCAGATAAATTGACTATTCACTTGGACTATTTATAGCATTTCTTATAGTTTTAAATTTTGTAATAAAATAATGCTAGAAGTCATAAGAAAAACAAGAGGCCATATAACACCAACTCAATGTGCTCTTCAATAGAACACAGTGAATGTGTTCTTCAATAGAGCATAGCCAACAGACATAATCAAGACAGTAGGCATCATGTATTGAAAGTGGTTAAGAACTACACGAGAAATCTTACAAGTTTTCCTATTGCTTCATAGCTAGGAGCAAGCAATCTAACCAACAAGGTGTTCTTTAGCTCCTTGTTAGGAACAGAGCCAAGTATCAGAGTAATTGCACTAACAACTTCTTGCTCGTCTTCCAATGGTAAATGCCTCTTCTCCATTGCCTATGAAGAAGAATATTATTTAAAAGACAAGTACAATAACTGAACATCATACAACAAGAGGAATATTAATATATGTAAATGCGCAACATGTGAAAGACAAAGGCAAATTCTCAAGCAGCAAGGGGCTATTAAAACAGTTAAAATGGAAACATAACACAAAAAGCAGAACAATAGCTTCATCATCACCTAAAAGAAATGATCCATTTTTAATTAATAATTTAAGGGCTTTCCATAACAAAATCCCTGTCATAATAGAGTATTTAGACTTAACACCCACATTGTTCAAAAATTAGAAACCCCTAGATTCTAACAGACGTCCATCTCCATAAAAAAATAAAGTCGCTAATTTGACTTTACACCCCCAGTTTTTAAACCAAAATACCCTCATCTGCTATCCCACTTTATCTTCTTCCATAAAACCAACTCTTAACCCTAAGCAATTGCAGAAACCCAAAAATAACTTCAATACCATACAGACATATACAAATACAATTTCAGAATGTGAGCATCATTCCACCAAAATCAAACTTTTTGGAGTAGATTTTTGCAGGTATGCTTATCAAAAAAAAACAAATCCAACTGGAAGTGTCCTCCAAGTTTGAACCAAAAAAAACATTTCCGACGTGAACTACTACCTTTGTAGAGTAGAATTGCAATTCTCTCTATTTTCAAATAGATTGTACTTGTTGTAAAAGATATACAATTAACAATGTTACACGGTTTGTAATTTTCTTTGTATTTATTTGCATGTTTCCCTCTCCGTATTTATTTGAAACTCTCTAATTTTGTATCGATTTGCATCTCTCTCTCTTGCAAGCACCCCAATTCACTTCAAGGTATTGTAACATGATTTGAGCCATTCATATTTTGATAAGTTCACAATTCGATAGATCTGAGTGTTCACATATTCAAATTTCGGTTCAAGTCGAGCGACTCACATATATGATTTGAGCCATTCATCATTTATTTCAATTAGAGCCAACCACAAATTCGACGGGTGTGTGATTTGTATATGAATTTAAGTTTTTGCAATTGTATAGGGCTTTTGAATTTAGGGTTAAGAGTTGTTGGTATTGGGGAAGAGGATAAAGTGGGATAGGAGATGAGGATATTTTGGTCTAAAATATCCAATTGGTAAAGACAAATTACAGATTATTTGGTTTTTTTTGAAGTAGATGGACGTCCATAAGAATCTAGGGAGGTATGTCTAATTTTTTAACATTGAGGGGGTAAGTCTAAATACGATATTATTATAGGGGATTACATGGTGTTAAGTAAAAAAAAGTACATATAATTTAATTATGTGTGATTTTGACACGAGTATTTCTTTAATTGGCTTATTTATATTAGCTCTATAATCTTTTATAGGACTCGCCCATCACCCATCTTCCATCACAAATAGCATTGCAATCTAGGCATATTATACAGTATCAATATTATCAACATAATGTAAGTTTGACTCTTTATCCTAATAAACTCAACTGACCAAAGCCTTTTCCCAATTATTTGGGGTCGACTACATGAATCCTATTTTTTCATTCCATTATGTTTAGTGCAATATCTTCGGTTATACCCTATGAAGCACGGACACTCTCCCGGAAGCCAACGTGTCATGTCCGACAACGTGTCGGGCACCTATGAAGCACGAACACGCTCCCGGAAGTCACGAGTCACCTTTGACTCAAGTGATAGTGATTGAGTTTCATTTATGATTCTTAAGGTCAAAGTGTGTTTGAATTTTGTTTTATATGGTCCATTTTCTTAATTTCATGATAAGAATGCTCTAATAATGTATTTTATGGAGAAAATATGTTTTATTTCATTAATATATATTATATATTATACGTATGATAGCGTGTCGTATCCTAGTTTTTGGAGCAATCACGTGTCGTGTGTCGAAACACGTATTACGTGTCCGTGCTTCATAGGTTATACCACATAATATTATGTCTTTTTTGACAATATCCCACCAAATCAATTTAGCCCTACTTCTACCTCTTACGTTACCATCAATATTAGCAAAACAACTCTTCCTTACGAGGGCATCCATTGGTCTACCCTCAGCGTGTCCAAACCATCTAAGTCGATTTTCTCTCAATTTATCTTCAATAGGAGCTCCTTTTATCGTTTCACGAATTCGTTCATTTCTAATTTTATCCTTTCGAGTTTTGCCACATATCCATCTTAGCATTCGCTTTTTCGTCACACTCATTTCCTGCACAGTTTATATTTTGGTTGCACAACACTCGGTCCTATATACACATCACGAAATATGCAGGTAGAACTTTTTCATAGTGGCCGTCCTATAAAATTTTCCTTTTATATTTAAAGATATCCCATCACGAAATATGCAGGTAGAACTTCTCCACTTAACCCACCTTGTTTTAATCTTATGAGTAACATCATCATTAATATCTCCATCTTTTTGAATAATCGATCCTAAATAACGAAAATAGTTAATTCTAGGTATCTCTTGGCCCTCCAATTTCACCACGCTTCCGTTTGTCCTCCTATTACTACTAAAATTGCACTCCACATATTCTGTATAAATTCTACTTATTTTAAATCCTCTTGTTTCTAGAATTTCACTCCATAATTCCAATCTAGCATTAATCCCCGTCTTAGTCTCATCGACTAAAATAGTATCATCTATAAATAGCATACACCACGGCACCTCATCTTGTATTTTCCCGATTAACTCATCCATAACAAGAGCACAGAGATAAGGAATTAGTGCTGAACCGGATGTTCTTACTATAGTTATAGCATCATAATACATATCCTTGATCACATCAATATACATACGTGTCACTCCTTTTATAGATAGAACCCATCATATTATATCTCTTGTTATCCTATCATGGCCTTCTCCAAATTAATAAAAACATATGAAGGTCCTTCCTTTTCTCCCTATACCTCTCAATTTATCTCCTCAATAAATAAATTACTTCCATTGTTGACCTCCAATGCATAACTCAAATTGATTCCCAAATATCCACTTATTTTTATAAACCGGCAATAAAACACTCTTTCTCCATTCATCGGGCATCTTATTGGTCATTATAATTCTATTAAATAGCTTTGTAAGCCAAGACACTCTTTCCTCCCCTAAATACCCCCAAACCTCAATAAGGATACTATCTGGTTCTAAAGCCCACCATGTTTTCATCTTTTTCAAAGCAATTCTAACATTGTTGTCCTACTTCTGCAAAAAAATATATTTTCTCGAGTCTCACTAAATTCCTCTAAATCTATACTCATTATCTTCATTCAATAACCTTTCGAAATAGTTTTCCATATTTCCATAATCTCATCATCCTTGACTAGGACTCTCGAATCATCACTTTTAATACACTTAACGTTATTAAAATCTTTTGTTTTTCTATCCCTAAGTTTAGCAAGTTTATAAATAGTTCTTTCCCCTTCTTGTGTTCCTAATTTTATATAAAGATCATCGTACACCTTTAACTTAGCATCTCTTGCCATTTTCTTAACTTTCTTTTTAGTGCAATTATATTTCTCAATTTTCTTCTGTTTTAGTTGTTTGGCATGTTTTAAAGCACTCCCTTTTGATTTTTACTATATCTTGTACTTCTTCATTCCATCACCAAGTTCCTTTAGGTTGTGGGCCCCTGCATTTTGATTCTCTAAGAATTTCTTTCGAAATTCTCCTAGTGCATTTGGCCATCTCGTCCCACATTATGTTAGTCTCATCTTCGGTATTCTATGGCGCTTCATTTAATATTTTATCTTGAAATATATTTAATTTCTCTCCTTTTAAGTTTCACCATCTAGTTTGTGGGTGTTAATCTTCTCTTTCCGCAATCCTGATTGATTTTCAATATTTATATCCAACACCGATATCCTATGTTATGAGGTTAAACTCTCTTCCTAGAGATAACCTTACAGTCTTTACATGTTAATCGGTCTCCTTTCCTAGTAATAAAAAAGTCTATTTGGCTCTTATACATTCTACTTTTATAAGTTATTATGTGTTCGACTCTCTTTTTAATACATTTATTTACTAGTACAAAATCATAAACCATTGCAAAATCTAATATGGACTCTCCATCGTCGTTCCTATCTCCAAAATCATATCCTTCATGTACTCTCTCATATTCTACACGACCTTCTCCTACATGGCCATTAAAATCTCCCCCTATATAGAATTTCTCACGTATGGGTATTTCTTGAATTAATCCATTCATTTGTTCCCAAAATTGAACTTTATTTTGCTCATTTAATCCTACTTGGGGTGCATAAGCATCAACAATATTAATTATATTTTTAACTAATACCAATTTTGATAAGTATAAGTCTATCACCTTTCCAAATAACGGTTACGATATCATCCTTAAGATTCGTATCAACTATTATTCCGACTCCGTTACTAATTCTATGTTCTCATGTAAATTATAATTTAAACCTTGTATTTTCTATTTCTCTATCTTTCTCACCGACCCATTTAGTTTCTTGTATCCAACCGATGTTAACTTTTCTTCTTAGCATTCACTAAACTCTGTATTTTCTATTTCTCTAGCTTTCTCAACGACCCATTTAGTTTCTTGTAAACAAGCTATGTTGACTCTTTATCCTAATGCAAAGGAAAATTCATTTTGTTTAATGTGCTATTACTTTTTGTCTCTTAGATTTTAATCTTCTTATAGTTACAAAAATTACGGTGGGATTCGAACACATTTTTTTGCCACAACTTGTGTCCTATCGTTAGGCAGTGTAATCATGTCCTACGATTGGTGTTAAATTATACTCATAAGTAAACTTGGTTTTAGATTATAATATGTTTCGTATACAATTACTATATATTTTACATTATGCACCATATTTTACGATATGATAGACAAGAAGTGATTCATAGCTTTTTTAATATGCAACGTGATGCTTGATTTGACAACTATAAGTAAAGCTGAAATTGAGGGACGAAATACAAATCTTTGCTATAAAGGTGACATTCAATGACACATCATGCCAAAATTTGGCCAACGATTTTTCTTGTACCGTTAACTTTAACATATATGTGAGGAAAAATGGGCCAAATCTAACAAAATATAGAAGAGGTATCTTAGTCTAAATGTGCCACCTAACAGAGTACCCAAGTTAAAATCACCCTTTATGTATTTTAAATAAGCTTAATTAATTCTAGGTTTGATAGCACTCCAAAGGCTCCCCTGTGCCTGCTCAACTAGAACTTTCTTCAAACCATTTAGCATAACTCAGGGAAGGAAATTCCCCCAAAATAAATAAGACTCAGATACTGACATAGGTTCATAAGCCCCTGGTTACTCTAGAAATATAGAATGTCAATAAGTTATGAAATGAGGTGCGAAGTAAAGTTACCGTCGTAAAGTGTAACACACCTCTCCTATCCAGACTAAAATTTCCAAGTTCGAAGGTTCATACATTACTGCAGTGGCATGTTCACATAACTTTCGTAAAGCAGACGCACAAGCATTTGAACATAGAGGTTCTGAAATCCCTGCCGCGAGAAAAATTCTGAAAATAGCATATCAGTTGAATGCGGGGCCCAAGATGTCAGATAATATGAAGAAAATAATGTTTACTCCAGGGAGGAAAACAAATATAATTGATGAGATACTATGTCCTAAAAAAATTGGTTCTAGGTGAATGCTACAGCCATACAAAACATGCACGTGCATATAACATGTATACATAACTTAATGAACTTGAAGTTTAAAAGCAGAGGTTCTTACAGTAGTTGTCTAGCGCTACTTTGGAAAGCAGATATCCACTTGGAATAAGAACCAACAACATCGGCAAGTGATCTATATACCTAGAATGGAAATAAGCATCCAAAGGAAAGAGTAGAACAAATAGGTTAGAGGATGAACAAAGGAAATCAAAGCACGCAAACTTTTATCAAGCAAAGGGGGTGGGTCACATATTATTTATAGTAACAGAGAAAACAAATCAGAAAGCAAAAAAAATAACATAAGGGGGGTATGTATGACTTACAATACACATAAAGCCCTTAAGTTCATCAGAGTTCCTACTAGACAAAATTGTCACCAGATGCATAACCATAGATAAATCAAAGGTTTGGCCTTCCTGTAGTACTACTTCAGCAACCTGCAAATATGATATGTTCACAGGCCTAAAGAGATAGAAGGATGAAGCAACAACAGTATATACACAGCCGAAGTTGAAATCTTATACTGCATTCGAGTGATGGACAGTAATATCACAGCAGGTCCAAAAAGTGCATAAATCAAGATAAGGTGAAGATTTTAGTTACACTTCAATGTTACAACAGAGGCCATGCATATTCAAAGTACAATATAATACACGAAAATATAATTTAAGGAAAGCAGGGGACTGGGTCTAGGGAATCTAATTTTAAGTTAGAAAGTTCTATAGCATAAAAGGTTGTGGAGGTTTCCAAGAGAGAGAGTCCCATTGGTGCAAAATCATTAGGAAAAAATATGGGGTGAGCAAGAATGGGAGGGGGTTTTAAATGATGGAAGAAGGTTTCCATAGAAATTCTTGAAAGTTTATCTCCCATCAGACCGTCTTTTTTAAAGTGTCTCGTTGCAGGTGGAGGATGGGACTAAAATTTGTTTGGGGTAAGGTACTTGGATTGGGGCCTACTCCATTCAACCCTTATTTACTAACCTTAACTCCTGTATTCCATCGTTTAACTCTAATTGTCTTGTTTCTTGGAATCTATTATTTGGAAGAAAATTCAATGATGTTCGTTACTTGGAATGTGGGTCGCTTTGGCACGTCAACAGCTACATGTACGGGGTACAGTACCTTACCAGGTACAAGGTTCAATGAAGGTAAACTTAGATGGACTGCTATTTCGGTCCGTGGTTCATTTTGTATCAATATTGAGGTCCATGTTTATACCAGGTGACTATATGTAAGTATGCACTCATACTAACATATTTACTAATATTAAAAATATATTTATTTTAATATATATAATTTTGGTGCTGATATTTATTTAAATATATTAATATAGAACGCAATAAATGTTCATGCACCATATCTTTGTAATAATCCCTTTTTATTTCTTATTAAACTTTATTTGTATGCGCCCCGACAAAAAGTAGCCACACAAACAAAATTAAGAAACACATCTGAAAAGGGTAATTTGAAAATTTTCATGAATATGTTGCACATCAATTAATTTGAGGAGACACCATCTTCTGTTAGCACTAATGCATGTGATGTAAACGAAATCAATGGCACTTAATGAAAGCACGCTCAAGCACTGACACTCTTAAGAAACTCTATTATATTGATTGATTTGCCCCAAATCAGGTGTACAATATTTATAGGAATATGGAGAAGCTTCTAGATGGCCCATTACTTGCTACCAAAGAAATATGTTAGCATCCATGTGACGTCAAGGGTGACATCACTAAAGATGGTCCCCTTCATGATATCACATGGTCTAGTATATTCTTATTCACAAAATACCTACAAAGGCTCTCATTGAACCTAATAACTAACTACAACCAAAAATGGAATATAATAAATAGAAAATCACAAAAACATAATGAAACAAATGGCAGAATATTCTAAGGGAACAATGTGAGAAAGAACGATTGCGATAAAGAATTAAACTCATGGATTCTTTCAAACGTTCATCCATGAAACCTTTTAAGACTAGCCTCAAATACTGTTACAGATGAGTTAGGCAGCGGCTACAGCTATAAATTTGAATAGGATTGGCATTTTCGGGACTGGGCAGGGATTGAACGATAGCTGCATCTTCATTAAGCAGTTAAACAGGCTGTCAAGTGTTGTTAGTGAGGGATTAGCTAGTGTTTGACTGTTTAATTTGGTAGATTGTTAGAGGAATGCTTTAGTATGACAGGGATTTCAGAATGGATGATTGGGCTAATGTATTCTGCTATGTGAGAAATATGGCTTTTCAAACTTAGGTGGTGGTTATGTTCACTGCTTCATATTCATGGATCTGATCTAGGGAGCACGGACACTCTTGAGAAGGCAACGAGTCGGTGTCCAACACTCTCTCGACACTTTTGGACATGTGCCTGACACTTCTCTTCACATATCTGTAGATTAACTATAAAATTAGTTTGTCAGATATTTCTTTTCACATGTCCCTACTTGATGTACAAGTACATAAGTTAGATTTGTAGCATCGGTCTGGACTGACGTTGCATATTAGAACTCATTAAAGCCCGATTTGCATCATTATGCTCGATAAAAGGAATGAGGGAAGTTCCAATAGAAAAGTATTGGAAGGAAAAAATACTTCGAAGATGAACCTGTTCTCAGGCAATAGTCAGGAATCCTTGACGGTATCGATCTGGAACAACCTGTTTTGACACACTTCTTTTCACGTGTCCCTACTTGATGTATAAGTACATAAGTTAGATTTGTAGCATTGGTCTGGACTTCATCATCAAAGGAATTTTCTCTTACTTTTATTCTACTTGCTAGAAAATTAGACTACAGTGCAGCAGCAAGATGACTTACTAAATCCTGTTGCAAAGTTTATTATTTTCTCCCTTTTTGTTTTCTCTTCATTTCTTTTGTCATGTAATCTCAGTGGATTATTTTCACTTTGTTCCACACTACAACTTTAATTTTTGATACACATAAATACAGATTTGTCATTTATACTTCATATATAAAAGATTTTTTTATTGATGTGTCGCTCCTTGCCCTTCATATTAAGAATTTGACATGTCGACGTGCACATGTCATGTTGTACCAGTGTTCGCGTCCATGCTTCATACGATCTGACTGCTATATCTTCTTTGGCTACCTGCATCTTTGGGATTCATGCCCTTGTTATGTTTCACGCTTTTTCCATTTCTTCTTCTTTCCCCATTCTCCTTCAAAAAGAGGCATGGATCCAGAACAAATCATAAATCTGTTTACTACTGCAAATCCTAAATCGCAGATATTCCTACTCCGTGAGCTTAATTGTTGGCTGCGAATATAATTTTCCAAAGGAGATGAAGAATTTTCAACTGTCCGATACGAATTGTTCATCCTTTGCATCAACCTCATCGTTGAAGACATCCACTTTATTTCAATATTAGTCTCAGTTCGATTTTCATTTGTAACCTCTTCTTTCAATACAGAGAATGTGAGTCCACTTTCACTCTCACCCTCTAGCCCGTATTATCTTCAATACGAAGCAGAATTATACACTAAAATTTAGGAAAGTGATATAATTAAGAAACCATCAGATTATAAAGAAGAGATTGTTTAATTAAGATTTAAGTGTTTTGAAAGTTTTGGTTTCCATTAAACTACATATAATTTGAAAGAAGGGTATTTTAGTCATAAAATTAGTGTCACGTGCCTTGCACACACAAATTCTGTTTAGTTCTGGATGTAACCCAAACAGATATAGGTACCATTTGAATGTATTATAATTAGGGGTCAAAGTGGAGATTAGTTCAAGGGAAGAGCTGTAATTTACCCTTTTTTCTAAAAAACGAAGATTTTGTGGAAAACAAGAAATAAGGGTATGGGAAAGAAGAGGATGCTTAGCATGACAGGGATTTCAGAATAGATGATTTGGCCTATTTATTCTGCGATGTTGGAGATATGGTTGTTCAAACTCAGGCGGTGTTACTGTGTGCTGCTTCATATTCATGGATCTCATTTCTAAATCTTCATTGGCTTGCTTCATCTTCTAGATCCATGGCCTTGGTACTTTCATGAGGTAGCCATAGAATTCAAATTTTCCCAAACCGCTTCATTCTCCTTCTTGTCCTCAAATATTCTCGATTGCTCTGGTTCCATAATATCCAAAAAATAGCCATAACAATGCATCTTCTTTTGGTCATGCTTCACTATCTCCAATGCAAACATGTATTCTTCTTTCCTCAGAAGAACCCCATCTATATAAGAATTCCCAAGATCTTACACCAAAGAAACCCAGTAAAAGAACAATGAATTAAAACTGATCTCCGATTTGCAGCATAACAAGGAAAGAATACTTGAGAACAACAACGAAAGTTTGAGTTCTGGCAACTCTGAACCCCCAAAGCTCCTATAGTCCGCAATAGTATACGCAAAACAAAAAGCGGTTATGTCTTACCATTCTCAACTTTATTTCCAAATTCCAAGAGTCCAAGAACTTCTGCAGGAATTCAACAAGGACCCTTCAATCTTCATACAAACAGTTGCCCCTCTTCTTTGAGTTGTCTATGGTACCCGAATCCACTAGCCATACAAATGAGGTTAATTTCAAAGGAGCCTTCATATGCCATATACCCATCTGAGCAAACTCAGTGACAGTGACTTTGTGGATAATCACAATAATATGAACTAGTTAATAAAGATCCATGCCCCTTTCACCTCAGCGCTTTCAACTAGTCATTATGCAAGACAAGGTCATCAAGAAAGCTCAATAAGCCTTGAAAATATCCAAGAACCTGTCACACGAGGGGAAATAAAACCAAACTAGTTATCTCTCCTAAACTCCCAACCATATTTACATGAAAACACTAAAATACTACCGACTTACGTATTGGTATGTATGTTTCAAAATACACTACACAACCATTCCAATATGCTAAATAGCACCGTGAGATATGCTTTCCCAAATCTTCCCCTAGTTTAGTTTTTCCAAGGGAAAAAAAAACTGGAAAACATAGTTATTTCATAATGCACTACAATATAATATGTACTGATGATATTTAAGGAGATTCTTATTAGACATATTTATATAAAAAAAATCCAATATATGAAATTTCAAAGGTGGTAAATACTTATCTATCTTACAAATATCATTAGACATTAACTTTATTAAACTTTAAAGCAGTCTAGTGTTTAGAAGCAGTACTAAGCTTTTGAATAATTTAATCTACATGACCCTAACCCATTGTATTAACTTTGAAGCATATGGAGTATTGCATACCCTTTCTCATTCCACGTACCGGAACGATTCACACTCTAGGTAACATTGCTCCCAGCTACCACTCCCCATAATAGATTGAAAATTCACACCCTTTAGCAACAACTCTCCACACACTCACCCCACAAGGAAGTTGCTTCAAAGATATCCTTCAATGGTGAATCCACTAGTAGGAATCTTTCCTTGCAAAGAAACCTTAAAAATCAAATTTTCCCAAACCCTATATCCTTAAAAATATGTACACAAAAGCTGTTCTATTACCTTTTTTACTTGGTGGCCTAAATGGCATGAATTCTTATAGCCCTACATTGTATTGTTACGTTTCTTTTTTTTTTAATCAGGATAGCTTGTTGCTGGAAGACAGCTTTTCCCCTTGATGCAACCTCTTTTGCTATTGCTATCAAGGAATCTCATTATTTCTAATTGTAAAAAAAATGCAATAGGAATATAAGTAGACAAGCTAAACACTAACCACATTAAGAGCAAACATTTTTGTTTCCACCTCCCTCCATGGAATTTGCAAGTTTGATGACGCCCATCCACCAAATAATATCTGAAATAAAAATTTACAGTAAAAAAAAAAAAATAAATTATCACAAAATAAACTAGAATTTTATATTTATAAGCACAAAATACTTGAATAAATCTTAATTGTTAACTATCCAACCTAGATGGCTCATTAAATATGAATAGGCTACTGAAAACTGGGAAGTGCTATTGGACCTGAACCCTATACAGCTAATGGTGGGGCCTTTCCTGAAATCCAAATGATTCCAGGGAAGGAAAATCCTACAACCTTTACAGGAGAGTACTAAATTTCTACAACCTTTAATGAAAAAATAACAACATAATGGCTTAAAGCTAAATCTTTCATGAGCAACACCACGCATGATCGACAAGGAGGATCCATCTCAAAATATAAGACGAAGGATGAAATGCTTTGACTTTTTCCCCTGAGATTCACCGCTGGTTGGGTTTAAGATTTGTATGACGGGCGACTAATAAACACACAACTTTCCCACTCACTCAATCTGCTTTTCATTCCACTCTCTCTTTGTATAAGTGGTAATGTCGACTTGGCATATTTCTTCAGGCAATTTACAACATTTATGTAACCACATTACCTACGTATTTTAGTTTTAGTTGTGAGACTTGCGTAATTAGCAATCCTCTCTTTTTTCTTTGAAATGAAGCTTAGTTAACAAGATATGAAAACTTTTATACTTAGAACTGTTAGACCTTGTTTGCACCCTTTTGAGCAAGTTCGCCATGATGTTTGGGGACCTGCTAGAACTACTGGATTGTCTACTGTATGTTATTTCATTTCACCCATTGTTGATAATCTCGTTTGACTTTGTTATACCTGCTTAAAGATCAGCCTTAATGTTTTTAATGTGTTTAAATCTTTTATGTTGAAATCACTAATCAATTTAAAACCATGTTACAAATTTTTTGGACAATAATGCTCGTAAATACACATAAACTTCCTTTCAACAATTTCTGGATCAAGGGACATCACCAATCAATCTCATGTAATAAACCTCCTCAAATGGAACTATTGAAAGAAAGAATGGTCATATTCGTGCTGCTATGAATCAGTGTTCTAAAAAACGCTGTGGGGCTTTTTATAAACGCCAAGTTTTGGCCCTAGACGCGTATTAACGTGCTGGTCAACGCTTTTTGGGGGTAAGGCGTGAAACAACGCCCTTTTTTTTTTTTTAACACAAAATGACGTCGTTTTGTCCCATATATTAAAAGGGATGATAATATGATTAGGGCTTACGGATCATGCATGTGGGAAAGGGGCCCCAATTGCAAATATTAGGACATATTATAAGGTATGTACCATTTAAGTATTTTTAATAGCCTTGTTATAGTTTAAAAAAATTAAAATGTATTAAAAAAAGGCCTAAACGCCTTTTCACGCATAAGGCCCGCCTAAGCTTCTAAGGCTTAGGGCTTGCCCTCCACGCCTCGGTCTCGCCCCTCGTTTTTTAGATTCTTGCTATGAATATAAAGACTGGGCGTCAACATTTATGAGGAGATCCAATTCTTCATATGGCATATCCGTTGAATAGAATGCATTTCAGCTCCTTAGAGGACAATCAAATTTTCAAATGATGTTTCCTGATATCGAAACTTTTTCTCTTCCCCTAAAAGTGTTTGAATGAATTTGCTTTGCGCATAATTTAAGTCCCAAACACAGAAAGGGTATTGGTGAAATAATCTTACCTTGCAAAAACATTGTGTGCGCTGATGTGATTTTCATACTTTTATCTTTCGCTTAATCTCGCGGCAAATACGGTAAGGATTCCACACATCCTCTACCATCTCCCCCAGCATCTGCAAATCTCATTGTTCCCTCTCAATCATGGTTCAAAGTCTCGGTATCGGTCCCGGTATCGGCCACTCGATTTTCAACTCGGTCGCGGTATCGGTCACGGTATCGGACGATACGCAAAGATACACTATTTAGAGAGCGCAAAAAATTTTGAAAAAAATCTACAAAATTTTAAAAAAATACAATTAACAATGTGACCAATCAGATAAGTTTAAAACTATCCTTTAATATGCATAACATTGTACAATTGATTATATTGACGTGTTGCGAACTTGGCAGATTCAATGTTCCATAATAAATCAATGTTTTTTTTCACGGAGGATACAAATATTATGTTTTTACAAAGAAAAACAAATGTTACTTTTTTAGTAAGAAGATAATTTTTTTTTTACAAAGAGGACACAACTATTATATTCTTAGTATTATTTTTAGTAAGAGGATACAAATGTGTTTTTTAAGTATGTTATCCTTTTATAAAAAGGATAGAAATGTTTATTTTTTAGTATTGTTATTTGTTTACAAAGAGGATACAAATAGTGATTTTGACAAAACACTACATTTTTTTTACAATCGTTTTTTACAAAAAGGAAGCGAACGTTATTTTCTTACAAAAAATGATGCAAATGTTATTTTTTTATAAAAGGAATGTAAATGTTATTTTTTTACAAAGAGAATGCAAGTATTTTTTTTTTTACTTGTGTTGCAAATGTTATTTTTACATAAAGGATGCAAATATTATTTTTACGAATGTTTAGAGGATACAAATATTATTTTTACAATAATTACAGTTGTATATTTGTTTGTAAAAGAATAACATTTACGTTTTTTTTTTATAAATAATAACATATTAAAATATAACATTGGGAACATTATTATAAAAAATAATAACAAATAACATTTGGATAATTTGCATTCTTTAAAAAAAAAAACTGGCACATATACAATGCACTAAATTAAATCCACACGATGACCAAATAACCCACACACACAGCACACTAAATTAAAAAACAATTAGCATTTCGTAACCCCCTTAAAAAACCACGCTTACCAACACAACACTGGAGAGAGAGATTGATTCTTAGTAGCTTATACCATCTCGGTCGATATATCACCGATATTGGTCGATACTACTGTGATATCGTCGATATGGGCCGATTCCATCGCGATATCGCCGATATGGGCCGATTCTACTGTGATATCGTCGATATGGGCCGATTATACCGCTATATCACCGATACTACCGAGAAATTACCACTATAGGGTCGATTTACATCAACAATTGAAAACTCAACTCGTAACTCGGAATCGGATCGGTGGGCACCGATACCTAGTCAACTCGGTCGTATCGTCGCGGTATCGGCCTTGACTTTGAACCATGCTCTCAATCTAGTTTTGATCTTACTATTGTTATTTGTAAAGATAAAAGTATTTCTACTCACCTTTCTATCTCTAATTTCATCACATATGATAATTTATTTCTTTTAAGGCTTATCCTACGCCCGTATCTTTTGACAATTATGAAGACATACAAAGAGTCCTTTTCTCATCCAGTTTGGAAGAAAGATATGGAAGAGAAATGCATGATTTGCAATTGAATCACATTTAGGACCTCAGTTTGCAGCATGTTCATGCCCATAATGTCTGTTGTTGAATTTTCACAATGTAACAAAGTCCCTTGTGGTGTTGTTGACAGGTTAAAGGCATTTTTGTTGCTATGGGGTTCACGATAACATATGGCCATGACAACAATGACATTGTTCTATTGTAGCCAAGTTGAATTCATCATGTATTAGCTAATCTTAGCAAGCATCGTCCTCCGCTCAATATCAAAAAATTATTTGCATGGAGATGACTGAAATAACTTATATGGGTCAACAGCTGATATACGAGTCCAAAGGAAGAGTGTTTATCATTCAATTATTCAATTTATGTATTCGATCAGTTCCCTCATGACTTTTTCTCCCAAGGCCAAGGTGAATTAATAACATATTATTATCTGTTGCTGCTAATCTTCACTGGGGTCTTCATTCTCTTGTTATACAAAATGCCTTTCTTCATAGGCATATGATTGAACCGTTTATTGGTGAGGATTTTGATCCACGGAGGAGTGTGCTTGTCATCTCAAGTAGTCTATTTATAGACTTAAACAGACCTCACGTGATTGGTTTGAAAAAGTTCAATGTAGTCGTGGTTTTTTCTCGAGGCATAACTAAAAGCAAGGTATTAGGTGTTCTTTAAAAAGACAGAGCTTCATATAGTGATTTTGGTAGTCTGTGTTGATGGTATCATTGGCAAATGGTGTGACGGAAAGGGATGCAAACTTTGATTCATCATTTAGAGTGGTCAATTTACAAAATAATTGGGCAGGTTACGTTATTTAATGGGTACTGACGGAGGTAGCAAGATTAGAAAAAGGCATTACTACCTTGCCCGTTGAGGAAATTCAAAGTCTTGACATCATGAGTGATAAGGTTTACCTTCGCAGCAGACCTATTTATACTCTTATGGATACTACTCATAAATTGACGACTAATGTTGGTAAATTGGTTGGTAATCTAAAAACGTATAGGAGAGCTGCAGGTTGCCTGATTTACATGACCATAACTCAATTAGATATCTCCTATACAGTTAGTGTTGCGAGACAATTTATTACTAGCCCACATGCTCCTCACATCAATGCAATTACATGCATTGTTAAGTACCTAAAGGTGATCTAGGCTGTGGTTTTCACAATCAATCTTCTAGGCATCTTCGTATTGAGGGGCACACATGATGTCAACTAAGTCGGTATTCCGTCAAATAGAAGATCTGATGTGATCCGAGGGATATTTTGGTCATATCCTCTTTTATTTTTGGCTCCATATATTAGTTAATCATATTTTCTTCTTATATTGCATTTTATTTTATTTCATTTCATATTGTATTGGTCTATTTAGAGGATAGGCTTTAGGTGACTTGTGTATTAGGCTTACTGTATAGATGGGCATAAGTCCCACATTGGTTAGTTACTCCTTTAGGGCTCACCTACCTATCCTATAAATAGACCCCTCTTCTTCCTCATTTGGGGACTTGGACTTTAGAGTAAAAACTTAGTTATATTTCTCTCTCTAAATTGATGTGGTGCCTTTACTGTTGCCGTTAGACATGTGGTTACATCAATTGATATCAGAGCGAGGTGTCGCTCCCCCATTGTGTGTGAGGTGTCACCACAACTTTTTCTTTTTCCATTTAAATCGTTTTTCACATTTTAATGGCTCCCAAAAAGGCAACACATGATGAGAGATTTATCCAAATGCAAGAACAAATGAGAGAAGAAATTGTCTCCCTCAGGGGGCAACACATGGCCACCATCTTCCAACACATGTCATCTCTTTTTCAAAACCCAAACCTCATACCCAAACACCCCCCAAGACCCATCTTCATCTTCCCCCCACCTAAACCCTAACCCTAACTCCACCACTTACTACACCACCGCCCCAACTACCCACCCACCCACTAATAGTTCACCACCCGCCTTACACCACTCTCCTGCTGCCACCAGCCCCCTGCCGCGGTCACTTCTCCGATCGTCGGAAAATTTTCAAACTCCTCCAAATCCTTCCAAATTTCTCCGACACCCTCATCTCAACCCGATCTACAACTTCTCCCAAAGAACCTCTCCCAAAATCCCCTTAAAACAGCCTCTACCGCCCCTTTTTCCCTCGGCTCTAGCGAAGTCGCCCTTCCCCCACCCCCTTCCGGTGGTCCAATCAACGATCTGACTTTGAATCCATATCTCCCACCCCCGGGCGACCCACCCCCTCTATTTTATCCCATTTGGCCAACTCCGGTTACCGGACCGCCGGAACTCCGGCCAACCGGGGTGGGGCAGCCTCCCAAACCCCTCTTTTTTCCACATTTTTAACCCGAATAACTCCTGAATTATCCCACCCACCAAATTCTAGGATTTTACCCCTTCCCCACCCACTTACCACCACTCTCTCACCTACCCACCCATCCCTCCTCCCTCCCCACCCATTTCTCACTCACCACCACCACAATTTCAGTCCCCCCACCCCCATTATTTTTCTAAACACCCGTTCATTCATCCACTCCCCTCCATATATTACCCTCACCCCTCCGCCTCCGATACACCACCCCCTAAACACCACCACCCACCCATTTCAACCCCACCCCTATCACTATGACTCCCATTGCCATCCCCCACCACATACACCCTACCCATGGTCCTTTCATGTCCCCTATCCATCCACCACCCTCAACCCCACCCCCGTTGCATCCTCCACCCTCAACCCCACCTTTGTTCACCCATATTAAACCACCCACACTCCCCCTATACCACCACAACCCCTTCCGTCTCACATCGATGCGAGTGAGGTGTCTACTTCTTTTTCCTCCACCCCACACGACTCCCAACCCCATATTCGTGATTGGATTCCACCCCAAACTTGCCTCCTCCACCATCAAAAATTATTCCCCCGCCCCCGCCGCCGGCCCCTTTAGATGCCCGCCGATGCTTTTATTGTCATAAGCAGGGGCATTTACTCGGTGCTTGTCCCCATTTTTCCCATGATCATCCTCTTCCACGCCCGGTGCTTCCCCCACCTCCAGTTGCAAATCTACCACCGACCACCCCACCTCATGTTCAGGCCCCAGTTCCTCCACCCCAGATTACAAGGCAGGCTCCGTTTGTTAGTTTAGAGGATCTCCTCACAGGTGATAATGTCGTGATTCCTGCCCTACCAGGGGGCGACACGTTGGCTTTAGCTCTTCAACTCCTCTCTCGAAGTTTGCATGGGGACATTCGGGTCGATGTACCCATGTTTGACGGCCGACAGTAGCCGGATGCAGTTGTCGATTGGCTTGCCTCGATGGAGCGCGTGTTTAATTACAAACACGTTACAGAACGCAAGTGTGTTCTATTAGCCACCACGAAGTTTCAAGGGTATGCCACTATTTGGTGGCATAATCTAGAGCAGGGACGGGTGGTTGAGGGCCTCCCTCTATCCAAACTTGCGCCGAGACGAAGGCTCTATTACTTGCCGCCTTTCTTTCAGCTACATATGAGCGAGACCTCTTCGCTAGAGTTCAGACTTTGCGCCAAGAGACAACGGTGGTTGATTATACGGAGCGCTTTCAGTTACTGTGTACTCGAGCCCGACTTGACGAGTCTGAGGAGCAGCGGACCAGTCGCTACATCACCGGCCTCTAGTCCTACATACAGAGATCATAGTTGTCAAATCGCGAATCGTATCGTGAATCGTTTACCCCCCGAATCGCGAATCGTGAATCAAATCCTGAATCGAATCGGTCGAATCGGAACCAAATGATAAAAACGTAGTAAAACATACGTAAATGGGATTTAACACTATAGAATTGGTAATTAAGCGTAATATGACAAAAAACTAATCATAGCACATGATAATATACCAAAATATATCACAAAAATTAACCGTAGCACATGTTCTCATTCATTTTAAGCTTAAAAATGTAAAAAACAAAAATATATCTTAAAACAGCCTACATATTAATTAAAAACATCCTACATATTAATTTAAAACAATAAAATAAATACTAAGGTTAATTTAAAATAGTAAAACTGTAAAACAAATCCTTCCAAAAATTTTAAACAGCCGACTTAATAAGATTAACAATATTAATTTAAACCAACCTACAAAATTACAACAAAATTAATTTAAAACAATAAACCATATTAATTTCAAACAATAAAACAAATACTAAAATTAAATATAAAACAATATTAATTTAAAACAATCTTCATATTAATTTAAAGCAACAAAAAAATATACCTTCAAAGCTTTTATAACAAATACAAAAGTTCTATAACAAAAAAAGCAAAAGATAAAAAAATCGCGAAAAGAAAACAAAAAGTGAATCGGACCCGAATCGGAAGATTCGAATCGTGAATCGCCGATTCGGTCCGATTCTTTAGACAATTGCGATTCTCAACTCGATTCGAATCGTTTTATGTGTGAATCGAATCGTACGATTTTGACAACTATGACAGAGATACTTGGCCTTGTGTGACATACCCACCTTCGCTAAGGCGGTGGAGTATGCCACCAAGCTCGAGACACATCATCTAGCAGCCGCAGCCCGTGCCTCCTCTCGGGTTTCATGTCCTCCAGAGACCACCGTCCCAGCTCCTCCATTAGCTCCAATTTCCGCTCCTGTCCTTCCTGCCGCTACCGCACCACCTTCAAACCCCGTCCAACCTTCAAGTGCTACAACTGTGGTGTTGTTGGTCATCGAGCTTCTGCTTGTCCTACCCCGCGCCGCAGTGCCCTGATGGCGATGACTCATGTGCCCGATTACCTGTCGGATGATTATGTTGACCCCGAGCACGCATTGATCACTATTTTGACCGGCGAGGAGGAGGGCATCCCCCTTTGAGTTCGAGGACGAACTCTATTCTGAGAAGGGGAGAGTGATGTGATCCGAGGGATATTTTGGTCATATCCTCTTTTATTTTTGGCTCCATATATTAGTTAATCATATTTTCTTATATTGCATTTTATTTTATTTCATTTCATATTGTATTGGTCTATTTAGAGGATGGGTCTTAGGTGAACACTTGAGTATTAGGTTTATTGTATGGAATGGGCATAAGTCCCACATTGATTAGTTACTCCTTTAGTGCTCACCTACCTATCCTATAAATAGACCCCGCCTCTTCCTCATTTGGGGACTTGAACTTTTAAGTAAAAGTTCAGTTATATTTCCCTCTCTAAATTGGTGTGGTGCTTTTGAAGTTGCCATTAGACGTGCGGTTACGTCAAGATCAACAACTGATTGTTGTACTTTCATAAGAGCCAATCTAGTGACTTGGATAAGTAAGAAATAGTTTGTGGTCGTGCGCTCTAGCGCTAACTATCAATCTTCAAGACCCCTTCATATTGAGGGTTACACGTGATGTCAACTAGGTCGGTACTCCATCAAACAGAAGATCAACAACTGACTGTTGTACTTTCATAGGAGC
This sequence comes from Sambucus nigra, assembly GCA_949130495.1. Lineage (NCBI taxonomy): Eukaryota > Viridiplantae > Streptophyta > Magnoliopsida > Dipsacales > Adoxaceae > Sambucus > Sambucus nigra. The sequence continues at coordinate 194,776,584 of OX422220.1, forward strand.
CAATATAATGACTTGTATGAGTAAGAAACAATCCATGGTCGTGCGCTCTAGTGCCGAGTGTCATTGTATGGCACACACCGCTTTTGAATGTACTTGCTTTAGTACTTTATTGCAAGCATCTGGGAATTTTGTTCAAGAACTCTCAGTTCCATTCTACTTTGATTAGCAAAAAAAAACATTCCCTTTACTTGTAACCCAACCTTCCATTATAAGAAAAAATATAGGGGTTGCAATTTTTACACAAAATCGATAACATAACTCTAACAAGACACGGAGTTTGTGGGTTAGCTTGGTCATATCTTGAACCAAACACGAAATTGATAGCATCAAATACTAATAACCCAAAACCGACTTGAGTAACCCCATTTAAATGATATTGTGCAAACAAAGAATTTTATATTTTTTTCATATCTTATTTAGCTATTGTATAATTTTAGTAGAATTAGATCTTTTACTTATTTGTTGTTAGTATTTAGAATTAACAAACTTTAAGTTTATGGAGGGACTATGAGTGGTATGATTAGCTAAATAAAAAGAGCATGCAAGTCTTATTTATAGTTTACGGGTTAAGGGTGTGAACCCGAAAACGACACGATTAATTAACAAGTCGGGTTAGTGTAATAGTAAAAGATTGGCTTAGGGTTAACTAATACTTGATATGAACCCCAAATAACACGACCCAACCTGAACACAACATGACATGCACAAATTATCATCCCTAAAAGAGAATATGGAGTTGAGTGTCATTTCATTCACTTCAAAGCAGACTCAAAAGATATTGTGGATCCATGTGTGCACTCTGGGAACCAACTTGCAGACCACTTCACTAAAGCCCCTTCCCAAAGCATGTCATTGACTTTATTCATAGCAAACTAGGAGTAATTAATTAACTCTCTAGCTTGAAGGAGGGGAAGCATCCTGATTAGGGGAATAATATTAACACATGTTTATTTCTCTTATGTTTAGATATGGTAAATCATTAATTTAAGGTAATCAAGTCAATCAAGGATCTCTGCATTATATAGATCATATAGCCTGTAGAATATATACACATGCGACTACTTTTGATTTATGTAATACAAGACTTCTCTCTCGAAATTTTGCTGTCAACATTACAGGGTGTGGTTTCTGGTTCGTTTGTGGTCTCTTTTCAGCGAGTATACATGGGTTGTGTTCCCTTTAAGAAATTTCTTTTGATATATAATTAAACATTAATAGAAAAAAGAATGTCCAAGAACACTGCAAAAAAATAACTTTCAACGATTCTAAAACCAACCGCTTGTTAAATAAAAAACTCCTTGAACGAGCACCTTTTGTATAAATGCAGCGGGTTTCAAAAGCTGACAAATATCAACCAAAAGTTCCACTAAATTCAACCTAAATTGCAGAAGACCATCGGGAAGAATTTCTCCATCATCATCATAGATAGGGTCATCCACCTGTCAAAGTTATTTTCCATGTTGATCAGACAGAATACAAAATAATATGATAAGAAATTTCTTCATATTATACAAGACTTCTATATAATGCATTGCCTATGACATAACACGAGACTAAAAATGAAATTGATAAGACACAGGAATTCCTTACTGATAGCCTACATATTTGAAGAAAATTGAGAGCATTTTTATAATTGCTCCGCCGCCCTATAAATCTTTCCCTGTATCTATTGCTATCGATCTATTGTGGTTCGCAAGATCAGCTGCCATTTACACAATGACGAAAACTTCACTCTGGGTTCTATGAGAATTTAGTGAAAGCCTTCCATTGTGATATAATATGACTGTGACTGGAGGACTACAGGCACAAAGATAAAGTGTTACAAGATATTAATACATGAAAAAGTCATTTCAAGAAAAGAATTTGGCTCTTGACAGGAAGAGATGACCATGGGAGCTATTTTCTTTCTTAAGAGATCAAATATTGCATTGAACCAAACGGAATGGAAAAAAAATACGATTCATGCCACATATTTGGGAAAGTGCTTTGTTGAGTTGAGTTGAGTTAAAGAGATTCATTTCTTAAGATAAAAGAGAAAGGAAATCTATATGGCATTCATCGGCTGGTGAAAGGGTTCAATAAGATCTCTAAGAAGATATCTACATGATCTTAGGAAAGAGTGCAATAGCAATTAAATATAAAGTTGTCTCCAAAAGTCTTTTCATGGCCTTAACCAATCACCCCGGGCGCGGTTTAGCATACTCAGTGAGGTGGTTACATCCATGGGTTATACTCATTGTCAATCATACATGCTTTATTCGTCGTCAACCAATGGTAGATGCATCATTTTGTTGGTATATATGGATGATATTATTATTATTACGGGTGATGATACTAGAGGGATTGCCCAGGTAAAATGTACATTGGCAAGATGTTTGATGCGAAGGATTTAGGTCATCTCCGCTTATTTCTTGGGACTGAGGTCACCCAGTCTCGCTGGGGTATCTCTTTATCCCAGCGGAAGTACACTTTCAACTTCATCAGCTAGGTTGTCGTTTAACTTTTACACCTATGGAGTGGACCTTGTGGACCCCAATCTGAAGCTCTTGGTCAAGACAGGTGATTCATTCCTAATCTTCCAGTTTATTGTAAAATGATTGGTCGCCTCGTTTACTTAAACAACGAGAAGTGAGATTTGGCATTCACTGTGGCTAGCCGAATTTCTCCTTGCACTACTCATTTGGATGTTGTCTCTCACTTTTGAGATACCTCAAGTTATGTCTAGGATTTGGATTGTTTTATACATCGGGGAGTCAAACAGGTCTCATTTATACCGATGCGGATTAAGAAGGGTATAAGATAAATAGATGATCCATTTCATGTTTGTGTACTTTCTATAGTTCTCGCCTCATCTCTTGGAAGAGCAAAAGGCAAGCTGTGCTTTAATGCTTTTCAACCTAAGCACCGCGACATGGCTCAAGGGACATGTGAGCTTTTGTGACGTCGATTGTTTTTGGGGGAGTTGGCCTTTATGGAAAAAGAAATATCGAAGTTATTTTGTGATAATAAGTTAGTCATTTTACTTGCATCTGATTAGGTGCTTCATGAGAGGAGGGAGGAGCATGTGGAGGTTGACATTCACTTTATCTGCAAAAAAAAGTGAGGTTTGGCATCATTCGAAACACTTTTGTCCCTTCTTCGGATCAGACATCGGATATCTTCACCAAATCAATCAGGCCCTCTTTTTCTTCGATCTTCTATTACCAATCTAGGCTTTAATAGATATCTCCACCTCAAATTGAGGGGAATATTGGATTTCGTGTTATTTTACTATTGTTCCTTTTGTATTGGGCCTTAATTGTGTAGTCTTTTTATATTTGGGCTTTGTATTCTCTCGAACCTTCAATACAAACATTTTTAGAATAAATAAAATTATTGGACTCTCAATTGGGTAAGCCTTCATATAATTCTTTTGCGACGGTAAAACAAAAATGTTTGTTGCCAGTGCTCAACCACCAATATAACAAAAACATTTTCCTCATAACAAAATTCTATTATTTCCAAGTCCATAAGTTTCTTCTTTTGAAATTTCATTTTGCATTCTAAAAGAAGTCTTTCCCGAAGTCAACCATACTAGATTCTTTCTTTCAATAATATACTTTAAATTCATGTGTTGTAAATTCAAATATTAAGTAAACATTTTACGTGTGTGTATATATTTTTGTTAATAATAAATATGAATGAAAATCTCAAAAAACAGAATTAAAAAAAGGAAGTAATTCAATACCAACAAAGGTCTTTGGATAAACATGTAGTAGATACTAACACACGGAGGTTACATAAATTTTCCATCTTGTCAATTGAAAACATGTATTAGAAAATCTTGGAAAGAAAACAACAATAAGGCATACTTGGCCTTATATCCCATTAGAGGGGGGTCGTATTCAACGTTGATTGGTAAAGTCTGCAACAATATACACTTTGACACCCAAGTGTGAGACATACTCAAAAGGTGAATATCTTAAAAAGCATCACAAAAAGTATTTATGATAAATTGGACTCATTCGACAAAAAGTCTCTCGACATTTGTTTAATTAACGTTTAGTTCAAGTCTTTTTATTTTTTTCAAAAAGTCCCTCACCATATAAACACTCACAAACAAGTTTTCTTCTCTTATCATAAACCCTAAGAAAATTTTGTCAAAAAAATAGACTGGGGGCTTTTTGGAACACAAAAAAATTAGGTGGACTAAATGCAAAATATACTTAGCTCCTAGGGACTAAACATTAATCACTTTTCATATATCATCATGAAATTATAATAGATCACAACTTTTTTCTAGTATGGAAGAGGACCACAGTTATATTTCATCCCATCTAGGACCCTAACTCCCCTTGAGATGACCCTAGTTTTAATGAAAAGAAGTCTGCTTTTTTATCGATATCTGAAGACTTTCCTTAATTTTTTTTATAAAAAAAAGTTACAACATGAGGACAAGTTGTCTTCCCACACAAATACAAGTCCGATCAAACAAAAGAGCCAAAAAGTAAAATAAATAACTATATGCAATCCCTCCAACTTGAGGACATAAAGATGAAAGGAATCTCCCCGAAACTTGAAGACGAAGAAGCCCATGAAGTCAACGAAAATTTGATCTTCTCCCATAAGCTTTCCTTTTCCGCCTTCTTAAAAAATTCGTAAGTACCGTCCATAAATGCCCAAAAAACAGCCATAACTATGCATCTCCATAAGCATCTCCTTCTCTCTTTGTTTCCATGCACGACCATTTTCATGTGAGAGAAGCTTGTTGCTCTTTTTGGCAGCACTCCCCTAACACCAAGCTCCCTCCATAGAATATACCAAACGAAAAAAATTGTCTTCATTGCAATTGGCGCATAACACAAAATACCATACAATTCGGCCTCCTTTTTTGCATCAAATCACAGGTATTCACCTAACCATAAGCCATCAACCAAGAAAAAACTTGACCTTGGAGGAAATGTTAGAAGTCCGTATGAACTTGAATGGTGCGCAGTAATCAAGAGAACGATTCGATTAAAGAAAGTTATAAAATGATTTGTCATAATAAGGCCTTACCTCCCAGCATCCACACCCTAGCATCCCTTAATCCGAAAATAACCTCACATTCCCTTGCATATTAGCAAAAGATTGCAAATTGCTCAATTTCGAAATCTTTGAGATTTCTTCTAAAAGCAAGATTCCATACAACTTGCTGTGAGTTAGTGAATTAAGATTTAAGATGTGTTGTTGCTTATTCAAAGAGATGAGAGATAAGGAAAAACGATTTTGAACTATGTATTCCCTTTCCAAGAATCCTCCTAAAATCGAGTGCACTCATCATACCCCACCTTGAGAGCAATACAAAGAAGAAAAGGATTGAGACCTCTATAAATGAATGTACATGGACTTCGAGAAGTTCCCCCCTCTTAGCCACATTGGAGTCCCAGACTCTCACCCATTCCCATGTACGTCGTAGATGCATTTAACTACTTTTCAACAGATATTTGTTCTTTATTAGAAGATCACAACTACCCAGAAACCCCCGCACTTGTCTCAAAATGAAGGTCCATGGACTTCTAGTAGTTCCCCTCTTAGTCATATTTGGGTCCCATTCATTCTCAAGTATGTCGTAAATGCTTTTAATGCCCAAATATCAACGGGATTTTAAAGTCAACGCGTGAATGGCATTCAAAGATTACACACACAACACACAAAACTCTCAAAATATCTATTAATCAGATCCCTTACCCTAAATGGGATGTAGAATATTTGTAAGGATAGGGAGAAGGGCCATTACCTGCTACAAATGAATATGATAGCATCCAATGTAATGTCATGGGTGACATCGTTTAGGATGGTCCATATCATGATATCACACGATCCAGCATATTCTTTTTTACAAATATCTAAGATAGCCCATACTAACACCAACAACTACCAATAAAAACAACAAACGGGAAAAGACATCTAGAGACAAAAGAAATGTAAAAATGACATATATGCCCCTCCTTGATTCACATAAGATTCTTTCAGGTAGACTCCCCAACCATTTACCGAAAAGAGCATTTTTTATCGGAGAATGCCAATACCCAAACCCCGAATTTCTTATCCAAAGAGACCCTAGACCACTATTGAATTTTTTTTGTGCTGTTGTTATCTTCTTTCAAACCGCCAAAATGAAATCCCTCATTCAATTGTAGATTAAAGTAGCCACATATTTGAGAATTCTAGATTAAGAGAGGAAGTAAATGGACGATACCGCCCAAACTATTAAAAATAACTTTTTGAGGCTATAGCCTAAAGGACAAGCGTCGAGTTGCCATTGTGAGGCTATAACAAGGCAACGCTAGAACCTACGCCTTCAAACCTTCTAGGCTATAGCGGCTCAAGGCTAGGTAATGCCTACACTATAGAAAATTTGAGACTATAATATGTTTGGATTAAATATATATATGTTATTATAATGGTTGATGATACAATCTCCTTTGTTGTGATTTAAGACATGATGATAGTTAATTTTCTTATGATGGTATATTGGGAGATGATAAACTATTTATATCTTGGAGAATCATGGATATTTCTGTGATGATTGCCATGATAGAATATATTCATTATTCATTAGTTTTTTTTGGACTTATTTTCCAAATCGAGGCCTTAAGGTTGTAGCCTCGTCTCATCGAGGGAAAACGTCTTGAGTACACTTTTACCTTTTTCCAACATTGAGCCCGATGGTTAGTCTACCGCTTTTACATAACTAGCTCGTTTTCCACCCGTCGAGCCTTATTTTACTTCATCAAGAATCGGGTTTCATAGGTAAATCTTAGATGCATGTTTTGCTCCCAAAGGTAATCTTAAATAAGTAAATGGTAATAAGCCAAAACTTAAGCCAATGCATCCAAATCTAAGATAATTCCTAGCGGCAAAATGGCACTTTTCCCAACATTCATCCTGAGACGAGACGAGAAAATAATGCCAATCAAACCACCACTGTCAACTCTACCAATCCGTCCAGTGAGGGCCACCAGGGCAACGATGAAAAACAGAGGGAAGAGAGGGTCCCCTTGCTTAATACTTCTAAAACTCCGAAAAAAGCCCTCCCACGTCCAATTAATGAGGACAAAGAAACTAATTAATGACATAATTCTGAATCCAATGACTCCACCTAGACCCGAAGTTCATCCTATCTAGCAAGTCCATAAGAAAATTTCAATTACATGATCCTAGGCCTTCCAAATATCTAGCGTGCCGATATACCCAAAGCCCTGAGCAAGATTCCTGGCTTCTGAACAATCTTTAGCCCAGAGGGTGGGTTGGTGGGTGGATTGATGGATGGATGTTAAGCAAGGGGTAGTTGATAACCTCATTCTAGTGCTGCACCCCAAGACAGGCAGTAAAAAAATTATCAATTAGAATACTTGTCCTCTTGTCTATATCCCTCCTAGCAACAAACAATAATTACAGAAGTGCAGCTCAGCTCGTTCCAAACAGTGTGAATTCTTTATCACCAATATATTCGTTACGCATAGATTACAGCATGAAATGGAGAGCTCAAGCATAAATCAACCTGATATATAGGTTAACATGTACAAGAATGTGTATACTGAACAAATCTAAAACACACACACACACACACACACACACACAGAGAGAGAGAGAGAGAGAGAGAGAGAGAGAGAGAGAGACCTGAGCACGCAACAGGAGTGCATCAAGTAAGGCTGAGAATACAGAAAAAAACACATCTATGATTTTCCTATTTGCTTCAGTGTCCCCATCAAGTTCGAGAATATTGCTTGCAAGTGTACACCTGGATAAAATAAAAGTAAACAAGCTTAAAGTTATAAAGTTTTGAATAAAAACAAAACCAAGATTCTAAACATCAAACCAGGGGCGGCCCTGAGCATGTCTTTAGCGCGCGATCGCACAAGGCGCCATTGATCTATTTGTTATTACTTATGTGTTGAGGGCCAATTTTTTTTTATATCAATACAGATACAAGGGGTCTATTTTACAATTTTTGCAAAGGGCATTGTCATTTTTTTTCAATCTTAGGACCGGCCCTGCAACAAACTTACGTAGAACATGATAAAATATGAATCCAAACACAAGGTTAGTTATGTTTAATGATCCCATTAACAGCTCAAAAATTAAATATGTTAAGTAGTATTATGTCTTTTTTCCAAATCATGTGAATAAAAGACAAAGGTAACCTGAAATTCTTATAGAAAGACGTCCAAAGAGAAGCCAGTTGTAATCCTGTCTCTCCTCAAAAATTATATGGTTTCGTTCCAGCCATGCTAATGGAAAATAATCACGATAACATCCAAAGTCCTTTTTTCTTTTTAGACCCAAATTTCTCTCTTTCTCCACATCCTCAAAAAAACTTTACTACTCAAAAGTATCCATAATGGTACATTTTAGAGTCCCTTTGTTTCTTTTCAACCCAAAAGCGACCATCAACTCTTCCAACTAAAAATCCACACAACCTCCAGACAAAATTTAAACCACATCAACTACTTATAAAGCCTTAACAAAAGCTAGAAAAATTAAAGATTAAACAAGTGATCCGAACTTTCCCCTACTCTACACAATGCACACTAATGAGGAGATAAATACACCTTTGGTCTTCTCCTCTGGAGCACATCACAAGTACTCACTTTAAAATGATCTAACACCCAATAATTGAAGTAATTTCGATTCCCAAATCATTTTTAAAGATCTCATATAAAAATATAAATAAAAAATAAAAATAAGATAGTTAGAATGGGAACGTTAAAGAACAAACTCCGAAATTTTCTGATGGGAATCCGTTGTTATTTTTCTTTTATTTTTTTTATTTTTATTTTCTATTTTTAGTTCTTTTTAGGCTTTTTCTTTCCTTAATTAGTCTCTAAGCATGTTTGGGACTAATTAGGCATTCTTTTATTTTTAATTGGTCCTTTTAGTCATTTTCGCTAATTACTTGATTAGCAAGTAATCATTCCCATATAAATACCCCATATAATCTCATTTGTACTTACTTTTCGCATTCTTGAAATATAAGACAACTTTTCTCTAAAGTTAGGATTTGGTATTTCTTTTTAGCCATTGACGTGTAATTACGTCAGATTGGTATCAAAGCGGGTGTCGCTCCAAACATCGGTGTTAGTGTGTATCGGTGTGAGTAGATTATCAAAATCGTACTCTACTCTCTCGATGACTCTAAAGAAATCCAAACAACGACAGTAGGGGATTCAAAAATTGAAGAAAGGCGACCAAGAGTGGAGAAAAAACATTCAAGATCTCACCAAGAACGTTGAATGACGTGTAATTACGTCAAATTGGAATCAGAGCGGGTGTCGCTCCAAACATCGTTGTCAGTGTGTATCAGTGTGAGTAGATTATCAAAATCGTACTCTACTCTCTCGATGACTCTAAAGAAATCCAAACAACGACACTAGGGGATTCAAAAATTGAAGAAAGGCGATCAAGAGTGGAGAAAAAACATTCAAGATCTCACCAAGAACGTTGACTCTCACTTCCGCCTCATCACCATAAAACCCACCACCTTAAAAACCCAAATCTTGAACCCTAATTTCCCCAAAACCCAAATTCATTCCATAAACCCTCCATTCAAGATCCAAGACAACCCACTTCTAGGATTTCACCTACCATTTTACATTCCAAACCACAATTTATAAACTAGCCTTCAACCTTACAAAATTCCTCCACCACCACCCCAAACCAACGACCATTTTTCAAACTCCAAACACCAAAAAATTAAGTTTCCCCCCCGATTAACTCCCGAAGGTCAATTCAAGATTATCGGCAGCTTGTTCAAGATTGGTTGCTTCACCCAATCACACTTCCTCCCTTATTCATCCAATCGGGTCAAATCAAAGATAAAAAAAAAAAAAAAAAAAAAAAAAAAAAAAAAAAAAAACTCCCTAGTTGGTTGATTGCAAGAAAGATCAAAGCAACAAAATTGGGTTATGTATTGGGGATTTTTTTTGACATTTTTGTTGAGAATGGTTGGATGACTCGCACGCACTTTCGCGAGCCAAAAATATTTGATTTGGGAGATTCCATCCCAATCTTTGAGCAAGGGGATGATCTTGATGAGGTTAAATCGAAGTTTCTCGCTCTTGGCGTTGATTTAAAGATTGGAGGTGATGTGATTGATGGTGGATATGTGGACCCATTTTTTATCACATTTAATGTGACACCCCGCCTAATAAAATACCGGGTGATCAGTCATATATCAAATTAAACAGGAATCTCAAATGGTTTCATTCTCAGCATCACGGTCGAAAACCATTTAATTACTAATAACCTATTAGGCATGGCATCAAATTTTAAACTTTCTAACCTTTTTAACTAAAATACACGAGTAAAACCAACCATACAAAGGTATAAACAACTTAAGTGAATAAATAAATAATAACCGATAACTCTCGGTAAAACATATATACAACCATATCGAATAGGCGTAAAAGAAAAATGCCACAAATGAAATAAAAGACAACGGTTGGGCAATATGCCCGAATATTACAACGGTACCTCTTATCTAGATCACAAGGATAGAAGCGTTTAAACAATTTCCTGCCAACATCCACAGCTGCAGCAACAATGTTTGACCCGAAAGAATAATAATCATCCAGGCGTCCCTGTGTCTGGACACCTAAAAAGTATACAAAGGAGAAGAAAAAGAAAAATGGATACAGGTCCGAGCCCGGGTTTCGAAAAATATGTTAGCAAGTGCTTAACATAGTTTAATATTTAAAATATGATACTCTCCATTTGAAACTGGTGTCGCACTCACATGAGATACCCCTCACCTCTCATCTAACAGTGCACACCTAACACATGTATTTTAAAACACCTTAGTTAGCAACCTAGCCTAACTAGCACCTCGCATAACTCCCAAGTCACCATACGATAAAATGTACCCTGCGTAATATAAAATATTTAAAGCTATCGCCCGAGCTTATACATTATAATCTCTCACATATGATTTATCCTTACATTATGAATAATTTTCAATAGTTATTTACACTATTCACGTTTTAGTGTTATTAACCTCGTATATAATATCCTCATATTTATTTACGTATATCACCTATTTTATTCCGGATTTTATACTCCCGGAAGATCCAAAATTTATCTCACATTCCATTCTTTATTATGTCCGTATATATATGTTTCACATCTCATATAAATATATATATACAATTTACTATATCCATAATTATATATCACACACTATATAAGTATAATAACCATCCCTCAGAGCTATAACTCATTGGATGCAGTCTTTCAATGCTATCATCTTTCAAGAAATTACCCACACACCATCTTGGGTACCAGCGGTCAGACTCTCACACCGATATGGTAAAAACCAAATCACAACGTATGGGAAGCGGTCATAGTTCCTCACCGGAAATGAGAACGAAACATATCCACCACGTCTCCCCCCTGATAAAAATTACGCAATATAAAAAGGACGCTATGACCTGGGGACTATACGCTCCCTGATCCTCAAGGCAGGAGCCTCACCCACATCGCGCAACTTCCCGTGATAGCACTAGAGGGGTATGCTTCACATAAATATATCAATCACACAAATATATTTATAAACATATCATATATATACTGTCTCTATATAACCGTATATATATATATATATACACAATACAATCCGTCTAATCGTGCATATCTCTCGTAACATTAGCCTGTATTTCCAGAATATAAACATTCGATTTAATTCCATTAAGTATTCACTTATTCCAATTCCATAAGTATTCACTTACTTATAATATGAATATAACATTTCTTTCAAATTCAAAATATTAAGCTTATCACCACTAGCCCGTATCCCAATTCCATCTGAAATTCCCATTGGAATCCCAAGGGTCTTTATCCCATTAGACTCTTAAAAATCACAAAGTCTCACAACTTTAATTTCTAACAGATTAAACACCTTGCACTAAAACAATTATAACTCACTCTACAGATGTCCAATTGACTTCATTCAAAACTCATTAGAAAGCTAAGATCCATACCTTTCTTTTCATCTATATCCCATCATCTAATTCAAAGTACACTGAAAATGGCATGCATTTGAATTGACTCCAAAATTTGCGTAACTCGGCTATTCTGGCAGATTAAACACCATGCACTAAAACAGCTATAACTCACTCTCCAGAAGTCCAATTGACCTCATTCAAAACTCATTAGAAAGATAACTTCCATACATTTCTTTTCATCTATGGTTCATCATCTAATTCAAAGTACACAGAAAATGGCAAACGTTAGAAATGAGGCCAAAATTTAGAAATGAGGCCAAAATTCAAAGTACACAGAAAATGGCATACGTTAGAAATGACGCCAAAATTTAGATTCATTAATTTTTCATAATTCAATTTCAAGGTTTCTTTAATCCTCACAAGAACCATTCAAGCTCACATATTTTGTATGAATGAATCTTATATTTCTTTATCAAGATTCTATATATCATACGGGGTTAAACTTTTCAGATTTCATAAGGTATAAATATCACATCAAATTTCTATGAAATCATTTCACCAAAAAACCATTTTCAAACATGAATCCCCAACCCAAAAATTCATGTTTTTCACCAACTATAATATGAATTAAGACACATATAATATCAAAGCAAGATAAACACTTGCCTAAAATTGTAGATGATTTGATCTTCCTCCTTGTATGTTGAATGAAATCTGAAATTCCTTCTTGATTTCTTCCTCCATTTCTCTCCTCTTTCTTCTTCTCTCTTCTCTTCTTTCTCTCTTCTCTTCTTTCTCTCTTCTCTTTCTCTCTTAGGTTTGAGATTTGGGGATTATGGTTGCCCCTCATGTATTAAATCCCGAAATTGAGTGTTAGTCCAGAAACCCAAACACTACCCCTGGATACTTAATTTTGACTATTTCGACCCATTCCGGATCAACCGTGCACTCAAAATCACCATTAGAGTAACTTATCAAAAATTCATTTTTTTTTCTCAATACGACTCACACGGGCGTTCCGAAAAAGATACTATCACTCGTCATTTTTTTTTCTCACATACGACGTGATATAAAATAACACAACCTCATTTACCTATCCCATAAGTAAATATAGTACATATAAATATTAATTTGATTCTTTTCAAATAATATTTAATCTTATCATTTTATTTCTCAAACTATTAAATTACAAGCACTCGTGTAATTTAAATACCCATAAAAGTACGGGGTGTTAATATGCGCGGATTAATGGGTGTATGGGCGCCCTGGTGAGCTGAATTGAATCGTCCGAGAGAAGAGGACGTGGGAATGGATGTGTGGAATATATGCCTATGGAGCAGCTATAACAAAGCCGGAATGGTATGACGGATCGAATGTCGTGTGAAAATGACAATAATCCAAGTATATGTGTGCAAGGAGAACTATCACACCCGAGATGGGTTGAATGACTGGGGAAAGACATGTAAAGGATACCTCTTGATAAGAGAAACCCAACTATTTTGGGAAAGTGGAGCGGAGTCTTACTCAGTCAAATGCTAAGGTTGGCTCGCGCATAAGCAGAATATTGATTACTACCACATGAAAAGCTCCCAGAAAGTGCATAATTTTGGAGAAGATGCATGGGTCACAATTTTGGTACACCCCAGGGAAAGGGGAGTAAGATGTACCACGTAATGTGATATATTAAGCGTGTGGATTGGTGTTGAGTGAGACATAGTGAAGTTATCTCCAGGTGCACCACTCGCAGATGTAAAAAGGTTGGTTTGAGTCGATCGACCGAAAGTTATTAATAAATTAGTGATTCCAGTGATGCGATGGATAGGCAGACTAATATAGTTCATGGTTGGGCAAGAATGGAGTGAACCACAAACTGTTTTGTGCGGGTTATGAACCTCGAAAGAGTTACTTTGCCACGAATCGAAGTTTAAGGACTGACATGAGTGGTCAGGTGTTATCGCGGTTTCTCTCAAGAGGGGAGTTTTAGGCTTTGGTAAATAAGGGAAGCTGGCAGTTAGTGATGTGCGGCCTTTCATCAGTATTGAGATGATTGAGCCAGTGATGTGTAGGCTCGTCTTATTGGGATATTGATAGTAGAATCACAATGTGTTTGTGTACCATTATCAAGGTGAGACCTTGTGAACGACGAAGCATATCAGTATGAAATTATTTGAACAAACTTATCGTTAAGTTGGGGTTATAGTGAGTAGGCCTTTAGATAGGTGGGTACGACCATCGGGGGTATAGTGGAGGCACTGAAATATTTTCATGAATTAATTTCTGGTAGTAGAGGATGTCCTGTGGTTAAGGATCCAAAATAGTTGGTACCGGGAATATCCAAATTTCAGGGACGAAACTCCTTTGCAAGGGGAGAAGTATGTAACACCCCGTACTTTTATCGGTATTTAAATTACAACAGTGCTCGTAATTTAATAATTTGAGAAATAAAATGATAGGATTAAATTTTAATTGAAAAGAATCAAATTAATATTTATATGTACTATATTTACTTATGGGATAAGTAAATAAGGTTGTGTTATTTTATATCACGTCGTATGTGAGAAAAAAAAAACGAGTGATAGTACCTTATTCGGGACGCGCGTGAGTCGTGTTGAGAAAAAAAATGAATTTTTGATAAGTTACTCGAATGGTGATTTTGAGTGCACGGTTGATCCGGAATGGGTCGAAATAGTCAACATTAAGTATCCGGGGGTAGTGTTTGGGTTTCGGAAGCCTTTTAGACTAGTCGAGACTCACAATTGGGTACGCGAGTTATTTTACACTTGGACTAACACCCAATTTCGGGATTTAATACATGAGGGGCAGCCATAATCCCCAAATCTCTAACCTAAGAGAGAAAGAGAAGAGAGAAAGAAGAGAAGAAAGAAGAAGAAAGAGGAGAGAAATGGAGGAAGAAATCAAGAAGGAATTGCAGATTTCATTCAACATACAAGGAGGAAGATCAAATCATCTACAATTTTAGGCATGTGTTTATCTTGCTTTGATATTATATGTGTGTCTTAATTCATATTATAGTTGGTGAAACACATGAATTTTTGAGTTGGGGATTCATGTTTGAAAATGGATTTTTGGTGAAATGATTTCATAGAAATTGGATGTGATATTTATACCTTATGAAATCTGAAAATTTAACCCCGGATGATATATAGAATCTTGATAAAGAAATATAAGATTCATTCATACAAAATATGTGAGCTTGAATGGTTCTTGTGAGGATTAAAGAAACCTTGAAATTGAATTATGAAAAATTAATGAATCTAAATTTTGGCGTCATTTCAAACGTATGCCATTTTCTGTGTACTTTGAATTAGATGATGAACCATAGATGAAAAGAAATGTATGGAAGTTATCTTTCTAATGAGTTTTGAATGAGGTCAATTAGACTTCTGGAGAGTGAGTTATAGTTGTTTTAGTGCATGGTGTTTAATCTGCCAGAATAGCTGAGTTACGCAAATTTTGGAGTCAATTCAAATGCATGCCATTTTCAGTGTACTTTGAATTAGATGATGGGATATAGATGAAAAGAAAGGTATGGATCTTAGCTTTCTAATGAGTTTTGAATGAAGTCAATTGGACATCTGTAGAGTGAGTTATAATTGTTTTAGTGCAAGGTGTTTAATCTGTTAGAAATTAAAGTTGTGAGACTTTGTGATTTTTAAGAGTCTAATGGGATAAAGACCCTTGGGATTCCAATGGGAATTTCAGATGGAATTGGGATACGGGCTAGTGGTGATGAGCTTAATATTTTGAATTTGCCAGAAATGTTATATTCTTATTATAAGTGAATACTTATGGAATTGGAATAAGTAAGTGAATACTTAATGGAATTAAATCGAATGTTTATATTCGGGAAATACAGGCTAATGTTACGAGAGATATGCACGATTAGACGGATTGTATTGTATATATATATATATATATATATATATATATATATAGAGAGAGAGAGAGAGACAGTATATAGAGACAGTATATACGGGAGACAGTATATATATACGGTTATATAGAGACAGTATATAGAGACAGTATATACGGTTATATACGGTATATATATATATATATATATATATATATATATATATATATATATATAGAGAGAGAGAGAGAGAGAGAGAGAGACAGTATATAGAGACAGTATATACGGTTATATACGGTATATATATATATAGAGAGAGAGAGAGACAGTATATAGAGACAGTATATACGGTTATATACGGTATATATATATATATATATATATATATATATATATATATATATATATGTGTGATTGATATATTTATGTGAAGCATACCCCTCTAGTGCTATCATGGGAAGTTGCGCGATGTGGGTGAGGCCCCTGCCTTGAGGATCAGGGAGCGTATAGTCCCCAGGTCATAGCGTCCTTTTTATATTGCGTAATTTTTATCAGGGGGAGACGTGGTGGGTATGTTTCGTTCTCATTTCCGGTGAGGAACTATGACCGCTTCCCATACGTTGTGATTTGGTTTTTACCATGTCGGTGTGAGAGTCTGACCGCTGGTACCCAGGATGGTGTGTGAGTAATTTCCTGAAAGATGATAGCATTGAAAGACTGCATTCAATGAGTTATAGCTCTGAGGGATGGTTATTATACTTATATAGTGTGTGATATATAAGTATGGATATACTTGATGTGTATAGTAAATTGTATATATATATTTATATGAGATGTGAAACATATATATACGGACATAATAAAGAATGGAATGTGAGATAAATTTTGGATCTTTCGGGAGTATAAAATCCAAAATAAAATAGGTGATATACGTAAATAAATATGAGGATATTATATACGAGGTTAATAACACTAAAACGTGAATAGTGTAAATAACTATGGAAAGTTATTCATAATGTAAGGATGAATCATAAGCGAGAGATTATAATGTATAAGCTCGGGCAATAGCTTAGAATATTTTATATTACGCAGGGTACGTGTTAGCGTATGGTGACTTAGGAGTTATGCGAGGTGCTAGTTAGGCTAGGTAGCTAACTAAGGTGCTTTAAAATACATGTGTTAGGTGTGCACTGTTAGATGAGAGGTGAGGGGTATCTCATATAAGTGCGACACCAGTTTAAATATGGAGAGTATCATATTTTAACTATTAAAGTATGTTAATCACTTGCTAAAATATTTTTCAAAACTCGGGCTCTGACCCGTATCTATTTTTCTTTTTCTTCTCCTTAGTATATTTTTTAGGTGTCCAGACACAGGGACGCCTGGATGATTATTATTCTTTCGGGTCAAACATTGTTGCCGCAGCTGTGGATGTTGGCAGGAAATTGTTTAGACGCTTCTATCCTTGTGATCTAGATAAGAGGTATTGTTGTAATATTCGGGCATATTACCCAACTATTGTCAAAAAATTGGTGTGTGAGTAATTCCCACATATAATACCCATGTACTCCTCATTTGGAGATAGCTTTGATCTTGAATATAAGTAATTCCTAGTTTCTCTCTCTCTAAAAATTGGTGTTTTTTTAGTTCTTGGCCATTACGTGTAGTTTACGTCAAATTGGTATCAGAGTGGGTGTCCCTCCAATATTGTTGTATTGGTGTGTATTGGTGTTTATCAAATTCGTACGCTACTTTTTTAATGCCTCCGAAAAAATCCAAACAATAAGAAGAGATTCAAGAATTAAGAGAATGCAACCAAGAATTGATGCACAAGATGGATCGACAAATCCTAGAATTTAACAAGAAATTTAAGTCTTTATTCCACCAAAATGAGACTCTCTTCCATCTCCTCACCACAAAACAACCACATACCAAGGATGAACCACCTTCCCGGAGAAATGGAAAAGAACCAATGGACAACCAATCCAAACCCATTGAAGGAACCGAAAAATTGGTAGTACTAGAAAAACCCAAGCTACCCGCCTCTGCCAAGGGGGCCAGCCACCGCTCTGACCCCACCCCAAAGGTCAGATCCCTTCGACCAATCCAGATTTTCCAACACTCTCGATTGCGCCAACAGGTCGGAAGTCTTAGGCCATGACCGGATTCTTGAACCATTCAGCCCCGGCCCCAAAGCAGTGAAGGAACCTTGCGTCGAAGGGCGGAAAACAGGCCCACTTAGGCCAGAAGCCATATTTGAACCCATCGGCAGCAAAATCTATCCCGAACCTCCCACTCAAGCCCGTAATTATGAACCAATCAAAGAAACGATGTCTTCTGGCTCCCTCGAACGCGAAAAAAGCCCAAAACCCCTAAATCGCATGGAATTTCCTGATCCACCAAGAAATAAGGGCTTTTCCTTCCCTGAACGACATTTTCGACCCTCTTGGTTTGTCCAGAAATTCTGGACATCTCGGCTATCAAACCGAACCCTTTGGGCGACGACCAAACCCTGATCCCATCCGACCTTCTGGACTTTTTCTCCCTTTTGACCGCCACGGGCAACCTTACGACTCCGGTGGTTATTTTGATTTTTTTGGTTCCCAACACCTTGATCCACGTTTACACACTCACCCACCACCAAATATACCATCGTGCTCCCACACAATTTCTCACCATGATATATCCCAACTTCATTCCGACTCCTCTTCACCCTCCGATACCGGGCACACTCACCATAGCGTTTTGGATTGGATACCTCCACCCGACGCCCACCGCTTCACCCCATTACGGGACCGCCAGTGCTTTTATTGTGGACAGTGTGGCCACTTGATTAGCATGTGCCCCCATTACCATCGCGGCCCCCCAGCACCTCCTTTGGCCCAGCATGTTCATCCTCCACATCCACCACCTGACCAAATGCCGCCATTACTTGCTGATTATGACGCACATGTGTTGTGCCAGGTGATGTGATGGGCCTTGATGTTCATCAAGATGGAGCCCCTATTTATGGCGCTCAAGTTACTTTCTCGGAGTCCCGATGGGGATATACGCATCGATGTTCCTATGTATTACAAACAATTCTCCCTCGACGATATGATTGATTGGTTGACTTCTATGGAGACGGTTTTTATTACAAGAGAGTTCAGGGCCGCTCTTGTGTTTTCCTTACGGACACCAAATTTCAAGGATTCGTCCGAGTTTGGTGAAACGATCATTATTATCGTCGGACAGCTGCAGGACTTCCTACTATCCAGACATGGCCCGAGCTAAAGGCCGCTCTTCAGACTTTATTCATACCATCGACATATGAGCGCGACCTATTTAGAGATAGCTTTGATCTTGAATATAAGAAATTCTAAGTTTCTCTCTCTATAAATTGTTGTTTGTTTAGTTTTTAGCCATTAATGTGTAGTTTACATCAATAAAACTATAACATTCACCGTATATCAAATTATTTGAACTTGGAACAAAATATCTTATCAAAATATAATATCACATAATGCTGTCCAAAAATGGAAGAGACAAGGATTAGGAGGGAAAAGAATCTCCATAAATCTAGTCTCATCCATGAAGATCAAACATCCTCTTCCATTTATATACATTAAAATCCACAATTAGTCACTAATATGTAATTATTTAGAGATTTTAAGTAATTAAAAAAAATAGTACATTAGCAATATGCCAAGTCCGTCGCGCTTCAATATAACCAATTGCTCAATGCAATGTATATTAAATGATGGTTTGAATGTATCTGATTGGTCCATCAGAACATAATCCTCTGTGGTACTTTATCATGAGAGCATATTTGGGTTGTGAAAGGATAATGGGTGGGACTACAAAAAATGAGTCTTTAGTACATGGAAATTTATCTCTTATGGGAGTCATTTGCAACATATCTTCTTTGAAATTAGAAATGTGCTTCGCATTTGATTTCGGAACGACTCTTCTTTCCATCATTATATTTATATCTATTGTCCATTAATCATTTGCCCGTCATTCTTTATCATCTTAGAATTCCTCTTATATGGCATCTTGGAATCTCTATTTTAGCAAGATTTTGAATGATAATATTGCTTTGGAACTTACTTTCCTATTCCGTGGAATCGAGGGAATCTATTTGCACCTAAGGTATAGCAGTTTTGGATGGGAATCGTATAACTAATTCGTTTTGGTTGATCCTCTTTCCAAATATCCTTTTAATATACAATATGCACCATTTCAGGTGATACGAAGTGTCGTTATACCTTCAAAGGTGCGGGTTTTTGTATGGCTATGGTACATGGTAAAGTAAATAGTTGTGACTTGATACAAAGTAGGAGGCCAAAGATGGATTTTTTGGCAATTGTGCATTCTATGCAAAACACGTAAAGAGAAACTTTATCATCTCCCCGTTGTTCACTAACATCATTTTTGTAGAACGAAGCATTTAAAAACCTGGAAACTGGATTACCTAAAGGAGCGAATGGAAATGATCAGCATAAAAGAAAAAATCATACTTCAAATGCTATACTTGTAATTACCTATAAATAATGGTGCCTCGAGGGTTTCGGGCATGTGCAAATTGATGTAGTCGACCTCTGTCAAATTGAGGTAAACTACACGCTAAAGGCTCAAAACAAAACAAGTACAAATTCTAAAGAGACAATCAAAGAATATCATATATTCAAAAACGGAGATGTCTCCTCATATGAGGAGTACATGGGTATTTATATGTGGGATATTACTTGCTAACCAAGTAATTACCGAAATGACTAAAAAGGATAAGTACTAACAAAAGTATACCTAATTAATCCCAAACATGCTTGGAGGCCAATTAAAAGAGATAAACGAAAATAAAAGAGCTAAAATAAAAGGAAAATTAATATGAGATCCTATTCCCATCACTCTCCTTCCTTCAAAAAAGAATTCATCCACGAACTCAAGAGAGGGATGCCCACTGAGTTAGCCTCGAAATGGTAATCAATGCATGGCGAGGAGGCTCCTCAGACTCATCACTAAAAGGGCATGGCGACGTGGAAGAGAGCAGTTTAAAGTTCGATGCCCGGCGTTCCCACAATTGCAGCACCTGAATGTGGGAGGGCCCGAATGTGGCGCCGCAATAGAGGTGACTAGGGTAGTAGAGTACAAGGAGCCGATACTTACTGGAGGAAGAGCAGTATCAGAAATCGACAGAGGTGGAGCTCGGGAGGACGGTGGAACTGCTGGTGCCATGTGGTAAGCCACTACCTTGGTAGCATACTCAATCGCCTTCAAAAAGGTCAGTATCTCTCATAATCTAAGATCGCACTGAATGTAAGGTTGTAGGCCCAAAATATAACGGCTCATCCACTGATCCTCTGTCTCGAGAAGACGAGCCATGATGCAAAGAAGCTAGAACTGCTCAGTATACTCCACCACAATAGAGGTATCCTGTCGGCAGGGGACTAGGTGCGAGCAAAAAGAGCGTGCTCATATGTTCGCGGGATGAATGAAGTCTGAAAAGCGACCTTCAGCTCTGGCCATATCTGGATAGGGGGAGCCCAGCTGCTATCCAACGATAGCAAATATCATTCCACCAAACTCGAGCGAAACGCTTGAATTTGGTGGCGGCAAGAAGAACACAAGAGCGGCCCTTAACCCTTTTAATCAAAGATTGTCTCCATGGCAGCTAACCAGTCAATTATGGCATCGGGGGAGAATCATTCGTCGAACATCGGAACATGATGCGTATATCTCCGTGGAGACTTCGAGAAAGCAGGTGGAGTGCCATTGATAAGGGGTCTCCATCCTGATGTGCATCTAGGCCCATCACATCACCTAGCACAGATACAGCATAATCAACAGGCAAGGGCGGTATCTAGGCAGGTGGTGGATGAAGAGGAGGGACATGGAGGGTTACTGGACGTGTTGGAGAACCGCGGGGGTAATGAGGACACGTGTCAATCCAATGGCCTCGCTCACCACAATAAAAGCACTGGCGAGTGATCTCGTAATAGTACGAAGCGAAGAGCACCAGGTGAAGGTGGGGGTATCCACTCCAAAACGCTGCGGTTGGTATTCCCCAGCGTCGGAGGATGAAGAAGAATCGGTGCAAGTAGAGGGAGGTCATGATAAGAAGGTGTATAATGTGATGGGGGAGGTGCGCAGGTGCACAAATGCGGACGCCGGAATCATAAGGTTGTCCGTGGTGGTCTAAAGGGGCAGGAAGCTCGAAAAACCTAAGGGAGTTGGGTCGACCTAGGGATTCGAGTTCAAAAGTTCTGGATATGCGCCGAGGAGGCTGTAATTTCCGATTTTTCGAAAAGTTCGATTTTTACCGGCTGAGGCGTGGTGTTCAGGTATTCCGGCGGGTTAAACGGGAAAACCAGGTTTTCGGGGTGGGTCGGAGATTCCAAGATTTTTGGGAAGTTCGGGTCTTCTGATGGGAGAGGGCACTGTTCTAAAAAACCCGTCTCGGCTCCGCCTAGGCTTAAGGCTTGGGAGAAACGCCTCGCCTTACGCTTTTCACGCCTTATTCTTGGTAAAACCCTTAAGGCGCACTTTTTTCTAAAAACAACAATGATTTAGTGAAACGATGTCGCCTTTTAAAGAATTTGTTTACAAATCGGACCATTATCTCATCCAAAATAATCAAATAGTATTTTAATTTGCATATATTCAAACATATTTTTATGATATGCGCAATTTTTGTATTTTAATAGCCTTATTATGGTTAAAAAATATAATAGCCTTTTCACGCCTTTTTACGCCTAGCCCCCCTAGGCTTCTAAGGCTTAAGGCTTGGCCTCCACGCCTCAATCACGCCCCGCGTTTTTTAGAACCTTGGGAGAGGGTAGGCCCGAAAACTCTTATTTTCCGAGAAATTCAGCATTCCAGGTATGCTGAGGGGTTCAGAACTTGATTCACGACTGAGGTATTCGGGATTTTTCGAGGAGGGCCGGAGGTCAGGAATCCCGAAAGGTTGAAGAATTCGGGTTTTGCCGCAGGTTTCAGAAATCCCATATGAGGTCGGAGGGTCGGTTGTCACCCAATTCGGATCGTCCTCGTTGTCGACCGAGGACGCGGCAGCATGATTTCAGCCAAAGGTTTCGGATCTGCCGCTAGGTCCGAGGAGGCCTGTTGTATTGTTGTCGGCGGGTTGTTGAACCTAGTACTCAAGTCGGTGGGTCGGCGGGTTTGTCAAGAGGTTCAAAAATTTTTACGGGTTCCGGTGGGTTATTTGCGGTGGTGGGGTGGTGAAATTTTTTAGAAGAGGTGCAAGATGGTATCAATTTTCTTCTCGATTTCATCATATTTTTGTCTCAATTCTCGATTGTTTTCTCTCAATTCATGATTGTTTTGTCTCAATTCATGATTAATCTCTTCATATTTTTGTCTCAATTCTTGATTGTTTTCTCTCAATTCATGATTAATCTCTTCTTGATATCGATTCGATTTTTTCAGGGCCAGTGAGAACGTAGTGTACGATTTGTTGGTAATCTATACACCAATCGGGGGAACAACACCTCACTCTGATACCAATTTAATGCAAGCTACACATCAAAGGCTCAAAACAAAACAAATACAAATTCTAAAGAGAGAATCAAAGAATGTCTTATATTCAAAAATGGAGAAGTATCCTCAAATCAGGAGTACATGGGTATTTATACGTGGGATATTACTTGCTAACCAAGTAATAATGTATGACTTAAAAGGATAAGTATTAACAAAAGTATACCTAATTAGACCCAAACATGCTTGGACACCAATTAAAAGAGAGAAGAAAAAATAAAAGGAAAACTAATATGAGACCCTATTCCCAAAACAAATTGTACGATCTTTCTCTCTTCAATAAAGAATAACTATCCTCGTAGACATAGGCACGTTGTCGAACCATATTCATCTTATGATCCTTTTGGATGTGGATTGTTTTTTTACTCTTGCATTGTTTCGTTTGTCTGATTGTTACACGTATTACCGTAATTATTACCACATACATTTATATATTCTGAATATAGTATGGTGGTTGATGATACGGTTCTTTTGTCATGACTTATGATAAAATAATACCCTTTATTTTCTTATCATGGGATATTGGGAGATAATAAACCATATAGGTCTTGCAGACTTTGATTATGGATCTTTTTGCAATGATTGTGATGATAGATTATTTTTATTGTTATTAGAATGTTTTTTATCAATCTTTCGAAAGCGCTAACTAGCAAGAAAACAGATGTGTTAACGCGCAACGGCTTTCACGCAGCTCGTTTCTTCATATATATTTTTCCCAAATCGAGGCTCAAGCCTCGCTCCACCTCGGATTACAGCCTCGTCTTGCGGAAAACGCCCCAGTCCACTTTTAGCCTTTTCACACATTAAAGTCATCGAATCAATTGAGGGAGGCAAAGGGTGAGCAAGGTGAAGGTGGCGCTCTTCGTCATCAATTGTAGCAAAAGCCTCTGTCAAAAAAGGGATAAAAGATGTGTTTAGGATATTCATAAAGTCAACCTCAGATCATATACCCATTCAAAAACTGATGTGTTGCCGATCAAGTTGCTTTACCAAAAGCGACACCACCTAAAGTGGAAAATCGTTGAGAGGTTCATATTGGGCTAGATCCTCCCATGGAGACTGCAATTAACCAAAGTAATCCTTAGGTTCAGGGCCTTCTGAGAAGCACGAGAGACATCATGATACAACTCAGCGACGGGAATCTTTATGTGCATGCGCATACATCCTGTTCAAGGCCATTCAAAGGCTATGCATTGAATCATAAAACATCTTAAAGCTGTAGATTCTTTCCACTTAAGCAAACTTTCATACGTAGTCGATTTACACTCGGTCCCCAATAACGAACCAAATTTCCCTTTTCTCACCAATGTAGAGGCGAAGAGAAAAAGACCATGAGGCCAAATTGTGGCCATTCACCAGTAACCCGTAAAGCTCGAATATTATGCGCCAAAGATAAGAAATCATTTCCACCGCCCGAATCACCCACAATAGCGAAAATAGCATACACTGATTCAACACAGATCTAAAAAATACGTTCGGAGCGAAGAACAAAGAACAAGAGGCGAGAAATCAACAAATAATCAGCATAAGACATGGAAAATCACCAAATAACGCCGTTGGACAAACCAGGAGAACAGTAACTCCATAATGCATCAAATTTGGAATGAAGCCCTAGAAAGAGTACATGGGGGATCCATAAAAAGCACCTATTAGAACCCTAAGTTAGGATTCGTGACTCCACTGTGGAGAGAGAGAGAGAGAGAGAGAGAGAGAGGGGGGGGGGGGGGGGGAGAACAGCTGCTGGTTGCCCCTAGGGAACATCGTGCAATCTAGTGCTAGGCCCTACGCTGCACGATGAGCCAAGAGAGAGGGAGAGAGTTCGTAGAAAGGGAAATTAGGGTTAGACTTTGGTTGAAGAATTTCGTGAGGGCTTCCCAGTTATTATATTGATACCCACTAAGGGATATTTCAATTCTGGAAAGTTTAAGAGAATTAAAAGAAGAAAAAAGTAAAGGACTGCACATTAATGCCCAAAACAAGGTGGGTCCACCATAAAGGAAAAATATTAGAATGATCAAAATAGAAAAGGAATCCAAATTTGTCCTCTTTTTTGTGCCCATGTGTACTTCTTATACTCATTAATAATAAATGTGTTTTTCTTATCAAAAAAAGACAATTTTTTTACCAAAAAAAAAAAGATGGAGAAATTCAGGAATGAGTGGGAAAAAATATTTTCAGAAGTTATTAAATGATAACCATTTTGGAACTAAGCTGCATAAGAACTAAGTTTGGGGAATTAGAATAAAACATCTATTTTTTAATAAAAAAAAAATTGCCAAAATCACGGTGTTAAAGGTAAATAACGCACTAAATCATTCGAAAATGGGAATGAATTTTAAGCAGATTACATTTTCTTGTTTGGCATTGAATTGGAATGGTTGAATTTTGTAATTCTTAATGAATTGGGTCAAAGTCCATAAAGAGGTTCCTAATTGTAATGGTGGACATTTTGTCCCCAACATCATGTAACTTAGTTTTTTATCAGTAACGCATTGTTTTATCTCCAATAAAAAAAATGATCTTAATTTATTTATTTCAATTTGACAATTTCATGGAACTTATCATAATAGAAAAAGGAAAAAGTAAGGAATGCACGGAACTATCACACACAACTAACTTCCCTAACCATTTACAAAGAAAAAGGAAAGAAATGAAGGGGGAAAACAGAATATGTAACATGAAAATATATGTACCAGAATTGCAATGTTGAGTCTGCAATCTCCCAGTCTGCACTTGAAAAAGCGACACAACTGCAAGCATCGTAGACATATTTTTTTATCGGAAACAGGAATCATTTCATTAATGAAGCAAACGTATAAGAGCAGACTAGCGATCCTCAAAATATATACAAAACAAAGTGCTGTACTACAGAAGAAAATAAAAATTAGATAAAATAAAAAAAAGAGAAAAAACAAGAAGATGCCTCTGAAACGAGAAGATTCCACTCACAATCAGTGGCGGGGGGGCTGTGTATGTGGCGTGGTTGTTGTTGTTGTTGTTGGGGGGGGGGAGTGCCCCACCCAGAAATTTGGGAATTATTTTTTTTATTATTTCAGGGTTAATATCAAATTAAAAAAAAAATAGGGTCACAAATCTAATTACTTAAACTTAAAATCTAACCTACACTATCATATTCTATATCTCCTCTCCTCCCCTTTACAAAGAAATACTCATTTCTCTTGGATAAAAAAATAAAATAAGAAAAAAACTCCTCTGGATAAGGTAAGTGGCCGGCGGCCCTGCTTCCCGTCGCTGCCCTACTCCACTGCTGACCGGCGCCTTCTCCGCTGCCCTCCTCCACTGGCAGCCTGCTTTCCCTTCCTCCACTGTGTAAGGTAAGTGGTTAGCTTAGTAACTTAGTTTAGATTCAAAAACAAATTCCTGTTTTAAGTTGTTTACAGACCTAATATTGTTTATAAATTCTTGTTTGTTTCCCTTCCATTAAGTAATTGTTATGATTCAAAAACAAATTCTTGTTTACAAACCTAATGTTTCTATTTTTTTATGAGTAATTGAGTTTATGATTTAATGTTTATTTGTTATGATTTTTTTTTTTTTTAGGGATTTGCAATTTGTGGCGGAGGTTTTCAACATTGGACATTTTTTCTTTGATTGAATTGGAGTTATTGAAGTATTTTTATTAACTCTTACATCTTATTTAAACTTGAAATTTGTATATTTTTTTATGATTTAATTTTTCGTGAGCTAGAATAATAGATATAAATTTAAGTATTCGATGTTGTTTTATTTGAGTTATAATTGTCTAAAAATACAAATTATCAATTAAATATTTGTAAAAACGTAAAAATAACCCTAAATTTTTTTTCCCCGTCATTGGGTTGTGCCCCACTCAAGCTAAACTCCTGGCTCCACCACTAAACACAATTATGAACAAGCATCTAGCAAAAAAGAACCTGAGATCCTATCACATTGCAATTTCTGCATCCAACCCATCCATATTGGCCGCAGCAACAAACTAATCACGAGCCTGTCTTCATACCACCAGTATCAGCGATTCAGCATGAAACATGTCCAAAGGCTAGTATGTGGTGCTGGTACAGGGTACGATGCTTTAACCGGTACATCATACAGTGGCGTATGCTTATAGTTGATTCAATACTTCAGATTATGGGGCACGTTAGAACTCTTATTTGGGTTCTAAGAATATTATAATCATATATATTGTCAAAAATCTTGTACTCTACCAACATGGAAGGTTTTACAATGAATGTATGTAGTGTATGGGTGGGTGGGTATATAAGTATTTTGATCATGGTTCAAAATATCAGTTGCGGTCTATGTCAGATGCCCAATGTTCAGCTCGGTTAGGGTATCGAGCGATACACAAAGATACGCCACTTAAAGACCACAAAAAAATCCAAAAAATATATATAAAAAATTAAAAATAATATTAATATTGTGGACCAATTAGACAAGTTCAAAACCAACATTAAATATGCATAACATTGTCTAATGACTCCAATTTGATTATACTTGCGCATGTTGAACTTGTAAGCTTCAAAATTCCATAATAAATCAATAGTAAGTTAGAATAATTATGTAATAACCCGTATTTTAATAACTTTTAAAATGAGATAAATTAAAAGTAAATGGGTTAAATCAATGGGAATTAATTGAAATTATTTATGTGAAAATAATAGGAATTAATCCGGATTGAACATTACTAGAATAAAGTAATATGTGATTGATATTAAATATTACTTAGTGATTAAAAGTAATATATGATTATGATTTTATAAAATTGTCGGGATTTATAAAAACGACAATTATGGTACTTAAATCCGGACGCGCGTGTGAGTCGTGTAGGGACTATAATTGAATGGAATGAAAAGTAAATTATGTTTATGTCATCTGAATGGTCGTTTCGAGTGCGCCAAAGTGTCCGGAGGGGTTTAAATAGTCGGAAAAGTCTACCCGAGGGTTTGATTTGGGTCTCGAGTCAATCTGGAACCGAATAGACACCTTAAAGAGGTATTTTGGTTATTTTACTTGGGAGATGAATAGTACTTACGAAATTTGGGTATCTTTATATAAGTTAAGAGATATGTTAGCCAAAGGTTTATTCACTAAAACTCTAAGAGACATCCATTGAGGAAAGGGAAAGATTTCTCTAGGAGAGGAAGGGTTGTTCTAGGAAAACCAAGGGACAAAGGCACCTTGCACCACCACCGCCGCCACCGGAGAGTGACCAAAAAAGAGAGGAACACCATAGCATCATCTTCTCCAAAGGCTCAGACCTACGAAATCAAATGCAAGTGTTTTAACTCTTGCAATCTATAGCATGTATGTTGTCCATGGTAGATAGAAAAAGATTTTTTTTTTAAGTTTTATAAATCAAAGATGAATTTTGATGATTTTGATTTAATCCTTGAAATGGAAACCATGTAGGCTTAATCCCTTGTTGATATTAGAATTAACATCACGAAACTGGGGTTATTTGATGAAGAAATTTGGGGTTTATACGTGTTCTTGAGTAAGATTGATAAAATGCAGATTTTCTGAATTAAAATGGGATTAGCATGATTAATCGAAATTCCATGATGATTTGATATGATTTGATGTTATAAATCATGTACATAGTTGGGTATATCATTTGGGATGAATTATAAGGAGTTTGGGATCATTTGGTAGAGGTTTTGAGGATGAATTATGTTACAACCCATAGGTAGAAATATGTAGAAAAATGACGAACATTGTCTGATAATTTTAGGACTGTTTTAAGCGGAAAATGGTAGTGTGCTCGAGAGTTCTTGTGCCTCGGAACATAAGACTTAGGTTGGATTGCCATGTGTGAAGACAATGGTATTGAACGGTCATTTAGGTGCGTAGGTATGTGCGTAGCCCAAAGGCTTAGGACTATGTTTGCCTCCAATATTTGTGTTTGTTATTTATGGTTCGAGGGATATACCGAACTAACAGTCCTTTGTACAGTGACGAGATGTACCCGGACATGATAGCAGAGTATGCATGCACCGCAGCTGAGTCTCGGGTGCAATGTTGTATATATATAATAGAGTGAATGTATATATATACTTGTGATATTATCTACTGTATGAATTAAGTAGACATGAATAATAATGAAATCTGAAATGAATTAAGTTGGTGAACACTTAATTATATTAAATTGAAAAAGTGCTTATCCATGTTAAAGAGAAATTATATATATATATATATATATATATATATATATATATATATATTGCGAAAGAAATATGTGGGAACGATATTGAGCTATGTTTAGATGTTAGACTGGAAAGAACTAGTTAGCATGGGAATAGTAACTAGTATGGTTTGAAGGTACGTTAGGCGTGCACACTAGATGAGAGGTGAGAATCTCAACAGAGAGTTAAAGAATCTAACATGTACGTAATAATTGCTTAATTGCACTTGTTAATCACTTGTATTTTTATAAATATTTTACCATTGGGCTCTGACAAGTTTTCTTGCATATTATCGCCTCCCTTGTATTTTCTATATTAGGTGTCCAGTCACAAGAACGCCAGGCATAGAGGATTGGATACTTGACGTACTATAGATGTTATGGAGTTGCAGGCTTTGTTTAGACGTTTTCATTCTCTTGATTCATACATCCGTAGTAGTTAGTTCATGTAGGGCATGTCACCCAAGGATTCTAGTTATTTCGATTCTATCTCAGACAGTGGTATTACTCATGTCAGTTTTAATACATTCAGTTTATTTGATTTGTTGTATTGAGATATTTAAACTGGGGTGTTTATTCCAGTTACATTTAATTCAGTTACATTTAATTCAGTTGTGATGTTACTTATCTATTATGCATTGTTGCGGAATTGATTACATGAAATTGTTTGTAATGGTAAAATGAGATTGTATTAAATTAAAATTTAAAAGTTTTAACACCGGCTTAATTGAGTATTAGGTGATTAACAAAATGAAAATATTTTTCGACAGTGATGCTAAGAATGAACCAACTGTATAATCTGATTTAATTGGATATAAGAGTAATCACCCAATATTTAATTGAGCGGGGCGTTACAAATTAACGACACATAAAACTTTATAAAGAAGATAAACGTAAATGATTAGTACCACTTTATTATATAGATTAGTTCAATTTTTTTTATCAAAATTAGCCAATTTCTTTGATAATTTTGTTAAAAATCATCACCAATTTGAAAAAAACAAATAATAATAATGATGATAATTTTGTTAAAAATCAATACCGTTGTTTTTTAATTTTGTACCAGTTTATTGAAAATTTTGTTAAAATCAGTACTAACTTTTTGTCGATGCATATCGGACTTGTCAACTTCAATAACTCAGCAATTGGCAAAACAATCTAGTGATACGTAGGCAAAACAATCTGACGGTAAGCAAGTAAAACAATCTGATGATGCATAAAACTTCAGAAAGAAAGTTATATAATAAAACAAAGTTAGAAACTACAGTTTTGAACCAGTTTAAATGATACATCTCTTAAAATATACATTAAGTAAATTACTTAATAGAAATTTTTAATAAATTTTGAGGAAAAATCACAATATTTTTAGGATAGATAAATAATAATGCAATTTAATACATAAATATTTGTTCATTCTAATGCATACATAATTACAATTTAAAATAATAATAATTAAACGGTTTAAACTAAGCATTCAAACTCAAAACTTTAACTCACCTCTGATCTTATCCAAACCCGTGGCCACAAAACCCTCATTATCCTATCTCTCTCTTGCCGAAACCCTAGCAGCAAACACTAGTAGCCAAAACTCCAAACCCTAGTATCTGAAACCACCGGCGCCAGTCGCACCCCTCGCCAGCCTGAGAGATCTCAAATAGGATTCAGCTAGAGCTCAAAGCTAAAAAGTATGTAAATTCTGCAAATCCGTGAGGTCATGGGGTTCAACCATAATACTTACATGTAAATTCTGCAAATCAGTGAGGCCATGGGGTTCAACCATAATACTTGCTTCAAGACAACTGTAGCAGTGAGAATCTACTGCAAAATTTTATGTTTATCCCTCTCTGTCAGTCTCTGTTAAACTCGTTCCGACTAGCCCGATATTTTGCCGAGTTGTCAATTTCTCGACAGAGTTAAAACAATATCTCGCCAAGTTACTTGTTTTTAGGCATTTCTTTGATACGAGCCTTAATACCAGAACGTATGACTTTTTTCCATTTATTCTATTATTAAGATAATATCTCTATTATTCAGATATTTAGACCATTGTGTCTATCAATTTGTCACTAACAACAACTAATATAATAAATCTTAAAATTTGGAATGCAACTTTTGGAGATATGGACCGCGAACTCACCATATTTCAGGTTATGCGACACGGATGTTTCGGGAGGCGTAGTGACCCCGGTATTTATAAGTGAAAGAATAATGAAAGGTCTTCTCCTTCAAGAATATCACAAGTATTGACCTTCTCATGCGCTATAAGCCAAGCGAGATTATCACAAGTATTGACCTTCTCATACGCTACAAAGCCAAGCACACAATGAATTCCAGCTGCCCAATTCACATTTGAAAGTGCAAAAAGAGTAAAAAAAAAATCATCACTTAATATTGACAATAAACTTTCGCGGAAAAACTTGCATAATCACCTCCACTTCCTTTTTGTCTCCCACCCCAAGATGAAAATAAACAGGATCAATGAGACCTGACGAAGAGATGATTTCTAAGATATTAAATCAACGAGACCCAGCAAAGATAATAAAATCCAAAGAAGCTAGAGAATCAATGTGTTTCTTTTATTCAAAAAGAGACCATATAACAGAAGGAAAAGAGATTGAAAAGAGGATTCCCCGCTCCAAGCGTCCTCCCAAAAACGAATGAGTCACATCCCCCACATCCAAAGAAACACACCTGAGAAAAGTCTCGATGCACATGGAGATAAACTTCGAAGGACTTCCCAAGGTACCCCTCTCAACTTTTTTGGAATCCCACCCATCTGCGTTTTACCCATATTTTTGTTCAATAATAGTGCAACAATGGGAATCTTTCTCCTTAGGGAATCCCCATACCATTTTCTAGTAAAGCCTTATTTCTAAGAATTAAATTGCCAACTTCAAAACCCCCCTTTATTAGTAGGTCTTATCACCACCATCCATTCAACCAAATGACAACCAACCTTTATTTTTTTCAACTATGTTATCAATTTTCACCGGATGTTTAGGAGCTCATCCCCTCCCACCCGCCCCCGGCGACATGCATCCTTCCTCCACCCGTTAGATCTCTTATTCATTTTGTTCAGCACAGAGGCATAAAAGCTAAAAGGTATTCTCGAATTCTAATTTGAACATGAACATCAATCCCATCTTTTTTCTTGTCCTTGCAATCCTCCACAAATTCATTAGCAATCAACATTAGATCAAAAAATTATCTCCTCATCGCAAAAGCACCTTGTGAACCCAAGATGTCCCTAAACAAACATCTAACCTGAAAATGCTTCAGACAGAAAATTACCTCTGCATAGTTTGGGTAGCAGGAAAAGAAAATAAGCACCACACTTAGGAATGTCATAGAAACATATCATGCAAATCTTCTTGAGAAGAAAATTATCTAGAAAAGGCATGACAGTATAAAATCTGACCTCAGGAGTGCATCAGCCAATGCAAGTGCTTCAGAACTTGCTTCTACAATCAGAGGTGGCGCCTAGTGTACAATAAACAAATACAAGAAGTAATGAAAATAAAACTCTACATGATATTGAAGTAAGATCCTTTGATTGCTGTTATCAACAAGGCAATAAAAACATAAGGGTTTTTTTTACTATAATACTAATTGTAGTATTAGACTTCAATACATTATTCAAAAGTTAGACTTTGCCCAAAATTTTTAGAAAGATAGTTAACCTTATCCGGCACATGGCATTTTAAGTTAAAAATATTTCAAAAGCCCCAAAAGACTAAATAAAAAAATATTGATAGGAAAAAATAGGTTCTTTCTCACCTCAACTGAATACCAATCGCACAACCGAAAACCAAATCAAAATTCGAACCAAAGTGTGATTTCAAAGTTATAGGGTTTCGAATTTGCTTTCAAAATGAAATTTCCAGGGTTTTGAAATTCAGCTCAAATTCATTCTCAGTTTTGGTTTCGAATTTGAAGGATTAATTGCAAATTTGATTTTGAATTTGAAGGATTAATTGCAAATTTAAGTTCATATTTCAAGGGTTTATTTCATATTCTTCTCAGTTCTGATTTTTGTTTAAATGAATTGAATCTAGTTTCTTTTTCAATTTGAGGAGCATTTTGTTGAAGGTGGTGGTGACAGTAGGTTTTTAATTTTACTTCATTTATTTTTTAGAGTTTTGAATTATTTCCAACTTAAAATGCATTTTTTTGGTTTCTCATTTTTCCATATTGGGTGTGGGTGTGTGTGGATGGGGGGGAATTGTTTTTACCTGAAAATGCCACATGGCTGTTAAGATTACCTGTTTTTCTAACGATTTTGGTACGTGAAGTTGAATTTAGATACTTACAATTAATGTATTAAAACCTATAAACACTTAATGAAGTATTTAAGTCATAAAAACCCAAAACTTAATTATATAAAAATACCCGCTTCCTTTATAAGTAATAACCTTAGGGAAGATCTAATTGTAAAAGGATAAAAAAATGGTACTTAAAGTTGAATTTAGATACTTACAGCCTGACCAATCTCTGACATCAAGCATGCAAGACCGCTGATTACTTTCTCATCTCCGTTATTAAGAGCTGGAAGAAGTAGTTCTTTAAGAAATCTTACTCTGCACAATAAAACTTGTGGGAGCCCCTGTGAAAGCAAGAGGAAACATTGTCAGGCAAGACCATCTACAAAATGCAGTGTATAAACCAAGCATTACCCCCCACCACTCCTCCCCAACACACCCACACAATAAAACTCATGTGATGCGCATGATCACATCCTGTGGTTGTGGTTGTGGATGTGTGTGTGCACGGTAGAGAGAGAGAGGGGAGGGGGGGGGAGAACTAATCCCATTAAATACCAAAATATTTACGTTTCTAATAATGACAAACAACTAGGGGTGGTAAACGGACGGATACGGATCGGATACCATATTTTCCATATCCGTATCTGCTATCTGAATATACTATCTGTATCCATATCCGTATCCGCCCGGATAGTTAAAATAACTATCCATATCCGTATCCGCTCGGATACCTCGGATTCGGATAATATCCGTATCCGTTTACATTATTTAACCATCGCAAAAAATAACAATTAAAATATCCAATCCAATGAAATCCAAATAAATATATAACAAAATTACTGCCTCTTAATATCAACAATTATGGATTCCATAATAATAATATCATTCCATAATGATAATATGGCTTAAAGTCATCCATAGTTTACAACCATATAAGTTTAAAGCCATCCAGAAAAAAATAACAGTCGCATTCCTTGACAGTAGAAATAAATATGCACCTTTTAAATTAATCAAATTTATTGATCATATTTATTGATAATGATAACCTCATGGACCTTTTGTCTTCAAAACATACTAATATTTTTATTTTAATAAGTATACATTTTTATTTTGTATATAATATACATGTTGTTAACTTCAGTTCTCATCACAATCAAAACCATCTCTTGACTTTTCTATTTCTCTCTTACATTATATTATGTTTCTCTCTTATATTCTTTTTTGTTTCTCTCTTACATTTATTTATAATTAAGAAAACTAACGAACAACCACATGAGAGTTTCTTTTCTCTTCTTTTGTACGAAAGAGAAATGAAACGAAGTTAGTTTTTTTTTTGAGTGGAGTATATGTTCTTTAGTCGGTGTATGTTGTGTGTGATAGGGTGTATTGTAACTTTAGTGTAACTTTATGATAATATACCCAATAAAATAATAATACATGACATTTTATAATATACCCAATAAAATAATAACTTTAGGGTGTTTTTGTTTGGAGTGGAGTATGTGTTTATTTTGTTTTGGGGAATAAACGATTAAGGTTTTCTTTAATATTTATTTACTAGTAATACTAATACTAATATTATTAGTAATATTTTAAACATATGTTTGACGGATACGGATATCCGATAAAACGGATATCCGATAAAATGGATACTCCGCATCGGATACGGATTATCCATGTCGGATACTAGTACTATCCGTATCCGTATCCGTTTTCTCGGATATTTTTATAGAGTATCCATATTCGTATCCGTTTCCATATTTACGGATAAATATCCGCAAATTCGGATTCGAATATCGGACGGATGCGGATTTTCGAATATCCGTTTACAGCCCTACAAACAACCTTCCAATCACGTGAATATTTGAAAACAAACTAACTAATTCTCTGAAATCACTCTAATTTAGCCTTTCCTTAAAAAAAATAAGTATTCGAGTGAAAAAACTTGTACGGTAAAAGGATGTGTCCTTTTAATGGCAACCGAGCTAGTAGAGCAGTGGAATGAGGTACTGCACCAGCCAAAAGTGGGAGGTCTAGATCCAAACTTCTCTTGGAAAGAAATTAGGGAACTACTCGAGGAAGCTTTTCATACCGAGATTATAAGCAACATTAGTTTATTAGAGCACAACCAAAAACCCTATTGTAGTACATGAAACTTCAACCTACTGAGCACAAGGGCTAAGTTGCGGATAAACTGAACCTATACATATTGGGCACTATATTATACTAGGAGTCTAAAATGCAAGATAAGGCATGGCTTGAAGATTCGGAAATCATATACTGACACACAATGGAATACATGATGAATATTTTTTTCTTTTAAAACAATTATTGATGAAAAGCCAAATGTGAACAAGGAAGACGAGGGGTCTCCGAGATTACCAAAAAAAAAAAAAAAGAGCCAAAAGGATCAGAAAAGAAAGACAACATAACCAACCACTGAATACACAAGACCATCACTTGCAGCCGGAAGTCCAACCAAAAATACGGTGCCTTCCACCCCTTGAATACTTTTAAAGAAGAGACCCAAAGTTAGGCTAAAAATATTTTTTTTCCCAAACTACTTTATCCAGCTCCTTACCCTCAAAAAAAATTAAATACCTCCAACCACACCTACCAAACTAATGGAATCACTCTCTCCATCCCTCTTACACGAGAAGCACCTATAAAGAGAAAGTTTGATGTGAGGTCTTCTCCGTTGAAAGAAATCGCAAGTGTTCATTCTCCTTTTTGCTGCGAACGAAACAGATAATAGCACTTTCAACGGAATTCCCACCTTCCAAACGAACTTATGCGGTCATAACAAAGGAAAATGATGGACAGTAAACAAGTATATCGAACAAAGATTAACAAGCTAATACCACTGTGCCTGGTATGCGGTACATTGGGGTATGCTTAGTTAGTTCACTACTTCAAACTATAAGGGCACTTTAATACCCTTGGTGGGTTCTTTTAGTACTATATTCATGTAACATGTCAAGATTCATGTATTCCACAAACATAAAAAGTTCCCTCACAATGTATGTAGTCTATAATATTGATATTCTATAATATTATAACAAGAATTTTATATATATATATATGTTGAGAAGTCTTTTTTCTTCCCATTTTATTACTGAAGTTAAAATTGACTTGTAACTAACAACATAAGTAGTCAATGTTAAATTTCAGAATGCCTTTCAGGAGATCCGGATTAAAAACCCATCATATTTCGAGTCACCCACCATATTTCGAGTTGTACGACCCCAGTTCGCGGTACGTAGGGAAATGTAGTGATCCAACCAAACTCTTCTATCTAAGGAATCGTAGGAGAGTATATAGCATTCACCCTAGCAAGCAAGGACAAAAATTCCTCTAAGTTCCCTACCATTAAGATTCTCTTTTTAATAATGATTAGACGAATCGACCTAAAAAACCCAAAGCTCAATCCACGCATAAGGACTCAAAAGCAATATGAAAGAAACGAGGATACAAACAAAGAGCTTCCGAGATCCAAGAATCAAACCAAGTTCTAACCCCCCCCCCCCCCCCCCCCTTCTCTCTCTTTTACCACCCACCACAAGACAAACATTATTGAGAAACAATTTCAATCCTTAAGGGATGTATTTCCACGGGTACCTGGAAACCGCATTTGAATTCCACCCATTAGCTTGAATGCCATACTTTCTCCGAATAATAGAATCCTAAGCATAGTTGTGCTCATCTGGAAACCTAACAGAGTCAAGTTTCAAGTAATCAAATTTTTCAATCTAATTATATATTTCCATTTTCTTAATCTTTCACATTTGTTGTCTCCCAAACCACCCCATAATTAGTCTCTCATAAAGCTTTCAGTTTTGTTCGTAATTCTTACCGGCAATCTGAAATGGCAAGAAATAGATTGGAATAGAAGTAGATAGGAATGCTCCCTAGAATCGACCTCACTAATGCAAGTCTCCCACCCCTAAAGAGACAATCTTGGATTTCCCCTAATGACATTCGTGAAAATGTGTGGGACTAAGAACCAACCTCACACCCCCTATGCTAATCATTCTACCCAATTTATCCTCTTCACTTAATTCCCAACACTAACTTTTAATTAAATTAACCTTCAACCTCGACACATGTTGAAAAATGCGATAACACTTGTGAAAATTACAAATTTCTCCACAAGCAAGGATTAGAACTAGAAGACTAAAAAGGTCGCACCCAGTGACAAGGCTCCCACTTAACTGCAGGTTTGGGAGAGGCGAATATCGGTTGGCCTTACCCCATACATGGAGAGACTGCTCCCATGTCTCGAACCCGAGAACAATCGTAGCTTGGGCGAGGGCACTTGCCATCGCACCAAGGTACGACCTCTGATTAGAGCTAGAAGACACTTACCGATAAATCCCTAGGAGGATTTCTATTATTGAAGTTAAATCAACGGAAAAATTATTGAGTTAAATTCTTAAATGAGATCGTTCTTTTAATATTGTGAGTATTGTATTACGCTTCCACACCCCTATTTTACATCATTTAGTGCAGTATGCATGTGTGCAACATTCTACTATGATTCAGCACATTGGCACGCCTTGCTTTGTCTCTCCATGTTTGATCGTGAATAACTCGTGAAGGGGAGTGTTAGAGCATGACATAAATTGTTGAATCACTATACTTACCAGCTTACATTGTGAGGCAAGAGTAACAATCGTTGGTACTGGCCAATATGATTATCTGTAGGAGAGGAAGATATATTGATTAACAAACTTGGGGAAGGACAGGAGGGTCTATAGGTGATAGGGACGAGAAGTTGTTACACTGAGTAAATTGGGTAAATGCTTCCATAAGAATTAGTTTCAAGTAACCTTGCAGAAATGGAATCCCTCAATGAGTTCAGCGAGCAAGGATGTCTTCTTTGTAGGTATTTAGCCGGAAACTAATGGACTAATATTCCATGTATGGAAAAATGAGGTGTTGGTGAAAATTGGAGATATTGCAGAGAATCACAATTAAACGAGTTTTATTCCATTATCTTTGGAGGGGAACCATAGTGGGTAACTGTTCAATATTCATATCCAAATACTGTCCCGTTGACGACGGGATTAGATGGATAGGGTAAGGCGAAAAGGAAGGGAGAGGTTGAATATAGAGGTAATTCGGGTAAGAAACTATAGAGCAAGCAGTTCTCACCTAAAAGCTTAAGCCATTACGTACTAGGCCAACTATACATATATCATAGTCTAATACTACTCTCGTGGTGCCCATTAATGTGTGTAGAGATGTAAACAGAACCTAGAAACTAGAAACAGATGACTGATGGTGTTTATGCAGTGGCGGTGTGAAAAGTAAGGGTAAGAATTAGAATTATTGTCTAGTAAATTTTTTATTTTTGACCTTCGATGCAACAAATCCCTGAGGATACCTGTAGACGCATCAATTTAAAAGACCGATACTCAACTAAGGGAGGTGGTCCCGCAAGAGTTTACACATCCCCTGGAATTCAAACTTGTGACCCACGCTTCATGTGGCGGTTTTATCACTTAAATATACAGGTGGCAGCCAAATGTGAGAGATATTTAAGCACGTTTGTCAGTTCCATTAATGATGTGCAGCTAGAGAAATATCAAGTGTCCGGTACTATGCCAAACAAGAGGAGAAATCTTGTAATTTACCCAAAAAAGTTCTAATTAAAATGCCAATAAAATGTGAAGCCCCGCACATATAAGTTCCAAATTGAGCATGTGCTCAAGTTGGTCAGTTTGCTCAACTTCCAGCCTAGGATAAATGTATTTTACTTAAATCTACATCAGCTGAACACGGAATAATACTAAATCTGCACTAAGGGAACCAAAATAACTCAAAGAAAATCGAATCAGATAGGCTCTCAAATAAATCAGACCATAGTTGTTCATAGTTTTGGTGTTACAAGGCATGTGCATATACCTCATGTCGACTAACGAGTTCAACAAGAACTTCAACAGCCGTATCAAATGAAGACAAAACCTACAACACGAGCGATGGAGATATAAATTGAGTTGATACTGATATCAATCTCAAAATGCTTCAAATAACCAGTCAAATGTATACAATTATCACCTGTAAAGAGTTAAATACAAAATTAAGAAGTGGATGCGTTGGCAACAAGCCAGGTGGAATCTCTGAGAAGCACCCAGCTCGAACCTGAGAACAGGCATGCAAAAAAGAAATGAAAATGAGAGAGAAGATGCGTCGAATAATTATTGAAGGACAAGACATTACTGAGTAGGCAACATATTCTTGAAATTATCTTACCCAACTCAGTAAGCAACGCAGTATTTTCCTGCTCTTTTCATGTAGTTGAATACCACCATCAAACCTTTTCTCAGATTGGTCCAGTAGGAACTCAAGAACCAAATGAGTATGCGAGAGAAGCTGTTATTAACAGGAAAATGTGCATTAAGAGACACTGCAGAAATAAAGAATAGAAGCGGATGATGAAGTACAAATATTTAATTCATATATTTAATTCATAAACCTCTCGGCCGTACTCGCTTCGCTGAGATGGACTTATATTACAATCAGTATTTTGGTCTTCAATAACTTCTGGCAAAACAGTGAGCATCTCCAAAACAGCAACATTGCCATCATCCTGACTTTGTAGATTCTGGAGACTGTAAAATAGTTTCTCAATGGGTTGGCTATGCTCTACAGCGTGAAGTATAAGAGCAGAGAGAGCAAGACAGATTTGTGTTAAAAGCTGTCATAAGCCAAAAATAAGCATTCAGTCCAAAGTAACAGTGAAGGAAACAAACAATGGTGAAGTTTTTTGAAAGAATATATTGCAGATATAGCATCTGATTCAAGTATACAGAAAAATCCTATCAGAAGGTAGAAAATAAAGCACCTGAGGAGGGCCTGAACTAAATCTTTTAGCAGCCACTAGAAGAGCATTTAGCAGAGCATCTTTTGCTCCCGACTGTAAAGAATATCCTTCATTTTGGATCTGCAAAGTAGCAAAAATCATTGAAGGTAAGTTAGAGTAAGATTACCATCCCAAATAGACAGCTCACAACAAAGCCTCGCCTCATCTACTATAATCCAAATGGAAATAACTTGTCATTTTAGTCCACACATCACAAAAGTGCAACTGCCTGAAACCTAATAAAGATTTACTGTTCTAATTTCTATTTAGTTTATTAAGAGAAACATAAAACTATCATTAATGGCCAAAAAGTAGGTATATATTGCAGGGAAAAAGTTGTCCATCATGACTCAACACACTCCCATATACACCACGAACCAAAAACAGAAGCTGCACACAATTCTCACATAAAACAATTCTCACATTAAACAATCATTCCACTCAAGGCCAAAAAATATAAAGGAATCACTCCAAAAGTTGGAGATGAGCCTATGTTATGGCTAAAAAAATTTGTTTTCTCCAAAAGTTAAGGATTTTCTCCTAAACCTAAACTCGTCAACAAAAAGAAGTTCTGGCAAAACACCTAAAATTTCCCGATAATCCATTCCAGCATTGACAGATTGAACAACTCTGTGAGGCTCGATAGCGCCCAGTGAGCAAGTTCTGTGAATCTACTTCTTTGAGAGGAACTCCGCAGGAAAAACCGCCACGAGGAGCCCAAGCAACAAAGTGTCCATGAGCTTCAACCGCAGGCTCTGACCTATTAGTAGAATGAACCGAGTGCTAGGAGGGAAATACTTAAGTCACCAACACCATCATTTCCCTCAAACTGTCCAACATCGACACCCACAACCTTTTGTGCCTCGAAAACAGCCTCAGGCATTAGCCCCATGACGTAAACATTTGGGGGGTTGCTCCCTTGAGCAGAGGAGTGGTATCACAACTTGTAGCTAATACTATGTCACCGTGTCTTCTTTCATGGCTCACTAACCCTATAAATAACAAATCTTTGGCTTGCCTTGGGAGCACTTCCACTGCCCCAAATTCATTCATCATCTAAATGAAAGAAACTATGGTACAATTGAACATGTAATCTAGATCATCACTTAAGTTGTAGCATGATACACACCAATTGAGACTTGGGAGATAGATACCAATTTGGTCTTTTGGATCATTGAAGCGGTATTTACCTTCCCACATGCCACTAGCAAAGAAAAAACATGTACTTTCAAGGGAATACCACTAGTCCATGTAACTCTTTTCGTTGTGGAAGTAAAAAAGTATGTATTAAGAAATAAGCATCTTCCTCTTCACATGCCAGATCAACTTCATCGCAAATAAGTGTTTTTCCTTGGAACAG
Source organism: Sambucus nigra (assembly GCA_949130495.1). Taxonomy (NCBI): domain Eukaryota; kingdom Viridiplantae; phylum Streptophyta; class Magnoliopsida; order Dipsacales; family Adoxaceae; genus Sambucus; species Sambucus nigra. Next base: position 194,818,622 of record OX422220.1, read on the forward strand.
GCCCCCACTATGCCAAACTCAGCCACAATCTTATGCCAAAAAAACTCTTACAAAGGAACAATGCACCAACAAATGATTAGTGTCTTCCACGAGTTGCAGCACATCACACAAGTTTGGTGAGAGATACCCATCAAGAACGTTTCTTTAGCATCCAAGCACAAGTATTGATTTTCCAGGACACCCACCACGAAAAAACCTGAAATTTAGATAGTACTCCAACTGTCTATATGAATTTAATGGGTGAAAAAGGAGACGGTGAAGTAGGTTTTTGAAGATGGGAGAAAAGTTTTACAGGAGAACACACTACTACCAACTTCCACCTTCTGTGATCCCTATCGCATTGAATAACTGACGCACCTCCAGAAGGCTATGTAATGAAGCAAAATCTGCAATTTCCTCCTTGAGATTTCTTCGCAAGGTGAGAGTCTAAAAAAGGGTTAAACTTTCCACGGGAGGTATGGAGAGAAGAAATACCAGAATCCTCAAGGAAAAGGTTACTGAAAAGTAGCGAGTATGGGAAACAGTGAAATAAATGGCATCCATGTGGGTCTCATCAAAGCCTTTTCAAAAATATCCCACTATCATGTATCTTATTGAGCTGGGATAGGGTCATTATTTGAATATGGAAGAGATCTGTATGAGCACATTTTGTCCAGCTTGTGGCTGAGTTTAAGGTCTGACTTTTAGGGAATGTTGAATCCTCCGTTATGCAGCTCTGTTTCGTAAGTGCTTCTTTTCAATTGTGTATTTTCCGGTTTTCATATCTACTTACGTATTTTTAGCCATTATCTTGGATGTGAAGTGCTAGTCCCCCCACCCACCCTTGCCAATCTGTATTCTCTTTATTTGAATTAGATTGTTTTTTGACCTTTCTGTTTAGGGAACTTTGATTGAGATGGGAAATGGTTTTTTAACTGGAGTATCTCCTATCCATCCCTCCTCCCAAAACCTCACCAAAAAATCATCGCCCATCTTGAGCTCAACACACTCTAGGAAATTAGAGAGATCGTTAGATATAGAAATACACTGACTTTCTCCTAGCGACATATGAATCCCAACCGTTCTCATCCAAAACATAGATACTCTCAAGGACGGAATACAAATGGAGGGTAACTATTTCAAGGGGAAATAACCATAACCAATTACCCAACTCTGATTTTATTAAAAAGATCAACTAACCCCAATCTTCCTCTTTTATCACCTTAAAATGCCACATCGCACTTCACATGATAGTCATTTTTATCCTCTTGAAGTCCATTCCAAAGAAAGTTCATCATCGATTTCTCTATTAGCTTGGCCACCTAAGCTGGAAGACTAAAGAGAGATACAAAGTAGATCGGTAGGCTACTCAACACCAATCACGTGAGAATCAATTTACCATACCCCGCCTTAGATACTTAACTCCACTCCCACTCATCAAATCTCTTCTTCGCACTTATCTAAGACGGGGTTCCATATATCCAAGGATAAAGATTTACCTCCCACATGGAGCTCAAGATAGCACCAGGACCAATGACCTGTCTTACATCCCATCCCCTAGCATTTTCTTCTGACGACCCTTCATGGACATAATTTCCATGAACATGCTCATTAGACAAGTATGCTTTTTATAATTATCCCCAAGCCTTTATGACTATAGTTAGAACCCTCCACAAAAAAGATTTTATTATATGTGCATATTGTAAATGAGCCACTCCACTTTTCTCCTTTCACACATTATACCCCTCAATGACTCCATTATTGGTTCCTTTCTCTACTAACCTACTAAGCACATCCACCACCAAAGAAAAAAGGAAACGGGATAGCGAGTCTCATTGACAAAGAGCCCTACAGGCATCAAAGTTCTCCCTTGGCTTTGTATTCACAAAAACTGAAGAGTTAGCAGACTTAATGAACCCTCCATCCAACCTCTCCATCTATCCAATAATCATTTTCTTTGCATGACAAAAATCGAGGAACTTCAATCTGTGTGGTCATAGGCTCTCTAGAAGTCAAATCATAATATCCAGTCTTCTTTTCTGCTTGATATTCCTCCATCACCTTTTTTGAAACCAAAATAAAGTCTATTTTGTTTCTTCCTCCCAAAGGGTCAACTTCTAAAAACTTGATATTTGGATAAAATGGCATCACTCAAAACTTCATCATATGAACTGCCAAAATTCTGTATAAAGAATAACGAAGCTTATAGGCCTAAATTCCTAATTTTCAAGAATGGTGTTTTCACTGGGGTAAGAAAATATATGATTATTTAATGCACGCATTGAATACCACTCTCACAAATTCATTAAAAAAATCAACACATCCCTAATCTTTGAAAATGGTGTTTTTATTGGTGTCAAGCAAATGTAATATTCCTTAACGTACGTATTGATAACAGCACTTTCCAAGAATTCTTCAAAAAAAATCTTTAGACTCACAATTTTCAATAAAGAATGCCATTATCAATCCATTCGGGCCAAGGGCTTCATCTGCACTTCTTTGCCCACCATAGTTTTAACTTCCTCCACTTCTAAAACATGTTCGAGCCATCTAGCCTTTCCACCCCTAATGGACATCAGTCGATCCCTTCCCCACCCAATTCCTTTCTTCCTTTTTGAATAGGCTTTCAAATGAGTTAGCGATTTTCTAACACTCTCTCATCATCAGTTATCACTTATTAATCATTTAATGGTAGTTATTCATGTAATCAAAGGACTATGATAAACCAAAGGGGCTTGCCCCAATGGTTACCACCAACCCTTGCTTTGCAAGAGGTTGGGGGTTCAAGTCTCACCCCCTCCCCAAGACTTGAACCTAAAAAATAAAAAATAAAAAAATAAATAAAAAAGGACTTTGATAAATTTTATAGTGTTTTTCTAACTTTAGTTATATTCGCAAGCGGCTCCTTGACTTGGTGGAGGATATCTTAGGTAAGCATTGAGGAAGACTAAACACCATTGCACACCGCCACACTTTTTCACTTAACCCCCACTTTTTGATCATGTATTAGACTTGCCCCTGACTTTGCTTATTCCTTTGACTTAATCCCCACTATGCTAACGGCAATCTAACTTTGTTAAAAAAATCCTAATTCCATTATTCCACGTAACTGCCTACAACATTTTAAGACAAAAATACCCCTGTTGTAACTAAACACGCATCTTTCTTCAATTAAGAAACCCAAAATCTAACATTATACCCGAACACACATCCTCTCCCTCTCTCTCTCTCTCTCTCTCTCAGAACCCAATCCCTCAAAAATTCATTCTCTCTCTGAAAACCCAATCATTCAAAAATTCATTTTGCTCCTTAATCCTTGAGAGTGATACAACACATAAGCTCTCTTCCAACCCAATGTTTTAAGCGGTTGGATTTGGAATTGATGGCCAAAATTTTTCGATAAGGGTGCAGTTATAGATTTAGGTTAACGACTTGGAACATAGGGACTATAACAGGGCAAGGGATGGAGTTAGTAATTATGATGATAAGAAAAAAATTTAACATAGATTGTTTACAAGAAACTAAATTGGTCGGTGAGAAAGCTAGAGAACTAGAAAATACAAGAAAACATAGAAATAGGAATGAAGTCGGAATAATAGTAGATAAGAACCTTGAGGATGATATCGTAACCGTTATTAGGAAAGGTGAGAGACTTATACTTGTAAAACTGGTATTAGGTGAAAATATAATTAATATTGTTAGTGCTTATGCACCCCAATTAGGATTGGATGAGCACACTAAAGTACAATTGTGGGAACAAATTGATGAACTAATTCAAAAAATACCCGTAGGTCAGAAAATCTATATATGAGGGGATTTTAATGACCATGTAGGAGAAGATCATGTAGGAGAAGAGATAGTGCATTGAGGATATAGTTTCGGAGATAGGAACGACGGTGAAGAGTTTATGTTAGATTTTGCAATGGTTATGATTTTGTACTGGTAAATACATGTTTAAAAAAAGGCTTGAACACTTAATAACTTATAAAAGTGGAACACAAAAGAGCCAAATAGATTTTTTTATTACTAGGAAAGAAGACCAATTAACATGTAAAGACTATAAGGTTATTCCGGGAAAGAGCTTAACCTCGCAACATAGGATAATTGTGTTGGATATAAATATTAAAAATCAATCATGAGTGCAGAAAGAGAAGATTAACTCACGAAGTAGGTAGTGGAACTTAAAAGGAGAGAAATTAGAATTATTAAAAGATAAAATATTAAATGAAGAGTCGTGGAATACTGAAGAGCAAACTAACATAATGTGGGATAAGATGGCCGCATACATTAGGAGAATATCGAAAGAAATTTTTGGAGAATCAAAAGGAACTTGGTGGTGAAATAAAGAAGTACAAAATATAGTAAAAATCAAAAGGGAGTGCTTTAAAACATGGCAAACAATTAGAAACGAAAAAAAAAATTAAGAAATATAAATGGACTAAAACGGAAGTTAAGAAAATGGTAAGAGATGCTAAGTTAAAGGCATATGATGATCTTTATATAAAATTAGGAACACAAGGGGAAAAAGTATTTATAAGCTTCAAAACCTAGGGACAGAAAAACAACGTATTTTAATAACGTTAAGTGTATTAAGAGTGATGATTTGAGATTACTATTCAAGGATGATGAGATTATGGAAAGATGAAAAATCTACTTCGAAGAAGTTATTGAATGGAGATCATCGGAGTAGATTAGATATAGAAGAACTTAGGGAAACTCGAGAATATATATTGTTTCGTAGAATTAAGACAACATAGGTTAGGATTGCTCGAAAAAGATGAAAACGGGAAGGGTTTTAGGACCAGATAGTATCCCTATTGAAGTTTGAAAGTGTTTAGGGAAGGAAGAAGCGTCTTGGCTTACAAAATTATTTAATAGAATTATAATGACTAATAGGATACCCGATGAATGGAGAAAGAGTGTTTTAGTACCTATTTGTAAAAATAAAAGGGATATACAAAGTTGTTCAAATTATTGTGCTATTAAGTTAATGAGTCATACAATGATATTGTGGGAGAAATTGATTGAATATAAATTGAGATTGAAAACAACAGCATCAGAGAATCAATTTGGGTTTATGTCTGGGAGGTCAACAATTTATTTATTGAGGAAATTAATGGAGAGGTAGAGGGAGAAAAAAAAAAAGGACCTTCATATGGTTGTATAGATTTGGAGAAGGTGTATGATAGGATATCAAACGATATAATATGGTAGGTTCTACATAAAAAATGAGTGACTCGTGACGGGATCAAGAATATATATGATGGGGCCATCACTATAGTGAGAACATCAGTTGGAAAAAGTAGTGAATTCCCAATTACTGTAGGCCTGCATCAAGATTCAGCACTAAGTCTTTAATTCTTTGCTCTTATTATGGACAAGCTGACTGGATAAAGACAAGATGAGGTGTCCTGATAGATGATATTGTTCTAGTGGATGAGACTAATATGAGGATTAATGCTAGATTGGGATTGTGGAGAGAAACTCGAAAAACAAGAGGATTTTTATTAAGCAAGACTAAAACAGAATATGTGGAGTGCAATTTTAGTAGTAATGGGAGGACAAGCGGGGATGTGGTGAAATTGGAGGGTCAAGAGATACCTAGAAATGATTATTTTCGTTATTTAAGCTCGATTATCCAAAAAGATGGAGATATTAGTGATGAGGATACTCACGCGATTAAAGCGGGTTGGGTTAAGTGGAGAAGTGTTACAGGTGTATTGTGTGATTAAAAGGAAAATTTTATAAGATAACCATTAGACCCGCCATGTTATACGGGATGGAACGTTAGCAACCAAAAAACAAAATGTGCAGAAATGAGTGTGGCGCGAATGCTAAAATGGATTTGTGGTAAAACTCGAAAGGATAAAAGTAAAAATGCACAAATTCGTAAAACGGTAAAAGTAGCTCCTATAAAAGATAAATTGAGAGAAAATTGACTTAGATGGTTTAATTAGTATTGATAGTACGGCAAGGAGTATTGATGGTAGTGCAAGGAGTAGAGATAGGCCTAAATTGACTTGGTGGGATATTATAAGAAAAGGGTATGATATCATGGTTTAACCGAAGATAATACATTTAATATAATGGAATGGAAAAATAGTTTTTATGTAGCCGACCCCAGATAATTGGAAAAAAACTTTGTTGAGTTGAGTTGAGTATACAAATTTTGTCAATATCTTTGTTATTATTTCTTTATCTTTGTTATTATTTCTTTATTTACAGTAATAGAGCAAACTAAAACAATTGTAACAAATCAATTCCATCCACGAAAGCAACAACACATTACCACATGTGGAAACATGAGAGAGAAGAAGAAGATACGAAGGTGTGAGACAAAGATCGTGGGGTAAATGAGCAACAAAGCCAAACTCAATTTCCCAACACTATTATCATCGACAACCCACCAATTTTCCGGTGACCCAATTACCCATTTCTAATTATCCTGTAACTCTTTTATTTTGGTTGTTAAGTTCAAGTATGAGGTTGCTTGGGAAATGGTTTGGGAATTTTTTTAATTAGTTTTAGTTGATTTTATTATGAAGGGTTTAATGGAAAAAATAGAGTTTTGATTTGGGGGGAAAATGAAGTGGGGTTAATTTTTAATGGTCAAATATAAAGGTATTTTGGTCAAAATATTATTTAGGAAGGGAAGTCTACTGGTAAATTAGAAAGTTTTGAAAGATACTAACGGTGTTAAATATTTCCAGGGTACGTCAAATAGATTGACAAAATAAAGGGCAAGTCTAATATTGCATTGGAAAGTAATCAAAAAAGCCCAAAGAAATATAGGTTTTTCTCATCAATCAATTTCCATATCATTCATTCAGAATCAAAATTAAGTGAAACTTGTAATCAATCAATTATCTACTGATTTCCCAATTATAAAGGTGAAAAAACAAAAAACACAGAAAATAACAACCAGCAATATATCCTATACTTCAATTTTAACTAGTTATAAACAAATAATTATAATCTCAAGCCACTCCTTCGAGATAGCTTGTCCTCGAGCTTTCAGGGAAATCCGAATCTCTTTTCCCAGGTGAAAAAAAATTGAGAATTTTGAGCTTTCACATTTTTGCACAAATGAATTTCTTCTCAACTGATCAACACTGAAATGAAACTAGAAACCTAGTGAAAATTTAAATTAAATCCAATTTTTTATGCACCAATAAAATCAACACTTGAACACCCATATCAAGTCCTGTCCAAGTCCATAAGATCAGTCCCATCTTTTCGAATACTGAGGCCCAAATAAATTTGGCCTTTGGCCTTATTAAAGGTAAAGGCCTGATCTGTCTTAGTTCCCAACTAGGCAAACCCGCAACCCTTGTTAACAGATGGTGCAAGTCCTCGTTAAGTTTATTTTGCATCAAACAGGACCCATGTGAGCTCTCTAACTCGGCGGCTTGATCGGGGAACACCTCAATACTCCTTTGAGCAGTAATGCACCTGATCTACACCCTTCCCAATTGTTCCAGCTTCGCTTCCCCAAACCTTCCTATTATCTCCCAACGCAATCTAAAGACACTAGAGAATGAGATGAGACAATAGGAGAGACGCGAAAGTGGTTTTGGCCTAGGGGAACAGCTGAAGCCCCCTTCTCCTCTATCACCCTTTCAGATCGAGCTTGCAATAGAACCTCGACGCTTCTAACGTCGCTGATGTCACCCTTTTCCATGCAAGACTCACCTCTTCACCGTCGTGATTAACCCTAGATCCTGTTACTTGTACACATCAAAATCAGTCTTGTGTTTTACTTTTTCTTTGGATCTGTTGTTTATGATTTTTGATCTCTTATGTTTGTTGCATTACAGATTTTATTTTATTTTATTGTTAAATCTTTTAAATGGACTGCTCCAATTATGTTGTATTTTAATCTTGTTATTAATTAGATATCTTCCTGTTTTTGATAATAAAAAAATACATACTTTTTTATTAGAAAAACTGTTTTGTTTAGATACCACTACTAAGTTCAATTTATATACAAGTTATATGCACCAGCATGCAATGTGATATATGGTTGTGTTGTTGCCAAAAGGGGCCCAATCTAGTAATATTTTGTTGACAGACTGTCAAATACACCTACATAGTGGTGGTTGAACAGTGTCAAATATTGGTTGGTCTGGGGTTGAATGGAGTCGAATTTGCTGAACAATGCTCGTAGTGAGTGTCTCATAACTGTTGATGAAAATGCAGAAAAATGAGAAGCTAAAGGGTCATTTTTCATAAGAACGGCAATCAACTTGCGTCAGCCGAATTTGGATGTCAGTCAATAGACTGCTCTGAGCTCACACCATGGCTCGTAAACGTTACTACCACCACTACACCAAGAGTTCACGTCGCTCTGATACCCATTCTATGCTAACACGTGGAGCGTATGGACACAATACTACTACACACAAGAATTATATTCACCTCTCAATAACCTCTATCTTCACCAAGTCATTAATTGACTGCATGATGAGGGAATACATGATATTTATAGGAGCGAAGGGAACTGGTGACCAAGTTACCCTAATAAGGAAATATATTGAACTACTCCTAATCTAATGTCTGAATACTCATATAAATAGTCACAATTCTACTAGCGATAAAGCATTGATATTTGATAAGATAAACAACTTTTTTTTTTAAATCGCTCCAATCCACGTCCCATTATTCAGCCACCTTTTGTATCACTATGAAACAAGGATCTTGACATCAAAACCCCGATCCCATTAATGGTTCATCCAAACCAAAACACATACTCATTGAGCAAATCATACATATTGAATTGTGATTGTGATTGTACATGACAAATGTATCAACAAGGTATAGCCAGTACTTCATAGTTTGCATGTGTTTCGTTCTTGTGGATGAGAGTAGTAACCTAGCCATTTGGTATGTATAAGTTCATAATTGAGTGAAAAGGGGAAAAAGATATAAATGATAATTGAAAACGATATTCAGTTTGGGTGAAAGGAATGAAGGCATGTTGAAAGAGTAAAGTTAGTGGAGTGAAATAGTTAGCGTTTACAATTTGAGCGTGTTGAGTGGAGAATGAACCACATTCGTTTTTCCATGTTGATTACCTTTCGTTTGAGAATCTGAGCGGCGAAAAACTCGACTTCGAAATCGGAAAGGAAAGGGATGTGGTGATGGTCGGTGGTGAGGATAGCAGTGGCCACCTCCCAAGCGGCATCCGTTTGCTGGAACTGGACCAGCCATTGATTAGCGGCTACGCGGTTGCATGATTGAGCGTCGTGGTTTAAGACGTGAACCGCCTGAGCCACCTTCATTTGTAGCTCCATCTGTCTCTAGGTGATTTTTAGGAAAGCAACGGGGGAGAAACAATCATGGAAAACCAACGACAAGGGCTTCGCTTGATCTGACGGCTGTTAGGCGCACAGATGTTCAAAGGGGAGGGGAGGATTTAGGGCTATTGGAGGATGAGCAATGGAAACGCAAGGCAGAGATGGAGGGTAGGGATAGGAGAAGTGGACCCCACTATCATTTCCACTTTATAACTATGGCAATGACAAAAAAAAAAAAGGATAATTTATTTAGAGTATATAACTCAAATTGAGAGCGGAACACGGTTGACATTTGTCACTTCACGGGATAATTTTAATTAATGTTATCATTTAATTAAACCATTCATCGTCGTATCTTACATTTTAATAAAGGAAAGGAGATGAGAGGGTATGTTAGAAATATGTAAAGAGATGAGAGGAAGTTGAAGGGTCCTTTAAAAATCATATTAAAAAGCAAGTTTATTTTCATATAATTGATTCATTGTATCTTTCTCTTAAGCATTCAACGATGCGATTTTTTTTATCTTCTTTAATGAGTATTATATCTTCTTTTTCATATCCCTTTAATCCATTTCATTTTCTTACACTCTCTTTAAATACTTCTCTTACTCTCCCACTATTATTCAAGCCTCCTTCACTTTTTTTAAGAATTCTGGGCTTTATGAATCGAGTTTCAACTATATAATGAAGTTTTAGTTTAATTTTCACATATATAAAATAAAGAAGGTATGTACAGACTCCAATGGGTTTTTTATTTCTGTAAATTTTGTTATGTGTGATGGCTTCATTTCAGTAGTTCTTTTAGCGAAAAAATTAGACACCCAATAATATGCAAGTCACGTTTAATATTTCCACGGAACTCGGGTCTTTATTGATCGAGTATTAACTATAGAATGATGCTTTAGTTTGATTTTCACACTAATGTAATGTTTGTAGATTCCAATGGGTTTTTGAAATTCATATATTTATCATTATCTCTTTTATTTCATAGTACTTTATTTTATTAATCTTTTGTTTTCATAAATTTAAACAACCGGCTATCATAAATGGTGAGAATTTTCCTGTTATTATTGTATCTCATCTTGCAAACGTATTGTATTTTAGTAACTGAGATCATGTAATGTCCGATCAGTCCATTAAAAGCTAACCATTTTTTGCAAGTTTTTAAATTTTTTGTGAAGCTTCGAGAGATATAAGGGATATTTGATGATATATTTTTCATGAAAAATAAAGAATTTTCTTTTGAATTTTCATTTTAAAAAATTCGTTTGTTTGAAAAAAAAAATCATAAATTTATTATCTTATGCTCACGTATCGCGTGGATTGCATACTAGTTCCATACTATAAAACGAAAGCACGTCATTAATTTAGGTTTTCTATTATTACGGAATTTCCAAACCAATTAGGTTGTCCACATGTTTGTAATAACCCGCCCTTTTGGAGAGGATTAAATTCCATAATTAAGTATAATTTGGAATTTGGAGAATTTCTCGAAATAGTGATTTTTGGGATTTTCGAGGATTTAAATATTTTCGAAGGGTGTTATAAATTATTTTGGGACTATATAGGTCGAAGTAATTTAATTATATCTCGTCGTGGAGTATAGCGACAAAAGAGGTAAGATTTTGAGTAAGACTACCGCATTTAATTATTTTGGGTTAGAATAGTGATTTGCGGTCAAGTACCTCGGATGGAAATTTCGAATGCGCCATGAGTCTCGGAATGTCCGAGATAGTCGAAAAAGAGTGTCCGATTGTCGAAATTGAGTTTCGAGTAATTTTGGAGTTAAATATGCTCGTAATTGGGTAAACGAGTCGTTTTTGGGTTTTAAAGGGGTTAAACCCTTTTCTCCTTATAAAAGGAGGGAGAGGGGGAGAAAAGAGAAGAGAAAAGAGAAATAAGAGAGGAAAGAGAAAGAGAGGGAAGAAAAGAGGAAAAAGGGGGAGATTCCGGCCAGCCTCCGCGGGATTCGGCTCGATGACGTCGGATTTTATCCACGAGGCAAGTGTTTACTTGCTTTATTTATTTTTTAGCATAAATATCTCATATCATAGTTGGTCTAACAAACCGTAATGATTTTGGGTTGGGTATTCGTGGATAAAACGGATTTTCGGGAGATAAAACGAATAAACCCCTAAAATTGGTTAATTGGAGAAACTTAGGTTTTATGTAAAATTAATTGGTGATTTAGGGTTCTAGGATGTTTATAACCCTTAATATATGGGTATTTGTAGTTGGTTGAGGTTGTAGGACGTTGGGTGAGGCGACAAAAGCTTGGGAGAAGCTTTAATGGCCGAAACCGTCTCGGAGAAGACGATGAATAGTGTAGGCAGCGTGCTTACCGAATCGATTCGGCCTAGAGGTGAATCGATTCGGCTCTTGGTCAAAAAATAAAAATTGTATATCTTTTCGACGTGGTCGCGTGGGCGCCAACCGCGTATTTTTCTGATTTTTTTTGGATTTTTAGTGATTTTTCTACGAAAAGCTGACCGAGATTGAAATCATTTGTTAGAACTTATTGGAGATAGATATTAGGGGTTCTCAAAAGAATTGTTAGGACCTCTAAAGAATTTGAGGAGATATAAAAACTTTGGGTTTGTAGTAATAAAACCAAGTTAGGATTTAAATGGATATTGGATTGAATTTTGGGTATTTTGGAGATTGAAAAATCGCCCAAACTGTAGCCCTCGAACTGGTCGAATCGATTCGGGTACAGGCCGAATCGATTCGCCTAAAGGAAATTGGGTTTTTGCAATGGGCCGAATCGATTCGTCATTTACAGACTTGTTTGCAGAATACTTTCCGAATCGATTCGGATTGGGAACCGAATCGATTCGCCCACCCGAATCGATTCGCTAAAGGGGCGAATCGATTCGCTTAGGTCAGAATTTCTAGTTTTCTCCCTTTAAGAGTATGGGGAGTTGAATTACCATTTGGGATTTTTATGGGGATTCCTAAATAAGGGTTTTGAGGATAAATAAACCTTTAAGAGATGATTGAGTTAATTAGTATTGAACAAAGTATGAAATACTTTGGATTTAGAATCATGCTAATATGAATGCATGATTATGATTCCTGGAGGGAATCTTTGAGATTATGGTCATCGCTAGATGCTATAGGCCACTATGGCCGTTTATATATATATTCTAGGAAGAATAAATAGGATATGTATATACTGTGTGATTTAGGTATATATATATATGTTATGATGGAAATGATTTTTGAAAATATGAAAATGAATATTTTCAAAACGGTAAATAAATGATTTTCTTAATTGGTAAAATTGAGGATACACACCTCTCTAAATCTCTGTCATATGGGAAGTTTGCGTACGTATGGTGAAGCCCCCTGGCTAATGAATGCAGGGTGGATATAGTCCTATAGGCCATGTGAACGTTTGTTGATATATATTTTTTGCGCTGTTTAGTAGATTCCGGGTGTGGTCTTGACTATCCCGCAGGCACATGGCCGCTTCCCGACGTCTTGCGATGTAGGATCCCAGGTTGTCTTATGATAGGCCCTGGAAGATGATAGCCATTTAGGGGCGCGCACAGTGGAGAAATCCGGACGGGCGGTCTTAGAACGCGTTATATATTAAAGCAATTCATGATAATGGATTGGCTTTAATTACATTTCCTGGATATAGGAAGGGAAATGGGTTATATAAATTGGCTTCGGTAACACTTCCCGGATGGAAGAAGGGATGTGGAAACATATGATATGAGCAAAGCATTTTTATGATAATAAAAATGGCTTTGAATACATTTCCTGAATATAAAAAGGGAAATGGGATATTTTGAAAAGGAAAAGCATTTTTATGATAATAAAACTCGCTTTTCAAAAGGTATATGATTTGTTAAAGCAATTCATGATAATGAATTGGCTTTTAAATACATTTCCTGGATATGAGAATGGAAATGGAAGGTTTTGAAATAAAAATGATAAGTATTGATAAATACTTTGTATATGGATTCTCATTCCGGGAGATAGATCCGGATGGTTATGGTAAAACATGTATATGTATATATAAATGGATGAATCGAGTACCGAGGGTTTAATGGATCCCGACGATCGACCTTGCCGCATAGTAGTGTATCGGGGGGGTTCCTTGTTTGGATTTCGCTTTGCGAGACACCCCACGCACGAATATGGCAGTGTGTTGAGACTGGGGAGAAGTTTAATCCTTATTGCTCTTATATTATAAATTCTTATGGTGTATATATTTATATATATATATTTTTCTGTAGTGAGGGACTGGCGGATCTCGATGATCGACCTTGCCGCTTAGTAGTGTATCGGGGGGGTTCCTTGTTTGGATTTCGCTTTTCGAGACACCCCACGCACGAACATGGCATAGCGTCGAGATTTGAGTGAAGTTTAGCCCTTAGTACATTCGTTGGACTATCTAGGGTAGATAGTAGATGGGTAAATTAGACTAGTTTAGCAGGGTAGCTTGACTAGGATATTTAGAGGGATGCGCTAGGAGTGCACTGTTAGAGGAGAGGTGAGGGGTATCTCATGGGAGTACGATACCAATTTAAATATGAGATAAAACTATTTTTCTAAAAATAAAGCATTTATGCACTTGCAAAATATTTTCAAACATTCGGGCTCTGATCCATTTGTCTACTCTCCTTTCTTTCTCTATACTATATATATATAGGTGTCCAGACACAGGGACGCCTGGATGGAAATTCTTTCGAGTCAGACGTCAGCTGCAGCAGCTGTGGATGCGTGCAGGTTTTTGATAGCCACTTCCATCGTTGTACTCTAGATAGGAGGTACTGTATAAACATTCGAGCCAATGGCTCAATTGCATTTATTTATTCTTTCAGTACAGCATTCGATATGGTTGTATATTTGGACCGAGTGTTCGGTTATTTTAATTTATTTCATTTTCATTTCAGTTCAATTATGCATTTAATTGTGGATGTTTTTAATTAGTCGCTAAAAAGAGTAGTTAGATAAAAGTTTTTAACACTCACCTAATAGGATATTAGTAATTAAATGGATTTTAGACAGTGATGCTAAGAATGATCCATATGAAACTCCTGTTTTAATTTAATATTGGAGTGATCGCCCGGTATCTTATTAGGCGGGGTGTTACAGATGGTATCAGAGCATCAGGTTCTAGTGTCCTTAGGAATCTGTGCGGACGTACTACGCTTTCAGCGTTGCTCTCATTTGTTATAGAGCCACAGGATTAGGATTGTTGATTTCTCTTGCGAGATTTCGTTCTCCTGCCATATTAGAAGATTATAGAAATCTTTTGCGCGCTCGTTTGAGAATCGTGTGCGGAGCTTGGATGGTAGCAGGAGGTGAGGCTTAGCTGGAGCAGCTGGTAGAAGGTTGGGATGAGGACCATAGTAGAGGTCACTCTCCTTATGGTGATTGTTAAGGATTTTGGCGGCGACTACTAAATAATGGTAGTTAGGATTACCGCAGTACCGCTGAAGTTGAGAGTGGTACTAAAGTCGAATTCCTCATGGAAATTGAGGGTTCAAAAGGGATCTTACGGATAGTTCTAACCGTGAGTCCCCATGAATCAGCAGGATGAGAAGAATGCTGTTTTGGGAATTATTCGCCTAAGGTTCATCCAGAGGCCGAAGGTGAATAAAGAGTATTATGGTTAAGTGAACCTTGTACCTAAGTGAGTTAGGTGCAATGAATATTGAGTCCTTTCCAAGAAGGATGGGCTCACTAAAGAATGGGTATGTTCGAGGACCCCGTGGTTGGACATCCACTCGGGGAATTTGTTAAAATGAAGTTGTTGTTATGAGTTTTACCTTAACCGAGGAGGTATATTTGACGTGGCTAGATAAAGTCGCGGTATTAGTTAGCCCTAGAATCGTGTGGGTAATTTGAGTTATGGCGGTATCGATAACATTATATCATGTATGCCTATGTGTTGTCCGCAGTAGCGGAGTTTTATTTTTCTTCATTCGCCATAGAGGCGGGTGCTGATATATGGTATATATATACATATCTGGTTAGTGATGCTCGTTTTATATGTCTATACGAGCATGGTGGTATGATGATTATAATACATTATGGTGTATTTTCGGAGCGATAGCAGGCTAAAAATGGCAAGTCTATCGTGTCCATGGTTCCTCGAGGGAACATGTTATTGTTGCGGTGTCTCACCTAGATATAGGTTGAGTTCACCTTATTTGTTATGGGTTAATGGAACTTCGATGATAAGAGGTTTCCTTATCGTGATTTGGTTATATGGCGACCTTATATATATGATTTAAGGCCGCAGGATTTGTGTTGAGCTATAAGATAAAGCTCATTATTGTTTGCGCAAGGACTTAAAATGAGTGCGAGCGCATGGTGGTATGACTCTTAGTTTGAGATAGGAGTTCAAACCACCTTTTTTTTTGTTGGATTAGGGGATAGGGATATCCCGGTTGCATGTTTAAATGACAGAACTCCATAACCAACGAAGTCAAGGGTTAATGTGTGGAGGGGTTCCTTGTTTGGATTTCGCTTTGCGAGACACTCCACACATGACTCTTAACGGCGTCAGGAGTGGGGAGCTGTTATGGGATGCAAGGATGTGGGTTAGTCTTATAGTGTGGATGAACCACTATAGACTACGAGCCCTGTAATGATGGTACGCTTATGAAAATATGGTGCTATGGAAAAGCACTAAAGTGGTCCTCTCGCCACAAGTAGTTGGGTGGAGTAAGACTTAGAGAAAGTGATTTAAGGGTGATATCCGGGCCTTAATAAGAAGGCAAATTTGGAAAATCTATGATCGGGGTGATGTACATAGTGTTCCTACAAAGAGTAGGCACTTTGATTAGTTAGGTTTCCTTCTGTATGGGCGGAAGGATTAGATACTAGAAATGCGTTCGTAGGTTAGCATAGGCAGGATTTAGGATGTCCCGCTGGTGTGTCTTGGGCCGTTACATCTCGATGACCGACAACGCGAGGGAGTAGTGTAACGGGAGGGTTCCTTGTTTGGATTTTGCCTTGGCGAGACGTCCCACGCACGAAACCGAGCAAATGTCGGGATTCGAGAGAGGCCTTGGGTACTAGGGACATACTTAGGATTATATTAGTTTCGCGTAGGTAGGGTAACGTATAGATAGTAACATTGTAGGATGTAGGCTCGATAGAGTTAGCGATACCGAGGTTAGGAGTTTGGAATTTCGCAGGTTGGAAGGACCCATAGGTGAGTATTACACCGAGGAAAGGAGATCCTTATTGGGAGAGAGTGTTACGTGTCAGACGTTCACTACGGATGTGCAGATATGCACAAGTTAGAAAGGTGTATGGGCACCTTAGTAAGTTGGTTTATATACCGCCTGAAATAGAATGGGCGTAGTATATAAGGTTGAAATTCATGCCGATAGGCATTATAGATGATGGGTATTATGTGACGTATTAGAGTCACTTTACGATCGTGGTAGCCGTATTGTACATGGATGGGAACCATTGGGTTAGTGTCATTCCCTTTGAGGTATTAGGATTTGGAGTGATCCTAGTTATAGGGTGTAGGTTATACCTGAATTTTGAGGACGAAATTCCGTTGTAAGGGGGGGAGTATGTAATAACCCGCCCTTTTGGAGAGGATTAAATTCCATAATTAAGTATAATTTGGAATTTGGAGAATTTCTCGAAATAGTGATTTTTGGGATTTTCGAGGATTTAAATATTTTCGAAGGGTGTTATAAATTATTTTGGGACTATATAGGTCGAAGTAATTTAATTATATCTCGCCGTGGAGTATAGCGACAAAAGAGGTAAGATTTTGAGTAAGACTACCGCATTTAATTATTTTGGGTTAGAATAGTGATTTGCGATCAAGTACCTCGGATGGAAATTTCGACTGCGCCATGAGTCTCGGAATGTCCGAGATAGTCGGAAAAGAGTGTCCGATTGTCGAAATTGAGTTTCGGGTAATTTTGGAGTTAAATAGGCTCGTAATTGGGTAAACGAGTCGTTTTTGGGTTTTAAAGGGGTTAAACCCTTTTCTCCTTATAAAAGGAGGGAGAGGGGGAGAAAAGAGAAGAGAAAAGAGAAAGAAGAGAGGAAAGAGAGAGAGAGGGAAGAAAAGAGGAAAAAGGGGGAGATTCCGGCCAGCCTCCGCGGGATTCGGCTCGAGGACGTCGGATTTTATCCACGAGGCAAGTGTTTACTTGCTTTATTTATTTTTGAGCATAAATATCTCATATCATAGTTGGTCTAACAAACCTTAATGATTTTGGGTTGGGTATTCGTGGATAAAACGGGTTTTCGGGAGATAAAACGAATAAACCCCTAAAATTGGTTAATTGGAGAAACTTAGGTTTTATGTAAAATTAATTGGTGACTTAGGGTTCTAGGATGTTTAGAACCCTTAATATATGGGTATTTGTAGTTGGTTGAGGTTGTAGGACGTTGGGTGAGGCGACAAAAGCTTGGGAGAAGCTTTAATGGCCGAAACCGTCTCGGAGAAGACGATGAATAGTGTAGGCAGTGTGCTTACCGAATCGATTCGGCCTAGAGGCGAATCGATTCGGCTCTTGGTCAAAAAATAAAAATTGTATATCTTTTCGACGCGGTCGTGTGGGCGCCAACCGCGTATTTTTCTGATTTTTTTTGGATTTATAGTGATTTTTCTACGGAAAGTTGTCCGAGATTGAAATCATTTGTTAGAACTTATTGGAGGTAGATATTAGGGGTTCTCAAAAGAATTGTTAGGACCTCTAAAGAATTTGAGGAGATATAAAAACTTTGGGTTTGTAGTAATAAAACCAAGTTAGGATTTAAATGGATATTGGATTCAATTTTGGGTATTTTGGAGATTGAAAAATCGCCCAAACTGTAGCTCTCGAACTGCTCGAATCGATTCGGGTACAGGCCGAATCGATTCGCCTAAAGGAAATTGGGTTTTTGCAATGGGCCGAATCGATTCGGGTACAGACCGAATCGATTCGCCATTTACAGACCTGTTTGCAGAATACTTTCCGAATCGATTCGGATTGGGAACCGAATCGATTCGCTAAAGGGGCGAATCGATTCGCTTAGGTGAGAATTTCTAGTTTTCTCCCTTTAAGAGTATGGGGAGTTGAATTACCATTTGGGATTTTTATGGGGATTCCTAAATAAGGGTTTTGAGGATAAATAAACCTTTAAGAGATGATTGAAGTAATTAGTATTGAACAAAGTATGAAATACTTTCGATTTATAATCAAGCTAATATGAATGCATGATTATGATTCCTGGAGGGAATCTTTGGGATTATGGTCATAGATAGATGTTATAGGTCACTATGGCCGTTTATATATATATTCTAGGAATAATATATAGGATATGTATATACTGTGTGATTTAGGTATATATATATGTTATGATGGAAATGATTTTTAAAAATATGAAAATGAATATTTTCAAAACGGTAAATAAATGATTTTCTTAATTGGTAAAATTGAGGATACACACCTCTCTAAATCTCTATCATATGGGAAGTTTGCGTAGGTATGGTGAAGCCCCTTGGCTAATGAATGCAGGGTGGATATAGTCCTATAGGCCATGTGAGCGTTTGTTGATATATATTTTATGCGCTGGTTAGAAGATTCCGGGTGTGGTCTTGACTATCCCGCAGGCATATGGCCGCTTCCCGATGTCTTGCGATGTAGGATCCCAGGTTGTCTTATGATAGGCCCTGGAAGATGATAGCCATTTAGGGGCGCGCGCAGTGGAGAAATCCGGACGGGCGGTCTTAGAACGCGTTATATATTAAAGCAATTCATGATAATGGATTGGCTTTAATTACATTTCGTGGATATAGGAAGGAAAATGGGTTATATAAATTGGCTTCGGTAACACTTCCCGGATGGAAGAAGGGATGTGGAAGCATATGATATGAGCAAAGCATTTTTATGATAATGAAAATGGCTTTGAATACATTTCCTGAATATAAAAAAGGAAATGGGATATTTTGAAAAGGAAAAGCACTTTTATGATAATAAAACTCGCTTTTAAAAAGGTATATGATTTGTTAAAGCAATTCATGATAATGAATTGGCTTTTAAATACATTTCCTGGATATGAGAAGGGAAATGGAAGGTTTTGAGATAAAAATGATAAGTATTGATAAATACTTTGTATATGGATTCTCATTCCGGGAGATAGATCCGGATGGTTATGGTAAAACATGTATATGTATATATAAATGGATGAATCGAGTACCGAGGGTTTAATGGATCCCGACGATCGACCTTGCCGCATAGTAGTGTATCTGGGGGGTTCCTTGTTTGGATTTCGCTTTGCGAGACACCCCACGCACGAATATGGCAGTGTGTTGAGACTGGGGAGAAGTTTAATCCTTAGTGCTCTTATATTATAAATTCTTATGGTGTATATATTTATATATATATATCTTTCTGTACTGAGGGACTGGCGGATCTCGATGATCGACCTTGCCGCTTAGTAGTGTATCGGGGGGGTTCCTTGTTTGGATTTCGCTTTGCGAGACACCCCACGCACGAACATGGCATAGCGTCGAGATTTGAGTGAAGTTTACCCTTAGTACATCCGTTGGACTATCATGGTAGATAGTAGATGGGTAAATTAGACTAGTTTAGCAGGGTAGCTTGACTAGGATATTTAGAGGGATGCGCTAGGAGTGCACTGTTAGAGGAGAGGTGAGGGGTATCTCATGGGAGTGCGATACCAATTTAAATATGAGATAAAACTATTTTTCTAAAAATAAAGCATTTATGCACTTGCAAAATATTTTCAAACATTCGGGCTCTGACCCGTTTGTCTACTCTCCTTTCTTTCTCTATACTATATATATATAGGTGTCCAGACACAGGGACGCCTGGATGGAAATTCTTTCGAGTCAGACGTCAGCTGCAGCAGCTGTGGATGCGTGCAGGTTTTTGATAGCCGCTTCCATCGTTGTACTCTAGATAGGAGGTACTGTATAAACATTCAAGCCAATGGCTCAATTGCATTTATTTATTCTTTCAGTACATCATTCGATATGGTTGTATATTTGGACCGAGTGTTCGATTATTTTAATTTATTTCATTTTCATTTCAGTTCAATTACGCATTTAATTGTGGATGTTTTTAATTGGTCGCTAAAAAGAGTAGTTAGATAAAAGTTTTTAACGCTCACCTAATTGGATATTAGTAATTAAATGGATTTTCGACAGTGATGCTAAGAATGATCCATATGAAACTCCTGTTTTAATTTAATATTGGAGTGATCTCCCGGTATCTTATTAGGCGGGGTGTTACAATGTTCCTCCTTCTCTCTCCACTCTTTAATATTTGTTTAGAGAAGATTAAGAGCTGGCATATCTTCCATTTCTATCTCGAAGACTTTAAACGTCTTTCCTCACTTTCTTGCATATTTGCCAATATAAATAGTTTACGATTGTCAAAGTGGTCTCCAACTGACAATCTTTTTTTCCAGGGGGGGCGAACGCGGTTCAGTAGTGGTATTCATTTATTGATGCCTTGAATTTTGTTCAAATATAAAATATTGAAGATTCTTCACCCCCCGACTTCGGTTTCGTCAGCTATCACCCCGAATTTTTTATTTAGGTTGGAGAAAAATCAAGATGTGAGTGTGAAGAATCATGATGAGGCTACCAAATAGATTTCAGTGAATTTTCCAACTGACATGTAGAGGCCACAAATTTCTAACAATTAATAGGTTGTCATGTATCAGAAGAAAAGCGATGAGGCTAGAGCTTTGTATCGGAATTTTTCTCTATCAATATTTCGATTCCTTACTAGCCGAAAAGGCAAATGAATACTGTTATTGAACCGCAAGTTTATTTGATTCCGACGTCGGCGGGAGTGTATCCGTCCAAATAGATGGGGCTTCTGTTGAGAAAAAATTATTAAAATCTCTATTCATGTTGATTTGGATCCAATAATTTCTCCATCGAATATCTTTACACAACAGCCGAAAATTTTGACGAAGAAGAAAGGTTCTTTTGTGTGAGCTTGTGTGGATTGTCGTCAATCGATCAATTAAAAAAGGATTTACTTACTCTGTCTCAAAATTTTAGGTGAATATGATAATTTAGTGGTATGGATTTTGTAACCCAAATGTATGTTGAGTTAAATCACTTGCGTATGATTACAGCAACTTTTATTTTATGGATCACGGTTTTTTTTCTCGTGTGAAGTTCTAATTTTTTTTTTAGATGTGTAAAGTGCAATGTTCGATGCTCATTATTCTTTTCTTAATTTATTTGTTCTATACCTTATTTTTTGGATTCCTGAATATATTATGATTTCCTTCAAAATTTGGTTTTGAATTTAAAATGCACTTGGTTGATCCAAAATTATGGAGTTGGCATTTTTTGGACAATAAAACTGAATACTTATTTGCTTTTGTTTTTATACCCATAGACTTCTCCATATAAAAAACTCATTTTCACATTTTTTTTTCATAGTTAATAACATATTCTTTGGATTGATAACATACATACAATTTGAGGGGAAATAGGCAAAAGATAAATATTATACTACAAAGAACTTATTTTCATATTTTTTTCATAGTTGATTGCATATATTTTGGGGTGATAATATATATGTAGTTTGAGGGTGAATAGGTAAAGGATAAATGTTATACTACAAATATTGGGATTTTCTTTTGAGTAATGTTATGCGTCCCAAAGCTTCCCTCAACCCATACTAAAATGAATTAAGTGTTTGTACCATGTGCGACGCTCACCTAATTTACAAACACTTAATGCACTTTTAGGAAGATTTGGGTGGATATATTTGGGACTCAAATGAACTTTTTTTATACTTGGTGTTGCCTTTTTCATAAATTTTTGTTTACAATATTAACGATATACATTGTCAAATGAAAAAAGTATATTTTCACATGCTCAACTAAGAATTGTCCTTTTAACTAAAATGATGGGGAATGTTTCCAACACAATAATTAAATTATATATTGTATTACTACTACAAATTTCTATCACCGTCGAATATTTGTCATTGATCATAAATCGTGTGACATCTCATTTTAAAGTGCCCGCGCATCGTGCGGGTTGTATACTAGTTATAGTATATAACTAAAACTGACAGCGAAACTGAGTGTCGACATTTGTCGCTTTCTCGTGACGCCACATGTACAATTTTAGTGACCCTCAATAGTTAACCAATTAACTTAATGCTTTTAAAACCTTTGTATTTCCCACTTTTCTTTAATCAATTGGTCAATCATAATCATCCATGATGCCAACCTTACTCATCTCTCTCTCTCAACAGTGAAAGGGCGAGAAACAAAACTCTTAATTTTATTTTTTTCCACTCGCTTCTCCTCCCCCGTCCATTATTCTCCTTCCCTTTCTTCTCCCTCCATCTCTCTCTATATATATGAAGCACACACACAGCTAGAAAGTCCTCTGTTCTATTTTTTACAGGGATAACTTTGTGATCGAGGGTGAAGAGTGGCGCGCGTCAAGGGCCGATCGTTGTTTTATGTTCACCGCCTCAATACAAAAATCTAAATTACGACTCCACTCAATGGGTGAGTATAGCGGTAAGTTGGGTATCAAAAATCCACAGAGACGAGTTGCTAGAATTTATAAGGTTTAATACTCCTAAATAAAAGTGCAAAAGCTGATTATACACAAAAAGAAAAAGATGCAAAAAAGGAAAATATTAATCTAGGCGAGGAAAAATAAAGCTAGACTAACAAAGCGAGTAAAAACTATACGTTATGTCGAATATCCCTCTCCCGAGTTAATTAGTATAATGTGGTTACATGGGTCGACAAGTTATTACGAATGCGTCACGTTTCGACAGTTAATTAAATCAAGGGTTGTCACGCCTTTAAATTTGCATAAAAGCCTAATATTATTTTGGCGTCAATAAATATCCCGAAAATTAAGCACGCAAGGTCGTAAGCACGGAGCATACATAATATGCCCCGTCAAATCTCTTAGGCGTAATAACTAGGACAACGCACTCGAAATAGACCCGTAAACTCCATCACCAAAGCAAAGCAACATGTCAACCCGGAATGAGTTCAATCCGACACAACCCATACTAATTTAGCTAAAAAGCATATTAAAAACGCGATAAATAAAAGCAGTAAATAAACGCGATAAATCTACACTATAAAGCAATAAATGAAAGCATGTAAACCTAATTATTAAAGCATGTAACTTAACTACAAAGCAAGAAAATAACGAAATACAACTATATTAATGGAGAGGGAAGATTAAAGTACAACTTACAAACCCTAATGGGTGTCAAACTAAAAGCGGAAGAATAAAATAGCTCTCAACCCCCAAACCCTAACCTAAACTATCTTCTAAAACTAAGTATCTGAATGTTACAGCAAAAATGGTTTATATAGTAAGTGGAATAAAAATATAAAAGAAAAGGGAAAAGAAAGGAAAAGGGGAAAATATTTGCAGAAACAGAGGATCGATCGATCGAACGATCAAGCAGGTCTGCATCAATCTTCCTCCTGTTTTGGTTTACTTGGTTTTCTCTTCCGTTAAAATCGCTATAACTTCTTTGTTAGGGATCGGATTCGTGCACCGTTCATGGCCACGCGAAGCTTGCGAGGGGGGATACATATTTCGTGAGATGTTGGGCTAGGTGCCCAAACTGTGAATTGATCGAATTTCCCCTTAACGTACGACTGCGTATGAAAATTATTCGGAATGCATCTAAACTCCATACTTAGTACCTAAGTACCTACAAAAGCCTAATTATACCTCATATAGCATGTTAACAATATAAATTCGAGGTTTCCTGGTTAACAGGCTTAAACATAGAGATTAAGGCACCTGAGTGGGCTAAAATGCGTAGGTTCGAGGGATGAAATATGCAATATTTGCGTATTATCACAACCCCTAACTTAAACATTGCTAGTCCCTAGCAATGAAATATGATGAAACAAGAACTAGAATCAAACCAAAAGGAGGATACAAGTATAAAAATTTGGTATAAAAGTATAAGGCCACTTTCACGAGCGATTCGATTACATTTAGCGTATGCAATAAGCAGTTAAACCCCTAGGTTACCCTAGTGGACGAGTGTCGTCTCGTGAGGGTTTTCAGGGATGAAACCCACAAACATCATATAGTTTCCTCAAAATAAGCCCAACCCAGCATGCGACAAGCCCAACAATAACGAAAAAGATTTCATACACATTATTAGCAAAATGAAGGAATTCAAACAAAAGTCCGAATCATTAACATTATAGAATGCACCTCATAGAATTGAAACCTTAAAATGTGGGAGGGGAGCGAGCACATACATAGTGTGATTTGACAAAAACTTATATAAAACGGATACTAAATAGAGCAAGCATATATTCAATCCTCACGGGTATTACACTCATCAAGTGAATTCACTCAAAATTGGGAGGTAACACACGGAACATGCGAGCATAAAGAGTTAATGTAAATATAAACTAGGCTGCACACATGTCACAAATGAAGAACACTATATATAAAATGAAAAACTGCAATCTCAATTAAAGATACCGCTCATTAAAAGAGACGAAATGTATTTTCACAGATTATCAAAATTATTTAAACCTTTGAATTACATCTACTTAAGATCACATAGGACTTTAATATGGTTATAATGTAGGCTGGGCTAGGGTGCGAAATGAAGGATATGTATGTACGGATTCAAAGTGTTCGGAATGAAAACTTGGAATAATTGAAAGAATGCGAGCAATATAAAAAATTAGGAAATAACTTCCAAGCAATCATTGGATATATCATTTGGAGAGCAATCAAAGCTTATTGAACTATATACACAACATATACAACTTTCTCTTTCTTTTCTTTTCTTCTTTTTCTTTTGTTTTCTTTTGTTTTTGACTTCTCTTTTTCTTCACTTTTTTCACATCTCTTTTCTTTACTTTTTTCACTCTCACATGCCTAAATTGCAACCGCAACACAACAACAACATTCAATCCCAAGTGACATTCCAAACAAAGGTATGGAAAGTGTATATATGGGCTAAAACTCCAATTTAGAGTTGGTTATGGGATTTTGGGTAATGAAATGAACGGTTATATTTAGGTTCAAGGGGGTTGACGAGGGGAAATTTTTAAGGTGATGTCAAGGTCAATATGGGTGATATAACAAAGATTGCCTATGATCATTCATAAAGTTTACACAATTCTCGAGTCAAAACAAACTTTAAAAATCATGCTCAAGTAATACATTTCAAGAATGAACTCAATTAATGAACGATCAAATGAAAGAATAGTGAGATTACCAACAACTGTAACGTTTCCGAAGAGGAAAGAATAGTGTATACACTCACAAACGACGAAAGGTACAAATCTTACTCGGTGTAAGTATATACAATGCAACTAAAGATTACCGAGTTATAAAAATCTCAAAACAAATCAATAAAAAGCAATAAAAGTGCATGTGATCATGGGATTAAAGTTTAATTAATGAAGTTATTCACAATATCAAGAATTGAGACTAAAGTTTATAACTTCTAAAATCGAGAACATGCATCATTGAGTTGTCTATTGGATCGGGCAATTAATGAAATTTATCATCAGAAACAAAGGCAAAATGCCCAAAAAAGGAGAAAAAATAAAGAAAATCTTTTTGAAATTTTTGAATTTTCTAAAAAAAGCATACTAAGTAACTAACATGTGAGAAAAAACACGGACTAACTAAATAAATGGATAGAATATCCCACAACCCCTAACTTAAAACTTGACGTTGTCCTCAATGTGAATTAAGAACCAAGTTAAAGAGAGGAAAAGAGCGATATTACCCAAAATTGGAGCGATCCCAATAAGAAGAAGTTCAAAGAATCTACAAAACAAGTTAGTACCGAGCATAGCAAAAACAAATGACAAAAGGTTAACTAATTACACTAGACTAAATTAAAAGAAAGAAAAAATAAAAAGATAGAAAGAATAAAAAGTTAACTATATACAACCTACTATTTAGGCTTCACACTAACTATACACTATAAGTCTAAATAGTTAAGGGTCCACCGTGAAAACGATTTGACTTTGAATGGTAACCGGTGTACCCTCACTCTCAAGCATGCCTTCCGAAAAATATGAATTCCGTTTGAACAACGAAAGGCATGTGTAAGGCGAAAGAAATGAACCATCTCCAATTAAAAGTTTTGGAGTGGCGATAGGGGATTTGGATTGAACGGGTGATAAAAACATGTGGGGAACGAGAAAAACATAATATCCTCCCAAGGATTTTTAAATTGGAATGGGAGGTGGAGCACACGAAGGCAAAGATGCGTTCATGGAAGGCGACTCGAGCAAGTACTCCTGATCGGTGAAAAGGTTAAACACATTGAAGTTTGAAACCAATTCATCGGGTACTTGTGACGGGGTGATAACAGAAAATGAAAATGGGGAGGAAACAAATTCAAACTCAAAGGATGAATCATCATCGCTTGAAGATTGAGTTTCGAAAGAAATAAGATCATTTTCAATGAAATGTTTTTCTTTGGGGGCCAAATAAGGAATCATTTCATTGAAAATAGATATTATGTCATTTTCATCCTCACTTTCAATACCTATTACGCAATGGGCAAAGTCGACAGTGATTTGTTCAAAAGTAGGCGCAAAGTCCTCATTTGGTTCAAAACATTCTTCGACTTCGAAAGTCTCGGAAGAAAAATTGTCGTCGGACTCAAATAATAAATCCAATTCATGTTTCCAACAACGATTTTCTTCCCGATAACGATTTTCAATTTTCTCATTTTAAAGCATACGCAAGCCCTCACCGAAAGTCATAGGTCGAGGTGCGGATACTTGAAAATGGGAACTTTAAAAATTATCATCGGACTTAAACTTAAACTCATTATTATAAGAATTTTGAAAACTATTGCAATTCGTTTCAAAATTCCTATTATAAGGAATTAAAGGCCCAAAATCATTATCATCATCATCAAAATTCTAATAACCCAAATTTGGACTTTCGTTATACTCGCCCAAAGTCATATTTGAATTTGTATTTTTTTGGGACTCTAAGTATTGATTAAAAGTCAAAGGATTACGAGCATTTTGAGAATTATAACAATGATTAGCGAAAGAATTGGAATAAGACATGCTTACCCCAAAAATGGCTCGAAATGGCGACTTCCACAAAGTAGATGCGCGCAAGAAAAATTCAAGCGTTTATTGGCGCTCAAATGTAGAAGTTCTACAAAAATGTTAGGCAAATAATACAAATAGAAAGAAAATACTACGAAATACTAAATCAAATAAATTTTAAAACAAACTCATCCCCGGAAGTGGTGCCATTTTGATCGAGGGTGAAGAGCAGCGCGCGTCAGGTGCCGATCGTTGTTTTTCGTTCATCGCCTCAATACAAAAACCTAAATTATGAATCCATTCAACGGGTGAGTATAGCGGTAAGTCGGGTATAAAAAATCCACAGAGACGAGTTGCTAGAATTTATAAGGTTTATTACTCCTAAATAAAAGTGCAAAAGGTGATTATACACAAAAAGGAAAAGATGCAAAAAAGGAAAATATTAATCTAGGCGAGGGTAAATAAAGATAGTCTAACAAAGCGAGTAAAAACTATATGTTGCGTCGAATATCCCTCACCCGAGTTAATTAGTATAAAATGGTTATGGGTCGACGAGTTATTACGAATGCGTCTCGTTTTGACAGTTAATTAAATCAAGGGTTGTCACGCCCCTAAATTCACATAAAAAGCCTAATATGATTTTGGCGTCAACAAATACCCCGAAAATTATGCACGCAAGGTCGTAAACACGGAGCATACATGATATGCTTCGTCAAATATCCTAGGAGTAATAACTTGGACAACTCACCCGAAATAGACCCGTAAACTCCATCACCAAAGCAAAGCAATATGTCAACCCGGAATGAGTTCAATCCGACACAACCTAGACTAATTTAGCTAGAAAGCATATTAAAAATGCGATAAATAAAAGCAGTAAATAAACGCGATAAATCTACACTAGAAAGCAATAAATGAAAGCATGTAAACCTAATTATTAAAGCATGTAAATTAACTACAAAGCAAGAAAATAAGGAAATACAACTATATGAATGGAGAGGGAAGATTAAAGTACAACTTACAAACCCTAATGGGTGTCAAACTAAAAGCGGAAGAATAAAATTGCTCTAAACCCCCAAACCCTTACCTAAACTATCTTCTAAAACTAAGTATCTGAATGTTACAACAAAAATGGTTTATATAGTAAGTGGAATAAAAATAGAAAAGAAAAGGGGAAAATATCTGAAGAAAATAGGGAATCGATTGATCGATCCCTTTGATCGATCGATCGATCAAGCAGCTCTGCATCAATCCTCCTCCTGTTTTGGTTTACTTTGTTTTCTCTTCCGCTAAAATCGCTGTAACTTCTTTGTTAGT
Organism: Sambucus nigra; assembly: GCA_949130495.1. Lineage (NCBI taxonomy): Eukaryota > Viridiplantae > Streptophyta > Magnoliopsida > Dipsacales > Adoxaceae > Sambucus > Sambucus nigra. The sequence goes on from OX422220.1 coordinate 194,847,244, forward strand.
GATCGGATTAGTGCACCGTTCGCGGTCACGCGAAGCTTGCGAGGAGGGATACATCTTCTGTGTAGATGTTGGGCTAGGTTCCCAAACTGTGAATTAACCGAATTGCCCTTGAACGAGCGACTCCGTACGAAAATTAGCCGGAATGCATCCAAACTCCATCTTAGTACCTAAATACCTACAAAAGCCCAATTGCACCTCATATAGCATGTTAATGATATTAATCTGATGTTGTCTGATTAATGGGCTTAAATATAGAGATTAAGGCACCGGGCTAAAATGCGTAGGTTCGATGGATGAAATACGCAATATTTGTGTATTATCACTTTGATTAGGATTAAAGCTTAGATTATATATGCGTACACCATAAGGTATACATATACCCATCCGCCTAACTCTTTCTATCTTTTAAGTTTATAGTTTTAATTTCCAATATATGAACCTTTTAGATTTAAAAGATCTGGTGTATTATATCTACCTCTTTATTAGACCTGGCAACGGGTCGTGTTGGATCGTGTTTGTGTCGTATTTTAACGTTTTTGTATAAAATCATCCTAACCCGAACATTACTCGTTCGCTTAATGGTCACAATAATTTAAAACCGAACACGACACAATAATTTTAATGGGTAACACGACCCGAATCGTTAACACACGTTAGTTAATGGGTGAATTTGGGTCATGTCTTACTTAACCTGTTAACACCCCTTATTTAAACCATTTAGTTGTAAATACCCATTACCCGTTAACACCCATTATTTAATTGTCAATAAGTTATAGTTTAACTTTTGAACTTTTGAACTTCTAAGTTCTATCATTAGCAGTAGCAAGAAACTTCAAATTGATAGAATCATTAGCAAAAATCCATTACCACAAAAGATGCTATAGTATGTCCATTCATTTAACACTAAAGTTCCACTTTTGGAACTTCAAAAGTAACAACAACTTCAAATTACAATAGTATATTAGTATGTACATTCATTCAACACTAAAGTTCAACTGTTGAACTTTAAAACACCATAAAAGTTCAACTGTTGAACTTCAAAAGGAGCAGCAACTTAAGGTTTGTTACATAATCATAACCCAATATCCAAGTTAAAATAGATATAGCAGACTTTGGATATTAAATATTACGAGATTATCAAAATCAAGGAGCACGTGTCCTTGTGTAAACCATATTTGCACCTCCTTCATTTTTCAACATATTCCTCCTGCAGAGAGAAAAATTACAATTAGTTATCTAACTTACTTAATACTATATGAAATTAATAAATAAATATTAATGAAAATTTTCTCACCAGTAATCAAAATATATGAAACGGCGGATGTCACGAAATAACCAAAATGCGCACATCTCCTTATAGTAACAACATTTTTCACAGCATTTTTCAGCCATGTAAAACTGATTACATCATTTATTTCAAATATATATAATACACTAGGTGATATAATAAAATGGTAAAATATATGGAGCTTACTCACCAAAAAAGTGGATTACTTGGAAGAACGCTTGCAATTCAAAAACGCCATAACTGCATATATCTTGGATGAAACCTAGAAAGTAGAAAATTTATATACATCAGAAATTTAAAGAAGAAAAAGCAAAATTAAATATCAACCTTGTTACTGGTCGATAAAAACAGTGTTAGAACATTGAGCTGAACTAGATTTTTGGCTTATGTGCAAATTAAAGATATCCTCCGTCAACTCATCCACATCAACATCTTCTTTACCTATAACTAAGGAAATTAAAATTTAATATATAATAAAAGGTAAGGCGAAAAAATGAAAATTAATAGTTGAATATGGCAACTTTACTAATTTTATCAAAAAGCCAATCCCTAGTGCAAAGCAATAGTTGGATAGTTTCAGGCAGAAGAGAACTACGATATTGGTCAAGAACTCTACCTCCAATACTAAATGCAGACTCGAAAGCAACAGTTGAGATTGGAATGGATAATATATCTTGAGCCATACAAGAAAGTATGGGGTAGCGAAATTGTTCCCCCTTCCACCAAGTAAGAATATATAGATCTTGCCTTTTTCCCAACTTTTCCTCATCAAAATATTTATGCAACTCATTTTTTTTAAATCAGAAGCACCCTCTTTATAGCAATTGTCAAAGTCCTATATTATTTATTTTATGAGTTAGATCAAAATAAATAATATGAAGTATGAAAATGCATTAAATGGAAATATGTATCTGAAATATAGATTCCTGAGAGGCGTTGTGGGAAGGATGACGAGTATCAAAATCAGAGTTACTTGAACTTACAAGATGCGAGTAATTCAAACTATAGACATCAAAAAGATCAAATAAAGTGTCGCGTACACGGCTAAACTCGTGAGAATCGGTACCATGTAACCTCATATATGCGAACTCCACAAATTGAATTTTGAACCGCGGGTTCAACGTGACAGCAATAGCAAGAATGACACTATATTCAGCCCAATATTTCTCAAATTTTAAGTTCATTTGCACTCCTAATCTACGTAAAAAACTATTTGTCCCTTCCATTGATTCTTTAAGCTTAAGTTGAATGATAAAAACTCGAGGGAATAATAAGTTGGCAGTTGGATATTTAGTTTCAGAAAATAAGCGTGTTACTTTATAAAACAAACTCAAAAAGTTGGAAAGTTTTTCAATTCTATCCCATTCTTTTGGAGAAGGACAATGTTTATAGTTGGAATCACTCAACTGTAAATGAATGAAAGCGCGACGATAAAAAATCGCACTTTCAAGCATTAGATAGGTTAAGTTCCATCTAGTCGAAACATCTTGTCGCAACCCCCTCATACACTGCAACGATACTTGAGAAACACAATCATAGAATTTATATTTTCTTTGGGGTGAACCTTTAATGTATTTCACAATCTCCCTAACTTTAATCGTTACCTCATCAATTTCTTTCAATCCGTCTTGGACTATAAGGTTCAAGTTGTGTGCACAGCAACGAATGTGAAAGAACTCACCATTCCTTACAAGGGCACCCTTTAGATTCAACTGACTTCTTAAAATATCGACAAAAGCAGTGTTACTTGAAGCATTATTTAACGTGACGAAGAACAATTTCTTTTCAATCTCCCACTCACTTAATAGTGTATACATTTTTTCAGACAAAGCAACACCCGTGTGTGGAGGAGGCATGAGACAAAAATTCAGTATTCGTTTGTTTAATTTCCAATTGCTATCAATAAAGTGATTTATAAGGGTTAGGTACCCGTCCGTGGCTACAGATGTCCATAGATCAGAAATCAAACAAATTCTCCCAGAAACTGAATTTAGTTGAGCTTGAAGTTTAATTTTCTCTCTTTTAAACATTTTCAACACTCCTGCCTTAGATGTATTTCTAGAGGGCAACTTGATATCCTCACAAATGTATTTAAAAACAACCCTAAGACCCTCATACTCGACCAAATTAAATGGCAGGTTATGCTTGATAATTGCCTCAATTAGTAAGTTATGAAACACCTCTATGTCAAATGTGGAAGACTTCAATGACATGGAACCTTTAGTTTGGGACATAATAAGTTGGCCAATGTCAGTAGCTTCATTTTTAATACAATTATTCATATGAGCCAACATATTACGAGTGCCATACTGATTGTAACACAAATAAATTATTTCACATTTATGACATTTATCTCTCCTTTTGTTATTCTCACCTACCGATAATTCTTGAAATAAAGTCCAGCAACGGGATCTTTTTTTATGAGTTGAGGGAATACCAGATTTTTCCTTCACCTTTCTAACAACTGGTTGAGTATACTCTTGTTGTTGTTGAGTAGAATCTTGTTCATTTATCTCCAATTCAACAGCTTCACCAACATCATCTTCAGAGAGAACCATATCCAAAGAATTTTCAATATCCATTTCCATAGAACGTGAAAAAATATAAAAAATATATACATAATAAATTAGACACGTTTCTTAAAAAAAATGAAAAAACAAACCAAAAAAATGAATCGTTTGTCAAAAAGGGAGAAATACTTTATCAGAAAAATCATCAAAGGAGCAAACAAAAATTGTTTTATGAAAAAAATTGTTTTATAGAAAAATTCTTTTCTTAAAAATAACACGGAGATTACATTATCAAAAACAAATTACTTTGTTTGAAAAAAACACGGAGATTACTTTATTTGAAAAAAAATACGGAGCTTTGTTTGAACAAAAACAAATTAAAAAAAAGAAATACTTTATGAGAAAAAAATTGTTTGAACACGAGATTAGATCGTTTGGATAGACAGCTGAGTTTGGATAGAGAAGAACACGGATCTAAGAATGTTTGGATCTAAGAAAAATGTAAGAAAAATCGTTTGGATCGAAGAAAAATGTTTGGATCTAAGAAAAATAGTTTGGATCTAAGAAAAATGTAAGAAAACTCGTTTGGTGCTGCAGAAAAAATCGTTTGTATCTAAGAAAAATGTAAAGAAAGGATGGAAAATCATTTGGATCTTGAAAATGTAAATAGAATATAAAAAAAGGGAGAAATACATACCTCTGATGCCGCTGCCACCTGTGTAGGGTTTTCTCTCATATCCTAGGCTCTCTTTTCTCTCTCTCTCTCTCTCTAGATGTGCGGCTGGCGGGGGAAATGAAATGTGTTGTATGAATGTGAGGATAAGAATAAGAAGAGTAGGTTTTAACCTTATATAATATGATCTCTAATTTTTTAATCCAACGATAAGAATAAGAAGAGTAGGTTTTATTGGGTCGTGTGACCCGAACTAGTATTACACCCGTTATAACCCGTTAGTAGGTAAACAAATTATATATATATATATATATATATATATATATATATATGTGGGAACAATGATATAGATAATCTAAAGTAAATCTCAAGAGATGAACACTAATATATAAATAATCCTCAAGTCCACAGTACTACAGATAACTGTAGCAGCCCAGTCAAGCCAACAAACGCCTATTCACGGCAACAACGGCGACAATGGAAATTCACAGGACACCGGAAAACTTATACAAAGAAGATAATTCCAGAGTTTAACTATAAATTATTTATATCAAGATTACCATAAAAATTAAATCCTCAAGGATCCTTTAATAATATATCTAAACATAATAAGAATATTATCTAAGTACTTAGAGTGGGTTTCCCGAAAGTTCTAAATAAAACTTGAATTTTTTTTACTGAAAATAAAGCATACGATTACAAGATTAATTTACAGACTATAGAAGATACAGACAGAGTTACAAGCCATAATATACAAGATATAGAGAAAACTTACAATGAAACTTAAGGATTACAGACTTATTGTTGCTGAACACTAGAAACTGGAAGCTATTTACTATAGGTTTTGGTAACTAGGAATTATGGTTGCTGGATTGCTTGAGAGTATTTTTCTTTCTTGTTGGCTGTGTTGAGAGAAGGAGAAGAGGTCTCCTTATATAGGAGAAGGATGAGCCTCGGACGTCAAAGAAATTTCATTTGAATTGAAAACGTGGGCTGCTTTAGAATCTTGCACAGTAACAGCCGCGTGAATGAACAGTAAAAGTACACAGTATATGTACAGTGATTGAATAGTAAAAGGCGCACAGTGTTTGCACAGTAAAGGTCGTCTACTGTTTGCACAGTAATGCTTGCGTTATCTCTTGCGTCTGATTTTGCTGCCGTGGTGCTGACATATTTATTGCATCTATTATATTTTGCTTCTAATATTATGGTTCCATCATATTATCTATATTTTGCCTGGTTACCGAGTCCATTGACTCATCATCGGAATCGGTGTGTCTATAAGCTAAATAATGATAATTGCTTTCTCGTTCATTAAATAGTGCTTCTTCAGTGTCGGTAGAATTTTGAGATTTGTTAAAATAAGTTACATTTCTATTAAAGGGATGTTTTGGTATAAATATTCTCATGTTAAAATTTTCTTTAATCGTGTACCAGGGGTCAGCTGGTATTTCATTCATTATATTATGTACTTTATATATTAAAAGTAAATCTTCTGTTGCTTCTTTACCGTTAATTAGTGAATTATCATCACTTAATTGAGCATAATAGTTTGATATTTTATCTTTACGATGTTCAATAAAAATACTGTGCCTGCTATGAATAATTTGACCTGTTCCTATCCATTCTGGAGGTATACTTTCTATTATTAATAAAATATAGGGTGAACAGACCCTTTTAGTTTGTTGTTCAGCTATTGCATCTGTTAAACTTTTTGGAAAGTTGCAATCTATTTTATCCCATGGGGGAGGTATTAAAATACTACTTATCATTCCGTATTCTAATAATAAACTTATAGTAACTTCTATTGCAATCTCAGGATTATTCGGAAATATTAAGTTTGGTCTAGTTATTATAAAATTTTGAAATTTTTTATATTCAACTTCTATTAGTATCATTGTCTCATATTTATTTACAGCATTTAGATGGACATGTTCATATTTATATTTGCATCCCAAAGGTTCGGGATTAAAACGAAAATAATTTTGAATAAAAAGCCAGTTAGAGATATCTTTTTCTTGTGAAAATCTAATTATTTTTTCTGTTAATTCATTTGGTAATATAGTTTCAACTTTTGTTTTTAATATATACCTATGGTAAGGGTCAAAAAAAGATAAAAAATTATTGTTGGAGTAGAGATCTACGGATTTCATTTTCTTTTCGTTTGCTTGATTTTTAAGATTTAATACCTTATAATATTTAATAATTGTTTCATGGTCCTTGATAAGTTGTGGATCACTTTTGCTTTTATAGTATTTAACTTGTACTTCTAAAGTTTTCACATAATTATTTATATTATGGAAATAGGTATTTACGTAGTTCATAGTGTGAATAAAAGATCCCTTATTGTATTCTCTGTTAAGCCAGAGGTTGTCTAGCATTTTCTGTTGATCTTCATTAACTGGTAACTTTGATCTAAATTTCTGTTTTGCATTAAGAACAGTAAACAATTGGTTAGTATTCTCTTGTGTTCCTGAAGAAGATCCTTGATAAGACATCTGCAAAATATTAAGAAGAGTTAGTAATTAATCTAAATAAAATATATGCTAATTGATTATCTTTACCTTTAATATGTTCAAATTGCGGAGTAAATCCTTTTCCTGTAATATTATCAATAAAATTTAACCATCTCTTTGTAGCTGATTTACTTTGGTTAGTTTTATTAAAATGTTTTACTATATTATCACAGTCAGTTCTAATTAAAAAAGTTTTTCCTAAAAATAATTGAAATTTATCTATTGTATTTATAACTCCTAAAATTTCTAAGTCAGTTGATGGTAATCTTCCTTGTGTTTCACTAAAATTTCCTGAGCAATATTTACATATTTCTTCTTCGTTTTTATTACTATCTTTATTAGGTTTTTGTAATAATATACCTGCCCATCCTAAGGCTGATGCGTCTGTTTGAATTATTTTATAATTATTTTCTAGTGGTAAGTTTAGTGGTTCTAGTTTACTAACGATTTATTTTATTTTTTGAACTAATTTTATATCTTCATTATTAAAATATTTTTGTCCATTTTTTCCTAATTTACTATATAATGGTCCTACTAGTTTAGATAAATTTGGTATAAAAGACCTACAGTAATTTAGTAATCCTAAGAAAGCTTGTAGTTTTTTGGTTTCTTCTATTTTGTCTGGGAATTCTAAAACCTTTTTTACTATGTGTTCTTGTAATTCTATTTTTCCTCCTTTAATAAAAAGTCCTAAAAATTCTATTTCTTGCTTTTCTAATTGCATCTTTTTACTACTGATTATTAATCCTTGATTTATGAATTCTTTAAAAACTATTTGTAAGTGATTTCTATGTTCTTGTTTATTATTACTAAAGACGAGTATATCATCAATATAAACTATACAAAATTCATAATGTTTTTTAAAGATAGTATCCATTTTATTTTGAAATATCTGTGGTGCGTTTTTTAATCCAAATGGCATGACCAACCATTCAAAATGTCCTTCTGGACAAGTAAAGGCTGTCCATTCTATTGATTCTTTTTGCATTTTTATTTGCCAAAAGCCAGATTTACAATCAAATTTAGAAAAGTATTTTTTATCTTGAATTTTATTAATTAGTTCGTCTTTATTAGGAATTTTATAACTATCGTCATATGTGTTATCATTTAATCTTTTATAATTAATTACCATTCTAGCTTTGTTTCTTTTTATTTCTGCATGATTTCTTACCATAAATGCAGGACTTCTATGTCTACTTATACTTTTTTGAATGACTCCTAAATTTAATAATTCTCTTATTTGTATTTTAAATTCTTCTTGATCAATTAATTCACAAGCAATATCTTTAGTTTTTATAGTTAAGTCAGGATTTATTATATTTAATTTTGCTTCAATTTTATTTTTAGTCCAGTGTTTTTGAGGGTCTTCTCCTATAATTTCAGTTTTTTTTGCTAGTCTAATTAAGTCTTTTAATTCTAATTTAATATTTTTAAACATGATTTTATTTAAATTATTACATTCTATTTTGCGATTTTCACTATCTTCGAGATATCGTAAATAATCTTTTAAATAATCTTCTTCAATATCTAGTTCATTATTATTTAATTTTATGTCTTCAATTTGTTCAGTTGGTTCTAATATTATATTATTATTAAGAATTAATTTATTTTCTTGTTTTAATATATTTGATTGATTATTAGGTACAATATGTGTTCCTTTCTTAAATAATTGTATACCAGAAGGCGTGTACATAAATCCTCCTGTTAAAGATTGAATAAAATTTAATCCTAAGATAAAGGGGTGATGACTTTTTACATTTGTTATGTATGTTTGGGGTAAGATAAATTGCTCCTCATTTATATATATAGGTATATTTTGTATACATTGGGTTATAGGTATAGCATCTTTATTGAATTGGTGTATATAAACAGGGTAATTTAAATCTTTAGCATCTTCTTTTTCTACTAAATCTACATGAATTAAACTTTTAGTTGCTCCTGTATCTAGCATTGCTGTTGTTTCTATAATTTTATTTGCAAATTTTATTTTTGTAGGGAAAGTAATTAAAGCTGTCTTATTAGTATTATTTATTTGTTCTTTGGGTTTATTAATAATTTCTTCAGTATAACATTTTGTACATAGATTTTGTTTACAATTTTCACATATATATAAATTTTTATATTCTTTTTTACACTTAGCACAATCTAATTGCAATAATGAAAATTGGTTAAATTTATATTCACATTCTTCAATATTATAACAAAGATTTAAATTATCTATACATTGTTCTAAGATTTCTATATCATCATTAGAGTCTATTGTTTATGTGGATTCTATACTATATATACTAATATTATCTATTTCTTCATATTCATCATATATACTTTCTAATTCTATTGTGTCTCCTAAATCATCTTCAATGTCATCTAAGATATTTATTTTTTCTTGTATTTTAGATATGTTATTATTTTTATTTCTATATGGACAGTTAGGTCTAATGTGATTTGGGTCTCCGCATATAAAACATTTACAATTTGTTACTTTTTTAATATTTTTATCATCTTTAGTATCTTTATTATCTTTGTTAATTTTACGTTTTTTATACCATGGCCTTTTTCTTTTGTAATTATTATATTTATAATGTTTTTTAAATGTCTTACTAGGCCTGATTTTATAACTTTTATATTTTTTATATTTCTTTTTAGTTATATATTTATTATTTTTGTATCTATTGGTTATAATTCTTATATTGTCACAACCATACTGAGGTGGTAAATCTAATTGTTGACATGTATGATAATATTGTTTTATGATTTCTTTGCTTTCTTTTAGTTTTCTACATTCAGCTTTTAGTGTATTATATACTGTATTAATTCTAGCTCCTATAGATGCATCCGTTCTCCAGTCATCTGTTTTTTGCCAGTTTTTCCATATTTTTTCACCGATTTTACCTGGTATTTTCTGTATATATCTATCTAATAGATTAATATCACTAGTTTTTCCTGTTTGTGTCCAGTATTCTACATATTTTCTAGTGTAATCTCCTATGTATTCTAATCTACAAATTTGTAATTGTTCAAGGTTTCTAAGTGCTTCTGTTTGTTTTTCAGTGATTTGTATAAGTCGATTACTACCTAAAATAGAAACTTTTATTAAATTAGTAAATCTTTCTATATTAAAGATTTCTTTAAATTTTAAATATTCATTTCCTAATTTATATGTTAAATACCAATTGGATACACTACCTTGTAATGTATTTTCAAAGTATGATTCGCACTCACTTAAGTTTGTAAATTCTATTAATGTAGTGGTTCTAAAGCATCCTTTTTCCCATATTTCTATTGCAGTCTCCCAATCTAATGGATTTACATTATCTAAGTTTAATATACTACCATATTGAGTTATATTAGAACTTGTATCAAATACATATCTACTTCTACTCTTGTTACCTGGTGTTGGTTTAGTATTTTCATTATATTTTTCTTTTGTTGATCCTAGGTGTTGATGTGTTGAATAGTCACTGGTAGGTGATTTTGAGGTTGATGATTCGCCAGTTACTTCTTCTGCTGGGTTTATTTCTTCTAAGGTTTTTATAATATCCTTTTCATTTAAAAATTTATCAAGTCATATTTTAATTATTTTTCTTTTATTGTCTTCATCAGTTCCATCAGCGCAATATATTGAAATTATTAATTCCTTATTTTCTTCATTACCATATTTTTCTAATAATTGTTCTGTTGTTAAATTATCGCAGTCTTCTATAATTATATCATATATTTTGTCTTCTAATAATGTAAATAGAGTTTCTATTTGTTCTTTTATAATTAAAACTTCTTTCATTTAATAATTCTTCGCTCTCATCTTCTATATGTTTATAACGACTAAATTTAATACTACTTTGTCCTACTTGATTTTCGTATATTTTATTCTTTTCAGGTTGTTTTGGGTTTGTTATTGTTATATTAGGTAATTTCCATTCGATTTCTTCATAGATACTATTATCTATTTTTTGTGCTTCTATCATTTCTACATATTTACTATTGAATGATTTTACAATACAGTCAAATTCAGCTTTAAAATTTATTTTATAGTGATTAAATACTTTTCCCATAAATAAAGTATATACTAAAAGATTATTATATTGTCCTGTCATATTGTATCCTCTTGTTCTTATGGCTATTTTTATATGTTTACCAAACTCATTTATATCTATACAATAGTTGGGGATACATCCTATAATTGTTGCGTTACGTGATAAATCTACTTCAGCGCTAGCTATTTGTGCCTGTTTATGATTATTCCATCTATCATCATAAATATATACTAAAACTTTAGTTCCTGCTTCTAACCTAGTTAATCCTACTAATCCTATAACTATTACTCCTAAGTGCATAAATTCTGCGTCTATTTTACCTAATTTGTCTGCTGATTCTTTGGTTATTAAATCTAAAATTACTTCACTATTAATAGCTGTTATTTTTCTCTGACTAGTATGATTATATATTTTATTACTAAAATCTAATAAATTCTTTTGATATAATTGTTGTCCCTTAGCCTTTTGAATACCTTTTTCTATATATTTTTTAGTATCTTCTTCGTTATTATAAAGATTTTCTATCCTAAATATCTCTTTTCCTTTGCTTATTGAGGAAGATGTCATCTTTAGAATAAAATAAGTTTAATTTTGTTTTAACAGGTTTAGGGTTTGTTTTTAGGTTTCTAAATTTTTCAATTAACTCGTCTATATCAGGTGTGTCTTGTTTGTTTTTTTCTTCTTTTTTATATACGTATTTTACGAATTTTTCTAATTCAGTTTTTATTATAGTTATATTAGTATTTATGACGTCTAAAAATCCTTTTATGTAGTCTTGATTTTCTTCAATTTTTCGAATTTTTTCTATTAGGTTGTTACTGGTCATAAATTTATCCTAGTCTGCTTTTTTCTGTTAATATTCCTATTTGAGTTTCTAAAGATATTAGTCTTTCTTGTTGTTTGAAGATAAGATGTTGTGTATCTTCTCTTAGTTGTAAATTTTGCTTTATTCTTATATTTTTACTCTTTTTTTAATATATCTAAATTTTTTTTACTTATATTAATTACTTTTCTTGTCAGATCTATAGAGTTTCTTATTCTTTCTTTATCAGTTCTCATAAACAATTATAGTCTACATTTTTCTATTAATATTGCTAGATGATTTTCTAATGCTAATTGTCTTTCTTGGTTATATTCTATTACACGAATTGTGCTTTCTATCAAATCAAAACGTCTAAACTTTACTATACGCCTTAAATGTTGCTTTTGATTTTGTACTATAAGTCTACAATGTTCGATTGAGCTTCTAGTGCGTTGTTTTTCAGTTTGCATTAAAATCTACCCTTTTCACTTAGTATTTCTAATTCTAACTTATACTGGTGAATTCTTTCGTTAGCTATTCTAATTATCCAACTATTAATAGTAGCTTGTATATGGTTTTTCTTTCTTATGTTTTCTTCCTTTTTGATTATTGCGTCGTCTAATATCTTATATTCAGCTAATAATTTTCTTTTTTAGAAATTCTTTTTCAGTTATCATATATTATCCTAATCGTCCTTTTTCTCCTAGTATTTCTATTTCCAGCTGATATTTATAAATTTTTTCTTTGATATCTAATATTATCCAATTAATAATAAGAAATCTTTCAAAATTCTTTTCGTTTTTTAATTTTATAGCTCTTTTTATATAAAAGTCTAAATTTTTATATTCTCCTCGTAGTCTTGCTTTTAACTGAGTTTTTTCACTAAGCATATAAATTAATAAAGGTTGTAAACTTATGATTTGTAATTCCACTCTTTTCGTTAAATAATATGTCTTATTATATAAAGATATAATATTAAAGCAGCTCTGATACCATTATTTTTCGTGGGAACAGTGATATAGATAATCTAAAGTAAATCTCAAGAGATGAACACTAATATTAGTGTTCATCTCTTGAGATTTACTTTAGATTATCTATATCACTGTTCCCACGAAAAATAATGGTATCAGAGCTGCTTTAATATTATATCTTTATATAATAAGACATATTATTTAACGAAAAGAGTGGAATTACAAATCATAAGTTTACAACCTTTATTAATTTATATGCTTAGTGAAAAAACTCAGTTAAAAGCAAGACTACGAGGAGAATATAAAAATTTAGACTTTTATATAAAAAGAGCTATAAAATTAAAAAACGAAAAGAATTTTGAAAGATTTCTTATTATTAATTGGATAATATTAGATATCAAAGAAAAAATTTATAAATATCAGCTGGAAATAGAAATACTAGGAGAAAAAGGACGATTAGGATAATATATGATAACTGAAAAAGAATTTCTAAAAAAGAAAATTATTAGCTGAATATAAGATATTAGACGACGCAATAATCAAAAAGGAAGAAAACATAAGAAAGAAAAACCATATACAAGCTACTATTAATAGTTGGATAATTAGAATAGCTAACGAAAGAATTCACCAGTATAAGTTAGAATTAGAAATACTAAGTGAAAAGGGTAGATTTTAATGCAAACTGAAAAACAACGCACTAGAAGCTCAATCGAACATTGTAGACTTATAGTACAAAATCAAAAGCAACATTTAAGGCGTATAGTAAAGTTTAGACGTTTTGATTTGATAGAAAGCACAATTCGTGTAATAGAATATAACCAAGAAAGACAATTAGCATTAGAAAATCATCTAGCAATATTAATAGAAAAAGGTAGACTATAATTGTTTATGAGAACTGATAAAGAAAGAATAAGAAACTCTATAGATCTGACAAGAAAAGTAATTAATATAAGTAAAATTTTTTTAGATATATTAAAAAAGAGTAAAAATATAAGAATAAAGCAAAATTTACAACTAAGAGAAGATACACAACATCTTATCTTCAAACAACAAGAAAGACTAATATCTTTAGAAACTCAAATAGGAATATTAGCAGAAAAAGGCAGACTAGGATAAATTTATGACCAGTAACAACCTAATAGAAAAAATTCAAAAAATTGAAGAAAATCAAGACTACATAAAAGGATTTTTAGACGTCATAAATACTAATATAACTATAATAAAAACTGAATTAGAAAAATTCGTAAAATACGTATATAAAAAAGAAGAAAAAAACAAACAAGACACACCTGATATAGACGAGTTAATTGAAAAATTTAGAAACCTAAAAACAAACCCTAAACCTGTTAAAACAAAATTAAACTTATTTTATTCTATAGATGACATCTTCCTCAATAAGCAAAGGAAAAGAGATATTTAGGATAGAAAATCTTTATAATAACGAAGAAGATACTAAAAAATATATAGAAAAAGGTATTCAAAAGGCTAAGGGACAACAATTATATCAAAAGAATTTATTAGATCTTAGTAATAAAATATATAATCATACTAGTCAGAGAAAAATAACAGCTATTAATAGTGAAGTAATTTTAGATTTAATAACCAAAGAATCAGCAGACAAATTAGGTAAAATAGACGCAGAATTTATGCACTTAGGAGTAATAGTTATAGGATTAGTAGGATTAACTAGGTTAGAAGCAGGAACTAAAGTTTTAGTATATATTTATGATGATAGATGGAATAATCATAAACAGGCACAAATAGCTAGCGCTGAAGTAGATTTATCACGTAACGCAACAGTTATAGGATGTATCCCCAACTATTGTATAGATATAAATGAGTTTGGTAAACATATAAAAATAGCCATAAGAACAAGAGGATACAATATGACATGACAATATAATAATCTTTTAGTATATACTTTATTTATGAGAAAAGTATTTAATCACTATAAAATAAATTTTAAAGCTGAATTTGACTGTATTGTAAAATCATTCAATAGTAAATATGTAGAAATGATAGAAGCACAAAAAATAGATAGTAGTATCTATGAAGAAATCGAATGGAAATTACCTAATTTAACAATAACAAACCCAAAACAACCTGAAAAGAATAAAATATACGAAAATCAAGTAGGACAAAGTAGTATTAAATTTAGTCGTTATAAACATATAGAAGATGAGAGCGAAGAATTATTAAATGAAATTAATGTTTTAATTGTAGAAGAACAAATAGAAACTCTATTTACATTATTAGAAGACAAATATATGATATAATTATAGAAGACTGCGATAATTTAACAACAGAACAATTATTAGAAAAATATGGTAATGAAGAAAATAAGGAATTAATAATTTCAATATATTGCGCTGAAGGAACTGATGAAGACAATAAAAGAAAAATAATTAAAATAGGACTTGATAAATTTTTAAATGAAAAGGATATTATAAAAACCTTAGAAGAAATAAACCCAGCAGAAGAAGTAACTGGCGAATCATCAACCTCAAAATCACCTACCAGTGACTATTCAACACATCAACACCTAGGATCAACAAAAGAAAAATATAATGAAAATACTAAACCAACACCAGGTAACAAGAGTAGAAGTAGATATGTATTTGATACAAGTTCTAATATAACTCAATATGGTTGTATATTAAACTTAGATAATGTAAATCCATTAGATTGGGAGACTGCAATAGAAATATGGGAAAAAGGATGCTTTAGAACCACTACATTAATAGAATTTACAAACTTAAGTGAGTGCGAATCATACTTTGAAAATACATTACAAGGTAGTGTATCTAATTGGTATTTAACATATAAATTAGGAAATGAATATTTAAAATTTAAAGAAACCTTTAATATAGAAAGATTTACTAATTTAATAAAAGTTTCTTTTTTAGGTAGTAATCGACTTATACAAATCACAGAAAAACAAACAGAAGCACTTAGAAACATTGAACAATTACAAATTTGTAGATTAGAATACATAGGAGATTACACTAGAAAATATGTAGAATACTGGACACAAACAGGAAAAACTAGTGATATTAATCTATTAGATAGATATATACAGAAAATACCAGGTAAAATCGGTGAAAAAATATGGAAAAACTGGCAAAAAACAGATGACTGGAGAACGGATGCATCTATAGGAGCTAGAATTAATACAGTATATAATACACTAAAAGCTGAATGTAGAAAACTAAAAGAAAGCAAAGAAATCAGAAAACAATATTATCATACATGTCAACAATTAGATTTACCACCTCAGTATGGTTGTGACAATAAAAGAATTATAACCAATAGATACAAAAATAATAAATATAAAACTAAAAAGAAATATAAAAAATATAAAAGTTATAAAATCAGGCCTAGTAAGACATTTAAAAAACATTATAAATATAATAATTACAAAAGAAAAAGGCCATGGTATAAAAAACGTAAAATTAACAAAGATAATAAAGATACTAAAGATGATAAAAATATTAAAAAAGTAACAAATTGTAAATGTTTTATATGCGGAGACCCAAATCACATTAGACCTAACTGTCCATATAGAAATAAAAATAATAACATATCTAAAATACAAAGAAAAATAAATATCTTAGATGACATTGAAGATGATTTAGGAGACACAATAGAATTAGAAAGTATATATGATGAATATGAAGAAATAGATAATATTAGTATATATAGTATAGAATCCACAGAAACAATAGACTCTAATGATGATATAGAAATCTTAGAACAATTTATAGATAATTTAAATCTTTGTTATAATATTGAAGAATGTGAATATAAATTTAATCAATTTTCATTATTGCAATTAGATTGTGCTAAGTGTAAAAAAAAATATAAAAATTAATATATATGTGAAAATTGTAAACAAAATCTATGTACAAAATATTATACTGAAGAAATTATTAATAAACCCAAAGAACAAATAAATAATACTAATAAGACAACTTTAATTACTTTCCCTACAAAAATAAAATTTGCAAATAAAATTATAGAAACAACAGCAATGCTAGATACAGGAGCAACTAAAAGTTTAATTCATGTAGATTTAGTAGAAAAAGAAGATGCTAAAGATTTAAATTACTCTGTTTATATACACCAATTCAATAAAGATGCTATACCTATAACCCAATGTATACAAAATATACCTATATATATAAATGAGGAGCAATTTATCTTACCCCAAATATACATAACAAATGTAAAAAGTCATCACCCCTTTATCTTAGGATTAAATTTTATTCAATCTTTAACAGGAGGATTTATGTACAGGCCTTCTGGTATACAATTATTTAAGAAAGGAACACATATTGTACCTAATAATCAATCAAATATATTAAAACAAGAAAATAAATTAATTCTTAATAATAATATAATATTAGAACCAACTGAACAAGTTGAAGACATAAAATTAAATAATAATGAACTAGATATTAAAGAAGATTATTTAAAAGATTATTTACGATATCTCGAAGATAGTGAAAATCGCAAAATAGAATGTAATAATTTAAATAAAATCATGTTTAAAAATACTAAATTAGAATTAAAAGACTTAATTAGACTAGCAAAAAAAACTGAAATTATAGGAGAAGACCCTCAAAAACACTGGACTAAAAATAAAATTGAAGCAAAATTAAATATAATAAATCCTGACTTAACTCTAAAAACTAAAGATATTGCTTGTGAATTAATTGATCAAGAAGAATTTAAAATACAAATAAGAGAATTATTAAATTTAGGAGTCATTCAAAAAAGTATAAGTAGACATAGAAGTCTTGCATTTATGGTAAGAAATCATGCAGAAATAAAAAGAAACAAAGCTAGAATGGTAATTAATTATAAAAGATTAAATGATAACACATATGACGATAGTTATAAAATTCCTAATAAAGACGAACTAATTAATAAAATTCAAGATAAAAAATACTTTTCTAAATTTGATTGTAAATCTGGCTTTTGGCAAATAAAAATGCAAAAAGAATCAATAGAATGGACAGCCTTTACTTGTCCAGAAGGACATTTTGAATGGTTGGTCATGCCATTTGAATTAAAAAACGCATCACAAATATTTCAAAATAAAATGGATACTATCTTTAAAAAACATTATGAATTTTGTATAGTTTATATTGATGATATACTCGTCTTTAGTAATAATAAACAAGAACATAGAAATCACTTACAAATAGTTTTTAAAGAATTCATAAATCAAGGATTAATAATCAGTAGTAAAAAGATGCAATTAGAAAAGCAAGAAATAGAATTTTTAGGACTTTTTATTAAAGGAGGAAAAATAGAATTACAAGAACACATAGTAAAAAAGGTTTTAGAATTCCCAAACAAAATAGAAGAAACCAAAAAACTACAAGCTTTCTTAGGATTACTAAATTACTGTAGGTCTTTTATACCAAATTTATCTAAACTAGTAGGACCATTATATAGTAAATTAGGAAAAAATGGACAAAAATATTTTAATAATGAAGATATAAAATTAGTTCAAAAAATAAAATAAATCGTTAGTAAACTAGAACCACTAAACTTACCACTAGAAAATAATTATAAAATAATTCAAACAGACGCATCAGCCTTAGGATGGGCAGGTATATTATTACAAAAACCTAATAAAGATAGTAATAAAAACGAAGAAGAAATATGTAAATATTGCTCAGGAAATTTTAGCGAAACACAAGGAAGATTACCATCAACTGACTTAGAAATTTTAGGAGTTATAAATACAATAGATAAATTTCAATTATTTTTAGGAAAAACTTTTTTAATTAGAACTGACTGTGATAATATAGTAAAACATTTTAATAAAACTAACCAAAGTAAATCAGCTACAAAGAGATGGTTAAATTTTATTGATAATATTACAGGAAAAGGATTTACTCCGCAATTTGAACATATTAAAGGTAAAGATAATCAATTAGCAGATATTTTATCTAGATTAATTACTAACTCTTCTTAATATTTTGCAGATGTCTTATCAAGGATCTTCTTCAGGAACACAAGAGAATACTAACCAATTGTTTACTGTTCTTAATGCAAAACAGAAATTTAGATCAAAGTTACCAGTTAATGAAGATCAACAGAAAATGCTAGACAACCTCTGGCTTAACAGAGAATACAATAAGGGATCTTTTATTCACACTATGAACTACGTAAATACCTATTTCCATAATATAAATAATTATGTGAAAACTTTAGAAGCACAAGTTAAATACTATAAAAGCAAAAGTGATCCACAACTTATCAAGGACCATGGAACAGTTATTAAATATTATAAGGTATTAAATCTTAAAAATCAAGCAAACGAAAAGAAAATGAAAACCGTAGATCTCTACTCCAACAATAATTTTTTATCTTCTTTTGACCCTTACCATAGGTATATATTAAAAACAAAAGTTGAAACTATATTACCAAATGAATTAACAGAAAAAATAATTAGATTTTCACAAGAAAAAGATATCTCTAACTGGCTTTTTATTCAAAATTATTTTCGTTTTAATCCCGAACCTTTGGGATGCAAATATAAATATGAACATGTCCATCTAAATGCTGTAAATAAATATGAGACAATGATACTAATAGAAGTTGAATATAAAAAATTTCAAAATTTTATAATAACTAGACCAAACTTAATATTTCCGAATAATCCTGAGATTGCAATAGAAGTTACTATAAGTTTATTATTAGAATACGGAATGATAAGTAGTATTTTAATACCTCCCCCATGGGATAAAATAGATTGCAACTTTCCAAAAAGTTTAACAGATGCAATAGCTGAACAACAAACTAAAAGGGTCTGTTCACCTTATATTTTATTAATAATAGATAGTATACCTCCAGAATGGATAGGAACAGGTCAAATTATTCATAGCAGGCACAATATTTTTATTGAACATCGTAAAGATAAAATATCAAACTATTATGCTCAATTAAGTGATGATAATTCACTAATTAACGGTAAAGAAGCAACAGAAGATTTACTTTTAATATATAAAGTACATAATATAATGAATGAAATACCAGCTGACCCCTGGTACATGATTAAAGAAAATTTTAACATGAGAATATTTATACCAAAACATCCCTTTAATAGAAATGTAACTTATTTTAACAAATCTCAAAATTCTACCGACACTGAAGAAGCACTATTTAATGAACGAGAAAGCAATTATCATTATTTAGCTTATAGACACACCGATTCCGATGATGACTCAATGGACTCGGTAACCAGGCAAAATATAGATAATATGATGGAACCATAATATTAGAAGCAAAATATAATAGATGCAATAAATATGTCAGCACCACGGCAGCAAAATCAGACGTAAGAGATAACGCAAGCATTACTGTGCAAACAGTAGACGACCTTTACTGTGCAAACAGTAGACGACCTTTACTGTTCAAACACTGTGCGCCTTTTACTATTCAATCACTGTACATATACTGTGTACTTTTACTGTTCATTCACGCGGCTGTTACTGTGCAAGATTCTAAAGCAACCCACGTTTTCAATTCAAATGAAATTTCTTTGACGTCCGAGGCTCATCCTTCTCCTATATAAGGAGACCTCTTCTCCTTCTCTCAACACAGCCAACAAGAAAGAAAAATACTCTCAAGCAATCCAGCAACCATAATTCCTAGTTACCAAAACCTATAGTAAATAGCTTCCAGTTTCTAGTGTTCAGCAACAATAAGTCTGTAATCCTTAAGTTTCATTGTAAGTTTTCTCTATATCTTGTATATTATGGCTTGTAACTCTGTCTGTATCTTCTATAGTCTGTAAATTAAGCTTGTAATCGTATGCTTTATTTTCAGTAATAAAATTTCAAGTTTTATTTAGAACTTTCGGGAAACCCACTCTAAGTACTTAGATAATATTCTTATTATGTTTAGATATATTATTAAAGGATCCTTGAGGATTTAATTTTTATGGTAATCTTGATATAAATAATTTATAGTTAAACTCTGGAATGATCTTCTTTGTATAAGTTTTCCGGTGTCCTGTGAATTGCCATTGTCGCCGTTGTTGCCGTGAATAGGCGTTTGTTGGCTTGACTGGGCTGCTACAGTTATCTGTAGTATATATATATATATATATATATATATATATATATATAATTTGTTTACCTACTAACGGGTTATAACGGGTGTAATACTAGTTCGGGTCACACGACCCAATAAAACCCCGTAACACTAACGGGTAATAATGGGTATAAACGGGTTTAATCGTGTAAGAGTACAAACCCAAATCCGACCTATTATGATAACGGATCTACCGTGTTGACCCGTTAATGACCCAAACCCGATAAGACTAAACCCATTAACTTATAA
This sequence comes from Sambucus nigra, assembly GCA_949130495.1. Classification (NCBI taxonomy): domain Eukaryota; kingdom Viridiplantae; phylum Streptophyta; class Magnoliopsida; order Dipsacales; family Adoxaceae; genus Sambucus; species Sambucus nigra. Next base: position 194,868,399 of record OX422220.1, read on the forward strand.
TTTCGTGTCGTGTCGTGTTATCGTGTCGTGCCTCATTTTGCCAGGTCTAATCTTTATATAACATATATATACAAGAAAGTATATGCGTGAAAATGAGTGTAGCATTCTGTTGTGTACGCATGAAAAGGTGTATTATATCTGCCTCTTTATACTACAAATAATAAATTAATATAAAAATAAAACCTTAAAAGCATTTCTTTGTCTAACATGTGTTAACCCATTTATATGTTTAAGCACCCTTTCATAGAGACTCTCCCAGATTTTCTCGGGTCTAGACTATCAAGGTGTTCAACTAGTTTGGATAGTTTGTGCAAAATATTTTAGTAGAGATAATTTCTCAAATTTCATTAAAGATTTAATAATCGAGGGAACCCTATCTGCACAACACGATTCTAGTTAGTAAGATAAAGACATAACATGAATATAGTGTAATACACACTACATCACACACTTTTCACACAAGTGTATTCATATAATTTTTGCAAAATCGTTTAATAATTTTTAGGCATTTAGTTGATTTGATTGGATTCATCTTAGGAATTAACCAAGTAAACTAATTCTATGTTTAATAATGCTAAAAATATGGAAAAATGATATTTTGGTATAATAATATGTGAAAAAAATTCTCATGATTTTTTGGATTTAAAAATAATTCCTTGTATTTTTAATTGGATTAATGAACATTTTTGTAATTTAAAAACACATTTTAAATTGTTACGTTGTGTTTGGTGTGAATATTGTGTTTTTGTGTGTGTTTGTTACGAGTCTGTGTTGTTAAACGTATGTTACAACTGTTATATCGTTTTAATTAGTGGTTGAGATTAGGCTTTAGGGTTTTCACTTGGATCTCAAACCAACATTTTACTTGCTACCTTTTTAGCCGTTTTACCTTTACCTATACGCATTATTCTAAACCCTTGGATTATTACTCGATGTTGAGAAAATCATCACAACCGTTTATTCCATCCAGTGTAACCTCTTTCTTCGGTCAAATATTTAAACCCTCGTCTTAATTTCATTTGAGCCTTTTAATCATTAGGGTTTCAATTTTTTTAGAGGGAGAAGAGAGACGAATAAAGAGAGGACAAAAGAAAGAGAGAGATAAATAGAGAAATGTTTATGTTTGTTAAACTCTATTCAATCTCAATGAACTTGAGTTTTTAAACCCAGGTCACAGCTCACGATTTGCACAAATTTGTCTAGGGTTTTATTTTGACTTTTTATTTGAAGTTTAATCTGTTTTAAAATTCAAAATCTATTTTGGTTAAACTTCTTGAAAACGTTTTACAAATCTCTTGAAACATCTTTATATGTTTCACTTCTTTAAATCAGACCAGTGATTTTGTTATGATTTGATATCTAACACTTTATAGAGTCTATTAATACTTGTTTGTGAAAAATATTTTGTTTTTCAAAATGGTTTTGAAAAGTGAGTTCATTTTTCATAGATACAGTTTACTAAAAACGTAGATCTGAAATCTTATATTGAAAATCTTTAGATTTGATTTAAAACCTTTGTAACAGTTGGTTGAATATAGAAAAATTGTGTAATTTGTTCTCAGGACTGTTTGTAATATTTTAAGTGTGTGTGTTTCATAAGTGCATTTAGTATAATACACTTCATTACACAAAATATAAATTCCACTATTTTCTGTTGATATTTCGAAGTTTGGTACTTCCATTCAATTGAAATTGCTTGTATAAATATTCAAAGGCTTTGTACCTGCGTTTGAGAGGCGATTCTTACTTAGGTAATATCTTTAGCTATTTTTAATATTTGATGTATTTTGTAACTCATTTCATGATTTTAGTGAAATTATTATTTGTTTTGGGGCGTAGAGGCCTTCACGGATGTTTCCTCTGGGGGGGGGGGGGGGGGGGGGTTTACATATATCTTATGTTATGGATGCTTATTGTTTTACTTACCTCCTTAGTTACTCGTATTGGTTGAATGTAAAAGTTTTCTTAGAACTTGAATAAAGATTTTAAAATAAAATATGCTAGACTTTAAGTTACATATCTTATGTTATCTTTAATCTATTTTCGTGAGCAAGATTTTTTCAACAAACCAGCGGTTGACAAAAACACAGTTGGTAAACTTTGTTAATCATTTTTCGTCCAGGTGTTTTTCCAGGCTTCTTGTTATCTCAAATACTACTTTCATTTATTATATTGTTGGGATTTAGATCTTTAAGTTTCAAATGTAAACTATATTATTCTACCTTGATGGTTAATAGATATGTTGATTATTGATGTATTTGTTTTGTTAAGTTATCTACTTCAAATTATTTTCGCTCGAATTTTAGGATTAAAATTCTGAAATAAAGGGGCATTTTGACTTATCCCCGCCACATAAAAATAATATGAATTTGTATAACCCTCTCTCAACAACCCCTCTATTTATAATACCCCGAATTTTAATTGATTAGTTAAATAACTTAATAATGATTACTTATTAAGGATATTGTGTAAATTTGGTCAATTTTAATGGAAAAAATAATTAAACGGTAAGGTTAAATTTAAAAGATTTTTTTAGTAATTTTGTGTTAATTAATTGGGAAATTATCCTTTTTAATTGTTGGAATATATTATGGGAATGATCCATTAAAAAAAAGAATAAGAATAGGTCATGTGAATTGAAGAGAGGGGTAACCTTACGTCGTAGAAATATGATTTGTCTGGTGTATTAATTGAAATGATTCCAATGCATAAACCCTACATCATAAAAGATATATTTCCAATATACCCATAGTGTAAGCTAAGTTTAGGTTATCTAAAAATCACTTATATATGATATAAAACTACAAAAACCAGAAGTAACGTATCAATATCATGCGGGTGATTATACTAAGATACTGCATGACATGTGTCTTTAGAAATTACAAGATGCTAAATTTATCAAAATTTAACATTGACATTAATTTAAGTTGAATAAAAACATTATAAAAACTCTCATCGGTTATAGTTTTATGAATTATAATTTTTGACAGTGAAAAATCATTCAAATTCAGCTTTGTTATAAAATTTACAATTGATCTAATCCATATATCATTTTACCAATAAATATGTAAAAGCTCACTTGTTATCGTGTTCAACCTATATATATATATATATATATATATATATACACTCTAAACTAAATAGTAAGAAATACATAATTGTTGCCCGTAGTTAAAGAAAATCTTATGTTATGATACAATCACATGCATTCAAAAGTAATCAAATATAGACTAACATGTCACCCCCGAACCTGAAATCAAACCCAAATTTCATAAATGCAAACCAGAGCTTAAATTTAGATTTCAAAATAAAAACTCAAGCTCTGCCATTCACGACATTTTTGCTAGATGCTCCAATGGAGGTGTATCTTTATATAAATGTCAGATTTATCCCTTGAAAAAAGAAATCTTTTTAATTCCCGCTCTGTGAATCAATAGGTTAATGCCTTAATGAGGATTTAATTATCCAAGTTGGGTATAAGAGTTTGTTAGGCTTCAAATTTAACACTCAAACATGATGTCAAGGGAATATAAAGAAATCCATTTTTAAAGTTATATCTCAAAAATACAATATTATTAAAAAGAAAAAAAATACCCACTCACAAACACACCATAAAGATTTATACAAATATCTACATGTATGTACATCGACATTACAAAAACTTCTTTAAATTGTGAATTTAGCTATCTAAAAACAATTTATTACAAAAGGAATCAAAAGAAACACATTTTTTTCTTTTATGGTTTTCCATGAAACACATTTTTTTCATTTATGGTTTTCCATGAAATGTCAAGTAATCTACAATTTTAACAAGATAAAGTCACTCAATGATAATAATTGAAAAGTAGCTTAAAACTGAAAAACTGCATCGAAAAATATTAATTGTTGATAATGATATATATGTATGTCTTTAATCAAGGTTGAATCACTTGAAAAAAACTATAATACTCTGTATTTTTTAGAATTAAATAAATGATAATTTAATTATTAATTAACATTTACTCCAGTAAATTAATTGGTAATTTATTGGGTTTAATCGGTTTGGATTATTAGCCGAAATTTAAAATGAGAATTTTAAATAATTCGTGGATGACTCGTAAATTAAATTAACTCGGTTGTAATTAATTTGATATTTTAGTTTAGTATGTTTAGACTGGGCTCTAGGGAATACAAAGGCCCATAATAATATTTTTAATGTGGCAATTTGGGTTCCAAGGGTAGATATACCTTTAGGCCAAATTTTAAGAGTATCTTGTTAGTATTTTGGGATTATCCAGATGATATATATATATATATATATATATATATATATATATATATATATATGGAGAGAGAGAGAGAGAGAGAGAGAGAGAGAGAGAGAGAGAGAGAGAGAGGGAGAGAGTTTATAACTGGATGAACTGAGAGGACATAAAGGTGGGATTTTAATTTGGGATCGAGTGTATCAAACCTATAATTATTAGCATAATTCGATATTGGATTTTTTATGGGAATTAGGTATATTAGTGTTATGTTGCATCATATGTACAAATTATATTATGTATAAATATGTATTATACATGTTGGGTATGGTTACTTGACGGAGCCGCACGGTTGAGGTAGGTTAGTTCGAGTGCGGTTAGTTGTATTGGGGTTTAGTATCATATGTGTTGGATTGTATTTTTATACCTAGATATTCGGGTGTAATTATTAGACCGTGGGTTTAGTCTCGGGTATATATATATATATATATATATATATATATATATATGTATGTATTTGTGTACATTTAATATACTATAGGATTATTCACGATTATACATATATGAGTATATATAAGAATACTCAGTCCAGTAGTGAGGACAAATATATTGAAAATGTTAAATACCTATATGTTGGGATCGTTGGTAGGCTAACACTGGGAATTGTATGTTTCAGTGGGTGTGGATATTTTTGGTATAGGTATACACAAAACTCGATTATCTTTATGAGGCTAGTTTGAGAATACATTAGTATATGTTTATCAAGGTTAACGGAGGAGTACATAACTAGTGAAAATATTAAAATACACCGGGAACGAGTTAGTCATAATGAGTAAATAATGGTTAACACCATGTGATTATGGTATGTTCATAATTATGGATTTATTAGAGTAGTGACAATCTTTGTATGAATTAAATTTGGGGCCTGAGTTGGGTTATTGTCGAGCCGTTGGACGATTATGTTTCGATTTATAATGATAGACGATTGAATTGGGTTAATAATCTTTGTTTTGGTCTATTTGTATGGATGATAGGCGATTGAGTTGGGTTAATACTCTTTGTGTTGGTCATCTCTACGATGATAGACGTTATGAGTCGAGTATATACTCTTTGCTTGGTCGGTCCAAGTATGGTATTTCTCTGGGCCGACGTAATATATAGTACACATATACTGGATTTAAGGTATTTGCTTAGGGAGGCTCTTACCATTATCTCAAACGAACCATCCGGTTAGACACACATTAAAAAATAAACGAGATAATAAAAATCAAGTAAGATCACGTAGTCACACATAAAAATTGACTCGCTGAGAGGAGAGGTGCGAGGGTTTAAAAATGTACCTCCCACGGTTTTTATACCGTGGGGTGATGAACAATTTAAGTCGACCGGGGGGAGATCACGCTTATCTCATTCGGCCCCGGGAGTCCTACCGACCTAATGTAGAGAGACTTATTTTCCTCTCCTTGGACGCCCTCTCTCTACCTTGTCCGGTTTTTCTATTACACTTTTCTTTTTTTTATTATAAATTTAAATAAAAAATAGGGTGTCTCCAAGCATCGCAATACACGCAAATGAATAAAATAGTCCTAAGTACAAGCCTTATGAAATAAAATAAAAAAGGTACTAAAATGAAAAATGCAAATGAATCACAAAATGGGGAAATCCTCTCAAGTGCTTCGAGCTCCAAAGATTGGCAACGACGCCATTTGACAGGAAAAAAAAATTGCGTCTCTCATGTATTTGTATTTTGTCGTTGTGCAATTCCTTATCCATCAAAATTTCCTTGAACCTATAAATAAACTTAAAATATGCATAGGGGTAAGTAAGGGAGTATCAATCCAACTCTAGGGTTGAAAGTGAAACACAAAATAGGTGAAGACATTTGTAAATTCATTTGCATTTTATTATATTTTATGATTTTTGTATTTTTGCTTTTTATATGTATATTTTTTTATGGATTTTTCAAGGGATTATTAATTAACTACCTATACTAATTTTTAAGGTATGAATAATTTAAAAGAAAAAGATAAACAAAATTGTGCTAATAAGCAAACTAACTAAATTGGACTCACGGGGGCTTAAAAATTCACCCCATGAATGTGAGATTAGCCCTCTATAATCATCATCCAAAAATAAAAGCAAAAGTAAACAAATGAAAGCATGTGAGGATTAGAGTAATTAAAGAGGAATTGATCAAACCCATTTAAGCCTTGAATTGAAATGAGTTCTTCAATTACAACCAAAAATTCTCTCAATTACAATCACTCACCAATATATTTTTTTAATCTAAAATAAAAACTACAAAATAAAAAAAATAAAAAATAAAAAATACAAAATAATGGATGAATTCATAACGGACACTTAAATAATAAAAGAGATTTTCTAAAAATGTAAATCCTCATATCATAAAATTGTACATTAGAACTCATCCAAGGAAATAAATTCTACATCATCACTTTATGTTGAGATATTTGCTAAAAATGCAAATACTCAACATAAAGGAATGGATTAGAATTTACCTCATACAAAGGATGAATTCAACCACATCAATATATTTTGAAATAGTTGCTAAAAATGCAAAAACTTACTCTAGAGGGGTGGAGTGGAATTCATCCTATAGATAAATTTCACCACACACCTCTATATTGAGATATTTGCTAAAAATGAAAATACTCTTCATAGAGGAGTGGGGAGAATTTTATCACACAAAGTTTATAAACTAATTTAGAGATCCTCCTCAAATGACACCAAGTCTTCAATTTATACATGACAAACATGGAGCTGGGGGCAAATTGGGTAAGGTAATTGTGCATGAGGGGTGAGAGGGTTATTTTTGAAAAAATACACACATGTGCATGTGTGTTGAGTGAGGTAACAATCTAATTTGTTAAGAGGGTATTTATGGAAAATGGGGTTTAAAGGGTGGCTTAAAACATGTGGGTTTTAGTTATATGGCTTGGGTTTTTGAATTTGACAGAAGGTTCACGATTTTGACTTTGCATTTGGATAAATGGGTATGGCTTGGATTATGGGTTTGGATGGACGAGATGGGTTCGTGTTGGACTGATTTGGGAATGAGGTAGGTGAAATGGGTTAAGGATTTGGGTAGGAGTGGGGCAGCGCGGGTTGGTCGCCGGATATGGGTCGCCGTGAATGGATTCGATTCGTAGTTGGTTTGGTTCGAAAATGGGTCGCGGGTTAAGTCATGGGTATGGCAGAGGTGATGACGGGTTTTAGGCTGCCGGTTTGGTATTTGGGATTTGAGAGGTTGGGTTAAGTATCGACAATTTTCGTGGGTTGATATGGCGGGTCGGTTCGGGAGTTTGGTTGTTGGGTAAGTTGTGGTGGATGAGAGAACAGATGGAGGTTTGATTTGGGTTTAGTGTTAACGGTGATGGTGGTGTGTTTTTGGTTATGGAGGGTAAAGAGAGAAATGGGTTGTTGGGGAAGAAGATGGGGGTTGGATTGTGTGCTTATGGTGTATGGTAATTGGTGTGTGGGTGAGTGAGTAGTTTAGGTGTATATGAGTGTAAGATAGTGTGGTGTGTGTGTTTAATTTGTACCCTAAATAAAATAAAAAAAGAAAATAATAAAAATAAACGTAATAAAATAAAAACAAGTAAAATAAAAATGAAAACTAAACTAAACTAAAAACAAAACTCAACTAAAAATAAAACTCACTAAAAAAACCTAAAAAATAAAAATAACACGACACACAGTACAAATTCTAAAAACTAAATACGACTCAAATAAGAACTAATAAAATAAAATAAAACAAAAATAATAATAAACTAACTAAGAACAAAAAACAAACAAAAATAAAGGAAAACAAATAATCGACGCACTAAAATAAAACATAAAAAAATAAATCCTCTAAAAATAAAACTCAAATAATAAAAACTACAAAAGAAGTAAAAATAAAACCTGAAGTCCTAAAAATATAAAATCTAGCAAAACTAAAAATAAAGACTAAAATGAAAAACTAATAAAAATAAAAAATAAAACGAAATAGAAAATAAATTCTAGAAAATTCTAAATAAATCTAAAATAAATCCTAAAAATAAAAACGACTCAAATTAAAAATCTAAAAAAAATCTAAAAAGCACAAACTAAACACACATGGGATTAGGGTGAAGGTTTGGCTAAGTATGGGATAAGGTAAGGCTACAGGATTGGTGATTTAGCTTCATAAATCGCATATTTGCCTTGAAATAAGCATCGATCTTCCGCAAACGACAATCAAACTTGTACATTAAACATTTATGCATATAAGACCCAAATTATCGAGAATTAACAACTAAAGTACATCTATTCGAGGTATAAAATGTACACTTTTGGGTGCTTATCACACCACCCCAGACAAAACATTGCTAGTCATCGAGCAAAAAGATAGATAGAAAGAGAAAGATAAGAAATCAAAAGTGTACCACTCTCGCGGGCACTTGCGATTGCACTTAGCATGTGCAACAAGCCTTTAAACCAATAGGTTGCCCAACAGGATAAGTTTTGTCTCGTGAGGGTTTGCAGGGAATATTCCCTCAAAATTCTTTATTTGCAAATGCAATCGATCTCTTATTAGACATAGAATAATCGCACAATCTATCATAAGAGAATTTTTTTTACGAAATACAAGCTAGAATTGTAAAAATATTTAGCTAAGTAAATACTCAAGGCACATCATTCCTATAACTCAACGTGGGTAGTGTGAATCAGCAAAACGGGTCGAGTATCATAAGAGTAATTCATAGATTGCTTTTTCGAAATCAATGCTTCAACTTCAAAATCTCACAGATATCTCTCTCTCAAACAAACTCTCGAGATTAGGATAAGTGTATCGCTCTTGTGTGTGAGGAGGTGAGTAAATATAAGCTAGGTCAAACGTCTGACACACAGATAAGAAAGAACGAACATTTAGAAAGAAAAACAATCTCGTGAAAGAACGATAATCACTATAGTGAGAACGTCGATATATTCACCACGTTGACTTTCATTTGCCTGAACACCTAGGGGAAAACATGGATTTTTATGGGTGAGGGGAAAATGAAATGGGATGAGAAGGATATGATAGGTAGGATGGCGATATGATGGATGGATAAGTGAGAAGTGTGTATGGCACTTGATGAACAAATGTCTTTATTACACAAGAACTAACTACAAACTCTATTTTTTCTTTTTTTCTTTCTTTTTCTCTTTTTTTTGTATTTATTTTTGAATTTTCTTTTATATTTTTATTTATTTTCTTTTTCTAATTTTCTTTTTCTTTTCTTTTTTATTCTTTATACTCTGAATCACTGAAGACATTTTGCATTTGGGAAACACTCTTTTTTCAAAATGATGGATGATATATGAATGAAGAGATAAATGGATGGTGTGGGGAAATATGTGGGAATATGTAAGGTAATGGGTGAAATGAATGAGAATGTGATATGGAAAAATGGAAGGTGTATGGATGAAAATCTAGTGATCGTGGCAAATTTTAAGACATGCGTTTCTTATAACTCGAAAGTGATGTCGTTCTCCGTAATCAAACCAAAATTTTTAAGGAAAAATAATGAGATCATACAACGAATAAGTGCGACCCAAAAGAAGTTAAAGCAACTTGTGACTCGGAGATTGCGTAAAACTCCTTGAAAGGTGAAAGGCACGAATCTCACAAGCTAAATTATCTACTAGTGATCCTTAAGGTTTTTTTTTGGGAATTGTAATAACTTTCAACTCTAAACCGTAGTGATATGGTACGTGCGCAAATTATGTTGAGTCTAGAAATTCATGGTGCAACATGCCTTGTTATGTATTACATAAGCTATTTATAAAAAAGATAAATCCTCTAGCTTGATTCCTAGACTTAAAAAGACTGATGATAGAAAATTCACGTCAATGAGTGAGATGAAAGAAACTGCACGGAAATTTTAAAAATCAGGTTTAAAAACAATTTTTTTCAAAAGAGGTACGCTTTTGATAAAATTTCCCACCCCAAACAAAAAGGAACATCGTCCCCGATGTTAAGTAAATGATTTTTCAAAATTGAGAGCATAATGTAGGAAAGAGATTACCATAATCAATCGCTAATGAAGTAGACATACGAAAACGAGAAGAAACCTGAATAAATGGTAAGATAAAAAAAATGTACAAGTCTATAAACAAGATAAAGCATTTGGTGGTGTGAAACACCACCCCAGACAGGATGAGACTCATAAAAGAACAACGGGCTGCCTCTCGGTTGCGCTAAGTTTAATGTTTTCAGCCAGACCGAACCTATTTGTAATACCCCATATTTTTTGATGATTTAAATAATTATGAGATTAATTATTATAGTGGGATTAATTGAATTAAAATGTGAGAATTTAACTGTTAAGTAATCCGGATTTGAAAATAAATATTAACTAGTGTGACAAGGGTTAATACTTATTGATTTAATATTACTGGGTGATATGTAATATGGAATTATAAAATTTGATAAATTGCCGAGAGTGAAATATACGGCAGTTTGGTAATTTAAGTCTGACACGCGTGTGAGTCGTGTTGGGACTAATTGAATGGAATATAAAGATAAATTATTTTTATGTAACTCGTATGGTGATTTCGAGTGCGCCGTTGAGTTCGGGAGGGTTGACATAGTCAGAAAACCCTACTCGGGTATTTTATTAGGACTCCGGGAGATTTTAGGCCAAACCGGCACCCCGTAGGGGTATTTTTCTAATTTGGATTTTTGGGAAAATTAAATGGACGAAAATTATAGACTAATTATATCATCTACGGGAGTTCCATTAGGGTGAAGTTACACAAAAATCAAGGGAGAGCCACAGAGGGTGAGGGAGAGCGAAGTCCCAAGGAAGGGAACCACTTAACACGACCTTGCACAACCACCACCACCATCGTATATATCGGAAGATGAGGAACACACCTATACCAACTTCTCCAAAGAATTCAAACCTTCTATTTAAGGCAAGTGTTTATTACTTGCTTTCTTTTAGCAATAATCATACTCATGTTAGAGTAGGTAAAATTAATCATTGATTTACATGTTAATTGGGTGAAAATTGGAGTTTTTAGAGGATGGGCTAATTAGTTGTTGATATTCCTTCATGCATGTAGAGGATAAACTGCGAAATTGAACCATATATTGATGAACGAATCTTTGTTGATTAGGTTCTTTAATTGAAATTTTGGAAACTAGGGTTCATGTTAATTAATTTGGGGATTTTATATAATTATGATGATTAATGACGAATTAATGATCCTAGGATGTTAGGAATGATTTGCAATAAGTTATGTGTTGATGGGTATTGATGATGAGGTGTTGGGTGTTGAAACTTAGAGGTTTTTAGGTTAAAAAATGGTAGAAAACGCTGAAATTCTGTGAAGAAGACGAAACAGTAGGTCTCGTGCGAAGTCGTTCAAGCGAGATTGGTATCTCGTACGAAGTCGCTCGAGCGACACGTGGCAGTCGTTCAAACGATATGTCATCTGGTTCGAGCGACAGGGTGAATTTCAGGGAATTTTCTTAGAGTCTAGTTTTGAGTTTACCGGTTTATTGGAGTGAGAGAGACTGCCCGATAATAAACTTAAACAAGACAAAATTTCGGAAAACTATGTGAGAATTAATACTTTAAATTATTTTGGTATAGAGAGAATGTACCTTGGAGATTACGAGAGAGATAGTAATCTAAATATTTATACTATACGTAGTGTTGAGATTAAAATACGTATGAGAAGTATATATATGTGGGTTGGAGAAATACCTATAAATTATAATAGGATGTGTGTATGCCTATTATGTGATACTATTGTTAAGAGCACTAATGGGTGATAACCCGGAAGTGAAAGAATCTTATTATTAAGAGCACTAATGAGTGATAACTCGGGGGTGCAGTAATTCTATCGTTAAGTGTACTAACAGGTGATAACCCGGTGGTACAAGAATATTTTATAAGTGTACTAATGGATGATAACCCCGGGGTACAAGATTATTGTTATAAGTGCACTAATAGGTGATAACTCGGGAGTGCAACATTATTATGGTTAGGTGCGCTAATGGGTCTTATCCCAAGGGTGCAGTATTAGAATATATATATATATATATATATAGGGAAGATGTGACTATATGTATATATGCGTAAACTTGTGAATCATTCTACTGTGTATAGTTAGTAGAGATGAAAATGTTGATATATAAAATAAATCTTAAGAGTATAATAGATTTATTATGAAAACGAGAAAACATATTAATTAGCAGTTCAACATAGGCTAATTTGAAAGAGTATTGTATGGGCGATACGGGTATACTACTGGTGGGTATAGATACTATTAGAATGACTTCCGACTAGTTAGACTGGGTGGTATAACTAGGGGGAAAATTAGATGTACGTTAGGCGTACACAATAGATGAGAGGTGAGAAGCTCATGTGAGAGTTCGATAACTAACATACGTATAAGACTTATTTTAAGAAATAGTTTTAAATACTTGCTAAATAATTTTTAAACCTCGGGCCCTGACTCGTTTATTGCATCTCTTCTTTCTTTTGCTATATATATTATACCAGGTGCTCAGCCGCAGGGGTACCAGAATTATAGATTGGATTGTCAGACGTGCTACAACTATTGTGGAAGTTGTAGGTCCTTGCAGTAGGCGCATCTATCCTTTCCATTCAGTTTCATTTAGACTTCCTATTTAGGGTGTGTGTCGCCCGTTTCTAGTCCTTTATCAGTGATATTGTATTTAGTTTATTTTATGGTTTGGAGTTTTAAACTGGGAGGTTTTACCCAGTCTTATTAAATTCTGTATTTAATTCTTGTTTAGTACTTATTATATTCCTATGTATCGTGAATGGTTTATAAGTTATACTTGGAATGTTATAGTTAAATGGTTTCATTAAAAAGGGGAAAAATGTTTTTGACACTTAGCTTAATTATATCATAGTTGAGTAAAATGGATTATATTGTTTTCGACAGTGATGCTAAGAATGAAACAACCGTATATCCTGTTTTAAATTGGTAAATGACTTATCACCCTATATTTAATTGAGCGGGGTGTCACAGGTGGTATTAGTGCATTAGGTTCTAGAGTCCTTTAGGATCTGTACGGCTTACTATGTTTTCAGCTTTGCGTCCTTTGATATAGAGCCTTATCTTGAGGACTGTTGCGATCTTATTTATGCGATTACGTCTTCAGCTATTTGAGATTTAGTAATAACCGTGGACTAATAAAATTCTTTCTCATCTCAGATGCCTCCTCGATGTGCACAAAGAGACAGACATGCCCAGCAAAAGCAGCCTACAGTGCAGGCTCAGGGGACAATAAACGCAACAGAGGTTGCCACTAATAGTTGCACAAGCGGTGAATGTAGCCTTAGCGGTGGCACAGCAGGCCCCACCCCAGGTTCAGGCAGTAGCACCAGTCCCAGTGCATCCATTTCCCACTGCTTGGGAAAGAGTGAGAGAGTCCTTTTAGAGGACATGTCCCCCCAGAGTTTATGGGCAGTTCGGATGTGGTTATTGCTAGTCAACGGAAGAAGGGCATACAACGACACCTTCGTATGTATGAGTGCACTGAGGTTCAAAGGCAAGTTTTGGCTACCTTCAAGCTGAGAGGGGCAGTCTTACAGTGGTGGGAGTCCACTACTACTACTGAGGAGAGAGATTTGATGTCAATAAGTGATTTCTGGGTGCGGTTCGACCGCAAGTACTTTCCTTCCGCCGTCAAGACTGAGATGAGGCGAAAACTTTTAGACCTCACCCAGGAAGGGAGAACAGTTGTGAAATACGAGGAGGAGTTCACACGATTGGCAAACATTGTACCGGATGAGGTGCCTACTGAGGAGAAGCGCATTCAGATATTCATGGATGGCTTGACGTGGAGGATACACCAGCATCTATTGGGTAACCTTTCCCTACACTCATATACAGACGTTCTGAATGCAGCCTTATTGCATTGTTTAGACAACCACTTCCATGATAAGGGAAGCAAGCGAGGGGGAGAGCCCAACCAGTTGGGCAAGGTAGGGGGAGGTAGTGCCAGTGGGGCACCAGTTGAGCAAAGTCAGAGGCAGGGTTCCTAGCAGGGGGAGTCTGCTAAGAGGTTTTGTTCTGGAGGTTTCAGGCATGGTCATGGGGGTTGGAAGTAGGGCTACCAGGGCCAACAGCAGGGACAAAAGCAGGGACAACCGTAGGGCCAACAGCAGGGCCAATAACAGGGAGGACAATAGGGCCAAGTTAGGGGTGGTAACGGCCAGCAGGGCCGAGGCTATCAGGGACAGAGGGGGGAAACTTCATCGAGAAATGTTAAACTTATGGCAAGACTGACCATAAGAAACGAGAGGGCCCCAAATAAGGACAGAGTTCCTAGGCAGTAGGGCGCTCACCAGGAGCCCCAGAGACCCATTTTTCCCGTCGCCCTACCAGCACCAGCTCCAGTTCCAGTTTTGCTCGCAGCTTCGTTGCGGCAGGGGCAATTACAGTATGGACATGTCTATAACGTCCACCAGGCCGCAGTTCCGCAGGCACCACCCGCAGTGGAGGGTAAGTTTTCTATCCATGGTACTTTGGGTCGTATCTTATTTGACATGGGGGCATCACACTCCTTTATAGACAATAGCTTTGCACGAGCCACTCTATTGTTAGGCACGACAGAGAGTACAGTGACATTTGTAGACTCACCGTTAGGTAGTGGGTCGCTGATTTTCTTCATATGCCAGGGAGTAGGCATAGAGATTGGCAGTTTGATATTATCGGCTGATATGCTAGTGTTAGATATGTCTGAGTACGGTGCCATTATTGACATGGATTGGCTAGTTGAGTATATGGCTATGATTGATTGCTTCTGTAGGAGTATTGTGTTCGCCATTTCGGGCCAGGAGATGTTCTTAATGGCGACGCCTCGTTCTGAAGGAGGGTCATTCACCCACTTATTTTATATAGAGGATGAGACCTCTGTAGTAGTGGTTCCACTCGATTCAATTCCGGTCTTCTGCGAGCTTGTTAATATATTTCAAGATACACCAGGGTTGCCTCCGAGTAGGGAGATCGAGTTTGCGATAGAATTGACACCAGGCACTCGCCCGATAGCACGTGCGCCTTATCCTATGGCTCCGATAGAGATGAGGGAGTTACGGGATCAGATAGAATAGTTATTGAGACATGGCTTCATCCGTAGGAGTACCTCGCCCCGAAGTGCCCCAGTTCTGTTTGTGAAGAAGAGGGATGGGTCCCTACGACTTTATATTGATTATCTGGAGCTTAACAAAGTCACGATACGTAATAAGTATCCTTTGCCTCACATCGATGACTTGTTCGACCAATTGAGAGGAGCAACCCACTTCTCGAAGATAGACTTGAGATCCGAGTATCATCAGCTACGCATCAGGGAGCAGAACGTGGCTAAGACTGCTTTTCTGACGGGGTATGGGTGGTATGAATTCAGTGTTATGCCATTTGGGATAACCAACGCCCCAACAGTATTTATGGACTTGATGAACAACGTATTCAGAGAGTTCTTAGATCAGTTTTTTACTGTCTTCATAGATGACATCCTGATTTATTCTCACACCAAGGAGTAGCATGCCGAGCACTTACGTATGGTTCTGTAGACCTTACGAGAACATGAGTTTTACGCTAAATATGAGAAGTGTGAATTTTGGCAACGGGAGGTACAGTTTTTGGGACACATTGTATCAGAGAGAGGGATATCTTTGGATCCTAGTAAGGTATCAACTGTGAGGGAGTGGGGACAACCCACGATACCGACGGAGGTGCAAAGTTTTATGGGATTAATCGATTACTACATAAGGTTTATTCGGGGATTCTCGAAGATTGCGGGATCGATAACGAATCTGACTCGTAAGGGTATGTTGTTTATTTGGGATGATGCATGTCAGTTGTCATTGGATGAGTTGAAGGATAAGTTGACTTCAGCACCTGTATTAACACTTTCCAGGGCAGAGGTAGAGTACCTGGTTCATACTGATGCATCCTTACAAGGGCTTGGGGGAGTACTCCAGCAAGAAATGCAGGCTATAGCTTTTGCTTCCCGGAAGCTTAAGCCTCACGAGAAGAATTACCCCACCCACGACTTAAAGCTGGAAGCAATCGTGTTTGCGCTTCGAATTTGGAGGCATTATTTATTGGGGGAACAGTTTCGCTTATTTACAGACCACAAGTCACTGCAGTACTTGTTCACGCAGAAAGAGTTGAATATGCATCAACGCAGGTGGCTTGAGTTTATAAAAGATTATCAGTTCGAGATACACTATCACTCGGGGAAGGCTAATGATATTATTTAAAAGGAATTAATTAAGTTAATTGGTGAGATAACTTATAACCCATTAATAATAATACTCGGTTTAGAGTATAATGGCAAGGGGAGATCATACCAGGACTAGTTGGATGGGGTAGTACAACTAGGTAGGGTTAAGGTGTAATACCCCACATTTTTTATGATTTAAATAATTATGGGATTAGTTATTACAAAGGGATTAATTAAATTTAAATGTGAAGAATTAAATTGTTAATTAATCCGAATCTAATAAAAATAAATATTAACTAGCGTGCTAAGGGTTAATACTTATTAGTTTAATATTACTGTGCGATATGTAATATGGAACTATATACTTTGATAAATTATCGTGAGATAATAATACGACAGTTTAGTGAATTAAGTCAGACGCGCGTGTGAGTCGTGTCGGGACTAAATTGGGAGAATAAATATATAAATTATTTTTAGTAACTCGTATGATGATTTTGAGTGTACCGTTGAGTCCGGAAGGGTCGAAATAGTCGAAATAGTATACTCGGGTGTTTAGTTTGGGTCCCGGGGCAATTTTAGGCCTAACCGGCACCCAAAAAGGGCATTATGGTAAATTGGATTTTTAGGCCTAATTAATGGACGAAAATTAGGAGTTAATTAATCAGCCCAAAACAATTGTCTTAGGGTTAGAAAGATACAGAAAGAAGGAACGGCCATAGGAAGTGTGGGGGAAAGCTTTTGCCAAGAGAAGAGTGCTAAATCGACATCACCTTGCACAACCACCACCACCGTGTAGATCGGGACGAGGGGAACACACCCATACCAACAACATCAAGAAATCAGACTACTCACTCAAGGCAAGTGTTTATAACTTGTTGTATTTCGTTATTGATTTGATTCATGTTAGTGTAGGATTGTTAGGATTATGTTATAGGTTATAAAAATGGTGAAATTGAGGAATTTGAATGTGTAAATAAATTCTGTGATTTATTAGATTGAAACCCTTAATGTATGTTGACTGGAAAACACGTTTTAAGGAATTTATATGTAGAACAAATCTGGAAATTATGGCTTCTTGAACATGTATTGGAAGAACTAGGGTTTTGATAAATTTAAATTGGGGATTTTACGTTTTATGAATGATTCGTAATGAATTGATGATTCTAGGATGTTATAATTCCTATGTTATTGATGGGGTTCGATGTATAACTGTTTATTTGGAGTTTGGGGTGTTGAATGAGAAGAGTTGAGGTTAAAAATGGTGGAAAATATTGGAAAATATGGGTAGGGGACGAACAACGAATTCTCGCGCGAAGCCGTTCGAGCGACATGTGGGAGTCGTTCAATCGACTTGCCACCTCGTTCGAGCGATAGTGTGAAGTTTTGATAATTTCTTTTAGGGCCCAGTTTTGAGTTTTGTAAGGACATTTTTGTCCATTGTCAATATGTATGTCGTACGCCGTTACACCGTTCAAGATCGCATTTACATCAACGGATCCGAATATCAAAGCGTCTTCAACATCGAAACCTCTGCGAGAATGAACTTGGTAAAGTTTTGTTTTTAAGTTCCTTAAGCTTCATATTTAGTATTGGGAAATTTTTATAAAATGTTTTTATAAAAAAATAAGAAGTAAGTTTTTTCAAGCAAAATGAAGTTTTTAAAATAATTTTATTTTTCTGGAAAATCGGATCGATCCGCCCATATTTTAAACGAACCGATCCGCCTCTATACCGGACAGATCCGCTTTGCACCAGTGAACCCCGGATCGAATGCGAACCGAAGAGGCCTATTTGGAAAACGAACCGATCCGACCTCGGACCGATCCGCCTCAGATCCGGACCGGTTCGCCTAGGATAAAATCGTTCAGTTCCGTGTGATTTTTATCCACCAACTCATATTTTCTATATATATAACTATTCCGATGGTGTATTTCTTTAAGTCTTTAAGAAAACGTTTCTAAGAGTACAAACACAACAAAACTTCAATTGCCAAACACCTTTTTGATTCACACACAAAAATCCCAATTACTTTTGTGAATCTTTTGGAACCCTAGAACACAAGCTTTACTATTGTTCAAGCTTTGTGGGGAGATCTTTGCAACCGAGGGCTGCGTGTCATTGCTGAGGGAGTTTCTACAAAGTGTTATGGCTGCGTGTCATTGAGGAGAGCTGCGATTCTTCCTTTGTTGTTTGGGCTGCGAGTCCTTGGAGGGTGCTGCATGTATTCTCTTGCTGAGTTCAAGACTGCGTGTCTTTGTGGGTTGGCTGCGTGTTGATCCATTACAGATTTCTCTATGTAATTGTAAGTTGCGATTTATAGATTCATAGTGAAATAAAGGTTTTACCCGAAAGTTTTTTTTTCCGGAAATCTGTGTCTCAACATATTTGTTGTGTCGCATGCTTTATTTGTTTATGGTTTGACACACGCACCGTAGATGCATGTTTAGGGACTCTAATTAAATAAGGATTACTTGGAAACTTGCGAAGTTAATTTAAATCTATATTACACGCACTTTTCAAGTTTATTAGTTCAGAAATATGAAATATACTTTCTAATAATAAACTTAAGTAAAGCAGAACTTCAGAAGAAGTATGAGAAGCTAAATACTTTAATGAATTAGGTACGGAGAGAATATACCGTAGAGATTTCGAGAGGGAGAATAACCCAATAACTATTATGGAATGTTGAAATTAAAATGCGTAAGAGAAGCGTATATGTAGGTGAGGATAAATACCTATTTATTATAATAGGACGTGTGTGTGCCTATTATGTATTATTACTATTAAAGGCACCAATGGGTGATAACCCAGGGGTGCGAGAATCTTATTATTATAAGTGTACTAATGGGTGATAACCCGGGGGTACAAAAATGTATTGTAAGTGTACTAATGGGTGATAACCCGGGGGTACAAGCTTATTTAAATAAGTGTACTAAAGGGTGATAACCCGGGGGTACAGAATGTTGATTAGGTGCACTAATGGGATATAGCCCGGGGGTGCAGTATCATGTTATATATATATATATATATATATATATAGGGCAGATGTGACTATATGTATATATGTATGAGAATTGTGAATCAATCTAGTGTGTATATGAATATGGGCATGAAAATTTGTTAAGAAAATTCTAATCGAATAGTTGAATTATTATGAAAACGGAAAATGTATTAATTAGCTTTTCATCATAGGCTAATTGGATAACGTATTGTATGGGTGATACGGGCTTACTAATAGTGAGGGTAAATACTATTAGGATGGATTCAGACTAGTTATATTGGGAGGTATAGCTAAGGAGAAAATTTAGATACGCGTTAGGCGTGCACAATAGAAGAGGGGTGAGAATCTCAAGAGAGAGTTCGAACTAATATGTACTTGATACTTGCTTTACTGCAAATTTTAAATACTTGCTTAAACGCATATTTTTTTTTCATCGGGCTCTGACCCGTTTCTTGCATCTTCTCTTTCTCTTCCTATATATATGTATTATATCAGGTGCTCAGCCACAGGGACACCAGACTTAGAGTTTCAGATTGCGTGGCATGGTGTA
Organism: Sambucus nigra; assembly: GCA_949130495.1. Lineage (NCBI taxonomy): Eukaryota > Viridiplantae > Streptophyta > Magnoliopsida > Dipsacales > Adoxaceae > Sambucus > Sambucus nigra. The sequence continues at coordinate 194,888,432 of OX422220.1, forward strand.
GCTGTTGTGGGAGCTGCAGGACTTTGTTTAGACGCTTCGATTATTTCATTCCTATTCGTTATTGTAATACCCCGTAATTTTTATGACTTTTAAAATGGGTTATATTTTAAATTAATTGATTAATAGGATTTTTATTATTAATTAATTCATTTGGGTTTTATCCGAATTGAGGATATTAAAATGGATGATTTTGAATATTACTTTAAGATATTTAGGTAATATATGAATGTGATGTCATTGATATGACGGTGTGATATAAAATCGGTAATTTGAATTTTTAGTCAGACGCGATATGGGACGTGTCGGAACTAATTTATTAAATTAAAAAGAAAATTTATTTTCTATCGACCTTATAGTCATTTTGACTGCGCCGTTGCGTCCGAAAGGTTCAAAATAGTCAGAAAAGTCTATTTGGATGTTAATTTTGAGTCTCGGGTCATTTGGAAATGAATAAACAACCCAAAAGGGCATTTTAGTCATTTTTCTAGGGGGGATGAATAGTGATTTCGGGTTTTGTCTTATTATAAGTACTTGGAGATTAGTGTATGTAGGTTCATTTCAACTCTTCTACACAAAATTGAAAATTCATCTTCTTAGAGAGAGTGGAAGGTTGCTTGGAAAGAAAAAGAAGTTTGCTTGGGAAGGAGGAGAACCAAAGGTCAAAGGTCACCACCACCATCACCACCTGTGTTATTCAACTCAAAAGGATCAGATCTTCATTAGAGGCAAGTGTTTGATATTTGCAATTTAAGTTCGTATATTGTCCATGTTAGGATAGTTATAAAAAGAGATGATTTTCATGCTTGGAAGATGAAAGGATATAGTTGTTAATGGATTTTTGGAATCTAAAAATATATAGGAATTGAACTCATGTTGTAGGTAGTTAGTAATCCAATAAATATTCATCAATCTGTGGAAGAAATTCTGAAAATAATTTAGTGTTCTTGAAGATAATATGTTGATAATTTTCTGGAAAAAAGAGGCAAAAACGAGTGGAATGAGAAGAGCCAATTTGGAGTGTTTAGATTTTCTTTTTGAGTGCATTTGGATGAGATTTAAGAAAAACTCAAAACACATACCTGACTCAATTTTTCGTATAGAATCCAAATCTGAAGTCGGATTGATGATTTGAATAATTTTTTAGATATAATTTTTCTGAGTATTTAAAATATGAGAATTCATGATGTTGTTTCTTTTTAATGTTGGTTCTTATCCCAAAACTTTTGTAGATCTTCGGTGATTATTAATTGGATATTATGGGACTTAGAGAAGATAAGAAAGCCCTAGTTAAGATTTGAATTAATTTGATTTGGATTCCAGTGATTAAAATGATGAAAATTATATTGAATGGAATTTCGGTTGCTAGATTCATTTGTTAAATTCCAAATGGGGATGTATGAGGATTAAAGATAAGACCAGTAGGGGTGATTTAATATAACACCTGGGTATCCTTAAGTTTACAAGAGGGTTTAATCCTAAGTGAAAGAAGGTGTGTTTATAAGAGATTTGGAACTATCGGTTTTAACCCTAATTGAAAGGAGAGTTTAATTCGTAATAATTCGGGAGAAATGATGTTATGGACCAGTAGGATATTAGTGACTTCTTATTGAATATATGTTGAGGAAAAACCTATTTGAATCTTGTGTATTGAGTGAGGGTAGCCTTAGGGTTACAATTTGAACATCAAGGACTGAGTTTAAGCTCATTATTGATTTCGCAAGGACGGAGTGTAATACAAGAGCGTAGAGGTATGTCTCCTGGATAGAGATGGGAGTTTAGAATACATTTGGTTGAAAGAGGGTATGAGGTTATCCCGATCGCATAGTTGAAGTTGTCGGACCTCCTCGATCGACAAAGTTATGTAGTACTGTATTGGAGGGGTTCCTTTTTTGGATTTCGCTTTGCGAGATGCTCCGCGCATGAACCTTAACGACGTCGGGAGTGGAGAGATGTTATAGGATGCGAGGATAATTAAATTATGAAGTAAAGATACGATATTTTAATACGTGGAATTTAAAAGAGATAAAATGATACGTATGGGAATTATCTTAGGGTAGTGATATTAGCTTATTGATATAATATTATATATATGATAATGCCTATTTGATTTATTGATGATTCATGTGTATGACATACCTAGCTTACTTGCTATCGGTGGGAGGTTTGCGCGTGAGGGCAGTCATATCCAGATGAATCCATGGGATCTTTGATTTGTCGCTCGAAAACATAGGTCTATAAAAGACTTATCGGGGAGTTGATAAGTCCGCTGACTGTGGGTACGTAGGTATGTGCGTGACCCATGGGTATGAGTACTATGTTCGCCTCCAATGATTGTGTTGTTGTTTGTGGTCCGAGGTATCCTTACCGAACCTTTAGTCCCCTATTCGGCGACCTGCGATGATGGGATATGATAGCAGAGTAATGCATTGCACCGCAGTTTGACTCGGGGTGCTGTATTATATATGAATATATATATATAATGAAATAAATGATTGAATGGATATATATTGTGGTTAACTCTATCTACGGTGATAATTGTAGATAACGGTTAATGAATGTTTATGCTTATAGAATTGAAAAGCTTAATTCATATTAATGAGAAATGATTCATGTTAATAAGGAACGATTCATATAAATGAGAAATGTAAATGAATAATAATGTGACGTATGGTATGGGACATACGGGGATTATGATATGGGAATGGAATTATAATATGGAAACTAGAAAAGAGGAACCATTAACTAGGAGGTTAATAGGAAACGTTAAGTGTGCACTCTAGTTGAGAGGTGAGAATGGCAAGTGAGAGTTGGGTCTAACATGTACATAATAAAAGATTTATTGCACTTGTTAAATACTTGTTGTTTTAAAAATCATTTACACATTCGGGCTCTGACCCGTTTCCTTGCATATTTTCTTTTCTATTGTATCTCCTATATCAGGTGTCCAGTAACAGGGACGCCAACCTTAATTGATTGTGACGAGCTATGGAGTATTGCTTAGACGCTTATCTTCATTTGATTCACAATATTCTTAGTTAGGGCATGTCGCCCAAAGGATTCAGTTATCTTTTCCTATCGGAGTCAGATACTATTGTATTCGGGTCTTTTTAATACATTTAATATTGTTGGGATTTCTGTAATGGATTTATATTATTTGGGAATGTTTATTCCAATTGCATTTAAATTATTTTGTGTTATCTACTTGGTTATCAGTGTTGTAGAATAAAATGTGTTGTGTCATTCTTAAACTGGAAATGGATTTTGTTAAATTAAAATTTGGAAAGTTTTTAACACCAGCTTAATTGGGTATTGGGTGAGTTGTAAATGTTTTCGACAGTGATGCTAAGAATGAGCCAACTGTATATTCTGTTTTAATTTGGTATGGGACTGGCCACCCGGTATTTAATTAGGCGGGGTGTTACAGGTGGTATCAGAGCATCAGGTTCTAGTGTCCTTTAGGTTCTGTACGGCTTACTATGTTTCCAGCTTAGCGTTCTTTGATGTAGAGCCCTATATTTAGGATTGTTGATCTCTTTGGTAAGATTACATATATATCAGTGAATCTTATTTACGTTAGGGAGTGATCGAATAATGAAGTATGGCAGATGAGGGCCATTGGACGGATAGCGGAGATCATACCTAGGAGGTTATGAAGTATGTTCGAGTATGATGACCGTAGTCGAGGTCACCCCTATTATGGAAAATTGTGGAGAGTCATCAGCAGAAGTTCTTGAAATGCAGGAATTGTGTGTGTTACTTAATGAAGGCTATATATTCAAAATCTTGGGCATATAGTGGAGTGTGATGAACTAGAACTGAAAATTTGAGGTAAATTTTTTCTTGACTTATCGGAGCAAAGTTTTATTAGTGGGAATCAACAACCACCACCCGCGAATGAGGGTATGTTTTCTATCTAAGGAATTATGAGGCGTATATTGATTTTTGTAGCGATTAATATTATATGGGATGATTTACCTTGGGCATGTCCAAGCGTGATGTGACTATCGGCGTGCATTGACTTGTGGTATACGAGAGCGTATGTACTACTACTATCCTACATCTTGTCTTCTATAAGAGAGTAGATGCGTAGACTCTATTTGAAATCGATAAAACCTAATTTTTGTTTTAGATCGATAAACCTGATATATATATATTTTTTTTAAAATCGATAAACCTGATATTTTTTTTCGATAAACCAAATTTTTATATACTATTGACTAAGGACCTTTGGAGTTTCGATGACCGACTACTTTAGGAAGTAGTGTATCGGGGTGGTTCCTTGTTTGGATTTCGCTTGCGAGACTCCCCACGCATGAAACTAATAACCGTTAGGAGTCGAAATAAGTTAGGTCTTTGGGATGTGAGTTTATAACCTTTGCAAAAAAAAATTTATATTGAAAGTGGTACGATAGGGTGAATGGGCGCCCTATATGGTTAAATGGTAGTAGTTTTCATAATTGTGAAAAGGTAAGTAGTTGAGACTTCAGGATTTATTTGTTCACTACGAGAGGATCATTTATTTTTCCCAAAGTTTGTCACGAGGACGGTATAGGGAAGATTGGGTAAAGTTTAAATTTGATTCAATTGAAACTATATGGTGAGGTTTGGCGTATAACATCGATAGGGATTTTGTTAATGTACTGTATGGGCGGTACATCTTGGATTTCTTGCGATGTGAGATTTATACTTGGATTTCTATGGATTTTATCATCGGGTTGCCCACTTCGCAGAGAGGGCATGATTCTATATGGGTTATTGTAGATCGGTTGACGAAGGTATCCCACTTTTTGCCCGTCAGGACAGATTACACAGGGGGACAGTATGCTCAGCTATTTATTACCGAGATAGTGAGACTGCATGGTGTACCTCTTAACATCGTGTCAGATAGAGACAAGACATTTGTATCTCGTTTCTGGGAAAGCTTCTAGGAAGCTATGGGTATCGAGTTGCGGTTGAGTACAGCGTATCACCTGCAGACCGATGGGCAGATCGAACGTACTAATCAGATGCTCGAGGACATGTTACGCATGTGTATCCTTAATTTCGTGGGAGGTTGGGAACAATACCTTTCACCGGTAGAGTTTGCTTATAATAACTCCTATCAGTTTACGATTGGCATGTCCCCGTTCGAAGCATTGTATGGCAGACCTTGTCGTTCCCCAGTTTATTGGCTAGAGGTAGGATACAACAAGCTACTTGGACCAGAAGTAATTCAGGATATGTCGAGCAGGATCGAGATGATTCAAAATCGCATACGGGTATCCCAGGACAGACAAAAAGCTACGCCGATACAAAAAGGTTCTTCCGTGAGTTCGCAGTGGGGGACCAGGTTTTGTTGAGAGTATCTCTGATGAAGGGGGTAATGAGATTTGGGAAGAAAGGGAAGTTGGCTCCGAGATATATGGGACCATTTCCTATTATAGAGAGGGTCAGACCAGTGGCATACAAATTGGGATTACCAGAGCACTTGCATCGTATCCATGATGTGTTCCACATTTCGTCACTGAGGCGATACCTTCGAGATGAGTTAGCACACACTCACATTGCGATCGAGGAGATTGAACTACATCCAGATAGTTCATATGAGGAGAGACCGATAGCTATTCTAGATTATAGTGAGAGGAGGCTATGGTCAAAGGTAGTTCCACTTGTTCGGGTGCAGTGGCAGCATCATAATGTGGAGGAGTCTACTTGAGAGCGTGAGGCAGATATGCATGAGAAATATCCAGATTTATTCATACCAGGTATACCTTATTTTTTTCCGAATTTCGTGATAAAATTCCTTTATTAGGGGGGAGGGAGTATGTAATACCCCACATTTTTTATGATTTAAATAATTATGGGATTATTTATTACAGTGAGATTAATTAAATTTAAATGTGAAGAATTAAATTGTTAATTAATCCGAATCTAATAAAAATAAATATTAACTAGCGTGCTAAGGGTTAATACTTATTAGTTTAATATTACTGTGCGATATGTAATATGGAACTATATACTTTGATAAATTGTCGTGAGATAATAATACGACAGTTTAGTGAATTAAGTCAGACGCGCGTGTGAGTCGTGTCGGGACTAAATTGGTGGAATAAATATATAAGTTATTTTTAGTAACTCGTATGATGATTTCGAGTGTACCGTTGAGTCGGGAAGGATCGAAATAGTCAAAATAGTATACTCGGGTGTTTAGTTTGGGTCTCGGGGCAATTTTAGGCCTAACCGGCACCCAAAAAGGGCATTATGGTAAATTGGATTTTTAGGCCTAATTAATGGACGAAAATTTGGAGTTAATTTATCAGCCAAAAACAATTGTATTAGGGTTAAAAAGCTACAGATAGAAGGAATGGCCATATGAAGTGTGAGGGAAAGCTTTTGCCAAGAGAAGAGGGCTAAATCGACATCACCTTGCACAACCACCATGTAGATCGGGACGAGGGGAACACACCCATAGCAACAACATCAAGAAATCAGACTGCTCACTCAAAGCAAGTGTTTCGGTATTGATTTGATTCATGTTAGTGTAGGATTTTTAGGATTATGTTATAAGTTATAAAAATGGTGAAATTGAGGAATTTGAATGTGTAAATAAATTCTGTGATTTATTAGATTGAAACCCTTAATGTATGTAGACTTGAAATCACGTTTTAAGGAATTTATATGTAGAACAAATATGGAAATTATGGCTTCTTGAACATGTATTGGAAGAACATTTCGGTATTGATTTGATTCATGTTAGTGTAGGATTGTTAGGATTATGTTATAGGTTATAAAAATGGTGAAATTGAGAAATTTTAATGTGTAAATAAATTCTGTGATTTATTAGATTGAAACCCTTATTGTATGTAGACTGGAAATCACGTTTTAAGGAATTTATATGTAGAACAAATCTGGAAATTATGGCTTCTTGAACATGTATTGGAAGAACTAGGGTTTTGATAAATTTAAATTGGGGATTTCACGTTTTATGAATGATTCGTAATGAATTGATGATTCTAGGTTGTTAAAATTCATATGTTATTGATGGGGTTCGATGTATAACTGTTTATTTGGAGTTTGGGGCGTTGAATGAGAAGATTTGAGGTTAAAAATAGTGGAAAACGTTGGAAAATCTGGGTAGGGGACGAACAACGAATTCTCGCGCGAAGTCGATCGAGCGAGATTGCAATCTCGCTCGAAGCCGTTCGAGCGTCATGTGGCAGTCGTTCAAACGACTTGCCACCGAGTTCTAGCGACAGTGTGAAGTTTTGATAATTTCTTTTAGAGCCCAGTTTTAAGTTTATTAGTTCAGAAATGAGAAATATACTTTCTAATAATAAACTTAAGTAAGGCAGAACTTCGGAAGAAGTATGAGAAGCTAAATACTTTAATGAATTAGGTACGGAGAGAATATACCGTAGAGATTTCGAGAGGGAGAATAACCCAATTACTATTATGGAATGTTGAAATTAAAATGAGTAAGAGAAGCGTATATGTAGGTGAGAAAAAATACCTATTTATTATAATAGGACGTGTGTATGCCTATTATGTATTATTACTATTAAAGGCACCAATGGGTGATAACCCGGGGGTGGAGAATCTTATTATTATAAGTGTACTAATGGGTGATAACCGGGGGGGTATAAAAATGTATTGTAAGTGTACTAATGGGTGATAACCCGGGGGTACAAGATTATTTAAATAAGTGTACTAAAGGGTGATAACCCGGGGGTACAGAATGTTGATTAGGTGCACTAATGGGATATAGCCCGGGGGTGCAGTATCATGTTATATATATATATATATAGGGCAGATGTGACTATATGTATATATGTATGAGAATTGTGAATCAATCTAGTGTGTATAGTAATGAATATGGGCATGAAAATTTGTTAAGAAAATTCTAATCGAATAGTTGAATTACTATGAAAACGGAAAATGTATTAATTAGCTTTTCATCATAGGCTAATTGGATAACGTATTGTATGGGCGATACGGGATTACTAATAGTGAGGGTAAATACTATTAGGATAGATTCAGACTAGTTATATTGGGAGGTATAGCTAAGGAGAAAATTTAGATACGCGTTAGGCGTGCACAATAGAAGAGGGGTGAGAATCTCAAGAGAGAGTTCGAACTAACATGTACTTGATACTTGCTTTACTGCAAATTTTAAATAATTGCTTAAACAAATATTTTTTTTCATCGGGCTCTGACCCGTTTCTTGCATCTTCTCTCTCTCTTGCTATATATATGTATTATATTAGGTGCTCAGCCACAGGGACATCAGGCTTAGAGTTTCGAATTGCGTGGCATGCTGTAGCTGTTGTGGGAGTTGCAGGACTTTGTTTAGACGCTTCAATTATTTCATTCCTATTCGTTATGACATTTTCTTTAGGGCATGTGTCTCTCCTTCCTTAGACAGTTTTAGAGATTATGTTTACTCTATTTCTCGTTTATTTTCATTTGGATTGATGGCTACTGTTGTTTTGGTTTAGAGTTTTGAACTGGGATGTTTCATCCAGTCTTATTTATTTCAGCATGCGATTCTGATTCAGTATTTGTTTTAATTAATTGTGCGTGGATGTTTTATATTAAATTACTTGGTTTGGTAATTAAATGGTTTTTAATTAATAAGAAAAATGTTTTGACACTTAGCTTAATTATATTAGGTGATTAAATAAGTTATTGCGTTTTCGACAGTGATGCTAAGAATGAACCAACCGAACATTCTGTTTTAAATTTTATAAAGGACGGATCACCCGATATTTAATTGGGCGGGGTGTCACATAAGGAAACCGTTAGGTGTGCACAATAGTGGAGGGGTGAGTATGTCCTCAAGAGAGTGCGACACTAACTTAAATATGAAGCGCATTCATGCATTCTAAATTACCGCAGTTAATTCACTTGCTAAATATTTTCAAAATGTTTTGGGTTCTAACCCTTGCTATAAAATTATTTCCAAAACCTTTTAGGTGTCCAGCTACAGGGACTCCAGTATTGATATTCTATTCCAGGGACACGGATCTGCTGCATATGTGGATGCTAGCAGGAGCTTGGATTAGACGCCTCATTCATTTTTTCCTAGAGTAGGAATCATCTGTCTGTTTCAGTTTTACTTAGGGCTTGTCGCCCAAACTTTTCAGTACAGTTTTCAGACTTATTTATTCAGGTGTTGGATGTTTGTATTGGACTATTTACATTGGTGGCCGATGGTTTATTCGGCAAATTGTTTAATTAATTATTGAGTTGATTTAATCTAGTCGTTGTGTATGACTCATATTATCTTTCCGCATATTATTGTTTGTTTAATTAAAAAGTTAAAATTTGGCACCGGCTTTTTGGAATACTAGGTATTTAGTAAGTTTTAAAAAGATTTTCGACAGTGATGCTAAGAATGTACCAACTGGGATTCCTATTTTAATTTGGAATAGGACTGATCACCCGATATTTTATTAGGCGGGGTATAACACTAACTAAGATGTAAAAGCTAATTTAACCAAAATGAGATAAACAAAATAGTGCTAATAAGAAAACTAACTAAATTGGGCCCACGAGGGCTTCAAAATTCACCCCATGAATGGGAGATTAACCCTAAATAATCCAAAACTAAAAGTAAAAGTAAACAAATGAAAGCATGCGAGGATTAGAGTAATTAAAGAGGAATTGATCAAACCTATTTAAGCCTTGAATTGGAATGAGTTTCTCTCAATTACAATCACTCACCAATATATTTATTGAATCTAAAATAAAAACTACAAAATAAAAAAAACCAAATAAACTAAATACAAGATAGTGGATTAATTCATAATGGACACTTAAATAATAAAAGTGATTTGCTAAAAATGCAAATCCTCATATTATAAAATTATACATTTGAAGTCATCCGAGGAAATAAATTCTACATCATCCTTTATGCTGATATATTTGCTAAAAATGCAAAAACTTACTATAGAGGGGTGGAGTGGAATTCATTCTAGAGATAAATTTCACCACACACCTCTATACTGAGATATTTTCTAAAAAAAGCAAATACTCTCTATAGAGGAGTGGGGAGAGTTTTATCACACAAAGTTTAAATTCTAATTTGGAGATCCTCCTCAAATGGAACCAAGTCTTCAATTTATACATGGCGAACATAGAGCTAGGGGGAAATTGGGTAAGGTAATTGTGCATGAGGGGTGAGAGGGTTATTTTTGAAAAAATACACACATGTGCATGTGTGTTGAGTGAGGTAACGATCTGATTTATTAAGAGGGTATTTATGGGAAATGGGGTTTAAAGGGTGGATTAAAACATGTGGGTTTTAGTTATTTGGCTTGGGTTTTGGAATTTGATAGAAGGTTCACGATTTTGGCTTTGCATTTGGAGAAATGGGTATGGCTTGGATTATGGTTTTTGATGGACGAGATGGGTTCGGGTTGGACTAATTTGGGAATGAGGTAGGTGAAATGGGTTAAGGATTTGGGTAGGAGTAGGGCAGCACGGGTTGGTCACTTGAGATGGGTTACTGGGAATGGATTCGGTTCGCAGTGGGTTTGGTTTGGAAATGGGTCGCGGGTTAAGGCATGGGTATAGCAGAGGTGATGGCACGTTGTGGGCTGGCGGTTTGGTATTTGGGGTTTGAGAGGTTGGGTTAAGTACCAACGATTTTCGTGGGTTAAAATGGCGGGTCGGTTTGGGAGTTTGGCTGTTGGGTAAGTGGTGGTGGATGAGAGAAGAGAAGGAGGTTTGATTTGTGTTTAGTGTTAATGGTGATGGTGGTGTGTTTTTGGTTATGGAGTGAAGAGAGAGAAATGGATTGTTGGGGAAGAAGATTGGGGTTGGATTTTGTGTGTGTATGGTGTATGGTAATTGGTGTGTGGGTGAGTGAGTAGTTTAGGTGTATATGAGTGTAGGATAGTGTGGTGTGTGTGTGTTTAATTTGTACCCTAAATAAAATAAAATAAGAAAATAATAAAAATAAACGTAATGAAATAAAAACAAGTAAAATAAAAGTAAAAACTAAACTAAACTAAAAATAAAATTCAACTAAAAATAAAACTCACTAAAAAAACCTAAAAAATAAAAATAACACGACACACAATACAAACTCTAAAAACAAACATGACTCAAATGAAAATTAATAAAATAAAATAAAACAAAATAATAATAGACTAACTAAAAACTAAAAATAAAAAAAAATAAAGGAAAAAAATAATCGACACACTAAATTAAAACATAAAAAAATAAATCCTCCAAAAAATTTAACTCAAATAATAAAAACTACAAAATAAGTAAAAATAAAACATGAAGTACTAAAAATATAAATCTAGCAAAACTAAAAATAAAGACTAAAATTAAAAACTGATAGGAATATAAAATAAAAAGAAATAGAAAATAAATTCTTGAAAATTCTAAATAAATCTAAAATAAATCCTAAAAATGAAAACGACTCAAACTAAAAATCTGAAAAACATCTAAAAAGCATAAACTAAACACACATGGGGTTAGGGTGAAGGTTTGGGCTAAGTATGGGATAGGGTAAGGCTACATGAATGGTGATTTAACTTCATAAATTGAACATTTGGCTTGAAATAAGCGTCAACCTTCCTCAAATAGCAATCAAGCCTACACATTAAATATTTACGCATAGAAGATCCAATTGTCGAGAATTAACAACTAAAATATATCTATTCGGGCGAGGTATAAAGCCTGCACATTAAATATAACAACTAAAATATTTACGCATAACAATCAAGCCTGCACATTAAATATAACAACTAAAATATTTACGCATAGCAATCAAGCCTGCACATTAAATATGTACACTTTTTGGTGCTTATCATCAACCTTTTTGGCTTCTTCTTGTTTGGATTCTTGATCTACTCCGTGTTGTTAAATCTATCTCATAAATTAATGTCTTGTAAACATAGGTGAAGCAAACGAACTAACAATCTCCAAATGACCTAAAATTTGGTGTGTGTTTTCCTTTCTCTATTGGGAACCTGTGACATATTTTTATTAAGATTTTTTTTATTATGTTCCAATTCTCCACGGTCGTTTTTACAAGCTGAGAGTTGTGAAAGAGACTTCAAGATCTTCCATGCTATTCCTTTTAAGCTAAGACATGCCATTGATGCATGAGCACCAAGGATCACAACCCTACCCCTCCTTTTTATTTTTACTTATTTCAATCTATAATGATATAATTCGTAATTAGGAGATACGGGGGTAGCTTATTCCTGTTATTACGGGGAACCCAGGAGAAACAGGAGACCAACTTCTTGTAGAATTAAGAATCCTACTTAAAATCTATTGTTAATTCCATAATTCTATAAATTATTATTCATTATACCAAAGAATAATAATTCCACACAAGTTCACTATCTCAAAATTACAATTTCGAGCTCATTTTTATTAAATGCTCAATAATCTCCCTATGTTGAGATTACAAATACCCGCAATTTAAATTAAATTCGTGACAATTATACTTCTTATAAATTCCCCGAGACCATCTCATTAACTTATATGATATGCTGGATAATTAAATCCACCGATCGGGTTTGATATAATCAATCAAACTTATAAGCTACATCAAGGGGATATCATCAATCTTTATATTGAGACATGGATTTCATTTATAATTAACTTTCACCATACACTAATCACCATTACCCAATCTATCAATTTTATTGAATGGAATTCACCCAGTAGGTCAAAGTAATGAATAACTAATACACTTGCCGATCAATTATATCTTGATTAAGAGATTAAGCATCCATATTAACCATGAGATGTCTATTATCTTATATAGTGGGTATAACGACAATTATCTAAAATTGGTCTCGTCCAATACGCACAGAGTGTTCTGGAATAATAAGTCGAAACTATATAGCTTTCCATAATCAAGACACACCTACTAAAATATTATGCTATAATCCTAAAGATGGCGTGTTCATCTCCATAAAATATTAACAACCATTCTTATATCCTACACGAACTAATGATCCAATCATATGTGTGAGTTAAATTCTACACACCAAACCATCTACTATGTAGAACAAAGACACCTATGCATCAATATATAAATAATAAAGTAAATTACACCAAACTCCCTCAACTATCTCGGTCTTACAGGTCATCCCCTCAATTAAAATACCCGATAAATTCACCCTCTAAACTATCAACCCATTACAAATAAGTACAAAAATACTTTACCACTCCTCCTACGCTTCTCCACTATTGCCTTCCTTTTCTTCTTACTCTTCTTGCTCGTGATGTTGGAGACACCATTGCTCTCAAGCTAGTGAGATGGTGCCCTAAAGGTTCTTGGTAGGAAACTCATACCCATTACCAAATACGTGGATGTTTGTTATTTTTATGAGAGATAGAAAAGGAAGAGAAGAGGACGTCAGTGGTAGAATCGGAGCCACTTCTATGAAATACAAATTATTTTTACTATTGGGTTTTAATTTTGGGTTGAGATTTGTCTATGTTGGGGATGAGATTTGAATGAATGTCACCATTTGTGTAGTTGGGGGTTTATGGAGGTGGGTGTGTTGCAGAGGTGGTTTTGTTGGTTTGTCGTGGTGCATCGTGTAGGTTTATGGTGGTGATGTGGTAGAGGATGGGGTAAAGAGGGTGGTGGGTTTTATTAAGTTTTGGGTTTTGGGTTGTCGAGTGTGATGAGAGAGGGAGATGGTGATAGTTTTTTTTTTAGTTTTAGTTTTTTTTTATTGGGCAAATGGGTATTTTTGTCCATTTAAATAAAAGAAGAGGGAACCCTATTTTTGGACTTATTTGTAACAGGTTGATAGTTTAGGGGGTGATTTTTTTAGGTATTTTAATTGAGGGGGTGACACGTAAACCTGAGATAGTTGAGTTGGATTTGGTGTAATTTTACATAAATAATATGATGCAAATATTGCTTCTGGAGATTCTCATTAAAAGAAGCTACTAAAATTCACTAATGAAACATGACTTTTAGTATATAATCCCAACATTTATCATATACTAAGGGAAAGTCATCCTACCTACCCAAAACACATAACCACCCAAATGATTATAATACAAACATTCCACCATTAGCATATTAACAAAATGAGTACAATCAATTCCATGACCACAACCAATTGGCACTCATAGGACCCATATGTAATATTACTATTATATTCACAACATTAATCCACGATAGGGCACTCGTATGGCCTACAAGTAAATATAAATTACTAGTATATCCACATAATGAGATACCCAAACAATGATCAAAACAACGTGAGTCCACCCAACCCATGACTTCAAATGATATGGCAGTCATACGTCCCGTAAGCAAACATCTCACGAAGGTATCCCTATACCTCTGTGGATTAATCGTTCCTATAGTATTATTGGCCAAATAAAGGGTGTCCTAAATTTGAAAGTCCCAAAATACACATCAATGGGAAAGGAACATGCCAACGCACCAACTGGGTAACCACATACCAAAGTCTACATGAAAGGATCCTAGTTTCATTTATTCAACTTAGGATACGGGACTATAATGAACATATGGGATTGGGATAATAGACCTATACCCAACCAACGTCGTTAACTTAGGGGCATAAATGTAGTATAGATGCATGTGTCCAATCAAATCCTCGACTAATAGATTTTTCAAGAGACTACACACACGTGGTATGTTCTTGCATAAAAAAGCGTACAAGTATGAACATATAATCTTCATAGTTGTACACAATATAAATGAATCCCATAAAGTTTCACTACTGCACATTGGTTCCTAACTGACAATTTAACTCCCAAAAGTATCCCAAGAAACCTAGGTTCAATTGTCACTCCTTACCTATATAAAAGATCCCCACTAGCCTAAGTATAATTAAATAATACCTTATAGTTCTAAGTTACCTCCAAAGCCACAAAATGAACAAGAAAATAATTAATTAGTTCATGAATCTACTCAAAGTCCATTTTTAGGTTATGTAGTCAATCCAAACACAATTTGATAAAATTGTTATAACTCCCTTACAAAATTTTGATTAATGAATCGTTTGTTGTGTTGAAATCCAACTTTAATATATTTATTTTGGTATATGGTATAACTCATAATTCCAAGTACACACAAATTGTTTTGTTTAGGAATACAAGCTAATTTTTAGGAGTGAAAACTCAATATTCCTACTAGTTCTTAGAACCAAGTCCTTTTGGGTTATCCAC
Source organism: Sambucus nigra (assembly GCA_949130495.1). Lineage (NCBI taxonomy): Eukaryota > Viridiplantae > Streptophyta > Magnoliopsida > Dipsacales > Adoxaceae > Sambucus > Sambucus nigra. The sequence goes on from OX422220.1 coordinate 194,903,600, forward strand.
CTTGTAATCCTCTTCTTAATCCCAATCCATGACAATCAATTATCAATGATTACTAACTATTTAGGGTTAAATTACTCATCAAATTAATATCTCAAACCTAACATAATAAGAATATAAACTCATCTCCCAACAAAAGTGAGAACAACTTTCCCACCTAAACCCAAATTGTTAAATTCATCTGGTCTTGGTCAATGCTAAAAAGCATGCCTCAATTGCGAACCATAGGTACAATGGATGATATGTTTAACATAAATAAATCCTAAAATATATTATTTATTCGACCAATTCCCATTTACTTTTTGAATTTCATATTACACATAAAAGCCCTATTTTTTTCTCAACAAGCACTTTGTTCTCTAATCCATATGAATTCATGTAATAAATCTTGCGCTATCAATTTTAATAAATATTTTAACAAAGTCAAATACTCAATTACTTATTCCAATCATTAAGCATAGGTCTTGCATTTTGACTCTAATATGAATTCCTAATAATTTAATAATGTATATTTTTCACTTCATATTTCAGATTTAATAACCTAATGTTACCCTTTTCAATGAAGATTTAATAACTTAATGTAACACCCTGACCCGAATTTATGGGTTACTCATGGTCAACTCGGTTCGAACTGAGCGTTAGATGTGAAGTGCAATGAAACAACCTATACTATGTTGCTAGTCCAATTTTATTTAATTAACGTTTCATTTGTTTAGCATGTGATTCTCGTTTAAATCAAACTACGTGAGGGACCTGTGGGAAGCGTCCCCGAAATTTAAGCATATAGAGCTACTAACACAAAGTAAAAAAGAATACTTACCTGTATAACGCTCTCAAAATATGGAACTGCACCCAACCTACCGTAATAAAGACGAGGGAATGAGCCGAATGCCCAATGGAAAAATACAAGAGTGTAGTATAGAATTGAATGAAATAAAAAAAACTTTAACATGTTACATCTACGTGCACATGCATCTACCATGTATATATATACATATATATACTTACATGTATGAAATCGTTTTTATTCCAAAAATATTGTTTACCTCGATTAATTTACCTTGATTTTGTAGAATAATTCTCCTTTTACTTATCTTGACATTTATTCCTTGATTTAACACATCCGGTTAAATACTTTGAACAGAACACTTCCTTTGAGGAAAATCATTTCTTTTCCCGAACCTTACCTTTTATTCACACCAATTTACGTTAGTATTTTCTTTGAAAATCACCCTTTCAACACACGTAAATTACTTGTTGAAAAATACTTTTTTTTTTCGTTAAAAACCTTTCATAAAAACACCGTTGTGCTAATTATGGGTTAAACCTTTATAGGTTGTTTAACCACCCATTTAATCCCTTCACTTTACCATTTCTTTACCTAATGGACAATAATCAATTTTCACATTACTTGTCGACTTTATCCTTTACCGGAATATTTTTTTAATCCATTCAAGTTACGTTGCATTTTTACATATTCACCACACAACCCATTTCTTGACATGTTCCATTTTCATTATCTTTTTCTCGGAATCTTGCAATAACTACATACTTTAAGGGGCTCCACACCGCTGGCTATGCTACCATATGCTCTGGCCGGTGATTTTGGGTCTTTCACCCCAGGACTCCGGGCCCTCCTTAATTTTTTCGTCGTCATCCAATTCCTTATTAATGTGTTTAATGTTTTACAAATGTCTACTTTATTCCACTTTTCTTTTACCCAATCGAAGTGAAATTCGGGGTTCCACGCCAACTTGTATTACACTTTTAAATCATCATTTCTCGTCCTTTTTTATTCTAACATTGATTTTATCCTAGAATCATGTTCATCTAGGACCCTTTTAGTGTAATACCTTTCCAATATTGTTATTTCATAAAAATATTCCTCTTGACCTAAAATTACCATTTCACACATTTATTTTCAAACTCGTTTTTTTCTCTATTTTCACAAGTGTTATATCCCTAAAATACCATTAAGTTACCCACACTAACTTCTTAAGTGTTTTTAACACTTTAACACTTTTTAACATTTGGAGTAATATTCTTTTCACGTTGAAAAAATCTTTATTTCATTATTTTCATTTTCAAGAAATCATTAACATTTAAGACTACCTTATAAAAAATATCATTTTCTTTATTAATACTTGTAGTCTTGAAATCTCACATTTTTATCACATTTTAATGCCCATTGCACACACCTTAAGGGCTGAATTTTTAATTTCTTCATTTCATGTTTGAACCCAAATAAACCCTCACTAAACTTGTTTATATGTTCATCCTCAAAATACTACAAGTTCATATGCATGAAAAGATAGATTTTAAGCCCGAAAATCATATCAAATGGGTCTAACATGTAATTTACTTTTGAAATTTCATAATACTTACAAAAATGTAATTTATAAGACTAAAGGACATTTTTATTCTTTCAAAACTTCAACAATGTTCAATTTTTATAAAATCTTCATTTTTGCAAGAAAATTTTAGACATTTATCACCAATATATCTTTAGCAAGATAATTATTAATTCCAAATATTTTATTCCATAAAATGTTTAACATTAAACTTCTTAAAACATATCTTTTTCAAACTTCTTAAAATCCCCTTTTTAATCAATAACTTCACAAGAATTATTCTTTCTACTCAAATATACAACATACTCTTACAAACTCAACCATAAGACAAATACAAGGGAAATATGAATTCTGAGCTAAGAGTAGGTTTTTTACCACCTCAATGGAGCTTCAAAATGGTTGGATGAGGAAGAGGATGATAGTAACCCCACGTCCTAAAGTGGCATCAAGGAGGTTTCCTAACTCCACGAAGCATGCTCCAAGCAAAACCCCCTTCAAAACTCCATAAATGTCTACTCTTCTTCTTCTCCAAAACCCCCAACAACACCTCCAAAATTTATAGCTTTTCCCATCAATGGTGTAAGTGGGTGTATTAGGATTAAATATCGTGGGATACTAGTAGAATATGGTGGCATTAGGTGGATACATAGTGGTGACATGGTGATTTGTGGCGGTGGGAGGGGAAAAAATGCTTAAAAATGGTGGAAGACCACCCCCCTCTTCTACAACAACCCAAAATGTGACAACAAACAAAGGAAACCCGATTTAAAAATCTATGCTGTGCTCGTTCCAACGAAAATGGCCTCTCTTTCTTCTCGTTAAAACTAGTCTTTGAATGACTTTCTAACGAGCTTGATCAGATATGCAGTGGGGCCTGGCCTCTCGTTCGATTCTCATTTGATCTCTACTTTGAACGACCTTTGAACTTTTGTTTCAAACCAGTCTCCCTCGTTCGAATGAGCTTTGGGTCGTTTGAATGACCTTCTCCTAATTTCTCCAACTTTCCCAATTCTTCATGCTTATTCTTCCAACAATTACCACCAAGGCCCAAAAGTAATCAACATAGAAATCAAAGTCCACATGCTAGTGAGCCGAATCCAAGATTCTCATTTATTTAAAATTTAGACAAGAAAATAATTAAATAATGGGGGAGGGAATTATACCTAATGTTAGTCCTTTTAATTTAGTTGAATAAATTTATATGAATACTAACACAAGGCATTAAAGCCAAAGGGGACAAGTAGAAACAATTCATGCGTTGATTTTATTTTAGAGATATAAACCTGAATTTAGTAAAGACACGTTCCATTGTTGTTTCTTACAACTTGCCTTCTTTATGTGGCAATCCTCCCCTCCAAGTTGCCTCATAAACCTTCCTTTCCAAGCACTCTCTCTCTCTCTCTCTCTCTCTCTCTCTCAATTAGGTTTAGTTTTTTTTGTAAGAATGATGAGAGGCTAATTTAACTTCACTTATATTTTTATAAAGCTATTTTTTTATCTACTTTTCTAATCCCAAAACTATCTTTAGCTTATGGGCCTAAAACCAAACCCAAATACTCTCAAACTTCACCCAAAGGGTCACCGAATCCATATGTATAATCCCCTTTCTTTTTGACACCATTTGGGGTTTAAACCCCCATAAGTTCAACTTAAAATGACAAACCAATAAAATAACACATATTATCACCTAAATTCAATCCCATAAACTAACGGAAAAGAAAGGATCCAATTAAATGAATTATTTAAAATTTCTTATATTAATGATTTAAGGCCACGGGTTATTATAGTTATTAAGAATAATGCTGGTGGGAATTGCGACTTTAGGTGTGTTCTCTCAATGTTGAAGAATGGTGGCGAAGTATGTAAGGACATTGTCCGTCATAATTTAGTATGAAGTATACCGCTACAAGTCGTTGAAGGATTGAGAAGATTACATCTACAAGAGACAAATCCGAATTACAAGAAGACTTCAACATTCAAGCCCAATAAGGACGAATTTGGTAAAATGTGTTTAAGTTTCATTTACATTTTACATTAAAAGTGTTGAGATATTTTTGTGAAAGATAAAATATTTTTCTATTTATGAAAAATGGTTTTTACAATTTTTAATAACTATTTTTTTTTATTTTTTATCATAATTTTTTTGGATAAATGCTTCTGATCTCATGAACAGTTTTAAGTTTTGAGGTTTCCAAGATAATTAAAAGACTGAAGGTTTCTGAGTTACGTGTATGATGTCGTTCGAACGACATCATACCTGGTTCAAACGAGATCGAATCTCGTTCAAATGACATCGTGTCGTTCGAACGAGAGGTGTTTTTATCTGACACGCCACCGCCTTGATTTTTAATATAAATTGAGTGTCAGACTACTGAATTTTGTATGGAGAAAAACTAGTTTTCACAGAATACGTTTTTATTCTATTCTCCAACCATTTGAGGGTTTATAACTTTTATTTTAAAATTCACAATCCCAATTTCTTTTGTGTGAATTGTTTTGTGGAATCCAAAACATAATTTGTTGTTGTTCATACTTTTTGGGGAGATCTCTACAACCGAGAGATGCGTGCTATTGTGGAGAGAGTCTCTGCGGAGTTTTAAGAATGTGTGTCTGGGCTGCGTGTTCTTGTGGTATAGCTGGGTGGGAACCATTGCTGATTTCTAGTCGTTGCTTTGAAGGTTTGACGAAGATTTTGTGCGTTACACTTGTGGGAGATTATCAGGTTGTATGTAAGTCAATGGTCTTGCAAACTTTTCAAGGTTCTAGAAATAAAAAGGTTTTTTCCCTAAGGGGATTTTTCCTGAACTTTGCGTCACATACTTTATTTATGATGGTTTGACACTTGCACGCACGTTGCTATTTGAGTTTAAGGGCTGAATTAATTTGATTCATAAATTGACACTAGTTAAATAAGCTTGTGATTGGAATCTGTGCATCTATTCGAATCTTTATCACACGTAGGTTTCTCAAATTGGTATCAGAGCAGGTTAAGCTAATTTATCGCGTATTCCGATTTTTTTGCAAAAATTGTGTGATATTGATTTTTTGAAAAAATATGATTTTTAAAAAAAAGTTTATCGCAATGTTTCCAAATGAAAACTTATATAGTCGGTTGCCAATTTTTGACGGGTCTAATTATGCTTACTGGAAAGTCCGAATGAAATCCCATTTAAAAGCAATCGATGAAAGAGTTTGGGTCATTTGTGAAAGAGGTTGGAATCCTCCCACTGTCATCGCAAATAATGCCATGAATTAAAAACCCGCGTTAGACTGGACTGAGGATGAGTTTAGGTGGAGCACTTACAATTCACGAGGGCTTAGTGCAATTTTTAGACACGTCACCCCTGACGAGTTCTAACGTATTATAACGCGCACCACATCTAAAGAACCGTGGGATATTATGCAACTCACCCACGAGGGCACTAACGCGGTCAAAGAGTCTAAAATACAAAATTTGACCATTTAATTTGAGACAATCACTATGTTAGAGACCGATTGTTTTGACAAGTTTTATGCACGTTTGTCAAATATTGTCGACACTAGTTTTAACCTAGGTGATCCTATACCTGATGCACGAGTGTTTCAAAAGATTTTAATATCGCTGTCTAAACGTTTTATCCCTAAAGTGACTGTTTTGAATTCCTTAAGAAATTTTAATCGTCTGAAATTAGAAGAGTTGGTAGGATACCTACAAATGTACGAAATTGAGATGTTTCTCGACACTGTCAAATCTAAGGATAGAGGTATAACACTTAAAGCCCAATCTAAGAAAAGGAAAGTGAGTGTTTGTGAGTCCGAGTCTGAGGACGAGTCTGATTTTGACATGGCCCTGCTTGCAAAGAATTTAAAAAAAATCTCCAATTTTTGAAACAAAATTCTTCCAATAAAAGATTTTCGAAGAAAAATAACAAGAAAGATAAGGCCAAAGAAAGCGATGAGAAAGAGAAAGAGGGTGAAGAAAAGTTTGAAAATTTAAAATGTTTTGAGTGTGAGGGGAGAGGGAACAAGTCATTTAAGTGTCTAACTAGACTTAGGAGAGAGGGAAAGAAAGTTGCCATGCCATCCACCCTTAGTGATAGTGAGGGTGAAGAGGAAAACGAGGATGATGAGTCCGATAAAGGTTTAGGACAAGGGATGTGTGTATCTTTTTCGAATCGTGTGAGCACACCCACTTTGTCCCACGACGATGAGGACACTCGTGCACGTGATACCCCCGAGGATATTTTGAGTGTTTCTAGGGCGTTTGAGAGCGAGTGCGCTACTAATGATGAGAGTGAGCTCCATATTACGTTTCTAGAGTAGTACGCCGAGACCTTAAAGATAAAACAATTGAATAACAAGTTGGGTATCAAGGTGAAAGATTTAGAGAGATATTGAGAGTTTGAAGGAGTTTGAGGAAAAAGCAATTCGATTTCTTTGAGTGAGCAGTTGATTGATTTGAATAGTGAAAAGAGTGAGCTTATAGCCCGCGTGTCACAATTAGAGAGAAATCCTAAACATGCCCTAGAGTCTAAAGTCACTTTGGAGAATGAATCTAAGAAGGCGGGAAATATGGTTCTTGATCCTGTTTTGGGGAGTTGTGAGAGTTTAGGAATAAGTCATGACGGTGCATCTACTTCTTTTATTGCACCCGAGTCGGTTCCTACTTTAGAGTTAGATTCACATGACTCTCGACCCAACCCACCTAAGCGTCCCGTACCTGTTAGGAGAGTACGTCCTAGAGTTTTTGAGAGAGGTATACCTAAGCCAGTTTATGTTTTCTCCCATTTTAAAAGAGAGGACACCTCAGGAAATTTTGTTTTAAGTTGGGTAATGTGTCACGCTTTGCTTCTACACATGTTCGCACATATGCACCCACCCATGACACTTTTCTTGCACATAATGATAGAGAGTTTGCACATATTCGAGAGCAAGTAAAGTTTTTGGTCAAGACTTCACATGACTTGATGGACTTGTTTCAAAAGATGTCACTGTCTTTGGAAAACTCCACCGCACCTACCAGTTGAGGTCTAGACATGTTTTCTAGCATAGGTTGATTTGCACGATGTTATCTTATGCCTATTGCTAGTATGTACCATTTGTTTTATAGTTTATTAGCATTTTTTTTGCATTTCTTATTTTTGGTTATGTTTTAGCACTGTTTTGGATCTGCTAGCCCATTCCAGGAACTGTTTTTTCAAAATTTTCTCACTGGACAAAACTGCATGATATTCTGATTAAACTGGGAAATTTTTCTTTTCTCATTCTAACGAGAACCTATCTCGTGCGAAGACTCCTCACTAGACCCTCTGTCGTTCAAACGATAATAAGTCTCGTTCGAACGACCCCTTGGATTAATTTCTTCTACTTGCAGTCCTCTGTTTTATCTTGTTATACTTATTTGGTACTGCTAGGTTATTTCTGAATAGTGTTCGAAAAATACAAAAAGATTTTCTTTTTTGAGAAAAAATTGAAAAATCCAAATGCAGTTTTGTATTTTTTTTGCACCTTATATGAATTGACATTTAGGATGACCAAGTCATAACTTCATGCCATATCCATGTGACTATTTGATAGTGTTTTGAGACAATAATATATTGTGTCATTTATGTGCTTTATAAAGTTTGGAGTTTTTGAGATGATATAGTGTTACTACCTACATGCTTGACTCATTTGTCCTTTATTGCACACATGCATTGATTTGTTTGACTTTTGTTCTTGTCTATCACATGTTGGTTGAGTGTTTCCATCTCAATTTTGTCTATACAGCGAACTAAATGCACAAAACTTGACAAAAAGTAGTGCACGATATAAACCGTTTGTGAGTATGTGTGTTTTATTTTGATAAACGAAGAAGGGCCGAGAAAGGTATTTAAAGTTTTCCTTTTCGATAAAACCACCGTTTAAATGGACCTAAAAAAGTGAGGAATTGAAAATTATCCGGGGTCCAATGAGGTTTAAAAGGGCCCCAAAAAATTGAAAGGCAATAAAAAGGAATATATGCCAAATGGAACAATAGGTTTTAGTTGCATCACATCATAAGAAAAATAAAAAAGCATTATCTTTTAATGATGGAGTTTGGATGGAATTCAATACGGTTTGCACGTCCTTGAAAGTCATTAAAAAACATTACATAGTTTAGGACATTTTTGGTATGTAAATCATTTATATTTTGATTTGTTGATATGATTAAGACGATGTCATCTAAATTCAACAATTTTTACACCAAAGGACTATTTTGATGTTCATTCGGTAGGAGTCCACGTATGCATCTGAACATATGATATGATTGAGTTGATTTTCCTATCGAATTTTTTCACACCCATTCATCCCGTTTCCATGATTTGGTTATCTTAGTATAAATTCATGTTGTGTATTTTTTGTAACATCATTTTTGTATGAAAAATCAGAACAATAAAAAATAGCTTGTTTACCTTGGTTTACCGTGACACCCCGATTTGCTTTATGTGATTTATTCTTTTCCTTGTCTATTTCGGACAAATAAAAAGGGGGAGAACGAATTATGATTTTATGGGGGAGTCTATGTATGGGTGAGAATTGATTATGCTTTCATGTTTATGCTTTATATCATTTCAAACTCGATACGTCACGAGGTTTTTTGCTTTGTCTCATGTGTGTAGGTACAATTGAATATTTCGGATTGCACACCCTGATGAGAAAAGCTTAAAGATTTTGATGAATTGATTGTTTGAAGTTTGTTGAAGATTGAAAAAGTTTGAAGACATGTCATTTACCTTTTCAGTTTTGGGTTTATGGGAGTGTAAATTTGTATAGGTCCTATTTTGATTGATAATTTGAATATTTTTATTTTGTACCGGCATAGACATAGGGGGAGATTTGTAAGGACATTGTTCGTCACAATTTAATATGTTGTATACCGCTGCAAGTCATCGAAGGATTGAGAATATTATATCTACAAGGGAAAAATTCGAATTACAAGAAGACTTTAACATTCAAGCCCAACAAGGATGAATTGGGTAAAATGTGTGTAAGTTTCATTTACATTTTACATTAAAAGTGTTGGGATATTTTTGTGAAAGACAAAATATTTTTCTATTTATGAAAAATGGTTTTTGGAATTTTTAATAAATGGTTTTTATTTTTTATCATAAAATTTGTGAATAAATGCTTATGATCTCGTGAACAGTTTTAAGTTTTGAGGTTTCCAAGATATTTAAATGACTGAAGGTTTATGAGTTACATGTACGATGTCGTTCGAATGACATCATACCTAGTTCAAACGAGATCTAATCTCGCTCAAACGACATTGTATCGTTCGAACGAGAGGTGTTTTAATATGACACCTCACTGCCTTGATTTTTAATTCAAATTGAATGCCAGACTACTGAATTTCGTTTGGAGAAAAACTGGTTTTCACAAAATACGCTTTTACTATTCTCCAACCATTTGAGGGTTCATAACTTTTGTTTTACAATTCACAATCCCAAATGCTTTTGTGTGAGTTGTTTATGGAACCCAAAACATAGTTTGCTGTTGTTCATACTTTGTGGGGAGATCTCTATAACCGAGAGCTGTGTGCTATTGTGGAGGGAGTCTCTACGGCGTTTTAGGACTGCGGTCTGGGCTACGTGTCCTTGTGGTATAGTTACGTGTGAACCATTGCTGATTTCTAGCCGTTGCTTTAAAAGTTTGATAAAGACACCGTGCGTTACACTTGTGGACGATTATCAGGTTGTATGTAAGTCAATGGTCTTAAAAATTTGTCAAAGTTCTAGAAATAAAAAGGTTTTACCCTTAGGGGATTTTTCCTAAACTTTGTGTTGCATACTTTATTTTTGATGGTTTGACACTTGCACACACATTGCTTTTGAGTTTAAGTCCTGAATTGATTTGATTAATAAATTGACACTAATTAAATAAGTTTGTGATTGGAATTTTTGCATCTATTCGAATCTTTATCACACGTAGATTTCTCAAAGTAGATGGTTTAAAGGGTGTAAATTCTGACTTGATGAAGGAAGTTATTAAAAGAATATATTTTTATGATGTTGTTTGGGGGTGTTGGTTTCATAATAATGTACTAACATTATTGAATCACTCTACGAGCCAGTGTTTGAAACCACACTGGTTATTTATGCCAACATGCGGGTATCTTATTGCAGAGCTATATAATTGTGTTTGTTTTCTCTTTTCCCCATTTTAATGTCTTATGTTCCTCCATGTGATATAGAAACTAGTAAAATTACTAAGGGTTCTTCTAATAGACATTATATGTGGTAATCATTTTATGGTTCTTAAATTAGAGGAGGGGTTACAAATGGCATTAGTCATAAGTTACTGGCATAAAAAAGTATTGCCTAAAGCACGGTCTTGAATTTGTAGTTATGTTGAAATAATTTTTATTTTGATAATAGTTCCTCCAATATGTATCTTAGACATCCCAATTTATATCACCTAATGTCAGACAACTTTTGAACTTTTATATACGTATGTAAATTATAATGTGTAGTTTTATAGATGATGTTTGGTGTTAAATTTTTTTAGATTGCAACTTTTATGTGTATATGAAAATCAATTGTAAAGTTATTTAATTGATGTGATTAAGGAGATGTTGATGGTTATCTGGTGTTATTTTTTTTTGTATATCAAAATAAATTGTAAAGTGGTTGAATTGATGTGATTAATGAAATATTTATGGGTATTTGGTGTTAATTTTTTTTATAGATTATAATAATTTATGTATAAAGAATGAATGAGTTATGTTTGTCATTTGGTGTAGATTACAGATTTAACGTGGTAAATAGATATTGTCTAGTTTTTTTTGCAAAAATCAAAATCATTATGTGTTTAAAATCATAGTAAAAATATAGTACACTGTGTGTTCGAAATCATAACAAAAATCATAGTACATATCAAAATCAATATAATAACTTACTTTACTGTTGGTAGGTGTCCAATGTAATGAAATTTTAATTACTCACTAGCGCACAAATCGATTTAAAGTATACAAAGCAAGTATGGGGTCGAGCCCACATGTGCCATACAAAATATACTATCTTTCAGTAAATAAACTTAATTTTTCTTATATTATATCCCTTATCTAATATGAAAAAGTTTTGGGGCTTTTTAAAAACTTAAGTTGAAAATAAATTAAAATGGGCCAAAGTAAAAACTAAAATAATAACATAGTGCTTTGGACGAGATAAATAAATAAATAAATAAATATGTTAGGTTGTTGGAATCCATTACAAACAATCATAGTTATGTTCATCAAATCTCCTAATTTTTTTCTACATAATTACTTTGTGGCTAAGCTCTATTAGTGCTGGTGATATTTCATTAACATCTATTTTTCATTAATAACAATATATGTGTTCTTTAATTAAAACTACTTTTCTTAATTAAATCATTCTCCGATTCTTTTAAAACATAACTTGTATTAGATTTCAGTAAATCACAACTTGAGTCCAACAAAGCACAATGAAGATTCAATTCTAAAAAATAAATGAATAAAGAAGAAGAAACTTATATCATTCAGGCTCAATATATAATGGTGTAGGTGCAAAAAATCCCACTCGTCGGAGGGTGCCAATTCATCACGATACAAGCATAAAGATAAATATGAGAGAGATAAAGATTTACGCGGTTCGACCATGAATGACCTATGTCCACGGGGCTGCTGCTGTGTTCCATTAGAATAATGAAAGAGTTTTACATGAGAGTGTTTCTCTAGCTTCTAGGCCCCCTTTCACAATACGGGGTCTCCCCTTTATATAGAATTAGGGGTTACATTAGGGTTACAAATATGGATGAGTAACAAATATGGATGAGTCCTATCTTCGTGGAGTTTTATTCCAATCAGATACTGCTCCTCGGTCTTCTAGTTTATCAAGGACTCTAGTCGTCCCTATATTACTGGCGCGTCTGTTGCTCAACATCTTGACTGAGGTGCTCGCCACGTGTCATGCTATTACGTAGGCATACTTATTGCCCTCACAATAGCCCCACAGGTCGCAGTTCAGCTGAGTTGATTCTGAGATGAGCTGGGAGCTGGTCCATAATCTCTTTAAACGTGTGCAGTTGTTGATGTGAACTGGACTGGCATTCTTGAGCTGTTGTTCAACTTTTAAACCTTCTTTGGTTGATCTTCTCGCTTTCATAGGTTTTTGGATGAATGATTGGCTTGAATTGAGAGACGTTCAATTGATATGGGAATCGAACTCGAGAGTGTCGAGCTGCCTACGTACCCTATTGGGATCAGGTCGAATGTAGTTCATTGTCTATTTTATTATATGGCCCAATTCGTGAGGCCGACCACAGGCCTGTTCAGAATTCGTTCGTTGAGCCTTTCTCGAGCGTGAATTAAATTTAGGGCATCCCCTTATGTTTTGATCGTGTATGGTCCATTTACTGAGGCTGACCACTGGCATATGCGTCAAGTCTTGCTCGAGCATGTACCTAGTAAGGGTAAGACCCTGCATTAGGTTTTTTATATGGTCCAATTGGAGAGGCCGACCAGAAGCCTATGCGTTGAGCCTTGCTTGAGCATGTATCTAGTAGGGGTAAGACCCTGCATTAGGTTTTTCATATGGTCTAATTAGAGAGGCCGAACAAAAGCCTATGCGTCGAGCCTTGATCGAGCATATACCTAGTAGGGGTAAGGCCCTGCATTAGGTTTTTCATATAGTCCAATTGGAGAGGCCGACCAGAAGCCTATGCGTCGAGCCTTGATCGAGCATATACCTAGCAGGGGTAAGACCCTACATTAGGTGTTTCATATGGTCCAATTGGAGAGGCCGACCAGAAGCCTATGTGTCGAGCCTTGCTTGAGCATGTACCTAGTAGGGGTAAGACCCTGCATTAGGTTTTTCATATGGTCCAATTGGAGAGGTCGACCAAAAGCCTATGCATCGAGCCTTGCTCGAGCATATACCTAGTAGGGGTAAGACTCTGCATTAGGTTTTTCATATGATCCAATTGGATAGGCCGACCAAAAGCCTATGCGTCGAGCCTTGCTCGAGCATATACCTAGTAGGGGTAAGACCCTGCATTAGGTTTTTCATATGGTCTAATTGGAGAGGTCGACCAGAAGCCTATGCGTCGAGCCTTTCTCAATCATATACCTAATAGGGGTCAGACCCTGCATTAGGTTTTGTGTGATATGTAATCGGTATGATTATTGTACTTAGGTCTTTCCCATAAGTCAATGTAATACCAATTACGTTTGCCTTTTTCCATTTTCTAATGCCTCGCATGTAAATGTCCGCCTATTTGACCTTTTAGGTTGTGTCGTCACACTTCCTTAGGCCTAAAAGGCGATAGAAAAAATGCACCTGGTTTAAGGTCCATCCACCCGTTCAGGATTTTAACCGAACAACATAGTTGGCGACCAACATGAGTTGGATTTTTGCCTAGGGATCCCCCGTAGGGCTTTTATTGTTGTCGGGTCAACTCGTGAGGCCATTTGTGTTTGGAGATGACAAAGGCCTGCGGACTTACTTAATTTAATGGGAACAAGCAAGAAGGTTATTGTAATTAAATCAAGCTTAGTCTTGATCATCCTTTGAAAGACTAATTCTGGTGTTAACCATGTTGGCATCCATCCTGGGTTAACCTCTTATATTCTGCTTTAAATGTTGCACTGAATCTATTCATGTGTCATCATTTCCATGGATCCCCCAATCGAGCCATGAAGAGAAGACTGTCCGACCGTCCATCGAGTTATTTGATCTGTATAATCGAGATGATAAGTGTGCCTGATCGTTCATCGGAGCTTTATTGTGTTGAAGAGTGTCACATTGATCGTTCGTCGAGATGGATATAATTAAGGATTATCTTGCTTATATAGCTCCATGTAATGTATCGTTCCTCGAGGCACACTTGTTCGTCGACCATGCATGGTGGTTCTGGGAGGCTGTGGAAGACTCCATATAGCTCGTGCACCTAAAGAAATCGATATGAGTTCAAAGCGTCCTTGTGTAGAAATGCGTTGATCTGATATGGCGTTCAAGAAACGTTATTCCTCTAGAGTGGATATCTTAGTGTTGATGACGCGTTATTTCATTGCTTGGTGATTGTCGATCACCGTGGGTTGTCTGACGATGTTATTCGATGCATTCAGGGTGGTCTAGTGTTGTTATCAACATATTTTGCTCGTTGACTGTGATTTTGCTGGATATGTGACTTCTTACAGGTTGGATTCGTCCTTATTGATATAGTTGATCATTGCTCTTCATGCTGCTTTATGTGTTATTGGATATTTGTTGCACAGATCGCCCAACTTTTCATTCGACGAGGTTATATTAAATAAGAACTGTATTGCCCAACTATTTACTGGAGCTTGAGACGTGATCACATAATCTCAACTATCCATCGAAGCTGAGGGTTCGTCGAGGAAAAATTGTAAAGGACGTAGTAGATGTTGCGAACGATCCATGCTCGAGCATCGGCTGGAGCATTGATAAGATAAATGATGTCTGAATGCCTGTCGAGGCAAAAACTATAGAGGATCTGGTAGATATTGCGGGTGATCCATGCTCGAGCAACCGTCGAGGCAAAAAGGACCGAGCAAGTATTACGAATGATCCTGTAGTGTTAGTGAAAACTAACTTTTTAATAAATGCAATGTCGATCATTAATCGACTGTGCCAACCATCTGTTGTGACTGAATATAAGAATTATCCTGACCAACCATTTGCTGGGGATAAAATGCGACATGCGTGGCAAATATCTTCGAGACTAAATATATAGAAATATTTTGCCGATTATCCGTCGAGACGAATCTTGAATGTGTCTGATCATCCTTCAGGTCAAGAATCATAGAGCCGGGTCATCAATACTAAAATTTAAGAAATATCAATGTCCGAGCATCCGTCGGTTATCATAAATAATATTGCCCAAGTATTTGTTAGGTCCAAGGTGGTGTAAAATGCTTGACCATCCGTCGGAGCATTAACAAAATAAGTGGTGCCAGGCTGGTCTGCAGGGGCGAAGTTGTATATGTCTGAGTAGATATAGAGAGCGATCCATGCTCTAGCATCTATCGGTGTATTAATAAGATTTCCAAGGGTTTAAGATAGTGGCCGAGCATTCATCGGGACTGAATCTTGTACCTGTGGAAGTTAATAAGTTACTCGACCATTTGTCGAGGCTAAAAATAGAATTTATCATGCAATTTGTTTAGTCAATCAAGGAATATATGATTTGCATCTGCTCGAACATGTGTCAAGGAAAAGATTCATAGAAATGAATGAATGACACGAATGATCCCATAAATTATATGATAAAAACTCACGAGGATGGCCGTGCCCGAGTATCCGTTGGGGCTACTCTAAGTATTAGTAAAGATATTACACCGACCACGCATTGGTATAACCAATAATAGGTAGACGACAATATTGAAAATTAAATGATCGACTAAATGACATGAGTGCTCTATAAGTGCGCCCCCAATATTTATGTGGACAAAATAATTGTAATAAAGTCGAATGAAGGATACAAAATTTATCAAATATATCCAGATGTATGACATAGGAGTTAATTTGGAATTTCTGCAAATATCTTTAAGCAAATACTTAATATTAAGTTGGTTTCAAAAAATTATTTTCACAGAAAATTTGTGCAGTGGCAATTGTTTTTTCTCATGTGAAGTATAAATTATAGATAGCTCCCTGCTAACAAATTTATGATGATAAAAATCGTGAGCATAATTTGTGAGAAAAGAAAATATTATGAGACGAAAACAAATAATGTACAAATAAATGTGTGTATCCATCAAGTGGGGTTGTGCTAAATACTAGAATTATCCTGACCAGCTATCCACTGGGGATAAAATAAGACTTGTGCGGTAGATGTCTTCGGGACTAAATATATAAAAATATTTTGCCGATCATCTACCGAGATGAATCTTGAATGTGCCTGACCGTCCTTCAGGTTACGAATCATAGAATCCGAGCTTCAGTCGGAGTAATAATAATTTTTCCCAAGCATTTCTTTGGGTCTAAGGTGCTATAGTGTGCTCGACTATCCGTCGGAGCATTAATAAAATGAAGGGTGCCTGGATAGTCCGCCGGGGCAAAGTTGTAGAATACCGAGTAGATATAGCCAGCAATTCGTGCTCGAGCATCCGTCAAAACATCGATGAGATTTCCAAGGACTTAAGATTGTTGCCGAGCATCCGTTGGGACTGAATCTTGTACCCGTGGAAGTTAGTAAATTCCCCGACCATCCGTTGAGGTTAAATCACATAGAAGTTATCATAAAAATGATATGTTCAACAAAGTATATAAGAGGAAAAAAATCATAGTAGCGTATGAATGTAATGAATGATCCAATGATTTTTAAGATAAAAATCCCACTGAGATAACCGTGCCCGAGCATCCGTCGGGGTTGAGCGAAATAACTGAATAATCTCCTTACAGTGAGATTAAATTGTTATAGCTGAACGATAATATTGAAATTAAAATGTTCGAATAAATGACATGAGTGCTATATAAGTGCTCCCCATTTATTTATGCGGACAAAATAATTTGTAATAAGGTCGAATAAAAAAGTGCTAACTAAAATCGTTGTAATAAAATCACCTGGTCCCTTAAAATAATTTAGAGAGAACCGAGTAATGCAAAAATTAGTAAAAAATATATCTTAAATGTAAGACACATGGCTGATTTAGAATTTTTGCTAAAATTATTTGAAGTCCAAATAAATAATGAGTTATAAATCGATTTGCAAAATTGTTTCCTTGGGAGGCTTCGTAAAGCCACGAATTAGGATTACAAATAGCAAGAATTTAATAAAAGAGAGGGGCTTGACTAAAGCAGGTGTGAAAACCCACGCGCTTCAAAAGGTTTCTACCCTTGTTTGAAACGCCTGAAACGTGTAGGTCGGAGGATAAGCGGAGTGAGATGGAGGAGCTTGCTGGTACTCAATTGGTTGCCCAGTGATCGTATGAGGAGCAATATCTAATGCTCGCCGACCTATGATTATGGCCTGGCGTTGTAGCTGAGGCTCGCCGACCATTGATTATGGTCCGGCATCGTAGCTGATGCTCGCCGACCTGTGATTATGGTCCAGCGTTGTAGCTGATGCTCTCCGACCTGTAATTATGGCCTGGCATTGTAGCTGAGGCTCGCCGACCATTGATTATGGTCCGGCATCGTAGCTGATGCTCACCGACTTGTGATTATGGTCCAACGTTGTAGCTGATGCTCGCCGACCTTTGATTATGGTCCGGCATCGTAGCTGATGCTCGCCGACTAACACTGAGAAAATGGCAGTTGCAAATTCATAGGACCTCTGATTTCGAGGCAGGTAGATATTGACCAGAGAATGAAAGATTTAGTGCATCTTCGTATATTTTTTAAATTTTGCCACCGAACTGAAATTATCAGATGGTGGCTAACCTATCTTTCCTTCGACCTCTTGATCATCGTGCTACCTCTATGGGTTGGTAATAAGGGCCCTATCACCCAGTCATCGTCGACTCGCCCTTGTCTCAGGTAGGCGGGGATGTGTACCCGGATGGAAGATGACAGTTATCAAGATGTTCTCCAAAGAGGGGGTGTTACCGGACCCAGTAATTGAAATCTTTGGTCATCCAAAAATCTTGGAAGAGAGAGAACATGTTCAGATTTTGATCGTATCTCATAACCATACACGAGTCCAAATAGTTAGAGAGTCCTCTCACACCTTGGGTATTGAGATTCGTAAAAATCGAACAGTAGTTATGCAGATTCCCAGATAAATATACACCAACTATAAGATTTATGAACATAAATGTACGGAAACCATATATAAATGCATCGATCCATGTGCAAAACAAATAATTGTATATAAAACATATAACTGTTAGTGCACAGATTAAAGGAAGAAAACTTATCTCTTGATTATGTGCGTGTAAATCATTGCGTCGCAACGTAAATCTTTGTCTTGAGAACAAGAAGGAAAGACTTTTCGTGTCATTTCCCACAGACGACGCCAATTGTTGGTGCAAAAAATCTCACCCGTCAGAGGGTGCCAATTCATCACGATACAAGCATGAGAGAGACAAAGATTTACGTGGTTCGACCATGAATGGCCTACGTCCACGGGGCTGCTGTTGTGTTCCATTAGAATGATGAGAGAGTTTTACATGAGAGTGTTTCTCTAGCTTCTAAGCCCCATTTCACAATAGGGGGTCTCCCCTTTATATAGAGTTAGGGATTAGATTAGGGTTACAAATATAGATGAGTAATAAATATGGATGAGTCCTATCTTCGTGGAGTTTTATTCCAATCAGATACTGCTCCTCAGTCTTCTAGTTTATCAAGGACTCTAGTCGTCCCTATACTGCTGGCGCTTTTGTTGCTCTCCATCTTGACCGGGGTGCTCACCTCGTGTCATGCTATTACGTAGGCATATTTATTGCCCCCACAAATGGATATATGAAATCACGCAAATGTTCATAAATGCACTTATATCCCAACCCTAATACTGAATTTACCCTGACATATTAATATTGAAAATATAACTAAAAAGACGAGAAAAAATTACTTGTAATATATTAAACTACATAAGTGATCCACGAATGTTGCATAAAGATTACAATCCTTGAATAACGATATAGTATCGTAAACCTTCTTCCAAACAAATGCACAGAGTATTAAAATATAAAGACTAAAGATAAAGGAAAATGGATAAGATGATGGTAAAAGAAGTGGTGATCCCCTGGGAAAACACAACTCAACTCAACAAAGCATTTTTCTAATTATTTGGGGTCGGCTACATGAATCCTATTTTTCCATTCCATTTTGTCCAACGCAATATCTTCAGTTAAACCACGTGATATCATGTCCTTTTTTATAATATCCCACCAAGTCAATTTAGGTATACCTATACCTCTTGTGTTGCCATCAATACTAACTAAATCACTCTTTCTTACGAGAGCATCCACTGGTCTACGCTGATGTGTCCAAACCATCTAAGTCGATTTTCTTTCAGTTTATCTTCTATAGGAGCTACTTTTACCGTTTGACTAATTTGTTCATTTCTAATTTTATCTTTTTGAGTTTTACTACAAATCCATCTTAGCATTCGTATTTCCTTCACATTCATTTTATGCATATTGTGTTTCTTGATTGCCCAACACTCTGTCCCATATAAAATGGCAGGTCTAATGTCCATCCTATAAAATTTCCCTTTTAACTTCAAAGGTATACGCCTATCACACAATACGTCGGTAGCACTTCTCAACTTGACCCAACCTGCTCTAATCCTATGAGTAACATCATCACTAATATCCCTATCTTTTTAGATAATAGAGCCTAAATAACGAAAATAATCATTTTTAGGTATCTCTTGACCCTTCAATTTCAACACATCTCCATTTGTCCTCTTATTACTACTAAAATTGCACTCCATATATTCTATTTTAGTCCTTCTTATTTTAAATCCTCTTCTTTTTATAGTTTCTCTCTATAATTCCATACTAGCATTAATTCTCATCTTAGTATCATCCACTAAAATAATATCATCTACAAGTAGCATACACCATGGCACCTAATCTTGTATTTGTCCAGTCAACTCATCCATAACAAGAGCAAAGTGATAAGGACTTCAAGCTGAACCTTGGAGTAGACCTATAGTAATTGAAAATTCACTACTCTCTCCACCTGATGCTCTTACTGTAGTCATGGATGCATCATACATATCTTTAATCACATCAATATATCTACGAGTCACTCCTTTTTTATGTAGAACCCATCATATTATATCTTTGGGTATTCTATCATATGCCTCTCTAAATCTATAAAAATCATATGAAGATCATTCTTTTTCTCCCTATACCTCTCCATTGATCTCCTCAATAAATAGATTGCTTCCATTATTGACCTCCCAGGCATAACCCATATTGATTCTCAGATACTATTGTTTTCAATCTAGATTTATTTTCAATCACTCTCTCCCAAAGTTTCATTGTATGACTCATTAGCTCAATACCACGATAATTTGTTAAACTTTGTATGTCCCCTTTATTTTTATAAATCGGTACTAAAACACTCTTTATTCATTCATCGGACGTCTTATTAGTCATTATAATTCTATCCAAGATACTCCTTCCTCCCCTAAGCACTTTCATACCTCAATAGGGATACCATCTGGTCCTAAATCCCTCCCTATTTTCATCTTTTTTGGTGCAATCCTAACCTTTGTTGTCCTAATTCTATGAAAAAATATATTTTCTCAAGTCTCACTAAGTTCCTTCGTATCTAATCTACTCCCATTATCTCCATTTAATAACCTCTCAAAGTAGTTTTTCCATCTTTCCATAATCTTATCATCTGTGACTGGGACTCTCGAATCATCACTTTTATTACACTTAACGTTATTAAAATCTTTTATTTTTAGTCCCTAAGTTTAGCAAGCTTAGAAATAATTTTTTCCCTTCCTATGTTCCTAATTTTGTATAAATATCATCATATGGTTAACTTAGCATCTCTTACCACTTTCTTAACTTCCTTTTTAGCCCATTTGTATTTCTCAAAGTTTTCTTCATTTCAATTTGTTTGCCATGTTTTAAAGGAATCCCTTTTGATTTTTACTAAATTTTTTACTTCTTCATTCCACCATCAAGTTTCTTTATATTATGGGCCCTTTCCTTTTGATTCTCCAAGAATTTCTTTTGATATCCTCCTTGTGCACGTGGTCATTTTATTTCACATTATGCTGGTCTCTTCTTTAGTATTCCATGATGCTTCATTTAATACTTTGTCTTTAAATAGTTTTAATTTCTCTCGTTTTAAGTTCCACCACCTAGTTCATGAGTTAATCTTCTCTTTTCACACTCATGATTGATTTTTAATTTATTCAACACCATTATCCTATTTTGTGAGGTTAAGCTCTCTCCCGGGATAACCTTACAATCTTTACACATTAATCAATCTCATTTTCTAGTAATAAAAAAATCTATTTGGCTATTTTGCGTTTCATTTTTATAAGATATTGAAGCCTCTTCCTAAAAACATGTGTTTAGTAGTACAAAATCATAAGCCGTTGCAAAATATAAGATAGACTCTCCACTGTCATTCCTATCTCCAAAACCATATCCTCTATGCACTATCTCATATCCTACTCGATCTTCTCCTACATGGCCATTAAAATCTCCCCCTATATAGATTTTCTCACCAGTATGTATTTCTTAAATTAGTTCATCCATTTGTTCCAAAAAATGTACTTTAGTGTGCTCATTCAAATCCTACTTGTGGTGTATAAGCATTAACAATATTACTTATATTTTCACCTACTACCATATTTACAAGTATAAGTCTATCACCTTTCCTAATAATGGTTATAATATCATCATTAAAGTTATTATCTACTATTATTCCAAATCCATTCCCAATTCTATGTTTTCCTATATAATGTAATTTAAACCTTGTATTTTCTATTTCTCTAGCTTTCTTCCCGACCCGTTTAGTTTCTTGTAAATAAGCCCACGGTGAAACTGTCATCCCTTTTTATATTAAATCTATAAGGTTCATAGATAGTTGCATACACACTAAAAAAAATTGAAATCGATGCACAATTTATTTGCCCTAGTGAGTTGAAACCAAGACTCATTGGTTCCTCTGCCAGATAGTTGTATACACAAGAAAAATTAGAAACTGGCACACATTTCACTACCCCAATGAGTTAAACACAATACCCATTCGTCCCTCTATCATCCCATCTTTAAATAGACTAAATGTTCTCTTATTGTAATACTGCTCAAGGTATTATATAAACCATACTTCATTTCTCTTAAATTCCATGCTTCTCTCAATTAGAGACCTAAACTTGTAACTTCTTTGTTTGAAAATTATGAAATTACTATTTCCCCTTATTTTCAAATATTTTGTATTTTAACTCCAATTTCAATTTCGATTTTAATGAAACTTTAAGGGAAACTAATAAAATGAACATATTTAGCATGAATTTTACTCCAAAAAAGCGTTAAACATGCAAGCTGACCATTATCCCTTTTGTGTCATATTTACTCTTTTAATTTCAATTCACTTCAAACTCTAGGAATCTTATTAAAATACTAAAATTAACTTAACTAATCAACTTAACATATAAAAAAGGTCTAAATAGGTGAAATTTGATGGCATAATGTATATATAAAAAATAACAAGTACATCAAATATCCCTTGGAGACACCCAATTTTAGTACTCTCATTTTAGTACCCCTCATGTACCTTCATAAGTCGTAAACACAATTACTCTAACCCTCGGACCCTGGTCCTTTCTCCAAAACCCTAATCTAGAGGCCACTAGAAGCTTTCGAGCTCTGTTTGTCTCCAATCAACTCTCAAAACCGAGGGTAATTGAATGAAATTTCATAGGGCTCCGAATACCCTTTCTAGCGATCCATACCATGTTGCATGAATCTGCTTTATGGTTTGCATTTATTCGTTGTTTCCCTCCTAAACCCAAATCTAGAGGCCATCGGACATTTTCGAGTTTCATTTGACTCCGGTCAATTCTCGAAACCATGCGTAACTGAATGAACTTCTATAGGGCTCCGAATAACCTTTCTATCGATCCATACCATTCGTGAATTTTCCTTACAGTTTGCGTTTACTTATCGTTTCCCTTGAAAACCTTAATCTAGAGGCCATCAGATGTTTCTGAGCTATATTTGACTCTAGTCAACTCTTGAAATCGAGCGTAACTGAATGAAATTCGTAGAAATAAGATTTCCAATGGTCCATATCGTGCTTGAATCTACCTTAAGGTTCACATTTACTTACCTTTTTTTACTAAGAAACCATAGTATAGAGGTCACCCACCACTAGTAGTGGCAAAATGTGGCCCAAATAATAAAACAACCCATATTAGCCCAAGCATCTAAATATGGGGCCCATGTCTAAAAGCTATGAGTTAAATATGGGGCCCATATTTCAAAGCTATGAGTTAAATATGGGGCCCATATTTCAAAGCAAAAAATCAAATATGGAGCTCAATTTTAAAAGATACAAATCAAATATAATACTCATTTTAAAAAGTTATGAGTAAAATATGAGTTTTTTTTATATATACCTCGATTTGTAATACTTAATTTAGTAGAAAAATAATGGGTTGGCCCAACCCATATTTGGTCCGCCCACATTTGGCCCGGCCCACATTTAACCCAACCCACATTTGGCCCAGTCCACATTTTGCCCAACCCATATTTGATCCGCCCAAATTAGGCCCAGCCCATAATTTTGCCAGTGCTACCCACCACATCCGATTTCTGTTTGATTTTAGTCAACTCTCGAACTCGAGAGTTTCCTAATAAACTTTCATATATCTCTGAATCCTCTCCAAAGGTCCCAA
The DNA here is from genome assembly GCA_949130495.1 of Sambucus nigra. Classification (NCBI taxonomy): domain Eukaryota; kingdom Viridiplantae; phylum Streptophyta; class Magnoliopsida; order Dipsacales; family Adoxaceae; genus Sambucus; species Sambucus nigra. The sequence goes on from OX422220.1 coordinate 194,927,245, forward strand.
CCATGCGTGATTCATACTTATGATTTGCATTTTATGTCCGTTTTCTCGAAAAAGTCACTTTCGGGCTCCCTATAAGCACCCTGACCCTCTGCCTATCGACATAAGGTTATTTTACTTGACCTGGAAGTCAGGTGATATGATGATTGGCAGGCCTAAGACTATGCCGATCGTAAGAGCCCCTAACCATAAAGTATTCCTATTTAAGGGGGTCATAACCTCATTAGAAAGGAACTTCTTTTCGAGATCCAAAGATCCCATTACTTCCTCGAAATCGGTGCTGAGACTTTTACACATCCCTTTCAAAATATTCCTTCAGCATTACATTACGTCATCCATACACATCGCCGTTCTTACCCACTTTACCACCATTACACTACCATAAAAATCAGCCTACATTACCATCAAAGTAAGAATTCAAGCTTCATATAAGGTCTAAATCCTATTGATTCAAACTTTCTACTTTAGTGCTATCATTCATTTTTTGTTGTACTAGTATATTGTTCACATTCGATTGCCATTCCTCACATAAATTAACTTTTTACTATTTATATATTCACTAACTTTATGTTTATAAACTTAAAAAACAAAAAAACAGGATTTGATCCTTAAACCCTAACTTAGAATTTTCCTTCCATTTTCACTACACTTTACTCACTTGTACACATTTTTCAACAAACCAAAATAAGGAAACTCTAGTATTGGTGTATGGGTTAAATCCCACCCTTATGTGCTTTAGAACAACGTGGGTTTTGAGGCCATTTCCAGCTACATAGGGGTCCTAAGTTTTTCTCGGGATTCGAGTCCCTTTTTCTCATATTTTCACTTATTCAATCTTATTTTAATTAGTATCATATGTACATATATATACACTCTTTGATATGTTCTTAGCAACCACGCCAGACATGCATATTCACTTCCACATAGTGAATCATGATTCGGTGCGTTGCTCACATTTGATTATATTTTCATATTTTTCATTCTCTTTCATTTTCGTAATCCTCTCAGACACACATATCCAATTCCTTATAGTGGATTATGATCCAATGTATTGCATATAGCGTAGTCTTTTCTCCTTATTATATTTCTAGCTGCCCTTCAGATATGAGTATTCCATTATTTACGATGGATTGTGACCCGATGTGCTGCTCACATTTCGCCAACTTTTTAGATTATTTTTTTCCTTTTTTATTTATACTCCTCAGAATGAGTAATCCTCGTCTTTCCCATGATGTGGGTATAACGATTCCTTTTCTCACCTATTTCACTTTGCACACATTATACACACATATAGTATTTTTAAGAAAAAAAATATTATCATAGCCTATGAGAGACTGAAAGGGCGGAATGGGTGACAAACACCTTCTCATTCCATAACGTAGTCCCTGGACCCATGATCTATTTGGTTTCGTACGCGTCACTCGGTCTTTGATGCCGTTTCTTCAGGTATGGCTACATCTTTTTCCCGTTTTGAGTAAAATAGGTTAGCGACTTCATTCTTTATATTTTACACTTTGACGATAGCCGATTTATGTTCTTGGGAGCCCATGAATATCACACAATAGGAGAAAAAAGGATTTTCTTCATCGATCTTCGCACACCATCTTCTTTTCTGGGCGAACTCATCAAATCTCGGATGGACATAGTGTCAACTCCACTGGGGATTTTATTATTTAGAGGACTAGACTCTATTTACATGGTTTTTTCCCCTTATCTCATTTTCTCTATTTCTCTATATGTATATATCTCCACTTGTATATTCTTCTCACTCTCATGCTCGTATGTTGTATGTATGACTTACTCATATCATGCTATCCATGCACATTCTTTTCTCCATCATGCTCCTTTTTCTCATCACACGTATATACAACCTTTTTTTTTAATCACATGCTTCAATATTTATTCACATATGTATACTCATGCTATATTCATACATTTTACTCTCACTTGTATATATCTACCATGTTACACTTCATTTTTTTTCACATACACTCTATCACTTATAGATATCTATGTTTATTCCCACTTGTATATATTCACATGTTTACTCACATGCTTCGAATGGCACTTGTTTATATATTCACATAACTTTCACATTGACATACTTTCACATTATTCTCACTTGCACACATTTCCACGATACATGTTTCCATTTCATTCTTACTTTGCAAATATAGCTCTATCACCTGTGTATATTCACATATATCACACCTTGTATATATTACCATTCTTTGTATATGCTCCATGATTTATGTTATTTGTACAAACTTGTTATCCCCAACCTTCTTATATACTTAGCTATTTTTCATACGCCAATTATGTATATTCCCATGCCTTACTTCATGCTTGATGGCACCCCCTTTAGCATACATAAAACTTTGCATAAAATACTAATGAAGACTCATGCGTTTGCACGTTACATCACGCGAGCATTACATTTTATGCAAAATTATGTACCGTACTGGGGGTCATTTTATTATGGGCTATCGGGTCTGCAGGGCGCGATTAACGTACGTGATATGATTATCATCCTCCATTGGCTTAATACCTTTGAAAATAGGACCCTGTCCATGAGTATGAAAAGAAGTCAAACCGTGTCTTGCATCGCGTAGCACATTTGTTCCCAGACTCGGGTCCTATCTAGCATTTCACTTGCACCTTAGGCAGAACATAATACATGTGAAACCTAATAACAACAACTATACTGTGGGATTTTCCTTCCTTCCATTCCCCAAAATACCAAAAATATTTTCTCCTTTTCTCAAAATACAAAAAATATTCTTTTTCAAAAAAATAAATAAAAAATTCTTTCCTTCTCAGGTGCATTCGCATACCCCAGTTTGGTCTCGCTCCCTATTAGGTTAGATCTGCTATTAAGCCACCCCGTAATTTTTCACTTTTGTTATCTTCTGTGAAAATTGAGAGATCCTACCGGAGATTCTTTATGGAGTCCCAGGTCTGAACACCAATGTTCAGCCTAACCTCATGGCAGTATTTGCTCAGCTCAGTGCCAAGATCGACAGCTTATAAGTAGATGTCCAAGATATTCAATGAAATAGGAGTCAAGCACTCAAAGTTCCCAAACCTAATATTGTCTTCCCTCATGCCATGGGTCCACAAGCACCATGATAGATGTGGGCCCCAGAGGAGTATCAACAAGTTCCTCATGCCCCGTGTGTCCTACTTATTAATGTGCCGCCGCCAAATCATTGTTAATATCGAACCCTACCCAACCAGGGGCTAACTTGTCAATGCATATTCCTGTTGATTCCAAAGAAAAAGAATTTATCTGGATTAATAAAGATCTCAGATTTCTATCCAAAAAGTTTGACCAAGTTAAGATTTAAGGAAGCTACGTGGATAACACCCACATGTCTCTATACCTGAAGGCCCGGTTGCCAGAAAAGTTTAATATGTTGAACATAAAAAGTTTGGAGGTAGCAGAACTCCCATCATGCATCTACGCAACTATCGTCGTTCCACGAGCCTATTGCTGGCCACTGATGAGATAACAATCCAGATGTTTCAGCAAACTCATAAGCAAAGCATTCTTCGATGGTTCTCATCATTAAAAGAATCTTAAATTAGCAGTTGGGAAAATGTAGCTAGGAAATTTATGGCCCAATACAAATATAACGAGGAGTTAGAAGTCACTCACCGAGACTTCGAGCTACTTAAGCATAACACTAGAAAGTTAGTTGATAACTTTATGAGCAGGTGGAGAGAAAAAGCCGCTACATGACAAAATGACCTTATTAGGAGGAACAAGTGAGTATCATGAAGAAGAACTTTCTTCCACATATTTAAACTTCAATGGGAAGCTAATACTACCCACACTTTAGAGCCCTCCAGGAGGTAGGGGTTAATCAAGATGCATCTAGATCACCAAGAGAAGACTACTTTTATTACCCTTTGCGAGACATTTTGCTACACCCTCATGCCTTTCAGTCTTAAAAATGTCGGGGCTACCTATCAAAGAGAACCTATAACCATTTTACATGATCTTATTTATAAAGAGGTTGATGTCTATGTTGAAGATATGATCATTAAGTCCAAAACTCGAAAAGATCGCATCCCAGCCTTGAGGAATTTTTTTGAACGACTACGGTAGTACCTGATGTGTCTCAAACCACATAAATGTATCTATGGCATCACAAAAGGAAAATTCCTTTGATTCATGGTCAGTGAAAGGGGAATCGATTAAGACCCTTTTAAACTTAAGGCAATCCTCAAAATATCGCCTTCTTAAACAGAGAAAGAAGTTCGTGATTTCTTGTGAAAACTTTAGTAAATTGGTAAATTCATCATCCAAATCACTTCCAATTATGAGCCCATCTTCAATTTCCTCCAAAATAATTCAACCAAGGTCTAGAACAAGGTATGACAAGAAGCATTTGACAAGATCAAGCGGTATCTCACCCAATCTCCGGTGCTCATGCCACCGCAGTCTAGTCTTCCCCTCCTTCTGTGCCTCATTGACATAGACACCACAAAAGGGTCTATGCTAGACCAATGAATTGAGGAATCATGCAAAGAAAGATCCATCTACTATGATAGTAAAAAACTGGTAGGTTATGAAGTAAACTACACTGCATTGAAAAAGGTGTGTATCGCCCCAGTTTGGGTCACTCAAAATCTCCGACACTAAATGATTGCATTCCCCATCAAGTTAGTGTCTCGAATGAATGCCATGAAATACCTGCTAGAAAGGCCTATCATATCAAGTTAAATAGCTCGCTGCTTGCTATTTCTAGCTAAATTCGACATATCCTATATTACGCAGAAAGACATGAAGGGAAGAGCCATCTTTAACTACCTTGACGATAATCCTACGAGAGAAGTCGATGTGTGGATTTATGAGTTCCCTCATGAGGATATTATCATTACTTCTCATGAATAGATCTGATGGCAAATGTTCTTTGATGGAGTTTCCAATAAGAAAGGATACGACATTGGGATACTCCTGATTACCCCTGATGATCCTCACACTCCTATTGCCATAAATCTGGATTTCCATTTTACCAAGAACATGATAAAGTATGAAGCATATACTATGGGTTTTAAGATTGCCCTTGAGAAAATAATTTGATATCTCAGCGTCTATGGAGACTCAAATCTCATTATAGGACAAGTTCTTCGAGAATGGAAAGTTAAGGATGAGAACTCCTACTTTTACTCCCACCTCAAAGATCTTGCCTCCAAATTCAAAGATATCACCTTCCACTACTTTTCTCATTCTAAAAATATCTTTATTGATGCATTGGAAACCTTAGCCTCCATGGTCAACATGTCTGAGGGAATAACAATGGCCCATTTTTGAGTTAAAAAATAATCTATGCCAACTCACTATTACCATATCGAGCTCGCAACATAAGAAGACTCAGACAAAGTTGGGTTACAGTATTACCACATTTGGTCCCTTCTTAAGCATGGTTGGTATTCTCAATAGGATGATAATAAAGATCGCGTAACTATTAACAAGCTTGCAATTCAGTATAACATCTGCGATAAGGAACTATTCAAGGTGGAACCCATCTATAATGCGTATCAGGGGCAGAAGTTGAATAATTGATGCAGAAAATCCACAACGAACAATGTGGACTCCACATGAATGGTCATATGCTTGATAAGAATATCACCCGTCAGGGACACTAGTAGACTACTACGGTACAAAACTGTGTTATGTATGTCAGAAGGTGCCTCAAATGCAAATAATTTGCCAATCTACAACACCTACCTCCCCGTATATTGTATAACATGACTTCACCTTGGCCCTTGTCAACCTGAGGCATGGACTTAATTAGGAAAGTCACTCCCAAAGCATCAAATGGGCACGAATTCATTCTCTTTGCCATAAATTATTTTGCTAAGTGGATTAAATATCAGTTATTTATTGTGCTGAATGCAAAGAAAGTATCCACATTTATCAGGAAGAATATTATTTATCGCTACGGAGTCCCTCATAAGCTGGTATCAGATAATGGGCTCCACTTTGAAGTGAAAGTTACAAAAGTAATCGACGAGTATGAGATTCAGAGGCAGAAATCTTCTCCCTGCCGATCACAAATAAATGGGGTTGTCGAAGCTGCTAACAAAAGCCTCAATATTATAATCAATAAGATGACTAAAATTTAGTGCGACTGGAATGATCGAATCCCTTATGCACTCTAAGGGTACTGCACATCCGTCAGAATTCCAACTGGGGTTACCCTTTATTCTTTGGTATATGGCATGAAGGCGGTCCTCCCTATTGAACTTGAGATATCCTCTCTGTATGTTATGCTCAAAAGTTAAGTTGGAGAAGTTGATTGGCAACAAAGTTATTACCATGAACTTGCACTCTCGAAAGGAAATAAGAAGCTTTATACCACACATAAGGGTACCATCGTTGCATTGCCGAATAGTTCAAGAATAAAGTTAAAGACCGTGGTGTGCGAGTTGGTGATCTCGCTCTCAAGGAAATTTTAGAACCCATTTATGACCCAAGAGGGAAGGCCAAACCCAAGTAAAGTGATTAATAAATCATAAAAAATCCTGTTAGGCGGTGCCACTATGATCACAGACCATGATAGAGAAGGAATGGCGTGTCCAGTCAACTTGGACCATCTCAAGAAATCTTATCCTTAATCCAATTCTCATTGTGCTAAGAATCTTCTCACCTCCTTTCTATTCTTAAAAAAAATCTCTCTTCTTTTCTCCCTTCACAAGAACTATGTGGGACCCAATCCTTTCACATAATCACCTTCTCAACTCATAATCTTTATCCCCACAGAGTTACGTAGGCACCCCATAAAGTCACTTTGGGTACGGTCCTTTCTTTTTCACAAAATTCTATAATTTTATTCGATCAAGAAACACTAGTCTCTCTCATTATTGAAAATGAAAAAAAGGATTATATATGCCTTAAAGATCGGTATAAATAGTTCACATAATAAGAAACTCTTTCTAAAGTCACAACAAGATGAGATAAAATCATCATCATTTATTTATTTTATGTTAAACATGGAAATTACATGAAGTTTTAATGATAAGAAAAGTCCCAAAACCTACATAAACTGCCCATCCACCTCAATAACATAAGCTTACCCAAATACAAACACAAACTACCAAACATACCCCATACCAACCAACATCCGGAAAACTTTCCTTAACTACCATAAGGCCATATGTCATTCATCACCATCATCATCGCCATTTCCCGAAGGACCCCAATAATCCCAATCCTGACAACACTTCTTCATACGCTCCATGCGACAATAAGCCTTGATCAGCTTGGTCGAAGCCACAACACCTTCCTTTCCAATGTCAAACATCCAAGCCAACCCTGCCCAGTCTCCTCACCACAAGCCTTCAAAACCATATTTCCCTATTACCAGCTCAAATAAGCGCCAGCTATTACCCCAAGTTCCCCGATAGATTGGGACAGACGGGTAGACGATCTACGCTGTAGACATAAATATCCCAAGGTCATCCTCAATGATTTACTCAAATATTCTATGAGGAATAATTTGCTTATGTGGAGAAGAAATATCCACTCTCAACCCACTTGGTGTAAAAGTTATTAAGAAAGGAAGTCCAGGAAAGTCCTACGACTCGATCATGACGATAATCATCCAACTGCAGAACAAGAATAGTCCACAAAGGCAACTAGCTCCGCTTGACATCAACATGTCTATCCACTCACACATGGACTAACCAAACCAACAATGGTTATGGAGAAATCAGAGCACTAATAATGCAACAAGAGTGCCACAAAAACTGAAAAATAATGTACCTATACTAAGACGTCGTTAAGCAGGTTAGAAAAATTCCCGCTTCTACAATAGTAGCGGCATGTATAAGAGCCAAAATAGGAGTAGGCCCTTCCATGGCATCAGGTAACCGTACATGAAAGGGGAATTGTAAAGATTTAGCAACTGCACTGGCAAATAATAGAATATCACACAAAATAATATATAAATAATTCACCGAATTATTTGAAATCAAGTTATTGAATATTTTTTGTCGGTTAGCCTATATCGAGGGAAATCCTCTTTTCTTCTTTTACTCATTTTAATTTTACAAATAAGTACCTTTAAAGGTAAACTCTTTGCAACAAAGCCTCCAAAGCATTTCTCTGTTTAAATATGCAAAAACGTATTCAAAATTTCTAAAAATACATTTTTCTAACCTTTTCTCATATGTAACCCCTAATGAAAAATTAAAGTGCATGTTAAGTAAGCCACTAAATCAAGATAATCAAACAAAAATGCATCATTTTGCCCTTTGAGTCTCTTTTTAGGTACAAAGAAAATCCACAAAATGGCTAATGCTAGGCTCACCCAATCACAATGACGGATTCGGGTAAAAATTCAGAAAGGAAGGTATCAGAGATGGACTTCATCACTACTCTTTTCCACCAATATATTCCCTAGTAGAAATAAAATAAAAGGCACACCTCCTGTCGCAATAACTGACCATTATAATTTATCAACCTTTCCAACAAAGCCTCCTCTGATAAATACACCTTCAACAAAGCCTCCTTTAACGATGTGTCGTTTAGAGCTCTCGCTAGTCATTCAAACCCGGTGACATTCACCATAGGACTCAATTCTATGGGAAGCTTCTCCCACACTATCTTTATTCCATCATACCTTGAGAGTGGATACTCTACAAAGTAACAACATCCGTATGTAAAATTAAAATCTATAACATTAATCCTCGTCGAAAAAATCACGGGGACTCGCAGGAAAATCTAAGCTTTTTAAAAAATTCTACATCACCTCACAACATTTACAAAACTACTTTTCACGCTTTAGGTTCGCATAATTGACCTCTTCATTCATTTAGGTTCGTAAAATTAACCTTGACCCTCTGAATTGGTCGCTCATACTCTATAGGTCTACAAAATTGGCTTTGACCCTCTGAATCGATCGCTTACACTCTATTGGTCCACATAATTATACCTAATCCTTTGAATCGGTCGCTTACACTCTTTAGGTCCTCAGAATTGGCCTCAATCTTCTGAATTGATCACTCACATTCCTAAGGTCCCCAAAATTGGCATTGACGCTATGAATCAGTCGCTCATGCTCTTTAGGTCAGCAGAATTATCCTCGACCCTATGAATCGGTTGATTTCTCTCTGTAGGTCCGTAGAATTGGCATCTTCCCTCTTTATTAGTCGTTTGCACTCACTATGTCCGTAGAATTTTCTTGACCCTCTGAATCGATCGCTTTCGCTCTCCGCAGAATTGGCCTTGACCCTTTAAATTGGTCTTTCACTCTCTTTAGGTTACATAATTGATCTCAACCCTCTGAATTGGTCACCTATAATCTTTATGTATGCAGAATTGACCTCGGCCCTATGAATTGGTTACTTCCACTCTTTAGGTCCGCATAATTGACTTTGACTCTCTGAATTGGTTACTCGCACTCTTTAGGTTCGTATAATTGGCCTCAACCCTCTAAATCAGTCGTTCACACTCCTTAGGTCCACAAAATTGGCCTCAACCATTGAAATCGGTCGCTTACCCTCCCTAGGTCCTGAGACTCATACCTTCACCTCTCGCACTCACTTTCGTCAGGGTGTATATCTTTTGATGACCTTTACTAATCTTAAGACTGTCCATTGAGGGGATCTACAAACACCTAATTCTACTACCCTCCTTTTAGTACCCATTATGCACCTTCATAAGTCCCAAACACAATTCGTTCAACCCTTGGACCCTGGTCTTCCTTCCAAAACCCTAATCTAGAGGCCTCCATACACTTTAAAGCTTCATTTGACTTTGATCTACTCTTAGAACTGAGGTTTACTTAATAAACTTTCATAGGGATTCGAATAACCTATCTATTAGTCCATAACTTGTATGAATCTGCCTAATGGCCTGCATTTACTTTCCATTTCCCTTCGAAACCCTAATCTATAGGCCACCGGATGCTTTTGAGTTTTGTTTAACTCCGGTTAACTCTCAGAACCAAGGGTAACTGAATGAATTTGCATAGGAATCTAAGTACCCTTTCTAACTATCCATATTGGGCATCAATATCCCTTACGATTCACATTTACTTGTCATTTTCCTTCGAAACACTAATCTAGAGGCCGCCAGATGCTTTTGAGCTCCATTTGACTCCGGCCAACTCTCGGAACAGAGGGTAATTGAATGAACTTTCATAGGGCTCCGAATACCCTTTATAATGGTCCATACTATGTAGGAATATGCATTATGGTTTATATTTACTTGCCTTTTTACTCCAAAACCCTAATTTAGACGTCACCAATCGCTTTTGAGCTCTGTTTAACTTTGGTCAACTCTCGGACCCGGGAGTTTCCAAGTGAACTTTCATACAGATCTGAATCCTCTTTCCAATGGTCCTAGTCGTGTGCGATTCGGCCTTACTATTCGCATTTTATGCCAATTTTCTAAAAAAGTCTATTTTGGACTACCTATAGGCACCCCTGCCCCCTGCCTATCAGGACATGATTACTTTTCTTGGAATGCTAATTGAGAGATCCCCTGGGGGGCATGACCTCAATTGAAAGGACCTTATTTTCTAAATACAAAGACCCCAATTTTCCTCAAAATAAGTGTAGAGACCTTTACACATCCATTCCAAAACATTCCTCAAATAGTCTATTACATCATCCATACATCTCACCTTTCTTACCCACTTTACCACCATTACACCACCATTAAAATCAACCTACATCACCATTAAAGTCAGATTTCAAGCTTCATGGAAGGTCTGAATCCTATTCATTCAAACTTGCTACTTTAGTCTTATCACCCATTTTTTGGCTTACTAGTATATTGTTCACATCCGGTTGTCATTTCCTCACTTAAATAAACTTTTTTCTTTTTATATATTAAACAACTTTATTTTTATAAACTCAAAAAACCAAAAAAAAAGGATGCCCCAAATTAGAATTTTCCTTCCATTTTCACTACACTTTCCTCACTTGTGAACATTTTTCAACAAACTAAAATAAGGAAACTCTAGTTTTGGGTTTATGGGCTAAATCCCACCCTTATGTGTTTTTGAGGTACGTGGACTTTGATTCCATTTCTGGCTACGTAGTCATCCTAAGTTTTCCTCGGGATTCGAGTTATCTTTTCTCATTTTTCACTTTATTCATTTTTATTCTTATTAGTATCACACACACACACACATACACACACAAGTTTATATGTTCTTAACAACCCCGACATACGTGCATATTCACTTCCACATAATGAATTATGATCCGAGGTTTTGATCATATTATTATATTTTCATAATTTCCATTCTCTTTCATTTTCAATCCCGCCAGACACGCATATCTACTTCTTCATAGTGGATTATGACCTAATGTATTGCATATAATGTAGACTTTTCTCTTTATTATATTTTTAGCGTCCCCGTCCGACATAAATATTTCATTATTTACGATGGATTTTGATCTGGTGTGCTGTTCACATTTCGGCTACCTTTTAAGTTAATTTATTTCTTTTTTCATTTGTACTCCTTAGAATGACTCATCCCCATCTTTCCCACGATATGGGTATGATGATTTCTTTTCTCACCTATTTCACTTCGCACACATTATAAACACAAATTGAATTTTTTAGGAAGAAAGAATATTATCATAATCCATAAGAGACCGAAAGGGCGGAATGGGTGTCTAATACCTTCCTATTCCGTAACTTATTTGCCAGACCTGTGATCTATTTAGTTTCATATGCATGAGTTTGTTTTTGATGTCATTTCTTTGGGGAAAACTATATCTTTTGTCGATTTTGAGCAAAATAGATCGGTGACTCCATTCTTTATATTTTACACCCCTTTGACGACGATCGATATATATCCACGGGAGCCCATGAATATCGCGCGAGTGGCGAACAAAGGATTTTCTTCCTCTATCCTCAGATCTTGAGTCATTTTTGTAGTAACCACGATTCCACTTACCGAATGAAACAAGGCTTAAAATCCGTTGCTTTTTCCTAGTGGAAGAGATATAGTCTCATGAGGGTTGACTAGAATTTATCCTTTAGGTTCATTTTATGCTTCTTAAACTCATTAACGCCAACACCTTTCACCTGGGTATATCGTTGAGCCACTAGCCTTTTTTTTGTTATGCAACACTATACCTTCTTCATCATATTTATTCTTAAAAATCCATTTGTCACTGATAATGATAACATGTTTAGGAAAATGGACTAGATTCCAAACTTTTTGTTTTGAAAATTAGTCTAACTCATATTGCATGGCATTGACCCAATATTTGTCTAACAAGGCATCTTTCACATTATAGGTTCAAGAGTGAAAGTGTAACTTAAAAATTTAACTTCTTTTAGGAGTTGAGATCGGATTTTAACTCCAATGTTAGGACTATCAATGATTTTGGAGAGATATTGGTCCTTTCTAACCCGAGGAGGTGGGTCATCCAATTCAACACCCACTTGTGGTGGGAGTGTCATCGGCACCTCTATACAATCATCTTTTTTTTTTTCCTTTTTACATCTTCAATTAAATAAAATACAGAAATTATATTCTCACAATCGTCCTCATTGAATGAAAATGCGTCCTCATCATCAATGATAACTTTTATCGACCCCATCATCTTTTGAGCTCCACAACTATAAATGCAGTAGGCATAATTATTAACGGAATAGACGATAAAATATGACACCCAGCTTATTAAAATAAGAGGTGTCCAAACCGATACTCCAATAATTACAGGAATCATAGATGGTCCATTCTTAGCGTCACAGTACTACAATAAGTATACGAGATAACCACCAATTATTTTAGAAAACAGATTGTCAAAATTTTTATTTGTAAAAGAAAAACATTTATACAATTCAATTGAAAAGAAGGTGGATGCAAATAAAGAAAAATATTAATTCGGCAACTATATACAACAAAATAACCAAATAAACTGCCGGTTGACAAACATATACAACAGGGTTACACTGAGTATTAAAGTATAACATTTCATAATATCATACAAGTACAAAACTTGGGCAACACGCCCGAACGTTTAACCGATCATAACAAGAATACAAAAGATGGAAGCGTCTATATTATAATATCCCATAACATCCGCAAAGTGTTACAGCTCCAGGACACTAGAATGGAAAAGTCAATACGGGCGTCCTTGTGGTGGAACACCTGGTCGAATATAAGATTCATGGAAAATAAAGAGATATAAATGGGTCAAGGCCCGGTTTGATATGATCACCATGGGAATAACGTGCATGACAGTTATGAACAGTTAAATCATCAAGAATAAGCTTGTTTCGTTCACCATAAGTAATGATAAGGAATCTAATTTCTCAATCTAAAAGCATAACCTAACGCAATATCAATAACAATGATTACAATTCAAATATGCCGGAGAATATTGATAATATACTATTTAAAAAGATTTCATTTTACACAATTTTATTTCACCGTTCCTTTTCTCATTAGGAAACGTATTCAAAGCAGTTTAATTCATAAAGTGCTTTGCCATCAATAATATCCCACTTTAATATGAATAGTTATATTTCACAACATATAACGATTCTAAGACTGTCTTTCTGAGTTTTCCCACCGGACGCGCCCCTAAATAACTATCATCTTCCAGGGCCTATCACCAAGACAACTTGGGCATCCTACATCGCATAACGTAGGGAAGCAGCCATATACCTTCGACAATAAGTCATAACCACACCTGGAATTACCTCACTTCGAACTATAATCACACAATATAAATAATAACCGGTCCTATGGCCGATGACTATATTCACCCTGCATTCACTAGCCAGGGGACTTCACCTCATGCGCATAACTTCCCCTATGATAGCATTTAGAGAGGTGTGTATATACAATTTATCATTCACAATTTTATCTCATTTTAAAATATACATTACGTTTTATCCAGAGCCATAAGCGTTTAATGCCATCATTATAATTCTCAATGTCTAATTATCTCCAATACAAATCTCCATGAATTAAAATTCATTCCTCAAACCATAATGTATGATATTACTTCAACCCAATTCTAGAAGTCCACATTAAATCACTCTATTTCCATTTTAGACCTAAACTAACTCATTTTATAAAATAATCATTTATCTACTTCTAATTTAATTAACTAAATTTATTCCCAATCTAAGTCCCAACTCTCATTTCTAACTTAGGTTCTTAAATACCTTTCTACTAGACTCTAATACTCTAGTTTTACTTCATTCAAGAAGGTTCCTAAGTCCCTATCTTAAAATAAAGAAGCTAGAAGAAACTAAGCATTTAAGGATGAAAAATAGGGAACCGATCGACCGATCATGGGACCGCGGTCGACCGCGCCTCTTAGGTTTTTCCTAGAAAGGAAAGCAGTAAGTTCATGTTGGAAGGCCCGATTGACCGATCCGAGATCCGCGGTCTACCATGCTCTGAATTTATACTTATTGAAGAAAGCAGTATGCCTCCCGCTTAAGGCCCGGTCGACCAGTCCTGGGACCGCTGTCGATCGCGCCTATCAGACCCACGATTATCTCTTCTTATCCAATGCTAGATCTGAAACCTCAACCCTTTATTCTTATAATTCCTTCATTCTCATCACCCAACCACATAACCACAACAATTATACACCCCAAGAAGTCCATATAACTAACTTAATCCATATAACTCCAAGATTCAAGGGTTAAACATCCAAAATTGATCAAAAACCTACTATTTTGTTCTAATTTTCCAACTACACAACTATCACAACAAATTATTCACATTAAATCATATACTAGTAAGTAAGAAACTTGCCTTCAGTTGAAATCTCGAATTCCTTTCCGGTAGAAGCAAGATCAAACCCCAATTTCTTATTTTCTTCTTCTTTCTCTTCTTTTCCCCAAATTCTTTCTCCCCCCCCTCTCTCTCTCTCTCTCTCTCTCTCTCTCTCTTTCCAGGTTTAGTAAGAATACACTTAAGGAATAAAAGGGGTAGTAAGACTCAATCGGGTATTTAGCCTTAATTTCCATCTTTAAATGTTAATACACCATTAAGATGACTCATAACTACATAATTAAGTCATAACCTTTTAAAAGTGCCCGGAACCCAAAAATATAATATGGCACTTATTTTGACTATCTCGACTATTTCAAGACTGACCGCGCCCTTTAAATTGGCATCAGGAATAATATAAATCATTTCAAGTTCCAACTTCATTTCAACCATAAATGTCATTTAAAGCACAACAACACCATGAATCATAACATAATGCTATTTACATTCACACAACAGTAAATGTGCACAATTTAGTAAATATTATCTTTTAATTCACTTAAAACAATATTTACCCCATTATCCAATATTTTATATAATTACCTCTCTTGGCAAATTAATATAAAATCAATTACTCAAAAGTAAGGGTTATTACATACTCCCCCCCTTATAAGTGAATTTTGCCCTCAAAATTAGGCATACCTTGCAAAAAGAGGTGTGGATACTTTTCTCGCATATCGTCCTCACGCTCCCACATTGATTCCTCAGCATTGTGATGACCCCATTGGACCCGAACTAAGGAAACCACTCTAAATCTTAGTCTACATTCCCCGCGATCTAAGATTGCAACTAATTGTTCCTCGTATGAAATATCGGGCTGCAATTCGATATCATCTAAAGGAATGTGCCAGTGAGCTCCTTCACACCTTTTGTACCTTTTCAAGGATGACACATGAAATACATCATGAATCTATTGTAAGTGTTTCGGCAAGGCAAGTTGATAAGCTACTGGGCCTACTTTAAAAATAATGGGAAAAGGTCCTACGTAATGCGGCGCAAGCTTTCCTTTCTTCCCAAATCGCTTTATACCCTTCATTGGCGATACTCGCACCAAAACTTGATCTCCAACCTCCAATTTGACATGCCTTCTATTCGCATAAGCATAACTCTTTTGACGGTCTTGAGCTATTCGGATGCGATTGCGAATAAGTTCAATATTTGAAGAAGTATCTTAGATCATTTCACGTCCAAGAAATTTATTATCCCCTACTTCCAACCAACAAGTAGGTGATCTACACGGTTGTCCATATAATGCTTCATAGGGTGCTATCCTGGTAGTGAATTGGTACGAATTATTATAGGCAAATTCGACCAAGGGAAGGTATTGTTCCCAACCTCCTCTGAAATCAAGCACACACATTCTGAGCATATCCTCCAACATTTGGTTGACCTTTTCTGTCTGCCCATCTGTTTGAGGGTGGTAGGAAGTACTCAACTTCAACTCGGTTCCCATAGCTTCTTGGAAACTTCACCAAAAATGGGAAACAAAAATTTTGTCTCGATCGGAGACTATATTAATGGGACCCCCTGGAGTCTAACAATTTTCGCAATAAATAGTCGATCATAGCGAGCCGCATTATAATCTGTACGTACTGGTAAGAAATGTACCGACTTGGTCAAACGATCGACAATCACCCTAATGGAATCATGATCGGTTTGTGACGTTAGCAATCCCGTGATGAAATCCATCGAGATGCTTTCCTACTTCCATACCGATATTTCCAAGGGTTGTAACAGTCCCGTCAGTCGTTGATGATCTACCTTCACCAGTTGACAAGTAGTGCATTGGGAAACAAATTTAGAAATGTCCCGCTTCATACATGCCCACCAGTATTGACGGCGTATGTCTTGGTACATTTTGTCCCCACTAGGATGTTCTGCAAATTTGGACCCATGAGATTATATCATTACGGCTCGTCTTAAATCCCCTTCATCCAGGACAACAAGTCTCCCATGGAAATGTAACCCACCTCAGAACTTATAGAGTGGGATTCCGCTCCCTTGGTCAACAATTGGTGTATACGGTCCTGACAACTTTTGTCCCTTCCTTGAGCTTCCACAACCCTTGCCACTATAGTAGGCGTAACGGTCAACATTAACATAAACTCCCTAGAAACAACGTCTTCTTGGCTAAGTTCCTTCCATTTAGCCTTCCACACTATGGCTAACTCCCCCTCGGGTTTCTGACTCAACGCATCCGCCACTACATTAGCCTTACCCTGGTGATAATGAATATCAAATTGGTAGTCCTTTACAAACTCTAACCATCGACATTGTTGCATATTTAAATTCTTCTGGGAAAATAAATATTGCAACAATTTGTGGTCCGTGAAAAGAATAAATTTCTCCTCAAGAGGTAATGTCTCCAAATCTTCAAGGCAAAAACCACTGTCGCAAGTTCCAAATCATGAATCGGATAATTCTTCTCACGGGGCATTAGTTTTCGAGAAGCATAATCAACAACCCGATGCTCTTTTTGTAACACACCTCCCAACCCTTGCAGAGATGCGTAAGTAAAGACCAAATATTCCAACCCCAGCCTTGTTAACGCAAGTACTGGAGCGAAAGTCAACTTATCTTCCAGCTCATCGAAAGCTAGCTGACAAGAATCATTCCAAACAAACCTCACTACCTTCCGAGTTAAATTTATCAAAGGGCTAGAAATCTTAGAAAATCCATTGATAAATTTGCGGTAATAGCCAGCCAAACCCAGAAAACTGCGAATCTATGTAGGTGTCGTGGTCTGACCCCATTCCCTCACTGCAACAACTTTACTCGGGTCTACCGAAATACCCTCAACGGTAACAATGTGGCCCAAAAATTGTACCTTTTGTAGCCAAAAACCAAACTTCTCAAACTTAGCATACAATTGATGATCCCTCAACATCTGTAAAACCACCCGCAAATGCGTAGCATGATCGGCTTCTGTTTGAGAATACGCTAGGATGTCATCAATAAACACGATAATAAACTGGTTCAGGAAGTCTCGAAACACTCTATTCATAAGGTCCATAAACACTGCAGGAGCATTGGTTAGACCGAAGGGCATAACCAAAAATTTATGGGACCCATATCTAGTTAAGAACGCAGTTTTGGACACTTCTTGTTCTCGTATCCATAGCTGGTGATACCCAGTCCGCAAGTCTATTTTAGAGAAGTACGATGCTCCCCTAAGTTGATCGAATAAATCATCAATCCGAGGTAGTGGGTATTTGTTCCTGATGGTAACTTTATTCAACTCCCAGTAATATACGCACAACCGTAGAGAACCATCTCTTTTCTTCACAAATAATACTGGAGCTCCCCACGGCGACGTACTACGCCTAATAAACCCCTGTTCTAACAACTTTTGAATCTGATCTCTTAACTCCCTCATCTCAACAGGAACCATATAGTATGGAGCTCTAGCAATCGATCGTGTTTGCGGTGCTAAATTAATCACAAATTCAATCTCCCTATTTGGAGGAAAACCCGGTATCTCCCGAAAAACATCCGCAAACTCTCTAACAATGGAAATTGAATCTGAGGAAACGACTACTTCCTGAGAAGTCTCCTTCGCAATACAATACAAATAAGTGCTAAAACCTCCCTCTGAACGAGGCATAGTGACTAAAAACATCTCATGCCCCGGAATGGCAAAAACTATACTCTTTCCATAGCAATTTACTATCGCACGGTACTTCACTAACCAATCCATACCCAGGATTACATTATACCCGACCATATCAAGGATGAGCAAATCGGCCTCAAAACACAAGTTACTAAGATTTATTTCTACTCGTTTACAAACAAAGAAAATGAGCGAACTGACGCGACTGAAAATGTGTATCAGAAGTGAGTTCACTCTAGGCTCAAGTGTAAGCCTGTCGCTCAAGTTATAATCCCAGTAAGTCAGGTATCGATCCTCAGGGAAGAAGGACAACAGAGTTGTGACGACGGGAAAAGACGGAGGAATCCTAACCTTGACTCTAAAAAGAAAAGGAAAAATGATTTGGTTTTTGAGATTGGTTACAGCTAAATGCGATTATGCAATTATGAAGAAATGAAACTACACTAATCTACCTAAATTATGAATGAAAAATAGTATGAAACTTTTTGTTTAAATGATGAGAAAAATAGGACGGGAATACAATCCCCCAACCCTAGTGTAGTGCAGTCATAATATTAACCTTAAATTTATCTGATTGATTTGACCTGGAATTTAGTACTCCCAAGCATTATGTATACGAGGTTCAAGCCCGCGTCATACCTAATCTGAGGATGAGTAAATCAGTATTGCGATAGTAGCACTCGAATTGTACTCTAAATCATCACGAGTACCCAGAGGCAAACGAGATATAAAGATCTACAACTGTTGGGTAACTATGCAATACGATCCTAATCAATCACTAAATTCAGCGGATTAATTTTATACACACGCACTAACACATCAGGCTGGGTTCATGTACCCCGGCCTTAGAAAATCTAGCATATCATGATTAAAGTGATGGAAATAATGACTACTGTGCAGTAATTCATAAATACTCTAAGGAAGATGGTAATTAGATGTAGAAAAGAATTAGAATTAAGAATTACTCACTAAAATTAATCAAACAATAAATGAAACAATGAATGAAATTGATACTCACAAAAATCACTGAACAATCTTCAATTTTTGAATTAAAATTGCCGTTCTTGACTAAACTAGGGTTTTTGGAAAAAGAGTGGAAGAAATCCTACTAATTCTCCGTTCCTATAACAATAAGAAATTGGGTCTTTTATACCCTACAACAATTTCGGAGTTCAGCTGCACTGGGAGTCTTTTTAGGAAGAGAGAAGATTTTCAAATCTCGAAGCTCGGACCGGTCCGGGCCTTAGGCGGACCGGTCTATCCCCAAGGTGGATCGGTTCTTTTTATTTTTGCCTTATTCGGTTTGCTTATGGTCCAGGGTCTTTTGGAGTTTGGCAAGGCGGACCGGTCCGGGGTAGGGGCGGACCGGTCCGACTATTTGACTTTTTGGCTCCTCTTTGACTGCTCATAACTTTTGTTCTGGGATTCCGATTGAGGTGCCGTTTCTTCCTATGTGCTCGTGAATAAGATGTCTTCTCTTTAGGTACCTTATCCAAATTCTGTGTGGAAATTACGCTTTTCCCCTCGAGACTTTTCCTTATTTCTTTCTTGATTCTTTCGGTTTCCTTCTTTCATTTCTTGACATCAAATACCTGTAAAATCACTACGAAATACCATAAACTCGGTGTACTCATTAGGATCAGTCAGTAGCATAATTATGAGATAAATCCAACCCAATTACGTTGTTCGAGATGCTATAAGTAACTAAATCAAGGGATAAATTAGGAAGAATTTATGCCTAATCACGAACCATCACCCATAGAAGATTCGACACTAGTGAAAATACTCGCCATTGATTTTATTAGCTCCATTTATTGAGCAAAACTCCGAGAAATAAATGAGTGTGTCGCACCCGTATAAAAAAATACACGACCCATATGCCCTTGGATAGGAAACTTATCCTCAATAGCTGGCGGGGCTGGAGGAAGCATAGCATCCTGCATGTGGTAAACACGCCCATACTATAGTTGTCCTTGTTGTGGAGGGACGACTAGATTGGGCCCTTGTGGTGGTAGTTGTGCCTGCTGATGCTGTGGAATTCTAGGAAACTGTCCCCCATTCAACTGTAGACACGACTTCCTATAATGACCTGACTCCTCACATTGAAAGCAACGACCCACCATATTTTCCTGAGTATAGCCCCTGTTATTTCTGAACTGCCCAAAACCTTGGCCTGGATGGCCTCGACCCCCATTATTACCCCGACCTGCTTGACCCGCCTGTTGCTGGGCACCCTGACCGTGCCTAAAATTACTTCCACCAAAATTAAATCCCCCGAAGCGCCGCATTTTGGACAAATCCCCTTATTGGGCATTCCTTTCCTTTTACTTACCTCCCGATGATTGGGACAAGGGTATTGCTCCTCCTCCTGTACCATTGCCTCCAAGCTTACTTGCTTTCCCCACAACTGAATCTTTCTTACTTCCTTGTACATGCAACCGATGATCTTGACAATGTATTAATGCGACGTTCATCACATCCCCGAATGTTTGTAAAGCTGGATTGCCCATCAAGTGTTGAAGTATCCTCCAATGTAAGCCTCTGATGAACTTTTATATTCTCCTTTCCTCCGGAGTTACCTCATCCGGCACAAAACTGGACAAGCGAGTGAATTCCTCCTCATACTCTGCCACCGAACGTTCACCTTGAATTACATCTTGAAGCTTCCTCCTCATTTCCCTTTGGACTACAGAAGGAAAATACTTTCGATCAAATAAAACGCAAAAGTCAGTTATAGTCATGGTATCTCTTTTCTCTGGCGTGGTCATCGACTCCCACCAGTGTAATGCTGCTCCAACTAATTTAAAAGTAGTAAGAATTTTCTTCCGTTCCTCACTACAGTCCACCAAACGAAGATGGCGCTGCATATCCTTTTTCCATTGGTTAGCTACGATCACGTCGGAACCACCCTGAAATTCTGGGGGATGACCCATTAAAAAGGATTCCCTGACTCTTTCCCATGGAGAAGGTCCCGTAGGGACTTGTACCTCCTGAGCCCAAGGTTGTTGGGCTTGGGGAAATTACTGAACTACGACAGTCGTCGCCGCATTAACCATCTGGGCAATAATATTAGCTACTTAAGCGACATTTATTGTTCCTTGCTGTGGCGGTGGAGGACCTACATCATTTTCTACAACTCTATTTCTTCTCGCAGGGTGACCTCTCTTAGGCCGCATCTATGATGAAGAAACAACTGAATTAGAATACTACTGAGAACAATTTATCTTTGTAGAAGATCGAAACCATACAAAACAAAATAGTCCTAACAATAGGGCTCTATATCAAAGAACGCTACGGTAGAACGTGATAAGTCCGCATAGATCCTAAAGACTTTAGAACCTGATGCTCTGATACCATCTGTGACACCCCGCTTATTAAAATAAGAGGTGGCCATCCCAATACTCCAATAATTACAGGAATCATAGATGGTCCATTCTTAGCATCACAATACTACAATAAGTATACGAGATAACCACCAATTATTTTAGAAAACGGATTGAAAATATTTATACAATTCAATTGAAAATAAGGTGGATAAAAATAAAGAAAAATATTATTTCGACAACTATATACAATAAAATAACCAAATAAACTGTCGGTTAACAGATATATACAACAGGGTTACACCGAGTATTAAAGTAAAACATTTCATAATATCATATAAGTACAAAACTTGGGCAACACTCCCGAACGTTTGACCGATCATAACTAGAATACCAAAAATGTAAGCGTCTATATTATAATATCCCATAACATCCGCAAAGTGTTACATCTCCAGGACACTAGAATGGAAAACTCAATACGGGGGTCCTTGTGGTGGAACACCTGGTCGAATATAAGATTCATGGAAAATAAAGAGATATAAATGGGTCAGGGCCCAGTTTGATATGATCACCATGTGAATAACGTGCATGACAGTTATGAACAGTTAAATCATCAAGAATAAGCTTGTTTCGTTCACCATAAGTAATGATAAGGAATCTAATTTCTCAATCTAAAAGCATAACCTAACGCAATATCAATAACAATGATCACAATTCAAATATGCCGGAGAATATTGATAATATACTACTTAAAGAGATTTCATTTTACACAATTTCATTTCACCGTTCCTTTTCTCATTAGGAAACGTATTCAAAGCAGTTTAATTCATAGAGTGATTTGCCATCAATAATATTCCACTTTAATATGAATAGTTATATTTCACAACATAAAACGATTCTAAGACCGTCTTTTCGAGTTTTCCCACTGGACGCGCCCCTAAATAGCTATCATCTTCCAGGGCCTATCATCAAGGCATCCTGGCCATCCTACATCGCATAACGTCGGGAAACGGCCATATACCTTCGACAGTGAGTCATAACCACACCCGGAATTACCTCACTTCGAATTATAATCACACAATATACATAATAACCGGTCCTATGGCCGAGGACTATATTCACCCTGCATTCACTAGCCAGGAGACTTCACCTCATGCGCGTAACTTCCCCTATGATAGAATTTAGAGGTGTGTATATACAATTTATCATTCACAATTTGATCTCATTTTAAAATATACATTACGTTTTATCTGGAGCCATAAGCGTTTAATGCCATCATTATAATTCTCAATGTTTAATTATATCCAATACAAATCTCCATGAATTAACATTCATTCCTCAAACCATAATGTATGATATTACTTCAACCCAATTCTAGAATTCCTCATTAAATCACTCTATTTTCCTTTTAAACCTATACTAACCCATTTTATAAAAGAATCATTTATATACTTCAAATTTAATTAACTAAATTAATTCCCAATCTAAGTCCCAACTCTCATTTCTAACTTAGGTTCTTAGATACCTTTATACTAGACTCTAATACTCTAGTTTTAATTCATTCAAGAAGGTTCCTAAGTCCCTATCTTAAAAGAAAGAAGCTAAAAGAAACTAAGCATTTGAGGGTGAAAAATAGGGGACTGGTCGACCGATCATGGGACCGCGGTCAATCGCGCCTCTTGGGTTTTGCCTAGAAAGGAAAGCAGTAAGTTCATTTTGGAAGGCCCGATCGATCGATCCTGGGATCGCGGTCGATCGTGCTCTGAATTTATACTTATCGAAGAAATCAGTATGCCTCCCTCTTAAGGCCCGGTCGACCGGTCCTGGGACCGCGGTCGAGCGCGCCTATCAGACCCACGATTATCTCTTCTTATCCAATGCTAGATCCGAAACCTCAACCCTTTATTCTTATAATTCCTTCATTCTCATCACCCAACCACATAACCACAACAATTATACACCCCAATAAGTCCATATAACTAACTTAATCCATACAACTCCAAGATTCAAGGGTTAAACATCCAAAATTTATCAAAAACCTACTATTTGTTCTAATTTTCCAACTACACAACTATCACAACAAATTATTCACATTAAATCATATACTAGCAAGTAAGAAACTTGCCTTAAGCTTAAATCTTGAATTCCTTTCCGGTAGAAGAAAGATCAAACCCCAATTTCTTCTTTTCTTCTTCTTTCTCTTCTTTTCCCCAAATTCTTTCTCTCTCCCTCTCTCTCTCTCTCTCTCTCTCTCTCTCTCTCTCTCTCTCTCTCTCTCTCTCTAGGTTTAGTAAGAATACACTTAAGGAATAAAAGGGGTCGTAAGACTCAATCGGGTATTTAGACTTAATTTCCATCTTTAAATGTTAATACATCATTAAGATGACTCATAACTACATAATTAAGTAATAACCTTTTAAAAGTGCCCGGAACCCAAAAATACAATATGACACTTATTTTGATTATTTCGACTATTTTGGGACTGACTGCGCCCTCTAAATTTGCATCCGGAATAATATAAATCATTTCAAGTTCCAACTTCATTTAAACCATCATTGCCGTTTAAAGCACAATGACACCATGAATCATAGCATAATGCTATTTACATTCACATAAAAGTAAATGTGCACAATTTAGTAAATATTGTCTTTTAATTCACTCAAAATAATATTTACCCCATTACCCAATATTTTATATAATTACCTCTGATAGAAAGACTTTTGTATGGGTATCTTGTCGTTGCTTGAAAAGTCCTTCTAATCAAAACCTCACATACCTACAAAATATAATAAACTCAAGTGTAGTGGTAAGTAAGGGTATCAATCCACTTTCTAGGGAGTAAGCAAGAGACAAATTCAATTGTAATTCACTATTTATTTTCTTTTTGTGCTTTTTCACTTTTCTAATTTTTTTTAGCTTTTTCAATATTAAAACAATAGGGTGAGGTGATGTCTAAACTAAAATAAACTAAAGTGTGAGATGAAAACTAACTAGAAATTTACTAAAATGAAAATTAAAGTCTAAACTAAAAATAAGAGATGAAGTGAGGAAAATAATTGTGAGAACAATCAAGGAGTGGGGTTATGCCATAATTTCTATTTAATCTATTTAATTAATTATTCAAACTAAACTTCCCAAATTATTATTGAAATTACAAATCAACTCTCGTTGCAAATGTAATTTTAATAATAATCTTTTAGAGAATTAAATTTACAATCCTACAACTCACAAAACGTAGATCTAAACATCATCTAACAAATCACCCGCTAGGATCGAGTTACTAAATTAGTTTAGATCATAAAAATATGATTAGAGTTGAAATTCAAAGAAATAATTTCACATTTTAGAAAAACCTATCTCTAGTTCGATTCTAAGATGGAAATTAAGACTAGAATCTCGATTTTCTCTCGAAAATCATTTACCCTCTCTCGAGGCGTAAATTAAAAGTAAGATTGCAAAAATAATCATCAAAGGGAATTTTAATTTAATTAAACTAATTAAATTAACATTAACATCAAAATAATGGGTCTCCCCACCCCTTGAAAGGGGTTTTAGCCTAACATGATATGAAACATGACAAATTAAGAATCAAGGCTACTAAAATAAAAGAGAAGAGAATAGAACAAGCAAACCAAGTCTCCTTGAGAAAGTTGAACTCTAATCTTCCAAATTGAAGCATACACCACTTAATTGAGCATCCAAATGATTTGAAATTAAAATATTCACTCAATTAACTCTCTTACAATATTTAACCTCACAAATATCTAAAGAAATAAAAAAAACAAAACTAAAAAAATATTTACAAAAGGGTTTTTTCTCTACCTAATTCTCTCTCTAAAATTCCTACCTAAAGCTCTTCTTTTTGAATTATGGAGTCTTCTCTTCTTTTTATATGCAATGGAGCAAAGGGGTATAATGGTAAAAAGGTAGGGAGTGCATGTGGAAATGGGTGAGGTCACATGTGCATGGGGGTGTGAGGATATTTGGAAAAAATCTGTTTTGGGTTGAGGGGTAATTTTGGGATTTGGTTTTAAGTGGTTAGTTAGGGGGTATTATGGGTAAAATTGGGAGAAAGGTTTAATGGCATGTGGGGTAATTGGTGTGGTCTTGGTTTTGTTTTGGCAGGTGATGAAAATCGTGCATTTGTAGAAATGGGTGAAAAATGAGAAATGGGTATGTGGGTCTTGACTTGGGTGAAAGTGGGTATTGGAGTGTGGATTTGGTTTGGGGGTTTCATGGAGGGATAAGGTTGGATGAATATGGGTGAGGCTGGATTCGGGTAGGGGATAAGGGTTCGATGGAGGTAGAGAGGTCGGGTCGTCGCAGCTCCGACCGGAGTTGGGAGTTGGACGGTTATGGCAGGTAGGCGAGAGCGAGTTGCGATCGGTTGGAGGCAGCTAGAGAGAGGGTGGTCGCCGAGAAGGGCGCTGCCGCCGGCGGTGTAGGTCGGAGATGGGGCGGAAGGGATGCCGCCGGAAGGATATGCGCCGGAATGGAGGAGCTCGGTAAGGTGGCCGGAGCGGTGCTGGTGGCGGGTTAGGCTTGGGTCGCCGCCGAGCAGGGGCTGCCGCCGGCGGGTTGTGAGGGCTGTCGGGGTTTGGGATTTTCAGAGAGAGAGAGATGGGTTTGGGTTATGTGTTGGTTGGTAATGGAGGTGAGAGAGTGGTTGTTGAGTTGGAGAAGATGATGATGTGGGGGGTTATGGTGTGGATAGGGTGTAAGAGAGTTATGGTGAGGGGTAGGGTGATGGTGTTTGGTAGTGGGTTATGTGCGGTGTGTGTGTGTTTAATTGGACCCTAATAAAATAAAACTAAAAAAAAATAAGAATAAAATCTAAGTAATAAAACTTATAAAAACTAAAATCTAAAAATTAAATTTCTATTCTAAAAAATATAACATAAAGACTCAATAAAAATAAAAAGAAATGAAATGAAAATAAAAATAAAAATAAAAATATAAATCTATTAAATTTAAAAACTAAAGTCCTAAAAAAATATAAAATCTAATAAACTAAAAAATAAATGAAATCCTAAAAATTAAAATCTTAATAAAATAAAATAAAACTAGAAACTAATAAAAATCAAAATAAAATAAAATTATATTAATAAAAATAAAATAGAAAATAAAATCTAAAAATTCTAAAATAAATCTAAAATAAATCCTAAAAACAGAAAAGACTCAAACTAAAAATCTAAAAAATTAATAAAAGGGCAAATTAGACACACACGGGGTTCAGGGGTATGTTTAGGCTAGGTTTAGGCTCGGGTTAGGGTACGAGAGAGGTAATTGGGGTACAAGATAAGGGTATTTAGCTCCATTAAAATGCACAATTGCCTTGAAATACGCGTTTGAACACCGCAACGTACATTAAACCTGCATAATAAACATTTACGCGCATAAGACCCATATTGTCGAGAAATAGCAACTAAAGTACGTCTATTTGGGGTATAAAATGTACAGTTTTGGGTGCTTATCAACCTCTCTTGGCAAATTAATATAAAATCAATTACTCAAAAGTAAGGTTTATTATAGAAAAATCCCAACATCACTCCTAGAATAAATTTTAGTTAAATACTATTTATCCTCGAGTATATATCACTTTCTTTCAAAGACTCTAAAATAATTGATTGTTGGCTTTATCCTTTTGAAATCTCATAGGGGGTCTTGGTTGTATTATAGCATGTCTTTTTTACCTCCTCCGACCAAAACCTCTCAGGCACACCCTTTCCCACCAACATGGGCCATGTTATTTCTTGGATTATTTGATTTTTGTTGCTCATTTTATTAAGGCGTTTAGGTGTAACAATTTCACGGTGTATCCCAACATCACCACACCAATTTGGAATTCTGTTTTTTTTTTTAAATTTAGTTCTATGGTTACTTTAGACTCAACCAATAGTGAAAACCTTCTCGTTTTGGAGCTTTTTGCTATTAGGAATAAATAAGTTCTTTGCATCGAAATTTCTACGCAAAACCATATAAAAGCTAACTTAGAAAAATCATATATGATCAAAATAATGTGACGTTTACCACCTATGCTCTCTGTACGTATTGGACCCATGAGGTTTACGTGTAGGAACTATAAAAGATAAGAGATATATGTGACACTCCCTATTCTAATACCCGTTGACCTATTAAGTCTGGAGCCAAATTTTAAATCTTATTAACATGAATACATAAAACCATTCAACAGTTTAAATACAACTATTCATAGTGGCTGAAACGTAAGAATATTGGTAGCATAAATAATAAGCTAAATAAACCATTGTCATTCCGAATACAATAGTTCAAATGTTAAACGAAATACTGTAAACAAAGTCTAATAATAAAAACGTCCAACTACGGGTAACGCCCAAGAGAAATACTGAAATAAAATCCTAACTAGATAGAATGGAAGAAGGCGTCTAATCAAATCCTGCATGCATCCACAACTACTGCAACATCGTTTGACTAGAATGAAAAGCTATCCCTGGTGACCCTGTGGTTGATCACCTAAAAGGTTTTGAAAATATTTTTGACACCAGTGAGCGCCCAAAACATTTGAAAAATAGCTGCAAGTATTTAAATGCATAAATAAATAAAGCAACAAGAATTATCCATGTTCACCTGGTGTCGCATTCACATGAGATTATCCTCGCCTCTCATCTATAGTGTGCACCTAACATGTATATTTTAATTCGCCTAGTTATGCTACCCCACATAACTAGTCTAACCACCCTTAACCTACTTTGATCCGCTAACATATATCTCATTCGTACCGCCCATATGATACCTCATACTTTGTACTACGTAATCAATCCATACTCTATAACTTTGGTTTTCTCAAATATATTTGTCTCACTACATAGGCAACGTAACCATACACTAGTTATACCTTGGTGTTCACACAATCATTTAAACACATATACATATATCACTCTTTATACATATATACATAGCATCCTCGATCTAAATCTTCTGAATCCATCCTTAATATGGTATTAGGCACCAAGTACATCACGTACCGCTCTGGGATCACCAGGTCGAAATCCCACCACCGATCCCAAATTGCAAATATATAATGGAGGCGGTCATAAACATACATCCATGAGTCATAACCGTACCACATTATCCCCGTCGGACTCGAAATCAACACCTATTGTCACATATAAATAATGGTCATACAATAGTACTATGACCTAGGGAAACAATCCAACACTTGCTGGTCAATGCAGGGGTGGACCGCCCACTACGCGTAACCTCCAACGATAGCATATTAGAGTAGGCATGTTAAAATAAAGTCATTTACACATATACATATCTATAATGGTCACATTCAATACGTACATATATATATAATCGATGAACATATGTAATATCTCTCGTAGCACTAGCCTACCAAATCTCAAAGTCTATCCCGACTTCCCGATCTTAGCTAAATATTCACTTGCTTATTGTTTAAATCTATAACTTTATACTTATGGACATAATGACATTCTACCCAAGCACTAGCCTAATCATTCCTGAAGTCCTAACCCAATTTCTTAATTTCTACCTTTGGAGATTCACACTCTTATTCACATATTTCTTATATGGAATTCATCCCGGGTCATCCTATCACACTTTCTAACCTTCCCTCTGAATTACCAGAAGTATAACTCTATCCACGAACCCAAGACTCCATGCCCGATCCTCAAATGAACCAAGAAAACAAAATAAGGTAGAGGAGTCTATCTAGAAGAACCAAACCCGTTCGCTGGCTGGACTAAATCGGTTCGCTCCCCCCAGCGAACCGGTTTAATTTGCTAGACTGCCAGAACGAACTTTTGACGGGACTTGGCCTTTTTCCTTCATCCATAGTGGTTCTAACATTCATAAACACTCCATGTATGAATTCTAGTCCATCCAAAAACAAAACCCAACAAGTTTCTACGTTAAAACTATCCCGAACAATATCTAATTTATTCAATCAACGAATTTAAATTAAGATTCGTGCAGTAGTTTTAAAATTCAATATTTTCTTCTTAAATCATTTAAGAACCTATCTTTCTTATTCAAATTACATCATATTTATCATATTATTGTCATTAGAATTATTTCCTAATAAATACTTCATTCAAAACCCGAATTTACATAGTTTTTCTAACTTGAAATTTGTATTTTTCTACACCAAATTGCATGAACAATTGAAACTGTATATGAATATTAAAGCAAATTAAATACTTGCCTTTAGAGTTACGGATTTTTGGAATTTCTCTTCTTGAATTCCTCTATTGAAGATGATCTTCAACCCGAAAATACTAACGCTTCACCCCAAATCCTCTTTTCTTTTTGTTTTCTCCCTTTTTTCTTCACTTTTATCACTTCTCTCAAAACCCTAGCCTCTTGGATGGATGGATTGCAACCCCTATCTATCCAAATTGATTAAATGTAAACTTGAAATACCTTAATCCCAGAATAGGGTCAGCCCTCTTAAATAAAATGACCCGTATACCCTTGTATAGCTCCCGTTTGGTCTAAAAATCCCCCGGAGCTCAATTGTAACCCCCGGATAACTGTTCTGGACTATTTCAACCCATTCCAAACCCTCAGCGCACTTAACATTACCATCAGAATTATCTAACATTAAATTCCATCTCATTCCCAGCACGACTCTATCTATGTGTCCTAAATGAAATACCGATAAACCCGTCGCTTTAACTCACTCACAACGAAACAAAATTTAACACGTTTTCATTTAATTATCACGCAAGTATATATAGATATACATAAATATTAATCCTTTTATTCACTATATTAATAATTATTTAATCACTTTATTTCCCGGTTCAATTAAAATTATGTGCACACGTGTAATTTAAAATGCTCTAAAAATACGGGTTTTACAATATGCATCACGTTCATCTTCTTTATGGATTTTGGATATGTTTGGCCATTTGTAATATACCACATATGCGAAAAGAAGTTGATTTAAAATGAGGTAAGTCTTGAACAAGTTCATTCCTAACAAGTTCATTCATCATCCATGCCTTATTTCAAATTATTATAAAGAACATTAGTATAAATATTCACAACATAATAATTCTTCGTAGTTCTTGTTCCCTTAAAAGTTCATTTATCTTTAGAGTCAAGAACTTGACATTCATTCGAGGTAAACGACACATTATGATGATCGACGCACATTTGGTGAATTATAATCAAATTATAGTTAAAGCCATCCACCAAAAGGTCATTGTCTAACCTAGGTAACCCAAAAATAACAATGGTACCATTTCCTATCATGTTAGATATACTCCCATTATAAAAAGTAACCGCATTGGTTTTGTCTTCAATAAGTTTTAAGAATAACAAGTTATGCTCGATCATATGCCTAGGGCACCCACTATAAAAAAGCCATTGCGATGAGTTATATGCAACTAATGTCGTGTGAATAAAAAGACATTTAATATAATTTTATTGAGCCCAAAAAGTTTTAACCAATGGGATTATTCTCTTCACTCTTACCCAAATCCTTCTCATTCTTTTCAATATTTATTAATTTAGAAAAAATTATATATTGTCCAAAACGATCATAGAATTTTCAACAAGGGCATTAAAGTCACGATTTTACGTAGAAAAACCACCACCTTTGAAAACGTGGGGTCTTTTGGTCACTTGGGTCTGGTGAATCTTATAATAAAATTTCTTAAAGTGTCCATTCATTTTACAAAATGTGCACTCATACACAACACGTGGGGCATTTTCATCAGGATTATTAAAAAATTGATCTTCTCAAATTATGGAGGAGACTTTTTAGAAATAGAAGTCTCTTGAGAAGGTATGACGAATGTGGTTTTTTAGTTCACATTTGATTTTTCTTACGTTTTTCAAACCCAATACTAATTTTACGATTTAATATTTGTTGTGTGATAAAAGCATTTTACAAAAAATGTGGGACTGATTTTCCAAATCAAATTTCACACATTTAGCGAAGAGAAGATTATTTTAGATATAAATGATATTTTCATTTAAGGATCCATTGGAATTATTAAATTCTAATAACTCAATTTTCAAAATGTTTAATCTTTGTTGCAAATATTTATCTAGTTCTATGTAGATATTATATTTTTTCTTAGAATGGAACGTTGTGCCTATATGTTGCTATAAATGCAACTTTCCTTTTTGAAAGAAATTGATTCCTTTTCGAATAATTTTAATTTCAAGGAAACTTTTTACATAGGTTTTTTACGCCTCAGAATTTCAATGCTCAATTTATTAAAAAGAAAGTGGCAAGTCACCATCTTCCTCCTCTTCATATTCGTCACAAGAAGAATTGGAGGAAGATAAAGTCTTAATCTTAGAAACACTTTCATCACTTGATAGCGAAGGGTGACACACATATTTTTCATTTGGATTTATGCCATAAAAGTCGCTAAGCATGTTAGGGCGAGAAAACGAATCTTCAAAAATAGCCATCTTGTACACCATAACATTATCTTCCATAGTTTCCCTAAAAATGGTTTTGGCCCTTGGCTATTAAACCTAATAAAAAAAGAACTAGATCTGATACCAAATGAGATTGCACTGGGGTAAATACTACTTGAAACAAAAGAATACACTAGATTCAAATTTATAGTTTCAATTTTAAGTAATGGTAAAAATAAAGAGTACACACTATAGGTATAAGTGACAAAATTTACAAAACAAATTTTAATCTTCATTAAGCATTTGAGATATAAATCATGCGAAAAAGTATATCATGTAACAACATCGAATGCACGAGGAAATAACCCATTAACGGGAAAAACCTCTGGCCAAAGAAACAATCTCACTAATATTTGGTAAAGACTTACAAAGGGATAAAGGTCTAATGATGACACACCGCGTTAACTCACACTTCATCCTTTTTCCACCAAATCCTACCGAGCTTGAGACCTCTATAACATCAATGAGAATATAAACACACCAATGCCAACGAGAATATCAACACACCAATGTAATTGATTGAATGATCAACAAGGTTGCCTTGAACCAACTTTTAAGTTGCATTGTAAAGAAGCACACGATCACTAGAATATCCTAATGATAATAAGTCATAAGTTTAAAAAGATTTTGATGAATAAAATTATTCTGAAGTTTCGCAATGTTTACTTATTCTTCTTTGATATTGATCAATCCTAATACAAGGATGTTCAAGTGAAAATAAGAAGAGAAAGAGAAGAAATAATAAGTCTTTTTTTATCTAAAAAAGTTTTAGGTTCTTAAAATAAAGAACATAAAATCCAAAGGCCTTTTTTACAAAATTTTCTCTTTGAAAATATTTTAGCCATATGAAAGAGAAAGAATAGTGGGGTTATATAACCTAATATAAATTCCCCCAATTGACTTGGTGGACAAGGAAATATCAGCAAAAAGACCCCATCTACCCAAAAAGTGATTTTTAGAAATATCTTGGAAAAGATTTAAGTTGTTGAAAAAAAGAATATGCTTATAGATTTCATTGGTGCTTTGTTGCAGCTAAGGATTTCTTTGATAGAGCAAAACATCTATGAAAGAGGTCTCGAGTCAAGCCAAATGTTTTTTTATGAGATAAAAGATCCCTCACCATAACTAGCAAAAACTGTCATTGGAGCAAACATTCCCTCGCTATAGCGAACCGCTTGCGAAGGGAGGTCGGGGGTATAACCAACAAAAGTTTTCCAAATATCCTTAGAAAATCGTGACCAACGAAGGTTTACCTTTACCACAACGAACTACTATGGGATTACAAAATATTCTGTTAAAAATAGAGATTTTCATAGATAGAAATATTTTGAAATTTGGAGATGTAAAAAACATAAGAAGGTTTTGAAAAAAAAATTACGAACAATTTGAACGTTAAAACCATGATTGCTAAGTCCTCTAGGTCACGCTTACCTTCATCTTAAAATCATTGATTTGATAAAGGGATGGATTACACCAATTTCAATATCTTGAACACTGATGAAGCTTTTGGAGACCTCTTGGAAAAATTTTAATTTGGCAACGAGAATAAGACAAACTATCTAAGTGAGGGCAGAAGGAGTACACTATACTCGTACACTTTTTCTTACCTTGTTTTATTCTTCTTTTTCTCTTTTTTTTTAAAGAACTTTCTCCTTCATCATTTTCTTAGTTTTTATTGCACGGATGTTACTTTCAACCACAATTGGTATATGTAGGGACCACACACACACACACACACACACACACACACACACATATATATATATATATATATATATATATATATATATATATAAAACTCCAAATTGATAGTACAATATATGCATATATATTGTATATATTGACTAAGAGAAGGCTTATATATATCGGCTCAATGGGTTTACTAACTGAAAATTTGAAAAAGGTAGGTTAGGGCTTTAATGTGGGTTGTCAAAGAGGGACTAAATCACTTATTATGTTCATTAGTTAATCCTCTCATGTGATGTAGGAGTACTATAATTGGAAAATCCTGAACGTTATCTTTTAGTAGTCAACCAAACAAAGAATAATGAGATTAATCAATGAATTTCCCTTTTCAAAAAGTAAGAGTAATGAAAAACCACAGAAAGATGATTGAATCTAAACTCACATGGACTAATAAGTTTCCACATTATTTATCAAGTTTGCCTCATTATATTCACTTATTTATTTAAGTTCAATCAAGAGTTGTTGTATCGTGCTCAAGTATTCGAGAGCTAAGATTTGTTGAATATCCAATAATTACGATAAAAATTTAAATAAGGCATGATATGCATCACACACTAATGAAATTTATATCAACATGAATGTGTCATCATCAATTGACAAAGAAAATATTTTTTTTTGAAAAAAATTCCCAATATTTTTAACATAGTGTAACCGCTGTAATGTAAAATAAAGAATGAAGGTAGACCAATAACCATAAATATAAAACTTATATTTTTTGCAATGTAATTATGAATGTGTATAGTCAATATAATTAAACTATGAAGAGTAAATGCAAAAGCTCTGAAATGATCAAGCGCCCCACACCGTTCAATACCAAGAAAGAAAAAAAAATACTAATGCAATGAAAGGAAAAAAAATGACAAACTAAAAGGAAAGAAAACTACATTATATAATGTACAAGTGTGACTACATTATTAAAACTCAATCCCTATAAATGGGATATTCGAGAAGCATGCCATCAACACCTGGGTTTTGAAACTTAAAAAACCTTTTCAATTTCTAGTCATTCACTTTCAACACATGACCATCTTTTGGATTTTTTTTATCTCAATGACCTCATATGGCAAAATTATATGGACTATAAAAGTACCGGACCATAGAGACTTGAACTTACATGGGAATAAAAGAAAATTGGAATTATAGAGAATGACCTTCTGATAATGAGTGAATAATTTATGCAGAATACTTAGTACAATAGCCATTTTCATTCGTTCTTTATATGATTTTTCACATTTATAAGCATCATTCTTAATTTAACCTATCTCGTCCAGTTGACTACCTACCTAGGAAAGGTCATTTAGTTATTTAGTAGAACAAAATGCTTTAAATTCAACCTGAATCGGGAGGTGACACACTTTACTATATACTATTAGATAAAAGGAACTTACCAATAGGAGTCTTATAGGTTGTACAGTATCAACTCAAAGCATCCATAATCCTTAAAAATAAACATTTCGTATTAGGTTTAACAATACCCTCTAATATTAATATGTGATTAATCCTTATTAGATATATCAACTTGACCACTTACTTGTGGGTGGTAACCGATGTCTACTTTATGAATTACACCATATTTCTTAACTAAATTCTGAAAAGGTCTATTACAAAAGTGAGATCCACCATTGGTAATTGTAGTAGGGATTAGAAGTTAATCCCCTTACTTAGAGATAAACCTCCTTATAAATAAAGTACATAAATATTCATAAAATATTATTGACATTACAAAGGAGTGTGAGGAGTCTACTAAGATGATTCGGGATTAAGGCAAAAAAGGAGGTCAATCGAAGAATTGAGGAAGATGGTTAGAGGAAGCTAATGAGATTTACCTTGTATTTTATGAGTTTGTTATGCAAATATTGAGGTATGTAATAATACTGAGATGAGGTTTCTCGGTACTAGAAAAAGGCCATGTCTGGTAGGATATGGGAGAGCTTTTATGCCTCATCGAGCAACCATACTTGTGAACCTACGAGGGAACTGGTTTGGAGGATTAATAACAAGGCTCCGTTAAAACGTCATTTAACCATTTTAAATACACCAGGTAAAACATCTACCTTAGCCCGATTGAGTAATAATCGAGCAACCATGAGCAAACATCCTTAGGTATGCTCGGTAACTACCATTGAGTTTTGGTGCCAAATTGAAAATGTTTTCGTAGAAGATGTAGGCTACATAATGTCACATACAATCCATGTCAAGTCAGATTTAACTCAAACAATAGTGGTTTG
Source organism: Sambucus nigra (assembly GCA_949130495.1). Lineage (NCBI taxonomy): Eukaryota > Viridiplantae > Streptophyta > Magnoliopsida > Dipsacales > Adoxaceae > Sambucus > Sambucus nigra. Next base: position 194,963,369 of record OX422220.1, read on the forward strand.
GTGGGCAGGTGGATGGTTTGGCACTAACGCACTGTGGCACCGCCTGACACAACAACTGGTCACTCGAAGATTTCACTCAACATTTAATGCGTTTGATCTTTTGGGCATAGTGGACTGACCATCATTTAGTGCACTTAAGGTTCCACGCATATTGCCTGAGGATATATATACCTTTTTTGTATAGTATGAGAGACCACTTAATTTTTATGCTAAAAAGTCTAATTTGAGAGTTCTATTACAAACCAATGATATTTTAATTCTCACCATTAATGCATTACCCTGCTCAAGAATAGAGCTGGAAATTTTTGACCTGATAACCCGTTTATGGTAATAACCCGAAATGACCCGAACATGACCCAATTAGCTTGTATAGATTTAAGAGTACCTAAAACTTATACTAAAATAAAAATCAACGCGACTCGAAATGACAAGACTAACCCGAATTTCCACCCCTACTCAAGAATATAAACATTTATTGATATTTGACCATTATTTCTTCATACTTTGGTATTTGAGCGGCTTACCCGAGGTGTGTCTAGAGTTCTTGTATCTATCCCCCTCTAGCTGATGGATATGAAAGGTTCATTTATTATTCTAAACAGATTGTATTTGTTCTTTGTCATTGAGTTATACACGAGAGTTTGTGAGTTACACACTTAAGTTCTTTCCATATTATTTGAGGGCATTTACTATTGTGTTATAGTCATTAATAGGGGTTATGCCGCAGTGTACTTTTAAACACCATAACATCAAGAGAACAACTCTCTTATATTTGGCAACTCTACTAAGGAGGTATCTCTTAGTAATGACTAATGACAACATCAATCACGTTCTTGATTTTGATGTTGTTCAACGTCAAGAGGAGAAAAATGAGCATATTCCTTCTGGTGAGGTTCCTACAGTTAGAGTAATTACGTGAACTGCCATGACGATGCCTATCCAAATGGCCAATTTAATGGCCAAGTTGATGGAGTTTTTACAAACTCAATAGGGATGGCCATGTTTGGATCAATGATGGACCCCATCTCTTTCACCAAACCAGTTACTCCTTTGATGGAAGCACCCGTTCTACCCATAAGACCAATTGGTCTGCCTGTGATAATCGTTTTCATTATGCAAACAGTTGAAGCACCTGTTGCTCCAAAAGTTACACTTATGGTTTCTATGACACAAGATAAAATAATAGAGGAAGCTGCCTTGCCTTTTGTAACCACTGAAGTGGTTAAGAGGGAGCTAATGAAGATGTTGGTATCATCCTCATAAATTTCTAAAGACATAACATCTATTTATGATGATTTTTGTACTCCTTACCTCGAGGAGTATAACGATGAACCTTACCCAAAGGAATACATTCCCCCAGTATTTGTTAAATTCAATGGAAAGGGTGGGAACCCAAAGGAGCACATTAAATAGTTTATTTAGCACCTTGGTGCTAACTGAAACAACAAGAAGCTATGATTGCAGGAGTTTTCCAAATCCCTTATTGTGAACACGCTGATTTACAATCGAGGTGTGGGTCATTTGTCCCTGATCCTTAATAGTGCATCATTTTATTTGACCATTGACTTCTCAAAGTCACAAGGATATTTCTTAAAAATTCAAACTTCTACAATAAGAAAACCTTAAACTTCTCATGATTATAAAGGTACTCCTGTAAATATGTAAAGCTTGGACCACCCTAGACTAAACCAACTTGAGAAAGTACCTACTTTTCCAAACACCCTTTATTAAATCCACCTTTCACCCTGTTGATGTCTAAAAATGGACATAATTCAGATTTATAATCGTAGATAATAATATAATAAGCTATTCAAATCACACACACATTAGAAAAGAGATTTTTAGAGTGGTTAGCTATAAATCTGCCTACGTCTACTGTTGGTATTTTTTTAGTACGGTTTACAATAGCTCAGTATGGTGTGCATATGAGTGATTTGAGTTGTCCCTCCAGCTGAGGGAGTATTTCGTATTTATTATGGTGTAAAACCATAGAGATGGAATGCATTTATATTGCCAGGCATTTACATCTATATACAATAAATGAAGCTCTTGGAATTCAGTGCTGGTTGGCATCCCATCCGAGTAACTTTTGGTATTCTTGATGGTGAGCATTCCTCCAGTTGGTTGGCCATCTAGCTGACTAAGTATATCTGATGCCGATCAAGGTGGCTAGTTGGTCATGTAGGAGGATAGGTGTACATTTATCGTTAGCCCACGTAGATTTTTACATACAACAAAAGCCCCCAATGCTCAATGCTTGATGATTGATCGAAAGTATGGAGAAGTTGGTCCAGAAAATTTCTTGGCGTACTATTTTGAATATTTGGTCGGTAACCAATTTCTCACACTAGTAAAAACTTTCATCGGTACTATTTGATAATGGAATTTTTACAAATAATTCAAACTTTTTAAACCTCCAAAGGATACAATAGTCTTTTAAAGCTTTGGGAGGCGTGCAATCGACGGTAGTTCAATAGTTCGTTCAGTTAATCATTTTATTCCCTTTTATCGAGGCAATCTATAAATAGGTACAATTTTTCCCTCCTTTTTTTTCACCTCAAACCTTCTGCACATAAGAGTTTTCCTTCGTCTTCAAGATTTCTTTGTACGATCATTTGCTGCCATTATTTTTCTTTAGTTCTTGTAGTCACCTTAGAATGCCTGTAAGCCTTATTTCATTCTTTCTCCGTTTTACATCTTTTTATCTTTTTACACCATGGCTCACATCGTAGATGAGGGTTTATTAGATGAGTTTAGAAAAAAAGAAAAATTCCATCTTGGGTAGATTTAGAGATAGCCCAGGGTCCCATAGATGGGCCTTCTCTTCCTGAGGGTCACTGGATCCCCACTTTATGCATAATTGAGTGTGGCATCACTTTTCCACCCAACCCTCACTTCCTTAAATTTTGTCAATACTTTGATGTGGTCCCTACTAGAGTGGCACCCAACACTTGGAGAGATGTTAATGGTGTCCATAGGTTAAACGAGATTTACGGGACCCATATTGGGGTCCAAGAGTTGATGTTTTGCTATAAATGGGGTATGGTTGGAGAGAACATATACTATTTGAAGACTAGGCAAGCAAATATGGCCTTAGTAGTGAATTTACCAGATTCTAATAAGGATTATTGGGATTAAGGTGTAGTTGTTAAGAACAGAAAACATACTCCTATTCCACAAGGAATGTCTTATACTGGGCTCAAATGTCCTCAAGCAGGGCGTGGCATAGGTTACAATTTTGTCCTTTATTCGTTATTCTTTTGTTATGTGTTTGTGAGTTCTGTCGACTAACTTTGCTGTTTCATTTTTGATGCAGAGAAAAGTAAGAAGAGGTGTCCCAAAGAAAGGGAAATAAATATTGAAGAGCTCAATTTTTTGTGGGGACTTAACCAGAGGGTGGGAGAGGAACATCCTTGAGCTGCTTATTTACTATTGGAATACAAAAGTTCTATTAGATCTTTTGTTGCCCGACCAACACTTGTGCTACCCCAAGTTGCCATAAACTTAGAAGAGGATCATGAACCTACTTCTTCAGCTACAGAATCTGTTGGTGCTGAGTTCACCCAGGGAGGAACTTCTTCCTCATTCGAATCTTTTGACATTTTTGAGATCCCGTTTTCTTCTCCAACCATCATAACTAAGAGGAAGGTGCCCAACTTGATGAGTAGACCATTGTCACCTCTCCCCAAGAAGAATACTGACGCTGGCAAGAAGCCAATTGAGAAAAAATCCCAGGCTAGTGATAAGAGGCCTCTTGGTGCAGAAGAGACTCAAACTACTGGGTTTCAATTTAAGAGATTTAAGAATGGTTTGCCCGACCCTCATAAACAGACCCAAAAAACTCAAGCTGACCAACAAATGCGAAAGAATCTGGCCGACCAATAAGAGTTGGTGAGAAAAATCCAAGTTGACCTTGACATTGGGTCGGCTTCTATTACTATTAACCCTGGATTGGCCCCATATTTGATCAAGTTTATAACTCTCCCTACTGATCGGGATGCATCGACCCCCATGCCTAGGTCCAGATTAACTGAGAGGGCTTGCCATAATTTGGCACTGGTAATTATCTTATCTTCTGCTTTTCCCTTGATATTGTTGAATTTTTTCTAACTCCCGGTGTTTGCTCCTTTTTTGCAGTTTTTGGTTGACTTCAACCAAATGATGGAGAAGGAAGATCAACTAAGGTCCTCTCCTGGTGAAGTGGAAGAGGACTTTGAGGGCTTAATACAATCTTAAACTGCTTCTCGTCAAGCTCTGGAATCAAAGCAAAAACTCTGGGAGGAGGTGCTGAAAAATCCAATGATAGGGCAGTCACGACCGAAGATAGAATAAATGCTGCTGATGAAAAGGCCTAGGCTACTGAGAAAAAGTTGGATGAGGCTGAAGGTACGGCCAAGGCTGCTGGAGTTAAACTTTCAGAAGTCACAACTCGATCCCAAACTGCTAAAGATAAAGTGGTTGTCTTGACTTTTGAAGTTACCTCCTTGAAGGCTAAGTGCAAAGCCTCCTTTGACAACGGTTAAAAGAAGGACCTTTTTGCTTCCTCTACTCAAATTTAGTACGCTAAGAAACTGTCCTTCAAGGAAGGTGGGTCGAAGGCTCTAAAGGTGTTCGGCACAGAGGCAAACTATGAGTTGTTTCAAAGGCATGACCTAGGCACTCCTCCTAACTTGAATGAGGAGTTTGATGAAGAAGAAGGCTCATGAGAGTATTCATTGATGCCCATTGAGTCTTCAGTGGTGTCAGAGGCCATTGCCAACCAACCTATTGTCAACTAGGATCAAACCAAGGATACGGAGTAGGTTTAACTCTTTTTAGTTAGTTTCATTTTTTTGTCCTTTCTCATATAAATTTTCTATTTCTTTTCTTATTTTTATTGATGATGTATTCATCTCTGTACTTTAAGATTAATCAATGAAAGAACATATATTATTTGCTCAATTGTTGTTATCTTTGAATGGCTTTGATTTTTTGCTGGTTTGTTCTTTTTTGTATTGTCTATTTCTCTGGATTTTCCCCATAACCTCATATACTTGTAACTTTACAGTTTGATGCTAGGAAGAAGGCCATTGTTTCTACTAAATTCGACTTACTTAGGTGGTGCAAGAATCTCTTTGAAGCCATCCATGTTCCTTCATCCAAGGAAAATTTATTTGGGTTTCTCGACCCAGATGTTTCTGATTAAGTGAAAAAATCTTACATCCATCTTCATTGCCTCTTGGACAGAGATGTAGCAAATAATGCCAGTTATTATGAGATAATTGAGAGGATGCTGGAGGATCACAAAATTTCCAAAGCATTGCTCCATTCTGACTATGAAGCCAAATATAATGCATTAAGTGACATTTGTAGATTTGATAAGAAATTAAGAAACATTACTTCTGCTTTGCATAAGAAAGAATTGGCCTGAATCAAGAATTGGAAAATGCTCGATCAATTGCTATTATGTTGGAGAAAGAAAATAATGTCTCAAGAAACGAACTTGACAGTCTGAAGAGATCAACCGCTACTGGTCCTGATGAGGGTGTTTCATTTTTAGAGGTTGAAAATGCTAGGTTATTGGAGGATATGGAAGCTTTGGATAAGGAAAAAGCAAACCTAAGCAAGCCTCTAGGTAAAGTATAGTTGTTAAGCCAACCATTGAGGAGGAGAGAACCAAGAAGACTCTTTTCGAACAAGCCGCCCTACTAAAATCCAAAGATATAGTCCCCAAGAAACTCCAAGATCAAGTTCATAAGCTGACACATTTTCATAAGCAACCAAGGCAAGTTTGGATGGATGACCATAATGAGTCCTTATCTCACTTAGATGATCATCTTTCCCAAAGCAATCGTGAAGGCTACAAATTGGGGTGGACAAACTTGTTGACCTTATTGAAGTATGATCAAGACAGTAATTTGTGGCACTAGAATGACCCAAGTATCTTGGATTGTGCCAAGCCTCCCTTCAAACTAGACACAAGCTGGATTCCACCTGATGCCATTCCTCAATGCCTAATAAGTAAATATCTGGGTGACTGTGGCCTCAATAATAAATGTGAGATGGTTCATCCTCCTCACTTGCTTGATAGGCCGAGCAACAACAATAAGCAGATGTTAAGAGATTTCAACACCATAAATTCACCATATACCCTTGATGATCCTCCTGCCGTGATGGACAAGGAACGAGGAAAGCATCCAACCGAGTAGACTTATACTTCTTTTTCTATTGTAATGCATTTTGATCAATGAAATGAAGTTATTTTTTATTGAGTTCTCTTTATTTAAGCTTGTGATTTATATTAATCTTTTTGCTGACTAGGTAATCTGTATAATAATTAGTTAATAGGATTATAGACTAAATAATCTGCTCAAATGTTTAATATTCAATTCATGTTTGAATTATTTTCATGGCCTTAGATTCGACTAATGCACTTAGATAAAATTGTAAATAGTTTAGTTGTATTAAATTGTAGCATTAGTTATCAGTGGCGACTAAGTGTATAAGGAATGTATAATTATTCCTATGTTTTAACCTGGTCGGGTAAAATTTCTAGTTAAGAAATTTTACTGACTTCTTGTTGTAGTCCCTTTTTTCTTATGTGTGCTTTAGGTGAAAACAATTTTTCCAAAAACAAACTTTTTCCAATTTTAATTTCACCAGTTTTTTGAACCAATTTAACTTAACCTAATTTTATCTTGTTAGTACTAAACATGCATCTAGACGAGATTAAACAAGTAAAATAAATCAAGTCCACAAAACACATAACACCAATGTATGAGAAAACCACTGAGGGAAAAAACCTCGAATGGCCCAAGCCAAACAATCACTATGATACGGTTTTACAAAGTACAGATAATAGACTTACTCAACGACTCGATACCCAACAAGTCTTGACACTTTTCTACGCATCAACCGCTCCTCCACAGAGCAACGCATAAATTCTTCCATGTAGGTCCACAACATCCGAGTTCACGTGTGCCTCGGTATCCACTGATACATCTTTGGCAATCGTCTATGATTCGAAACACGAAGTCATCCTCTTATTCACCGCAAAACTCGATGAAACAAATGTTCAACAGAGATGAACAAACTCCAAATGATGCTAAACCAACATCTCTATAGTATTTGTATATGAAAGATCGGATCTTTAAACACAAAGGATGTTTTTATCTTTGAAAACCTTTGTAAACAAGTGCAAAAAAATGAAACTGCTATGTTCTATAATTTTTGTTCTGCCCCTACCTAATTCTGAGACAAAATTGCCTTAAATAAAAACCATTAAGTTAGCGCGTCGTTAGAACGGATGGGTATGTCGTTCGAGCGATATAGCCATTGATAGTACATATATAGTACCCAGCCGCGACACAGATACAATGGCAAGTACTGAAGATTGATGCCGTGACCTGATCCATATATTCCTTACTGGCAACTGCCGCAGCCTCACCTGCACAGGGCACGACCCAACTTACTATAGGGTGCGGCCCCAGTCCTATTAATTGGTCGCACCCCCTTTTTTCACCTACCTGCAATACAACAACACCTATAAATAGAGGTCAAAACCTCGGGATAGGAGATCCAGATTCATTTTTTCCTACATCAGTGCCAGGCTTGGAGATGATTACTCTCTCTAAGCCACTTCACATAGCTTGGGGGGCTACTGGTCGGAGCGTCAAAACCACCATCTCGGAGCCGTCAGAATCCTCATAAACATGTATTCTCTTATATTCACATGCTTGTACGCCTTTTTAGGCATAACTACTATGTACCAAACAATATATATAATGAGAGGGAGGAACCAAAGTGGATGTAGACTGATCATTATAGCCGAACCACTTCATATCTTATCTTTTATCTCTATTTACTTGCTTTATTTGTATACTATGCACTATACACTTGATTTTCTGTTACGAGAATGACTAGTGGACGATTTATCCTACCATCAATTTGGCGCCGTCTATGGAAATCGAGATATTCCAATCTTGTTTCTCCATGTTTTGAGTTCTTAAACACCTTATTTTATTCTTGGGGATCCTTTGGATCATCATCTCAGGAGTAAATTTTGGTTATTGAGCTCTATTTTATATTTACACCCTTAAATGGGTATTTTATGTATTCAGATCTGCTCTCGAGTCTTCATTTTATGACCTCAGATCTATTTCGCATACCCTTGTGATATCATTTCATTTAGATAATGCTGAAAAGCGTGATGGGCTTTAGCCCCGTAATTATGAGTGATTAGGGAAGGATTATATTTACTCCATTTTTTACTATTCTTTACCTATGATATAGGGTTTATCATTAGAACTGTGCCATTTTGTGAAGCATGAGGGTATTCCCTCAGTAATAGAGCCTAGTAGGTGTGCTCTTCACGTGTTGTGGAAAAAAAAAACTCAGTTTATGGGTTTCAATCTTAGGATTATTCCCTTCACTGCCTAGACAGGGATGCGACCTCGCAGTTCAACTGCATTTTTTATCGCGCCCCCTACTAGTGCGGTTCTAGTACAACAACTCCAAATCATCAGGGAAAGGACTCAAGCGGTCTTTAGCTCAACCTTGGTGAATATCATTCAAAGGCCACAGCCGTACACCTATATGCCTTACTGGCCGCGGCATCATCAGTACTATTATGCAACAATGCAAACGCTGCATCCCAACTTCGTACTTGGTTAATCCAATATTTTGATGATTACTCACTTCTGTTAGTTTTATTTCCGATTATATATACTTTGTAAAGATTAAAAAAGTAGAAAAATGGAAGGAGAATCTAGCTAGAGCACAGAAGTCAAAGATGAGATTGTGCAATTATACAATCACCTCAACCATCTCTATGACAGTCATGCTTCACTCCAAACCCAAGTCAACTATTTGACTCAAAGGGTCCTCACGCTTGAGGCTGCATCCTCATCCAATGTGGGTGCGGCACCCAGGATCATTTCTGCCGCAGCCCTTGCATTTCTAGCCGTGGAAGATGCTAGTAGGAGCCAAAAAAGGAAATCATAGAAGGAAGAGGAGTGCTCTAAGGCCTATACCCCATTGGCCTTCCAAATTGAGGACATCCTTGAATGCATAAAGGAAGATAAGCTTATCAGATGGTCAGAAAAGCTGAGGGCTCCACCCCATAAAAGGGACAAAGCCAAGTGGTGAGAATTCCACCAGGATCACGGCCATGACCTCGAGCAGTACCATGCTCTGAAAGATGAAATTGAGAGGCTCATAAGGCAGGGGATGCTGCAGCAGTTCCTCAAGGATACCTGAGGGATGCAGCCTAGATAGACATGCCACATTCCTCTTTCTATGCCCATATTTATATTTTATCTATTTCTATTCTTAGTGAACTCTTTTGAATAGTTCCATTTTAACTTTGTATTGAAATAACAAAGCCTTATATATATGAATAGATATATGAAATCAAGTTCACTTAATAGTGCCATATTTTGATTCTCATTTCCATGAAATGTTATCTTATAAAAGACCATTTTGTCTTAAACAGATTTTGATTCGAGACAATATGTTATATCGGGAATAATAATATCTAAATGGGTCCATAATACCCGTTAAGACTCCTGATTGTCTGAAAGAAAATGATAATTGAAAATCGCGAAAGAAACTATTGAGAGATGCTATCTAATTTGGTCTGCAACATCACTCATAATGGCTTACAAATACCGTTCTTCGCTTTTGGATGTGTCACTAGCCCAGGGAGATTACTCCCCCGCAAAACATCATTAACTTGGTGGATAGAGGTAAAACATCATTAACTTGGTGATCTCACATTAGCTTAGGGAAGCTTTATAATACCTAGCCCGGGGGGGGGGGGGGTGATAATAGCCCAATCGAAGAGACTAAAGGAAAGCCATGAAAGGAAATTGAAGCTACTAAAGGATGCGGTTTAGCTGTTATCATGAAGTATGCCAAAGCTACAGAAATTGAAGGGCCTTAGCCCAGCATGCTGTCATCAATTTTGTCAAGGGTCTGAAAGGCACTACAGCCCTATCAATGTGGCCGCAACCATCAAGGAGTCCACTTGATCATTTAGCAGATGCAACATATAGAAATAAGGGACACTTGTGTATTGCTAAAATGCCATGACTGGGATGGAAACTAGCTGCAACCTCAGTATCACGACATCAAGACTTGAATGCTGGAAAAAATTAAAGCCAAAACGGAACAGGGCGCGGCCTATTCTGAGGAACCCTATTTAAAGGCAAGCGCGGTGGTCCAAAGACTTAATTAACAGGGCGCGATAAGGGACTTCTTCCCCAATATCCTTTATACAAGAATGCAAAAAAAATCTACTGCTAAAGGGTGCTATGAGTTATCATCATTCTATACAATTCAATATAGGTACCGCAGCCCTGTTCAAGAAAATAACATTTATACTATATTGTCGCGGCCTTATGCGCTTTTACAGTAAAGAAGTTTTACAAGCTACTCACTCGAGAAATCAAACATCTATATAAACAGGAAGGAGTATAAAAAAGCATTGCAAGTATTGAAGCATAGGAAGAGCAAGGAAGGAAAATTAGAAAGATCAAAGGCTAAAGAATTGGAAAAAGATTAAAATGTCAAGTTATACTGACAAGAGGCCGGAACCCAATGTATATGTCAACAAAAATGTGATATTAAGGGACGCAACCCATGTTCAGAGTGAATTTTAGGAGGTAACATCATCTTTTACATCACCTTCCTCTCCTTCCGCGGCAGTCATTATCTCCTCTTCAACTTCCGCAGCCTCTGCCCTTAGCCTGGCCTTCTTTTCGGTTGCAACCTTTATTTCATCTACGCAGGCATCATGCTCAGTATCGCCTAAGGTTTAAGACTTAATTGTGGCCGCGGCATCTAGGAAGTTCTTTGCTACCCGGTATCTTAGCTCTTGGTAACCGCGGATATAAGCTCTGTTATATGCATTGAAGCACCTCAGTCTGGCACCCTATAAAACAATCATCCAACGATTGATTAACTAGCTCCATCAGGTCAAGATAAGGAGGCATCCTAGAATGATGAACATGCATGCTGATGATTATATCATCATTACTAAAAAAATGCCCATAAATAGCGACACAACAACGGTGATGATACGATGAAGAGCAGATCCCTCGGTGGTACAGACGATCTTGCCAATGCAAGATGATTCGGACTGGAGAAGTAAGATCATGAAGCAGTTGGAGTCTTGGGAAGGTGAGATGGAATTAAGAGAGCTAGCACGGTACAAAATCTCGTGCACCCTTTTAGGATACTTAAGCATCCCAACTCTCCAAATCTCGCGTACCACTTCTATTTCGAAGGCTTGATAAGAATAATAAAGAAAAAGGAAACATATGTCTAAAAAGTTCTCTCAATTTACTCTGTATTAAGTATACTTGTAAAAATCTAGGTAGAGATACTAGGTGAATATGACGCTAAAGATGAAAATACGACCAAATACTTGGACAAAGTAAAGTCTTTGGTATCTCATTTTTTAAAGGAAACGGTAAAGAAAGATACAGGAATAGAGAACGTCAGTGTTGATGCTTTTGCTAAACTTGCTTTGGCCAATAAAACTGAACCCCCAGGATGGTGCCGATAGAAATTTTGGAAAAATTAGGTATTGACAGTAAAGATCACATTTCTTGAAAATGAAAAATTTAAAAATCGTTATCGGGAAGAAAATTGTTGTTGGGAGCATGAGTTGGATTTATTATTTGAATCCGACGATGATTTTCCTTCCGAGACCTTTGAAGTCGAGGCATGTTTTGAACTAAATGAGGATTTTATGCCTACTTTGGAACAAACCATTCTTAATTTGGCCCATGGTATAATAGAGAATGAAAATGAAGAAGAAATGGACGTAGTATCCATTTGCAATGAAATGATTCCTTCTATGGTCTCCGAAGAAAAATATTTCATTACAAATGATCTTATTTCCTTCGAAACTCAATCTTCAAGCGATGATGAGTCATCTCTTGAGTTTGAACTTCTTTCGTCCCCATCTTTATTCTATATTATCGAACAGATGCAAGTACCCAATGAATCGGTTCCGAACTTTAAAACGTTTAACCCTTTCACTGATGAGGAGTACTTGCTCAAGTTGCTTTCCATGAAGGCTTATTTGCCTCGATGTGTGCCACCTCCCATTCCAATTGCAAAATAATTGGGAGATAATTATATTTTTTTGCCCCCCTATGTACTTATCACCCGTTTTATTATCAAGAAGTATGCAAGGTGATATTCGGGTGGATGTCCTGATGTTTGATGGACACCTATAGCCTTATGACGTTGTTGACTGTCTTGCTTTCGTGGAATGGATTTTTTAGTACAAGAGACTGAAGGGTTGCCGGTGCGCTCTATTAGCGGCAACCAAGTATCAGGGCAACGCTAGTGTTTGGTGGAATGATTTGGAGCAGCGTCGTGTTCTTGAGGGACAACCTCCTATCCAGTCTTGGACCAAGATCTGTATACAGTTGATGATCGCTTTTGTTCCCTCTACTTATGAGCGTGACCTCTTCCTGTGGGTATAGTCTCTTCGGCAGGACACCTCCATCTTAAACTACACAGAGCGCTTTCAGCTTCTTTATACTCGTGCCTGCCTCGGCGAGAGTGAGGAGCAGTGGATCAGTCATTATATCCACGGGTTACAAAGCTATATCCAGTGGGATATTTCTTTACATGACGTCACCTCTTTTGCGAAGGCGGTCGAGTACGCCACTAAAGTAGAGTCATTCCATCGACTTCCCCTCTACCCCGTGGACGCTCCACTATAGCTCCTCCTGCACCTGTGACTCCTAGTGCTCTTATGACCTTGGTTGCCTAAGTTGTTTCAGCAGCCACGGTTTCACCTCTTGCACCCACTCACTTGATAACATTCAAACGTTACAATTGCGGAGTGATTGGCTATAGAGCATCGAATTTCTCCCTTCCACGGCGTCACGCTCTCCCACCTTCGAGCGACCCTGAGTATCTTGAGGAGATGACGGAGGTTCCACCCCAGCATGCTCTCATTAATATCGTCGATGGTGACATTGAAGGCCTTCTCCTTTGAGTTCGAGGACGAACTCTTTCAGGCGGGAGAGTGATATGAATAAGGGCATTATTGTCATTTTTAGACTTTTTAGTCTTTCCTTTATTTTTAGTATTTCGCTGTATTCTTCTTTTATTTAGAGGAAGGAAGGTTATTGGCATTTAGGAACATAATTGTAATTAGATTGATAGCTTAGAGCCCAAGCAACCTCCTTCCTATAAATACTCATTTGAGACATTCTTCCCTTTTGAGATATATTGATTTGAGAGAATTTAGACGAGAGTCATCTTCTTCTTACTCCCATTTGACGTCATTTACGTCATGTTTTTGTCGGCTTCCAATCTAATATCCTTGAGGATACTGATGGGTCACTCAATGGATCTTTGATTTCTTTGGTTTTTTATTTTTTCGGATGCCAATTATGGTCCTTCCTCACCTCCCCATCTTTCCCCCCGGTGCAGGTGGGGGGTCAGGGTATACGCACCCTCCACCCAACCGTATAATTTATGAAGTATATATATATATGAAAGACAATTTTTTAAATCCCATGTTCTTGGCAAAGCAAAAGCTAATTCTGACTTGAAACATTAAGGAGATTATAATTTTTTTTGCGCAAAAATATGGGTAAAAGCAAGGGTAATGTTAACCTTTCAGCTTCACAATCACCATAATTTTTATCAATTTTAAAGGGTGTCCTCTTACATGTATGTGTTAAATTGTAAACTAAATAATGTATTCTATAATTTAATTCAATTCTCACAAGATAATGTAATTTTATCACATACTAAAATAAATAGTTCTTTAGTTACTTGCTAAACTAGCTTTCATTTATTAGAGAAGTTAGTTGCTTGTAAAATGTGTTTGCCATGCCCCACTCACTAGTTGGCGTGATCTGGATATATACATACATACATATATATATATATATATACATACATACATACATATATATATATATATATATATATATATATGTATGTGTGTGTGTGTGTGTGTGTGTGTGTGTGTAGGGTTGAGTGCAACATTTCTTGTTTAAGGGCATTGGGTATAAAGCCAATCTTTTCGTGCTCCCTCATATAAAGCTGACTTATGAGGGCAATGATAACCACAGCATCATCATCTGATGTTCAAGCGTGTGAAATCACATTGCAACAAAAATTAGAGTCAAATGAATCTAACATACTGTAATGGGGAAAGGGACAAAAGCTGGCATTGGAAACCCAGATATAGATTATACCAGTACATTGAGTAAAGTTGTAAAACCTTGTATGATTTGCGCTTTTCTTAGTATAAGCGATAAATTAAACCTAATCTTAGTGGGAATTGGGATAGCAGACGGGGTCTACCTCTCGAAGATATGATACTGCAACCTTGAGCCAAATATTTTCCTATATCCATTCATGCCTTTGGTGAGAAAACAAAGAACCCGTGATCTCCCATTCTTGGGAGAATTATGGTAGCCCACGTGACTAGTCGAGTTTGTTAAATGACTTGAGCACATTAATTCGTGCTTGACGACCCTAGTGACAGATATAAGAGATTTAAAGGCGGTTTGGTTGTCAATATTTGTCATGGCAAATGCTAAAAAGTTGACAAATATGAAAATTTGCTCAATTTTTGGCTATTTGGTTGCATATTTTGTCGTGGCATTATATGTCAGTGTACAACGCCCTTTTATGCATAAGGTGTTGACAAACTTTGCTTACATATTTGAATGAGAAATATTGGCCAACAAATTCGCTAACTTCCTAAACGGTTTTAATGTTTTAAAAAATAATTTAAAAATTATTTTAAATTATTAAAAAAATTGTTATGAATATTTAAAAACTATTTTCTAATGTTTTAAAAACGGTTTTTAATATTATAAAAAAATTAAGAAAATGTTTTACAATTTTTTTTAAAACTATCTTCTACAAATATTGTAAAAAATATTTTTAACATTTTTAAAAACTATTTTTATCATTTTTTAAAACTATTTTTGATATATTATAAAACTGTTTAAAGTTTTAAAAAACAATTTTAAAAACAATTTTAAATGGTTAGAAAAATTATTATGAATATTTAAAAACTGTCTTTTAATGCTTTAAAAATTGTTTTTTAATGTTTTAAAAACTTTTTTTAATATTATAAAAAATTGTTAAGATTTTTTTTTAAAAAAAACGTCTTATAAAAATATTGTAAAAACTGTTTTTAACGTTTTTAAAACTATTTTGAATATATTATAAAAATTGTTTTAAAGTTTTAAAAAATAAGTTTAAAAACCCTTTTAATTATTTAAAAAACTGTTATGAATATTAAAAAATATTAATGTTTAATGTTTTAAAAACTGTTTTTAATATTATAAAATATTCTTAAGAAAACTTTTTAGAAATTTTTTTAAAAACCGTTTTACAAAAACACTGTAAAAACTGTTATTTAACATTTTTAAAAATTGTTTTTAACATTTTTAAAAACTATTTTGAATATATTATAAAAGTTGTTTTAATGTTTTAAAAAAGATTTAAAAACTGTTTTAAATAGTTTAAAAAGTGTTTTAAAACTTGTTTTAGTAATGTTTTATAGTTATAAAAATTGTTTTAGAAATGCTTTAAAAATTGCGTTATAAAAATGTTTTAAAAATTGTTTCAAATTATTTTTAAAAGATATTAAAATAAATTAATTGGATTAACTTTATTTTCGACTAATGGTTGTTTGATAGCCTCATGTGAAAAAACTAGGTAAAATTTACTATGGCAAATTTTGTCATTCCCACTTTTGCCCACTTTTGAATCAAACGGACCCTAATAGTGAATCCTTCCTGTATATTCTAGAATCCAAATTGTTGAGAAAGATTGTTTTGCCCTTTCATTTCATCTCTTGGTTGTGTCTTCATTTTCAATATGATTTTTCTTCTGAATTTGTGTACACTTTATTTATTATATATGAATAATAGAAAAATATACCAGATATTAGTTATATATTCATTGATATAGATATATCATATATAATCATTCAAAAAAGCAATAACATTCACATATTCATTTATATAGATATATACACGGGCACAACTTCTCTGAACTTTGGTAGACTTGTTTTACTTAGGATAGATTAAACTGTTATGAGGAAAAAATTCTTCTCTGACTCCAGTTCATACCTTTTATATTTCCCCTTCTTATAATCAGGTAGCTTTGGGAATAATGTGATTCATTTATGAAAAAACCAAAATCATATTCTTATGAACATTTAAAAAAAAATAATTGGAGTAGAAGAACACATGGATGTGAGCCTATCTTGGTATTCTCAAGAACTTATATAATCATTGCATCAAAATTTTATAGTTTCTCTGATGTAAATTTGTGGGAGGGTGCACAAAAAGAATTAGAAAATTAAAATCTCTCTCTTATTCTCATTCATGTGTATGTTCGTTATATTTATTACAAAGGGAAAGGGGGGCACTTTAAATATAGGCTCACATTTATGTTATTATCTTTATGTTGTTTACCCATTGTATTCTCTTAATTTTTTTTTACTTCATTAATTTTCTTTACCACAATTAGTCATTACAAAAGCATATACGATATGTGTCAATACTTTTTTCATTGGTATTGATGATTCCGCAATCTAGGAAGATAACGAGCTTCACCCAAGTGTTGACGTGTGCGTTGAATGTAGTAAGAAAAATATTGGGCACATTCAATTCAATCTCTGCATGCTGGCTTGTTTGTTCACTTGCTCCTGAACTAGTCGCTAGAAGTGACTAGTAGCCCCCTTTCATTTGTTGAAAGATGCTTAGCCATAAGCGACAAAATATCCACACTTGGCATTCTAGATTTTTTTGCACAAGAGTCACAATCATCTGTCGATCTCGGGGATAGGATTAGTCAGATGATATTTCCATGGAAGAATTATATAAGATCATTAACAAAATAAAGGTGAGTCAAATCCAGCTTAGCACATCTCGGATTGTGAGAAAACCTTCCATTATAAGGGGCTCTCTAAAGAAATGAGTGATATCTTCTACGATGTACGACATGGCTTCTTGTAAGCACTTGCTTGAACAAGTAGACCAGGGAAATTGCATATGATCTCCCATCACGAATGTTTAAAAAATCACATAAGGCATATGCCTCAAGGTGAGGCGAGAAAAAATTTCCTTGAGGCTAGAGCCTCAAAGGCCAAAGGAGAGACTTATGCCTAAAGGTGAGACGTGAGGTGAGGTGTTTAGGCTTAGAGAAATAATTTTTCATCTTCTCATGTGTTCCTTCTCAACTCTGAATGTGGTAGCTCGAAAACATCTTTTCCTATGAGTTTGGGTGTAAGCAATACTGCCATTGTAATTAAATTAAAGTGTGATCATATAACTATTTGGTCGACGACTTTCCATAATTAAAAACTAATTATGAGCCATTTTCTTAAGAAACAATGTTGATTAACCGGATTATATTAAGATATTTGAGCATAATGGAAAAGAAATGGCATTCCTTTATTCAAAACATAAAATAAAATCTGGAAGCAACATTAATTTGAAATGAAAATTTGCGTAAACTAAATGCGCTGAAATATAAGAAGACTAAAAGTAGAACTTTTTGAGGCTAGTCGCATTTAATGCCCTCGTATCTCTCTGCCCTCCATTATTTCCAAGTGATAGGCTCCTTGAAAATCATCCCTGACCACCTTGAAATGTCTCTCCCGACTGGGGCCCAACTTATCGTTCGATGGCCTTACGGCGCTACCAAGAAATTTCCTTAGGACGTAATCTCCTACCTAGAAATTCCTTGGATTGACTCTTTTGTTGTACTACCTTGCCAATTGTTGATGGTGTGATAACTACTTCCAACAGAGGGGCCAACTCCACCAACCTAGCCTCCTCAACTTGTTGGTCCTCTACATGCTTTCGATAGAGCTCCCTCAGGCTCTCCAATTGGTTGTTTTTTAGAAACTTCAAGTGGCTGATCAACCAGCTCAATTGGAAGCCATCCTTGCCCATCTCCCTCAAGTTTCCCAGATGGGCCTGGTAAGACTTGAAGTTTGAGTATTAACAGCCTCAGTAATAATGATTGCTAGACCCTAGAGCCTATAGCTCATCACTAACATCTTTGACGAAGATAGTCAACAGTGAAGGTTTAAGGGTGATGAGTGACAATCTGTTCAATAATGGAAATATTTATCTCACAGCCTTAGGGAGACTGGCGAAGGGACATAAGGCAGAACTCATGAGAAGCCATGTTGGTAAGAGGAATCTCACAATCAGACTCATTATCAACTGGAAAATCTATGATTGAACCATGGTTATTGTGACTTATTTACTTCAAAGAGACTGGTCCTTGATCAACAAAGGAAACGGGTGAAGGAAGAAGTCTGAGGAGCCTTTAGATAACTCAACGGTGCTGTCAACGGCCAATTGGAAGGTCGCGACATGATCTTCATCTTTTTTCTTGATGACTACAGTATTGTCATCCTCCATCTTCTTAATTACCGTGGCATGATTTTCCTCCAACTTCTTTAGCTCTGCGATATGACCCTTGACATCATTAAGAGCCTTGGTCTCCAACTCCTCGTATTTCTTCTTAAGAAGCTCAAGTTTTCTGTTTCCAAACTCCGCGGCCTTGGCAGCTTCCACAGTCTGATCTTGGGAAGCATTGAAAGCCTCCGCGGCTTGCTTAAAATTTTTCTCAACTTCCTCCTTAGCTTTGATAGTGGCTTCAAGGTTCATCTGAGCCGCCTGGAGTGCCGCGGAAGAAGATTTCTTTCCAGCTTTGAAAGATTCAGTTTTTTCCTTGGCCAAACCAACATTATGAACGCTGTCTGTGGCCTCCTTAAGCCGATATAGACCCTCATACTTGAGTTTCTGGGTAGCCACAACTTCTGCACCCTGTAAATATATAGAGAGTTAGCAAATAAAGCAGAACTACATAGAATATTAGAAAGCTGTAATTACTGACCCTCAAAAGCCCATGGAGGGCATAAGACTCCACGTTCTTATGGTCCTCATCCACCAATCGATCTAGGTAGGCTCCATCCATCGCCTTCCTTATCCTGTGGACAGTACGAGTAGTTGTGTTCCAAGAAGACTGGGGATTTGGCCTGCGCAGTTGTGGCCGCGGACTGCTTTGTGGAGGAGGCAAATTTGCATTGACAACAATTATTGATGGAGGGGGAGGAGAATTTCTCTCATTGACAGGAGAAGTGCCGCGGCCACCTTGGTCAGAGAGAGATGATATGAGACTTGTCGCAGCCAAGTGAGCTCCAATGACATTGTCAAAGTTTCCTTCAGGCCTTTTATGAGAGGTCTCCTCAACTTGGATTTGGGGTGCGGCAGGAATAGTATGATCCGCAGCCTGATGTTGAGGTACGACAGGAGTAGTTTATTTCACAGCCTAATTTTGGGGCGCGACAGGCTCAACTTGGTCACTAGTAGTGACTTCGGTGGGAGCTTTGGACTTGGTCCTTTTCCTCTTCCTCTGCCTTACAGTGTTATTGAGGACAACCGCATCCTCATACATCTTAGCAAGATGAGCTGCTAACCGAGACCTATCAATCTCCTCACCTGAGAAAAAATACAGCAAGGTCAATATCCAAAGATTGAAAACAAGTTCTGCGAAATCAAAAAGTAAAACTAGTAATACCTTCAACACCCATCTCTTGGGGAATAGATTTATTGGGGAAGTATCCCACTTCAAAGATGGAGGCAGAGGTTACAAGTGTGCTGAAATTCTTCTTCTCAGCAGGTGCCGCCACGGTCTTACCAACTCTCTTCTCTTGTCGCTTACTCAGCTGCAAATTGTCAAGAACTGCAGAAAAATACAAGTGTTAGTACAAAAGCAAAGTGTGGAGAATAATATGCAACTATAAAGAGGGGATGCGACTATAATTAAAAAAGTACCAAATTTTGAGGGACACCCCCATTGTCGCGGTATCCTAAAGGTGCTTTCCCTCCCAGTCTCTTTAGAGTGGATCTCCTACCCTTTTCCAGAAATGTAAAAATATTTTCCTTTTCAGTTTGTTAAACTGGTAGGCCTCCCAGAGTAAAGGGTCTCATCTCTACCACGGACTGAAAAGTAATAGTACCCCATAAATTTTACAGAGTTTTACTTTGGGCGGTAGAAGTGGAAAAACTCCGCAAGAGTAGTGTCTCTCTTGAATTGATTCTCCCATAGTACAACAACTGCAAGAATGTCCCTCCAGCCATTGGATCTAATTGGGCTGGGGCTAACCTCATTGTTTGGAAAATTCTCCTAATGGGAATAGGGACAGGCAATCGCAACCCATAAATGAAGGCATGCAAGGGGAAGAAGACCCCATCGTCAACAAGTGTCGTGCATGGCCTTTGTTCCACGACAGGTGTTGAGTACATCAAACCCTCAGGGAACTCGAAGGCCTCAGCTACCTGATTAACCCATTCTTGGGTCATAGCGCTGCGGATACTAAGTGCAGCAAGAGGCCTCTCAGCCCTCCCAGATATTCCAGCAGGTTCATCCCTAACATTAGACTCCGCGACATTCTCATCTATATCCATCTGATGATTGCTAGAATTGGCCTCTTCCTCCATGGCTGTGGAGTCTGGGTTTGAATCTGAATCTAGTTCCACACAGTTGGGGAAATCTTTTATTTGGCAAGGTCCAATTGATTTTAAAGGTCGCATAGAAGAAAGTTTGGGAGGAGAGGCTCCAAAGTGTTTGTTACAAAAGCCTCTCAGAAATTTGTCTGGGTCAAAGTTTATATGGTTGCAGCAGTACCTGAAAGGAAGAGAGTCCACAGTTAGGCACCACAGCCAATATGGTCCTAAGGCCTCTTATAGGCCGCGATAAGTATAATGATATATCATGAAGAGGATAAATAAGAAATGTCAGGCAAAAATATCCAAGTATACCAAGTGTTAGGTTCTAAAGCCCTAGAAGTTGATTATCGTCGTGCTATATTATTTTGGGGGAAGGATGTAGTCTTGTCGCAGGCCGTAGTCATTAAACTATGGGCTAAAATTCTGCGAATTCTAATCTGAGCCTAAAGGAATCTTATTTAGTACATGCCTCAGCATTATGTTTAGAGCCTGCTGCAGCAACATTCTTTATGCTGCAGATATTTCTTAATCAAATCAATATTTGAAGGTTGCATTGATTCAGGACAACCTTAATTTTACTAAAGGGACATATCTTATCATTCCGTGGCCATATATGATCAGAGGCCCTAGAATGTGAAACCTCTCTCAAGAACATCAGAAACAAAGGCAAAATCCTAAAAGTCTACAATCGTATTCAAGAGCAATTTTGTAACAGTTATTTTGCAATTTGAAGTTATAATGAGTAATCATTCGAGCTAGACTAAAGGAGTGCCCAATTCATGGAGAGATTGACAGGCCGCAAAAAATTCTTGAACTACTCAATATTGGAAGGCTGCAGACATTGAACAAACATAACCTTAAAGTGCTAAGGGATTTTATTATGCCATAGCCATGATTTCCTTATGTCGCGACTATATGCTCAAACAAGTTACTATATAATATTGATAAATTTGAAGATCGAAGACCTAGAATGTGAAGAGTTTGTTCAAGAACAGTTGTACAATTCAATGGTCTATTTTTATTCTATCTCTATGAACTGGGAATTCAAAAATCCTAAGGATCAACAATGGAAGATTAAGAGACTTATAAGTAAGGGTTATTTTAGCAATTCAATTTCAAATCAGTCACAGATTCAGATGAGGGATAAATGCGATTGTAATAATTATTTTGCAACATATGAGTTCGAATAAGACCATCTAACATCTAACAATCAGAAATTAGAAGAAAATAACAAAAAGTTGAACCACATGAAGTTTTTGGTTGAAATTACCTAGAAATGGGTGAAATCCAGTTGCTCCGCTTCAAACCACCTTAACACCACCAGACACTGGCTTGAAAGGTCGCCAGAAAACTCAAGATGAAGTATGAACAAGGATTTGCTTTCGATATGCTCTCAAAGATTTAGGAAACTTAATGAAGTCCACGGCCGGAACAATTTATATAAGAGGGCTCGGGAAGACGAAGCGTCACCTTGGAAGTACCACGACATCTTGAGAAGACTTGACTACTCAGCTGCAGCCCCAATTGCAATCTCTTGGCACTACGACTTCAGGGCTTATTGATAGTACAAATATAGTACCCAATCGCGGCACGGATACAATGGGCAAGTGCCGAAGATTGTTGCCGCGGCCTATAACTTACAGGCTACGGCCTGATCCATATTTGCCTTACTGGCAACTGCCGCAGCCTCACCTACGCAGAGCGTGGCCTAACTTACTACATGGTGCGTCCCCAGTCCTATCATATTAACTGGCCACACCCCCCTTTTTCACCTACCAGCAATACAACAACACCAATAAATAGAGGTTAACACCTTGGGATAGTAGATCCAGATTCATTTTTTCCTACATCAGTGCCAGGCTTTGAGCTGATTACTCTCTCTACGCCACTACGCACAGCTTGGGGTGCTACTGGCCGAAGCGTCACAACCACCATCCTGGAGCCACCAGAATCCTCATAAACATGTATTATCTTCTATTCACATGCATGTACGCCTCTTTAGGCATAACTACTATGTACCAAATAACATATATAATGAGAGGGAGGCACCAAAGTGGACGTAGGCTGATCATTATAGCCAAACCACTCCATATCTTGTCTTTTATCTCTCTTTACTTGCTCTATTTGTATACTATGCACTTTACACTTGATTTGCTATTACGAGAACGACTAGTGGATGATTTCTCGTATTATCGGACATTTCGTTAGAACGAGATGTCCATGCCATTTGAACGACAATCACATGTCGTTTGAACAATTGTTAAAGTCATTTGATCCTTCTAAACTCAAGGGAAAGATCTACAGGACTCTAAAACGAGTTTATCTCTGAAAAATGAAATTAAAATCTTTTAAAAACCTTTTTAACATTTTAAAATCATTTTTAAACAAAATAACATCCTTAAAACATTTTTCGAGTCCTATAAACATTATGCGTTCATACCCAAGAGTATCTTGAAACACACTATGTTATGAAGACGTGAAATATGCACCAATAAACATTACATGATCTATCTTAAAGCTTGGCCACTACGTCTTCAAAACAACACGTCATAGACTATGTGGGTATTATGACAAGTAATTTTTTTTTATCTATGACTCAAATTGGGTTTTATCAGAGATAATGCCAATACATACAAATTGACACTACTTGGGGAAGTTTGTCCTTACAAATCTCCCCCTTTGGCTGTTCTGTGACAAAACTAAAGTAGTGAAATGCCTAAGCCATGCTGTCAAGCCGAAAGACCTAAATCCCATTCTATAAACCCAAAAATAAAATACGGACATGATAGAGTAATCAAATATCGGACCGACAGCATAAACTTGTCTTCTTGTGACTCCAATCTTTGAATAATCACTACACATACAAAATAACAAATACCATGTGAAGTATGGAGGCACAAATGATATAAAATGTTATAATACCAATTTATGATATAAACCATTTGTTATACATGTGAGCAAATCATATGATAACAATTTGTAAAATAATACCAGAAAAATATGATAAACAAATGTGCTCATCAAACAAAACTCCCCCTACATCACATATCATCTCTCCCCCTTTTTGTCTTGAATAGACAACCATATAAAAAGATAAATAACTGAATATCTATCATGTAAAAAAATCAGATGAAGCATAGCTAGATAAACATGGATAGCCTACTAAAAATAATCAAAAGATACCAAATCGTAGCTAGAAAATCGTTACATAAATGAATCAGCAAATCAGGAATGACGTGACTAAACAAATTAATGCAGTATAGGAATCAATCATGAATAAATACT
The DNA here is from genome assembly GCA_949130495.1 of Sambucus nigra. Classification (NCBI taxonomy): domain Eukaryota; kingdom Viridiplantae; phylum Streptophyta; class Magnoliopsida; order Dipsacales; family Adoxaceae; genus Sambucus; species Sambucus nigra. The sequence goes on from OX422220.1 coordinate 194,987,170, forward strand.
ATCAAGTGCATAAAAACAGACCAAATGTACCAAAATAGTGTAATATAATCACATATACAAAGTAGTTACAATAATAAAATTGAAGAATCAAAAGTCAACTGAGGTCGTTCGAACGATAATGCACCGTCGTTTGAACGAGATGAGATCTAATTCGATCTATGCAAGAAACGACCCAAAAAGTGTGTGGTCACATGAAACTTCTATCTAATGAGCCTAAAAATGGCCTAATAAACGACCATACCCTACACTTTTAAAATGTTATTTCTAATGTCGTGCGATCCAGTATTAGAATGACATGGATATGTCATTTGAACGACACCTATAAGTCATTTGAACGACTTCAAAAACATCAGTTTCTAGCTCTAAAAATGTGTAGGATTTGCCGAGTGAAAAAATTTAAAATAAACAACAACTAGAAATACGAAACAGTAGTAAAATAGACTCAAAACATAATAAATAAAACAAGTATGAGTTTCATGATAACATAGTATCAATGTGCTCAAACATGGATACGGAATGAATGGGCATGAACTACAATAAATGAATCACAACTTGAATATATCGAAATGATTAAGAAGCTCTAATTGATAGCTAAATGTCATCAAACTAAGTTTTATCCATATGTGACAATTAATATATTAATCTTAATGAACCAAACGAACAACATGCACACAAATTCAAACAAATAATAACGTCATGACACGATTTTTCAATATTAGGATTCGTGGTGCAAACCCGTTATTATTTTCCATCAAAACACCCTCATATATTCATATTTCCTTTTGCAAGTTCTGTTAAGGTTTCTATTTTTCTCACCTTAGAGAAATCCTATTGGCCCCATTTTTGTTATATGATTCTTTTTATTGCCTTAGTTTTTTCGTGGGCTCTTTTAAACGGTGGCTTTCACGGTGAGATTATTATTCTCTCGCGACCCTTTCCCGTGAACACTCATCATTTATGCAATATAAGTAATATCAATCCTCACGGTAAACGGTTCTTACATGCACACCTCCTCCTAAGTCTTATTACATATAGATGACAATATTGAGAGGATAACGTCACACCAAACTCAAATACGTATGAGAAGTCAAATATTCATATAAACTCGTGCGTGTGTGTGATGTCATATATAAAAAGTCGAATCCAAATGCAAATGAACTTTGAAACAACCCCATTAGTGAATGGTTAAGATCATTCTAAGCATCTATAATTATGACCAAATGTCCTTGCCACATGGATAATGAAATGATGGGGGTCCAAGCACACCAATATGTCATATCAAACATGAAGACTCATGAAATAAAAATAAACCAAAAATATTTGTGTTTTTTTTTCAAAAATATTTTTGACTCAAAAATAAAATCCTTTTGTATTTTCTAAAAAATTTATGAAACCAAAAATCTTACTGTATTTTCAGTAAGACTCAAATAAATGAAAAAAATATGATACAAAGAGATAAACATGTCATAACACTAGCAAAATATATATCATGAAGCAAAGACTAACGTATGACAAACATGGCTAACACAATCATCCTTTAGATTTAGCATGAGAAGTAGCATGTGAAAGCAAACACTACAAGAAAAATGAATATTAGGGACGGTCGTGTCATTTTTTCCCTTATGCTATATCAAAAGGGACGGTTTTAATTACCGTCCATTTTGATAGTAGCAAAAGGGATGGTTTTTAAAAATCATCCTTTATGGTATGCATAAAAAAGGATGGTAATTAAAATCATCCCTTAATGTATATGCAATTTGTTTGCGCTGATTTTTCGCGGGCTAATATAAGGGACGGATTTTTAAACCGTCTCTATTACTATACCAAATGGGACGGATTTTAAAAATCGGTCCCTTTTACTATACCAAAAGAGACAGTTTTAAAATCCATCCCATTTAGTATAAATTGATTTTTTATTTTTTCCAAATGAGTATTTGGGACGGATGTTTTTAACCGTCCCTTTTAATATACCAAAAAAGACGGTTTTAAAATCCGTCCCATTAAGTATAAATTGATTTTTTATTTTACCCAAATGAGTATTTGGGACGGATGTTTTTTACCGTCCCTTTTAATATAGCAAAAAAGACGGTTTTAAATTTCGTCCCTGTTAAGATAGCAAAAGGGCCGGTTAAATCTGACCCTTTTAATGCTTTTCCTAATTTTCCTCCCACTTTTCTTCATTTGTTCCAAATATTGGCCCTAACCTCTACGTACCAATCCCCCGCTCTCTCTGCTCTGCTCTCTCTCTCTCTCTCTCTCTCCACCTATCCCCTTCCGCCTGCGCAGCCGCCCTACCCCCTCTACCTCCGCTGCTCAACCCTGCTCAACCTCTCCCCCTGAGCATCCCTACCACCGTTCCACCCCCTCCACCTCCTCTTGTGCCCCTCCAAGCATGTCATCCCTCCGGCCTCCTCCTATGCTCTCCTCCTCTACTCAAGTGCTGCCTCCGGCCTCCTACGGCACTCAAGCTCCAGTGAATCGTGATGAAGGTAGAGTCTATGTTTAGGTATTTAATTATACATTTTTGTTTACTGTTGATTCTTGAGATTGGGGGATTTTTGAGATTGTTTTTTTACTAGTGTCCATTGTTATGTATTGTTGGCTAGTTTCAATTTTTTTACTGCCAATATTTTTTATTGTCCATTTTTATGTATTGTTGGCTAGTTTATGTATTGTTCATTTTTATGTATTGTCCATTTATATATTGTTGGCTAGTTTCTAATAATATTTTTTTAATTGCAGTCTCTTGATAAATATTGCTAAAAAAAAGCTCGTGTAGAAACTCTCAAAAGTCTCTCCAATTGACAATAAAAAAGTATGTTTGTTTAATTAGTACTTGTAATGACAAATTCATATTTTGTATACTCGTTTTAGAAAAGTTATATGGTTTGGTTTGTTCTATTTTATTACTATTTATGTGTGAATATTTGTTTCTTTAGCCACGAAGTGTAAATATGTGAATATTTTTTTTCTAGTTTATTGTTGCTTTGTACTCCATCCATGTTTAATTAGGAAGTCGTGTTTAACTCTCAAAAGTTTAAACGTAAAAGGCCTTTAAGAAAAAAGACCTAAAATAAAAATAGATAACTAATTTAGAACTTCGTTTGTTGATTTAATCCTATTATATACATGTGTGAAGCCTTTAATTTATTTACTCGAGATATTATAGCAACTACTGAAATATGGCATGACTATTGTACTATGATCTCATATTTTTAAAATGCAAAACATAGTTTTCTCATTGTAAAGCTTTGTATTTTCAACAACATTGAACATATAGAACGAAAGAAAGCTGTCTTAATTCGTCATAGAGAGTATTCAAAATCTCCTAGGGATGAGAAACGAAAGGGAACTTTATCGATTTAGAGAGAGCAATGTTTTGAGTCTATGCATATGGACACTTTTAGAACATTGATATATATATATATATATATGTATAGTTGTTACTCTAATGCAATTGGGTCTCTCTCTCTCTCTATATATACATACACAAATGATATTCAAATGTAATTTTGTTCTTTTCGATTGTTTTGTATTATAACTAATATGAGCAGGCAGATACCTCTTGCCCCCCAAAATGAGACTTCAAGCTGTCCTTTTGCCCTCTTGCATAACCTCAATATTAATAGCGACACCAATGCACACGGTATTCCCAGTGTTGACAATTGGAGTTCTTATTGTCCCCTCTCCCCTGCGCCACCTCCTATCCCCTGTACCCATAATGACATCCCCCTTTCTCTTATTCAGTAGTTAGTTTTTTGATCGTTGGTATCTTGATTTTCATCTCAATCAGGTACAATTTTCATCTTTTAATCATTGGTTTCTTGATTTAATTATTTTGTGTTGAAATGTTTAGGTCTGGCGTTTTTCATTTAGATTTGTTCATTTTCATTTAGACTTGTTAATTTTTCATATTTTTTGTTTTGGTTTTGAATTTTTTTTTGGTTCTACCATTTTTCTATGAGAATTTATTAAGTGTTATATAGGTTGTGTATGCTACTTTGTTGACAAAATGGCTAAGTAGTTTAAGCTTAAATCATTACCTGTTAAAGTTTTAAGTGATAAATATATTCATGTTTTGTTGTTTGAAGTGTAGACGAGTGGTTCAAATTTTGTTATTTAAGTCTTGAATAGTTTATACATAGTTGGCGCACATTTGTTCACAGGTGGCAATTCGGGTTATAGTTGGCGCACATTTGTTCATGGGTGGAAATTCGGGTTAGTTGTGTCATTTTCAGGTTGCGTTGATTTTGATTTGAGTATAAGTTTCGGGTCGGTTGATGCCTAATAATTTATTCTTGTGTATTGTATTATTTTTAGAGTTAGATGATGCCTAATAATTTATTCTTGTGTATTGTATAACTTTTTGGATTGGTTGATGCCTAATAATGTTTCTCAAAGAGTAGTCATAGAACATTCATCTTTATCTTCTTGTTGGGTAAGGCTTTCAGTACTTTTCTGGTCTAATTTGACTTATTTAAATTTAGTTTGTTGGGTTGTATTGGCATGTAAACTATTATTTAATTTTTGAAAAATTAAACTGATTGTTAAATCTGTGTGATCGTGGGCGGAGATAACGGAGGGAGTTCAAAACATAGCGATCACGGGCGATCAACACTGAAATGGTAATATTCCAGTTAGAGTTAGGGTTTGAGTTTTATTTATGATGATTCGATCTGTTGTATTTATCTCGTCCTTATTTATGTGTAGGCGCTTCAAGCTTGTCATCGTTAGCGATGGCGGAACTATATTTGGAGTTCGATTGAGAAGTGAGAGCAGTTTTGAGGGTGTTGGTTACTGACATCAGCCACATCAACACCAGATCTCAGGTATAATAATATATACATCTCACATTCTCTAAGGTTTCTGATCTAACTAGTAATGCTCCAAATTTTAATCTCTCTTACATTTAGTTTCACTCCACAAATATTCCATCCAACTTTGCTCCAACTAACGTGGGTATAGTTGGCGCATTTGTTTCTTGTCACTTCCAGGGGGGGGGGGGGGGGGGGCAGTACATAACTTTTAAACAAAGAATAGTTAGGGTGAACACTAGAAAAAGAAGGCATTATCCAATGGATTGCCACTTTCTAGGTTTAAGGCGTGTCAATTTCTCTGCAATGGTCCACATTAAACTAATTGGTAACCATTTGTTTATTAGCTTAAATCTATTCTTGCTTAGTCCGAGTTGAATAGAAGAGATGTGAAAATGGGAATAAAAATTAGTCATGGTTCGAAAGTTATTCTTGGGTTTGCAATTTGTGACCTCCCATCTTATTCACTTGTCACACGGGACCAATGTGACTCGTAGGAACAGACCGCATAGTCACGGGGCTCCTGGTTTGAGTATATGACATAAATTTGCCGAAAAATAGACTTGAGCATAAAAACATACCATCAAAGGGTGAAAACCTAAAACAACCACAAAATCGTCCGGTAAGAGTCACGAACACCTCGAACGGGATCAATGTGACTCGTAGGAATCGACCGTGTAGTCACGGGGCTCTCGGTTTGAGTGTACGACGTAAATATGTCAAAAATTAGACTTAAGCATAAAAACATGCCATCGAAGGGTGAAAACATAAAACAACCATAAAACGGTCCCGTAAGAGTCACGAACACCTCGTACGGGACCAATGTGACTCGTAAGAACCGACCGGGTAGTCACAGGGATCCCTGTTTGAGTGTACGACGTAAATTTGTAAAAAGTTAGACTTGAGAATAAAAAAGATGCCATCGAATGGTGAAAATGTAAAACAACCACAAAATGGTCCCGTAAGATCATGAACATCTCGCACGGGACCAATGTAAGTCGTAGGAATCGTCCGTGTAGTCACGACGCTCTCGGTTTGAGTGTACGACACAAATTTGCAAAAAGTTAGACTTAAGCACAAAAACATGCCATCGAAGGGTGAAAATGTAAAAAAAGACAAAACGGTCCCGTAAGAGTCACGAACACCTCTCACGGGACCAATGCGAATAATAGGAGCCGACCACATTGTCACGGGGCTCCCGATTTCAGTGTACGACATAAATTTACAAAAAATTAGACTTAAGCATAAAACCATGCCATCGAAGGGTGAAAACGTAAAACAGCCATAAAACGGTTCGGTAAGAGTCACGAACACCTCGCACGGGACCAATGTGACTCGTAGGAACCGACCGCGTAGTCATGGGGATCCCGGTTGGAGTGTACGACGTAAATTTGTAAAAAAATTAGACTTGAGCATAAAAACATGCCATCGAACGGTGAAAATATAAAATAAGCACAAAACGGTCCCGTAAGAGTCACGAACACCTCACACGGGACCAATGTGACTCGTAGGAACCGATCGCGTAGTAACGGGGATCCTGGTTTGAGTGTACGATGCAAATTTGCAAAAAAATAGACTTGACCATAAAAACATGACATCAAAGGGTGAAAACCTAAAACAACCACTAAACGGTATTGTAAGAGTCATGAACACCTCGCACGGGATCAATGTGACTCGTAAGAACCGATCGCGTAGCCACGGGGATCCTGGTTTGAGTGCACGACGTAAATTTGCAAAATGTCAGACTTAAGCATAAAAACATGCCATCGAAGGGTAAAAACATAAAATAAATGTAAAATGGTTCCGTAAGATTCACGAACACCTCGCACGGGACCAATACGACTCATAGAAATCGGTCGCGTAGTCACAGTGCTCCCGGTTTGAGCGTACGGTGTAAATTTGCAAAAAATTAGGCTTAAGCATTAAAACATGCCATCGAAGGATGAAAACATAAAACAACCACAAAATGGTCCTGTAAGAGGCACGAGCACTTCGTATGGGACCAATGTAACTCGTACGAACTGACGACGTAATCACCAGACTCCCTGCTTGAGTATACGACGAGAATTAGCAAAATTTAAGACTTAGGCCTAAAATATGGCGTCAAGGGGTAAAAACATAAAACAGTTACAAAAGAGTACCGTAAGAGGCATGGGCACCTCGCAGGGATCAATGTAACTTGTACGAACCGACTGCGTAGTCACCAGACTCCCCATTTGAGTATACGACGAGAATTTGTAAAAAATTAAACTTGGGACAAAAAACTTGGCGTCAAGGAGTGAAAGCATAAAACAGCCACAAAATGGTCCCGTAAGAGGCACGAGCTCCTCGCACGGGACCAGTACGAACCTATCGAGTAGTCATCGGGCTCCTAGTTTGAGTATACAGTGAGAATTTGTAAAATTTAGACTTATGGCTAAAAATATGGAGTCAAGGGGTGAAAACGTAAAATAACCCCAAAATGGTCCCGTAAGAGACACGGGCACCTCGCACGGGACCAGTGTAACTCGTAGGGACCGACCGCGTAGTTCTCGGCCTACCGGTTCGAGTATACGACGAGAATTTGGAAAATTTATACTTAGGCTTGAAAACATGACATCAAAGGATGAAAACGTAAACCAATAACCAAACAGTCCAGTTAGAGGCACCATCACCTCGCACGGGACCAATGTAACTCGTACGAATCGATCGCGTAGTCACGGGACTCCCGGTTTGAGTATACAACGAGAATTTGGAAAATTTAGACTTATGGCTAAAAACATGGCGTCAAGGGGTGAAAACGTAAAACAACCCCAAAACGGTCCCGTAAGAGGCACGGGCACCCCACACATGACCAATGTAACTTATAAGAACCGAACGCGTAGTCGCCGGGCTCCCGGTTAGAGTGTACGACGTAAATTTGTAAAAAATTAGACTTGGGCAAAAAAACTTGGTGTCAAGGGGTGAAAGCGTAAAACAACCACAAAATGGTCCCGTAAGAGGCACGAGCACCTCGCACGGGACCGATGTAACTCGTATGAACCTATCGAGTACTCACCGGGCTCCCAGTTTGAGTATATGGCGAGAATTTGCAAAATTTAGACTTATGGCTAAAAACATGGTGTCAAGGGGTGAAAATATAAAACAATCCCAAAATGGTCCCGTAAGAGGCCCGAGAACCTCGCACGGGATCAATGTAACTCATAGGGACCGACCGCATCATCCCCGACCTCCCGATTTGAGTATACGATGAGAATTTGGAAACTTTAGACTTAGGCTTGAAAACTTGACGTCAAAGGATGAAAACGTAAACCTATAACCAAACGGTCCAGTTAGAGGCACCATCACCTCGCACGGGACCAATGTAACTCGTACGAACCGTCCGCATAGTCACGGGACTCCTTGTTTGAGTATACGATGAGAATTTGGAAATTTAGACTTAGACTTGAGAACATGACATCAAAGGGTGAAAACGTAAAATAACAACAAAACGGTCCCATTAGAGGAACCATCTCCTCGCACGAAACCAATGTAACTCATAGGGACTGATCGCGTAGTCCCTGTCCTGTCGGTTCGAGTATACGACGAGAATTTGGAAAATTTAGACTTAGGCTTGAAAACATGACGTCAAAGGGTGAAAACGTAAAATAGCCACAAAACGGTTCAATGAGAGTCACGATCACCTCGTACGGGACCAATGTAACTTGTAGGGATCGACCGCGTAGTCCCCGGCCTCCCAGTTTGAGTATACGAGGAAAATTTGTCAAATTTAGACTTAGGCTTAAAAACATGGCGTCAAAGGGTGTAAACCTAAAACCACCACAAAATGGTCTCGTGAGAGGCACGAGCACCTCCTACAGGACCAATGTAACTCGTACGAACCTACAGCATAGTCCTTGGACTCTCGGTTTGAGTATACGACGAGAATTTGGAAAATTTAGACTTAGGCTTGAAAATATGACGTCAAAAGGTGAAAACGTAAAATAACAATAAAATAGTCCCGTTAGAGGCACCATCACCTCGCACGGGATCAATGTAGCTTGTACGAATTGACCACGTAATCATGAGACTGTAGATTTGAGTACACGATGAGAATTTGTAAAAATTTAGACTTAGGCTTAAAAATATGGCGTCAACGGGTGAAAATGTTGAACAACCATAAAACGGTTCAGTGAGAGGCACAATCACCTCGTACGGGACCAATGTAATTCATAGGGACCGATCGCGTAGTCCCCGACCTCCCGGTTTGAGTATACGACCAAAATTTGTCAAATTTAGACTTAGGTTTAAAAACATGACGTCAAAGGGTGAAAACCTAAAACCACCACAAAATGGTCCCGTGAGAGGCATGGGCACCTCCTACGGGACCAATGTAACTCATACAAACCTACCGCATAGTCCTCGGACTCTCGGTTTGAGTATACGACGAGAATTTGTAAAATTTAGACTTAGGCTTGAAAATATGACGTCAAAGGGTAAAAACATAAAACAGTCACAAAACGGTCCAGTGAGAGACTCTAGCACCTCGCACGGGACTAATGTAACTTGTACGAACCGACCGCGTAGTCAAGGTACTCCCGGTTTGAGTATACGACGAGAGTTTGAAACATTTAGACTTTTAGGTTTAAACATTATTTTATTACTGATATCTTTTTTCTTTTGTTTCTTATATTTTTTTGCAGGATAACATTTTAGGGTTATATTTTATTCGCGTGGAACACATGAACAAAGCAATGGTTTGCGACATGTAGACGGTTTATTTATTATTATTGTTGATATGCGAGATTGTTGTTTTATTTTTTTTACTGGTCGTGCGGGGTTTTGTGTTGATTAAACAGGTTAGTTTTCATGTATAAACAAAGGAGACTCTGTCGAAAATTGTAAAGAATTGTTGATGTGGGATATTTTTCAAATTTTTTTTGGCCGTACGGGCTTTTGTGTTGATTAAACAGGTTGGTCTTCAGTATAAACAAAGGAGACTTTGTCGAATTTTTTTAAAAGTTGTAAAGAATCATTTATATGAGAGATTCTTATAGCCGTGCGGGCTTTTGTATTGATTAAACAGGTTGGTTTTCATGTATAAACAAAGGAGACTTTGTCAAATTTTTTAAAAATTTGTAAAAGGTTGTTGATATGATTAACTAATATATTTTTGATATTTTATTTTTCTATAATCTTATTTTGATAAAATGATTATTTATTGATTGCAGGTTGTGCACAAGAAGTTGAAGAGACATGATTTTGAGTGTGTCTACTATATGTGACACTAAGAGAAGTTCTTGAAGCGTGACAACCATATTTATCTTCTTAATTTAGGGATGATATTTTTTTGACAATTATATATCTTATTAATTAGTATGATTTTGTACTCATTTAAATATTTCGACTTGAATGTAGTTTAATGGAAGAAATTGTTATTGGATACGTGCTTCAATAAATGTGGTTGATATATTGCGTTTATGATCAGATGATTTGATTTATAATGCAAATTAGATGTCAATTATTATTGCAACATAAAACATATAATAATATAACTATTTATGATAATTTTTTATTTATCAATTGGGATGGTTATAAACCGTCCTTAATACTAATTTGTATTAATTGAGAATACCTTTTGGGACGATTTTTACCATCCCTAATACCCATTTTTACTTATTTGAAATTACCTTTTGGGATGGTTTTTACTGTCCTAATTGGGTTGCCAGAATCTCAGTAGTATTAGGGACGGTTTATCCGTCCCTAATACTTTTGGCGGGAGCGGGAATTTTTTCGCGGGAATACATTTGGGACGGAAAAATTCGTCCCTAATGCCAAATGCAGAGTGTCCATGAATTAATATTTAGGACGGTAAAATCTGTCCCTAAAATATTTAGGACGCCTAGTATAAGGGACAAATTTTTGCCGTTGCAAAAATCGTCCCTAATACTCTTTTGGGACGATTTTTGTACTTTGAGGGACGGTTTTTTACCCTCCCTAATACTCATTTTTCTTGTAGTGAAACGAGAGTCATGAAGTTTAATTCCTAAAGCCACTAAATTCGATTTCTTAACCCAAGTAGGTGTATAACGACGTATGGGGGCTTTGGGAATCTAAACGACTTTATTCTTAAACTTCCTAGGAGCATTTTAAGGTAATAACAATATCGTCTAAGGATACCCTTCCTACCCCAATAAGTGCAAGTGAAAAAACGACGAGGAATGTAACCTAAATGTGGACCTCTCCTAATGTTCCTAATTGAATCTCTCATGCGATTGGTACTGGCTTTGGGAATGGGTGAAATACGATCATCGAAGCCTATACAACACTTATCATCTTGATTTGGACAGTGCCTAAAATCCTATCCAACTTTTTCGACCTTGCCTCCAAATCAAACTTCACCTTACTTGAGACTCTCAATCTCCCCTCAAGCTCACTAATCCTAGACCCAAGCAAATGCTTGGACTTATCAAACTCTAGAATCTCTTTCTTCAAAGCCTTCATCAAACCGCGAAGACTATCTCTCTCACCCTCAATGTATTCTAGTTTCTCCTAAAGAGTCTTCCCTCGTTCCCTAAGATCCTCAATCAATGCATCATTATTTTCTATGGCACACTCTTTCAACTTAGCTTGTAATTTCAAGTTTGCCATTTTCACCTTTACTGTTTCCTCTTACAAATCATTAAAGGAAACTTGCAACTCTCTCACATCTATCTCTTCTCCTGACTAGATTCACCCTCACTCACTTGGGATTTACACAAAACGGCCTTGAACGTGTCATTAACATAAGTATCTTCATGAGAAGATTTATCTTCGTCGCTCGCATAACATGCCATAAACGTTACAAGTTTTCGCTCAATGGGGGAACTCTCCCCCTCTTTTGGTTCACTGTAACTTAAGGTGACATTATATGCTATCAGTTTCTTGTCCTCTTTCTTAAGTCTAGTGGGGCACTCCGCTACCTTATGGCTATAACCCTCATAACCAAAACACCTACTTGACTCATCCCTCTTATCATTCTCACTTCGATTCTTGGGGAGATGATTCTCCTTATTTTTCTTGAATTTCTCAAGTCTTTTGGCATATTTCGATTGCTTTTGGAACTTAAGAAACTTGTTGAACTTCTTTGCCAATAAAGCTACATCTTTAAAAGCAGTGACAGAATCATCATTCGCAATTTTAGTCTCCTCCTTCCGAGCTTCTAAAGCAAGCCCTTTTCTTTCTTTGGCACTTTCTTGGAGGTAAATATGTCAAGTTCATAGGTTTGTAATTCACCTATAATCTCTTCTAGTTTCATTAATTCAAGCATACCAAAGGATTTAAAATGATCACTTTTTGATCAAATGTACTAGGCAACGACCTTAAGATTTTCTTTATGACTTGGTTGTTGGGTGTTTTTTCTCCCAAGTTAGTGTAAAACTCATCAAATGTCTCACTATCTAAAATTTTAATTGTCTCAAATTGGGTAGTGAGGTTTTGAAGTTTAGATGCCCTAACTGTGATAGTTCCCTCGTGAGTGAGTGCAAAAACATCCCAGGCCTCTTTCGACATCTCACACATCATAATACATTTATATTCTTCCAAGGTAACGAATGAGGAAATAACATTTAAACCTTTAGAGTTATAAAGTGCAAGTTTATGTTCGGCTTCGGTCCATGACTGAACGGGTTTCAAACTAGTGGCCTCTCTATCTCTCATGACCGGTGATGACCACCTTTTTCTGCCGCTATCCAAACACGCTCATCAATAGCTTTAAGTGCACTTTAAGTGCACTTTTTATTCGCATTTTTCAATAAGCTTTAAGAGATTTAAGCGCATCAAAATTTTCGAAATTCATACCTACAAGCACACGGGATCACTCACACAAAAAATGTTTTCTAGCTTTGTTACCAATTTGTAGCCCCCTTTTTCTCATGCGTGCTTTAGGTGAAAATAATTTTTCCCCAAACAAAATTTTTCCAATTTTAATTTGCACCAATTTTGTGAACCAATTTAAGTTTACCTAAATTTAGCTTGTTAGTCCTAAACATGTATCTAGGTGAGATTAAACAAGTAAAATAAATTAAGTCCACAAAACACACAATGCCGATGTACAAGGAAATCACAAAGAGAAAAAACCTCTGAAGGCTTAAGCCAGACAATCACTATGATACGGTTTTACAAAGTATAGACAATAGACTTACTCAACGACTCGATACCCCACAAGTCTTGATGCCCTTCTATGCTTCAACCGCTCCTCCACAGTGCAACGAAAAATTCTTCCACGCCAGGTCCATAATACGCGAGTCCACATGTGCCTCAGTATCCATCGAGACAGCTTTGGAAACCGTCTACGATTTGGAACAAAGACTCTTTCACTTCTTCATCGCAAAACTCAACGAAACAAATGTTCAACATAGATGAACAAACTCCAGATGGTGCTAAACCAAGATCTCTATAGCATATGTATATAAAAGATCGTATCCTGAAACACAAAGGATATTTTTATCTTTGAAAAACTTTGTAAACAAGTGCAAAACAATGAAACTGTTCTGTTCTGTAACTTTGGTTCCGCTTCCTCCGAAATTCTGAGACGAAATTGCATTAAATAAAAAACATTAAGTTGGCGCATGATTGGAATGAGATGTGGATGTCATTCGAATGATATAACTATATCGTTAGAATGATATGTCCATATCGTTCGAATGACAGTCACATGTCTTTTGAACGACTGTTAAAGTCGTTTGATCCTTCTAAACTCAAGGGAAATATCTACAGGACTCTAAAATGAGTTTATCTCAGAAAAACGAAGTTAAAACCTTTAAATAACATTTTTAACATTTTAAAATCATTTTTAAACAAAATAAGATCCTTAAAACATTTTTTGAGTCCCATAAACATTATGTTTTCATACCATAGAGTATCTAGAAATGCAATATGTTATGAAGACGTGAAACATGAACCAATAAACACGACATGATCTATGCTGAGGCTTGGCTGCTACGTCTTCAAAATAACATGTGATAGACTATGTGGGTATCGTGACAAGTAAAAAATCTATCTATGACTCAAACTGGTTTTTGTCTGGAATAATGACAATACATACAAATTGACATTACTTGGAAATTTGTCCCTACGCTTGTTCTTGACTTGTCGAGGACAAATCATAAATGAAGTTTAACTTTTAAAGTTGGAAAAGTGTGGAAAAGTTTGAACCATGCACTTTTTTGAAGTTGGAACAACTTGGATTAAAAATTAACTTCTCTGAAGTTGGAAAAGTTTAAACCATGATCTTTTCTAAAGTTGGAAAAGTTTGAATTAAAATGTCTCATTAATTTAATAATTTAAGGTGTATTGCACCATACACCGAAAAACAAAACAAAAAGGAAGTATAATGGAGAAAAACATGGAATTTCATTAACTTGAAAGACTGATTACATTAAAATGGAATTTTTAAAAACTAAATTACTGATAATACTTGTGCGCAGATGGTCTGCGTTCAAGGATTCTTTAATTCTTCCCCTTCCATATTCTCCAATCGATAAGTTCTTGGTTATATAATCGTCGAGATACGGTATGGATCATGCCAATTTGGCTCTATTTCGTTGCTCTTCTGGATTACTTTCTTGAGCACTAAATCTCCTTGATTCAGGTTGCTCGGCTTGACCCTTCAATTATAAAACCTTGCAGTCCTTTGTTGATAAGCAGCCATCCGAATAGAGACATCTTCTCGGCCAGATATAGTCGCCTCTTAAGGTTACTCTTGTGTGAATTAAAGTTCAATACCCTGTGAGTCGACAAACCTATTTCAACTAGTACTACTGTCTTAGTGATAAAAGCTAGCATGTATGGGGTTTTCCCCATTGCTGTTCTGGGAGTGGTCCTGTATGACTAAGGACACCGTGGAGTTTATTAATCCAGTTGCCTTTAGCCTCATTCAACATTTCCTTCAATGCATCTAAAAAGGTTGTGTTGGTGATTTCCGTCTGGCCATTGCATTGTTGTTACCCAGGTGCTAAATAAAGTTTATGGATGCCTGACCTAATTTAATACTCTCCAAATTCTTCATTATCAAATTGAGTGCCATGGTTGGTGATGATGGCATAAGGCATGACATACCTGTAAATAATCTTCTTCCATATGAACTAGAAAAACCTCTGATAGGGTATATCAATCAAATGCTCAGCCTCTACCCATTTGGTGAAGTAATTAATTGCTACATCTAGATATTTAAACCTTCCCTTGGTGGTCGACAATGGTCCCAGATAGTGAAAGTCCATAGAAAAGTTATAGGTGTTAGAGTTTCTCCGTGTCTTCTATAGATGGTGGCAAATTTTGGCACTTATCGTACTTCTTCGTAAAAGTAACATGGTCTGCTTTTATCACCGACAAGTAGTAACCTTGCAATGCTATCTGTTGTCTTAAAGACATTCCAACTGTGTGAGATCCACATGAGCCTTCATGCACCTCTTTTATCAGATCATTTACTTCATTTGCATGAACACAATGAAGTAGGTAAATAGTGTATCCTCGCATATATAGGATACCTTTTTCTAACATATAACTGTCTGCTTTGTACCTCATCTTCTTAGATTTTTTCTAGTCATACGACAATAACACCTCCTGTGAACTTTGTCGGCCTCTGTCCCTATTAGCCCTAGGGAGGCTGTCCTTGTCTTTGGCCTTGCTGATCCTGATATCCACGGCCCTGCTGGCCTCTAGTCTGGTTTTCTTAGTCTTGATGGACCTGCCTGTAATTACCATTACCTAGCCTAAATCTCTTAGCTAAGTCCCCCTTCTAGGAATCTCGCTCATACTGCCTACCCTGCTACTATGGTACCCCACTGGCATCATTGCCCTCGATCTTGCCTTGCTGACTAGACTCTCCGGACCTCTTCGTTCCCTTATAAGGGAAGTGATAGTCTTGACAGTGTAAAAGTACGGTATTAACGACATCAACGTAAGTCCTTAATGCCGGATTCCTTAATAAATGTGAGTGAATCCTCCAAATGAGTCCATTAGTAAACTTAAGGACCATTTTCTCCTCGGTGTTCACCTCGTTTGGCATAAATTTTTCCAGGTGCGTGAACTTTTCGTCCAGTCTGACCCTCTTATGAAATATCTAGAAACCTCCTCCTCATCTCCATCTAAATTATTGACGGGAAGAACTTACGGTCAAACCATATGAAAAACTCATGGATTGTCATAGTGTCCCTCTCCTCAGAAGGGGTGAAAGACTCCCACCTTTGTAAAGCTACTGTCATAAGTTTAAATTTAGCTAAAATCTGCTTTTGAGTGTCACTGCAATCAACCATATGTAGATGTCGCTGGATGTCTTTCTTCCATTGGATGGTAGCAATAACATCCGTGCTTCGTTGTAACTCTGACGGATGACCCTTTTAGAAGGCCTCTCTGACTCTTTCCCAAATTTATGGCCCTGGGTGAGCCTGAACTAGTGCCATTAGCTGTTGTGTCTGTGCTTGGGAATTTTTTTGTACTAAGGCAGTCATCGTGACATTAACCGCCTGTGCGACAATGGTGGTAACCTATGATGTGGTCATCGTCCCTTGAGTGGCATGCGACTTCGGCTGAGCCTCTTCTCCTGTGGCCCTCCTCACAGCTCGAGCTAGTCATCCTCTCCTATTGCTTGGCATCTGAAACTAAACCAAATTTTTATGAGATTCAATTCAATTATATACAATAGCAGAAGAACATAAAAGCGCAATATGAATTAACATTCATAAGCTAAGGGCTCTACATCAAAGAAAATGCAACGCTTAAAATGTAGCAAGTCCGCACAGATCCTAAAAACATTAGAACATGATGATCTAATACCATCTATGACACCCCGCCTATTCTAATACACGTTGATCAGGACTTTATTAAATTAAATGGGAGTCATATCTGATTTCATTCTTAGCATAACTGTTGAAAACCAATTAATTAACCAATAACCTATTAAGTCTTGTGCCAAATTTTAAATCTTATTAACATGATTACATAAAACCATTCAATAGTTTAAATACAACCATTCACAGTGACTAAAACGTAAGAATATTAATATCATAAACAATAAGCTGAATAAACCATCGACATCCCGAATACAATAGTCCAAATGTTAAAAGAAATACGGTAAACAAAGTCAAATAATAAAATTGTCTAACTGCGGGCGATGCCCATGAGAAATACCAAAATAAAATCCTAACTAGATAGAATGGAAGAAGGCGTCTAATCAAATCCTACATGCATCCACAGCTACTGCAACATTATCTGATTGGAATGGAAAGCTATCCCTGGCGACCTTGTGGCTGAGCACCTAAAAGGTTTTGAAAATATTTCTGACACAGGTTATTGTCCAAAACATTTGAAAAATAGTTGCAAGTATTTAAATGAAATAATAAATAAAGCAGCAAGAATTATCCATGTTCACCTGGTGTCGCATTCACATGAGATTATCCTTTCCCCTCATCTACAGATGGAACCTAATGTGTGTATTTTAATTTACCTAGTTATGCCACCCCTCGTAACTAGTCTAACCATACCAAAACTACTTCAATTTTCTAACATGTAGAGCATCCGTACTGCCCATACGATACCCTATACTTTATACTTCGTAATCAACCCATATGCTACAACTTAGGTTTTTTTAATTATATTTGTCTCAAAACATAGGCAACGTAACCATACACTAGTTATGCCTTGATGTTTACATAATAAGCACATATACATATATCACTCTTATACGCATTGACATAGCATCCCCGATCTGGACCTCCAAGATGCATCCCTAATATGCTATTAGGCACCAAGTACGTCACATACCACCTTCTCAGAATATCACCACCACTCCCAAATCGTAAACACATAACGGAGGCGATCATAAACATACATCAATGGGTCATAACCATACCACATTACCCAAGTCAGACTCAAAACCAACACCCATCCTCACATACACAAAGTTGTTATGCAACAGTACTATGACCTGGGAAAACGACCCAACACCTGCTGGCCAATGCCAGGGTGGACCACTCACTACGCGTAACCTCTAACAATAGCATAATAGAGTAAGTATGTTACCATCAAGTCATTTACACATAGACATGTATATAATGGTCACATTCGATACATACATATATATAAAAATTAAGAACATGCATAATAGATCTCGTAGCACTAACCTACCAAATCCCAAAGGGTATCTCGACTTCTTGATCTTAGCTAAGTATTTACTTACTTATTGTTTAACTCTCTAACTTTATAATTGTGGCCAACATGATACTCTATCCAAGCACTAGCCTAATCATTCCCGAACTTTTAACCTAGTTTCCCGATTTCTACCCACGAACGTTCACTCGCTTATTTACATATTTCTTACACGAAATCCATCCCCGGTCATCCTATGACACTTCCTAACCTTCCTTATGAATTATCAGAAGTCTAAATCCATCCACGGATCCAAGACTCCATGTCCTATCCTCAAACGGTCTAAGAAAACAACACAAGGAAGAGAAGGCCAACCAACATAATTGAACTGATTCACTGGATGGATTGAACCATTTCGCTGGCTGCTAGAACGAACTTTTGATGAGACTTCTCCTTCTCCCTTCATCCATCGTGGTTATAACCTTTACCAACAACCCATATATGAATTCTAATCCATCAACAAACATAACCTAACAATTTCCTACGTAAAAACTATCCCGAACAATATCTAATTTATTCAATCAACGAATTTAAATCAAGATTCGTGCAATAGTTTCAAAATCCAATATTTTCTTCTTAAATCATTCAAGAACCTATCTTTCTTATTCAAATTACATTAGATTTATCATACTATTATCGTTAGATTCATTTCCTAATAGTTACTTTATTTAAAACCCAAATTTATAAAGTTTTTCCAACCTAAAATTTGTATTTTTCTACACCAAATTGCATTAACAATTGAAACCACATATGAATATTAAATCAATTTATATACTTTATTTAAGAGTGATGTATTTTTGGAATTTCTCCTCTTGAATTCCTCTATTGGCGATGATCTTCAACCCGAAAACACTAGCTCTTCACCGCAGATCCTCTTTTCTACTTGTCTTCTCCTTTTTCTCTTCAATTTTCTCCTTCTCGCAAAACCCTAAGCTCTTGGATGATTGATATCAACCTCTCTCTATACACCTTGATTATATATAAACCTAAAACACCCAAATCCCAAAATAGGGTCAACCTTCTTAAGTAAAATGAACCGTATACCCTTCTACGGCTCCCGTTTAGTCTAAAAAGCCCCCGGAACCCTACCAAGTCTGGAGTATCTTGACCCATTTCGATCCATCATCACACTTAAAATTATCATTCGAGTTATGTAACATTAAATTCCATCTCATGCATGACATGTCACAACTCTATCCGTGTAACCCGAATAAGATACCGATAAACCCGTCGCTTACGACGTGACATAATTTAACACATTTTCATTTACTTATCACACAAGTATATATAGATATACATAAATATTAATCCTTTTATTCGCTAATTAATATTTATTTAAGTCATTTTATTTCCCGGTTCAATTACAATTACGTGCACACTTGTAATTTAAAATGCTCTAAAAATATGGGGTGTAATACCCCACCCTAGAAAAATAAGTATTTAATGATAATTGAAGTATTTTATATAAAAAAATTTGAGGAATAAATATATACGAAAGGTACGCCAAATGACATGAAAAGTGATGCATTACGAAGAGTGATTAAGGAGAAAAATCCCCATGTAGGATGGACGCATATTTAAGTTCTAATAGTCCTAGTAAGTATGTTGGTTAAGTTTGATGCAAAAATGCCAACGAATGATTGTGACACGGTCATGGTTAATATAACTCGAATTTTGTCCGCACGCGCTACGCAAGACACTAACTCGCGGGATTTTTGTAGGAGAGTTGGAGAGGGATAAAAATAGTAAGACTACATATTTGGAGCCCTAAAAATATAAGGAAAAATGCCATGTTGAGGAAAAGTAAAAAAAAAAGTTAATCTAACACTTTTTGACAGTACGTGAGACTGCAAAAACCTAACTCTGTGCAAATTGTTTAGGACTATTGGAAGGTCAAAAAAATAAAATGACCATATATATGAGACCCTAAAAATAAATTTAAAAATACCATGGGGTCAAAAGTTAAAAAATAAATAAAAAAATTACTTTTTGTTAAAATATGAAAGTGTTCAGAAAAATCTGAAAATCAATTAAAAAGTGTGAAATCTAATTCTGAGCAACTTTTCCTTCTTTGACATCTCCCAAAATAATAATCTATTCCCGTTTTATACAAATTTTCTGTCTAAAATGTAGTAAAATTATTTTAGGTACTGTCTCAATTGTAGCCCTCGATTTTGAATATGTGTCAACCCTTGGAGATCCCTGACTTTGACCATTTTGAGTTTTGATTCTTAAGATTAGTTGGTGGGTTCCGATATATAAACATAAAGAGGAAGGGGGGGGACCCATCTGATTTGTTAACCTCTCTCTCTCACTCTCTCAAGCTCCCAAGACATCTATGGGGGAAAAGTCTTCCTCTGTAGATTGTTTTCACCCAAATCTACCACTCCCATGCTCATTTTCCACCATTAAAGACCACAAATAAGATCCCAAACACTTGTAGAAACCTTAGGACAACTTGTTAGGTGAAGAAGATGATGTTCTTGGTATGTTTGATGTGTGTTTGAAGGGGGTATTCTTGATGATAAGATGGATTTCGTGGAGAATAAGGAGAGCTTCAATAGAGCAAGCTTGGGAAGAGCTTTTGATAACCCCTTGAGGACACCTTTAGAGGTGTGGGTTAGTCCTCCTACACTACCATTTCCACCACTATTTTGGATAATTTAGAGGTGTGAATACAAACCTTGGTTAGGTTTAAAGATGTGTATATTTTCAGCTAGTTTATTTACATATATTAGGCTTAATATATTTAGAATATATGTTAGTTTGCATCCATGGATTGATTAGTTGAAATCTCATCATTTTATGTGTAAATGGGTTTTGAAAATGAATAAATTTTAGAATATACATCTTTAACATTTTATGAAATAAAATGTGTTAGAATGATGTTTTGTGATTTTTTGCAAAGAAACGCATTAGGCTTGTTTAACCCATTTCATGAGATTAAGATGTGATTTTCTTCTTTAATAGTGAAGATAAATGCAAAAAGGAAACTTTCACTTTAATGGGTTATTTAAAGTGGGTAAAAATCATATAGAAAGTAACTTGGGTTTAATGTGTAAATATGTGAAAAGGAAGGATTTTTCATAAGTTGTGGGTTAAAAATTAATAAATAGAAGTTACAGGTTTTAAATGTGTAAATAGTTGAAAAGTGGGTGTTAAGATGCAAAATTCCATAAATAAAGTGTGTATCTAAAATGTCTAGAAAATGGGACTTTAATATGTAAAAAGGTGTTATTTTAGATATTAAAGGTGTTAAAGTAGCAATTAAGAATGTTGGGTTAATTATGTCATTGAACAAGTACTAAAAATTGCTAAAAGAGTTTTAAATGTTAAGTTGGAAACTTAACCATTTTTGGAAAATAACACCTGTTAAAGGACTAAATTGCATGTTTTGGCAATAAAAGAGTAAATTGGTAAGTTTACTTGAAATGAAAAATTTTTATGATGTAAAAATGTTAATGAATAGTGTTACACTAATGTGGGTGGAAATGAATTAAGTTCCTAAGCGTGAATGATTTTTGGTATAAAATCAACACGTGTGTGTGAATAAAGGACTTAAAGGAGAAATAAATTGATTTCCAAGTGTTAATAGAAGAACGAATGGTTAAGTCCCGACTTTTGTCTTTGGCCCGTAAATGTGTATTAATGTGAACATTGGAATAATGTTGAACACATTGAAAGATAAAATAACACTCGGATCATGCCGTAAAATAATTAAGTGGGGCACGACGTCCATAGTGGTGAAAGACCCCAAACCTACTGCGCATTTAGCATATGGTGACTGAAATCGATGGTGTGGAGCTCGTGAAGTCCAGGGGATATTGGCGAATTCCGAGAAAAGATAATGGAATTTAATTGGAACATGATAAGAAACGGGTTATAAGATGGAAATTACCTAACTTGTGTAAATGTGTAAGGTTCCAATTAAGGTAATATGCACAAGTAATTTGAGAATAATGATTAATGTCTGTAAGAAAAGCGAAATGGTTAAGGAAGGTGACTTAATGGCTAATTAAGCTACCTAATGAGGTTTAAACCCATAATAACACAAGTGTGCACGTTATATAAGGCTTTCAATGTTAACAAATATTTTCCAAACACGATGTGCGCGTTTGTTAAAAGAGAGTATTAAGTAATGATTAAGTAACTCTGGTGTGAGTTAATGAATGTTAAGTAATAAACCTTTTGAAAGTGAATGAAACGGTTTCCCAATAATGGTAAATTTTTTAACTGGGTGAGTTAATGGGAAGAATATGCTAGTTTAGGCATAAAGATACAAAATGATTATTTTGTAAAGGCAAGGAGAATAAACGGTATCAAATAGCAATTTTGGGATAAAATAATTTAATACATTAGGACTTGTATTTCCAAAGGTATATATGTAGATATATGTGTATTTTCACATGCTTGTGGTTGTAGCGTGTGAGTATTCTTTTCGTCGTTCACTTCTATACTGCATTTGTATAATCTTCTACTGAGAATTCGTCTCATTCCCCCTCTTTGTTACAGCAGGTCGTATGCTGTCCCATATTTGAGAGCATTGTACAGGTAAGTATTTAAATTGCATTTACGTTAGTAACTCTGTTTAGTTGGCTTTGGGGGCACTTAACTGGGTCACATAACATAGTTTGATGAAAATGGTAATCGCGTGCTAATAAGTGTAATGTTTAATAATAATAAAACTGGATTAGAAATATTACTTAGGTTGTTTCATTGCACTTCACAATTAATGCTCGAGTCGGATCAGGTTTATACTTTATTAACCCTTCAATCCGGGTCGGGGCATTACACGGGGTGTTACAATATACATCACGTTCATATTCTTATATGGATTTTATATAAGTTTGCCAATTTGGAAAGTACCACGTATGTGGGAAAAAGCTGACTTAAAATGAGGTAAGTTACGAAAAAGTTCATTCATAACAAGTGTGTTAAGATCCCTATAGTTACATGGACAAAAATCTTATGCCCAAGGTCATCCATACCTTATTTCAAATTATTACAAAGAACCTTAGTATAGGTATTCACAACATAATAATTCTCCATAGGTCTTGTCTCTTCAAAGTGAATTTATCTTTAGAGTCGAGAACTTGACATTCATTCGAGGTAAACGACACATTATGATGAGTGTCGCACATTTGGTTAATTCTAATCAAATTATAGTTAAAGCCATACACCAAAAGGTCATTGTCTAACCTAGGAAACCCAATGATTTCAATAGTACCATTTCTATCACGTTAGATATACTCCAATTATAAAAAGTAACCGCATTGGATTTGTCTTCAACATGTTTTAAAAACTACAAGTTATGCTCAATCATATGCCTAGAACACCCACTATCAAAGTACCATTGCGATGAGTTATGTGCAACTAATGTCGCAAGAATAAGAAGATATTTAATATAATTCATTGAGCCCCAAAAGTTTTACCAATGGGATTAGTCTCGTCACTCTTAGTTAAATCATTCACATTATTTTCAACATTTATTAATTTAGAAAAAAATCTATGTTGGAAAAAATGATCATAGAATTTTCAACAAGGGTCTTAAAGTCATGATTTCGATTAGGAAAATCACCACCTTTCAAAATGTGGGATCTTTTGGTCACTTTGGTCTGGTGAAGCTTATAACAAAATTCCTTAAAATGTCCATTCATTTTACAAAATGTGCTCCCGTACATAACACGTGGGACATTTGTCATTAGGATTATTGAAAAATGATCTTCTGAAATTATGGAGGAGACTTTTTAGAAATATGAGTCTCCTGAGAAGGTTTGACGAATGTGGTATTTGAGTTCACGTTTGATTTTTCTTTACAATTTTCAAACCCAATACTAATTTTGTCATTTAAAGATTGGTTGTGTGATAAGAGCATTTTACAAAATTTTTGGGACTGATCTTCCAAATAACCTTTCACACTTTTAGCGGAGAGAAAATCATTTTAAATATAGATGATATTTTCATTTAAGGATCCATTGTAACTATTAAATTCTAATAAGTCGGTTTGAAAAATGTTTAATCTTTGTTGCAAATCATTTCTCTATTTCTCCCTATATATTACATTTTTTCTTAGAATGAGACGTTGCGCCTCTCTTTTGCTCAAAATGCAACTTTCTTTTTTTGAGAGAAAGTAATTCCTTTTTGAATAGTTTTAATTTCAAGTAAACTTTCAATATAAGCTTTTTATGCCTCGTATTTTTAACGCTCAATTTATCAAAAAGAAAGTTGCAAGTCACCATCTTCCTCCTCATTGTATTCGTCACAAGAAGAATTGGAGGAAGACAAAGTCTCAATCTTTGAAATACTCTCATCACTTGAGAGTGAATGTTGGCACACATATTTTTCATTTGGATTTATGCCATAAAAATAGCCAAGCATGTTTGGTCGAGAAAATGAATGTTAAAAAATATCCATCTCATACACCATAACATTATCTTCCATAGTTCCCCCCAAAAAGGGCTTGGTTCTTGGCGATTAAACCTAATAAAAAAAAACTAGCTCTGATACCAAATGAGAGTGCGCTGGGGTAATTACTAATTGAAATAAAAGAATACACCAGATTCAAATTTATAGTTTCAATTTTAAATGATGGTAAAAACAAAGAGTATACGCTATAGGTAACAAAATTTACACAACCAATTTTAATCTTCATTGAGCATTTTAGATATAAATCATGCGAAAAAAGTAAATCATACAACAACATCAGATGCACAAGGAAATAACCCATTAACGGGAAAAGCCTTTGTCCAAAGCAACAATCTCACTAAAATTTGGTAAAAACTTACAAAGGGGTCTAATGATAACACACCGCGTTAACTCATACATCATCCTTTTCCACCAAATCTTATCGAGACGGAGACCTCTGTAACATCGATGAGAATATAAACACACCAATGTCGATGAGAATATCAATACACTAATGTTATGATTGAACGATCAACAAGTTTGCCTTGAACCAACTTCAAAGTTGCCTCGTAAACAAGCTCACGATCATTAGAATATCCTAATGGTAATAAGTCCTAAGTTTAAAAATATTTTGATGAAAAAAATTATTCTGAAGTTTCGCAATTTTTATTTATTCTTCTTCGATATTGATCACTCAAAAGATAAGGATGTTCAAGTGAAAAGAAGATGAAGAAAGTGAGTAAAGAACAAGTCTTTTTTTCTAAAAAGGTTTTAGGTTCTTAAAATGAAGAACACAAAACCTAAAGGCTTTTTTTTTTACAAAATTTTCTCTTTGGAAATATTTGAGTCATATGGAAGAGAAAGGATAATGGGGTATATAACCTAAGATAAATGCCCCCACTTGACTTGTGGAGAAGGAAATGTAATACCCCATAATTTTGAGAGCATATTTATGAATATTGTATAAGATTTCACTCGAGATATTTTATTTTAAATGAAAATATTTTTTATATTACATTTAAAAATAATTTATTTTGGTTTGAAATCAAATCAAACATTTAAATTCAAATTTAATTGGCTTTTGGACATTTTGTGATGAGTTAAATATGTAAAGTATGCAATTTTAAATTAGAGGGCAATATGGTAATATGTGTTAGCTTAGGCTCCAAGATAGGGTTTGAGAGATGGTCTATATAAGGAATATTATGGGTGATTATAAGGAAAGGAAGATGAAAAACAAAGGACAAAAACAAAATCAAAAGAGTAAAAAACGAGTGGAATTAGAAAAAGCCAATTTGGAGTGTTTATATCTTATTTTTGAGTGATTTCGGGTGAGATTGGAACAAAAATCAAACACATACCTGACCTAATTTTTCGTGTAAAATCCAAATATAAATTAGGATTGGAAGTTTAGATAATGATTGAATCTGAATTTTTTGGGATTTCAAAACAGGACTAGGATGGTGGATTTTGACTCGCTTGAGGTAGTTTCGTTCTACCGTCGTTAATTTAGTGTGCTACACTTATTCAACCTTGATTGTATAGTTATATCCATTCTATGTGTTACATTTATATGTATTGTATGCTCATATATTATATTCGTTCTTGCACCATTTTGTATGTGTTATTTTCATGCCGTGTAGTTTGGGGTAACGAAGCTAGTTGATTTTACGAGCATGTTGGATTATAGAAATTGGGTAGATTATGTGTACACTTGATTTATGGGAATCAAATCTAAAATTTATTTGAATCGAGGGAATGATATTATGATGATGATTATTTGATAACGCATAGGCATTCCTTAGCCAAACCACCCGCTAGACGGGGTATTCTGTCGACTACAATTTTGTTTATTATCCAAAGACTAGACCATGAATCCCGATTGGCGAGTATGCCAAAATTTTATGGCAGTGATGCCAAGATTTTATGGAGGCAATGCCAGCATATGATGGGTCATGTATGTTATTTATTTTTGGGTGCCATTGGATTGTTCCGAGGATAATTAATAGGATAGTGTACGGTAGTCCATACCATATTGTGGGAAGTGCGGCGGGAATTTTGATATTAGGTCTTTAGTTTTGTAGTGCCACGATGAGATCATAGGTGATGATTATATTATTGAGAATTTAGTTTGAGTGTTCATTTTGCATACACTATTGTATATGACGCATGTGCACACGAGTATGTGTAGTTACACTTGGAGCATTTATACGAGCTACTGAGTTTTTCGCTTATCCCCACACAGTTTTTTTTTTTTTGTATATAAGGTTGATGTGAGATGATATTTATGGTATCGTTGGGATTGGGACCGTCACAAGAGGCTCTGGATATTTATTTTCAAAATTTATTTGTATCATTTTGTTTATTGTAAATTGTTTTGTAAAAGGCCATTTGAGATTTAATAAAATTGAGAAATTTTATTCAGTCGATTTATTATTTATGATTTCACAAATTTATTCTCAATCTAAATGGTATTGTTTTATTAAAAAATTCTCTAATTTATCAATATTTTTCAGTAGTACCTCTCGGGGTGTTACAAAGTGGTATTAGAGCATATGTTATTCATATTCTCGGACTTAGGGCTATTGGTTCATTACGTTGTCCGTTGAGAGAGATTTAGTTTATGTTCGATCTTATTTGGGTGATGTCGAACTTTCTTTTTGAATTTAAGATAAGAAAATTTCAGGTGCATTTCGAGGACGGAATTCCTTTTGTAGGGGGAATAATGTAATACCCCGTAATTTTGAGAGCATATTTATGAATATTATATAAGATTTCGATCACGATATTTTATTTTAAATGAAAATATTTTTCATATTACACTTAAAAATAATTTATTTTGGTTTGAAATCGAATCAAACATTTAAATTCAAATTTAAATGGCTTTTGGACATTTTGTGATGAGTTAAATATGTAAAGTATGCAGTTTTAAATTAAAGGGAAATGTAATAATATGTATTAGCTTAGGCTCCAAGATAAGGGTTGAGAGAGGGGATATATAAGTAATATAATGGGTGATTATAAGGAAAGGAAGATGAAAAACAGAGGACAAAAATGAAATCAAAAGAGTAAAAAAGAGTGGAATTAGAAAAAACCAATTTGGAGTGCTTAGATCTTCTTTTTAAGTGCTTTCGGGTGAGATTTGAGAAAAAATCAAAACACATACATGACCAAATTTTTTGTGTAGAATCCAAATCTGAAGTCGGATTGGGAAATTAGATAATGCTTGGATCTGAATTTTTTGGGTTTTCAAAACAGACCTAGAATGGTGGATTTTGACTCGCTTAAGGCAATTTAGTTACCCTGTGGTTAATTTAGTGTGCTAAACTCATTAAACATTGATTATATAGTTATATCCATTATATGTGTTGCATTTATATGTATTGTATGCTCATATACTATATTCATTCTTGCACCCATTTTGTATGTGTTATTTTCATGCCATATAGTTTGAGGCAACGAAACTAGTTGATTTTACTAGCATGTTGGGTTACATAAATTAGGAAGAAAATATGTACACTGGATTTATGGGAATCAAATCTGAAATTTAATTGAATTGAGAGAATGATATTATGATGATTATTATTGGAGAATTCATAGGCATTCCTTTGCCAAATCACCCATTGGACGGGGTGTTCTGTCGACTACAATTTTGTTTATTATCCAAAGACTAGACCATGAGCCCCGGCTGGTGAGTATGCCAAAATGTTATGGCAGTGATGCCAAGATTTTATGGCGGTGATGCCAGGTTATGATGGGTCATGTTCCCAATTTATGTTATTTATTTTTTTGGTGCCATTGGATTGTTTTGAGAATAATTAATAGAATAGCACTGGGACGGTAGTCCCTACCGTACTGTGGGAAGTGCGGCGGGAATTTTGATACTAGGTCTTGGATTTTGTAGTGCCGCGATGAGATCATAGGTGAGATTTTAGTTTGAGTGTGCATATTTCATACAATCTTGTATACAATACACGCGCACACGAGTATGTGTAGTTACACTTGG
Source organism: Sambucus nigra (assembly GCA_949130495.1). Classification (NCBI taxonomy): domain Eukaryota; kingdom Viridiplantae; phylum Streptophyta; class Magnoliopsida; order Dipsacales; family Adoxaceae; genus Sambucus; species Sambucus nigra. The sequence goes on from OX422220.1 coordinate 195,015,538, forward strand.
AGCATTTATAACAGCTACTCAGTTTTCCGCTCATCCCCACACAATTTTTTTGTATTTCAGGTTGATGCAAGATGATATTTATTGTATCGTTGGGATTGGAACCGTCATTAGAGGCTTTGGATATTTATTTTCAAAATTTATTTGTATCATTTTGTTTATTGTAAATTGTTTTGTAAAAGGCCATTTGAGATTTAATAAAATTGAGAAATTTTATTCAGTCGATTTATTATTTATGCTTCCATAAATTTATTCTCAATATAAATGGTATTGTTTTATAAAAAAATTCTCTAATTTATCAATATTTTTCAGTAGCACCTCTCGGGGTGTTACAGGAAAGAGCAGCAAAAAGACCCCATCTGCCCAACAAGTTCTGTTTGAAAATATCTAGGAAAAGATCTTTTAAGTTGTAGAAAAAATATGCTTATAGATTTCGTTTGCGCTTTGCCCCAGCAAAGGATTTCTTCACTAGTACAAACCATCGATGAAGGAGGTATCGAGTCAAGCAAAATTTTTTTTACGAGAGAAAAGATCCCTCGGCATAACCAAGAGTGAACATTCCTCCGCTACAGCAAACCACTTGCGAAGGGAGCTCAAGGGTACAACCAACAAAACGTTTCCAAAGATCCCTTGCAAATTGTGACCAACGAAGGTTTACCTTCCCTCCAACGAACTACTCTGGGACTACAAAAGATATTTTTAAAAATATAGATTTTCATAGACAGAAATATTATGAAATTTAGAGATGGAAAAAGCACAAAAGCACACAATATGAACAATTTGAACGTTAAAACCATGATAGCTAAGTCCTCTAGGTCACTCTTACCTCCATCTTAAAATGATTGATTTGATATAGGGATGGAATACGGCGACTTCAGTGTCTTGAACAATGATGAAGCTTTTGGAGACCTCTTGGATAAAATGTAATTTCGAAATCATAATAAGACAAACTATCCAAGTGAGGGAAGAACGAGTATACTATACTCTTACACTTTTTCTCACCTCCTTTTGTTCTTCTTTTCCCATTTATTTAAATAATTTCTCCTTCATTATTTTCTTAATTTTTATTGCACGGAGATTACTTTCACCCTCAATTAGTATGTGTAGGTACCATATATATATATATATATATATATATATATATATATATATGTGTGTGTGTGTGTGTGTGTGCGTGTGTGTGTGTGTGTGTGTGTGTGTGTGTGTGTATGTGTATCTTGTACTATCAATTCGGAATAGGGTCGATATATTCTCTCACAAATGGAAGGCTTGTATATAGGCTCAATGGGTTTACTAACTGAAAATTTAAGAAAGGTAGGTCAAGGCTTTAATGTGGGTTATCAAAGAGGGACTAAAACACTTATTAGGTTCATTATCTAATCCTCTCATGTGTCATAGGAGTATTATAATTGGTAAATCCTGAACATTCTCTTTTTGTATTGAACCAAACAAAGAATAATGAGATTAATCAATGAATTTACCTTTTCAAAAAGTAAGAGTAATGATGAATGGATCTAAACTCACATGGGCTAATAAGTCTCCAAATTGTTTATGAAGTTTGCCTCATTATATTCACTTATTTATTTAAGTTCAATTGAGAGTTGTCGTATCGTGCTTAACTATTGAGAGCTAAGATTTGTTGAATATCAAAGAACGAAGATAGTAATTTAAATAAGGCATGAAATCCCAAAATCGGCTCCCCTATTACAGCCGGTGCTCCCTACTTTCGAGTACTTTTTACCCCACATGAATACTTTGAACTCTCTTATCTGTATCCCAAGTGCCCACAAACCACTATCTAAGTCTCCCCACGAGATAAGTCTATAAATCCTCCACCAACCGATGATATGTCCCTAAGTCTCCCATGGGGCTATGGAAATCTGATGTCTCTTCCATAAGAGACACTTGCAAATCACACCAATATGGACAACAAAGCTCCCACTCGGATTTCGAATGAAACACCCACCCCCACATTTTTACGGGGATGGACTTTTTGTCCTACATGGATCCTTTGAGTAAAAACTAACTTTATCCAGACTAAGATTCTACGTCCCATCTCAGAGATCATCTCCCATGAGAGACCACTTCTCCAAGGCCCATATACCCTCTCTAGGTGCTTACTAGACACCCACATTCACACAGGGCCTACTATGCCCAATCTGATCAAGGGAATTCCAAATCAGATGGACCCAAACCCCCTTCACATGCAGGACTTATTATGCCTAACCTAACCAATGGCTTCCTAGCTCGCCCCCATTACAAGAGCCTTCTCCAATTCCATATCCAATGACTGTGGCTTTCTTTAAAGACTGCTCACATTGAAAAGGAAAGAGAGAAAAAATGAAAAAAAAATAAAATGGTAGAAATGATCACTTATAACATTTTGGAGTCAACCAAAAATTTTTGAATCATAAAATCAAACCCCTTAAAAATTCCAAAATTACACCTCGCATGTCAAAATCGTGAAGCCTCTACTCAACGAGCAAAGGCATCTCTGCCTAGCCTAAAAAGTAAAGTATTCTTATATTATAGTAAAATTTTGGAAATAAAACTTATGCTCATTCAAAATTACAATATATTTGAAAAAAAACAATCCTCCTTACCCCCTCCTCAGATAAAGCCCGTTAACAAGACTACCTATAAATATTCTAACTCCTCACTACCAAGTCTGCCTCATTTAAATAACCAGAAAGTTCTTAAGTCTGTCCGATTGAAAACCCAAGTCTCACTATATCTCTTTAAAATACGAACTTCTCCGAGCTCTCTAAAATTTTCCTTTGTTACCTTTAATGGCATGATAAGTAAGGGTTAAGTACTTAACATTATGTACTCTATGTGTTGAACATTCTAAATGAATCGAACGACACACTTAATAATTAGGCTCTACAAGACAAAGATGCTTCAAGTACCTCAAAAGACTTAACAAAGATCAAAATGATTATATAACTCCTATCAAGAGAGATACAATGCCCAGTAACTTGGAAAAATACGAGTACCCCAAATATATTTTCATGGGACCCTCTTCCCCCAACCAATTGCGTTTCACCATAACCTTAGATGAAAAATACATTAAACATCCAAGAGGACAACCTAATCCTTCCGGATAACCTAAAATCCCTCTCATACTTTCCGAGGAGAGTTCATACCTAATAAGATGGTCCCTAACTTCTCACTTAAACACAAACGGGGCATCAACATTGGCTTGACCCAAAGGTGTCACATTCTCTCAAACCTTTAACCTCAAACATTCAAAAAATTCATTGTCCCTGGCTATGTCCTAAACAAGAGTAGAAGCCGATGTGAAAAAAACAAAAAAACAAAAACAAAAGAGCCACACAAGGAAAATGAGCCAAAAGGATAAAGAGGCGAACTTGGCCTAAGCTTCAAATTCCATAAATACCGCTATCCAGGACAAAAGAATAAAACACAGATGAGACGGAAAGAGAAATGTTGAAATTATACACATTCCTAACCCTACGTAAAAAACCCACTTGAGTGTAACACCCCGTGTTTTTAAAACAATACTCAATTGGGGATTTAAAATTTGGGGTAAAAATAAATATTTGGAAATTAATTATTTTCATATTTAAAATTGATGATCTTGGTGTATATAAAAAAGAATTTTTATAGCAACCGAAATTTGATATAAATTAGGGGTGTTTTTCCATATATATTATGAGGGAGAATTTCGGATGTCAGGGCATCCGAACCGATTTGCAGGGAGGGGCGAACCGGTTTGCTTGGTCAGTTTTGCAAAAAATAAACCTCTTCTATTTTAGAGATGTGCCAGACTCAAATTCTTTATGGTATAAAAACATAAAGTGATGGGCTTAGGGTTTTCAAAACACAGTTTATCATTTTCCAAAAGCAAGAACCTCCCATAATTTTCATCCTCACTTTTCTCCCAAACCTAAACCCTATAAACTTAACTTTCAACTCAAGATTCGAAGAACTAAATCAAGATTTCTCAAGATCGTCTAATATCTTTTTTTCATTATTTTCTCGAGAGGAATGTAACCATCAAATCATATTCTTCAAACGATTTTTACAGGCATGAATATTCCTATTGCTACCCTTTGATATTATGCGTTTTGAATTTTGCCTAAACACTAATAATCACGGTTTTCCTAAAATAAATTAGAAAGAATAATTAGGAAAAGTGAAATTAAAATTGGGATGATTTTTTGTTCAAATCTTTATCACGAATTAAGACACAAGACCTTTTATGCTTAGATTAGAGATTGAGATTCCGTTAAAATTTGAGACGTTTGCTTGTAGAATAAATCGTAGCGATGTTATAAATTGATTTCGACACGTAAAACCATGTTATTTTGGTGCATCTTGTAGAGTAGAGATTTATTGTTATATGCTCCAAAAAATATATGCATGTGAATAGAGATTCTATAAATTGGTGAGAAAACGTATTTTTTTAATTAAACACATATAATTTGGATAAATAGTGTTCTTGCGATTAATTTAAAGAATTTATGGGATAAGTTGAAAATATGCCATACAAGATTTGTAAGTGTTATTAATAATTAACACCGCGGGGACGACGGGATTTTGGGGTAGTTATTGCTCTCACCTTATTTTTAGGTTGCTTGCTAGGTATGAGACTAGTAGGCAAGACTTAGTTGTTGGTAATAATTTCTAGGTATGGGACTAGGTAGTGTGGATTTTTACAAATGAATGATTCTGGTGTGGGGTTGAATTGTACATTGTTTTCGTTGGGTCGTGAGCCTAGGTACGAGGCTAGGTAGTAGCTATTGGTACGTATTCTTCCTAAATGATAATTAGGGTACACTTGCATTTTGGAGACCTATAGGTATGGGACTAGAGGTGGTTTGAGGAATTTATGCTCGATAAAAGGTTGGAGAGAATTGGAAATAATGAGGACTTAAGATAATTAATAATTAATGCCTAAGATAATAAACGGGTATTAGAATGAATTTGCATCGTGAGTATGTACAGGGCTGACTGTTACCAGGTCGACTGACTATATCGACATGGGTGTGTGTTGGCATCACGAGTATGTGCAGGGATGACAGAATACGATGTAGGGTTGAAAAAATACGGGATGACTGGCTATAGTGACGTATCGTGCGTAAAACCTCACGAGTATGTGTAGAGCTGACATAAATCAGGTTGACTGACTATAGTGCGGGGAATAGGTGCGATGTGTAGAACCTTAAGCGCACCAAAAGTGTGTGCAGGATCGATAAGGAGTCGACTGGTCATAGTGGTGTCGCATGAATAAGAATAAATAATCAGATAATGAAATTAAGTAAGGATAATAACTAATATTTAAATTATACTTAAAATGGAATAATTGGACTTGCATTTTGGGGTGGATTAGTTATGTGGGTAGATAGTGGCAGTTTATTTTACTCGCGTATTAATATATCTTGTTTAATATAAAATACTCTATTATGATGTTGATTATGTATAATGCTATTGTATGGGTTCACGGACCCTAATTGCGAGGAGTATCTAGTATTCATGCGGTGGGCTCTGACCCATTGCGTTGAATAACATTTTAGGTATAGTGCTGGAGTAGCTGCACAGGAACGGTTGGAGATTTTTTTGGGAAGTGCAGTTGGAGATTTATTTTTACTTGCTTTAGTAGTTTAGATTTACTTTCCAGTCCGTCGCTTTTATTATGAGACTTTCATATATGGATTTGGTGGGCCAATCGGTTCCACAATTATTTACGGTTTCAGTCGGATATTTATAGTTGGATGATTTCATTTGAGTTTATATTTATTTGGAGTTGGAGTTATTTTGGAAGCATGGTGATGTATTTTAAATTGCATGAATGGTTATATTTGTTGGATAAATTTGATTACTATCTTGTGAATTTTTTTTAAATGTCTCATATAAGTGACACACGCTAAGAATGGTATTTAATTAGCAATATCGGACATAGTTTGTCGACGGCCAATGCTACAGTGTGAAGGGTGTTACAAATGGTATCAAAGCATAGTCTTAGGTCCTGTAGATTATGAGTCCGTTTAGCTTCCTCATTACATATATTTAATTCCCTTTATTGATTCGTACTCCTTAAGATATTGGGTCTAGCATATGTGTACGAGGTGTTTCTTGGAGATATAGAGTTTTGTGTTAAGGACATTGTAGGCACTGAGGTTAGAACCAGTAATCTTGATGTGAGAATACTTATAATTGATTTTGGAGATGAGGTTTATTTTGGATATTGTTAATACAAATGTTAGGTATCGTAAGTGTCAATTTGGTGATGTGATTCGATTTAAGGACTTAAGTATTGCTATGACTTTTGGAGAGAGAATCGAGTGATGATTCTTGGGGTAGTATGGTACGTAATTATTTTCCAAGATAAGCTTAGTTAAGATATGAACATGTACTGTATTTTGTTCGCTGGGTAGGTGTGTGTAGGATTGGGTGTATAGGTTGATCGAGTGGAAAAACCGAGCGTCCATGTAAATACGCTAGTCGTTGTTATCGTCTTCCAACCGCAATACAAAAACCTAAACTTTAACTACACTTTTGCGGAGTATAGTGGTGAGTCTGGGTATCAAATACACAGGGAGTTAGGACGTGTGAACGTGATGACAAAGGTAAGGTAGTTTAATCCTAAAGTTGATATTAAAAAAAAATAAAAGAAAAAGTTGATTGATTTTTGGATTTTATCTATGAATTAAATAAATTCAATAATATTAACCTACGCATGCAAAATTAACTAACTATGAAGGAATTAATATGAATGAAGAAATGGGTTAAGAATACACTCCCCCAAACCCTAGTGTGTATGCCAGTACAAAATTAGTCATAAATTAGATAATTGATCAGACCCAGTCTTTAGTACTCCAAAACATTACATATATGAGGTTGAAGCCCGCATCATACATAATCAAAAAATGTGTAAAGCAGTGTCGCAATAGTTCACGCGCATTGCATCCTTAAGCACCCCGGTTACCTAGGGCAAACAAGGTCAAAAGGTCTACAATGGTTGTGAAACTGTACAACACGATCTAATCACTTATTTAATTTAGAGGGAAAATTTTATATCTATGCATACCACATCGGGTTGGATTCATGCATCCCTACCCTTAAAAACTTAGATTAACATGATTAAAATAAAAGAAAACTTAAAACTGAAAGTGCAGGAATCCATAACTAAATCTAGAAAATTGAGAACATGACTTGAATTGGGATTGGAAAACTAGAAAGCAACAGTTAATTAAACTAACTATGAAAGTAGTAAAAACTATAAATTAAAATTACTTGCAATGGATGAATGATGAATCTTGAATAGATCTTTAAATCTTGAATAGTAGCCAAACTTCAAAACTAGGGTTCTTGGATACAAGAATCCTTTTAAAAACTAACTACTAGCCTCCTACAACGCGAAGTAACAAAACTTCGTTTCTTCCTACTAGTATTTTCCATTTTATATTTCTCAAAAATGACTCTTCCCATGCCTCTCCACGTTTTACAACTAATAAAAAGGAATTATACATGAAATTTCAAGAGTTGAAACTCTTCAGCTTCCTGAATTAATTTCAACTTTGACTTTCTGTCTCCAACTTTAAATGGGCATAACTTCTTCACCGTAGCTCGGATTGGGGTGATTTTTTTCCCATTGTTCTTGTAATTTAGATCTCTTAAACTTTATAGTTTTCCCCACCTCCGGAATATATAAATGTAAAATTACAAAAATGCCCTTGAACTCCTTATTTCTTGCTTTCTTCCACTATTTTGCATTCTCTTTCGCACTAATTTGCATGAAATACCTGTAAAGTACATAAGAGATACACAAAATACGAAATACTTGCCAAAAAGGGTTAGTAGAATAAATATAAGACAAATTCATTCTATTTACAATGCACGAGATCATAAAAATACCAAAATTAAGGGGATAAATGTGAAGAATTTATGCCTAATCAAATCCCCATAACTTAGAACTTTGCGCATCCCGAGCAATGTAAGAGAAATGAGTTGACTTTTGAAATTCATTTTATTAAAATAAAATTCCACTTTCGCAGGCAAGCGATTGCATTGAGCATATGCAATAAGCAATTAAACCCCTAGATTACCCTAGTAGGACGAGTTTTGTCTCGTGAGGGTTTGCAGTGAATACACCCACAAAATTCTTTATTGACTCAAATAAATATAAAAATACTTAAAAATTGTACAATTTAAACTTTTTAAAAAATAATCACCATAAATTCATATTCAAATGGCTCAAACCATAGTGTGTGTGTGCAAAGCCAGAAATTAAACCTCAAATTTCCACCGATTAAGCATTACGTTACTTTTTGAAAATTCATTTTAATTCAAATTCTTACGGGTGTCCTCACAAACGAATCACTCGGATTGTGGTTGTTTTCTCTCGGTATGCATGATATAAATAGCAAATATAATGGACACAAATTCACGTATACAAAATTGAAAAGAAGGAAATATATGGTGAAAAGATCTCATCATCGGAATACAGTAATTAGGAAACGGAAAACATCATATCTTAATCACACCATTTTAATCTCTTTTGTTATCTTTTCATGTCTTAGCTCTCCATGCAGTAATTAATTTCGCCATTCGGACTCGGTTAGGACTTTTCAGGTTAAAAAGTGTAAAGGGTAAAAATGGGAATGGACGAAATGTTTGGAATTGGAAAATGTCCTTATGAAGTCCATTAGTGCTTTTTCGGGCATTTGCTCATTTTTTTCTTTCTTTTTCTATTTTCATTTTTTTCTTTTTTTTTTCTTGCTATTTTTCTTTTCTTGCCCTTTTTTTATTACACACTTTGGACTTACTTGATGAATTTCCAATTTTTCATAATTCCGGGCTATTTGGGTTTTTCGAGTTATCAAACAAAAGGGAAATATTTTATTAGGCTCAAAGTGGGTTGCAAAGGGATAATTTGTTCACAATTTTATTATGGCTAATATTTTTGGGTTAAACAAAAGAGGGCCTACTTCATTGTCCAAATTTCTAATCACATTACGATATGCATCTCGAAATTAATTAAGTTTAGAGATATATTTAGCACGAATTTTGAGACAACATTTCACACATTTCCCATAACCGATCAAAACAAAGGATTGAGATCATCAACGACATTTTAAAACTCTGAAAAGAACTTTGAGTTAATCATAAACTCGGATTGATTTAAAAACTCATAAAAAATTGAAAGGCTCGAATTCTCACCGGGTTTTATTTATCTCCCCACTTATTCGTTAAGTCGTCAATTTTCTTTCAATTTCCATCTTCGATCAATTTTGGCTCAGTGCATTTTGATTGTTAACAATTTGAGATGTTAAATAGAATAAATGTGACATTTTTGAAAAATTTAAATTCCAATTTTTAGTTATTTTGAAGAAAAATATTTTTGGCTTTTTTCAAAATTTTTCAATTTTTTTGATTTTTTTGAAATTTTCTAAAAAAACACACTTGCAAAGAACATGTGATCAAATCAATGAATCTAAACAATAAACGAGAAGAATATCCCACACCCCCTAACTTAAATGTTGCATTGTCTTCAATGCGAATCAAGAACACAACATAAAGAGAGGAAAAAAAAGATATTACCCATATGGAGCGATCCCCGATGAGTGCGAGTCCATTGAATCTACAAAACATGTTATAACCAAGCATAGCAAAAAAAATAACAAAAGCTCTACCATCGAAACTAGACTATAATAAAAAAGAAAAAAGTAATAATAAAAAAACTAATTATTTACAACCTAAAATTTGAACGGCTAATAAATCATACACTGGAAGTTGAAAAATTTGAGGGTCCACCCAAAATATTATTTGACTTTGAGGGATTAATGGGGTACCCTCACTAGAAAGCATGCCTCCCAAAAATAAGAATTCCGTTGTAAAAACGGAAGGCATGTGCAACGCGGAAGAAATGAACCATCAACTATTAAAACATTTAGGGGGATAATGAAGGATTTGGGTGCATAGGAGGACAAGTACCATTGGAATCCAATAAAAATAGAATCACCTCCCATAGATTTTTCAATTAGTATGGGAAGCAGAGCACACAAATAGAAAGAGTCCATCTTGGAAAATAATTAAAGCATAGAATCCTTGTCCTCAAAATATTCTCCCCCAAAATTTTCAACTGGATCTGGTGGAGTGACACGTCTAAGTGTATGGCCCATAAGATGAAGTATATCAAAATAACATTCCCATAAAAGAATCGAATCAACATCCTCAAGACATTCATCCAGTTCTTGTGATGGATTTAATGGTTCGATAATAGTGAGGACACAAGGAGACAAATGATCTTCAACCTCAGTAGATTTTGCAATATTTATAAGAGGTTGATATTCAAAAGAACTTGGATCACTCTCAATGATTTCATCCTTAAAAGTGTTAGGTGGAGCACAAGTCTCAACCTTCTCTAAGTTGTCCAAATAATCATTAAACTCCTAGCAAGTTGCTCTAATTTTCAACTCTATAGCAGCAAGGTCATCATATTTCTTTTTGATAATAATTAAGAGTTCTTCCAAAGTAGGCTTCCTTGGTTCTAGCACCTCGGATTCCTCATTTGGTTGAAAACATTCTTCAACTTCAAAAATATCGGAAGAAAAATCCTCATTGGGTTCAAATAATGCATCTAACTCTTGCTCCCAATAACGATTTTTTTCTCGATATTCTTTTTCAATTCTTTCTTATTCAAGCAATTCATTTTGATAAATTTGGATGGCCTTAGCACTGGGCTTGTTTTTATGAGACTCATCTTTAGTGATATTGATCCAATGTTCAAAACTCTTGAGCGCCTCCTCCTCACTATTATCATAACAATTAAAGCCACCAAAAAAATCAAAGTAAGACATTTCAAATTGGGCAATTCAAGGACGTGATACCCATATTTCTGAATTTTTTGTTTTGGATTTTTTTAAGGTAAAATTCGGGATTAACCAACCTAGCCTAAAGTCTACCTAATTCCCTGGCAACGACGCCATTTTGATCGAGTGGAAAAATTAAGCGTCCGTGTAAATACGCTAGTCATTGTTATCGGCTTCCAACCGCAATACAAAAACCTAAACTTTAACTACACTCTTGCGGAGTATAGTGGTGAGTCTGGGTATCGAATCCACAGGGAGTTAGGACGTGTGAACGTGCCGACAAGGGTAAGGTAGTTTAATCCTAAAGTTGATATTAAAATAAAAGAAAAGAAAAAGATGATTGATTTTTGGATTTTATCTATGAATTAACTAAATTCAATTAAATTAACCTACGCATGCAAAATTAACTAACTAAGAAGGAATAAATATGAATGAAGAAATGGGTTAATAATACACTCCCCCAAACCCTAGTGTGTATGCCAATACAAAATTAGTCATAAATTAGATAATTGATCAGACCCAGTCTTTAGTACTCCAAAGCATTACATATATGAGGTTCAAGACCGCATCATACATAATCAAAGAATGTGTAAAGCAGTGTCGCAATAGTTCACATGCGTTGCATCCTTAAGCACCCCGATTACCTAGGGCAAACGAGGTCAAAAGGTCTACAATGGTTGTGAAACTATACAACACGATCTAATCACTTATTTAATTTAGAGGACAAATTTTATATCTATGCATACCACATCGGGTTGGGTACATGCATCCCCACCCTTAAAAACTTAGCTTAACATGATTAAAATAAAAGAAAACTTAAAACTGAAAGTGCAGGAATCCATAACTAAATCTATAAAATTGAGAACATGACTTGAATTGTGATTAGAAAACTAGAAAGCAACAATTAATTAAACTAACTATGAAAGCAGTAAAAACAATAAATTAAAATTACTTGCAATGGATGAATGATGAATCTTGAATAGATCTTTAAATCTTGAATAGTATCCAAACTTCAAAACTAGGGTTCTTGGATACAAGAATCCTTTTAAAAACTAAATACTAGCCTCCTACAACGTGAAGTAACAAAACTTCTTTTCTTCCTACTAGGGTTTTCCCTTTCATATATCTCAAAAATGACTCTTCTCATGACTCTCCACATTTTACAACTAATAAAAAGAAATTATACAAGAAATTTCAAGAGTTGAAACTCTTCAGCTTCCAGAATTAATTTCAACTTTGACTTTCTGTCTCCAACTTTAAATGGGAATAACTTCTTCATGGTAGCTCGGATTGGGGTGCCGTTTATTCCAACGTTCTTGTAATTTAAAGATATTAAACTTTCTAGTTTTCCCCACCTCCGGAATATATAAGTAAAATTTTGAAAATTCCCTTGAACTCCCCATTTCTTGCTTTCTTTCACTATTTTGCATTCTCTTTCTCACTAATTTGCATGAAATACCTGCAAAGTACATAAGAGATACACAAAATACGAAATACTTGCTAAAAAGGGTTAGTAGCATAAATATAAGACAAATCCAAGCCATTTACAATGCACGGGATGATAAAAATACTGAAATTAAGGGGATAAATGTGAAGAATTTATGCCTAATCAACACCAAATTGTGGCATTCTATGGGTAGGCGTATGTGAGCCTTATTTTATTTTGCGCATTTACGATTCATCAAATTTTGAGGACGAAATTCATGTGCTAGTGGGGAAGTATGTAACACCAAAATCTGTTGGGAATTTAAAATTTTCGGTAAAAATAAATTTTTGGAAATTACTTATTTTCTAATTTAAAACTGATGATCTTTACGTATATAAAAAATAATTTTTATCAAAATTGAAATCGAATATAAATTATGAGTGTTTTTCATTTTATATTATAGGGAGGAACTTCTAATGTCAGGGCATCTGAACCGGTTCACAGGGAGGTGCGACAAGGTTCGCTTGGTCAGTTTTGCAAAAAATAAAACCCTTATATTTTAGAGTTGTGTAGGACTCAAATTATTTTCGGTATAAAAACATAAAGTGGCGGGTTTAGGGTTTTAAAAACATATTTTAGCCTTCTCCAAAAGCAAGAACCTCCCATAATTTCCATTCTCTCTTTTCTTTGTAACATACCGTGTTTTAATTAATTGACTTTAATTAATTTGGAGAAAAATAAAATTTTGGATTTAATGACCTTTAAGAATTTAACTTGGTTTTGTTAGTAAATTTTCAATTGAGAATTAATTTGGGTTTATAATAAAAAAGTTTACACAGATTTTTATTGTTTAACTGATAGGTGTGTTTTTCAGAATATTTATCAGATTAAAAAGTCAGATTTTAAAAGATTGCATTTTAGATGTGGGGGTCGTTCAAACGACAACTGATATCGTTCGAATGACGGCTGTCCTCATTCGAGCGACAGTAAGGCGGTGGTTGATTAGAGTCCTAATTGCATTTTGACTCTTAAACCCTTTAAATACCAAAATGTTACTGGGTTGGGACTTCGAAAATACTTTTTCTCTCAAACTTTCTCCAGTAAGGTTCTCAAAACATATTTCTCTCATCTTCAACCCCTAGCCCCAACTTTTAACAAGTTTTGAAGATTCAATTTGTGTTTTTGTAAGAACCGTCGCTTCTAGGAGGCTAATTTGATATTAATTTACCCCATAAGGTAATTATATAAAATGATGGAACTGGAGTAAATATTAATTTAATGAGTTGAGAGTTAATATTTACTGGATTGTTACATATTTACTGTATGTGTATGTAAATATTATTATGTAGCGGGTGTTACAGTGTTATATGTTTTAAATGACACTGTGGTTTAAATGAGACCGGAACTTGACATAATTTAAAATTGCCGGATGCCAGTTTAAAGGGCGTAGTCAGTCCCAGAATTTGCGAGACAGTCAAAATAAGTGCCATATTGTATTTTTAAGTTTCGGGCACTTTAACCTGGTTTTAGCTTAAATGCGTATTTGCAAGTCATTTTAATATGGTATTAACCATTTAACTTGGGAATTTAGACTTAAGCTATGATTAAGTCTTGCTTTTCATTTATTCTCTTAAGTGTGTATTATTAAACAAAGAGAGAAAGAGAGAGGAAGAGAGCTTGGGAGAAAAGAGGAGAAAGAAGAGAAAAATGGAGATTGAAGATTTGGGGTTGCTACTACACAAAGAAATCTGAGATTTCCTACATCAAGGCAAGTTTTCTACTTGCTAATATGTGATTTAAGATGAATAATTTGTGTGATATTTATGTATTTGCATTTGGGGATCAAAAATGGAAATTATGGTATTTAAACCTAGATTTTGGTTTTTGATGATGAAATTGTGGGTTATAGTTGTGAATAATCATGTAGGATGATTTTGGGTAGATTAGTGATATTGGATGTGTATAAAAATGGAAGAGATTTGAGTTTGGGAAAAATCTAGGGTTTATAACTGGAAAGCCATTCTTGGGAAATTCGCAAGGGTGAATCGATTCGGCCCTAGGGCGAATCGATTCGCCAAAGGGTCAGCTTACAGGTCTGTTTGGACCGAATTAATTTGGCCAAGCCGAATCGATTCGGTAGGTTACAGAGTCCCAGGTTCCCTTGTCCGAACCGATTCGCTTATTGGGCGAATCGATTCGTTGTCCTACTGTTTTTGAGTTAATTTTATAACTCAATTCCAATCCACTTTCTTTAGGTATAGGACTTAGGAACCTTCTTGTATGAAGAAAACTTAGAGTCCTAGAGTCCGAGATGAGTTAGTTTATTACCCTACATTAGAAACGGGTTATGTGGGGTTTTTTTCGAGGATATGCCAATTGCTGTTAGGGAATTCTTTCTTCTAGTTGATTATTATGAAACTAAGAGTTGTAGTATTATGTTGGGAGACTTTAGAAGCTCAATTGAGCTATAGTAGTCTTGATGGTTTATATTATTACCACAAAAGAATGTTGGGAGAAAAAACTGAAAGTTATTCACTTCTTAGAGGTTGTAAGGACGATGTAGAGTACGTGTGTCTCTAGATATAATTGAGAGGATATTAAAGGTTAATGGTTTCAGATAATCAAACACGCATATGACCAATGGGGTATGTTAATCATGAATATGGTAAATGATAATTTACTTGATTTTGAATATGGTAAATAAAATGGTTTAAACACACCCTCTCTAAATGCCATCATAAGGGAAGTTCGCGCGTGAGGTGAATCCCCCTGGCTAATGAATGCAGGGTGGATATAGTCCTAAGCCATGTGAGCGTTTGTTGTTGTATATTTTTTTGCGATGGGTAGGTAATTCCGGGTGTGGTTATGACTACCGCACAAGCACATGGCTGCTTCCCGACGTCTCGTGTTATAGGTGCCCAGGTTTTCTTGATGATAGGCCTTGGAAGATGATGGTCATTTAGGGGCGCACACAGTGGGGAAACTCGGACAGGCGGTCTTAGAATCGTTATAAATAAATATGATTATAACTATTCTTTATCAAGTGGGACTTGATGGATTATATATGCCATAAAGAGCATAATGAAGTCCCACAAAGAGCACATTGAAATGCCACAAAGAGCATTTGAAAATGATTATTTTCCTGATAAGGAAAGGATTTTTACAAAATGTAAAATTGAGATAAAAAAATGCCATATAGAGCATATAACTGTGATTATATATTTCCTGTTAAAGAAAAGATATATGAAATAATCTGTGCGCATGATGAAAGTTTTAGATTAATGTTAATCATCTTTATTTTCCTGCTTGGCTAAATCAAATTTGTGATCAAGTGAGTTGTCCTAGTTTGTGCATAGAATTGTGTAGTTAGATCCTTATTACTATTAGTCCTGATTTACTGTGCATAAACTGTCATACTTTTTATTCATCTAGTGATCATATAAAATCGGGCCCTAACCTGTTCATATTTCTTGTTGTGCATGCATCTTGTATCCGTTCAGGTGGCTCCGTCGCAAGGACGCCTATTCTGCCTTTCCTATCCCAGTGTTTTTGACGAGCCGTGATGCTTTGCGGGTATTACGGGACACATTGCAATAGACACCGTCATTCTTGTACTCTAGTTAAGATCAGGTCTTTTTCTCGGGCGCGAGGCCCAATTCTTTGTAATTGTCTAATGTAATTTATTATATAATTTATTGAATTTGTTTAATACTGTTGTAGAGTCTGTTGACCAACTGCATATTCGGTCCTTTTAAATGTATACTTGTTGTTATTATATATATATGTTCTTGGGGTTTCCACTTTTCTTTTCAGTATTGGGTTGTTTAAAATCTTTCTTTAACTTTAAAACAAAATTTGGCAACCCATTTTCTGAAATATTGGGTGGTTATCCTGGATACTTTTTATATTGTTGTGATGCTGAGAATGATTCCATCCATGATTCCTATTATATTGGAGTATTGGGCAGGCCATCCCTTATTTTGGTGAGCGGATTATCACATTTTCTCAAGAGGAGTTCAACTTTCTACTCAGATTTTTATCCAACTAATCACAGACATGAATACTCTATTCTTTTCCTTTAGTATTATGGATTTTAAGTGTTGCCTAAACCTTAATTTAATGTTTTCTTAAAATCAATTAGCAATCTAATTAGATAAAATGGAAACATAAAACTTGGGGATGTTTTTATGAAATCCTTTAATATGATTAATATTCATCACCCTTGGGTACGTAGGATTTATGAGTGGATTTTGGGTTTTATTGGTGTAGTTTGCATGCAGAAAAATCCCAGTTTTTAGAATAAATGAATTTGGGGGCGTATAACTCACGTAATTTGTGTAGAGATGAAGAAATTGGAATTTTGTTGTATTAATGATGAAATCTCGCTGTTTTTAATATAAAATAATTAAATGGGATTAATTGGGTATTTTGATGATGTGATAATTAAATTAAGATTTAATTGAATTGGACTATTATGCAAAGTTTTACACGTTGATTAATTATGAATGTTTGTGTGACTTGTTGGTATTATTTAATTGCCTTTTGTGACGACGGGTTGTTGGGTATTTATGCTCTCCCTATATTTTAGGATGCCTTCGAGGTATGGGAATAGTGGGTAGTCATTTTGATGATTTATGCCTTCTATGTATCGACTAGTGAGGATAGATTATTACGACTTTATTATGTTGGGGGTGGGATGATTTTTGATACTTTATCGTCGTTACGCTAGCCTAGGCATGAGACTAGGTTGAGGTTTATGTCAAAAATTCATCCTATACATAGGGTAGGACGTATTGATAACTTGGGGACCCTTAGGTATGGGAATAAGGGGTATTTTGAGGATCTCACATGGATTAAAAGGGTGGGGTAATTTATAAATTGTGAATTGAGAAAATTGAGAATTAATGCCTAAGATAAAAATAGGTATTAAAATTGGTTGCGACATAATGTGTCACCGGGTCAGCTTGGGCGATTTATGTCTCGTTGTGTGTGGAACCTTGTCATATTTCGGGGGAATCAACAATTTAAACGGATTTCAGATGGCTATTGACAAGGGAAAGTGTGACATTTTGGTGAATTATCACCCGTGGCGGGAGGACCACTATAATGAACTTTGGTGAATTAACACCCGAGGCGGGAGGACCACCATACCTAATAATTATTGAAGAACATAAATATTTGAGAAAATTGGTAATTTGGGATAATTGATTACTTGGAAATTTAAAATCATATTGGTGTGTTCTTCCGAAATATAGATCTCTGCGGGTAGTTAGTGATTTATCGTGTTTAATTATTCGTTTTATTAAAATACTCTCTTGTGATATTTATTGCGTATAATGCTACTGTTTGGATTCAAGGATCCTATTTGAGGGGAGTAGTGTGTATTCATGCTCAGGGCTCTGACCTCGTGCGTTGACTAACTTTTTCAGGATAAGTTTTGGAGAATCTATATATAATTATTTGGAGTTTTGTTTGGAGGTGCAGTAGGAGTTACTCTACTTTATGCGTATTGATTTAGTTTGGTTTTAATTGGGCCGTTCGGTTCCAAAGCTGTATGAGTTTTATTCAGTTATTTCACTGGATTCAGTTGGAGATTATTCAGTTTCATATTATTAGAGATTGAAATTACTTTGAGTTTAACATGGGGATGGATCTTTTATCGCTTAGTTGGTTGGTTTATCTTTTGGGATTGATTAAAATTTATATTGTGGATGAATTATTTTATTGTCTCATATCTGTCTCATGCTAAGAATGATATTTATTTACTCTCAACCGACTTAGTTTTGGTGGCGGCCAACACTAGAATTAAGTGGGGTGTGACATTCTCCCAAACCTAAACCCTTTAAACTCAACTTTCAACTCAAGATTCGAAGAACTAAATCAAGATTTCTCAAGATCATCGAAGAACATGTTTTCATTACTTTCTTGAGAGGAACCCAACCATCAAATAAAAGTCTTCAAACGATTTTTACAAGCATGAATACTTCTATTGTTCAACTTTGATATTATGCATTTTAAATATTTCTTAAACTCTAATAATCACAGTTTTCCTAAAATAAAT
This sequence comes from Sambucus nigra, assembly GCA_949130495.1. NCBI lineage: Eukaryota > Viridiplantae > Streptophyta > Magnoliopsida > Dipsacales > Adoxaceae > Sambucus > Sambucus nigra. The sequence goes on from OX422220.1 coordinate 195,033,860, forward strand.
TAGACAGACTAATTAGGAAAAGTAAAATAAAATTGGGACTATTTTTATTCAAATCTTTAATACGAATTAAGACTCAAAACCTTGAATGCTTATATTAAAGATTAGGATTCCGTTAAAGTTTTTGACGTTCACATGTAGAATAAATCGTAGGGATGTTATAAATTGATTTCGATATGTAAAACCCCGTTATTTATGTGCATTTTATATAGTAGAGATTTATTGCTGTATGCTACCAAAAATATATGCATATGAATAAAGATTCTATAAATTGGTGAGAAAACGTATTTTTTAATTAAAAGGACATAATTTGGATAAATAGTGTTCTTATAATTAATTTAATGAATTGATGGGATTAGTTGAAAATACGCCATATTTGATTCGTGAATGTTATTAATAATTGACACCACGCGAATGACGGAATTTTGGGATAGTTATTGCTCTCACCGTATTTTTAGGTTTCTTGCGAAGTATGGGACTAACATGTAGGCCTTAGTTGTTGGTAACGCTTTCTAGGTATGGAACTAGATAGTGTGAGTTTTAACGGATGAATGATTCTGGGGTGGGGCTAAATTGTACACTGTTTCCATTGCATCGTGAGACTAGGTACGTGGCTAGGTAGTAACTATTGGTAAGTATTCTTTCTAAATGATAGGTTTGGATACACTTACGTTTTGGAGATCTCTAGGTATGGGACTATGGGTGATTTGAGAAGTTTATGATCGATAAAAGGGTGGGGCTAATTAGAAATAATGAGAACTTGAGATAATTGATAATTAATGCCTAAGATAATAAATGGGTATTAAAATGAATTTGCATTTTGAGAATGTGTGGGGCTGATAGTTATCGGGTCGACTGGTTATAGCGACGTGGGTATGTGTTGGCGTCACAAATATGTTCAGGGCTAACAAAATATGGGCCGACTGGCTATAGTCATGTGTCCTGCGTGGAACCTCATGAGTTTGTGCAGAGCTAATAAAAATCTGGCTGACTCTTTGTAGTGAGGGGAATGGGTGTGATGTGTAGAACCTAAAGCGCGCCAAGAGTGTGTGCATGATCGATAAGGAGTCGACTGGTCATAGTGGTGTCGCATGAATAAAATTAAATAATCTAATAATGAAATTAAGTAAGGATAAGAGCTAATATTTAAATTATAGTTGAGATGGAATAATCAGTCTTGCATTTTGGGGTGGATTAGTTATATGGGTAGATAGTGGAAGTTTATTTCACTCACATGCTAATATATCTCGTTTAATATAAAATACTCTATTGTGATTTTTATCATGTATAATACTTTTTTATGGGTTCACGGACCCTAATTGCGAAGAGTATCTAGTATTCATGCGGTGGGCTCTGACCCATTGTGTTGACTAACATTTTAGGTCTAGTGCTGGAGTAGCCGCACAGGAACGATTGGAGATTATTTTGGGAAGTGCAGTTGGAGATTTATTTTTACTTGCTTTAGTAGTTTAGATTTATTTTCCAGTCCGCCGCTTTTATTATGAGACTTTCATATATGGATTTGGTGGGTTAATCGATTCCATAATTGTTTACAGTTTGAGTCGGATATTTATAGTTGGATGATTTCATTTGAGTTTATATTTATTTGGAGTTGGAGTTATTTTGGAGGTAGCATGGCGATGTATTTTAAATTGCATGAATGGTTATATGTGTTGGATAAATTTGATTACCATCTTGTGATTTTTTTTAAATGTCTATTATAACTGACAACTGCTAAGAGTGGTATTTAATTTAGCAATACCCGACGTAGTTTGGCGGTGGCTGGCGCTACAGTGCACGGGGTGTTACGTTGAGGCACCAACTTTTCGCTTGAAGTCAGCTAAAACACTTTAAGCCCCAAATTTTTTTCGTTTAGACTGAACTTTGTGGACATAATTCTCTGCTATATATAAATTTATATGTAAACACCTCATTATTTTTGAATCGAATATACGTAGGCAACCCGAGATGTCACTTTAGGCCCAGTTAAACACTAGACACAAAACCCCAACTCCATTTCCTAAGAAACACGATCATTGTGTCTTAATTGATAAAGATTTGACATGGTATAAATGAATGAAAACAAGAAGTAAAAGGCTCTCTAAAGTGTTAGAAATCAACAGAGTTATCATTATGTAAAACATGACACAATAGCCGGAGTACTCGGACCGGAATTTACGAGTCCTTGTGGGAAAAGACGTTCCCATCCTCTTAATTTTCCACTATAAAAAGCCTTGACATCAAGATAAAACCTAAAAATATCATACAATACCAACATTCAATCAAGGTGCATTACAAGCCACCACACTATAGGAACTCCATTTGACCTGATTCCTCTGAAAGGATATGTAGGAAGGCTACTCAAAGACTCGATCATACCATAGAATATGTCCCCCATTTCTTCAAAATCCCTTTGAACTAAAGACAAACCCTATGATCAAATTCACACCAGAGAATGAGCATAAAAGATCTTTTAAAAATTGAAGTTTAGTGTAAGAGTATAGAAAGGTCTTCAAAGTTACTCTCCATTTTCAGGTAACCATTCATCATATTCACCCATAATTTCAACCCAAAAATGAAAAATCCATGTCAATTATGCATCACACGGTATATTTTTGTGTTAATGATTGATGACTCCCAATACAAGAACGAAGAAAATGAAAAACTCTTAAAGATAAATTATCTCATGGCCCGCCGAAAAGTGCCATTTATCATAAAAGCCCATTTGCCTTCGAAAGAGCACCCACCTTCTACATTCCCAAAATATTAAATACACCACCTCCCCTCATAAATATATCATATAGGCATAAATTTTTGATTACCTACATCCATACCACATGAATCCATTGACTCCAACAAAAATGACGCCTCACATTGAGAACCTCACCCAAGCCTCAGATGCCACCCGAGCAAACAAAAGCCTCACTACCCTGAGCACCCCACCTAAGATTCAGACATTTCCTGAGTAAACCACACAAAGACTCAGATTACTCTTAGCATACCTCTCCAAGGGATCGAACTCAACTTGAGCAAACAAAAGCCTTAGTCCCCTGATCACCCCATCTAAGCCTCAAACACTGCCTGAGCAAACCACTATAAAGTCTCAGACTCCTATGAGAAAACCTATTCAAAGCCTCAGATACCACTTGAGCAAACCATTATCAAGCCTGAGACACTGCATGAGCAAACCATTATAAATCCTCGAACACTACTCGACAAAATAAAAGCCTCACCCCCCTAAGCACCTCACTTAAGCCTTAGACACCGCCTGAGAAAATCATTATAAAGCCCATGACACCGCACGAGAAAACGCCTAAAAAAACCTCCTAATCCTTTAAAAAAACTCAATAAAGCTTTAGACACCACCCGAGCAAATAAAAGCCTCATTACACAGAGCGCTCCACTTAAACCTCAAACACCGCTTGAGAAAACCACTGCAAAGGCTCAAACGTCGCTTGAACAAACAACAACAAAGCCTCAAACACAACCTGAGCAAACCTGTAAAAGGCATTAAACATCTCCTAAGAAAACCATTATGAAACCTAAAACTCTACTTGAGAATATAAAAGCCCCACTACCTTGAGCACCCCACTGAAGCCTCAGACTCCTCTGAGCAAACCCATCCAAATATTCAAACACCGCTTGAGCAAACTAATCTAAAGCCTTAGACTCCACTGAAGAAAACGAAAGCCTCACTAGCTTAAGAACCCTACTTAAGCCTTAGACATATCTTGAGACAACCCCAGCAAACCCCAGACACTTCTTGAGCAAACCTCTGAAAAACCTCACTACCTTGAGCATCTCACTTAGAGCCTCAGACACCACCGGAGCGAACCCCTGAAAAGCATCACTCATCCCTGAGCAACCCACTTAAGCCTCAAATACCACCTGAGAAAACCCCTTAAGCCTCGGATACCGTCTGAACGAACCTTGAAAAAGCCTCACTACCCTGAGCACATCACTTAAAGCCTCAGATATTGCCTAGGAAAACGTTTTAACTAAAGCCTCAAAATCATCTGTGAAAACCACACCAAAACATCAAACTTTCATGATAATCTTACCAAAGGAATCGAGCAAATCTCTCACCAAAACCGTAAACTCCTCTAAGAAATCCCAATCATGGACTTAGTGTAATGCTCCATATTTTCATGAACTGCAATTATTATTTATTAAGTGATTAATAAATTAAGTAATGGAATTAATTATTACTCGTATGACTTAGTAATAATAATTTGGCACAATTTAGGTTATAATTGAAAATGTGTGTGTGTATAATAATTAAGTATGTTATTTTATTGACATCGATAGGTATTATTGTGTATTTGGATAGTATCATTGAGACTAGACTCTTGGGTGATACGAATGTCCGTTTAAGTGTTTTTATCGCTTTAAATTGGTCGAGACGAAGTTATAGCCTTAGGATAGATTTTGGACTATTTTGGGTAGCATTCCGGGCCCTTTTAAGGGCACGAAATTAGGACTTATTGGTAGATACAAGATTCGGGAGTTTAGTTATAATATAATCCACTCTAATTAGGTTTTCTATCCATTTCTAAATAAACCTAGCAGACATAAATATTTTGGGAGAAGTTAACAAGTTGGGAGAAGAGCAACATAGAAGAATCTTAAGGGAGGATCCTTCATTCATCTTCTAAGGAGGGAATTTTCTTGCAATATCTTTAAAAATGTGCTTATTAATTTATAAACATTCTTTCTCATACGATTTTGGAATTATAATTATGTTTACATGATGATTTATTATTGGGACTGATAATGATTAATAGTCATTAATCTTACTTTGAAAGTTAAATCCTTGGTGATAAAACCCAAAATCAACATTGAATAACTAATGGGAATTATGTTACCATCTATGTTTAGGTTTATAGTTACTTTTCAATCAAATCCATATTTAATGAATTATGAATTGAAAGATATCAGAGATTGATAAATTGTTCATGAGAAATTTTGGATTAATTTAGTTATTGATTGAAATCATGCTAAAAATCCTTGTTTATGATTAGAAACCATTAGGATTCTTAACCCTATATGTTAATTTAATTTCTGGTATGGCGGTGATTCGATTGGCGACCTTGATGGGGGCTTTAATGGAGGTTTTTAGGGAGTTTGGGGGCTGATTTTCAAAGTTGGGGACGAAGCACATCGTCTTCCTTATTCGAACGAGGTTCCATTCTTATTCCAATGATGTGACTTTCTCATTTCAATGAGGCTCCATTATCATTCGAACGACTTTGGAAATTTGTCCAAATTCTATAGAATCGAAATACGAAAATGGGAGCACTGATTTTGTATTTTTTTGATATTTTTAGATTTGTTATGATTTTTCTACTAAACGGTGAGAGATACCGAAATTTGAATTTGGTGATTTTTAGTTGGGATTTTCCTTTAGGATTACTACACCAAAATTAGTGATGGATCAGCCTTGGATAATATTACCGATAATTACGTAGGTTAGTGCTATGACCCTTGTACTAATATACTTACATTCGGTGTTAGGATTTGGTTGGGATGGGTAAACGTGTGAATGGGCGGTATCGTATGGTCGTATGTATATGTCGAGCTTACAGAGTAACCAGTTAAAATGTTTAGGAGATAAATTCAAGTCTCGAGAGGATATAGGCCATGAAATTAATTTAGTAATTAAATAAGGAAACATATATGTACGTTACGAAGAGTGTGCATGTATATAGGGATAGATGAACTCATAGTTTAGAGATGTAATAAACTAAGAGTCAAATTTGATAAGGATTAGAGTTGATAATCCTAATAATGTAAGAATAATCCAATGTTTATGGATTTAATTTATTTGGGGTACGCTGAAGTGTATGCGACATCTTACTTATATATATATGCTTAACTTAGTTTTGAGAGATTTTAAACCTATTTAAAATAAGGATCCAACGATGTGGGAACCTAGATGGTTGTGTACGCTTGAGTGTATGCGTTATCCTATAGCTCTCTCTATATATTATGTGTGTATGTATGTTTTTATGTATATATATATATTGCATGTGTGTGACTATGTGGACATACCTGTATTCGTGGTGAATCTATCGGCTGGGTTGGCGTTCGACATTGTGACCAGGTAACATGCGCTAGCTGAGATGTGCTCAAATGCCCTGGAGGTCGTTATTTTAGATCATACAGTCATGGGTAATCGCTTCGTGATGAGAGAAGTAGGACGACCTGTTCCATTTACTTAGTCTGGGTACGAGTGGTAGATGGTGGTGCTGCGTAGTGATTGCCCCATTTATGTGTGTTTTATTTAAGTCTGTTAGGTGAGGGACTCCTCTGGACTTGTCGATAGAAGCACGAGGTGGACACCGAGGGTGAATGCCTTCGTGTGTTATATATGTGTGTGAATATATATATATATATATATATATATATATATATATATATATATATATATATATATATATATATATATATATATATATATGCGTTACATAAGAATTTATGTAGTCTAATGATAGACGTTAATTATGAACATTATGTTATGTTTGATACTTTATGTGGTTTACTTTTATATCCCTTGTGAGTAACAGTTCGTGGTAGGTATTTGGGTTGTATTTTTCATATTGAGAAGGTAAGATCGCTTGAAAAGCTCTTAAACTAATTTGAGAATGTGGTGTGCTATCGATTGCATGTGGATTCAAAAATTTCCAATTTTAAACTTATTTAACTAGATATCAATTTTTGATCCAAATTAATTCAACTCTAAGACATGCATTGCGATGAATAAATCATGCCATCACAAGTAAATGTAAATTGCGAACACATGAAATTCAGGAAAAAATACCCCCGCAAGGGCAAAACCTTTATTTCAATAAATGTAACAACACTTATAGAAATTTGCAATGAATATTTCACAGAACACTCACATAGGTCGCAACCTATAATCTACAATGGATTGACCACATCAAACGCACAAGAATTGCAACTCTATCTTCAGCAAGGAACACCCTCAAGTACTCTCAAGTGACATCAGTCGTTAGCCAGCACGTCCCTCAAGATCTACCAAGTCAGTCGTAGAGATTTTGTCTCTATAAGAGAAACTTCACCAAAGTTGTATCTTGGGCTCCAAAATAATTCACTAAAGCTTTTGGGATGATTTGTGAGTTGAAAAACAAAGTTAAAACCCCCTAAATGAGAAGATAAAATTTTTGCAGTTTGCAGTTTATATAGATTGAAACACACAAGTCTTCTGAATCAAAGTGGACTAAATTAGCAGGTATTTATAAAAAAACTAAGTCGGTGGCTTCGTTCAAACGAAAATGGGAGGTTGTTCGAATGAAATCAAATGTTGCTTCAAGTGAATTCTCGCAACCTATCAAACGAGGTAAACATACCAAAACAGTAGCATGTCGTTTGATGAAACCGATCAAGCAAGCTTCAGGGGACCCTTCGCGCGAGATGCAATGTCGCGTGAAACAATCATTTGAACGACTTGCTCCCGTCGTTTCAACGACATTGATATGTCGTTTGAACAATGTCAGCGAAAAATAATTTTTTATTAAAGCTATGCCTCAGGACTTAGAAAAAATATTTTGATGAAAAATGACGCCTTGGATGTTTAAAAACATTTTAGAAAAATTATCCTACACATTAAATGAACCATTAAGGGACTTAAACACAATCTTACCAAAATCTATCTCGTAGAGGCTTGTTTGTCAAAGAATGTAGATATTTGGATCCATATTTATGCATAAATGAGCTTGAACGTTCTTCGACGACTGTAGCGGTATACGACATACTCTAATGTAAACGGACTATGTAAAATATGTCCTTACACATATGTGGCTAATTGCAGTACTTTGTCCAAGGTTTGTGGTTGCGACCTATCTCTTTTGATAGTTAGATAATACAAGATTAATTAAAAGATATTTAAATAGGCCGAGCACTTTGTTTATGATTGTAACAAGTCGTAATTTTTCAATTGGTATTTATTTAAATTAAATAGGTACTCGAAAAAAAATAAACCTTGAGCATTTTATTATTTTTAGTAATTTAAAATGGTGGTTTTTATTTATGCAAAATGAAATTTAAATAAGAATTGGAATCGGTGGTAAAATGGGAATTTTCTTATATATATAACTTTTGGGGCATCTTGGCTGCGAATCAGGGGTGAATCGATTTGGCCTTTGAGACGAATCGATTCGGTTTGTGGTAGAGCCGGCGATCTGTTGAATTTTAAAGAGTTTTAATCCGAATCAAATTCTAATCTTTTCCACTTAATATAAATCCGGTGTTAGACTTTTAAAAGGAATTTTCATAAACTCTAAAAGCAGAAGACCAATTTTATTTTCATCTCCTTTCACCCACAAAATCCTAGCCCCATTTAGAAGAAGATTCAACCCATGATTTCAAAGCCTTTTTTGGTGTTTTCTCGAGTTTGGGCTAGAATGAGTTTTAATTGTTTTATCGAGAGGAATATAGTGGTGTAATCAAAATTTTGGGGCAGAATCTTAGGAGTTTCTTATGATGATTTTAAGGTACGGGGTTGACGCAATATGCTCCTTTAATCTCTCGAGAGTAGTCGTTTTGTCCCTCATTTATTTGTACTCATTTTGTTGATATCATGACGTCTATTGGAATCTAAAATATTAATTCGATTGAGATATTGTATTTGTTGATGGGCATGGTGTCATGAAATTTTTATATGGCATGAAAATGGTCACCTGCCAATAGTCCAATAGTCCACTAGCCACTATGAGGCTTTACGAAGCTTAGGTGAGGTAACGTGAGATTTGGTGACCTATTGATGTGTTATTGAGAAATTAAATTGGTGTAATGATCGGATGTCACATTGGACTTGTATTAAGATTCGTATTGTTGCATTTTATTCACTGTTATTATTTTGAGCATTTATTATTGTCATATTATGTACTTCCTCGTATTTTTTTTAGTGGCAGGATAGCGTGGATTTGGACGCTACGGATACCAACGAGGGCGTTGGGTTCCCTAAATGGGGTGGATTGCAACAGACTGGGCTATGGTTGATTTGGTAGCCAGAGAGTTACATCCCACATCTCCTGGGTGAGGGAAAATAATTGTTCATATATGTATATTTGCACTTTTCTAACACCGAGGCCTTTTAGCTCCACTGGTATGGCATGTGATTGATGATGCACCATTAATACTAATTTTTGGATATAGAGCTAATAAAACCCCATACCGCTGAGTGCGGTGGTTAAAGTGGGAACAATATTGGTGATGGAAGAGTGGGGTGTTACAAATGGTATCATAGCTTAGGTATACAACAACCCTTGGGTCTAGGATGCGGGTTAGATGTCTTTCTTTGGAGATAGGGTTTTTTATTGAGGACGTGGTAGGAATCGAGGTTATGATTATTAATCTTGATGTGAGTATGTTTAGAATTTATTTGAGGACTTTAATGTTGTGATGATTTTTGAGAGATATAATTGAGTAGTGATTTGTGAGGGAGTGCGTGGGGTACATGCGAGTAGTATTGGGTGTATGGGCGCCTAATCGTGGTTTTCATGGGTAGGCATTTGTGCTTCGTATTTTTTCTTGAGCGTTATGCTTCGTCAAATTTCAATGAAGAAATTCCTTTGCTAGTGGAAAAGTATGTAACAACCCGTATATTTTAAATTTGTGTTTATTAAAAATTAATTCGAATTTTGGGAAAAAATAAAATTTTCGGATTTAATTATTTTTGGTAATTTAAAATGTTGGTTTTCATTTATGAAAAGTGGGATTTTAATCAGAATTTAAATCGGGGGTGAAAGTGGTAATTTTCCTATATATATATATATATAACATTTTGGGGCATTCTTAGCTGCTTGAGAGGGGCGAATCGATTCGGCCTGAGGGCCGAATCGATTCGGTTTGTGGCAGAGGCAGCGACACGTTAGATTTTTTAAGAGTTTTAATCCTAAAAAATCTCTAACCTTTTCCTACTTATATTAATCTGGGGTTAGGATTTTTTAACCACATTTTTATAAAACATAAGACTAGTAGCCTTTATTATTCTCATTTCCCTCTATATACAGACCCTAGCCCCAATTTTATTCAATATTCAACCCTTGATTTGAAGGCTTATTTGGTATTTTCTTGAGTTTGGGCTAGAACGAGTTTTGATTGTTTTTGCGAGAGGAACGAAGTGGTGTGATCATAACTTTGAGGCATAATTTTTATGGCTTTCATGTGGTGATTTTAAGGTACGGGGTTTACTCAATATGCTCCTTAAATCTCTCAAGAGTAGTCATTTGTTTCATCATTTATTTGTACTCATATTGTTGATATCATGACGTTTATTGGAGTCTAAAATATTGATTCGATTGAGATATTGTATTTGTTGATGGGCATGGTGTCATGAAATTTTTATATGGCACAAATAATGGTCACCTGCCAATAGTCCAATAGCCACGATGAGGTTTTATGAAGCTTAGGTGAGGAGAGGTGAGGCCTGGTGACCTATTGATGTGTTATTGAGAAATTAAATTGGTATAATGCTCGGATGTCACATTGGCCTTGTATTCAGATTTGTATTGTTGCATTTTATTCACCGTTATTGTTTTGAGCATCTATTCTTGTCATATTGTGTACTTCCTCGTATTTTTCTTTTTATTGGCAGATTAACGTGGATTTGTATGCTAAGGATACCAACGAGGACATTGGGATCCCTTAATGGGGTGGATTGTAACAGACTGGGCTATGGTTTATTAGGTAGCCAGAGAGTTACATCCCACATCACCTGAGTGAGGGAAAATAATTATTCATATATGTATATTTTCACTTTTCTAACAGCGAGGCCTTTTAGCTCCACTGGTAAGGCATGTGATTGATGATGCACATCTCAAGGGTTAAAACCCCACTGACACCAGTTTGTGGATATAGAGAAAATAAAACTCCATACCGCTAAGTGCGGTGGTTAAAATGGGAAGAATATTGGTGATGGAAAATGGTATCGGAGCTTAGGTATACGACAACCCTCAGGTCTTTGGGTTTGGGTTTGGGTCTAGCTTGTGGGTTATATGTGCTTTTGTTGGAGATAGGGTTTTTGTTGAGGACGTGGGAGGCATCAAGGTTAGGATTAGTAATCTTGTTGTGAGGATGCTTAGCATTGATTTGAGGACTTTATTATTGTGATGATTATTGAGAGATAGAATCGAGTAGTGATTCCTGAGAGTGCGCGTGGGGTACTTGCAGGGAGAATTAGGTGTATGGGCGCCTAATCGTGATTTCGTGGGTAGAAATTTATGCTCCTTTTTTTATCTTGAGCGTTATGCTTCGTTGAATTTCGGGGACGAAATTCCTGTGTTAGTGGGGAAGTATGTAACTAACCATAATTTTTAAATTGGTGTTTATTTAAATTAATTTGAATTTTGGGAAAAAATAAAATTTTGGGATTTTATTATTTTTGGTAATTTAAAATGGTGGTTTTTATTTATGAAAAGTGGGATTTTAATCGAAATTGAAATCGGGGGTGAAAATGGGAATTTTCATATATATATAACATTTTGGGGAGTTCTTGGCTGACTGCTAGAGCTGAATCGATTCGGACTGAGGGCTGAATCGATTCGGTTTGTGGCAGAGGCGGCGATCTGTTGGAGTTTTGAAGAGTTTAATCCTAATAAAACTCTGATCTTTTCTTACTTATATTAATCCAGGGTTAGGACTTTTTAACCACATTTTTATAAACCTTGAGAGCAGTAGCCTCTATTATTTTCATCTCCCTTTATATACAAACACTATCCCTAATTTTATTCAATATTCTTGATTTAAAGGATTATTTGGTGTTTTCTCGAGTTTATGCTAGAACAAGTTTTGATTGTTTTCACAAGAGGAACGCAGTGGTGTGATCAGAACTTTGAGGCATAATTTTTATGGCTTTCATGTGGTGATTTTAAGGTACAGGGTTTACACAATATGCTCCTCAAATCTCTCGAGAGTAGTGATTTGTTATATCATTTATTTGTACTAATATTGTTGATATCATGACGTTTATTGGAATTGATAATATTGATTTGATTGAGATATTGTATTTATTGATGGGCGTGGTGTTATGAAATTTTTATATGGTACTGAGAATAGTCACCCGCCAACGGTCCAATAGTCGAATAGCCACGATGAGGCTTTATGAAGCTTAGGTAAGGTGAGGTGAGTCCTGCTGTCCTATTGATGTGATATTGAGAAATTAAATTGGTATAATGCTCAGATGTCACACTGGACTTGTATTTAGATTCGTATTATTGCATTTATTCACCGTTATTATTTTGAGTATCAATTCTTGTCATATTGTGTACTTCCCCGTATTTTTCTTTTAGTGGCAGGTTGGCGTGGATTCGAACGCTATGGATTTTTGGAAGATTTTAGATCATGAAGTTTGGAGGATTTATATTATTTTTGTGTAGCTTGTCAGTGTAATTTATTTGGAGAGTTTAGTATAATTTTCGAGTGGAATTAAATTGTAATTATTTTGGAAGTGTAAATATTGGATTCGTTATATTTATTTTTGTGTAATATAGATGCTCTATACAAATTATTGATGATGTAGTTTAGTTTTAATCGTAGTATGTAAGGACACAAGTCTCCGATTGAGTCTTAATGTAGTGTTGTCTCCATTCCGAATAAAAACGTTTGAGTCATAGGATAGAGTTCTTGGCCATCCATCAAGCCTATTACATGCTAAAGTTGAAGACGTTGCGACCTACTTATCAAGAGAACATCATTTCCGGTTTACATGTGCCTTGTTTCACGTCATCAACTTAGTTCCAATCTCTCCTAAGGTATGAATGCATTACATATATAAATATAGGAGCTTGGAACATTTTTTAATGGGTGTAATTTTCTTTTAAAATGAATTTTATTTTTAGAAGGTTACCTTACAACTTTGAATTAAAAGTTTTTGGGCTTAAAATGTAATTTAACCATTCTGACATTTCGTTCGAAATTGTCGTTCGAATGAGAATGATGTTCGAACGAGAATTTTATTCGAGCGAGTTTGCCAAAGACTTTTACCTTTTGGCCACTAGAACTTCGTTAGAAGGTCGTTTGAACGAGACTTCATTTGAACGAAAATCTCGTTCGAAAGAGATTTCCAGTGGGAGAACTTTTTGGCAGTTTTTCTCCACTATCCCACTCTTTTGTTCCCACTAACTTTTCCAGAATTAATATGTGCGGGAACCAACATTGGAAAAGTAAATTTTTACATTTTCTAAACACATTTTGAGAGAACAATTAAAGAGAGACAAATTTATTAGTTCAAAAATTCATTGTTTAGTGTTTTTGAGTATCCATGAATTAATTTCTACAAAAACACTTACACCCATTAATTTAAGTTTAATCCAAGTTCCTATTATTATATACTTTCTTGGAGAGTGTTGGGCACCGGGTTTTACTCTACCAAATTGAAGAGTTTTTTTGGGTTTACTTCTACATCCCATAAAGAAGAAGTTAATTATTTTACTGCGGCATACTCACATGGTGAAAGGCATTGTACGAGGGTTGACGATTGTCTAAAAGCTTCATTGGTGGATTCCAAGGTTCTGGTAGATTCCTAGATTGTCGACTAAGAAGAGGTTGGTACAAGAAGACGCGTTAGAGGATTGAAGGGATTCAAGTCGAGTTGAGTAAGTCATTTGTCTTGTACTTGTAAAATTCCGTACTTAGTGGACTTAAGGCTAGGGTCGTCTGAGGTTTTTTCCCGTTGTGGGTTTTTCCTTGTACATCGCGGCGTAGTGGTTGTGAATTTATTTTATCTTGCAAATCACCTGGAACGCATGCTTAAGATTAAAAGATAAAATATGATTTAATTCACTTCTCTTGTTTAATTTGGTGCTAAAATAAGTTTGGGTGATTCTTAAGTTGATTTAATTCAAGTCAGTAATTTATGTTTGCTAAAATTTGGTTTGGCCTAATTTGGTAATATTGAAAATATTGTATACGCAAATTTTAGGACTTGTGTTAAATTAATTTTGGGCTAAAAGTAAATTTCTCATAGTTAACTTCACGTGTTAGTTTTGTTTGTGAGAAAATCCTAATACTAATTTGTATGAATTTTTTTTTGTGTGTGTTCACCATAATTCACTAATTTAGGTTTAATTTCAATTTTGTTTGTAGAAATTAAAATTAGTGTTTAAGTTAATTTTTAATCTTTAAGAAAAGAAAATTAAATTATTGTGTTGAACCATATTTATTCTTTATTTAAAAGGAAATTGATTTTAAAAGAAGTTTAAAATTGGGGGTCTACAATTCCAACAAGTGGTATCAGAGCCAAAGCGCTAAATTATTGCGTTAAGGTCTTTTTAAATATTTTTTGGTTAAAAATGGAATTTTCCTCATTTTCAAAATTTTCTATTTTCGATGGTTCCAACTACGTGTATTGGGATGCGCGAATGAAATCGGCACTAAAATCTATCGAAGAGAGGGTTTGGTTGTCAGTTGTTAACAGGTGGTCTCCACATACATATTTGGTAGAAAATGAGCGTGTTCCCAAACCCGCAGATAGATGGGGTGAGAATGAATTTAAACTTGCAAATTTTAATTCCCGAGGTTTAAATGCCTTGTTTAGTGCCGTCACACCGGATGAATTCCGATGTATCATGACGTGTGAAACCTCTAAGGAAGCTTGGGATATTTTACAACTCACTCATGAAGGAACTAGTGTCGTAAAATCTTCTAAACTCCAAAACCTCACCACTCAATTTGAAACCATCAAAATGAATGAAAAGGAAACATTCGATTAGTTTTATGCTAGACTCTCCAATATAGTAAATTCTTCATTTAATTTAGGAGAGAAAATACCCGACAACCGAGTTGTAAAGAAAATTCTTAGGTCCCTACCCGATAGATTTATCCCTAAGGTGACCGTTTTAAATTCTTTACCCACCTTACACTCTACCAAACTTGAGGAACTAGTAGGTGATTTGCAAACCTATAAACTAGATATGTTCCCCTCCAAAATCGAAAAGAAAATAGAGAAGGGCATCACTTTGAAAGCCCGAAAGGAGGAAAAACAAGTTGTGGTTGATGAGAGTGATAGTGACTCGGAAGATATGGCTATGTTTGCTAGAAAGTTTCATAAATTTCTTAAATTTAACAAAGATAAATGTAAAAATAATTTTAAGAAATTTGAAAAATCTAAGCATGACAAAGTCGAAAAGATCCCTAAAACTTCTAATGAAAACTTTAATAGGGACGAGTCAAATAGGTGTTATGGTTGTGAAGGGTATGTCCATAGGGCTTTTGAGTGCCCCACTAAACTAAGGAGAGAGGGTAAGCAACCAATTTTCTACAATGCAACCCTTAGTGATAGTGATAAGGAAGAGGGACCAAATTCCCCCATTGAGCGTAACTTTACCACGATTGTTTGTTATGTAAGTGATAGTGAGAAATCATCCAATGATGACATCTTAATACATAACACTTTCGAGGCCTTTATTTGTGAAGCTCTAAAAGATGATGGTAGTGAGAGTGAAGAAGAAAGAGAGAGTGAAAATGAAGAAGAGGTTGATGTGAGTGAACTTCAATTTTCATTTCAAGAATAATATGAAGAATCTATTAAACTAACAAGAGAAAATTTGAAGTTAGAAGCGTGTTTAAAAGAGCGTGCCAAGGTCGTTGATGAGAGTACGTTAGTTGAAGACCTTAGGACACGAGAGAGAGCTCTTTGAGAGAATCTTGAGTATGTAGAAGGTGAGAGATATATCCTTAAGGGCTTAATGAAATCTTTAAAAAAAGAGCTTCTCGCGTTTGAAGAGCGCAATGTTTTATTAGAGTCTCACATTTTAGATTTAGAAAATAAACTAAAAGACTCTGGTAAAGTCAAATTTGATTTGGAGTGTCGTTTGGAGAAATTAGATAAAATATTAGGAACGGTCCAAATTAATAATGACACGTGTGGTTTAGGCTTCGATACTTATAATGAGTCAACCCATAAAGCCAAAACCAATGTTTTAAGAGAATCCTCTAGGAACAATGTTAAAGATCATTCCTTAGGTAAGTCTTTTCACTGAGTCTTTAGGTGCTCGCATTGTGGTAAAAAAGGTCATCTTAGGAAGTTTTGTTTTGATCTTAAACGAGGTCCTAGAAAATCCCAACGTAAGGCAACCAAGGTAGCTAAGATTCCTATATCCCGAGATTATCATTCGTCATTAATTTAGGTTAGGAGATCCGACTTGGTAGCTTTACAAAATAGGATTTTTGATTCTCATTTACTTTCACACAATACCTCCCTTGCAAAATCTAATGGTTTAATGTGTTATTTGTTTGCATACTTTAGCTTTTGTGCTTCACGCTCTATTATCATGCTAATTGTATGCTTGTTTATAATTTTCTAGTCATTGCCTTATCTCATATCTCATGCTAGAATCATGATTTTTGTTTATCTTTTGTATTATAATTATTTCATTTTATTTTGCATTAAATGAAAAATACAAAAATATTTTGTTTGTCTTTTGAGTAAATATTTTATTTGTTTGGCTAAAAATTTCAAAAACTCAAAAAAGATTTTTGTTTCGTGTGTATTTTAGTTTGACACACTTTATATGACATATACTTGTGTTTGAGTCCCTTCTTTTTCTCTTCCATGTGGCTAGAACTTTTGGTTAAGATTGTCAATCCTTAAAATGTTCTTTACCATGCTTACATGGAGTAGTTGGATTTTGTGTTGCTTAATGGATTCTATTTTTATATGCCTCAATTCACACATGCATGAGCTCATTTGAAATTTTAACTTCACATGTATATTTGAGCTTTGTGAGGTGTTCTCTTACCAATCTAGTCATCTACATATTATGTGACCTAGGAGGACTAGTACATGTTAAAATCCGTTGCATGTGAGCTTATTGTGTGTTAAAAAAAAATTAATATATGATATGTACACGGGGAAGGGATCCGAAAGGAAATATCATCTTTTACGAGTAAGCCACCATTTGCGTGGACCTAAAAGAAATACGTGGTCCAAAGGTCTAAAAGAATAATGGGCCAAGGCCTATTTTGTTTAGTTGATTTATTCATTCAAAAGATTAAAATAATAAGCTTATATTGAGGGAGTTTGGATGGATTGTCAACGGTTTTTCATAATGTCCGTTTATCCTAGTTGCGCTTTCATTGTCATGACTCTATTGATTTGTAGAATCATCAAAATTCTAGGCTTGTATGCATTGTGTATGTTTGTTCATTGAGTTCAATCTATATTGTCACATGAGGCTATATGTAAATGTGATAAAAGTTGTGCAATCAAATGAGAACTCCGTGAACATGTTTTAAGTGATTGGGTCTAAATTTAATTGTTACTAGTTCACACCCCTACACTTTCATTTACCACATGTATTTGGACACATTTTTGCCATTCCAGTGTGAAAAGCTTAATGTATTTTGTGTCATGTGTGGTGTTTATACCTATATATATGTACATGTCATTAGTAATATTCATTATGTCCTCATATATATGGTAATTTTTTTTAGTCTTTGACTTGCTTGGTAATCCATCTATGCTTTAAATCATAATTGGTATCATTTTTTTTTGCATCTTAGTTGGTATCCTTTTATTTATATGGATTAGTTATGATTTTGTTGCCCATATGCTTTCATGCTCTTATCACTTTATGCTTCATCTTGTTTAATTAGTTCTTTTATCCTTTGTCTATTCTTGAACAAAAAGGGGGAGAATGATAGGGGGAGAAATGGTATCTAATCCTATTAAACTCACATCATTTATTTAATTTAGGGGGAGTATTTATTTTACATGCATTTAATATTCTTGATATTACCTATGCGTTTGATAGTTTGCTTAAGTGTGCAGGAATTCTTCTAAGTGGAAACTTTCATCGGCAAAGATATTGATCCTTGGGTTTTGAGTCAAGATATATAATTTTTTATTTTGGGTGGGATGTGTGTGAGTCTAGTAGAGCTTGATGTACCTTTACAATTTTGTTCTAGTTTTTGTCCCAGAATAGCCAAAGGGGGAGATTTGCAAGGACACAAGTCTCCGATTGAGTCTTGATGTAGTGTTGGCTCCATTCCGGACAAAAATGTTTGAGTCATAGGATAGAGTTCTTGACCATCCATCAAGCTTATGACATGTCAAAGTTGAAGACGTTGCAACCTACTTATCAAGAGAACATCATTGTCGGTTTACATGTGCCTCGTTTCACATCATCAACTTAGTTCCAATCTCTCCTAAGGTATGAATGCATTGCATATATAAATTTAGGAGCTTGGAACATTTTTTAATGGGTGTAATTTTCTTTTAAAATGAATTTTATATTCAGAAGGTTACCTTAGAACTTTGAATAAAAAGTTTTTGGGCTTAAAATGTAATTTAACCATTTTGACATTTCGTTCGAAATTGTCGTTCGAACGAGAATTTCGTTCGAACGAGTTTTCCAACAATTTTTCCCTTTTGGTCACTGGAACTTCGTTAGATGGTCACTTCGTTCGAACAAGATTTTCGGCGGGAATTTTTTTTTGCAGTTTTTCTCCCCTATCGCACTCTTTTGTTCCCACTAAATTTTCTAGAATTAATATGCAACATTGAAAAAGAAACTTTTGACATTTTCTAAACACCTTTTGAGAGAACAGAGAGAAAAATTTATTAGTTCAAAAGTTCATTGTTTAGTGTTTTTGAGTATCCATGAATTAATTTCTACAAAAACACTTACACCCATCAATTTAAGATTAATCTAAGTTCCTATTGTTATATACTTGATTGGAGAGTGTTGGGCACCGGGTTTTACTCTACCAAATTGAAGAGTTTGTTTGGGTTTACTTCTACATCCCATAAAGAAGAAGTTCATTATTTTGCTGCGGCATACTCACACGGTGAAAGGCATTGTGCGAGGGTTGATGGATGTTTAAAAGATTCAGTGGTGGATTCCAAGGTTCCGGTGGATTTTGGGATTATAGACTAAGCAGAGGTTGGTACAAGAAGATGCTTCAGGGGATTTAAGGGAGTCGAGTTGATTTGAGTAAGTCATTTGTCTTGTACTTGTGAAATTCCGTACTTAGTGGACTTAAGGCTATGGCCGTCGAGATTTTTTCCCGTTGTGGGTTTTTCCTCGTACATTGCGGCGTAGTGGTTGTTTTATCTTGAAAATCACCTAGAATGCATGCTTAAGATTAAAAGATAAAATATGGTTTAATTCATTCTCTTGTTTAATTTGGTGCTAAAATAAGTTTGGGTGAAACTTAAGTTGATTTAATTTAAGTCAATAATTTATGTTTGCTAAAATTTGGTTTGGCCTAATTTGGTAATATTGAAAATATTGTGTAGGCAAATTTTATGGCTTGTATTAAATTAATTTTGGGCTAAAAGTAAATTTCCCATAGTTAACTTCATGTGTTAGTTTTGTTTGTGATAAAATCCTAATATTGGTTTGTGTAAATTTTGTGTGTGTGTGTGTTCACCATAATTCACTAATTTAGGTTTAATTTCAACTTTGTTTATAGAAATTAAAATTTGTGTTTAAGTTAATTTTTCATCTTTAAGAAAAAAAATCAAATAAAACTTGAAAAATTAAATTGTTGTGTTGAACCACCTTTATTCCGCATTTAAAAGGAAATTTATTTTTAAAAAAGTTTAAAATTGGGGGTCTACAGTTCCAACATAGTAGCGCCTGTGTTTTTGCACAGGATGTTACAGATGGTATCAGAGCTTAAGTATATGACAATCCTCTGTTCTTTTGGTTTGGGTCTAATATGAGGGTTAGATGTGTTTATTTGGACATAGGTTTTTTTATTGAGGATGTGGTAAGCATTGAGGTTAGGATTAGTAATCTTGATGCGAGGATGTTGAGAATTAATTTGAGAACTTTAGTGTTGTGTTGATTTTTGAGAGATATTATCGAGTAGTGATTCTTGAGAGAGAACGTGGGGTACATGTGGGTAGGATTGGGTGTATGGGAGCCTAATTGTGGTCTTCATGGGTAGGCATTTGTGCTCCGTATTTTATCATGAGCGTTATGCTTCGTCGAATTTCGAGGAAAAAATTCTTGTGCTAGTGGGGAAGTATGTAACAACCAGTAATTTTTCAATTGATGTTTATTTAAATTATGGGTACACTTCCTGCTATCCGAAGGTTTCACACTGAGGGCGATCCCACGTTGACGATTCTAGTGAGGTCTGGATTTGTGCCCTAGAGTATGGAACTTAGGGAGGCTCACTATGTGACGTGTATTAGTGGGATCGACATGTCATTTGGGTACGTTAGGTATGAGCGTATACCAAATGCTTAGAACCATTTTTGCCTCCATTATTATATTGATTTATTTTGGATTTGAGCAGACATGCCAAACCAATAGTCCTCGATTGAGTACGAGAGGTACATGGACTTGATAGCAGAGGATGCCAACATCACGAGGGGCCATTCTGGAGATGCTATAGTGTGTATATATTATATGTGTGATAATTATATACCAGTATGATATATCTACTTATGAGAGACAGTAGAATTGACAGATAATGTATATCTAAAAGACTGTAAGTAGTGAAACTTAAATAATTGACTCAATAATAAAATGGGGATAAATAATTTATTATTGAGACCGCATGTAATACCCCGCACTTTTATGGAAAATTATAATTCATAAGTAAGTGTAATTTGAGAATTTGAGAAATTATCGTGAATAGTAAATTTTGAGGTTTTTAGGGATTAAATGATTTTCGATGTATGTTATATTTACTTTTGAGATTAAGTGAGTGAGTTGGACCATTTTAATTACATGTCGCAGTTGGGTAAAGAGACAAAGGATAATATTTTAATTGGAAAACCCGCATGGAGATGTATTGGGTTTAATTAGTGGATTGCGGTCAAGTAAATCAGATGGATATTTCGAGTGTACGGTTGGTTTTGGAATGGGCGAGATAGTCAGAATAGAGTATCCGGGAGTAGTGTTTGGATTTCGGGAATTTTTGGACCAGTAAGGACTCGTAATTGAGTAAACGAGTCGTTTTTGGGTTTAATAAGGGATAAAACCTTTTCTCTCTTATAAAAGACACGAGAGAGTGGGAGAAAGGAAAGAAAAAGAGAAAAGAGAGAGGAGAGGAAAGGAAGAGAGAAAAGAGGAAGAAAAGGTAGATTTCGGCCAAACTCCGCAGGATTCGACTTGAGGCCGTCGGATTTTATCCTCCAGGCAAGTGTGTACCTGCTTTATTTCATTTTGTGCATATATCTCATATTATAGTTGGTACACTATATGATTTTGGTTTAGAAGACTTAAAATAAATTTGTGAAAATTTGAGTATGAGTTTACATATTGATGAAATGTAAACTCTTAATGATTTCTAGTGTTAAAACCATGTAAATGGAGTGAAGAAACAAATTAAAATGGGGGAAATGGTAAAAATAGGGTTTATGTGGTTTTTGGGTACAAATCTAAGAAATTGGTTTAATCCTCCAAATTTATTGATGTATTAGTTAGAAATCGTTGATTATATGAATATAGTGTTGTTGGCGGATATTTGAGGTCATAAAAATGGAGTTTGGGGTTCTTGGTGGGCATTTTGCAAAATCGATTTTCGAGGGACTGGTATGACCGGTCGACCGTGCACCTATGGCCGGTCTACCGCGTCAAGCAAAAAGGTCCTACTGGATGGTTTGTTTGGCCTAATTACGAACTGCGGTCGACCAGGGATCCAGGATCAGTCGACCGACACTCTATTTTCAGCCCAAGATTTTAGAGATTGTTATTCCTTCTCCTCTTTGAGTTTAATGTTTAGAGGATTTTTTTAATTAGAGAATTAAAGAGAGTTATGTTCTAAAGGACTTGAGGAATTGTGAATTGACCTTGGGTTATTTAAAAGTTAAATCCGGGATATGGACTTATCGAATGTTTAATAAGAGGGTGACATTTGGAGAAATTATTCAGTAAGCACATATGGGTATATTTATGTGGATGGAATAGATAAAAGGTGAGGTCCGGGTCATATGGGTGATATAAAAAGATGGCCTATGATCATTTCAAAAAGTTTACACAATTCTCGAGTCAAAACAATATATGAAAATCATGCTCAAGTAATACATTTTAAGAATGAACTCAATTAATGAACGACCAATGAAAGATTAATGAGACTACCAACGACTGTAATATTTTCAAAGAGGAAAGAATAGTGTATACACTCACAAATGAAGATAAGTCTCTAATCTCACTTGGTGTAACTATATACAATGCAACAAAATATTACCGAGTTGTAAAAATCTTAAACCAAATTATTATAACAAGAAAAACGCACGCGTTCATGGGATAAAGTTTAATTCATGAAGTTATTCATAATATTAATGATTTGAGCACTAAAGTATAATAACTTCTAAAATTGAGAACATGCATCGTTGAATTGACTAATGGATCGAGCAATTATTAAAATTTATCATCCAAAACAAAGGAAAAATGCCCAACAAAGGAGAAAAAAGAAAGAAAATGTTTTTGAAAATTTTTAACAAAAACATGATTTGTAACTAAATTGTAGTTAAATTCAAGGAATAAACAATGAAATGTATAGAATATCCACACCCCCTAACTTAAATGTTGCATCGTCCCCAATGCGTCCATTAAAGAACACAACTTAAAGATAGGAAAAGAATGATATTACCCAAATTTGGAGCGATCTCCATAAGTAAAAGTCCAAATGAATTTACAAAACAAGTTAGTACAAAGCATAGGAAGAATATGTACCGATGTATTAAGTTAAAAGAATTCATGTCACAAGTCACAACAATATAGAGGGGCTGAACTGCAAATACTACATAAATTGATGGTGAACATTTTGATTTTATTAAATGGAAGGTCACACACATCAAAATCCAATAAACAACCACAAACTACATTCTCATTGCTCCTTCCAAAAGTTCGATACAAAACAACTTATTACATTACAACTATTAAAAATAAAGAAATACAAATAAAATAAAAAGTACAACATAATATCGGGCCAAAAAAGACAAAAATGACCCAATACAGCAGTAGCCTAGTGGCCGGAACCACTAGGATAAAAGGGATCCTAAAAATGAGGAGGTAGCGCCGGTGTCTGAATCATGCCGCTGTAAATAAATATCTCGCATCATTTCCTTCATCATACGGAACTCTCGCTGCTGTTGTGCTCTCTCCTGTCTCTGCTCGGCTCTATCCTGCCGGTGCTTATCTCGATCCCTCCACAGATCGGCCTGCTGCTGCCTCAGCTCTACCTGCTACTGATCTAGGCGGGACTCCCATGTAGCCTACCTGAGCTGGGTCTCCTCCCAGCGCTGGTCCTGCACTGCTTGAAATGCCTCAAAGAGGGCATCCAAATCTGTGTGGCACGTGCGGACCCTCACCCTGCTCCACGTGTCTCATCTCTGCCTCCTCCTCTGCCATGTCAATAGCCTCTTCCCTCTGCCTTTTGTTCCCCGGTTCCCCCCACGCTTGAGTCAACATCTTCAAAATGTTATCTTTAGTGAGAAGCCCTAGTGGCTCACGCCTGCGGTTTATGTCGTACTTTGGGCAACCGTGTGAGATGTAAATCCTCGTGATGAGGACAGGAAAGGAAAGGGAATATCTCCAAGCTAGCTCCTTAGATGTTGTGAGCATCGTCTCAAAAAATATTTTGGGCAAACTGATATCGCCCAAATTATTAATCATCCTGTAAAGGAATACCGCATGCTTGTGACGCACCTCAGATCGGTTGCTCGTCGTTGATGTAGTGGAGTAGTCTCGGAAAGTCCGCCATTACAGCTGAATGGAAAACACCCTTCTTCCATACTTCGCCTGGTGCAAGGGCCTCAATCAACGTCGGCTGACCAAAGATATCCCCGGCTGTGAAACAGATTGAATCCGCAGGGTCTGGCACACCCATAAAGGACGCCAAGTCTGTACAGCGGATCGGTATCCTCACCCCATGAACCATGTCCTCGTAAGTAACAGGCCCTTGCCCTTTCACCTATACTAATGTTGCGTAAAACATTCGGACGAGCTCTTCATTGACGCACCCATTAGTAGCGAGAAAGGGCTCCCATCCCTATCGGTGCAATAGAACACACGCCTCCTGTGGTATATCTTCAAGTTTGCACGAAAAAAGATAGCCCAATGGCCTCTCGAAAGTTTGAAAATAGGCCTGAAACCAATCCCGCTCTTGCTCACAACGGAACCCCTCGAAGCCCTGGTTGTGCACGCACCTAATGAACTTGTATGTCTTGAGATTTTCCATTTCAACCTATAAAACAATAATTAAGCAATACAAAAATTGTAAGCACAATTAATGGTTAGTTAGTCTACGAGTTGAAATGGTGGGTGCACGTGCGCAAAATTGAGCGAAAAAGAATCAACATTGCGATAAAATTTGTCGACATGCGACAACGAGTGAAAATCACCCAAGTGTGCGCCAAAAATGAATTGAAAACTGTTTGGGGCATTTTAGCGAACACTTGGCGTGCGCAATGTGGGGCGAGGGTGATGTGACACCCCGACTAATTAAATACCGGGTAGCTACTCCTTTATTAAATTAATTCAAAATGCCAAGTTGGTTCAGTTAATAGCATCACTGTCGAAAACATTTAATGATTACTAGACACCTAGTATTTAAAAAGTAAGTTGTCAAATTTTAAATTAAATCTGATTAACATGCAATAAAAGAATTATGAAAGAATAACATAACCATTAACCATAAAGAAGCAATAGAATA
Organism: Sambucus nigra; assembly: GCA_949130495.1. Lineage (NCBI taxonomy): Eukaryota > Viridiplantae > Streptophyta > Magnoliopsida > Dipsacales > Adoxaceae > Sambucus > Sambucus nigra. The sequence goes on from OX422220.1 coordinate 195,058,496, forward strand.
ACCAACAATTAATAATAAGTCTGGAGGAAATACTCCTCACAACAATCCCACAACTGAAATCAAAAGAACAGTGTACCCTCAATTAATCACATGCCAAAATCTGAATAACTGAAATATGAAATGTCTCTAAATAGAAATGGGCGACATGCCCTACAAATGATGAAACTAAATATGGAGTCAAGACTAGAAAAGAGGCGTCTATTGTCAAGGCCCTGTAACTTCCACAATAGCTGCAGCTCGTCACCTGAATAGAATTCCTATGCATGGTGTCCTTGTGGCTGGGCACCTAAAAAGGTTTTTACAAAAATAGATTTGAAAGCAAATGGGTTAGAGCCCGAAAGTGGAGAGTATTTTAAAAACGGCAAGTGCTTTAATGACAAATAAACAGTGAATATCAAATACATGTTAGTGACGTGCACTCACATGAGCTCCTCACCTCTCAACTAATGTGCACTCCTAACGCATCCATAGCTCGTACTAGTTATGCTACTAACTAACTAGTCTAATACAAAACCTGGCTTCACTTTATAGGTTTAAGGGTTTATTCATGTCATTAAAGTATACCATGTATGTGCCTTAATTCCCTATTAACAACCTTTTATTATGTGGAGTTCTCATTTTAATCTCTATTAAAATAGTACAAGTATACACATCGTTACTTTACTAAGTATTTCATTGAACATTATTTATATTTTATTCACGTCATAAATATACATTATCGGCACCCCTAGCCTAAGCTACGGTGCACATACTCTGCTATCTCATCCCGGTACATCACGTACATAAGGATTACAAATTCCGAATCTCTCAGGAATTGTTAGAATAAGCATAACACACAAAAATGGAGGCGAACATAATTCAACATGTCCATGGGTCACGTACATACCTACGCTCCATAGTCAGCTGACTTATTAACTCACAAATAAGTCATTCTAGTATTATGTTCTTAAGGAACCAATCTAAATCCCCCCGTAGGCACACAAAGATTAGTTGGCCCAACACAAACGACGACCTCCGTGATAGCAAGTATGGTAGGTATGTCATACACATAAGTCATATACTAAGCATTCACACGTCTTAGATATCTTAATATTAATAAAGGTATATTCTACATCCCTATACCATTATTCCAATTTTATGCATTTTAAGTCTTTCGATAATATATAATGTAGACTGTCGACACATCTCACATCCTAGTTTCTTATACTTAAAATATATCTCAAAGAGGTTACTAAGTCTCCTATTATTTCCACATTTAATTTCATTATTCTTAAGGTCATTATTTCTGCCACAAACCTCATTTCATCAAATCATTCGAATTTACTCTTTTAACCCTAATATTATCTCACTCGTCGAGCTTTATTGGATTTTAGGCAACTATCCCAAATTAAATTCTAATTAAGGTCCGATTTCACAACCATACCTACTGGTCTTCCTTAAGTTTAAGAATACACATAAAGCCTCCATCAATAATTTTCTAGGGTTAACATCCTTAAAATTTTAAATGGGAAGATTTTACTCATTCTGGGAAGGTCGATCGATCGACCTTGTATGTTCGATCGATCGATGGTGATCGATTGATCGACCTATGAATGTCGATCGATCGAGCGCACCAGTTAGGCTACGGACTGCTTCGTTTTGCAGTCCCAATTTCGCTCCAAAACTCCATTATAATGCATGAAACTCTAATCTAACGTTATAATATCATCATACAACCATCCTACAACATTGTTAACGTTCTAAAACCAATAAATCATCAACCAAGGGCTTTATTTGGATCAAAACTTCATCAAGAACCCTAGTTTTCTATTTCTTTCAAGAACAATAATAATTCTCTTCTTAAATCCATTTTTAGATCATAAAGGGTTATACTTTGAATTCATAATTCGTCCAGAATATGTCTACATGCAATTCCTAACATGGTTTATAGTTTTAATCCTCAATTTCATGGGTTCATATCAATCTTCCAAGACAAAATTCTATATTTACATTACACATGGGGAACATATTCATTGAATAATTTGTAACTAAATCACTTGCCTTATGTTCTTCGGATTTATTGTTGGTTGGAGATGGTTGAATTCCTCTCTCTCTCTCTACAAGTTCTTCTCACAAGATGACAGTGGAGGTTTAGAGGTTGCCTTAGGAACCTCTTAAAATTTCTTCCAATAACTCCCGTAGCCCATTAAGTCGTTTAGTGTTGTTAGTGGGTAAAGACTAAATCAGATTTTAACTTCTAATTTTCGTGGGTTTTAATTCCCAAAATTCCGAAATTACCAAACTACCCTTTTGGGTTGCCGGTATGGCCTAAAAATGCCCCGGGACCCAAACTAAACCCCTGGCTAGTGTTTTCTGACTATTTCGACCCTTCCGGACTCGGTGGCGCACTCAAAATGACCATACGGTTGATAAAAATAAATTTTACTTTTTAATTCAAATAATTACATAAAAATTCAAATAATAAATTTTACGTTTGCGCATCTCATCCTCGCGCTCCCATGTGGACTCCTCGGCATTATGATGCCGCCACTGAACACGTACTAATGGGACTATCTTTGACCGCAGTTTCCGCTCGCTTCGGTCCAAAATAGCAATCTGCCCTTCCTCGTAGGAGCTATCAGGCTGGAGATCGATGTCCTCCAAAGCAATGTGAGAATGAGCCAAATCGTCCCTAAGATATTTCCTTAGCGAGGAAATATGAAACACACCATTTATCCTGTGAAAATGCTCCGGTAACCCAAGTCTATATGCAACAAACCCAACCCGCTCGATGATAGGAAATGGCCCCACATATCTCGGTGCCAACTTCCCCTTTTTTCCAAATTGCATAATTCCCTTCATAGGAGATACTCTGAGTAAAACTTGGTCCCCCACTTGGAACTCCCTGAAGAACCTCTTCGCATCAGCATAGCTTTTCTGCCGATCCTGAGCTACCCGAATGCGACTCTGTATCAATTCTATCCTCGCCGAAGTATCCTGAATCACTTCTGGCCCAAGTAGTTTGTTGTCCCCCACCTCCAACCAACAAGCTGGGGAATGACAAGGTCTACCGTACAACGCCTCAAATGGAGCCATGCCAATGGTGAACTGGTAGGAGTTGTTGTAAGCAAACTCCACCAGTGGAAGATACTGCTCCCATCCACCCCCAAAATCAATGATGCACATACGCAACATGTCCTCCAACATCTGGTTTGTACGCTCGGTTTGTCCATCGGTCTTTGGGTGATATGCCGTACTCAACCGCAACTCCGTGCCCATGGCCTCTTGAAAACTCTCCCAAAACCGCGAAACAAATATCTTATCTCGGTCAGACAGGATATTTAGGGGCACACCATGAAGTCTCACAATTTCTGCAATAAAAAGCTGGGCATACTGTCCCGTAGTGTAGTCTATCCTTACGGGTAGAAAATGAGCGACTTTGGTCAACCTGTCCACAATTACCCAAATGGAGTCGTGAAGTCTCTGTGACATAGGCAACCCTGTGATAAAGTCCATGGATATGCTCTCCCACATCCACATCGGGACCTCTAATGGCTGTAGAAGTCCTGTCGGTCTCTGATGATCCACTTTTACCAGCTGACAAGTGGCGCATTTCGGTGATTTCAAGTCCGTTGAACCTACAAAAGAGTTAGAACCAAGCATATAAAAATAAATAAAAAGAGATTAGCTAATTACACTAGACTAAATTAATAAGAAATAAAAATGAAAAAGTTAACTATATACAACCTACATATAGGATGTCTAATTAGCTATGTACTAAAAGGAGAAATTTTGGAGGGTCCACCCAAACAACATTTTGACTTTGGAAGACAAATGGTGGACCTTCCCTCTCATGCATGGCTCCCGAAAAATAGGATTTCCGTTAACACGACGGAAGGCATGTGGGTGGTGGAAAAGATGAACCATCCCCAATTAAAAATTTGGGAGGGAGGATGGGGGATTTGGATAGGACGGGGGACAAATACACGTGTGGGCCAAGAAAAATTATATAATCTCCCAAGTATTTTGAAGTTGGAATGGGAGGCGGCGCTCATGAGGGAAAGATTCCGTCATGGAAGGTGACTCCAGCGAGTACTCCTCGTCGGTGAAAAGGTTTGGAAGTATAAAGTTTTGAACCGATTCATCCAGTACTAACATTGGTATGACAGTATGGAATAAAGACGGGGATGAAAGAAATTCAATCTCAGGCGATGAGTTATCATTGCTTAAAAGTTGAATTTAGGAGGAAATAGGATCGTTTACAATGAAACTTACTTCTTTGAGAATCAAAGAAGAAACGAGTTCATTGCAAATGGATACTACTCCCCTTTCATACTCATTTTCATTCTCTACTATACCATGGGTCAAGTTAAGAATGATTTGTTCCAAAGTAGGCACAAAGTCCTCATTTGGTTCAAAACAGGCTTCGACTTCGAAAGTCTCAGAAGAAAAGTCGTCGTTGGATTAAAATAGTAAATCCAACTCGTGTTCCCAACAATGATTTTCTTCCCGATACCGATTTTCAATCCTCTCATTTCAAGCATGCGTAATCCTTCACCGAAAGTCAAACGACGAGGAGCGGATTCTTGGAATTGAGAGGCTTGAACATTGTTCTCGGGACTACTCTCAAAATCATTAACATAAGAATTTTGAAAATGATTACAGTTTGTTTCAAAATTCTTATCATAAGGAGCTTGCGACCCAAAATCAAAATGATCATTCCCAAAATTTACGTAATCCATACTTTCACTTTCATAATACTCACCCAATGCCATTTTAGATGTTGCAATTTTTTCGGCTTGTAAGTAGTGACCAAAAGTAGTAGGTTTACCTGAATTTTGAGAATTATCATTAGGATTACTAGTAAAATTAGAATAAGACATGCTTACCCCAAAATAAAGCTCGAGATGACAAATTCCACATATCAATGTGCGACGGGAAAAATTCAAGCGTTTCTAGGCGCTCAAATGTGCAAAGCCTGGAAAAAAGGTTAAAACAAATATTACAAATAAAAAAGAAAGAATACTACGAACTAATAAGAAAATTACAATCCATAACAAAATAGTCCCTGATAACGGCGCCATTTTGATAGCCGTACGAAACACGACGTCGATTAGGACACCGGTCGTTGCTGTTCGTTTCGTCGCGTCTATGCAAAAACCTAAGTTACGAATACACTTGTGATACAAATATAACGGTAAGTCGGGTATCGAATCCACAGGGAGTGTTCGACAGATCTTAATTGGATTATTAATTCAGGAATAAAAATGCAAAAGGGTGATGTTTGCTAGTAAATAAAAGAAAAGAGAGAAGTTGAGTCTAAATAAAGTAAAAGCGAGGATCGGGATAACGTCCAATCATACGGCTCGAAAACAACTATTAATTAGAATTCCGGCTCAAGAGCAATTTAATCGAGCATTATCAATTAATCATAAACTTCGCACAATAAGGAATTTAAGCTAAAGTTGCGTGAATAAATATTTAATCAGAAAATTGGTCGCACGCGGATTAAATTCGGATTATCGCTATAAACATTAACGTTGCATGACAGAGAAAGTTAAATGCATAATAATCCGACTTTAATATGCATGGGTTCAATTAAACGCAATTTTGCACAAAACCTAATTTTCGAAGCTCGGGGCCCATTAATGGCGGAACGAAATCCCGACCCTATTTATCTAAGGGTACATCATGATCTAAACTAATTAATACTAATTAAACTAGGAAGTCAAGGAATAATGCAAGTAAACTAATTAATAAAGCATGTGAATTAATCTATAAAGCAAGAATTAAACAAGAACAACTTTATTAATGGTAAAGGAAGTGGAAAGTTCAACAAACATACCCCAAATGGTTGTCAACCCAAAGAGAAATGAAGCCAAGCTCTGAAAACCCAAAACCCTAAGCTAAAACTAATTAAAACTGAATATATTTGATTTTTACACAAAAATCCCTTATATAGTAAGTTGGGATAAAAGAAAAGAAGAAAGAAAAGAAAAGGAAAATATCTCAAAAAAACAGGGGATCGATCGATCGATCCCTTTGATCGATCGATCGATGGTGAAAAATCAAGCCCACTGTCTCCCCACGATGGCCAAAATGTGAAGGATCGATTGATTGATCAAGCAGGGCTGCATAATCTTCCTCCTGTTTTGGTTGGTTTGGAATTCTCTTCCGCTAGAAACGCCTTAACTTCTTCGTTAGGGATTGGATTCTCACACTATTTATGGCCAAGCTAAGCTTGAGAGGAGGGATACAACTTACGTGCAGATGTTGGGCCAGGTGCCCAAACTGTGAATTGTCTGAATTTCCCTTGAACGTGCGATTGCGTACGGAACTTGAGCGAAATGCGTCCGAACTCCATTCTTAGTACCTAAATACCTACAAAAGCCCAATTATACCTCATATAGCATGTTAACAATATAAACCGAGGTTTTCTAGTTAACATGCTTAAATATAGAGATTAAGGCACCCGAGGGGGCTAAAATGCATAGGTTTGAGAGGTGAAATACACAATATTTGCATATTATCAGTGACTAGGATGGAAATTTGGAGTTATAGGCTAAGGATAAGCTAAGGGTATACTTATTATATGGTTATGAATTGAGATATTTGGAGAGTATATAAATCCCTAACAGTGATCAAGGTGTGAGGTATATTTATATAGGAGAATACTTAAATATCATTATGAGATTGACAAGTATAGCTATGTATACATTTGAGGAGTGATATATGTATAAGTGTACGATGTGATTATAGTATTTATGTAATATGATATGATTATATATATATATCTATGTGTTAATGGTATATATATATGTGAAGCATACCCCCTCTAATTCTATCATGGGAAGTTGCGCGATGTGGGTGAGGACCCTGGCTTGAGGAGCAGGGAGCGTATAGTACCCATGTCATAGCATCCATGGTTTTATTATGTGATTTTTATTAGGGGTGAGACGTGCTGGGTATGTTTCGTCTCATTCCCAGGGAGGAACTATGATCACTTTCCATACGTTGTGATTTTGAATTTTTACCATGTCGGTGTTATTTAGTCCGACCGCTGGTACCCAGGATGGTATATGAGTAATTCCCTGGAAGATGATAGCATTGAGAGATCGCATCCTCGAGTTATAGCTCGTTGTGATGGTTATTATACTTGTGTGTATAGAATACTACCTGTGTATGAGAACAAGATATTATATATCTCTAACTGGAGTAAAAAGATAAAATGTATAAAGATTAATTCTCATTCCGGGAGATTCTATCTGGACTTATATATATATATATATTTTAACAATAAAGAAACGTTATTAGAATTGGTGAAGAAAGTCCCTTCACTAATGGACTTATATTGTGATATGTATATGAGAGTGAGTATGATAATGTATATAAGTATATGAGTATGTATATATATACGTTGTGTACTGAGGGTCAAATGGATCTTGACGATCGACACTGTCGAGTAGTAGTGTATCGGGGGGGGGGGGGTTCTTGTTTGGATTTCTCATAGTGAGACACCCCACGCACGAACGTACGCAGTGTTGGGACCGGGGAGAAGTTTATCCCTTAGTACTTGGGTTAACTAGGATTTTAGAATGGTTGGAACGAGTTTAGTTAGGCAGGGTAGCTTGACTAGGTTTTTAGAGGGATGCGATAGGTGTGCCTTTTTAGTGGGGTGTTCGATTTGGTTGTATTGTGTTAAACCGAGTGTTTGATTATTTTTATTTCATCTCAATTTTCATTTATATATAAACTGTGTGGATGTTTTTATTGAATGGTTTGTTTAAAAAAAAGATTAGTTAATTAAAATTTTGACGCCAGCCTAATAGGTTATTAGTAATTAATTTGGTTTTCGATAGTGATGCTAAGAATGAACCATATGAGACTCCTATTTTAATTTGGTACAAGATTGATCGCCCGGTATTTTATTAGGCGGGGTGTCACATATGGTATCAGAGCATTAGGTTCTAGTTTCCTTAGGAATCTGTGAGGACGTACTACGCTTTTGGCGTTGCTTTTGATTTGATATAGAGCCTTAGGATTAGGATTGTTGATTCCTCTTGTGATATTTCGTTCTCCTGCCATTTCATAAGATTATAGTAGTCTTTTGAGCACTCGTTCGAGATTCGTGTGCCAATCGATGAAGGATGACCACAGAAGGCCATTGCAAGGGTAGCAGAAGGTGGGACTTATGGGAGCGGTTAGTTGAAGTCGGAGACTAAGACCACAGTAAACCTTGTGGAATTTGTCAAGGATGGTTGCAATGACTACTTAATAATAGTAGTTATGAGTATCCAAGTACCACTATAGTAGAGAGTGGTGATAAACTTGAATTACCTAGTGAAGTAAATTGGGAAAAAGGTTCAAAAGGTCTTCGATAAGGACCATACCGTGAAGTCAAGCTATTCAGAGTCAGTGTAATGTGATTCAGCGGAAGAGAAAGGCTCAAAAGCTTTGGCTCAAGGAAGGGTGTGGAAATACCCATATGTGAAAATTTGAGGAAAATTTTTCACTCGTGGGAGCAATATTAAAATGGTGAGAACGGTGGTCACCATATTCGGGGGAGCAGGACGTGTTGCTCGTAGAGGAATCTCACGGACGGTTTTCATCCCAAATTCCTTGGGTTGACTAGGAAGGAAAAGAATACAGTTTTGGATTATTCACATCAGGATCATTCAGAGGCTGACTGTGAATAAAGAGTGGTATGGAGAAGTGAACCTTGTACCGAAGTAAGGTAGGTACAATGAAGATAGAGTCCTTCAGTGGAATTATAGGCTCACTGGATAAGTGTTGCTAACACTTGTGGAGAATTTGTATCTATGAAACCCCATTGGTGGACATCCAGCTGGGGAATTCATTGAACCATGGCTGTTGAAGCCGGTAATGGAGTTTCCTTTTAACAAAGAAGTTAAGGGAAATATGAAGGCAATTATCAGGATCGAGGCTATAGAGTCCAAGATACTGATAACCTTAATCTGGTCAGGGTGACCACAGGTGGAAAATATTGAAATGTGTAAGGTAGAACCACGCGCTTTGACCTTGCCCAGTAGGAGTTAAAGGACCAGAATAGGGTGCCAAAGTTGGGCATCGATTAAAGTAGTTTCCGGTTTAGTTAGGGCAAGTATATCATGTCCGGGAATCATTTGGAGTAGCTAGGGAGATTGGCGAAGTTGTTATGAGTTTCACCTCGGATGAAGGAGGTATATTCTGTGAGACAAGATTGAGTCACAGTATTTTATTAGCCCTACATTCGTGTGTGATTCGAGTTTACTAGTAGTATCGATAACATTATATAGTATATATTTATGTATTTTTCTGCGATAGCGGGGATCTACTTTCTTTCATTCGCTGTAAAAAGCGGGTATTAGTATTTTGAGTTTATATCAGGTTTGTATTGCTCAATTTGTGTGTGTTATACAGGTATGGTGTTATTTTGAGTATAATGTGTTCTTCGTTGATCGGAGCGATAACAGGCTAATGATTGCAAGACTATCGTGTCCGCGGTTCTAGGGTGGAACATGTTATTTTTACGATATCTCACCTGGATACAGGTTGAGTTCGCCTTTATTATGTGTATAGATGGTACTTCGGTGAGCAGATGTTTCATTATCGTGATACGAGTGCATGGCGACCTTATAGATATGATTTAAGGTATGCAGGGTTTATCGTTGAGCTATGAGTTTAAGCTCATTGTTGTTTGCACTAAAGACTTAGTGCTAGTACGAGCGCTTGGTGGTGGGGCTCCAAGAAAGGAATATAAGTTCACACCACATTTTTTTGAAAGAGGGGATAGGGTTATCCCAGTTACACATTAAAGCTAACGAACCTCCACGATCGAAAAAGTTAAGTAGTAGTGTATTGGAGGGGTTCCTTGTTTGGATTTCGCTTGCGAGACGCTCCACGCATAAACCTTAATGACGTCGGGAGTGGAGAGATATTATAGGATGCAAGGATGTTGGTTTTGTCAATAAGTTATATAGTGTGGAGGAAACACTATAGACTGTGAGTCGTATGATGATGGTATGCTTATTGAAATATAAGTGCTATGGAGAATCACTAAAATGGTTCTCTCATCGCAAGTAGGTGGGTGAGGCAAGATAAAAGGAAATTGATTTGAAGCTTATATCCAGGCCTTGGATAAAAGGCAAATTTGGAGCTATTGTGTTTTGGGTATGATGCTCGTAAAATATTATAAGAGAGTAGGCGCCTCGATTAGTTAGACCTTTCTTTTCGCCAAGGTGGAATGATTGAGTGGTAGGGGTACGTTAGTAGGAGAGAGAGGTAGGAATTAGGACGTCCCATTGGTGTGACTTAGGCCGTTATATCCCGATGAAACCGATACTTAGGCCGGAAGGGTTCCTTATCTGTATTTCACTTTACGAGACGTCCCACGCATGAAACCGAGTAAATGTCGGGAGTTGAGAAAGGCCTTGGGCACTAGGGACACAATTTAGGATAATACTCATCTTACGTGCGTTGGAAACACTTTAATCGTAGGGTTATTAGGAAGTAAGGCCAGTAAGTCTAGTGGCGCCGATATAGTAAGATTGTGGGAAGTTAACCACGAAAAGATTGGTTGGTTAGCCTTGAGAAGGATTGGAATCCCATGTATAGGAAGAATTGAATTTTGCAGGTTAAGAAAACCCATGTGTGAGTATTCCACCGAGGAAATAAGGCCCATTATTTAGAGAGAGTGTACATGTCGGACAATTACAATAGTTAGGCAGAGAAGCACGGGTTATAAGGTGTGTGGTCACCCTGGTAAGTTAGTTTTATATACCGCTTGAAATAGAAGGGGCGTAGTATATAAAGTTGAAGATTATGCTGTGAGGCAATCATAGTGGATTTGGGGTGCGTTGGATGGAATGCCGTAAGAGGTACGCGATAATCCAATTGTATGGTCGCAATAAGGGGTATCATGCCCAAGATAAGTGATGAGACTGACGGGAGTAGTCAAGCGTTAGAGTAATTTCCTTTTTGAAGGAAATTAGATATCCTGATGTAGATGAGGATGGGTGAATGTGACGTTATAAGAGTCACCTGATGACGAGGTAGTGCTATAGAACATAGGGATTTAGTAAGTTAGTGCGTTATAGTATGAACCTTGAGTTAGGGGGTATCGAAAGAGTGTATGGTTGAGGTGTGATTACCGATCCTAGGTTGGTAGTACTGGTCGTATCCGAATTCGAAATTCCTTTGTAAGGGGGGAGTGTGTAATACCCCGCACTTTTATGGAAAATTAAAATTCATAAGTAAGTGTAATTTGGGAATTTGAGAAATTATCATAAATAGTAATTTTTGAGGTTTTCAAGGATTAAATGATTTTCGATGTATTCTATATTTACTTTTGAGATTAAGTGAATGAGTTGGACCGTTTTAATTACATGTCACAGTTGGGTAAAGCGACAAAGGATAATATTTTAATTGGAAAACCCGTTTGGAGATGTATTGGGTTTAATTAGTGGATTGCGGTCAAGTACCTTGAATGAAGATTTCGAGTGTGCGTTTGTTTCGGAATGGCCGAGATAGTCAGAATAGATTATCCGGGAGTAGTGTTTGGATTTCAGGAATTTTTGGACCAGTAGGGAGTCGTAATTAAGTGAACGAGTCATTTTTGGGTTAAATAAGGGATAAACCATTTTCTCTTTTATAAAAGACATGAGAGAGTGGGAGAAAGGAAAGAAAACGAGAAAAGAGAGAGGAGAGGAAAGGAAGAGGGAAAAGAGGAAGAAAAGGGAGATTTCGGCCAAACTCCGGAGGATTCGACTCGAGGTTGTCGAATTTTATCCTCCAGGCAAGCGTGTAATTGCTTTAGTTCATTTTGTGCATATAAGTCATATTATAATTGGTAAACTATATGATTTTGGGTTAGAACCCTTAAAATAAATTTGTGAAAATTTGAGTATGAGTTTACATATTGATGAAATGTAAACTCTTAATGATTTCTAGTGTTAAAACCATGTAAATGGAGTGAAGAAACAAATTAAAATAGGGGAAATGGTAAAACTAGGGTTTAATGGTTTTTGGGTTCAAATCTAAGAAATTGGTTTAGTCCTCCAAATTTATTGATGTATTAGTTAGAGATCGTTGATTATATGAATATAGTGTTGTTAGTGGAGATTTGAGGCCAAAAAAATGGAGTTTGGGGTTCTTGGTGGGCATTTTGCAAAATAGATTTTTAAGGGACTGGTATGACCGGTCGACCGTGCCCATATATTCGATCGATCGCATCAATGAAAAAGGGCCTACTGGATGGTTTGTTAGGCCTAATTACGAACCGCGATCGACCGGGGGTCCAGGGCCGATCGACCGGCACTCTATTTTCAACCCAAGATTTTGAAGATTGTTATTCCTTCTCCTCTTTGAGTTTAAAGTTTAGGGGCTTTTTTTAATTAGAGTATTAAAGAGAGTTATGTTCTAAAGGACTTGAGGAATTGTTAATTGATCTTGGGTTATTTAAAAGGTTAATCCGGGTATGGGCTTATTGAATGTTTAAGAAGTGGGAGACATTTGGAGAAATTATTCGGTAAGCACATATGGGTATATTTATGTGGATGGAATAGATAGGGTCCCTATGTAATTGGGTAATATCCTATGAGGCGACTGATAGCCGCGCGAAACGCGACATCGGTCAAGATGCCGGTCGTTGTTGTTTATTTCACCGCATCTATGCAAAAACCTAAGTTACGACTACATTTGCGCTACAAGTATTGCGGTAAGTCGGGTATCGAATCCACATGGAGTGCTCGATAAATTTTAATTGAATTATTAATTTAGGAATAAAAATGCAAAAGGGTGATGTGTGATAGTAAATAAAAGAAAAGAGAGAAGTTAAGTATAAATAAAGTAAAAGCGAGGATCAGGATAGCATCCAACCATAAGGCTCGAAAACAATTATTAATTAGAATTCCGACTCGAGAGCAATTTAATCAAGCATTATCAAATAATCATAAACTTTGCAAAATAAGGAATTTAAGCCAAAGTTGCGTGAATAAATATTTAACCAAAAATTGGTCGCACGCGGATTAAGTTTGGATTATCGCTATAAACACTAACGTTGCATGACAGAGAAAGTTAAACGCGTAAAAATCCGACTTTAATACGCACGGATTCAATTAAATGCAATTCTACACAAAACCTAATTTTTGAAGCTCGGGGCCCGTTAATGGCGGAACGAAATCCCGACCCTATTTATCTAAGGGTACATCATGATCTAAACTAATTTATACTAATTAAACTAGGAAAGCAAGGAATAAATCCAGTAACTAATTAATAAAGCATGTGAATTAATCTATAAAGAAAGAATTAAACAAGAACAACTTTATTAATGGTAAAGGAAGTGGAAAGCTCAACAAACATACCCCAAATGGTTGTCAACCCAAAGAGAAATGAAGCCAAGCTCTGAAAACCCAAAACCCTAAGCTAAAACTAATTAAAACTGAATATATTTGATTTTTACACAAAAATCCCTTATATAGTAAGTTGGGATAAAAGAAAAGAAGAAAGAAAAGAAAAGGAAAATATCTCAAAAAAACAGGGGATCGATCGATCGATCCCTTTGATCGATCGATCGATGGTGAAAAATCAAGCCCACTGTCTCCCCACGATGGCCAAAATGTGAAGGATCGATCGATCAATCGAGCAGGACTGCATAATCTTCCTCCTGTTTTGGTTGGTTTGGAATTCCCTTCCGCTAGAAATGCCTTAACTTCTTCGTTAGGGATTGGATTCATGCACTATTTACGGATAAGATAAGCTTGAGAGGAGGGATACAACTTACGTCCAGATGTTGGGCCAGGTGCCCAAACGGTGAATTGACTGAATTTCCCTTGAACGTGCGATTGCGTACGGAACTTGAGCGAAATGCGTCCGAACTCCATTCTTAGTACCTAAATACTTACAAAAGCCCAGTTATACCTCATATAGCATGTTAAAAATATAAACCGACGTTTTCTGGTTAACAGACTTAAATATAGAGATTAAAGCACCCGAGGGGGCTAAAATGCGTAGGTTTGAGAGATGAAATACGCAATATTTGCGTATTATCAGCGACTAGGATGGAAATTTGGAGTTATAGGCTAAGGATAAGCTAAGGGTATACTTATTATATGGTTATGAATTGAGATATTTGGAGAGTATATAAATCCCTAACAGTGATCGAGGTGTGAGGTATATTTATATAGGAGAATACTTAAATATCATTATGAGATAGGCAAGTATAGCCATGTATACATTTGAGGAGTGATAAATGCATAAGTGTACGATGTGATTATAGTATTTATGTAATATGATATGATCATGTATATATATCTATGTGTGAATGGTATATATATATATATATATATATATATGTGTGTGTGTGAAGCATACCCCCTCTAATGCTATCATGGGAAGTTACGCGATGTGGGTGAGGACCTTGGCTTGAGGAGCAGGGAGCGTATAGTACCTAGGTCATAGCGTCCATGGTTTTGTTATGTGATTTTTATTTAGGGTGAGACGTGCTGGGTATGTTTCGTCTCATTCCCATGGAGGAACTATGACCGCTTTCCATACGTTGGGATTTGAATTTTTACCATGTCGGTGTTATTTAGTCCGACCTCTAGTACACAGGACGGTATGTGAGTAATTCCCTGGAAGATGATAACATTGAGAGACCGCATCCTCGAGTTATAGCTCGTTGTTATGGTTATTATACTTGTGTGTATAATATAATACACATAAGATATTATATATCTCTAACTAGAGTAAAGAGATAAAATGAATAAAGATTAATTCTCATTCCGGGAGATTCTATCCGGACTTATATTGTGATATGTATATGAGAGTGAGTATGATAATGTATATAAGTATATGAGTATGTATATATATACGTTGTGTACTGAGGGTCAAATGGATCTCGACGATCGACACTGCCAAGTAGTAGTGTATCGGGGGGTTCTTGTTTGGATTTCGCTTCGCGAGACACCCCACGTACGAACGTACGCAGTGTTGGGACTGGGGAGAAGTTTAGCCCTTAGTACTTGGGTTAAGTAGGATTTTATAATGGTTGGAACGAGTTTAGTTAGGAAGGGTAGCTTAATTGGGTTTTTTAGAGGGATACGATAGGTGTGCAGCTTTAGAAGAGGGGTGTGGGGTATCTCATAGGAGTGCGATACCAATTTAAATATGAGATAAAACATATTTTTCATAGTAAAGCATTTATGCACTTGCAAAATATTTTCACAACTCGGGCTCTGACCCGTTTCTACATTTTCCCTCCTTTGCTATATATAGGTTTCCAGACACAGGGATGCCTGGATGATGATTCCTTCGAGTCAGACGTGTGCTGCAGCAGCTGCGGATGCATGCAAGTTTACTGTAGACGCTTCTATCCTTGTAATCTAGGTAGGGGCTACTGTATATATACTTGAGCCAAAAGCCCAACTATATTTATTTATTCTTTTACCACCTTTTTAGTGCGGCGTTCGATTTGGTTGTATTATGTTAAATTGATTGTTTGGTTATTTTTATTTCATCTCAGTTTTCATTTATATATAAGCTGTGTGGATGTTTTTATTGAATGGTTTGTTTAAAAAAAAAGATTAGTTAATTAAAATTTTGACGCCTAATTAATTTGGTTTTCGACAGTGATGCTAAGAATGAACCATATGAGACTCCTGTTTTAATTTAGTACATGATTGATCACCCGGTATTTTATTAGGCGGGGTGTCGCACCGTAGTAATGTATTGTACGAGAGAAATAGACTTATCGAGAGTAGACAGATACCTTATCTAGTTGGGCAGGGAATACTAGTTAGGTAGAATTCATTAGGCGAGAACATTAGTTGAGAGGTGAGAATCTCAAGTGAGTGTACGTGGATATTACATGTATAATAAATAACTAATTTAAATTGTGATTTAAATACTTACTAAATATTTTCAAAATGTTTTAATTGGTCTCTGACCTGTGTCAAAAATATTTTCAAAACCTTTTAGGTGTCTAACCATAGGGATGCTAAGCTTAGACATCCTATTTAGAGGCGCTAACTGCAGTAGTGTGGAGGCTTGCATGAGATTTTTTTAGACGCTTCAGTTATTTCATTATAGATAGGAGGTTCCTTATCTATTCAGTTGGGAGTGTTGCCTTCAGACTATTTCTTTATTTCAGTTATGCATCAAACTGTATTTCGTTTCAGTTTTACTTATTACCGTTGGATTGTGCACTTAGAGCACCAATGGTTTATTCAGTCTCCTTTGTTTTATATATCTGTCGTGTGTTGATTCAGACTATATTTATGTGCGAATGGTTTAGTTCATTTAATTTCGCATGTGTTCATGATAAAAGATAAAATTTGACACCAGCTTTAGTTTAACATTGGTGATTAGTAAGTAAAAAGTTTTTCAGCAGTGATGTTAAGAATGGGACCATTAATGATTCTTATTTAATTTAATAATGGAATGATCACCCAGTATTAGAATAGGGTGTTACATATGGAACCAGAGCTTAGGTATACAACAACCCTCGGGTCTTTGGGTTTGGGTCTAGCATGCGGGTTAAATGTGTTTTCTTCGGAGATAGGGACTTTTTGTTGAGTACGTGGTAGGGATCGAGGTTAGGATTAGTAATCTTGATGTGAGGATGTTTAGAATTGATTTGAGGACTTTAGTGTTGTGATGGTTTTTTGAGAGATAGGATCAAGTAGTGATTCGTGAAAGAGTGCGTGGGGGTACATGCGGGTAGGATTGAGTGTATGGAAACCTAATCATGGTTTTCATGGATGGGCATTTGTGCGTCGTATCCTAACTTGAGAATTTTGCTTCGTCGAATTTTGAGGACGAAATTCCGGTGCTAGTGGGGAAGTATGTAACAACTGTTAATTTTTAAATTTGTATTTATCTAAATTAATTTGATACTCGAAAAAAAATAAAACTTTAAGGATTTAATTATTTTTAGTAATTTAAAATGGTGGTTTTTATTTATGCAAAATAAAATTTTAATCGAAATTGAATCGTGGGTAAAATGGGAATTTTCTTATATATATGACTTTTGGGGTGCCTTTTAGTCGAATCGATTCGGTTTGTGGCAGAGGCGGCGATCTGTTAGATTTTGAAGAGTTTTAATCCTAGTCAAATTCTAATCTTTTCCACTTAATATAAATTAGGGATTAGGACTTTTAAAAGGCATTTTCATAAACTCTAAAAGCAGAAGACCTATTTTATTTTCATATCCTTTCACCCACAAAACCCTAGCTCCATGTAGAAAAATATTCAACCCATGATTTTGAAGGCTTGTTTGGTGTTTTCTCTAGTTTGGGCTAGAACCAAATTTGATTGTTTTAGAGAGAGGAGCGTATTGGTGTGATCAGAATTTTGAGGAAGAATCTTATGAGTTTCTTGTGATGATTTTAAGGTACGGGGTTGACGCAATATTCTCCTTGAATCTCTTGAGAGTAGTGGTTTTGTTCCTCATTTATTTGTACTCATATTGTTGATATCATGTCGTTTATTGGAATCTAAAATATTGATTTGATTCGACATATTGTATTTGTTGATCTGCATGGTGTCATGAAATTTTTATATGGCATGGAGAATGGTCACCCTCCAATAGTCCAATAGCCATGATGAGACTTTACGAAGCTTAGGTGAGGTGAGGCATGGTGACCTATTGATGTGTTATTGAGAAATAAATTGGTATAATGCTCGTATCTCGCATTGGACTTGTATTCATATTTGTATTCTTGCATTTATTCACGGTTATTGTTTTTTTATCATCTATTCTTGTCATATTGTGTACTTCCTCGTATTTTTTCTTTTAGTGGCAGGTTAACATGAATTTGGACGCTACGAAATTTTGGAGGATTTTAGAGCATGGTGATTGGAGGATTTTATTTTTGTATAGATTGGAAGTGTAATTATTTGGAGAGCTTAGCATTATTTTTAGAGGCATTAAATTGTAATTATTTTGGAGGTCTAAATTTTTTATCGTACTTATGTCATTTTGGATTCATTATATTTATTTTATGGAATATATATGCTCTATACTAATTGTTGAGTATTTAGTTTAGTTTTAAACGTAGTGGTGTCTCATCTTTTTACGCGGGGTGTTAAAATGAGGCTATGAATACCTTGATAAAATATTTGTGCGGACCTTTTGGTGAAATTGGTAGAGTTCCATGATATTTTTTTGTTACGGATAATACTTAATTGTTTAGATATAGAGACTTCTAGAATAGTTAGGCCTTGAATTGGGACATGTGCGTAGCCTTGCATTTAGGTGAGAGGTGAGATATTCATTGCATGTGAGAGCCGATGGGTGGCATGTATTGCACATTGACTACATTATTATTTATTGGTACTAAAAGTTAATTCTTGAAACTATAGGGCTCTGACCCAAATCATAAAATGTTTTTCCCCCAGGTATTATTATTGTATAAGTAGGTTAACAGGCTAAGCGGTAGAACATGCAGTTGTAGCAATCCAGTTTGATATTCGGAGAGTTGAAGTCGTCGGTTCATTATAGCTATCATTTCGTTCGGAGTTATGTGGAAGGGTTACCTTTGTACTCTATTTGTCTTTCAATTAGAATTTTATTGTTAGAGGAGGTTCAGTTGTACTCTTTTATTCAGTTGAACAATTGTAGCCAGAGGATTTTATATAGTTGATTCAGTTTTCACAGTTTAGTACTTTTGTTCATCATATCTTATTGAATACTTTATTGTGTTGGTTTTAATTTACCATGGTTTTTAGTTTACGTTGATGCTGAGAATGATATAAATTGTTTAGAAATCCCCGGTATTTTATGTCCGGACTGATCAACCGGGCATGAAAAATCATGGGATGTCAGAATAAAGTAACTGTGTTGCGTTAATTTCATTTTTTGTTCAGTGTTATTTGATGTGTCTAGATACTGTTATAAAATTTTGTACTCTGGTGTCGTGACGATGTGTGTTGAGATCGTTCGTAGTCGTTGATCATTGGAAAGACTTCAGGAGTGTTTAAGATTAGAAAATCATGAGAGTGAGGACTGTTGCGAGTTAGTGGTCAAGTGTGTAACGCGTGGTTGGTAAATGGTGTCCACCGTATTTGTGAGAATTATTATGAGAAATTATCTTGTTTGGGGGTAAATTCTGTAACTCAAAGACTCTTGCATGCACAACTTAGTGAATGTCTTTCTTGTTGAGTCTATTTTTGGAGATATTAAGGGATTTTAGTTGTTTAGGATCCTATTGGAATTTTGGGTTCAGTTTATTGTGTTTTAGCAAATATATGGATTTTGATGATAAATTTATGTGTGGTTTAATTCTAGTTAGAGATTGGAATTTGGTGTTGCACTTGGATTTGATCCAGGATCATTTATGTGGTTAGACCATTTTTGTTAGGGTGATGACAATGTAAGTGTCTGGACTTAGGAGTAGGTTCATCGAGTGGTTACAGAATATGAGTTGGATGCTAGTTGAAAATAACTAGTAGTATGCCTGAGTGAGTGGAAATTGGAGAAGAGAGTATTGATTTTCCTCTTTGTTTGAGTTAAGACGACTTAATTAGAGATTTTTATGAGGATGGAGTTGTCTATGCGTTATAGGCGTGTATGTTCTTGATATATTAGTTATGAATAAGACATAGGAACAAGTAAGTTCCAAGAGGCTCAAAGAAAGAGCATGTTTAGATTTAGAGTTATAATTGTGAAGGTAAGATTGAGAGTACTCCTATTAAAGACAATTGGGGGAGAATGGAAGGGGATGTTACGAAATAACGAGTTAAGTATAGAGAGAGAGGGCTCCTAAGATGAATTATGATTCCGATTTTTATGACGTGTGGAGTATGACCACGTGGTTGGCAGGTGACCAAATGTGGATTATGTGTATGGTAGTATAGGACCAAGGATGGTTATATTGAGGTTTTATAGATTTTATATGGTGGGAGTTTCTATGGGCATTGGGGTTATAACCACGGGCTTCGCATGATTTGGGAACTATCACCTTATCGAGAGTAGGTGCAATGATGTGAGAATTTTAGGTTGGCTACTGACGTAGTTCTTGGATTAGGGATATAATAAAGCGCAATGTTTATAATATCTATTTATTTTATAGTGATATTCCTTGGTTGGGAATAATGGTTTTGCTGAGAGTTGTCTCTTTATTGTGTATTTTAGGTTGGTATTCACTAGTATTTGGTGTTGGTGGTGAAAGACCTCATTCCATGCAAAAATGGCTATGCAATTTATTGTATGTGTAGATTATGTGTATATTTTTCCCTAGATATTCGATGGTAGTGGATATGTAAATGTCTACATCGTTATCACTTATTTGTGAGTAAGGAGAGGGCCGAATGGTTGTTGGGTTCTGTAAATGTCTTATGCATTCTAGTAGCTATTATTGGACAGTGGCAATGCCCTATTGTGGATTTTCATAGTGAATGTGGTGATAGTATTGATTTTTGCTTATGACATGGGTATGTATATTGGAGGTGTAATTTGAGCTCGAAGTATTTATATGGGCTATATGATGGTGGAGGTATAATATATAGGATGACTACGTGGGATGGCTAATAGATGATATATTGATCTTAGTATGTAAGGATATGCGTGATGATAAGAATTTTTATTGTAAATGTTTCGAGAACTTTATGGCTAGTGACGACATCGGTTACATGAAGTTATGTATGGTGTTAGCATAGGGATGTTATAAAGGCAGTGGGTGATAGTAAACCCTTATTGGAATTGTTAGATGATTAAAGGTTTAGGAGTGATTAAGAGCTCTATTAGATTTAAGGATGGGCATAGGGTGTCCTACCATATATTTAAGAAAATCATGATGTCTTTAGCATTATTGAAATCGATTAACTTAAAGTAGTTTGGTCTCACTCTTGGAAGGGGTGAGCCTTTTGTTGGAATTGTCACAAGTTAAGATTTGTGGTTAGTGCATTGTTTCGTGTTTGGTCTTGGGCCAATGGATATCGATAATCTACTGATCTTGGAAATAGTGTATCAGGAGGGTTACTTATTTGGATTTCACTTGAGAGACATCCCATGTATGAATATTAGTAAGTGTTAGGAGTTGAGAGACATTTGGACACTAGGACCTTTGTTTAGTACTTTAGACATCACGTGTGTGAAAATATACCACATCGAGTGGAAATATATTACATGAGTTAAGGCCAGTGGGGTCAAGGAGTGCAACACCGAGAAAACTTAGGGATGTTTGTGCCATTAGTTGAATAAGTGGGGCAATCTCTAGAAGAGCTAAGTCGCGATTAGTAGGGATATTGAGTATACCTTTACTGCATGGTCATGCATGGTATGTGTGGTTTATTTTTGTATGTATATGTGTTATTCATATGTGATGTTTGTGCTTGTGTATATGTGGTATAGGGTGTATGGGCATCCTAGTCGTGGCACACTATGATAGGCGTATTGTGACACCCCGACTAATTAAATACTGGGTAGCTACTCCTTTATTCAAATTAATACAAAATGTCAAGTTGGTTCAGTTCATAGCATCATTGTCGAAAAACGTTTTAATAATTACTAACCACCTAATATTTAAAAAGTGAGTTATCAATTTTAATTAAATCTTATTAACATGCAATAAGCATTAAATTATGGAATAGTGATATCACAACCACACCACAGTCACATTAAAATGATAAAGGAATAATGAATCTGGAGGAACACTCCTCGATAATAATCCGAAGTACTGAATAAAACTGAATACAAAGTCTGAATCACTAAATAATTACAACCCAAAATCTGAAATAAAACTGAATAAGTAAGATGTCTCTAAAAGGAAAGGGGCGACATGGTCTGAAGTAGAGTCAAGATAGAAGGTGGAGGCGTCTACTATCGAGGTCCTGTAACTTCCACAACAGCTACAACACGTCACTGGAATGGAATCCCTACATTAGTGTCCTTATGGCTGGGCACCTAAAATATTTTTACAAGAGAATAGATTTGGAAGCAAACGGGTCAGAGCCCGATTGTGAAAATAGTTTAAAATACAGAAAGTGTATTATATCATTAAACAGTGAATATAAAATACATGATAGTGCGTGCACTCACATGAGTTTCTCACCTCTCAACTAATTGTGCACACCTATCTTACCCGTACCCGTTCTAGTCATTATCACTATCTAACTAGTCCAATACAATCCTAACATTACTATGCTATTCACGGTTCAATTCCTGACATCTTATTATAAACAGAATGTTTTATTTTTCATTTCTCAGAATTAATCATAGTAATTACTAAGACTTTTCCATCATTATCCCCACTAAAGATGTTAGGAACGTGCACACTTACAATTATAATGACAGTTCATTTCAATTAACAGTATATTTATATCATCATGAATATAAAATACTGGCACCCCGAGACTAAGCTGCGGTGCACACATACTCTGCTATCGAATCCCGGTACATCACGTACATAAGGACCACGTATTCCGAATCTCTCAGGAATCGTTTCAATAAACAACAGCCACACATAATGGAGGCGAACATAGCTCACATCACATGGGTCACGCACATACCTACGCTCCCATGATCAGCAGACTTATTAACTCCTCAATAAGACCTTCTCTAACCTATGTCCTCGAGGTACCAATCTAAATCCCCCCTAGGCACATAAAGATTAGATGGCACTGATCGAACGCCGACCTCCCGTGATAGCAAGTATGGTAGGTATGTTATACACAGATAAATACATATGCTAAGCATTCACACATATTAGATATATTATCATAGTAATAGAGGCATATTTCTCAATTCTATACCGTCATTAAATGTTACACGTTTACAAGTCCCCGTATATAATACATAAAAGTTATCAACCCTTCTCACGTCGTAAATTTTAGGTACTTATTTCCTAACCCATAATTGTCATTCGGTTTACTACAAAATTCTAAGTTTTAATCCTCAACGTACTTCCAATCTCACAATTATATCCACTAGTCAACAAGGGAAGGTTAACACCCAATTATATAAGTCTACTGGAAGTTTTAAATAAAAATTAGGCCTAAAAGGCCATTCTGTCAACTCGTTAGAAATCTCGTTCGAACAAGGTGGTTCAAACGAGTGTCGTTCCAACGAATGGCTTCGAACGAACTACCAAATTGTTAGAAGGGGTACTGTCATCTCGTTAGAAGTCTCATTCGAACGAGGTCGTTCGAACGACCTGGGCAGGTCTTCTAAAGAGATGGCAGTAAACGCCCAGAAATTTCCCAACTCGTTTTTTCTTCATTTTTCTCTTCTCTAAATCCATCCTAAGATCATCCAAATTACATTTTAATGATTTTAAGCTACACTAAGGTACCCTAGATCACTCCTTAACATATTTTTGGGGTCAAATCTTACAAATCAACATGCAATAATCATAATCCCTCAATTCTTGCCCCAAACCCTATGAACATGAACCCAAAATTTTATTGTGCCTAATTACTCATCATAAATCCGTTTTTAAATCATCATAGTTAAGTTTTTGGATACCAAATTCGTCCATAGACATTCTACATGCAATACCTAACCCAACTTTAGAGTTTCTATAACAATTTCCTTAGGTTTTCCTCAAAACTTTCAAGGCAAAAACAGCTTCTACACTAAATATGGAAGAAATATTCAATGAACTTAAAAATATCAAATCACTTGCCTTAAATCCAATGTTCTGATTCGTCGTTGATGATCAAGGTTGGGTTTCTCTTCTTTCCGGACGCAAATACTTTCCAATTGTGATGATGGGGAGATGGTTTGGTATAGGTCCTCTATCCTCTCTTCTAACTTCTCTCAAAACCTCCGTAGCCCACTCTCTCACTTTTGGCTGATAATGGCCTTAGTGGCTTCCCAAATAATATATAATTAACTTCTAAAATTTGTGTCTTTTAATCCTTTAATTTTTAAAATTACTAAAATACCCTTTTAGGTTGCCGGTTTGGCCTAAAAATGCCCCGGGACCCAAACTAAACCCCCGGCTAGTGTTTTCTGACTATTTCGACCTTTTCGGTTGGCGCACTCAAAATGATCATTCGGTTGATAAAAATATAATTTACTTTCTAATTTAAATAAATTCATTCCTGACGCGACTAACACGCGCATCCCAACTAAATTTTTCAAATTGTCGTATTTCCATTTCGTGAGAATTTTAATATTTTCAATACTCATATATTACCATATATACTCAGAAATATTCAATTTTAACATCATAATCAAATACCAACTCACATCTCGCTAGTATTTATATCCGGATTAATTCCTAATTAATTATCATTTAATTCAACTAATCCCTTAAATAAAAATCAATAAAATTACGGGGTATTACACGTATATGATCCCTTTCTTTTATCTAGATGGATTTGGGTACATGCTAATTGTATATAAGACTATGATATTTGTGCGGGTTATGTTTGACGTTATGATTTAATGAATTTTGAGGACGAAATTCCTTTATTAGGAGAAAGAATGTAATACCCCGTATTTTCACGGACTATAATTATTATTTATTAAGTTATTAATAAATGGAATTGATTATCACTTATATGGCTTAGCAATAATAATTTGGCACGATTTAGATCGTAATTGAAAATGTGTATGTGTAGAATAATTAATTGTGTTGTTTTATTGACACTGTGAGGTATTACCATGTATTGTGGGTAGTATCGTTTAGACTACACTCTGAAGGTGACACAGATGTCTGCTTATGTGTTTTTATCACTTTAAATTCATTCCGGGGGTAGGTATACCCTTAGGAGATATTTTGGGCTACTTCGAGTAGCATTCTGGCTCTTTTAAGGGCTCGAAATTAGGCCATATGGGGAGATACGAGATTAGGGAGTTTAGTTATAACATAAGCCACCCTAATTAGGTTTCGTATCCATTTCTAATTAAACCTAACATCCACAAACCGTCTAGAATAAGTTAACAAGTTGGGAGAAGAGAAAAGTAGGTGAATCGCAAGGGATGAGCCTTCATTAATCTTTTATGGCAAGAACTTTCTTATAATATCTTTAATAATGTGTTTCCTAATTTATAACCATGCTTTGTCACACGATTTCGGAGTTTTAGTTATGTTGGAGATTGATTTACATGATGATTTATGATTGGGACTGATTATAATTAATATTAATTGATATTACTTTGAAAGTTAGAATCTTAGTGATAAAACCCACAATCGATATTGAATATTTTAGAATCCATGTTTAGGTTTGTAATTACTTTTTAATCAACCCCATGTTTAATGAACTGTGAATTGAAATATATTAGGGATTTATAAGTTGTTCTTGTGAAATTTTGGGTTAATTAATTATTAATTAAAATCATGT
This sequence comes from Sambucus nigra, assembly GCA_949130495.1. Taxonomy (NCBI): domain Eukaryota; kingdom Viridiplantae; phylum Streptophyta; class Magnoliopsida; order Dipsacales; family Adoxaceae; genus Sambucus; species Sambucus nigra. Next base: position 195,083,762 of record OX422220.1, read on the forward strand.
TAAAAATCCTTATTTATGATTAGAAATCATTAGGATTCCTGCCCCTAAATGTTTTCTTAAGTACTGGTATGAAGGGGATTCAATTGGAGTCCTTGGTGGGGTTTTGATGGAGGTTTGTGGCTGATTTTTGTAGTTGGGGATGAAGCACACCGTCTTTCTCATTGGAACATTATTGGAATGAAGTGCCTTTCTCGTTCTAATGAGATGACTTTCTTGTTCGAACGAGGTGGCATTCTCGTTCAACGACTTTGGATATTTGTCCAAGTTGTGAAGAATCAAAATACGAAGACGTGAGCTCTGATTTCGTATTTTTTGGATTTGCTATGATTTTTCTACTAAACGGTACACGAGACCGAAAGTTGGATTTGGTGATTTATAGTTGGGATTTTCCTGTAGGATTACTACACCTAAATTAATGATAGATCAGATTGGTTAATATTGAGGATAGTTATGTAAGTTAAAGCAATGACCCTTGTACATTTGTACTTACTTTCGGTGTTAGGATTTGGTTGTGATGGGTAAAAACGCAAGTGAGCGATATCCTATGGTCGTGTATATATATCAAGCTTAAATAATAACGAGTTAAAGTGTTTGGGAGATTAATTAAGGTCTTGAAAGGATATAGGCTGTGAAATTAATTTAGTAATTAAATGAGAAAACATATATATGTGTTATGAAAAGTGTGTATGTATATAGGGATAGATGTACTCATAGTTTAGAGACGCAATAAACTAAGAGTCGAATTTAATAAGGATTAAAGTTGATGGTCGTAATAAATTAGAATATCCTATGTTTAGGGATTTAGTTTATTTGGGGTATGCTGGAGTGTATGCAACATCCTATTTGTACATATAAGTTTAACTTGGTTTTGAGATATTGTAAGCCTAATTAAAATAAGTATCCAACGATGTGGGGGCCTAGATGGTTGGGTACGCTGGGGTTTTTGTGTGTATACACACACACACACACATACATACATATATATATATATATATATATATATATGCCCTCTCCTGTAAGGACTCCTTAATAGGGGTGGAAATTTGTGATACGACTCGTTTACCTGACACGAAATCGACACGCTTTAAGCGGGTTTGGGTATAGCCTTAACGGGTTGGGGTCATAAACGGGTGGACCCGTCAGACCCGTTAAGAAAATGAATCGGGTTCATGTATATTCGCGAAACACGTTAGTGACCCGTCACTTGTTTATAACCCGTGTGACCCGCTACCCATTTACAACCTGTCACCCATTTATGACCCTTCACCCATTTAGAACCTATGACCTTTTTGCAACCCGTTAACACATTCACAACCCGTTAACTCGTTTACAACCCGTTAACCCGTTCACAACCCGTAATCCAAACATCCCACATCAATTTGTTATGAAAATTCTCCATTCTTAAGTAAGTATAAGTAAGTTGTTTCCTCTCTAGATTTCGAAAGTAACCGGGTTACCGTAATCATGTTAAACGGGTGAACCGAGTTAAATGAATGAACCGGGTTAAACGGGTGAACTTGGTTAAATGGGTGAATCGGGTCAAAACCATTCATTTATTTAACGGGTGTAAACGGGTCGTGTCGTGTCATTCGTTAAGTAAACGAATTGTGTATGAATTTTATTTTTCCACATGTTTAGTAAACGAATCGTGTTTGGGGGGACGAATTTTTGACACGATTCGTTTATCACCCGACACGAACCCGACTCGACACGACCCGTTGCCACCCCTACTCCTTATGGTGCAGACCCCGATACATACAATTTTTTTTAAAACAGTAAAAAATTGAATTTTTTATGAAACTTCATGAATATGATCTCCACAGAGAGAAGATCATCTCCAATTTTTTTCATCAAAAAATTCAATAAAAAAACTGTTGAGATGAGGTATGTAAAAAGGGTATAAATATGAATTTTCGACCGTTGAAATGCTAGCGATCATCTCACCCACTTTTTGATTGAATTTTTTATGAAACTTCATGGATATGATATCAATAGTGAGAACATAATATCCATGAATTTTCATCAAAAAATTCAATCAATAATGCGGCTGGAGCCGACCTAACATTTCAATGGTTGAAAATGCATATTTATACCATTTTTTACATATCACCTCATCTCAATGGTTTGTTTATTGAATTTTTTGACGAAAAAAATTGGAGATGATCTTCTCACTGTGTAGATCATATCAATGAAGTTTCATCAAAAAATTCATTTTTTTACTATTTTAAAAAAATGATATGTACCCGGGTCTGCACCATAATGAGTCCTTACTTTATATATATATATATATATATATATATATATATATTGTGTGATTATGTGGACATACTTGTATTCGTGTTGAATTTATTGGTTGGGGTCGCTTTATACATCGAGATTGGGTAACACGTACCAGCTGAGATGAGATAGGAAGTAGTGGGGGTCATTATTTTAGATCATATATGTAATGCCCTGATCCGGATTTATGGATTACCCGTAGTTACCCCAGTCCGACCCGAGCGTTAGGTGTGGAGTGAAATGAAATAATCTATATAATGTGCTAATTCAGTTTTATTTTAACTAACGTTTCACTTGCTTAGAATACAATTCCGATTTCAAATCAAACCATACGCAGGATGCATGGAAAGCACCCCGGAGCCCAATCATATAGATCTATTAACGTAAAATAAAAAAGAGAACTTACTTGTATAAAGCTCTCAAATAGGAAACCGCTCCCAACCTTCCGTAACAAAATGAGGGAGTGATCCGAATTCTCAGTGGAAAATATACAATAATGCAATATAGAATCATATATCATAAAAAAGACTCTAACACGTGATACCTATGTGCACATGCAACTACTTTGTATATATACATATACATATACATATACATATACATATACATATACATATACATATACATATACATATACATATACATATGCATATACATATACATATACATATACATATACATATACATATACACAATGCATGAAATCGTTTTACTTTCGAAAATCTTATTTATCCCGATCAATTCACTTTAATCTTGTAAAGGACTTTCTTTTCTCATTTTGACATTTATCCCTTTATTTAACACACACGGTTAAATATATGAAACAACTCCACTTGGTTTGACTGAAATCCATTTCTTTATCGAAATTACCCTTTCCATTTTAACTAATTCACTTTAGTATTTTCATTAAAAATCACCCTTTCAACACACGCGAACACCGTGTTAGAAAATACTAATTTAGCCTTTGAAAACCTTTCACGACACACCTTTGTACTAATTACGGGTTAAACCTCTTAGGTTGCTTAACAACCCATTTTCCCACTTACTTTACCTTTTTCGTTACCTTATGGACAGTAATCAATTATACATTTACTTGTCCATTTTATCCTTTACCAAAACATTTATTAATTTATTCAAGTTATGTTTTCTTAACACATTTTCACCACACAACCCATTTTTTAACATGTACCTTATTCCTTATCTTTTTCTTGGAATCTTCTAATAACCACGTACTTCACGGGCTCCACACTGGCGATGACGCCACCATATGCTCTGACCATTGTTTTGAGTCTTTTACCCCAGGGCTCCAGGCCCACATTAATTTTCTCTGTGTCATCCGAGTCCTTATTAATGTGTTTTAACATTTTTCAAATGTCCACATTATTCCACTTTTTCTTTTACCACGGCGAAGCCAAAACTCGGCATTTCACCCCAACTTGTGTTACACTTTTGAAATCATCATTTCATGTCCTTTACACTTTAGCTTTGATTTTATTCAAAAAATCATGTTCATTAGGACTATGATGTGTGACACCCTTTTCAACATTTTTACTTCAAACTAATCTTTTACTCCATTTTCACAAGTGTTAATGTCATAAAACACCACTAAGTTACTAGGGATGGCAATTTAACCCAACCTACAGAGATCCTGACCCAACCCTAATGGGGCGAGTTAAAATCCTATTTAAAATATTAGGGCGGGTTTAGGTTTTAAAATAAACTTGTTTATTAAATGGGGCAGGTGCGGGTTTTATAAAAATAAGCCGCCCCCGCCCCGTATAGTATAGTACTTCAATTTACTTATATACCCTTTTTATATTAGCCTGTTAACACTCTCACCACATATATATAAAATCTTATGAACCCTGATTTCATTTATTCTAAACACACACTCTGAGCCTCCCTTTCTCTAAATCCGAGGACAACCATCCTCTCCTCTTGTTTGTGCCTCTACCGGAGCCACCCCATCTACTGGAGGATGGCAACGGAAGTGGCGTTTCTATAGGACCAAGCGCCTGCAGCGACTCCAACTTCCAAGAGACATTTCTGCCAGGTATATATACACTTATAATTCCTTTTTTCAAGCAGATCACTACTCATGTTTAGTAGATCAATGAACAAATGTCAACTAATCTAAGTACACACCCTCTATTTTTTTACTCATGCTCAGCATAGTTGTTTACAACGCTATTTTTTTAATTTTGTTCTAGCAGGTCTCTATCTATATCTATACGCAAGGTCAATTTTGTCTGCAAAGTGTTCAGTTAGATTATGTTTTAGTGTTGTTTCTTTCAACAAAAACATGGTCAAAGTGGGTTTAGCAATGACTACTTTTGCAAAAGTGAGCAATTGGTCAAAGTGGGTTTAACATGTTGTAGTGTTGCAAAGATACTATTAGCAATAAAAATGAGTAATTGGTCAAAGTGGGTTTAACACATGTTTCTAACGATTTTTAGTAATATTTTTAACAGAAAATGTTCTGATTTGTTGTGGATTCATTAGTATAATTCATTAGTATATTTATTTGACAGTTATATCAAATCTCTGACTTATATATAATTTGTTGTGGATTCATTTGTATAATATTTTACTATTCTAAATATGTTTTAAAAATTGGTCTTTTTGTCATGTTTGAGTTGTTGATGATGAGGAGATTGTAAAATGATGATAATCATGGTATATGACACTTTTGTGTAACAATTGCTATATTGGAGACTTATTTTGTAATAGTTGATGTTGTTTGAGATTTGTGTTGTTTGAAACTTATTTTTTGGTAGTTGATGTTATTTGATACTTATTTTTTAATAGTTGATATTGTTTGAGACTTGAAAGTTTGGCATTTTAAATTGTGTTATTTGAGACATTTTAATTATTTTTAGACTTTTAAGTTGATGTTGAAATTTTAGACTTAAAAATTGATGTTGGGGCATTGGTATTCATCGATATTTTTATTTCCTTATAAAGTCACTATTTTATTTATTATTTAATAAAATTAGTTTTTTAAAAAATAAATTCAAAATTTCTGGTTTTAACCCACTGGGTGGGTCGGGTTCTAACCCATTCAATTCATGCGGGGCGGGGACGGGTTGGATGATGTTATACTTAAATGGGTTTTGGGGCCTAAAATCCTAATCCGTCGTGGGTAACAGCGCGGGGCGATTAATCTTTTTTTCGAGGATTGGGGTTGAGTTTTTACAAACCCGCCCCATACCCGCCCCGTTGCTATCCCTATAAGTTACCCACACTAACTTCTTAAGTGTTTTTAACACCTTAACATCTTTTTAACCTTTTGGTGTAACATTCTTCTCAATTGGAAATATCTTTATTTCAATACTTTTATTTCCAAGAATCATTGAACATATAAGACTACTTTATAAAAAAATACCATTTTCTTTATTAAAACTTGTAGTCTTGAAACCTTACATTTTTAACACACTACAACACCCATTAGACACCTTAAGGGCCGAATTTTCATATTTTTTCATTTCATGTTTAAATTCAATAAACCTTCATTAAACTTGTTTGTGCGTTCATCATCAAACTACTACAAGATTATGTACACGAGGAGATGGATTTTTACCTAAAAAAATCCTATTAAATGGGTTAACATTACAATTAGTTCCTGAAAATTCATAATACTTGCAAAAATATACTTTTCTAGACCAAAGGACATTTTACTTCTTAAAAACTCAAATTAATGTCCCATTTTTCTAAAATCTTTATTTTTGCAAGAAATCATACTTAGTTTACCAAATATCTTAGCAAGATTAAAATGTAAATTTAAAACATGTTTATTCCATAAAAAATTTTAGCACCCAATTTTTTGAAACATACCATTTACATAAAAATCCCATTTATTTCAAGAAAACATTGAAATATTTGCTCATCATTTATTTCCAACAAAATAGCATTTTGCCATCATTTTTACTCCATAAAATGTTTAATACCAATTTCTACCAAAAACCCATCATTTTATCATATGCATTCTACTATTAAATTCTAACACAAGTCTACTAATACACAAAAATAGAGTCTTAAACTAAGAGTAGATTTTTCCATCTCAAATGACGTTCTAATAATGGAAGGTATGAAATGTCTAAGAAGATGGCAACATCCCAGCTCCTAAGGTGGCCTCAAGGAGGTTTCCTAGCTCTAACAATCTTGTCTCCACGAAAGATCCTTCAAAACCCCTTTCAAGCTCCATAAAAATCCCATCTTATCTTCTCCAAAACACCCAACAATATCTCTAAAATTCATATCTATACTCATCTATGGTGGAATGGGTATCTAGGTCTTGGATATGGTGGGATATTAGAAGAAAGTGGTGGCTTAAAGTGGAAGAATGGTGATGGCATGGTGGTTTGAGGTTGTGAGAAGTGGAGGAATGCTCAAACATGGTCGAAGAGCACCCCCTTATTTCTCTCTCTCTCTCTCTCTCTCTCTCTCTCTATTATTCCACTCTAAATGACCGAAATGAACCCAAATAACCCTTATAAAACCCTCTAAGACTACCAAATACCATTTTTGCCCAATTTGGACTCACCAAAGCTCGACAACTCATTAATCCAATGGCCCAGAATGAGACATGAGAAATGTGTGTGCTCGCGTTCAAATGATCAAGTTATATATAAAACCCTTTTAACACAAACAAACCCTAAACATGCAGCAGTATGTGATTGAATAAATTGATAATCTACGCAAGAACATTCAAACACATGCAATTAAGGAAAAATCCCCCTCAGGGGCAAAACCATTTATTTTCACTATAATTTGTAAGAGAACGGCTTACAATCGGATTACAATGAAAATACAAGTTGACTAAGAATTACCCTCGGGTATCGGATTCTGTAGTCGCGGCTGGAATTATCCCTTTCCAGTAGGGCTGCAATGAAGAATAAGAACAGTCTCCTCCACAAGGGTTGAACAAACCAAAGTTGTGTTCTTGGGTTGCAAAAGGATTCACAAAGGTTTGGCAATGATGTGTGAATCAAAACATGAGTCTTGGGACTCAAAAATATGAAGACTAGATGTATTTGGACTCTCAAATTCGTCTCCTAAAGTCTTGCAAAACAACTCCCCCGAAGTTGATATTTATAGGAAAAAATATGAAGAGTCCCACGTTCTTAAAACTCTAAAATTCTATCCAGCGTACAAAAAAAACAGCATTCTTTAAGGAATTTTCTCTATCTTCAAAAGGTCATAACTCCTTCACCGTAGCTCGGATTGACGTGAAGTTTTTTCTAGTATCTTAGTTGCGGCGAGATCTTCAACTTTCTAGTTGACCAGACCTCCGAACTATGGATGTGAAATTACGAAAATGCCCTTGAACTCTCCTATTGTGCCTTTTTTTCACTGTTTTGACTTCCCTTGCGTACCACTTGCATTAAGTCCCTAAAATCTTGGAACGTGAAGTCATTGAGGCAGATGTGGGACATATTAGTGGAGATAATGCATGCTTGATTCCCGGAATTTTGATAGAGGCCGTCATGTGAGATCGTGAGGAGACGTGCCAAATGTAGCGGCGTACGACATAAATAAATGAAACATTTCGGACATGTGAAAAATGTCCTTACAAATCTCCCCCTATGTCTATGCCGGTACATACATAAAAAATCCGAATTATCAAATATGAAATTGCCTATATAAATCTACCCTCCCATGAACCCAAAACTGGAAAAGGTACAAATGAATAGTCTTCATCGTTTGTTCTTTAATTCTTCAGGAATCTCAAAACTTTTTTCATCAGGGTGTGCAACATATAGATCTGCAATCTTCATACCTACACACATGAGACAAAGCAAATACCACGTGACATATCGAGTTTGAAATGAGATAACATGGATATCAATATATGATAAAAACATAAGCAACATCTCAAAAACTCCCCCAGAATTCAAACTCCCCCATAATATGATAATTCTTTCTCCCCCTTTTTATGATGTCCCCAAATGGACAAATTAGAGAAATAAATCAAATAAGCAAGTGCGGGGTGTCACTAGGATAAAAATACACCATGAATAAGTCAATGATAGCGTAAATGAAGTGGTGTGATCAAATTCGATAGGAAAATCAATGCATACAAACATGACATATGTGCACGATGAATATTGGATATTCCTAGCGAATGAACTCAAATGCTTCCTTTGGTGTAAAAGAGTGACAGTATAAGATATTGACTCAATCAAATCAACAAATCAAAGCTCAAAATGATTTTCACACCAATAACGTCCAAAATGATTTTATGCTTTTTCCGGACTTTCAAGGAAGTGCAAACCCATTTAGATTCTCCAACCAAACTCCCTCAGATATTGTATTGAATAGAGGCATTCTAAATTCTCAAACTTTGGAGAATTGATGGTGAAACCTAAGTGGCCCATATTTGGCATGAATTGCTTTTTATTGCCTTTAAATTTTTTCGGGCTCTTTTAACCTCTTTGGACCTCGGATATTAAAATTCCTCCATTTTTAGGTCCTTTTTAACGGTGGCTTTTGCGCAAAGGATAGATGATTACCTTTCGCAGCCCCTCCCCGTTATACAAAAACACACAGTCTCACCAAAACGGTTTTTACATGCATTCCAATCTTGTCAAGTTTTATCGCATATTGTACATTGTATAGACATGATTGAGATGAAAACACGCAAGCCAACATGAGATAGACAAGTGCAATAATCAAATATAGCCGTGCATGTGTGCAATAAAGGATATAGGAGTCAAACATGTAGGAAGATATCACTAATTACATCTCAAAGACTCCAATCAATGTAAAGCACATGGATGAAATGATGTAGCCTCTCAAATCTCTATCAAACAGTCACATGGATAAATGGAATGAAGTTGTGACTTGGCTATCTTACATGCTCATCCATAAAAGAAGCAAAATACAAAAATCTTTTTGGATTTTTTCAAAAATTTGGAAAAAAAGAAATAAAATCTTTTTGTTCTTTTCTCAAAATTTTTCTTAAAGGAAAATCTTTTTGTATTTTTTTAAAAAGAAATATAAAAAGAAAAAGGAATAAAACAAAGCTATACAATAAAGTAATGGTACATATAAAACAGACTAGCAATAGGAAGCATATGATATGAACATGAAGAAGCATCCTATTCTAGACATAGACCAACCCCTCAGTCAACTGTGTAAATTCCTAAAGATTTCCTAAGACTCTCAAATCTAAGGGCATCTAAAGGTTTCGTGAAAATATCGGCTAACTGACGGTCGGTAGGAACAAAACTCAGGGATACGACTTTCTCTTCAACTAACTGACAAATAAAGTGCTCACGTATCCTGATGTGTTTTGTGCGCGAATGCTGAACTGGATTGCGGGATATGTGTATCGCGCTCGTGTTATCACAGGAAATGGTCATGGTGTCCTGTGATATCCCATAATCCTCCAGCATTTGCTTCATCCACAAGAGTTGTGTGCAACAACTCCCGGCGGCTATGTACTCAGTCTCCGCAGTGGACAAAGAGATGAAATTTTGCTTCTTGCTCAGCCAGGAGACAAGAGCAGAACCAAAATAGAAACACCCACCAGAAGTGCTCCTACATCCATCTACATCCCCAGCCCAATCGGCATCCGAGTAGGCGGACAGACGGTCATCGGTATCAAAGGAATACCGAATCCCGTATGAGAGAGTCCCACTTACGTATTTAATAATACGTTTTAGAGCAAGTAAATGTGACTCTTTTGGGGATGCCTGATAACGTGCACAGACTCCAACACTAAAGGCGATGTCGGGACGACTGGCAGTCAAGTAGAGGAGACTACCTATCATACTCCGATATAAGGTTTGCTCTACATCCTTGCCTAAAGTGTCCTTACTAAGCTTGGTAGTGGTACTCATAGGTGTACGTGCATGCTTAGCGGAGTCTAAACCAAATTTCTTCACTAGGTCTCTAGCATACTTGGATTGGGAGATGAACATCCCATCCTCTAGCTGACGAACCTGGAGACCAAGGAAAAATGTAAGCTCACCAACCATGCTCATCTCAAACTCACTTTTCATCTCCTCCTCAAAGTGGTGAGCATGTGGATCCAAAGACTATGTCGTCCACATAGACCTGGGCAACCAAAATAGCACCGTCATCTCTCCTGACAAATAACGTCATATCTACTCCCCCTCTCTTGAAGCCACGAGCTAAGAGATAAGAAGTAAGCCTCTAGTACCAAGCACGGGGTGCTTGCTTCAAACCATACAAGGCTTTCCTCAGATAGTAGACGTGCTCAGGGTGCTGAGGGTCTTCAAACCCTTTTAGTTGTTCCACATAAACCTCCTCCTGTAGAATGCCATTCAAAAAGGCACTCTTGACATCCATCTGATACACCTTGAAGCGCAGATGACATGCGATGGCGAGCAGAAGACGGACGGACTCAAGCCTCGCAACAGGAGCAAATGTCTCCCCAAAGTCTACACCCTCTATCTGTGTGTAGCCTTGAGCGACCAACCTAGCCTTATTTCGGATTATGGTACCATTTTCATCCATTTTGTTCTTAAAAATCCACCGGGTACCTATCACATTAATCTCACTAGGTCGGGGGACAAGTTTCCAGACATTATTCTTTTTAAACTGAAGCAACTCATCCTGCATAGCAGATATCCAGTGTTCATCCTTGAGTGCTTCTTTATGGTTTTTGGGCTCAACTTTGGACGTGTAGCAAAGATGGCTAACAACGTTCTCTAGCTGAGCACGAGTCTTGACCCCTAGAGTGGGATCACCAACAATGGCAGAAGGGTCATGACTCTTGCGAACCCAAGAAGGTGTGTTCCCTAACACAGGAGTAGGGTCCACAGAGTGTGAGAGAGGAACAGGTAAATCACTGTCAGAACAATCATCATCCTCACACTGAAGGTTAGGATCAATAACCGTCGGAGGTTCGTCATCTTGCACGGTGACGTTTATTGATTACATAATCTTAGAGCTCTTCAGGTTAAAAACTCCGTACGCTCTGCTATTCGATGAATATCCTAGAAATATTCCCTCGTCGCTTCGGGAGTCGAACTTTCCTAATTGCTCTCTATCCCGTATGATGTAGCATTTACTCCCAAAGATACGGAAATATGCCAGGTTGGGCTTCTTTACAGTCCACAACACATAAGGAGTGTGAAGTGTGTGTGGACGCAGATACACCCTATTCACCGTGTGGCATGCAGTAGACACTGCCTCTGCCCAAAATCTCCTAGAAACTTTACGTCCTAGAAGCATAGATCTAGCTATCTCTTGGATCGTTATATTCTTTCTCTCAACAATCCCATTTTGCTGAGGAGTTCTCACAGCAGAAAACTCATATTTGATCCCAAGGCTATCACAGTACAAATCCACCTTTGCTTCCTTGAATTCAGTGCCGTTGTCACTACGTATTCTGTTAATAGTGACACCGTGTTGATTTTGCAGGACACGACACTTGGTCATTAAGAAATCTACAGCATCGGATTTCTCTCTTAGAAAACCTACAATGGAGTATCTGGAGAAATCATCTACCATCATGAGGATGTACCTCTTACCACCTAGACTCTCAGTACGAGTGGGACCCATAAGATCCATGTGAATCAACTCCAGAACACGAGAGGTGGTAATGGAATGTAACTTCCTATGAGGACTACGAATTTGTTTTCCCAACTGACAGGGTCCACAAATGGTCGAAGTTGACTTTCCAAGAGATAGTAAGCCACGTACTAGGTCCTTTTTAGATAAACGATTGAGATCTCTAACCTTCACGTGACCTAGACGTTGGTGCCACAGATCCATAGGAGTGATCGTGGCGCTGTTGTAGACAAGTGAGGATGTGGGCTCAGTCCCATAGCAATTATCCTCGGTCCTCACCCCTTGCATCAAAATTTTACCGGCTTGATTGTAGACTTTACACGCGTCCCGGTCAAACTTTACTGCAAAGTTAGTATCGCACAGCTGGCTAATGCTGAGAAGGTTTGCTTTCAAACCTTTGACGTACAAAACATTTTCTAGCTTAGGAAAACCAGGTAACTCGATAGTACCTCGTCCTATAATGCTAGACTTACTCCCATCTCCGAAGGTGACTCTGCCATCTTGATAATCCTCAAGAGTAGTAAAAAATGAGGCATCACCTGTCATGTGTCTGGAGCACCCACTATCAAAATACCACTGTGAGGTATTATGTGCTTTGAGAGCAACATGAACAACAAAGGCCTTTTTATCTTTCTTAGGCACCCAAGTAGAGATGACCTTTTGTTTGCCTTTGTTGGTTTTAGCTGGAATGTAAGAAGCATTCACTAACGGCGAAGACATCCGTCGGAATTCTTTCATCAAACTCTGAGTCGTGGAAGCTAAGAACTCAACTCGCTCTCTCAGACTAGAAAACTCATCAGTATGTCGTGGTGGAGCAGTAGTACGTCGTGTTCGACCCATGCTATAGCAAGTTTCCCTAAGGTGGCCTTTTCTTTTGCAATAAGTACAAAAGAGCTCAGTCAAAGGCGGACCTTGGTTTGATTTTCTTGGTCGAACTCTCCTTCGAGGTTTTTTACGGTGACCATAAGAAGTTGTAGTAAACTCAGGAACTGGTCCAGGTGCAATTTGGGACGTGGAGGCACCATCATATCCAAATCCTTGACGATCACCAAAACCTAAAGAGGGGCCGAGGAGAATCTTTCCCATCTTCCCAGATCTGTCCTCGATTTGTACCTTGACTTCCTGTGCTTTCTCAAGATCATGAGTCAGCTGGGCAACAAGGGCTTCAAGTTTCTTCCGAGTCTCCACGGAGGAATGGAGCTGACTCGTAAGACTAGCCACTTTCTTGATCAAGTCCCCTCTCTCTTTCTCTAGAGTACTCTCTCTCTTTCTCTAGAGTACTCTCTCTCTCTCTAAACAAATTCTCATTCTCGACACAGGTAGATTCTCTCTCTCTCAGGGCGGTGCAGGTGGAGAACTCTCTTTCTCTCGCTTTCCTTAAATCTTCCTCTAGGCAAGTGATCTTAAGAACTAACGCTTTGTTACGCTTTTTAGTTTTAAAAGACTCAGAATATAACTCAGCGTAGGCGCGTTGTATATCACTCTCGCTCTCACTTGTGTCATCCTCCCCCTCACTCACATCGATCTCACTGTCGAGGTGTCCCTGTGAAGCATCATCCTCATCATCGTGAGGAGAACTAGGAGTGCTCACTTGGCTGGCCATGAATGCGGTGAAGTTACACTCATGCGGTGACTCATCTCCAGAATCCACCGTCTCGACCTCACTGTCGTCACTAAGGGTAGCATTAAGGACAGCTTTCCCTTTCTCTCTATTCAGACGATTGGCACACTCAAAAGCTCTATGACCCCTACCATCACACTCAAAACATCTCTCACTTTCTTTCAGAGAAGGATTTTTGGAAACTTTTTCATTTTTCTTTTCAAACTTATTTTTCTCAAATTTCTTTTTATCTTTAAAATTGCCATTTTTCTTAAATTTGAGAATCCTCTTGAATTTTTTTGCGAAAAGAGCCAAATCATCTAAGTCAAAATCGCACTCAGAATCTAACGTGTCAGTCTCTCTCTTTCTAGATGACTCTACCCTCTTTCTAGCTGACCCCTCACTCCTTCTCTCTTGGGCTTTAAGAGCAATTCCCTTATCTTTAGATTTAGAGTTTTTAGGGAACATATCAATTTCATAAGTTTGCAAATCTCCTACAAGTTCTTCCAATTTTAGCGTATTTAAATTACCCATAGAATTTAGCACAGTGACTTTAGGGATAAAACGCTTAGGCTAAGAACGAAGAATCTTTTTAACAACTCTATCATTCGGAATATGTTCACCAAGATTAAAACTAGTATTCACAATGTCAGAAAGTCTAGCATAAAATTCATCAAAGCATTCAGAATCATGCATGGTGATTGTTTCAAATTGAGTTGTCAAGTTTTGCAACTTAGACTCTTTCACAGCATTAGTTCCTTCATGGGTGAGTTGTAAAACATTCCATGCCTCTTTTGAGGTGGTACACGTCATTATGCGTTTGAACTCATCAGGTGTGATAGACCCAGAAATAGCACTTAGACCCTTAGAATTAAAAGATGACCATTTAATTTATTCATCAGACCAAGAAATGTCAGGTTTCAAGTTGGTCACATTATCAACAGTCACGGTGGGAGGAGTCCACCCTCGTTCAACAAAAATCCAGACAAGCCGACCTCATACGGGCTTTCCAATAAGCATAATTTGTCCCATAAAAAATAGGCATTTTATAATATGACTTCTCCATTTGAACACGCACTTTTTCAAAAATCAATTTTTTCAGAAAATTGATATCTTAGAAAAATTTTGCGGAAAAAAAAGGAATACGCGATAGATTAGCGTAACCTGCTCTGATACCAATTTGAGAAACGTGTGTGCTCGCGTTCAAATGATCAAATTATATATAAAACCCTTTTAACACAAACAAACCCTAAACATGCAGCAGTATGTGATTGAATAAATTGATAATCTACGCAAGAACATTCAAACACATGCAATTAAGGAAAAATCCCCCTCAGGGGCAAAACCATTTATTTTCACTATAATTTGTAAGAGAACGGCTTACAATCGGATTACAATGAAAATACAAGTTGACTAAGAATTACCCTCGGGTATCGGATTCTGTAGTCGCGGCTGGAATTATCCCTTTCCAGTAGGGCTGCAATGAAGAAGAAGAACAGTCTCCTCCACAGGGGTTGAACAAACCAAAGTTGTGTTCTTGGGTTGCAAAAGGATTCACAAAGGTTTGGCAATGATGTGTGAATCAAAACATGAGTCTTGGGACTCAAAAATATGAAGACTAGATGTATTTGGACTCTCAAATTCGTCTCCTAAAGTCTTGCAAAACAACTCCCCCGAAGTTGGTATTTATAGGGAAAAATATGAAGAGTCCCACGTTCTTAAAACTCTAAATTCTATTCATCGTACAAAAAAAACGGCATTCTTTAAGGAATTTTCTCTATCTTCAAAAGGTCATAACTCCTTCACCGTAGCTCGGATTGAGGTGCCGTTTTTTCCAGTATCTTCGTTGCGGCGAGCTCTTAAACTTTCTAGTTGACCAGACCTTCGAACTATGGATGTGAAATTACAAAAATGCCCTTGAACTCTCCTATTGTGCCTTTTTTTTCACTGTTTTGACTTCCCTTGCGTACCACTTGCATTAAGTCCCTAAAATCTTGGAACGTGAAGTCATTGAGGAAGATGTGGGACATATTAGTGGAGATAATGCATGCTTGATTCCCAGAATTCGGATAGAGGCCGTCATGTGAGATCGTGAGGAGACGTGCCAAATGTAGCGGCGTACGACATAAATAAATGAAACATTTCGGACATGTGAAAAATGTCCTTACAAGACAGCACATAAGGGAAACTTTATTTAAAATATAAATAACCTCGTTCGAATGAGATTCACCGCTCGTTAAAATGATAAAGTAATTTCATTTGAAACTCATTCGATCCAACACTTCAAAAGACCTTCAAATGACCGGACCTGTTATGTAGTGGGATCTCATTCAAAGCTCATTTGATCCCCTGCTTCGAACAACCTTGTTTCTCATTCAAATGACCTCCACTTTGTTCGAATGTCCCTTTTTCCTATTTTCTCCAAATTTCCAATTTGAACCCTCAATCTTCCAACAATCCTTATAAAGACTCCAAACCGGTCAATTAAGAATATAAACCTAGTCATAATCATCCAAATATCAATGTATTTATATTATTACAACTCGTTCGGGGAAAATAACTAAAATATTGGTACGGGGTATTATAAACTTCCCTCCTTGGGGAATTTTGTCCTCGAAATTCTCAATTTGTCAATTCTTCAAATTCATGGGGTTTACCAATTCTCGTTCTAAGTCATAGAAACCCTCTAATACAACATTATTGAATTCCTCGATAACTAAGATCACATCATACGTCCTTACACAGGGTTTGCCATCAAAGGCTCAATATGCGACATGATTTTACGCTCACCATTCTCTAACCATGAATGTCACGTAACCGACTCTGAGTCTCCACTTACTTAGTGATCATGCTCAATTGAGTCCTAGGACTGCCTTTATTAATACCCAAAGTATACCGGTGCCTCCACAGGCAACCCTTTCTAGTGATCGACAGTCACCTAAGAGTAAATCGTAATATAACCAATCAAATTCATCATCAGGAACCATTTCCAATGTTATGACTACATATCCCGCATCCTCATAATTTTCAGGTCATCCTGACTGCACTAATTTACCTAAGCTTGACATTAACCTTACATTTCTAATTACTCACTCTGAGTAATACACCTACCAAATCATCATCATGTACTTAGCTGATATCTTCCACTGCATCACTTTGATGGTCCTAGTATTACTCTAGGCATCTCAACTTTGAGCTCTCGCTTAAGCCTCACGCTAATCCACTCACCATGGCAGAGCAACACCGTGTGCTAAGTTTCCTCCATTTCTAACACTATACCATATACTCAAGTCATCATTTCTCTCTTTATAACCAGAGCCACTGATTACCATGTCAACCAGTCGAAAGGTTGCTAATCCTAAGAAAAAAAATATGACGAGAAAACAGTGTGGCTGAAAGTGTATCCACCCATACACTAAACTTAGTGCAATAGCAAGAATACTTCAGATAGGGCATACCCAGTTATCGAGTTTCATTGACCATACGGGGTCCACCCGTGCTCTACTAGACCCAACTGCGTCGTACTATGACATGGTACCAATCTGAGCTACCACATACGTGGAAGTATCAATACTAAATTACCAAAATCAAAAGGGATACATAAGAGACAGAAGGAACACATAACTTTTTTGAGAGAATCCCGTCCGTACGTGTCGGACTATGTTTTATGAAAGCGAACCTGCACCATATGCTTGAAGTCTTATTACCCATCCCAGACATTCTCACTGGGTATTAACCTATCCACATATCCTATCTTGGGTCACCAGCCGTGACGATTCATATTGCATCCATTAATCCTTGCAAGACGAAATCAATGTAAGAACCTATTGTTCTATAAAAAGTCAATGCCCGACTTCCTTCTTGGAAGTAAAGCCCTTCCCCTCACATCCTTGGCACACATGAACCATTCCGATTGGCATATGCCTCACACCTTTGTCTACACTAACCTTGTCCATTTACCGGTGATGACATCACCAACACGCTACACCTAGGATATTGTATGCCTTATCAAAATCGTGATCGTGACCCCAAATCCCCTTATTCAGTACTCCATTCAAGAGAGACATTCACCTTATTGTATCCTTTAACTATACAAGATTATCATCGAGCTTACTTCCAGGTTTTACCAAAACTGAACTCACGTGATGACCACACCACTCGCCATTGGCATTCTAAGAGTAGTAAGTATCATATAGGGCCACATCTTTTAATTTGTACTGACTTAGAAGAACGTGCCAAGAACTAGTCCATACCCTGATAAGGCTATCCTATAATATACCGTCGACAAACATTCTAATCATGCTTCGATATTACCCCACCTTGGATGACATTTTTAATCTTACACATGGCGTCATTAACCTAAGTCTCAAATACATTTCCTAATATTCCTCAAAATCAAGTCTCACACTACCACTACTAGTCATTTTATGACATTCGAGCATCACTCCCATAATGACACAATCTTCCAAGTTCTCTTATGAGGCTACACCACCCTATCTGTGCCGATTTGGAAGCCACACTCGACACGTACGCTATTCGACACTTTTAACCCCTGACCACCAACTTGAGATCATCAACTAACCTTTAAAATGATCACTACTAGGGTGCTAATAGTTCTTCCTACTAGACTTAACTGGACTCCTTCAAACACCAAACACATTCTATGTAATAGTCCTCAAGACCCGACAAGATTTTATCATCCATACCTTTATCATTGTAGGTGCGCTCTAAAAACCTTTCAACAACCATATCATGATTACTAGGCGCTCGAAAAGACACTAGTCTATGAGGTTCTACACATGGTGCACCTTAACTATTGAATACCTTAAGGCGCCATAATATGTCAAATTATATCCCCAATGATGCAACACATAATTAGTCCTATGGATGCTCTGATATGCCTTTAAACCACACTCACGCTAGGATTTTCTCGCATGTAGCCATTACCTTGGAGGCTAAAATGAGCCCTGACAATTACATAACAATCTTATCTCTTATCCAAAAAGGCTATGACCATAAGCCACGTATAATACCACAATTAATACTACTAAGGATTCTGGCAGGGAGAAGTGTTGCGGGATTTTTGGAGAAGACGATGAGATCTTCCATGGAGTTTGAAGTGGAACTTGCTTGAAAACATGGATGGAGCACATTTGGAGATTTTTTGGAGGATACATTTGGTAACCCCTTGAGGCCACCTTTGGAGGTGGGGGTTGATCCTCCTACGTCAACTTTTCTACCACTATTGCAGCCTTTAGAGGTGGGAAAACCTTACTCTTAGAACTAGACTCTATTTTGCATATTTGTAGTCTTGTGGTTAGATTATATGAGTAAGGTGCATTTGATTAAATGATGAAATTGATGTATAGAAAACAATAAACATTTTTATGGAATAAAAATATTAGTAACATGTTATTTTGTTAAAAATAAAGAATGAATAAAATTTTAATATTTTGAAATATTAAAAGTTAGTGTTTTATGAAAATGGTGTATTTTCTTGAAAGATTGATGTTAAACATTTTATGAAATAAAATGTTTGAAATTAATGATTTATTTTGGTAAACATTAGTGAAATAATGTTTTAAATTTTCTTACAAAAACGAAGATTTTATGATAAATGGACATTCTTTGAGTTAAAGAAATTAAATGTCTTTTATGCTTTGAAAGTATATTTTGGCAATGTGATGAATTTTTAGAATGAAAAATATGTTTAACCCATTCAATAGGATTTTAAGGTTTAAAAATCATCTTCTCACGCTTATAATTTGTAGTATTTGGATGATGAGTGTATAAATAAGTTTAAAGACGATTTAATTGGGTTTAAACATGGAATAAGGAAAAGATGAAAATTCTAGTCTTCAAGTGTGTGAAAATAGGATTAATGGTATAATGAACATAAGGTTGTAAGACTACATGTCTTGATAAAAAGAAATGGAAATTTCTTATAAAAGTTATCTTTGAGTGCAAATAGATTTCTTGAATAAAGAAATAAAAAAATGTCTAGATGGTTAACAAGGGTGTAATAAGTGTTAATGGTTAAACATTGGAAAGTTGGTGTGTAAAACTTCATAATGGGGTAAAAGATTAACACTTATGAAATTGGAAAAGAAATAATGGAGTAAAGATGTTTCCAATTTAGAAGAATATTATTCCAGGGTTAAAAGGGTTGTTAAGACACTTAAGAAGTTAGTGTGCGTAAGATAATAGTGTTTTGGGACCCCTTGCAAAAATGGAGTAAAAGATGAGTTTGAAAACAAATGAATAAAATGGTAATTTTACTTAAAGTGGAACATTTCTATGAAATAAAAATGTTGGAAAAGGTGTTACACCAATTGGTCCTAAGTTAATATGACTTTTGGAGTAAAATCAAGGTTAAAGTGTAAAGGACATGAAATGGTAAAAACTTCAAGTGTAACACAAGTTGGGGTGTAACCCCGGGTGTTGGCTTGAACTGCGTGAAGAGAAAAAGTGGAATAATGTGGACATTTGCAAAATGTTAAAACACATGTAAAGGAACTCGGATTACGCCAAGAAAATTAAGGAGGGCCCAGAGCCTTGGGATACAAGACCTAAAATACCTATCCAGAGCATATGGTGCGCATAGTCAGTGATGCGGAGCCCATTAAATTATCCTTTATTTTGGAAGACTCCGAGAAAAGATAAAGGAATAAGGAACATGTCAAAAAATGGGTTGTGTAGTGAAATGTGTTAATACAACCTAACTTGAATGAACTAGTAAATGTTCCAGTAAAGGTTAAAAAGGAAAAATAAATGTATCATTGATTAATGTCCATAAGATTAGGAAAATGGTAAAGTGAGTGAGTAAATGGTGTTGAGGAACCTAAGAGGTTAAACCCATAATTAACACAAGAATGTGTTGTAAAAGCTTTTTAAAGGATAAATGAGCATTTTCTAACACGGTGAACGCATGTTTTAAAGTGTGGGTTTTCAATGAAAAGAATAATGTGCATTGGATAAAATAAAAAGGGTGAGTTCGATAAATAAATGGTTTTTGGTCAAATCAAGTGTAGTGGTTTGAAGTATTGAACCTTATGCGTTAAATAAAGCGAGAAATGCTAAAATGAGGAAAAGAAAGTCTTTTATAAGATTAAGGTAAATTAATCGGGATAAATAAGGTTTTCAAAAGTAAAATTGTTCATGCATTAATTATATGTGCATATATGTGTATACAAGGTAGTTGCATGTTCACATAGGCATAACGTGTCATAGTCTCCTTTATGTCGTTCATTTCTATACTGCATTTGTATATTCCCCACTGAGCATTTGGCTCACACCCTTGTTGTGTTACGGTAGGTTGGGAGCAATTTTATATTTTGAGAGAGTTATAAAAGTAAGTACTTTCTTTATTTTTACATTAGTATCTCTGTATACTTGGACTTTGGGGTGCTCCCCATAGGTCCCTCACGTAGTTTAATTTAAAATTTGGAATTGCATGCTAACAAGTGAAATGTTAATTAAAATAAAACTAGACTAGTAACATTATATAGGTTATTTCATAGCACTTCACACCTAATGCTCAAGTCAGACATGGTTGATCACGGGTAACCCATAAGTTTGGGTTTTGGTGTTATAGAAGAACATTGGAGGATATGAGATGGGAGATGATTGATGAGATGCATAGTAATAGGTCGGCTTCGATCCAGTGACAGAGAGGAACATGAATGGTAATGTTAATAATGTGACGATGTTTCCATTTTGCAAGGCCATTTTGTTTAGGTATGAGGGAAAGAGGGGAGGTGTTGAATACTAAGGGAAAAATATATATCCTTAATAGTACCTCTTTCATATTCTCGACCATCATCGCTTTGGAATTGTTTGAGAGTGGTGGAGAATTTAGTGCGGATATAGGTAACAAAGTTTTGAAAATAGATGAGGACCTCAGATTTTCTTTTCATGAAGAAGAGCCATGAATAACGAGTGTAATCATCAGTGAAGAGTACATATTATTTGTAATCCGAAATTATGAGAACAAGCTATTTCCATATATTAGAATGAACCAAGTCAAAATGAGAGTGTATTTTTACTTCATTAAATGATTGAAAAGATAGTTGGGTGGATTTACCCAGGGCACACCCTTGGCAAAATGAGGAATTATTTTTGAAAGTAGAGGATAAATATATGTTTGAGCTTAAGTGAGAGAGAGGCTTAGCATAGGGATGGCCAAGTTATTGATGCTAGATAGAGGAAGAACCGTGGGAGGCAGTGAATGCCTAAAAGAGAAATGAAAGGGTAGGAATTTTATAAAGACTACCATTACAAATAATTGATAGAGAAATGACCTACTAGTGAGATCAAATATGCAAAAGTGATTGGGATTAAAGACACAAAAATCCTTATTATCATGACAAAATTGTACAAAGGAGAGCAAGTTTTTATGCATGGACGTAACAACATATATATTATCAAGACGAAAAGAGGATGTACTAAGAGGTAGTGACATGTTGCCCTTATAGGTAATAAAAAGCTGATCACCATTGCCAAGTTGAACTTGGTCATGGCCAGGGTAGGGTGTGCATTAGTGGAGAAGTGCAGGATTGACAATCATGTGGGTAGCAGAACTAGTGTCAGGATACCAGAAGATGGCAATACTGGATGGACCGAAAAGAGTTAGGAGTGATATTTTGTTTAGAAGGAGCAATCTGTAGGCATTTAGATGAAGAATAATTGATTGAGGTTACGAGGATTGAGTATATGTGGTAAATTGAGCGCAATTGTGAGAATATTTCCCAAATGCAAGGCAAAGTTAGCATTGGATCATGATGAAAGATATTGGGTTGTGGCTAATGAGGAAAAACTACGGCTAGAGTGGGGTTGGGGTTAGTGTCGCTGTGAGGGTGGGAGAGGATGATTGCTATCAGAGGTTCGCCGAAAAATGATTTCTGACTAAGCGTATTCAAAGTTTGGAAGGGCAATGGTTAAGAGGGATTTTTTTTATTAAAAAGTAAATCTAATGGTGAACAATGTTTCCAACAGTGAACAATAATCTCGACGATGAACAGTGGTGTTAATGATGAACAATGATCGTTATAGAGGGAAAGGTACAATATAAGAGAGATGGGTTTATGAGGTGAGAGGAGGTGTTTTTCCACCAAAAGAGAGACGCCGAAAAGGGGAATGTTTTTTTGAACAATAAGGAAGAAGGTGAGGATTAGTATTGAGGCTGATACCATGTAGAAAATAGAAATTTTGAATATTTGTCTCCAATTTGAGGAATTTATATATATATATATATATATATATATATATATATATATATATATATATATTTATTTTACAATATGTTTAAAGCGAACATACAAGAGTTATTTATGTATAAGATTAAGCCTAATACAGTCAAATCTTTACTCTAATCATTCCCATAAAATATGGTATGTTTTAAGGAACATGTTTTAAGGAGTTGTGTTTGAAGGAACATGTTTTAAAGAGCTTTAACTCATTCCATGATGCATATAATTAAGAGGAAAACATTTATACCCTTACAATACTTATGCAATGGAAATCCATGGTTGGCTATATCTACGGATCATAGCTTCATCCAACACTTTGGAACTATAAATAGTCCATTAGTTAAAAATGTTTTCCATTGAAAAAGGAACATGTTGACTAAAGTGCACAACACTAATGATATATAATCAAAAATAGATTCCCCCCCCCCCCCCCCCCCCCCGAATTCACCATTTTACATACCCAAAGCAACCTAATAGTCTACAATTCCATATAACTTCGAATTCAGTTGTTCAATATGTTAAACAATCACCTTATCATAATGATAACACAATGTTACTAAAGCCAAATCCCAAATGGTAAGACTACTTTAGCAAATAAAAGAGAAAATGATCAAATTACACAACTTTTATATTTAATTCAGATTAAATTTGTACTAGTATAACCTGGATCCAAAGATGTTAGAGTCTTATGTTCATTTATGAATCTCATGATCTTAAATTCATTAAAAGAAAAAGAATAGTAAATAAATTACATACAACAATTTGTTAAAAATATTACATAGAATAAACTCATTTATACCTATGGTACATAGGTCGCTGAATGAAGGGAATTGTACTTGCTGGGGCCACTCGTCTCCAAGAAAAAATAAAAGCTTATCAGGGGCAACCAACAAATCAAACCCAACCTAAATCGACTCTATAGAGAGAAAGTGTTTTTGGGTCTGCATATCTAGGGTATTTTCGCTTGGGCAGTGAATGGCGATCATTTTTATAGAATGCAAGGGATGTGAAAATAATGAGTCGATTGTAGAGGGAAGATGAAGTGAACGAAATATGGTAAGGAATGATCAAAGGTGACGTGTAAGAGCATAATTTATGATTACTCTACTCATCATGTTTATAGTTTGGCATATTTCGCTACCCCACTACACTTCTCAAAGATCTGCAATTGAAGACAAGTTAGTGACGAACGCATCAATTAATGAATGAAGAGTTGAGATAAACACTACAATCATTGGGGAAGGTATGTGAGGTTGATTTAGTGCAAACTTATATTCAGGGGTTATTTTTAAACGTGTTTGAATCCAAAATATTTTCCCAAAATATTTTCAAATGTTTTTTGGAAAAATCATTAATTTGTTAAACGACATTGGGTATGTAGTTCAAACGAGTTAATGTACCTCATTAGAACAACTTCCAACGAACTTCAAATGATAATTTTTTTTGTTCATTCTAGTTTTTCATTACATATGTCATTAAAAGAAGTTAAAACAAGATCAGTTTCTTTGTACGAACGAGATGTGCTTGGGTCAAACGAGCCGATGAAAATTCATTTTTATTGTTGGTTTCAAACTATATCTTTGAAAGATTATCTCTTTAATATATTTTAGCCTATAAAAGAGGTACGAGTCTACACTTATTTGCAAGCCTTTTCACCAATTTTGTGATCAAACAATTTAATTTTCTAAATTCAAATCCCTTAGATATTTTGTGATCACTTTATCAAACCCGAAAGAACATATTCATTGCTCAAATCGCTGTGGAGTTGATTCTTCACTGCTGCATATAGAAAAGGAGTTTCCTCACGCTGATTGGTGGACACCGAGGCAAGTGATGCTTACTGTGGGGCATTGTTGGATCTGCATCACTTTCTATTATCAACAAGGAGACTAAATTGTGATACTTAAATGAGTCTAAGTCTATAAATCTATTAATGTCGTCTATAATACCTTAGTTGTTACAGTGCTGAAAAAGGGGTTTTCCCGAAAGGGTTTTTTCTTCATGTCTCGTGTTGTTTGGTTATTTGTTTGTTCGATTTAGATTTAATATTTTGCATGTTTAGTTTCACCTAAGTAATTAAGATAAAATTGGATTAAAATTGAACTTAGATTGTTTGTGACCTAATCTACATATTCTACCTTTGACCATATAACCGTACAAATCTGCATGTTTTACAAATTGGTATTAGATCTTGTTTCTACAGTTTATTTAGATTAATCTTGGTGGTTATATGGAGAATTAGTACAACAGACTACCTCTGTTTGATGGCACAAATTGTGCTTATTGAAAAGCTCGGATGAGATCGTCTCTAAAATCAATCGACAGGCGCGTTTGGCTTGCCGTTGAAAGGGAGTGGACTCCTCTTATTGTGACTAATAAAAATGTCATTAGTCTCAAGCCAATCGCAAATTGGACTAAAGATGAATTTAAATTGAGTAATTTAACTCTCATGGTTTGAATGAAATTTTTAGTGACGTTACACCCAACAAATTTTGTCGTATCACGATGTGTACCATGTCTAAAGAAGCTTGGGATATCCTCCCAATCACACACGAGGGTACCTATTCTGTCAAAGCTTCTAAGCTTCAAAACCTCACCACACAATTTGAGACTATATGCATGCTTGAAACTAAATTTTTTGATGAATTTTATGCTCTTATATCTGATAATATAAACTCCAGTTTTAATTTGGGTAAGCAAATTGTGAAAATGAGAGTTGTTAAGAAAATGTTGAGTGCTATCCCATCTTGTTTTAATTCAAAAGTTATCATCCTTCACTCTTTGAGAATTCTACACACAATGAATCTAGAAGAACTCGTAGGTGATCTCCAAATTTACGAATTATACATGTTCCCCAAAACCCAAAATAAAAAATTAAAAAGAATAACTTTAAAAGAAAAATAAAAAATAGGAGATTTTTGACTCCGATTCTACAATTGATCAAGATGATCTTGCTCTTTTTGCTAAAAAAATCAAAAAGTTTCTCAAATTCAAAAATCAAAGTATATCCAAATAGGAAAATAAAAGATTTGAGAAAAACAAAAATTTTAAGGCGGTAAAAGTTTTAATGAGTGTGATCAAAAGAAAACTAAAGGTGAAAATTCAAAGAAAGATGAATGTAAGAGTTGTTATGAGTGTGAGGGGAAAGATCACAAAGCCCAAGATTGTCCCTCTAGTCTAATAAGACGAAAAAAGGCAAAGCTGCCTATAATGATACTATAAGCGATAATGATGTTGAGTCAGTTGATTTTGGGAATGAATCACCGCATGGACATAACTCCATCGCATTCATGACTAGTTACGTTTGCACTTCATGTACGTCTCACACAGATGAGGAAGTTTCTACCCTAAAAAATGAGTCGAATCATTCTAGAGAGTTTTAGGGTAATGATGAGATTTTGAATGAGGGAGAATATAGTCTCTAATTCACATACTCCAGATATTACACCGAGTCATTAAAAACCAAAAAACAAAATAAAAATCTGACTCTTAGGGTCTTGTGTTTAGAGAATGAGTTGAAAGTTTCGAGCGAAAGTGAGGCCCCAGTGTGTCAACTCGATTGAATAGTATCTTTGAGCGAACAACTTGTTTCAGTGGTTATGGAAAATATCGACTTGGACAACTAAGTGGCTAGTCTTATAAGAGAGATTCAAGAATCATTGGAGATTCGTGAGAAACTTAAAGTCCACATTTTCTAACTGATAAAAATCTCGAACATGCCCAGGAGGTCATATTTCCTTTAGAGGACACATCCAAGAAAGTTAAAAATATGTTCCAAAGTTATGTTTTAGGTTAAAGAGAGGCATGGCATAATTTATGACGGTCAATTCACTTCCAATACTACACCTAAAGCGGTTGCCAAATTTGTGATTGATCCTTATAAGCCTCTACCTAACCCATCAAAGCGAACTCATCTTAGGAATTTTAACCAAGTTCGATTGAAATAAATTTGTGTTTATACCCATTACGAACGAATAGGTCACCTTAAAGAGTTTTATTACAAGCTAGGAAGAGCCTCTCACACACATGTTCCCATACACCGCCATACAGACCTTGATAGTCTTAGAGAGAAAGTTGAGTTTCTATGAATACTTTAAAATGTTTAATGGAAGAATTTCAACAATGACTAGTGGCAACGATGATGAGGGTAAGCAAAAGGTTACCACCACTTCGGGTTAGGAAATCGGACTTGGTTGCACAAGAAATTGGTAGATATGATTTTCTCACACCATTCCCTTACAGACACATTGTGTCAAACCTTTTTTAGGTAGTGAGGTTTTCTCTCACAAATGAATATTTTTGTTTCGCACCATAGACCAGGTGTGATTACATGTAATTTTTGCTAGTCGTGGTGCATTTTCCTCTAGTCTTGGATTTTTTCTCTATTGCAAAATGTATTAGATATCCTTGATTAGATGTATCATTTCCTTTTAGAAAAAGTTAATGAAAAATTCAAAACTATTTTCTTTTCTTTTAGAAAAATTTCCTAAAAATACAAAAATATTTTATTTTGATAAAATTTTCAAAAATTTAAATAAGATTTTGTATTTTGGTTTACACCATATATGGATGCGCATTTAAGATGTTCAAATCGAAGTTTCATTCCTTCCACTCACGAGTCTTAATCATGGTGTTATGGGACATGGCTACGTTTTTTTTGTGCATAGTAATGCATGTTTAGCATTACATCGTTCATTATTGACTACCACCTTTATGCTAGACTCATTATATCGCCTTGATTGCACATGTGCATGGACTTTTGAACTTGCACTTTCTTACCATATGTTTAATACTCATCTCAATAATTCTTAATAACAAATCAAATATACTAGGAACTAATCATTTAGTAGAGACAATCTTGCCAGTGTCTTTTTCTTTTTGGGTTTGAGAATGACATTAATTGAACTTGTCATAGGGGTTATTTATTCAATTTTATGTTTTGTACTAGAATAACTAAAGGGGAAGATTTGTAACATCTCAATTTGCAATTGCTCTTCTCACCATGTTTATAGTTTGACATATTTCGTTACCCTGCTAAACTTCTCAAAAAGGCATCAATCGAAGACAAGTTAGTGATCGAACGCATCAATCGAAAAATAAAGAGTTGGGATCGTCACTACAATCATCAGATAAGGTATATGAGGTTAATTTGATGTTAACTTATGTTCAGGGGATATTTTTAAGCTTGTTTAACTTCAAATGTTTTTAAATGTTTTTTAGAAAAATCTCTAAGTCGTTAGAACAACATTGGGCATGTCGTTCGAATGAGTTACTATACCTCGTTAGAACAGCTTCCAATGAACTTTAAATGTGAATTTTTTGGTATGTTCTGGTTTTTCATTAGATATCTCATTAGAAGAAGTTTGAATGAGATCAGGTACTTCGTTCGAACAATATGTACCTCATTCGAATGAGCCAAAAAAAATTATTTTTCTTTTTGGTATCAAATTCTATCTTTTCAAGCTTATCTCCTTTTGGTGTCAAAAAATCTGGGATATGGGGGGTGACCATGTACCACGATGTATGCACAATAATAAATAAAAGAGAGACAAAGATTTACGTGGTTCGACCATGAATGGACTACGTCAACGGTGCTGCTGTTGTGTTCCATTAGAATGATGAGAGTGTTTTACATGAGAGTGTTTCTCTAGCTTCTAAGCCCCCTTTCACAATGGGGGGTGTCCCCATTATATAGAGTTAGGGGCTACACATGGGTTACAAATATGGATGAGTCCTATCTTCGTGGAGTTTGATTCCAATCAGATACTGCTTCTCGATCTTCTAGTTTATCAAGGAATCTAGTCATCTTTATCTTGTTGGAGCATTTGTTGCTCGCCATCTTGACCGGGGAGCTCGCCACGGGTCATGATATTATGTAGTCATATTTTTTGCCCCCACAATAGCCCCACAGGTTGCAGTTCTACTGAGTTAATTCTGAGATGAGCTGGGAGCTGGTCCATAATCTCTTTAAATGTATGCAATTGTTGATGTGAACTGGATTGGCGTTCTTTGAGCTGTCGTTCAATGTTTATCCTTCTTTAGTTGTTCTTCTTTATAAGTTTTTTAGATGAATTCTTGGCTTGAGTTGAGAGAAGTTCAGTTGATATGGGAACCAGACTCGAGAGTGTCGAGTTGCCTACGTACCCTCATGGGATTAGGTCGAACGTAATTCAATATTCTGTTTTATTGCATGGTCCAATTCGTGAGACTGACCACAAGCCTGTTCAGAATTCGTTTGCTGAGGCTTTCTCGAGTGTGCATCAAGTTTAGGACATTTCCCTGTATTTTGATCGTATATGGTCCATTTGTTGAGGCTGACCACATGCCTATGTGTCGGGCCTTGCTCGGGCATGTACCTACTCGGGGTAAGACCCTACATTAGGATTTTCATATGGTCCAATTGGGGAGGCCGACCAAAAGCCTAAGCGTCGAGCCTTGCTCGAGAATGTACCTAGTAGGGGTAAGACCTTGCATTAGGTTTTTCATATGGTCCAATTGGAGAGGCCAACCAGAAGCCTATGCGTCGAGCCTTGCTCGAGCATGTACCTAGTGGGGGTAAGACCCTGCATTAGGATTTTCATATAGTCCAATTGGATAGGACGACCAGAAGCCTATGCGTCGATCCTTGACCCTGCATTAGGATTTTCATATGGTCCAATTGGATAGGCCGAACAGAAGCCTATGCGTCGAGCCTTGCTCGAGCATGTACCTAGTAGGGGTAAGACCCTGCATTAGGTTTTTCATATGGTCCAATTGGAGAGGCCGACCAGAAGCCTATGCATCGAGCCTTGCTTGAGCATGTACCTAGTAGGGGTAAGACCCTGCATTAGTTTTTTCATATGGTCCAATTGGAGAGGACGACCAGAAGCCTATGCGTCGAGCCTTGCTCGAGCATGTACCTAGTAGTGGTAAGACCCTGCATTGGGTTTTTAATATGGTCTAATTGGAGAGGCCGATCAGAAGCCTATGCATCGAGCCTTGCTCGAGCATGCACCTAGTAGAGGTAAGACCCTGCATTAGTTTTTTCATATGGTCCAATTGGAGAGGCCGACCAGAAGCCTATGCGTCGAGCCTTGCTCGAGCATGTACCTAGTAGGGGTAAGACCCTACATTAGGTTTTATAACATGTGATATGTAATTGGTATGCTTATTATACTTAGGCTTTTCCCACAAGTCAATGTAATACCAATTATGTTTGCATTTTTCCATTTTCTAATGCCTCGTATGTAAATATCCGCCTATTTTACCTTTTACATTGTGCCGTCACACTTCCATAGGCCTAAAAGGCGATGGAAAAAATGCACCTGGTTTAAGGGTCATCCATCCGTTCAGGATTTTAACCGACTAACATTGTTGGTGACCAACCTGAGTTGGCTTTTTGCCTAGGGATCCCCTGTAGGGCTTTTATTATTATCGGGGCAACTTGTGAGGCCATTTGTGTTTAGAGATGACAAAGGCTTGTGGACGTACTTAATTTAATGGGAACAAGCAAGAAGGCTGTTGTAATTAAATCAAGCTTAGTCTTGACCATCATTTGAAAGACTAATTCCGGTGTTAACCATGTTAGCATCCATCCTGAGTTGACCTCTTCTATTTTGCTTTAAATATTGCAGTGAATCTATTAACGTGTCATCGTTTCCATAGATCCCACAATCGGGCTGTGAAGAGAAGACTGCCCGATCGTCCATCGACTTATTTAATCTATCTAACTGAGATGATAAGTGTGCCTGATCGTTCCTCGGGGCTTTATTGTGTTGAAGAGTGTCATGTTGGTCGTTCGTCGAGCTGGATATAATTAAGGATTGTCTTGTTCATATAGCTCCATGTATTATATCATTCCTCGGGGCCCACTTATTCGTTGACCATGCATGGTAGTTCCAGGAGGCTGTGGAAGACTCCATATAGCTCGTGCACCTAAATAAATTGATATGAGCTCAAAGTATCTTTGCGCAGAAATGCGTTGATTTGATATGGCGCTCAAGAAACACCGTTCCTATGGAGTGGATATCTTAGTGTTGATGATGCGTTAATTTATTGCTTAGTGATCGCCGATCACCATGGGTCATCTGACGATGTTGCTTGATACATTCAGGGTGGTCTAGTGTTGTTATCAACATGTTTTTTTCGTTAACTGTGATCTTGTTGGATTCATCCTTATCGATAAATATAGCTGATCGTTGCTCTCCATGCTTCTTTATGTGTTATTGGATATTTGTTATACAAATCTCCAAACTTCTCATTCACCACGGTTGAATTATATAAGAATTGTATTGCCCAACTGTCCATTAGAGATTGAGACGTGATCACATAATGTCGACTATCCATTGAAGCTGAGGGTCCGTCGAGGAAAAATTGCAAAGGACCTAGTAGATGTTGTGAACGATTCATGCTCAAACATATGTCGGAGCACTGATAAGATAAATGATGCCTGAATTCCTGTCGGGGCAAAAATTGTAGAGGATCTGGTAGATATTGCGAGTGATCCACGATCGAACATCCATCGAGGCAAAAAGGAGTGAGCAAGTATTACGAATGATCTTGTAGTGTTAGTGAAAACTAAATTTCCAAACCATTTATTAGGGTTGAATAATAATAATAAATGTGGCGTTGATCATTAATCGATTGTGCCAACCATTTGCCTAGACTAAATATAAGAATTATCCTGATCAACCATTTGTTGGGGATAAAATGCAACGTGTGTGGCAAATATCTTCGGGACTAAACATATAGAAATATTTTATCGATCATTTGTCGAGATGAACCTCGAATATGCCTGATCATCCTTTAGGTCAAGAATCATAGAGCCAGGTCATTAATACTGAAATTGAAGAAATATCAACGTCCAAGCGTCTGTTGGTTATCATAAATAATATTGCCCAAGTATTTGTTGGGTCCAAATTGGTGTAAAGTGCTCGACCATCCGTCGGACCATTAGCAAAATAAGTGGTGACATGCTAGTCTGTTTGGGCGAAGTTGTGCAGGTCTGAGTAGATATAGAGAACGATCCGTGCTCGAGCATCTATCGGTGTATTAATAAGATTTCCAAGAGCTTAAGATTGTGGTCGAGCATTCGTTGGGACTGAATCTTGTACCTGTGGAAGTTAATGAGTTGCTCAACAATTTGCCGAGGCTAAATCAAATAGAATTTACCATGCAATTCGTTTATTCAGTCAAGGAATATATGATGTGCATCTGCTAAAAAATGTGGTGAGGAAAAGACTAATAGTATTGAATGAATGACATGAATCATCCTATAATTTCTATGATAAAATCTCACGAGGATGGCCGCGCCCGAGCATCCATCGGGTCTACGCTAGGTATTAGCAAAAATATTACACCGACCATCCACTAGTATAACCAATAATAGCTAGACGACAATATTAAAAATTAATTGAACGAATAAATGACATGAGTGCTCTATAAGTGCGCCCCAATATTTATGTGAACAAAATAATTGTAATAAAGTCGAATGAAAGATGCAAAATTTATCAAATATATCCAGATGTGCGACACAGGAGTTAATTTGGAATTTTTGCAAACAACTCTAAGAAAATACTCAATTGTGAGTTGGTTTCAAAAATTGTTGTGTAGTGACTTTTCACAGAAAAATTGTGTAGTGACAATTGTGAAGTATGCAGTATATATAGATATCCCCCTGCTAACAAATTTATGATGATAAAAATCGTTAGCATAATTTGTGAGCAAATAAAATATTATGAGATAGAAATGAACCATGCACAAATAAATGTGCGTGTCCATCAATTGGGGTTGTGCTAAATATAAGAATTAACCCGACTAACCATCCATTTGGGATAAAATGAGACTTGTACGGTGGATATATTCGAGACTAAATATATAGAAATATTTTGCCGATCATCAGCTGAGATGAATCTTGAATGTGTCTGACCGTCCTTCAGGTTAAGAATCATAGAACCCGAGCTTCAGTTGGCGTAATAATAATTTATCCCAAGCATTTAGTTGGGTATAAAGTGCTATAGTGTGCTTGGTTATTCATTGGAGAATTAATAAAATGAATGGTGCCTGGATAGTCCGTCGGGGCAAAGTTTTACAATACCGAGTAGATATAGCGAGAAATTCGTGCTCGAGCATCTATCGAAACATCGATGAGATTTCCAAGAACTTAAGATTATTGCCGAGCATCCACCGAGACTGAATCTTGTACATGTGGAAGTTAATAAATTTCTCGACTATTTGTTGAGGCTAAATCAAATAAAAGTTATCATGAGAATGATCTGTTCAGCAAAGTATATAAGATATGCACCCGCTCGACAATTTGCCGAGGAAAAAATTCATAGTAGCGTATGAATGTAATAAATGATCCAATGATTTTTACGATAAAAATCCCACTGAGATAACTATGCCCGAGCATCCTTCGGGGCTGAGCTAAATAACCAATAATATCCTCTTGCCGAGATTGAATAGTTGTAGCCGAATGACAATAATTAAAATTAAATTGATCGAATAAATGACATGAGTGCTAAATAAGTGCGCCCCACTTATTTATATGAGAATAATTTGTAATAAGGTCGCATAAAAAGTGTCAATTAAAATCGTTGTGACA
This sequence comes from Sambucus nigra, assembly GCA_949130495.1. Lineage (NCBI taxonomy): Eukaryota > Viridiplantae > Streptophyta > Magnoliopsida > Dipsacales > Adoxaceae > Sambucus > Sambucus nigra. Next base: position 195,117,012 of record OX422220.1, read on the forward strand.
ATTGTAATTTAGTCACATGATCCCTCAAAAAATTTTCAGAGAGAACTGAGCAATACAAAAATTAATCAAATATACCTCAAATGTAAGATGTAGGTTTGATTTAGAATTTTTGCAAAAATATTTAGACTCCAAGCAAATATCCAATTATAAGTTACAAAAATATGTTTCCTCATAAAGCCACATAAGGCTGTCAAGGAAGAAGCAAATAACAGATGTTAATAAAGTAAAAGTGGCGAGAAACAACCAATAGTTCCATCATTGTCGCACAATGGACGAGATGTTAGGAATCAGTAGATTTGATGCTGTCCTCCAATAAAGTTAAATAGGTCTGGAATCCCAAGACCTAAAATAATCTGGTTCATGCTCGTCAACGCCTTGGGCGTGCTCGCCGTCAACCAGTGGTTTAGTGGTCCAGTGGCACTGTTCACCGAGCTCGTCACTGTGGCGTAGTGGTCACCGACCAGGAAGGGTGGTCGGGCGACGTCATTAACGTGTGGAGCCTCCTGTATACTGTGGTTCGGTGATTACGAATGGTGGTTCAGTGACCAGAAAGATATTCTAGCGACCTCGTTCTAGAGACCGACGACTTCATCCTAGGGACCGACGACCAGGGCAGTTCAGTGTTGTTGTCCACGTACTCTGTTTATCTAAGGTCGACAAGCTAGGGCAGGTCAGAGATGACCGAAGAGTGTACTGGAGGTCGCTGGTTAAAGTCTTGCTAGCTCCCAATCGAAGAGATGCCCTTGGGCGATGATTAGTGGCTTGTTGTACAGAGGTCGCCCTTCTCCGATGACATTGTTGATGGTCCTCGACAAATTTCCATATGGGTTTGCCACCGTAAACGGAAAAACCATCCAATGTATTCTTGTAAACCTTGAGTTTCTTCGTGGTATAGAACGTGATCCATGTTCTTGATGGTGCTCGACTGATGGTCAGCCCCAAATCGTAGTTCGGGGGTGCCATCAGGTCGCTGCTCAGAAATGACCGGAAGAGATGATCGAAATACTGTTGGTTCCTTCTTAATTTCGTTTTGGTCTTGCTGAATATGTAAAGACATATGCATAACCCATGGGTTGGTGGAGGGATTCCCTTTGAGTCTTCCATTGATTTTTATTTTTTGTGCTACCACAAATTTCGTGACATGAGAAAATCTTGTATTCATCACAAATTGTGTAAATGGAGATCAAAATTGATGAACTGCTGACGTGCCCAGAATCCGTACATCTTTGTGAAAACATGTCTTTTTTTTAAGAATCTCTTTTGATATGTTTGTAAAGATGTAATCAAGATCTCTCATGGGAGAGAAACCTTTGCCAAAAAAATTTGGGATATGGGAATCAAGATTATGATGTAGCCCAATAAATAACTCTGTTTTCCCATAAAAGTCTCGAGAACTCTCATATCTCTAAGGACTCATAAAAAACTCATGATTGTGAAACTCACTGTTATGCAAATTTACAAATGAAAGTTCAACAGAAGATTTATGAATATAAACATATGAGAATCAGGGTTGAAGAAAAAGATGCGTGCAGAACACATAATTTATTTATATGCAGAGAAAGAAAAAACTTAGCTCTTGATGGGCTTTCGTGCGTGTAAGCCATTGCATCATAACGTAAATCTTCATCTTGTTAACAAGAAGGAAAGACTTTTTGTGTCTTTTCCCACAGACGACGCCAATTGTGGTGTCAAAAAATCTGGGATATGGGGGGTGCCTATGTACCACAATGTATGCACAATAATAAATAAAAGAGAGACAAAGATTTACGTGGTTCAACCATGAATGGCCTACGTCCACGGTCCTACTGTTGTATTCCATTAGAATGATGAGAGAGTTTTACATGAGAGTGTTTCTCTAGATTCTAAGCCCCCTTTTACAATGGGGGGTGTCTCCTTTATATAGAGTTAGGGGTTACATTAGGGTTACAAATATGGATGAGTAACAAATATGGATGAGTCCTATCTTTGTGGAGTTTGATTCCAATCAGATACTGCTCCTCGGTTTTCTAGTTTATCAAGGAATCTAGTCGTCTTTATCTTATTGGAGCGATTGTTGCTCGCCATCTTGACCGGGGTGCTCGCCACGTGTCATGCTATTATGTAGGCATATTTTTTTGCCCCCACACTCCTTAACATATTTTAGCCTCTTTTGTGATCACTTTATCAAACATGAAAGAACACATTTATTCATCAAATCACTATGGAGTTGATTTCTCACTGTTGAAGATAGGAAGGGAGTTTCCTAAGGTTGACTGGTGGACACCGAGATAAGTGGAGCTTACTATGTGGAGTTGATGGACCTTCAACACTGATATGCCCCATATGGACCCAATAGCTCAGAGACATCAACCTCGGCCAGAGAGATGGCCAAGGTCAGAAGGGACTTAGATTGGCAACCAATGATCTCGTCCCAAGCAAGGTCGGCTATGGCCGACGTTACTAGTTGCCTCTCAGCTAAGAAACAACTAAGGTCCTCATGGTCCATGCAGACAGTAATCCATCAAGCCGACACGGTGACTACACCATACATCAACCTCGGTTGGGTGTAAGACGGGGGAGAAGAGACTACATAATCAACGTAATCAGCCTCGGCAGGAAATCAGCCAACGATCCTGCTACTCCACCATTACCTCGGCCCAGGCTGATATTACATCTCCACCATTACCTCGGCCCAGGTCGACACTACATCTTCACCTGCCTTACCTCGGCTCTCCCACTGAGCTAAGATTATCATTGATAACCTCTGATCAAGAAGTTTCCCTACCTCACCAACCTCATACTCTTCCAGGCCGAGGTTGGTACCAATCGAGGACAACCGAGCTTCTACATGTTCTTGTGTAACTTGGAACACGTGGACAAATATGTTATAATCGAATTATTCCCTCCACATAAGGGAATATTGAGGTCATCATTACTTAGTTGGGAACAGCCAGGTGTCACTCTCATACTAGCTCGATGCTTATGCACATGCTCATTGTATGCTTGGGGGGTACATTACACCCCCCAAACACTATATATAGAAGTCATCCTCTACCTTGTAAAGGGATCCAAAATTACAACCCTAGCTGAAACTCTGTCATTTTACACAGTAGAGAGAGAAAGCTTGAGAGATTGTATCCATGGCCGCTAGTTCCTTATTCTTGTGATTTTACTCACTCACTTGCACAGTGGACGTAGGCCTAATTGGCTGAACCACTTATATATTCAAGTGTTTCATCCTCTTCGCCTCACCTCCTTCTACATATATACATATATACATTATCCTATGCTGCCATTATTATCACTTGCTTGAGCTTGTCAACACCTTATCTGGTAGTGTTGTTTCCAGCATCATCATTTTGGCACCGTCTGTGGGAACGAGAAGCTATCTCTTCCACTTTTTCTGCTTAACCTCATCGGAGACTCTGGTGGTGAACCAAGCCTCACCCCTTGCGTGGAGTTGTTTAACCATTGAAATAGGTTCATTAAGATATTAAGCTCATTTACTCTACAAGCTCTTTTGTGCTAATATATGGCACCTGAGTTACCACCACCTCTCCCACCGCCTGATGCCGGAGGACCTAGTTCCAGTCAGGCACCGCCCCAGTCCAAAATGGTGAAAGTGGCAGCAGCCTTGAGGTCTTTGGATGCAACGCAACAAGTGATGAAGGGGAAATTTGCACAAATCAGTCAGAATATGATGAGACCACCTGGGGTCTCACTGGAGATGATCACTCTGGCGGCTGTTCAGCCTCATCCTGATGCTATGGGACCACCCCAGGCACCGCGGAAAGACCAACCTACGCCTCAGCGGAGGAGGGACGTTGCTGACCCTAGACATTTGCATATGGGGAGGTAAGTACACCCTTGCCCCGAGGATATGTATGATGATTTTGGGGCAGAAGACGCTCTAGAAGATTATTGGGAGCCGTATGAGGTTTCGAATAACACAGTACGTCCTATCCAGTAGAGTCGAGGTTGTGGAGGCAAAAGAGGTGATGGGGCCCAACAAAAAGGATCAGTTTTTGACCGATTGAGCAGAGGGTCGACCTTTGAAAGGCTCGGCCCAGTAAATAACCTAAGACAGAGGTTGTCCAGGTAGAGAAGTGCAGTCGGCTCACAAAGGGAGGAGGGTGAACGTCGGCCTCATCAAGGCCGACATAACCCAGGATGAGGTAGGGACCAGGAAGAGGTCAACAGCCAACATTGTGCTGTGGCTGGGGAACCCTCAGTCCACCCCTTGGAGGTGGCTGGGGACAACCTCGACTAGGCCGATGTTGTAAGGCCATGGAATGACTCTATCCAACGTCTTAAGTAAAAGATAGGAGACCTCATCAAAAGCCAGGACCCACTGCAAAGAGGTTTCTCAGAGGGCTCTCCATTCGTGGCTAGGATAGTGAGCTTCCCAACCCCTGCCAAATTTAAGCCACCTACGATGTCTCCAAAGTATGATGGTAGTACCAACCCTGTACATCATATCGAGATGTACCAGTATGCAGTGGACATTTACTCAATCCCAGATGAGATGAAGTGTCGAGCCTTCTCCGGGACTTTGACAGGAGCTGCACATATCTGGTTTACCTCTCTCCCGAAGAACTCAATAGAGAACTTTAAGGGCTTGGCTAAAGGATTCATTCACAATTTCTGTTTTAGGGTAAGACCTCAAAAAAAGACCACCCATCTGTTGTATGTCAAGCAAGGAAAAAATGAAAGTCTGAGAGACTACATTGCTAGATTCAATAAAGAAAAACTGGAGGTGGAAGATTACGAAGAGAGTATAGTTGTGACCGCTCTCATAGGAGGTCTCCGGAAAGGGAAGTTGTTATGGAAACTCGCAGAAGACCCCCCCAAGTCCATGGCAGAATTATTGGCAATTGCAGGTAAGGTCATGAATGCTGAAGAGGCCATGGCCTCAAAGTATGAGGATGATAACGACAATGGCAGCGGGAAGTTCCCAAGAAAGAAGGATGGAAAGAAGAGGTCAGTTGATGACAAGTATACACGTTATACTCCTCTAACTGTAAGATGCGAACAAATCCTCAATGAGATAAAGAATGACCGATCCCTAAGATGTCCAGAGAAGATGAAGGCTCCACCATATAAGAGGAACCATAACTTGTGGTGCGAGTTCCACCAAGACCATGGCCATGTTACATACAAGTGCTTTGCCTTAAAAGATGAGATCAAAAAAATGTTGAAATCAGGAAAGTTGAGAAAGTACGTTGATGGTAAGGCTCCTAAAAGGGGAAGAGATGACCCCAAAAAGAATAGAAACGATAGATGTCGTGACGATACTCCAGTAAGAAGAGACGATGACTCTGACAGTGATGATGAAGACGATCCAGACCTCCCACAAAAAGATGACAATGCCCCAGTGAAGAGGGTTGGCATGATCTCCTTCGGTGTTAACACCATATGCGGAGGGCTAGCAGGGGGCGTCTCTGAAGTGGCTTACCGAAAAGCTCATGTGGCGGAGGCCAAGTCAGTGGCCAAGCCAAAAGTGGTAAATCTGACGTCTTCCGAAACCAAGCAGAAGAGAAAGAAGGTGGATATGGACAATCTCATAGTTGGGTTCTCCCGACTCGACTTCAAAGGCATCCTAGCCCCGCATGATGACCCTTTAGTAATCACAACAAGGGTGCATGGATGCGAGGTACAAAGAATTCCTGTAGATGGAGGAAGTTCAGCAGATGTGATGTTCTGTACCTGTTTCAAAAGCCTAGGCCTTAGCAGAGCTAGGCTGGTACCCTATCATCATCCGTTAATGGGCTTCAGTGGTGAAAAGGTCTATCCATTGGGCATGTATGATATGGACGTATGAATGGGCGATGAGTGGCCTAAGAGGTTAACTCGGAAGATAAATTTTTTCATCATGGACGAAAATTTTAATAACCTCATCATAGGAAGAGTGGCCCTTAAAGAGTTCGAGGCCGTGCCGTCAACGGTCCACTAGATGCTAAAATTACCGACCCCCTATGGGGTAGGGGAAGTGTAGGGTGACCAGACCATAGCACGGGAATGCTATTTCAACTCAGCTGAAGAGAGAGAGGCCCATAAGAGAGCAACTACCACATATATAATTGATACACTTAACCCCATAGATGAAATGAAGTTGAAGAAAGGAGAGGTCACTAAAGAGGTAGAATCCATCGTCCTCAATGAGGACAAACCAGAAAAAATCGGCCAGGTCAACAAAGAATTAAAAGAGGAGATTAAGGAAGAGCTGATAAGTTTCTTAAGGAAGAGGCAGAGTGTCTTCGCTTGGAGCCACGCAGACATGCCTGGCATCGACCCTGAGGTTATGTTCCATAAACTCAACGTGACTAAGGATGCTAAGCCAATTAAACAGAGATGAAGAGTTTACTCCAGGGAGAAGTACGATGTCATCCGGGAAGAAGTCAAAAAGCTGGAAGAGGCCAAGTTTATAAGAGAAGTCATATATCCGGAGTGGTTATCAAACGTAGTCATAGTTCCCAAAGCCAATGGAAAATGGAGGATGTGCGTAGACTTCACCGACCTAAAAAAGTCTTGCCCAAAAGACATCTATCTCTTACCTCAGATCGACCAGATGGTAGATGCCACTACAGGGCATGATCTCATGAGCTTCATGGATGCGTATTCAGGCTACAACCAGATCTTTATGAATGTCGAAGACTCAGAGAAGACAACCTTCATCACGGACAAAGGGACATATTGCTAAAGGTTCTGCCCTTCAGATTGAAAAATGCGAGGGCAACATACCAACGTCTTGCGAATAAGATGTTTGAGGCTTAAATAGGCAAGACTATGGAGGTGTACGTAGACGATATGTTGATGAAGAGCTTAAAGGCCTGCACTCATGTGGCAGACCTAGAAAAGACCTTCGATACCATGGACTTGTACAGAATGAAACTCAACTCGGCGAAGTGTATCTTTGGGGTAGGTGCTGGGAAGTTCCTTGGATTCATTGTCAATCAGAGAGGAATAGAGGTGAACCCTGAGAAAATTAAGTCTTTGCTTGACATGAAGATGCCAAAAAGTATCAAGGACGTTCATAGGCTCATTGAAAAAGTAGCTGCACTCAACAGATTTATTTCCAGGGCGACGGACAAGTGTCTTCCATTCTTTAAGGTGCTTAGAAAGGCCTTCGAATGGGACAAAGAGTGTGATGAGGCTTTTAACCAACTCAAGTCCTACCACGGATCTCCCTTACTCTTATCTGGGCCCATAATAGGAGAGAAGTTATATGTTTATCTAGCAGTCTCTGAAATAGCTATAAGTGCGGCCATAGTATGGGAAGACATGGGGTCCAAAGGCCTGTATACTTCAACAGTAAGGACCTTAAGGGGTATGAACAGAATTATCCTCGGATGGAAAAGTTAACTTATTCCTTGATACATGCTTATAGGAAGATGAAGCCCTACTTTCAATCCCATTCTATGGTCATCCTCACTGACTCCCCACTAAGACAGGTCCTCCATAAAACTGAGAAGTCGGGTAGATTGATGATGTGGGCCATTGAGTTGGGACAGTATGACCTTACTTATCAGCCCAGGGTGGCCATCAAAGGGCAGGCACTTGCGGATTTGGTCGCTGAGTTCACATGGGAAGAGGCCAAGGTTGAGAATAACCTACAGGCTACAGAGGGGTCAAATAGCAACGTCTTTCGAGATCCAAAAGAGGTTGTATCCAAGGGAGCCAGAAATAGAATAGCCGAGAATAAGGAAGACTGTTACCTCTTCAGGCATGAAGTCACGTCAGAAGGGAGCTTCTCATCAGATAAAGACATCTGGAACCTCTTTGTTAACGGGTCTTCTTGCAAAAGAGAAAGTGGTGTAGGGATAATACTTTCAGCTCCGGATGGTACTAACATTGAATATTCCCTAAGGTTTAACTTCAAGGCATCCAACAACGAGTCAGAATATGAGGCTATGATAGCAGGCCTCTCATTGGCAAAGACCCTTAGGGTAAGACGACTCCTGCTTCATAGTGACTTAAGGTTGGTTGTTAATCAAGTGTTGGGGGGTTATGAGGCCAAGGATGAAAGAATGACCAAATACCTAAAAAGGGTGAGAATGATACTCAAAGGTTTCGAAGAGGTAAAGATGAAGAGAATACCTCGGTAAAACAACATCCATGTAGATGCATTAGCAAGGTTAGCTTTGGCAACCAGGACAGACATAAGAAAGATAGTTCCAATCGAGATCCTGCCCAAGGCGACCATTGAAGAAGAAGAGGTAAGTAACCATTGCCTAAATTTGAACTTGGGGGACTCATGGATGGATCCCCTTATCAGATATATCAGAGAGAGAGAACTGCCAGAATCAAAACTAGAGAGGAGGAAACTGAGGTACAGAGCTGCAAAGTTCTCAATAGTAGGAGACGTACTATATAAGAAAGGATTTCTGTTACCTCTCCTCAGATGCGTCCATCCCACAGAAGTTCCCCGTGTCTTAAAGGAAGTGCACGAGGGTTCTTGCTCCAATCACATAGGAGGAAGACCTTTGGCCAAGAGGATTATCACACAGGGATACTGGTGGCCGACCTTGTCTAAGGATGTTGCAGCCTATGTAAAGAGGTGCGACAAATATCAGAGATTCTCCACTATCTTGCATCAACCTCATTAGCCTATGACGTCAATTAGTTCCCCTTGGCTATTCGCAGTATGGGAAATTGACTTAGTGGGTCCCCTGCCAAGAGCTGCAAATAACTACCGATTCCTGATAGTCGCCATTGATTACTTCTCCAAATGGGTAGAGGCCAAGCCGATGATCACGATTACAGAGAAGAAGACCTTCCAATTTATTTAGAAGAACATCATATACAAACATAGCCTCCCAAACACCCTCATCTCGGATAATGGAACCCAGTTCAAGAATTCTTCCTTGGAAAAATATTACGAAAGAGTTGGGATAAAACAATTTTTCTCTTCTCCTGGCTGACCTCAAGCAAACGGTTAAACAAAAGTCACAAACATAATGATCCTTGACAAGATCAAGAAGAGGTTATAAGAGGCTAAGGGAAGATGGACTGAAGAGGTTTATATTGTGTTATAGGCCTACAGAACAACGACTAGGACACCAACGGGGGAGACCCTGTTTATATTAGCACATGGCTCGGAATCCGTCATACCAACCTAAATAGGACTCCCTACTCATAGGGTTCAGACCTATGACCCTGAGAAGAATGGGGAGGAGAGAAGAATTGACTTAGATTTGATTGAAGAAATAAGGGAAGACGCAAAAATCAGGCAGCATCTTACCAGCAGAGAACAACAAAGTTCTACAACCAAACGGTAAAATCAAGACCCATTGCCGTGGGAGACCTAATACTGAAGAAGATGTTGCAGAAGGCAAATAAGCTTCACCCAAATTGGCATGGTCCTTACAAAGTGACTGAGGAGGTTGTACTCGGAACCTACAGGCTAGAGAACCTTGAACGAGAACCTTTTTTAAATCCTTGGAATGCTGATCATCTAAAACAGTATTAGATATGATGTTGCGAGAGTTTCTATGTAAATGTATCATCTTATGAAGAGATTATTAATGAGAAGATCGATTACCGTGTTAATTCTTGGCTCATTAGGCTCTAGTGGTAAAAATTATGGGGATAACATCTTAGTTGATGGCCTCAGACCTTATAACATCATAATTTGGTGACAAGGTCTGAGGTAAGACATCATACTTGGATGACCTTAGACCTTAACATTATTAATTTGGTGAAAATTTTATGAGGGTAACATCTTAGTTGATGACCTCAGACCTTAAACACCATAATTTGGTGATAAGGTCTGAGGTGAACATCATACTTGGATGACCTCAGACCCTGAACATTATTAATTTGGTGAAAATTATATGAGGGTAACATCTTAATTGATGGCCTCAGACCTTAACATCATTAATTTGGTGAACATTTTATGGGGATAACGTCTTAGTTGATGGCCTCAGACCTTATAACATCATAATTTGGTGACAAGGTCTGAGGTAAGACATCATACTTGGATGACCTTAGACCTTAACATCATTAATTTGGTAGAAATTTTATGAGGGTAACATCTTAGTTGATGACCTCAGACCTTAAACACCATAATTTGGTGACAAGGTCTGAGGTGAACATCATACTTGGATGACCTCAGACCCTGAACATCATTAATTGGGTAAAAATTATATGAGGGTAACATCTTAATTGATGACCTCAGACCTTAACATCATTAATTTGATGAACATTTTATGAGGGTAACATCTTAGTTGATGACCTCAGGCCTTAAACACCATAATTTGGTGACAAGGTCTGAGGTGAACATCATACTTGGATGACCTCAAACCTTAGACATCATTAATTTGGTAAAAATTGTATGAGGGAAATATCTTAATTGATGACCTCAGACCTTAACATCATTAATTTGGTGAACATTTTATGAGGGTAACATCTTAGTTGATGACATCAAATCTTAAACACCATCATTTGGTGACAAGGTCTGAGGGGAACATCATACTTGGACGACCTCAGACCTTAGGCATCATTAATTTGGTGAATATTTTATGAGGGTAACATCTTAGTTGATGACCTCAGGCCTTAGCACAAACACTTACATGATAGAAAAATCATTTAAAGAACATTCAGCAAATAAAGAAATAAAGCCCCCTTCAGAGGTTGACATAGAATAAAGTTAAGAATTAAAAACCACAAGGTAACAGAGTTTGTCATTAGAGGTTATAGTTTGAAATCAAAATTAAAAATTATAAAGAGCTTCACAAAGTGGTCAACTGTCTGCAGCCTCAGGGTGAGTTGCCATGCCCCCATCTCCTTGGCCGAGGGTGGTCACTTCCATCCCGTCATCCTGAGCGCTAATATCTTCAATCCTGGTGTCATCATGGGGGGAAGTCTCGGTAGGTACAACACCTTCGTTCTCCTCTACCTCTTACAAGGCCTGAGCAAACCGAGGATCAGCATAACCCAAACCAATAAAGTCAGAGGCTGTAAGGCTCCCTCATTCCTTCTCCTTCATGGAAGCCCATTTTCCAGTGGCCTTTACACCCCTTTCGAGGTACTCGAATCCAAAACTAACAAACTCATCAGAGACCTTGTACTCCTTCAATATCTTCTCAGAGGCATCATCCAAGGAAGCCTTCATAGCCACATCGACCTTGTGTTGAAGAGAGTCAGCCTGAGTTTTCAAGGCAGCGCTATGATCCTTCCTCAACTTGTCCATATCCTTTTCTAACCTCTTCACGCTGGCCTCAAACTTATCCAAAGAGGCCTTCAGATGCTCCACTTCAGTATTCAAAACGGTCTCAGTCTTTTCAGCCTCCTGGCCCTTCTCAATCAGAGGAAGTTTCCCCAAGGTCTAGTTAAAAAAATGGTGCATGGTAAGGAGACCCTATAAAACATGTCCAGAGATGTCAGGTTAAGATCTGGTATAATTCAAAGCAGGTGTTACACTTGAATATAATTTGCAAAAGTTCAAGGTCTTACTTGAATAGAGTGATGGAGGGAGAACTCAGCCAATAAAGGCCTATCCAGAGAGCGACAGAAGCACTTGTCAGAGTTAGTCATGGCGTTACTAATAACATTCAGGGCCTTCAGACTATGGCCGATAAGATTGTCACCAATCTTCAGTTGCTCCAGGCGAGCAATTAATACATCCTCAGAGGAAATGGGGATGGCACGATCCCCCTTTTATTTATTCATCTTATGCCTCTGATCCTCAGGGTAGGGTCCACCTATCTCCCCTTCTTGGAGGCCTCAGCCCTTGAGGTTGTTGGAGGGGGAGGAGGCGTATTCAGACCTGCTTTCTTCATAAGTTTCGTGAGACTAGGGGCTGGCATCTCCCAGAGGTCATCGAAAATTCCTTTTGGGCACTCTGCAAATATAAAGGTACGAGTTAGAAATTCAAAGGTATAACTTGTTGAAATAATAAAGAAACTTACGGAGCTCAGTCAAAGGACTCCCACCAAGGCCAGTCTCAGAAAGATAGTATGGGGTCATCAGATGCTCGAACTTGACTAGCATACCATGCTCCCCCTAATCCTGAAGGTCTTTGACCTTTTGAAGATTATTTTGTCTTAGCCCAGGGTCGGCCCTAGCATCCATTGTCACCTTTCCCCATCTCAGGGGCATCCTCGGCTCTAAGGATGAAGATGGGGAACAGGGGACAAATTCCCATGACCTTGAGGCGAAGAATTATTGCGGTTTCCAATTGTGATTTGAAGTTTGGGTAACCTGCAACATCTTCTTATTTGACTTCCAAGCTAAAAAAAATGGTAATAGCTCGGATGATTCCTAGTAGAGGAAGGGACGTAGCACCCAGTGAAAACCTGGACAAGAAGGTCTGAATGGTGGACTGCCCTCCAAAGAACTATCGCTCCAATTATCACCCTCCAGGCGTTGGGGGATAACTAGGAAGGGACTAAGTTAATATAGGACAATATGGCCCTAATAATTAGGTGGATGGGAAGACGAAATCCTAATTTGAACATCTACTCATACAAACAGATCTCATCATCTCGACCGCCAAAAGCCCTCTCATCCTTCAGAGGTCTTCTAAGTTTTATGGCAGGACCTATGGAATACAGGTGTCTGAAGGCAAGAAGGTCGAGTTCACTGATAGTGCTCTCTATCTCGACTGCCTCCGAGGTGTTACCATCACTCTCACTATCATCATCCTCGTCTTTTTCAACGTCATTTGGAGTGGACGAGGGATTACCATCAGGGAACCTCTGAGCAAACTCAGCCCCTGTAGCGGTTGATAAGGGAATAGCGTCTAGGATTGGTGGAAGAGCCACACTAGGTCCTATAATTTCAATATCAAAGGAAGAATGCGAGGTGTTAGAACTCTTGTGAGAAGAGGCCTGGCTGGAAACCTCGGCTTGATCAGGGGCATGATCCATCCTGATGGAACAATCCATGGCTTCTTGAAAAGAATCCACAGACATAGGGTCTGAGGTTGACGACTCAGACTCAGACATAGGGATGGGTTCTACTGGGACCTCTACAGGAACAGAGGGCTCAGGGTATATGACCTTCAGAGGGGGTGGAAAGATAGGTCTGAAGGGGAAGGCCTCAGCCCTACGAGATTCCTCTTGGGCTCGTTCTATTTGCCTAATTTTATCTAACGTCTTCTCCCTAAGAGGAGGAATTCCTCTAAGAATTGATAAAGGAGCATATGAGTCAAACCCTACACTAGTGACTCTAAATCCTAAATAAACAGGATTGGCAATTTTACTAAGGATTAAACTGGGATTTTAAAACCCCAACAATGAAGAACATACAATAACAGTTACCGGAAAACCCAAGAAACTCCCCAGAAAAATCAAACAGTGGCCGAAAAACCTAAAAAGCTTGTCGAAAAATGAAAAAATAGGAATTAAAGGCTGGAAAAATGGAGAAGAAGAGGTAATAGACGATACCTGATGGAATGCGAGGAGAAGAAGGGAAAGGTTGGCAAGAGAAATCCACCCAATTCACTCCTAACCAAGCTCTTGTAGTGAGTGAGTGAGAGAGAGAGAGAGAGAGAGAGAGAGAGAGAGAGAGGGAAAATAGAGAAAGCTCATGCGAGAGAATGTGGAAATGAAGAAGAAAGAGAAAGAAAATGGTTAAAACCCTCAAAATTCTCTTGCACACATCCCAAGGCCCATTATTGCCTTGGGAGCCCAAAAGACTGCAATCATTGAGCTTCCCAGGCTCGCCATCTACTTCAGCAGTTGACATTGTCAAGAAAGTACTGGCACTAACAGAAATCTCACCTCGGACATGCATATCCCTTAGTCACCTGTTCACAATAGGCAACTAAGGGATAAGGGTGATTGATATACCCCATACGGAACCAACAGTTTAGAGACATCAACCTCGTCCAGATAGATGGCCGAGGTTAGAAGGGCCTTATATTGGCAACCAGCGGTCTCGTCCCAAGCAAGGTCGGCCATGGCCGACGTTACTAGTTGCCTCTCAGCTAAGCAATAGATAAGGTACTCATGGTCCATGCAGATAGTAATCCATCAAGCCAACATCGCGCCTACACCATACATCAACCTCGGCTGGGTGTAAGCCGAGGGAGCAGAGACTACACAATCAACGTAATCAACCTCGATAGAGAATCAACCGATGTTCCTGCTACTCCACCATTACCTCGGCCTAGGCTGATATTACATCTCTACCATTACCTCGGCCCAGGTCGACACTATAGCTCCACCTGCCTTACCTCGGATCTTCGACTGAGCCAAGATTATCGTTGATAACCTCTGATCAAGCAGTTGCCCGACCTCACCAACCTCGTACTCTTCCAGGCCGAGGTTGGTACCAATCAAGGACAGCCGAGCTTCTGCATATTCCTGTGTAACTTGGAACATGTGGGCAAATATGTTATGATCGAATTATTCCCTCCACGTGAGGGAATATTGAGGTCATCATTACTTAGTTGGGAACAGCCAGGTGTCACTCTCATACTGACTCGATGCTCATACACATGCTCATTGTATCCTTGGGGGGTACATTACACCCTCCAATCACTATATATAGAGGTCATCCTCTACCTTGTAAAGGTATCCAAAATTACAACCCTAGTTGAAACTCTGTCATTTTACACAGTAGAGAGAGAAAGCTTGAGAGATTGTATCCATGGCTGCTAGTTCCTTATTCTAGTGATCTTACTCACTCACTTGCACAGTGGATGTAGGCCTAATTGTCTTAACCACTTATATATTCAAGTGTTTCATCCTCTTTGCCTCACCTCCTTTTACATATATACATATATACATTATCCTCTGCTGCCATTGTTATCACTTGCTTGAGCTTGTCAACACCTTATCTGGTGGTGCTATTTCCAGCATCATCAAACACTTTTTGTTATCAACAAGGAAGGAGACTGAACTACGATACTTAGTGGAGTCTAAGTCTGTAAGTTTGTGCAATACCTTAGTTCTAACAGTGATAAGGGTTTTTTTCCTCATATACTGTGTTGTTTGTTTATTTGTTCGATTTCGATTCAGGATCTTGCAGTTTTAGTTTCACCTAATTAATCAAGATAAAATTTGATTAAAATTAAACGTCTTGTCTATGACCTAATCTACGGATTCTACGTTTGACCATATAACCAGACCAATCTTCACATTTTACATGAGGGGTTTTTCTGAGAAAGAAAAATCAAGTTATGTTCTTTGGGGAAGATGAAGGGTGCGTAGAGAGATGGGTGGTTGATATCTATATGGTTTCCTAGTAATGGTATTAAATGTTACCTTTGTTCTTATTTAATCTTTTGGTGGTATAAGGGTCCAAAGAGGTAACTTGTGTTTTAAATACTTTTTGAGTTAGTATAAGAATAATTTACAAACGTTAAAAATTTTCCATCGGGGTCTCTTAAGAAGAAAGAACGGTAGAAAAAATAACACCCTTGATAAATTAATGGGTTAGAATCAACCCCTTATACGCCATACTAATCTCTATCTTTATTAATACTGCTTAAAAAACATAAAGATCATTGATACTCATCATTGACTATTTTAACCCTCAAATCACCTAATTTCACTTTAAGGAAAAAAAATTAGTTGAGTCAATTTGTATTTATATTGGCTTTATTCCATTTGGACAAAACTTGTTTGAGTCATAGGTTAGGATTTGAGTTGTTTGTCATTAAATCCTATGATGTGTGATTGAAGACCGTAGCGGCAAGTTAAAGTGACATCGAGTATATACGGAGCTTCGTGTTGAATTTCGTCTTAACATCTGAGGGATCTCTATAAAGTATGAATTAATATTGTGTTTGATCATTGGATACTTTTGGGTGCTAGTTTTACTATGTTTGAGGCCATTTTTAGTAAAAATAATTATTAAGAAAAAATATTTTTTTATTAAAGTCATTCGAACGAGATTTTCAGTTTGTTCAAACGAGTTTCTATAAATCGTTCGAGCGATTTTTTCTCTGGTTCGAATGAGATAAATATTTTCATTCAAATGAGGTTCAAACAAGTTTCTTCTGTTTTACAACACCTATTCATTCAAATCTCGTTCGATCTCTGTTCAAATGAGTTTAGTAGTTTCATTCGTACTAGATTTTTTTTTCGAATGACCCTATATAATTCGTTCGAACAAGATTTATTGATTTTTATACAACCTAATTTTTCTTATTTTCTATAATTAGGAGTGTTGGCAAAGAGTTTTGAAGTGATAGGTTTGCAAAAATATTTTTCAAGAACATATCTTATGTCTCCCAAACCCTAGTTTACACCCATTGTTTTGAGATCTGAGTTTCATATACATATGTTTATTTGAGGTCTTTTGTTTATTGCACCAAAGAGGTTTTCTCTTCATATTGAGAGATTTTCAAAATTGTCAAGACCATGTTTATGTTGTGTGATAGTTGGACCAATCTAGTGGCAAGTAAAGATCAGTGGGATACCGAGAAGTAGGAACACGCTTGCATTGTGTTGGCTATTGGAAGGTGTCTAATTGTGACTTCAAAGAAGGTGACAAGGAATAATGAAGTGAATCAGGGATTTAAGGCATCGAGTCATTAAGTAAGTCTAAGTTTTTCGTGTACATAGATCTATATCATAGTGGACTTGTGTCATTGGTCCGTCCAAAGTTTATTCAGTTGTGGGTTTTCCACGTACATCGCCATGTTGTAGTTTGCTATTTTACTCTTGCTTATATCACCTAGACGCATGCTTAGGTCAAGATTAAAATTGGTAAACTATTTAGACAACACTGTTATTTAATTGGTCCAAAGAAAAAAATGAATAATTTAAAAATTAGTGTTTGTTTTGATAATCCTTATAACCCCAGGGCACTATCACTTTTCATCCTCATGATTTCCCTCGCATCCCAATATTTAGTTACCTCTTGATCCTCCATATCCAGACGCCTCCTTCTCCCTTTTGTATAGATCCAAGAACACCATTTCTTTTAATTTTTTTAGTTGAATATTTATAGAAAATTTTTATTATGAAAAAGAATACCTCAAATTATCATCTGCAGGTTGAGTTCATTCATATCCATGTTATTATTGATGATGATGGATTTTCCACCAATATACATAATTATTAAGAAGATCCTTATTAAAGGGTATGGAATTTAAAATACCAAAACAATTTTATCATTTTGTAACACTAGCTTTAGATATCTTTGCCCACACCCAAGGACGGTGAGCCTTACAATGGCCCCAGATGACCCAAAGAGGTCATATAATAGGTTTAACTCCCGTTTCTGTTCATATTGCGTTATTTTGATGTATTTTCTTATTTATATACCTTTGGCTCTATTGTAGTGATTTCTTCTTTGGTTATTCAGTTCGTCAAAAGAAGAGAAAGCCCAAGCCACAAGATATAAATTTTATGGCCTTGAAGAAAGTTTGGTCAATCAAACAAAGTTTAAAAGACCCAAACCACCCTAGATCAGTTACACTCATACTTTCTTGCACTTCATACACAATATCATTCATTGCATGACTAATACACGTTGGGATCTTTTGAGTTTGTGGGCATTTTTTCCATCCCAATCCTTATCCCCACTTCTTTGAAGGACAAAATTGTTGCTAAAAGGAAAATCTCCAGTATGATGGGGATGCTCTCTATTCCACTTCCCCAACTTCTCATCCAGCCAAGAGGAATGAGTTCGCGTGTCCCTATGACCCAATTGTTGCTTATGAGTGCCTAATTTTATACTAATTATTCCTAAATCTAGGCCTTGTTAGGCCCGTTGTATCATAAATAATGATCTTTTAGGGTCATTTTCGTACGTTTTAAGAAAAATTACTGGATTGAAGAAAATTTGAGTTAAAAATTCAATTTTAGCAACCCCAAGGGGTAGAACTATAATTTTAGAAACTTTATGGTCCTAAAAGAATTTTTATAATGTTTATCTAGGAAATATAAAGTTCTCCTTGAAATATGGTTGAATTTCGAGTTGAAATGAGTCAATTATGAACTTCGGGGTTTAAAATGCAATTAAATGGGTAATTTTGTAATTTCTTAAAATGTAATGGACTAACTTTGAAATAATTATTTTAATTTTTATTTTTATAGGAGTCTTGGAAGTATATACAACAAAGGAGTTGATATGCAAAATTTGTTAGGATATGTTGCGAAACGACACGATTGACACAACTGTACTAAAAGATTTTTTATAAATCCGCCGAGTGTGTATTGAGGTCGTGCCATAGGTTTTCGAAAAGGTCTATAAAATTTAACAACTCGCGTAATTTTGGACTATTTTAATTAATTTCTAGAAAATGGAGGAAAATAAAGTTTTTGATAAAATTATTTTTATTGCTCAAATATGTTGGTTATAATTTTTAAAGGCGAGAATTTCAAACGATTTCGAAAATGGATTTTAAAATGATTTTTAAATGTTTTTAACTCTTGAAATTCTAATTCGGCGAACTGTCAATTATTGGGCACGATTGATCGATCGAAGCCTGGAAGTCGATCGATCGACCTCCCCAGATTTCAGGAACAACATGTAATTTTCAAGAGTTGTTTTGACTTCCAACTCTTCATTTATTTGCCTTATTTAAAGGAGTCTTTTGGATTCCAACTCTTCATTTCTTTGCATTATAAAAGGTAGTCGTGGGCAAGCCTTTTAACCTACTTTTGGCAGCAAATATATTTTATATTCCTCTTCTTTTTATATATACTTTGGCCCTTGAGATTTGTGAGTTCCAACCTTAGATTATAGGTGTTCTTAGGGCTATTTTTTTGGAGGAGCTTTTCTAGATCTTTTGAGTTGATCTTAAGGATGTGATCGTTGGTTTCTCATCATGGTTTGAGGTATGGGGTTTTACACAATATGCTCCTTAAATCTCGCGAGTGTCATTCTATTTGAATTCTTGTTAATTGAACTCATATTTGAATTGATGAATTTATTGAAATCTGGAAAATAATTGTTGAAATTATTTTGATTCATGTGGAATTATTCATGTTGTTATTGAGCACGTTGTCATGAGATTTTAATATGGCACGGAGGTTGGGCACCCGCCAAAATTCCTGTTTCCCAGGATATGGCTTGATAAAGCATATACGGATGTGGTGAGGCCTGGTGACCCAGTTAAAGTGTTGTTGAGAAATTATATTGATAAATGCTTTGAGATTTGCATTTTGATTTGAACATTCGTACTCGTGTTGTTACGTTTTATTCATCGCTAACATATATTTGTTGAGCATCTTTCTTGTCGTATTGTGTACTTCCCCATATTTTCTTTTAGTGGCATATTAGCGCAGATTTTGGGGCGCTATGGAGATTGATTTTAGCGAGGATTGTTTGGGAAAGATTTGTATTATTTTGATGTATAGAGCTTTGTATTTATTTTCGAGTTAGATGTTGTATTTATTCGAGAGACTTGTTGTATTTGAAGAATTGAGATTAGTGAATTTATATTATTGTGGGTTTATTTAGATGCTCTATACCTTGTCACTTATGGATTTGAATTTATTTTATCGCATTAGCGCTCCGTCCACTCTCCCTGGGCGGGCAGGGTGTTACATAAAAAAATCATAATTTTTTAGTTGGGCCAAATTTGAAAAAGTGAAGTTTTGAAGGTGCAAATTTAGTTTGAAAATTCAGGTGCGAATAGTGGTGAAAATTGAAAAGAAATAAAAAAAAAGAAAATCAAGGATAAAGCTGATGGGTCTCGTAAGTTTCCACTGCATATCTCCTTCCCAAAGTCCCTCAATAAGATTTTGACTCCTAAAATCAAGGAATAAAGTTATTAAGCATTCAATTTTTGTGGATTCTAGGAACTTAAGAAGATTCATAGGGAATTTATCACGTGTCAAATCCCCATCAGATTTACACTAACTTCAAAAGACAAAAATTACAAAAAAGAGTCCTTTTCTTTTTAAACTCTCAATTTCGTAAAATATTTTTTTATTGGCATTGAATTTTTAAAAATTCAATTTTAAACCAACTAAAGAGAGTTTCATGACAAATCAAATTTCTCACTTCTTCGCCTATAAAAATGACCGTTAAGCTTAGCATTTGGAGAAAAAAGGCGAGGGGAAATTCTTGAGAGTTTAATTTTTTAGGAACTCTCAAATAATTATACTTTTTATTTTTATTTTGAATGTTTGCGAGGAAATATTGTGTCCAAGTTTGAGGGGGAGACTTTTTATGATTAACATTCAAGATTTGGAATTGACTTTTTGTAAGTGAATATTTAATGAAAATTTATATTCTTTCTTGCATTATGATTATGTCAATTATCATGATAAATTAAATTTTGTATGAGGACTTGGTGATGTAGATCATGCTTAGTTAATATTATATGTTAATTAAATTCCGTGTAATTCTCGACATGTTTTAATTGAAAAAAGGTTGGTATTCATTTAAAAACAACACGAGAGTGTGTTTTAAACCTTCAAAATTAATTGTTGATTCATATTTTAAGATTATGTGTGAGTAATTTTTGATGGGTTATGATTTTATTAAATTAATTAACACCTCATGCTTAAATAAAACACATAAGACTTAAAATTGATACTTTTAAAGGAATATGGATTTAATCCATCTAAAAAGAGATGTTAAAATTATATTTACGAATGTTGAATATTATAATTTCCAAAATGTACGCGAAGAGAGTCGTTGCGTTTTGAGTTATAAAATCAGGAACACAGAAATAAATTATTGTATAATGTTAATTAGAAGTGATAAATGAATCCTAAATCCTACTATCCTACCATACTAATTACAAATTTGTTATTTGCATTCTTTCTTTGTATATAGTTTATTTTATATCTTCATCTGAAAATGTAAACATTGCATATATATATATATATATATATATATATATATATATATATATATATATATATATATATATATATATATATATATATATATAATTAACAAATTTTTTTTTGAAAAAACATTGAGTTGTTGAGTCTATCAAGTCACGTAGACTTGATTCGTCTCTGAGTGAGGCACGGTCTAGACTAGGTTAGATGAACCTAGAAGACAAAGATTGAAGGTTTTGCACCGCCGCTCAAAAGTGAAGAATTATGAGGCCATACTTTAATTTGGGGGAAGAAGATGTATTCTTTTACTTGGTTGTTTTATTACAAGACTTATCACACACATGCATGCTTTTTTAAAATTGTACTTATTTTTAGATGTGTGAGGATTTGATATATAAAAAGGGTTCAAGTGATTTTTTTCTAAAAATCTCATAGGTTAAAATGTTTTAAATATGTTTTGGGAAATTTTCTATGTTCCAATGTTATTGTAACTATTTTTAAAGGTCTTGAAAAGGATAGTCCTCATGACCTCTTTTTGTAGGCATGCGCACGGTCCCGTTCGCATGGCCTTTTTTTATAGGTGTGTTCATGACCTTGGTTTGCTTTCCAAACTGTATTAAACCAAGAGAACGATTGGACCTTACCATGCACATGGTGCGACAATTTTTTTATATTTTCTTATAATTAGGCCATGATTCCCACCATTTAAAAAGAGATTTGAGTTTTGCTTATTCTATAATTTTCTCTGAGATGATTTTTGAGCTAGAATGCAATTATTAGGCACCTCAAAATAAAAAAGTACCTTTTCCTCATTTTTAGTGAGTATTAGGCCATATACTTTGATTTAATGTCTTACTGAGTGAATTATGAGTGAATTGGATCAGATCATACACTAGCCTTGTTTACAAATCCTTTTATTTATAAATTTATGATCAAGTGCTCCGCGATCTAAAATTGGAGATGTTTTGATTCATTGGGGGAATTGAAACATGGAGCGATTCCAAGGAGATGAGTAAGTTTCTCATCCAATTCGTCGAGTTTGGGTTAGGGTTTCATTTTCTATGGGGGAATTCGAAGATCATAGGTAACTACTCATGAGAGCATGAGTATGAGGTACCTTCTTGCTTTCTATAAAACTCTTTTCAAGTTGAAATAGAAACTGGAGTGCATCTGAGGTTTTCTATCCCTATGTGTTGGGGAGGTCCTCGTTAAAATATGTCTCATATTGATTTGTGTTTGGATCAACACATTTAATCACACACATTTCACTTAGTATGGTTGTCATCATGTGTTTGGCTTGAAAATTACTTATGTGATGTAGATTTAGGTTTATTCATCTAGATTTACCTCATTCAAGTTTTGTCTGTAATAAAATCATTTAGAGAAGATTAAATCATTTACAAGTGCTTAGTAATTGATAATTGTGAAAACAATCTTGCAAGAATTAGTAATTGGTCAAGTTTCCTTACTAACCTATTTCCCCCCCCCCCCCCCTCCCCCCATGTTAGTTTTTGTGTATTTGTGTTATCCTACACGCATTATTTTCTCAATTGGTATCAAATCATGGTTCTCATTGTTTAAGCATTAACATGCTCGATTAGATCTTATTATGTATGCTAATTTGTTGCCTTAATCATTTACTTAATTTTCTTGTTGCTATTTGCTCTTATCTTGTTCATTTTCTTTGATGGATCAATTTTGTGATTCAAGTTCCAGTAATCATCCTCTTTATTTTGATGCTTCTAACTATGCTTATTGGAAAGTTAAAATGAATATGATAAAGTGTGGATGAGTGTTGAGGAATGGTGGATTTACCCAACCATTGAAGAAGATGGAGTGAGTGTTAAAAAATCAAACATTTTGTGGATTGATGTTGAATTTTTGGATTGCAATTTCAATTAGGTTTTGATGAATGCACTCTTTGCATTAGTTTTTACTCAAGAGTATAACCTTATCTTGAATTTTAGACAAGATAAATAGGCTTGAGACATTTTGCGTGCTACCCACGAGGGAATTTCGAGTGTGAACAGAGAGAAGTTACAATAAATCCCCACAAAGTTTAAAATAATGTGAGCAAAAAAGAGTGAGACGTTCAATGAATATTACACTAGTTTGATGGAAGTTGTGTATGCATCATTTCGTATTGGACTAAAACATTATGGAAAGAAAATTGGTGAAAAAGTTCCTTAAAACCTTAGCCAAGAGGTTCTCTACTAAAGTTGATATCTTGAATGAAGTAAAAGACATGGACACGTGTAGCCTTGAGGCGTTAGTTGAATCACTTCAAATTTTTGATCAAAAGGAAAATGTGGTTATTGAGAAACCAAAGAAGGACTTAGCTTTTATTGTTGACTCTAGTGAGGGAAATTCATGAATAGTGGTAAAAAACTTAAAGAGAATGTTGAAGTAGATTTTACCCTCTTTGTGAAGAGATTTATCAAGTTTTTGTAAAATTAACAAAACATTTTCAAAAATAATGAAATATTTGATGCTAAACGTCACAAGTCTACTAAACATGTCTCTATTAAGGTGAGTTCAATAAGATAAAGAACACGTATGAGGATAAATGTAACGGATGTGGTGGTATTGGTCACTATATCAATGTGTGCCCAACTCATTTAAAGAAGGTTAAAAAGAATAAGAGCAGGGAGAAGAAAAAGAAAGTGTATCAATATACTCTTAGTGACTCAAAAATAAGAATGAATATGTTTAATTGAATGATGAATGAGGAAGTGAGATATCTTTCATGGTAAAGCTTGATGAAAATGTGAAAGTGAATGAGGAGAGTAAGCCATTAAGTGATATTGCGATAAAAATGTTGAGAGGTCTACTAGTGATAGGTCTTTGAGTGACTCATCATCTTGTGATAATATGCGTTCACATACGTCAAATGAAAACTCGCAAGAAGGAAGTGATTTCTATGGTGAAGATATTCAAGAAGCTTTTAATGAGATTTATCAAGAATATTTTAAACTCAAAAAGTGAAACATTAAGATTTTGTCAAACACAAAAAGTTTTCAAAATTATCAAGAGGAGAAGGAAGAGAAACTTAAAAGTATTCAAACAAAATGTTTTGATCTTGAAAAGGTGGTTGGTATTATGAACAAACAACGTGAAGGCTTGAAATTGCAAAATTCAATCATTTTCAAAGAAGACGATGAGATTAAACTTGGAAATTCCATTTTGTAATGTTGAAACTTGAGCTTACACATGCAAAAGAGTATAAAATCAAAATTTATGATAGAATTGATGTGATTGATAAAATCTTGCTAAGTAATGCTCAAGTATTTCCAAATGGTCAAGGAATTAGTATCATTGATTCTAAAGTTGAAAGGAAAGCTGGAAAAGAAAAAGTGGATATTGAAAATTCAAACTCTCATAAAAAGATAGATACAAACTTATTTGAAATATGAAATGAAGGTTGGACATAAATCCAATATTGTAAAAAAAGACCTTGGTTGTTCATTTGGGGGAAAATAAATCATATCGTGCAATTTTGTATTAAAAAGAAGAGACTTAAGAAAGTGACTCAAAAGGCATAACCTATGAAAATAAATGAGAAAAGGTTGGAGAAAAACTTTGTAAATATGGATGTTGGGTTTTACACTTTTTGTCACGTTCATGGGTATACAAAACAAACATGTTGGTTATTGAAGAGAATAAACGAAACATTTGACGAAAATAGGAGAAACACATCTTCTAGAAATCCTATTGGTGAACTTCAAGGGAAAATGAATGTTTTGATGGAAATGTTTGATTTTCTTATGTGTGGTCATAGTGAGGCTAGAGGAATCATTCCTAGACACCAAACTAAATTTCCAAGAACTAGGCATAAGAATCTTAGGAGGAAAGGGATATGTATACCTAGAGACTTTAGAGTTATGCCTAGAGATGCACCAGTCAAGGTTAACATGGAAGGAAGTCATGAGAGGGTCGCTATGAAAATTGTCAAGTATGTGTATCCCATTGACCCGGGGGATAATTCACCCATCCCTACTTAGATAGTAATTTTATTAATATGGCTAGGGTTATGTAGGTTTTCACTTCTAGTTCATTATTGATTCATGGGGAAACATGTCTATCATGAGTGAGCGTGTTTGCTCGAGAGAGGGTTATCCTTTATGAGAGTTTCTTTATGTTTTTGGTGATATTTTACTTGCATACGTGCATATCACATGCATTATTCTTACTAAAACATGATTTTGTAAATATTTATGAATCATTTTTATTCAAATATTGAAAAAGATTTTATATTTGTTCTTTTCATGAATTATGTGGTTAAGTGTTTGATTAACTATGATTTGATGTGACATTTAACTTGAATGATTGAAAATTTAATTTTAAACAAGTCCTATACATAATGTGATTTAATTTTTGATTGAAATTCATTTGAAAATCATGATTGTTGACTTGTTGAGATATATGGCATTAATTTCACACTATATAAGCAATAACATGTCTACTAAGTCGTATGATTCTTATCACATTAATCTTTCTTTGTGTGCTTAATTTGATTATGATCAAATCCTTAAATCATAATGGTTTTGAAACATTTGTTGACATATAAGAGAATATTTTTTGAGTGATTTTTACTTTGAAAACATTGAATATAGATTTGTTTTAATGAATTTAGAAGGGCTACCGCTAGGAGTGTTTACACCCATTTTTTAAATCTAAACTTTTTGGGTAGGTGAAATCTATGCGTACGAAAATCCAATCAATATCAAAAGCCAAAAAACTATTGAGAAGGGCCATAATCCAAGTGCCTAAAGTGCTTAAAAACAAAATAGGGTAAGAATTTTCAAATGCAATGTTCTTTTATATGGCATTCAAGATTTAATCAACATGCTTGCGGGAGTTATAATGGATTAAAACTATCATTTTTGACGTGTGTATATTGATGGAATGATTTTTTTAAGCATGATTTGTAATGTTATATATGATTTGGTTATATGCATTCATGTTGATTATGCAAATTAAATTATCACATGAATCATGACTTGAAGTACATTACATAGTTGCAAAATATTGATTTGATAAGAATTTCATATCATAGATGTTGAATTGATTGAAATTGTTTTGATTGTGTTTCTAATTCATATTTTATAATAAAGATTTCAATAAGTTCCTATATTAAATCTCTGAATCGTTAATTGCCTAATTACTATAACACTTAGCATTTTTTGTGGTTGCATTTTTATGTATGTGTGAGTGGTTTGTTATTTTTTTATTTTGAAACATTTCATCCCATTTTTAAGCTATTACTTAAAAATTGAATGATTCTCTAGTATTTACATTCATTCACACGTCAAAGAGTTTTAGTGATGAGATTTTGAAGTTTGATTGAGGTTTGAAGCTTTTTTTAAAAAAATCTGGATTGTTTTGTGTTTCATGCTCATGGCACACTTTTGAGGGCATTTACACGACCTCGTGCGCACGATAAAAATTGAGCATTCGAACGGTATCGGGGATTTTATGGGTCTATTATGATCATTTTATCATATCTAATTTCAAAATAACCTAGAGCAATAAAATCTAAAAGATTTTCCCTCCAGAACACTTTATTGATCTTACATGTCCAAATGTTCATCTTTTAGAGGTGTGATTTGGTGACTTGATACCCTGAGATCATCAGGTTATATGTTCTACTACAATCCCTTGGTAAGTATTTGATTTCTATAAGAACAAGATTTATAACTTTTCATTATCTACTATAGTTTGGCTTATCCCTTTACATCCCATTGCACCATCATGGACATTCTCAAGACTTCAAGTGAAGAAGGGTTAGTGACCAAATGAAATAATCGAAGATCGATCATCACTACATTTATTGGAGAAGGTTTATGAAATTCTTTATGTGAAATTTTTTCATTCAGAGGTATTTTTAAAGAGTTTGATCATTTAAAATATTTTTCAAATATTTTTAATTTCTTTTTAAAATTTTTGCCAAGTCGTTAGAATGACATTTGGATGTCGTTCGAACAAGATCAATTATCGTGTCATTTAGCAGGCTTTGGAATCTCATTAGATTAGTCATTTGAAGTATGTTCGACGAGAAAGGGTACGTTATTTGAACGAGTATGCGAAATTTTATTTTTTACTAGATTTCAGTTGTGATCTTTCATACCTATTTTTTGGAGATTCTTCTCCTTATAAACAGAGATGCGGGATTACATTTTAGTCTAAGCCTTTTTAGAATCTTTTAGTGACCAAACTCTTTTATTTTTTCAACCTCTTGGATGATTTGAGATCACTTTTCCAAACCATGAAGAACACAATCCTTGCTCATAACCTTATGGAGATGACTCTCCACTATCAAAGATACGAATACTTATTCTTGAGGTTGTTCGATTTATACCGAGATAAGACGAGGTTTCTATGGTATGGTGGTGGATCTGCATCATTTGTTGTGTACAACAAGGAGTGAAGATATTACTACTTCACTTAGTGGAGCTCTAAGTTTTGTAAGTCTATGTATGTCTATCTGTAATACCTAGTTGGAAACAATGTTAAATATATATCTTCTTCGAAAATGGATTTTTCCCCATCTCCTATCTTCTTTGGTTTTTTGGTTGGTTTGCTTTGTTTCATTTAGGTTCAGATATCTTTCATGTTCACATAATTTAATCAAGATAAAATTTGTACTGAATAGAATTTGGTTCTTTGTGTGTGTGTTACCTACTCTACGACTTATACATATAACCAGACCACTCGCATTTTTTAAATTGCTTTCAGAGATTATTTTTACAATTACGTAGATGAATCTTGGTGGTTATATGGGTAACTCGTACAATAGGCCACCTGCTTTTGATGGGTCTAATTATGCCTATTGGAAAGCTCAAACGATATTGGTACTGAAATTGATTGTCGAAAGAGTGTGGATTGATGTTGAAAGGGGGTGGCTTCCCCTCACTGTGACGAACGATGATATCACTAGTCTCAAACTTGTTACTTCATGAACTTAGGATGCTTTTAGATGGAGTAACTTTAACTTTAGAGGCTTTAGTGTTATTTTTGTTTCTATCACACTCGATAAATTTCATTATATCACGACGTGTACCACGTCTAATGAAGCATAGGATATCCTCCAACTCACTTACAAAGGTCTAATGCTTTGAAATCTTCTAAGATAAATAATATTACCACATAATTTGAGACCATTAGCATGCTTGAATCGTAAATATTTGATAAATTTTATGCAGGACTGCCTGATATTATTAACTCTAGTTTTAATTTGGGTGAGAGAATTCCTAAGAGGAGGGTAGTTAAGAAAATTTTGAGATCTTTTCTGTCCCGTTTAAGTGCAAAAGCCACGGTCCTCAAAATATTTGGGAATTTTAGATACTCTTAGGTTAGAAGATCTTGTAGGAGACCTTTAAACTTATGAAATAGATAGGTTGCCTAGAACTTAAAAGAAGAAAGAAAAAATAATTGCTTTAAAATCTCATTCAAAGAAAAAAGAGGAGGTTTTTTACTCCGAGTTTGATTTTGATCTAGATGATCTTGCCTTATTTATGAAAAAATTTAAAAAGTTTCTCAAATTAAGACATAAGAATTCTTATAAAGTGTAAAATAAAAGTTTTAAGAAAGACAAAAATTTTAAATTGGGCAAAAATGTTTTCAAGTATAATCAAAGAAAAGCGAGAGGAGAGTACTGTAAGAAAGATGATTCAAAGAGATGTTATGAGTGAGAGGGTAAGGGTCATAAAGCCCACGAATGTACTTCAAGACTTAAGAGACAGGGCAAAGGCAAATCTACTTATAATGTCACTCTAAGTGACGCGACCACAAATGTGTCTAGTGTGCGTGCTATTTAGGCTCAAGTGCAAGCTTGTCGCTCAAGTAATAATCCGATAAGTCGGGTATCGATCCTCAGGGAAATAGGACGAACGGAGTCGTAATGACGTTGGACAGATGAAGGAAACCTAACTTTGGCTCTAAAAATAAGGAAAAGGTGATTTGATTTGCGAAACAAATACAACTATATGCAATTTTGAAAATGATTAACTAATGAAATTATGAATAAATGAAATGCAATTATTGTATTGCAGAATTACGAACGACTTGACTAAAACTTTAGCTATGAAAGGAGAAAGATAGGTCGGGTTACAATTCCCCTCACCCTAGTAATTCACTTCGTAAGATACTAAATTCAGAATTAAAGATTTAAATGAATCCGACTTTTTAATAATCCTAAGTATTACATATATGAGGGATTGTAGGCCGCACAACACGTAAGCAAAGGTTGGATTAAAATTCGATCTTTATTTCTCCTAAGTATTACACATATGAGGGATCGTAGCATTCACAATATGTAAGCAAAGGTTTAATTAAAGTAGTATGGCATGAACTATGATACAATTCATCTAAGGTTTTAATTTTGACTTCTATTTCCACTATCGTGAATTACATCGGGTGGGGTTCATATTAAAACTTAGTTGGTCATATTAAAACTAGAAGAAAACACGTTTAGAATGAAAGAAAACATTTTTATTACTGAATGAAGATGAGGAATGATGCAATTTCTATTAGAGAAGTAACTGCTGCAATAATGAAAGCAAGAATTAGAATGGTATTACTTGAATGGCAAAACTGGAATCAAAACTAGGGTTTCTTTGTTGGTGTCTTCTCTAAACTAATTACAAAGCTTCCCTAACGAATAAGAAGCCTCCCCAATGTTTGGGAGGTGTTTACAATTTATAATCTACGATTTCTAAGAGTTTCAACCATGCAGGACTCTAATTTTACAAGTGGATGAGTTTGAATTTCTGATACCCGAACCGATCCCCTTGAGGTGATTCGGTTCGGTTCCATCTTTGACAAAAGTTTTTCCACGAACTGGTTCGATTAGATTTTCCTCTCTTCGGTTCGGTTCCATCTCTCAGTGCTTTACAGGAAGTTCTTCAAGCAT
The DNA here is from genome assembly GCA_949130495.1 of Sambucus nigra. Lineage (NCBI taxonomy): Eukaryota > Viridiplantae > Streptophyta > Magnoliopsida > Dipsacales > Adoxaceae > Sambucus > Sambucus nigra. The sequence continues at coordinate 195,146,604 of OX422220.1, forward strand.
AGGATCGGTTCATTTTTCTTCCTCTTTGGTTCAGTTCTATTTCTTAATTTTTCACTAGAAGTCTCCCAGGATGGGATCGGTTCTTTTTCCAACCCATTCGGTTCGGTTCCATCTATTTATGAAATTTTCCTCCTTGTATGTTTTGAAGATTTATGACTTTTGGTTCGGAACTCAGAATAAGATGCCAATCCTTCCTTGTGCACTGAATACCTGCAAAATAGATAGGAAATACTCGAAACTTGGCGTACTAATTAGAAACGTGTCAATAACAATGATATGGTATAAATCCTGTGACGACCCGATATGATTATGATAAACCATGTTTAAATCATGCTTATCGTATGGGATGGGGATAATGTGTTATTAGAATATATAATGTTCAGTTATTTTGTTTAGTCTAATCCTACCTTCATAACTTATGAAATATTGAATTAGTCACAAACATAAATTTGTGAAGTCTTCGGTAAAAATGTTCAAGTTTAGGACTAGTTTTGGCCACTATATTATAATAATTGACTTGAGGTAAAAACTGGATAGTTGTACATATATGATCTAAGTTTGTAACATGATAAACGGTGTGTAAAACATAGGTCCGAGCAAGAAGTTATACTGGAATTACGAAGCAGGGGCAAATCTGTCCATTTGTTAAGTGGTATTTTGTCTTATATGTATAAAAAATGGATGAATTTAATTGGTTGGAAGGGGGGAAAGCTTGTCCAAATTAAGCCCCTTTAAATAACCTTCTTATTAAAAAAAAACTCATCCATTAGAGAGTTTGGCCTGAAGAGAGAGAAATGGAAAGTTTAATAAGAGAAAGGTGAGGAAAAATTGGAGAAAAATCCATAGGAAATTACGAAAACATCCCTAAGGTAATTTTACCTATAAATCTTGTATATTGTTGGAATTATTGATTTAAAATGATATAAATAATCATCTGTTTACTAAAATTCCATGTTTTGAGGTATACGTATGGATAGATGCGGGTTTAAGCAAGGTTGAGCGTGTAAATCATCTATATTGATTCGATTGGAAACCCTGTGTATTAAAACTTCCGTAACTTTTTGTATATTTATTGGAATTGAATAATTATAGTTGGATATTAAAATATACTCATATATGTATAACATATCCGAATATTATGTGAAAATACAAATAAATGAATCTTTGGTGATAGTTTTAAGTTCATATATCAAATCTGCCCCAAAGGTGTAAGTATGCACACCAGGTGTTCGATATTCTGCTTAACATAGAAAATGAACCTTAAAAATTATGAAACTTTAATGTTGTATTTTTAAATATGTTTATGGATGTTGGATGAAATATCAAAGGAATTTATGATGCATAAAAATTATGAAAATTCTTCGAAGTTGAAAGAATGATAAAATAGTCTATAGGGCAGATTTGATTCGTAATAAAGAAATGGACACATCTTGCTCTTGCTCTAGGAAACTTGAAATGATGTGTTTTCTTTTATATTGGGAACCTAATATGATAAGAATCGGATTACCAAGAAGAAATTAAAGTATGTTTGGTCTATGGATAGGATATGTTAAATATTTTAACATGAAATTGGATGAGACTTCATTTATGATAAATGATTAGAATGGGATGATGTGATGCTAATGAATTCGGTTAAGGATAAGTTATTCTTTGGATTGTTAATATCCTTATGATGATACTAATATTTTAAGACTTTATATATCAAAGGGAAGAAGAACCGGTTGAACAAGTGCCAGACAAAGGCAAGGGAAAAACACACGAAGTGGCGAAGGTGAGTGTACTCACTGGAAAAAGATGTATTACATGTGGCTATGGAGATGATTTGAATATCACTCATGGGTAAGATGTATTACACATGATTATGGGTATGATATGAATATCAATCACTGGTAATATGTAATATACATGGTTATGTATATGATCAGAATAATATTGAATATGAATTTGTTCATTTCGGTTTACCGAAATGGGAGGTTACTCACTGACCCGAAATGGGGGAGACTTTTCTATTAAGGACAAGGGGTTACTCCTCGACCAGGAATGGGGGAGAATTTTCTATTACAGACAGGATATGTGAATCACAATTTGGATAAGTTAGTCATTATTTATGAATGAGCCGGATAAGTATATAATTGGTCATTCTTTATGAATGAGCCAGATAAGTATATAATTGATCATCTTTATGAATGAGCTGGATAAGTATATAATTGGTAATACTTTATGAATGGGATGGATAAGTATGCATATATCATCACGGGGATATGATTTATTGCATTTAATTTTATGCAATAGTGTAGTAGTGATGCATTTTCTGAGCTATTTTGCTCATGGTTCCTATGTTTATGTTTTTCAGGTATTATGATATCACTGCCAAATCTAAGAGTTCGGTGGGGGTGGGGTTAGCAAGGGATGCATAAAAACATGATTTGGTCAAATGTAAATGGGGTAATTTAAGCCTACTTATTTTTCAGTAAGTTAGAATAAGCATAATTAACTTTAAAATGGGAAAGGATTTTAGTTTTATTGATTCATGTTAATAATTGAATAAAGATACTCGTGTTTATGGTTAGATTTAGGTAATTATGATTTGCCTCACTTTGACTTTCAAACTTAATTATAAGTAACTGGGTTGGGGTGTGTCCACTTTGGTATCAGAGCCTAGGTTTTAGAGGTTCTGGGGTGAGGAACGCCTAGATTTGGCAGTTGAAGTAAAAAAAAATTTGAGTCATAAGCTTTTTTGCTTTATTGACTAACATCTGTTAGTTATACATATATATTATTGTATGGGATATGAAATTTAAGGATCTTACAGGAAAGGAAATGAGATGTTAAGTTTTATTCGGGGATGACAACGAATACATGTATTTTAATTTGAATCATTGCATTATTTTATATATGGTATCGACAAACATGTCATTGAAGAAAAAAATTTAAAGACAAAATATGGTATATGTTGATACCAAATTTAGTCTGCTAACATGGCACTATTGAATGATGACACGTGGCAATCTATATGGAAACACTAAATACTTCCGAGGAACTCACACGCTCTGAGGAACCATACTACAACGAGGAACAGACTCTCCGAGGAACAAGAACTCTCCGAGGAACTCTTAGACACCGATAAGCTTAGGCGGTCCGAGCAACTCAGGCGGTTCGAGCTGCACCTCGAACAAAGCGTTAATAGCTGGATAACCAAAAATTTGACTGTTCATTAAATGCTTATCATTCAGACGCACACGCTTAAGGGGCATTGAATGTATTACCCTTTCATATGTACATCATTTAATGTATTACCCTTTCACATTACAGCCTCAGGGCTATAAATACATTGTACAATCCTCATTGTAAAAGGACGGGAATTTCTTGATAGAACTTGTAATCGAGAATTCCCAAATACTCAGCAATAACATAACAGTGGACGTAGGCCATTCTTATAAGGCTGAACCACTATAAAAATTCTTTGTCTCATTTATTTATCTGTGATTGAATAATTAGATATAATCTAATTTTTTACATCAACAGATTGGCGCCGTCTGTGGGAATGACTGGTAATATCATTTTTCACCAAAAAAAATCCATTACAAATGGCTGACATTCCGGAATCCAGCAATCGAAACGCTGGACCCCCTCCAAATCCATCTGCTCCGCCAAATATTCCAGATCTGGCTGGAATAATGATAAATCTGGCTCAGGGCCAGACCGTCATGCAAGAAACAATGCGACAACTCATCCAAACCCTTCATGGCGGTGCACCAACCCATTCAGGACTGCGGAGTATTGAAAGAAACACCCGTGCACCATCCTCACGTACTAGGCGTACCAATTCATATCGCAATGAGGAATCTAATGATTTTTCTTATCAACCTGGATGAACTTCGTCAGTGCGAGCCACAGATACAGAACAACGTATCACTCTTTCTCCAGAAAGGACTAGTGCGTTATAGAGGTTAAGCAGGGTATCACCTTTTGATCGATTAGGACTTAGAAGGAGTAGAAGTTCTCCTAAAGTCGTATCGAGGAGTTTTCGACGACCATCAGATTTAAGGGAAGGATCTGCCCAGTCGCGACCAGCTGATTTTCAAGATAGATCCCATGAGCGACCATCTGCTCGTCAAGATAGATCTCAGGAAGCCACATCCACGCGATCAGTTGCTCGAACCAACAGGCCCGAGGAAGGAAATGATGCATGGAAAGGCTCTATTCAGAGGCTGAAGGATAGATTAGGGGAAATGGTTAAGGCCAAGAACCCTCTACAATGAACCTTTGTTCGAGAAACACCTTTTGTATAGTCAATTGTAGATTTTCCAACACCATCAAAGTTCAAAGCACCTGTTGTGACCCCCAAATATGATGGAAAGACTGACCCTGTCCTTCATATAGAACAATACCAAGCTGCAGTCGACATCTATGCTGTCCCAGATGAGATCAGATGCAGGGCATTCTCGGGAACACTTACCGGATCTGCTCAAATATGGTATAATAATCTTCCTCGGGGTAAGATCTCAACTTTTCTTTAACTGGCCGAGTTATTCATTGGGAATTTCTATTTTGGAGCAAAGCCAGTTAAACGAGTAGCACATTTGTTAAGTATTAGACAAAAGGTTGGTGAGAGTACCAGAGATTACATAACTCGTTTTAATAACGAGAAACTAGAAGTCATTAATTATGAGGAGAAGACAGCTATTACTGCCTTGATGAGTGGACTACTGCCGAACAAGTTGTACTACACTTTGGCCAAAGATCCACCTCGAATCATGTCAGACCTGATGGGAAAAGCGTCCAAAATTATGAATGCCGAGGAGGCTATGGCTGCGAAGAAGAATATGGATGCTAAAGAAACCAAGGTGGAAGGTGATAAAGCTAAGAAGAAAGAGCACAAGAACAATGGTAATGACAAATATTCAAAAACTAGGTCGGTATGGGACGTAATGAAGAAATATGATAATTACACTCCTTTGAAGAAGGATATCAACCATGTTCTAGAAGAAATAAAGAACAACGAGGAACTAAAATGGCCAGAGAAAATGAAGGCAGACCCTAACAAGAGGAATAAGGCGAAGTATTACGAGTTCCATAAAGATCATGGCCATATGACCAAGAATTGCATAGCTCTTCAAAATAAAATTGAAACACTCATCCGACGAGGAAAGCTGTCAAAGATCGGGGAAACGAAAGAAGAAACAACGACCGAGCAAGAGAGAGGTCTAGATCTCCTCATCGAGGAGAGGAGAACAAGAAAAGAAACCATAAAGTTGATCCAGAATACGACCCCGATCTTCCCAAGAGACCAAGGAAGCCAGAACGAGAGGTATTTTCAATACGCTTTGGGTCATTTGACTGTAATGTTATTACAGGTGGAGATGCAGGAGGAGGAGACCTTAATGCAGGGAAAAAAGCTTACCTCGGTGAGGCTCAAGCTTGCTTGTACATTCAGCGAATAAATCTAGCTGAGGAGGATCGCCCGAGAAAGGTGAAAAAGGAGAAATTGGTCATCGATTTTTCAAAGAACGACCTCGCAGGAGTTTTGTATCGTCATGATGACCCATTGGTGATCAAAATGAGGATGAAGGAGGTTATGATTTCAAGAGTACTGGTCGACAATGGTAGCTCGGCAGACATCATGTTCTACTCGTGCTTCGATAGTTTAAATCTAAAGTTATCTCAACTGGAGCCTTACCATAGACCCCTCATCGGTTTTGCTGGCGAGAAAGTATTTCCACTTGGGACGATCAAGTTGGATATATTCATTGGTACGTGGCCTACTTTTCGAACAGAAAGAATACGTTTCTTCGTGATGGATAAGAATGTTCAATCATCATACAATATCATCATGGGAAGAGTAGGATTGAAGAAGTTCGAGGCTGTACCATCCACGGTGCATCAATGCCTGAAATTTCCAACAAATTTTAGAGTAGGAGTTGTTAAAGGTAATCAGAAAGTAGCTCAGGAATGCTATTATTCATCCGCCGAGCAAGAAGAACTGGAGGAATCAAGGAAAAAGACTACTACTTATCAAGTGGAAGAAGGGGCATAAATTGAAACATTGGATCCTAGAGATGAGTCTCAACTCGTGAAGGGTCAAGTGGTGGAAGCTACTGAAAACATCATTCTGGACGACGAGCACCCTGAGCGAACTACTCATATAGATTCGTTGTTGGAAACCTCACTAAAACAGGAATTGATAACTTTCCTAAAAAGCAGAAAGAAAACTTTTGCGTGGAGTCATGAGGATATGCTTGGGATAGACCCAAATTTCTTATGTCACGAGCTCAATGTGAATAAGGAGATCAAGCCTGTGAAGCAGAGAAGAAGAGTATTGAGTCCCGAGAAGAATCAAGCTATACAGGAGGAAGTCGAGAAGCTCCAGAAAGCTTTCTTCATTGAAGATGTTAAATATCCAAACTGGTTAGCCAATGTGGTGATGGTAAAGAAGAAGAACAACAAATGGAGGATGTGTGTAGACTTCACCGACCTCAATAAAGCATGACCAAAGGATCACTTTCCACTGCCCCGAATTGATAAACTAGTCGATGCTACCTCGGGACACAAGCTGCTGAGTTTCATGGATGCTTATTCTGGCTACAATCAGATTAAAATGAAACCTGAAGACAGGGAGAGTTCTTCTTTCATTACCCCTAGGGGAACTTATTGTTATAATGTTATTCCTTTTGGTTTGAAAAATGCAGGTGCGACATATCAGAGGCTGATGAACAAAGTCTTTTCCGAACAAATCAGTTGCAATATGGAAGTCTATGTTGACGATATGCTGACGAAGAGCAAAAAATCTGCTGATCATCTAGTTGACTTAAGTCAGACTTTTGATCAACTAGGTAAATACCAAATGAAGCTGAACCCGACGAAGTGCATATTTGGAGTACGAGAAGGCATGTTTCTCGAATACATTGTCAACCAACGAGGCATTGAGGCGAATCCTGAAAAGATCAAAGCTCTATTAGGGCTGCGATCTCCAACGACGAAGAAAGAGGTGCAAAGTCTTACGGGACGAGTAGCAACACTCAACAGATTTATATCACGAGCAACTGATCGAGGCCTTCTATTCTTCAAGACAGTCCGAAAGACTTTTGAGTGGAATGATGAATGTGAGAATGCTTTTCAAGACTTAAAGAAATACTTGGGAGAACCTCCACTGTTGTCCAGGCCGGTGATGGGAAAAAAATTGTACTTGTATCAAGCAGTGTCGGAGAATGCAGTTAGCTCGGCGTTGATCAGAGTGGAGAATGGAGTGCAGAAGCCAATTTATTATACGAGTAAGGCCTTCCGAGGAGCAGAGATCAGATATCCAATGCGGGAAAAGTTAGCACTGGCGCTGATTAAGGCGAGTAGGAGAATGAGGCCATACTTCCAGGCTCATACCATAGTAGTATACACTGATATGCCATTGAGGCAAGCCCTTCATAAACCAGAAAAATCAGGGAGATTGATGTACTGGGCAATAGAGCTCGGTGAATACGATATAGTCTATGAACCCAGATCATCACTAAAAGGGCAAGCTGTAGCGGATTTTATAGCAGAGTTTACCTATCCTGATACCCCCGAGGAGAAAAAGTTGCTTGCTGATCAACCTGTGGATGTTACAGGATTAACAAATACTAGCTTGGACCAACTTCGGTTGGTAAAAGAGCAAGTAGATATTACAAGATCATCAAATTCGAGCTCAGACCAATTTCGATTGGTAAAAGAGCAAGAAGAGATGATCGACGAAGAGCAAGAAATACCCGGGGAGGATGAAAGGAAGCAACAAATATTTCACCGAGGAACTCTGACTGATCAGAAATTTGAAGACGAGTTACCTATATGGAGGCTTTATGTAGATGGCTCATCTTGCACTACAGGATGTGGCGCGGGGATAGTTTTGAGCACTCCGGACAAGGTCGACATGGAATACGCCCTGCATTTTCAATTCGAAGCTTCCAACAATGAGGTTGAGTATGAGGCCATGATTGCAGGACTTAATTTAGCGAAAATTATGGAGGCGCAGCAGGTTATTATTTTAGTGATTCTCAATTAATTGTAAATCAAATGTTGGGAGTATATGCAGTTAGAGGAGAATTAATGATCAGATATCATGCAAAGGCAAAGGAGCTTGTGTCAGAATTTGTCGCTATTCAGCTGGTCAGAATACCAAGAATGGAGAATGTGAGAGCAGACGCCCTAGCTCGACTAGCATCAGCTACTCGTACTGAGCTACGACGAACAATCCCAATTGAAGTTTTAGCTGGTCGTAGTATATATGAATATCTCACGATGAACTTTATCACCCTTGATTTAGGACCATCTTGGATGGATCGCATTAGGGCGTATATTGAAGAGGGAGAATTACCAATTGACAAGCTCGCAGCCAAGAAATTGAAGTTTAAAGCTGCTCGGTATGTATTAACTAACGGTATTCTTTATAGACGAGGAATTATGGCAGGTTTGCAGAGATGTGTACATCCCTCCGAGGTGAGAGAATTGATTGAAGAGATCCATGAAGGGTCCTGTGGAGCCCATGTAGCAGGTCGAACGCTTTTGCAAAGGGTGATGACGCAGGGATACTACTGGCCAACGATGAGGGCTGATTGTATAGCCTATGTCAAGAAGTGTGACAAGTGCCAGCGCTTTTCCTCCATCTGAAGGACTCCACAAGCATTGTTGACACCCATAACTTCCCCTTGGCCATTTGCCATGTGGGGAATTGATTTGGTTGGGCCACTGCCAATGACCCGAGGAAGGTTCAAATACCTCGTCGTCGTTGTGGATTATTTTACTAAGTGGGTAGAAGCTGAGCCACTCATTGATATGACGTACGAAAAGGTATACCAATTTTTTTGGACGAACATCATTTGTCGATATGGTCTTCCTCATGCTTTCATCACAGAGCATGGAACACAATTTGATAACGAGGAGTTCGCTGCCTATTGTCATCAGTCAAATATTTTGAAGGTCCACTCAGCACCAGGCCATCCTCAAAGCAATGGACAAACTGAAGTGACAAACAGAACGCTGCTGAATGGTTTGAAGAAAAGATTGGATGACACGAAAGCAAATGGATCAACGAGCTACAATCAGTACTTTGGGCTTACCGAACTACTCCCCGAGTAGCAACAGGAGAATCACCATATATTCTGGCGTTTGGAAGTGATGCTGTAATACCTATCGAGTTGGGCCTCCCAACACACAGGGATCTGAATTTCAATTCCCCTGTCAACGACTTAATGAGAAGACTGGATTTAGATATGCTCGAGGAAGTTAGAGAAGAAGCAGCCATTAGAAATGCTGCTTACCAGCAGCGAACAACTTTGTTCTATAACAAAAGGGTGAAGAAGTGCGACCTGAAAGAAGGAGATTATGTGCTGAAGAAAGTCATTCAAAAGCACAATAAGCTGGAGGCAAACAGGCATGGACCATACCGAGTTACAGAAGTTTTTCGACCAGGAACTTATCGAATAGCAACTTTAGAAGGCGAGGAGTTTAAGAATGCCTGGAATGCAGAGCACCTGCGCAAATATTATTAGTGATGAATAAAATGAAGAGTTCTGCCGAATTCTTTCTTTTTATTAAAAGTTTTTCGGGGAATAGTGCTACACACTACTCGGGGAAAAACTCGGCAAAGCTCAGGCTACTCAAATTTTTTCTCGAAAATGCCAACTAAGGTTGGTCGAGAAACCTATATTCCTCCGGGAAGTAAAGCTACTAATATTCCTCCGGGAAGTAAAGCTACTTATATTCCTCCGGGAAGTAAAGCTACCAATATTCCTCCGGGAAGTAAAGCTACCAATATTCCTCCGAGAAGTAAAGCTACCAATATTCCTCCGGGAAGTAAAGCTACCAGTATTCCTCCGAGAAGTAATGCTACCTATATTCCTCCGGGAAGTAAAGCCACTTGTATTCCTCCGGGAAGAAAAAAATTTGTATTCCTCCGGGAAGAAAAACCTTGTATTCCTACGGGAAGTAAAACTATATGTTCCTCGGGAAATAAAAGTAGTCCTAAAAATGCCAACTTATGTCGGTTAGGAAGTAAATATATTCTCGAAAAGGCCAACTTGAGTTTGTCGGAAAGTAAAATTATTTCAAAAAGACTAACTATGGCTGGTCGGGGATAAAAATCAACCAACTGTAGTTGGTCGACAAGGAAAATTTATCGACCTTGGTTAGTCGGAATCATTTAAGAGAAAAATCTACTAACTATGGCTGGTCGGGGATAAAAGCCCACTAACTGTAGTTGGTCGACAAGTATAATTTAACGACCTTAGTTGGTCGAGAAACAAAACTTTAAATGATCGAGCAACATTTTTGATACTCGTAACTTTTTAATTATTACTAAGTTGGTCGAGAAACAAAACATCATTTTTACCAAGTGACTACTCGACAATAAGCTAGTCGACAGTAAGTTGACCGACAAACTACACAATAGTGTTATCTTTTTAACAGATATGCATGCACAAATATAAAGTGTTTGATAATTACAAGACAATAGCAATTAAGATTTGCAAACAAAAATGAAAGTCTTTCATTGAATTCAAAATAAATTACATTGATAATAAAATGAAAGTTACATTGATATTAAAATATATATTAACAATTACATCAAAATTCCTACTCTACTGGTCTTTTCCCCTCTGCTTTTGACACAGGTTCCTCGCCAGCAGGCGGATCATTTAAAGCCAGATGAGAATTTATGAAGTTGAGATCCTTTAACATCCTGACATTCATCACTGATGGTCGATCTAAGAGGTGCTCGGGACGAGATACCTCGGCATTTTAATGGAGATTGTAGTCACCGATATATTTGGAAATCAAGCTCCGAGGAATGGCCCGAGTAGGGATCCAACTCATATCCAGTTTTTATGGTGGTACAGGTAAGTCGAGCAGCCCGGGGTCATGGTAGTCCCACAGGTAATGACCCTGTTCGAGCTGCAGCACACCTAAGGCATTCAACCAACCTTGCTTGTATCCCTCATTATTGGCATTCTGGATCCGATCGTCCAAGTGAAAGAGAGCTTCGTTGTATCCAGCCATTCAGAACTCCCTAGGCTGTTTGTGGAATTGATATGTTAATCTATCCAGCTGCTCATGGAGATTTTTGATGAAGATATCTTTATTCTCCAAGGTAGACTTCTGAGTGGAGAGCTGCTCTTCCAGGTCCCTAATCTTCTTTGACATTTCAGTCAAAGCCTGGTTCTTCGCCATCAATTGGAAGGCCTGGTTTTCTAAGGCAGACTGAGTCCTCTGTTCCTCGATAGGAATTCGAGCTGCTCTTTCTCATCCTCGAGGAGCTCTTGCTCGACCACGAGAAGATGTAGATGGGCTAGACCTCTTCATGGTTTTAAACTCGTCCCTCAAGTTGGCGTTCTCGACTTCCAAGAACGAAAATCCCTTATCATTCACTGGGATCAAGGCATTTGAAGTAGAAGCTGCAGACTTCAACTGTGATAACTCTCTTTGCAGGTTGTTATTTTCTTGCTCTAGTAACTCGGTTATTTGTCTGCATTCGTCGACCTCACCCCTCAGAGTTCTCACCCTCACCTCGTAGCCATCAAAGCGCTTCTCGTACCCCTTGTCAGCATTGAGTTGCTGATACTTCTTCTCGTACCCCTCAAGCAACAGGGCAGTGGATTCTTTATATTGTAGCTGAAGGTCTTCGAGGGTGCCTTGGAGATCCTCGATCATATCATAATAAGCCACATTATTGTCCACTGCTCGATCAAGTAGACACTTCAGATATTGATATGCTTCAACTGCCTGTTCTGAAGCATCTTGGCCGAGGATGTCGACGGCTTGTGCTGCACTCAGGTCTGTGTGACCAGCCTTAAAGTATTCATTAAATTGCCGCAACAGCTTTGTGTCATGGGCAGATAGTAATTCCATCCTGGCCAGAAACTAGCAAAGAAAGAAAGAGCAATCATCAATAAGAAGTACAAGCAGAGTATGAATAGAAGATAGACAACAGTATGTAAAAAATCCAAGTTTTATTATATCATAGTTCAGAGTTACAAGTTCTGGGTTACATTTGATAAAAGAAAAATAAAATGTAAAGATAAACCCGAACAACTCTACACCTTTTCCTTATCTCCCAAAACCTTCTCGGGAGGCTGGGACGAGGAAGTAGGTTGCTCGGAGGGAATGGATAGTTGTTCGGGGAGCACTGGCAATTGCTCGGAGGAAGTAACAATTTACTGAAGTTCCTCGGAAGCATGCTGAATGGCTGAGGGATGATCTCCCATCACCATAGAAGACTCTTCGGAGGCATCTTCGTCCTCTTCTAAGTCTTTAGGAGTTGGAGGGGGACCAGGGATGTGTTTTTGAAATAGCTCAGAATTTTCATCCACTTTCATCTCCTGAAGAGCAGCAACCCATCCATCCCTAAAGTATTTGAGGCTTCCATAGTCCACTTGCGACACCATGGCAGCCAATCCCTTGTTCCACCCCTTGTCCCAGCCAGCGCTGAAGGACTTCTTCACAGCCAATTTCCTTTTCAACTTTTTCGAGGAAAGCTTCTCAGACAGCAGGTCATCAGCAGCTTTCAATTTTTTCTCAGCCTCCTCCTTCTGCCGATTTACCTCCCGAAGTTGAGACAAATCCTCTTCAGTAATCTTGAGCTTATCCTCAAGCTCCCCAGCAGTTTTGAGTTTCTCTTCAAGCTCTTTATTCTTTTTCTCCAGACTATTCACTTTTTTCTCTAACTCCTTGGAGACATCAACAGCTCGAGTTTTTTCCTGCTCGGTGGAGGCAAGCTTCTTCTCCCAAACAACCTTGTCAATGGCATATTTTGGGCGAGAATCATCCAAAGACTTGATAGCTTCTTCCAGATCTCCCTCCACACTGGATGAGGAGCATGAAGCTTTAATTGCTTCATCCTTCTTCATAATTATATTAAAGCAGCTAGTCAACTATGAAAGTAAAAAGAAAGCAAGTCAAAAATAGAAATTACAAGGGAAATATGAAAAGTTCAAAGTAATAAGACTTACAGAAGCAAGGTGGCGAGCAGCTAACGAAGTGACCATGTCCCGAGTAAGGTTTTCTTCAGTACCTTGGACCTCGAGAATGATCCAGGACTTTACCGAGCTCATGACAGAGCTCGGGGGAACAAAAGTTGGAACCCCAATTCCAGTAGCTGGGGACTGAGTGATGGTGTCAGCCAAATTGATCGAGGAGCTCTTCTTCAGCCTCCTCGGGGGAATAGGAATAGATTCAACCAAGGAAGAACCCTTGGTCGGTGATATTACAATCACCTCTCCAGGAGCAGCAGACCTGCTCGGAGCCACTGCGGGCTTCTCGGTAACCTTCACAACAGCATCCGAGGAAGGTGCATCATTCTTCTTTGTCCCCTCCCCTGGGACATCAACTTTACTTCTTTTTGCCTCTCCAGAACCAGAGGCGGGCTTCTCGAAGAGAGTGGGAGGTCTTCTCTTCTTCATTCTTTCACTCAAAGGGATGTGAGATTCAGGCGAGGAGCTGGTGGAAGCTGGTACTGGCTCTGATTCACTTATTATTGGACGAGCAGTAAAAGAGGTGGTGTAGCTCTTGTATTGCAGCAGATATGAAGCCGACCTAATATGCTCGTCGACAACAGATTGATGCAGACTCCAGATAAGTTTCAAGTGACTTATATTAACATCTTCTTCTTTTGGGCACTTTCTTTTGCTATCAACTGCAAATAAATAAACATTGCCATCAGTGACACATTTTATCAAACATAAAGGAAGCGTAATTTCAAAATAAATAAAATGAAATAAGAATAGCCTATCCCATTGCCATAGGGAGGGTATCTGGGACCCTGATAAACTTCATCTCCTGATAAAGGAGCATGTTGCCAATTTTTCGTGACAACCCCATGTTCAAAATAGTCCCTATTGGCATCCGGGAGATTTACCACAAAGCCCTATTCAAAAATCTAGTTTTTAAATAAAAGGTGTTATCACCAACTGCCCATCTATAACAAAACATTATTTCTGGAATCCCCAAGCGAGTTCCATGGATTTGATTTAACCTATAAACCCCATTAACTATTCTCCATGTGTTGGGGGCTATTCTTGTAGGAACAACGTCAAAATATTGACAGAATTCCAGACACAAGGGATTTGGTGGAAAATAAAATCCACATTCAGCAATAAAGAGACTGGGGAACCAATGTACCTCAGCCAAATGGAAATAATCAGAAGGCTTAGAAAGCTCTTCCAGAACAACCCGGGAGGGAATAGAAAAATCAGAGCGAAACTTATCAAGAGATTCAACAGGGTAAACCATGATGAATAAAAGAAATGAAGAAGAAGGAAGAAAATCTTATAGAAAAAGAGTGGATCTGATGACAACGGACGATGGAAGAGATGAATACACAGGAGAAAAAGAGACGCCGAAAAACTCAAAGATACAAATTTGAAAAGGTAGAAGACGATGGGAGTGTCTGTGAAGTTTAAATACTCTACCTTGGGAAATGGTAAAGTAATGATTACAAAAAGAAACAATTATGCTACCGGCGGCCAGAGGAACAAAAAGGGCGCGACAATCGAAGCGAGAAGAAATGATTATGCTACCAGCGGCTAAAAGGACAAAAAGTGCGCAGAGATCGAGGCGGTTATGAAAAAAACCTGATTCTACGAATTTGGAAAGAGAAATAAATGCAAGGGAAACAATCCTAAAAATTATTAAGACTATTTAAAGCTATCATATTCCGAGAAAGAATGTTCCACACTCCTCAAATTTCGAACTATGAAACATTGGGGGCTTCTGTTGATACCAAATTTAGTCTGCTGACATGGCACAATTGAATGATGACATGTGGCAATCTACATGGCAACACTAAATACTTCCGAGGAACTCACACGCTCTGAGGAACCATACTACAACGAGGAACACTGCTTCCCCGAGGAACTCAGACTCTCCGAGGAACAAGAACTCTCCGAGGAACTCTTAAACACCGAGAAGCTTAGGCGGTCCGAGCAACTTAGGCGGTCCGAGCTGCACCTCGAACAAAGTGTTAATAGCTGGATAACCAACAGTTTGACTGTTCATTAAATGCTTATCATTCAGACGCACACGCTTAAGGGGCATTGGATGTATTACCCTTTCATATGTACATCATTTAATGTATTACCCTTTCACATTACAGCCTCAGGCTATAAATACATTATACAATCCTCATTATAAAAGGACGGGAATTTCTTGATAGAACTTGTAATCGAGAATTCCCAAACACTCAGCAATAACATAACAGTGGACATAGGCCATTCTTATAAGGCTGAACCACTTTAAAAATTCTTTGTCTCATTTATTTATCTGTGATTGAATAATTAGATATAATCTAATTTTTTTACATCAACAGATACTGCAATTGTGAAGTATTGGAAGTAATCTCTTCTTATACTAGAATATGTAGACTTGAGTTGTGTTACTTATTAAACCATGGTTTGGTGTGTGCCCATTTATGTGGGAGAATGAGGTACGGGAACCCATATTCTGTTAAAGGATGAGATAGTAAATTGCTAGAGTATGAATAAAATGAAGATTCACATGGTAACGGTGAAGTGAGGATTAATAGATATATATGTTTAATTTTAATATGTGAAATGGTATGAAATTCAATTACTAGTCAATATATAATAATTGATTCGAATATGGGTTCATATTGAATTATGATAAGTAGTAGAAAATTGTAATAAGAGTTGAGATGTATTTCATTAATAGTATGAGTATATGTAGTGGATATTACCCTTGTAATGTTTTGAAATGCTAATATGAATAATAAAGTTGAGACAAAGTGTTAAAGAGTTGGAAGTTTAAAAATATTGGGGAGCCCTTTTAAGAGTATGTGTTGTGTATGAGTATGGGAAAGATGCTAATTGGGTTGGAATCTTGACAACTCGTTTGGATGGATATTGAGTTGTATTTGTCATTGTACATACGTGTTATCAGTAAGAGTATGGAATATAATGAATATGATTGACATTATACAGAGTCACCAAGAAGTATGTGTAATGATAAGATATTATGTGAGATACCATAATGCGAAACATTAAGGTATTTGTTCAAGTTATTTGAAAGAAACACAACAAATAATAGTTAAGATAAATATTATGGGGTTGGTATGTGTGGTTAAAGTTTTCAGTGGTGATGTTATGTTTAACATCCATGTTACCAAACATGTAAGGTGAGTGTATTAATAATGTTGCATAAGACTATAATGTTAATAAGGATTGGGGGTAAGATTATGATTGTAAAGTTATTATGTTGGATAAATGACTTATTAAGGTTATTGTATGTTTAGTTAAAGAATAATCAATTGATACTGAAAAAGGGAATATAGTGAGAAGTTAGATTCAGTTCATAGTGCTTGACTGCATAATGTACATGAAGGTGAATATGAAATCTTGGTTAAGAATAAAGATTGAGTGAATGATTGTTCAGTTTCGATATATGAATAGTAGTTAGGCTATATTTAAATTAAGAAATTATAAGAACGAGATTTAACATACTCTTAAACATCATAAATGATATGGATAGTAGTTAGGGTCAAACACATGTATTTGATGTTGAATGGAGGATGAGAAGATGGCATATAATAAGCTAGTATTGTAATATGATATTTATGAATTAAAATATTTCATGGGAGTTGGAGAAAGGAAATATAATAAGTTAGTCTTGTAATAGACTATTTATTATTTAAAATATTACACGATATTAAGGATGGACCATAGGAATGAATGTGTGAAGTAATATATGAGTTGGGAATTGACTTCCATTTATAAGAAATCATTAGATGATTATTCTTACGTGTAAGTGATAAATAAAATGAAGATGATATGAGAGAATATTTGTTGGGCATGAGGAAATAGTATTCCCAATTGGTGGGTAAGTGGAATTCTTCCTAAATTTTGGGGACGAAATTTTCGAAGAGGGGGAGGTTGTAACGACCCGGATATGATTATGATAAACCATGTTTAAATCATGCTTACTGTATGGGATGGGGATAATGTGTTATTAGAATATATAATGTTAAGTTATTGTGTTTATTCTAATCCTACCTTCATAACTTATGAAATATTGAATTAGTCACAAACACAAATTTATGAAGTCTTCGGTAGAAATGTTCGAGTTCAGGACTAGTTTTGGCCACTATAATATAATAATTGACATGAGGTAAAAACTAGATAGTTGTACATATATGAGTTAAGTTTGTAACACAATAAACGGTGTGTAAAACAGAGGTCCGAGCAAGAAGTTATGCTGGAATTACGAAGCAGGGGTAAATTTGTCCATTCGTTAAGTGGTATTTTGGCTTATATATTTAACAAATGGATGAATTTCATTGGTTGGAAGGGGGGGAATCTTGGAAGACTTAAGGCCCTTGAAATAACCTTATTCTTCAGCCAAACTCATCCATTAGATAGTTTGGCCTGAAGAGAGATAAATAGGAAGTTTAAGAAGAGAAAGGCGAGGAAAAATTGGAGAAAAATCCATAGGAAATTACGAAAACATACCTAAGGTAATTTTACCTATAAATCTTGTATATTGTTGGAATTATTGATTTAAAATGATATAAATAATCATTTTTTTACTAAACTTCCGTGTTTTTAGGTATACGTATGGATAGATGCGGGTTTAAACAAGGTTGAACGTGTAAATCATGTATATTGATTCGATTGGAAACCCTGTGTATTAAAACTCCTATAACTTTTTGTTTATTTATTGGAATTGAATAATTCCAGTTGGATATGAAAATAGACTAATATATGTATAACATATCCTAATATTATGTGAAAATACCAAGAAATGAAGCTTTGGTGATAGTTTGAAGTTCATATATCAAATCTGCCCCAAAGGTGTAAGTATGCACACCAGGTGTTCGATGTTTGCTTGACATAGCAAATGAACCTTAAAAATTATGAAACTTTAATTTTTTATCTTCAAATATTTTTATGGATGTTGGGTGAAATATCAAAGGAAGTTATGACGCAAAAAATTATGAAAATTCTTCGAAGTTGACTAAATGATAAAAGAGTCTATAGGGCATATTTGATTTGTAATAAAGAACTGGACACATCTTGCTCTAGGAAACTTGAAATGATGTGTTTTCTTTTATATTGGGAACCTAATATGATAAGAATAGTATTACCAAGAAGAAATTAAAGTATGTTTGGGCTATGGATTGGATATGTTAAATATTTTAACATGAAATTGGATGAGACTTCATTTATGATAAATGATTAAAATGAGATGATGTGATGCTTATGAATTCGGTTAAGGATAAGTTATTATTTGGATTGTTAATATCCTTATGATGATACTAATATTTTAAGATTTTATATGTGAAAGGTAAGAAGAACCGATTGAACAAGTGCCAGACAAAGGCAAGGGAAAAACACACGAAGTGGCCTAAGTGAGTGTACTCACTGGAAAAAGATGTATTATACATAGCTATGGAGATGATTTGAATATCACTCATGGGTAAGATGTATTACACATGGTTATGGGTATGATATGAATATCAATCACTGGTAGGATGTATTATACATAGTTACAGATATGATCAGAATAATATTGAATATAAATTTGTTCATTTCATTTTACCGAAATGAGAGGTTACTCCCCGACCTGGAATGGGGGAGATTTGTCTACTAAGGACAAGGGGTTACTCCTCGACCAGGAATGGGGGAGAATTGTCTATTGCAGACAGGATATGTGAATCATGATTTAGATAAGTTGGTCATTATTTATGAATGAGTTGGATAAGTATATAATTGGTCATTCTTTATGAATGAGCCGGATAAGTATATAATTGATCATCTTTATGAATGAGCTGGATAAGTATATAATTAGTAATTCTTTATGAATGAGTTGGATAAGTATATAATTGATCATCTTTATGAATGAGCTAGATAGGTATATAATTGGTAATTCTTTATGAATGGGTCGGATAAGTATGCATATATCATCACAGGGATATCATTTATTGCATTTAATTTTATGCAATAGTGTAGTAGTGATGCAATTGCTGAACAATTTTGCTCATGGTTCCTATGTTTATGTTTTTCAGGTATTGTGATAGAACTGCCAAATCCAGGAGTTCGGTGGGGTTAGCAAGGGATGCATAAAACCTTGATTTGGTCAAACGTAAATGGGGTAATTTAAGCCTACTTATTTTTCAGTAAGTTTGAATAAGCATAATTACCTTAAAAATGTGAAAGGCTTTTAGTTTTATTGATTCATGTTAATAATTGAATAAAGATACTCGTGTTTATGGTTTGATTTAGGTAATTATGATTTGACTCACTTTGACTTTCAAACTTAATTATAAGTAAATGGATTGGGGTGTGTCAAATCCACTCGAATTACACTTTGCTGAGCGATAAAAGCCTCTAGATTAGGGGATAAATGGGAAGAATTTTTGAATAATCAAACCCCCCTAACTTAGAACTTTGATCATCCCGAGGAATGTAAAAATAATCAAAACATGGTTTAAGTATAAAATGGGATAAAATACCTCTTTCGTGGGCGAGCGATTGCATTTAGCGTATGCACCAAGCCTTTAAACCCCTAGGTTACCTTGGTAGGACAAGTTGTGTCTCATGAGGGTTTGCAGTGAATACACCCACAAAATTCGACTCAAAGAAAACTGAAAATACCCAAAAATTGTATAATTCAAACTTTTCCAAAAAATAGTCATCATCAATTCATGTTCAAGAGTCTCTAATCATAGTACGTGTGTGCGAAGCCAGAAATTTAACCACGAATTTCCATCGATCGACCATTACGTTACTTATCCAAAAATTCGTTTTGATTTCAAAATCTCATGGAATGCACTCATAATGAATCACTCGGACTGTGGCTTATTCTCTCGGTATGCGTGATTTATAAGAGTAAATGTATTGGAACCAAGTTTACGCATGCAAGTAGAAATATGGAAATTTATGGTAACTGGATCTCATCAACGGATTACGGTTATAAGAAAGCGGGCACATTGCCTCTTATTCAAATTTTTGATCTCTTTTATTATCTTTTTGTGTTTTAGCTCTCCACGCGGTAACCAATTTAGCAGTTTGGACTCGGTTAGGACTTTTTTGGGTTAAAGGTGTATTGAGTACAATGGGAATGGTACGAGAAATTTAGAATTGGAAAATTTTCGTATAATGTTCGTTAGTGCTTTTTCGGGCTTTCACTCATTTTTTCTATATATTTTTTTCTATTTTTCATGATTTTCTTTTCTTGTTATTTTTTTTTGAGCGTAGCTATATTTTTTCTTGCCCCTTTTTATGCACTTTCCAGACTTAATTTTTGGGATTATCACTTTTCACAATTCCGGGCCACTTGGGGTTTTTCGGGTTTTCAAACGAAAGGAAAAATTATTTGGTTCAAATTTGGGTTACAAAAGGGATGATTTTTCACAACTTTTTATGGCCAATATTTTTGGGTAACAAACGATCGCCTACTTCATTTTCAGAACTACTAATTGCATTACCATATGCATCTCGAGATGAATTAAGTTTAGAGATCTATTTGGCACGTTATTCAAGACAATATCACACACATTTTCCATAACCGATCAAAGTGAAAGAATTGAGATCCTCAACGACTTATTAGAACGCTGAAAAGAACTTTGAGTTAACAATTAACTCGGATTGATTTTTAAACTCACAAAAATGGTAGGTTCGAAATCTCACCAAGTTAGTTAATCTCCACACTTATTCGTTAAGTCGTTTATGTTTGCTCAATTTCCATCTTTGGATACTTTCGACTTTGTGTATTATGTTTTTTTTACAATTTGAGACTTTAAACCAACTTTTAATGATATTTTTGAAAATTTTAAATTCCAATTTTTATTTATTTTGAAGAAAAATATTTTTGGATTTTTCAAAATTTTATGATTTTTTTGAAATTTCTGGGCATTTTTGAAAATTTGTAAAGTTTTAGAAAAACGCACTTATGACCCCCTCTAACTTAGACTTTTGCATTGTCCTCAAGCAAAAAGGACTAAAATCTAACTCAAGGCGAATTAAAAGTGTGAGAAAATAAAACAAACAAATGAGACAGAAATGCAGAATTGTTTATAGATACTTAACACCTGTGTTACAAAGGAGAGGGGAGCACACAACTAACATGTTTAAATAACCACTACAACACACAAACAACATATAGGGGCTTCACTGGGGAGGTGTATGTGAGGGTCTGAATGCACTGGGATCATATGCATCATAGAAGAAAGTTGGGGGAGGTCCACCGAAGTCGAGCTCGTACAAGTGGGCTTGAAGGCGATGAATCATGCTCGTGTCCCTTAGGTAGGCCTCTTGATCCCGTTGATAGGACGCTTGGTCTCGATTGTATTGTGTGAGGAAACCATCAAAATGGGTTTCCACCACCGAAAGGCATCTATCAAAATCTGCACCCGTTGGCTCAAAGTCTGAGTCGTTGTCCTCGTCGTCCTCTTCTTCTTCTGGCCCTCCCATCTCAACATCCTCAGCTTCGAGCTCTTCAACATGGATCTCCTCCTCTACATCTACAGCAACCACCTCTCGGGCTGCTCGAATGGCATCCCTTTGCTGGTCACTCCTTATGCGTGACACTTTCCCAATGGGCTTTAGGAGTCATGGAAAGCACGAGGTGGCTGGATACCGGCATCGGCAGGAGGGAGGTTATGAGCCGTGCATATGGGAGGGGCACCCCACATTTTGTACCAAGGCCGCATAGAATATCGGTGTAAAGAATGCGGGCCAGATTGAGATTGAAGTTTGGATAAAAAAGATGGTAGACGAGGGTAGCTTGGCGAGGGCACATCGCCGAGTCGTTTGTGGTTTGAAGCAAGTTGATGCACACAATATGGAAGGTAAAGCGCGCCTTATCATTTTGGCGTCCCACGGTGATGGTGACCCTTTCCCAAATCTCATTGGGTGCGAGATGGTCGATGAATTTCTATTTCGGGATGGTGGGGGCATTGGTGGGGTAGTCATAGATGTCCGGGTGTTAGACTCCCTTGGCATGAAGTTTACGAGCCAGAATAGTCAAGGAGAAAGGAATGGGGCAACCGTCGACATAAACTTGGCTCTCAAACTCGCTTATGCAGACGAGTGAGCCATAAAAAGAGCAGACCTCGTCGGCCCACACGACATTATGTGGTTCGGCGAGGTATTTCATCCACCCCCTTTGGCTGGAAAGAGTGATGACCGAAAAGGTAAACTCGTCCCAGTTGAAGACACGCTCGATGTGCAGTTGGCGGGAGAGGCTAAATTTTTTTTTTGCACCACATGCGCTCTATGTGGGAGAGGTATTCCCCATTGCCATTGGCCGAATCTCAGTGGACATGTATTTTGTGGGAAGAGCGGGATTGGCCATGGAAATAACTGGGAATATTTGAAATGGGAGAGAGAGAGAGGGTTAGAGAAGTGATATGTGATGGAGGTGTGGATGGAAAGGTAGGGGAGAGGTGTAATTTATAGGTGGTGGAGAGGGTTGGGGGGAAATAATTTGGAGGGAAAATGGGGATGGATGTTTGGAGGGAAAAAGGGGATGGATGTTTGGAGGGAAAGAGGGGAAAGAATGGAGGGATTGGGGGAAGGGGGTCATCTAGGGAAGGGGCATCCTACAGAATCCGAACCGATCCAGTTCAGGGGAGAACCGATCCGATTCTGGGTTTTTTTTTTTCGATTTATCAAAAATGAACCGATCCGGTTAGGGGGATTCGGTTCGTTTCACCTTAGGAAGAACCCTCTCACTCAGAATGCTGAAACTAGAATCTCACACTCTCGAATTTCTGGACACTCTCTTACTTATTCTCACACCTGAACTTCCTTTACTCCCTCACAATGTGCGTCTTGGTGTGCATAATCCGAACCCTCACCTCTCGTAACCTACTTATGGACTCTAACTAATATTCCTACGCAAATATACTTTACACAAGCATTCACCCCATATGCATCGGGGGTGCGACGAACTCTCAGTTCAAGCTCATTTTACCCCATAAATAGGGTTCGACAACAAAATGGTACCGATTTCTTCTACGCACACCTCCACATACAGCTTTAGGCACTGTCCATTGACTTTAAACATGTTCCCCCCTTTTGGGTCTTCTGATTCTACAGCTCCGAGGGGGAAACACTTCTCACAACGAATGGACCAGTCCATCGCGATCGTAATTTACCCAGAAATAGATGAAGTCGAGAGTTATAGAGAAGTAAATTTTGTCCCGGTTGAAAATTTTTTCGTCGGATAATTTTATCATGTGCTAGTTTCAGTCGAGCTTTTGCAATCTTGTCATTCTCATATACATCATTGCGTATCTCCTCTAACTCATTCAGTTGAAGCTTGCGAGCTTCACCGGCTTTGTCCATATCATAATTTAATCCCTTAATGGCCATATACGATTTGTGCTCCAACTCAACCGGAAGATGGAAAGGTTTTCCATACACAAAGCCGAATGGTAACATTCCGAGTGGCTTCTTGTATGCGGTTCGGTAGGCCCGTGGCAAATTGTTCAATCAAAGGGACCAATATTTTCGGTCGAGATTGACAGTCTTCTCTAGTATGTGTTTGATTTCATAATTTACTAATTCCGCCAGTCCATTCGTTTGTGGGTGATATGTCGTTCCAACCTTGTGAATGACACCATACTTTTTCATAAGCCTTTCAAATGGCTTGTTGCAAAAGTGTGTGCGATTATCACTAATTACTGCTCTAGGTGCACCGAAGTGAGAAAGTATGTGTTCATGTAGGAACTTTATTACCACTTTATTGTCATTAGCCTTGGTACCTATAGCTTCCACCCATTTAGAAACATAGTCTACCGCGACTAGGATGTATAAGTATCCAAAGAACGGGGGAAAAGGGCCCATGAAGTCAATACCCCAGCAGTCGAAGATCTTGATGATGAGAATTGGGGTTAATGGCATCATGTCTCGTCTGGTAATTGCTCCCATCCGTTGACACTTGTCGTAAGATTTGCAATAATTGTTAACATCCCGAAATATTATGGGTCAGTACAAACCGCATTGGAGAATTTTAGCGGTTGTCTTTTTTATGGAAAAGTGGCCTCCACATGCTTTCGAATGACAGAATTGGATGACTTTGGGAATTTCATCATTCGGTACACATCGTCGGATGATTTGATCGGCACAATATTTAAAAAGAAATGAATCGTCATAGAAAAACATGCGCGACCAAGTAATGAACCTCTTCTTATCTTGCGGTGTCCAATCAGTAGGGACGGCTCCGGTGATAAGATAGTTCACTATATCCGCAAACCAGGTCAATGAAGAGGTGGCAAAGAGCTTCTCATTCGAAAAATACTCTTCTATGGGTGTAGGATCACTAGGCACGTCGGACAAAAGTTATGATAAGTGATCGATAATGACGTTTTTTACTCCTTTTTTGTCTTTAATGGAAAGATTAAACTCTTATAGGAGTAGGATCCACCTTATGAGGGGCGGCTTTGCGTCCTTCTTCGTAAGTAGATATTTTAAAGCCATGTAGTCGATGAAACAAGTGATGGGGGAACCGATAAGATAGGACCAACATTTGTTGAGTGCGAATACTACTGCTAGAAACTCCTTCTCTGTGGTGGAGTAATTGAGTTGTGGTCCGATAAGGATCCGGCTAGCGTAGTAGATGACATGAGCTATATTGTCTTTTCTTTGGCCCAAAACAGCCCCTATCGCATAATCTCTAGCATCACACATAAGCTCGAATGGCAAGGACCAATCTGGAGCTTGTATAATGGGATCGGACACAAGCATGTTTTTCAGTCTTTCAAAATAGCTTTGGCACGCTTCCGTCCATTCGAATGGGGTGTCCTTCATAAGAAGGTTGCTAAAGGGTCTAGCGATGGAGCTAAAGTCCTTAATGAACCTTCGATAAAACCCCGTGTGGCCCAAGAAGGAGTGCACGTCTATCAGCGATTTAGGTGGGGGTAGGTTAGCTATAACATCTATTTTTTCTCAATCAAACTCGATCCCTTTGGATGACACGATGTAGCCAAGAACTATACCCTCGATTACCATGAAACGACATTTTTCCCAATTCAACACCAAGTTCTTTTCCATACATCGGGCTAGTACTTTCTCAAGATTGGCTAAACATAGGTAAAAGGAGGTGCCAAAAACACTAAAGTCATCCATAAACACCTCTATCCCTCTCTCAACCATGTCACTGAATAATCTCAACATGCACTTTTAAAAGGTCATCGGTGCATTACACAAGCCAAATGGCATACATTTATAGGCAAACGTTCCAAAGGGGCAAGTGAATTTTGTTTTCTCTTGATCAAGTACATCTACCTTAATTTGGTTATATCCGGAATAACCATCTAGGAAGTAATAATATGGGTGACTCGCTACTCTTTCAAGCATTTGATCAATAAATGGTAAGGGGAAATGGTCTTTCCTAGTTCCCACGTTGAGTTTTCGGTAATCAATACAAATGTGCCATCCAGTGGTGGTACATTGTGGAACTAGCTCTCCCTTGGAATTTTCAATCACAGTCATGCCCGACTTCTTCGGGACAACTTGAATGGGACTCACCCACTTGCTATTCTAGATTGGGTAGATAATCCTGGCATCCAATAACTTTATAATTTCAGCTCTCACCACATCTTTCATTGTGGGGTTCAGCCATCGTTGCATTTCTCTCGAGGGCTTAACATCCTCTTCGAGGTGAATCTTGTGGGTACAAATTATAGGTCTTACCCCCTTCAAATCATCTATGCACCAATCAAAAGCACTTTGGTGCTTCCTCAAAATATTTATTAGTTTACCATCCCGCTCTTCATCTAAGCTAGAGGAGACAATAACAGGAAATGTCTCACTTTTACCTAGGAAAGCATATTTAACATTGGAGGGTAGTTTCTTCAACTAGAGAGTTAAGAATGTGTCGCTAAAGGGCACCATGCGTGCTTCTCTTGACGGTACTCTTCGAATTGAGAAACCCAACTAGCATCTCTCGCGTCCTCCTCTAATCCTCTCTCATCGAGTAAGCCTCTCAACTCCTCTATCTCCCTCTCGAACTCGGTGTAGGCTCTCTCACTCTCATAACTAGAAGCTAGGAAATCTTCTAAGGTGTCTCTACAGTAATTTTTCTCAAAGTGCTCTTCTACAATCTCCTCAATTAAACTCACTTCGTGAAGATCATCTTCTTCCCCTGCCTGTTGGGCTATGTTGACGATGTTTGTTTGTAATGTCATATTCCCAAAAGGGATTTGTATCTGCCCATTTCTAGTATTGATGAATGCATTAGCCGTGGCTAAAAATGGGCATTAAGGATGATGGGAACATGATTTTTCAAGGCGAAGGAGGGATCCGTGTCCCAAATGACAAAATTTACCAGGAAGTAGAAAGTGTCCACTTGGACTATCACATCCTCAATTATACCCCTTGGTATCTTCACGGTTCGATCCACTAACTGGAGAGTGATCCTTGTCGGCTTAAGATCAGCCATATCAAGTTTCCTATAAATTTAATAGGGGAGGATATTGACACTTGCCCCTAAATCGAGTAAGGCCTTTTCGAATTTGTTCTCTCTAATGGTGCAGGAAATGGTGGGGTCATCGGGATCTTTATATTTAAGTGGGAGATCATTTAGGAGGACTGATCTCACGTTTTATACTAGAAACACGTTCTTCTTTACCTTCATCCTCCTCTTGATTGTCAATAAGTCTTTTATAACTTTTTCATAAGATGGAATTTTCCTTATTGCATCGAGGAAAGGTAAATTAAATTTTACGTTCTTAAGCACTTCCAGCACTTCTTCACTTATGATTCCTTTATGGGCAGGAGCCAACATTTGAGGAAATGGCACAGCGGAGGGTGGTTTTATAACTACCTCGAGCTCACTAGTGTTTCCCTTTTCACTCTCATTCAAGGAGATATCTTCAGCCTCTTTCGTGTCGAGCGAATTCTCCTTGTCTTTTAAAATGTCGTGTGAGGGAGGTTATAAATCAATAACTCTCCCACTACGAAGAGCGGTTATCGCTTGGAAGTGCTCTAGTTGTTTCGTAGGAGTGGAGCTAACACTAGGTTAACCTTGGGGAGCTCTTTGGCCTTGGGCAGGAAACTTACCCTTATCTTGGGTGCTCAATGCGGCTTGCATCTTAGAGATGTTTGCATTTATTTTGGTGAATAAGCGTTCATATCGAGCATTTTGTGCACCTTGAGAATTTATGAATTGGTTCATTGTATCCTCGAGGCTCCTCCGCTGTGGGCCTATATATGGGCTGGAGGTGGTGGCGCTTGTTGGTATTGAGGAGGTGGTGTAGGTGGAATAACCTGTGAATGTGGGTTCATCACAGCTTGTGGTTGTCTATAGTAAACCAGGATGGTTCCTTCACGAAGGGTTGTAAGAATTACCATGCGGGGCATTAAAATTCCCCTTGAATCCTCCTATATCATCCACCTGCTCGGTGAGCATGGCCTTGTAGGAAGAGATCATCGAACAGGCCTTTGTGGAGTGTCCCACCTCACATATAGCACACAATTTTTCTTTCGAACCGTGGCTGGATCCGTAGATGTTTCTCAACCGACCATCAAACTACTCCTTCATATCTCTCTTAAACTGATCAAATTGACGGTCTATTAAGGTATTGCTATCCAAATGGTATAGATCAGAGGCAGTTTGATTGGTAGATGGTTGTCTAGGTCGAGCTTGGTTGGGATCAGATGTGTCCCGTGCTTGAGTAGTCTCTACGACATACTTAAGGTGGGCCTCAGCATCGCATGCGTCTAAATCCGAAAAGGGTCTTTCACACATCGTTTGAACAAGTTGTTTGGAAGCTATTGTCAACCCAATATGGAAGAAATATATCACTAGGTGTTTGTCAAAACCAATATGGGGGCATGCGCTTACTAACTCTTGGAACCGTTCCCAACATCTGTCAAAAGACTCATTATCGTGTTGTCGGCAAGCTTGTATTTGAGTCTTGGCAGAGTTGGTCTTGTGATGCGGATAGAATTTTGAGACAAACTTGGACTGCATATCTCTCCAGGAAGTGACGGAGTTCGAGGGTAGAGATCATAGCCATGTCTTAGCTTTATCCTTTAAGGATAAAGGAGAAATCTTTAGTCGAATGACGTCTTGCGTACAAGTTTGATCACCAAATGTGTCACATGCCTCTTCGAACTCACGAATATGCAGGTATGGTTTGTCGAAATCCATGCCATGAAATGTAGGGAGAATCTGTATCATCCCATTTCGAAAGTAGAACTGACCAGCAGTATACGGAAGTAAAATGCAACCAGGGGTGAAAGTTTGCTCAGGAAAAAGTAAGTCTTTCATGGGACGATAGGGAATATCTCCCTCTCTAGTACCGAAACTTATTGGGTCAGACATCGTAGTCGCGCTTTCTTCAAATGATTATGTGTACTCACTCGGTGTCCTAGAGGTGTGACTCTAAGTTTGACTCAGGGTGTAGCTACTCATAGAGTGCTCAGGAGTAAGAATTGGAAACCATAATTGTGGGACACGAGGTGTGTGGAGGCTTTCAGAGTTATACTCAACTATAGGTTTTTCGTGGATTATGACTGGAGTATTGTGACAAGTCTGAGAGTGTTTAGGATTTTGCATTAAAGGATTTGAGAGATGATGAGATTTTTTTTATATTTTTTTAGATTTTTGGAAATTTTTGGTCAAAGTTTTAGATTGACTTGATCTAACCTAAGTCTACCTAAGTCCCCGGCAACAGCGCCAAAAACTTGACACGAAAACAAATGTGTTTAGTGTGCATGCTATTTGGGCTCAAGTGCAAGCCTGTCGGTCAAGTAATAATCCGATAAGTCGGGTATCGATCCTTAGGGAAATAGTATAAACAGAGTCGTAACGACGTTGGACAGACGAAGGAAACCTAACTTTGACTCTAAAAAGAAGGAAAAGGTGATTTGATTTGCGAAACAACTACAACTATATGCAATTTTGAAAATGATTAACTAATGAAATTATGAATAAATGAAATGCAATTATTGTACTGCAGAATTACAAACGACTTGACTAAAACTTTAACTATGAAAGGAGAAAGATAGGTCGGGTTACAATCCCCCTCACCCTAGTAATTCACTTTGTAAGATACTAGATTCAGAATTAAAGCTTTAAATGAATCTGAATTTTTAATACTCCTAAGTAATACATATATGAGGGATCGTATCCCGCACAGTAGGTAAGCAAAGGTTGGATTAAAATTCGATCTTTATTTTTCCTAAATATTACACATATGAGGGATCATAGCCCGCACAGTATGTACACAAAGGTTGAATTAAAGTAGTATCGCATGAACTACGATACAATTCATCTAAGGTTTTAATTCCGATTTCTATTTTCACTATCATGAATTACATTGGGTGTGGCTTATGCACCCCAACCCTTGAAAACTTAGCCAAACATATTAAAACTAAAAGAAAACACGTTTGGAATGAAAGAAAACATTTTTACTACTGAATGAAGATGAAGAATGATGAAATTGATATTAGATAAGTAACTACTGCAATAATGAAAACAAGAATTAGAATGGTATTACTTGAATTGAAAAACTGAATCAAAACTAGGGTTTCTTTGTTTTTGTCTTCTCTAAACTAATTACAAAGCTTCCCTAACGAATCAGAAGCCTCCCCAATGTCTGGGAGGTGTTTACAATTTATAATCTATGATTTCTAAGAGTTTCAACCATTCAGGACTCTAATTTTACAAGTGGATGAGTTTGAATTTACGATACCCGAATCGATCCCCTTGAGGTGATTCGGTTCGGTTCCATCTTTGACAGAAGTTTTTCCATTAACCGGTTTGGTTCAATCTCTCAGTGCTTTACAAGAAGTTCTTCAAGCATAGGATCGGTTAGTTTTTCTTCCTCTTCGGTTCGGTTCCATTTCTTAATTCTTCACAGGAAGTCTCCCAGGATGGGATCGGTTCTTTTTCTAATCCATTCGGTTCGGTTCCATCTGTTCAGGAACTTTTCCTCCTTGTATGTTTTGAAAATTTGTGACTTTTGGTCCGGAATTCGGAATAGGATGCCGATCCTTCCTAGTGCCGTGAATACTTGCAAAATGGATAGGAAATACACAAAACTCGGCGTACTAATTAGAAACTTGTCATTAGCAATGATATGAGATAAATCCACTCGAATTACACTTTGTAGAGCGATAAAAGCCTCTAGATTAAGGGGATAAATGGGAAGAATTTATGCCTAATCACTAAGAGATGGCATTGTCGAGTCTATGGATTCTGAGGATGAATCATAGCATGGATGTAACTTGATCATGTTTATGGATAGTCATGTTATTACTTCAAATATGTCACATGATGATGAGGACGTTTCTAAACATTATAGCCTCAATAAGGAGTCGAACCATTATGTAGAGAGTAAGAGAGAAACTGGCCTCCGACACGCCTGCGTCGATCTTTACACCGAGTCCTTTAAAACTAAAATTCAAATTAAGAATTTTTCTCTTAGAGTGATATCTTTCGAAAAGAATTTGAAGGCATCGAGAGAGAGTGAGACCTCAGCGAGGATTTCTTTGAGTGAGAAGTTAGTTTTGGTGGGGAGGGAAATGGGTAACTTGACTAACAAAGTGGCTAGTCTCACGAGAGGTCTTCAAGATTCATTAGAGACTCATGAGATATTTGAAGCCCATATTTTCCAACCCGAGAAATATCTCGAACGTACCTGAGAGGTCAATGCTACTTTAGAGGATACATACAATAAGGTAAAAAATATTTTCCTAGGTCCCGCGTTTGGATTTAAGGATAGGCAAGGGATAGGTTACGATGGTGCAACCACTTCCCAAAACGCACTCCAACCAACTTCAAAGTTTATGATGGATCCATATGAGCCTCGACCTAACCCACAAAGGAGAACTCAACATAAGTGTTTTAACTAAGTTATACATAAACAATTCTATGTTTGTACCCATTGCAAAAAAAAAAGGTCACCTTAGGGAATTTTCCTATAAGCTAGGAAGATTTTCTCTCATACATGCTCCCACACACCACTATAGTGACATTGCTAGTCTTAAAGATCAAGTTGAGTCTCTAGTTATGAGTTTTAAAAGCTTAATGGAGGAATTTCAAAGGATGTGTATGCCTTTTGAGAACAATTCCAACGCTATGACTAGAGAAAAAAATGGTAAGGGCAAGCAAAGGTCACCTCCTCTTGGGTACCTAAGAATGATGACAAAGACCTTGTTGTTCACATCGATCTCAAGGTTCAAAATACTTCTAAATTGTATTTTGATAATGGGTGCTCTGGGCACATGACGGGTGACAGTTGCATTTTACCTACCTAGTGGATCATAAGGAAGGAAAAGTTACCTTTGGAGATGGGAGTAGATCTAGTATCTTAGGATGTGGTTGCATGGATATACTAGGTTTTCCTAAGCTAAACAATGTGTTGTATATTGAAGGGTTGAAATAGAACTTTATTCGCATAATCCAACTTTATGGTTCTAACTTTATGATAAAGTTTGACCGGTTAAAGTGTAATAATTTATCAATCCGGTGAAATTTTTCTACAAGGTGTGAGGACTAACGATAATTGCCATATGGTCATTCCAAAGTCTTATTTAGTGTACAATAATGTTAAGGTCTTCACTATAGGCCTTTGGAATCAAGGATAAGCCATGTCAATTTTACATATCTTAAGAGATTAGTCAAGAAAGACCTAATTCGTGGCTTACCATATCTTGGGAAACCAACTTCCTCGATTTGTGGTCCTTGCCAATAAGGAAATAGAATAAAGAGTCCCCACAGTAAGTTGAATATCATTACCACCTCCTATATTTTGTAGTTAATACACATAGATCTTATGGATCCCATGAGTACAAGAGTATAGGTGGTAAGAAGTAAATCCTAAGGATGGTTGATGAGTTTTTGAGATATTCTGCTATTAGATTTCTTAGAGAAAAGTTCGATGTTATTGAGTTCCTAATAACTAAGTGTTATATCCTACATAATCAACATGATGTCACTATTAATCGGATTCATAGTGACAATGAAACTAAATTTAAAGAAGATGGAGTGTCAAACATGAGTTTTTGGATGTCCATACAACTCAGTAAAATGGGATTGTTGAGAGGAAAAGCTAAATAATTCAACAGATGGCTAGATCCATGATTCTTGGTAAAAAACATGCCTAGACATTTTTAGGTGGAGGCAGTTAAGATGGTATGCCACATAGTGAATACTGCATATCTTCATCCACACACATTTCATACTCGATATGAGTTGCGAATAAGGAAGAAACCCAACCTATTGTATTTCTGAGTTTTTAGGAGTCCTTGTTATATATTTAGAGATAGAGAGTACTTAAGAAAGTTCGACTTTATAATCTATGAGGGAATATTTTTAGGATATTCATCAACTAGTAGAGCCTATAGGGTGTTTAACATTAAAATCTCTAAGGTTATGGAATCGATAAACGTCACGATTAAAGGCAATGAGCCGACTACATTTACTGGACATAGCCTTAAGTGTGAGAACAATGAACCCTTGGGTGATGATGTCATTATTCCTCACACCACCCCTCCCTTGACATGAACGATCCACCCTTTTGGGTTCGAAAGGTCATGACCCTTTCGACATACTTAGAGATCTCACACTAGGTGTCAAGACTCGGTCTCAATGGGAGAATGTGATTATCAACTTTTGCTACACCTCCACACTAGAGCCTAAGAATATTATGGAAGAACTCAAGGGAGAGCATTGGATAAGTTCTATGCAAGATGATTTGCTTCAATTTCGAAAGAACGGTGTCTGGGAATCAGTCCCCTGACCTGGCAAGACTAATGTCATTGGTACCAAGTTAGTGTACAAGAACAAGATGGATGTGAATGTTACCATTGTTCACAATTGGTTTAGGTTAATCGCTCAAAACTACACACAGATTAAGGTTATAGACTTTGATGAGACGTTCACTCATATTGCTCGAATTGAGTCTATCCTCTTACTAATCTCCACATCATGCCATCTATGGTTCAAGTTATACCAACCGGGTGTCAAGAGTTAATTCCTTAATGTAATTCTTTAGTAGGAAGATTATATGGAACAACTAAAGGGGTTTGAAGACCCAAATCACCCAGAACACGTCTTTTATATAAAAAAGTCCTTGTATGGTTTGAAGTAAGAACCCCATGCTTAGTACGAAAGGCTAATTTCTTATCTCTTAACTCATGGCTTCAAGAGAGGGGGAGTTAATATGACGTTATTTTTTCGGAGAGAGGGAGGTGCTATCTTGGTTTCCCAAGTCTATGTGGACGACATAGTCTTTGGATCCGCATGTTCCCAATATGCTCACACCTTTGAGGAGGAAATGAAGAGTGAGTTTGCGATGAGTATGGTTAGTGAACTCACGTTCTTATTAGGTATCCAAGTGCGTCAACTTGAGAATGGGGTATTTATATCTCTATCTAAATATACTAAGGACCTGGTGAAGAAGTTTGGTTTAGACTCCGATAAGAACTCATGCACACCCATGAGTTCCTCGACTAAGCATAGGAAAGACACTTTAGGCAAGGACGTAGAGAAAACCCTTTATAGGAGTACGATAGGAAGTCTCCTCTACTTAACCGCTATCCATACCGATATAGCCTTTAGTTTTGGAGTTTGTATGCATTACCAAGCATCCCCAAAAGATTCCCACTTTCTTTAACTTAAAAGTATCATCAAATATGCGAGTAACACTCTTTCCTATGGTATCGAGTATTCCTTTGAAATCGATGACCATTTGTTAGCTTATTCGGATACCGATTGGGCGGGGGATGTTAATAGTTATAAAATCACCTCAGGTGGATGATTTTACTTTTGGAGTGATCTTGTATCTTGGTTGAGAAATAAGCGATACTCCATTTCTTTATCCACAGTGGAGGCCGAGTACATCATCGTCGGGAGTTTTTGCACTCAATTCCTATGGATGAAGCAAATGTTGGAATGTTATGGGATTACTCAGGGCACAATGACTATTTTTTGCGATAATACGAATGCAATCCATATTTCCCATAATCCGATACAACATTCTCGTATGAAACATATTAGGATTCATGAGCACTTCATTCGTGATCTTGTAGAGCAGAAGATTGTTTCCCTGATTTTTAAGATTATCGAACTTTAATTAGTCGACATTTTCACTAGACCTTAAGATGCATTTAATTCGAGGATCTTAGAAAGTTTTTGGGTATTTTTTCCATTGATTGAGTTTGGGTATTGTATCAAGTATAGGGTGATTATCACATTGCTATCTTTTGTCCATATTTCCAGATTGTATTTCTATGTTTATATTTTTTGAAAAATCCAAAAAAAAATTATCTCAGAAAAATTTTCAAAAATATTTTATTTTTGATAAATTTTTTGAAAAATTCAAAAAGATTTTTATATTTTGTCCTACACCATATATGGATGCGCATTTAAGATGTTAGAATCACTATTACATTCCATCCATTTATGTGACTTATTCATAGTGTTATGAGACTTGGCTTCATTTATTTTATGTGCTTAATAATGTTTTGTTAGTATTTCGTTGTTCTTGGATGTTTAGTTCCTTCATGTTAGACTCTTTATCGCCCTTATTGTACACATGCACAGATTTTTTGAACATTGTACTTATTTGTCATAAGTCGAATGCAGCGTTCTTATCTCAATCGTGCTTAATAATAAACCAAATGTACTAGGAACATATTGTACTTGTAAAACCCATTTCCTGGAATTCTTTTCTCAAAAAATTTATTTTTGTTTAAAGCAATGGAGAGGGGATATAGAAGAAGCAATCTTCTTTACGTTAAATCCCACCACTGAAAAGAGCCTAAAAGATTATTTCAACACACAAAAACAGAAGTGACAAGGCCAATTTTTATTTTCATCGATGCTTCACTGTAATGAGCATTAGGATTCTTTCAAAATAAATTTGAGAGTGTATACTTAAAATTTGAGGTTTTGTGGTATTTTTAAGTTAAAGATCAATGTGTTTTCAAAATAAACTTCCTTTAAAAACATTAAATAGTTTGGCGTTATTGATTTGAGAAGCATTAAAGTTCATGGCATTTTGCATAAGTTGAGTCAATTTCATGTCGTTCAATATTTTTACACCTAATGTTGAAATTGAGTTCTTTCTCTAGGATTATCTCGATGACTTCATTCACCTTTGATTCGTATGACTATGTTGATTTTCCATTGATTTAAGTTCATACAATTACATTCCATTTCCATGATTCTGATATTTTCGTGCAACTTCATGATTTTTATTTGTACTTAAATGTGACAACCCTACTAATTAAATACCGAGTAGCTACTCATTTATTCAAATTAATAAAAAAAACCAAATTGGTTCAGTTCATAGCATCACTGTCGAAAACATTATTAAACAACTACTCGCCACCTAATATTTAAAAAATGAGTTGCCAAATTTTATTAGATTAAATTAACATGCAACCAATTAAATTATAAGCTAACTACACTACATCCACATCACAATCACAATGGAAATATTTATGGAATAATAAATGAGTCTCGAGTAACACTCACCTGAATAATTCAAACACTAAATAAAAACCCAATACAAAGCCTGAATAATTAAATAACTCCAACACTAAATTGAAACTGAAAGTGAGAAAGTTCTCTCTAAATGGAAAGGGGCGACATGCCCTAACAGATGAATGACCTAGAAATAGAATCAAATGCAAAGTGTGGAGGTGTTTACTGTCGAGATCCTGTAACTTCCACAACAGCTACAGCACGTCAATGAGATGGAACTCATATGCTTGGCATCCCTGTGGCTGGGCACCTAAAAGGTCTTATAAAAAAAATAGATTTGAAAGAAAACGGGTCAGAGCCCGTAGTGAAAACAGTTTAAAAATAGCAATTGTTTAACTGCATTAAACAGTTAATAATATATACATGTTAGTTATGTGTTCTCACATGAGTTCCTCACCCCTCAACTAGTGTGCACGCCTAACATATATTCTTAACCCGTCCTAGTTATGCCGATTTACTAACTAGTCTGTACCACTTCTTGTTCTCATATTATAATATAGGGTTCTATTCATAGCGTTCTAACATATCCTGCGTGTAACTCGCCTATTCATTGATAAGATTGATTTATAACAATTACGATAGGAAGTTCTCATTTTAAATCTCATTCAAGATGTCACAATAATTTATATTCACACTTTAACAAAGAGTTCGTTATAATCACAAGTATATTATTCTCAGCACAAATATACAAATCGAGCACCCCTAGGCTAAGTTGTGGTGCACACATACTCTGCTTTCGAATCCCGGTACATCACGTACATAAGGACTACGTGTTTCGAAACTCTCAGGAACCGTTTCAATAAGCAAAATCACACATATTGGAGGCGAACATAGTTCACATACCCATGGGTCACGCACATACCTACGCTCCCATGGTCAGCTGACTTGTTAACTCACAAATAAGTCATTCACAGACCTATGTCCTTAAGGTACAAATCTAAATCCCCCCGTAGGAACACAAAGATTTGATGGCCCTATTCCAAAAGTCGACCCCCGTGATAGCAAGTATGGTAGGCATGTCATACACACAATAATCCATATACTAAGCATTCACACAATTTAGATAACTTGTTAAATTATTAAAGGTATATTCTCGGTCGTATACCATTAGCTTAATTCATACGCTACGATTATGCTGGGTGATATATAATATATTCTACCGATACGTCTCACATCGTATAATTTCTAGTACTTAAACCTAAGCGAAGAGGTTACTAAGTCTCTTAAATTTCCCACACATTATTTCAGTACTCTTAACTCCCTATTTATGTCCCAAATCCTAACTTCTCACTCCTAAGAATTTAAATCATGTTCTCACATCATAAATTAGGAAATTACTTATGGGACACTCGAAAATTCAACGCTACATTCCAACCCAATTCTAATATATTACGAGTTAAACATATACCCTTACTGGTCTCCTTCAAATCCTAATGCATTCACATAATCCCCAACTACAACATTCAATGGCCAGAAGAACTTAAAATTAAAAAGGGGGAAAAAGTCACCATTTCTGGGGGTATCGATCGATCGAGCCTGATCATCGATCAATCAATGGTCGATCGATCGACTTATGAATGTCGATCGATCAATCAAGCAGGTGAGGCTACGGGTTTCTTCATTTTTCAGTCCCAGATTTTTCCCAAAACTTCATTACATGATGTGAAACTCTAATACAAGTATATGCGGTCGTTATACAACCTAATTGCAGGATTCTTAACCTTCCAAAACTTTTAAATCATCAACAATTAGCCTCTCTTGGATCAAATCTCCATATTAACCTAAAAACCTTATTTTTCTGTTTTCTTCAAAAACCATAATATTTCTCTTCTTAAATGCATTTTTAAATCATCTAAGGTTATGATTTGGTTACTGAATTTATTCCAGAACTAATCTACATGCAAATCCTATCCAAGATTTAGGTTTCTTCTCCAAATTTCATGAGTTTTCATCATTATTCAAGGCTATCGCCAAATCCTACACTAGCATGGATGAATTATTCGCTGAAACTTAATGAAATCAAATCACTTTCCTTGGAATTGATGTTTCTGATCCGTTGGTGCTGTTAATGATTAGTTCTCCTCCTCTCTCCAGTGACAAATCCGGTGAAAAATGGTGGTGTGTGGTGGTTATGGCTTGGAAACCCTCTTAGTAACTTTTCCTTTTTCTCACGTTGCACATTCCTTGATTTTTGACAGATAATGGCCCTAATGGACCTAATATTGGCTGATAAATAAAGCCTAAAATTCATGGGTCAAAATCCCTTAAAAATTAAAATGAATAAAATACCCTCCCGGGTTGCCGGTTTGGCCTAAAAATGCCTCGGGACCCAAACTAAACCCTCGGCTAGTGTTTTATGACTATTTCAATCCTTACGGACATCCTGTCGCACCCAAAATGACCATATGGATGATAAAATTATAATTTACTTTTAAATTCAATTAAATTGATTCCTGACGCGACTGACACGCGTGTCCCAACTAAATTTCCCGAATTGTCGTAATCATGACTCGCGATAATTTTTAATAATTTCAATAATCTCATGTTACCATAATCATTCAGTGGTATTCAACATTATTATCATAATCAAATACCAACTCTCGTCTCACTAGTATTTAAATCCGGATTAATTTCCAATTAATTATCTCAAATTAATTTAATTAATCCCTTAATTAAAAGTAATTTTATTTAAAAAATCTCATAATTAAAAGCCATAAAAATATGGGGCATTACATACTTCCCCCTAATAACGGAATTTCGTCTGAAATTTGGAAAAGTGAGGCATACCTGGAAAAATTAGGTATCCTTCAGTACTCAAAACAAGATTTAAAGTAAGGCGCAATCACTACAGTACTCGCTTTACAATAATCTTGTTGAACACTCTCGACACTGTAACGGTTATAGGGTCACCCTCAATAAATGCACCTCACCTAGTGTTCTTACTAAACAACATTCGAATAAGAATAACCCATACCTCATTGGCCGCATTATCTCAATATTATTGGGATCCCGCAGCTCACTTCGGATCAATTCCCATGTTTATCTAAACACAAAACTCCCATCCTGAAAGAAACCATAGAACATCTGACTACTCTTGTCCGTTCTTGGAATTTCTATTCCCGGCAGTGTAACTTTTACAAAAGGAAAATTCGCTTAAGATGGTTAGTGGTTATCCCATTATTGTCATCAGACTCTAACTATTAACTTATCCAAAATTCTGAATCTACGCTCACCTATAAGCATCCAGAGGAAGGATAGTGTTGATACCAAATTTAATTTACTGATATGGATCAATAAAGTGAAGACACATGGCAGTCTACGTGGAAACAACAAACACTTCCGAGGAACCCACACATTCCGAGGAACCACACTACAATGAGGAACACTGCTTCCCCGAGGAACTCATACTCTCCGAGGAACTCTTGAATACCGAAAAGCTTAGGCGGTCCGAGCAACTCAGGCGGTCCGAGATGCACCTCGAACAAAGCATTAATAGATGGATAACCAACAGTTTGACTGTCCATTAAATGCTTATCATTCAGACGCACACGTTTAAGGGGCATTGAATGTATTACCCTTTCATATGTACATCATTTAATGTATTACCCTTTCACATTACAGCCCCAGGGCTATAAATACATTGTACAATCCTCATTGTAGAGGGACCAGAATTTCTTGAGATAACTTGTAATCGAGAATTCCAATATAATCAGTAAAACCATAACAATGGACGTAGACCATTCTTATAAGGCTGAACCACTTTAAAATTCTTTGTCTCATTTATTTATCTGTGATTGAATAATTAGAGTGATCTAATTTTTTACATCAACAGATTGGCGCCGTCTGTGGGAACGACTAGTAATATCGTTTTTCACCAAAAACAATCCATTACGAATGGCTGATATTCCTGAATCCAGCAATCGCAATGCTGGAACCCCTCCAAATCCATCTGCTCCGCCAAATATTCCAGATCTGGCTGGAATAATGACAAATCTGGCTCAGGGCCAGACCGTCATGCAAGAAATAATGCAATAACTCATCCAAACCCTTCATGGCGGTGCACCAACCCATTCAGGACTGCGGAGTATTCAAAGAAACACCCGTGCACCATCCTCACGTACTAGGCGTACCAATTCATATCGCAATGAAGAATCGGAAGATTTTTCTTATCAACCTGGACGAACTTCGTCAGTGCGAGCCACAGATACAGAACAACGTATCACTCTTTCTCCAGAAAGGACTAGTTCGTTAGAGAGGTTAAGCCGGGTATCACCTTTTGATCTATTAGGACTTAGAAGGAGTAGAAGTCCTCCTAAAGTCGTATCGAGGAGTTTTCGACGACCATCAGATTTAAGGGAAGGATCTGCCCAGTCGCGACCAGCTGCTCGTCAAGATAGATCTCATGAGCGACCAGCTGCTCATCAAGATAGATCTCAGGAAGCCACATCCACGCGATCAGTTGCTCGAACCAACAGGCCCGAGGAAAGAAATGATCCGTGGAAAGGATCTATTCAGAGGCTAGAGGATAGATTAGGGGAAATGGTTAAGGTCAAGAACCCTCTACAATGAACCTTTGTTCGAGGAACACCTTTTGTCCAGTCAATTGTAGATTTTCCAACACCATCAAAGTTCAAAGCACCTGTTGTGACCCCCAAATGTGATGGAAAGACTGACCCTGTCCTTCATATATAATAATACCAAGTTGCAGCCGACATCTATGCTGTCCCAGATGAGATGAGATGCAGGCCATTCTCGGGAACTCTTATCAGATATGCTCAAATATGGGATAATAATCTTCCTCGGGGTAAGATCTCAACTTTTCTTCAACTGGCCGAGTTATTCATTGGGAATTTCTGTTTTGGAGCAAAGCCAGTTAAATGAGTAGCACATTTGTTAAGTGTTAGAAAAAAGGTTGGTGAGAGTACCAGAGATTACATAACTCGTTTTAATAACGAGAAACTGGAAGTCATTGATTATGAGGAGAAGACAGCTATTACTGCCTTGATGAGTGGACTACTGCCGAACAAGTTGTACTACACTTTGGCCAAAGATCCACCTCGAACCATGTCAGACCTGATGGGAAAAACGTCCAAAATTATGAATACCGAGGAGGCTATGGCTACGAAGAAGAATATGGATGCTACAGAAACCAAGGTGGAAGGTGATAAAGCTAAGAAGAAATAGCACAAGAACAATGGTAATGACAAATATTCAAAAACTAGGTCGGTATGGGACGTAATGAAGAAATATGATAATTATACTCCTTTGAAGAAGGATATCAACCATGTTCTAGAAGAAATCAAGAACAACGAGGAACTAAACTGTCCAGAGAAAATGAAGGCAGACCCTGACAAGAGGAATAAGGCGAAGTATTGCGAGTTCCATAAAGATCATGGCCATATGACCAAGAATTACATAGCTCTTCAAAATGAAATTGAAACACTCATCCAACGAGGAAAGCTGTCAAAGTATGTTGATCGGGGAAACGAAAGAAGAAACAACGACCGAGCAGGAGAGAGGTCTAGATCTCCTCGTTGAGGAGAGGAGAACGAGAAAAGAAACCATGAAGTTGATCCAGAAGACCACCCCGATCTTCCCAAGAGACCAAGGCATCCATAACGAGAGGTATTTTCGATACGCTTTGGGTCATTTGAATGTAATGTTATTACAGGTGGAGATGCAGGAGGAGGAGACCTTACTCTAGAGAGAAAAGCTTACCTCGGTGAGGCTCAAGCTTGCTCGTACATTCAGCGAATAAATCTAGCTGAGGAGGATCGCCCGAGAAAGGTGAAAAAGGAGAAATTAGTCATCGGTTTTTCAAAGAACGACCTTACAGGAGTTTTGTATCCTCATGATGACCCATTGGTGATCAAAATAAGGATGAAGGAGGTTATGATTTCAAGAGTACTGGTCGACAATGGTAGCTCGGCAGACATCATGTTCTACTCGTGCTTCGATAGTTTAAATCTAAAGTTATCTCAACTCGAGCCTTACCATAGACCCCTCATCGGTTTTGCTGGCGAGAAAGTATTCCCACTTGGGACGATCAAGTTGGATATATTCATTGGTACGTGGCCTTCTTGTCGAAAAGAAATAATACGTTTCTTCGTGATGGATAACAATGTTCAATCATCATACAATATCATCATGGGAAAAGTAGGATTGAAGAAGTTCGAGGCTGTACCATCTACAGTGCATCAGTGCCTAAAATTTCTAATAAATTTTGGAGTAGGAGTTGTGAAAGGTGATCAGAAAGTAGCTCAGGAATGCTATTATTCATTCGCCGAGCAAGAAGAACTGGAAGAATCAAGGAAAAAGACTACTACCTATCAAGTGGATGAAGGTGCAAAAATTGAAACATTGGATCCTAGAGATGAGTCACAACTCGTGAAGGGTCAAGTGGTGGAAGCTACTGAAAATATCATTCTGGACGACGAGCACCCTGAACGTACTACTCAAGTAGGTTCTTCGTTTGAAGCCTCACTAAAATAGGAGTTGATAACTTTCCTTAGAAGCAGAAAACAAACTTTTGCGTGGAGTCATGAAGATATGCCTGGGATAGACCCAAATTTCTTATGTCACGAACTCAATGTGAATAGGAGATCAAGCCAGTGAAGCAAAGAAGAAGAGTGTTCAGCGCCGAGAAGAATCAAGATATACAGGAGGAGGTCGAGAAGCTCCAGAAAGCTTGTTTTATTGAAGATGTTAAATATCCAGACTGGTTAGCCAATGTGGTGATGGTAAATAAGAAAAACAACAAGTGGAGGATGTGTGTAGACTTCACCGACCTCAACAAAGCATGCCCAAAGGATCACTTTCCACTGCCCCGAATTGATCAATTGGTGGATGCTACCTCGGGACATGAGTTGCTGAGCTTCATGGATGCTTATTCTGGTTACAATCAGATCAAAATGGAACCTGAAGACAGGGAAAGTACTTCTTTTATTACCCCTAGGGGAACTTATTGTTATAATGTTATGCCTTTGTTTTGAAAAATGTAGGTGCGACATATCAGCGGCTGATGAACAAGGTCTTTGCTGAATAAATCAGTTGCAATATGGAAGTCTCTGTTGACGACATGCTGACAAAGAGCAAGAAAGCTGCCCATCATCTAGTTGACTTAAGTCAGACTTTTGATCAACTGGATAAATATCAAATGAAGCTGAACCCGACGAAGTGCATATTTGGAGTAAGAGAAGGCATGTTCCTCGGGTACATTGTCAATCAACGAGGCATTGAAGCAAATCCTGAAAAGATCAAAGCTCTATTAGGGTTGCGATCTCCAATGACGAAGAAGGAAGTACAGAGTCTCACAGGACGAGTAGC
Organism: Sambucus nigra; assembly: GCA_949130495.1. Lineage (NCBI taxonomy): Eukaryota > Viridiplantae > Streptophyta > Magnoliopsida > Dipsacales > Adoxaceae > Sambucus > Sambucus nigra. Next base: position 195,189,408 of record OX422220.1, read on the forward strand.
ATCACTCAACAGATTTGTGTCACGAGCAACTGATAGATGTCTCCCATTCTTCAAGACACTCAGAAAGACTTTTAAGTGGAATGATGAATGTGAGAAGGCTTTTCAAGACCTGAAGAAATACTTGGGAGCACCTCCACTGTTGTCCAAGCCAGTGATGGGAGAAAAATTATATTTGTATCTTGCAGTGTCCGAGAATGCAGTTAGCTCGGCGTTGATCAGAGTGGAGAATGGAGTAAAAAAACCAATCTACTACACAAGTAAGGCCTTCCGAGGAGCAAAGATCAGATATCCAAGGCTGGTAAAGTTAGCACTGGCATTGATTGAAGCGAGTAGGAGAATGAGGCCATACTTCCAGGCTCATACTATAGTCATACATACTGATACGCCATTGTGGCAAGCCCTTCATAAACCAGAAAAATTAAGGAGATTGATGTACTGGGCAATAGAGCTCGGTGAATATGATATAGTCTATGAACCCAGATCATCGCTAAAAGGGCAGGCTGTAGCAGATTTTATAGTAGAGTTCACCTATCCTGATACCCCCGAGGAGCAAAAGTTGCTCGCTGATCAACCTGTGGATGTTACAGGAACAACAAACACTAGCTCGGACCAACTCCGATTGGTAAAAGGTCAAGTGGATGTTACAAGATCATCAAATTCGAGCTCAGACCAATTCCGATTGGTAAAAGAACAAGAAGAGATGATCGACGAAGAGCAAGAAGTATCCGGGGAGGATGAAAAGAAGCAACAGATATTTCATCGAGGAACTCTGACTGATCAGAAATTTAAAGATAAGTTACCTATATGGAGGCTATATGTAGATGGTTCATCTTGCACTGCAGGATGTGGCGCGGGGATAGTTTTGAGAACTTCGGATGAGGTCGATATGGAATACGCCTTGCGTTTCCAATTCAAAGCTTCCAACAATGAGGCTGAGTATGAGGCCATGATTGCAGGACTTAGTCTGGCAAAAATTATGGAGGCGCAGCAGGTTATGGTCTTCAGTGATTTTCAATTGATCGTAAATCAAATGTTGGGAGTATATGCAGTTAGAGGAGAATTAATAATCAAATATCATACAAAGGCAAAGGATCTGGTGTCAGAATTTTCCGCTGTTCAGCTGGTCAGAATACCAAGAATGGAGAATGAGAGAGAAGATGCCCTAGCTCGACTAGCATTAGCTACTCGCACCGAGCTACGACGAACAATCCCAATTTAAGTGTTGGATGGTCGGAGTATAGATGAAGATCTGACGATGAACTTTATTACCCTTGATTTAGGACCATCTTGGATGAATCCCATCAGGGCATATATTGAAGAGGGAGAATTATCAACTGAGAAGCTCGCAGTCAAGAAATTAAAGTTTAAAGATGCTCGGTATGTATTAACTAACGGTATTCTTATAGACGAGGAATATGGCAGGTTTGCAGAGATGTGTACATCCCTCCGAGGTGAAATATTTGATTGAAGAGATCCATGAAGGGTCCTGTGGATCACATGTAGCAGGTCGGATGCTTTTATAAAGGGTGATGACCCGGGGATACTACTGGCCGACGATGAGGGCTGATTGTATAGCCTATACAAAGAAATGTAACAAGTGCCAACGTTTTTCCTCCATCCGAAGAGCTCCACAAGCATTGTTGACACCCATAACTTCCCCTTGGCCATTTTCCATATGGGGAATTGATTTGGTTGGGCCACTGTCAACGACCCGAGGAAGGTTCAAATACCTCGTCGTCGCAGTTGATTATTTTACTAAGTGGGTAAAAGCTGAGCCACTCATTGATATGACGTACGAGAAGGTGTACCAATTTGTTTGGAAGAACATCATTTGTCGATATGGTCTTCCTCATGCTTTCATCACAGAGCATGGAACACAATTTGATAATGAGGAGTTCGTTGCCTATTGTCATCAATCAAATATTTTGAAGGTCCACTCAGCACCAGGACATCCTCAAAGCAATGGACAAACTGAAGTGACAAACAAAACGCTGCTGAATGGTTTGAAGAAAAGATTGAATGATGCGAAAGCAAACTGGATCAATGAGCTATAATCAGTACTTTGGGCTTACCGAACTACTCCCCGAGTAGCAAAAGGAGAATCACCATATATGCTGGCGTTTGGAAGTGAAGCTGTAATACCTGCCGAGTTGGGCCTCCCAACACATAGGGTTCTGAATTTCAATTCCCCTGTCAATGACTTAATGAGAAGACTGGATTTAGACATGCTCGAGGAAGTTAGAGAAGAAGCAGCCATTAGAAATGCTGCTTACCAGGAGCGAATAACTTTGTTCTACAACAAAAGGGTGAAGAAGTGCGACCTGAAAGAAGGAGATTATGTGCTGAAGAAAGTCATTCAAAAGCACAATAAGCTGGGGGCAAACTGGCATGGACCATACCGAGTTACAGAAGTTGTTCGACCAGGAACTTATCGAATAGAAACTTTAGAAGGCGAGGAGTTTAAGAATGCTTGGAATGCAGAGCACCTGCGAAAATATTATCAGTGATGAATAAAATGAAGATATTCTGCCGAATTCTTTATTTTTATTGAAAGTTTTTCGGGGAATAGTGCTACACACTACTCGGGGCAAAACTCAACAACGCTCAGGCTACTCAAATTTTTTCTCGAAAATGCCAACTAAGGTTGGTCGAGAAACCTATATTCCTCCGGGAAGTAAAGCTACCAATATTCCTCCGGGAAGTAAAGCTACCAATATTCCTCCCAGAAGTAAAGCTACCAATATTCCTCCTCCGGGAAGTAAAGCTACCTATATTCCTCCGAGAAGTAAAGCTACCAATATTCCTCCGGGAAATTCCTCCGGGAAGTAAAGCTACTTGTATTCCTCCGGGAAGAAAAAAATTTGTATTCCTCCGGGAAGAAAAACCTTGTATTCCTACGGGAAGTAAAACTATATGTTCCTCGGGAAATAAAATTATTCCTAAAAATGCCAACTTATGTCGGTTAGGAAGTAAATATATTATCGAAAAGTCCAACTTAAGTTGGTCGGAAAGTAAAATTATTTCAAAAAAACTAACTATGGCTGGTCGGGGATAAAAATCCACCAACTGTAGTTGGTCGACAAGGAAAATTTATCGACCTTGGTTGGTCGGAATCATTTAAGAGAAAAATCTACTAACTATGGCTGGTAGGGGATAAAATCCCACTAACTGTAGTTGGTCGACAAGTATAATTTAACGACCTTAGTTGGTCGAGAAACAAAACTATAAATGATCGAGCAACATTTTTTATACTCGTAACTTTTTAATTATTACAAAGTTGGTTGAGAAACAAAACATCATTTTTACCAAGTGACTACTCGACAATAAGCTAGTCGACAATAAGTTGACCGACAAACTACACAATATTGTTATCTTTTTAACAGATATGCATGCACAAATATAAAGTGTTTGATAATTACAAGACAATAGAAAATATGATTTGCAAACAAAAATGAAAGTCTTTCATTGAATTCAAAATAAATTACATTGATAATGAAATGAAAGTTACATTGATATTGAAATGTATACTAACTATTACATCAAAATTCCTACTCTACTGGTTTTTTCCCCTCTGCTTTTGACACAGGTTCCTCGCCAGCAAGCGAATCATTTAAAGCCAGGGGAGAATTTATGAAGTTGAGATCCTTTAACATCCTGATATTCATCACGGATGGCCGATCGAGAAGGTGCTCGGGACGAGATACTTCAACAATTGAATGGAGATTATAGTCACCAAGATATTTGGAAATCAAGCTCTGAGGAATGGCCCGAGCAGGGATCCAACTCATGTCCAGTTTGAATGGTGGCACGAGTAAGTCGAGCAGCCCAGGATCATGATAGTCCCATAGGTAATGACCCTGTTCGAGTTGCAGCACACCTAAGGCATTCAACCAGCCTTGCTTGTAGCCCTCATTATTAGCATTCTGGATACGATCGTCCAAGTGAAAGAGAGCTTCGTTGTATCCAGCCATCCAGAACTCCCTGGGCTATTTGTGGAATTGATATGTTAATCTATCCAGCTGCTCGTGGAGATTTTTGATGAAGATCTCTTTATCCTCCAAGGTAGAATTCTGAGTGGAGAGCTGCTCTTCCAGGTCCCTAATCTTCTTTGACATTTCAGCCAAAGCCTGGTTCTTCGCCATTAATTGGAAGGCCTGGTTTTCTAAGGCAGACTCAGTCCTCTGTTCCTCGATAGGAATCCGAGATGCTCTTGATCGTCCCCGAGAAGATGTGGAAGGACCAGACCTCTTCAAGGTTTCCAACTCGTCCCTCAAGTTGGCGTTCTTGACCTCTAAGAACGAGAATCCCTTATCGGTCACTGGGATTAAGGCTTTTGAAGAAATGGCTGCAGACTTCAACAGTGATAGCTCTTTCTGCAAGTTGTTGTTCTCTTTCTCTAGAAACTCGGCAATTTGTCTGCACTCCTCGACCTCACCCCTCAAGGTTCTCTCCCTCACCTCATAGCCAGCAAAGCGCTTCTCATACCCCCTGTCAGCATTGAGTTGTTGATACTTCTTCTCGTACCCCTCATGCAACAGGGCAGTGGATTCTTTGTATTGAAGTTGAAGGTCTTCGAGGGTGCCTTGGAGATCCTCGATCATATCATAATAGGCTACATTATTGGCCACCGCTCGATCAAGCATACACTTCAGATATTGATATGCTTCCACTGCGTGTTCTGAAGCATCTTGGACGAGGATGTCTACAAATTGTGCTGCACTCAGGTCAGTGTGACCAGCTTTAAAGTATTCATTACATTGTCGTAGCAGCTTTGTATCATGGGCAGATAACAATTCCATCCTGGCCAGAAACTAGCAGAGAAAAAAAAGCAGTAATCAATAAGAATCAGGACAGAGTATGAATAGAATATAGACGACAGTATGCAAAAAAGTCCAAGTTTTATTAGATCATAAATACAGAGTTACAAGTTCTGGGTTACATTTGATAAAAGAAAAAGATAAAGATAAACCCGAACAACTCTACACCTTTTCCTTGTCTCCCAAAACCTTCTCGGGAGGCTGGGACGAGGAAGTAGGTTGCTCGGAGGGAATGGATAGTTACTCGGGGAGCACTGGCAATTGCTCGAAGGAAGTAACGATTTGCTGAAGTTCCTCGACAGCAGGCTGAATGGCTGAGGGATGATCTCCCATCACCATAGAAGACTCTTCGGAGGCAGCTTCGTCCTCTTCTAAGTCTTCAGGAGTTGGAGGGGGACCAAGGATGTGTTGCTGAAAGAGCTTGGAATTTTCATCCACTTTTATCTCCTGAAGAGTAGCAACCCATCTATCCCTAAAGTATTTGAGGTTGCCATACTCCACTTGCGACACCATGGCAGCCAACCCCTTGTTCCACCCCTTGTCCCAGCCAGCGCTGAAGGACTTCTTCACAGCCATCTTCCTCTTCAACTTCTCCGAGGAAAGCTTCTCGGACAGCATGGTATCAGTAGCTTTCAATTTATTTTCAATCTCCTCCTTCTGCCGAACTACTTCCCGAAGTTGAGCCAGCTCCTCCTCGGCAGCCTTAAGTTTATCTTAAAACTCTCCAGAAATTTTGATCTTCTCTTCAAGCTCTTTATTTTTCCCTTCTAACTCCTTTATTCTCTTCTCTAACTCCTTGGAGACCTCAATAGCTCAAGCTTTCTCCTGCTCAGTGGAAGTAAGCTTCTTCTCCCAGACAGCCTTGTCAGTAGCATATGTCTGGCGAGAATCATCCAAAGACTTGATAGCTTCTTCCAGAGCTCCCTCCATACTGGACGAGGAGCATGAAGCTTTAATTGCTTCATCCTTCTTCAGAATTATATTAAAGCAGCTCGTCAATTGTGAAATTAAAAAGAAAGCAAGTCAGAAATAGAAATGACAAGGGAAATATGAAAAGTACAAAGTAAGAAGACTTACAGAAGCAAGGTGTCGAGCAGCCAATGAGGTAAACAAGTCCCGAGAAAGGTTTTCCTCAGTACCTTAGACCTCGATAATGATCCAGGACTTTACCGAGCTCATGGCAGAGCTCGGGGGAACAAAAGTTGGAATCCCAATTCCAGTAGCTGGGGGTTGAGTGATGGTGTCAACCAAATTAATCGAGGAGCTTTTCTTCAGCCTCCTCGGGGGAATAAGAACAGTTTCAACCAAGGAAGAACCCTTGGTCGGTGATATTAAAATCACCTCTCCAGGAGCAGCAGACCTGCTCGGAGCCACTACGGGCTTCTAGGCAACCTTCACAACAGCAGCCGAGGAAGGTGCATCATTCTTCTTTGTCCCCTCCCCTGAGACATCAACTTTACTTCTTTTTGCCTCTCCAGAACCAGAGGCAGGCTTCTCAAAGAGAGTGGGAGGTCTTCTCTTCTTCATTCTTTCACTCAAAGGGACGTGAGATTCAGGCGAGGAGCTGGTGGAAGCTGGTATTGGCTTTGATTCACTTATTACTGGACGAGCAGTAAAAGAGGTGGTGTAGCTCTTGTACTGCAGAAAATATGAGGCTGATCTAATGTGCTCATCGGCAACAGATTGATGCAGACTCCAGATAAGTTTCAAATGCCTTATATTAACACCTATTTCTTTTGGGCACTTTCTTTTACTGTCAACTGCAAATAAATAAACATTGAAATATCTGTGGCACATTTTATCAAACACAAAAGAAGCATGATTTCAAAATAAATAAAATGAAATAAAAAGAACCTATCCCATTGCCATAAGGAGGGCATCTGGGACCCTGATGAACTTCATCTCCAGATAAAGGAGCATGTTGGCATTTTTTTATGACAACCCCATGCTCAAAATAATGCCTATTGGCATCAGGGAGATTGACTACTAAAGCCCTATTTAACATTCTAGTTTTTAAATAAAAGGTGTTATCACCAACTACCCATCTATAACAAAACATAATCTCAGGAATTCCTATGCGAGTTCCATGGATTTGATTTAATCTATGCACCCCATTAACTATTCTCCATGTGTTGGGGGCTATTCTTGCAGGAACAACGTCAAAGTACTGACAGAATTCCAGACACAAAGGATTTGGTGGAAAGGAAAATCCACACTCAACAATAAAGAGACTGGGGAACCAATGTCCCTCAGCCAAATGGAAATAATCAGAAGGCTCAGAAAGCTCTTCCAAGACAACCCAGGAGGGAATAGAAAAATCAGAGCGGAACTTATCAAGGGATTCAACAGGGTAAACCATGATGAATAAAGGAAAATGAAGAAGAAGAAAGAAGATCTTACAGGAAAAGAGTGGATCTGATGACAAGAGACGATGAAAAACTCGAAAATACAAATTTGAAAAGGTAGAAGACGATGGGAGTGTCTGTGAAGTTTAAATACCTTGCCTTGGGAAATGGTAAAGTAATGATTACAAAAAGAAACAATTACGCTACCGGTGGCTAGAGGAACAAAAAGGGCATGACAATCGAAGCGAGAAGAAACGACTACGCTACCGGAGGCTAAAAGGACAAAAAGTACGCAGAGATTGAGGCGGTTATGAAAATTCAAAAAAGATAGATTCTACGAATTTGGAAAGAGAAATAAATACGAAGGAAACACTCCTAAAAAATAGGAGGTCCATTTAAAGCTACCATATTCAGAGAAAGAATGTTCCGTACTCCTCAAATTTTGAACTATGAAACATTGGGGGCTTCTGTTGATACCAAATTTAATCTGCTGATATGGATCAATAAAGTGAAGACATATGGCAGTCTACGTGGCAACAGGAAACACTTCCGAGGATCCCACACATTCCGAGGAACCACACTACAACGAGGAACACTGCTTCCCCGAGGAACTCATACTCTTCGAGGAACAAGAATTCTCCGAGGAACTCTTGAATACCGAGAAGCTTAGGCGGTCCGAGCAACTCAGGCGGTCCGAGCTGCACCTCAAACAAAGCATTAATAGCTGGATAACCAACAGTTTGACTGTCCATTAAATGCTTATCATTCAGACGCACACGTTTAAGGGGCATTGAATGTATTACCCTTTCATATGTACATCATTTAATGTATTACCCTTTCACATTACAGCCCCAGGGCTATAAATACATTGTACAATCCTCATTGTAGAGGGACCGGAATTTCTTGAGATAACTTGTAATCGAGAATTCCAATACAATCAGCAATACCATAACAGTGGACGTAGGCCATTCTTATAAGGCTGAACCACTTTAAAATTCTTTGTCTCATTTATTTATCTGTGATTGAATAATTAGAGTGATCTAATTTTTTACATCAACAGATAGTAAGGTTTATCTACACAAAACATCTGTAAGCACCTTATCCATTATAAATAGGTGTGGGTGATTTCACACAACTCTACTATTAGGTAATATACTCTCCCCTTTACCATATTGTACTTCACTTACTAGCTATACCCGTTGTGGAAATGAAATGATCACAATGAGTAAAAAATTATTTTCATACAGCTCCACCAGTCTTCAATCACCTTGCGCCTACTCCTCGGTCTATAGGTGATACAACCTTCTCAAAACAAAACGTTATTCCCACTACTTCATGATGCCCTATATTGAAGGTGGGTTTCAAGGATCTCATCCTAGTTTAGAATAATATTGGGCAGGACCACGTACCGGTTCGTTCACTATCTAATAGTGTAAACCACACAAGGATATAGTAATTACTTTCCTTCCGGATAACCTATTCCACACGTTTGAAGAAACTCGTTACTTATATTAGATTGGCACGCTTAAGTCACCCTCAACATTCGATTGGGTGAACTCCGCTCTAAATTGTCTATAATAGTTAAATATTTGACTTCTCAAGGGATACCCCCTTTTAAATGGCTTCCCACTGCCTTTTGACCAAGTTCGGATGCGCTACTGTGATTGCACACGAATATACTGATTATCACCCTTCCCTTACGATGCTTAATCCATTCTACCCCTACCATTTTATAATATCAGTCTCACAAGCATAAATTTCACCCATCTATTTCCCTACCTCTTCTTTTGGCTATCCAGACACCAGCAAACCAAGGTGTCCTTACACCCTTTAAACTGTGCATACGGGTCTAAACGTCATATACGCTTCCTACATACACTTCTTATATACGCTTAATTCTTTATTGTCCCTGTATTCGCATTGGGTTATATCACGTTGCATTCTAGATTACCTCAGAATTTAAAATCCTAAATCCTTCTTAACATCATTCCATCCTTTAAACCGCCGTAATAAAATAAAATCATCAGTATTTCCTCACCAAATAACTGGCTCTACTGGCCTTATATTGTAATTCACCTTCTAACTTTCAGTTATAACTACATACTTCCATATCGACCGAGGTAACGGACTCATGGATGAATGGCCAAGCATCTCCCTACTACCAACCTTAGTCTAAGTTTCATGCGTGGGATATCTCGTGAAGCGAAATCCAAATAAGGAACCCTCCAATACACTACTATCTAGCATTGTCGGTCATCGGAATTCGTTAGGACCTCAGTTCATAATGTGTACCCCTATATTCTCGTCTCCTGACACTAAAATTACATCTCCTTCCGCAAACATACTTAAACAATGAACCTTCTCTAAAAGAAACTGTTACTTAACATTGGTGGATATCACATTCCATAAACATCGTGAACATATAATCGGGGCTCTCGAAATCCTATCCCCAGATATACATCTATGAGTCTTAACTCCCACGTCTCTAAAGGGTAATCTAATAGTGCGCTCTTCCTATTGCCTAGTGCTGAGCGTTAAACAAAATAATAAGCTAACTCTTTTTGTAGAACACTAAACTCAATACACTCTGAATCATATTAATAAAGTGCCTACACATACCGGGATCGAGTATCCGAGACCATTATACCTCTCGAAGTCTCTAACATATATATATATATATATATATATGCGAGACTGACCCTCTTACTGGTGAGGTTTTGCCATAACGGAACATCCTACTCTGAGGTAGTAACCCCGATAGATCCACAATCTCCGCACACTATCAATCTAACCATTACTATAAAATCACAATTAGGATAGTATCATACTCATATAACATATCAAAATATAAGTAATATCAATAAAGTATATACTACTATTAACACACCCATTCATCCTCCGCAGATACACTAAAGGTACCCCCACTATACCAAGGAAAATATTCACATAATAATAACGTTAATGTTGTACGAACTAAACTCGTCTCACAAGAAAATCTAGTAATAATAAAATGTAGTGACTCATTCATGCCACATAAAATACGCCTCATTCCATAAGGATAAAACTCATACTTTTATCTTGCTAATCTCTCTGTCTGCTTTGATGGCTCTTCGACTTAACACACCTGTCCAAACCAAACCTGAAATTACATTTATTCATGCCCTTGCTAGGCACCGTACCTTTATTCCTTTACTTACTTTGAGAAAATTCAACACATGGGGTTTTACTCTCCCCAAAATGCGTCTGCACAAAATCCACTTATCTCTGGTCATACTGACCATGTTAGGGTTGTCCTTCATTGGACTTTGGTAGTCTCAACTCTTATGGCTACCCCCATTGTTCCCTTAGCTTTGGTGGCCCTAAGTAACATGTTACTGGCTTCGACAACCCTTACTGAATTCACTATTGCTTGGTAAAAATTTAGCTATCCAAATCATTTAAATGGGCCCCCTAATGGGTCTCCCCCTAATTGTGCTTCACCAACACCATTTCCCCATTCTTATTCTCTGACATTGTTACCATCTGCATTGCCCGTCCAAGCAGAATTTCCTATGAGTGCTAGCAACTCTTTTTATAAATTAATTTCCCACTCTGAAATCCTCTTCTCCATTGTATTTAAAAGGAAAAACTCTTATAAATGATAAAGTCTCGTACCTCCAAACGTAGGCGGTAGTTGCGGTAGCAGTGTCATAACTGCATATCGGGCATTATATGTTCGTCCATACTGTACTACTTGTTGCTACTATGAAGTTTATGTTGCTGGGGTGGATATCCCCACTTCTCCGAGTTGGGTGTTCTGAGGGTTCGGGTGGACACCCAATGACTGTTGTGGGTTCCTTCCCTTCCTAGGGTAATCTCGACGGTGGTGGACCCGCTCGCCGCATATAAAACACTTACGAGCACAGTTTCTGCTATATTGGCCCTGCTGAGCACGCTGTTGTCCTTGATGGTTTAGCTGACTTTGCTGAGTCGATCGAGGTTGTCCTCCAGCTCTTTACGGGCAACCTTGACGTTTATGGCCATTCCTTCCACACTTAAAACACCTCTTTGTGGTAGCTTTTTTTCCTTGGCCTTATTGGCCCTGGCGGCGGGTTTGGCTCTTCCCATAATTTTCATAGTCTCCTTGGTTTTGGTGACTCTGAGGAACTTGTCGCTACTTCGAGGGTAATTTCCCATTGTTATTGTTCCTCAAAATGTCATATTGATAAACCTCTCTTGTTCTTTTTCCCCTTGTAAGCTGCACGTTGTAATTTTGGTATTGAAATATTGCGGTAGTCACTGCTTGTGCCACGATATTTGCTATCTCGGTGATTTCCTCTCTTCCCTGGTGTACCTGAGGTATTTGTTGATCTTGTCCCGCATTTTTTTCTTTGGTAGTGTTAGTTTGTCTCTCCCTTGCAAGGACATATGAAATTCAAATGAATTTTATAACACCTCCGTCTATACATAACATTTTAGCAGAAGTACGTAATTCCACAACACAAAACAAAGATGCAACAGTCCTAATAGTAGGGCACTATATCAAAGACGCTAAGAGGAAAATGTAATAAGACGTACAGATCCTAAAGGACACTAGAACCTGATGCTCTGATACCACCTGTGACACCCCTACTAATTAAATACCGGGTAGCTACTCCTTTATTCAAATTAATACAAAATATCAAGTTGGTTCAGTTCATAGAATCACTGTCGAAAACATTATTAAACAATTACTAGCCACCTAATATTTAAAAAATGAGTTGCCAAATTTTATTAGATTAAATTAACAAGTAACCAATTAAATTATGAGCTAACTACGCCGCATACACATCACAATCACAATGGAAATATTTATGGAATAATAAATGAGTCTGGAGTAACACTCCCCTGAACAATCCAAACACTAAATAAAAACCCAATCCAAAGTCTGAATAATTAAATAACTCCAACACTGAATTGAAACCGACAATATGAGAAAGTTGTCTCTAAATGGAAAGGGGCGGCATGCCCTAACTGATGAATGACCCAGAAATGGAATCAAATGCAAAGTGTGGAGGCATCTACTGCCGAGATCCTGTAACTTCCACAGTGGCTACATCACGTCAATGAGATGGAACTCCTATGCTTGGCGTCCCTGTGGCTAGGCACCTAAAACGTTTTACAAAATAAAATAGATTTGAAAGCAAACGGGTCAGAGCCCGAGGTGAAAACAGTTTAAAAATAAAAAGTGTTTAATTGCATTAAACAGTGAATAATATATACATGTTAGTTACGTACTCTCACATGAGTTCCTCACCCCTCAACTAGTGTGCACGTATAACGTATATTCTTAACCCGCCCTAGTTATTTAGATTTACTAACTAGTCTGTACCACTTCTTGTTCTCACATTATAATATAGGGATCTATTCATAGCGTTCTAACATATCCTGCGTGTAACTCGCCTATTCACTGATAAGATTGATTTATAACAATTACGATAGGAAGTTCTCATTTTAAATCTCATTCAAGATGTCGCAATAATTTATATTCACACTTTAACAAAGAGTCCGTTATAATCACAAGTATATTATTCTCAGCACAAATATAAAAATCAATAGGTATGTCATACACACAATATTCCATATACTAAGCATTCACCCAACTTAGATAGCTTATTCAATTATTATAGGTATATTATTAGTCGTATACCATTAGCCTAATTCATACGCTACGATTATTTCGGGAGAAATATCATATATTCTGCCGATACGTCTCACGTCGTATAATTTCGAGTACTTAAACCTAACCGAAGAGGTTACTAAGTCTCTTAAATTTCCCACACATTATTTCAGTACTCTTAACTCCCTATTTATGTCCCAAATCCAAACTTCTCACTCCAAAGAATTTAAATCACGTTCTCACATCATAAATTAGAAAATTACTCATGGGACACTCGAAAATTCAATGCTACATTCCAACCTAATTCTAATATATTCCGGGTTAACTATATACCCCTACTGGTCTCCTTCAAATCCTAATGCATTCACATAATCGCCAACTACAACATTCGATGGCTGCAAGCACTTAAAATTAAAAAGGGGGAAAAATTCACCATTTCTGGGGGGATCGATCAATCGAGCGTGATCGATCGATCGATCGACCTATGAATGTCGATCGATCGATCAAGCAGGTGAGGCTACGGGTTTCTTCGTTTTTCAGTCCCATATTTGTACTAAAACTTCATTACATGATGTGAAACTATAATACAAGTATATGGGGTCATTATACAACCGAATTACAGGATTCTTAACGTTCCAAAACTTTTAAATCATCAACAATTAGCCTTTCTTAGATCAAATCTCCATATTAACCTAAAAACCTTATTTTTCTATTTTCTTCAAGAACCATAATATTTCTCTTCTTAAATGCATTTTTAAATCATCTAAGGTTATGATTTGGTTACTGAATTTATTCCAGAACTAATCTACATGCAAATCCTATCCAAGATTTAGGTTTCTTCTCCAAATTTAATGAGTTTTCATCATTATTCAAGGCTATCGCCAAATCCTACACTAGCATGGATGAATTATTCGCTGAAACTTAATGATATCAAATCACTTGCCTTGGAATTGATGTTTCTGATCCGTTGGTGTTGTTAATGGTTAGTTCTCCTCCTCTCTCCGGTGACAAATCCGGTGAAAAATGGTGGTGTGTGGTGGTTATGGCTTGGAAACCCTCTTAGTAACTTTTCCTTTTTCCCACGTTCCACATTCCTTGCTTTTTGACAGATAATGGCCCTAATGGACCTAATATTGGCTGATAAATAAAGCCTAAAATTCATGGGTCAAAATCCCTTAAAAATTAAAATGAATAAAATACCCTCCCGGGTTGCCGGTTTGGCCTAAAAATGCTCCGGGACCAAAACTAAACCCTCGGCTAGTGTTTTATGACTATTTCGATCCTTACGGACATCCTGTCGCACCAAAAATGGCCATATGGATGATAAAATTATAATTTACTTTTAAATTCAATTAAACTGATTCCTGACGCGATTGACACGCGCGTCCCAACTAAATTTTCTGAATTGTCGTAATCATGACTCGCGATAATTTTTAATAATTTCAATAATCACATGTTGCCATAATCATTCAGTGATATTCAACATTATTATCATAATTAAATACCAACTCTCGTCTCACTAGTATTTAAATTCGGATTAATTTCAAATTAATTATCTCAAATTAATTTAATTAATCCCATAATTAAAAGGAATTTTATTTAAAAAAGATCTCATAATTAAAAGCCATAAAAATACGAGGTATTACATTAAATTTAGTTTTTATACTTATTTGTATATTCATATACTCAAAATTTTGAATTTTTTTCAAAAATAGTTTATTTCATCGTTGAATTTTCATCACATGTGCTTAGTTGTTTATTCTTTAAGATGATGTATCATACTTGGATTCTCGTGATGATATCATTATATGAGTAGTTTCTAACCATTTTTCTATTAAAGAAAAAAAGGGGTAGAACATATTGAGGGGGAGTTTTTGTGTTTTCTTTAAACTTAATGCGTCATGGTATTTATTTTTCTTTATGTGTGTAGAACTTTTCCTATTTGATAATTTCGTGGACTACACGATGAACATTTTTAGTTGAAGACAAAGTTAGTGGTGCTTTTTCCTTTTCGGGCTTGGGAGGGCATTAGTTGTGCTTGTCTTAAAGGTTATTTACTTTTGGTTTGTGCTTTGTACCGGAATAACAAAAGGGTAATATTTGTAAGTATAAGAGTTATAATTTTTCATCATCTGTTTTTGTTTGGCTTATTCCATTACAAACCACTACACCATCATGAACATTTTCAAGACTTCAAATGAATAAGAGTTAGTGACCGAATGCAACAATTGAAGTTTGATTGTCACTAAATTTCTTAGAGAAGGTTTATAAGGTTGTTTGCATGAATTTTGTTCGTTCAGGGGTATTATTAAAGTGTTTGAAAACTGAAAATATTTTTCCTAAATATTTTTAAAATGTGACACCCCACAATTTTCCACGCCCAATTGATCAGGCCGCATATGAAATACAAGGTATTTCTATACAATTTATATCATTCTCAGCATCAACGTAAACTAAAAACTATGGTAAATGAAAACTAACACAATAAAGATTTCAATAAAAGATGATGAACAGACCTACCAAACTGTGAAAAACTGAATCCACTATATAAAAATATCCAATTACAATTGTTCAACTGAATAAAAGAGTACAACTGAAACTTCTGCTAACTATGAAATCCCAACTGAAATACGAATAGAGTACAGTGGTAACCCTACTACATAACTCTGAATATGCTGACATCTATAATGAATTAAAGACTCCAACTCTGGGAATACCAAGCTAGATCGCCACAACCGCAACTCTGATCACCCAGTCTTGTTATCATGTTTATCCAATAATAATACTTAGGGGGAACATTTATAATTTGGGTCAGGAGCTAAAGTTGCAATAATTAACTTTCGAAACCAATAAATAATAAAGCAGTTAATTTGCAATACATACCACCCATCGGTTCTCCCATGCAATAAGTATCTCACCTCTCACATAAGTGCAATACTACGTGCACGTCCCAACCCAAGGCTTAACTATGCTAGAAGTATCTATATCAAATAATTATGCACTATTACATACCGAACAACTACCATGGAACGATACCAATAACTTAAATATGATTTCACCCCAAGGTCCACACATATATTTTTATTAACGTATTTTTAGCCTCATAAATGTAATGCTTTGCCTGTTTAAGTATCTTTTAATTAAATGAATTATTATCCAACTACCATAAGGGATAGGTCTCAACTATATAATCTAGACAAAGGTATGTGATTAGCTACACATGTAAAAATACAACCCAAATACGGACCCCCGCAATGTTACTCACAAGGGACATAGAAGTAAATCACATAAAGTACCTAACATTCCGTAAGATTCATTATCAAAATCTATTATTAGACTACATAAATTCTTATGTAATGCACACACACACACACACACACACACATATATAACACAAAGGCATCTACCCTCAGTGTTCACCTATTGCTTCTATCGACAAGTCCGGAGAAGTCCCTCACCTAACAGGCTTAAACAAAATACACATAAATCGGGCAATCATTATGCAACATCACCACCTACTGCCCATACCTAGACTAAGTAGATGGAGCATGTCATCCTACTTCTCTCATCACGAAGGGGTAACTCCTAACCATATGATCTAAAACATCTACCTCCATTTCATCCTAGTACATCTCTGCTGACGTATGTTACTCGGTCCTGATGTTAAACGTAACCCCCAACTGATAGATTCACCACCCATATATATATATATATATGTATATGTGTGTGTGTGTGTGTGTGAGTGGATGAAGTGAGGTCCTCAGTTTGAGGACCCAGTTTGAGGACAATTTTTGATAAAATAGTAAAAAAAATATTTTTGGGCTGATTTTTTTTTATGTTTTTTAAACAATTCAGTAGGACCATAAAAAAATCAACTCGAAATGAATTTATTTGCTATTTTAAAAAAATCGATCAAACTTTTTCAGTTTTTAATAACTTAAAACTGACAAAGTTTGACCGATTTTTTTAAAATAGCAAAAAAATTCATATCGAGCTGATTTTATTTATGGTCCCACTAAAATGTTTATAAATCATTAAAAAATATCCGCCCAAATTTTTTTATACTATTTTTAAAAATTGGTCCGCAAGTGAGGTCCTCAAAGTGAGACCTCACTTGATCCTGCCTCATATATATATAATTAAATAGGATATCACGTCCACTCAAGCGTGCCCCAAATCATCTAAATCCCTAAACATTGGATTATTCTTTACGTCTTTAGCATCATCAACTCGGATCCTTATTAAATTCGATTCCTAGTGTATTATGTCTCTAAACTATGAGTACATTTATCCCTATATATACAAAGTCTTCCGTGACATACATATATGTTTCCTCATTTAATTACTAAATTAATTTCATGACCTACAAACTCTCAAGACCAAAATTAAATTTCCAAAACACTTTATCTTATTACTTTCTAAGTTTGATATATCCATACGACCATAGGATACCTCTCATTTGTGCGTTTACCCATTCTAACCGAATCCTAACAACGGATCTAAGTATAATTATACAAGGGTAATAGCTCTAACCTACATAAATGTCCTCAATATTAACAAAGCCTGCTCCATCACTAAGTTAGGTGTATTAATCCTAAAGGAAAGTCCCTACTAAAAATTACCAAATCCAATTTTCGGTCTCGCACTTCTTAGTAGAAAAATTATATCAAATCTAAAAAATCAGAAAATAAACGAAATCAGTGCCCACACCTTTGTATTTTGATTTGCACAACTTGGACAAATTTCCAAAGTCGTTTGAATGAGAAAGGGACCTCGTTCGAATGAGAAATGGTAACTCATTCGAACGATATAGGTACCTCGTTTTGATGAAAGAAACGATGTGATTCACCCCCAACTATGAAAATAAATCCCAAAACTCCTCAAAAACCTCCATTAAATCCCCACCAAGGTCTCTAATCGAATCCCCATCATACCACAACCTAAAGCAAACATTTAGGGGTAAGAATCTTGATGATTTTTTGTAAGAGGGTGGTTATAGTGGGGTCTATGAAGAACTGAAATGAGTGAGGCGTGACCCACTTCCATAGATGCTGACTTCAAAGCCTTCAAAGTCTCAAGAGAACCTAGGGGAGAAAACCTTCCACTTCTAGTAATAATGGAGTAATGACTGTGACCTTCTTCCTGAAAAGAGAGTGGAGCATAAAAAATTTCATAAATAATAATGATTTTAGAGAGAGATATCTCCTGAGAATAATGACCAGAAAGGGGAATGAAGTGACAAGCACTTTAACACTTAGAGAGAGAGGAGAGGGAAAGAATAACATTTTTGGTGCAATTTTTGCAAACTTTAGTTTTATGTCTGATCTTGACCTTAACAAAAGGTCCTATTTATAGGTATGTACTAGGTATGACTTGTCATAATTAGCACCAGAAATGAGAGGGTACTTAGGGACAAGGTCTGCAATGTACATTTTGTCCCTATTCGTTTGTTAGCCACGTGTCCCCTCTGACAGACGACATATGGTATCTACCAAAGTCAAAAAGCAAATATGTCGGCTAATAGTGCAAAAATATATGATTTGGTAAATATATTTTCAAATGGTAACTTGTTGTACAAACTTTTGTAAAAACTAGTGAGTGGTCTTGAGGGCTACTCCCCCAAGGTCATTTGGAAAATACTTTTGTGAGAAGCCTCTTGGCTACTCACTTATTTATTGTAAGTGCGGGTTGCGTGAGTTCTTGAGAGACCCCAGGGTCTCTCTACTAGTATTCTCTCTATCTTAAAGTGTCAAGTGATTGGTCTTTCAGCATTTCTAACAAACCATGTCTCTCAGTCGCCGAACCAAAACTCCTAGGAGATCCCAACTGACCCACTTGATCCTTAATTTCTCAAATAAGGCTACCTGTGAAAGAAAATAACATTATTAACTTATTTATTTTTGGTAACAATTTGGGGATGGGACCACTCGTAGTGGACCCCCTCACCCTAAGAAATTTATGGGTACTAATTTAGGGATAGGGCCACTCATGGTGGACCCCCTCGCCCAAAGACATTTCTGGGTAAAAATTTGGGGATGGGTCCACTCATGGTGAACTCACTCGCACTAATACATTTCTAGGTAACAAACTAGGAATGGGGCCACTCGTTGTGGACACCCTCTCCCTAATACATTTTATGTAGTATTAACCTTGGGGAGTGGGGCCACTCGTGGTGGACCCACTCACCCTATTCATATTATCTACCATTGCTCTTGGGCAATGAGCCAGTTAAGGTGAACCCCCTCTCCCCTTGCACATTTTCGTGCCCCCTTGCCCAAAAATGTAGATGTGGCACTAAAATGTACAAGGGGTAAGGGGGTTCACCTTGAGTGACTCACTGTCCAAGAGAAATGCTAGATAATATGCATAGGACGAGGGGTCCACCAAGAGTGGCCCCACTCCCCAAGGTTAATACTACATAAGATGTAATAGGGTGAGGGGGTCCACCACGAGTGTCCCCATCCCCAAATTGTTACCCAAAAATATCTTAGGGCGAGGGGGCCCACCATGAGTGGGCCTAAATTGTAACCCATGAATGTCTTAGGGCGAGGGGGTCCACCACGAGTGGCACCATCCTAATATAGTCACCAGAAACAAATAAGTTACTAGTGTTATTTTCTTGCACAGGTAGCCTTAGTTGAGTAAGTAGGGATCAAGTAGGCCAGTTGGGATCTCGTAGGAGTTTTGGTTTGGCAACTGAGAAATAAGGTTTGTTGGGAATGATGAAATCCCAACCACTTGAAACTTTAAGATAGAGAGAATACTAGTAGAAAGACCCTAGGGGTTTCTCAAGAACTCATACAACCCACACTTACAAGAAATAAGTGAGTAGCCAAGAGGCTTCTCACAGAAGAATTTTCCAAATGACCTTTGGGGAGTGGCCTCAAAGCAACACGCAAGTTTTTATAAAAGTTTGTACAAAAAGTTACCGTTTGAAAATATATTTACCAAATCATATATTTTGTCACTATTAGCCAACATATTTGCTTTTTGACTTTGGTAGGTACCAGATGTCGTCTGTCAGAGGGAACAGTGGCTAACAAATTGATAGGGACAAAAGGTACATTACAGACCTTGTCCCTAAGTTACCTCTCATTTTTGGCATCCAAAATGATAAGTCAACTCTAGTATATACCTATAAATAGGACCTTTTGGTAAGGTAAAGATCAGACAGAAAACTAAAGCTTGCATCATTACTCTGCCAAAATTGAACCAGAAATAGTATTTTCTCCCTGCTCTCTCTCTCTCTCTCTTAGTGTCAAGGTGCTTGTCTATTCACTCCACTTTACAACCATTATTCTCAGGATATCTCTCCCTCAAACATCATTATTATTTGTTAAATTTGTTATTCCCCACTCTCTTTTCAGGAAGAAGGTTACAGTCATTACTCCATTATTACTAGAAGTGGAAGGTTTTCTCTCATAGCAACTCTTGAGACTTTGAAGGCCTTGAAGAAAACATCTGTGGAAGAGGGACACGCCTCTCACGTTCTAGTTCTTCATAGACAGCACTATAACCACCGTCCTACATTTTTAATCATAAACAAGGGGTTTCAACATGATTTCAATAAATACTCATATTAATCCAAAATTCCTCAAGAACGATTTATAAATCCCTAATATCTTTTGATGAAAGATTTATTAAACTTAGATTCAATTAAAAGTAACTACAAACCTACACATGGATTCTAACATAATTCCCATTAGTTATTCAATATTAATTTCGGGTTTTATCACCAAAAGCTTCACTTTCAAAGTAAGCTTGATTAACAATTAATCCTAAATAGTCTCACTCCTAACTCATTATATAAATCAATCCCCACATGTTTCTAAACTCGAAATTGTATGAGAAAATATGCTTATAAATTAAGAAACATATTATTAAATGTTGTGCAGGAAATTTTTTGCCTTTGAAGATAAATCAAGGCTTCTCCCCTGAGATTCTCCTCATTTCCTCTTCTCCCAACTTGTTAACTTCTCCCGAAGGTTTATGGTTTCTAAGTTTAATTATGAATGGATAAGAAATCGAATTAGGGTGGATTATTTTATAACAAAACTCCCTAATTTTGGGCCCTTAAAAGAGCCCAAAATGCTACCCGGAATTGGCCAAAATCTCTCTTAAGGGTATACTTACGCCGAGACAAATTTGAAGTGATAAAAATGTATAAACGTACACCCGTGTCATGCCAGAGTTTAGTTTAAATGATATTTCTCATAACTCATGGTAACATCTCACAGCGTCAATAAAACGACACACTTACAAATAATCCATAATCATATAATTAATATCAGTAATTAATTATTACTAACACACGTTACAAAAATCATATTGTAAGCAATACCTGATTATCATCTAAATTATGCCAAATCATTATTACTAAGCCACACAAGTAATCATTAGTCTCATTTATTTATTTATTCTCACTTAATAATTAATAAATATAGTCCACAAAAATATGGGGTATTCCATTCTTCCTCCCTAATAAAGGAATTTCGTCCTTGGAATTCACTAAAGCATAACGTTAAAGTGTAACCCGCACATATATCTTAGGCTTATTCACAATTAGTCTGCATCTGTATCCCATGAGATAAAAGAAAAAGGCTCACATACGCCTACTATACTGTCCCTTGGCTGAGGCGCCCATACACCCTATACCACGTGCACAGACGTACAAATATCACATATGTAGCACACATAGATACACACCAAAATCAACCACATATATAATAAATGACTATAAATTAAAGGTACACTCTAACACCTTACTAACCGTGACTACACTTTTTTTAATATTGCCCTACTTATTCAACTAGTTGCGCGAACATCCCTAAATGCTACCAACGCTACACTCCCTGGCCCCGTTGGCCTTAACTTATATATATCTCACCACTAGATGTGTTATATTTCCGTATAAGTTATGTCCAACGTACTAAACTAAACCTCCTAGGGCTTAAACGTCTCTCATCTCTCGACACTTACTAAGTCTCATACATGGGATGTCTCGCAAGTGAAATCCAAATAAGGAACCCTCTCAATACACTATTTCCTAGCGCAGTCGGTCGTCGAGATTCATTGGCCTAAGACCAAACTTGAAACAATGCACTAACCACACAAATTTTAACTTGTGATAATTCCAATAAATGGCTCACCCCTTCCAAGAGTGATACCAAACCCCTTTAAGTTAAATGATCCAATAACGCTAAAAACATCATGATTTTCTCAAAAGCCTATAGGACAGCCTCTGCCCATCCTTAAATCCAATAAAGTGTGAACATCTAACCATTCTAATAAGCGTCTACTATTAGCAGTCGCTCTGACAACATCACTATGCTAACACCATATGTGACCATACACAACATCATGTAACTGAGGCCGTTACCAGCCATAAAATTCTAAAAATAATTAAAACGCTTATAATATAATTGCTTCTCATCATGCATATCCTTACATACTAAGATAAATCCATCATCAGTTAACCATCCCACGTAGGCATCCTATATAGTACGCCACCACTAGCATATAACTCATATAAGTACTCCCAACTCGAAAATCACTGCTAATAGACATACCCATGTCGTAAGTCAAAATAAATATCATCATCACATTCACTACGAGAATCCACAGTAGGGCATCGCGATCGTCCAAGAATAACTAATATAATGCATAAGGCATTTACGAAACCCATCAACCATTCGTTATTTTCTTAAGTCACAAATAAGTGATAACGACATAGACGTTCACATTTCCACTACCATCCAACATCTAGGGAAGAAAATACACATAGTCTAACCATACACAATGAATCGCATAGTCTCTTCCATATGGAATGTCATCTCTCCCATTAATACCATATCTTAGTGAATGCCAACCCATAATCCACGTGATTGTATCAACAGTTAATCTCCCTATAAAGAGACAACTCTCAACAAAACCATTATGCCCAACCAAGGAACATCCCTATACCATATATTGATATTATGAACATCGTGTTTAATTACCGTAGTAATGCCCACCACATAAAATCTATAAAACCTCAACCGAACCATCCTTGGTTCTACACTACCATACACATAATCCACATTTGGTCACCTGCCAACCACATGGACATACTCCACACATTTAAAAATTGAAATTACAATTCATCTTAGGAGCCCTCTTTCTCTTGTCTCAACTAAAATCCTCTTCTATTCTCCCCCAGTTGTCTCTAATAGGGTTACTCTCACTCTTACCTTTGCAGTTACAACCCTCAATCGAAACACGTTTTTTCTTTGAGCCTCTTGAAACTTACTTGTTCCTAAACCTTATTATTAACTAATAAATCAAAAAAATACATGCCTATCATGCAAAGTCAACTCCTTCCTCATACATATCTTTAATTGAGTCGTCTCAACTTGAACCAATGGGAAAATGAATACTCTCTTCTCTAATTTTCACTCTTTTATGTGTACTACAAATTATTTCTAACTAGTCTCCAATTCATATTCCTTAACCACATGGTAAACCTAATCCTAATTCCAAACACTCTCATATTATCATCACCCTAATCACAAACGGTTGCACCACATAAATGAATCTTGCTTCAATTTGAAAGCAACACAAATTCCACTCTTTAATGGAACTAATAACATATAAATTTATCATCAAAATCCTTACATTTTCCTAAAATACATCAATTCATTCCCCTCTCTCTTACGTGCATAAATTTTTATTAGGTCATTCTATTATTCTAAATTTCTATTACAGTCCATATTACCATAAGTAGAACCTAAAACTCCAATAGCATCCTTAAAAACTAAAATTCCTTAATATCTTCAAAAATGAACTTAACAAGAAAGACATTCATTAACTTGTGCCCAAAAGAGTTTTTAAGTTTCACACTTTACCACCAAACATGATAATTTCCCATAATAATCCTCATAAATATAGTGGACACCAATATCCAACCCCTCATTCCACACTTGACCACTAACTCGTAACGGTCCTCATTCTTATGATTTTCTAAACTCAAATACTCCTAAAGTCTTTAGAATTCTCAACGACTACGAATAATGTCGACACATGCCATCGCGACACCAGAGTACAAAATCCTATAACAGGCTCTAGACACATTAAAGAACGCTCAGCAAAAAGTAAAACGGATGCAACACAGATCATGAGGACACTAGAACCTAGATGCTCTAATACCAACTGTGACACCTTGCGTTATCCCACACCTGGTTGATCAGGCCGCACATGAAATATCGGGGATGCCTAAATAATTTATATCATTATCATCATCAATGTAAGCTAAAAATTATGGTAAACTAAAACCAACACAATAAATATTTCAATAAAAGATGATGAACAGAAATACCAAACTGTGAAAAACTGAATCCACTATATAAAAATCTTCGAATAAAATTATTCAATTGAATAAAAGAGTACAACCGAAACTTCCTCTAACTACCAAATTCCAACTAAAATACAAATAGAGTAGAAAGGTAACCCTTCTACGTAACTATGAATATGCTGACAGCTATAATGAACCAACGACTTCAATTCTGTGAATACTAAGTTGGATTGCCACAATCGCAAGTCTGATCACTCAGTCTTGTTAACCTATATATACAATAATAATACCTAGGAAGAACATTTTATAATTTAGATCAGCGCCTTAGAGTTACAAGAATTAACTTTTAATACCAATAAACAATAATGCAGTTAATTCACAATACAAGCAACCATCATCTCCCATATGCAATGTGTCTCACCTCTCACCTAAGTGAAATACTACGTGCACATTCCAACCCAAGGCCTAACTATTCTAAAAGTATCTATATCTAGACAATTATGCACTATCATGTAATGAACAATTACCATGGAATGCTACCAATAACCTAAAACCCAAAGATCCACACATATATTTTTATTAACATATTCTTAGGCTCATAAATGTAATGCTCTACCTGTTTAAGTTTCTTTTAATTAAATGAATTATTATCCAACTATCATAAGGGATAAGTCGCAACTACGTACCCTGTGCAAAGGAACGTAACTAGCACACAAGTGAAAATACAACCCAAATACATACCCTGCAATGTCACTCACAAGGGACATACAAGTAAACCACATAAAGTACCAAACATGCCATAAGGTTCATTATCAAAGTCTATCACTGGACTACATAAATTCGTATATAATGCACACACAAACACACACACACACACACACACACACACACACACACATATATATATATATATATATATATAACACAAAGGCATCTACCCTCAGTGTTCACCTTGTGCTTCTATCGGCAAGTCCGGAGGAGTCCCTTACCTAACGGACTTAAACAAAACACGCATAAATGGGTGATCATTACGAAGCACCCCTATCTACCCCCCATGCCCAAACTAAGTAGATGGAGCAGTTCATTCTACTTTTATCATCATGAAGTGGTGACTCCTAGATGTATGATCTAAAATAAGGACCTCCACTGTATCCTATCATATCTCAACTGGCACGTATTACCCAGTTCTGAGTTAAATGCAACCTCCAGTCGATAGATTCAACATGAATACGGGTATATCCACATAATCACACACACACACACACACACACACTATATATATATATATATATATATATATATATATATATATATATATATAACACATACACTCAACTTACCTAGCCATTTAGGTCCCCACATCATTGGATAATTATTTTAAATAGGTTTACAATCTCTGGAAACAAAATTAAACATATGTAATTAAATAGAATACTGCGTGCACTCGAGCATACCCCAAATCATCTAAATCCCTAAACATCGGATTATTCTTTACGTTCTTAGGATCATCAACTTTAATCCTTATTAAATTCGATTCCTAGTGTACCGCGTCTCTAAAGTATGAGTACATCTATCCCTATATATACACACTCTTTCAAAATGTACATACATGTTTTTTCATGTAATTACAAAATTTAATTTCATGTACATCCTCTCAAGACCAGAATTAATTTTCCCAAACACTTTAACTCGTTACTCTCTAAGTTTGTTGTATCCATACGACCATATGATACTGCTCACTCGTGCGTTTACCCATTCAAACCGAATCCAAACAATAAAACTCGTGCCCAATATTTTATTATTTTTTCCCCGCAAATTATAATCATGTGAAACCCTTAAAAATTTGATCATTAATATATGGGCTTTTATCTCTATTTGATTATTCTGTGGTTTTGATGGTAAATATTGGAAGTTTGTGGGTCAAATTGAAGATTTAAGGAATCTGTCTAGATTGAAAGAACTTGAAAGTCATTTGAACGAAATCCTCATTTTGTTCGAATGAGAATACTAGTGGTTCGAACGAAAATCCCACTTCGTTCAAAGTATACATCTAACGACGATCCAATGACCCTCAACTGTATAAGATTCCAACCTCGTTAGAAGGTCGTTCGACGAAAGATCGAATTAGATTGAGATCTCGTTCTAATGAGGTCCCATTCTCATTCAAACGACCTGTTCAAAAATTATGTAAATCAATTTTCCCTTGCGTGCTGTCACATTTTGGACCATTAGATCGTCTTGTGTTGCCTCCTGGTGAACCTAGGTGGCCAAAAACGTGATTTTAGTGCTTGGGGTTGTTTTTATAAGGGTTTATTTGGGGTTGTTTGTGGGTTAGATGAGGATAGAGTGAGGGTGGATCTTCCCCACCAAAACCAATTAGAATTTCTCTTTCTTTCCCTCTATTTTCAAGGGTGTTTCATCTTCCCCAAACCCATCCCACCATTGCTACACCATGCCACCACCACCCCTCCACTATGTGCCACCATATTTCACAAGTATTACACCACATTTGAACCTTATACACCCATTTCCTCCATAGTTAAACAAAGCTACAATTTATTGAGAAGAAAAAATCGAACTTTATGGAGTTTTGAAGGGGGGGTTTCTTAGAGATTTCATGGAGTATGCTTGTGAAAATAGTCAACCTCCTTGAGGCCACCTTAGGAGGTCGGGGGTTACCTTATTATTCATCCACCATTTTGGGAGCTTTATTTGAGGTGGAAAAACTCTACACTTTAGATATAAACTCTATTTTTATATGTGTTAGTCATGTAGCTAGAGTTATAAGAGTAGGATGTATTTATAATATAAGAATGATATTTCTTATGATTTGTAAAAATTGGTTTACAAAAAGGGTTTCAATAGTTTTCAGTAAAATAATATTTTAAGAAAACATTAGACATTTTTATGAAATAAAAATGTTACAAGAGAGTTTATTTTGCTGGGAAGAATTTAGGAATAAACATTTCAAAGTTTTCTTGTGAAAAATTGGAATTTTTATGTAAATGGACAATTTACTCAAGTTTTGAAGAAACAAAAAATGTATTTTCCGTAAAAAGTATGTTTGAGAAAACATTATGAAATTTCTAGAATAAATCATATGTAACCCTTTTAATAGGGTTTTTGGACTTAAAATCCATTTCTCATGCATATAAACTTGTAGTATTTTGATGACAAACATAAAAACAAGTTTAATGAGAATGTTATTGGATTTAAACATGAAATAAAGGAAATAGAAATTTTAATCCTTAAAGTGGGTAAAAAAGTGTTCAAAATGTGATAAGTGTAAGTATTCAAGACTACATTTATTAATAACGAAATATGATGTTTTTCTTATAAAGTAGTCTTCAGATGTTCAATGATTTCTTAGAGAAAGAAGGTAATGAAATAAAAGAGATTTCCAACTTGAGAAGAATTTTACTCCAAAAGTGTTGAATAAGTGTTAATGAGTTAAAAAAACTTAAGAAGATAGTATGGGTAGTTTAATGATGTTTTGGGGAATAACACTTGTGAAAATGGAGGAAAAAAAAAGTTTGGAAACAAATGCGTAAAATGGTAATTTTACATAAAAAATAACTTTTTTATGAAATAAAAATATTGAAAAGGTTTAACACAAAATAGTCCTAAATGAACATGATTTTTGGGATAAAATCAATTCTAGAGAAAAAGGGACAAGAAATGATAATTTTAAAGTGTAACACAAGTTGGTGTGAAACTCGGGTTTTGACTTCGACGGATAAAGGAAAAGTGAAATAATGTGGACATTTGTAAAATGTGAAAACACATTAATGAGGACTCTAATGATACCAGGATAATTAAGGAGGGATCGGAGCCCTGGGGTGAAAGACCCAAAATTACTAACCAGAGCATATAGTATCATAGCCGACATTGTAGAGCCCATTAAAGTATGCAAATATTAGAAGATTTTGAGAAAAAGAAAATAAAAATGGAACGTATCAAGAAATGAGTTGTGTGGTGAATATATATGAAAAGACAACCTACCCTGAATGAATTAATAAATTTTTCCATAAAGGATAAAGTGGACAAGTAATGTGAAAATTGATTAATGTCCACAAAGTAATAGAATGGTGAGGTTGAGAATGCCGTGTGATATCGATTTAAATAAATTCATAAATTCCCAATTTAAACTTATTTAACTAGAGTCAATTTTAAACCAAATTAAATCAACCCTTTAAATATGCAGCTACATGTGTGTGTGTCAGACCATCACAAATAAAATTGCTAACTCACAGATTTCAGGGAAAAAAACCTTTTGGGTAAAACCTTTATTTCGCTATAATACTTACAATGATTACAATGAAATTCGCAGTGAGTTAATCGCAGAAAATCCACATAGACTGCAACCTAGAGTCAACAATGAATCAACCACAAAAGATCCACGCGAACACGTAGTCCAAATTAGCCCAGAAAATACCCACGAGCACTCCTTATGACACGCATTCGTCGTCAGCATAGTACGCTTTTCAAGAGCACCTAGATCAGTAGTAGAGATCTTCTCTACAAGAGAAACTTCAACAAAGATGTGTTCTTAGGTTCTAAAAAAATTCACATAAACTATTGGGATTTTGTGAATTGAAAACAAAAGGATTAACACCCTAAAAGTGAGAAGACAAAGTATTCTGCCAAAGCAGTTTCGTCTATTGAAAATTTGAAGGTCTTTTGATAAAAAACGAAGTTGGAAAAACCAATTTATAAAAAATCCATGGCGATGGATCACTCGAATGAAAACGTCATCTCACTCGAACGGGGACATGCCTCGCTCAAACGTGCTTCGCGCGAGATAAGCTATCACTCGAACGGGCAGGTATGTCGCTCGAACGAAAAAATTAATTTTTTTATATTGCTAGTAAATACTCCGCCTCAAAACCTTTTATAACTTTTTTGACGAAAAACTTAAAAAGTCCTCCCCAACACTTTAAAATATTTTGAAAAAATATCCCAACACATTTATATGAACCGTTAAGAGACTTAAACACAACCTTACTAAAAGTTGTCTCACAGAGGCTTTTCTTGTTGAAGAACTTGATATTCGGATCCGTTTTGAAGTATGAATGTTCTTGAATATTCTTTGATGGTTGTAGCGGTATACAACGTACTCTAAAGGTAACAGACAATGTAAAACAATGTCTTTACAAATCTCCCCATATATCTCTTTCGGTACAAAATAAAAACATCTAAATTATCAAATCAAAATGCCTATACAAGTCTAATACCCGACCATGAACACAAAACTAAAAAGGTACTAAACATGTAATTCTAAAACTCTTCTCCAAAATCTTTAACTTCAAATCTTCAAATCTTTAAGCTTTTCTCATCAGGGTGCGCAAAAAAAATGATCTTCAATTTTGTACCAACACACATGAGACAAAGCATTTACCTTCGTGACACATCGAGTTTGAAATGATATAAGAATAAATCAATCAATAATCAAATATCCCCCATAATGCAAAAACTACCCCAAAATTCGTTCTCCCCCTTTTTATTTGACCGAAATAGACAAGCAAACGGATAAACCAAAAATATGGAGTGTCACGACAAAAAAAAATGCATAGCAAACATGGATCAAACTAGTAACTCAAAAGCTTCCACAAACTATTTTTGATTTTTTAATTCTTCATACAAAAATGCAAAAAATAATTTTACAAAAATCACACACCATGAATTTACTCTAAGACAACCAAACCATGGAAACAGAATGAATGGGTGTGAACATATTCTATAGGCAAATCAAAGCAATCAAACATAACATATGTGAACTATGAATATGTGTACCCCTAATGAATGACACTCAAAATCATCCCTAGGTGTTGAAAGTGTTGAATTTAAATGGCATCAACTCAACCCATCAATACATCAAAGTCAATAATGATTTCCACACCAATAACGTCTAAAACTATGAATGCTTTTGATGACGTTGTCGAGACGTGCAAACCCATTTTTCAATTCTTTCCATCCAAAATCCCTCATGAATAATAATCATTATATTTTTTCTTTTAATGTGGCCTCTTTTTGGCATATTTATCTTTTTATTTCCTTTAAATTTTTTGGGGCTCTTTTAAATGGTGGCTTTCACGACGAGTTAATTTATGCTCTCGTAGTCCTTTCCCGTGAACACTCATCATATTTTGTTCCATAAATTTCCTCACGATAAATGGTTTATACATGCACTACTTCCATAGTCAAGTTTTATCGCATATGGTTCGTTTTAAAGACATAATTGAGATGACAACACTCCGACCAATATGTGATAAAAAGGTACAATATTCAAATAAATTCATGTAAGTGTGCGTTAAATGAACAAATGAGTCAAACATATAGGTAGTAACAACTGATCACATCTCAATGACTCCAAACATTGGAAAGCACAAAATGAAATGATAACGCATTTCAAAACACCATCAATTGGATATGGAATGTAATTGTGACTCGGTCATCCTAAATGTCCATTCATATACGGTGCAAAGAAAACTAAAAAAATCTTTTTGTCTTTTGCCAAAAATTTTATCAAAATAAAATCTTTTAGAGTTTTTCAAAATTTTCAAAAAAAAATATCTTTTTGAATTTTTCAAAAATATATGGAAAACATAACTACAAAAATGGTACACACTAGCAATAGGCTAAAACATCATCATGAAAATCAACCTATGCTAGCAAACAAGTCTAAACCTCAACCGTTAGGTGCGATGGAGTTTTCCAAAGGTGGTGACATCCTATGAAAAACATCCATCAAGTCAGGTGAAGTCTTGACTAAAAAATTTACCCGTTCCCTAATATGTGAAAACTCTCTCATTTAATCATCCAGAGCATGATGTGTGGGTGCGTGTGTGTGAACACGTGTAGTAGCAAAACGTGACACATAACCCAACTTACAACAAAACTCTCTAAGGTGTCATATTTGCATGCAGTGTGTGCAAACATAAACAGGTATAGGTACACCACTCTCAAATCGTGTCCTACTCACTCTCCTATTAGGTATGGGACGCCTAGGTGGGTTGGGTTGAGAGCCATATAGACCTATCACAAACTTGGGAACCGGCTCGGGTGTAACTTGTGATGTGGATGCACAGTCATTAATTATTCCTCGTCTCTCAACATCACCTAAAGAGGGATCTAGAACCATCTTTCCAACCTTCTTAGATGTGTTCTCTAAAGGGATTTTAGCCTCCCGAGCACGTTCGAAATCTATCTCGAGCTAGGATACACGTGTCGTCAAACTAGACACAATGTTGGTCAAATCATTCTTTTCCCGATCTAAAGCAATCATATGTTCACTCAAAGATTTCGCCTCAAACTCCCTCAAAACTTCTAAATCTCTCTCCAAATCTCTCACCCTAAGAGTTAGGTCTTTGTTCAACTTTTTAGTCTTTAGGATCTCGGCATACAAATATCTAAATGTGATCTGGAGCTTACTATTACCCTCACTAGCGCACTCGCTAGAAACACTCAAATTATCCTTGGGGGTCTCACGTGCACAAGTATCCTCATAGTCGTGGGACAAACTAGTTGTTCTCACTTAACTAACAGAAAAAGCAAAAAACTTCCCATGTGAACACTCATCCCCAGAATCTTTCACCTCTTACTCACTATCGTTAAGAGTGGCTGGCATGGAAATATTTTTTCCCATTCTCTTTAGCCTAATGGGACACTAAAACTCTCTCTGGCCTCTTACCTCACACTCAAAAAACTTATACTCTTCCTCTTTATCACTTTCTTTCTCACCGCTCTCTTCGAACTCAGTTTTATTTTTCTCAAAAAAAATTATTAGAAGAATTTTGTTTTGAAAACTTGAGAATTTTTTTGAAATTCTTTGCGAGCATGGCCATATCAAAATCAGACTCGTCCTCAAACTCGAACTCACAAAAACTCACTTTCTTATTCTTTCTAGACCGGGCTTTAAGTGCTATCCCTTTATCCTTAGGCTTGACTCTGTCAGGAAACATGTCAATTTCATATGTCTGGAGGTCTCCTACCAGCTCTTCTAATTTCAGACGACTCAAATTACCTAAGGTATTCAAAACAGTCACTTTATGGATAAAACATTTTGGCAACGATCTTAAAATATTTTTAACCACTCTTGCATCATGTATAGGCTCACCAAGATTAAAACTAGTCTTGACAATGTCACACAATCGAGCATAAAAGTCATCAAAACACTCCGTCTCAATTTCAAATTGAGTAGTTAAATTTTGAATTTTAGACTCTTTGCCCGCGTTAGTGCCTTCGTGAGTGAGTTGTAACATCATGCTTCTTTAGACGTCGTGCACGTCATAATACATCGAAAATCACCAGGGGTGATGTGTCTAGAAATTGCACTAAGCCCACGTGAATTAAAAGTGCTCCACCTAAACTCATCCTCAGTCCAGTCTGACACAAATTATAAATTCGTGAAATTATTTGCAGTGATAATAGGAGGAGTCCAACCTCTTTCAAAAATTACCCAAACTCGCTCATCGATTGCTTTTACATGTGATTTCATGCAGGCTTTTCAGTAAGCATAGTTAGACCCGTAAAAAATTGGCAACCGATTATAGAAGTTTTCATTTGGAAACATTGCGATAATTTTTAAAAATCATATTTTTCAAAAAAAATCAATATCACCCAAGTTTTTTAGAAAATAGGAATTCAAAATAAATTAGCGAAACCTCCTCTAATACCAATTTGAGAATGCCGTGTGATATCGATTTAAATAAATTCGTAAATTCCCAATTTAAACTTATTTAACTGGAGTCAATTTTAAACCAAATTCAATCAACCCCTTAAACCTGCAACTATGTGTGTGTGTGAGAATCAAACCATCACAAATAAAATTGCTAACTCACAGATTTCAGGAAAAAAACCTTTCGGGTAAAACCTTTATTTCACTATAATACTTTCAATGATTACAATAAAATCCGCAATGAGTTAACCGCAAAAAACCCACATATATTGCAGCATAGAGTCAGCAATGAATCAGTCACAGAAGATCCACATGAACACGCAGCACAAATCCGCCCAGGAATACCCATGAGCACTCCCTATGATACGCAGTCGTTGTCAGCCCAGTACTTCCCTCAAGAGCACCGAGATAAGTAGTAGAGATATTATATACAAGAGAAACTTCAACAAATATGTGTTCTTGGATTCTAAAACAATTCACATAAATTATTGGGATTTTGTGAATTGAAAACAAAAAGGATTAAAACCCAAAAAGTGAGAAGACAAAGTATTATTCCAAAGCACTTTCGTTTAATGAAAATTCGCAGGTCTTCTAATAAAAAATGAAGTTGGAAAAACCAATTTGTAACAAATCTAAGGGAGTGGCTCACTCGAACGAAAACGTCATCTCGCTTGAACGGGGACACGTGTCGCTCAAACGATCTTCGCGTGAGATAAGCTGTTACTCGAACGAGAAGGTATGTCGGTCGAACGAGTTTTCTTTACCAGTAAATACTCCGCCTCAAAACCTTTTTAAAAACTTTTGATGAAAAACTTAAAAAGTCTGATCCAACACTTAGAAAATATTTTGAAAAAATATCCCAACACATTTATATAAACCGTTAAGGGACTTAAACACAATCTTACCAGAATCTATCTCGCGGAGGATTTTCTTGTTGAAGAACTTGATATTTGGATCCGTCTTGAAGTATGAATGTTCTAGAATATTCTTCGACGGTTGTAGCAGTACACGACATACTCTAAAGGTAACGAACAATGTAAAATAATGTCCTTACAGAGGTGAAGAGATTAAATGGGTAGTTAAGAAACCTAAAGAGGTTTAAACCATAATTATCACATGAGTGTATTTATGAAAGGTTTTCAAAAAAAATAAGTATGTTCTAAAAGAGTGATTGCGTGTGTTGAAAGGTGATTTTCAATGAAAATACTAAGATAAATTTGCGTGAGTAATAAGGAAATTTGGATAAAAGAAATGATTTCCCTTAAATAAGGGGTATTTTTTAAAACATTCAACCGGGAATTTTAAATCAAGAAAAATATATCAAGTTAAGTAAAATGGGATTTCTTTTACAAGATTAAGGTAAATTAATCAGGATAAGTAACGTTATTAGAATAGAAATGGTTTCATGCATGTAAGCTTATATATATATATAAGGAAGTTTAATGTGCACATAGATATACGTGTTAAAGTATTCTTTTTACCGTTCGATTCTATATCGCATTGTTGTAATTTTCCACTAGGCATTCGGTTCATTCCTTCGTCATTATTACGGCCGGTTGGGTGCGGTTACGTATTTTTAAAGTGTTTCACTCGTAAGCATTCTTTTTATTTTACTTTAGTAGCTCTATAGGCTTGGATTTCGAGGACGCTTCCCACGGATCCCTCACGTAGGTTGATGTAAATGGAAATCGCATGCTAAACAAGTGAAATGTCAATTAAATAAAACTGGACTAGCAACATTATGTAGGCTGTTTCATTGCACTTCACACCTAATGCTCGAGTCAGACCAGGTTGACCACGGGTAACCCATAAATCTCGGTTGGGGAGTTATAAAAGGTATCAGAGCTCTAGGTTCAAGGTTTATTTCGGGTTCGATGTGGTGAGTTAGGTAGTGGATGTTTCGACATCAGTGTTGGTTTGAGACGGTCGCGCTAGATTAGTGATAGTTTTAATTCATGTTCATGACGATAGAATTAAAGAGATTTAT
The DNA here is from genome assembly GCA_949130495.1 of Sambucus nigra. NCBI lineage: Eukaryota > Viridiplantae > Streptophyta > Magnoliopsida > Dipsacales > Adoxaceae > Sambucus > Sambucus nigra. The sequence continues at coordinate 195,224,201 of OX422220.1, forward strand.
ATTATGGGTATTGCTTTGCCAAGTGGTATGCATCCAAGTTTGTTGTCATTAATCACTTTTGCGATTCCTATTAGACATGTTAGTGATTTATGAGCGTCTGTGTGAACTAATAGTGGAGACACCATGATTTCAAGTGTGAGGTGCTTGTGCGTCAACCCTTAATAATGTGAAAGGTCTATTAAGATGTTTATAGCACGAAGTAATGTCCATTGAGTTAGGAACATGGACTATGTAAAGTCAATTATAGATATTAGGCGAGTAGATAGCCATGCCCAAGTAATGTTGACTAGAGATAAAGATGTGTTAAGTTCTTTGGTTAGGTACTTCCAGGTAATTAGTGTTGATGATGTCATTAGGAAAACTTAATCCTTAGGGGTAGTGTCATGTCGTGAATGATTGATGGATCAGTAGACATGAGGAACCGTGTTGGTAAATACTTAGGTATATGTACTCGGCCTTAGTCGGTTAGATACTATTGTAGTAAGTGCCTTGGTGGCTATTGATTGAGAGTTATACCTCGTAGGGTATGATGAGATTTATGGGCCAATTTCGATAAGTACGCTATATATGTAGCAATGATGGGTAAGGATACTTAGGAGTGAACATAAAATAGTCTTTCATGTCTGGGTTTTAATAGATATGATGAAATTTTAAGGAATATGATCCCTAGTGATGTCGGTGATGTAAACCTAGAGGTTTATAGGTTGTATGCGATGTCCCATATCCTATCGAAATTCTTATTTGTGTAAATTTATTATTTGGTACGTGGAGTATGGCCACATCCGTTTGTAAGGAAGAGAAGACTATTATCTAATTTTCAGGGCCCATTTTAGCGACCTAAGTAATGGCTAGATGTGAAGCAGTTCCAGTGTGAGTATAGTTTAAAGGCATCTTGGAATGTCCATAAGACTAACTATGTGTGGCATCATTGGGAATAGATTTTGACTTAATGTGCATCTTAAGGTGTTCAATGGTTAAGGTGAACCATATGTAGAGGATCGTAGAGTAGTATCTTTGCAATCACGTAGTAATCACGATGTGCGTATTGAGAAATTTGTAGAGCGCGCCTACGATGGGATAGCCATATAGGTGAAGAAATCTTATCAGGGTTTGAGGACTTTTGTGTGGAGTAGGCTTAGCGTCCTTAGAAAATGAATAAACTTCAGTCTTATAGAGTATTATCGTTCTAATGTTAGTGGCGTTGAGAGTAATGTGATCATCTTAGGATACTAATTAAGGTTTAAAGGGAGTCGAATAATACACATGACAAATTCTATCATTCGAGTTGGCACAAATGGGTGATGTAACCTTCTGTAAGAGATTGGGAGCTCGTATCATGATTGGGCATGATGCTCGGGTGTTTGGGATGACTAGTGTAGGTAGGGAATATTTATTTTTAGGAGTACTAGGAAATATATTTGGGAATTAAGTTGATGATATCATGTTAAATACTTAAAAATGGTACCCAAGGAGGATACCGAAGCATGATTAGAATATCGGCATGCGTCGACAATACAAGTTAGAATAATCCTAGCAAGGAAGGGACTAGTTCTTGGCACGTCTTGCCAAATCGTCATGGATTAGAAGATATATACTTATATGCTACTTACTACCCTTAAAATTCTAACGACGATTGGTGTAGCCACCACGTAAATTGTATTTGGGTAGAACCTGGTGATAAGCTCAATGACGATCTCATATAGGTAAAGGTTGTTATATGGTAAATGTTTCGCTTGGCGGGGTACTTCCTAAGGAAACGTTTGGGATATGATCATGGAATGATAATGTTGACAATGACCTACGTGTATTAAGTGGGTCACGACATCACTAAAGGGGTGGACAAGGTCGGCGTTGGCAAAAGCTTTAGGCATTCGCCAACTATAGTGGTTCATGCATGTCAAGAAGGTAAAAGGGGGAGCCCGAATCCTAAGGTGGGAAACTAATGTTTGATTTCCCAAAAGATAATAGGTTAGTATGTTGCTTTCGTCCTATGGGATGGATGGTTTGTTATTCGATTCGTCACGATTGATGACTTAAGCTAATGCATGTGGCTAGGATAATACCCAGTGAAGACGTCTGGGGGAAGTCGTAGACTTCAAAACATGTGGCGTAGCTCCACTTTCATAAACCATAGTTCGTTGCTTATGTTTGGGGTCATCCCAGGACGGTTATTCATTCCTTCTGGTTACTTATGTCACTTCGGTTTCGGTGATCAAGATTTACATTCCCACGACTGTGGTAACCCGAATTTGAACCAAGTTGTGGTGAAATACAGTTTGGCCCAGTAGAGTGCGATTGGACCTGGCATGATCCATGCAACTCGATAATTGGGTGCTCCCTTATCTAAGGTATCCTTGTTATTGCACAAAGTTCAGTGTATGGGTGGCTACGCTTTCGGATGCATGTTTTGCTTGTGGTATCCATTCACCTTAGAATTTTTGATCTTGTGATTAAACGTCATGACAGTCGATGGCTCTGGTTATAAAGAGTAAGATGGTGACTTGAGGACATTGTATAATGTTAAAACTTGAGGAAAAATATCATTAAGTGTTGTTTGCCATGATAAGTGGATCGATTTAGCACCTAGACGAGTGTTTACTAGTAGTACACTTAGGATGATCCTAGGTTCCTAGAAGGATCTTACGGAAAGGTATTGGTCACACGCATGGTTTTAGACTTAGTGGCATGATTTCCCCTCGAGGCGAGTGAATAGAGATATGAGGTTAATATCAATCCCAAACGAAGTTGTGTGGTTAAGGTGACCTAAAAATTTATGGAAACGTAATATGTGTAGTCCTAGGATTTGAAATGGCTCCTGAGGATGAATCAAATGCAAGTTGTATTGTTGTTGCACTTTGGTGAGTTTTGATCACTGGAGATTGTTGCCTAGTAGAGGCGCTGGTATGCTTTGGGTATTAGGAAATAAGACTTCATACTTGATTAAGCATGGACACCGAGTAAGTGGAAAATTGACGGCTATCACGTGACTTTGATGGCTAGTCTGACGGTGAGCTTTAGGCACATTACGTATTGAATTTTTGGAGACAACCCCTGTTAAAGAGCATATAGTGTCATCTTGTCTACGAGGACTTAGAGGAGTTAGTCTTGGAGGATTTGTGTGACTTAAAATGAGGATTTTAAACCCTAGGAACTTGAGGAATTAACAAATTGATAATTTTGGGGATGAAATTTTGTAAGGAGGGAGGAATGTAATACTCATACCTATTATTTTATTATTTTTCCCATGCAAATTATAACCATGTGAAACCCTTGGAAATTTGATTATTAATATATGGGCTTTTATCTCTATTCGATTATTCTTTGGCCTTGATGGTAATTATTAGAAGTTTGTGGGTGAAATTGGAGATTTAAAGAATCTGGCTAGATCGAACGAACTAGAAAGGTCTTCGAACGAGATCCTCATTTCGTTCGAACGAGAGTACTAGTGGTTCGAACGAAAATCCTACTTTGTTCAAAGTAGACATCTAACAATGATCCAACGACTCTTATCTGTATAATATTTCGACCTCGTTAGAAGGCTGTTTGATGGGAGATCGAACGAGATTGAGATATCGCTAGAACGAGGTCCCATTCTCGTTCGAACGACCTGTTTAGAAATTATTTAAATCTATTTTCCCTTGTGTACTGTCACATTTTGGACCATTAGATCGATGTTGTGTCACCTCTTGGTTAACCCAGATGGTCAAAAATGAGATTTTAGTTCTTGGGATTGTTTTTATAAGGGTTGATTGGGGGGGTTTTGTGGGTTAGAATAGGAGACATTGAGGGTGGGTCTCCCCCACCAAAACCCATCCGATTTTCTCTCTCTCCCTCTATTTTAAAGTGTGTTTTATCTTCCCCAAGCCCCTCTCACCATTGCTACACCTTGCCACCAGCATCCCTCCACCATATTTTACAAGCATTTCATCATATTTGAACCTTATACACACATGTCCTCCATGGTTGAATAAAGCTACAAATTTACAAGTATTCCATCATATTTGAACCTTATACACACTTTATGGAGTTTGGAAGGGGGTTTTGTTTGGAGATTTCATGGAGCATGCTTACGAAACTAGTCAACCTCCTTTAGGCCACCTTGGGGTGGGGTGGGGGGTTGCCATCACCTTTTTTCATACACCATTTTTGGGGCTTCATTTGAGGTGGGAAAACTCTACTCTTTAGATAGAAACTCTTTTTTCCCATGTGTTTGTCATGTAGTTAGAGTTGTAAGAATATGATGCTTTTATGATATAAGAATGATTTTTCTTATGATTTGTTAAAATGGGTTTTCAAATAGGATTTCAATGATTTTGACTAAAATGATATTTCAAGAAAACTTGGTATTAATATTTTTATGAAATAAAAATATTTGATAAGAGTTTATTTTGTTGGGAACAATTTATGAATAAACGTTTCAAAGTTTTCTTGTGAAATATTAGGATTTTTATGTAAATGGACATTTATTCAAGTTTTGAACAAAGAAAAAAGTATTTTGCCTTGAAAAATATGTTTGAGCAAACATTATGAAATTTCTGGAATAAATTGCATGTTAGACCCATTTAATAGGATTTTTGGACCTAAAATCCATCCTCATATGCATATAAACTTGTAGTATTTTGATGACGAACATAAAACAAGTTTAATGATGGTTTTATTGGGTTTAAACATAAAATAAAGGAAATGGAAATTTCAGTACTTAAAGTGTGTGAAAAAGTGTTGGAAATATGATAAGTGTATGGTGTCAAGACTACATATATTAATATAGAATAATAGTGTTTTTTCTTATAAAGTAGTCTTCAAATGTTCAATGATTTCTTGGAGAAAGAAAGTATTAAAATAAAAGAGATTTATAACTTGAGAAGAATTTTACTCCAAAGTGTTAAATGAATGTTAATGAGTTACAAACACTTAGTGTGGGTGATTTAATGATATTTTGGGGAATAACACTTGTGAAAATCGAGGAAAAGACAAGTTTGGAAACAAATGCGTAAAATGGTAATTTTACGTAAAGTAGAATATATTTATGAAATAAAAATGTTGAAAAGGTGTTAAACAAAATAGTCCAAATGAACATGATTTTTTAGATAAAATCAGTGCTGGAGAAAAAATGACAACAGATGATAATTTTAAAGTGTAACACAAGTTGGGGTGAAACTCTGAGTTTTGATTTCAGCTGGTAAAGGAAAAGTCGAATAATGTGGACATTTATAAAATGTTAAAACACATTAATAAGGACTCAAATGACACCAAAATAATTAGGGAGGAATCGGAGCCCTGGGGTAAAAGACCCAAAATCACTGGCCAAAGCATATAGTAGCATAACCGACGATGTGAAGCACATTAAAGTATGCAGATATTGGAAAATTTTGAGAAAAAGATAATGAAAATGGAACATATCAAGAAATGGGTTGTGTGGTGAATATGTGAAAAGACAACCTAACTTAAATAAATTAATAAATGTTTCGGTAAAGGATAAAGTTGACAAGTAATATAAAAATTTATTAATGTCCATAAAATAAATGGATGATAAAGTTAAGGGATTAAATGGGTAGGTAAGCAACCTAAAGAGGTTTAATCCATAATTGGCACATGAGTACGTTCATAAAAGATTTTCAAAGAAAAATAAGTATTTTCTAACACAGTGATTGCATGTGTTGAAAGGTGATTTTCAATGAAAATACAAAGATAAATTTACGTGAGTAATAAGAAAGTTTCGATAAAAGAAATGATTTTCCTTAAACAAGGGCTATTTTTTAAAACAGTCAACCGGGTGTATTAAATCAAGAAATAAATGCAATTCAAGTAAAAGGGGATTTCTTTTACAAGATTAAGGTGAATTAATCAGGGTAAGTAATGTTTTTGGAATAAAAATAATTGTATGCATGTAAGCATATATATATATATATATATATATATATATATATATATATTTATATATGAGGTAGTTGCATGTGCAAGTAGATATACGTGTTAGAGTCTCCTTTCAGCCGTTCGATTTTATATTGCACTGTTGTAATTTCCCACTGGGCATTCGACTCATTCTCTCATCTTTGTTATGGCAGGTTGGGTACAGTTCCGTATTTTGAGAACGTCGCACAAGTAAGTATTCTTTTTTATTTTGCATCACTAGTTCTGTATGATTAGATTCCGGGGACGCTTCCCACGAGTCCCTCATGCAGCTTGATTTAAATGAAAATCGCATGTTAAACAAGTAAAATGTTAATTAAATAAAAATGGACTAGTAACATTATGTAGGTTGTTTCATTGCACTTTACACCTAATGCTCGTATCGGACCGAGTTAACCACGGGTAATCCATAAATTCGGGTCGGGGAGTTACACTAACATCGAATGTAAGTACACTTGTATAAGGATAATAGCTCTAACCTACATAACTATCCTCAATATTAACAAACTCTTATCTATCACTCAATTAGGTGTAGTAATCCTAAAGGAAAGTCCCAACTAAAAATCTTCAAATCCAGCTTTCGGTCTCGCGCTCCATTTAGTAGAAAAATTATATCAAATCTAACAAAATCAGAAAAATACGAAATCAGTACCTACGCCTTCGTACTTTTATTTGCACAATTTGGACAAATTTCTAAAGTCATTCGAATGAGAAAGGGACCTCGTTCGAATGAGAAATGGCACCTCATTCGAACGAGATAGGTACCTCGTTCTAACAAAAACAGACTCTTTGATCCAATTACAAAAATCAGCCCCAAAACTCCTTAAAAATCTCCATTAAAGCCCGACCAAGGTCTCCAATTGAATCCCCATCATACTGGAACCTAAAACTAATACCTAGGGGTAGGAATCCTGTTGATTTATATTCATAAACAAGTGTTTTCAACATGATTTCAATCAATACACATATTAAACCAAAATTACTCAAGAACAATTTGTAAATCCCAAATGTCTTTTAATTCAAGATTTATTAATCATGGATTCGATTAAAAATTAACTATAAACCAAAACATGGATTCTAACATAATTTTCATTAGTTATTCAATGTCAATTTTAGGTTTTATCATCAAAATCTTCACTTTCAAAATAAGCTTAATCAATAATAATTCCTAAACAGTCCTAATCTTAACTCATTATATAAATCAGTCCCCGACATGTTTACAAACCAAAAATTGTATAAGAAAGCATATTTTTAAATTAAGAAACATATTATTAAGTGTTTTACAAGAAAATTCCTGCCTTAGAAGATGAATGAAGGCTCCTCCCTTGAGACTCTCCTCCTTTGCTCTTCTCCTAACTTGTTAACTTCTCCCAGAAGGTTTATGGCTGTTAGGTTTATTTAAAAATGGATAAGAAACCTAATTAGGGTAAATTATATTATAACTAAACTCTTTAATCCCGTATATCCCCATAAGACCTAATTTTGGGCCCTTAAAAGAGTCCAGAAGGCTACCCAAATTAGCATAAAATCTCTCCTAAGGGTATACTATCCCCGGGACCAATTTAAAGTGATAAAAATACATAAACGAACACTCGTGTCATCCCAAAGTCCAGTCTAAATGATATGTTTCGTAACTCACAGTAACATCTCACGGCATCAATAAAATGACATATTTAATTATTCTACACGTACAAATAATCCACAATCATTCACTAATTAATCATTACTAACACGCGTTACAAAAATCATACTGCATGCAATATTTGATTATCATCTACATTATGCCAAATCATTATTACTAAGCCACACAAGTAATAATTATTCCCATTTGTTAATTTATTCTCATTTAATAATTAACAAATATAGTCCACGAAAATATGGGGCATACATAAAGTGTTTTTGAATATTTCATTAGGTCGTTAGAATGACATTTGGTTGTCATTCGAACGATTTCTATACCACTTTAGAATGCTTCAAACTTTGTTCGAATGAGAACAATTGTCACATTTTTTGGCAGGATCTGGAATCTTGATTGATTAGTCGTTTGAAGTATGTTCGAACGAGAAAGGGTTCACCATTCAAACGAGATGTACCTTCATTCGAACGAGTACGTAAAAATTTATTTTTTACCAGATTTCAAATGCAATATTTTATACATATCTCTTGGAGATTCTTCTCCTTTTAAATAGAGATACTGGATTGCAATTTAATCTAAGACTTTTACACATCTTTTAGTGATCCAAACCCCTTGAATGATTTGAAATCACTTTTCAAAACCATAAAGAACACAATCCTTGTTCATAATCTTGTGGAGTTAACTCTCCACTACTGAAGATAGGGAAATTAATTCTTGAGGTTGATCGGTGGACACCGAGGCAAGCGACGCTTATTGTGGGACGATTCTAGATCTGCCTCGCCTAATATGGAAAATAAGGAGTGAATACATTAATGGGTAACTTAGTGGAGCTCTAATTTTTGTAAGCATGTGTATGTCTTTCCATAATACCTAGTTGGAAGCAGTGTTGAATATAGGTTTTGCCTGATAGGTTTTTTTCCTCACTCCTTTGTCTTCTTTGGTTTTCTGGTAGGTTTGCTTCTCTTCATTTATATTCAAATGTCTTGCATGTTCACAAAGTTTAATCAAGATAAAATTTGGACTAAATAGAATTTATTTTTATGTATGTGTGACCTACTCTACGACTTATACATATAACCAAACCACTCGAGTTTTTCAATTTCTTCTGATTTACTTTGACCTTATAATGTTAGGTTGATTATTGCATTGGTTAGGATATTTGACTAATAATTTTAGGGATTTAGAGTCGTGTTCTACCGTATTGGGTTATTCATTTCATTTTTTTGGGTTATTTCTTTCTACCCTAGGTCCATTGCTAGTATTTATTGGTTACATCCCAGTAGAGTTGTTGAGTTCTGTGATGATAAGAGAAAAATAAAATGCGAGGAAAATTTCATTTCCTCCAAGTGGAACCAGAGAGACTTCAGGAGCCCGAGACTTCACATCACCCCAATACCGACTAGGAGGTCTAGACAACAAGACTTGAGTGCTGCTATAGTCGATGCCTCTTGTATTCACTTTACTAGAGATGGTTATAAGTTGTGAGATGCTTGCATGATCCGATCGGTGATCACAAAGAAATATCTTTATTTTTCTAGTTTGGAGGGTAATGATGGGGGATAATTTTTGTGGTTATTTATTGATCGTATTTTAGAGTCTCAGTTGGTTCGATCCTTCAGTTCATTTAATGTTATGATGGTTCACTAGTTTTCCACGAACATGATATTGTCTGAGCATATTGAAACCGTTTCGACTTTTTTGCGAGGGACTGTGATTATTTTATCTGAGGAGATTTTGGATATATTTGGTTACTTCAGGATGTGTATCTTTTATGAATGTTTTGGATATTTGTATAGCTTTTGTGGATTCTTTGATTTTGTGGATATTATGTTTTTATTCATTCTTTTGAGTTTCATTGTTATATCTTGATTATCCCATGTTGTTTATTGATGCTTATGATCCCATTCTACTAGTTTGATTTCGTATCCTTCTTTACTTGTCTAGTATATGATGTTGAGATTACTTTTGTGATATTGTGACTTACATGCCCTTGTGCGCATTTATGATGATTACCATGATATCTTGGTAGTTCACATGCTTTTCTAGCATTTGGATTGCTAGTTTATTATGCTTATGTGACTTTAATTTACTTTGCTACTTGTTATCTATGATTTTTCCTTCTCTTTAACTTTTTCATGTTAAAAAGGTGGAGACAAACTTTGTTCACCTTATAATTGTCCGCCGAGGAGGCGGGGGGGGGGGGGGGGGGGTAAAATGCATTTCTCTATTTATCCTTGTGTCAAAAAGGAGTGTAAGTTTTACTATCACTTACTAAGGGGGAGAAACTATTGTCCATGATAGGGGGAGTTTGATTCTTATCTTGGGATTTGCTTTATATTGCGAGCAGTTTATCACTTGTTTTATTATCTTGATATCACATGGAACATTAATTAGATGTTAATTCATATATTGATTATTATTTTTCATCACATCTAAATCTCTTGATATTTGTTTTTGAGAGTGCACCATCAATCAATGTCCAACTTCTTTAATTAAATTCCAATTTAATCTTAACTCCTGTAAATGATTGTGATAAATAAATGAAATAAATCAAACATGCAAGACAGTCACAATTTGAGGTAAAAAATTCCCCCAAGGGGCAAAACCTTTTTATTTCACTATAATTTGTAAATCTCCATGTAAGAGGATTACAATAAAATACAGTGACACACGAAATACCCGCAGGTGTCTGTTCGGTGTTGTCAGTAAGAGGTCCTGAAAGAATTCCAATATCACCAGTGGAAAATTAGCCTACTTCTTCTCCATAATAACTCCAGATGAGTAGTACAATTTTCTTAGGTTTAGAGGATTCACATAAATGATTGGCAATTGTTTGTGAATCAAAATAGTGTATAAAATATGAAAAATGAAGTTTATTTTAATGCAGAAGAAATGTAGAAATGTCAGTGCCAAGACTTGAAAAAACGTGTATAATGAACACTGCTTAAATACATAAATCGAGGCGGTGGGTCGCTTGAACGAGATGAAGTGTCGCCCCAATGGCGCTAGGTGTCGTTAAAACGACTTCACGTGACATGAGCAGTCGTTTGAACGACAAGCTCTGTCGTTCGAATGATCTGAACGATGTGTACTTGTTCACCTGTACACTTAGAAAAAATTCTTATTTCGAGATAAAATATTCCAGACTTCAAAATTTTATTTTAAATATGTTCCCAAATATTTATGCAAATATTAAAAAGTCCAATTAAATTATTTTAACATAATTGCGAGAGGAGTAGTGGGAACAGATGAATATTGAAGACGCGCGATGCATGATAAGACAATGCTGATGCACTACACACGTATGAAGGTAGTGGGTGTGTGATAAATTTGGATCCAAGTCAAGGCCGTCATGGATGAACGTGGAGACATGCCGAATGTGGCGGTATCAGACATACTTGCAACGATCTAGGATATACGGAAAAATTTCTTCGATACTAAACAGACATTTATAAAATGATGTCCTTTCAAATCTTCCTCTATGTCTATGCCGGTACATACATAAAAACTATTTGAATTATACTATCCAACCCAAAAGTTATATACAATTTAATATTCCCATTAAACCCAAAAAGTGGAAATACAAAATAGCTTGTCTTCAACATCTTCAAACTTTCTTTATCATCATCAGAGTGTGCAAAAATAATCCTAAATCAAGTACTTGCACACATGAGACAAGAAACATTACCCGTGACGTGCAAAAATTTGAAATATAATGATAAGGAAAAGTAAGCACCAATTTTTGCTCAAGCAAATCACTATAAAATCAGACAAAATTTCTCCCCCATAATTCGTTCTCCCCATTTTTATGATGTCCCCAAATAGAAAAATATCAATAACACAAAGCAAATGGAAATGGAGAATGTCACAACGTAACCAAACTTTCTCTTTTTGAAATTTATAAATTTTTTCTTACACAAAAATATAAAACAATAAATAACACCATGAAAGAACACCAAAACAAACAAGTCAGTGATACAGGAATTGTAGGGATGTGAAAAATTCGACAAGAAAATCAATACATACAACCATAACATATGTGCACGATGAATGTTTTATATTCCTAATGAATGAACTCAACATCTTCCTTAAGTGTAAAAATTTTGGAATTAAAAGAAATTGACTCAATCAAGTCAAAAAATCAAAGCTCAAAGTGATTTCCACACCAATAACGTCAAAAATGTTGAAACGATTTTTCATGTCTTTTAAGGACGTGCAAACCATTTTTTCATTTCTTTCCATCCAAACTCCCTCATAAATAATTATACATTATATTTTGATTTTGAGGTGATGAAACTAAAACCTATTGGCCCATTTGATTTGGTATATTTATCTTTTTATTACCATTTAATTTTTTCGGGCTCTTTGCAAACCGTGGCTTTCACGATGAGTTAATTTTGAACTCTCGTAGCCCTTTCATGTGATTCACTCATAATATTTTGTTACAATTAAGTCCTCACAGTAAACGGTTTTACATTCACTATTATCTTGTCAAGTTTTATCGCATTTTAGTCATTGTATAGAGAGAATTGAGATGGAAGCACTTAAGCCATTATGTGATAGACAAGTAAAATACTCAAATAATACCGTGCATGTGTGCAATAAAGGAGATAAGAAGCCAAACATGTAGAATATATCACTAATCACAACTCAAAGACTCCAAACAATGTAAAGCACATGGATGAAATGATGTAGCATCTCAAATCACTATCAAACAGTCACATGGAATATAGAATGAAGTTGTGACTATGGCTATCTTAAATGTTCATTCATAAACGGTGGAAACAAAATACAAAAACACTTTTTGTGTTTTAAAAAAAATATTTAATAAAAAGAAAATCTTTTTGGCTTTTTCTAAAAAATTTCAAAAAAGTAAAATCTTTTGGGATTTTTCATTTTTTTCGAAAATAAAAAAATCAAACAAATAATAATACAAATGATACAATCTAGAGATAGGAATGAGATGATATGAACATGAAAAATGCATCCTACTCTAGACATGGTGACCACCCCTCAGTAAAATATGCAAATTCCTAAAGACTTCCCAAGACTCTCGAATCTAAGGGCATCTAAAGGCTTCATGAAGATATCGGCTAACTAGAGGTCAGTAGATACAAAACTCAAGGATATGACCTTTTTCTCTACAAGCTCACAGATAAAATTCTCGCGTATCCTAATATATTTTGTGCGCGAATGATGGACTGGATTACGAGATATGTGTACCGCACTCGTGTTATCACAGGAAATACTCATGGTGTCTTGTGACATCCCATAATACTCCAACATATGCTTCATCCACAAAAGTTGCGTGCAATAACTCCCGATGACTATGTACTCTGCCTCTACAGTGGACAAAGAGATGGAGTTTTGTTTCTTTCTCAAACAAAAGATAAGAGCAGAACCAAAGAAGAAACACCCACCAAAAGTGATCCTATATCCATCTACATCACTGGCCCAATCGGCATCGAATAGGCGGATAAACGATCAGTGGTATCAAAGGAATACCAAATGACAAGTGAGAGAGTCTCACTCACGTATTTAATAATACGTTTAAGAGTGAGTAAGTGTGACTCTTTCGGGGACGCCTGATATCGCACACAAACTCAAACACTAAAGGCTATGTAGGGATGAATGGTAGTTAAGTAGAGAAGACTACCTATCATACTCCTATACAAGGTTTGATCTACATCCTTGCCTGAAGTGTCCTTGCTAAGATTAGTTGAGGTACCCATCGGTGTACGTTCGTGCTTAGCCGAGTCTAGACCAAATTTCATCACAAGGTCTCTAGCATACTTGGATTGGGAGATGAACATCGCATCCTCTAGCTGACGAACATGGAGACCAAGGAAGAAAGTAAGCTCACCAACCATGCTTATCTCAAACTCAGTCTTCATCTCCTACTCAAAGTGATGAACACGCTTAGAGCACGTACATTTAAAGACTATGTCGTACACATAGACCTGGTTAACCAAAATAGCACCCTTATCTCTCATGACGAACAATGTCATATCAACTCCCCCTTTTATGAAGCCACGGGCTAAGAGATAGGAAATAAGTATCTCGTACTAAGCATGGGGTGCTTGCTTCAAACCATACATAGCTTTCCTCGGATACCAGACGTGATCAGGGTGCTTAGGGTCTTCAAACCCTTTTGGTTGTTCCATGTCAACCTCCTCTTATAGAATACCATTCAGAAAGTCACTCTTAACATCCATCTAATATAACTTGAAGCGAAGATGACATGAGATGGCGAGTAGTAATCGGACGATCTCAAGCCTCGCAACAGGAGTGAGTGTCTCGTCAAAGTCTACACCCTCTATTTATGTGTAGCCTTAAGCGACCAACCTAGCCTTATTTAGGATAATAATTGTGACACCCCGCCTAATTAACCCCGGGTGATCAGTCCTAAATTAAGTTAGAACAGGTTTCTCAGTTGGATCATTCTTAGCATCATTGTCGCCCTTTTTAATTACTAACCACCTAAGTGAGAAAATTAGACTGGTGCCAAGTTTTATCTTTCATTAACTTAAATGAAACTCATGTAGAAATAAAATAATACAATAATCACAATTATCTAAAACAATCATTCACAATTTATTAACTGACCGAATAAACCATCGGCCCAAACTCCAATAAATAGAAAATGAAGACAAGTAATCAATCTCAACAAGTCAGACAAAAACTAAATGAACTGTGAGCGACATGCTCGAAATAACTGATAAAAGTCTCTATACTAGAATGAAAGAATTGAGGCGTCTATCGAAACTCCCGCAACAACCACATATGCTGCAACAACGGATCCCTGAAATAGAGTCAAGCTTGGCGTCCCTGTGGCTGGACACCTAAAAGGTTTTTAAAAATTTTATAGCAAGGTTTAGTACCCAAAAACATTTGAAAAACATTTAGCAAATGATTAACTTGCAGAATAAGTAAATATGCATGCTCTCCATATTTTAGTTAGTGCCGCACTCCCTTGAGGACATCCTCACCCCCCCTCTAATGTGCACTACTAACTCCCCAGATAAAATTCCCCTAGTTCTTCATCTTATGACTAGATAAATTATAAAACCCTTGAAAATACCCTACTCTAACCGAGTATGCCTTAATTATTATTTTTAAGTTATTATCATCATCAACTTAATTAAATCATTTCCCTTTTTAATTACATATAACTTCCACATCTGTTATACTTATAATACAACTCATGCTTTGTATTAATTAGGCTTTATATAATTATTTAGTTAATTATATAATCAATCATGTTACAGTATTCATAAACATACTCGTATAACATTTAATAATAGTATTTTCCCCGATTAAAGTCTCACCGGGTATAAATCCTCTGAAGTGCTATTCCACAAGGTATGTTCACATAACCTAGTTACCCCCAAGTCAGAATCACTCACTAACTTGGCTAATACGTAAATGTTGGAGGCGGTCATATTCGTTCCCTGAAAGTGAGATGCCCCTCACCCATATAACGGAGGCTATGACCTGGGATTATATTCTCCCTACTCCTCAAGCTAGGGGATTCATCCACTAAGCGCAACCTCCCCCTATAGCACTAGAGTATATATATATATATATATCCACTGATATTAATGCACACGTCATATATATATACTATCACACACCGTATATATATAAATATAAAACATCCCGGCTACACTGTGCACTAAGTCCATGACACAAGCCTATTCTATTTTATTTTGAGTTTATGTCCCAACTCTAATTATTAATTAATTTGCACATTAATTTCTTTTGGTATCGCCCCAACCAATATATTCGGACTTACTCTCGTGGCCCGAAATAACACCACCAGAGTCGAAATCCCCGACTCTAAATTATTAAGCCTTTACCTAAATAAAATTTACATCTCGGTATCGCGCAACCATTATTCCCGGACTTGTCTACTACATCCGTATTTAATCATTTCAAAAAAAACTTTCCAAAATTTAACCTTAGTGTGTCACACCTAATTTTCTCCAAATCCCAATTAATTTTAATTATGATGTCACACCAATCTACCCCCAAATCCTAATTAATTTTATTCACAATTAATTAGATTTAAACCCATGTATTAATTACTCAACAATTAAGGCATGGAAGAATTTATTTTTAATTTCCCTATATATAAAAAAAATTGGGCGAACTGTCAAAGTTTCCGGACCATCGATCGATCGATGGTCCACCTTCGATCGATCGATCGATCAGGTCCTAGTCTTCCCCGAGTTGGCTGTTTCAGCCATGGATGCCCATCTCCAAACCCTAGCTTCTTTTACACCAAGAACTAATCTTTCCCATCGGCAATAGACATCAAAAACATTATGAGGAACCTCTATAAAGTTCAACAACATCAGTAAATTCCCTTTCTCTACTGTTTTTACAAATTGGGGTAAAATTCCATTTAATCTTTTTAACCCATTTAAACATCAATTCCTTGACCACAAATTCGTCTCTAATTCATCTGAGTTTACACATCTTATCAGATCCAAATATACAACTCAGATTATATATGATTTTCTAATCAATTTAGCAATCAGATTCATGGTTTACAAAACCCCATGTTCATACCCCTTTAAATCTCAAAACGAATTTCTTTGATTACACACATCACATGAATATGAATTGAAATACACTTTACATGCTACAGTAAGTTAACCACTTGCCTTAGGGTTCGTAAAGTCTAAATTTGGAATCGTGAGTGGTCAAGGTTGAAGATGACTCTTTTTGGCCCTCCTGTGATCCCAAATTTGACTTTGGCCGCTGTTAAGGTTTCCTAACCCTCTAAGTCTTCTCTAAAATCAATTAGTCGTTCCCTTGTTTCCTTTATTTGATTAATTAACCTTAATATCATTTTTTGTCTAATGCGCCAAGCCCAAGTGACCCAAATGCCCCCGTGTGGGCCCGGTTATGTCTAAAAACGTCGCGTGACCCGTTTACTACCCTCGGGTACACTTTTCCGACTATCTCATCCCATACGGACTCAACCGTAGACTCATAATTGGCATCCAAATTAATTTATAAAAATACTTATTTCGCTCCCAAATTAGTCTATACCGACTCCCGACTGAAATAAGTACATATCCCGTCATTAATATTCGAAATGACATAAATACATTATTACTATTCACTTAGTAAATAAGTTTCCCAAAATATTAACCATTCACTTCCCGAGTAATATTTAAATATAATTTCCATAATTAATTCAATTAAAATTGTGATTCACAAGTAATTTTAAATTCCCGAATTAATTAAATATTTTATACATGAAAATACGGGGTGTTACATACTCCCCCCCTTACAAAGGAATTTTGTCCCCAAAATTTGGTCGTACCTGTGGTGAAAAGCTCTGGATATTGTTTCCGCATATCCTCCTCCCGCTCCCAGGTATACCCGTCAATGTTATGATGACCCCACTGTACTCTGACTAGTGGAACAACCTTGAATCGTAACTTTCGCTCACTGCGGTCCAGAATAGCCACCGGTCTCTCCTCATTCAGATGTCAGGCTATAAATATATTTCCTCGAGTGTAACGTGCCAGAAGGCCCTCTCACTCCTGCGATATTTCTTCAGCGATGCCACATGGAACACGTCGTGTATCCGCTGAAGGTGCTCTGGAAATCCCAGCCTATAAGCTAGTGGTCCCACCCTCTCGATAATAGGGAAAGGTTGCACGCATCTCGATGCTAACTTACCCTTCTTGTCTAACCTCATCACCCCTTTCATAGGGGACACCCGGACCAATACCTGGTCCCCAACCTCTAACTCCACATGTCTCCGTGAAGCACCAGCGTAACTCTTATGCCCATCCTGAGCTATCCGAATCCTCCCTCGAATCAACTCTATCTTGGCAGACGTCTCGTGAATAATCTCCGACCCAAAATTTTATTGTCCCTAACCTCTAACCAACAAGCGGGTGAACGACAAGGTATCCCGTATAGTGCCTCGAATGGTGCCATACCGATCGTGAATTGGTAAGATTTGTTATACGCGAACTCTACCAAAGGAAGATATTTCTCCCAACCTCCCCCGAAGTCTAATATGCACATTTTGAGCATATCTTCTATCATCTAATTGACCCTCTCAGCCTGCCCGTCAGTCTGTGGGTGATAGGCTGTACTCAAACGTTACTCCATGCCCATGGCCTCCTAAAATCTCTTCCAAAAGTGGGCCACAAAGAACTTATCTCTGTCAGATACAATGTTAACCGGTACCCCGTGCAGCTTAACAATTTCAGCTATGAATAGCTGCTCATATCGTATCGTCTCAAAGTCTGTGCGAACCGGCAGAAAGTGGACCACTTTGGTCAACCGATCCACAATGAACCATATGGAATCGTGACCCTTTTGCAATGCAGGTAACCCTGTAATGAAGTCCATGGAGATGCTCTCCCACTTCCACACGGGAATCTCCAGCAGCTGTAGCATCCCTGATAGTCTTTGGTGATTAACTTTCACAAGCTGACACGTGGCGCATTTTAAAATAAACTCTGCTATGTATCATTTCATTCCTGCCCACCAATACTGCCTCCTCATATCCTGGTACATTTTATCCCCACTAGGATGTACCGCGAATCTCAACACATGAGACTCTGTCATAACAGCGTGCCTCAACTCTGTGACACCCCGACTAATTAAATACCGGGTAGCTACTCCTTTATTAAATTAATTCAAAATGCCAAGTTGGTCCAGTTAATAGCATCACTGTCGAAACATTTTAATGATTACTAACCACCTAGTATTTAAAAAGTAAGTTGCCAAATTTTAATTTAAGTCTGGTTAACATGCAACAAGTGTAATGAAGAATAATAACACCATTCACCATAAAGAAGTAAATAGAATAACCATCACATAATGTAAGTAAAGTCTGGAGGAAAACTCCTCACTACAAAACCACAACTGAAATAACTAAACTGGATACTGAAACAATACATGCCAAAGTCTGAAAAACTGAAATGGAAAGATGTCTCTAATAGAAATGGGCAACATGCCCTACAACTGATAGATAACGAATATGGAATCCAAATGATAGAAGCGTCTACAAGCAAATCCCTGTAGCTTCCACAAACAGCTACAGCTCGTCACCTGAATGAGTATCCTATGCATGGTGTCCTTGTGGCTGGGCACCTAAAATGGTTTTACAAGAAAAATAGATTTGAAAGCAAACGGGTCAGAGCCCGAATGTGGAGATATTTTAAAAACCTGCAAGTGCTTTAAAAACATTTAAAACATTAAATGCAAAGTACATGTTAGGACGTGCACTCACATGATATTCTCACCTCTCGTCTAACTGTGCACTCCTAACGTAAGTACCCATCTACAATGACACAACTACTAGCTAAGTGACATCATATCTAGCTAGACTGCCATAGGTCCTACCCTTATTACTCGGTTCTATTAACATTATAACGCTCGTAATTAAATAGGGGTTTAACGTAAACTCAGATGCTCAATAAGCAATATATTTCACTATCAGCTAACCCGTTATGTTTTTCTCGAAACAAAACCGTAATTATATTCACAACATTAACATGAAGGTTCCCATTAATTAAGTGTATATTATTCACATCATAAATATACAATACAAGAACCCCGAGAACTAAGCTGTGGTGCACACATACTCTGCTATCCATCCCGGTACATCACGTACATAAGGATTACATATTCCGAATCTCTCAGGAATAGTTCACATATAACAACATCACAAATAATGGAGGCGAACATAGTCACATCACATGGGTCACGCACATACCTACGCTCCCACGATCAGCGGACTTATTAATATCCCAATAAGTCTTTCTATGACCTATGTTCATCGAGGTAACCAGTCTAAATCCGGGAAACACAAGGATTAGAGGGCCCTAAGCGAACGCAAACCTCCCGTGATAGCAAGTATGGTAGGTATGTCATACACACAATTCATATATCAATACTAAGTAAACACACATCTTAGTAATCCCGTAGTTTAATTGAAGTACTATTCTCATTCTAGTACCAATATATAATTTATACACTTTATACGATTCCGGTTTATAATCATACGCGCCATAATTTATTCTCACGTCGTAGTAGACACTCACGTCTCAACCTAACTATCCCTTTAATTTAAATTGCTCATATATAATTTACTCCTCAAAATAACACAAACGTCCCAAACCTATCAATACATCATCAAAGGAAGGTTATCTATATCCTCGAACAAGATCACGGGACTCCCAAAATCAAAACAGGCCAAAAAGGCCTAAACTGCCAGCTCGTTAGAAGTCTCGTTCGAACGAGGCTGTTCGAACGAGATTCCAGTTCGTTCGAACGAACTGTACCTTCTAACGACATCTCGTTCGAACGAATGTATCCAACGAAATACAGTTCGTTCGAATGAAGGTGTCAAACGAAGTCTCCCCTCGTTAGAAGCGACTGGTCAACTCGTTAGAAGCTCATTCGAACGAGCTCGTTCGAACGACCTGGGAAGGTCTTCTAACGAGGGACCAGTTTCGGCCCAGAATTTCTTAGTTACGATTTTCATCAATTTTTACTCCTCAAATCTCCTCTAAACTTCGTCCCAACAATGTTTAAAGGTCTCTAATCACTCCTAAACATAACAAGGTTATAAACTAACGTATTTTACTGAGTTAATTCATCCCAATCATCATTAAATCATCAAGTCTCATCACTTTCCCCCAATTATTCAAGAACACAAACCCTAAAATTTTAATTCATGAATTAACCCAATAAAAATCCGTTTTAATTTCACCCAATCACTAATATTCTCAGTATAATCATCTACCTATCATTCTACATGCAATTCTCCTCAAGATTTCAAGTTCTAAGTTCCAAAATACATGGGTTTTCATATTACACCAAGAACAAATCAATTTTATTAAATTCCTATACATGGAAAGAGCATTCTCTGAAATTAAATGATATTAAACCACTTGCCTCGATTGTCTCTGAATTTGGTGTTGATTTTGTAAAGGTTTTCTGCAGAATTCCTTCTCCTTCTCTCCCTCTCTAAGCTTTCTTCTCCAAAGGTGGCTATGGTGGCTAGGGTTTTCTTTGGGAAAGTTGGAAACCTAAATGATAACCTCCGTAGCTTATTGGGTCATTAAGGGTTGGTTAGTGGGTTTAGTGGGTCTATTCCCAATCAGATTTACTTCTCTAATTTTCGTCATTTTTAATTCCTAAAAATACGAAATTACCAAAATACCCTTTATATTGCCGGTATGGCCTAAAAATACCCCGGAACCCAAACTACACCCCCGTCTAGTGTTTTCTGACTATCTCGACCCTTCCGGACGCGTTGGCGCACTCAAAACGACCATACGGTTTATAGAATTTAAATTCACTTTTATGAATAAAATAATTATATCCTGACGCGACTGTCTCACGCGTCCCAATAAAATGACCAAATTGCCGTATATCAATCTCACGACAAATTTCATGATTCAATATTCATATAACATCATATATACTCAATATAGTCAAATACCAACTCACAACTCGCTAGTATTTTACCCGGATTAATTTCCAAATAATTCACATTTAATTAATTAATCCCAAAAATAAATATAGCCAAAAGTACGGGGTATTACATACTCCCCCCCTAATAACTGAATTTTGTCCCGAAATTCGAAACTAGAAAGTACCTGCTAAAAATAACTCTGGATAACGTTCGCGCATCTCATCCTCGCGCTCCCATGTGGACTCCTCGACATTGTGATGTCGCCACCGAACACGCACTAACGGGACTATCTTTGACCGCAGCTTCCTCTCACTTCAGTCTAAAATAGCAATCGGCCCCTCCTCGTAAGAGCTATCCGGCTGGAGATCGATGTCCTCCACAACAATGTGAGAATGAGCCAAGTTATCTCTAAGGTATTTCCTTAACGAGGAAATATGGAACACATCGTGAATCCTATGCAAATGTTCCGGTAACCCAAGTCTATACGCAACCGGTCCGATCCGCTCGATAATAGGAAATGGCCCCACATACCTTGGTGCCAACTTCCCCTTCTTCACGAAATGCATAATCCCCTTCATAGGAGATACTCTGAGAAAAACCTGGTCCCCCACTTGGAACTCCCTGAAAAATCTCTTCGCATCAGCATAACTCTTCTGCCTGTCTTGAGCTATTCGAATGCGACTCCGAATCAACTCAATCCTTATCGAAGTATCCTGAATTACTTTCGGTCCAAGTAGTTTGTTGTCCCCCACCTCTAACCAACATGCTGGGGAACGACAAGGCCTACCATACAATGCTTCAAACGGGGCCATGCCAATAGTGAACTGATAGGAGTTGTTGTAAGCAAAACTCTACCAGTGGAAGGTATTGCTCCCATCCACCCCCAAAGTCAATAATGCACATGCGTAGCATGTCCTCCAACATCTGATTTGTGCGCTCGGTCTGCCCATCGGTCTGTGGATGATAAGCCGTACTCAACCGCAATTCTGTGCCCATGGCCTCCTGTAAACTCTCCCAAAACCTCGAAACAAATATCTTGTCTCTGTCAGACACGATATTTAGGTGTACACCGTGAAGTCTCACAATATCTGAAATGAAGGGATGGGCATACTGTCCCGCAGTGTAGTCTGTCCTTATGGGTAAAAAGTGAGCGACTTTGGACAACCTGTCCACGATTACCCAAATGGAGTCGTGTCCCCTCTGCGACGTAGGCAACCCCATGATAAAGTCCATGGATATGCTCTCCCACATCCATACCGGGACCTCCAATGGCTGTAGCAGTCCTGCTGGTCTCTGATGATCCACTTTTACAAGCTGACAAGTGGCGCATTTCGAAATAAACTCAGCAATATCTTTCTTCATACCGGTCCACCAATACTGGCGTCTCATGTCTTGGTATATTTTGTCCCCACCGGGATGTATCGCGAACCGTGAGCCGTGCGACTCTGCCATTACCTCGTGTCGCAATTCCTCCCCTTCTGGAACCACTAATCTCCCATTGAAGCGTAATCCCCCGTCTGAGCTAACGGTATAGGACTCGGCTCCCTCTGCTAGTAATCGAACTATCTGCTCCTGACAGAACGAGTCATTAGTCTGTGCCCGTACTACTTTCGTGACAATCTTCGGTGTAACAGTCATCACAGACATGAAAGATCGGGCCACTACATCCTGGTGTCCCAACTCCTTCCACTTTACCTTCCACACCTCTGCCACTTCATCTGTTGGACTACGGCTCGACGCGTCTGCTACCACGTTAGCCTTACCTGGGTGATACTGGATATCGAACTGGTAGTCTTTCACAAACTCAAGCCACCTACGCTGCCGCATATTCAACTCCTTCTGCGTGAACAGGTATTGTAGGGACTTGTGGTTCGTGAACAGTTGGAACTTCTCCCCCAAAAGATAGTGCCTCCAAATCCATAGGGAAAATACCACTGCCGCCAACTCCAAATCATGCGTGGGGTAATTCTTCTCATGAGTCTTAAGCTTACGGGAAGCATAAGCTATGGCCTGTCTCTCCTGCTGTAATACACCTCCAAGCCCTTACAAAGACGCATCGGTGTAAACCAAATACTCCACTCCTGATCTCGACAATGCTAACACAGGTGCTGAGGTCAATTTGTCCTTTAACTCATCAAATGCCAATTAAAAGGCATCACTCCAAATGAATGGCACACCCTTACGAGTCAGATGTGTCAAAGGATCTGCTATTTTCGAGAAACCCCGAATAAAACTCCTGTAGTATCCTGCTAGTCCCAAGAAACTACGAATCTCAGTCGGTGTCGTGGGCTGTCCCCACTCCCTCACCGTGGATACCTTCCCCGGATCAACAGATATTCCCCGGTCGGAAATAATGTGTCCCAAAAACTGGACCTCCTTCAGCCAAAACCCGCACTTCTCATATTTTGCATACAACTCGTTCTGACGAAGTGTCTGCAAAACCTGCCTCAAATGCTCGGCGTGCTCCTCCTCTGTCTGGGAGTAAACCAGAATATCATCAATGAAGACAATGACAAACTGGTCTAGGAAATCCCTGAACACTCTGTTTATTAAGTCCATAAACACTGCTGGAGCGTTGGTCAAACCGAAAGGCATAACGCGAAACTCGTAAGAACCATATCTCGACAAGAACGCAGTCTTCAAGACATCCTCCTCCCTGATACGCAACTGATGGTATCCCGATCTCAAATCAATCTTCGAGAAGAAAGAAGCTCCCCTCAACTGGTCAAATAGGTCATCGATTCGAGGCAACGGATACTTATTCCGTATCGTGACCTTATTTAACTCTCGGTAGTCCACACACAATCTCAGTGAACCGTCCCTCTTCTTCACAAACAAAACTAAAGCGCCCCAAGGTGAGGTACTCCTGCGAATAAAGCCCTGACCTAACAGCTGCTCTATCTGATCTCGTAGCTCTCGCATCTCTGCCGGAGCCATACGGTACGGTGCGCGTGCTATAGGCCTCGTACCTGGTAGCAAATCTATAACAAAGTCTATCTCTCGACTGGGGGGTAGGCCTGGTATCTCCTGAAACACATCCGAATACTCCCTGACTACTGGGATAGAATCTAAAGGAATCACTACCTCCTTAGAGGTATCCTCCTCAATGTAATACAAATGAGCTATAAAATAATGTGTATCCCCCGTATCAAATAATACCCGACCCATAGTGCCATGGATAGGAAACGTACCCTCAATAGCGGCCGGTGCCTGTGGAACTGCAGCCTGGTGAACGTTATAGACACGTCCATATTGTAGCTGCCCCTGCTGAGCTGGGACTGCTGGAATGGCTGGCAATGCTGCCATCTGTGGCGGTGCGGGGAGAGCGGCGGGAAACATAGGCCTCTGTGGCTCCTGGCGAGCACCCTGTTGCTGCTGCTGTGGGGCCCTGCCCCTATCAGGACAATCCTGTCGCTTATGGCCAGTCTTGCCACAAATAAAACACATCCCTGGGAAGTTCCCTCCTCTCTGCCCCTGCAGTCCCCGGCCCTGGTGGCCGTTACCGTTCCTCCCTTGGCCCTGCTGGCCCTGGTGAAACTGCTGCCCATTCTGCCCCTGTTGGACCTGATGGCCGTTTGGACCCTGATGGCCCTGACGAAAACCTCCCTGTCCCTGTCTATAGTTCCCTGATCCGAACCTCTTCTGATCCCCCTTCTGGGTACCCTGCTCATCCTGTCTCTGCCCCTGAACAGATTATGCCCCACCGACACCATGTCCTCCAGTCCTGCCCTGATGGCTAGACTCTCCCGACCTCTTGCCCTCATCCATATGAAAGCGGTGGTCCTGGCAGTGTAACAAAGCAGCGTTAACCACATCAGAATACGTGGCCAACGAAAGGTTCCCTAACAGATGCTTACGGATCCTCCATGCCAACCCGTCCGTGAAATTCTCAATCTTCTTCTTCTCTGTTGGTATCTCATCTGGAACGATATTAAACAGATTCGTGAACTCGGCCTCATACTCGGCCACGGTCTTACCCTCTTGCCTCAGATTCATCAGTTTCCTCCTCGTTTTCATGTGAACAGCCGACGGAAAGTACTTGCGGTCAAACCGCACCCAGAAGTCCTGAATAGTGAGAGTATCCCTCTCCTCCACGGTGGTAATAGACTCCCACCACTGCAGTGCAGATCCAACTAGCTTGAAAGTAGCTAGCACCTGCTTCTGAACGTCCGTGCACTCATACATCCTCAAGTGCCTCTGCATATCCTTCCTCCACTGGCTCGAGACTACCACATCTGAGCTACCTGCAAACTCTGGCAGATGCGCTTTCTGAAAAGCGTCACGTACACGCTCCCAAGCAGACGGGAATGCATTTACCTGTACTGGCGCGGCAACCGGTGCCTGAGGTGGTGCCTGCTGAACAACGGCAATTGCGGCATTTACCGCTTGGGCTACTATAGCTGTAACCTCAGCGGCGTTCATCACGCCCTGAACTGGAGCGGGCTGGGGTTCGGGCGTTGCATCCCTGGGAACTCGTCGTGCACGTCGTGGAGGCATCTGAAATAAGAATGAAGTTTATAAGTTCGCAGTTATAAACTTAATATAGCTGAAGAACATAGCATGCACAAAAAGAGTACAGCATTCCTAAAATATAGGGCTCTATATCAAAGAAACTTAGCGGAAACATAATAAGCCGTCAGATCCTAAAGGACACTAGAACCTGATGCTCTGATACCACCTGTGACACCCCGACTAATTAAATACCGGGTAGCTACTCCTTTATTAAATTAATTCAAAATTCCAAGTTGGTCCAGTTAATAGCATCACTGTCGAAACATTTTAATGATTACTAACCACCTAGTATTTAAAAAGTAAGTTGCCAAATTTTAATTTAAGTCTGGTTAACATGCAACAAGTGTAATGAAGAATAATAACACCATTCACCATAAAGAAGTAAATAGAATAACCATCACATAATGTAAGTAAAGTCTGGAGGAAAACTCCTCACTACAAAACCACAACTGAAATAACTAAACTGGATACTGAAACAATACATGCCAAAGTCTGAAAAACTGAAATGGAAAGATGTCTCTAATAGAAATGGGCAACATGCCCTACAACTGATAGATAACGAATATGGAATCCAAATGATAGAAGCGTCTACAAGCAAATCCCTGTAGCTTCCACAAACAGCTACAGCTCGTCACCTGAATGAGTATCCTATGCATGGTGTCCTTGTGGCTGGGCACCTAAAATGGTTTTACAAGAAAAATAGATTTGAAAGCAAACGGGTCAGAGCCCGAATGTGGAGATATTTTAAAAACCTGCAAGTGCTTTAAAAACATTTAAAACATTAAATGCAAAGTAAATTTTAGGACGTGCACTCACATGATATTCTCACCTCTCGTCTAACTGTGCACTCCTAACGTAAGTACCCATCTACAATGACACAACTACTAGCTAAGTGACATCATATCTAGCTAGACTGCCATATGTCCTACCCTTATTACTCGGTTCTATTAACATTATAACGCTCGTAATTAAATAGGGGTAAACGTAAACTCAGATGCTCAATAAGCAATATATTTCACTATCAGCTAACCCGTTATGTTTTTCTCGAAACAAAACCGTAATTATATTCACAACATTAACATGAAGGTTCCCATTAATTAAGTGTATATTATTCACATCATAAATATACAATACAAGCACCCCGAGAACTAAGCTGCGGTGCACACATACTCTGCTATCCATCCCGGTACATCACGTACATAAGGATTACATATTCCGAATCTCTCAGGAATAGTTCACATATAACAACATCACAAATAATGGAGGCGAACATAGTCACATCACATGGGTCACGCACATACCTACGCTCCCACGATCAGCGGACTTATTAATATCCCAATAAGTCTTTCTATGACCTATGTTCATCGAGGTAACCAGTCTAAATCCGGGAAACACAAGGATTAGAGGGCCCTAAGCGAACGCAAACCTCCCGTGATAGCAAGTATGGTAGGTATGTCATACACACAATTCATATATCAATACTAAGTAAACACACATCTTAGTAATCCCGTAGTTTAATTGAAGTACTATTCTCATTCTAGTACCAATATATAATTTATACACTTTATACGATTCCGGTTTATAATCATACGCGCCATAATTTATTCTCACGTCGTAGTAGACACTCACGTCTCAACCCAACTATCCCTTTAATTTAAATTGCTCATATATAATTTACTCCTCAAAATAACACAAACGTCCCAAACCTATCAATACATCATCAAAGGAAGGTTATCTATATCCTCGAACAAGATCACGGGACTCCCAAAATCAAAACAGGCCAAAAAGGCCTAAACTGCCAGCTCGTTAGAAGTCTCGTTCGAACGAGGCTGTTCGAACGAGATTCCAGTTCGTTCGAACGAACTGTACCTTCTAACGACATCTCGTTCGAACGAATGTATCCAACGAAATACAGTTCGTTCGAATGAAGGTGTCAAACGAAGTCTCCCCTCGTTAGAAGCGACTGGTCAACTCGTTAGAAGCTCATTCGAACGAGCTCGTTCGAACGACCTGGGAAGGTCTTCTAACGAGGGACCAGTTTCGGCCCAGAATTTCTTAGTTACGATTTTCATCAATTTTTACTCCTCAAATCTCCTCTAAACTTCGTCCCAACAATGTTTAAAGGTCTCTAATCACTCCTAAACATAACAAGGTTATAAACTAACGTATTTTACTGAGTTAATTCATCCCAATCATCATTAAATCATCAAGTCTCATCACTTTCCCCCAATTATTCAAGAACACAAACCCTAAAATTTTAATTCATGAATTAACCCAATAAAAATCCGTTTTAATTTCACCCAATCACTAATATTCTCAGTATAATCATCTACCTATCATTTTACATGCAATTCTCCTCAAGATTTCAAGTTCTAAGTTCCAAAATACATGGGTTTTCATATTACACCAAGAACAAATCAATTTTATTAAATTCCTATACATGGAAAGAGCATTCTCTGAAATTAAATGATATTAAACCACTTGCCTCGATTGTCTCTGAATTTGGTGTTGATTTTGTAAAGGTTTTCTGCAGAATTCCTTCTCCTTCTCTCCCTCTCTAAGCTTTCTTCTCCAAAGGTGGCTATGGTGGCTAGGGTTTTCTTTGGGAAAGTTGGAAACCTAAATGATAACCTCCGTAGCTTATTGGGTCATTAAGGGTTGGTTAGTGGGTTTAGTGGGTCTATTCCCAATCAGATTTACTTCTCTAATTTTCGTCATTTTTAATTCCTAAAAATACGAAATTACCAAAATACCCTTTATATTGCCGGTATGGCCTAAAAATACCCCGGAACCCAAACTACACCCCCGTCTAGTGTTTTCTGACTATCTCGACCCTTCCGGACGCGTTGGTGCACTCAAAACGACCATACGGTTTATAGAATTTAAATTCACTTTTATGAATAAAATAATTATATCCTGACGCGACTGTCACACGCGTCCCAATAAAATGACCAAATTACCGTATATCAATCTCACGACAAATTTCATAATTCAATATTCATATAACATCATATATACTCAATATAGTCAAATACCAGCTCACAACTCGCTAGTATTTTACCCGGATTAATTTCCAAATAATTCACATTTAATTAATTAATCCCAAAAATAAATATAGCCAAAAGTACGGGGTATTACAAACTCCTCATCCTCTGGTATAATTAACCTCCCATTAAGGCGTAAGCCTCCTTCCGAGATGACCGAGTAACCCTCTGCTCCCTCAGCTAGCAACTGGCTTACCCCATCCCAAAAGATCTGATCCTCTGCCTGAGCCCTCATAACCTGCATAATGATCTCAGGTGTGATGGATAATGCTGACATGCAAGCCCTAGCTACATCATCCTCATGTAGAAGCTCTCTCCACTTCGCTTTCCAGACTTCTGATATTTCCCCATTCGGTCTCCGGCTCAATGCATCTGCTACCACATTAGCCTTACCAGGATGATACTGAATATCAAACTGGTAGTCCTTCACGAATTCTAGCAATCGCCTCTGCCTCATATTCAGATCCTTCTGCGTGAAGAGATACTGAAATGATTTGTGATCCGTGAATAATGTGAATTATTATCCCAGAAGATAATGCCTCCATATCCTCAAAGCAAAAATGACCGCTGCTAGATCCAGGTCATGAGTGGGGTAATTCCTCTCGTGGGGCTTTAGCTTTCTAGACGCATAAGCTATAGCCCTTTCCTCCTGCTGAAGCACACCCCCAAGTCCCTGGAAGGATGCGTCAGTGTAAACCCGATACTCTAATCCTCCCTTCGGCAATGCAAGTACGGGTGCAGATGTCAACTTGTCCTTTATCTCGTCAAAAGATAATTGACAATGATCACTCCAAGTGAAAGGTACCCCTTTTCAGGTCAGATTCGTCAAAGGGCCCATAATCTTTGAGAATCCTTTGATGAATCGCCTGTAATAACTGGCCAATCCCAGAAAAATGCACACCTCAGTCGGAGTCGTGGGCTGACCCCACTCCCTCACCGCCGATACTTTACCCGGATCCACCGCAATACCCCGGTCTGACACCACGTGGCCAAGAAACTGAACCTCCCATAGCCAAAATCCACACTTCCCGAATTTGGCATAAAGTTGGTGATTCCATAATGTCTGTAAAACTATACGCAGATGCTCTGCGTGCTCCTTCTCGGTGCGTGAGTAGATTAAGATATCAATAAACACGATAACGAACTGATCGAGAAACTCCCTGAAAACCCTGTTCATGAGGTCCATGAACACTGCTGGTGCATTGGTGAGCCCGAATGGCATCACCCTGAACTCATAAGATCCATACCGCGATAGGAAAGCGGTCTTAGGAACATCCTCATCTCGGATACGTAGTTGATGATACCCCGACCTTAGAGAAGTAAGACGCCCCTCTCAACTGGTCAAATAGATCATCAATCCTAGGTAACGGATACTTATTCCGTATCCTCGCCTTGTTCAGCTCTCAATAGTCCACGTATAACCATAGTGAGCCATCCCGCTTCTTTACAAACAACACCGGTTCACCCCACGGCGATGTACTCCACCAAATGAAACCTTGACCCAAAAGCTGCTGAATCTGCTCTCTTAACTCACGCATCTCTGAACGGGCCATACGGTATGGGACTCGAGCAATCGGCCTCATCCCCGATGCTAAATCGATCACAAATTCGATTTCCCTGCTAGGTGGCAACCCTGGTATCTCCTGGAACACATCCTCAAAGTCCCTCACTACCGAGATTGAGTCCAACGAAATGGCCACCTCCTGTGAGGTTTCCTCTTCGATGTGATATAGGTGCGTGCGTGGCCCTCCCTCAGGTAACTGTATTTCTATCAAGAGCATCTCCTATACTGGAATGGAGAATACGATTGTCCTCTCGTAACAATCCACAGTCGCTCGATAACCGGCCAACCAATCCATACCCAGGATGACATCGTACCCCTGAATATCTAACACTAAGAGGTCCGTTGCTAAATTAAGTCTCCCAATCAAAATGTCCACTCCCCGATAAATCGAGTGAATCGAAGCCCCGCTGCCTACTGGTGACACAAAACACATCCAAAGACTACCCGTGGTCTCTAGTAACCCGACCCGTTTAGCAAAATTATATTTAATGAATGAATGTGATGCTCCCATATCAAAAAAAATACTACCCTCATAACCATAAATGAGAAACATACCCTCAACTACTGGCGGTGCTTGCTGCGCTGGAGGATTGGGGACATCCCGGACGTTATACACACGCCCGTAATGTATCTGCCCCTGCTGCGGTGGGGCGGGTGGGGCTGGTGCTGCTGGCGGTATCTGCCCCCATTGCCCCTATTGGGCCTCTTGTTGTTGACCTCTGACCCTCTATGGGAACTCCCTCTTGAAGTGTCCTGGTTGGCTACAGACAAAATAGCGTCTCTGACCATCCCACTATCGTTGGCCCTGTTGCCCCTGACGTAGCTAGCCCTGACGGCCCTGAGGAACATACTGCTGCTGATTCGGGCCTGGCTACCCCTGCCTGAACCCTTGTCCTCCCGATTGGAACCCACCAGACTTAAACTTCTTAGTCTGATTCCCCTGCTCACTGCCAGTCTGCTGTTGAGTACCACTCGTATCACCACTAGTAACTGCCTTGCCCTATTGGCTCGGCTCTCCTTCGCGTGGAAGCGATGATCCTGGCAATGTACAAGTGCAGCATTAATGACATCTGTATAAGTCACTAACGCCGGATTTCCAATCAAATGTTACCTAATCCACCAGGTTAAGCCATCCATAAACCTCGATTTCTTTCGCTCCTCATCGCTCACCTCATTTGGCACAAAGTTTGCCAAATGGGTGAACTCTTCCTCATAGTCTGCCGCTGATCGGTCACCCTGTACTAAATCATTGAATTTCTTTCTCATATCAGTCTCTACCATTGGTGGAAAGTATTTGCGATCGAACCGCACCCAGAACTCTGCTATCGTCATCAAATCTAGCTCCTCGGTGGTGGTAACTGACTCCCACCACTGTAAGGCTGCCCCCGATAGACGAAAGGTAGCAAGCATCTATCTCTGTACCTCGGTACACTCTAGCATGCGCAGATGTAACTGAATGCTCTTTTTCCAGTAACAAGCCTCTACTACATCTGTGCTACCCCGAAACTCAGGTGGGTGACCCTTCTGAAAGGTCACCCTAACTCGCTGCCAAGATGGTTGCCCTACTGGAGCCTGAACTACTGGTGCCACTGGAGGCGTTGTCTGGGGCTGAGGAAAGTGAGCTTCCATAGCTCTCATCGCTGTCTCGATCGCCTAGGCCACTATCACTGCCACCTGAGTAGTAGAAATCAACTCGGGTGGTGGTGGTGGTGGTGGTGGTACCTGTGGCTCCTGATGAGCCTCCCTGACCTCATCCCCAGCCTCAGCCCACTTCGCTCTCAGTCTCCTCGGTGGCAACTGAAATAGATTGAATCGTATAAGTACACAATTTATACAAAAATATACATAGCATAAATACAATATCTCACAAGCGAAAAATGAATCAACAGTCCTAATAATAGGGCTCTATAACAACCGAGTACTACGCTGAAACGTAGAAAGTCGCATAGATCTTAGGGACACTAGAACCTGTTGCTCTGATACCATCTGTGACATCCCGCCTAATTAACC
Source organism: Sambucus nigra (assembly GCA_949130495.1). Classification (NCBI taxonomy): domain Eukaryota; kingdom Viridiplantae; phylum Streptophyta; class Magnoliopsida; order Dipsacales; family Adoxaceae; genus Sambucus; species Sambucus nigra. Next base: position 195,256,339 of record OX422220.1, read on the forward strand.
CCGGGTGATCAGTCCTAAATTAAGTTAGAACAGGTTTCTCAGTTGGATCATTCTTAGCATCATTGTCGCCCTTTTTAATTACTAACCACCTAAGTGAGAAAATTAGACTGGTGCCATGTTTTATCTTTCATTAACTTAAATGAAACTCATGCGGAAATAAAATAATACAATAATCACAATTATCTAAAATAACCATTCATAATTTATTAACTGGCCAAATAAACCATCGGCCCAAACTCCAACAAATAGAAAATGAAGATAAGTAATCAATCTCAACAAGTCAGACAAAAACTAAATGAACTGTGAGCGACATGCTCAAAATAACTGATAGAAGCCTCTATAGTAAAATGAAAGAATTGAGGCGTCTATCGAAACTCCCGCAACAACCACATATGCTGCAGCAACGGATCCCTGAAATAGAGTCAAGCTTGGCGTCCCTATGGCTGGACACCTAAAAGGTTTTTCAAAATTTTATAGCAAAAGTTAGTACCCAAAAACATTTGAAAAACATTGATATGCCCAAGTATAACCTCGTCTCAGGGATGCCTACCTCGGCCGAGATAATGGCCGAGACATTGATCGACCCAATGAGGGGTAAGGGACCACGGTATCATCCCTCGGCCAGGACTACCTCGGCCCAGGATGACACTACTACTTACACCTCCCCAAGGACACTACGCACGTCGCAGACATCAATAGCATCCTAAAGTACCCAGGAATAGCAACCTCGGCCTTCAGTAGGCCGAGAGGACAAGAAGCCACATCATCTTCAACACGGATCCTACCTCGGCTTGGGCCGAGCCTACTAGAGGTATTAATAATCATCAGCATGCTGCATGCCCAACCTCGGATCGGGCCGACCCAAGCATATGTCTCGGCTAATATCAGGCCGAGACTCCTTATGACACTTCCCAGATTGAGCGGATATCAAGCCTCTACAGCTCGGCCTCTCCCAGGCCGAGGTCATCTACCAACATGACTGTCGAACATCTGTTGACATTTGGATAAAGACACATGGGCACAAATCAGTTGTAACAAGATTATTCTCCACATGGGGGAGAATATTTCATCATCATTGCTTACATGTGACTAGGACAGGTGGCATTCCCACATTGGTGAGGATATCACACACATGCTCACTGCATGCATGGGGGGTACATTACACCCCCTAGGCACTATATATAGGGGTCATCCCCTACCTTGCAAAGAGAGCTCATTCATGCAACCCTAGAAAAAACCCTGTCAAAATATACTGTAGAGAGAGAGAGAGAGCTTGAGGGAATTGTACCCATGGTCATTAGTACCATCTTTCAGTGATATTACTCACACACTCACTGTGGACGTAGGCCAAGTAGGCTGAACCACCCATATTCCGGTGTTGATCTCCTCATATCCTCACCTCCTTCTCTTACCTCTTTTTATAGCTGTGCTGCCATTGTTATATACATATAGAGCTTGGAAACACCTTACCTGGTGGTGCTGATTCCCAACATCATCATTTTGGCCCCGTCTGTGGGAATCGATAGGCTGTCTCTTCCTAATTTTCATCTTTACCTCACCGGAGACTCTGGTGGTGAACCAGGAACCACCCCTTGTGTGGAGCTGTTTCACCATTGAAACAGGTCCTTTAAGGTATTAAGCTCACTTGCTGTTCAAGCTCTTTATTGATAATACATGGCACCAGAATTACCACCGCCTCTTCCTCCGCCTGGAGGTGGAGGGGCTAGTTCCAGTCAGACTCCTCCGCAGTCCGAAATGGCAGAGGTGGCTGCAGCTTTAAAATCTCTAGCTGCAACACAGCAAGCCATGAAGGAGCAATTTGCTCAGCTCAGCCAAACCATGATGATGAGGCCACCCGGGATCTCCCCGGATATGATAACTCCGGCGGCAGCTCAGCTTCATCCCGACGCCAGGGGACCACCCCAGGCGCCCATGAAGGACCAACCTGCACCCCAGCGGAGGAGGGACGTTGCTGACCCTAGGCGCTTGCGCCTGGGGAGGCAAGGAAACCCTTGACCGGAGGACAGGTATGATGACCTAGAAGTTGAAGAGGCCCCGGAAGACTGCTGGGAGCCGTATGAGGTGTCAGACAACACTGTACGACCTCTTAGGCAGAGTCAAGGATGTGTCGGCCGAAGAAGAGACGAGGCCCAATAAAGAGGGTCAGCCTTTGACAGGCAGAGTCAAGGATGTGTCGGCCGAGGAAGAGATGAGGCCCAGTAGAGAGGGTCGGCCTTCGAAAGGCTGGGCCCAGTCAATGACCTGAGGCAAAGGCTATCGAGGTCAAGGAGCGCAGCAGGCTCTCAAAGAGGTAATAGGCCGGCTCGGCCAGATCAAGGCCGACCCTTGGAGAGAAGAGCCAGGGAGCAGGAAGAGGTCAATAGTCAGCGTGTTGTGGCTGGGGAACCCTCTGTCCATCGTAGGGAGGTGGCAGGGGATAACCTTGGCCTAGCTGAAGAGAGAAGACCCTGGAATGACTCAATCCAACGTCTTGAAGAGAAGATAGGGGACCTCATCAGGAGCAGGGACCCATTACAGAGGGGATACTCGGAGGGTTCCCCGTTTGTAGCTAGGATAATGGGATTCCCTACCCCAGCTAAGTTCAAGCCTCCTACAGTGACGCCTAAGTATGATGGCAGCACTAACCCAGTGCACCATATCGAGATGTACCAGTCGGCGGCAGATATTTACTCGATCCTTGATGAGATGAAGTGTAGAGCCTTCTCAGGGACCTTGACAGGGGCAGCTCATAGTTGGTTCACCTCTCTTCCAAAGAACTCGATTGAAAACTTCAAGGGCCTGGCAGAGCAGTTCATCCATAACTTCTTCTTTGGGGTAAGACCTCAGAAGAAGACTACCCACCTCCTATATGTCAAACAGGCTAAGGTAGAAAGCCTAAGGGACTATATAGCAAGATTTAACATGGAGAAGTTGGAGGTAGAGGATTACGAGGAGAGCATAGCCATGACTGCCCTAATAGGAGGTATCCAGAAGGGGAAGTTATTGTGGAAGCTGGCGGAGGACCCCCCCCCCCCCAAGTCTATGGCAGAACTGTTGTCCACCACAGGGAAAGTGATGAATGCGGAAGAGGCAATGGCCACCAAATATGAGGAGGAGAACCGTGGTAGCACTGGGAGGTCCCAGGGTAAGAAAGAGGGGAAGAAGATGTCAGCAGATGACAAGTTCGCTCATTACACTCCTCTGACTGTGAGTCGTGAGCACATCCTTAATGAGATCAAGACTGACCGGGCTCTGAGGTGGCCAGAGAAATTGAAGAACCCACCACATAAGAGGAATAAAAACCTCTGGTGTGAGTTCCATCAGGATCACGGACATGTCACAGAAAAATGCTTCGCTCTGAAGGATGAGATCGAGAAGATGGTGAAATCCGGGAAACTGAGAAAGTATGTGGATGGCAAGGCCCCGAAGGGTGGAAGAGAAGACCCTAGGAAGAGAAGAGATGACAGGTGCCGCGGTGATGTCCCAACTAAAAGGCATGATGATTCAGAGGATGATGATGGTGATGACCCGGACCTCCCACCTAAGGATGACAACACCCCAGTGAAGAGGGTGGGAATGATCTCCTTTGGTGTTAGCACCATATGTGGGGGATTCGTGGGAGGTGGCTCTGAGGTAGCCGATAGGAAGGCTCATGTAGCGGAGGCCAAGTCAGTGGTCAAGACTGAGATTGTGAATCTGACCTCTTCTGATGCAGTACAGAAGAGAAAGAAGGTAGACATGGACACCCTAGTGGTGAGATTCTCCAGACTTGACTTCAAGGGCATCTTAGCCCCCCATGATGACCCTCTAGTCATAACAACAAGGGTGCATGGGTGCGATGTAGGGAGAATCCTCATAGATGGGGGAAGCTCAGCAAATGTGATTTTCTGGCCTTGTTTCAAGAGCTTGGGTCTTAGCAGGGCAAGGCTGGTGCCCTACCATCACCCATTGATAGGCTTCAGTGGTGAGAAGGTACACCCATTGGGCATGTATGAAATGGATGTACAGATGGGAGATGAGTGGCCTAAGAGGCTGACTAAGAAGATAAACTTTTTTGTCATGGACGAAAATGTCTTCTCGGCCTACAACCTCATCATCGGAAGAGTGGCCCTCAAGGAGTTTGAAGTCGTGTCGTCAACAGTCCATCAGATGCTAAAATTCTCGAATCCTTATGGGGTAGGGGAAGTGAAAGGGGACCAGACCACGGCGTGGGAGTGTTATTTCAACTCGGCCGAAGAGCGAGAGGCCCATAAGAGAGCAACCGCCACTTACAGCATTGACACACTTGATCCCAGAGATGAAACAAAATTAAAGAAGGGCGAGGCCGCGGAAGAGGTAGAATCCATCGTCCTCAATGAGGACGAGCCGGAAAAAACCGTCCAGTTCGGCAAGGCCCTGGAGCAAGGGATCAAGGAAGAGCTGATAAACTTTCTTAGGAGGAGGCAGAGTGTCTTCGCGTGGAGTCATGCAGACATGCCTGGCATCGACCCTGGGATCATGACCCACAAGCTCAACGTGGATGGAGATGCTAGGCCTATTAAACAGAGGCGAAGGATCTACTCCAAAGAGAAGTATGAGGTTATCCGAGAAGAGGTGAAGAAGTTGGAGGAGGCCGAGTTCATAATAGGGCTGGCAATTTTTGACACGATAACCCGTTTATGGTAATAACCCGAAATGACCCGAACTTGACACGATTAGCTTGTATAGATTTAAGAATACCCATAACTTATACTCAAATAAAAATCAACGCGACACTAAAATGACACAACTAACCCGAATTGCCACCCCTAGTTCATAAGAGAGGTTACTTATCCAGAGTGGCTCTCAAATGCAGTCATCGTGCCTAAGGCCAATGGAAAGTGGCGGATGTGTGTAGATTTCACAGACCTGAACAGGTCTTGCCCGAAAGACAGCTATCCCTTGCCTAGGATAGACCAGATGGTGGATGCAACAGCAGGGCATGAGCTTATGAGTTTCATGGATGCATATTCAGGTTATAACCAAATCTTCATGGATGACGAGGACTCTGAGAAGACAGCCTTCATTACTGACAAGGGGACGTACTGTTAGAAGGTGATGCCCTTTGGTTCGAAAAATGCTGGGGCAACGTATCAACGTCTTGTCAATAAGATGTTCGAGGAGCAAATAGGTAAGACCATGGAGGTGTATGTGGACGATATGCTAACGAAGAGCCTGAAAGCATGTACTCACGTAGCGGACCTTGAGAAGACCTTTGATGTCATAGACTCCTACAGAATGAAGCTCAACCCGGCGAAATGTGTCTTCGGCATAGGAGCCGGGAAGTTTCTGGGGTTCATCGTTAATTAGAGGGGGATTGAAGCAAACCCGGAGAAAATCAAGGCGTTACTCGACATGAAGACTCCTAGGAGTATCAAGGATGTTCAGAGACTCACTTGAAGGGTGGTGGCCCTTAACAGGTTTGTTTCCAGAGCCACAGACAAGTGTCTTCCGTTCTTTAAAGTTCTGAGAAAGGCCTTCCAGTGGGATGAAGAATGTGAAAAGGCCTTTGATCAACTTAAGTCCTACTTGGGGTCTCCCTTGCTGCTGTCCCGGCCCATCGCGGGAGAGAGGTTGTTTGTGTACCTGGAAGTCTCTGAGTCAGCCATTAGCGCGGCCATCGTACGAGAAGAGGATGGGGTTCAGAGACCCGTGTACTTAAATAGTAAGGCCCTTCAAGGGTCTGAACAAAACTATCCCCGGATGGAGAAGTTGGCTTATGCACTAATACATGCCTCAAGGAAGATGAAGCCTTACTTTCAAGCTCACTCTATGATAGTCCTCACCGACTCACCACTACGGTGGGTTCTGCACAAGCCTGAAAAGTACGAAAGATTGATGACCTGGGCCATCGAGCTAGGAGAGTATGATCTTACCTACCAGCCCAGGACAGCCATCAAGGGGCAGGCCCTCACAGATTTTGTCGCAGAGTTCACCTGGGAAGAGGCAGATAGAGGTTCGAAAGAGGCCGAGATAGAGAGAGGCCTGGATGACGGCGAAGAGACAAATCGTAGTATCTTCCAAAATTCGGAAGAGGAGGCACCAAACGTCATCCAAGGTCGAGAAGAGGTTGTACCAGGAAAAACCCAGAGCAGAGTGGAAGAGAACGAAGAGGATCGGTACCTCTTCAAGAAGGGGGTTATGAGTGAAGGGGTCTTCTCATCCGATGCGGACGTGTGGAGCCTCTTCGTTGATGGCTCTTCTTGTGACCATGGAAGCGGCGCGGGGCTGGTACTCTCGGCTCCAGATGGCGCCAACATTGAGTACGCCTTGAGATTCAACTTTAAGGCCTCCAACAACGAGTCTGAGTATGAGGCCATGAGAGCAGGTCTCTTATTGGCAACAGCTCTTCGAGTAAAGCGGCTCCTACTCCATAGCGACTCGAGGTTGGTTGTCAATCAAGTGCTGGGGGCATACGAGGCCAAGGATGAAAGGATGGCCAAATACCTAAAGAAGGTAAGAGGGTTGCTAGAGTACTTTAAAGAGGCCAAACTGAAGAGAGTGCCTAGACTGAGCAATAATCACGCTGATGCATTGACAAGGTTGGCCTCAGCAATGAAGACAGACTTGGGAAGAACCATCCCAACTGAAGTCTTAGGAAAGGCAAGTATCGAGGAGGACGAGGTATGTAACCCTTGTCACAATGTTAACCTGGGAGACTCGTGGATTGACCCGATTGTCAGATACCTAAGAGAGGGGGAGCTACCTGAGTCTAAGATGGAGAGAAAAAAGTTGAGATACAGAGCTGCAAAGTTCTCATTGGTAGGAGACGTCTTGTATAAAAAGGGGTTTCTCTTGCCCCTCCTCAGATGTGTGCATCCTGTGGAGGTACCTCGGATCTTACAGGAGGTTCATGAAGGCTCCGGCTCCAGCCACATAGGAGGAAGACCCTTAGCCAAGAGAATCATCACTCAGGGATACTGGTGGCCCACCTTGTCTAGGGACGCTGCCGACTATGTGAAGAGGTGTGACAAATGTCAGAGGCCGAACCAATGATAACAATTACAGAGAATAAGACCTTTCAGTTCATCTAAAAGAACATCATATGTAGGTATGGCCTCCCAAACACGCTCATCTCGGATAATGGGACCCAGTTCAAGAACTCCTCCTTGGAGAAGTATTGCCAAAGTGTGGGGATTAAGCAGTTCTTCTCATCTCCTGGTCGACTTCAGGAAAATGGCCAGACCGAGGTCACAAATAGGACTATCTTGGATGGAATCAAGAAGAGGTTAGAAGACGTGAAGGGGAGATGGATAGAAGAATTCTACGATGTGCTATGGGCTTACAGAACTATGACAAGGACACCCACAGGAGAAACCCCATTCATGCTGGCACATGGCTCCGAGGCAGTCATACCAACGGAGGTAGGACTCCCGACTCATCGGATTCAGACCTACGACCCTGACAGCAATGGGGAGAAGAGAAGGCTAGACCTGGATCTCATTGAAGAGAGAAGAGAAGACGCAGAGGTCAGGAAAGCAGCCTATCAGCAGAGGGCAGCAAGATTCTACAATCAAAGGGTGAAGTCAAGACCCATTGCGGTGGGAGACCTAGTGCTTAAGAAGACCCTACAAAAGGCAAACAAGCTACACCCGAACTGACATGGCCCCTAAAAAGTAACGGAAGAGGTTGTTCCTGGCACATATAGGCTAGAGAACCTAGAGGGAGAACCTTTCACCAATCCGTGGAATGCTGACCACCTGAAGAGATATTTTATATGATGTTGCATAGGGTTTGTAATTTGTAAATGTATCATCTTATCGAGAAGAGGTTGTTAATAAAGATCAGTTTCTGTGGAAAATTCTTGTTCCATTCTTAGAGCAAAGATATTATAGGGAAATAACATCGTTAATTTGGTGATACTTATTATGAGGCTAACCTCTTAGGTGAAGACCTCAGACCCTCATAACATCACTCGGTGGTGACGAAGTCTGAGCTCAGACACCTGGGTTAGATGACCTCAGACTCTTAACATCATTAATTTGGTGACACTTATTATGAGGCTAACCTCTTAGGTGATGACCTTAGACCCCCATAACATCACTCGGTGGTGACGAAGTCTGAGCTCAGACACCTGGGTTAAATGACCTCAGACTCTTAACATCATTAATTTGGTGACACTTATTATGAGGCTAACCTCTTAGGTGATGACCTCAGACCTCCATAACATCACTCGGTGGTGACGAGGTCTAAGCTCAGACACCTGGGTTAGATGACCTCAGACCCTTAACATCATTAATTTGGTGACTTATTATGAGGCTAACCTCTTAGGTGATGACCTCAGACCCTCATAACATCACTCGGTGGTGATGAAGTCTGAGCTCAGACACCTGGGTTAGATGACCTCAGACTCTTAACATCATTAATTTGGTGACACTTATTATGAGGCTAACCTCTTAAGTGATGACCTCAGACCCTCATAACATCACTCGGTGGTGACGAGGTCTGAGCTCAGACACCTGGGTTAGATGACCTCAGACTCTTAACATCATTAATTTGGTGACACTTATTATGAGGCTAACCTCTTAGGTGATGACCTCAGACCCCCATAACATCACTCGGTGGTGACGAGGTCTGAGCTCAGACACCTGGGTTAGATGACCTCAGACCCTTAACATCATTAATTTGGTGACTTATTATGAGTCTAACCTCTTAGGTGATGACCTCAGACCCTCATAACATCACTCGGTGGTGATGAAGTCTGAGCTCAAACACCTGGGTTAGATGACCTCAGACTCTTAACATCATTAATTTGGTGACACTTATTATGAGGCTAACCTCTTAGGTGATGACCTCAGACCCTCATAACATCACTCGGTGGTGACGAGGTCTGAGCTCAGACACCTGGGTTAGATAACCTCATACCCTTAAGTAATGGTTATGACAACATCATACTAAGTAATGACTTCAGAGATTGCATAGCATTCAAATACATTCAGAGATCAAGATGAAGGAAGACATTGGCATTCAATAAAAGGAAGAAATTACAACATTTAAGTGTCTGATAAATTACAAGTCCAGAGTTACAAATCAAAAAATACAAAATATAAGGCCAAGTTAAGCATCTGAGGGAGGAACATTCAATGTCTTGTCTGGGTTGGCCTGTTCAGCATTGGTCACCTCAGCCGCTTCATCGGCAGGATCAGTCCCTCCGAGATCAGTCCCTTCCAGAGTAACAGTCTGCCAGGGGCAGCAGCCTCGTCCTCTATCTCTTGCAAGGCCTGGGCAAACTGAGGGTCGGCGAGGCCGAGGCCCACAAAGTCGAAGGCCTTTATAGTGCCAACCTCGGTCTCCCTGACCTCGGCCCATTTGGTGGTGGCCTTGATACCTCTTTTGAGGTATTCCAGACCAAAACCTATGAACTCCCCAGAGACCTTGTAATCAGCAATTATTTTCTCTGAGGCATCTGCAAGAGAGGCCTTCACAGCAGCATTGACCTTCCTCTGCAGGGAATCGTCCTTGTCCTTCAGGACCTTGGCGTGGCTTTGGACGAGTGCAGAGATATCTTTTTCTAGACCCTAGGCCTTATTTTTAGAGTTCTGGGCCTTGGTCTCGGCATTCAGTAACTCTGACCTCAGACGGTCAACCTCGGCCTTCAGGGTGCTTTCAACCTTCTCAGCCTCTTGCCCCTTCTGAATCAGAGGCAATTTCCTCAGGGACCAGTTAGATAGCTGGTACATGGCGGTCACACCCTGCACAGACAATAAATAGGTTAGAGGGAAATAAATTCAGACGTTGCACTTGCAAAAATATTGGCAAAAGGAACAAGCCATACCTGGATGGCTCTGTGGAGGCCGAACTCAACCATCATATGAGTGTCCATTGCCCTGTAAAAATGCTTGTCGGCATCAGTCATCACGTTGGCAAGGGCGTCCATGGCCTGCCTGCTGTTGCCGACCACGCTGTCAGTAAGCTTTAGCTGGTCCAGACGAGCTGATAATGTGTCGGCTGTGATAGGGATCGCAGCATCCGAAGTCTTCTTTTGCCTAGAGGTCGGCCTCTGATCCTCAGAGGCATGGACCTCAGGGGCCCTCTTCTTGGATTTGGATGTTGAGGGAGCAGGTGGAGGAGCGCTCAAACCAGTCTTCTTGACGAGCCTAGCCAAACTTGGAGCTGCCATCTCCCACAACTCGTCCGAAATGCTTGGTGGTCTCTCTGTAAAAGTGAAAAGATAAGGGTTAGGAATCAAATATAAATGATCAGAGGTTAGACGAACTAAAAAGAAAAATCCTTACCAAAGTCAACTAAGGGACTTCCACCTAAGCTCATCCCCGAGAGATACTAAGGGGTCAGCAAATGCTCGAACTTGATAAACAGCCCATGTGCCCCTTGGTCTTGCAGGGCCTTCACCTTTTTGCTATTTTGAACACTTAGTCCAGGATCGGCCCTTGCAGACATGGTGACTTTACCCCATTTAAGGGGTATTCTCGGCTCAAAAATGGAAGAGGGAATAGATGGGCCAAATTCTCACGGCCCTGAGGCGAAAAAGTACCGAGGTTTCCAATTATGGTTCGAGGTCTGAGTGACCAAGAGCATCTTTTTCTTAGGCCTCCGAGCCACGAAGTGATAGTAGCTCGGATGATTCTTGGCCGAGGTGGGAACGTAACACCCAGCAAAGACCTGAACTGGGAGGTCAGAGTGGTGGACTGCCCTCCACAAGATGATGGCCCCTATAATAACTCTCCAAGCATTGGGAGAGAGCTGCGAGGGGACCAAATTGATGAAGGAAAGAATGGACCTAATGACAGGGTGAAAGGGAAGATGAAAACCTAGTTTGAACATCTGCTCGTACAAGAAGACTTCTCCATCTTGACCATGGTAGGACCTCCCTTCCCTTAGAGGTCTCCTTAATTGGATTGAGGGGCTGATGGAGTATAGGTATCTGAAGTGCAACAGATCCACCTCAGTGACCGTGCTCTCGTACTCGAACGCCTCAGATACGTCAACATCACTTTCGGCGTCTTCATCATCGTCAGGCTCAACGTCGGCCGGAGCAAACGTAGACGGGTTACCAGGGAACCTCTGAGCAAACTAAGCCCCGGTAACGGCCGACAGAGGGATAGCATCTAGAATGGGTGGCACGGCCACACTTGGCTTAACAAGTTCAACCTCGGAAGAAGAACCTGAGGTACCTGTGCCGTTTTGAGACGAGGCGCGGCTGGAGACCTCGGCCTGGTCAGGGTCCTGACCAGTCTGAGGAGTAAAATCCATGGCCTCTTGGAAAGAGTCCACAGACATTGTGTCGGAGGTGGAAGACTCATACTCAGACATCGGCAAGTTATTGGCAGAGACGTCTGTCGGATAGAAATTCTCAGGTGGACGAGGGTATACCACCTTGAGAGGTGGAGGAAAGAGGGGTATGACAGGGAATTCCTGTGACCTACGAGCTTCTTCCTGAGCTCTCTCTATTTGCCTAATTTTCTCTAAGGTCTATTCTCTAAGATAAGGGAAGTCCTCAAGAAGTTGGTACAGGGGTCTGAGCATCAGGGGACGACTCAAAACTTTGATCGACCCTAAACTTGAGGAAAACTCCTAAAACTACAAACAAGTTTGGATTGAAAAATAAAGGAGCCCAAAGATCAAATTAAGGAGTTTTTCTGAAAACCTAGTTCACCGAAAAATTCAAATCCTCACCGGAAAACTCAAAACCTCGTCGAAAAATTCAAATCAAAATGCCAAAAATGAAGGAAATGGGGAGGGAGAGATACCTGAAGATGAGTTGATGGTTGGAAAGGAAGAAATATCGCAAGAAACTGGGTGGATCCTCTGCAGGAAGGGCGGTGGAACGAAGAGGCTTCGAAGAGAGAATGTGCAGAAAACAGCGCGCGAAAGAGAAATGAGGAAGTAGAAAGAGAAAGAAAGGGTTTAACCCTTAAATACCTAGGCACACTTCCCAAGGCTCATCATTGCCTTGGGAAACCCAAGGGACAACTAACAGCGCACGCAAGCCAAGTGGTCATGCCTTAGCCTGGGACAGGTGTCGCGCAGGTGTTGTCATTGGGGTGAACAGACCTCGGAGGTGAGAATCCCCTAGCCCCCTGCTCTCGCAAATGACTAAGGGCTAGGGGGTGATTGATATGCCCAAGTATAACCTCATCTCAGGGATGCCTACCTCGGCTGAGATAATGGTCGAGATATTGATCGACCCAATGAGAGGTAAGGGACCACGGTATCATCCCTCGGCCAGGACTACCTCGGCCCAGGACGACACTACTACTTACACCTCCCCAAGGACACTACGCACATCGCAGACATCAACAGCATCCTAAAGTACCCAGGAATAGCAACCTCGGCCATCAGTAGGCCGAGAGGACAAGAAGCCACATCATCTTCAACACGGATCCTACCTCAGCTTGGGCCGAGCCTACCAGAGGTATTAATAATCATCAGCATGCTGCATGCCCAACCTCGGATCGGGCCGACCCAAGCATATGTCTCGGCTAATATCAGGCCGAGACTCCTTATGACACTTCCCAGATTGAGCGGATATCAAGCCTCTACAGCTCGGCCTCTCCTAGGCCGAGGTCATTCACCAACATGACTGCCGAACATCTGTTGACATTTGGATAAAGACACCTGGGCACAAGTCAGTTGTAACAAGATTATTCTCCACATGGGGGAGAATATTTCATCATCATTGCTTACATGTGACTAGGACAGGTGGCATTCCCACATTGGTGAGGATATCACACACATTCTCACTGCATGCATGGGGGGTACATTACACCCCCTAGGCACTATATATAGGGGTCATCCCCTACCTTGCAAAGAGAGCTCATTCATGCAACCCTAGCAGAAACCCTGTCAAAATATACTGTAGAGAGAGAGAGAGCTTGAGGGAATTGTACCCATGGTCATTAGTACCATCTTTCAGTGATATTACTCACACACTCACTGTGGACGTAGGCCAAGCAGGCTGAACCACCCATATTCCGGTGTTGATCTCCTCATATCCTCACCTCCTTCTCTTACTTCTTTTTATAGTTGTGCTGCCATTGTTATATACATATAGAGCTTGGAAACACCTTACCTGGTGGTGCTGATTCCCAGCATCATCAAACATTTAGCAAATGATTAACTTGCAGTAATAAGTAAATATGCATGCTCTCCATATTTTAGTTAGTGCTGGACTCCCTTGAGGACATCCTCACCCCTCCTCTAATGTGCACTACTAACGCCTTAAATAAAATTCACCTAGTTCTTCATCTTATGACTAGATAAATTATAAAACCCCTTGCAAACACCCTAATCTAACTGAGTATGCCTTAATTATTATTTTTAAGTTATTATCATCATCAACTTAATTAAATCATTTTCCTTTTTAATTTCATATAACTTCCACATATGTTATACATATAATGCAACTCATGCTTTGTATTAATTAGCCCGTATATAATTATTTACTTAATTATATACTCAATCATGTTACAGTATTCATAAACATACTGGTATAACATTTAATAATAGTATTTTTCCCGATTAAAGTCTCACCGGGTATAAATCCTCTAAAGTGTTATTCCACTAGGTATGTTCACATAACCTAGTTACCCCCAAGTCAGAATCGCTCACTAACTTGGCTAATACGTAAATATTGGAGGCGGTCATATTCGTTCCCTGAAAGTGAGATGCCCCTCACCCATATAACGGAAGCTATGACCTGGGATTATACTCGCCCTACTCCTCAAGCTAGGGGACTCATCCACTACGCGCAACCTCCCCCTATAGCACTAGAGTATATATATATATATAATAATAATATCTATCCATTGATATTAATGCACACGTCATATATATATACTATCACACACCGTATATATATAAATATAAAACATCCCGGCTACACCGTGCACTAAGTCCGTGACACAAGCCTATTCTATTTTATTTTGAGTTTATGTCCCAACTCTAATTATTAATTAATTTGCACATTAATTTCTTTTGGTATCGCCCCAACCAATATATTCGGACTTACTCTCGTGTCCCGAAATAACACCACCAGAGTCGAAATCCCCGACTCTAAATTATTAAGCCTTTACCTAAATAAAATTTACATCTCGGTATCGCTCAACCATTATTCCCGGACTTGTCTACTACATCCGTATTTAATCATTTCGAAAACAACTTTCCAAAATTTAACCTTAGTGTGTCACACCTAATTTTCTCCAAATCCCAATTAATTTTAATTATGATGTCACACCAATCTGCCCCCAAATCCTAATTAATTTTATTCACAATTAATTAGATTTAAACCCATGTATTAATTACTCAACAATTAAGGCATGGAAGAATTTATTTTTAATTTCCCTATATATAAAAAAAATTGGGCGAACTGTCAAAGTTTCCGGACCATCGATCGATCGATGGTCCACCTTCGATCGATCAGGTTGTGACACCCCGACTAATTAAATACTGGGTAGCTACTCCTTTATGAAATTAAATCAAAATGCCAAGTTGGCTCAGTTAATAGCATCAATGTAGAAAACATTTTACTATTACTAACCACCTAGTATTTAAAAAGTAAGTTGTCAAATTTTAATTAAAGTCTGATTAACATGCAGTAAAAGATTTAATGCAAGAATAATATCACCATTCACCATAACGAAATAATAGAATAACCATCACATGATTTAAATAAATCCGGAGGAAAATTCCTCACAACAAATCCCACAACTGAAATAAGTAACGAAATACTGAATACTGAACTAATACATGCCAAAGTCTGAAAAACTGAAATGGAAATGTAACTCTAATGGAACTGGGCAACATGCCCTAAAACTGAGGAATACTGAATATGGGATCCAAATGATAGAAGCGTCTAAAAGCAAATCCTTGTAGCTTCCACAAACAGCTACAGCTCGTCATCTGAGTGAGAATCCTATGCATGGTGTCCTTGTGGCTGGGCATCTAAAAATGGTTTGACAAGAAAATAGATTTGAAAGCAAACGGGTCAGAGCCCGAATGTGGAGATATTTTAAAAACCTGCAAGTGCTTTAAAAACATTTAAAACATTAAATGCAAAGTACATGTTAGGACGTGCACTCACATGAAATTCTCACCTCTCGACTAAATGTGCACTCCTAACGTAAGTACCCATCTAAAATGACACAAACCACTAGCTAAGTGACATCATAACTAGCTAGACTGTCATAGGTTCTACCCTTATTACTCGGTTCCCATTAACATTATAACGCTCGCAATTAAATAGGGGCTTAATGTAAATTCAGGTTCTCACATAAAAGTAATACAGCTCATTATAGATCATCCCTTTTTATATTTTCCAAATTTATACACACAATACCATATGAAAGTTCCAATAATAAGGTGTATATTTTCCACAACATAAATATACAATATAAGCACCCCGAGACTAAGCTGCGGTGCACACATACTCTGCTATCCATCCCGGTACATCATGTACATAAGGAATCACGTATTCCGAATCTCTCAGGAATAGTTCAGAGATAACAACATCACAAATAATGGAGGCGAACATAGTCACATCACATGGGTCACGCACATACCTGCACTCCCACGATCAGCAGACTTATTAACATCCTAATAAGTCCTTCTCTGACCTATGTTCATTGAGGTAACCAGTCTAAATCCGGGCAACACAAGGATTAGAGGGCCCTAAGCGAACGCAAACCTCCCGTGATAGCAAGTATGGTAGGTATGTCATACACACAAATCATATATCAATACTAAGTAAACACGCATCTTAGTAATCACCGTAGTTTAATCGTAGTACATATCGCCTTCTCGTACTAACTTATAATTTACACAATTTTATATAATCCCGGTTCATAATTCATACACGCCATAATTTATTCTCACGTCGTAGTAGGCACTCACGTCTCGACTCAAAATGTCTATTTGATTCGTTCCACAATTATATAATTTACTAATCATTATATCCCAAATGTCCCAAGTATACCAATACATCATCAAAGGAATGTTATCTCTATCATCGAACAAGTTTACGGGACTCCCAAAATCAAAACAGGCCAAAAAGGCCTTAACTGCCAGCTCGTTAGAAGTCTCGTTCGAACGAACTGGGCTTTCTAACGAGATCTTGTTCGAACGAGATTATCGAATGAACATTCCTCTCGTTAGAACCCCAAACTGTCAACTCGTTAGAAGCTCGTTCGAACGATCTCGTTCGAACGACCTGGGTAGGTCTTCTAACGAGTGACCAGATTCAAGCCCAGAAATCCTATCTCATTTTTCACCAATTTCTACACCTCAAATCTCAACCAAAATTCGTCCCAACAATGTTTAAAGGTCTCTAATCAATCCTAAACATATTAAAATCACATACTAACGTGTTTTAAGGAATTAATTCATCCTCAACATCATTAAATCATCAAGTCTCATCACTTCTCCCCAAATTCTCAAGAACATAAACCCTAGAATTTTAAATCTTCCATTCCCAAAAATAGATCCGTTTTTGTATCACATAAATTAGTAATTCTTTTAATTCGATCTTCCAATAACATTTCTACATGAAAACCTATCTCCAAAATTAAACTAACAACTCCAATTTTATGGGTTTTTATTTATCTCTCAATTAATTATGATTATGGAATTGTCTAAGCATGGAAGAAGCATTTACTGCATAAAAATGTAAATTAAACTACTTGCCTTGATTCAATCTCTGATTTTGATGACGATTTGAAGAAGTTCTCTCTCTCTTTCTGCAGAATTCCGTGCTATCTCTCTCTCTCCAAGCTTTCTTCTCCAATGGCTATGGTGGCTAGGGTTTGCTTTGGGAAATATTAGAAAACCTAATTCTAATCACCTACGTAGCCTTCTAGGTTAATATGGGTTGTTAATGGGTTAAGTGGGTCAATTCCCAATCAAATAAAAACTCTTAATTTTCGTCACTTTTAATTCCCAAAAAGACGAAATTACCAAAATACCCTTTATGTTGCCGGTATGGCCTAAAAATACTCCGGGACCCAAACTAAACCCCCGGCTAGTGTTTTCTGACTATCTCGACCCTTCCGGACGCGTTGGCGCACTCAAAATGACCATATGGTTAAGAGAATTTAAATTCACTTTTATAATTAAAATAATTATATCCTGACGCGACTGCCTCACGCGTCCCAATAAAATGTCCAAATTGTCGTATATCAATCTCACGACAAATTTCATAATTCAATATTCATATATCATCATATATACTCAATATAGTCAAATACCAACTCACATCTCGCTAGTATTTTGTCCGGATTAATTCCCAATTAATTCTCATTTAATTATTAAATCCCAAAAATAAATATCGCCAAAAATACGGGGTATTACACAGGTCCTCGTCTTCCCCGAGTTGTCTATTTCATCCATGGACGCCCATATCCAAACCCTAGCTTCTTTTACACCAAGAACTAAGCTTTCCCATCGGCAATAGACATCAAAAACTTTATGAGGAACCTCTATAAAGTTCAACAACATCAGTAAATTTCCTTTCTTTACTGTTTTACAAATTGGGGTAAAATTCAATTTAATCATTTTAAACCATTTAAACATCAATTACTTGACCACAAATTCGTCTCTAATTCATTCGGGTTTACACATCTTATCAGATACAAATATACAACTTAGATTATATATGATTTTCTAATCAATTTAGCAATCAGATTCATGGTTTACAAAACCCCATGTTCATACCCCTTTAAATCCCAAAACGAATTTCTTTGATTACACACATCACATGAATATGAATTGAATACACTTTACATGCTACAGCAAGTTAACCACTTGCCTTAGGGTTCGTAGAGTCTGAATTTGGAATCGTGAGTGCTCAAGGTTGAAGATGACTCTTTTTGGCCCTCCTGTGATCCCCAAATTTGACTTTGGCTGCTGTTAGGGTTTCCTAACCCTCTAAGTCTTCTCTAAAATCAATTCAGCCATTCCCTTGTTTCCTTTATTCGATTAATTAACCTTAATCTCGTTTTTTGTCTAATGGGCCACGCCCAAGTGACCCAAATGCCCCCGTGTGGGCCTGGCTATGTTTAAAAACATCCCATGACCTGTTTACTACCCCCGGGTATACTTTTCTGACTATCTCGGCCCATCCGAACTCAACCGTACACTCATAATTGGCATCCGAATTAATTTATAAAAGTACTTATTTTGCACCCAAATTAGTCTATACCAACTCTCGGCTGAAATAAGTACATATCCGATCATTATTACCCAAAATGACGTAAATACATTATTAGTATTCACTTAGTAAATAAGTTTCCCAAAATATTTACCATTCACTTCCCGGTAAATATTTAAATATAATTTCCATAATTAATTCAATTAAAATTACGACTCACAAGTAATTTTTAATTTCCGAATTAATTAAATATTTTATACATGAAAATACGGGGTGTTAAAATAGTACCAGTCTCATCCACCTTATTCTTGAAGATCCACTTGGTACCAATCACATTTGTCTCACTAGGTCGGGGGACCAGTCCCAGAAATTATTCTTTCTAAACTGAAGCAACTTATCCTTCATAGCACATATTGAGTGTTAATCTTTGAGTGCTTCCTTATAGTTTTTAGGCTCAACTTTGGACGTGCTTCGAATATGTTTAACAACATTCTCTAACTGAGCACGAGTCTTGACTCCTAGGGTGGGATCTCCTAGAATAGTACAAGACTCTTAAGAACCCAAGCATGAGTATCACCTGAGTTAGGAATGGGATCCACTCTGGGTGTGGGAGGCACAATGGGATCATCAGAATAAAGTGAATCATCCTCACACAAAAGGTTAGAATCAACAAACGACGGTGGTTCATCATCTTGCACGATGGAATTTATTGATTCCATAACCTTAGAGCTACTCAGGTTAAAAACCCGATATGCTCTACTAGTCGATGAATATCCTAACAATATTCCCTTATCGCTTCGAAAGTCGAACTTTCCTAATTGCTCTCTATCCCATAGGATGTAGCATTTACCTCTAAAGACACAAAAATATGAAAGGTTGGGCTTATTTCCAGTCCATAATTCGTAGGGCATCTTAAGTGTGTGTGGACGAAGGTAAATCCTATTCACTGTGTGGCATGCGGTAGACACCGCTTTTGCCCAAAATCTCCTAACAACTTTATGACCTAGAAGCATAGATCTAGCTGTCTCCTGAATTTTCTGATTCTCCCTCCCAATAATCCCATTTTTCTGAGGAGTATTCACGGCCGAAAATTCATGTTTGATATCGAGGCTATCACAGTAAAGATCTACTTTAGCTTCTTTAAACTCAGTGTCGTTGTCACTACGTATTATATTGATAGTGACTCTGTGTTGATTTTCCAGGACACAACACTTAGTCGTAAAAAATTCCATAGCATCGTATTTCTCTCTCAAAACACCTACAATCAAGTAACGAGAAAAATCCTCTACCAACATGAGGATATACCTCTTACCACCCAAACTCTCAGTACGAGTAGGACCCATAAGATCCATGTGTATCAACTCAAGCAGTCGTGAAGTGGTAATGGAATTCAACTTCATGTGGGGACTACGGACTTGCTTTACCAACTGATAGGGTCTACAAATCATAAAAGTCAGCTTTCTAAGTGATGGCAAGTCACGTATTATGTCCTCTTTAGCTAATTTTTCCAAATCTCTAAAGTTCACATGACCTAGACGTTGATGCCACAGACCCATAGGAGTGATCGTGGCATTGTTACAGACAAATGAGGACTTAGGCACAATCTTATAACAGTTATCTTCAGTTTTCACTCCTTGCAATAAAAGTTTATCGGCTTGATCATAAACATTGCATTTGTTCTGGTCAAACTTTACTGCAAAGTCCGCGTAGCATAGATGGCTAATGTTGAGAAGGCTTTCTTTCAAAGCTTTGACGTACAAAACATCCTCTAGCTTAGGAAATCCTGGTATCTTTACTGTACCTCGTCCTACTATGCTAGATTTTCTCCCGTCTCCAAAGGTGACTTCACCTTCCTTGCGATCCTCTAGGTAGGTAAAAAATGAGACATCACATGTCATGTGTCTGGATCACCCACTGTCGAAATACCACTGAGAAGTGTTATGTACTTTAAGATAAGCATGAACAACAAGGGCTTTTCTGTCGAGTTTAGGTACCTAAGATGAGGTAACCTTCTATTTTCCCTTGTTATTATTGGCTCTAGTCGGGATATTTAAAGTGTCCACTGACGGCATAGAAATCCATTAGATTCTGAGAAGTGGTGACTAGAAACTCAACCTTCTCTTTAAGACTCGAGAAATCGCTAGTGCCATGTGGTGGAGCAAATGTACGTCGTGTCAGACCCAAACTATAGCAAAACTCCCTAAGGTGTCCCTTTATTTTGTAATAGGTACAGAAGTACACAGGATGTGGCCGACCTTGGTTTTTTTTCTTGGTCGAACTCTTCTTTGGGGTTTCGGCATGGCCATATGGGTTTGTAGTAAACTCAGTGTAATACCCTGTATTTTCGAAGATTTAAATAATTATGTGATTCATTATTATTATGGGAATAATTAAATTAAAATGTGAGAATTAATTAATAATTCGAATTAAATTTGAATATTTACTAGTGGAGAAGTTAGTAATTATTAATATTACTGTTAGAATAAGTAATATGGAATGACGATTTTAGATAACTTGTCGTGAGAGAGAAATACGACAGTTTGGTATATTAAGTCGGTGATGCGCGTGTGAGTCGTGTCATGACTAATTAAGTGGAATAAAAAGGTAAATTATTTTAATTAACTCGTATGATCATTTCGAGTGCGGTGTTGATTCCGGAGGGGTCGAGATAGTCACAAAAATCTACCCGGTATTTTATTTGGACTCCGGGATATTTTTAGGCCACGCCGGCACTTGGTAGGGGTAGTTTTATAATTTAGATTTTTAGAGGAATTAAATGGATGAAAATTGGAGAAATAATATATCAGCTAATTGGGGACAATTAGGTTTAGGTTACACCAAAATCAATAGAGAGCCACAAGGTGAGGGAAAGCAAATTCCAAAGGAGGAGGAGCTATGTTCACCACCTTGCACAACCACCACCACCATCGTGTAGATCGAATCGCGAGAAACGCATCCATACCAACAACACCAAAGGATCAGACCTTCGAAATCGAGGCAAGTGTTTATTTCTTGCCTTTTTTAGCGATAATTATGTTTATGTTAGTCTAGGTTAATAAACCTTTGTTATGAAAGTTAATTTGGGTGAAATTGGAAAACTATATCATAAACTAGGGCTAATTTGATAAGAATTTGAATACAAAATGTAGATAGGATGATGCCAACGAAATTAGAGTGATTTCTATGAACCAATATGAGTTTAATTTAGAAGTTATGCATATCAATTTAAGAACTAGGGTTCTTGATAATAGATTGGGGATTTCGAATTATAGGGATGATTTAATGATTCTAGGTTGTCGGAATTCATTTACAAATGTTAGGATTCGATTTAGGACTGATTGACTGGAGTTTGGGATGATACTTTAGAGGTTTTAGGGTTGAAAAATGGTGAAAAACGAGGTTATCTAAGGTTGAAGATGAAACAACCCAGGTCGCGAGATGTCGCGCGATGTTGCGCGAAGGGTATCGTTCGAGCGAGATCAGTATCTCTTGCGAAGTCGTTCAAGCGAGATAGGGTTGTCATGCGAAATCGTTCGAGCGACACATGGAAGTCATTTGAGCAAGATTTCTTCTGGCTCGAGCGAGATTTCTAATTTTTAAGGAATTTTCTATTTTGCCCCTATTTTAGTAAACGGTTAATTTGAGTGAGGAAAACCAGTGTCCGATAAACCCAGAATAGTGCAGAATTGTTGGGAGTTGTTTAGGTGTAATGATTTAAACATTAGGGATGGTGAGTCTACCTTAAAGATTATGAGAGAGAGATAATCGTAATTGTAAATGTATCGAGAGTATTAGGTGATAAATACTTACGATATTAGTTATAACGATATAGAACTTATAAGAATAAAAAAAATAGTGGTTACATTTGGGACTTCTTATGATTATGTATTAAGGATTTTCGGATGACATGCTATCCTTATATATATTATGAGAGGGGGAATATCATAATTTAAAAATATGTTGATAGTATTTAGTGATAATAATACTACGTATGGAATATGACATTTGTTTGTGTGTATATCGTTCGATTTGATGGGTTGTGTGTATACCTATATTTGATATATTATGTGCATGACATACCTATCATACTTGCTATCACGGGAGGTCGGCTTTTGGAACAGGGCCATCTAATCTTTGTGTGCTTATGGGGGGGATTTAGATCGGTACCTTAAGGATATAGGACTATGAATGGCTTATTTATGAGTTAATAAGTCAGGTGACCATGGGAGCGTAGGTATGAGCGTGACCCATGGGTATGTGAACTATGTTCGCCTCAAATATGTGTGATTTTGCTTATTTTAACGGTTCCTGAGAGATTTGGAACACGTAGTCATCATGTACGTGATGTATCGGGATTTGATAGCAGAGTATGTGTGCACCGCAGCTTAGCCTAGGAGGTGCCCTATTTGTATATTTATGCTGAGAATAATATACGTGCGTTTATAACGAACACTTTGGTAAAGTATGTACGTAAATAGTAAATACTTGACGTTAGTGTGATAACACTTGTTTAAAATGATAAACGTCGAGATCAAATACGAGATACTACTACGGGGGGTAACTAGTAGGATAAGCCTTTTCCTATTTAAGAGTGTGTCAGATGGCTAGGTTGGATTAGATGTACGTTAGGCGTGCACACTAGCCAAGAGGTGAGAATCTCATGTGAGAGTTCGAACTAACTTGCATATAATACTTGCTTTAATGCATTTTTAAATAGTTGCTAATAAATCTTTTTAAAACATCAGGCTCTGACCCGTCTCTTGCATTTCTTCTCTCTTTTGCTATATATATATATATATATATATATATATATATATATATTAGTACAGGTGTCCAGCCACGGGAAGACCGGTTCTAGATACTTGGATGGTTTGCCGATCTACAGCTGTTGTGAAAGTTGCGAGTCGTTGAGATTAGACGCTTCTCTCATTTCATTTAGTTCCTAGTTCAGATATTTCAGTTCGGTCATGTGTCACTCATTCTCATTAACGGGGTTGTACTCAGTTTCCCTTGTAGTTCTTTTCAGTTAGATTGAGTATTTATTATGGTTTGGTTTGTGAGTTTGAACTGGAAGGTTTTATCCAGACTTAATTATTCAGTAATTATTTCAGTCAGTATTCATCTTTTGTGTATGGTTTGTAATCATATGTTCAGAAATTAAATGAATTAATTGGTTTCAAGTTTAATTGGAAAATGTCTTGACACTAGCTTAATTAAATGTTAGGTAATTAATTCGATTTAAGTTTCGACAGTGATGCTAAGAATGAACCAACCGAACACTCTGTTATAAATTTTATAAAGGACTGATCACACGATATTTAATTGGGCGGGGTGTCACAGGTGGTATCACAGAATTAGGTTTTAGAGTCCTTTAGGATCTGTACGGCTTACTACGTTTCACCTTAGCGTTCTTTGATGTAGAGCCTTATTCTAGGATTGTTGTATTCCACTGCGTATGCGATTTATGCTCTCCTGCGATTTATTTTAGTGAATCCAATTCATATACGAGAGTGATTGGACTTTGTACTCCGAATAATAGGGGACGACCAATGAAGGCCGTTAGCAGGACTGCGGAAGGAGGAAAATAATTGAAAGTTGTGAAACATTAGGGGAACGGTGATCGCGATAAAAGTCACCAACAGTAATAGATAAGTGTGATGGGCCAATGGAGGGAGCTAATCCAAAGGCAAAATGTAAAGTAGAGTGCAGTAACACTCAGAATTTTAAATTCAGAAGAAATTTTTCTAGCTCAGAGAAATGGCAAAGAGTAACAATAAAAAATCAAATCGAGATATTGGGTGTAGGTTGACCGTTTAATCTTCCACCAGTTAGTCGGGTAAGGATCGACCATAAAGGATGAGTTAACTTTGTAAGCGAACTTCATAACCGAAGTAGGAGTCACAAAAGATAAAAAGGGTTCGTAAGTTGAAATGGACTCGTGGGTGGAATGCCCTAGCGTGAATGGGAGGTATGAATAAAGTGACTAGTGTCAATGCCATCAAAGTATATGTTTATTAGAATATGTCAACGCCCCAGAAGAAAGGGAGCCAGTAGAGTTGTGATACCTAGACGAAGGGCAAGGTTGAATTCAATAGTGTTAGTAGAATATCACCAGAATGTATGCCCAGTGGGGGAAACCTATTTAAATGCTATGATTAAATCTTAATGAGATGGTGATGGATTCAGTCAAGACCAGCGGGTCGACCATGTGTTCCATATGCCCTGTAGAGCGCAAGGAACAACGAAAAGAACAACTGGGAGTTAAGACTGGAAGGTCTGAGAGAAGGACATCCCAATAAGTCCAGGAGGACCAGTGAAAGGGAAATTACCCAGTATGTATAGATAAGGGCTACTAGTATTGAATGTGATCACTTAAGAAGTGAAATTGATAGTATTGGGAGTAATAAACCGTGCCTGTAAGGCATACTAGTTGGAGAAGAAAAATGTCCATTATAGGAATCGGGTCAAGAGAATTTTTCCCAGGAACTAATAACCCGAGAGTAGTGGGTTTAGTCAAGACCAACGTAGTCCTCAGTAACTGTAGCATACCGTATTTCAGGGTCAACGAGGCCTAGGAAATCCAGGAAAGGTCAGTAACGCCATAATTAAGGCCTAAAGATATGGGGCCAATGTATCGATGTCGGGCGGGTAAGCCGTAAAATAGAATAATTTACCCAACAAAAAGGAAGGGAAAATCTAATGAATGGAATCCGAAAGGTATAATGATTATAGATAATTATGGGTCACAAAACGTGCGTACGGGGACCCTACGATCAGGATAGACTGATGGAACTTTGTTTCATCCTTGTGAATAAATGATGAGTTCAAGTGACGTGGGTGAGTCACAACATATGTGAATAGTTAACACTAAGAATTTGAGTGTGCATTCGATTTAGTGGGTACGCTGGCGACGACAACCTTATTATGTAAATGACTACCATTTGGTAGCAAGATTTTCGTGCCACCTGCGGGGAGGAGAAAGTGTGGACACTAAGAGAAATTTATATATGGTATTATGTAACGATTCGTGCTCCTTTGAGCGTTATGATAGTATAGCATATTATAATTATATTGTACGGTTACTAGTTATCGAGGGTTTGAACGATAGTAAATTGTGTGGTAAGACTATCGTACAAAATTTTAAATTTTAAAAATATGGTTTTAACGAGGCATCACCTGAAAGACGGTTGAGCCTGCATGTGTGTTGTATTGTATTATAGACTTCGATGAGTATGTTATCTTACTATGTTGATCCCGGTGAGCAGGGATGTTCTACTGATGTGATTCGGGGTATTTTGACTTATTATAGAGAGGAGAGATATAGCTCCTTAATTATATAGCGCTAATAACTTGTAATCGGGAGAGCGTTGCATTGTATGCCGTCTTTAGTGACATGAAAGTAGACGAATAGACTTTTATGTTCGTAGATGGGAATTCAGGGATATATGTTATGGAGTAAGGACCTAACAGATCTCGACGACCCGCAGTGTTAGGTAGTAGTGTATCGGGGGGGTTCCTTATTTAGATTTCGCTTTGCGAGACATCCCACGTATGAAACTTAGCCGACGTTGGAAGTTGGGAGAAGTTTGCCTTTAGTACATGGATTTAATATCGTAGTGATTGCAATATTCATAGTTATAGCTGTGAATTAATGGTTATATTACAAACCAAGGCCGATAGAGCCGTATAAGATTAATATGTGATAATGTTACCAATCGTTGACACCACGAGCAGACCGGTGGGACAACCTAAGATATGATTAGGTGGAAAAGGTAGGGTGACTGAGTAGGACCTTACCATATAGCCATGCCAAGTATGTGGGGCATAATTTTTCATTTATATAAAAAGTCTAGTACGGTGGTGCTGCAATGCACAAAACATAGGGTGTATGGGAGCCCTAGATAGTTGAATTATAGTATTTTCCATAATTGAGAATTGTGTCACAATGTGTATTGCGAGAAGTAACTGAATGTAGAAGAGTGTGACTTCAGAACTTAGCTGTTTGATGGGTTAGGGCAGTTAGGACCGTTAATTCCCAGATTTTTCACGAGGATAGTATAGGAAGAATCCAAAAAAGTTTAACTCGGGGAAGTTGAAACTTACTTGATAGGACATGGAGAGAGCATGTTTCACGTGAATCTGAAGCTTAGAGAGAGGGGGAAAGACTTGCAACATGCAGTGATGACACTGTCGCCTGAGCTATAGATATGGATGTGGTTATAAGAAAGGTAATGATATAAAGCCGTAGTAGTGATGGCATAAGCAAAGCAAGACGTTATTGAGCTCCAATTAGAAGTGGACCATCAGGAAATAATAGAGTTCCTTCAGCATTAGGAATTCCTTAGTAGTAATGGGAGAGTGAATCCTTGAACCATTACACAGTTAATTACTTCGTAATGGGATCACGACCCTATGTGGGTGAAAGTAGGTCGGGTAATTAAAGTAGCTCACGTTATGCCAAGTTAGGACAAATCATAACGTGTAATAGTAAACCTCAACCATTGTTCCTGGGATAGTAAAGTTATATGGGGTACAAATAGAGTTTTATCCGATAGAGTCAAGAGAGTTATGACTCGATTATTGGGAAGAGTTTTCGGAAGGCCATGAATATCAAAATGCGAACGTATCCGGCCTAACACACTCGTAGGCGAACGGGAAGACTGAGAGTTCTAGTTACACATTGCGAGGAATGTTGTATTTCCAATTATGGGAAGGTTTAGTGTAGTATCTTCCACTGGTGGAGTTAGTGTAAGACTACTCCCCTCAGCTCATTATCAATAGGATTCCATTTTAGGCGTTATATATCAATCCTTGGCATCCTTGTGCTTATTGGATAGAGGGGAGGAAAATAATCTACTAAGTCCAGAGGAAATTTAGGGCCCGTTAACCAGGATGAAAATGACTGGGAGTTGCATTATTGCATGTTGGAATGAGGGAATTGGTACCGAGTGATGTGGGATCTTTTCCTATTATTGTTACGTTTGAGCCGGTAGCGTACATGCTTAGATTCCATAGTCCCTTGCGGAGGCAGTATGGTGAAAATGTGTTAACATTTATAGTATATAGTGTGTGTAAAGTATATGCCGTACAAGCAAGAATAAACTACTAATGAAACATAGTAGTAAGACAAATTTGTATATATCTAATTACTGATTAATCTGTTAGTGCGAGTAGTATGAGGTTAGATAGTAATTATCTAAAATTTAAGTGGTGAAACTTAAAGGGTAAGGCTTGAAGAGTAAATTATAACATCATTGAGGTGTTCATTATTAAGGGTATTGGGGGATGTACTGTATGGGCGGTACTGCGTAGATTACATGAGATGTGAGGTAAATACCCGGAGTTGTCCTTACCATAAATGCCTTATTTTTCGAATTTCGGGACGAAATTCCGTTATTCGGGGAGAAGTATGTAATACCTCGTATTTTTGAAGATTTAAATAATTATGTTATTTATTATTATTGTGTGATTAATTAAATTAAAATGTGAGAATTAATTAATAATCCGAATTAAATTTGAATATTTACTAGTGTGACGAGAAGTTAGTAATTATTAATATTAATGTGAGAATAAGTAATATGGAATGATGATTTTATATAACTTGTCGTGAGAGAGAAATACGACAGTTTGGTATATTAAGTCGGGGACGCGCGTGTGAGTCGTGTCAGGACTAATTAAGTGGAATAAAAAGGTAAATTATTTTAAGTAACTCGTATGATCATTTCGAGTGCGCCATTGATTCCGTAGGGGTCGAGATAGTCAGAAAACTCTACCCGGGTATTTTATTTAGACTCCGGGATATGTTTAGGCCAAGCTAGCACCCGATAGGGGTAGTTTTGTAATTTGGATTTTTGGAGGCATTAAATGGACGAAAATTGGAGAAATAATATATCAGCTAATTGGGGACAATTAGGGTTAGGTTACACCAAAATCAAGAGAGAGCCACAATGGGTGAGGGAGAGCAAATTCCAAAGGAGGATGAGCTATGTTCACCACCTTGCACAACAACCACCACCATCGTGTAGATCGGAACGCGAGGAATGCATCCATACCAACAACACCAAAGGATCAGACCTTCGAAATCGAGGCAAGTGTTTATTTCTTTCTTTCTTTAGCGATAATTATGTTCATGTTAGTCTAGGTTAATAAACCTTTGTTATGAAAGTTAATTTGGGTGAAATTGGAGAACTATATCATAAACTAGGGCTAATTTGATAAGAATTTGAATACCATATGTAGATAGGATGATGCCTACGAAATTAGAGTGATTTCTATCAACCAATCTGGGTTTAATTTATAAGTTATGCATATCAATTTAAGAACTAGGGTACGTGATAATAGATTGGGGATTTCGAATTATATGGATGATTCAATGATTCTAGGTTGTTAGAATTCATTTACGAATGTTAGGATTCAATTTGGGACATATTGATTGGAGTTTGGGATGATATTTTAGAGGTTTTAGGGTTGAAAAATGGTGAAAAACGAGGTTGTTTAAGGTTAAAGACGAAACAGCCCAGGTCACGAGATGTCGCGGGAAGGGTATCATTCGAGCGAGATCAATATCTCGCGCGAAGTCATTCAAGCGAGATAGGTTTGTCGCGCGAAGTCTTTCGAGCGACACGTGGAAGTCGTTTGAGCGAGATTTCTTCTGGTTCGAGCGAGATTTCTAATTTTAGGGAATTTCTTATTTTGCCCCTATTTTAGTAAACAGTTAATTTGAGTGAGGAAAACCAGTGTCCGATGAACCCAGAATAGTGCAGAATTATTGGGAGTTGTATAGGTGTAATGATTTAAACATTAGGGATGGTGAGTCTACCTTTAAGATTACGAGAGAGAGATAATCGTAATTGTAAATGCGTCGAGAGTATTAAGTGATAAATACTTACGATATTAGTTCTAACCATATGGAACTTATAAGAATAAAAAAAAAATTGTGGTTACATTTGGGACTTCTTATGATTATGTAATAAGGATTTTCGAATGACATATTATCCTTCTATATATTATGAGAGGAGGAATATCGTAATTTAAAAATACGTTGATAGTACTTAGTGATAATAATACTACGTATGGAATATGACATTTGTTTGTGTGTATACCATTCGATTTGATGGGTTGTGTGTATACCTATATTTGATATATTATGTGTATGACATACTTACCATACTTGCTATCACGGGAGGTCGGCTTTCGGAACAGGGCCATCTAATCTTTGTGTACCTACGGGGGGGATTTCGATCCGTACCTTAAGGCCATAGGACTGTGAATGGCTTATTTATGAGTTAATAAGTCAGCTGACCATGAAAGCGTAGGTATGTGTGTGATCCATGGGTATGTGAACTATGTTCGCCTCAAATATGTGTGATTTTTCTTATTGTAACGGTTCCTGAGAGATTCGGAACACGTAATCCTCATGTACGTGATGTACCAAGATTTGAAAGCTTAGTATGTGTGCACCGCAGCTTAGCCTAGGGGTGCCCTATTTGTATATTTGTGCTAAGAATAATATACGTGCATTTATAATGAACTCTTTGGTAAAGTATGTAAGTAAATAGTAAATACTTGACTTTAGTGTGATAACACTTGTTTAAAATGATAAATGTCGAGATCAAATACGGGATACTACTACGGGGGGTAACTAGTAGGATAAGCCTTTTCCTAGTTAAGAGTGTGTCAGATGGCTAGGTTGTATTAGATGTACGTTAGGCATGCACACTAGTCGAGAGGTGAGAATCTCATGTGATAGTTTGAACTAACATGCATATAATACTTTCTTTAATGCAGTTTTAAATTCTTGCTAATAAATCTTTTGAAAACATCGGGCTTTGACCCGTCTATTTCATTTCTTCTCTTATATATATATATATATGTATGTATGTATTAGAACAGGTGCCCAGCCACAGGGACACCAGTTCTAGATACTTGGATGGTTTACCGAGCTGCAGCTATTCTGGAAGTTGCGGGTCATTGATATTAGACGCTTCTCCCATTTCATTCAGTTCCTAGTTTAGATATTTCAGTTCGGGCATGTGTCGCCCATTCTCATTAGCGGGGTTGTACTCAGTTTCCCTTGTAGTTCTTTTCAGTGTGATTGAGTATTTATTATGGTTTGGTTTATAACTTTGAACTAGAAGGTTTTATCTAGACTTAATTATTCAGTATTTGTTTCAGTCAGTATTCATCTCTTGTGTATGGTTTGTAATCATATGTTCAGAAATTAAATGAATTAATTGGTTTCAAGTTTAATTGGAAAATGTTTTGACACTAGCTTAATTTAATGTTAGGTAATTAATTGGATTTAAGTTTTTGACAGTGATGCTAAGAATGAACCAATCGAACATTTCGTTATAAATTTTATAAAGGACTGATCACCCGATATTTAATTGGGTGGGGTGTCACACTCAGGAACCAATTTTAGTATCACATGGGATATGGAGGCACCATTAAAACCAACTCCCCGTCTTTCACAAAAACTTAAAGCAGGGGCGAGGAGCATCTTCCCCATCTTTCAAGATTTATCCTCAATCTTTACCTTGACCTCATTGGCTATCTCAAGGTCATGAGTAAGGTGGGATACAAGGGCTTAAAGTTTCTTTCGAGGGTCCATGGAGGTCTGGAGCTCACTCGTCAGACTAGACACTTTCTTGGTCAAGTCCCCTTTCTCTAAGCATATCTCTCTCTCACCAAACTGACTTTCCTTTTCTACACAAACTCTCTCTCTCTCTCCCTCAAAGCAAATAGCCTCTCTCTATAAAGGCAGTGGTAATGTAGGACTCTCTTTCTCTCGTATCTCCTAACTCTTTCTCTAAGGCAACTATACTAAGTGCTAACACTTTGTTATGATTTTTGGTCTTGAAAGTATTAGCATATAAATTAGTGTACGCATGTTGGAGATCACTCTCGCTCTCACTCTCACCATCCTCCTCCTCACTCACATCACTATCACTGTAGAGTCATCCCTATGAGTTTGCATCCTCATCCTCGCGAGGAGCATTTTCAGTACTCACATGACTAGCCATGAATGCGGTGAAGTTACATCCATGCGGTGATTCGTCTCCTGAACCCACTGACTCGACCTCACTGTCGCCACTTAGGGACACATTCAAAGCAGCTTTGGATTGTTCTAGACGTTTCAACCTAGTTGCACACTCAAAATCCATATGACCTCTACCGCCACACTCAAAGCACCTCCCTCCGTCTTTATTAGGGGTGTCCTTTTTATCTTTCTCAAATTTCTTTTCAGATTTATTTTTCTCAAAATTCTTTTTATCTTCAAAATTCCCATTTTTCTTTAATTTGAGATTTTTTTGCAAATAAGGCCAAATTGTCCAAGCCAAAATCAGAATCTGAATCAGACATCTCTTCCTCTCTTTTCTTAGACGACTCACCGACCCCTCACTCTTCCTGGCCTGGGCTTTAAGTGCTACCTCTTTGTCTTTTGATTTTATCATGTTAGGGAACATATCGATTTCATAGGTCTGTAGGTCTCCAACTAACTCTTCTAATTTCAACCTCCTCAATTTACCTAATGAATTTAACACAATGACTTTGGGGATAAATATCTTAGGCAGTGATCTCAAAATTTTCTTAACTACTCTAGCATCAGGAATATGTTCACCTAAGTTGAAACTATTGTTAAGCGTGCATAAAATTCATCAAAACACTCAGAATCAAGCATGGTGATAGTTTCAAATTGTGTAGTTAAGTTTTACAATTTTGATTCTTTAATTGCATTAGTTCCTTCATGGGTAAGTTGAAGAACATCCCATGCTTCTTTAGACGTGGTACACGTCATGATGCGTCGGAACTCGTCAGGTGTGACGGCTCTAGAAATGGCACTAAGCCCACGCGAGTTATATATGCACTATTTAAATTCATCCTCAGTCCATGCAGTCACAAATTTTAAAGTAGTTACGTTATCTACAGTGACAGTGGGAGGCATCCATCCTCTTTCACACACAACCCAAACATGTTTGTCTATAGCCTTTAAGTGAGATTTCATACGGGCTTTCCAATATGCCCAATTTGATCTATAAAAAATTGGGACTCTATTATATAATTTTTTCATTGAAATTGCACTTTTTCAAAGATCAATTTTTAGAACAAAATTGATATCCAGAAAAAAAAAATTGCGGAAAAAATTACATGGTAAAATTGTGTAAATGGCTCTAAGGGCAAAACCTTTTCATTTCACTAAAAATTGTAAATCTATACTTACACGGATTACAATGAAATACAGTGACATACGAAATACCCCGCAGGTGTCTGTTAGGTGTCATGAGCAAGAGGTCCCGCAAGAACACTAAGATCGGTAGTGGAAAATCAGCCTTCTTCTTCTCCACAAGAACTCCAGATGAGTATAACAATCTTCTTGGGTTTAGAGGATTCACATAAATGATTGGGAATTATTTGTGAATCAAAACAGTGTATAAAACATGAAAAATGAAGTATATTTTAATGCAGAAGAACTATAGAAACGTCAGTGCCAATACTTGAAAAAATGTGTAAAATGAACACTGCTTAAATACAGAAATCGAGGCGGTGGGTCGCTCGAATGAGATGGAGTGTTGCTCGAACGGCGCCAGGTGTCGTTAGAATGACTTCGCGCGACATGAGCTATTGTTTGAACGACAAGCTCTGTCATTCGAACGATCTGAACGACGTGTACTTCTTTGCCTCTACATTTAAAAAAAATCTGATTTGAGATAAAATATTTAAGACTTCAAATGTTTATTTTAAAAATGTTCCCGAATATTTATGCAAATATTAAAAACTCCAATTAAATTATTTTACCATAATTCCGAGTGGAGTAGTAGGAACAAATGAATGTTGAAGACGCACGATGCATGATAAGACAATGTTGATGCACTACGCACGTATGAAGGTAGTGTGTGCGTGATAACTTCGGATCCAAGTCGAGGCCGTTATGGATGAACGTGGAGACGTGCCGAATGTAGCGGCATCAGACATACTTGCAGTGATCTAAAAAATATAAAAAAAATTCCTAGATACTGAACGGATATTTATAAATTCATATCCTTACAGTTTTTGGAGTATTCCTAATCAGGGGGAATATCTTTTCGTGCACGCTTGCCTGTACAATATGGTTCATTGTTTCATCGGTGCTCGAGCATAGCTTTGGTGATTCCGACTCTAGACCCATGATTCAAACACAACTTTTTGATCGTCGTCTTGGTTTTATGGATTATACATTAGTCCCTACTACATTCACTATATGGCTAGTGGAGTGTATGTTTTGTAGGGGTAAGAAGAATTGATTTTTGTTTTGGGGAGTTCAACCAATGAATAGCCAAGGGGGAGATTAAAAATACAATATATATATATATATATATATATATAGAGAGAGAGAGAGAGAGTCCCCCTCCTATAAGGACTCCTTATGGTGCAGACCCCGGTACATACCATTTTTTTAAAATAAATGAATTTTTTTATAAAAATTGATGGATATGATCTCCACGGTGAGAAGATCATCTACAATTTTTTTCATCAAAAAATTCAAAAAAAACCGTTGAGATGAGAGGATATATGAAAAAATGGTATAAATATGCATTTTCGACCGCTGAAATGCTGACGATCGTCTCACCCACTTTTTGATTGAATTTTTTTACGAAACTTCATGGATATGATCTTGACAGTGAGAAGATCATATCCATGAAGTTTCATAAAAAAATTCAATCAATAAAGTGGTTGGCGCCAACCTAACATTTCAACGGTTGAAAATGAATATTTATACCATTTTTTTACATATCAACTCATCTCAACGGTTTTTTTATTGAATTTTTTGATAAAAAAAATGGAGATGATCTTCTAACCGTGGAAATCATATCCATCAATTTTTATAAAAAAATTTATTTTTTTACTATTTTAAAAAAATGGTATGTACCGGGGTCTGCACCATAAGGAGTCCTTACAGGAAACTTTATATATATATATATATATAATCGACTATTTTCCCATGACAAAATATTGAATCATTGAGTCTATCAAGTCATGTAGAATTGATTCGTCTTTGAGTGAGGCGCAGTATAGACTAGGTTAGTTGAATCTAGAAGATGAAGATTGAAAATTTTGCACCACTACTAAAAAGTGAAAATTTTGAGTCCACACTACTAAAAAGTTGAATCGTTAGAAGATGTATCATTTCACTTGATTTTGTTATTACAAGGCTTATTACACACGTGCGCATTTTTTTAAAATTTCACTTGTTTTTATATATGTGAGGATTTGATAAATAAATAGGGTTCAATTGATTTCAAAATGTGTTTTGGGAGATTGGCTATGTTCCATCATTATTGGAACTCTTTTTAAAGGTCTATAAAAGGACAGTTCGTATGGCCTCTTTTTGTAGGCGTGCATACTGGTCCATTCACATGGCCTCTTTTTGTATGCGTGCGCACAACCTTGGTTTGGTTTCCAAACTATATTAAACCGTGCAAATGGTTGGATCTTACCGTGCACATAGTGCGACAATTTTTTTATATTTTTCTATAAATAAGCCATGATTCCCACGATTTAAGAAGAGATTTGAGTACCTCTTATTCTATACACTTCTCTGAGATAATTATTTAGCTAGAGTGTAATTATTTCATTACCTCAAAATCCAAAACACTTGTTCATACTTTTCAGTGAGAATTAGATCTTATACTTGATCTAATGTGTTAGTGAGTGAATTATGAGTGAATTTAATCGGATCATACACTAACCTCATTTTACAAATCATTTTATTTGTAAATTGATGATCAAGTGCTCCGTGATCTAAAATTAGAGTTGTTTTGATTCATTAGAGGAAATTAAACATGGTGCGACTCCAATGAGAAGAATGAAAATTCTCATCCGATTCATGGAGCTTGGATTGGGTTTTTATTTTCTATGCGGGAAAGTTTGAAGTTTATAGGTAACGACTCGTGAGGGCATGAGTAAGATGTAACTTATTAATTTGTATAAAGCTCTTTTCACGTAAAAATAAAAATTGGAGTGCGTCTGAGATTTTTATCCCTAGATGGGGGGCTTTCCTTATTAAAATCTGTCTCATATTGTTTTGTGTTTGGATCAACACATTTAATCAAACACATTTTACTTAGTATAGTTCTCATAATGTATTTGGGTTGAAAACTGCTTATGTGTTGAAGATCTAGGTCTCTTCATCAAGATTCACTTGATTCAAGTTTTGTGTGTGATAAAGTCACTTTGACAAGATAAAATCATTTATAAGTGCTTAGTAATTGATAAATGTGAAAAAAAAAATTGGAAGAATGAAAAATTAGTCAACTTTTCTATCTAACCTATTCACCTGCCGATATATAAGCCAGTCAAATTTATCTACAAATTGTTTGCCTTGCCCTTCTTAGTAGGACATTTTATAAGGGATGTTGGCAGGTAGAAAAAAATTATAGGGTTCATTAGATAAGGCGTATGTTGAACCTATTAAGAAGACCAAGGCAAACAATAATCTTGTTGTCCACCTGCTGACATCCAAGAAAGTAAAATCCCTTGGTAAGGGAAAAATCTTATCGAGGGAAAATCCTTATCGAGGTATCAGTTGCCAAGTAACCAGAAGTGACCCTTGATCTTTTGAGGGGAGCTTGTCTCCATGGTGACTAGACATTGTCCACTAGACTAACCTCTAATAGGTTAACTCTGCACATCACCCATGAACTTTCTTTTATAGGTAATAAAGTTCCTCCATTTGCTTTTTGTTGATTCATATTTTATGAACATGATGCTAACTTTTATTCTTCTTTTTTTCTTGACAATTTATAATGGAAATTATCCACATGTTTGATAGGAGGTTCAAGAAGAGCAAGGAGTTGTATAACCTAGGGGCTGCCTTGATTGGGGATGAGAAGTCCCTTAATGCTTCTAAGTCCAAGGTGATAAAAAATGAGGTCCAATTGAAGAACAATGATCATGATATCGTCCAACTAAAAGCCAATGTGGAGGTTCTATAGAAGGTAAACAAAGAGTCCACCCAAAACCTTGCTACATCATTAAAGGCAAACAGTGATACTTTTGAAAAAGGTTAGGACAAAACCTTTAACGATGCTGACAAGAAACCAGGTTTTTCCCCCGAAAGCCTTCTTTAAGAAGGCTCGAGATAAGGCCTTGGTTAAGGTCGGAGTTGCTGTTGACTCTAATCTTTTTACTGAGCATTCTCTCCTCTCTCCTCCTAACTTGGATGAAGTAGAAGAAGAGAATGTCGAGGCTACTGATAAGCCTAAGGTTGTTGAACATCCCAAAGAGACACCTGTAATTTAGTTTTACCTAGGGTCTTTTTATAATTTTACATGTTCTTCATTTTCTATTTCTATAATATGTGTAAGGGTTTGTCCCATAATTTTTGAATGCATTGGATAATCTTTTTGCTTTAATCATGTCTTACTTCATTACTTTCTTGTATGCCTTGCTTGTGTTCACTTTGTGTGTATCTCCTTTTAGATCTTAAATTGATTTCATTTATTCTTGCAGTCTGATGATCGCTTGACCCTTATGCCTGTGGGCCAAGACAATGATAATTTAGACTTTGTTCTTTAGGATGAGGCCTTATATCAAGCTTTAATGGATTTTATGACTGTTCATCAAGTGTTATATAAAGCAATTAAATACTATGATTACTAAACAAATAAGGTCGTAAATCTTCAAGTGGAGCTGGAGGATATAAGAAATATTCATGACCTTCTTCAAAATGAGAACACCACGCTAAGTTAGGAGATCGAGAAGATCGAGAAAGCCTTTGAACATAATGAGTTTATCGAAAAGGGTTAACACCATATAATCATAAAGTTGAGGTATCAATTTAAAAAATAACCTCGTGCGGTTTGGATTGATGGCTATGATGAGGGATGGATGAATGCCCTAATTCAACTAGATAAAATCAAGCCTATATATATGGCTGACCGAATGAATTGCTGGTCCTTGAAGTTCCTAGGGACTCTTAATTGTAGTATTGGTATGGGGTGGACCCTTTGTTAGGATCCCTCAGATCGAAAGCGAAGAGTTTAGGATACCCAATTACTTGGTAAATCACGACAGCGAATATGAGTTTCTCCCCAACCTAAATACCACTTGGTCATCATATAGAGCGGGGACATCAAATGATTAGAAAAAATAATGTAATCTTCCTTTATTTTTTATTCATTTTGGTAATCAATTGACTATGATCAACTTAGTAATTAATTAACATTTAAATGAAATGATATTCTATTTGTTTTCAATTCATGTTTTCATTCTCCCATTTCAATTACGTCTATCATGTATTCCTTGGTCTTACACCTTTCAGGATGTGTCATCCCACTACTTTAGGCCTAGCATCAATTCTTGATGATAGTGCACATGCTCGCTGGGTAATCCACCTTTTCAGGACTTTATCCGACCAATATGGTAGGATTACTTAGTGTTTAGGGATTCCCCCATAGGTCTTTGGATTTCTAAGGGCAATGAATTATGTAATCGTGTTAATAATAATAAAACATGTAACCTTAAGGTAATGATTATGTGTAATAGAATCAATATGGGATCAAGACTGTAATTTTATCGAATATATGTAATAATGGTGATAATCTGGTTGGATATATGTTATAATGATAACTTGCAATAATATTGGCATATTATTTGAAACAAACAATGCTAATTATATTAAATAAATTCATGAAAACTTAAGCACCAAATGTAAAGTTCTCGTGACAAAGTAAAATTGGAGAAAATTGAAATTAAAACTTGGCTTAAAAGTTAAATTTCTTAAGGTTGGATGCATTCTAAGCCCGAGGTATCTCCCTTTCCTCCATTGTTTCCAAATGATACGTTCCTTGGAAGTTGTCTCTAGTGGCTATAAAAGGTCCCTCCCTATTAGGTCCTAGTTTCTCGTTGGATGTCTTCCTCGCATTGGCGAAGATTTTACTTTGGACATAATCTTCAACTTGAAATTTCCTCGAATGTACACCTTTGTTGTACTACCTTGCCAGTGGCTGCTGCTAGTCTGGCAACCTGATTAAGGCTTGTTCCATTCTTTCAGATGTCATGTTAAGCTCCTCTTGATAATATCATTGTTCATGCTAATGGTTAGAAATTTGAACTCCAATGGGATTATAGCTTCCATTCCATAGGCTAAGGCTTGGGTGTTCCCTTGGTCGACATCCTTAGGGTTGTTCGATATGCCCAAAGGATACGGGGAAGCTCATCCACCCATGCACCTTTTGCCTTCTCCATACTTTTATTCATCCCATAAAAGACCATTTTATTAGAAGCCTCATCTTGTCTGTTGCTTTAAAGATAAAACACTGAACTATAGTAGTGCCTGATTGAGTGTCTATTATAGAAATCATAGAAGGGCCCACTCTTAAATTACATTCATTATCAATGATGAGTGTCCTTGGCACACCAAAATAGGTTATGATGTTTCTCAAAACGAATCTAATAATGTCGACGTCTCTTATGTTTACCAAGGGTTCTACTAACCAAGAAACATTTCTTATTCCCAGTTGTCATAGGCAGTGGACCTATAATATCTAATCCCCATTGAGAAAACAACCATGGGATTCTCAAAGATTTGAAGTGGTTCGTCATCTAATGAAGTAGTGGTGACAATGATTAACACTTCTTGCACTTTTCACATAGGAAATGGAAACCTTTAACATATAAGTCCACCAATATCCCTCATTTATCGCCCAGAATGCTAGGTACCTCCAACATGCATGATTTTTTAAAATTCCTTCTTGCAACTCATATAGGAATTGGTTAACATCGCTGTGATGCATGTATTATAAGTATGGTAGAATAAAAGACATCATATATAGATTTCCTTTAGGAGATAAATATAAATGGGCAGGTTTTATATTGGTCTAATGGGCCTCCTTCTTGTCCAGGTAGTACATCTTCTTGTAGCTATTTGATTTTTGGGTGGGTCTATCCATCCATGAGCTTTTTGAAAAATGCTCACTTAGTTTAAGCCCTATTTTCTGAGGATGCTCGGCTATGGAAAATATTTCATTTGTATATTCCTCTTGAGGTCGTATTTGACAACTGAAGATAAAGTGGCTAAAGCATCCGTGTGATCGTTGTTCCCCTATAGAATTAGTAAATTTGTATATTTTTGAATTATGCGACTAACTCCTGAGCCTTTTCAAGGTAGGCTGACATGCGTTCGTCTTTGGCATTATAGTCTCCTGATATTTTATTAGATATTTTCCTTGAGTCATGAAAATGCATCTAGGTGACTAGCACCACGAGACAGATCTTTCCTCAATCCTCTAATGAGATCCTCATATTACACTTTGTTGTTTGATGACTCAAAGCCAAGTTGTATTTCCTGTTCAATGATAGTCTGAGTCGGGGTGACCAACACTACTCCCACTTAAACTCCTTTAGTATTGGGTGCTCCATCCACATAAAGAGTCATCTATAGCATTGGTCAATATCTTCCACAATTTCACAATCGCTAGACTCAATTTCCTTATGTTGGTGCTTTCCAAAAAACTCAACGATAAAATCTCCCAAAATTTGTCCTTTCAATGCAGTTCTAGGTTGATAATGGATATCAAACCTCCTTAGTTCCACTGACCACTTGGACATCCGTTAAGATAGGTTGGACTTTATAAGGACCGCCTTTAATATAAAGGAAAGTATAATTATGACAGAGTATGCCTCAAAGTAGTGCTTTAACTTGCATGAGGCTATCACCAATGAGTATGCCAAATTATCAAGTGGGAGGTACCACATCTCAACATCTAATAACATTTTGTTGGCATAGTAAATTAGGGTTTTATGTCCTTCCCTCTCATATACCACTACCAAACTCACTGCATGGTCGAATAAAAAATGATACAAGTATACCAAATCCCATGGGTTTGGATCTATAAGTAAGGGAGTTTGACAAAGATATCATTTGATTTCTTCAAGTGCCTTTCATCATTCATCATTCTAGACTTCTTTATTCTCCTTTTATAGTAGCTAAAATGAGGGTCGAAATTTCTCCAAAGACTTGGAGATGAAGTGATTGAGTGTTGTGAGCATTCTAGTTAGCATTTTGAAATCTATAAAAGGATAGGGTGGTTAGATGGCCCTTATATCCTTAACCTGATCGGGATTTTCCTCGATCCATCTTTTGCTGACGAAATAACTTAATAATATTTCTGATTGAACCCCAAATGAATATTTAACTGTGTTGAGCTTCATATTATATTACTAGAGGACCACGGAAGTATTCGCGAAATTTACAATATGATTTCCTTTTTATTTTCTTTTCACAAGCATGCTATTTATGTAAACCTCCATGATGTCACCCAGCTGATGTTTGAATATCTTGGTTACTAGTCGTTGGTAGGTCGCTCATGTGTTCTTGAGTCTAAACATAATGGATGTGTAGAAACAAAGGCCAAGTGTAGTGATGATAGGTGTTTTCTCCTGGTCGGGCCTGAACAAAGGGATTTGATGATAACTAGAATAAATGTTTAGAATTCTCATCCACTCATGGATAGTTATGACATCAACCAACTAGTCGATCTTCCATAGAGGGAAGCTATTTTTGGGGTATGTCTTATTCGAATTAGTGACGTATATGTAGACTCTCCATTTCCCATTATTTTTCTTGACCACGATTGGGTTTGAGAGCCAATTAGAAAATTGAACTTCTTTGATAAACAATGCTTCAAGAATTTTCCCAACCTCTTATTCCACTGCTTTTTCCTTTTCAGGCGATGTTCATCGTGCCTTCTGCATGATCGACTAAAAAACCAGATTGACATAAAGCTTATGTAATATCACTTTGAGATAAATTTTAGGAATATTATAAGGCTTCCAGGAAAATACATGGTTTTCTTAGAGTAAAGATATAACTTTTTGCTTTTCGTGATCAGTTAGCGAGCTTTTGATTATAATTTTTTTATGCGGGTGAGAGTCGTCGAACACAACCTTTTTTGGGGTTCCATGACTCAGTCGGCGAGGGACACTCTTGTGTATTCCAACCTCAGTCACCTATAATTTAGTTATTATTTGAAAAGGATAACCTCCTCTGTTTATTTAATCTTTTCCTTATTTTTCTCCAGCTTAGGTCTGATAGTCGTGATAAAGCATTGTCAAGCAGTAGATTATTTTCCACGTATCTTCACTTCCCCCGATCGATAATGAATTTGAGCTTCTGATGATAAGTAGAAGGAACTGCCTTTATTGCATGGATCCATTCTAGTAAAAAAATTACGTTTCATGAAGAATAAATGTCCACGAGTATGAATTCAATCAATTCTGATATACTCCTAGTTAGTACTGGGAGCACAACCTTTTGTAGTTGCATTGCCATTCTTCTTGTGAATCCGACCAAAGGAATGGTCACCTCTTTTATATCTTCCATTTTTAAGTCAAGTTGGTTAAATAACTTGAGATACATCACGTCTAAAGAACTTCCCTGGTCCATTAGTAGCTTATCCACATCTTGGTTGGCGATCTAAAGTCTGATTACTAGTGTGTTATGACGTGGAATTCTAAATTCGATTAGGGCTTATTCGATGAAAATAATTTCCTTAGTATATCCAATCTCTTTTGGTTGATGACATTTCCAACATTTGGCTTGGTTAGATCAATCTAGAAATCTTCTACAACTGTAGTGATTTTATTCAACTCCATTCTAACAACGTCTCCCTTGCCCTTACGTCCATTGTTTTGATTTTTCCCTTCATTATTGGGAGCAATCTCCTTATCTCTTTTTTTTCCTTTGGTGGGCTATTATATTGTTGCATTCCACTTACCACGTATTCTACTTTGGTGTATTTATTAATCTGAGATATCATGTCGACAATGGTGGTTGCTTCCTTCTTGAGGAGCGATTGATATAACATAGAACTATTTGATAAGATGATATTTAATGAGGCTATCGTCACCTGTCGGTGCAAGCAATAAACTCATTTTATATCTCTCAATATCATCGAGAATATTCTTTTAAAGTTTCTTGGGGATTCTTCTTTAGCATGAGAACAGAATCAATCCTCTCGGGATGGGTGCTATTGGTAATGAACCTCGTTGCAAAAGTCTTTATGAGTTGTTTATAGATGGAGATGGACATGTGTGGTAGATTTTCATATCACTTCCATGCTACTTCCCCTAAACTATAAGGAAGCGTTCGACATATGAGGGCCTCATTATTATTGCATAGCGTCTGGTCTTAGCAGTATTGATGAACGTGATCAGTGGGATCTGTCTTTCTATCGTATGTCTTGAATCTGGGTGCGATGAACTTCTTGGATGGTTCAAATTCTTCGATCACTAGAGTAAACGATGAATTCATTTGGCAGATGAGATCTCTCTTGGACAATTCCTTGATGGTTATGGATCATCGGTGAGTGGGATAATCATCAATCTCCCTCCGTATGATATTGCATAGGTCCTCTTTGCGACAACGTCATTGTGCTGATCACTTTATTCTGATCATCTACTCCAGTAGGAATGATCTTGATCCCACCGCGAACTCCTTCCTTGGCAGCGTGTTTTACTCGCCTGAGAACTAGAGCGCGTGTTATTTCATGTATCTTGTATTTTTCCCTGTGGAGCTCTTGTTCCATCCTCTCCAAATAAAGTTGGATGCAGGTATTCTCCCCCTTTTGATGGCACGTGGTTGTCTCATATTGGTGAAGATACTGCTTGTAAGCATCTACGAGTCACGATATTTGGTTAAACTGTGGTGGCTCGTTACTTTCTACCATTTAATCCTCACATGGACCATAACGAGAGCTCAAGGTATTGCGGATCCAGACCTGTTCTTGGGAGCAGTGTACCAGTTTTGGTTGTCTTGGTGATCGTCGTAAGATGAATAGTGTTCACTATGCGAACGAGACATGATTATTTTGGCTCGTATAGGTGAAAGAGGAAACTCGTTTTCCATAGATGAAGCCAATTGTAGGTAGTAAAATCCTACTAGTTATAATTTAAAACAATTTAACCGAACAAAATGAGTAAATCAGTCACAATCACACAAGAACAATATTTATGGGGTTCAACAATGTACCTATGTCCACAAGAGGTTATCGCTTTTATTAGGCTGGTTCCAATGCTCATGATTACATCCGTTTTCCCTTTGGGGCTAGGGTTATATTTATTGAAAAATAGATAGTTGAGTTGTGTAGGGCTCAAGGATTGTGGTAGTTATCCTAGTTTAATTGGATATATCTCGCTCCTTGATTCTTGCAGGTCGGTTAGCTCCAATAGTCCTTATCTTTATGGATGAAATTTTGACCAGATCAATGAGCATGTGCCCCCTCGCATAAGTGACCTTATTATACCGCTCACAATGATATATGGTGCAAATGTAGTAATAACAATCACATATTCATAATGACAAATAAGTATAAATATTTTTTCCAAATTAAATATATAATTTTAAAAAAGTTATAATACTCAAATATCATATCTACATATCCGACTTCAACGCATATTTGTAACACAATGGCTTTTGATAGTGCAAATATAACATCCTACCGCGAAAGGTATACAACACTGCATATGCTTACATATCGCGACCCCTATCAACATAGGGCGCGGCCCCTACCGAATATAGTGTGCAGCCCTCCTCATCACGGGGTGCAACCCTCATCAACATGCCGCAGAATTACCCAGTACAGGGCGCGGCACCTTTGTCTCTAGTCTTGCAGGATGCGGCACTCATGTTGTTTACCTTACAGGCCGCATCCCTCTCCATTACAACTCCCAACGTTATGCACTTCACGTGCTCATTGCACGTGGGCATATCTCCTATAAATAAAGGACCACATCTCGAAAATATAAGGAGATCGATTCCATACACATCCGGGGCAGGTTCTACAGGACATATTCTCTCTACACAACCTTAGCATACAACTTGGGGGTTATTCATTCGCATCGAAGCCACCCCTCCTACACACCGAAATCATCAATCATCATGTACTCTCCTTTATTCTCATACTTGTACGCCTCTTTAGGCATGATTATACTGTACAATACAATATGAATATAATGAGAATGGAGCAACACAGTGGACGTAGGCCTATTTTAGAGGCTTAACCACTCTACATCTTGTGTTCATGTCACCTTACTTTCTTTGCTTGTTTATTATGCATTTTACTCATGATTTGCTGATACAAGAGCGGTAAGTGGATGATTTCTCGTATCATCAATTTGGCGCCATCTGTGGGAATGAGATATTTCA
Organism: Sambucus nigra; assembly: GCA_949130495.1. NCBI lineage: Eukaryota > Viridiplantae > Streptophyta > Magnoliopsida > Dipsacales > Adoxaceae > Sambucus > Sambucus nigra. The sequence continues at coordinate 195,300,642 of OX422220.1, forward strand.
ATCGTGTTTCTCTATATATTTGAGTTCTTAAACACCTTATTCGATCCTTGAGGATCCTATGGATCGTCATCTCACGGGTAGATGCTGGTTATTGAAGTCTATTTTTATTTACACCCTTAAATGGGTATTTGACATACTCAGATCTATTCTCGAGTCTCCATTTTATGACCTCAGATCTATTCTACATACCCATGTGATATCATCCCATCTAGATAGTGATGAAAGGCATGATGGGCTTTAAGCCCCAAAAAGGTGATGATTAGGGAAGAATTATATTTACTCCCTTTTTGTTGTTCTTTGCCTAGGATCTAGGGTTTATCATTCAAATTGTGCCATTCTGTGCACCGAGAGGTTATTCTCTCATGGATAGATCGTAGTAGGCATGCCCTCCCCATGTTTTAGGAGATGAACTCAGTTTCTAGGTTTCGATTTTGAGATTACTCCCCCCTGCTTAGCAGTGGGTGTGACAGGTAGTTTAAATACCTTCATGTCGCGGCCTGTACTGGAGCAGGTGTTACAGAAGGTTCAGAACATCGAGGAACGAACTCAGGTGGTCTCCAGTACAACCTTGGTGAATACCATTCAAAGGCTACGACAGTGCACCTATGTGCCATACTGGCTACGACCTCAACAGTAATACCGTGTAGCAGCGCAAATGCTGCATCCCCATTTCCTACTTGGTCACTCCAATGTTTCTGTGATTACTCATTTCTGCTAGTTTTATCTCAGATTATATATCTTTGTAAAGACTAACGAAAGAAGAAAATGGAAGGAGAATCCAGCCAGAGCATAAAAATCAAGGATGAGATTATGCAGCTGTATAATCACCTCAACCACCTCTACGACAGTCATGCCTCACTCCAGACCCAGGTCAACTATTTAACTCAGAGGGTTCTAATGTTAAAGGCCGCGACCTCACCCAATGTGGGTGCGGCACCCAAGATCATAGCTACATCAGCCTTTGCTGCTGCGGCAGTTCAAGAGAATCCAGCAACAGAAGCAGTCAACAGGTGCCAAAAAAGAAGAATGGAGAAGGCAGAAAAGAAATATGGGGCCTACACTCCGTTGGCCTTCTCGATTGAAGAGATCTTTGAGTTCATCAAAGAAGACAAGCTGTTGAGGTGGCCAAAAAAGCTAAGAGCTCCACCCCACAAGAGGAACAAGGCTACTTGGTGCAGATTCTATCAAGACCATGGCCATGAGACTGAGCAATGCTATGATCTGAAGGATGAAATTGAAAGGATGATTGGGCAAGGGATGCTACGGAGGTTCCTTAAGGATGTTTAGGGGATGCAGCCTAATCTCACATACCACATGCTCATCTTTCACTCTTATCTCTTATATTCCACCTGTCTCTACCTTATAGTGACAACTTCATTTATGTTGTTTTAAACTAAACTTTGTGTTATCCTTATAAAGTCATATATATACTAATAGTTATAAAATCCAGTTCACTTTTGTAGTGACATATTTTGATTCTCATTTCCATAAAATGCTATCTTATAAAGACCATTTTTATCCTAAAACAGATCTCGATTCGAGACAACACGTCATATCGAGAACGATAATATCTTAATGGGCCACAATGCCCGAGAAGATGCCTGATTGTCCGAAAGTTGATAATAATCGAAAGTGGCAAAATAAAATATTGGAAGCAGTTATCCAAATTGGATTGCAACATCACTCGTAAGGGATTCCCATGCCCGTTCTTGGCATTCAGGATGCATCATTAAGTTGAGAGACTTGTAATATCTAGCCAGGGATGGCTTTATATATGTCCATAGTTGTGGGTGGCTTAATAACATAACCCAGCCTGGGAGGCTTGAAAATATCTTGTATATTACCTATGGATGGCTTAATAACATAACCCAGCATGTGGAGGCTTGAAAATATCCTGTATATTAACTGTGGGTGGCTTAATAACATAACCTAGCTTATGGAGGCTTGAAAATATCCTGTATATTAGTTGTGGGTGGCTTAATAACATAACCCAGCCTATGGAGGCTTGAAAGTATCCTATATGTTAGCTGTGGGTGGCTTAATAACATAACCCAACCTGTGGAGGCTTGAAAGTATCCTATATGTTAGCTGTGGGTGGCTTAATAACACAACCCAGCCTAGGGAGGCTTGATAACATCCCATTCACGATGCTAAAGAAGAGAAAGTCATGAAAGGAAATTATTATTTTACTGCAGTCACAAAGGCATACCAAAGGCAAAGGCAAGCAGTAAAGGTTAATCTGCCACGGCCATGATCAAGCACTTTGGATTCAGTTGAAGGTGCCGCAGCCTATGTAATCCACGATTCATTGCAATCGTTAAAGCGGCTAAGAGTTGATGAAGTAATGACTTGGATATAGATCCAATTAAAGTACCTAAAAATGATTGACAATTTATCTACGACCCTGATCAAGATGTCGCGGACTTATTTGAGGGGCCCTATGAATTACAGATACAACCTGTGACCTGTACATCTTAAGGTGCCGGAGCACTATTAATATGTATGAGGAAGATTAAGAAGATGTGTAGAAACCATGATATGGTGCCGCAGACGTAATCTATTAGTTCATTCAATCAAAAAAGCATTTCCAAGTATGAAGGCAGTTGCATTCAAGCCATCAAGAACGTACAAAAAGCATTCATTAAAAGCATTGAAGCAAGTAGAGAAAAAGATGCAAAAGTTACAAGAAAATGAGGCAAAAATAATTAATGCAGAAAAGGTGGCTGCAACCCCTATATTATCAGTTAAGGTTACAAGCAAGGAGGTCGTAGCCACAATAATAGGCAAAATAACAAAGAGGGGACGTAACCACCATAAAGAGTTCAATTTTTTTTAGAGGGACGCAGCCTTAAGATTCGGCATCATTGGCTTCATCCCCTTCTTCCCCCTCTGCGATCGTCATTGTCTCTTCATTCGCGATAGCTACCTAAGCCTCGGCCTTCAATCTGGCTTTCTCCTCCTTCGCAGCCTTGAGCTCAGCAATGCATTCTTGATGATCGGCATCACTGAGTCTCCAGACGAGAACATTCTCCTTCGACTTAGGGAAGGTCTTTATTATCCTCTGCCTCATCTCCTGGTAGCCGCGAAGGTAGGCCCTATTATTAATAAGGAAGAAGTCTCTGGAGCCCTTGAATGACCCCACGGTATGGTCAATGTCCAACTGAAGTGCGTCACCATGATTTTCCTCCATTCTCTTTATTATCGCGATATGGTCTAGGGCATCTTGGGAAGACTTGGCCTCTAACTCTTCGTACTTCTTTTTAAGAAGTACAAGCTTATTACTAAAAATCTCCGCGTTCCGTGCAGCTTTCGCAGTCTGAGCTTGGGAGGCCTTTAGGGATTCTGTGGCCTATTTGAAGTTCTCCTCAGCCTCTTCCCTTGCATTATTTGCAAAGGCTAAGTTCATTTAGGCCGCTTGAAGAGTCGCGGCAGCAGACTGCTTCCTAGCCTCAAAAGACGTAGTCTGTGCAGCCTCCAGATTTGCACCATGCACCCTCTTCTCGACCTCTTTCAGTTTGTACAGGGCCTCGTACTTCCTTTTTTGGGCTACCATGACGTCCGCATCCTAAAATTTGTCCGTATTAGTAGCAATATATGGATTGCAAAAGAAAAACGAAGAAAGCACTAAGCACTTACCTTCAGAAGACTATGGAGGTCGTAGTCCTCTAGGTCATCATGGTCTTCTCCCACCAGCCTGTCGAGTTTCGCGGCATCAAGGGCCCTCTTCATCCTCCGCGCATCCTTCGCGGTAGTATCCCATGAGGACTTAGGGTTGGGTTGTCTTAATTATTATCGCGATCGACCGTCAGGGCCAGATCTGTCGCGACACTGGGGAGGTGCCAGGTTTGCATTCACAAGGGCAGAGGAGAAGCTGAATGAAGGGGAGCATCAGAAGCGGACATCAACCCCGTTGCAGCCAGGTTGGCTCCAATGTCATCATCGAACTCAGCTTGCGGTTGGTTCGCAATATTTTTTATTGTCTTCGCGGCCTGAGTTGGAGTCACAACAGTGGATTTTGGTCACTGAAAGGGACCGTGGATGGAGCTTTCATCTTGGTCCTCTTCCTCTTCCTGCTCTGCGTAGTATTATTGAGAGTGGTGGCATCCTCATCTATTTCTGACAACTGTGCAGCCAACAGTTCCCTATCAACCTCCTCACCTGAAAAGGGAATTGCAACAGTAAATATTCGAAGTCAACAAAAATTACCGCGGACAAATACTGATGATCAGATTATTACCTCCCGCGACCATGTCTTTTGGAATGGACTTGTTGGGAAAGAAACCTTCTTTGAATACGGTTGCAGATGTTATAAGGACACTGCATTTCTTTTCTTCAGTAGGAATTTCGTGGCCTTGGCAACTTTTTTTTCTTGCCTCCCATTAAGTTGTAAGTTGTCAAGTACTACAGAATAACAATTCAAAGGTTAGTAGAGATTGATAAGCAATTATGAAGAAAGGACGCGGATATAATCTAAATACCTAGCTTGGAGAGAGAACCCCATTGCCGCGGCATTCGATATGACCTCTACCTCTTGTTCTCTTCGGGGTGGTTCTCCCAGCCTTCCCTGGAGATGTAGAAATACTTTCCCTTCCAGTTCTTTACACTGGTCGGGCTCCCAGTATAAAGGGTCTCGTCCCTGCCATGAACGGAGAAGTAGTAGTAACCGGCAAATTTCACCGAGTTTTCCTTTGGACAGTAGAAATAAAAAAACTCTGTGGGAGTAAGGTCCTTTTTAAATTGGTTCTCCCAAAGAACGACCGCGGTAAGTATGGCCCTCCAGCCATTGGGATCTACCTGGGATGGTGCCAGTTTCATAGTCCGGAAAATTTATCTGATGGGAACAGGAACAGGCAGCCGTAACCCGTAAATAAATGCATGAAGTGGGAAGCAAACTCCATCATCAGCCAGAGCTGTGCAAGGTCTTTGGTTCACGGTAGGTACTGAGCACATCAAATTTTCTGGAAATTCGAAGGCCTTAGCCACCTGTTCGACCTAGTCTTAGGTCATGATGCTACGGATATTAAGCGCAGCTAGGGGTCTCTCAGTCCTCCCAGATGGACCAGCTGGGTTATCCCTAACTTTTACGGCATCATCTCCTACACCCAATGGATTATTACTTGAATTGGCTTCCTCTTCCATGGGTGGGGACTCAAAATTCTTCTTGCAGGCAGATTCCGCGGAGTCTGAGTCTAGTATCACGTAGTTGGGCAATCCCTCAGTTGGCAAGGCCCTATTGATCTCAGAGGGGGCACATAAGAGATTTCAGGAGGAGAGGTTCCAAAATTCTTTGCCCAAAAGCCTCTCAAAAATTCATCTGGGTCAAAGTTCGTATGGATGCAACAGTACCTGAAAAGCAGAGTCCGCAGTTAGGCGTCGCAGCTAGTATGGTTCGAAAAAGACTTTAAGAAGCTGCGGTAAGATTAGTTATACGAATAGTGAATAGAAGTGATCGACAAGACTGGCCAAATGTTAAGTGGGGGTTATTTCCCTACTAGAGTTGCTAATGGGCTAAAACGCTGCTGACCCTATTCATTGAACCTAAGGGATTACCCTGACCATACTGGTCGTAGCCATCTCCTATATCAGTAAGGGAGCTTATAGTGCCGCGGCCTCTTACTAAAATGAGGGATTATAGTCTACAGGCCACAACCGTCTCTAAAATTACTAAAGGTATATTCTACCACGCTGCGGTTATTCACACAAACAGTTTTGTAGCTAATGATTACTCATTTAAAGATCGAAGGTCTAGAGTATGAAGAGTTTATTCAAGAACGTCAAGAATAATTATATGGTTCGAGGAAAAAATTGGCAACAATTACACAATACAGAAGTTCACAAATGCTTTATCATGTATATATGTTCGATTCATAAAAAATATATGTTCAATTCTTGGAACATAGATATAAACAATGCCTTATATTCATGTATTAAAAAATATAAGGGTTTGGCAGATCAAACAATTGGGGTTTGTTCAGAAATACAAAGGTTCATGTACTTGAAAAAGAATTACGAACTTCGAAAGCTATCTAAAAAGATGATTGGTTGAAAAAATTACCTGAAAATGAAGAAACTTGCAATGCTCATCTTGAAACTGCCTTGCACCACCGCACAAAGCCTTGGAAGGTCACCGAAAAACCCAAGAGAAAGGAAGAATAGAATTCGCTCTCGATTTTCTCTCAAAGCTTTGGAAGCGTAATGAAGTCCACGGCCAGAAACAATTTATATAAGAGAGTGCGAAAGATGAATCGCCGCCTTGGAAGTACCGCGACATAAACTAAGCCACAACCCTAATCAAATTCTCTTGGCCCTACGACTTGGGGGCTTATTGATAGTACAAATATAGCACCCTACCGCGGAAGGTATACTACACGGCATATGCTTACATGCCGCGACCCCTATCAACATAGGGCGCGACCCCTACCGAATACAGTGTGCGGCCCTCATCAACATACCGTGGAATTGCCCCGTACAGGGCGCAACACCTTTGTCTCTAGTCTTGAAGGATGCGACACTCACGTTGTTTGCCTTACATGCTGCATCCCTCTTTATTACAACTCCCGACGTTATGAACATCACGTGCTCATTGCACGTGAGCATATGTCCTATAAATAGAGGACCACATCTCGAAAATAGAAGAGATCGATTCCATACACATCCGGGGTAGGTTCTACAGTACTTATTCTCTCTACACAACCTCAGCATACAACTTGGGGGTTGTTCATCCGCATCGAAGCCACCTCTCCTGCACACCGAAATCATCAATCACCATGTACTCTCCTTTATTCTCATACTTGTACGCCTCTTTAGGCGTGATTATACTATCCAATACAATATGAATATAATGAGAATTGAGCAACATAGTGGACGTAGGCCTATTTTAGGGGCTGAACTACTCTACATCTTGTGTTCATGTTACCTTACTTGCTTTGCTTGCTTATTATGCACTTTACTCATGATTTGCTGATACGAGAGCGACAAGTGGACGATTTCTCGTATCATCAGCTTTAGTTTTTTTTGTATACCTCGTCTCCTATAACACGACTTCATATATTGATCACACGTGCATTGCATAAGTACACAAACTAGTTTAATAAAAGTGATGGGTAACGCTAGAAACATTATAAGACATAAAGCCAAACTGTTAGTCACATGTATGATTGTTGTCCTTATCGTTGTCCAGTCACTTTGTTAAACTGCCACATAATGCTAACATTATCTAGATTTTAATAAGATATGGCTAAGGAGTCATGCTTTTGTGATATGTGACACGTGTTCAAGTATCATTGGAGGAAACCTTGAGTGAGACATTTTTAAAGTATCCCACTCAAGGTGTCCTCCAATGACACACGAACACGTGTTGCATGTCACGAAATTAAGTCAGAAAATCATGTTTCCCCATCATTTTCCTTTTTAATATTTTACTATGGGATTTTCTTAAATCCGTGTTTGGTACGCGGTAAAGTTGAGTGTAATCTGCTTCCTTCCGAACAATCTTAGGAAATTGTAAGAATATTGTGTTTGGTGCAATGTTAAATTGTATGTGAATGTGAGCTCCAATGGAATTAAATTACCTATTTGGTGGGATAATTGGTAGAATCAAAATCCATCCAATACATGTGAGATCCTTACTTTTCCATGAGAATCATTCCATATAATTTTTTAGAAGACAATAATGACCATTAAAATTTTAACTATATAAATTATCCATAAAATCTAAATATTTATTTTGTGAAGACAATTTAATTAGGTCAGTTTGTATTATTAGATTTAAAGTTATACAAATTTTATTTAGACATTTTTCAACTCATGTAATAGATTGTTTGATTAACATACACTATAACAATCTCATATCAACAATGAATTATTGAATTTAATAAATATTGATTTTTTTAATATTTGAGTTCATACATTATCAAATAATATTTTTTTCATATCAATTTCCATACATAAAACAAATACTAAATTTTGATCTCGAATATGAATCCATTAATTAACCAAATAAGAGAAGAGAATTGAAATTCTAATAGAAGATATTCCGAGTAGTACTTTCTCAACAAATAAATTCCAAAATTGGAACCAATATAATAAAGGCTAGCTGCCACTTAATATTAGAATTATAATAGAGTAATACTACATGAATTCTCATTTTGTACTTTCATTTTATATCCTATGATAAGATAAGAGAATAATTCATAATAATAAAATATAAGTATTTAAAGCAAAAAATATAAATAGAAGTACACAATGGAATACACATAATATTATTGATTATAATATGGTAAACTTTGCCGTCACTTAACTGATCACCTCAAAAGTGACTCGGACAATAATAAAAAAGATTTCATATTTCATACTCAATACATACATGGCTGACGCCACGTGCGATTATCCCAACTGTTTTGCACACCTTCATGTGCGTATGATAAGGAGTGACGACGTTGAAACATATGAGCAAGTTAATCTTGTAACCGAAAAATGATTTAAGGGTCAGACTCACCAACTATAATTTAATGTAAATCACAAATGAGTCACAAAATTTGACTCGCCCGATATATTCCAGCGTCAAACACAAACAGCTAGTGTATGATGGAAAGACCGCGTAATAAATGAATAAATAAATAAAGATTGGTTGAACGTGTATCCAACGTGTCAACCTAATCCAGCCTTTACTTTAACGACCCATTCATTAAAAACCTTTTTGTACTGTGAGAAAAACAATTCGTAGACGACAAATATAAAACAAATAAGAAAACCAGCAGTAGCAGCAATGATGGTGGCACCTTCACCAATTTCAAATTACTATTCTCCATTCACCTCTATAAAACATCGCCCCAATTTTTCATATCTCACATTCATTTCTCCCTTCTCAATCTCACGGAACAAAAGAACACAGTCGTATAAACAACCCGTCTTTTCTGCTTCGTTCGATCATAAGGTAGCTTCTTTATATGTTCCTATTATAAGCTTTATTATGTTAATAAGTAAATGAATGCAGAAATAAGTATAATTTTTTGCAGAGTAGAGAGTTAGAGTTGAATCACACTGAGGAGGAGGAAGAATCCAAGTGGAACAGATTGGGGCTGAGAATGACAATCACGCCGGCGGTTCGAGTTTCAGATCGGAAATTGGTGGTAAAAGACAGGACGATATTAACAAACGTCCCGGAAAATGTGATATCGACGTCCGGTTCTAGCACCGGTCCTGTGGACGGTGTTTTTATCGGCGCGGTGTTTGATAAAGAGAAAAGCAGACACGTGGTGTCGCTGGGGACTCTAAACAATGTTAGATTTATGGCGTGCTTTAGGTTCAAATTATGGTGGATGGCTCAAAGAATGGGAGAGAGAGGAAGTGATATTCCATTAGAGACTCAATTTTTATTGTTGGAGACAAAAGATGGTTCCCACTTAGGAAGAGATGAAATTATGTACACGGTTTTTCTTCCTTTAATTGAAGGGCGTTTTAGAGCTTGTTTACAGGGTAATTCTGAGGATCAACTTGAAATGTGTTTGGAGAGTGGAGATGAAAACACGCTGGCTTCTGCGTTTACGCATTCTGTGTTTGTGAATGCGGGGACGGACCCCTTTAAGACCATCACGGATGCGGTTAGAGCAGTCAAATTGCATCTCAAGACGTTTAGGCAGCGTGACGAAAAGAAATTGCCTGGGATTGTTGATTATTTCGGGTGGTGCACTTGGGATGCATTTTATCAGGATGTAACTGAAGAAGGGGTCGAAGCCGGCCTTAAAAGTCTTAAGGATGGCGGGATCCATCCTAAATTCGTCATCATTGATGATGGCTGGCAGTCTGTTGGAAATGATTTAGACCCAACGGAATGTCACGAAAGTGAAATGGAAAAGGTACCACCAACACCATTGTTGAGATTAACTGGGATTAAAGAAAATAAAAAGTTCAGAAAAAAAGACGATCCCACAATAGGGATTAGAAATATAGTCAACATTGCAAAAGAGAAACATGAATTGAAGTTTGTGTACGTGTGGCACGCAATAACTGGGTACTGGGGTGGGGTTCGTCCAGGGGTGGAACAATACGAATCATCTATTAAGTATCCGACGGTGTCAAAGGGGGTGGTGGAGAATGAGCCTGGGTGGAAGACTGACCCCCTAGCTGTACATGGTTTAGGGCTAATTAGCCCCAAAAATATGTACAAGTTTTACAATGAGTTGCACGAGTACTTGAGATCTGCTGGAGTAGATGGGGTTAAGGTGGACGTGCAGTGTATATTGGAGACCCTTGCAGGTGATTTGGGTGGTAGGGTTGAACTCACCAGGCAATACCATCAGGCACTTGATGCATCTGTTGCTAGAAATTTCCCAGATAATGGATGCATTGCCTGCATGAGCCACAATACTGATGCCCTCTACTGGTACATTACATTTCTATATTTCAAACCTTTTATTTTCCATCCTTATTTTATATATTCACTTTTAGTATTAACTTGTTTTGACTCTATCCCTTTATCTAATTTTTTCTCATATATAAAGGGAAAGTGAACACAATTTCGTTCAAATGCCTTTTGCTTTTTCATCTGCCTCCAATCAATTTAAATTGTGCAGTCACATATAATTTTCAGTATTTTCAGCTTTTTATGGAAATTAACTATTTTTTCAAAGTTTTTCCATTGTCACAATCAAGCGCACCCTATAAGATAAATAAAAAAATCATAACAAAATATAATTTACACATTATTTTTTATGGGGTGTTTGATAGTCTAAAATATGATTATTTAAATTACGTGTATACAGAGTTAAAAGAAATACCCTATAATTTTAAAATTAGACAAAATACTACTCGTTCCGTTCCAAATTAAGAGTCCATTATTTCTTTTTAGACTGTCCCAAATTAAGAGTCTACTTTCTTTTTTTGGACATGATCAACTAACCAAATCTCACAATAGTAACTAACCAAATCTCATAATAGTAAACAAGTGTTGATTTTGGTTGTTGATTGACTGTATCAATAATCTATACAAAAAGAAGATAGGGACTCTTAATTTGGGGCGGGTGAAGATAGGGACTCAATCTTGATATAAGTAAAACGACATAATGAAGGAACCACCAGATTCACTTTCTTTATCCTGATATTTGGTTAAAATTAAATTTTAACCAAATATCAGGAGAAAGAAAGTGAATCTGGTGGTTCCGTCATTATGTTGTTTTACTTAATTTTTAAATTTTTTTTGGAGCTAATGGTATATAATTGAGTAATGAACATGGTATTCCCATATACTACTATCACTACTAATAACAAGGGTAATTTTAGGTTAACACCTTAGTAATTGGCACTATTAGAACCTGATATGTTGTTAATGTTTTTTAGACTTTGTACCTTTTTTCTCGTTGAATGTTGAAACTCAATACCACAAGCTCCGACCATACAAAATAATGAATTAACAAAGGAAAAAAATTTAAACCATAATAATTATAGGAACTATTCTGATGGGGTTGTCTATTGCATATCATGCTACAGCTCCAAACAGACGGCTATGGTTAGAGCATCGGACGATTTCTATCCGCGTGATCCAATATCGCACACCATTCACATCGGCGCAGTGGCGTATAATAGCGTCTTTCTCGGAGAATTCATGCAGCCCGATTGGGACATGTTCCACTCCCTCCATCCAGCGGCCGAGTATCATGCATCAGCGAGGGCGATCAGTGGTGGGCCTATCTATGTCAGGTGACAATATAAAGCCTCACCTTTATATGTTTTTAATAGGATGATTTGGAATTTTTTGAAATTATGATATACATTTGATCTTCACTAGTGTTATAAATAAAATAGATTATGCACTTTTAGGACTTAAAATAATATTAATTATGGATATAGGACAACAAACATTTCGTTTCTATTTTTAGTCCCTATTTTCAAATTATCGGCTGACGTGGCATGCTGTGATTGGTTGACGTTTTATGGATATGGGTCTGCGCCAGCGGCTTTATTAAAAAATAGAGACTAAAATTATAGATAAAATGTTTGTTGTCCTATTTCCAGAGTACATATTACAATAGGTCCTAAATTTACAAAGCCCCTAAATAAAATCACATTTTTGAGTATCTATAATATTGTTAAAGGTATATGTGATGTTCAAAATATAATACAACTGAATAAATAGGAGTTAGAGGCCAAATCACACTTGCTAATACGGCAAATATTTGAATGTGATCAATGTTTATATATATATATTATGACAAATAGCGAATTCTTTGTTATTTTGAGCAGTGATGCGCCTGGGAACCACAACTTTGATCTTCTAAAGAAGCTGGTTTTACCAGATGGTTCAGTGCTCCGAGCCCGCTTGCCTGGACGGCCAACCAAGGATTGCTTATTCACTGATCCAACCCGTGATGGTGTTAGGTGAGCATTCCTATTTTGGGAGGACTTGGTAAATAGAAACAATGTTTATGGAATTGTGACTTATTGTTTACACCTGTAATAAGTTTTGAGTTCTTGTTTAATTGATTGATGAGTGACAATGCTAATAAGTGCCACCAACCGAGATACATATGACACGAGATCACTATATATCGCGAATACACTATCTAAAACATGATTTGAACTTGCAATATATATTGTCTACATGATTTAAACACGATACGAATGGAACTTTGCACAACTTGTATCGGATGGGATGAATTGGGCAATTGCCTAATTGGTCCCCTCAAATTATTGACTACATTTTAAGTTGCCCATAAAACTCTCTAATTTGTTTCAATTTCAGATCATAAGCTACAAATCTCTCCCTCCAGGTTAAGAAGAAATATTAGATTCTTGCCTTGTACTTCACTGAAATTATATATTGATCCCCTTATAGTATAATCTTGATAAAACTACAAATTATAGGCGGATAACCAACTCTATACTGATAGTTTTCCTCCTATATTTTTTGCTTGTATATCTGTGTTTTTACTTCTTTCAAGTCAACACCGTAAGCATGTCATTGAAAATTTTAATCATATCTGCAAGCATAAAAGTTATAAGGTATGTTTTGCAAATTTAAGCATTTACCAAGAACTTGATTTCTATATTTGCGTACTTGAAAGGTCAATCAGACAGTTCACCATGCTTTGGCCTGGCACTCCTTTTGTGTGGGTAGTCAATTTGTTTGGATAGACGAACCAAAATTTTGTGGCCCACCCATGTTTTGGCCAGACACTCCCTTTGCTTTCTACACTGGCATACTTTCTTCTCTCTCTGATACTATGTAATGATAATGCCCCATTTCCTCTGTAAAAATAAGTTTTATCTTGGCAATTCATTATATTAAGGTTAAATTGCAAACAAAGCCTTACATTAAGGTCATCTAACTATGAAAACTTGTAAATACACCCCTAATTATCCTTGAAACTGTTGTTTAAACCAGTTTTTTAGCTACATAAGAGGACGTATTTACATCCTTTTGAGATTGGTCAACGTGTTTGTGTTAAATCAATAGGTCAGGGACTTGATTGCTGTCATCCTGAAATTTCAGCGGTTTATTCACAATTACGATACACCCTTGCATTAACATTTGTTTCTGCCAAAGTGAAAACTGTGTTCTTGGAACTGATGGAGTATTTTTAATTTTCTTAATCAGAAGAAATCTGGAAAAAGAAACATGTGGTTATTCCTATTTTTATAACACACTCTTGTCTGGCTTCAGCTTGTTGAAGATATGGAACATGAACAAGTACACCGGAGTTCTTGGCATCTACAACTGCCAGGGTGCGGCATGGAACAGCATGGAAAGGAAAAACACATTCCATCAAACTTCTTCCGATGCAATAACAGGCTTTGTTAGGGGTCGGGACGTTCATTTCATTGCCAATGTTGCCTTGGATCCCACGGAATGGAACGGTGATTGCGCTCTATATTGCCACAGGAGCAGTGAGCTTGTCACTCTACCTTATAATTCAGCCATGCCCGTGTCCCTCAAAGTCCTAGAGCACGAAATATTCACAGTTATACCCATTAAGGTGTTAGCACCCGGGTTTAGCTTTGCTCCAGTGGGTCTTATTGACATGTATAATGCTGGGGGAGCCATTGAGGGACTCAAGTTTGAAGTGAAAAATGGTGAAAATAATTTGATAGCAGTTGTATCAATGGAGATTAAGGGGTATGGCCGGTTTGGAGCTTATTCATCAACCAAGCCTAAATTGTGCACGGTGGGTACCACCGTGGTTGAATTTGCATATGATTCGGTGACCGGGTTAATGACCTTGAACTTGGATCATATGCCCATGGAAGATGAGAAGGTTCACATAGTTGAAGTTGAATTATAATTTGATCATTATTTTCCTGTTTGGAGATCATTATTTGCCATGTTAATGGCTTGATATAAAGAGTTAGAAATTCAATTGAGTATCCGTTTCTTTTTGAGTTGCGAATAGTGATTCGCAATTGATTGTGCCTACGTGTCAAATTTTCTTACCAGATGATTAGCTTGCAAGGTAGAAACCTATATTATGAAATGGTGTTGAAGCATTCATACTGTATCAATGCGCTTGCTCTACAGAAAAAAGTTGTTACTGTGCCATATCCATTGACATCCCCCCAAAGAAAAGAGTATTCTAACTTTACAAGTCCAGGGAAGGATTATGTCTTTCTCGACTCCATGGAAAACATTACTCTAGTTTTACAGAACAGCAAACCATTAAATACAGGATCAAATAATGCAATTACAAATTATTCGTCAATAATTAAACAATCAAACATCTAAACAATTACCTAGAGCTTTATGTATTTAGAACTCCTTAACTTTTCTATTCCAAGTAATTTAAAAAGCACATCATAGGTGTTTATTTAAATCTTAATCAATTACGCGTAATCTAATCAAATCTTGTTTAATTGAATCAAATTTAATCTTATACGAATAAGAATAAATAGTCCAATAACATGTTGATGACGCAATAAATAAATGTGGAAAATAAAGCATGCCACCACACAAATAATACTCGATTTTAGAGTTAAAATACTTGCTGGAAAAATACTATAATACCTAGCCTAATCAAGTCCACTAGTACTAATAATTTCAAGCTCTATAATGAACAAACACTACTCGCATATAAGATCGCAATTCATGCCACGATGTCTTCCCCTTACGTTTTGCTCCGATTTTTGCACCCGTACTAGCACTCAATTGCTTTAGCCAAACACAATTTGCACAACTTGAAAGTCTTGGTACCCACTGATCTCAATTGGTACGCAATCCGCCCACACGAATTCTCATGCTATTAACTTACACGATTGCTCGTGTTGAAATCTTCAAAAGGAGGACTAAAAGTTATATGGAAAATCGAAAGCTATTTTGAAGTATTTGATTGACATGATCTATTCTCTCCCAACAGAACTCTCTCAAAACCAAAGTTAGAGTTTTGTAAAATTGGGTTGCACATTAGGTAATACATTTTATGAAGTTATTTATACACTATCGTATAAAGGGAACAAAGTAAACATGTTTTTTCAAAAATAGATTCTCGTTCGAACGAAAGTGACCCTCGTTCAAATGGGCATTTCGTATAAGAGGCCCTCATGTAAAGCTTTAGATCCTACAAATGTTCTTGAACCAAAACAAGGTTCTTGTACAAAGGCCAACTTCTTATGAGGTTCACTATTTCAAAAACACATCTCTCGTAAAAACTCATCTTCGTATGACAAGCCCTCGTCCAGTTCGAACTAGGGGTTAATTTCCATAACCCTTGTAAAATATTCCTGAAAAACAAAAAAAAAAAATCCTTTCCAATTTTTTTTGTTGTCAATTCTTAATTTTGAAAGATAAATTAAGGAATTTATAAAATCACAAATGCCTAACAAAGCTCTTATGTAATGAAACTGTTCGTCCGGTAATGCCATTCCATGTCCTTTTGTCTTTGTCATCAAATCCTTCAGTATACAACTCAATACTTAAAAGACACCAAGACCTAGTTCTTATGCTTTGGAATAAAGAAAAACCAAAACAAACTATGAATGTGAAATCCTGTCCTTACAAATTTGTACCTTTGGCTATTCCGACAAAATTCAAAACTGGAAAAGATAAAAAAAACATATCAAAATGCTTATATATTATATCAACCCATTCTACATCTTTCCACTACGGACTCAATACGGTGTACGACATCCACTCGTGTAAATCAATTTTCTAGATTAAAATTTAAATAAACTCTAAATCAACTCATGTACATGTGTACAGTATGGTAAAGATGGCTACATAGTCAAACGAGTTGTTCTCGGATAATGTCTTAAGAATAATTAAGCAAAACATGTATATGTCCACATTACCTTCCTAAGTTTTTAATCCAAGAGTTGGGAAATAGATATCATGATGTTTTCCACAAATTTTCAATAATATCAACACTTTCTATCCATAAACGTCACAAAAACAAAAAATATTATTGATTTTTTTCAAAAGTTCTAGAAGAAAAATATTTTTGTTGTACGTAAATGACTCAAAAGAAGGAATAATCTTTTTGTATCTTTAATTTATAAAACCAAAAAGAAATCTCAAAGGAACAAAAATATTTATATGTTTTTAGACAAAAAAGTTACGAACAAACAAAATGATACACATCTAATCAATGATATAAATAATCATGCATTAAAATGAGTCCAAGACTAGGAAAAAATTGCACCATGACTAGGAAAAAATTGCACCATGACTAGGAAAAAAATAAAATATAAGCACACCTACTCAATGGAGAGGCCCAAATGACTGACCGGTGAGGATAAAACTCTCTACCCACTAGAGGTTCAGGCCTATCAATATCCAAGGGAATAAGGTGAGAACCATCATGACTACCAGTAGATTGATCAACCAAATCAAATTTCCAAGCCCAAATATATATAATAACGAGAACCTGGAGTTTGATAATCAGTTTAGTTCTAACCATAGATGTAACTTAGCCTTAGGATTTGGACATACAAACCTAATAGCTTTTGTCAACTTGTTGACTTCTCTAACGAGCTTCCTAATCCTTTAACCTATAGATTTTGACTTAAACCTATGACTATTAAAACTGCTGGTTCTAGATACCCCCTAAAATAAAAATAAAAATATCTAAGGTGGCCCTTTCACCTTATTCATCTCCTCAAGGTATTTATTTGGTATAGCGTTCTCATCATTTAACAAGCTCTAATCATGCGAAAACTCAAGAAGTTCCCTCTCTAGGCTAGTGACCTTATTGTGAAAAAGCTCACGCTTTACAATAACCTCTTTAAATGTCTCAAAGAAATTATAATTTGATCCTTCAATTGGATCACAAGTGCCTTACCTTCCCATAAAAACAAATATCTTCCTAACACTTCTTAAGTTTGCGACAAGCCTAAGGTTCACCTTCTCGATCTTGAGGGACAAAGAAAAAGCTAGGAGAAATCATTTTCAATGTCAATCTTCTCTTCATATGGGAAGTTTTAGGAATGAGACTCTATGCCATCATCCTTAACCTTGTCTTTAACAAGGGAAGACTTAGGACTAGACACATCCCTAATCGATGTGCATGCAGTAGAATTGCATTTAATGGAAGACTCACTCATGGAGCCCAAGCCACTATCATTAAGATTGTCATTCGACTTCTTATTTACCTTACTCCTTATTTCTGTGGGACACTCGAATAACCTATGACTAAACCTTTAACATTAAAACCATCTCCCCAAATAATTTTCTACCTATTTGATTTTATACTTCATCTCCTTGAAAATCTTCATAACTTATTGGCACTGTTTTCCCCAAACCTTTAGTGTTTATCAAATTTATTTACTTTGAGAAATTTCTTCAATGTCTTAGAAAGTTTAATTAAATCATCTTCTTAACTCTCGATCATTTTAGAGTCGGGTGAATTACTTTTTAGGGCTTTTAGATAGTGCCTTTGTGTGACACTTTGTCTAATTAAATACCGGGTAGCTACTCCTTTACTAAATTAATACAGAATATCAAGTTGATCCAGTCTTAACATCACTGTCGAACAACATTTAATTAGTTACTAGCCACCTAATATTTAAAAGGTGAGATGCCAAATTTAATTAATTAAATTAACTTGCAACCAAGTAATGAATAACTAACCATTCAACATTCATATAAATAATCTCATAGGAATAATTAATAGAAAGAAATAACAGAGTATGGAGTAACATTCCAAATATAATCTCAATGCCAATTAATCCCAATACAAAAGTCTGAATATCTAAATAAATCCAACAACTGAAATGAAAATGAAAGTCTGAAACTGCTATCTCTAAATGAAAAGGGGTGACATGCCCTAACTGATGCATATAACTCTGTAAGAATCAAAGATAGATGGTGGAGGCGTCTAATACCAAGATCCTATAATTTTCATAGTAGCTACAACACTTCAATAAAATGAACCCCTATGCTTGGCATCCCTCTGGCTGGGCACCTAAAAGTTTTTTTACAAAATAAAAATAGATTTGGAAGCAAACGGGTCAGAGCCCAATGTGAAAAATAGTTTAAAACAGCAAGTGTTTAAGTTGCATTAAACAGTAAATATTATATACCTGTTAGTCACGTGCTCTAACTTAAGATTCTCATCCCTCAACTATTGTGCACGCCTAATGCATATTTACCACCCCCTAGATACCCGACTTACCTATCTTGTCGGTACCAAATCTTTATTTATAGGGATTACTATATTGAGCCACCCGTATTACCCAGATACCATGGAATTCCATTACCATTATTTATTGATCAATTTCAAGTAACTTAATACTCATTTTGAATTTCCACAAGTTTACAGTATTCTATAGGTCTCATCCTAAATCATCTACCAAGCAACAGAGTAGAACAATCTAAAGTATATTTATATCACTCTCAGTACATATATCCACATATGACACCCATAAATTGAGCTGCGGTGCATGCATACTCTGCTATAAAATCCCGGTACATCAGGTACGTAAGGATCATGAGTTTCGAATCAGTCAGGAACCGTATCAATACAAATTATACATATTGCTAACATAGTTCACATACCTATGGGTCAAGCACATACTTACGCTCCCATAGTCAACCGACTTATCAACTTACAAATAAGTCTTCACGGTCCTATGTTCTTGAGGTACCAAATCTAAATCCCCCCGAAGGCACATAAGACAAGATTGTCCTCTTCCTACAACCTCCCGTGATAGCAAGTATGGTAGGTATGTCATACACAAAATAATCTATATACTAGATAATCACACAACCTAAGTAATCATCATTTCAATATAGGTATACTCTTGTCCTATATTACAAGTCTCATACGTAGTATAGTTTCACCCCAATTATTCTACATAATATGCTTAGCGCGATAACTCTCGTCGTATAAATTTGAGTACTTTAACCAATCCCAAATGGTCCCACTTGTCTCTAAGGTTATTTCAGTAATTTAAAGTCTTCCTACTACTGTCTCTAACCTTAAGTTATTGTTTATCCAAATTAAATTCAAGTTCCCATAATTTTTAACCATAACTCACTCGTCGGACACTTGTAAGTTTATCCTTTAATCCCAAACCAAACAAATGTTTTTTGGGCCTCAAATACACCCCTACTGACCTTCCCTAAGTCCAAATATGTTCAAATAGTCCACACTAATAATTCTTCAAAGCCAGGATTGGTTAAATCTCAAAAGGAAATTTTATCACAAATACAGGGGGAGTCGATCGATCAACTATAAATGTCGATCGATCGATTGACCGGTTACAACCCAGAATTCTAGCATTTTTGGTCCTAGTTTTGTCTCCAAAATTCATTACATGATCCTATTATCCAAAGTAAACATACTTGATGTAATAACAACCTAAACACGTGATTTCTAACGTTCCAAAATCATCAAATCATCACGAAAATTGCATACAAATTTAATTGTCCATCATGTTTTCAGGTTTAAACCCTAGAATAACTTTTCTCAATTCAAGATAGCCAAATGCTCAAATTTTATCCGTGATTTATATCATTTAGGATCTGATTCAATTCTCCAATATTTCCAGAATTTATCTACATGCAAAACCTGTCCATATTCAAGATTAAATTCTCCCAGTTCAAGAAATTATCAATATTTCAAGTTTAGTCTCCAATTTTAAACTACCAGGGATAATATATTTGTTGAGTCATAACAATTTAAATAAATTGCCTCAAATGGAAGTTATGATCCTTTGGAGAAGATGATATAGGGACGATCCTCTCTTTTCGATCTACGCATTGGTGGTGACGACGTGTAGAGGTGGTGCTTCAAGGCTTGAGAATCCTTTCTCCTTCCTCTTCTAATGGCTTCCTTAACTTCTGTGATTGATAGAACCCTAATGGACTAACCTAACATCTGATATAGCCTTAGGAATTTCGTGGGTCTTAATACTTTAAAATTTAAAATGCCCAAAATACCCTCCCGGGTTGCCGGTTTGGCCTAAAACTGCCCCGAGTCCCAAACTAAACCCCCGGGTAGACTTTTCTGACTATCTTGATACTTTTGAACACGTTAGAGCACTCAAAATGACCGTTTGAGTGACTTAGAAATAAATTATTTTATAAATTCATTAAATTGGGTCCCGATGCGACTGGAACGCGTATCCCAACTTAACTTCAAAAACTGTCGTATTTTTCACTCGTGATAATTTTAATAAGTTCATAATCAAATATTAATATACTCGCTCAGTAATACTCAACATAATTATCATAATCAAATACTAACTCTCGTCTCGTTAATATTTAAATCCAGATTAATTACCAATTAATTTTTCAATTAATTCAATTAATCCTATAATTAAAATCAGTAAAAATACGGGGTATTACACTTTCCTCTTATGCGAAATACAAATTTTTAACTAAATTTTTTTAAGATACCCTATAGTATCTTCACCTTCATATTTTCTATGCCTCCTCCTAATGTTTACACCATATTATCAATGTCCAATAGAGTGTTTCCATATGGAATTATAAAGTCGATAGTCACATCTAAAATGTAATGCATACGTTTAATACAAATGGACACTCAAACATTTGACACTCGTCAAACCATTTAACATTAATGTGACAATTTTAGGGGCGTTAGTTCGTATAAGAGGGAAAATCAATTAGGTAACAACCTAATAGTTATAAAGGCAGTTGCATGGTAATGAACTTTATAATTAAGCACCTAGAGGATATATTATCCATTTTTAATTCAATCAATCCCATATTTTTACTGATTTTAATTATGGGATTAATTGAATTAAAAATGGAAAATTAATTGGTAATTAATCTAGATTTAAATACTAGAGAGGCAAGAATTAGTATTTGATTATTATAATTATGTTGAATATTACTGAGCGAGTATAGTAATTTATGATTATGAACTTATTAAAATTGTCACGAGCGGAAAATTCGACAGTTTTGGAAATTAAGATGGGACGCGTGTGTCAGTTGTGTCGGGACTAATTTAATGGATTATAAAGTAATTTATTTCTAATTCATCCAAATGGTCATTTTGAGTGCGCCAACGTGTCTGAAAGTATCGAGATAGTTAGAAAAGTCTATCCGGGGGTTTAGTTTGGGACCCGGGGCAGTTTTAGGCCAAACCAGCAACTCGGGAGGGTATTTTGTGCATTTTAAATTTTATAGTATTAAGACCCACGAAATTCCTAAAGCTATATCAGATGCTAGGTTAGATCCTTTAGGGTTTTCACCACCAAAACTCACGCACAACCATTAGAGAAGAAGTAGAGGAAGTTCCCGAAAGAGAACCACCATTCTTAGGCTTTTTGCACCACCATCACCACCATCGAATAGGTTGAGAAGAGAGGATATATCCTATATCATCTTCTCCAAAGTATTATAACTTCAATTTTCAGACAAGTGATTTAACTTGCAATAATTCAGTGTATATATTATCCATGACAGTTTAGAATTAGCGAAAAACCTTAAAAAATGATGAATTAAGGGATTTGGAGATTTAAATCTTAATCTTGATAGGTTTTGCATGTAGATCAACTTCTGGAAATAAAGCAGCCACGAAATCATGATCCGTGTGTAGAGAATTATGAATTTTATATTAATTTATATGACGTTCTTGAAGAAAATAGAAGAAATAGGTTTTTTATGAAATATACATGATTTGATCCAAGAAAAGGACAACCCATAATAATTTGATGATTATAAGACATTAGAATTTATGTGTTTAAGTTGGTATAACATTTGGTATACATATTTTGGAGTTTGGGACATTATAATAGAGGATTTGAGGGTTAAAATTTATGAAACCTATAAATATGCAAAAATCGTAGGCCAATATCTGATGGATCGATCGATCGACTCAAGAATGTCGATTGACCGAATCAAGAATGTCTATCGATCAATTGGTTCGATCGATCAACTATTTCCTTCGATCGATCGATTCCCCCGTATTTGTGATAAAATTTCCTTTTAAGGTTTAACCAATCCCGACTTTTAAGAATTATTGGTGTGGACTATTTGAACATATTGGGACTTAGCAAAGGTCAGTAGGGGTGTATTTGAGGCCCGAAAAATATTAGTTTGGTTTGGGATTAAATGATAGACTTACGAGTGTTCGACGAGTGAGTTACGATTAGAAATTATGGGAACTTTTATTTCATTCGGATAAACAATAACTTAAGGTTAGAGAGAGTAGTAGGGGGACTTTAAATTACTGAAATAACCCTAGAGACAAGTGGGAGACTTAGTAAAATTTTGGAATAGGTTTAAGTACTCGGATTTATACGATGAGAGTTTTCACGCTAAACATATTACGTAGAACAATTAGGATGAAACTATACTACGTATGATACTTGTAATATAGGACATGAGTATACCTATATTGAAATGTTGATTACTTAGGTTGTGTGATTACCTAGTTTATGGATTATTATGTGTATGACATACCTACCATACTTGCTATCGCGTGAGGTTGTAGGAAGAGGACTGTGAAGACTTATTTGTGAGTTGATTAGTCATCTAGCAATGGGATCATAGGTATGTACGTGACCCATGGGTATGTGAACTATGCTCGCCTCCAATATGTGTGATTTGTATTGATATAGTTCCTGAGTAATTCGGAACTCGTGATCCTTACGTACGTGATGTATAGGGATTCGATAGCAGAGTATGCATGTACCGCGGCTCAGCCTAGGGGTGCCATATGTGTATATAAGTAATGAGA
The DNA here is from genome assembly GCA_949130495.1 of Sambucus nigra. Lineage (NCBI taxonomy): Eukaryota > Viridiplantae > Streptophyta > Magnoliopsida > Dipsacales > Adoxaceae > Sambucus > Sambucus nigra. The sequence goes on from OX422220.1 coordinate 195,323,777, forward strand.
GTGATATAAATATATACTTGATATTTTTCTACTATGTTGCTTGGTAGATGAGTTATGATGAGACCTATAGAATAATGTAAACTTGTGGAAATTCAAAGTGAGTATTAAGTTACTTAAAATTTAGTAATAAATAATGGTAATGAAATTTCATGGTATTTGGGTAATACATGTGGCTCAACATAGTAATCCCTATAGATAAAGATTTGGTACCGAAAAGCGTAGTTAGGATGGGTAGTAAATATGCGTTAGGCGTGCATAATAGTTGAGGAGTGAGAAACTCATGTGAGAGCACATGACTAACATATATATAATATTTACTGTTTAATGTAATTAAACTCTTGATGCTTTTAAAATATTTTCACCTCGGGCTTTGACCCGTTTTCTTCCAAATCTATTTTGTTTTTGTAAAAACCTTTTAGGTGCCGAGCCACAGGGATGCCAAGCATAAGAGTTCCAATCTGTTGACGTGTTGTAACTACTGTGGAAGTTACAGGATCTCGGTATTAGACGCCTCTGCATCTATCTTTGCTACCTTTAGAGTCATTCATATCAGTTAGGTCATGTTGCCCATTCTTATTCAGAGATGGAAAATTCAGACTTTCATTTATCTCGGATGTTGGATTTATTTATTCAGACTCTTGTATTAGGATTATTTGGTATTGAGACTATATTTGGAGTGTTTACTCCAGACTCAGTTATTTCATTACATTAGTTATTCATATGAGATTGTTTATGTGTATGTTTAATAGTTGGTTATTCATTACTTGGTTGTAAGTTAATCTAATTAATAAAAATTGGCATCTCACTTTTTAAATATTAAGTGGCTAGTAACTAATAAAATGTTTTTCGATAGTGATGCTAAGACTGAACCAACTTGATATTCTATATTAATTTAATAAAGGAGTAGCTACTCGGTATTTAATTAAACGGGGTGTCACATGTGGTATCAGAGCATCAGGTTCTAGAGTCTTGAGGATCTGTACGACTTGTTATGCTTCCCACGTAGCGTTATTTGATAAAGAGCCCTAGATTTTAGGATTGTTGTAGTCTTTAATTGCGCATTTCACGTCTTCAGCTATTTTTTGATATTAATTGTAGACTTATATTGATTCTCTCTTATTTTAGATGCCTCCTCGATGTGCACATCAAGTTGTCAGGGGTGCCCAACCTGAGCCTCAGCCAACACCAGCTCAGGGTACTATGAACGCCGCTGAAGTTGTCGCAATAGTAGCACATACGGTAAATGCAGCTTTAGTAGTAGTGCAACAAGTGCCACCTCAGGCATCGGTGGTGGCCCCAGTTTAGGATCATGCATTCCCGTCTGCTTGGGAACGTGTGAGAGATGCCTTTCAGAAGGCATATCCTCCGGAGTTTGCAGGGAGCTCTGATATTGTAGTGGTGATCCAATGGAAGAAGGAAATCTAGAGGCACTTGTGGATGTATGAATGCACAGATGTACAAAGGAAGATAGTAGCTATATTTAAGCTAGTTGGAGTAGTGCTGCAGTGGTGGGAGTCTAATACCACTGTTGAGGAGAGAGATGTCTTTACTATTTAGGATTTCTAGGTGATGTTAGATCACAAATATGTCCCTTCCTCCGTTCAGACTGAGATGAGGTAGAAATAACTAAACCACACCCAGGAGGAGAAGACCATAGACGAGTATGAGGAAGAGTTTACCAGACTGGTTAATCTAGTACCAGCAGAGGTACCTACTGAGGAGAAGAAAATAAAGATGTTTATGGATGGCCTTACTTGGAGGATTCGACTGCATCTTCTGGGTAACCTCTCATTGCAGACCTATACTGATGTGCTTAACGCAACACTACTTCACTACCAGGACCCCCGCTTCCATCTGACATGGAGCAAGCGAGTAGGGGAGTCCAGCTAGTAGGTCAGGACAGGGGTAGTGGTGTTAGTGGGGCATAACCAACTCAAGGCCAGCAGATGCAAGGTGATCAGAATTACCAGTAGTGGGATTCTAAACATTTTAAATTGGGAGGTTTTCGACACGTTCAGGGAGGTTATAGGCATGGCCAACAGGGCTAACAGGAATAGTAGGGCCATCAGGGACAACAGTAGTATCAGTAGGGATAGCAGGGCTAAGGGAGAGGTGGTAACGGATAGGAGGGACGAGGGAAGTAAGGACAGAGAGGGGGAAACTTTGGTGGAAAGTGTTTCATATGTGGAAATACTGGCCACAAACTTCATGATTGTCCTGAGAGGGGAAGGGCCCCACAACCGTAGCAGCATGGTGCCTGATAGGAGCCTCAGAGACCGATATTTCTCGCCACCCTCCCAACACCACCACAGATGCCAGCCTTTTTAGCTATACCAGCGATCCCAGTTCAACAGAGGCAGTTACAGTATGGGCGTGTTTACAACGTTCATTAGGTCACAGGTTCCACCCGCGATTGAGGGTATATTTTCTATCTAGGGGACTTCATGGTGTATTTTGTTCGACATGGGGGCTTCAGAATCTTTTGTTGCCACTAGGTTTACACGCATCGTGGGGTTATTAGATACAGCAAAAAGTGTTGTTACATGTGTTGACTCGCCATTGGGAAATGGGACACTGATTTTCTTTATATATAGGGGTGTTGGTATAGAGATTAGGAGTTTTATTTTACCTGCAGACATGTTTGTATTAGATATTACCGAGTATGATGCGAATATAGGTATGGATTGGCTTGTTGCGTATAGGGCTATGATCGATTGCTTTAGTAGGAGTATTATATTTGCTATACTGGAGGAGATATTCCTGGTGGCGATGCCTCGTCCTGATGGAGTATCGTCCACTAACTTGTATTACATAGAGGAGGAGACCTCTAAGGAGGCAAAAATCCCACTTAATTCCATTCATGTTGTTCGGGAGTTTGCTGATGTATTTTTGAATATACTGGGATTACCACCTAGTAGAGAGATATACTTTGTTATATATTTGACATCGGACACTCGGCTAATAGCCCGCGCGCCTTACTGTATGGCTTCGGCAGAGATGAGGGAGTTACGAGATCAGATTGAGCAACTGTTGGGATATGGGTTCATCCGGAGGAGTACCTCGCCTTGGGGTGCTCTCGTGATAGTTATGAAGAAAAGTGATGGATCTCTACGATTGTGTGTTGATTACCGAGAGCTGAATAAAGTCACGATACATAATAAGTATCCATTGCCCCTAATTGGTGACTTATTCGATCAGTTGCGAGTAGCTGCCTTCTTCTCGAAGATAGACTTGAGATCATAATATGATCAGTTGCATATCAGGGAGCATGACGTGTCTAAGACTGCATTCTTGATGAGATATGGATCCTACGAGTTCAGAGTTATGCCATTTGGGCTAACCAACACACCAGTCGTATTCATGGACTTAATGAATAGGGTGTTAAGAGAGTTCCTTGATCAGTTCATTATTATCTTCATAGATGACATTCTGATATATTCTCAGACTGAGGAGGAACATGCCAAGCATTTACAACAGTTGTTGCAGACACTGCGCTAGCACGAATTGTATGTCAAATATGAGACGTGTGGGTTTTGGCTGAAGGAGGTCCAGTTTTTAGGGCACATAGTATCAAACAAGGGTATATCCATAGATCCGGGCAAAGTGTCAGTGGTGAGGGAGTGGGGACAGCTCACGACATCGATAGAGATACATAGTTTTTTGGGTCTAGAAGGATACTACAAGAGGTTTATTCAGGTATTCTCTAAGATAGTGGGTCCGTTGACACACCTGACTCATAAACGGGTGTTGTTCATCTGGGATGACGCTTGTCAGTTAGCCTTTGATGAGCTGAAGGGAAAGTTGACTTCGGCACTCGTTCTAGCGATGCCCATGCTGGGAGTGGAGTATTTAGACCGATGCCTCCTTACAGGGACTTGGGGGTATGCTTCAGTAGGAGGGTCAAGCTATATCTTATGCTTCCCGAAAGCTTAAGCCTCATGAAAGGAATTACCCCACCCACGACTTGGAGTTAGCGGCAGCCTTGTTTGCACTTCAGATATGGAGCCATTATCTCTTGGGGGAGAAGTTTTGCTTATTCACATATCACAAGTAACTACAGTACCTCTTCACCCAGAAGGAGTTGAATATGCATCAGCGCAGGTGGCTTGGATTTGTGAAGGATTATCAGTTCGATATCCAATACCACCCATAGAAATCTAACATGGTAGCAGACGCGTTGAGCCGTAGGCCAATAGGTGAGGTGGCCGAGGTATTAAAAGTGAAATAGAAGGAGATGGGACACCAAGATGCAGTGGCCCGATCATTTATGTCTGTTATGACAGTTATGCCTCAGATCATTATGAAGGTGGTACAAGCTCAGGTAACAGATCCGTTCTGCCAGGATCGGATAGTACAACTTCTAGCATAGGGGGTCGAGTCTTACACTGTTCATTTGGATGGAGGTTTGCACTTCAATGGGAGAATGGTTGTTCTTGATGGGGAGGACTTGCGACACGAGGTGATGACAGAGCCGTACGATTCACGTTTTGCGGTACATCTCGATGGGGATAAGATGTAGCAGGATATGAGGCGACAATACTAGTGGAGTGGAATGAAGAAGGATATTGTCGAGCTTGTTTTGAAATGTGCCACTTGTCAGTTAGTAAAAGTGGACCACCAGAGACCGACAGGGCTTTTATAGCCGTTGTGGAAATGGGAGAGCATTTCCATGAATTTCATCACAGGGTTGCCTACATCGCAGAGGGGTCACGACTCCATATGGGTGATTATGGATCGGCTGACCAAGGTATCTCATTTTATACCAATTCGAACCGATTATACTACGGGGCAGTACGTTCAGATCTTAATTGTGAAAGTAGTGAGACTTCACGGGGTGCCCCTTGATATTGTGTCCGACCGGGATAAGATTTTTTTATCTAGATTTTGGTAAAGCTTCTAAAACGCCATGAGTACGAAGTTACAATTGAGTTTGGCCTATCACTCGCAGACTGACAAGAAGACTAAGCGAATGAATTAGATGTTCGAGGATATGTTGCGAATGTGTATCCTAGATTTTGGCAGGGGATGGTAACAGTATCTCCCACTAGTGGAGTTTGCCTATAATAACTGCTACCAATTTACATTTGTCATAGCTCCATTAAAGGCGTTATACGGTAGACCTTGTCGTTCTCCAACGTGTTGGTTAGAGGTGGGGGACAATAAGCTACTAAGGTCGGAGGTGATCCAGGATACTTTGGCCAGGATAGAGATGATTCAGAGTCGTATTCGGATTGATCAGGATCGACAGAAGAGCTACATCGATGCCAAGAGGTTCTTTCGGGAGTTCAATGTGGGAGACCAAGTGTTACTGAGAGTATCTAGTATGCGTTCAGTGGCGGCATCATAATGCCGAGAAGTCTACTTGGGAACGTGAGGATGAGATGCGCGATAAATATCCAGAGTTATTTTTACCCGTATACCTTTATCTCCAAATTTTGGGATAAAATTTTATTATTAGGGGGGAAGTATGTAATACCTCGTATTTTTACAGATTAAAATTATGGGATTAACTGAATTAAAAATGGAAAATTAATTGGTAATTAATATGGATTTAAATACTAGCGAGACGAGAGTTAGTATCTGATTATTATAATTATGTTGAATATTACTGAGCGAGTATAGTAATATATGATTATGAACTTATTAAAATTATCATGAGTTGAAAATACGACAGTTTTGGAAATTAAGTCGGGACGCGTGTTAGTCTTGTCGGGACCAATTTAATGGATTATAAAGTAATTTATTTCTAAGTCTTCCAAATGGTCATTTTGAGTGCTCCAACATGTCTGAAAGTATCAAGATAGTCAGAAAAGTCTACCCGGGGGTTTAGTTTGGGACCTGAGGCAGTTTTAGGCCAAACCGGCAACCTGGGAGGGTATTTTGGGCATTTTAAATTTTAAAGTATTAAAACCCACGAAATTACTAATGCTATATCAAATTCTAGGTTAGATCCCTTATGGTTTTCACGACCAAAACTGTCACACAACCATTAGAGAAGAAGTGGAGGAGGTTCCCAAAAGAGAACCACCATTCTTACGCTTTTTGCACCACCATCGGATAGATCGAGAAAAGAGGACCGCTCCTATATCATCTTCTCCAAAGGATCAGAACATCAATTTCCATGCAAGTGATTTAACTTGAAATAATTCAGTGTATATATATTATCCATGATAGTTTAGAATTAGAGAAAAACCTTGAAAAATGATGAATTAAGGGATTTGGAGATTTAAATCTTAATCTTGGTAGGTTTTGCATGTAGATTAACTTTTGGAAATATAGAAGCCACGGAATCATGATCCATGTGTAGAGAATTATGAGTTTTATGTTGAGTTATAATATGTTTGAAGAAAATAGAAGAAATAGGGTTTTTATAAAATATACATAATTTGATCCAAGAAAAGGACAACCTATAATGATTTGATGATTCTATGACGTTAGATCATGTGTTTATGTTGGTATAAGGTTTGGTATAAATATTTGGGAGTTTGGTACATTATAATAGATTATTTGAGGGTTAAAATTACGAAACCCGTAGGCAAAAATATGGAGAAATCGTAGGCCAATATCTGATGGATGGATGGATCGACCCTTTCCTTCGATCGATCGACTCCCCCTGAATTTGTGACAAAATTTTCCTTTAAGGTTTAACCAATCCCGGCTCTTAAGAATTATTGGTGTGGACTATTTGAACATATTGGGACTTAGGTAAGGTCAGTAGGGGTGTATTTGAGGCCCGAAAAATATTATTTTGATTTGGGATTAAATGACATACTTGCGAGTGTCCGAGAAGTGAGTTACGATTGGAAATTATGGGAACTTGTATTTAATTCGAATAAAAAAAATTTAAGGTTAGAGACAACAGTAGGGGGACTTTAAATTACTGAAATAACCCTAAAGATATGTGGGAGACTTAGTAACCTTTTGGGATAGGTTTAAGTACTCGGATTTATACCCCGAGAGTTATCGCGCAAATTATATTATGTAGAATAATCAGGATGAAACTATACTACGTATGAGACTTGTAATATAGTTTAGGAGTATGTATATATTGAAATGATGATTATTTAGGTTGTGTGATTACCTAGTATATGGATTATTATGTGTATGACATACCTACCATACTTGTTATCATGGGAGGTTGTAGGAAGAGGAAAATATAATCTTTTGTGCCTTCGAGGGGATTTAGATTCGGTACCTTAAGAACATAGGACTGTGAAGACTTATTTGTGAGTTGATAAGTTAAATGACCATGGGAGCATAGGGATGTGCGTGATCCATGGGTATGTGAACTATGTTCGCCTCCAATATGTGTGATTTGTATTGATACGATTCCTGAGTGATTATGAACTTGTGATCCTTACGTACGTGATTTATAGGGATTCGATAGCAGAGTATGCATGCACCATAGCTCATCCTAGGGGTGCCATTTGTGTATATATGTAGTGAGAGTAATATAAATAAATACTTGAGATTTTTCTACTATATTGCTTGGTAGATGAGTTTGGATGAGACCTGTAGAATAATGTAAACTTATGGAAATTCAAAGTGAGTATTAAGTTACTTGAAATTTATTAATAAATAATGGTAATGAAATTTCATGGTATCTAGGTAATACTGGTGGCTCAACATAGTAATCCCTATAGACAAAGATTTGGTACCGACAAGATAGGTGGGTTGCGTAGCTAGGATGGGTAGTAAATATGCGTTAGGCATGCACTATAGTTGAGGGGTCAGAAACTCATGTAAGAGAACATGAATAACATGTATATAATATTTACTGTTTAATGCAATTAAACACTTGCTATTTTTAAAATATTTTCACTTCGGGCTCTGACCCGTTTTCTTCCAAATCTATTTTGTTTTTGTAAAAACCTTTTAGGTGCCCAGCCACAGGAATGCCAAGCATAAGAGTTCCAATCTATTGACGTGCTGTAGCTACTGTGAAAGTTACAGGATCTCGGTATTAGAAGCCTCCACATCTATCTTTGCTTCCTTCGGAGTCATTCATATCAGTTAGGGCATGTTTCCCATTCTGATGCAGAGATGGTAGTTTCAGACTTTCATTTATCTCAGATGTTGGATTTATTTATTTAGACTCTTGTATTGGGATTATTTGGCATTGAGACTATATTTGGAGTGTTTACTCCAGACTCTGTTATTTCATTACATTGGTTATTCATATGAGATTTTTTATGTGTATGTTGAATGGTTAGTTATTCATTACTTGGTTGTAAGTTAATTTAATTAATAAAAATTGGCATCTCACTTTTTAAATATTAGGTGGCTAGTAACTACTAAATGTTTTTCGATAGTGATGCTAAGACTGAACCAACTTGATATTTCATTTAATTTAATAAAGAAGTAGCTAACCGGTATTTAATTAGATGGGCTGTCACAGTAGTATCCTATTAGTCCCAAGAAACTACGTATCTTTGTCGGTGTCATGGGCTGCCCCCACTCCCTCACCACTGACACTTTTCCCGGGTCTACAGATATACCCTTGTCTGATACTTTGTGCCCCCAAAACTGGACCTCCTTCAGCCAAAACCCAAACTTCTCATATTTGGCATACAACTCATGATGGAGCAGTGTCTGCAACACCTATCACAAATTTTCGGCATGCTCTTCCTTAGTCCGTGAATATATCAGAATGTCATCTATGAAGATAATGACAAACCGATCAAGGAACTTTCTAAAAACCCTGTTCATCAAGTCCTTGAATATGGCTGGTGCATTGCTTATCCCAAATGGCATAACCCCGAACTCGTAGGATCCATATCTGGTCAAGAATGCAGCCTTTGACACATCCTGCTCCCTGATACGTAATTGATGGTATCCTGATCTCAAGTCTATCTTTGAGATGAAGGTATCTCCTCCCAACTGATCGAATAAGTCATCGATTCGGGGCAACGGATACTTATTACGTATCGTGACTTTATTAAGATCTCGGTAATCAACACACAACCTTAAGGATCCATCCCTTTTCTTCACAAACATCACGGAAACACCCCAAGGCGAGGTACTCCTACGGATGAACGCCTGTCCCAACAGCTGCTCAATTTGATCCCGTAACTCCCTCATCTCTGCTGGAGCCATACGGTAATGCGCGTGGGCTATTGGCCGAGTGACTGATGTCAAATCTATAATAAAGTCTATCTCTCTATTAGGTGGCAATCTTGGTATATCTTGGAATCCATCAGCGAACTCCCGAACTACTAGAATGGAATCAATTATGATTACCACCTCCTTTGAGGTATCCTCCTCTATGTAATACAAGTGAGTAGACGATCCTCCCTCGGGATGAGGCATCGCCACCACGAACATCTCCTGACCCGATATAGAAAATATAATACTCGTACTAAAGAAATAGATCATAACCCTATATACAATGAGCCAATCTATACCGATAATCTCACCATACTCGGTCATATCTAATACAAGCATGTCTGGAGGTAAAATAAATCTCCCAATCTCTATACCTATGCCCCAACATATAAAGAAAATCAGTGTCCCCTTCCCCAATGGCGAGTCAACACACGTAACTCTACTATTTGTTGAATCTAACAACCCCACAGTACATGAAAAAGTAATGGAAATAAAGAGTGTGAAGCTCCTCTGTAAAACAAAATATGCCCTAATGTCCCCTGGATAGAAAATATACCCTCAATCGTGGGTGGAGCCTATGGGACTGCAGCCTGATGAACGTTGTAAACACGCCCATACTGTAACTACCCCTGTTGAACTGGGATCGCTGGTATAGCTAGAAAAGCTGGCATCTATGGTGGTATTGGGAGGGCAGTAGGAATATTGATCTCTGATGTTCCTGTCAAGCACCCTACTGCTGCGGCTGTAGGGCCATTTCCCCTCTCAGTAAGATCATGAGGTTTGTGTCCAGTATTGCCACATATGAAATACTTTCCACCAAAGTTTCCCCCTCTCTATCCCTGCTTCACCACCTCTCCCTTGGCCCTTCTAGCATAGCTGCTGGCCCTGCTGTCCCTATTGCCCATGCTGGCCATGTCTATAACCTCCCGAACCGTGTCATGAACCTCTCGATCCGAAACACTTAGAATCACCCTTCTAGGAATTCTGATCACCCTATCTCTGCTAGCCCCGAGCTGGTTATGCCCCACTGGCACCACTAACTCCTGTTATGCCCTGCTGGATGGACTCCCCTACTACCTTGCTCCCTGTCAGATAGAAGCGACGGTCCTAGTAGTGAAGTAGTGCTGCATTAAGCACATCAGTATAGGTCTGCAATGAGAGGTTGCCCAGAAGATGCTGTCGAATCCTCCAGGTAAGGCCATTCATGAACATCTGTATTTTCTTCTCCCCAATAGGCACCTCTGCTGGTACCAGATTAAACAACCTGGTAAACTCTTCCTCGAACTCAGCTACGGTCTTCCCCTCCTGGGTGTGGTTTAGTAATTTCTTCCTCATCTCATTCTGAAAGGCAAAAGGGAAATATTTACAATCGAACCGTACCCAGAAATCCTAAATAGTAAAGAAATCTCTCTCCTCAGCAGTGGTAATCCTAAATACTAGCTTAAATGTAGATAGTATCTACCTATGTACATCTATGCATTTATACATCCTCAAGTGCCTCTAGATGTCCTTCTTCCATTGGCTCGTCACTACAATGTCAGAGCTCCCTACAAACTTCAGAGAATGTGCCTTCTGAAAGGCATCTCTGACACGTTCCCAAGCAGACCAGAATGCATGAGTCAGAACTGGGGCCACCACAAGCGCCTGAAGTGGAACCTACTGCTAAAGCTGCATCTAACGCATGTGCTACTATAGCGGAAATTTCAACGGCATTCATGGTACCCTGAACTGGTACCCTGAACTGGTGCAGTTACTAGCCACCTAATATTTAAAAAGTGAGATGCCACATTTTATTAATTAAATCAACTTACAACCAAGTCATGAATAACCAACCATTCAACATTAACATAAACAATCTCATAGGAATAATTAATAGAAAGAAATAACAGAGTCAGGAGTAACACTCCAAATATAGTCTCAGTGCCAATTAATCCCAATACAAAAGTCTGAATATATAAATAAATCCAATAATGAAAATGAATGTCTGAAACTAATATCTCTAAATGAAACGGGGAGACATGCCCTAATTGGTGTAGATAACTCTGTAAGAATCAAAGATAGATGGTGGAGGCACCTAATACCAAGATTCTGTAACTTCCACAACAGCTACAACATGCTAATAAAATGGAACTCCTATCTTGGCGTCCCTATGGCTGGGAACTTAAAAGGTTTTTTACAAATCAAAAATAGATTTAGAAGCAAACGGGTCAGAGCCTGATGTGAAAAATAGTTTAAAACAACGAGTGTTTAAATTTCATTAAACAGTAAATTCCATATACATGTTAGTCACGTGCTCTCACTTGATATTCTCACCCCTCATATTTACTACCCATCCTAGCTACACTACTCACCTATCTTGTCGGTACCAAATCTTTGTCCATAGGGATTACTATATTGAGCCACCCGTATTACTCAGATACCACAAAATTCCATTACCATTATTTATTAATCAATTTCAAGTAACTTAATACTCACTTTGAATTTCCATAAGTTTACATTATTCTATAGGTCTCGTCCTAACTCATCTACTAAGCAACAGAGTAGAACAATCTCAAATATATATTTATATCACTCTCCGTACATATATTCACATATAGGACCCCTAGGCTGAGCTGTGGTGCATGCATACTCTGCTATCGAATCCCGGTACATCACGTACATAAGGATCACGAGTTTCGAATCACTCTGGAATTGTATCAATATAAATCACAGATATTGGAAGCGAACATAGTTCACATACCTATGGGTCACGCACATACCTACGCTCCCACAGTCAGCTGACTTATCAACTCACAAATAAGTCTTCACAGTCCTATTTTCTTGAGGTACCAAATCTAAATCCCCTCGAAGGCACGTAAGACAAGATTGTCCTCTTCTAACAACCTCCCGTGATAGAAAGTGTGGTAGGTATGTCATACACATAATAATCCATATGCTGTATTATCCCGTATTTTTAATGACTTTTATAATGAGATAAATTAAAAGTAAATGGGTAGAATCAATGTGGATTAATTGGAGTTATTTATGTGAAAATAACTGAAATTAATCCGGATTGAATATTACTAGAATAAAAGTAATATGTGATTCATAGTAAATATTACTTAATGATTAAAAGTAATATATGATTATGACTTTATAAAAAATTTCGAGATTTATAAATATGACAATTACGATAATTAAGTCGAGACGCGTATGTGAGTCGTGTTGGGACTATAATTGAATGGAATGAAAAGTAAATTATTTTTATGTCAATCAAATGGTCATTTCGAGTACGTCAAAGTGTTCGGAGGGGTTTAAATAGTCAAAAAATTCTACCCGGGGGTTTGATTTAAGTCTTGGGTCATTTGGAAGTGAAATAGACACCCCGAAGGGGTATTTTGGTCACTTTCTAAGGGAGATGAATAGTTACTCCTAAAATTAATAATTGTTATATAAGTGTTGGGTTAGGAGAACATAGGTTCATTTCATCTAAACAAAAGGTGAGGACTTTTGAGAGAGAGAGTGAAAGGTTTTCTAAGAAGAGGAAAGGTTTTCTTAGAAGAGGAGGAGTTTTTCTTGGAGTCCAAGGAGCTTTCTAGGCAATCTATGGAGGCTAACCACCTTGCACGACCATTACCACCACCGAAAGTTCGCTGAAAAGGGGGAGGAGAAGTATCTACACAATCATTACCAAAGGTTCAGACCTACACATAAGGCAAGTGTAATTCTTGTTCCAATTAGTGAGTATAATATCCAAGTTAGAATAAGATTAATATTTACCCATGAGAATTATGAAATTGGGTATGCTTTGGAATGATAAATAAATTTATGGTTAGTTATTGCATGTAGTTGAGAAATTCACGTTTAGCGGATATAAAAAAATTATGGTTTAGATTGTAAATCACAAAATTAAAATCCTAGGTTTATTAAGGATGTAAATGGTGAATTTGGAACTTGGGGATTTTGAGGGTTAATTGCGCTTGATGTTAATTCTTATATAAACTTGATGATTTAGATGTTTTTCCTTGTATTATAATTACCTATAATCATGTAGAAATGATGTTGAGATAATATTTGGGATTCATTAAAATATATTTCATGTGAGTTTGGGTGAAAGAAAGTTGAGAAAATGAATGAAAAATTATTTTAAAAAAAAGGAAGAACATTATATGATAATTTTAGGACTATTTTAGGCGAAAATTGGTAGTGTGCTCTCGATTGTTGTATAATATCACGTTCTGCACAACTTTGTAGTTTTAAGTTTTTTCAAAATCGGAGCAGAAAAGCATCAAATTGTAATTTTATATTTTTGGGCAGAATGTAACTTTATCGAGAAAAAGGATTAATGTGGTTCGAATGACATTTCTGGGACTGCGAACGAGATTTCAGAATGTCCCTTTTTAGCCCTGAAAAGTTTAGAAAATTGTAATTTTTCCTCCGACAATAATTAACTAATTTTTGGTACATTAACAAGGAGCGAGTGACTTGGGTTAATGTTGGAAAATTATATATTTGAGTGAGGAACAATTATCGGAGAGATCATAATAAAAATACGAATAAGAGAATAATTCATAATAGTCAAGTACGGCTAGCATTGTAATATATACGGGTACATGTGTTTGATAGAAGAATTATGTGAGTGACAACTACATATTAAAAATACGATAATGAGATTAAATCGTTATTAACAAGTACGAGTAGTATTCGAGAAATGCAACGGGTACTTGGGGTAGGATGAATTCCTAATTTGAGATAAAGGTCGAGTGTGTACCCATTACTATATAGGTTGAGTATATACCAATTGGTTGATTAATTTATGTGTATGACATACCTAGCATACTTGCTATTGACGGGAGGTTTGTGCGTTAAGGGTAGTTATATCCTGATGAGCCTTATGGGGGGATTTTTGACTTGTTGCCTCAGAACATAAAATATAGGGATTGAGCACCCCTTTTGTGAATAAGGGTGTGACCGGTCATTTGGGTGGGTAGGTATGTCCAGAGGCCAAAGGCTTAGGTCTATCTTCGCCTCCAATATGTGTGTTTTGATATTTATGGTTCGAGGGATATACCGAACCAGTAGTCCTTAGTATAATGACGAGATGTACCTGAACATGATAGCAGAGTATGCGTGCACCGTAAGTGAGCCTCGGGGTGCAGTATTGTATATATATATATATATAATAAAGTGAATGTATAGATATACTTGTGATAGTGCTTATTATGTGAGTTAAGTAGACATGAAAGATAATGAAATCTAAATGAATTAAGTATGAGAACACTTAATTATATTGTATTAAAAAAGGGCTTATCCATGTGGAAGTGAAAATTGGATATATATATATATATATATATATACAGAAAGGATCTCATGCATACCCAGTTTGCATACCCTCCGTGTGGACCATTTTTTTAGAATAGTAAAAAAATAATTTTGGCCTGATTTTTTTTATGGTTTTTTAAACATTTCAGTAAGACCATGAAAAAAAAATCATCTCAAAATGAATTGTTTTGCTATTTTAAAAAAATCGGTCAAACTTTGTCAATTTTTAAGTTGTTAAATATACCTAAAAAACTACTTCAAAGAAGAGAAAAAACTATAAATAAATTAAAGGAAAAGAAAGGAAAAAGAGGTAAAATGAGTAAATGTATTTTTTTATTGAGGGAGTCCTTTTTTCTTTTATCCTCTAGCTGCTTAATTATAAAGTTCATTACCATGCAGCTGCCTTTATAAGTATTGGGTGGTTATAGCAAAATAATGTTGTTATATGTTTAAAATTGACAAAGTTTTAAACATATAAAATGCTTGAACTTTGGCTTGCCATGCATAGATGATTGGATACTTAACGTACTATGGATGCTATAGAGTTGCAGACTCTGCTTAGATGCTTTCATTATCTAGATTCATACATCTATAGTAGTTAGTTCATGTAGGGCATGTCGACCAAGGATTATAGTTATTTCTATTCTATCTCAGATAGTGGTATTACTTATGTCAGTTTTGATACCTTCAGTTTATTTGGATTGTTGTATTGAGATATTTAAACTGGAGAGTTTATTCGAGTTACATTTAATTCAGATGTGATGTTACTTATTTATTATGCATTGTTGTGGAGTGGAATACATGAAATTATTTGTAATGGTAAAATTGAATTATATTAAATTAAAATTTGGAAGTTTTTAACACCAGCTTAATTGAGTATTAGGTGATTAACAAAAAAAAAGAATATGTTTTTTGATAGTGATGCTAAGAATGAACCAACTGTATACTCTGATTTAATTGGGTATGAGACTGATCACCCGGTATTTAATTGAGCGAGGTGTTACATATACAAGGTAATCACACAACCTAAGTAATTATCATTTAAATATAGGTATACTCCTGTCCTATATTACAAGTCTCATACATAGTATAGTTTCACCCCAATTATTCTACGTAATATGTTTAGTGTGAAAACTCTCATCGTATAAATCCGAGTACTTAAACCTATTCCAAAATGTTACTAAGTCTCCCACTTGTCTCTAGGGTTATTTCAGTAATTTAAAGTCCCCCTACTACTCTCTCTAACCTTAAGTTATTGTTTATCCGAATGAAATAAAAGTTCCCATAATTTCTAATCGTAACTCACTCGTCGAACACTCGTAAGTCTATCATTTAATCCCAAACCAAACTAATATTTTTCGGGCCTCAAATACACCCCTACTGACCTTCGCTAAGTCCCAATATGTTCAAATAGTACACACCAATAATTCTTAAAATTCGGGATTGGTTAAACCTTAAAAGTAAATTTTATCACAAATACAGGGGGAGTTGATCGATCGACTATAAATGTCGATCGATTGAGCCAGTCGATCGATCGACTATGATTGTTGATCGATCTATCGACCAGTTACAACCCATAATTCTAGCTTTTTAGGACATCGTTTTGTCTCCAAAATTCATTACATGATCCCATTCTCCAAAGTAAACATACTTGATGTTATAACAACCTAAACACATGATTTCTAACGTTCCAGAATCATCAAATCATCACGAAAATTGCATACAAATTTAATTGTTCATCAAGTTTTCATGTTTAAACCCTAGGATAACTTTTCTCAATTCAAGATAGCCAAATATTCGTATTTGATCCGTGATTTATATCATTTAGGATCTAATTCAATTCTCTAATCTTTCCAGAATTTATCTACATGCAAAACCTACCGGCATTCAAGATTAAATTCTCCCAATTCATGAAATTATTATTATTTAAATTTAGTCTCCAATTCTAAAGTACCATGGATAATATATTTGCTGAATCATAACAACTTAAATCACTTGACTCAAACGGAAGTTCTGATTGTTTGGAGAATATGATATAGGGGTGATCCTCTCTTTCTGATCTAAGCGTTGGTGGTTATGATGGTGCAAAAGGTGTGGAGGTAGTGGTTCAAGGCTTGAGAATCCTTTCTCCTTCCTCTTCTAGTGGCCGTATCAACTTTTGTGATTGATAAAACCCTAATGGCCTAACCTAACATATGATATATCCTTAGGAATTTCGTGGGTCTTAATACTCTAAAATTTAAAATGCCCAAAATACCCTCCCGGGTTGCCGGTTTGGCCTAAAACTGCCCCGGGTCCCAAACTAAACCCCCGGGTAGACTTTTCTGACTATCTCAATACTTTCGGACACGTTGGCGCACTCAAAATGACCATTTGGGTGACTTAGAAATAAATTACTTTATAAATCTATTAAATTGGATCCCGACATGACTGGCACGCGCGTCCCAACTTAATTTCCAAAACTGTCATATTTTCAACTCATGACAATTTTAATAAATTTATAATCATATATTACTATACTCGCTCAGTAATATTCAACATAATTATCATAATAAAATACTAACTCTCATCTCGCTAGTATTTAAATCCAGATTAATTACCAATTAATTTCTTAATTAATCCTATAATTAAAATCAGTAAAAATACGGGTTATTACCCTTTCCTCTTATGTGAAATACAATTTTTTTAACTAAAATTTTTAAACATACCATATAGTATCTTCACCTTCATATTTTTTATGCCTCCTCCTAATGTTTACACCATATTATCAATGTCCAATAGAGTGTTTCCATATGGAATTATAAAGTCAATAATCACATCTAACATGTAATGCATCCGTTTAATGCAAATGGACACTCAAACATTTGACACTCGTCAAACTATTGAACATTAAGGTGATAGTTTTAGGGGGTGTTAGTTCGTATAAGTGGGAAAATCTATTAGGTAACCACCCAATAGTTATAAAGGTAGTTTCATGGTAATGAACTTTATAATTAAGAAGCTAAAGGATAAAAGAAAAAAGGACTCCCTAAATAAAAAAAAAAAATACATTTACTCATTTTTACCTCTTTTTCCTTTCTTTCCTATAATTTATTTATAGTTTTTTCTCTTTTTCGAAGTAGTTTTTTAGGTAGATTTATTATAATTTCCCTTTACATTTTATGAAAAGTTCTTTTGCCTTTACATTTAAATTTTCTTTAGTTTTATTTAGTGTAATCTTGCTTTACATTCCTTTGTGTAACTATTTTCTTTATTTCATTTGTCTTTCTTTTCTGTTTTCTTTTTTCTTAGTTTATGTACTTTACATTTTCTTCTTCAAATCTATTTATTTAGCCCACATAGAGTAAATTCTTCCTTATGGTAAGTACAAGTCCTCTTAATTAAAGCATCAAATGGTGTACAATCAACTGATTATCACAAGGCTAAGATAATGAATTGGTTAGCAAGACCATAAACTTTCCTTGCATTTTCACAATTAATTAAAATGTAAAAACCAAACTAGTGAACAAACATTGTTTTGGCATGCTTGGTGGGACCCACATGCTACATTGTTGTTTACCATGTCTAGGATAAGAATAAACAACGATGGTATAGAGAATATTAGTGAAATTGGTTCAACCGGCCAACATGTCACCACCACAGAGAAAGGAATGGTTGAAACTGCCAAAGAGTTGAGACCAATTGCTCAAAATCAAGGGCTGAACTTAATAACGGATCCAAGAGCCGAGATTGCAAGGGGAACAAATATTGTAAGTATGTCATCAAAATCTCAAGATCAATTGATAAACAAGTTAAACCCATTTCTTAATAATATTTGTAATATAATGCAAAATATTATTATAATGATAATGACCATAACTAGTGGTTGTAACTGCTGTAGTGTCCAGTGGCCAAGAATGTGCACTACAAATTGGTGTAAATACGATCACTAAGCCCAACCCTTATCATCATGTATACTATAGGCCTAACAATGGTGAAACCAATTTTGAAATACACGTAAGGTTGGGAAACTACACAAATACTATTGGTTTAGGTGTGAACAACCCTTTAGAAGGTCTAAGAACATCTAGAAATTACCAAATGTTTTATAATAGCCCAATAGGAAGAATTTTTATTCTAGAAGTAGGGAGGACTAGGTCATACATTAATGAAACCAATTTAGGATTCCCATGCACTTCGAATTACGAGGTATTCAATAATCATATGTTTGAACAAGAACTCAGGGGTTGGGAAATAACAAGAGGTTTGGAAGTGAACCCCATCAAAGGGGAGACAACCAAATCCCTCATGTGCCTCGAACAATATGTAACAACCCCTATTTTACATAGAATGGTTGGCCATTCCAATATGTTGAAGATAAGGCACGTTATCAATCTATATCATTCTCAACGTCAATATAATAAACATGACTTGGTGAACTAAATTCCATCCACAACATGAGATAACTAAAATGATAGATAAATATGAAGTCTCAAAACATCCATTAATGTTTGAATAAATCTCAACTCTGAAAACCAACTGACTAAAATGAATAAATGGGACTCTAGGTGCATACAATCTCTGGAAATAAATAACTAAACTGAAACAGAGTAGCAACCTACGCTACAATCAAAAGGACTAAAAGTTGGAGATCAAATGAAGCTATAAGTCTGAATCCTCTCAACTAGTGGCGGACCCATAATTTTTGGTCAGCGGGTGCAAAATTTGTGTCAAAGGCTGGGAGTTAGGGGAGGGAGACCCAAAGCAATTTTTAGGGGGAGTTCTTTTTCTTTTTTGGGGAAAATTTTAACCCTAAAATCAATGAGTTTACAGTTAAATATACATGCCATTAAATAATCGTCAACTTCAAAGTACTATTTTCTCTTTTTAATGTATTAAAGGGAGTCTGGAGGCAAGACAAGATAAGTAATTTCTCATCAACAAATTGTTCAACATGGAAGGAAAAAAACTGCTCATCAATCACTTATTGATAGGCCAA
The DNA here is from genome assembly GCA_949130495.1 of Sambucus nigra. Lineage (NCBI taxonomy): Eukaryota > Viridiplantae > Streptophyta > Magnoliopsida > Dipsacales > Adoxaceae > Sambucus > Sambucus nigra. The sequence continues at coordinate 195,343,161 of OX422220.1, forward strand.
AAATCATGTTTTTGTATACTTCAACTCCTGAAATTGTTGCCAAAATGAATCTGAACCTCATTGGAATTCTCTGACACATACATTTAAATCTCCAGGATTTTACTCACACAAAAAAATAATATTTATTTTTTCAATGTCAAAAAGTAATATTTGAGAGAAGTAGATGACAACGTCCAAGGCCTAAATGAAATTTTTTAGGGGTTATTTTTACTAATACATTTACTAAACAAAACAGCATTTTAACAAAACCAATATTTTTAACAACCCAATAAACAAATATATTTCAGAAATTTAATTTTTAAAGTTGAAATTAATTTAACAACATTTTCTAGAAATTACATTTAAAATTTTAAACATATAAAATATTTAAACTTTTAAACCTTAGCATTTAACATTTAAGTTTAAACATTTACCATTTAGACTAATTTAACTAAGCATTTAATATTAAACATTGAAATGTGAAAAATATATCACCTACTATCGGAGGTGAAGGAGGCCATACTGACGGAGAGAGGGGAGGGGCTCACGATCCCTGCTGTTGGTTGTTGGAAGGAGAGATGGGAAGTAGGAGAAGGTCGAGCGCTCACTATTGAGTCTACAGAAGTAGATGGGAGGTCGAAAGGCATGCCAGAGGGAGGGGAAGTTGGGCAGGAAATTTGGAGGGAGAGCCGAAGGGGTATTTAAAAGAGATTAAATACAAAGAAAGGGAAGGACGACTGGGTGAAAGAAGGAGGAGATATAATTTAGGGTTTTCTTTATTTTTTAATAGAAGAAGCGTATGTTTTAATTTTGGATTTCCAATATCACATTTTTTGCCTCGTATGTTTTACAATAGTAGAAAATCAATGCCTCTCACTTTATAAAATTACACTTATGTTTAATTTTTTTTAGCATATATGTGGAAAAAGATCTCGAAAACTCAGGCAAGGCGGTCGTCCACCCTCAAGACACTATAGGTCCGAAGATGACCCTGTAGATCTTATCTATGAATGTCTAGAAAATAGTTTTATATGATTTAGGTCAGCGCCCTAAATTTTCAAGATATATCTTGCATATCAAAATTAAATAATCATGCAATTTATTTAGGAAAACTGGCCATCCCGTCGATTTTTACATGCCATAAATATCTCACCCTTCACCTAGGTGAAATACTTCAAACATGTGCTAACCAAGGGGATGAAATATACTAAAAGTATCTATTTTTAGACTAATAATCAAATAACTAATAATCAATATATAATAGGGACGTAACTAACTACATATGTAAGAATACAACCCAAACACCAACCCTTATAATGTCAGCCATACGTATAACATACAAAGTCTTATAAACACATAAAATAAATGTGACATAATGTCCATTTAATTAAATGTCCATCACTGGACTATTATAACTCTTTTATATATCTCAAATACATAACACAAAGGCAACTACCTTCAAGTACCATCTCATTCTTCTATCGGTAAGTCTGTAGGAGTCCCTCACCTAACGGGCTTAAGTAAACACACAAATATAACAATTAGGATTTCACTACATAGTAAAACCATCAATAGATCCATACCTAAATCCACTCGATGGATTGGGTCTAGACGCATTCCCTCATCACGAAGCAGTGACCATCTAGAACGTATGATCGAACATATTGACCTCCATAATAGCCTACGTCAATATCCAGGTGCGAAGTACACGGTTCTAACCTTTAAAGCCACCCTGATCGATCGATTCCCCATGAGTAGTCATATGTTCACACTAATCAAAGCACACACAAACACACACACACACACACACACACACACACACACACACATATATATATATATATATATATATATATATATATATATATATATATATATACTCACATGCATACCCAAAATTGCCCCAATCCCCAATGCTAGATTGTACTAACTAATTAAGGTTCAAGGTTTATTCTCATCAAAACCTACTTTAAAATCTCTTCTCATGATATTTTAGTTTAAATATCATATTAGACTAAAACTAAGTGTAAAACCTAAAAACCATACTTACAACCCAAACTACCATCGTGTGCCCAGCCCGTTTGAACAACCTCTACAACAATCTCATTCGAACGAGATTGACAGTGTGAATTTCCTTCATCCTATAAAATTCCAATCCGAGTTAAAACCTCCATTAATGAGCAACATGTTAATCTCTAGAAATCAAATCATCATCATATTGAAAACTAAATATGGGTTTATTATCTTAAATGCTTTCCAACAACTATTAAAGATCTATAGCATCAAGTAAGGTTTAATTCCTCAAATTCCACAAATTTAAACCTAGTTCCTATTTTTACATAAATAAAGTCTAAATACATCTATGATTTCAGATCCAAACATTAAATTAACATGGATATTCAACTTATACATGAAATTAAATATTGAACCATGAGTTCTAATCACATAATCATATACCATAACGGCACAGTTTAAAGTTTTTCATTAGAAAGATTAAGTCTTTTAAAATCGAAACTAATTCTTAATTAACCTAATGATAAACATGATTAGTTATCATATTAAAATCCTAAACATGTGTTCTAAACAAATTACAGATTATAAAGTGATATAGCAAGAGATTTCTTGCTTGAAAGTATGAACGCCGAATCTCTATGCACAATCCTTGTTCCATCTTCTCCCCAAATCTCTTTGAGTTATCCTAAAAGGTCTATTTAGGGTTGATTTCTCTAGTGTTAATTATCGAATTAGTGAGTTCTAACACTCCTAATTAATCCTTAAATTCATATGTCCCTATTAAGCCTATTTTTGGGTCTCCAAATGAGGCCATGATAGTACCCAAAATGGTCCAAAACTTAAAGTAAGGGCATACCTATCCCTCAGCCCCATCTTATATGCTTGCATGCCATGTGATGTCACCAGTTAAAAGTCTATATACGTTATATATAAATAAATTTTAAATCAAGCTTAACACACAGTAAAACATTAATTAAATATTTTAATGTTATTGTGTATTAGGGGTGACTATGGAATGGTCAGTGATTTGGTATTGAGTGTTTCCTTGGTAGATTATTCCTTGGGTATTGGGTCCCACTAATCATGAAGTAGTTCCCTATAATGCCATGTCGTACTGCACTAATGAGTAATGATATATTTGGCTTTTGGACTTGTACGGAATTATCCAATAAATTTTTCGTTTTGATTAAATAATAAGCGATGCATGTTTTGGAATAGGATTAGGATGTATTGAATATCTATTATTAGTTTAAAATGATGAGTATTAGTGATTATACGCAAATATTGTGTATTTCGTCCATTAACGTACGCGTTATTAGCCCTCTCGGGTATCTTATTCCCTATATTTATGTTCATTAACTAGACAACCTCAGATTTCTATGTTAACATGCTTTTTAGGGGTTAATTGAGCTTTTATAGGTATTTGGATGCTAAGTATGAAGTTCAGACGCATTCCAATGAAGTTTCGTACATTTCTGCACGTTCAAGGGCAATTTAGTCATTTCACAACTTGGGCAACTGGCTCAACATCAACACGGAAGTTGTATCCCTCCATGCAAGCTTTGCGTGTTCATGAACGATGCGCAATTCCGAGTCGAAACGAAGAAGTTACGTGATTTTTAGCGGAAGGGAACTATAATGGAACCAAAGCAGGGGAGAAGGCTGAGACTTGATCGATCGATCGACCAAAAGGGTTGATCGATCGACCCAAAAATTTTCATCCTTTGAGCTTTGGCAGTGGGAAAATATATGCTTTATCTATCGATCGACCAAAGGGGTCGATCGATCGATCCCCTGTATTCCACGAACGGTGCACGATTCCGAGTTCGAACGAAGAAGTTACGGGATTTTTAGCTGAAGGGAACTATAGTGGAACCAATGCAGGGGAGAAGGCTGATACCTGCTTGATCGATCGATCAACCCTTCAATTTTCATCCTTCGAGCTTTGGCAGTGGGCAAATATCTGCTTGATCTATCGATCGACCAAAGGGGTTGATCGATCGATCCCCTGTTTTCCACGACATTTTGCCTTGCTTTTTATTTTTCCTTTTCTTTTCTATTTTAATTCCAACTTACTATATAAAGGATTTTTGTGCAATAGATAAAAACAATTAGTTTGTATATAGTTTAGGTTAGGGTTTGGAGGTGGAGAGCTCATTCTTCGACCTCTCTTGGTTTGACACCCATTTGGGTTTGTAAGTGTGAACTATTCATTCTTCTTCCTCACTTGGTTTGACACCCAGACTTACTTTGTAGTTAATTTAATTGCTTTGTTAATTAGATTTACATGCTTTCTTTAAAGTATAGATTTATCGCGTTTATTTACCGCATTTTTATCATGCTTTCTAACTCGAGTTAAAATGTTGCTTTGCTTTAGTGATGGTGTTTACGGGTCTATTTCGAGTGCGTTTTCCTAGTTATTACACCTAGGAGATTTGACGTGGCATATCATGTTTGCTCCGTGCTTACGACCTTGCATGCGTAATTTTTGGGGAATTTCTTGACGCCAAAATCATTTAGGCTTTTATGCAAATTTAGGGGTGTGACAACTCTTGATTTAATTAACTGTCGAAACGAGACGCAATCTTAATAACTCTTCGACCCATGTAACCATTTTATACTAATGAACTCGGGTGAGGGATATTCGACGCAACCTATACTTTTTACTGATTTTATTAGTCTAGTTTAATTTTCTCTCGCCTAGATTAATCTTTCCCTTTTTTCATATTTTCCTTTTTGTTGTAATTACCTTTTACACTTTTATTTTAGGAGTACTAAACCAATTAAATTCTACCAACTCGTCTCTGTGGATTTTTGATACCCAGACTTGCCCGCTATACTCACCTATTGAGCGTAGTCATAAGTTTAGGTTTTTGTATTAAGGCGGTGAACAGAAAACAACGATTGATATTTTGACACACGCTACTTTTCACCCTTAGTCAATTAGTCCTATTAGGTTAATATAGGGCTTGGGTAATGTTGTAAGTCATTTAGAGTTGATTTTGGGCTCTTTTATGTGAGGTCCATTTAGGGTCCAAGTATAATTTTGGGTTTAAAGGGCTTTAATGAGTTACTATGGATCTCATTTGTTACATTTCATAATTTGGGAATCACCTGATGTCTAGAGAGAAGAAACTTGAAGAGAAGATACAAAGTTGGAAGGATCTTGCCCTAGTTTTTTTACCAAATTGATAGAGACAATTTTATTCAGAATTGGATTATAATTTCCTTTTTGTAAGATTATATCTATTCATTAGAATCCAAATATAATCATAGCCTAATCTGATTAGTATGATTAATTAGCTTAACTTTAGTAATCGATCAAATTAAGATATTAACCATGTTAATTTCTATCTTTTTTGATTGATTTCATTACGAACTCAAATTGAATTTGTTGGAGAATGACTAAACATTATTTTATGCTGTAAATCCTATAATATCCCTCTATTTTGATGTATAAATTCATGAAACTCTAGGTTAATTAATGATATTGATAAACTGGGGTTCTTGTAATTTAATATAAAATTTCCGTTTGAATCTTATTATAAACCAGGGGATTTGTTATTAGAATTAGGTCCCCACCGTTTATATGATGTGATTTTGTTATTGACGTGTTTGCTAGGTCTTGGATGAAGTTTTTCTAATCATTAATGGTGTTTTTCGATTATAATTTTGGTGTTGCAAGAAATTAGGCAATTTTTCAAAATAATTTTAGTCATCAATCGATCGACGATAGGTCCATCGATTGAAACTCCTACATTTTTAGAAATTTGGTTTTTCATTTTTTTTATTATTTTTGGGGATTTTAGGTAATGTTAGGTATGACCTTAAGTTTACTTAATTAATTATGCACATAAGAATATTATGGATTGAAGGGCTTTAATTTGTCATATTGGTTAAGTAACTAACTTTATGAGATTTAATAATTAATTTTAAAACTAGATTTTAATGAATGAACATGATTTATTTTCTTGTATTAATATTATGAAATGCATACCATGCATGCATTCTTGTGGGTGACTTACTAGGAGGGATTCCATTATGGGGAACGTAAGATATCAACCGCGATGGTGTCTCGATAGTATAAATGGGTTTTTCCACGATCATTTTACCTCGAGTTCTACCGTCGATATACTTTTATCGTGAGGGAATTTCATGGGGGTTGTTGTTGTATAGTCTTGTGTAAGGTAGGCTATACAAGTGACGAGAAGGCACATAATTTATCCCTCTACTTGGGATGAGGTTTTGGGTTTGGGATAGCCTAATACTATACCTAGTACGCATGAGTGATCCCTGAAGGCATAGTGATATACCTTCGATATTTACGGGCCCATGTTCTTCCAATCAAGTGTATGTGCCGAGGACCATAATTGTGTGGTTAGTAGGCTTCATTACTATCGTTACTTATTTTCTTGCACTCTTAATATGTTCAGTGTAAGTGTATTATGAATCCATTATTCCTGCTCAATTGTGTAGAATAATATTCAATCATGTGTTTACTTAGGTTTAAACTTTATATGCATGTGATATTTAGGATTGGGATAAACTTAAAAATAATTAAAATGGAAGATGAAGAGACATAGTAATTCTTTGGCCAAAATTCAGCTATAATCTTATTCTTTATATACTTGCTAATAACGTTGTTGCTGAATTTACATTTCAGGACATAGGCCCCTATTACCGCCTTAGCCTTGATCATGTGATTTTCATATCATCCATTGATTCTGATTCTATAATGTAGGTGTCGGAGGTGCATGCCCATTATCATTTTTGTCATTTCCTTATTCGGACGAGTCAGATTGTGTATAAAATTTTCTATTATTAGTTGTGGTATCAAATGTGTTTAAGTCCTCCATTAATTTATTATTGTTTACTTTTTCATATATCATAATTAGTCATGCTTAGAATAGTACTCAATTGTATGAACTCCTGTATTGTTTATTTTAGACTTAATCAATCTATTATTATATTATATTGGGTGTCACATTTGGTAACACAACATTCTAGGTTCTAGTGTCCTAGGGGTCTTGAGTGAGTCTATCGCTATTTCATGTTGCGTTATTTGAACTTTCGATCATTACATTTAGTGGTTGTACTCTATTATTCAATATTTACTAATGCACCTTTGTTTTCTATCTTTCAGAAGGTGAACACTCGTAGATGGGATGGATGAAAACATCTAATAGTAAGCATCGAGTCGGAGACAGGTGGACCTTAACCGCAACTGCAACATCCTCCACCACCACCAAAGGGGAAGGCGCTAAAGATAGTGTTGATATATATTTCCTCTATCATTTCCCAGATAATGGTTGTGACTGTGATATCCATACAATAACCACTGCCACCATCTCTGTCTATACCTATACCCATCCCTCATGCGACTAATTCTTGGCTACGTGTCAATAGTGCTTTTTGAAAGGGGAAATTGCGAGAGTTTTTCTAATCCAATGATCCTATAGTATCACTATAGTGGATGCAAGATATTGAGAGGTACTTGCAAGTGGTGGAGTGTTCCATGGTACGATAGCATATGCCATTGAGTTTCAGATTGGTTGAAGATGCATTATACTGGTGGGAGTCTATTACAACCACAAATGATAGGTTTTAAGTGACAATAGTCCAGTTTTGGGTAAAACTTGAGGGAAAATATTTCCCACCATCGCAACAGAAGAAGTTAAGGGCTTATCTTAAGAGATTGAAGTAAGATGATCAATTGATTATGGAGTATGAGATATAATTCACTCACTTTTTGCATTTTGCACTAGATATTAAGAGGTTGGAGGAGCTTAAGATGGACTATTTTGTATGAGGCTTCACTTGGAAGGTCGAGTAGGTATTGATGGGAAACCCTCCATTCACCACTTATACTCAGCTAATGGATGCCGTGCTTCTTCATTGTGATGATCATCAGGAGTTTCTGATGAAAAAAAGATCTAAGGAATGAAAAAGGGTAAGTTCGCTAAGGGCCTAAAACTTTAGAGTCCATAGTGTCTTCTTGAGGGCAGAGAGGCTCTAGTCATCATCCGAGATGACCACTACATGGGGAGAACCCCATAAGAGGTTCCATGGGTATGACCATCTCCATTTAAGTGTACATGGGCAGGGAAACCGTGGCCAAGGTCAGTGGAGCCATAAGGGCCAATAAAAACAAGACTAAAGAGGTTAGGGCCAGACGCAAAGACAACATGATAGGACCCCAGTCCTACAGCATCAGCGGTTCCATCAAGGCAACCCATTCATTAGGAAATGCTATTCTCGTGTAGAGAGGGGTTACTCATTTAGGAGGTGCCCTAAGGGGATTCAGGAGGGACCCGGACAATTTTAGCATTAGCATCAACATGCGCTTCTGGCACCAATCTAATTTCAGGTGTTTCCACTCGCACCCTAGTATCTGGCTTTGACTCCTCCTAGGGACTAGGAATAGAGGCACCCACAGCTGCATCATGGACGTGTGTTTAACATCTATCTGCATGACCTGCCAGCACAACCCCTAATAATAGAGGTTATCTTATATGTTTATGGTAGTTACACTCGGGTACTTTTTGATACAAGAGCATCATAATATTTTACTAGATATAGATTTTCTATTATGTCGAATATGGTAGATTTTGAATTTGACATGGTTATGCATGTGGATAACCTAGTAGGTGGGGGTGCTGATTTGTGATAACTTTAAAGGGGTGTGGCAATCCAAATCGGTCGATTGAATTTTTTTGTTGACTTGTTGTCATTGAATATGTCTATGTAAGATGTTATTTTAGGTATGGATTGGTTCATAACATATCACATTCGGATCAATTGAAACATGAAAGCTATCACATTTGTCATTCTTGGGTAGGAGATGTTCCTTATCTCTATGCCTAGGCTTAAGGGAGATTCTAACACACACTTGTACTACAACAATATGAGTACACCTGCGCAGGTCACAGTATCACTAGTTTCGATTTCGATCGTTCAGAAGTTTGAGGACGTATTTGAGGAGGTACCAGGGCTACCACCTAGGAGGGCGATAGATTTTTGTTTTGATTTTTGTCCAAGCACCTGACCCATTGCAAGAACACTATACATTATGGCTTCTTTATAGATGGGGAGTCACTACACAAAAAATAGCAATTTTGGACACCTTGATATTAAAAATCTATCACAGTTTAAAACTGTACTAAATTCTGGCACGGTTTAATGACAATCTGGCACACTTTAAAAGAGTGCCAAAATTTGGCACTATTTTAAAGTGTGCCAGAATTGAGTACACTTGACTAAAATATAAGATACCCCCAAAAATCATTATATTAACTTTGTGTATCCCGCTCTCTCATTCTTGCTCACCCGCTATCTCATTCCCTCTAAGCTCTCTCTCTCTCTCTTTCTGGTCATCCTCTCTTTATCTGGTCAACGTGGAGAGATCTCTACGATCATCTCTCTCTCATCGCGCTCCCCACTCTCTCCATTTTCAAGCGCTCTCTATCTTTACAAAAAATTTGCCTAGGTTTTGAAGGGTAAATTTCTTTGTTTAAACTATTTTCTTGATGTTTATTTTTTCGAAGGTTTTGGGTATTCCCGTTTTCGCTCTCAATACATTCATATACGTTTTGTCTGATCATTATTTCATTCTCATTTTATATTTTTTTTCATTCTTGCATTTTGGGACTTATAATTTCGAGGACTAACAACGTTCATTTTGTGATCATGATTGTGATTTATTGGATTCAATTAGGTTGGATTTTAGCAGAGAATATTGATGGCAACTGTTAAAGGTATATTTTTGGAAACAAGTTTTTTCTGTTAAAGTATTTTACATTAATATATATACATTGGCACAATAATGGGTACATTTAAAATGTGAGTGTATATATGCGTGTGTTTAGATGATATTCAGTTCTTGTTACTCCCTATATATATATATGAGCACCTGTATTTAGGTTTGATTAGTGTTACTGTAATGTATTTATATTAGTTTGTGTACATTAGTTGTAGGTGATTTAGTGCTTAGGTTTGAACTTTCCCTATTATGGAGATTATTGAATGTACATTGAAAGCATTACGCAAGGGTGAGTGCTTAATGGGTTTTCAAATGGAATCAATTTCCAGACTTTATTTATTTATTTTTAGTTGTGGGAATTAACTTAAAGTGCACATGAAAAGATGGCTATTAGGGGCCCATTTGGTTCGAGATTTGTATTTCTTATCTTTAGAGGGTTTACAAATACTTTTTAAGCTTTTGAGAAGGAGTTAGATACTTATATTAACAAAGGATTTCAAGTCGACAAGATTTTAGATTTAATTTTCTTAGTATATGTTCCTCAATTTTAGGCAGGGAATTTAATTGGGCTCTTAAATATTTTTAAGCAATGCTTCTCTTCTTATGAGATGTTTCTCATTGCTACACTATCAAGATTTGAGGTCTCTATTCTACGCTATTATATTATCCATGCCATACAATCAGGAAGGAATGATAAAGTCATTAAGTTTTTTTGGAATAACTAGCAACGATTTACTTAAAAGAGACAAATTAAAAATATTTAGATTGTGCTTAAAAACATGCCGTTTGAGGGAAAAAACTCAAACCAGTCCTCAAATGGCCCCAATCTCATGAGACTAATGTAACTCGTAGGAGATGACCACATAGTCTAAGACTTCCAGTTTGAGAATATAATAATAATTGTAACTTGAATATGCAATTTTTCATCTTGAATAAGATTTTTTTTAAATACTTGGTTACTAGTTTCATCTCTTTTTTGTATCCTATTCTTTTGCAGGATAACATTTTATCATTATCTTTTATCCATGTGGAACACACGAAGAAGTCAATGGGTTACAACAAGGGGATTATTTATTTAATGTCGTTAATACTCAGGATTTTGTTTTTGTTATGGTCGTGCGGGCTTTTGTAGTTTTATTTTAAACTTTTATGGCCATGCGGGCTTTTGTAATTTTATTATTACATTACGCAAGTTTTATATTAACAGGTTTTAGAATGTACAGAAAATAGAGGAGACTTTACCCAATTTTTTTTGGACTGTGAACTTTAAGACTTGTAATATTTTGAAGTTTGTATGTACATTAGTTTAGTTTATCAACAATGTGCGAGATTTTCAATTTGCGAATTTTCTTGTTTTTAATTAATTATTTTTTTATTTGATCACAAAATTTGACACAGTTCAAAACCGTGCCAAAAGTGTATCAAATTTTGGCATGATTTTTGAACTGTGTCAAAAGTGTACTAAAATGTACTCAATCTGGAACAGTTATAAACTGTGCCAAAAGTGTGTCAGAAATATCAAATTCTTGTGCGGTTTAAAAGCGTGCCAGAAGTGTTCCTATTTGGCCAAAATTGTCACACTTTTAAACCGTGTTAGAAAAAATGGCCATTTTGGAACACCTGATTCTGGCACAGTTCGAAACCGTGCCAGATTTGATCTGACATAGTTTTAAACTTTGCCAGATTATTTTTTTTGGTGTAGTGAGTTATGGGAGAAGATCCGATAATTTCTAAGTTAGGGGTTCATACAAAGTAGTACGTCTCCATAGGGAACTCCTATGTTGTTTATGAAGAAGATTGACCTATCACTCTGATTGTGTGTGGATTATAGGGAGTTGAAAAAGGTCACGATACGGAATAGTATCCATTACCGTGTGTCGATGGACTATTTGAGAAGTTGAGGGGCACGACATTATTTTCCAAGATTGACTCGCGATCAAGGTATCACTAGATATGGCTTTTGGAGAAGGAAATTCCAAAGATAAATTTTCTTACGCATTACGGATTGCATGGGTTATGGATCATGCCATTTGGGTTAACCAACACACTGACAATTTTCATGGATCTCATGAATTGATTATTCGTCCATACTTTGATCAATTTGTCATCATTTTTATTGAAAACATACTAGTTTATTTACGTTCAGTGAAGGATCATGTGCGCCATTTGAAGTTGGTTTACAAACATTTAGTATAACACATTATAAACCAAGTTCTCTAATCATGGGTTTTTGCTTCGAGAGGTGAAGTTATTAAGGCACATTACGTCTGAGGCCGTGGCTAGGTGGATCCTAGTGAGGTGTTAGTGGTTATGGATTAGGGATTACCTCACTAAACCTCTTATAGTACCCTTCCAAACCCAAAAATCTCCTAACCTCCATAGGCATATAAATGCGAGGACATGCAACTCCCACAATAGCTGAAGCACGTCAAAAGATCCAACTGTCTAAGCTTGGCGCCCCTGTGGCTGGACACCTAAAAATAGTTTCACAAGAAAAAGAGATTTTGCAAGAGACTAGTCAGAGCCCGAGTGTAAAATAGTTTAAAACAGTTTAGCAGGTATTTAAAGATGCAGTAAAGCAAATATAATATAGATGTGAGCTTTTCAAACATTTTCTTGAGATTCTCACCTCTCAACTATTGTGCACGCCTAACGTACCTATAAAACGTCCTAAGCATAGTTATCACCTAACTAGATTATAAACATATTCCTTCTATCTTACCAACCATAGTACTAACCCGTAATCCCCCACATAATATTATTATACAATATTCTTGTATTTATTATCCCGAGTAAGAGTTTCACAACAAAGTTAAGTGTTAACATACTTAGTTTACTTAAGAATTCATTATTTTTTTTATCTACAAATTTCACGCAGTAGATAATATCACAAGTATATATACATATTCATCACTATATATTATATATACTACTATGGTAACCATAGACTCAGCTACGATGCTTGCATACTCTACTATCAAGTCCTGGTACATCACGTACAAAATAAGGATCATTGGTTCTTTATCTCTCTCGAACCATAAATAACATTCAAACATATTTAGAGGCGAACATAGTCCTAAGCCTTTGGGTTACGCACATACCTACGCACCCAAATGACTGTTCAATACCATTATTCACAGAAATGGAAATCCAACCTAAGTCCGATGTTCTAAGGCACAAGTATAAATCCCCATAAAGGCTCCTCAAGATAAGACTGCCACCTTCACAACCTCCCGTGATAGCAAGCAACGTTGGTATGTCATACACAGAATAAATCAATCATATAATAGGTATTCGTCTCACGTATATATATATATATATATATATATATATATATATATATATATATATATATATATATATATATATATATATATATATATAACACATATCCAGGTATACTCACGTCCTATATCATAATTCTTATACGTAGTATACTATTATCCCGAATATCCTACATTTACTTGGATACCAGTCTCACTCTTCATCGTACGCCCTCGAGTATTGTTCACCACTTAAATTGTACATAATGTTCTACCCATAAATTTAGTAGGTAACTTACTATATCCCACTGGTCTAAATTATAAATTTCCTCAAATTCCCATAACACGAATCATTCTCCAATTTAAGTAATCTCTCACGTTAACTATATTACATTATTCCCTAAATACACCATCATAAGATCAAGCCTACAACCCACCTATCCCTACTGTTCCTCTAACATAAGTCCAAGTATTTTAAAATAATTTCCTCAATTAAATTCCAAATTGTTTTCTAACTATTTTAAACAAAAGGAGAAAATTGGACAAAACTGGGCAGCCGAATCGATTTGGTACGAGTTTCTCCAATATTCAACCCAAATCCTTAATTTAATCATCCCAAACACCAATTCAATCATACTAAATGTTATACTAACATAACTACATAATTTCTAAGGTTAAAAGATCACAATTTCATCAAAGGGCATCGATTAAATGGGGTTAATTCAAGATTAAACTTTAAGAACCCTAATTTATCATCTTCCTCAAGAACTATCATAAAATCTCAGAATTTTATATCATGATTCATTCAATTTAGTGGTTTATCATCAACATATCATGGGGAATCAAACCTATGTTATAATCAATCCCGGATTATGATTTAAATCCTTCAATTTCATCAATTTCATACACAGTTCATACTCAATTTCAACCTACACTAACATGGGTGTTATTATTGCTCTATGTTTGCAAGAATTAAACATTTGACTTTTGTAAGTAGGTCTGATCCATTGAAGAAGATGCTGGATTAGTGTTCCTCATCCTCTGATCTATAATCTGGTGGTGGTGGGAGTGCTAAGCGGTAGTTCTAGCCTTAGGCCCTCTTTCCTCTTCCTCCTATGGCCCCTCTGTGGATTTCTTCTAATTCCCACATAGTTTAACCTAACCCCCTTTTTCCCAATCATATATAACCCCATGGAATTTTGTAGGTACTATTCACCCAAAAATGCAAATTATTAAAACGCCCTTCCGGGATGCCGATTTGGCCTAAAATTGCCCCAGAACCCAAACTAAACCCCCCGGGTAGATTTTTCTGACTATATTGACCCTTCTGGACACATTGTTCCACTCAAAATGACCATATGGCTGACTTATAATTAATTTACCTTTTATTCCATTAATTTAGTCCCGACACGACTGACACGCGCGTCCCAATATAATTACTGTAGTCTATTACCTTTTATTCCATTAATTTACCTTTTATTTCTCACTCGCAACAATTTTCATAAATTCACAATCATATTCACAATCATATATTACTTTATTCTCTTAGTAATATTCAATATAATTCTCTTCAATAAATACTAACCCTTATCCCGCTAGTTAATATCTATTTAATTCGAATTAATTATCAATTAATTTTTCCTTTAATTTAATCAATTTAATATTCAAAAAGCATTAAAAATAAGAGGTGTTACAACTAGGTGAGAGATTCATAATTTTTTTCAATCACAAGCCTCTTCAGTATTTTTTCACTCAGAGAGCTCTTAGCATGAGGCAAGGGAGATGGTTAGAGTTTATGAATGACTACTATTTCTTGATCTATTTCCATATGAGGAAAGAAAATACGGTAATGGATGCTTTGAGCCATAGGCCAACAGTTACTTTTTTCGCTTTGTGGACCGACCATGGGTATGATTTAACATATTTTTAGGCAAAGAGGTCAATTATCTTATGGCAGATAATTTAGTGGATGCCTTCTTAGCAGTAGTGATCGTTACCCCGATTATCATATCACGAGTAGTTCAGGCACATGGATTGAATTACTTTTTTCAAGAAAAGGTGAAAGGACTAATAGCTGATGGAATTCCTATGTTTTCAATTGGATCAAATGGAGGGTTAAAATTCGAGAGACGGCTAGTAGTGCCCGAAGATCCATAAGTGCAGAAGGTAGTTTTAGCCAAGGCACATATTTTATGGTATATGGTACGTTCTGGATTGGTGTTTAGGGATGATGAGAGACGTGATTGATTTTTTGTCTAGGTGTGCCACTTGTCAGTTATTAAAGGTAGAGCACTAGAAACCAGCAATGGAGTTGCAACCATTAGAGACCCCTCAATGGAAATGGGAGAGCGTCTCCTTGAACTTTATTATGGGGCTATCAAGATCAAAAAATGGTAATGATTCCATTTGGGTTATGGTCAAAAGACTGATGAAGGCGGCTCATTTCCTATCGTTTAGGACGGATTGCAACATAGAGAAGAATGCCAGACTATCATGGTAGAGATAGTACAACTTCACGGGGTACCATAGAGTAGAATGGCAGACTATTGTGTCCGATATGGGTATCACTTTTATTTCTCAATTTTTAAGAGGATTTCAATATGCAATGGGAGTGTAGTTGAATTGAGTATGACCTTTCACCCCAGTTAGATAGTCAGATGAAGAGACTAAATAAGATTTAGAAATATATGCTTCAGACTTATATATTAGATCTCAAGAGAAGTTGGGACACACAATTACCACATGTAGAGTTTGCATACAACAATAGTTACCAATAGACTATTGGAATGGCATCATATAAGGTATTGTATGGACTACGATATTATTTTCCTAGCTGTTGGGAGGAATTATAGGATTATTGAATGTTTGGGCTAGATCTCATTCGGGACACCTAAAAGAAAGTGTCACTTATCCAGGTAAAGATGAAGGAATATTAGGACCTATATAAGAGTTATGCAGATAAGAGAAAGTGTAAACTAGAGTTCCAAGTAGAGAACTAAGTGTTACTGAGAGTTTCCTCTATGAAGGGGGTAGTCATATTTGGATCGAAGGGAAGTTGGCAATGTGGGTTCCTTTATGATTCTAGATAGGGTAGGCCCGATGGCATATCATTTAGTATTAACTGATCATCTCCAGTGGGTACATAACGTCTTCCACGTGTCCATGTTAAGTAAGTTACTAAGGGATGAGGATGCCTACCAGCAAATAGACCTCGGCGTGATTGAGCTACTGTAGGTCACCAATTACAAAGAGAGGTCGCAATGTATTATTGACTAGAGAGAGAAGACTATTCGATCAAAGGTCATTCCTTTAGTGATATTTCATTGGGTGCATCACAATGAGGCTGATTCCACCTGGAAGAGAGGAGTACATGAAGGCAAGGTATGTAAAGTTATTCCATCTAGGTAAATTCTAAATTTTGAGGACAAAAATTCCTTGATTGGGGGGGGGGGGGGGGGGGGGGGGGGGAGGGGGGAGGAATGTAATACCCCCTATTTTTATGCATTAAATTTAATGTTAAATTATATTATATGCTTGCGTGACATGTTATGTCACTAGTTAACAATCTATATATGTTAATTATAAATAAATTTGAAATCGGGCTAAATACATGGAAAAATATTAGTTAAATATTTTAATATGACTATGTATTATAGATTACTATGGAACATTTAGGGATTTTGTATCAAGGCTTTACTTTGTTGGATTATCCCATTGGCATTAGGTCCCACTCACCGTGAACTAGTTCCCGATAATGCCATGTCGCACTACAGTAATAAATAATGAAATATTTGGGTTTCGAACTTCTACAAACTTATTTAATAAAAACTTTTCGAGTTGATTATATAATCGGAGATGACATGTTTTGGAATAGGTTTAGGGTGTATAGAATATCATTTTCTAGCTTAAAATAATGATGATTAGGCCTATAGGGTTAATATAGGTCTTGGGTAATGTTTTAACTCATTTAGAGGTGATTTTAGGCTCATTTAGGTGAGATCCATTTATGGCCCAACTACAATTTCAAGACTAAAGGGATTTGATGATCTATTAGGGATCTTATTTGTCACATATCGTAATTTGAGAAGAACATTAAGTTTAAATAGAGGAAACTTGAAGAGAAGTGGAAGTGTTGGAAGGATCTTGCGCTAGTTTTCTTCACCAAATTTATCGAGGCAAGTTTATTTAGAAATGGATTATAATTGCCTTTCTATTACATTATTTATATTAGTTGTAATCTAAATATAATCATGGACTAATCAGATTAGTATGATTAATTAGATTAAATTTCATAATTAGTTAAGCTGAGATATTAATCGTGTTAATTTTACCCTATTTTGATTGATTTCATCACGAACTTGAATTGAATTTGTTAGAGAACAATTAGAGTTTTTTTTTGTTTGAAAATCCTTTAAAATCCCTATGATTTGATGAATAAATCCATGAAACTCTTCACTAATTGACGATGTTGATAAACTAGGGTTCTCATAATTTAAATTGAACTTTTCATTTGAATCTTGCTATAAACTTGGGGATTTATTGTTAGAATTAGGTTCCAACCATTTATATCATGTGATTTTATTGTTGGGATTTTTATTGGATCTTAGATGAGGCTTTTTGAATTAATAATGGTGGCTTTGGATGATAATTTAGGTGTTGGCGAAGGTGAGTCCCGTAAGTGGGGAATTTTTCAAAAGAACTGTAGTTTTCAATTGATTGACACTCCCAAATTCTTGCCAATTTGGTTTATTATTTTGTTTGATTGGTTTTTGGATTTTACGTTAAGTTGGGTATGATGGTTTTTAGGATTTTACATTAAGTTGGGTATGAACTTGAGTTTAATTAGTTAATTATGCATATAAGAATATTTTGGATTAAAGGGTTATAAGTTGGCATATTGGCTGAGTAACTAACTTTTTGAGATTTTACGAGATTTAATAATTCATATTAAGACTAGATTTTTGTAAATGAATAGGATTTATTTCCTTCTATTAATTGTGAAATGCATATCATGTGTGAGTTCTCATGGGTGATGTACTAGGACGGATTCCATTATGGGGCACGTACGATGTATACCACGATGGTCTCTTAGTGATATTGATTGGTTTTACCATGGTCACTTTACCTCGGGTTCTACTACCGACGTACTCATATTTTGAGGGGATTTAATGGGGGTTGTCATTATATAGTCATCTTTATGGTAGGCTATACAAGTGATGGGAAGGTGTTGAATTTATCCTTCCATTAGGGATCAGGTCTTAGGTGTAGGATTACACAAGACTATACCTAGTGCGTAGGAGTGATACTCGAAGGCATAGGGATAAGCCTCGATATTTATGTGCTCGTGTTATCTATTCAAGTGTACATGTTGAGGACCGTACTTGTGTGGATATCTGACTTTGTGACTATCTTTACTTATTTTCTTTCACTCTTGAGATGTTTAGTGTATCTTTATTATGAATCCATTATTCCTACTCAGTTGTGTAGAATAATATTTAATCATGGGTTCACTTGGGTTTTGTCTTTTAGATGCATGTGACTTTTTGAATTTTTTAGGTTGGGATAAACTTTATTATAATTAAAATACGAGAGGAAAATGCATAGTTATTCTTTGGCCAAAATTTAGTTATAATCTTATTCTTTATAGACTTGCTGTTAACATTGTTGCTGAATTTACATTTTAGGACCTAAGCCACCATTTCCACCTCAACCTTGATCTCGTGATTTGCATCTTATCCAATCTACTGATTTTTGAAGATAAGTGTGTGGTCTGCGTGCCCATTCTCATTACTGCTATTTCTTTATTGGAACGAGTCAAGCTACGTTGTAGTGTTATATTATGATGTTGAAATTGATGAGACAATTATGATGTGTAGTATTGACTTTGCTATAAGATGTATTTGGGTTATCCATTATTTTGTTGTTTAGTTATTTACCTTTTCATATTTGTAATTAGTCATGATTAAATTGGTACTCAATTGTATAAACTTATGAATTATTTAGTTTAGACTTAATCAATCTATTATGAGATTTTATGGGGTGTCATAGTAACTTATGTTGATCTGAAGATATATCTCATCGATATTAATGTGCTTATACGATAATGAATCCCTAAGGAACTTCCATAATATCGAGATGTGAAAACCATCTTGCACTCTTTGTAAGTGATCTGACAAATTAAACGGTATGCGATTGGTCAAATCCATTCAATAATGGTAATTGGTCCTATATACCAGGGACTTTACTTCCCCTTATTCCACAAATGCATGATCCCGTCATTGGAGACACCCTAAATAACACTTGATCTCAAATAATAAAATCGATGTGCATCCTATCCGCATTTGTATTACTCTTATTCTGACTCTGTGCAGCCTGAATCCTCTCTATGATCATCTCCACCTTCTCTGAGGTGTCCTGGACAAACACAAGTCCGAAAATCTTGTTCTCCCTGAAAGAGCCGCTACAGCGGAATAAATGCGACTTATCAAATAAACCAATTTTAATTGTGTGTCAACCAAACCAGTCTTACTGAAACCCAAGTTTTATTTCAGTCCTAACACATGCATCTAAGTGGTATGAAATCGTAAAGTAATAAGCATGCAAAGGAAATAAATAATTTCAGGAAAAAATCCCTGAAGGGAAAAAACCTTTTTATTTCCACTATAATTTATAAAGTAACGGTTTACAATCGGATTATAGCGAAAATACAATTGACTTACGAAATACCCGCAAGTGTCAGTTCGTAGTCGTCAGCAATGGAACAACCACAGCTACTCCACAAGAACTCGCAGTTCTATCTTCAACAAAGATCCACACATAGTGAACCTCGATGACCGCAGTCTTATACAATGAATCTACACGTAGTGAATCCACATGGACACGCAGTCCAAATATCGCTGTAGGTTATCCTCCCTACAAGAGTAAACTTTACCAAGATTGTATCTTGGATTCCAAAACAATTCACTAAATATTGGAATGTTTTGTGAATTGAAAAGAAAAAGGTTTTAAAACCTAAAATTGAAGAGAACGAAGTGTTTTGCTGTTAGCAGATTACTGATATCGAAAATCGTCAAGTCTCCTTCTTAAAAATGGAATGATTTAACGTGCTTTATATAAAAAATTTGAGTCGGCGCGCCATTAGAATGAGATCCCATTTTGTTCAAATGAGATCTGATGTCGTTTGAACGACCTATCAAACGAGATTCTAGGCCATGTTGTAGATAATTTTGATACGAACGCGTGGCCGTTAGTTTTGTATTTTTCTAATTTTTTTTAATTAGTTACGAGTTTTCTACGGAAAGTTGTCTGAGAAAAAAATATTTATATATAATGAATTCAAAAAAATTTAACAAAAACATTTAAACATCCAAAATACTTTTTAAGTGAACCGTAAAGGGACTTAAATACGATCTTAGCAAAATTCATCTTGCAGAGGTTTGAACGTTGAAGAAGCTTGATATTCGGATCCGTCTCGATGTTTGAATGAACTTGAATAATTCTTCGAGGATTGTAGTGGTATACGACATACTCAATCATGAACGAACAATTTAAAATAATGTCCTTACACTCCCTTAACTTTAGCCAACAAGTGGGTGAACAAAAAGGCCTCCCACACAATGTCTTAAATTGTAACATGCTAATAATGATTTGGTAATTATTGTTATCATCAAACTCTATAAATGATAAATATTTCTCCCAACTTCCCTTGAAGTCCAAGATGCGCATCTGCAACATATCCTCCAATATCTGATTCACCTGTTTCGTTTGCCAATCCATATGTGGGTGATAAGGACTACTCATCCTCAACTATATCCCCAATTTCTACTGGAAACTGCCCCAAAAGTGGGACATAAACATCTTGTCCTTATCTGATATGATATTGAGTGGTAAACTGTGCAACTTCATAATATCGATAATAAAGAGCCTGACATAATATTCCTAATAAAATATGTCCAAACTAGCAAAAAGTGAGCCACTTAGTTAAACAGTCCACAATCACCCAAATGGCATTATGTCTCCATTATGACGTAGGAAAACAAGTGATAAAGTAAATGAAAATACTCTCCTTTTTTCACAACATAATTTCAAGGAGCTATAGATACGCTCTGGTCTCTGATGATCTACCTTCACCATCTAGCAGGTATCACACTTAGACAAAAACACTG
Source organism: Sambucus nigra (assembly GCA_949130495.1). Taxonomy (NCBI): domain Eukaryota; kingdom Viridiplantae; phylum Streptophyta; class Magnoliopsida; order Dipsacales; family Adoxaceae; genus Sambucus; species Sambucus nigra. Next base: position 195,364,340 of record OX422220.1, read on the forward strand.
CGAAGCCCTTCTTCATACCTTCCCACCAATACTAGTGCCTCATATCTTGGTACATCTTATCCCCAACGGATGTACCGTAAAATATAACCCATGCACAATGGTGATACTACATGCCATAAATCCTCTTTGTTATAAACCCTTATTCTACCATGGAATCGCAAACCCCCATCAGATCTGATCGACTACGAATCTGCTCATCAGGTAATAATTATATGACCTTCTCTTGAAAAGAAGTACCCTTTGCATGTTACCTGACAACTGAAATTATTATATTTGGTTTGATGGTAAGAATTTCCATAAATGTACGAGACGAGTCATCTTTAGTGCTGAGTGTACCCTACCTCTCCTTTTAAATTATTCAAAGTGTAACTCTTGGCTTATAACTCAAGGCATTTGCTATTATATTCTCCTTGCCTACGTAATACTGAATAAGAAACTGGTAGTCTTTCATAAAATCAAGCCACATACGTTGCCTCATGTTCAACTCCCTTTGCGTGAAAAAATACTATGAACGAACCCTCTTTTTTATCAAGATCGTCAAAGGCCCAACTATCTTGGACTTGAATATTAAACCTAAAAAATTATGCACCTTCGTAGGTTGTGGGTTTACCATACTCTATTACCATATATAACTTACTCGGTCCCACTAAAATCTCGTCCTAAGATATGATATGATCCAAGAACTACACATATCTCAACAAGAATCCACATCTTTCGAACTTAGATTAAAATTGATGGTCTCGTTGTGTCTGTAAGACTATCTACAAATGTTAAGCATGCTATTTTCTAGTCCAAGAATAAATAAGGATGTCATCTATGAACATAAATGACGAATTGATCCAAAACTCCTTGAAAGTCTTGTTCATCAAGTTCATAGACACTGTCGGTGCACTGGTTAGACCAAATGGCATGACAATAAACTCGCATGTCCTATATTTTATCAAAAAATTCATCTTTGGAATGTCCTACTCTCGAATACTCAACTGATGATACCTAAACCTCAAATAAATCTTCGAGAAGTAAAAATCGAACAAGTCATAAATATAGGTCAATAAATACTTATTTCGCATGGTGACTTATTCTTCAACACCTGGTAATCAATACATAATTATGACGATTCATCCTGCTTTTTTACAAAAAGGATCAGAGATCCTCAAGGAGAATTATTCTTATGAATAAATCATTGTCCCAATGATTGATAAATATGATTATGAATATCTCTCATCTCTAAAGGATCTATACGATAAGGTTCTCGGGCTACCAGTATTGTACCCGGGGCTAAGTCAATCAAAAACTTGATCTCTTTACTTGGTAACCACCCTGAATTCTCTTGAAACACTTTATAAAGCTCGCTCATAATTGTGATAGAGTCCATCAACAATGTGACTCCCTCAGAGCATCCTTCTAAATGTAATATAAATGCGTGCTCAACCCTTCCTTCGGGCATGACACCATAACTAAGTACATTACCTTCCCATAAATGGAAAAGTCGATGTACCTCCTGAAAAGGTCAACAGAAGCATGATACGTATATAACAAATCCATACCCCAAATGACATCATACTCAGACATATAATATCCACCCCTATCCATTTACACAAGGAACAAATAGGCTCCCCTTTACCCATGGGTGAATCAATATGTAATAAAATATCTAATGCTAAATATACCATTATTAAAGATCGAGCAAAAGTACTACTAACGAATGAATGAGATGCACTAGTATCAAACAAAATACATCATATATGTCCAAATGTAGGAAACATACCCTCTGTCTCCTGAGTTGGTGCTTGTAACTCCCTAGGTACGACATGATACACATGCCCATACTCTAAAGACTGTTGTCCTTGGGGCTGAACTGGTGTTACTGGCAATGCCGGTACTATAAATTCTGGTGGGGCTAGAAACTACTTATAATTCCCATATGGTGCCTGATACCCCTATTGTGCTCCCTGCTCTTATGCACCCTGATTGCCCTGAGGGCACATCTTATCTACTTTCCTCACCTCACCTTAAGTTAAACAACAACCTTGGGGTTAGTGTCTACCTTGTTTATCTTCTTGATGGACATGACCCTACTATCCTTAGCCCTATTGGTCTCTAACTTACTCTCCCTAGCCCTGATGGACCTATTGAGACTATTGCTCTTGGTCTTAATGGACTTTATAGTCATCGAACCCCTTATACTTCTTATGGTGCTGATATCCATAATAAGGCCCCTATAATGCTAATCCCCCTGACCACCATCCCCATTTATCTTTCCTTGTTGAATTGAAGAATTCATATTGGGCCTTTTCTCCCCCTTTCCCTTATGTAACTCTTTGTGATCTTGTCACCGAAGTAAGGTGACCTTCACCACTTGTGTATAAGTAGTAAAATCTAGGTTCCACAAAATGTCATGTCTGATACGCCATGTCAAATCAAAGATGAACTTCTCCGTCTTCTCCTCCTCCATTTTTAACTCCTCCTGGGAAAATAAAGATAATGTAGTAAACTTGTGTTTGTATTCAGCTACAATACATTTTTCATGTTTGCAGCTCAAAAACTGCCACTTTTCTCACTCCTGATGGTTGGTGGGAAGTACCTATCATCAACCTGACCTAGAACTCTGTGATGGTCATCGTGTCCCTCTCCTCAATCGTGGATATCAACTTTCATAACTATAAGGCCTATCCTATTAGCTTGAATCTTCCCAACATATAATTTTACACATCCGGGCACTCTACAATGTGTAAGTGCCTATGGATATTCTTCCTCCACTGATACGTCATAAGAATATCCATACTCCCAATATAATTGGGTGTATTTCCTTTAGAAAAGGCGCCATACGCTCTCTCTTAAACTGAACTCTGTGGTTGAAATGGTATCACCACCTGTGAAGTGATGCAACATTTTATCCATCAAAGTGGTGACTTCTTGAGTAATAATAATAATAACTAATTCTATTGTTGCTGCTACTGGTGGTGCCTACTACGGCTGTGGCTACTGCTCTTGCTGAGCAACTCTCAACAGTTTGTCGTGCTATACAACATCGGGTGTTTACCATCTGAAATAAAATAAGGTTCATATCAGTAAATGAATCACATAAGAGTACACTGAATCCTCCTCATAGGTCTCTAACATATCAAAGAATGCAAAGTAGAAATTAGTGGAATCCCAAGGAACCTAAGACACTAAAACCTGGAATGCTTTGATACCAACTATAACAACCACCTATTTTTGTGCTTACTAGATAGACATTATAATATGCGAAAGACAAGACACAATATCAATATATGTCATTCTCAATATCAATATAATAGAAAATACTTGAGTGAATTTAAATCCATCCGCAATATGCGATAACTAAAATGACAAATAATTTTGGATAAATAAAGTCTCAAAACATCCATCAATAAGTTGCCTAAATAAAACTCAACTCTCAAAGCCAACTGACTGAAATGAATATATGGGACTCAAGGCCTATACAATCTCTGGAAATGAATAACTAAACTAAATTGAAACAAAGTAACAACTAATAGTAGAATCAAAAGAATTGAAAGACGGAGATCAAATGGAGCAACAAGTGAGAATCCTCTCAGTATTACGGATCTTGTCTATGAATGTCTAGAAAAAAGTTTTATGTGATTTGGATCAGTGCCCTAAAGTTTTAAGAAATATATTACATATTAACAATAAATAGTCATCTGATTTAATTATGAAAACACGCCATCCTATCGGTTCTCACATAATACTAAAAGTCTCAATCTCTAGACTAATAATAGAATACCCAGTAACCAATATGTTATATTGGTGTAACTAACTACACATATAAGAATATAACCCAAATACCAGCCCCTACAATGTCCCCCACAAGTACGACATAAATAATATTATAAAAACCCAACATAAATATGACATCTATTTAATTAAATGTCCATCATTGGACTATTATAAATATTTAATAATTCCTAAATATATCACACTAAGTCAATTACCTTTGGGAACCATCTCGTGCTTCTATCGGTAAGTCTGTAGGATTCCCTTATCTAACGATCTTAAGCAAACACATAAAAAGAACAACGTGGAGATCACTATGAAGTAACACCATCAACATATCTATACCCAAATAAACTCGTTGGATCGAGTCTATCCTCACTCTCTCGTCATGAAACGGTGATCATCCCAAATATATGATCAAATATATTGACCTCCACAACGAATTGTGTCAATATCCAGGTGTGCATTATATAGACCCATTCCCCAATGAGGAAAATATGGGGACAAACATGCAATCCATTCAAATTTATGCAACAAAAGGCATGTTGAGTTCAAATTGAAGACTAATGTTGAGTTTAAGGCTTTAAAGGCTGAAGCAGTTGCTGATCCTAATCAAATAGTCATTAAACACATGTATATTAGATGTGGAAAGAAATATGTTAAAATGAGCAAATTTTCATACTAAAGGGAAACAACCAAAAAATAATGAAAATTGGAAATGGAGGTTACTTGCCAAGACCCTAGGATTTCAAAATCATGAAGAATTCCAAGAGAATGACCAAGGGGAAATAAGGCAATTTATTAGCCCTTATTGTTCTAGAGGAAACATAAAGACACTAAGGATACATTAGGACATGTTATAATTAAACTTGATCATAAAATTTTATAGGAGTTTCAGGCAATTTGAAGTTCCCAAAGTCAATCCCTATGGTGCTGGGTGTATTTAATTAGTTCTTTGCTCATGATCCAAATTTTTTTCAATAATTTAATGGGAATACTAAGAGGCCAAACATTTGTCAAGCCTCAATAGGTAACTTTAGGGATTGTCTACCTTTTGTAGCCATCAAATTCCAATAATAAAGAAACAAATATTACGATTTTCTCACTCAATAAAGGATAATACAAAGAAAATATAGGCCCTAACAAGAGGCCTAGAAAATTCCATGCCCAAGCGGATAAGAAGGTATCATTTCTTCGTCTTTAATGTAGAATCTAAGGTTCCATAGAAAGTAGGATGGGAGCCAATCTTCTTCTAACACGATGGTTGAGAAAATAAAGGAAAAAGAAAAGGCCATGAGTGTGGATGAAGATAGCTCATCTAGAGATAGGTCATATGAGAAGAGGAAAATGAAGAAATGATGGTTGTGGATGTAATAGAACATGCTCAAAGGACTGTGCAAAAACAATTCATTAGATTTGGTTTCGTACCCCAATAAGTGCCAATTAACATGATTTTCATTCTTCCCTTTAGGTTCGAAGCTGAAGATGGACAAGAAGTTCTTGAAATGTAGTTGGATTAAGATGGAAAATTAGTGGTATACAACCTTGACTTGTCTATGTCTGCTTTGGATTTAATATATAGGTTTGAAGAGACTACTGAGTACAAGACCAATCACATAAATCCCTTGTTTATAGAGGCTTGTGTAAATGGAGTTCTAATGAATAAATTTTTGGGGAGTACATTTGTTTATAATAATTAGGGTTTGGAGTATGCTAGTTTTCGTATTAGTTGGTTGGGTGTTGCTTTAACTAGTTTGCCTACCATCCATCTAAAAGTTGTACCATTTTTCATCAACTACCCTAAATACCCGTATATGTAAATAGCCTTGTTCCCTTATACCATTTAAAACCTCAAATCCTCTCTCTCTCACATACACACTCTCTCTCACACAGAACCGTCTAAAAATCTGAGGTTTGGTCCATGGCTGGAGGTTTGTTCCATGGCCGAATGTTTCGATTTAGAGTTCGGGTCGAAGGTTTGTTCCATGGCCTAAGGTTTATTTTCATACCCTTATATCTAGTTTTCGAATTGGGTTTGATGGTCGGAGGTTCGATTTGGAGTTTGGGGTTGGATTTGGAGTTTGAATCGAAGGTTCGATTTGGAGTTTGGGTTTTCAATTTTAAAAATCACTTGGATTTTTTATTCGATTTATTGTTTCGATTCGATTTTAAAAATCATTTTATTTGCCAGAGCTTTTCTTTTTTTGAAAATTGTTTTTGGGATCGAATGTTTTTTTGGAAGTATATTTTTTGGGCAAAAATTATTTTCTTTGATATTTTTCCCTGGAAATCATTTTTTAAATGAAAATAGTTTAATTTTCATACCGAAATAAGTTTTATTTTAATATTTTTTTGTTTACGAAAAACATTTTTTTGGGTGATTTTTTTTATATAAAATAGTTTATATGAAAAAAACTATTTAAAACATATTTTTCTAAAATAATTTTTAAAAAAAATTTTAAAAAAGTTTTTTAAATATTGTTATATATAAAAACTGTTTATATAAATTAGTTTATATGAAAAAATTGTTTAAAATCATTTTTTTCTTCAATAACTCTTAAAAAATCCTGTTTAAAAAAGTTTTTTAAATATTTTTATATATAATAACAGTTTATGTAAAATGGTTTATATGAAAAATAAATCGTTTATTTTTTTTTCTTAAAAATATATGTTATTATATATATGTATAAACAATTTATATATAAAAATATGTTTATATATAAAAAACAATTATATATAATAACAATTTATATATAAAAAAATAGTTTATATATAAAAAAATAGTTTGAAAAATATTTTAACATTTTTGTAATATTCTTATATATGTATTAATGTATTCAAGGCTAAAATGGTATTTTTAGTTAAAAAAATTGGTCAACTAACGCTCAAGTGAGTCAACTAACGGTTTCGGTTAGTTTTGGATCCAATAAACAAATACGAAAACTAGCGTACCCCAAGCCTCAATTGTTATAAACAAATGAACCCCAAATAGTAAATGTCCCCAAATGTTTTGTAGATAAGGGTGTTGCCATTAATATAATCCAATATGCTATGTTTTTTAAAATACATAAGTAAAATAATATATTAGTCCAGACTCAAATTACAATCTATGGTTTTAGTGGAGATAAAAAATTCCAACAAAGGTGTACTACCAATTGATATTAAAGTATACTAAAAAATATACAAATTGTTTTTCATTATAATTGGTTATAAATCAAGTTTCAATGGTTTACTTAGTAAAGATTAAATTCATTCTAATAAGTTTATCCCTTATTCCATGAAATAGAAATGAAACTACTCTTTCTAAATCCATAGGGTTTGAATTGTCTCAATTTCGTAACAACAGTCCTAAATACACTATAGCCATTGCACACACTAAATATATTCCTAAAAATATTTTTAAAACAATTTTAAAATTAATTTTCTATTGTTAAAACCCCATTTTGAATTTTGTTTAATATATTCCTTATTATTGTATTTATACATTCTGTATGTATTTTACACTCAAATATTTTTTGTATTATCAGTTTCTTGGTTTTATAATTTTTAAAAATTAATTTTCATGTTTTTTATGTTTTTTATGATTTTCTGGAATTTTTGAATGTTTATTTGAATATTTAAAAGGAAACAAAATCAAAACAGTTTTATACCTTACTGTAATTCTGTACGTCCTCCTATGTTTGATGGTGCAAACTTAAATTACTGTAAAGTAAGAGTGGATGCACATATCCAATAGTTAGGAGATGATGTATGGGATATGGTTGAAAACAATTTTTTATACCAACTAGAGTTATTGGTGAAGGTGATATTAAAAAAAATGAAAGTTCTGAATGGACTAAAGAGGAGAAACTAAGTTCATAATATAATAATAAAGGTAAAAATGTTATTTTCCGAGCAGTGGGTGAGTCTAAGTTTAAAAGAATCTCAGCCTGCACAGAGTTTAAGAAAGCTAGGGATATCTTAATGTTTACCCACGAGGGTGATGCTAGGAAAAGATAACTAACAATTATTAGTTCATATGTATGATACCATGTTTATCAAAATGATGAAAAATTTGATTATTTTTATCTTAGGTTGCAAGAAATAGTTAATCAATCACATTCTAGGGGTATTGTATATGTTGATTCTGAAATGTGTGATAAAATACTTAGATCTTTACCTCATATTTTTCTATGAAAAAACATATCATAAAACAAATGGCTAACCCTAACATGACACCTGGAGTATTATGTAGTAAAATAAAAATATATGAACTTGAAACTACCTTAAGTGAAAATCAAAGTGGAAACTCAAAAGTACACACTACAAAACTATCCTTAGTGTTTAAATCTACTGTTATTTGTCCTGCTTTTGTATCTTCACTCTATAATGTTGATGATTAATCTATTTCACTTGAGTCAATATATAATGAACTTGATTTTTTCTCCAAAAAGTTTAAGAATTTTGTTAATTTTAGGACCACTTTTTTTTCCAGAGAAGGTTAACCTAGTTATACTAATAAGCCATAAGAAAAATAATATGAAAATAAATCTTATGAAAAATATGACCATAACAAAGATTTAAGTCATATTCAGTGTATAAAGTGTAATGAATTTGGTCATTATGCTAATAAATAATTTTCAAAAAATAAAATCTCTCAATAAGCCCATTTATCTAAAACTTGTGATGATAGTTCGCACTCCAATAGTGACTGTAGTGATCGTTATCATAACCTCATGACTTTTACCTCTATTTTTTTAAATCAATCTGATGATGATATTGATAATATATCTACTATGTTTGTTGATTCTGAATTATTCATAGACAATTATGATTTACGTCTTGTAAATGCTTCTTTACCTATTAAGATTCCTGTATATAATCATATTACTACTAGTGTTTCTAAACCCCTTTATGATTGTAATTTTACCTGGGATGATGAAAATGACGTCTATAATGAATCTTCCCCTAGAATATAATCTTTTGATAATGAATAGGATGACGATGACCTATATTTTAAGAATCTCTATAAATATACTTTGAAAACATGTACTCATTTAGACAAAGTTAATACTAGTTTTTTTTAATGTAAAATTGATATTCTCAATAATCAAATTCTCTTAATATCTAATGAATCTTCTGTGCAAGTAGAAGAGCTTAAGACTAAAAAATTGATGTTAAAGAAAAATATTTTGAAAATAAAAGAAAGAAATCTTTTATTAAAATAAAAACACAAAGTTGTCTTAAGCGCTTTTAATGAATCACAAATTAAACTTAAAAAAAATTTGAACAAACTAAATACTTTTAATAAATCTGGCATCATGGTATAACAACTTTTGAATTCTATAAAGTCCTTTTCTAGTGACAACAAAGGAATTGGTTTTAAATAAAAATATATTTTTGAAACAAATTTTGTATCCTCTACTGTGGACTATCTAGAATCCTAAAAAAATCATATATCTATTCCGCATTTTCAACAAATCTAAGGGAAGATTTTCAACAGAGTCAGTTTGTTTGTAATTGGCTTAATTATGGACAAAACATTAGAGTCATATGTTAGGCTTTATATTGTTGCTCTCGTAAGCCTATGACATGTTTGATAAAGATGTAGCGACCAAGGTTTAAAGTTGGATATACATCATGCCATGTTTTTCGTTTCAAGTTTATCTTCACATTTACTGAGGATCTTGTAAGGTATGGATGCATTTTGAATATGACCCTTGGATTTAGTTTTGGCTGTTTATTTTGAAACAAAATCGTTTGGAGTTATTTTTATAATTATTTTTAAAAAATATATTTTTTTTATTTCTGAGCTCATTAGAACGAGTTGTATACCTCGTTAGAACGAAATGGACATTTCATTCGAATGAAGTTATTACCTCATTAGAATGAAATTTGGAAACTCGTTGGAATGTGCATCTAACGGACATCAAATGATGACTCTCTGTTAAATGGTGGACAACTCTATGGAAGTTCGTTTTGTTCGAACAAACTTGAGTTTTGTTAGGACGAAAAAGGCCTTTCATTCGAATGAATTATGCATTTGTTTGAACAAGGTCATCACCTTAAAATTCCTATTTTCACTCTTTAAGGCATGTTGGACTCAGTTTTCTAAAAGAAGTTTGGCGAAAATTAATTCCCAACATGTTTAAAAAAGTTTTAAAATTGTAGTTTCATCCTTTGAGTTTAAAAATATAATTTTACATATTTATATGCTTTGAAATCTTTATTTTGGGTATCAATTTTTGTTTCTCTTCATATTAAGAGAAGAAGTTTCATGCGGTGGACTTCGTACTTGCTGTTAGTTGTGTGCGGTAATGAAGTGGTGTTCCGTGTTTTGTTTCCATAAACGGTTGCTGAGCCTCATAGGTGGATATCGAGGCATGCATGGATTTTTTTGTTGTGGAAGCTTGCATAGGTGGACTCCTATGTTTCACTATGGATTAGAGTTTGAAGATAAAAGAGCGATAAGGCTTGCGAGGGAGATGAGTCATTAAGTCTACTATCTAATATTTGTAAAACCCTATCGTAGTGATTTGTTTGTTGGGCCGTCCGAGGTTTTTACCTTTGTGGGTTTCCTCGTACATCGGCGTGTTGTGGATGATTTACTTATTTTATTGGATTATCACCTAGATGCACGTTTTAGGTTAAAAACTAAAATTGGGTAAATTGTTCAATACAAATGGTTTACTTTGGTGAACAAGTTTTATTGGATTTAATTTGTGTAAATATTTGATCTTTGAAATTAAAAAAAATATAAAAATAGACTTTCTGTTTGTTTGGACCATCCTTGCCTAAGCATACACTGTATAGGGAATTCTAAAAACAAAGACAGACACATGCTCATTATAATTCTAAGCAGATTTATCACTGCAATTTTTATTGCAAAACAGGACTCTTAGAATAAGTTTGTTATAAAGAATTTAATGAAAACATATAAAATGGGAAAATTAATAGACTTAGGATGCCTCTTAGGGATTTATCTATCAAGGAACCCACACCACCAAGGTAATTCCTTATAAGTATATATACTCTTTTTCCAAAAACTATGGCAATTTTGATTAGGAAAGAAGAATTGAGTTACCAACTGAGATATAATTTTATTGTATCAACATTAAACGCTTCTTATAAAAACTCTCAGTGGTACCTTGATTCTGGTTGTTCTAGACATATGACTAGGGATAAATCAAAATTCTCCTCTTTAAAAACTTTTGTTAGAGGAAATGTCACTTTTGGGGATGGAAAAATATCCCAAATAATAGGTAAAAGAATAATTAAAGGTGAAGGGATTCCTAGCTTAGATCATGTCTTACAAGTTTAAGGTCATAAAGTCAGTTTATTAAGTGTAATTTAATTTTATGACACTGATCACACTGTTAAGTTTTCAAAAATAGAGTGCAAAATTCTCTGTCGAGATAGAAAGACAATTATCTTTAGTGAAAGAACACCTGATAATTGTTATGTTGTTATTCAAAATAGATGTTTTGAAAATTATTTATCTTCTAGGCTAATTGACTTAAACTTATGGCATGAGAGACTAGGACACACTAATTATAATAATCTGTCTAGATTAACTAGTTAACAACTAGTACTTGACCTACCTTAAATATCCAAAATCAAACATTCTATTTGTAGACCATGTCAAAAAGGAAAAATGTATAATCCACTCACTAGAAAGTTGAAGATGTTTTAACATCTCAACATTTAAAATTATTACACATGAATTTAATGGGTCCCTCTAGGACTATTAATGTATTTGGTAACTCCTATGTCCTTGTAATTGTATATGTCTTTTCGATATTTATTTGGGTTACGTTTAAGAAAGAAAAATCTGACACTTTTAAAAAAAAAATTAAGAATCCTTTTAAGGATTGAAAATGAAAAGGATATCCAAGTAAGAAGGATTCGAAATGATAAGGGTGTAGAGTGTAAAGACACAATTGTAGTAGAGTATTGTATAGAAAATGGGTATAAGCACAAATTTATTGCACCTAAAACCCCTCAATAAATTTGTATAGCTGAGAGAATGAATTGAACCATATAAGAAATGGCTCGTATCTTTCTTCATGCTAAGTATTTGTCAAAATACTTTTGTCTTGAGGCTACACAAACTGCGTGTCACATAATCAATAGAATGTAATTAAGGAAAAACTCTAAACAAACAACATACAAATATTTTTAGGGTATTTGGGAGTGAGTGCTATGCTTGTAAGGATGGATAACACTTTTCTAAATTTGACAGAAGAATTGATAAGGCTATCTTTTTAGGGTATTCACACAACAACCTGTCACGCCTCGCTAAATTCTAGCGTCGACTACCACCAAAACTAAGCCGTCTGGGAGTGAATAAAATACCATTCTTAGCATGTGACAGATATAATACATATAAAATAAATCCATAAGATAAAATAGTTCAATCAATCCCAAATGAAAACAACCAACTATGCGATAAAATATCTATCACCATGCTAAACACCAATAATAATCCAAACTCTAATAATATAAAACTGAATAAACTCCAACTGAATCGATAATGAAATGTCTGAATAAAAACCCATAACAACTTTGGAACCGAATGGCTCAATAAAACCATAAATCGAGTCTCCATGTAAATAAGAAGGAATGGAAAACTAAGTTAATAAGTATAAAGTAAAATAATTCCAGCTGCACCTTCTAGAAAATCTCCAAAGTCCTATACATCTTCTCTAAGACTTAATCCTGAAAAGGTTAGTCAACGCACGAGGTCAAAGCCCCGAGCATGGGGAGTAGTATCTAAATATGAGTGGAAGCTGCAAAAAAACTTTCAGCACGATCGGACAGTCAAATATTTTTTTATATTTTTTTCTAGAGAGTTTTATGATTTGAGGACTCTTAGAGAGTTTTATGTTTTGAGGACTCTTCTAAATGGCCCAAGATTTATATATACACATATTAGGAGTCTTGTAATCTAGGTTTCCGAATTTCGAATCTAAAAACCAACATATTTCATTATTAAAAATAATTAAATCCAAAATTTTATTTTTCTCTAATTTCCTAATTAATTAATAAAAACAAGGGGTGTTACATACTTCCCCACTAGCAAAGGAATTTCGTTCTCGAAATTAGATGAAGCATAAACATCAAACGTGAAACGTGAAACTTAAAATAAGCCTCACATATGCCTACTCGTAGAATGCCATAATTGAGTGCCCATACACCCAATCCTACGCGCACCTATCCCATGAACAACAAAATAACACACACACACACACACACACACACACACACACACACACATAACTATGAAAGTAGTAGCATACCACATGCTCTTGCAAATAACCACTTGTTTCTATTTTCGATAATCTTTGCTACACATCAATCCTCAAAACAGATCACATCGCTGCATCGATATAAGACATACCCAAAATTTATACTAATGATCTTCCAAATAATTAACGTCTCCAAAATCAACTCTAAGGATCCTCACATCAAGCTTACTAATTCTAAACTCAATGGATACAACGTCCTTAACACAAAATTATATTCTAAGAAACACATCTAACACGTATTCCAAGCCCTCTACCTTAAGGAGTACGAATTAATAAATGAAATCAAAGGTTGATAACGCGGAAGCAAAACGGACTCATAACCTACGAGACCTAAGACCATGCTCTGATACTATCTGTCACACCATGTTAAATTCTAGCATCGGTCGCCACCAAAACTAAGCCGGGTGCGACTAAATAAAATACCATTCTTAGCATGTGACATATATGAGACATATAAAATCAATACACAAGATAAAATGATTTAATTAATCCCAAATGAAAATAACCAACTATGCGCTAAAAGATCCATCACCATGCCAAACTCCAATAATAATACAAACTCAAATATTATAGAACTGAATAAACACAAACTGAATCGATAATGAAATATCAGAATAAAAACCCATAACAACTTTGGAATCGAATGGCTCAATAAAACCATAAACCGAGTCTCAATGTAAATAAGAAGGAATGGAAAACTAAGTTAATAAGTATAAAGTAAAATAATTCCAGCTGCACCTTCTAGAAAATCTCCAAAGTCCTAGGCATCTTCTCTAAAACTTAATCCTGAAAAGGTTAGTCAACGCACGAGGTCAAAGCCCCGATCATGGGGAGTAGTATCTAAATATGAGTGGAAGTTGCACAAAAACTTTCAGCACGATCGAACAGTCGAATATTTTTTTATATTTTTTCTAGAGAGTTTTATGATTTGAGGACTCTTAGAGAGTTTTATGTTTTGAGGACTCTTCTAAACGGCCCAAGATTTATATATACTCATATTAGGAGTCTTGTAATCTAGGTTTCCGAATTTCGAATCTAAAAACCAACATATTTCATTATTAAAAATAATTAAATCCAAAATTTTATTTTTCTCTAATTTCCTAATTAATTAATAAAAACAAGGGGTGTTACATACATCCCCACTAGCAAAGAAATTTCATCCTCGAAATTAGATGAAGCATAAACATCAAACGTAAAACGTGAAACTTAAAATAAGCCTCACATATGCCCACTCGTAGAATGCCATAATTGAGCCCCCATACACCCAATCCTACGCGCACCTACCGCACGAACAAGAAAATAATACACACACACACACACACACACACACACACACACATAACTATGAAAGTAGTAGCATACCACGCACTCTTGCAAATCAACACTCGATTCTATTTTCGATAATCTTCTCTACACATCAATCCTCAAAACAGATCACATCGCTGCATTGATATAAGACATACCCAAAATTTATACTAATGATCTTCCAAATAATTAACGTCTCCAAAATCAACTCTAAGGATCCTCACATCAAGCTTACTAATTCTAAACTCAATGGATACAATGTCCTTAATAAAAAATTATATATATCCAAGAAACACATCTAACACGTATTCCAGACCCTCTACCTTAAGGAGTATGAATTAATAAATGGAATCAAAGATTGATAACGCGGAAGCTAAACAGACTCATAACCTACGAGACCTAAGACCATGCTCTGATACCATCTGTCACACCCTGCTAAATTCTAGCATCGACCGCCACCAAAACTAAGCCGGGTGCGAGTAAATAAAATACCATTCTTAGCATGTGACATATATGAGACATATAAAATCAATACACAAGATAAAATGGTTTAGTCAATCCCAAATGAAAATAACCAACTATGCGATAAAAGATCCATCACCATGCTAAACTCCAATAATAATCCAAACTCAAATAATATAAAACTGAATAAACACCAACTGAATCGATAATGAAATATCAGAATAAAAACCCATAACAACTTTGGAACCGAATGGCCCAATGAAATCATAAACTGAGTCTTAATGTAAATACGAAGGAATGGAAAACTAAACTAATAAGTATAAAGTAAAATAACTCCAGCTGCACCTCCAAGAAAATATCTAAAGTCCTATGCAGCTTCTCCAAAACTTAATCCTAAAAAGGTTAGTCAACGCACGAGGTCAGAGCCCCGAGCATGAATACACACTACTCCCCCAAATAGGATCCTTGAATCCAGACAATAGAATTTGCGAGATAAATATCACAATGGAATATTTTAATTACGAGATAAAAGTATATGCGATTAATATAAATCACTGACTACCCTCAGTAATTCTTATAAAGAAATACACACCAATATGATTTTAAATATCCAAAAGCCCCCAAGATGTTAATTTAATTAAATTAACCCAATTTATCATTCTTCTCAATTTATTATTATCCATTGCGGTACTCCCACATTTTTATTATAGGGGTCCTCCCGCATCGGGTGGTATTTCCACCAAAGTTTTACACTTGCCTTTATCAAAATGCCAGCTGATCCATTTAAACTGTTGATCCCGCAATCTGACAAGGTTCCACATACGACACGACATAAAACACGATCTCATCCGTTTAAACTGTCGCTCCCCGCACAATATGTTTCCACCAATTTTAATACCCGTTATTATCTTAGGCATTAATTCTCATCTTCTCAATTTCTCATTTATCAAAATTACCCCACCCTTATTATCTATGTGAGGTTCTCAAAATATCATTTAGTCCTATACCTAAGGGTCCCCAGCTTACACCTACGTCCTTTCCTATGTATAGGATGAATTTCTAACAATGACCTTGTCCTAGTCTCATGCCTAGACTAGTGCAACGATAATAAAATATAAAAATTAGCCCCACCTCGGAATATAAAATCTGCACGATTCCATACTAACTAGTCCCATACCTAGAAAGTATAAATCGTAACCAAGGCCTACACACTAGCCCAATACCTAGTAAGCATCCTGTAATGAGGGTGAGCAATACACTACTCAAAATCCCCTCATCCCCGCGATGGTCAAAAGTGACTTAAACAAATAACACACTACACAATTCATATGAACAACATAGCAGTTTAATCATAATTGCCCCCATTTAATTTAATTCAATGATTAGCACCGTCGTCATTTTCGACACAATTATATCCGTTTAATTATGTTATTTTAATTAACATGCAAAAATAGTCCATACGTCATAATCGTTCTCTTTTTTAAGTCACGTAAATTTATAAGTGTGTAAGCTTAATAACATATAAATAACCCCATAAAATTCTACATGTGAACCTACACCCAAAAACCATAAAAATGAATAATCTAACCTACGTACTCAAGGATTTCAAAGATGAATTCATATTCAAAAGTTTCATAAAAACAGTCCTAATATTAGTGTCCATTTTCTCTAATTAAGTTACTAATTAATTTTATCAAAAAAACATGATTAAGAGTTTGGGTGACACTTAAGACACATAATACCAAAGGAAGAGAATAGCGTAATCCTGCATATGATTTAGATAAAAAAAATCTAAATAGACGGTTGGATTCCTCTCAAAAAATTAGCAAAGAGTCGTTCTTGAAAAATCTTGAGAAAACACCAATTAAGCCTTCAAATATTGAGTCAAAAACTTGATTAAGTTGGAGGTTGATGTTTATGAATGAAACAGAATAATTTTGGAGAGGTCTTTTGGTTCACAAGTTGATGAAAAATTTATTTGAAAAGCCAAGCCACGAATTTTTTGTGATATATAAAGGATTAAGAGTTTGATTAAGAAAAAAGTTTTAATCAAATACAAACATTAAAAAAATATTTTGGACGATCAGATCGTTAGAATGGGTTGAAATTTGGGGGCGTAGTTGCTAAAGATGAATGGAAGCGCTACAAAAAATTTCAGCTCGATCGGACGGTCGAATATTTTTATACATTATTTTTTTTAGAATCTTAAGATTTGAGCACTCTTAGAGAGTTTTATGTTTTGAGGACTCTTCTAAACGGCCAAAGACTTACATATACTCATATTAGGAGTCTTGTGATCTAGCTTTCCGAATTTCGAATATAAAAACCTACATATTTAAATATTAAAAATAATTAAATCCAAAATTTTATTTTTCTCTAATTTTCGAATTCATTAAATAATTAATTAATAAAAACATGGGGTGTAACACAACCATGCTCATTGTGTGTTTAATCTTAAAATAAAAACTAAAATGTAATCCATTAATGTTGTTGTGAATGATAATGTTTCCCATGATTTGAAAGAAAGTGCGAATCTTTTACTTGTTGACCAATCTAAAAACGAAAATTTACCAAAATAATCAATAGATAGTGATTCTGACTCTCAACTACTTAATAAACCCGATGTTCCTAACTTGGTTAAGTAAAATCACCCTAAGAAAAACATTGTAAGAAATGTTAGAGACCCAATAAGAACTAGATCTCAGTCCATTAATGTTTTATTTTCTTAATATGAGTCTTTAATTAAACCAAAATATAAAAAGAAGCACTAATAAATGAATCTTGGTTGTTAGTAATGTAAGAATAATTAGGACAATTTAAACTACATTGTGTTTGGTATTTAATCCCACGTCCTACTCACATTAACATAATTGTAACCATACGAATATTTAAAAATAAGTGTGATGAGTCTAGCAATGTTTTAAGAAATAAGGCTACGTTAGTAGGACAAGATTATTAAAAAATTGATGGCATTGATGCAAGTGAAACATTTTTTCCTATAGCTAGACTAGAATCTGTTAGACTTTTACTTCTTATTAACTATTTCGTGCCATTTAAAATTCTAACTTTATCAAATGGACGTAGAATCTTTGTTTCTAAATGGATTTTTTTTACGAAGAAGTGTATGTTGAAAAACCTAAAGGGTTTTTAGATCCATACTTTCCAAATCATGTATTTAGATTAAAGAAAGCCCTTTATGGTTTAAAACAGGCCCCTCGTGCCTGGTATGATAGGTTAGCAATTTTCCTAATGAAAATTTATTTTAACCTAGGGGGAGTCAAACATAACAAAAATTGTTTGCTAATTGCTCAAGTTTACGTTGATGACATAGTTTTTGGATCCACTTCTCCCTTGGAAGCTGAAAAATTTGCTAACATAATAAAATCATAATTTCAAATGTCTATGATGGGAGAGCCCTAACTCTTCTTAGGTCTTCATCAAGCTCAAAAACTTGATCATATCTTTATTTGTGAATCTAAATATAGTACTGATTTAATCAACCACTTTGGTTTAACTATCGCTAACATTGTTAGAATACCTATGAGTTCCTCTATCAAACATTCAAAAGACTTATTTGGTAAAAATATTGATGTCATGTTATATTATATTATGATAGGATACTTACTTTACTTAACTACGAGTATACCTAATATAATGCATATTGTGTGTGTGTGATAGATATCAATGTGAACCAAAAGAATCCCACTTACATGCCGTAAAACGTATCATTAAGTACATAAATGGAATAATAAACTATGGTGTCATGTACACCTATGACACAAATTCTAAAATAATCAGATATACAGACGCAAACTGGACAGGTTATGCCGATGATAGTAATAGGCCCTCCAGAGGCTATTTTTACTTGGGATGCAATCTTGTCTCATAGTTATCTGAAAGGAAAAAAATGCATCTCACTTTCAACAGCAGAAGCCGAATACATTGCTTCCGAAAGTTATTTTACTCAGCTTTTGTGGATGAAACAAATGTTAAGTGACTTCAATAAAGCATCTAACTTAATACTATGTGATAATCAAATTGCTATTTGCATTTCATAGAATGTTGTTTTCCATTCTAGAACCAAACGTATTAAAATGAGAGAACACTGTATTCGAGAATTTATTGGAAAAAAGGAAATCGACATTGAATATCTTAATAATAAAGATCAATTGGCAAATCTTTTCACAAAACCTTTAGAAAATCAACGTTTTGAAAATCTTGGAATGTCTATTTATGTTTATGCCTGCCCTATTTAAATGTGTTAGTATTGTATGTTAGTTTATCTTTTATCATATTATCTTATTGTACTAACATCTTTGTAGGTTCTTTCCTACCCTTTATCTCTTTGTGATAAAAATGGAGATAATTTCGAACTCTTTTTATTTTCTGTTGGAGAGAATGTGACTCTTTTTGTTGTAATATGGGAGAATTTAAGAGACTCCTTGTTTTTTATTGTATGTATTAAGTCTCTACAGACACACATTGTTATTTGAGTTATGTACTCTTCATTTTAGGACATATGTATTAGTTGAGTTATGTGCTCTTATTTTTAGGAATCTTGTCTATAATTGAGTTATGTATTTGTGTATGAGACTTATTTTTTTGAGTCTCAATTTGGTTTGTCTCAGAATTCCACAGCGGGGGAGATTGAAAGTACCCTTTTTAAGTCTCATAGGGTTTGAATTAACTCAGTTTTGTAACAACAGTCCCAAATACACTCGGGACATTACACACAAACATTTTGAAATCAATTTTCTATTTTTGAATCCCAATTTAAATTTTGTTTAATATATTCCTTAATTTTGAATTTATACATTAAATATGTATTTTATGCTCAAGTATTTTTCATATTATCAATTTATTGGTTTTATAATTTTTTAGATTACTAAAAATTAGTTTTCACATTTTTTATGATTTTTTTTGAATTTCTAAATTCTGATTTAAATATTTAAAAAAAATTAAAACATTTTTGTTACTAAATTAAATTCATCACAAAATTGAAAAGACAATGTTTTGGAACCTAAGGGTCGTTTTGGTGTTGACCCATGTGATTGGCTTCGGACCAATTAGAGGAAGTTGTGTGGCCTGAGAGTGCACAATTATCTAATGTCATTAACTTATTAAATTCAGATGATAACTCACATCAATTTTTAAATCTTTTTACACTACAACATGCATCTATGTGCTTATTGCGTAAAATAGTAAAAGATGCATTCAAACCATAGAAGACAATTTTTAGAAAAAATCCCTTTCGGGAAAAACCTTTTATTCACTTTATAAAATTTACAAATGGCAACTTACAAATTTTATAAATGAATCTACTATAATCCTCTTACGAATCACAAGACCACAACCTTCCTTCAGCAATGATTCTCGCAAGAATCACAAGAACCGTAGTCCTCCTTCAGCCTCAACCTTCGTCTTCTGTAATGATCCCCTTGGGATTCATAAGTCACCATGGAGATGCCTTCTCCACAAAGGTTGTGTATGAAAGGATAAAAATTGAATATTGAAAATGTTGTGGTGGAATCTGACTCCAAAGTTTTGGTAGATTTGATTTTGAAAAAAAGGAAAACCTCCTTGGGCAATTCAGGAGCGGATGAATAAAATTTTACTTATCATGAATTAAAGATATCTCATTATTGGAGAGAATTTAACTCTGTTGCATATGGACTTGCTTCTAAGGCAACTTTTACTCAAAAATCAGTAATCTATGGACATTTTTCATCTCTTCATAATTTGATTAGAGGACTTATTCAAATGGATAAAATAGGTTTCATTGAAATTAAAAAGATATCTTTGTAATGGGCTTTCTTTTAAAATCCTAAATTTATTGCTTTTTTTATCTCTCTGTAAAGGGGATGTTTATAAATCCCCTAATTTTTAGCATTTAACTAGAGCTTTGGGATCAATATATAGTTTCATCCTGTTTGAGCTATTACCTATGTAGACCCCATTCTGTTACCCCCTAACTCTCCTTAGGTCCCTAGTACCTCCCTCCATCACTAGAAACCCAGGTCATGTCTCGAGTACTGACCTAGAAGCCATCGAGCCCTCCCTGGCTCAGTTTAACCAAAAAGTCAAACTCTTCATCTCAACCAAAACTGAATGAATCTTTAAAGAAACAGAATACCCTTTCCAACGGTCCGTCACGTGCGCGATTCCGACTTACCATGCGGACGAACGATCCATTTGCATCCAAAACTTGACCCAGAGGCCACAGGGCGCTCCCTCTCGGGCGCTCTCAGGCTCTATTTGACCTAAGTCAACTCTTCATCTCAACCGAGGCTAAATGAATCTATGAAGGGAACTAAATACCCTTTCCAATAGTATATCCCATGCATGATTCTGACTTACCATGCGGACGAACGATTCGTTCGACTCCGAGAGGTCACCAAACTCTTCCAGGGCCCGGTTGACCAAAGTCAACTCCCCAAACCGGGTCAAACTCTTTTGAATGTCGAATTAGATCTCCTAACCTTTCTAACGGTCCGCCCCGTGCACGATTTGGACTTACCATGTGGACGAACGATCATTTTGCGTCTGAACGATTCCCCGTCCAATGGACCGGCAAATGCTTCTGAGCCATATTTGACCCAAATTCAACTCCCAAACCCGCGAGCGGTCCAAAGTAATTTCAAATATCTCTTAATTACCTTTCCAACGGTCTGTCCTGTGCACAATTCTGACCAACGGTTGGCCCTCGGCAGTCGATTTTCCGAAAAGGCCTAAAACACACTGCCAAATGGCAGGTTCCAGACCCTGCCTATCGGCAGGTGCCGGTAGGAAGGAATAGGTCTATGCTGATTGGTAGTTACCTGGGCCTATAAAAGGAGGCCTTTACCCCATTTACAAGGCGAGCCCAGATCTTATAAAATTCACTCTCAACGAATCCCAGAAACCTCTCTCGAATGCAGCGTGATTTCAACCCCCAAATCCCTTTTTTACTTCCACTTTTCATCATCCTTTTCATCAAACTTGGTGAATTAGTCACTCTCCATCATCATCCAAGTGCAAGGGCTGCTCTCCAATATTCAAGATCAAGATCTTCAAGGAGCTCCAACTTTCTCTACTTTCTCTTAAATTCTCTTAAACTCTCAATAACTTGTTTTATTACTTAACACTTTTATTATCTCATCTCACACATCCTAATATACTTTTTTATTTAGTACTATTGCACATCTCTTATTTTCATATAAATAAAACCCAAAAAACCAAGAAAAAGTGGGTTTGCTCATAAATTCCAAATAGGGATTCTCATACTTTTTCTCACACTTTTCTCACAACTAAAACACTTTTTCTACACACACACACACATTTACATATAAGATATCCCCCATTTGGATTTATGGGATAAACCCCACCCCTCGTTTTGTATGCGAACTACGTGGACTTTGATGCCTTTATAGGCTACGTAGGCGTCTCGGGGTAAAACCCGATACTCGAGTCCTCTCTCTCACCTTTTCTTTTACTTCCTATTTTCTCTAAATCTAATCTTCCTATATTCTATATACTTGCCCTTAGTGACGTATTGCTCCATATGCGTTATCGTTCCATTATAACGATCAACGTAGGGGTAATCACGTAAATCTTATTTTTCTAATATTATTATTATATCTTCCTACGGATGACTCACTTTATCTTTTCCATGATACAAGTAGAGGATTCCTTCCTCCATTATATATATACACATGCACACATATCACGGGGGGAAATATAAAGGAAAATAGCAAATATCCATGAGAGACTGAAAGGGCGGAATGGGTGCCTAACACCTTCCCATTTCGTAACTAAGCCTCCGAACCCTTCTCGAATCATTTTGGTTTCGCATGCACCAGTATGTCCTTGGATGCCATCCTTCGGGATGGATTCCCCTTTTTTCTTTTTTCTATTTTGAGTAAAATAGACTGGCGACTCTAAATATCTCTCATTTTTACAACTCATCTCAAAAGGACGCCGGCCGAAGCGCTCCCGAGAGGGATGCGCGTGACCCGAAGGATCCTCTCCCTTCGCGCGCCCACCCCAGCGCGGTGAGGATCGGGGATGGTCACAACCTAACTACTCTTGATTTTAATAATAATTGTGGGGGTACCTTCCCTCTTTGAAAAAAAACTCATAGATGTTCTGGGAATGTGATTTGTGAATAAAAAGGTTTTCTAAACATAAAAGGTTGAAAACTTTTGCAAAATATGTGCATAAATAATTCTCGGAAAATCCTTAATGAAAATAAACACGAAATAGGTATTTATAAGACATTTAAAAATTTTGAGGGGACGGCTCGTTCAAACGATAATGGAAATTCGTTTGAACAAAATAAATCCCGTTTGAACCAATCAACCACCTCGTTTGAATGAAGTCCAAACGACTTTCAAATGACCTAAAACAGCACACCCTCGTTCGATGTTCGATCGCAGTAAACTTTAAACAAGACTTCTAACAAAAATGGAAGCTCGTTAGAACGAGATTCCCATCTCGTTTGAATGAGATACACGAACTTTGAAAAAGAACTTTAAATAAAGAAAAAATGCCTCGAGTTTTAAATAAAAAATCCTATATCAAGTTTTAATAAAAATAAGCATCCCAAAATAAATTCAAGTAATAAATTTAAACTTAATTGCATTATACCATCAAGATGTGGAGATGATTGAAAGTTGTAGATGTTGGATCTTTGTGATGACTCAAGTCACACGGTAGTAGGATATGTCAAAAATAATGCTAGCCGAAGCTATGAGAAAATGATATAAATTATGCTCTTACGAATCTCCACCTTTTTGGCTATTCAGATAAAAACATAAAATCCAAATCCAAATTATAATGAAAATCCCCTAAGACAAATACAATATCCTAATACCCTCCTAACCCCTAAAAAGAATATGTACAAGATAGAGTTGTCTTCAAAATAAAGTCTTCAAATATTCACTTCTTCTTTGTCTTCTCTTGGACACTTTGTCTTCGCCGAGTGTAATGAGAATATGATATTCAAAAAGTACCTAGACACATGAAATAAGGAAAATGCCCCGTGATGCATCGAGTTTGACATATCAAATAAAATGCAAAAAAAATCTCCCCCATAAATCAAACTCATGTTTATCTCCCCATAATTTCTTCTCCACCTTTTGTTTTGTCTGAAATAGACAAGGAGTGGAAACTAAACATGGAAAATAGGGAACATCACCAATAAAAAAAAGATACCATCACAAAAAATATGTATGAATAACATGCAATGATAATCCCAAAGGCTCCATAAACTATTTTTGAAAATTTTTAATTTTTTCAAGTATAAAATTTTTAACAAATACAACACACCGTGAAGAAACACAAAAATAACCGAATCATGGAAACAAAATGAAAGGGTGTGAACATATCCTACAGGTTAATCAACATACACAAACATAACATATGTTCATGAAGGAATGAGACACCACTAACACAAGTTCTCAAAGTCAACCTTAGGTGTAAAAATGGTGAACTCAAGCGAAATTCACTTAACCGAATCAACTAATCAAGACTGTAAGTGATTTTCACTCCAATAATGCCCAAAAATCTTCGACTTAACTCCCACAAAACTGACATATTAAATTTTTTTCTCTCAAATCTTTTGGTAAAAATTAATGCTCATATGTACCGAAGCATCAATGTTCATATAAATTGGCCTCACACTTTAATTTTTATGTGCCTTTAATCTTTTAGGCTCTTTTCTCTTCGCAAATAGTGTCTTTTCATACAAAGTCAACCTATCTTTCACAGCCTGATTCCATTGCTTAAAATATAACAAATTTACCGAATAAATGATTTTCTAATTTTTCAATCCGGGCAATGGTTCTTAAAATCACTACTTTTATTATCTCGTTTTTTACATTTGGTTCATTTTAAAAGCAAGATTGAGATGAAAACACAATAATAGACACGTGAAGGGTAAGTGAAATACTCAAATAAGTTCATGCTCGTGTGGATTAAATATCACAAAGAGTCAAACATGTAGCAAGTAGTCATCATATCTCATCTTAATTACTCCAAACATTATAGAGCACAAAAATGAAATGCTGTCACATCTCAAAACACTACAAAATGGCCATGTGGATATGGGATGAGTGGGTGACTCAGACATCTTTAATATTCATCCACATATGGTGCAGAAAAAATAAAAAACTATTTTTGGATTTTTCAAACATTTTATAAAAATAAAAAAAAATTGTGTTTTCACTTTTTCACAAAAGAAACTGAAAATGTTTTTGTATTTCCAAAATTTGTTCAAGAAAAACTAAATTGTTTTTGTATTGTTAAAAAAATATATAAAAATAAAAAATGGGATACAACTCAGCGATAGAGTGTCACCTTGACGTGGTGTAAGTCATCAGTTCGAGCCTGGTTATCTCTAAACCCAATGTGAGTTTTTATATTTCCCCCACTGTGATTGAATGAGAATGGATAAGAGGCTCGTGGGATAGACCCGAGGGGACAGGGATGGAAATATTTCTAGGAGCGAATCCTCTTCATTATAAATGATCTACTTACCTCGAAATACTTGGGCCAATAGGGATATATAATATGAGCATGAAAAACATCCTATTCTAGCAAGAAGTCTCAACCTCAATTATTTGTCCTGGAGGAGTTATGCAAAGAATATGACATCCATTAAACCTTGTGAAGTCTTGACTAAATACTCTACTTGCTCTCGAAAACTCTCAAAATATCTTATGTTATATGAGGGAGCATGCGGAAAACATGCGTGGGAGTGCATGTAGGAACTCACGTGGTAGCATATCGTGGAAGATACCTATGATACACTCTACTTAACTTAAAGAAAAATTCCCTAAGGTGACCTCTTTTCTTGCAATGGGAACAAATATACAAGGGCTTAGGTCCACCTCTTTCAAAATGTCTAGGATGAGCTCTCCTATGTGGAATAGGACATCTAAGTGGGTTAGGTTGAGGCCATATGGATCTAATACAAACTCGAGAACCGGCTTGGGTGCTACGTGGGAAGTGGACGCATCATCATAACCTATTCCTAGCCTCTCAAAATTACCCAAATTAGGATCGAGGAGAATCCTTACTACCTTCTTAGATGTGTATCTCTCTTAAGTTAGGATACACGGGCTTCAATTTTTTCATGAGTATTCAATTAAGATTGAAGATCTCCCGTAAGATTGCTCATTCAAATAAACCTTCACCTTCTTGAGTTGACTTGCCGATGCCTCACACACCCTAAAAAATTTCACCTCTCTCTCAAAATATAACACCCTAAGAGGCAAATATTTATTTAACCTTTTGGTTTTAAATATCTCAGTGTACAAATCACTAAAAGATTTTTGGAGATCCCCTTCTTCCTCACTTGCAATCTTATCCTTACTCTCACTCGAATGACTTAAAACATCACCGAGGCTTTCATGTTTACATGTGTCCTCATTTTCCTGGGATAAACTAGAAGTACTCAAGTGGCCAGCCATAAATGCCATGCATGGTTCATGTGGTGATTCTCCCCCTGAATCAACCGACTCGATGTCACTATCGCTAAGAGTGGCTTTATTTGCAATCTCCTTGCTCTTTATCTTTTGCATAGTGGGACACTCATATGACTTGTGCCTTTTACCTTCACACTCAAAACACCTTATCTCTTCCTCTTTCTCACCGCTCTCCTTGACTACATTCTTATTTTTGTTTTTCTCAAAAATCTTTTTATTGGAAGAATTTTCTTTGGAAAATTTAAGAAACTTTCTAAAAAAATTTACAAACAAGGCCAAGTCATAAAAATCACTATCTCCCTCAGATTCAGACTCACTAAATCTCTCATTTTTCTTCTTCTTAGCTTGAGTCTTTAAATCTACCCTTATATCCTTAGGTTTAATGTTTTTAGGGAACATATCTATTTCATAATTTTGAAGGTCTCCTATGATTTCTTCTAACATAAGAGTGTCTAAAATACCCGGAGAGTTAAGAACCATAACCTTAGGAATAAATTGGGAATGGAGTGATCTAAAAATCTTTTTAAGAACCCTAGTCTCAGGAATTTTCTCACCCAAATTAAAACTAGTGTTTACGATGTCTGAAAACCCAACATAAAATTCATCAAAACTCACAAACTTTAACATAGTGATGGTCTCAAATTGGGCGGTCAAATTTTAAAGCTTAGACGCCTTAATAGCGTTGGTACCTTCATGTGTCAATTGAAGGATATCCCATGCTTTCTTAGACATAGTTCACGTCATGATGTGTTGAAACTCGTCAGGGGTGATGACTCCCTAAATAGAACTAAGGCCACTAGAGTTGTAAGCGCTCTATTTAAACTCATCACTAGTCCAGAAAAAGAAGGGTTTAGGATTTGTGACATTATCAGCAGTGATCATGGGAGGAGTCCACCCTCTTTCACAAAAAAGCCATACTATTTCATTTATTGCCTTTAATGTGAATCTCATTCTGTTTTTCCAGTAGGCATAATTTGATCCATCAAAAATTGACATCCTATTATATAAGTTCTCCATTAGAAAATTTGCCATTTTTCAAAGATCAATAATTTTTAGGAACAAAAATTGACATCAAGAATTTTTTTTCGAAAAAAGGATCACACATTATTTTTTAGTAACTAGCTCTGATTCCAATTTGAGAGTGTGCAATTATCTATGGCATTAACTTATTAAATTTAGATGACAACTCACACTAATTTCAATTCTTTTTACTCTAGAACATGCATCTATTGGATTATTGCATAAAATAATAAAACATGTATTCAAACCACAGAAGACAGTTTTCAAGAAAAATCCCTTTCAGGAAAAACCTTTTATTCACTTTATAAAATTTACAAATCACAACTTACAAAATTTATAAATGAATCTGCTATGATCTTGTAAAAAGCCACAAAATTATAGCCTTCCTTTACCAATGACCCTTGCAAGAATCACAAAATCCGCAGTCCTCCTTCAACCTTAGCCTTCGTCTTCAGTAGTGATCCCCTCGGGTTTCACAAGTGAGCTATGGACATACCTTCTGCAAAAAGGTTGTGTATGCAATGTTATTTGTGAATAAAAAAGGTTTTCCAAGCTCAACATGTTGAAAACTCTTTCAAAATATGTGTAGAAACAGTTCTAGAAAATATCTTAATGAAAATAAACACGAAACATGTGTTTATAAGATGTTCATAAATTTCAAAGTGGTGACTCGTTCGAAAGAATTTTGTATCTCGTTTGAATGAGAATGGAAATTTGTTTGAATGAAATAAATCTCGTTCGAACCAATCATCCATCTCATTTGAATGAAGTTCAGATAACCTTCAAATGACCTAAAATTGTACGCCCTCATTCGATGTTCGATCAAAGTAAACTTTAAACGAGAATTTTAATGAAAATGGAAACTCGTTAGAATGAGATTCCCATCTCGTTTGAACGAGACACACAAATTTTGAAAAAAAATTTAAATAAAGAAACAATGTCTATAGTTTTAAATAAAAAATCATGTTTCCAATTTTAATAAAAATAAACATCCCAAAATAAATTCAAGGAATAAATTTAAACTTAATAGGATTATACCTCATGATGTGGAGATGTTGGATCTTCAAATCTTTGTGACGACTCGAGTCATAGGGTAGTAGGATATGCCAAAAACTATACTAGCGTAAGCTATGAGAAAATGATAGAAATTGTGATCTTACATGGCCCACGTGATTTCATCATGCGTGAGACTTGGAGTGTGTCTGCTCGAACTATTGGTTATCTAGAGATATTTTACCCTTATGCCCTCTACAGTGCCTTGGTCAATGACACATGTGACCTATCCGATTCCTTTTTTTGCAATGTTCAAACTGCCCTTTCACCCGAGCCATTATTCAACCTCTATAAATAAAATTCCTGGGGTTCATTTTTAAAGGTCGAGAAAATTTGTAAAACCCTAACCAAAGCCTCCCAAAATTTCCCCAGCCCTCTTTCTCTCTCCTTAAAATTGTTCAAATCGTATATTTGTTTGAGAGGTTTTCCTAAACCTTTCCTATACACATTTTTATCTTATAAAAGTTTACAATCTATATTTTTTAGGATCAATGTTTAGATTTTGAGAGTTTTTTGGGTTTGAGAGTTTCTTCAGGTGTTGATTATTTGAAAGTCTTTTTTAGCTTTCTGGGTTTGTTCATTTGAAAGATTTTTGAAGCTTTGTGGGGTGCTTGATACTCCTGTTTGGCATTTTTAACTACACTTAGGGATATCTTCTAACCTCTTCTTATATATGCAAAAATTATGCAAAAGCTATATATGTCTTGTTTGTATGTGTTTGAGTTAACTATTTTGACATGTTTTAAACAAAACCCTAATTTTAAACTCTCTCTCTCTCTCTCTCTCTCTCTCTCTCTCTCTATATATATATATATATATATATATATATATATATATATATATATATATATGTTTAGTAGATCTGAGTTGTAAACTAAATCTTTGCTTAAAACTTATACATCCTTTGAAATAAGATTTGGTTTGGCTATATTCAGATTTGTGTAGATCCAAGTATGTTTTATATAAAAAGTCACGATTTAAACCTTTCAATACATAAAATTAATTTTCTATTTTCACCTAGTTGAATCATCAAATCCTAAATAAAATACCTTTTTTTTTTATCTTTGTCTTTACATTTTATCTTCCAACCATCTGTGAAAAATAAAAATTATTAAAACATAATTGTGTTGCATCTTCACTGGATACTCTTGTATTGATTGTTAAGATGTATGCGTACTACTCACTCCTTTATTTTTATTGTTTGGTATATTTCAGTAGTTGTGGGTTTGTTTAGTATTAGCTTTAGTGTATTGGCTATTGAATGTACTGATTCATTTACACATAATAAATATACTTGAACTATTGTAATAGTGGAATTTGGTATGTGTGGTCTTGGAACTAAAAGACATGGGGTTTTCTAGTATGCTAGCTTCATCGTTAACAAAACTATTATGTTATAATCCTTCTCCCTATCTCATTATGTCAACTTTTTGTTCGTTATGCTTTGAACATCACACCAACTAGAGATAAGTTCTTATTTGTGTGCGTATTCGTGCCTTGAAGTTTAAAGGGTTTTACCAAAGAGTTAAAAGAGAATATTTAATTTTAACACTTTTGTGTAATAGAGCAATTTCAAGAAAATGTTGTTGATGACAGAAAATGGGCATGTAGATGAAGTGGAACTAGATTCTTTGCCTTTCCACAAGACCTCTAACTGTTTTTGAGGATGAGATATACTAAGACAATGTGAAACATGTGAAGGTGTATGCATTGATACCGTCGAGGCATCATAGGGAGAATTCTCAAACAAAGCTTGGGAGGAACTAGCCTTGGGTCTAATCGAATCAAGCAAAGAAGATAAAATAGTTGATTAATCGGTAGAACACCTATTGATGTTTAACAGACCGATGAGACTTCAGCCATAATGTTGCATAAATTTAGATAATTATATTTGAGTACCAAAACCAATGAAGAAAGGACCCTAGATAGGGCCGACCATGTACTCGAAGAAGATAAAGACGATGAAGATCCTCACAACAATGGTGAATTATCAAGATCACCAGTGGAGTATAAAGAACTCATGGTAAATGAACTGAATCCATTGTTAGAAATCTACTTAGGAACTAAATAAAATAAAATGATAATATATGAGTTCCAACCTTAGCAAAGAAGACTAATAATTGGTTATTGTTGTTTATAATTGTATACAGACTATTTTTCTTGGGAATGTGATGAGTTTTCTTGCTTAGAAAGGAAATTAATGGAGCATAGTTTATCAATCAAAGAAGGATACAAGCCTATTAAAAACTTCAATGCAAAATGAATCCAAAAGTCACAACATAAATAAAAGAAGAATTTGAAAGGCTCGAATTACTGAGTGTGTTAAATGGCTCTATAATATAGTGCCAATTATTAAGAAAAATGGCAAACTAAGAGTGTGAATTGATTTCAAAAATTTAAATTTAGCCACTCCAAAAGATAAATATCGAATGCAAGTGGTGGAATTATTGCGTTTGGTCATGATGTCATTCCAGTGATGGATGGTCATTTAGGATACAACGAAATGTGCATAGCCGAAGAAGATGTGCATAAACTGTCTTTAAGTGCCTTGGTAATCTGGGAACATTCAAATGGATTAAAATGTCATTTAGTTTAATTAAAGTGGGAGCCATATACCAAAGGGGAATGCCTACAATTTTCCATGATATGGCTAGCACCTTTTCAGAGTGTTATATTGGTGATATAATTTTCAAATAAAAAGCAGTTTCTGATCATACAACACACCTTCAGAAATAATTTAACAGAACGAGAATTTATCGACCTTAAAAGATTCCTTTATGTGTGACTTCATAGTTTCTAAAGGAAATTTCCTATGCTAGTTAGTGCATCAAAATCAAATATAAGTTAATAAAAATAAGGCCAAGCCCATAATTGAAAGCATAATGCAAAGGTTTTTAGGACAAGTTAATATCCTTTATAGATATATATCTTATACCATAGGAAAAACTAAAGTGTTTTATCCTTTCAGGAAGTTAAAGGATCAAGATTAGCTGGATTGGAAGGAAGAGAATGAGCTTGCTTTCTAGACGTTCAAGAGATACTTGGTTAAGCCACTTGTTTTGGCACCTCAAAAATAAGATAGGCTATTGAAGTTGTACATTTCAACCTTTGATACCTTAATTGGAGTTATATTGGCTCAAGACTACATGAATAATAATAAAAAGTAAGCTATATATTATCTAAGTAAATTCCTAAAAAAAATTAATATAAATATTTTGTAATGGAAAAACTATATTTAACTTTGTATTTCGCAGCTATGAAATTAAGATATTATTTACTGCCCAAAGATATATATGTCATTTCTTTGATTTGATCATATATATGTTGATAATACATATTTTACGAAATAGGTTTTGTAAATGAGTGGTAGAACAATATCTATTTTTCTTACACTATGTACCTCAGAGAGCTATAAAAGTCCAAGCACTAGCTAACTTCTTAGTGGATCATCCATGTAAGGATTAGAAAGAGGGTGAATACGAAATAAGATATGTATCCTTGTCCCCTTGGAATTTATGGTTAGATGGTCCGATTCGAAGACTGAAATAATGTTAGGGATATGGATAATTATTAATTCCTCTAAACATATTAAAACTAAACATGTATATAGACTGGATGAAAACACATGTTCTAATAATCAAGTGGAATATAAAGTTGCTATAATTGACCAAGAAATCCTTCCAAGTTACAATTCTTATTTAATAGAAATCATTGAGGATTCTTAATTAGTCAAACAATAATTAAGCGGTGAGTATAAACGTATTGGTGATGGTTTGACTCTATATAACTAGGTATTCTTGAATTTACTATCCGAATTTGATGAAGTCACACTAAATTATTTTCCCAGATTTTTAATGAAGAGTCCAACGAAATGGCTCTAAAGGCTTCACGTTTTAAGCTTGATGATAGCTTCAAAGCTAAGTTAAAACTTAGTTCCATTGATGGATTCTTACTATTACTACATAACAGATGGCTTTTAGTTGAAATTGAAAATATAGATGTTCATGAAGGTTAGAAAAACCATTAATTAAATATCTAATGAATCCAAATACAAAAGTGATAGGGATGTCAAATTAAGATAAACCAATTATGTTATGTATGTTGAAAAATTATCTATAAAAGGTGCTAATAGGATGATCCTAGAGTGATAAGGAAAGATAAAGTCCTAACAGCCATTTCCCAAGTTCATGAAGGTATATGCAAGCTCATTAAACTGGGCTTAAGATGAGTTGGTTATTAAGAAGGAACTTTTCTTTTGCCTTTGCATCTTAAACAATTACATTTACTTTAAAAATGTATGTTAAAAAATCTAATAACACGGTCCTCTAGACATATGCCAACTATAGATCTATAATATATAGTAAAGTCTTGTCCATTTAGAGGGTGGGAAATTGATTTCATTAGTAAAGTATATCCTCCTTCTAAGTTACACAACTTTGTTATTATGGTAATGGATTATTTTACAAAATGGGGAGAGGCAAAATCTATAAAATTGATTATGCAAAATGAGTTGATAGACGTCTTACAAGATATTATGTTTAGGTTTATGATTCCAGAGACCATAACCTCACACAATGTAAGCAATTTTGAATCAGATGGCATTGGAATTTACTTTAAGGTTATGAATAACTTTGACTGAAGCAATACCTTATTATGCTCAATCAAATGGCCGGATAGAGGTTATAAAAATAGTAATTGAAAACAACATTAGAAAGTGATTGAGAAAAATACATGGGAATGACACAATATGTTGATAAAAGTATTTTGAGGTTATAGTACCTCTAAAAGGTTGTAACACCCCCTAATTTTTAATAATTTTTATATGGAGATTAATTAGATTAAAATTGGGAAATTAATCTGAATTAGAATAAATATTAATAAGCGTGATAAGGGTTGATATTTATTTGTATGAATTATATATAGGAATAATTAGTGAATGAGTAATAAATTAGTAAGAACACATCATGATTATCGTGAGTGAGAAATACGACAGTTACAGTAATTTAATCAGGATACGCCTATCATTCGTGTTGGGACTTAAGTTTATGAGATACAATGTTATTTAATTATGGGTCATCCAAATGGTCATTTCGAGTGTGCCAATGTGTTCGAAAGGATCGAAATAGTCATAAAAGTGTACTCGGGGGTTTGGATTGGGTCCCGGGGCATTTTTAGGCCAAACCGCCCTCCGTAGGGGTATTTTGGTCTTTTGGATTTGGGGGGAAAAGGACCTAGGAATTTTAGAGGTTTATATCATCTGTTATGTTAAGGGAGCTACGGTTAACAAAAACCCCAAAGAATAAAGGCCGTAGGAGGAGAAGGAGAGTAGAAAACCTAAGCTTCCTACACCAACTTCCACCCCTAATGTGACGGAAACGAAATCGGAGCAAGAGGAGAACAACTAAACCATCCCAAGAACGAAATCATACTTGTTGGACCAAAGGAAAGTGTTTATATTATATATATTGATTTAAATGGGTTCTTAGAATTTAAATGATTAAAACACATGATTTGGGGTAGGAATTCCATGTAGAATAAATCCATTCATCAAAACAGTTTGAAACTAGTATATATATGATGAAGTGTGAGAAAGAATTCTGGGTATTTTGATAAGAATACATGAAGAAAATAAAATCTAAGGTTTCGAGGAATTAATGGTTTGATCTGTTCTTTGATGGATTTCGTATAGATTTGATGTGTTATTTATGTTAGAAATCATTCCTAAACATATATTAGATGTTTTTTTTTATGTTGGGTAAGAATTCTAGGAAGGTTTCATGAAGGTTTAAGGTGTTAACAATGGAGAAAAACGAGTTTGGGACGAAGCTGTCATAAATCGTTAAGATCGTTCGAACAAGATATCATGTCATTCAAACGAGATTAGTATGTCATTCGAATAAGATATGTCACTCGAATGACCCTAGGTTTTGGTCATGGAGATAAATCTTTTTATTACGAACGCATGGCCGCCAGTTTCATATTTTTTTGATTTTTTTTGAATTAGTTATGATTTTTTTACGGAAGGGTATCCTAGATCAAAATCTTTACTCAAAAATTAAATCAGGGTATAGAATGGTTTAAAAACTATATGAGACCTTTGATAATTCCAATAGACTTATAGTCAGGGCTTAGGCTTAGTCATATTGAGGGTAGAATGAGACTAGGGCCTACGAGATTTAAACAATTGTATTAGGTATTGGGAATTTAAAACGGGTTACGGGAAGTGTAAATGATAATTTGTAATTTATACCAGTAGGTTAGTGATGTTTTAACTACTGAAATAACTTAAGGGGTAACTAGGGCCTTCGAGTAGAGATTAATACTCAAAAAATGCTATAGAGAGTTATAATTATATATCGATAGTACGTTGAGTATTTGAGAGATATCTTACGTACGAGTTATAGTTATAGGTTGAGTGTACACCTATGCATATTATATTTATAGGTTGCGTGTATACCTATATGGATTATATTTATAGGTTGAATGTATACCTATACGAATTATATTTATAGGTTGAATGTATAGCTATACGGATTATATTTAAAGGTTGAGTGTATACCTATACGGATTATATTATAGGTTGAGTGTATACTTATATGGATTATATCTATAGGTTGTGTGTATGCCTATATGCGACATATGGATAAGTTGTGAGTAAGTCTATTATGATATTTTTTATGTGTGAACATACTTACGCTGCTTGCTATCACGGGAGGTTCTGCGTCATGGACAGTCTTATCCTGATGAGCCCATTGGGGGGATTTTGAACCTGTGCCCCAGAACATAGAACTTAGGGTTGAGCACAACTTGTGTATATGATAGTGTGACCGATCATTTGTGTGCGTTAGGTGTGTGCATAACTCAAAGGCCTAGAACTATGTTCGCCTCCAATATGTGATGATTTGATTTATGGCTCGAGGGTGATACCCGAACCAGTAGCGCTTAATTTCGTACGAAAGGTACATGGACTTGATAGTAGAGTATGCAAGTTGCATCGCGGTGGCCAGTCCGAGAGATGCTATATATATATATATATATATATATATATATATATATATACACACACACACACACACACACTTGGGTTATATATCCTACTCGTATGTAATGTACGAAAGATAGATAGTGCATATCTATAATTGATTCAATTATGAGATAATCTACTTAGTGTGTGAAAGTAGTAAAGTTGAATAGTGTATATCCAAAGAAATTTTTAATTAAAGTAACTTAATGAAATGGTTTAAGAATAACATACGTGAAATGTTAACCATGGTTTAATAATAACATAAGAGTAATGTTAATTTCTAGTATTATGAAAACGTATTGTATGAGCTGTACAGGGGAGTTAAAGTGAAATTTAACTAAGGACTTAGTGAGAATTAAGGTCATAATGTAGCGTACCTTATGGGAAATATGTGTGAGATAAACCTATTATGGTTAGTTAGTTACTAATGAAACCTAGTGGGCTGGGTAGCATAGCTAGGTAGATGACATTAGGCGTGCACATTAGTTGAGTGGTGAGGAACTCAAGGGAGTGTACGTTGAACTAACATGTGTAATCAATAACTACTTTTAAACTGTGATAAATACTTGTTAAATGTTTATAAAATACTTTGGGCTCTGATCTGTTTGCATAAAATAATTTCAAAACCTTTTAGGTGTCCATCCATAGGGATGCCAATCTTGATGCTCTGTTCTAGGGATACGTAGCTACATCACTTGTGGATGCTACTAGATTTGAATTAGACGTTTCAGTCACTTCATTTCTAGAGTAGGATTCAGGTTCAGTTATTTCATTTGGACATGTCACTATTTAACTATTTCTCTATTCGGTTTATTAGAATTTGTATTTGTGGACTCAGTTTATTTCAGTAGATATTTTAGTTGGACATTTGTATTGGGAACAAATGGTTTATTCGGTATTATGTTTATTCCCTTATTGTGATTGGTTCCGATTTTTATTATTGCTTAAATGGATTGGTTATTGTATTTGTTTCTGCATGTCGTTATTGTTTAATAAAAAGATAAAATTTGGCACCGACTTTTTGAATACTAGGTGTTTAGTAAAATTTTAAAATATTTTTGACAGTGATGCTAAGAAGGAACCAAATGAGATTCATGCTTTATTTTTATAAAGTATTGATCACCCGGTATCTAAATAGGCGGGGTGCTACAAATGGTACCAGAGCATCAAGTTTTAGTGTCCTTAGGATCTGTGTGGCTTCCTACGTTTCAACTTAGCATTCTTTTATATAAAGCCTTATTATAGGATTTTGGTATTCCTCTACGCATGCGACCTACGTTCTTTTGCTATTAAGTATATTTGATACGATTCATATACGATTTCGGTTGGGCTTCATACACCGAACACTATAGGACGACCAACGAGGGTCATTAGAAGGAGTGCCGGATGAGAGGCTCATCAGAAGACATAGAGTATTCAGGAAATGGTGATCAAGAGAGAAGTCAATATAATTATTGTTCAAAAAGGTGATGATGGGATAATCACTCTGGAGCAATAGTTTCCCCAAGCACTTTCGTAGATAATGGTGGTGCAATTTGAGACCCACCCATCATAGTCGGTAAAGGGTGGGGGATTCGGAAGGACTCTTTCGAAGTTCCATCTATAGGGATTTGGGGAAAAGATCAAGTGTGAAGAGCCAATGGAAGAAGACGACCAAAAGGAAATTATGTAGGGTGGAGTGCAGCGGCACCCGAGATTAAATTTCAAGCCAAATTATTTTTTCTCTTAGGAGAAGCATTGTAATGATGGGGTCTGTAACCAGAAGCATATAAAGATACATTAATTATGAGAAATTTGGGTGCGATCTGATCATAAGATCTTCCATCTGCAGTTTAGACAGAGGTGCAAATGGAGTGTCAGAACTTATCATAAGTAGGCAAGATAGAGACTAATAGTGAGAGAGAAGTTGACTTATTTAGCGAACTTCGTCCCCGACGAAGGGGATACGGAGAATATAAAAGGGTCCGTAAGTTGATAATGGACTCATGAGTGGAATAAACAAGCTTTGATAAGAAATTCGTCTAGGATGACTAGTGCCGATGTCATCAAGGTCGTATGTTTACAATTTTATAGCAACGCTTCCATGATAAGGGAGCTGAGAGGGTTGAAGAATCTAGACGAAGAGCAAGACTGGATTTAACGGTTATAGTGAGGCACCACATGAAGGTATACCCAGTAGGGACCCAATTAAATGATTCAGATTAGCTGAATTCCTACCAAAAGATGGTGGGTTCAATTAGGGCCATCGAGGCTAGCAACGAGTCCAATAGGGCCAGCGGAGCTAAACGGACAACGAGGGTAGCAATCGGGGACAACAATATTAGGTTCAAGAGAAGGACACGCCTATACATCCAGTGGGTCTAGGGATAGGGGATGGCAAAGAAAGGTGTGATAGGTGCGAAGAGTAGGGACACCTAAATTAAACTTATCCATAACAAGATAGTGAGGCCAGTCAGACTAGGAAAGTAGATGAGAACGATGCTAGTGGGTCATAAAACCATGAGGATCGAGATTTCCAGCGGGGGAATCGGTCTAAGATATTTAGGACCAGAGTTGACCAACTCGAGAATGATGGGTTCAGACAGGACCAGTGGGGTCCTCAGCAGTAGTAGCATCCAGTTCCTCAGGGCCGTCAAGGCTAAGGGAATAGTGGGGGAGTCCAACAAGGCCATGACTAGAGATGGGGATATTTTCAGGTGTTGATTCAATTGTGAGTGTGCAGGCCATAAAAGAAGGGATTTCCCAAAGCGAGGAGGGGGCAAACATAGGATGATATCCTGGATGCACAAACATTACAAATGATCATGGATCAGTTCCGGAGCGAGAGTTACGTTTAGGAACCCGATTATCAGGCAAGGAAGATGGCATAAAGAAGATATATTGTTATATCACCCTAGTGGGTATGGGATTAGTTCGGGTGACATGTGTACATCATAATATATGTTTATTAACACTGAATTCGAATGTGAGTCGGGTTGAGTGGGTGCGTGGGCAATATCGTCCTAGTTGTTATGAATATATTTACCATTGGATAGAGAGGCTCGTCGCCCATAGGTGAGAAGGTGTGGATACTAAGAAATTTTTTATGTTATGAATTGTTACCTTTGTGAGTTATGAAAGTGGGACTTATTATGATATTATTTAGTGATTGGATACAAAATTCTGAGCGGTAGTAGATTGTGTGATACGGCTATCGTGCTTATTATTCTAGCGTGAGATATTGTGAGGCGTGACTTGAAAGAGGGTTGGTCCTATATATATATATATATGTGTGTGTGTGTGTGTGTGTGTGTGTGTGTGTGTAAATGGTATTGTGTCGTAGACTTCAGTGATTATGTTGACTTGTTAAATTTGATCCCGGTGAGTAGGGAAATTTATCAATGTGATTCAAGTTACTTTGCGTTCATTGTCGAGCGGAGAGTTATAGCTCATTATTTATATAGCGCTAAGAACTTGAAATAGTGAGAACATCGTGTTGTATGTCGTCTTTAGTGACATGAGAGTGGACGAGTAGAATTTTTATGTCAGTATAAGGGAATTCGGGGATACATGTTATGGGCTGGGGGACTAACGAATCTCGACCATCAATAATGTTAGAGAGTAGTGTCTCGGGGGGGCCTTGTTTTGATTTCACTTTGCGAGACATACCACACATGAAACTTAGTGAGCGTTGGAAGTTGGGAGAAGTTTAGTATTTAGGACATGGATTTAGTACCTTAGTTATTGTGCATATATGTTATTATAACTGAGAGGTGATAATTATACTTTTATTTAAGGCCAGTGGAGCCGTATAATCCTGAGGTGAAAACCAGTGTAGAACGTTTACACCACGAGTGGATCGATGGGATAACCAAGAGAATAATTCAGTTGCAATTAGTAGGGTGGTTGAGTATAACCCTACTGTACGATTATTCCAAGTATGCGAGAATTAGCTTAAAATAAGTATACTACGTTCAGTTGATTTGTGGACTAATGCATGGGACATAGGGTGCCGTTGGTTGAGATTTTCAGTATCATTCACGAGGAGAAGACGTGGAAACATATGAAATAAACGTAGATGCATGAGTAAATTAGAAACAGAACTAGAATGAGACAAAAAGAATGTAGTTGCATTGTGAGCAAGAGTTGTCACCAGAAAATGAAGATTAGTCGGAAAAGGGTGATTATAGTATTGAAAAGTGCAAGGAATGTTAATTTTAGATTTTTGGGGATAATCAGGAACTACTATGTGCAGAGGAGTAATATGATGAGAGTTATGTCATAATCAACTATAGATGTAAGAGTATGACGTGATTAGTCGAGTATGATTACAAACATCTCCCACGAAGGGATTATATGATTTAAAAGGAGGGATGTTGGCACTTAGGGAGGATGGGACCTTTCCCAGGATAGTGAATGGTATAGCCATTAGAATATCTGCCCAATCGCATTGGAATATTCTTAAAAGAAGGGAAATTAGTTTCGTAGGCGCTAAAGTGAAATGGTAAGGTAAATGAAGGAGTACTTCGAGTAAAGTTATTAGGGACAATTGATCACTAATTCTAATGGTAGAGTATAGACTGTCAGACTAAAGAGTACCATTAGTGAAGGGGTAAAGGGAACAATGTAATGTTCCCAACTTTAGGAAGATGAGGATACCGTGCAAGGAAGTATCTAAAACTGTTAGTACTGAGCTTATCCTAATTTCGAGGATGAAATTCCTTCGTAAGTGGGAAGTATGTAACACCCTGTAATTTTTAATGATTTTTATATGGGGATTAATTAGATTTAAATTAGGAAATTAATCCGGATTAAAATAAATATTAATTACCATGATAAGGGTTAATATTTATTTGTATGAATTATATTGATGAATACTTAGTGAAGGAGTAATAAATTAGTAATAATGCATTATGATTGTCATGAGTGGGAAATACGACAGTTACAGTAATTTAGTCAGGATGCACGTGTCAGTCATGTCGGGACTTAAATTTATGAGATAAAATGTGATTTAAGTATGGGTCATCCAAATGGTCATTTCGAGTGCACCAGTTTGTCCGGAAGGATCGAAATAGTCCTAAAAGGGTACTCAAGGGGTTTGAATTGGTTCCTGGGGAATTTTTTGGCCAAATTGGCACCCAAGAGGGGTATTTTGGATTTTAGGGGAAAAATGACCTACGAATTTTAGAGGTTTATATCATTTGTTATGATAAGGGGGCTAAGGTTAACACAAATCCAAAAGAAGAGAGGCCATAGGAGTAGAATGAGAGTAGAAAACCTAAGCTTCCTACACCAATTTCCACCCCGAACGGGACGGAATCGAATTCAGAGTAAGGGGAGAACAACCACATCGTCCCAAGAATGAAATCAGACCTGCTGGACCAAAGGTAAGTGTTTATCTTATATGTTTTTAAAAACGTATAATACCCACGTAGTGTAGGGTTTTATATATGTTGATTTAAATGGGTTCTTTGAATTTAAATGATTAGAACACATGATTTGGGGTAGGAATTTCATGTGGAATAAATCCTTTCATGTAAAAAATTTGAATCCAGTATATATATAAAGAAGAATAAGAAAGAATTCTTGGTATTTTGATAATAATACATGACGAAAATAAAATCTAGGGTTTTGAGGAATTAATGGTTTGATCTATTCTTGGATGGATTTCATATAGATTTAATGTGTTATTTACCTTATAAATCATCCATAAGCATATATTAGATGTTAGATTATATTGCGTAAGAATTTTAGGAAGGTTTCATGAAGGTTTGAGGTGTTAACAATGGAGAAAAATGAGTTTGGGACGAAGCTGTCATAAATCGTTGAGATCGTTCGAATGAGATATCGTGTCATTCAAATGAGATTAGTATGTCGTTCGAATGAGATTTTTATGTCGTTTGAGCGACCCTAGGTTTTAGATCATGGAGATAGATCTTTTCATTACGAACGCGTGGCCGACA
Organism: Sambucus nigra; assembly: GCA_949130495.1. NCBI lineage: Eukaryota > Viridiplantae > Streptophyta > Magnoliopsida > Dipsacales > Adoxaceae > Sambucus > Sambucus nigra. The sequence continues at coordinate 195,405,657 of OX422220.1, forward strand.
GTTTTGTATTTTTCTGATTACTTTTAATTAGTTATGAATTTTCTACGGAAGGGTATCTGAGATCAAAATCTTTACTCGAAAATTAAATCAGGCTATAGAATGGTTTATGAACTATATGAGGACTTTGAGAATTTCAGTAGACCTATAGTCGGGGATTAGGCTTAGTCATAATAAGGGTAAAATGAGACTAGGGACTACGAGATTTAAACAATTGTGTTAAGTATCAAGAATTTAAAACGGGTTACGGGAAGTGTAGATGATAACCCAGAATTTATACCAGTAGGTTAGTGATGTTTTAACTATTGAAATAACTTAAGGGGTAATTAGGGCCTTCGGTTAGAGATTAATACTTGAAAAATGCTATAGAGAGTTATAATCGTATATCGATAGTACGTTGAGTATTCTAGAGATATATTACATACAAGTTATAGTTATAGGTTGAGTGTACACCTATGCGGATTATATTTATAGGTTGAGTGCATACTTATACGGATTATATTTATAGTTTGAATGTATACCTATACGAATTATATTTTTAGGCTGAATGCATATTTACGGATTATATTTATAGGTTGAATGTATACCTATACGCTTTATATTTAAAGGTTGAGTGTATACCTATACTGATTATATTATAGGTTGAGTGAATACATATATGGATTATATTTATAGGCTGTGTGTATGCATATATGAGACATATGGATAGGTTGCATGTAAGCCTAATTATGTGCGAACATACCTATGTTGCCTGCTATCACGAGAGGTTCCGCGTCATTGACAATCTTATTATGATGAGCCTATTGGGGGATTTTAGACTTGTGCATTGAGGACTACTTGTGTGTATGATAGTGTGACCGATGGTGTGTTAGGTGTGTGCGTAGCCCAAAGGCTTAGAACTATGATTGCCTCCAATATGTGTTGATTTGATTCATGGTTCGAGGGTGATAACCGAACTGGTAGTCCTTAATTTGGTACGATAGGACATGGAGTTGATAGCAGAGTATGCAAGTGTGCATTGCGGTGGCCAGTCCGGGAGATGCTATATATATACTAGCGGAATACCCGTGCCTGAAGGCACGACAAAAATTTCCAAAGTAAGTAATTGCAAAGTGGCGAAATTTTTTAAAGTACGTAATTGCAAAACGACAAATTTTTGTTAATTATAATACATGTAGTGTTCTGTTCTTCAAACCTTCACACCAACTACACAAAACCAACTGCCACTTTATAAAAAGCATGAATAGCCTATTCTCCCATACCCATCGCTAATCTAAAATAATATAAGTAGGATTAACCTAAGAATATAAATTAAACAGTGGATTAAAATTAGTGCCACTCCGTAACTATTTTGAAAGACATATTCATGAGATGCCCTAACTTATCTTTAAATCTAATTAATCGGTTTACTTTTATGATATAATACTCTAACCTCGTTGCCATCTTTTGGGTTCCTACGCAGCAGTTGCAGTACCTTGGAGGAAAAAAATCCATCATATTCCAACATAGATCATATCTTTTGGGATGGCGAGTCAACCATGGCAAAGCATTGGATTATAAAAGCCTATAGAGTCAAGAAGCGTCAATCTTGCTTTGCCTATTCGATTATAATATTGCACCAATTTGCTAAATATAAAAATATATAGCTTTTACACTTAAAAGAGCTTTTTCATTTAAAAGGAGCTTTTTCAGAACACCTTTTTAGTATAAAATTTTAGGGGGCTCTATTTCCACATACCTATAATAAATTATAAAATAAAAAATCTCATAATAAAAGCAAAATGATCAAACACCCAACATAAAACATAGAGTTATTCTTATAAAAAATAACTTTAAAGTGTAAAAAAAATGTTCATGGACATTGAAATCTTAGATAGCATTTTTAAAAAGTGACTTAACTTTTAAGTGCATTTTAATTATTCAAAAAGACTAAAGAGACATAGCAAGCACTATTCAATTAATTATCTCATGTGCAAAAACAGTATTTCAAACTCCTTAAGGCAAATTTGACTAAGGATTCAATATGTTATTGGTATAAAGATGACATAATCTTTAGTTTTTCTTTTCATAAGCAATAAGAACCTCTTAAATTAACGATGTGTTTGACTAATACTCCATTCAAAATGCCAAAATATCAAAATGCAGAAGAATAATATATGTTTAGAGTATACTAAAAAGTATAACCATATGAATAAAACCCCATTCCAGTGCAAAGATAACACTACTTGTGGTACCCATCTTCCAACCCATATAATAGGCAGCTACTTCACCATAGTGAAAATGAAATTCTCTTCTTAGTTAAACTATAATGAAAATAAAACAATTTCACCCATCTTCAATAGAGAGTATAGATTAAATCCTTAGTTCTTTAAATCATCTTGAATAAAAAAAATGGGGAAGTGTTACTGTCACTTATTTGGCTATTTACCGTCATCATCTTGCAACTTCAATTTTCTTATTCCAGTCCATATAATAGATAACTACTTCACCATGGTGAAAATTGGTGCTTCATAAATGGTGATAAAATATATTTACAATGAACAACAGTTAAAACACACTATGCATTATGAAAGGAAAACAATCAGCATTCAGGAACTTTTAATAATAAGACCTATGCTCCATGTAAAAAATCATTCAATTTTTCAAAATGCCAACCAAATATGGGATTGATATTACTCATGTTCTCGCAATATTTCTCTTGCCAGATTTTTTTCATCGTGTACATTATTTCATACTAACTCACTTAACATTAATAGTATAGAGCAATTCCAATCGTCACATCAAAACTGATGTTATAAAGTCATAAAACTAAGCTTCATTTTAAATACCAAAACACATTAATGTTGGGAAGTAGAATAAGACATAACTATTTTAAATGCCATAACACATCTCCCGATCCTCTAACAACCATAGAAGCATATACCAATTTCCATGTCCCTGGAAAAAAATTTGGATAATTAGAACTTAGGACTTCTCTCCTCCGAATTTTCTGTTAGAACTTAGCCCAAATTATTATGGATCAGAGGGAAAACATGTGATGGGGTATGGGTTATTTTTGTCTCCTTAAATGAATTTAATCGCGCATAAACTACAGCGAATGGAATTTAATCTGCGAAAGCATGTAAACCTGAAGTGGAATAGAAAGACTACATGCGATCAAGTTAATATCCCATTTGAGTAAACGAATCCTTTACGTATAATAGAGGTGAAGCACCTTATACCTTTGACTTGCTTAAGTCTATATTGTATAAGTGTTCATCTAGTTTGGAAATAGTGACAAAATTAGTTGTATAACCTAGAATCCAAAGAACCTCAGACTTATTCACTCTCTAATCCTCTTCAATGATCCAAACAAGGTATAAATTGAATCACACTACACACATTAGAAGTGCATACATGTGTATATATTGCTCATATTGATTGTGTGTTAAATTCCCCTTAAAATGTTGTTTTAATAATTTTTTGGGAATTTTTAAATATTTTTAAAATAATGTTTTCTTTAATAAAAGTGTGTTTATAAACTTTGTGTGGTTAAAATGCTATTATGAAAAATTAGTTTTTTATTAGAATGTTTGATTGGGTAGAATATCAATGCGCCAGAGACTTTAGGGTGTTGCATGTAATTAGTTTGGACGAGCGTTTGCCAGCCAATGAAATGCCAACACTTGTGATGCTCTTGTTATCTCATTTGTGTTTGTTTTGTGAGAGAACTGCCTGGTGTATTGTGGATCGTTAGATCAAACGTTATCTATGGCCTGCATGTGTTTTAAGACTATCCATGTGTTATCACTGTGGACCAATCACCTTCGTTTTAACCAACCGCTATCTTAGCACCCTTGGATCAAGTCAATATAAGGAAGACTGAATCTCAACCGTGGATTGCTATCAGCGATCCAGAACCTTCCTTGTCTCTTATATAAACCCTCTCATTCTCAGCCTTTTAAGACTTTTGGCAGTCGTCTAAATTGAGTGAAAAAAAGAGAGAAGAGAGAAGTGAGAGATAAGAGAGAAAAGAAAGAAGAGAGAGAAAGGGAAACTGTGAGAGAAACCCTAACCCTAAACAACTTCAAACCATATTCAAACCTTCGTATTTTCAAAACCCCAAACACAACCTTGAGTGTTTGAGAGAGAGAGTGGTGTTACTGGTTTGATAGTTTGTAGCTGTAACCTCTTCATCTGTGATTTTGTTACCAACTTAGACATTTTGGTGAGATCTGTATTTCTTTTTCATAGAAATCTTAGATCTAAACTATTGCATGTTATATATCACTAGATATGCATATTTGTTTCTCGTTTTAAGAAAATATTTGTTGATTTAGATCTGTAAATGTTTTATATTTCTTGTTCTTGTGAAACTAAACCTTGACCTAGTTGGATTTCACTTAGAGGTTTTCAATCTCGAAAATCTTTTCAAAACTGAGATTGATTAATATCTTGACTGATTTTGAAGAAAGATATCCATGGAATCTGGGATAGATTAAAAGGTCAAAAAGGTTCCAAGTTTTGTAAGAAAGAAAGAAAAGAAAATCACAGCATATAGTCTTTATATGTAATTTTCTAGGATTGTCTGTACAAACTAAGTGTGTGTGAGTTCATGCATGTGGATAGAAATCACATCACAAACACTTGACACACTACCACACTGAAAGTGTTGAGAATAAGATTAAAGATTATTGAGTCGACGAAAAGAAAGCTAAAGCAAAGTGAAAGTTATCAAACTGGAAGAACATCTTCAACAATCAGATCTATAAAGAAGTTAGAAGGACACCAAGTGGGGTATATTCCTAAACTTAGAATAGGCTGAGTTGTGTGCATGTATGTTGTATTGTTTGTAACTGTTATTTGTTTTTAGTGGATTTTTACTTTCGTGACTTAGAAGTCACCGTGGATGTTTCCTCTATTGGGATAGGTTTTACCACGTTAAAAATAGTGTGTTCTGATTATCTTCATCTCCTCATCTCATTCTATAGTGTGCTGATATTTTGAAACTATCTTAGTTTTAAAACAGATTACAAAGTCTTGGTTATTCTCGTACATAAGTTTTTGTAAACACATCTTGTTGTTTATCATTTTTTTTTTCAAAAGAAAAGGGTTTCTTCAACAAACAACTCGGAGTTGCTTATACAGTTTAATCTTATATTAAACGGCATTAGTAACGTCTTTTTCAATTGGTATCAGAGCCCTGTAAACTTTTATTTCAAAAAGGATCTTGTGTTTCTGAAATCGTTTTCTGAAAATATTAACTATGGACGAGAAGAATGAAAGGTTTGGTAATCTGTCCAGACCTCCACTCTTTGATGGAAACAACTTTGCTTACTGGAAAGTAAGAATGGTTGCCTTCATCCAAGGAACTTTAGGAGATGATGTCTGGGACATTATTGAAAATGGATATACTTATCCTACTAAACCAGCCACTGAAGGAAGTGATGATAGGGTAAAGAAAATCTTAAGTGAGTTTACCCAAGAAGAGAAAACAATTTCTCGTAAAAACAATAAAGGCAAGAATGCCATCTTTATGTCTATTAATGAGTATGAGTTCAAGAGAATCTCATCTTTTTCCACTTCCAAGGAAGCTCGGGACACATTAATCACTGCCCATGAAGGAGACTCAAGAGTTAAAGTTGCTAAAACTCAAATGCTTACCCAGCAGTACAACTCTTTGATTATGTCTGACTCTGAGACTTTTGATGACTTTTATATGAACCTAACTGATATAGTTACTAAGTTGCATGCTAATGGTATAACATATGATAGGAATGAGATTGTTTCTAAAATCCTAAGATCATTACCACAAAAGTTTGACAATAAGAGGTATGCTATTGAGGAGATGAGTGATCAAAACCTCACCCCTGAGTTACTCAGTAGCAAACTTAGGACTGTGGAAATGGAATTAGACTTTAAGAAACAATTAAATCAGTCTCAAAGAAAACAGCCCAACTCTAACTTGAGTTTTTCTTCTAAGATATCTAAACTTGAGACTAATTTGATCAATTATGACTCTGATGAGGAGTGTGATATAGACAAACTAGATAATCAGATTGCCTTAATGTCCAAACAATTTAAGAACATTGTTAAATTTAGAAATAAAGAGGCATCTAAACAAGGCAAGCCTAATTATCCAACTGTGTCTAATCCCAAACCTCATGAGAGAGGTCTTGACAAACATCCTAAGGACAACAACTTCAGATCTAACAGAGAGCTTAAAAAGATTGAATGTTTTAGATGTGGGAGGTCACATTGCTCACGATTGTAGAGTTAATCTGAATAAAACCAACACACATAAGAGAGCCAATATCTGTAAAATTTGGGAAGATTCAAGTGACTCTGATGAAGAGGAACTTGAGTCATCTAATGTATTTGACCCTTGCATGTCTTTTTTTGCTAAGATCATTTACAATGATGAAATTCCTGTGTGTGATAATGATACTTCTACTTCTGCTCTTTTGAATACTGCTTTGACTGGCCTAGATCCCTTGTTATCTAAAAATGTTGCCAGCTCTAGTTCCGTGTGTTTGAGTCAAAGAGATCTCGATAACGATGATGTAAATGGGTGCGTAAGTACTAAAACTGAATCGTTAGGGGTCACTGCACACACTTCACTTAGCGACTCAGACACAGATAACCTCCCAGATATTCATACTTTGTATGCTAAAACCCTTAAAAAAGGCACTAGACTGGAGAAGACTGTTAGAGACCTGACTAAGAAATTAGATGATCTAAGTCGTATTGTGAAGCTGAATGTCGAAGAGTACACTAACCAGTGTCTGACACATCAATCAGAAATTGAAACTTTTGATCAAAAATTAAAAGAGTTGACTAAAACTAATGAAACCCTGGAAATGAAATACAAGGGAACATTATTAGAACTGGAAGAAGCAAAAACAAAGACAGCAACTGTTTTCAAAAAAAAATCTAAGTTTGAAAACAATTCAAATTGTTTCACTGACTTTGTTGTTGACTCTAAGACCAATTCTGATGATAGAACCGGTATTGGTTTCTGCCCTAAGAATAAACCACAAACTAAAAATTTTGAACCTATCAAGTTTGTGTCTGGGGGCAAAAGACCAATCGAAACATGTCCAGATTTTCATTTTATTAAAAAGGAATATGATCAAAAGCAACATCAGAAAGACATTGGAGAGTCTAGTAACTCTAAGGCTGACAGTACACTTGAGACTAAATACGTCTGTCCTTTGATCAGAAAGGCTGAATCTACCTTTAAAACCATACCTCCTAGGAATAAGACTTCTCAACAGAATCCTGTCAAACCCATCTTTAGAAGTTTCCCTAAGGAAGTACATCCCTCAAGCAATCAATATTGCTCCTACTGTGACGTTTATTGTCATTCATTTGAAGGTTGTTATGGTAGGCGTCTAAACACCCCTGTGTATAACACTCCTGTTTACAAGAACTTTAACTACTCTAGGCAAAATCGTAACCATTATGTCCTTCCAAGACAACCTGACAAGAACTCTAACTACAAGAATAGAAAGACCAAAACTAAGAGTTCATTTAAGAGAAAGGCTCCCATAAACTTTCCTAAACCAAAAGCTCAACTTTTCCACAAAAATCAGTTTGTTGCGCCAAATGTTTTTCGACAAAAAACTGCTTCTCGAAAATTTTATCAAATGAGAGCAAACTTGCACAAAATTAAAACTAGAGCTATTTGGGTTAGAAAAGATGATCTTTTACCCCAAACGAAGTGTAACACTGTTATCACTGCCTTAAAGGCTGAACACACTTCATCTGGTTAGTATTTCGATTCAGGATGCTCCAAACATATGACAGGAAATGAAACCAAACTCTTAAACAAAACCAGATTTGCTGGAGGTAAAGTAGTTTTTGGCGACGGAGTTTCATCCCAGATCATAGGTAAAGGAATCCTAAAAGAATAGGGAATGCCTGTTTTGGAAAATGTACTTTTAGTTAAAGGCCTTAAAGCCAACCTCCTAAGTATATCACAATTTTGTGACTCAGACCATACTGTTACCTTTTCAAAGAACAATTGCAAAATTCTAAATGATAAAGGTGAATGCATCATTACCAGATTTAGAACACCTGACAACTGTTATACTATCAAGACTAGTTCTGAAACCTATAACATTGTCAGAATGGATGACAATGAAATCTGGCATAATCGTATATGTCACCTAAGTTATGATATCCTTGGTAGATTTTCTACTCAAGAGATAGTTAGAGGAATTCCTAAAATTAAACCTATTTCCAGTGTTGTTTGTGGTCATTGCCAGGAAGGAAAAATAGTTAAGACTTGGCATAAAAAAGTTAAAGACATTCTCACCTCTAGACCTCTAGATCTCATCCACATGGACCTTATTGGTCCCTTTAGAACTGTTAGTCTTTGTGGACACAGTTAAATCCTTGTCATGGTTGATGATTTTACACGATTCACTTGGGTTGCCTTCTTAAAACATAAATCTGACACGTTTAAGAAATTTTTGAAAATTTTACTAAGAATTGAAAATGAGAAGGACACACAAGTCAATCGCATTCGTAGATATAGAGGGGGAGAGTTCATAGACACGGAAATAGTTGAATATTGTGACTACAATAGTTACAAGCACGAATTCAGTGCCCCCAAGACTCCTCAGCAGAACGGTGTTGCCGAAAGGAAAGACCGAACTCTTCAAGAGATGGCACGTGTCATGTTGCATGCCAAATCTCTACCTAAGTACTTCTGGGTAGAATCTATTAGAACTGCATGTCATATCATTAATCGGGTTTACCTTAGGAAAAACACTAAACAAACCTCTTATGAGTTGTGGTACGGAAAGAAGCCTAATATGAAATACCTAAGAACTTTCGAAAGTCTGTGTTATGTCTGTAAAGACTGAGAACATTATTCTAAATTTGAGATGGGTGGTGATAAAGCCATCTTTTTAGGTTACTCTCCAAACAGTCGTGCATATCGTATATACAATCTGCGTACTAAGACCCTTATGGAGTCGATAAATGTAGTTGTAAGCGACACTATTGTTGAAAATAAGATATCTGAATCACCTATTGTGGTTGAATCTGAAATTGATTTCAAAAATGATTCACCTGAAATAGATGACTCATTACCGATTGAGAGTCCAGAAGTACCTGGCTGGGTCTCTAAAGATCATCCCATTGACAACGTGGTCGGTAATCCTAATGAGCCAGTCCGTACTAGATCCCAGTTAAGAAATTATGCTAATTATGCATGTTTCGTCTCCCTTGTGGAACCGAAAAATGTTAATGAAGCATTGAATGACGCACACTAAATTTATGCTATGCAGGAAGAACTTTTACAATTTGTCATTCACGATGTCTGGTATCTTGTACCGCGGCCTCAAAACAAAAATGTTATTGGCACACGTTGGATCTTTAAGAAAAAATCTGACGAAAGTGGGGTAATCCTTATAAACAAAGCTAGACTTGTTGCTCAAGGTTACTCTCAAATATAAGGGATAGATTTTAGCGAGACATTTACCCCTGTCACTCGTCTTGAATCTGTTCGACTTCTTTTCGCCATAGCGTGTCACTTAAAATTTACACTTTATCAAATGGATGTCAAGTCTGCCTTCCTCAATGGAATTCTATTTGAAGAAACGTATGTAGAACAATCCAAAGGGTTCATTGACCCAAAATACCCAGACCATGTCTTGCGTCTAAAAAAGGCTTTGTATGGCTTAAAACAAGCTCCTAGAGCTTGGTATGAACGCCTATCCAACTTTTTGTTGGATAAGGGTTTTAAGAGAGGAGGAAATGACCAGACCCTCTTTGTCAAACATTTTGACAAAAACATTATTATAGCCCAAGTCTATATTGACGACATCATCTTTGGGTCTACTTCAACATCTGAAGTTAAATCCTTTTCTGCTATTATGCATAAGGAGTTTCACATGTCCCTTATGGGGGAGCTACAACTTTTCTTAGGATTGCAAGTAAAACAGAATTCTGATGGATTATTTGTCTCTCAAACTAAGTATGCCTTAGACCTTGTTACGAAATTTGGTTTAGATAATGCTAAAGTTTCCAAAACGCCAATGAGTACTACTGTTAAATTATGTAAAGATGAAAATGGAAAGTCAGTTGATTCCACACTTTATCGTAGTATGATTGGTAGTCTACTCTATCTAACTGCCTCACGGCCTGATATAATGTATGTTGTATGTCTGTGTGCCCGTTACCAGAATAACCCTAAAGAGAGCCATTTATCTTGTGTAACATGTATAATAATGTACATAAAAGGCACTCTTAATCTTGGACTTAGGTACACTAATGATACCTGCAGCACCATCATAGGGTATAATGATGCTGATTGGGCCGGTTGTACTGATCACAATAAAATTACATCAGATGCCTGTTATTATATCGGTAATAATTTAGTAGGTTGGAGTAGCAAAAAACAAAATTGCACATCTTTATCTACGGCTGAGTCCGAATATATAGCAGCAGGAAGTTGTTGTGCTCAATTGTTATGGATACAACAAATGTTAAGCGACTATGGGATTAAAGAAGACCAGTTACAATTGTATTGTGACAATCAAAGCGCCATTAACATATCTAAAAACCCTGTTCAACACTCGCGAACTAAGCATATTAAAATAAGACATCACTTTATACGCGAACTTGTTGAGACTAAGGAGTTAGAAATTCATTACCTACCTACTGATTTGCAACTTGCAGACATGTTCACTAAACCTTTAGACTATAACAGATTTTTGTATTTGCGTAATTCTATAGGTATGGTATGTGCTGATTAATCTCTTAAGATCGTAATTTTTTACCCTTTGTCCATTTGAGACAAAATGGGGGAGAAATTTGAGTCTTACGGGTTCAATCTGTTGTTCACATTACATCTAAACTGCTTGATCTTAGTGAATATTTGCAGGAACCTCTTCTTCTGTTTATCTACCATTTCTCTCTAGTGTACAAATTTGTAAATAGTTGAGTTATCTAATTTTTGACTTTCTAGGAACTGGTTAGATAGTATCTTTTGCATAGGACTAGGTTTTATTTTTTTTTGTTCCCTAAGAGTTTAAGCTAACTCAAAGGAGATTTTGTCTCATATTTCCAAAAGGGGAGATTGAAGCACCTTATACCCTTGACTTGCTTAAGTCTATATTGTATAAGTGCTCATCTAGTTTGGAAATAGTGACAAAGTTAGATGTATAACCTAGAATCCAAAGAACCTCAGACTTATTCACTCTCTAATCCTCTTCAATGATCCAAACAAGGTATAAATTGAATCACACTACACATATTAGAAGTGCATACATGTGTATATATTGCTCATATTGATTGTGTGTTAAATTCCCCTTAAAATGTTGTTTTAATAATTTTTTGGGAATTTTTAAATATTTTTAAAATAATGTTTTCTTTAATAAAAGTGTGTTTATAAACTTTGTGTGGTTAAAATGATATTATGAAAAATTAGTTTTTCATTAGAATGTTTGATTCGGTAGAATATCAATGCGCCAGAGACTTTAGGGTGTTGCATGTAATTAGTTTGGACGCGCGTTTTAAATGTCAACACTTGTCATGCTCTTGTTATCTCATTTGTGTTTGTTTTGTGAGAGAACTGCCTGGTGTATTGTGGATCGTTAGATCAAACGTTATCTATGGCCTGCATGTGTTTTAAGACTATTCATGTGTTATCACTGTGGACCAATTACCTTCATTTTAACCAACCGCTATCTTAGCACCCTTGGATCAAGTCAATATAAGGAAGACTGAATCTCAATCGTGGATTGCTATCAGCGATCCAGAACCTTCCTTGGCTCTTATATAAAACCTCTCATTCTCAGCCTTTTAAGACTTTTGGCAGTCGTCTAAATTGAGTGAAAAAAATAGAGGAGAGAGAAGTGAGAGAGAAGAGAGAAAAGAAAGAAGAGAGAGAAAGGGAAAATGTGAGAGAAACCCTAACCCTAAACAACTTCAAACCATATTCAAACCTTCGTATTTTCAAAACCCCAAACACAACCTTGAGTGTTTGAGAGAGGGAGAGTGGTGTTACTGGTTTGATAGTTTGTAGCTGTAACCTCTTCATCTGTGATCTTGTTACCAACTTAGACATTTTGGTGAGATCTGTATTTCTTTTTCATAGAAATCTTAGATCTACACTATTGCATGTTATATATCACTAGATCTGCATATTTGTTTTTCGTTTTAAGAAAATATTTTTTGATTTAGATCTGTAAATGTTTTATATTTCTTGTTTTTGTGAAACTAAACCTTGACCTAGTTGGATTCTCACTTGGAGGTTTTCAATCTCGAAAATCTTTTCAAAACTGATATTGATTAAGATCTTGACTGATTTTGAAGCAAGATATCCCTGGAATCTGGGATAGATTAAAAGGTCAAAAAGGTTCCAAGTTTTGTAAGAAAGAAAGAAAAGAAAATCACAGCATATAGTCTTTATATGTAATTTTCTAGGATTGTCTGTACAAACTAAGTGTGTGTGAGTTCATGCATGTGGATAGAAATCACATCACAAACACTTGACACACTACCACACTGAAAGTGTTGAGAATAAGATCAAAGATTATTGAGTCGACGAAAAGAAAGCTAAAGCAAAGTGGAAGTTATCAAACTAGAAGAACATCTTCAACAATCAGATCTACAAAGAAGTTAGAAGGACACCAAGTGGGGTATATTCCTAAACTTAGAATAGGCTGAGTTGTGTGCATGTATGTTGTATTGTTTGTAACTGTTATTTGTTTTTAGTGGATTATTACTTTCGTGACTTAGAAGTCACCGTGGATGTTTCCTCTATTGGTAGAGGTTTTACAACGTTAAAAATAGTGTGTTATGATTATCTTCATCTCCTCATCTCATTCTATAGTGTGCTGATATTTTGAAACTATCTTAGTTTTAAAACAGATTACAAAGTCTTGGTTATTCTCGTACATAAGTTTTTGTGAACACATCTTGTTGTTTATCATTTTTATTTTCAAAAGAAAAGGGTTTCTTCAACAAACAACTCAGAGTTTCTTATACAGTTTAATCTTGTATTAAACGGCATTAGTAACGTCTTTTTTAAGAGGTATACTAAAATGTTCCTAATAATATAAGAATGTTGTGAAATTTCATGAGTTACATTCAGTCAATGCCTACAGGACCACATGTCAAGTTTTATGTTCTGTTCTACAGCATTTTTGTATACTCATACTTCGAAAGTGACATATAAAAGTTAAAAACAGAAGCATGTACAGGTTGAGGTCAATTTCTGACTAATTTATTTTTTCGATACATGAAACACATCAAAATTGAAAAAACAATTATTCAACGGAGTAGTTGTAGAACAACATTGTTCACCTCGAATTGATTGCTTTTGACATGTTTTAGCTTATAAACTTCATCGTAGATGGTCGATAAGCTTCTCAAGATCATCCACCAGTTTTTCTTTTCCCTAAAAGCAATGGAAATAAATAAAATGGATCAAAAGCATAAAATAAAAAAGGCCCAATCCATTATCAAGACATTCATGAGCACATCATAAACATAACCTTTTAGATACTATATACGGGTATGATGTCATTATAGGTCCTGTTGAAGGCACCTTTAAACACAAAGGAATGTATATTAAGACTAAGCTGTGAAAAAAATAGCAGCCCAAATAAAGTAACACAATTAATTCTCCTCGAACACAATCAAGTTCAGAAAGCTAGGATCTGATGTGATTGTAGGTCAGTGTTCTTTACTGACTGCATTTGAGATTATGGAGCTCTCGTAGACTGGAACGTGGCTTGAAATCATCTGTCCAGCCATAGCTTCGCCATTCAATTGAGGAACGACACTGGAAATAACAAAATTATCCTAAATGGATAACCAAATAATTGTAAAAAGTATAAACTAATAGTAATGAGGCCAATGAAATCAAAAAGTATAAACTAACAGTAATAAGGCCAGTGGTTATAACAGGTTATCAGTACGTAATGAGGTCATTCAGTGTTGATTCAACCAAAGAAAGTTACATGTATACCTTGAGCCATAGCGCAGTATTTAGCTTCAGCTGAGGATTTAAAGCACTGAAATTTGATAGATCTACAGAGAATAGACAGAGATTCGCTTACAGAAATAGCATAACTGATGAGCGAAAATGAGCATAACTGAAATAGCATCAAGGAGAAAAGAAAACAATCAATAATATGGCGTCAAGAATAGTATAGGTCTTGAAAGCATGAATAATCACTTGCCTTCGACTGTATGATCGCTTTGAATATCATAATGATTTGAGAGTTTATCCTTTTGTTGGCGTAAAATTAACGGCATCCACCGATTTGTTCCTCGGGACGGTAATACTAATAGATGTGGACATGGACTCTGACATTTGTGCCCTTCCTGTCAAAATAAATTTTCTTGACTCTAGCAATATACGAAGATTTAAAAGAATTGGAGGAAATAGATCAAGTTAATATGTTATTATGGGGGATATGGAGAGAGGGGAGAAGGGAAGGAACTTACCATTGGACATAGATGAAGTGATGGTAAACATGATTGAAATCTCAATATGTACCCCAAGGAATTTCGACTCCAAATCTAGGGTGACAACTAATAAAAAGAGTTATTAGACTCTCAATAAGATGGTTCTTTCCTCTACTGCTCTTCTCAAAATAGAGGCATGTATAAACAAAAACCATAATAGATAAAATCTAATTCAACATTAGATAAGCCTTATTCTCCATCTCGGTGAGCCCTTCTTTACTTTAGCTCAAATTATTTAAACTATTTAGTTCAAACTATGGAATTGACATCATCTTAAACAAAACATGGTTCTAAGTCTACATTGAACTCACCTCCACTAAGAATATTGAACGTTCCACATGAGAAGTGCGAAAGTAGCACATCAATAATAATTGGTTTTCTCGAAACTATAGGCCAGCGACCAATTGACCTAAAAATAGGCAAAGAGAAGGAGGAAATATTATATTAAAAAAGCAAGTAATATAGTTTCTACCAAATCATGTTTTTAGAATGAATCTAGTTTCAAGTACACGCACCCTAGTAATTTTCGTCTTCCACTGAAGTGCAAGTGTGCAATAGGATTGCCTGTTAGAAAATAAAACATAATTGGAAAGAATGGGTCGTGGAACCAGTAATGGAGGAGGGAAAAGTTCTTTGGGTTACCTATTTGGAGGTGGAGAGCCTACTAAAAGTACTCGATCTTGTCAGAACCAGGGGCCAGATTGAAACATGGAACTTCTTAAAAGTTTGGTGCCCCTTCTTAATTCTTTGATAACAGTAAGGCAGAATATGGAAATTAAACACGAATCTTCTTAAGATGCAGCTGAAATCCTCCAGATCAGACCTTCGGTGAAATAAGCCAGAACCCCATACCAATTTCAAACCCGTGAAATGAAGAATAAAGCTTGGGTATACAACAAAAAAAACTACTTGGAAGAATAAAGCTTTAAGAAGTAAACATATATTTATAGAGAACCTTGGGTATACCATGAAATGATGTTGCCGGATTAAATCATGTAAAAATTACTTCTTAAAGCGCCACCGCAACATCAAACAAAGTGCATCAAAATTAATAACAATAAATAAAAAAGTACTGAGAACAAATGAAAACACTCTACCAAATTGAAAATGTATCGGACTTACTTTGAAAACTCAAAAAAGGGACTTCTCATGTCAATTGTGACCATAAAAACAATAGTAAGTAAAAAAGGATTTCAATGAATAATATTTATGATCTCCACATTATTTTGGTGAAGTTACAACCAATATGATATCAAAATATAAATGCTAAATGAAACAAATAAAAACCATTTATTAACTTAGAAACCTCCAAATAACAATTATCCTCAATCACCCTTTTCGCTATATATGCATTACAGCTTCAAAAATAACAAAAACGAAAGGTTACTTTTATTTCCATAATAGAATTTTGATCATCAAACAACCAACCTTGAGTTCTTTCTTTCTCAATCGCATAAATTCTAAGGGAAAACATGATGTCTCAATGGCCCACTGTATTTCCATATAAAAAAAAAGTCTACGCCTCTTGCTTCTAAGACAACCAAGGTAGCAGATGAAACTGAAGTGATGTAAATAGTAATCACTATTAGTTGATAGTTTAATAAAACGAACAAAAACATATCCTAATTAAAGTATTTGGCACATTTATTTCACTATTGATATAGTGAAAGGGATTTGTGAACCAAGTGAACAAAAAAAATCTTATATAACTATAATATTACTGTTCTAGGGAACTAAAAACAGAGTGCCTATGTATACTAATCCATATTACGCGCCAATAGAATCACCGACCCAATTCAACAGCGGAAAGATTCAACCCCTAAAAGAATAAAAAGAAAATTTGATATAGAATATAGAGATTTATACAATCATAATTTGTGCGTGTCCATCTTGAGTTCCATGAAAACGCCTAATGTTTAAAACACCACTAAGCCCTTTCGTGCCTGAGAAGTTTAAATTCCATGTTGTTGGTAGTCGCTCCAGCTCTGCGATTTTGTGCTTAATAAGTTCAACTTTTTTGGCTAGATCTTCATCTCGTTGCTTCATCACCTATAATTCATGTGCGCACAGTTCATCCTTTCTATTTCTATCTTATGATCAATAACTTCTTTGCACCTCAAAGATTACAACCCCTGCAATCGTAAACACAAAGAGTTCTCCAAGAAGATTTGGGGGAGCTTGAACAGTAATAAAATGACAGTTATGTAAATTGTAACAGTTACATAAACAGTAATAAAATAAAAGTTATGTAAAATAACAAAGTATACTTTTATGTGGGAACTAATAAATTCAAAATCCAAAACGCTCATTTCAATCATCATCCGAAATCATACCAGACGGGAATAAAAGAATAATTTGAGGCCAATATATAAAAATTGCGGAATTTAAGAAATTGAGGAATGTTAATTAGATCTACGAACTAAAAGTAGGTATCCAAACGTAAAACATACATTTGATATGCTATCTTTGAATCTGAAAAAAATAACAAAAAAGGCTATGCCTCTTGCTTATAAGAGAGCCAAGGTAGACGATGAAACTTAAGTGAAGTAAATATTAATCCCTATTAGTTGACAGTTCAATAAAATGAACAAAAACGTATCCTAATTAATGTATTTAACACAAGTATCTCAATATTGATACGGTGAAAGGGATTTGTGAACAAAGTGAACAAAAAAATCTCATATAACTATAATATTACTGTTCTGGGGAACTTAAAACATAGTTCATATGTTCAACATGTATACTAATCCATATTACACTCCAATTGATTCACAAACCCAATCCAACTGCAGAAAGATTCAACCCCTAAAAGAACAAAAGGAAAATTTTATATTAAATATATAGATTTATACAATCGCAAACTCTTTACAGCACATGTATAAAAAGACAATAGACATACACAAATTGATTTGTTTTCCTGCAAAATAGTTGGCCATTGAGTAGTTGATTGGACCTAGGGTGAAAGAGAGAATGAGATTAATCCCAAACTTCGTATATTCAGTTAGCTTGTTGTATCATCTATAATGTATAAACTTAGTTTTATACAAACTGGTAAAAGTTAGAAACTTATCATTCAATTACGTACATGCATTCAGTCCTCTAAAAACGTGAAACAAACATCTAAGAAAGAGAATCGTGTGAGAAAGAAACTGAAACAAACATCTAAGCCGAAGAAAATACACATATAAACATAAAGAAGTACTCCCATGCTTGGAAGATGATTTGATAGATGGAGAAGTACATTGTGAATTTGTAGACATTTAATTTTATTAATAAACATACAGATCAAATTTTCTTTACAACACACTGTAGTCCCCTCCCCTTATAGTTTTCTCGTGGTTAATGGTAACATCAAATAAAGAATAAAAATATAGATAATAGGCTACATGCTGGTAAAAATCAATATTTCAAAAGTCGAGTAGCATAACGACAAATCTATGGCAAAAACTACAGCTTTGTCACATTATTCTTCGTTCCCATTAAAAAAGAAAAAAAAATTAGGTTGATTACAATCAATGAGTTTGAAAATGCTTGCAAGTAAAAAACATTCCAAGAAAAATGTGTTCTCTTCTATATTTTATGTCAATCACATATTAATGGTTCCACCGTATCAAACTCTGCAACAGTCCCAGAGCCGTTATTTTGGGCTTGGTTTCAAAATTACTGTTAGTGACTAAGGAACTGTTGGTGGACCCACAACTTATATCCATTGCTTCATGGATGTCGTATCGTCACAATCCTACGGTGGTGATACTGGCGGAGAATCTTAACGGTATAGATGCCTGGTAGGAAGGATGTTGATTGGGCATAAATATTGTATATTTATTCCCCTAATTTCAGTACTTTTGTGAACCCGAGTGATGTAACAGATATGGATTTGATTCACATTTATGATACTAACCTTCGTTGGCGAGTATTTCGTGTTTCGTGCTTCTCTTATTGGTTTTACAGGTTAATTATGCAAGCAGTGCAAAAGAGGAAGCAAGACAGTGCAAGAAAAGCTAAGAAGGCAAGTTCAAGGGCATTTTCGTAATTTTTCAGCCTTAATCCGGAAGTGGGTCCAACTAGAAAGTTGAAGATCTTTCAATTACAAGAACACCAGAAAAAACGGCACCTCAATCCGAGCTACGATGAAAGAGTTATGACCCCTTGAAGTTGCGGAAAAATCATAGAAGAAAGGCTAGGAAGGCAAGTTCAAGGGCATTTTCCTAATTTTACAGCCCGATTCTGGAGGTGGGTCCTTCTGGGAAGTTGAAGAGCTCGGAACAAAGAGAACACTGGAAGAAACGGCACCCAAATATGAGCTACGGTTGAAAAGTTATGCTCAGTTGAAGTTGAAGAAAAATCCAAGAAAAGAAGAGAAAAACCAGAAAAAAATCTAAGTGTTGAAGGCAAGACCAGCCTGGTACATGCGAACCCCAGCCAGGTACATGCGAACCAGTTCGCATGTACCTGACACGCGAATTTTTCCTTTTGTGCTGATTTGTCCCAAAGACTCCTAATAGGTTTTAAACACTCCAAACTTGTGGGGAACGAAGGCACTAACCTAGGGGCAGCCTTTAGGGTTATTTTTAGAGAGTTTTTGATAGAAAGAAAGATGAGGAACATCTAGGAACATCAAGGGCATAAATTACTTCAAGAATTCATTGTTTCGGGTTTGTTTTTGCAAGTTTTAATTCAAGATTCTTGTTTCTTATTATTGTTCTTGCATGCTTTGTTTTCCCATTAGATTCAACTTGTTTTCGCATTCATAATACGTATTTACATGTTTAGATTTAGTTTTATCATGAATTCATACACATGCAACGTTATTATTTCATGCATTAGTCAAAGTAACATGTTTGGCTAGGTTTTTCAAGGTTGGGATGCATGAACCCAACCTGATGTGTTAGTGCATGTGTATAACGTCGATCCGCTGAATTTAATGATTAATTTTGATCGTATCGCGTAATTTCATAATAATTGTAGATTTTTATATCTCGTTTGCCTCTGGGTACTCGTGATGATTTAGAGTACAATTTGAGTGTAATTACCGCGATACCGATTTACTCATCCTCAGATTAGGTATGACGCGGGCTTGAACCTCGTATACATAATGCTTGGGTGTACTAAATTCCGATTTTGAATTAATCGGATAAATTTATGATCAACGTTGTCACTGCATTACACTAGGGTTGGGGGATTGTATTCCCATCCTATTTTCTCATCATTTAAGTTTAGCAATTTCAATTTAATTCTTCATTCTTCATTTAGATAATTTAGTTAGTTGCATATTTTATCATAGTTTCATAATTGCATTTAGTGTAATCAATCCCAAAAACCAAAATCAAATCTTTTCCTTTCTTTTTAGAGTCATCGTTAGGATTCCTCCGTCTTATCCTGTCGTCACAACCCCGTTGTCCTTTTTCCCTGAGGATCGATACCTGACTTGTCGGATTATTACTTGAACGACAGGCTTGCACTTGAGCCTAGAGAGTACACACTTTAGAGACACATTCTGAGTCGTGTCAAGTTTTTGGCGCCGTTGCCGGGGAATTAGGTAGACTTAGGATTAGATCGAGTTAATCCAAAACTTTGACCAAAACTTCAAAAAAAAAAAAAAAATCCAAAAAGATTCACAATCATCATCTCTCCTGAGCTTAATGCAAAATTCTGAAACCACTTCCACACCTCATAATACTCCCACCCATATTCACGAAAATCCTATAGTGGAGTATAACCCAGATAGTCCCCACACTCCAAACGCCCCACAGTTCTGGATCCCACCTCCCACACCGTCACACTCAATCTCTAGCAACACTCCCTTCTCCTTCGTAGGACACACTTCGCGCACACCTAGTGAGAGCACCGAATCGTCAAGTGAGAGAGAGATGTCGCAACATAGTAATGCACCTACCGGTGAGGAAGAGCCTCCGTACCGCCCGTTGAGAGAATTCTTATATCCTGAGCGCACTGTCACTCCGGGATGCATTATACTCCCGTATAATGCCGGGCAGTTCCGATTCAAAAATGGAATGATCCAGATGCTACCACACTATCACGGTATGGATTCTGAAAAGCCATACTTGCATATAAGGGAATTTGAGGACGTGTGTGATACTCTCAACGATCAAACTTGCACACAAGAGGTGATTCGCCTCAAACTCTTCCCATTCTCGCTAAAAGATAAAGCTAAGACCTGGCTATGGTCTTTACCTCCGAGCTCGATTCCATCTTGGAACGAGTTACAACCCGATTTCTCAAGAAGTTCTTTCCACCACATCGAACAATCTCCATAAAGGCTCAAATTCAATCGTTCAGGCAGTTGGATAATGAGCCATTCCATCGATGTTATGAGCGTTTCAATGAGTTAGTTGCTTCGTGCCCCCATCATGGATTTGATACAGCTCAAATCATTTCCTTCCTCTCTAATGGGTTGAGCCTTAACTCCAAGCAACTCATTGAAACCATGGGTAGTGGTCCGTTTATCGAACTAGACTGCCACGATGCTGAGCTTCACCTGAGGTATGTCGCCGAGACTACCCAATCATGGGATATTTCTGATCCTAATGCTCAGAATCGAAATCGTCAAGCGACCACCACTCCATCGGCGTCCGGCCTATACCATGTAGATAAGACCTCTATGTCGGACAGTCGATTGGACACCCTTGAGAAAGGATTTCGAGATTTATGTGAGATAGTTGGATCTATCAAAAATCCGATCGAGAAGGTGTGTGCGATTTGTGAGGCGGGACATTCAACTGAGGAATGCCCGACGATACCCGCCTACAAAGGAATGCTTCAAGAGCAAGTTAGTAGTATTGGAGGTTTTAAGGGTAATTTCGGTGCCGCGCACGGGAATTCATACAATCCTTCATGGAAAAACCATCCCGGTTTTAGCTACGGGCAACAACATGCCGCAATGAACCCTCCTTCGGATGTTGCCCCTCCTCCTCCACAAAAATTTCAACAAGCTCCACACATGCAAGGACATGTCCAAGCACCACCACCTCACGGAAATTATATCCCGCCACAGCGGAGAACTCTCGAGGATACTGTGAATCAATTCATCGCAAGCCAGACCGCAAACAATGCCAAATATGATCGTCTAATTGTCGACATAAATGCGACTCTGTCACAAATACAATCCTCATTGAGTGTTCAAGAGAAGGGAAAGTTTCCTGCCCAGGGCCAAAGACCTCTCCAAGGTCAAACTAGTGTTAGCTCGACACCCCACGACCATCCTGAGCAATGTAGCTCAATCACCACTCTACGTAGTGGGAGGGTAGTTGACTTGTCACCTCCCCCACGAGACGTACTTAAAGACAAGGAGATTTCGCCCGGCACGAAAGAGGCCGAAGATGTCCCCTTGAACGAGAGTGACAAAGAAGACGCTAGTGAGCCCGAGGTAGTAGTGAAACCACCCTCCGCGGCACCGTTTCCTCAAAGGCTAATTCCTCCTCATAAAGGAAATCCACGTGATGACGTGCTAGACGTGCTAAAACAAGTTAAGCTGAATTTACCTTTCCTGGATGCCATTAAACAAATTCCAGCTTATGGAAAAGTCATTAAAGACTTGTTGACAGTAAAGAGAAAGATGAAGGTAAAGAAAAATGTCTTTCTAGCACAGAATGTGAGCTCCATTCTACTCAATGATCTCCCACCTAAATTCAAAGATCCCGGTGCACCCACCATTTCCTGCATCATTGGAGAAAACAGAATCGAAAAAGCCTTACTTGATTTGGGAGCAAGTGTCAATATTTTCCCTTACTCCATCTATAGGCAACTTGACTTGGGCGACCTCAAGCCCACAAAGGTTACTCTCCAATTAGCGGATCGAACCGTGAAGATCCCAAGAGGCATAGTCGAGGACGTGATCGTCCAAGTTGACACTTTCTACTTCCCGATAGACTTTGTCATTTGGGACACGAAGCCCTCATTTACCTCAAGCAACCATGTTCCTATCATCCTTGGGCGCCCGTTCTTAGCTACGGCTAACGCAATCATCAACACTAGGAATGGGCGAATGCAACTCACTTTTGGGAACATGACTCTAAAGACCAACATCTTCCATGTCGCCCAACATACGGGAGAAGAAGATGACCTTCACGCAGTGAGCTTCATAGAGGAGATCGTAGAGGAATACAACGAGGAGAATTATTGTGGAGACGCCTTAGGATCATCTTTAATGATAAATCACGATAATAAAGGGTCCCACAAGAGAGAGTCGTTAGGAGTGTGCCATATTTCATCAAGTAACGGTGGTAGTTGTGACGCGGAGAGAAAAGTGGAAGAGAGGTGTGTAGTGACCGCAATAGAGCGAGAGAGATAGGGGTTAGAAGAGAGAAAAATGGTGGAGTTAGAAAGCGAGCAAGTTAGAGAGGACGTTGGCACCGCGAGAGAGAGAGATCTAGGGGACATGAGCATGGAAGAATTTGAAAAAGAATTCGGTTCGGTGGATGAGAGCCTAGATGAGAGCCTTAACGACCAAGTCCAAAATCTAATGGATTCATTTAGACACCTAGAAGAAAGTGAATGGGAAGATAAAATCAATGAATTTCTTCTTTGTGACCATCCACCCATACCACTAGAGGTCCCGAAGGCGAGTGAGGAGAAAAGTTGTGGTTCATCCGACTTAGAGCCCGACCCATGCGTCTTAAAAATTGAAAGAAACCTAGGTGTCCCCTCCGAGTCAGTGCACGTTGACCATGCTTTGAGTCAGCATCACGAGGATCCCTTTCCAATTAGTCACGACGAGTCTCCCGGTCTATCCTTTATCTATGGGCGAGGTCCCAACTTGTTTCGATTATTGGAATATGATCCTAGGACGGGAGTGACAAGGAGACCATCAACCCCCATAAGTGGGGTCGGGTGAGTTTATGGAGAGATGAGAGGTCGTCGCACCCCCGACGCGTATGGGGTGATTGTTGTCGTATTTTTGAGTCATGCATGAGTGTCATATAGTGTCTTGTTGCATTTTTCATATTTGTTTGTTTTATTTTTCCGCACTTTTCATTCGCCTTGAGTTAGATTTTCGTCCTTTTTGCTTGAGGACAATGCAAAAGTCTAAGTTAGGGGGAATCACAAGTGCGTATTTCTAAAACTTCACAAATTTTCAAAAATGGCCAAAAATTTCCAAAAAAAATCATAAAATTTTGAAAAATTCAAAAATATTTTTGTTCAAAGTAAATAAAAATTGGAATTCAAATTTTTCAAAAATATCATTAAAAGTCAAATTGGAGTCTCAAACTGTAAACATCCAACATACACAAGCCAAAATTGACCAAAGATGGAAATTGAGCGAAAATTGACGACTTAACGAATAAATACGGAGATTAACAAACCCGGTGAGATTCTAGCCTATCACGTTTTGTGAGTTTTTAAATCAATCTGAGTTAATTGTTAACTCAAAGTTCTTTTTAGCGCTTAATAAGTTGTCAAGGATCTTAATCCTTTCATTTTGATCGGTTTTAAAAAATGTGTGCAATGTTGCCTTGAAAAACGTGCCAAATTAGTCTCTAAACTTAAATTCACCTCGAAACGCATATGGTAACGCAATTGACATTTTGGACAATGAAGTAGGCCCTCGTTTGTCACCCCAAAAATATTGGCCAGAAAAAGTAGCGAAAAATTACCCTTTGCAACCCAAATTGAACCAAATAATTTTCCCTTTCGTTTGACAACCCGAAAAACCCAAAATAGCCCGGAATTGCGAAAAATGAAAAAAATTCAGAATTTAAGTCCGAAAAGTGCAACAAAAAGGGGCAAGAAAAAAAATAGAAGAATTCTCAACAAAAATAGCAACAAATAAAAAAAGAAAAGAAAAAAAATAGAAAAAGAAGAAAAAAAATGAGCAATAGCCCGGAAAATGCACAAATGGACATCACGAATGACTTTTCCAATTCCAACCTTCCATACCTCCTCCACTTTACCCAATGCAACATTCAACCCGAAAAAGTCCTAACCGAGTCCAAATTGCGAAGATTGATTACCGCGTGGAGAGCTAAGACACCAAAAGATAATATAAGAGATGAAATATGCGCGACATAGAGGCAATGTTCCCGTTTTTAAAATCGTAATCCGTTGAAGAGATCCTTTCGCCATAAAATTTCCGTCTTTCGAATTGCATGCGTGAATTTGCTTCAAGTACATTTACTCTTTATATCACGCATGCCGAGAGAATAGCCATAATCCGAGAGGTTCATTTGAGAGAGTATTCCGTGAGAAATTGAAATCAAAACGAATTTTCGGATAAGTAACGTAATGATCAATCGATGGAAATTGGCGGTTATATTTCTGGCTTCGCACACACATACTACGGTTTGAGACTTGTAAATATGACTTGATGATGACTATTTTATGGAAAAGTTTGAATTGTACAATTTTTGCGTATTTTGAATTTTCTTTGAGTCGAATTTTGTGGGTACATTCACTGCAAACCCTCACGAGACACAACTCGTCCTACTAGGGTAACCTAGAGGTTTAAAGGCTTGTTGCATACGCTAAATGCAATCGCTTGCCCGCGAAAGTGGTACTCTATACCAATAAAGTCCTTGAAGTGTCCTTAACTCTTACTTTCATTCTTTTACATTGCTCGGGACGCGCAAAGTTCTAAGTTAGGGGGGTTTGATTGGGCATAAATATTGTATATTTATTCCCCTAATTTCAGTACTTTTGTGAACCCGAGTGATGTAACAGATATGGATTTGATTCACATTTATGATACTAACCTTCGTTGGCGAGTATTTCGTGTTTCGTGCTTCTCTTATTGGTTTTACAGGTTAATTATGCAAGCAGTGCAAAAGAGGAAGCAAGACAGTGCAAGAAAAGCTAAGAAGGCAAGTTCAAGGGCATTTTCGTAATTTTTCAGCCTTAGTCCAGAAGTGGGTCCAACTATAAAGTTGAAGATCTTTCAATTACAAGAACACCAGAAAAAACGGCACCTCAATCCGAGCTACGATGAAAGAGTTATGACCCCTTGAAGTTGCGAAAAAATCATAGAAGAAAGGCTAGGAAGGCAAGTTCAAGGGCATTTTCGTAATTTTACAGCCCGATTCTGGAGGTGGGGCCTTCTGGGAAGTTGAAGATCTCGGAACAACGAGAACACTGGAAGAAACGGCACCCAAATCCGAGCTACGGTTGAAAAGTTATGCTCAGTTGAAGTTGAAGAAAAATCCAAGAAAAGAAGAGAAAAACCAGAAAAAAATCTAAGTGTTGAAGGCAAGACCAGCCTGGTACATGCGAACCCCAGCCAGGTACATGCGAACCGGTTCGCATGTACCTGACACGCGAATTTTTCCTTTTGTGCTGATTTGTCCCAAAGACTCCTAATAGGTTTTAAACACTCCAAACTTGTGGGGAACGAAGGCACTAACCTAGGGGTAGCCTTTAGGGTTATTTTTAGAGAGTTTTTGATAGAAAGAAAGGGGAGGAACATCTAGGAACATCAAGGGCATAAATTACTTCAAGAATTCATTGTTTCGGGTTTGTTTTTGCAAGTTTTAATTCAAGATTCTTGTTTCTTATTATTGTTCTTGCATGCTTTGTTTTCCCATTAGATTCAACTTGTTTTCGCATTCATAATACGTATTTACATGTTTAGATTTAGTTTTATCATGAATTCATACACGTGCAACGTTATTATTTCATGCATTAGTCAAAGTAACATGTCCGGCTAGGTTTTTCAAGGTTGGGATGCATGAACCCAACCTGATGTGTTAGTGCATGTGTATAACGTCGATCCGCTGAATTTAATGATTAATTTTGATCGTATCGCGTAATTTCATAATAATTGTAGATCTTTATATCTCGTTTGCCTATGGGTAATCGTGATGATTTAGAGTACAATTTGAGTGTAATTACCGCGATACCGATTTACTCATCCTCAGATTAGGTATGACGCGGGCTTGAACCTCGTATACATAATGCTTGGGAGTACTAAATTCCGGGTTTGAATTAATCGGATAAATTTATGATCAACGTTGTCACTGCATTACACTAGGGTTGGGGGATTGTATTCCCATCCTATTTTCTCATCATTTAAGTTTAGCAATTTCAATTTAATTCTTCATTCTTCATTTAGATAATTTAGTTAGTTGCATATTTTATCATAGTTTCATAATTGCATTTAGTGTAATCAATCCCAAAAACCAAAATCAAATCTTTTCCTTTCTTTTTAGAGTCATCGTTAGGATTCCTCCGTCTTATCCCGTCATCACAACCCCGTTGTCCTTTTTCCCTGAGGATCGATACCCGACTTGTCGGATTATTACTTGAACGACAGGCTTGCACTTGAGCCTAGAGAGTACACACTTTAGAGACACATTCTGAGTCGTGTCAGATGTTCTGACTTCACGAGGGGTAACCCCGTAATTCTATTAATGTGGCTATCGGAGAGGTTCTATATGGCAACCCCTCCTAAATATCCCTTGGCAGTTGTGCTACACTTATTTCTCTCTACTTTATCAGCATGGGCTTGGACATTGAGAGCTAGAAGAACTAGTTTGTGGATCACGGAGCACATTGCTTGCGTTGGTAAGTGCCTTGGTGAGGGGAGTTTCTTCCCATTGGGGGAATACCAATATGTTTGGTTGGTTGGCCTCCTACTAACTTCTTTCTAAATTCCCTGCTAGATCTTGCCCCCATTTGACTGGGAACAGATTGTGCCATCTCAGACACTAGACTTCTTACTCGTAGAGTATTTGATAGGGTGCATGCGCATGGGACTGGGCTATTTATGGGAGAATCATCGACTGTTGACTTGTCCTTCCAAGTCTGTTGGTAGAGTCTAGCATATATTTGGGGACTACATGAAGTGGTTGTAGAGAAGTGTAGTTGCCAAGATGATGGCTATGGAGACTGGGTAAATATGGTTCTCCATATCTGACACCATGGAGGGAGGGGTCATTTTTTTCCCTCGACTGCTCCGAGCTTACCTTTCCATGGAGCGTCTGCGACACTCTATTCAGATAAGGGAGGTTTGGGGACCCCAGTATGTGGATGATGATGATGCTGGTTCCTCCGATAGCTGTGGGTAGAACCCCTGGGGAATCTTATTTATGAAGCTCCTATATGGTGTTTCTGGTTAGGTATTTGGGAATAAAGTTATTTAGGAGTAGCTTGGCTGGTTTTATTTTGAGAAAGTAGGGGTATGTTGGCAAGGGAAGTTGTTTAACTCCCTATGCTGATGTAATCGTAACTAAATAAAATAAAGAAAATCTTAATTATATTACTGTACCTCTTGATGAGTTTTTGCATATGAATTATCTATACCAATCGGCATACATAATCCTTTTGTCCATGTACATGTTAAAATGAACTGTCGTTCTCGGAGATAAGAAAATAATAGCATTTTGTGAAGAAGAAGGGAAACGCGCTCTTGTAAAGCGTATAAGCTGCCTATGTACCTCTGGGGGTTTTGAAAAAAAATTGAGTTTCATTTTTGAAGGTAAAAATGTTTTTAGAGGATCAGGCCCCACGTAGTTCTGAGTAGAGATAAATGAAGATTTTTTTAGAATAAAAGAGATATGAGAAGAATCATAGCACGTAGAGATTAAGTGTAAAATTTCTTAAGACGGTTCAGGTTGAATGGACGAGCCATCTCTTCCCCTGCAATGTCGGTGAGTATAGCGGTGCCGTCAGTCAGGATCTTCTTTAAAGTGTAGGGGCCGCTCCAATTGGGATTGAATTTCCCTCTGGGGTCCCTGATGGGCTCTATTATTTCTTTAAGGGCTAAGTCCCCTTCACGAACACCACGGTCCTTGACTCTCTTATTGAATGATCGCGCTGTTCGGCGGTGGTACCTTGTATATGATACAGAGCCTTTAGTCTCCTTTCATCCAAGAGTGATAACTCGTTAAGACGGATTTGATGCCAGTCTTCCTCGCCGACTTTCCTTTCAAGCAATATGCATAGTGAAGGGACTTTTAGTTCCATGGCTAGAACTGCTTCCATGCTGTATACCAGAGAGTAAGGGGTAGCCCCAGTAGATGTTCGAACTAAACTGCGGTATCCCCAAAAGGTTTAAGGGATTCGGTCGGCCCAATATCGACATCTTTCAATCATCTCGCTAATAATGGCTTTAAGGTTTTTATTAGAGGCTTCAACGACTCCATTATTTTGAGGTCTATAGGGAGAAGATTTGTACCTCTGAATCCCATACTCTTCGACCACTTCTTTGACTTATGATTTAAAATGCAACCCGATATCTGACACTAGCTCATGTAGGGCCCCATATTGTCAGATGATATTTTTTTGAATGAACTTGACCACCTTCTTGGCATTCAGCATGGTGTATAATTTAACTCGGACCTATTTGGTGAAGTAATCAATGGAAACCAATATGAATTCATGGTCGTTTGAGGCTTTGGGTGTAACTTTCCCTATGATGTCGATGCCCCATGTGGAAAAAGGACAGGAAGAAGTCATGTTGTACAATTCTCGCAAGGGCAAGTGATGGAGGTTGGAAACCTGCTGGTATTTGAGGCATCTTTGAACATAGGCAGTGTAATCCTGAACCATGGTAGTCCAATAGTAACCCTGTAAGATGATTTTCTTAGTGAGAATATGGCCATTCATGTGGGGTTCACATTCCCTGTTGTGGATTTTCTTCATCATCTCTTTAATGTAAGCCCCTGTGATGCAGTGTAAATGGGTTCCATCGAAGTTCCTCTTCAACAGTGCTTTATTATAGATAATATACTGGACAAGCAGTCTGCAGAAAGTTACTCAGTCTTTCTTGTTAGAACCTTGGGGATACCTACAATGTTTGAGGAGACGCCAAATATCATTATACTAGAAATTGTCTATTTCAGGGTCCTCTTCTGTGATGAGCTCAATATTGTAGCAGTGTGTTGGTTTATCTTAATTTTAGACTAGGAAGGGGGACATTGTTATTCCTTTGGGCATATCAACCATGTAGGCTAGGGTAACAAGGTCATCGACTAGGTTGTTCTTTGCTCGGGGCAGGTATTGGAAGCTGATATCTTAGAATTGGGAGGCTAGCTTTTCTAGGTGGGCATAGAAGGGTAAGAGTTTCTTGCATTTGTCTCTCCATTTTCTGAGTACTTGATCGATGATGAGGGATGAATTCCCATAGGCATGTAGGTATCGAATTCCTTTATTGAGAGCAACTTTAAGGCTTACCGTGCAAGCCTCGTATTCAGTCATATTATTGGTGCACAAAAAATACAACTTGATGGTAATGGGAGTGTGATAGTCACCAAGGGATATTAGGAGTGTCCTAATTCCATACCCATTCTTGTTGGCGATGCCGTCAAAGAACATTTTCCATCAAAGGTCTTCTTGGGAGTTATAATGAATTTTCTCATCCGAGAACATGGAAATCCAAACACCGGCTTCTTCCATAGGGTAGTCAACGAGGTAGTCAGAGATGGCTCTTCCTTTCATGACCTTCTACGTAACATACACAATATCAAATTCGGCTAGAAGCATCAACCATCGGGCCATTAGGCTAGACAAGGCAGGTTTCTTGAGTAGGCATTTGATGGGATTCATTCAGGATATAAGTTTGATGGGAAAGGCAAGCATGTAGTGCTATGGTTTTTAGGTGACCAAAAAAGGGGGACACATGCTTTCTCCAAGGCAGTGTAGTTAACTTCGTACCTGACTAATTTGTAACTGGCATAGTAGATGACCCTCTCTTTATGGGATTCTTCAAGGTATTGGGCTAATAAATCCCTAGTTGTAGTATCTGTTACGGTTAGGTATATGAGTAGGGGAAGGCTAGGCTGCGACGGTATGAGTACCGAAGGTCAAGTTAGGTATTGCTTGATTCGACCATAGGCTTCTTGGAAAGCTTAGTTCCAAACCTTGGTGGAATCCTTTCAAAGGAATTTGAAGATGGCTTCATAGATAGAAGTTAACTGGCTAATGCACCGACTGATATACTGTAATTTTTCAAGGACTCCCCGAACTTCCTTCTTCATTCCAGGCGGTGGAATTTCGAGTATGGCTTTCATCTTGGCAAGATCTGCTTAACAATGAAGACATATTTATGTGTTTTAAGTCGCATATGGTATTGTTGTAGTCGCTCAAAGAACTTTTAAAGAGAGGGAACATGACTTTCCCTAATATTGGACTTGATAATCGTATCATCTATATAGACCTTGATTTTTTGTGTATTAGATCATACAAGATGGTTGTGGAAACCCTCTGGTAGGTAGCCCCTACATTTTTAGACCAAATGGCATAACAGAGTAGCAAAAGGTTCCCTAAGGGGTACAGTTTCTCTTGATGATTTGGGTGCATCTTGATCTGATTATATTTGTTAAACCCATCAATGAATGACTTAAGAGCGTAACTGGCTGTGTTGTCCATAATCATGTAGATATTTGGTAATGAGTAATCATCATTTGGAGAGGCCTTGTACAAGTCTCGGTAGTCAACACACATGCAAACCTTCCCTCTGGATTTCAGCATGGGTACGAAATTACTATTTAATCACACAGATTAAACCTACGTTCAACTGTTTGACCACTTCTTCCTTAACCTTAAGTTACAATTCAGTGCAGAGCTTTTGCAGGATCTTTTTGACCGATTTGTATTTTATGAGTGTTGGGATGTTGTCCTGAGCTATCTCAAAATCAATTCCGGGCATGTCATTGTAGGACCATGTTAAGACATTTACAAATTCTTTCAATAATTCTTTGAGTTGTGCACGCTCATGCTCGTCAAGGGTGGCCCCTATCCTAATATTATGTAGTTGGTTACTAGAACCGATATTAATAACAATAATTTCATCTTCATTAACTTGAATTCGATTATGTTTTTTGTTATTAACCTTATTAAGATTAGTTAAGAATTATTCTTTTGCAAAATCATCATCGTCAAGAGTTTGATTCGAATCAAGACAATTAATGTAAGGCGCAAAAAGATACTCAAAGTATTCATTTATTTCATTGTTAGGAACAACAACATTGAGAACCTCATAGAAGGAGGTCTCGATAACATCATATTAGGGAGGAACAACAAGAGAAGAGGAAATAGGATAAACATCATAGTTATGTTAAATTTCAACATGTGGAACTAGCATAACATGCCAGTTGAGGATAGGTTCATTAACAAATTTGATTAGGTGAGATGGATTCGATAATGTAGTGCTTAAGTGGACCATACAGAGTGTAAGCCCTAGTGTCTACAAGTTGAACGCATCCTCGGAGTCACTTTCATCGGAATCTCCGCTAGCAACTATGATCTTCTCAATGATTGGTTGCACATGATGCTAGGAACTTTTATCCCATGAGTAGCTGTCTTGGAAAAAGATATCCATTCCTGGTTTCATCTTCTTGTCCACATGATCATAACATGGTTCAAGAAAGCCGTAGAAGGGGATATCTTCACCTCTCTGATGAATCTTTCGTTCAAGGAATCTCTCAGGAAAATATTTGCACTTTTTACCCTTCTCTTCAGCCGTGGATGGTGGAGCATTTCAATTTCTTCTGCTGACGGCTAATAGCCTAAACCATAAGGAGGAAAATATTTCTTCAATACAATGGGTTCAAGTATCCTCTGTTATCATCATCCCAGCCCCAGTCTGGGCATGAAGTGCATATTTTTGAACATCTGGGTCACATTGACATTTCCATGATGCTTATACTCTGGATAAACCTTATCTTTGAAATTGTCCCCTGCTGGGAGTAGAAGTGGTTCAACTTAAAAACCTGATAGAAGTATATCATTCACCCCATGTTGTATCTTAAGTACTTGATTGATAGTACTTGCATTCTCGGCATTATCGTCATCGCCCAAGATGGTGATGACCTGCCCATTAACGAAGAACTTCAATTTCTGATGAAGGGAAGAAGGCACATCCTTGATACTATGGAGTCATGGTCACCCAAGTAATATATTAAAATAAGTCGGGATGTCAATGACTGGGAATTCAATAATAAGATCTATAAGGTCGATCCCTACTGTAAGATTTATGGATCTCATTACTTCTCGACTAGTTTTATCATAATCACGCACCGCGACAGAGGTTGGATCAAGGTTGATCACTTCCAGTCGCAAACAATTGAGGGTCCTCAACAGTCAAACATTAAGAGCTGATCCATTATCAACACAAGAGAGTGGGACGATCTTTCCCATGACTTCGGTAGAGATATTGAGACCATAGTTGTGGTTTGCTCCAATCTTAGGGATTTATTCTTTGGAGAAAGAGATTATTCTAGTATAGGTTAGAGATTCGAATAGATTCATTTCTTCTTCTAGTGTGGTGAAAGGAGGGACTGTGGGTCCGATGAGTAGTTTAATCAAGGCATTATAGTGCAGCTGAGAGGACATAAAGAGTCCCCACATAGTGATGTTAGCCTGGGTCTATTTCAACTGATCGAAGATTTTTCTCTCCTCGAGGGTCATTTTTGGCACAAGAAGAATCTCAACACCTTTTCCTTTATCGGTTGCTAATGGTTACAAGTTTGGAAGTTGGTAATGCCTCCCTGACCTGGTCATGTGGTTAATCAAAGAGGGGAAAAATAGAAACCCCGTTTCCCCATCGATCTCAGGTTATTCATCCACCTTGTTAATCTCTCCTAGCATATCCTCAAACAATATCATTCCACATATGCTGACTATTGGGCTAGTCTTTTCTAGGCTTTGCTCTTCATCAAAATCATCAAATTCATCCCCCATCCAGTGATAATGACATCTTATTTCCAGGAGAAGTCAATAAACTCCACACACTCAACGGCCTCTTCGTATAAATCCTCCCATTAAATAGGGACTTGTATAAGTGAAAAGACCAGGAGCCCTTGTATTTTCAAAGCATAAAGTAACTTGGATATGCTATAAATTTCATCGGTTTGTCATAATAAGTATGCCATAATATGGACCACATCATACAAACTGACTTCATCCGTAGGTACCACCCAATTGTTTAACTCTCGAGCCTATTTTCGAGCTTCCAAGAACAGTGTACTGAATCTCTGGCAGTCAATGGTCATCTTGGAGGCCAATTTCAGTCCAAACTCTAAAAGTCGGTTTAACACTGCTAATAATTCCATATTTTTTCCTCCAAAATGGGTACGAACAACAACGCATGCTCTGGTAAGGAGTGATAGAGCCTGATCGGAGAAACTGGTAGGATTATGGAGAAGATATGGGAAAACTTAAAGGGGTTTTGGGGAATATACAAGTATGATGGGTAATTTGCTGGGTACGATCTGGGTAGATGGATAAAATTCTGGGTCTTCTTCTAGGAAGATGACATTTTCATGATTTGGGAGTGGATTGTGGGTATTAGATGGTTTGGGATTGGATAGTGGGGCGATGATACCCCGGTCAATCAGACCTTGGATTACATTTCGGAGCTAAAAACACTGATCAATGATATGGCTAGCAATTTGGTGAAAATTGCAATGGGCATCTGGTTTGAAATTTTTAGGAAGTGGATTTAGTAATGGATGAGGGTCCAATGGCTCGATATGATTTCGACTTAAACGGGCATGGTAAACTTTGGAGAGGGGAGCATGAAGCTCGGTGTATTCCTTATTGACTCGGTTAGGGAGGCTTTCTGGTGACCATGAAGTGACAGACTGAGAGATGTTGTTGATGGTTGAAACTACAATATTGGCAGGCTTTTCATATTTTCTGGGAGTGAACTATCCAGGTGCTTTCTTCGGCTCAACTTTTATTTTGGGAAGACCTTATTTGATTTCTACTCTTGCTTCATGGAGGGATCGAAAATGAGGGTAGTAATGTCCTCCCATCGTCGCTCACACATGGGGTAAGAAATTATTTTTCACGATACTGACTTGCTCCTCTTTAGAAGACCGATTTGTCATGGCAGCTACTTTCTCTCTCCACTTTTCTATGAAGTAACTAACTGATTCCCCAAGGTTCTGTTTGATCATCTCTAAATCACGGTGAGTGACTTCTAATTCTTCATTGTACTTGTACTGTGACATGAATTTACGGGGGGCAACATCTTCCTAACTGTGGATTTTTGACTCCTCGAGAGATAAGAACTAGCGAAGATCATTATCTTTCAAAGTCTGTTGGAACATTTAGGCCATTATTTCCTCGGAGGCACACCTAGGAGATTCATGGCTCGATGGTAACTTCGAAGATGAATAATTGGGGGTTTACTACCCCTAAATTTCTCGATGTTAAGCATCTTTAAAAAAATTGGCAGCCTTGTTTTAGGATAGGGAGACATGTGGGTCTAATCCATGTAATTTCTAGAGATTCAGACTTGGTAGAACTTCTTGAGGTCTTCCTTGACTTTGTTTAATTCTTCCTCCTTCAGATGAAAAGTCACAGGTAAGTTAACCCCTAGCTAGGAAAGATTCGGCATAGGGAGATGGGTTGGTGATGGCCCATTAACAGTAGGAGCACATAGAGCATGCTGATATTCCTCGGGGACCCAAATAGGCTCGGGTTTGGGCGGACCCATAGGATGAGGGAAGAGGACCTCGAGCTCTTTGGGAATAGGGACCCAGTTTTATTGCATCTCGTGAACCTCGATTTGAAGGTTGTTAATCTTGGCAGTGAGTTGGGCTAGGACCGTTATCAAATCTAGTAGCACATTTAGTATTTGGTATGTGTTCTCCATGAAAAGTGGATGAAAGTGAATTCCTAACTCAGAGGAAGTAGTGAGGGAACTGATGGAGCCTCGAGGTGATTCGACGGAAGACCAAAGCTAATTGAGAGCTAGGCCAAGGGTCGGGTATGGAATGACCCAAGAAGTAGAAAAATTCGAATTTATTTTTGAAAGAGAAAGGGGAAAACTGTTATTGAAAAGGAAGGAAAATGTTTTTGATATTTTTGGAAAATATGTGGATAAAATATTTTTAGGTAAAAAGGAGGAAAAATATTTTGGTATAAGGAAGGAAAAATGCCTTTAGTTTTTTTTTATAAAAGAGGGAAAAAATGTTTTTGACACTTTTTGGTAAAGAAAGAGAAAAGACGGGACGAGGGTCTCAACATGATTATTATTATGTTTATTATGTTCTCACTTATATTAGGCTTACCTAAATGCAAAAAGAAATTTTCGATGGGACCCGAGCCTAGAAAAATTGGGTTTGAAAGAAATGTGTAAAAACGTGGTTTTACTTGTTGTCAGGCTCATGGGTAAGGTCCCTTTTTAAAAATCTTGCAAATATTTAGGCGGCATGCCGACTCGTCATTTCGACAGTGTTTCGGGTGAAAACTGGCAAACTAAATATGAGTGCCCTAGGTTTGACACCTATATGGTGGTATGAAATTGTTGGGTTAATTGAAAGGGTTCCCCCTTTGGCATGACTTCCACGATATACATCTTGCTTTTGAGGGAAATTGGTATGTGTGGACAAGCCATTTGATATACCTGAGTGTACGTGAATTGCCTCACTATATACCTCGTGGGGATAGTACGTGTGAGAAAAAATTCAATATATTTAAGGTACGTGAATGAGTTCCCTGCTATGTACCTCCTATCATGACTTCGATCAAGCAGTACGATGCATGGGAACCGTTCGATATACGTCGCAGGTACTTGGCCAATGAAAGGTGAGAGTCATATCGCTTAGGATAACTACGACCTGTCGGACCAACTCCCATCACGAAGTGACCCCCCAGTTGGGCAATAGCAATGATCTTTAGTGATGTAATGTGCAAAATGAATGATTCTTGATAGTATATTATGGAGAGAGTATCTTTATTTGTCCTGATGAGCATTATACTAGGCAGGGAAGAATGTACAAGTATAAAGAGTAAATCTAACATGTAGCATGAAGATTATACTAAGCATGGATATATGAGAGTGAGTGATGTGTAGCTATCTATGAGTGAGTGTGTGGTAGTGAACCTAAGCATGTATTAACTACAAGTGGTGTGCGACAAGTGTGAGTGATCAGGGATATATTCTAGTGTTATAAGTGGAGGTGTGTGTTGGTGACACCTAAGCATGAATATTCTAAGTGGTGTGTGCAACATGTGGATATAAGTGATCCTATGTGTACGTAGTGTGAAGTGTATATGGAGAGTATCTACAAGTGTGTGAGTGAGAAGTGATATAAGCACGAGGTATATATGTGCAAGAAATAATACAGGAGAAAAAAGGGAACATACAGGTAGGTGCATACGCACACAAGAAGAAAAACAAAACACCCATGCAAAGATAGTCTAGCCCTCTTATGAAAAATTGTCCCCATCGGAGTCGCCACTATGGACATCCCGATTATCTCTATATCCTCACTCTTCTCCAGTGGGGCGAGGGACAAAGGAGGGGAGAATAAAAGGTCTCGCGTTCTCGTACTCTTTAGGAGCGTCGCGGCCATCGTCGGTGTGGGGTGAATGTAAAGGGATGGAGTCACCAGCCTATTTTGCTCAAAATAGGCAAAATAATATGTCGCCACCTCGAGAGAGTACCATCAAAGACAAACTGATGCTTATAAAACCAGTAGTTCGAAGGGTTCGGGAGCTAAGTTAAGGAATAGGAAGGTGTTAGGAACCCATCCCGCCCTTTCGATCTCTCATGGGTTTGTGTTATTGTTTTTCTTTATTTATCCATGAAGTGTGTGTGCGTTTATATATAGCGGAGATCGAAATCACCCAACTCATATCATGGGAGAGATAGAGTGAGGTCATCCATAGGAATGTTCCCAAAATAATATATAGAAAATATGATTTATGTGTTTATTATGATATTGATCGTTATGATGAAACGATAATATGTGTTAGATAGAATGCTAATAAGGATCACAAACATAATATATATTACAATATAATAAATGCGTAAATGGGGAATTTGGGGAAATTGGAGACTTGGAAATTTGGAAAATTAGAAATTAGAAATTAGAAAATTGGAATATTGGAAAATTGGAAAATTAGAAAATTAGAAAATTGGAAAATTGGACTCGAGCCTCGGGTTTTAATTAGAAACGCCTACATAGCCTATAAAGGCATCAAATTCCATGTAGTTCTCATGTGGCATAGGGGTGGGGTTTATCCCATAGATTCGAACGGGATTTTATTATATGTATGTGTGTACAAAAGGTGTTTTAGTTTTGGAAAAGTATGATGGATAATTCCATTTGGAATTTATGGGTGTAACACTCTTTTTGTTTGTTTTATTCTTTTTTTATAGAAAATAAAGTATGTGCAATATAACTAATAAAAATGTGAGATGTTAATGTGTATGAAATAAAGGAAAACTAGATTACCAATTTAATGTAATTAATGAAAAAAACAGACATTTAAAGAGAATGGGAAGGATTTAGACCTTATTTGAAGCTTGATATTGATCTTGATCTTGGATGAACTCCCTTGAATGTTGAGATTAATGTTTGATGAGAGAGAATGTGATTTTGCTAAATTGGTTATGAAAAGGATGGAAATGTAAGATTGAATGAAATTTCAAAAGAAGGAAACTTCGGTGATTGCAAGAGAATGTTGCTGAGATCACCGATTCTATTGGATTTGAGGTGTGCCTTGGGAGTGAGGTCATGCCCTATATTTATAGGGTCAGGGGTTGTGCTGATCGGCATGGTCCCATCCCTACCAATCGTCATGTAACCCTAGGCACACTGCTGATAGGCAGGGAAATGGACCTGCTAATCGGTAGTCCCATGCAGATATTTTCCGAAAAATGGTCATAGAACGCAATCCATTGATCCAAATTACGCACAGGTCATACCATTGGAAAGGTAATTCAGATACCTTGAAGAGTCCTTTGTACCACTCTCGGGTTCGAGACTTAACTTTTGGTCAAATATGTCTCGAAAGAGTATGTCGGTCCTTTAGATGGGAGATTATCGAACGAAAACTGTTCATTTGAACGATAAGTCAGATCATGTACGGGGAGGACCTTTGGAAAGGTTAGGCGATGTACTTCGACATTCCAATGAGCTTCACTTGGTTCGGAAAGTTGACCTTGGTTAATCGCAGCCTAGAAACACCCGATGACCTCTCGGATTAAAAAGAATCGTTTGTCTGTATCGTAAGGCTAATTTGTGTATGAGGTGGACTATTGGAAAGGGTATTCAGTGCCCTTTGAAGATTATCCAGTCTCATTCGAGATGAAGAGTTAACCTTGGTCATACAGAGCTCGGGAGCGACTGTTGGCATTCAGATCAATTTTAGGGAAAATGGATCGTTCTTCCGAATGGTTATGCTATTTTTCACACGGGTCTGACCAATGGAAAGGGGATTAAGATCCCTTTAAAGATTCATTGAACTTTTTCTCTGATGATTAGGTTAACCAGAGTCAAACCCAGGAGTGCCCGATGACCTCTATATCGGTACTCAAAGTATGACCTAGTGAAATGGGGAGGTGCTAGGGACCTATGAAGAGACTTATGGGGTCCTAGAATGTGGTTATATATAATGAATGGGTGGAGAGGTTATATTATCCCAGGGTTTTATACATTCATGTTAATAACGAGACCGATAGGGCCCCAATTACCCGTGAATGAGAAGTGTGCTTTTATGAGCACTTCTTCTAAGCTTGTCTTAGTATTACGCTCTCGAGATCCATCTAGGAAGTATCGATATTCATAAATATGGGCCCTTATCAATTGTTACCAAACCCATAGTGAATCTTGATTGGATCTATGCTTCTTTTCTTCTATTTAGGGTTGTTCACCCTCCGCCGATTGGCGTGCTATTAACTGTTTACAAACTAGCAGCCTCCATGGGGATGGTACACCTTTTCCAGTCGACGTAAAGGTGAAGGTTTTATCACCTCTCTCTCTGTCCAACCATAAATGGAATGTAATTTCCTTTACATCAAGGGGGAGGGGTGGGAACATGACGAGCAGACGGACCTTATATGCCATATTTTTACCATCCCCTTAACCTAAAATAAACCCGATTTGAGTGAGAATATCATTTTACTTGATTTATTGGTTCAGTCATTATTATTCTTTTGCTGAGTGTTATTCTAATTGCAATATTTTATATTTCAGGGATCTTCAATGAGCTTTCAAACATCCCCACTCATCGAAAGTCATGGGTGAAAGAAGACCTCAATAAAGAACGTCCCTTTAAATAGCTTTGCGATATGAAGAGGTATAAGGATTTGGGATTTATATCAAGAGGTGAAGAGGTTTTTGATTGGGATACACTTCGTCTTTGGGCTGAAACCGAGGAGGCTCGCCTCCTCCTTTTACGTTTTTAATGTGTCTACTTTCCTTGCTCTTCAGGTATTCATATATTGTGTTGATCAACTTTTTTATTTGTCTT
Source organism: Sambucus nigra (assembly GCA_949130495.1). NCBI lineage: Eukaryota > Viridiplantae > Streptophyta > Magnoliopsida > Dipsacales > Adoxaceae > Sambucus > Sambucus nigra. The sequence continues at coordinate 195,445,287 of OX422220.1, forward strand.
GATCACACCAATTTACACTCAATATACTTTTTTATACATCTGTAACTTCTGAGGCGATACAACATCAAGGATGCTGAGTGGCTCTTTAGAGGTTGGCTCAGAACCCTCTAACTCCCTTGACTACCTTGATTTATTTATACCTTTAAGTGACCAAAGCCAACCTTCCAGTTGATAGTGGATGAGTGGCCAAACCAATCATCCCCCTCAATGTCTTTAAGGAAGAGACCTCTTCCGTTCAACTAATGGAGGAGGGGGCTTGTAAAGGATCCATGAAAAAGGCTTTTGGAGGGGGAGCACCCCCATTTCCCCGTGCCGAAGGTTGATCGTTGATGATAAAGATTTCAAGGCTGAAAGGGAGAGGATTCCCCATGGTGAGGAGGGATACTAGGCTCCGTGGTTGAGGTTTAATAAATTTGGTGAGAGTTATCTATCCTTCTAAAGTTCTTACCTCTTGGAGGACATCGATCGACAGAGTGAGGGTTCGATATGTGCTGCTAAGGAGCTCATCTAGCTGTCCACCAAGATGAACACTCTATTATTTTTTTCTTCTTTGATCATAGATTTTTTGTATCAGTTACTAACTTTAATCTTGAGTGCTTGTGTGAACTTGATCTATTTGGGGGTCTATATGTTGTAGAAGTGGCAGAGTAGGGTCAATAGTCTGGGCATTTCCTAGGCTGAAAGATAAACTAGAGGCCCCAAAAAAGGTTAAGGGCGAGGCAGATGTTTCCTTGTAGACCTCTCAGAAGGAGAAGAATGCCGAGAAGACTTCTTGGGAAGCTATCAAGCAGGAGGATCCTGTGTTTAAGAATTAGATGGTACAAGGCTCATTGATCTTCATAACAAGGAGAATAAGGTGGTTATGAAGGCTAAAAGGGATGAGGAAGCTGTGAAGGCTAAAAGGGACTTGGCCTCATTGATTAGGTTTAAATACCTGAAGTCCTTCATTATTTCAGACTATTACGGAGTAATTAAAAACCATTATTTCCCAGTGTTCTATAAAATGCGCTTAGGCGGTGCCAAGGCGCGCATAGGCGCGAGGCTTTTTAGATACGCCAAGTTTTGGCCCTAGGCGTGGATCAAGGCGTGGTCAACGATAGTCAACATTTTTTGGGGTAAGGCGTGAAAAAACGCTCATTTTTGGGGGGTAAGGCGTGAAAAAACGCGAGTTTTTTGTTTTTTAAAAAATAGTATTTTAATTTACAAATATTTAGACATATTTTTAAGGTATGTACCATTTTAGTATTTTTAATAGCCTTGTTATTGTAAAAAAATATCAAAATATATTAAAAAATGCCTAAACGCCTTTTCACGCCTTTTTACTCCTAAGGCCCGCCAAGGATTTTAAGGCTTAAGGCTTGGCCTCCACGCCTCGGTCACGCCCCGCGTTTTTTGAAACCTTGTTATTTCTTGAATGGGAACAATGAACTGATCAATCAATTTAAGGAAATTCATCTCTAATGGGAGCTTTTGGCCTTTAATCCTGATGATGTGGGGACCAAAGAGGAACCCACTCCTTCTTCTACTTGCCTAGATGAAGTTGCTACACCTAGTATCAGGAGTTGTTGATTGCTCCTTGGCCCCCATCATGTTCTGAAAATGTAGATCTTCGAGCCTCTATGTTGGAAGAGATAAGCCGAGTCCTTTCACATCGCCCCTCTTCAGCTCCCCCTCCCTTTTAAATTTTCCTTTGTAATGTAGGATTTGGCCTATTTTTACTTTTAATGGCTTTGACCTAATAACAATATTTGTATTGAATTTAATCACAAGAATTGGTTTTGGCCTTCCTTTTTATACTATTATTCTCTTTGTAGACACCCCATCCTAAGCCGCCCAAGCACCTACTTAGGTCCCTAACACTCATCCACTCATCATAAACACTAGGTCACACTCCAAGGAGTGATTTAGAGGCCATCGGGCGCTCCCGATCCCCCTAATCTTGACTTTAGTTAAGTCCCAAGCTTGATCAAATCTCAACGAAACCTTAAAGGTCTTTGAAAACCCTTTCCAATGGTCCGCCCCATGCACGTATTGACCTCACAGTCCCCACGAACGGTTCATTTCACTCTAAATATTTCTCTAAAGGACATAGGGCTCTCTTGGGCCCCTCCTTCCTTCATTAATCTCTTCAAATAGAGCGAGTCTCAATGAATCCTTGAAGGGCGCTTAATCCCCTTTTCAATGATCCATCACATGTGCGAATTGTCCTCACAATTCAGACAAACGATCTTTTTTACTCTAAAGGGCCATCAGGCACTTTCATGCCCCGTATAACCTTGTTCAACTCTCCAACCTAAGAGAAGCTTTATGAGATCTCGAAGGGAATTTAATTCATTTTTAAATGGTTTTCCCTACATACTAATAAGAATAATTTGGATGAACGTTCTATTTTCCATCAAAAACCTCCCGTCTAGAGACCATCGGACGCCTCCGAGCACCGTTTGACTTCAGTAAACTCCTGGGCCCGAAAGTGTCTCAATGGATCCTTTAAGGGCCCTAAATTCCTTTTCCAGCGGTCCTATCCATGCACAATTCAAAATTTTGGTTTATGATACGTTGGGTTTCACCGTGGCACAAAAGTCACCAACGCGCCGGTCGTTTGTTAGATTCGACTCACCATCTCTATACAAAAACCTAAGCTATGACTACATTCTTTTAAGGGAGTATAGCGACCAATCCGGGTATCGAATCCACAAAGACAAGTTTCTAGAATTTGTTTGGTTTAATACTTCTAAAATAAAAGTGTAAAAGATAATTTTAACAAAAAGAAAAGATAATAAAGAGAAAATATTAAACTAGGCAAGTGTATTTAAACTACGTTAACAAAGAGAATGAAAACTATAGGTTGCGTCGAATATCCCTCACCCGTGTTAATTAGTATAAAATGATTACATGGGTTGACGAGTTATTAAGACTGTGTCTCGTTTCGACAGTTAATTAAATCAAGAGTTGTCACACCCCTAAATTTGCATAAAAGTTTAATAAGATTTTGGCGTCAACAAATACCCTAGAAATTATGCACGCAAGGTCGTAAGCACGGAGCATACATGATATGCCTCGTCAAATCTCCTAGGAATAATGACTAGGACAACCCAATCAAAATAGACTCGTAAAACTCCATCACCAAATCAAAGCAACATGGGAACCCTAGGTGATTTCAATCCATCAAAACCTAGGCTAAATTAGCTACACAACATAATGAAAGACATAAATTAAATGCAAGGAAGTAAGGAAAACAAATAAATCTAGGTTACAAAGCTTGAGAACAAAAATGGAAATTACATTAATGGAGAAGAACATGAATAGTGATACTTACATACACAAATGGGTGTAAACCCAAAGAGAAGAGAGGAGAGGGAAGCTCCATAAAGAATCCCCAAAAACTAACCTAAAAATAAAAACAATCTTCCAAATAAAAGCCTACAACATTCTATTAATACCCCAAAATAAACCCCCAATAAAACCAAGTCAAAAAATAAAAAATAAGTCATTTTTCATCCATATATTATGGGCCCGGTCTACCTCATGTTTGGGACCGGTCGACCACGGTTTTGACAGCCCCCTTTTCCTCTCCGAACTAATTTTTGACACGTTGCACCAAAATGGCCATAACTCCCTCATACGGAATCGAAATGATGCGTATTCGGAACTGACGTGAAGATAATTCAATTATATACATGATTATGTTTTGAAACCCTGAAAATTATGCAATATGAAATTTCCAAAATGCCCTTGAAGTAGCGTCCGACGACGGAACTTCTTCGAAATGCAACGAATCCTCACTTTTAGCATTCCAATACCTACAAAAGCACAATTAAGCCCTGTAAAATATGTATATATCCAAATCAAAGGTTGTTTGGTTAATGAACATAAATATAGGCATTAAGGATCGTAAAAGTGCTAGAATTTATAAAGATATAGGGTGGAAATATGCAATATTTGATACGAATCACACATCACTTTTCATACCACTTCAAAATTAGCATACCCGCATTCCAAATTTGGTAACCAACATTTTTAAGGAAGACCATTTCTCAACCCCTTTTTTCTAATTTAATCATTTTAGGATTATCCCTCTTATTTCCATTATGTGTTTTTGTTTCATTATCTCACATCAAATAATCTTTACTCTTTACTATTAGTATTTCACATAAACTATTTTCATAAAACCCCCAAAAGTAAAAAGAGGGCTTATCCATAAATTCCAAAAGTAAGACTTCCATTTTCTTACATTTCCACTCTTAAACACATTTTCGTCAAAAACACATAAGAGGAGTCTTCCATTTGGATTTATGGGTTGAACCTACCCCTGTGCTATTTTTGAACTACGTGAACTTTGATGCCTCTTGGGATATGTAGGCATCTTGGGACAATCTTGAGATTTGAGCCCTCCCTTTTTCATATTATAAATCTTGTGAGTTTTATACTCCTACATGCTTGTGTCTTGTCCGACATGTACATTCTCTTTTTCATAGAGATTTGTGATTCAGCGAACACTTGCATCATTTTTTATCATTATCTTCGAGTGCACTCTTACGAATGAGTCCGCTCCTTCCATTCCATGATGTGAGTGGGATAATTCCATTCTCCCATTATTTATACTATATACATGTACACACACATCACGGAGAAAAAAAGGATAATATTAGCATTACCTCTTGAGAAATCGAAAGGGTAAAATGGTTGCCTAACACCTTTCCATTCTGTAACTTAGTCCCCGGACCTTCGAATCATGCGTCAATTTGACCTTGATGATGTTCTCTAGAGGTGGAGATAATATTTTGCCTGTTTCGAGAAAAATTGACTGGCAACTCTATCTCTTCATGTTACCCCCATTTGACAATGGCCAATTTTATATCTGAGGCTGGACGACAAAGACACCGAGATAAGTGAGAGAAAGAGGACCTCCATATCCTCTAATCTTGACACATATAAGACTAAAAAAAGAAGAGAGAGGGGGAGGGAACCCTTTAACATCCTTCTTTACCCCTATCGTCTCGACTTTGAGGCTCGATCCCGCGCCGAAGGAATTGGATCTGAATGGCCATAATGGCGACTCTGCTGGGGAATTTGTAGAGGACTCTACATGGGTGTTACTTCTTTACTCTCCTGGTTTTTTACATGTGTACATATGCTCCCACTTGTATGTTCCCTTTACTCCTTTCCTCACTTCTTGTATATTTATCTCACGCTTATCTCCACCATGCTCTATTCTCATTTATACATCACTCTTCACTCACTTAAACATGATCACTTCAAATACTCGGACTTGTATATAGTTTTATCTTTACTTACATTCTCCACACGCCACTAGTTGATTATCCATGCTTAGGTTTACTAGTATACACCCTCACTTCTCTAACTTGTATATATCACCATGCTCAGTTACATATCTCACACACCTTTTATAGTTTATCAATGCTTAGGCTCACTAGCACACACCTTCACTTGTATGTATTCACATGATCACTCAAACTATTCCCGTATAAATCTCTTACTTTGCAGATATATCTCACTCATATGTATGCTTATATGATTCCCAATCACCATGCTTAGTATAATCTTCATGCTCCATAATAGCTTTACTTTTTATGCTATTTGTATATTCTCCCTCATAGTGGTACTCCTCCTCTTATTTAGCATGCAAATAAAAACAATCTCTCCATAAGATACTAATCAAGACTCATGCATTTTTGTGCACTACATCACTAGAGCATGGAAATATTGGCCAAATTTTTTTCCCATACTAGGGGGTCACTTCGTGATGGGTGCCGATCTCACTGGGATGCAGTTAACCTAAGCGATATGATTCTCACCTTCGATTGGATTCGTACCTTATATGTGTATCAAATGGTTCCCCCCACACCATACCGCTTGATTGAACTCACGAAGGGAGGTCTATAGAAGGCAACTCGTTTAAGTACATCGGGTATATCGAATTCACACTCACATGTACTGTACCCAGGAGGTATATCGTGAAGCAATTCATGTACATTTAGGTATATCAAATTACTTGTCTACACGTACCAATGAATGATTGCCCTTATAGGAAAAAAGTATATTATGGAAGTCATGCCAAAGGCGGGAACCCTCCCACTAGCCCACCAAATGCATAAACCTCATATAGGCATCAGCTTTAGGGCACTCATAATTAGTTTGATGATTACCGTGCACTACACCAAAATAGAAAAATTGTAACAGATTTTTTTTCCCGATTTGTAACATATTTTGTCCGTTATAAATTTATAACGATGAATATCCATTACAAATAGGAATAAAACGTTGCAATATATTTGGTACATGTTGCAAAAGTCATTAAAATTTAAAAAAAAAGATAAGGGAAGATTGGGCGGGATTATTCCCTCCAAATCCCAAGCCACTCAAGAAAACCCACTTTCACGCACCCTCTTTCTACTTCTCCCTGCTGGCGAACTCTGTCCCTGACAATATCTGTAAGTCTCCCCATCGGTGACCTTTTATGTTTATCTTATGACTTTGAAAAGGAGTTATGTTTGTGTCTAATTTATATTTTAACTTTTAGGGTTCAACATTTTGGAAGAATCTATCCGTTAAGATCCAACACAAGATCCAGCATGTAAGTAATTTTATTCCCCTCTCTATATTTTATATATATCTGTGTGTTATTTTTTTGTTGGTTTTGTATCTATATGAAAGTGTTGATTCTAATTGTTAGGTGTGTTATTTTAGTTTATAGACAATAATAAAGTGGGGTTTCTAATAAATTAAAATTTTTGTGAAAAGAAAAACAAAAATTAAACATACCTATTTACTTTGTTTTTTCCCCATTAATTTTGTTAACAGTAAGTATTCTTACTTCTTACTAATTTTCCTACTTTCGTTACCTGTAATTGTTTTATTCCATTTGTGTCTAATTTTAGTCAACATTTGAGTTATTAGAGATCTTGTGCTTCTTTTGATTTAATTTCTTGAGGCTTTTGAGAAATTTTTGGTGATATGGGTGATATATAAGCTAATTGGGTGCATTACTAATTTGTCCATCGAGTGTTTGATTAAATGCCTTTAAGAAGCTTAAAGCTTTGTCGTACTTATTTTGTACTGTGATGATCCTTTTTCTTTTGGGGATCATGTTAGTTTGGGTATATATAAAATTTCTAATGAAATAACTTGGATCATATTGGATTTTTTCCCTTGTAGTTTTTATTTTAGCTCTTTTATATGTATTTGTTGTGTAGAGGCATCCTGGATAAATTGTCTTAGTCCATATGGTCTTAGAGTCTTTATTTTTGCAAATCTTCATCTTCTTATACATTATGCCAGACGAGATTTTAAGAGGGAAAATTGCTCAATTATTTTATAGAATGTTTTTTTTGGTTTTGATCCACTGGAGGATTTTGTGATCAAATTAAAGTTTTACATGTAGTATGAAGCTATAATGGGAAATTTGTGTTTGTTAAATTGAGGTGATGGAAATTGTTTATGATTTTAATTTTTATTTTAAGTATCTATCATTTTTATCTTTAGATCTCATGCTCGATGATTTTATAGATTGGTTTTCTATTTTTTAACCAACTAATGGTTTGTTTTATTCAAGCTACGTCTGTGCCGAGTGCCAGAGAAGAGTTTTCTTCCCTAGATTTAGGTTATTAATGTCGTGTGAAGAAGAAGAAGAAGAAGAAGAAGAAGAAGAAGATAGTGGTCTATTTGAGTAATCCTCACTTTGCTATCTCATCCACCCCCATCTTCGTCCATATACTATTAGTTAGCTAGAGAAAGAAAACTAGAAAAAAACTCTTAATCTCTCTCTCTCTCAAGTTTTCAGACAAATTAAGCTCTGGACCCATGAGTTTGATTATGATCTAGACAATGAGACGGTGGCAAACCCTTCTCTTCTAATAGAGAATATTCCATTGGCTCTTAACATCACTATTTAACTAAGATAGTAGGAGACTTGATATTTTTTGGGGAATGGAAACCCAATATGTTAAACGTTTGGTGGAAAATGCACTCGTGGCTATTTCTAAGGGGAGCTCTTGGGATAAATTTGCCAGCTCCTTGTATCTCTACTTAGAACTGGCCATTAACACTCTTTCACATTCTTTGGATCCTCGAACCAGAGCCAAACATTTCGAATGTGGTTCATCAAGGGTTATTGCCTTAAAGCCATCTCTGAAAAATGTGAATTTGTCTTTAGTGGATGGTATTATCCAAGTTTTGTGCAATATACTGAAACATATAAAGTGAGAATTTGATGATCATCTTTTTAAAGTTTACTTAAATTTTATTGGTTCTTGTCTTTCAAATATACTATGGGATTGGTTGAATGAGATACCCGTTGATCAGAATGGTGGATCTCTGAGTAATTTCAATATGGACCGCTCTACTTGTCACCGATGTTGGGCAACGAAATTCACGAGTTATGTTTTGGGGAAAACCTGTTCAGTTCTTTTGTTCGTTGGTTGCACAAAGTGGTTCAGTGGAAGCCCCAACTTGTTTAGATAAGAATATTGTTGTTTGTGAAATCAATAACATCATTCCTAAAGTTTTAGCGTGGTGCCTTGAGGAGCAAAGTGATGGTAGTAACATGTCCACATCTTAGTACTTCAGACACAAGAATTTGATGTTAATGGTCAATCTAAGTTGTCAAATCCATATGGATTATTCCACTCTTGTTTCATAGTTGCATCATATAGTTTCAAGATATTCTATTAGAACCTGTATCTCAAATGGAGTTTGGCCAGAATGATTGTCTAGAGGGTTCACCATTTTGGGAAACTTTTCCTGGCAGAGAAAAAGAAAGTATGGCTCGTCGCCATTTACAGAGCCTGATAATTTTTTTCTTCCTGAGGAGTTTCTTTAGTTTGATCAACCTGAGAGAAAGACTAGATGAACATTGTATTTGTGAAGTTCATGATTCTTGCTTGATCAATGACTAATACCGGGGCCCCACATGTTGTAGTAGAAAGAAAGGATTGTTAGAGATTTATTAATGGCTTCAAAGTCATATTCCCACTGATATCTTTGTGAACCATAAGATGTATTCTGAAACGTGCACATGCTTCACTTTATCCTTATTCCAACTATATATACATGAGGTTGTGTTATTTATCCTTGAAACCCACTTTTGTCTAGTGTTTCTTGTGATAAAATAATAGATAAAAATCCGAAATAGAGTGGTTGGTCATTCAATGTTTAAAGTTCATATGATGATTTTTTTCTTTCCACTTTCATCCTCCAATAGTGGTACACTGGCCTCCTTAATTTTTTCCCCAGGTTGGACTCTTTTAGTGTAGAACCTCTTTGTCTACCGTGTTTAATCTTAGATTTCTGGATTCTTAAAATGTTATTTATATAAATAAGGCCATAAATTTGTTACTCAACATGTTAAATGATGGTTTTCTATATTTACCATCTTTTCAACTCTTAACTTCAATTTAAATGTCCTGTTTATAGTCTTATGCTGGGCTGAGTTGTCCTCTTTATGCTTTAAAATCAGGATAATTATGCTTTTGCTATTGAATGTCTTATTTGAAATGTATTTATATGCTTCCACAGTTGTTGTAACAAAGGAAAAATCTCAAGGATATCTTTTTCGATCAAAACTGAAATGCATACCATATCTGATCAAAGAAGTTGATCAAAGTGATAAAATAATAGAAATAATACCTCAGCATGGCATAAGCATTGATCTCGATGTTCGAGAAGAAGCAGTACATATACTGAATCGGATCGTGAGATACCTTACCCCTATGAGAGGGATGGCTAACTTCATCCTCCATCTTCCTGATGAGTTCCCTCTTCTCATTCAAACACCATTGGGACACATGTTAGATCTCATGCAATTTTAGAAAGCTTGTTTATCTAATAATAAATTAGAATAACCTGGATATAAAGTGTCTCCTAAGGAACGAGAGATTTAAAAGGCCTTCATTCCACCTGGATAGAGAAGCAATTGAATTCCGTGTTTCGGAGATCGATGTAGTAGGTATTATCTTCCTCAGTTATGTGGATAGTCAAATAAGACCCACAACGTTGGAGCTGTTGCATTGTATTTGCGCTTTACAAAATGACATTCTGGAACTTTTCATGCACGAGCAATGAGATCATATGAAAAATGAAATCGAATCGATATTTGTTATTGATGTTTTAGAAGAGAATGGGGGTGGGTTATACTCTTACCCACCTTTTTTATTATCTTTTTCTCCACCCTTGGGCTCTAGTTGGTTCGAGTTGAAAGATAAATGGTGAAATGTTTTTGCACTTGTTAAGAGTTTAATTTTGTTCACTATTCTGCCAAAAATCACGTAGTTGGAGGACGTAACTTATTCACAATTGAACAAACAACTTAACTCTGAATAGGTGAAAATACCTTTCACCATTTCTTCTTTTTTTACAGGATTTCCTCCCCCTAACATATGAGTTTTATACCTCTTCTTCTTATTCTTCTTCTTCTTCCTCTTTGTTTTTAAAGTCTTTCTTCCCCCTAACATATGAGTTTTGTAGGATGAGATAGTTCAGAGATGTTACTGGGATTCAGGGGGTCTATTTGATTTAATATGAGAATCTGATGCAGTATCTCCTGATGTGACCCTTCATTCTATATTATTTGAACGACCAAACAAGAATAGATGGGCTCGATGTCTTAGTGAGCTTGTAAAATACGATTCTGAGCTCTGCCCAAGCTCTGTTCACAAAGCAAAGTAATTTTTTTTACAAATGTTATTTATGGCAGTTTTAGCAACCTTTTATTTTCTTTTTTAAATAAAATCGTTCTAACTTTTGAAAGAATTTTGCTTCAAATACAATTCTGAAGATTGGATTTTGGGCTTCAACACACCCTTAGTTCAAATTTTTGATCCAATTAAATTCCAAAGCATGGAATCGAAGATACCAAACACTTCATGACTGGCTTATAATTTGAAATCCAATAATTAGTTTTCATGTAAACTTTACTTTCAGGTTAAAGGTTATTCAGCGACTTGCCTATATTACACTAGTTGAGTTAGGTGTAAAAGCTCGTTAGTCCTATGATGCAATGGAAATCGTCACATACTAATTTACCATTGAAAGGTTGGTTTAATTATTTTGTTCTCTCTTATTCATCTCGTGGAAGTTACATACTCATTGACTTGAAAGTTTCATAATTGTAATTTTAGTTAGTCCATGTTCAAGCCCATCCCAGAAAAGAACCAATAATTCATTTAGAAATTAGAAGCGCATAACATTTTCAAAGTGATGGAAACGAAAAAAGTACATAAAATTGATAGTGGGGAATATATGAAATGGAAATCATTAAATTTACATGCATCTATTTACCTACTAGTTATTCAAAGTGACCACACCAATCGATCATCGAGTATTAATTATGCTTAGTAGTTATTATTCTTCCTTTCTTTCATTCTTTTTTCTATAAGAAGTGTACAAGTTATTGATTATGCTTACTAGTTTTAAGAGTTTTTTTCTTAAAAATTGTTCGACACATAAATTGGTTTTAGAAACAACTTTATTTTTTATAGTAAGAGTCATTAATATAGGATCTTACTCCATTCTGAATGAATTTAGCTAACTTTTTTTTTATTCCGATATAGTTTATAGAAGCATAACTCTTAAATCAGGAAGATCCAGAATAGAAAATAAGACTCTTAATGTAGGACGTGGGGAGAAAATCATATTGGTTTTTAACATCTAATTTCAGTCAGATTTTCCAATGGAAGCTTTGCCTGATTTGACACATTTTTAGCTCTTTATAAAAATTATATTTTGACTGAAATTTAGTTGCCCTTATGCCTAAAGGTGAACTTGATGGTGTGATGGGTGATGCACACATGGCAATGCAAGATAGACTTATAATCCAAGCACTTCGCAAATTGAGCTATTATTTATCTCTGTCACAATCTATATTTTTTTATCTATGTCATAACTTTATTAGACTTTGTAAATCAGGTATTTTGATATGTTATATCATCCATTGCATATATTGGATTTTGTGCAATAATGTCAACTTGAGTTCTAAAAGTGTTAGGTTGCAAGAGAAGAAGAGATATGACATATACCAAATGATTTGAATCTTTTATTTGGGAAAAAAGGAAAAAAAAATTGTGCCTAGGAAAATTGATATGGATAATGATTATACACTTTATTTTTCAAGGTTAATTTAATAAGTTATTGAAAATAGGGTTGGAAGAAGATTGCGGTCTGTTGCAATTTCATAAAGAACATGCAAAACGGACCAAGACCCTGCTAATGAAGAGAAACTGGAACAATCGATTTTACCCAAAGATAGCATTATTTTTCTTGATATTGTTGGTATAAAGGTAAACATCTTCATCGTTATCTCACTCAGTTTAAGACTGTTGTTGACCGTAAAGAGGCCACTGAGAGTACGCTTACTGCCTATAAATCCGCTCAAGATATTGCGATAACATAACTTTCTCCAACACACCCAATCTGGCTTGGGCAGGCTCTTAATTTATCTGTGTTTTACTATGAGATTTTGAACTCTCTTGATCATGCTTGTAGCCTTTTAAAATAGGCTTTTGATGAAGAAATTGTTGAGTTGGATACTTTAGGAGAGGATTCTTATAAGGATAGCACATTGATTATGCAACTTTTTCATGATAACCCCACACCGTGGACATCTGATATCCAAGATGATGGGACCGACGAGATTACGGAAGCTCCCAAGCGTGATGATGAACAACAATGAGGGTAGTCACTCTAAATTTAGTAATTTTCTTCTCATCCCTATCGACCAAGCTGATGACAAGGGGAAGGGTCCCTCCACGTCTGACAAGGTTAAGGCCTCCTAGGAATTTAGGCTCTGCTCTTATTTTTGTTCATCTATTGTATTTTTTTCTTCTTCCCTTCACTTGTACCGGCCCGTGCCTTTTGTTTTAATGAAAAGAAAACTTTTTGTTCCATTACTGAGTCTTGCTACTTTTGTTTCTTGTTTGGTTAGCTGTAACTCAATGATTTAAATGATTATATTCCTGCTAACTCTCATATAGGCTGGGTTCTTAGTCCGAACATAAGCGCTCAAGCACACTAAGATTTTATTGAGGGTATGTAAATCCCCAAGGGTGAGAAACTAGGATTACAAATATCAACTTGAGGTGGTTGCTAAGCTCAAGTATAGGCTCGAGGAGAGGGAGGGAATTGGTGCCTCTATACAGGAGGAGATGGACGCCTTGAAACTTTTGGATGCTTATGAAATCAACCAGGTGGGGGAGTTATTGCAAAGAGAAAATGATTCTCTAAGAAGAGAAATTGCTCATCTCAGAGAAAACACTCCATCTGGTCCTCCTTTGGTGCTGCGAGGATCCTCATCGTTTGCTATAGTTTCTTAAACTAAAAATCAAGCTTCTAGGAGGGAGATTGCCAAGCTAAAAGAAGACGTTCGATGAGCTTATTTGATTTCTACTGGTCTCCAAAGAGATGTCACACAATTTAGACATTTATTATGAAAGGGTCCTCGTTTGGGTTGATGGTTATGACCCAGGTAATAAGGCTAAAAGAGGCCGAAGAACTTGCTTTTGATAGGGTATGGAGGAACGTTCTTAAGGAATTGGAATTTCCTAAGGAATCCACCCTATGGTACAAATATCAGACCTTTTCACTCATTTGTTATACGAAATCCCTTCTCGAGGGATGATCGTTGGATCCCAATAGATAATATTCCTGCGCAGCTTCTAGAGCCACGCCCAGAGGGCATTAAAGAAGATTTAATTCCTCATCCTAATGATGGTAGGAGAGCTTGAATAACAGACTACCTTGCTCATCGTGCTGGGCCATTGTAGGTTTTTAAGTATTTCTTGGTCTTTTGATGTAAATGTAATCATATGATTCTTAATGAAAGATACAGTTGATTATTTATGTCTTGAGAATTTTCTAATTAAACATGTATTAACCTTATTTGTTGATTGTTTGTCATGAATTTTTGACCAAAGAAGTACTTCATAGATCTAATTATATCATGAATGATCAGTACAAAAACTTTTTAATCATTTTGGTTTTTTTAACCGACTAAATGATGCTAAGTTTCTGTTATCTCGTGTTTGCCCATTCTCCCAGACCAACGTGTCTTATCCATAACATTCCATCCACTTTACCTTTTAGATTGTGTCATCACACTTCCTTAGGCCTAAGTAGGGCGATGGAGAGAATGTACCTAATTAATGGGATATTCGCTCGAACATGATTTTTTAGCCAACCTAAGTTGGCGACCAACCTTGAGTTGGCTTTATTGCCTAAGGATCCCCTATAGGTCTTTTATTATTGTCAGAATAACTCAAGAGGCCAATTGTATTTTTAACAAAGACCTGAGGAAGGTTAATTGTAAATTTTTCTTAACATATTTTAGCTTTGAATGGAATAAGTCTAGCTCACTATTGTAACCATAGGAGCTTTATTCCTTAACTAGAGAAAGTTGATTATCTTACTGCAATCTCGAAACTTTGTTAAATTTTGAGGGGAGCATACAGCTTAAAAAAGATGCGTCTTGGGATTCGATTAAGAGATATTAAACAACCAAGATGTTTAGAATGCGCGAGCCAGTCGACTTTATTGATAAAAATGATAAATAAAAGGCAACATTAGTTTGTAAATGAAAATTTTCCTAAACTAATGATGCTGGAAAATAAAAGATATAGAAGCCTAGAAGTAAAACTTCTTAGGTTGGCTGCATTCCAGGACCTTGCTATCTCCCTACCCTCCAGCGTTTCTAAGTTATATGCTCCCTGTAGGTCGTCCCTTATTATCTTGAAAGGTCCTTCCTAATTTGATCCTAGTTTACCATCTGATGGTCTTACATCACTGTCGAAGATTTTCCTCAGGACGTAATCCCCTATTAGAAATTTCCTTGGATTGACTTTTTGGTTGTATTGATTGGCAAGTTGCTGTTGGTAAGATGCCAACTTAATCAGTGTCAGTTCTCGTCGTTCATCAGTTAAGTCAGGTTCAGTGAGTAATGCTTCATCATTGAGGCCTTGGTTGACCAAATTGGTTTTCATAGTAGGGAGTCCTCCATTCCATAGGCGATCGCGAAGGGGGTTTCTCCATTGCTCTCCTGGGAGTTGTACGATAAGTCCATAAAACATGGGGTAGTTCGTCTACCCAAGCACCTTTGGCTCTTTTCAGCCATTTTTTTAATTCATAGATCATTGTCTTGGTTGGAAGCTTCATCTTGCCCGTTGCCTTGTGGATACACTACAGAACTAAAGTGGTGCTTGATGCCATGCTCGTCGCAAAAGTCTTGAAAGAAACCAATTTCGAACTGTGCGCTATTATTATTAATGATCGTTCTTGGTATCCCAAATCGGGTAATGATGTTCTTCTATATGAACCTCATCATATCAGAGTCTCATATGTTTACGAGTGGTTCTGCCTCTACCCATTTCATGAAGTAGTCAGTGCTGACCTACAGGTACTTGCGATTTCCAAATACGGTGGGTAGAGGTCCTACAATATCTAAGCCCCACTGGGTGAAAGGACATGGACTGGTCAATGACTTTAGGTCGGTAGTTGGCTGGTGGACCATAGTATAGTGTTTCTAGAATTTTTCACACTCGTAAACGTAAATTCCATCATCCTTCTGCATGTACAACCACCAATATCCTTCCTTGATTTCTAGAAAAGCCAATGATTTTCCTCCTGTACGACTTCAACAAATGCCTTCATGGATTTCACTAAGAACCTGCTCGACATCTTCTGGGGGAATGCACTAGAGGTAGGGGCCAGTGAAAGACTTTCTGTAGAGTTTTCCTTCAGGAGATAAGTGAAGGCGACCATCCTTGACTCTTATCTAGTGCATCGACCTCTTGTCGCCTAGTAGTGTGTTGCTCCGTAGATAAGTCATGATGGGATCCATACAACTGGGTGCCTTCTTTATGTGGAGGGATTACTCTATGACTGGATAGTTGATGCTTGGTTTCATAAGGAATTCCATCTGAATGGTTCTCCTTAAATCGAAGTCAATAGTGGAACAAAGAGCTGCTAAGGCATCAGCGTGACTATTCTGCCCCCTGGGGAACTACTGAACATCAACTCTATAAAAGTTTTCCATAAGTCCCCTTACAACAGCGAGGTAAGATGCCATTCTCTCATCTTTAGGGCTAAACTCTCCACTTATCTGCTCGGACACTAGTTTTGAATCGCCAAATACCCGAAGGCATTTTGCCCCTAGAAATTATGCTTTATGAAAGCCCATGATCAGTGCTTCATATTTATCTTCGTTGTTGGATGCTTCAAATCCTAGCCTAATCCATTATTCGAGCACAGTCTTCTCTGGGTAACCAATACAATGCCTACTCCTGCCCCTGGAGTTGGAGGCTCCGTCAATGTAAAGGGTCCAGTTGAAGGATTTTATTTCCTCTTCTGTTGGCTAATTAATTTCTAACTAGGAAATAGGTTGATTTCTCGTGAACTCAGCGATAAAATCTGCTAGAATTTTCCTTTGAATTGTTGTTCTTGGTTAAAATTGGATATCGAATCTTCTAAGCTCTACCGACCACTTTGACAGTCGACCGAAGAGATTATTTTTCCTTAGAACAACTTTGAGGGGATGGGAGGTGATCATGATGATGGAATGAGCCTCAAAATAATGCTTGAGCTCCTCTAAGCTACCAAAAAGTCATAGGTGAGATTCTCTAGGGGCAAATAACGTTGTTTGACATCCATAAGGGTTTTACTTGCGTAGTAGACCGGGTGTTGGCCTCCTTTCTTCTCGTATACCAAGGTGGAGATCACAACGTGGTCTGACATGGCAAGATAAAGGTATAAGGGGTCACCTTCACTTGGGATCACCTACAAGAGTGGTTTGATAAGGTAAGACTTGAGTTTTTATAGGGCTTTGGAGCAGTCTTTGTTCCATACTAGGCCCTTATCTTTATTCAATAGTTGGAAGAATGGTCGATAGCACTTCGAAGACATAAAAATGAAGCGGTTGAGTGGGCAAGCATGCCGGTAAGCTTTTGGAGATCTCTAATCATTTGAGGGGGCTGGATTTTTCTGATGGCATCGATCTGATCAAGGTTTACTTCAATCCCTCTTTTGCTGACTAGGTGTCCTAGGAACTTTCATGACTGGACACCGAACGAACACTTGTTAGTGTTAAGTTTCATCTGATATTTCCTAAGGATCTCAAAGGTTCCTGCTAGGTCTAAGAGATGGTCTCCCTTGAGTTTAATTTTGACTAGCATGTCGTCGATGTATACCTCCATTATTTCTCCCATTTATTTATTGAACATCCTTGTGACCAGTCACTGATAAGTCTCTCCTAGATTCTTGAGGCCGAACAACATGACTTTGTAGCAATATAACTCAATAGGGATTATGAAGGAGGTCTTATCTTGGTCTGGCTCATAAAGTGGGATCTAGTGGTATCCAGAGTAAGAATCCATAAATTTCATTCTTTCATGCGTTGCAGTGGCATCGACCAACTGATCTATCTTTAGGAGAGGAAAATTGTCTTTTGGACAGGCGCTATTGAGGTCAGTATACTCTCCAGCTTTCGTTGCTTTTGGATACGATGACTGGGTTGGATAGCCATTTGGGGAACTGAACTTCTTGAATGGAACCTGCATCTAGTAATTTCCCTACCTCTTTCTCTACTACCTTCGCCTTTTCTGGGGCTGTTCAACGAGACTTCTGAGTGACTGGTTTGAAAGATGGATCGAATGGAGTCGATGGCATGCAATTATGGGATTTATCCCAAGCAGCTCATACAGTTTCGAAGCAAAAACATCCAAATTACTCTGGAGGAACATCGTTATCTCCTTCTTTTCTCGGTCGGTGAGAGAGGTACCGATCAGAAATTTCCTTTCACACAAGTTTCCTTCATCTATAATATCTTCTATGTCTTTAACGACCCTACTTGCGGGGTGGACCCTTGTTTCCTCCACCCCTGGCTAGCCGTACCATAATTGTTATTTTGAAGGCAATACCCCTTCTTGGCTTCCTCCTGGGCTATCCTCTCGTCTTTCTTCTTCTTCTCGTTCTTGTGGAGTATGGCTGCAATGAAGCATTTTCTTACCATAGCTTGATCACCACGAATCTCGACCACCCCCGATCTGTAATGCACTTGAGTTTATGACGATATGAGGATGGTACAACCTTCATAGCATGGATCCAGACTCTACCCAGGATGGCATGATAGGGGGATTCAATATCTACTGCCAGAAACTTGATCATCTTTGAAATACTTCCCGCCCTAACTGGCAGGACTATCTTTCCCAGCAGCATGGTTATCTTTCCTTCAAAGTCGACCAATGAAATGGTGGCCTCTTTGAGGTCGGTGATATTTAATTTCAATTTGTGGAACCAGTCTAGGTACATCACTTCGGAAGAGGTACCTTGGTTGACGAGCAACCTGTCAATGTCCCAATTAGCTATCCTGAGTGTGATGACCAATGCATCATGATGTGGGGTTCTTACCCCAACTAAATTATCTTTGCTAAGCATAATGTGTTTGTTGTAGTCGATGTCTTCTAGTCGGCGGTGCTTCCCGGCCTGAATCTTAGCAGCGTGTATTTGAAAAGCTTGCATAATGGTGATTAGCTTCTTAACTTCCATCCGAACAGTGTTCCCTTGTACTTTATTAAGGTCTAATGCCCCATGAATTACCTTGAACTCGTGTCCCATCTCCTCCTCGAGGACATTGTCTAGCTTCTAATCACCATTGGCTGCGACCTTGTCTGCCTTCTTGTCTATGAACTCACTGAGATGACCAGCCTGGGCTAGCTCCTCGAGATGAGATTTGAGTGATTTGTAGTGTTCAGTCATGTGACCACCTTCTTTATGTAATGCATACCTCAATGCATTTTTGCGCTTCATTGGATCTCCTCCCATCTTCTTGGGACATTTGACAAATGGATCTTCCTTGATCTTGGAGAGGATTTTGTATATTCATTCCTTGAAGACTATGTTAAAATCCTGTAATGCTTTTAAGGGATCATTCTTGTTGCCATTTTTTGATCCATTCCTTCCCCCATTCTTGTTTCCTTTCTTCTGGGAATGGTTCCTCTCTCTCCATTTGATCATCTTCGTGCGACCATTGTGCCCTACATTAAGAGGGATTACATCTTCGACCTTGGCGTATTTTTTACTATAGGCCATCAGGTCGTCGATGGAATTAGCCTCCTTCTTATTTAGGGATTGGTGAAATAAAGAAGTTCTTAGAAGTTCAATCTTGAAGGATGCTACACCAACCTGCTCCGAGCAGTTCTCAATTTTATTGAAAATATTCTAGTACCTCTTGGTGTATTCCTCGAGGTTCTCCTGTGGTTTTTTCTTCATTGTGAGCAGAGCATCCATCCGCTTAGGGTGGGAGCTTCTAGTTATAAAGCGAGTTGTAAATAATTCAGCTAGAGCCTTAAAGATCCTGATAGACCTATGTGGCAGCCTCTTGAACCACTTTTATGCCATGACGTGCAGACTAGAAGGGAAGATGCAACACATCAATGTGTCATTATGGCTCCACAAGGTCATGGATAGCCCATACTACTGTACATAATCGATAGGGTCAATTTTCTCGTTATAGATCTTGAATCTAGGGATTGTGAATTTCTTAGGGAGCTCATCTTCTTCTATTTTCCTGAAAAAATGGGACTTCTTTTGAGTGCTAAGAGCTCTTTTAGATAGATCTCTTGTCTTGTGGACCTGGCTCCTCGGTGGGATGGGTGTTGATCCATCTATGTACGGACCAAGCTTCTAATTTCATCATTCTGTCGACCAGGACTCCCACAGCATCGAATTGGTTGTAGTCATTCTGATCGACCATCCTCTCACTTGTTCCTATAAATTCACCCTTGGTCGCACCTGGGGCTCCTTCCTCGGCTGTGAGATTCACTCACCTAAGGGCTAAGAGTCCGATCATAGCGTCATCTTGTATTTCTATAGAGATCTCTCTCCATTTTTTACTTGCCTTTTTAGGCGAGCATTCTCCTCTTCTTGGCAATGCGTGGCTTCTTCTTGTTCTCAAAGTCTTTCCTCATAGGCGTCGACCAATATGGAAACTTGTGTGGACCTTGGTGGTCCATGAATATCTTCAGAAGGCTTCCTTTACTAGAAAGGTCATGGATTTGGTTGGCAAATTTCAGACCTCACCCTGGAATGGGCAGGTTCTTCCTAAACGTCGCCGGCTTGAGCGATGTTGCTATTGTGGAGAGACATTGAAGGCTTTCAGTTGGTGAGTGTTCTACTAGGAATAACATTGCTCCCACAGATAGCGCCAATTGTGGTATAAAAAAATATCACAATAAAATGATTTACAAAAAACAATCACAATTAAACAAGAAAGCATATAATCGCACACACAACACAACTATGTACGTGGTTCGATAACTTGTTTACGTCCACAGAGAGGTCTACTATTTTATTAAGTATCTCTCAATATGCTTGGTTACATTCCCCTATGCCCCGGTCTAGGGGTTACAATTTATAGATATAGAATTTCAAATGTTCAAGTAACTCCATGATTATCCATGAATCCCTTGAATATCTCCACGAGATTATAGGGGATTAACTTGGTTTTGGGGCGGTATGGCTTGCACATACTCGTAGCTTATTCCCACGATTTGGGTCGGGCAGCTTTCTAGATTTGTTAGGCCAAATAGGCTACTCTTATGGGATAAGGATAAAATTGGACCCCACAGTGTGCAACAAAGTTGTTTAAAGTATTAGACATAGTTCAAACAACCAATGGAAGAGAAGTTTATGAAAATATTTAAACATTGGATGAGACCCTACATTGCTTATCTTAAATATGGAGAGCAACTACTTGAGAGGACTGATGAAATTTACTTGAAGAAAAGAGTGGCTCACTTTTACTTGGTGAATGGGGAACTCTACAGGAAAGGGTATAATGAAAAATCATTATGATGCATGGCAGAGGAAGATGTGTTAAAGGTATTAAAGGAATCCCATGAACCTTCACACATGGGTGGAATCAAACTGTATGATCATCTAATGACCCTGGGGTATTATTGGCTAACAATGGAGGCTGACTCTATCAGTTTTATGAAAAAATGTAGAGCATATCAAATCCATGGCAATATGTTTCACTCCCCCTCAATAAGTTTACAAAGCCTAGTTGCCCCTTACCCATTCCACACTTGAGAATTTGATTTGGTGGGAAAAATCATCCCAGTCTCTCAAGACAAATCTTTCATTATAGTTGCCACAAAGGTGTATACTAAATGGGAAGAAATATTTCCTTTGAAAAGGGTCACCACTTAGGTGATGACACAATTCATCAGGCAATATTTAATATGCGCGTTTGGTATCCCAAAAGTCATCCTCATGGATAATGGCAAGCAATTTGTGTGTAAAGAAAAGGGATGCTCACGGACAAGTATAAAATCATTCATAACAATTAGACAGTCTCTTATCCTAAAAGGAATGGTCAAGTAAAGGCCACTAACACAACATTGATCAATATTTTGAAAGGGATATTGGAAGATTTGTTAGGAGATTGTGTAGTAGTTTTATGGGATTATAAGACATAAAAAGGGAAGCAAGTGGGTTTTTTACCATTTTCTCTAGTTTATGGAAAAGAAGTTATCCTACTAGTAGAGTTGGTTGTGCCTTCAGGATGAGTGGCTTTAAGCCATAATCTAGTATTAAACCCAAGACACACGCAGTTGGAGGCTTTGGATGAGCATCATGATAAAACTAAAGAAAACTTTAAAGTTTACACCCAACAACTGTATAGAGCTTATAAGAATTTAGTTGAGTTTTGAGAATTCCAAATGGAAGACTTAGTTCTGAGATTATCCACTCATCATGCCAGCCTCAAAGTTCAAACATAATTCGGAAGAGCCATTCATGGTGTGAGGAGTAGGGAGGCCAGAATATTGCCAAATTTCATAATTAGATAGTCAGTGCATTCAATTAATCAATTGCAAATGACTCAAAAAGTATTATGTCGGAGGTGCCCTAACTCTTTTCTCTCCAATTTTTAGTAGTTCATTCTAGAAAGGAAGGCTCCTCATAGAAAATGGGGTAAATAGTGGGTAACATTATATTGTAATAGCCCACTTAAAGAAAATATTGCATTTTTTAGCATGAATAAAATAGAGATGTTCAGTTATGACCTGTTTTACTTGCATAAGATTTTTTGGGTGAAGTTCATAATGTTTGTCATTAGATATAACAAACCAGTTCATTATGCATCCACCCGCAAAATTGTGCAAGAATAGCCATCATTTTTTTTATAAATATACTTTTACCAAGTAAAACTTACATGTAGAGCAACCTGAGATTCTCATAACATAAGAGAAAAAATGTTGAATTTAAAGAGCATTGCACATCATACTTAGGGGGATATAAACACCTTAATGAAAAAGTATGATGAACACAGCACCTTTACTTACTAAATTTTAAGAGATAAGCTTAAAGAATTATTGGTATGTTTAGCAGTAATAAGAGAAAGGGATTTACCTCAAGTCCTTTTTTACCAAAATATATAATATAGGGAAAACATCCACCGTATTATGAAAAATTTACATATATTACATGCCAAATTGCAAGCAGGCACTCCCATGGAAAAAGGGAGCAGCATAAATCCACGAGTGGATACTCCTTAAGAGTGAAGGATAGTCCAAAGCATATAAATAAAACAAGTTAATAACAAAAGAAATGAAAACATAGAGAACAAACAAATAATATAAAAATGGAATATTTCTTTGTCATTCACATAAATGGCATGCTCGAAATAGGTCAGAACTAACTATTTTAAATAATAAAGAAGAAATGGTTGATAAAAGCCTGGATGGACAAAAGGAAACGTAGGTTCTCATGTAAGTAAAAGACCTCAAAAAAGGGGCCAGCCTCTCAACAATGTCTCTCTCTAGCCTAGACGGCCGAGTAGCATTCTGTGTCTCATTTGCTAAAATTTTAGCTAACTTAGCCTCCAACAATTTGATTTTCTCGCAGATGCCATCAGCTTCTGAATGATTTCGCTTGGTCTTGGACTGCTTGAATTATTTGTCCTTTATTAACCTCCTAGATGCTTGATATATAATTTGGCAAATAGAAGTATCAAGCCAGTCAATCTTGAAGTGGTAGCAATTCTTCAAGTCCTTGATGGCTGCCAAAAAAACACTAGCACTCGCGCTAGTGACTTTGCCTGGAGGAATTGAAGTGAATGCATGAACATGGATGGGAAGCGCCTTCAGATTGTGGATGGTTGAGGTGTCAACGTTGCAAACACTTGTGGCTGTAAAGGTCTCGGTTTGATGCTAAAAAATTAAACCCATAAGGACAAGATCCACTACTCGAAATATGTTAGGATAATGCTTGTGCCACATATCCCTTGGGTAAGTATCAGGAGCATGAACATTTATAGCATCAATTCTAGTATCTATATAACTAGCCTCAGAAAGTGGTGACTCATTGCAAGATTTCTCTCCCTTGGAATGAGTGGCCTTAGTATATTTGCCCTCACCCACGGCTCCCCCTGTCTCATTTGTCTCCACCTGAAAACAAATAACAAATAGGAATGGAACAAACTAAGTAAAAAAGGTATACTTAAAAAAAATGGCGAGTGCAATAAACAAGATAAAAATACTTACTCACAGGCCAAGGGGAGTATACATGTTAGCAGAAAGTTGGCACTACTCCTTCTGGATAACCATAGGCTTTATTTCTACAAGAGCCCTTGTGGAACTCACCTAAAAGAAATGTAAGGGCGAGCGATCACTCGAGTACTTGCATAGTAAAAGCAAGATATAAAAAACCTTGTATGATAGTATAATACTTGAGGAGTGCTTGCAACATCACTCATAGAATATTTCATAAATAGAGGAACGCTCATGATGTTATCCTGAAAATAAAGAAATAGGAAAGTATCACTTGAGCATTTTCATAGTAAAAGGGAGTTATAAAAGAATCAAATAGGACAGAATAATACCTGAGGAAAACCATTAACAATGCTAACTTTATGTTCAGTAGATAAAGGAAGGATAGTACCACTAACCTAAAAAAAAAAATAGGAAGGTGTTACAAAAATGCTTGTATAATAAAACGAAGTTACATAGGAGTCGGGTATGATAGAGAAATACCTCATAATTTATCATAGATACACTCATGGAGTGTTCCATAGTTACAGGAATACCTATAGAGCTAACCTAAACATAAGATAAAAAAATGTTGTTAGAACCCTTGCACAGTGAAACCAAGGTCGAGAGGACTAGGTGTGTTCGAACAATACCTAAACACTCATAGGCATACTTGGAGTAGGATCCATAGTTAATGGAACATCCATAAACATGCTCATTTAGGGTTCCACAATGACGGAAGCACTAGTGATGCCCACCTAAAAAGGGGGAAATGGGGAATACTGTCATTTGAGTAACACACATAAATAGTACAAGTAAAAAAATTCTCAAATATGAAATTAAAGAATGTCAGATTAATACTAGAGACACCAAAGAATACAAATAAAAATATAGAATGAGCAATGGTTTGAACACATGAAAAATAAAGTGTGAATGATAGGAGAGAGCATAAAGGTGTGCCACCTCAAGTACCTGAACCCTAATAGGAGGGGAAGCATCAAATATACGATAGGAGGTGGAAGGATACTCGCACTTACCTGTGAAGGCAGAAGTTGTCAACAAAAATAAAGTATATCAATAGTGACAAAACCATATAACTAAGTGACTGTGCTGAGATAGTAACATGAGAAATAGGACCACTTTAAGACACATTAAAGATAAGCTAAGTTGGAAGGTGGTGGACTTGAGGCGATTGTTCAAGGGGAGACATACCATTGGGATATGTATTATCCTAGAAGGGGGTAACCAAAGGATGACCACCCTTATGGGAAAAAGTATTCCCACACTGGACAGAGGGTTGCTCGAGAGGGAACCCTTAAAAAAATGGTTAGCAGAAAAGTAGCAGTATTAGTGAAATAGGGATGAGCTAAAGAGATGCTCACTGTAGAAGAAACAAGTGACTAGGTAATTGGTGAAATAGGGGCCATAGACACCTATCAAAAATATGATATATAAGTCAATAGGGAACACATAAATAAGACTTGAAAAAATTCCTTTGTAAATGAACTAAATACCTATACAGAAAGAGCAACCAATGAATAACTCCTTATAGTGGTTAGGAATACAGTAGAGAACTGTAAGGAAAGGAAGTGTGGAGAATTTAGTTTATAAAGGCCAGGAAGTTCAAAATTTAAAAAAGCAAAATAAAAGACGAAGTACACTTAGCAGTCATATGCAAGAACCCCTCGTGTAAAGTTCAGGGAGGATACTAGAATGGATTTCCTCTCGTGTTGAAATGGGGCTCAAGGAATAACAGGAAAAGAAGAGGAAGGAACCATTATCATTTGGGAGGATCCAATTGCTCCTATACAAGAAGCCCATTCTAAAATGGGATAAATTAGTAATACGAAAAAGTACACAATGAATTAAACACTTAGAAGTTCATTATGACGAGCTTACCCATAAGGAAAAGGCCCAGTAGCAGGGTCGGTGGAGGAAGGTGAGTATATCATGGTGTCATCATGATTGCTGTTAGAGGGCTATAAATCCATGGTTGATCCATTCATGGATGATAAAAAAGAGAAACACCAGGCGAGTTATCTTTGGTAAGACCAAGTAATCCAATATCATTTGAAGAAGAACTATGGTAATCATAAGAAGGATTGTTTCCATAACCAAAAATTTCCTTTTTAAATAAGTAGGATGAGGAGCAAGTGCTTATAATTCTATTACTTATATTTTTTCTAAGTAAAAGAGGACTGAATAAGGTACCTTCCACTAAGAGAGAATATAAGGGAGGGTATGGTTGAGAAATAGTTATTTTAAGAGCCTCGTATCCCTCCTCATGAATAGTTTAGAGAGTTTATTTAATCTCCAAGGTGCTAGTGTGTAAACCTTGGTCTTCCACAGTGGAGAGGCCAATGGTCTTGTATGTTTTCTTCTTTTGCCTAGATGTTGGAGTCTTAATTGGGGAGGGAGGGGAAGCAGCTCCACCAACTTCTGCATGGACGATATTTAAAACATCAGTATCTAGATGCTTCCTCTTCAAGGGAACTTTGGCTTTCTCTTTACCCTTGCATTTCCACTTTGGCTGTTAGGGTTTTACCTTAGGTTGTTTGAGTATATGCTCTCCACGTGTAGAGAATTCACAAGGATGGGTACCACCTTCTTGAGAGCAGCCCTCTCTACTTGGATGAAATTCCAAATGTCTTTTTTAGTACACTTGTCCAAGTACTTGTCATGCTAGGGGATTATCTTGATAAAAGATTCACGGGGATGTCATATATACAATTATTTATTAACAATATTTGATGGTGCCACAAACTAAACCATGAACGGCTAAATGATGGTAGGTAATCATGAGTACGTATTAAAAATTCCCAAAGTTAGTAGTCATCCATACCATTCCTCAAGGATAAAATTGAAGTAGGTCTCTGAGTACAAATTTGTGGGCGAGAGGCTAGTAGGAAAATTTAGAGTGTAAGTGCCTTAGTCATACCCAAAATGCCTTCTGACCCTCTTGGTGTGGTAAAAATCAACCCTACCCAATATTAATCAAATAAGGTAGTATGCATGGAAGAAGAAAATCCATAACAAAAATGTCAGGGCAGTCACTCACAGACTCAACATTGGCAAGAGAGCAGTAGGTTCTCGGTGAAGCAAAGTGGAAACACCATTATAATATACCACCCACTCGTTTTGGATAAGGGAAGAAGAAAAACTCATCTATGTTCTCCAAAAATTGACTAAGTGAATGCTTAGGAGCTTTCTTATGCCACCTAGTAATGTGAGTGACCAGAATATATAGTGAGCAAGGATCAACGCCCCAATTAGGTAATTGATTGAAAACAAAACCCATCAGCACACAAGAGTTTATAAAATTTACCATGTTAAAAATGGTAATACGATATTTACATGTCAATAGTGTTTGATCCAACCAAGTACAAATGGATACCGATGTGAGGGAAGCAAGGAACATTCTTGCCACGAGCAAGCCTGATCACCAAGAAAAAGAGTAACACATGAGGGATGTCATTTGGACTCCCTTGAAATATGAACCTACTCAATAATGTGATAAATGAAGCAGCCAAATGAGTCCTTAAGTGTATTTTTGGACCCTCTTAACTCTTAGGTGCCCTACATTGGGCATCTCCCTTGGGAAATGACGCGAAGTCCTTGAACCAATAGCATTTACATTTGGCAAACTAGTACTTGTTCACCCCAGTATGGGTGAGAGAAACATAACGAGTACAATCTGATAGCGCCTAGTGGAAATCCTTGCACATCTCCTTCTCGATGGAGTCTTCATAGTAATCAATACAGACATAGTTCCCCAAGACAGGCAAACTAGTCAATTTAAAAATATCTTCTAAGATGATCGAAATTCTCCCTAATTAGTAATAAAGGTGTGGCAGTCCACATTCCAACGAGAGAGTAAAATTTTATACATATTCATGTTCTTGGGAATGGTAAGAGAATTTAATTTAGTGATAGATAGAGTCAAGCTTAGGTCATCAACTCATAGGGCCCACTCATTTGGGACTCCTCCACAGGCGTTAATGTTTACATTTGAAAAAAGGAAATCACCCTTCTCCACTTAAATTTGCAAAATTCTATCAGCAAGTACCAAAGGAGTTTCCCCAGACTCAGCAAAACGTATGAGTTGCCTCTCATCGATCTTCTCTACACAGTTAGCCTCAAACTGCTCGAATGAATTCATTATATCATCATCATTGCCAAAAACGGGCAAACCGATAAAAAAAAAAGTCCCACCTCGCCCTATTCTGTAAGAATTGCCTTTGCACCTTAGGAAAGGAGGTGACATTAGTTGCAGAAGGCCCAACTCCACTAGATACGATGGTGGAAACGGTGGAGAAAATTGCCAAAAATGAGGTAAGGGTGGTGGCACCAGTGGCGAAAGTGGTGGTTAAGGTGATGTGGATATGTAAGGATCCCACGAAGACATCACTACAAAGAAGAAGAAACTTTTTGTAAAGAAGAATCCATGGAATCACTGTAGTTTGAAAAAAAAAGGGAAATTAAAGAAGGAAAGGTTTTTGAACTCTAAAAGAAGTTATCTCTTTCTAGAAAATGAAGGCAAATAATTGTTATGGTTTTAAAATAACAAGGCCAAAAATATTTATAAGTCATGCATGCCTGGAGGCTCAAATGTATGGGTAATGATTACCCAAATCATGGAGATGAGTTCTCAAAGAGATGCATGTCTCCTTGAAAAAGACACCCCAAATACAGCTCCTCTGATAAAAAGCATTAAATGCTCATAAAAGTCACGATTTTCTTTTGGGAGTCCCCTCAAATTCCTAAAATATTATTTTTCATACAAGACTCTTACTTATCTACTCAAATGAACACTTTTGCATGAGGGGAATAATTCAGAGGGGTACCCACCCAACCTCTTATAAGAACTAAGTTTGGCATGAGTACGTTCAAAACAGAAGTTAAAAATATTTAATAAGCAACCCTAAGCCAGAAAGGGGGTTCCAGGCGAGTGGATCTAAGCCAGCGAGGGAGTGACAAGAGAGCAACCCAAGATAGTAAGTATAAGACATGCAAGAAACCCCAATCTAGTGAGGGGGTTCCAGGAGAGTTGTTCCAAGCTGGCTAGGGGGTTCCATGTGAGAAACCCGAAGATATTAATGAAATGCTACACGGGCAAAACCAAAACAGGGAGGGGGTGTTGTGTGAGAAACCCTAAGTCATTTTAATAAAGAGGTTTTATATAATAGTTTACATACTAACACCTTTATTATTTTAAACACGGTATTGGTTAACAAGAAGCCTTAGTCGAGCAAGTAGACGGAAAGTTAAGATCTCTTGAGAGTTTTGGTTTGGAAGATGAGAGGAAAGTTTTGTTGGGAAATCTAAGGCTCTACCACTTCAGTACCTTATGAAATGCATAATTCTAAAATGAGACCCCTAATAGTTCATTACATATCTCACTCATAGTAAAATAGGCGAGTAGTCAAAGTACTTCTCCCTAAGCCATTTTAAAATATAACATTGGCGAGTGGCCCTCAGCCCCCTCGCAAGTTTCCAAAATTATTTAAGTAACCATTTGAAATATTCAAAAAATTATACTTTTCTTCACTATGCCCGACATATTTACTTTTTGACTTTGGTTGCACCAGATTTAACCTGTCAAAGTGGACAGTGATAAACAGTTATTAGGACAAAAATTACCACTCAGATATTGTCACAAGGAATATTCCTTTAGTGCATACACCCCACATAAGCCCTAATATTTAGCAATGGATAGAGCATCAGGGCAAGTTCAAATTAAAACACTATTGAAGAACCGTTACTCTACAAAAATTCACGTAGAAAGTATTGTCTCCTTGCTCTTTCCTAGGTACTTAAAGTGTTTGTCTCTTTATTCTCAAAGAATTAAAAAGCTTGCATTCAATCATTTTCTTCCTTATTTTTTAATCATAAAATTTTCGTTATATTGAATAAGTTAGTTTTAAACTTACTTGCTGCTCTTGAAGCTTTGAACACCTTGAAGGCAGTTTTCATTGGACTTGGTCACACCTCACCTTAAAGGACGCTTTTCTTATAGGTGCACTATGATACTTTCAAATATTTGAGATTGAATTCTTACATATATTAGATTATGAGCGTGTTAAAAAGTAAAATATTAATGGATTTTAACAATGAACTTTCTTAAAAAACAATAAACATCTTGGCGTCATTATTTTGAGAAGAATTTAAATTCAAGGCATCTTGTGTAAGTTGAGTCAAATTCATTTATGTTCCACATTCTTGCAATTAAAGCTGAAATTAAGTTCTTTCTTTACAAAATCTCATTGACTTTGTGCTCTTATGTTATGAATGCCTACATTAATATACTTGTGGATTATGTTCACATAATTACATTATGTTTTCATGATTCAGATATTTTAGTGTTATTCCATAGTGTGATGTATTTGTACCAATTTGTAACTTATATACATACACTTTAATACTTGAGAAAATTAAAAAAAATCAAAAATAGCTGGTTGCCTTTTGGAAATTCATCGCATGTTCTTTATGGTTGTCTTTATGATGTTATTTTATTTGGATTCGAGTGATGCTAATAATTTATGCTTAGTTTCTTATCCTTTGTCTATCACGGAGAAAAAGAGGGTGAAGAAATTCAGGGGGAGTTATTATTTTCTTTAAACTCACACATGCATCAAGGTATTTTTTTGGCTTCATCTCATGGACTACACAAGATGAAGACTTTGAGTTGAAGACAATGTCTCCAATGTCTTTTCATTTTTGGGTATGTAGGGCATTAGTAATATATTGTCTTAGGGGTTTAATTTGGTTCGTTTTTTATTTTGTGCCGGAATAGCCAAAGGGGGAAATTTATAAGGCAGAGATTTTATAATTTATCTTAGTTTATTTATTTTGATGTATCCTGTTACAAATTGGACAAACTACATCCATATATACTTCCATGTTCATTGAATAAAAATTAGTGACCAAGCAAAATTCAAAAATTCGAATGTGTTGGAATCATCACAACAC
Organism: Sambucus nigra; assembly: GCA_949130495.1. NCBI lineage: Eukaryota > Viridiplantae > Streptophyta > Magnoliopsida > Dipsacales > Adoxaceae > Sambucus > Sambucus nigra. The sequence goes on from OX422220.1 coordinate 195,475,787, forward strand.
TATTTAGAGTTATATAGTATAAAGGTCTTTGGTTTAAAGTTATACCAATTTATTTTAAGATGTGTTATATTTCTCACGGCATTTTTTATAAAAGAATTTTTAAAAATATTTTTTCTTGTTGTTGGTTCGGTAGAACGAGATTTGTATCTGATTGGAACGAAGGGGGAATTTCTTTAGAAAGAGACAATGTTCTTATTCAAAAGAAGTTTTCAACTTGATGGAACGATGGTTTAAGTTCCCTAGAATGAACTTCTAACAAGCTTCAAATGGGGTATCTTTGTTTGACTGAGTCACACCCGTTGAAAGTTTGTTAGAATCTTGTTGGAACGAATAGAGTTGTTCGTTCGAACAAGAGTGGACCTCGTTAGAACACAACTAGTGATTTCATTCTAATATAGTGCCATTTTTTCGAAAGAACCTCATCGCCTCAAATATTGTGATTCTATATAAATAACTCTTTTGGACTTATTTTCACAACATTTTTTATGAAAAAAAACTTTCTATACCGATTTCGAAAATTCTGACAAGTTTTGTTTCAAAGAAATACTTTTGTTTTCCAAATATTCATCATTTGTAGTCCATACACATAATAAACCCTCATGGAGGTTTGCTCTAATGTTTAACTTTGTAGATATTTATTCTATACTACTGAAGAATAAAGGATTCTGTATCCTGAGGTTGATCGGTGGATGCTAAGAGAAGCGCTACTTCCTGTGGACGGTGATGGACTGTGCCATATTTGTTGAAGATTTGAAGACCATTATTGCATTTAACTTAGTATACATCTAAGTATTCTGTAAATCATTACGTGTCTATTGATTTTTAAATAGTGCTGATAAAAAAAGTTTTGCCTGGAAGGGATTTTTTCCTCAAACTTCTTCTTTTGTTTCAATTTGATTCTTTAGTTTGGCATATTTATCTTTAGACATTATCTTTCATTCTCACCAAATTCTATTCAAAATATTGGATATTTTGTGTGTGTTGACCTAAGATACAAGTGTATCCATATAATCGTACTTTCAGGTGTGTTAAGTTCAAAGTTGTTTAGGACCAAGGGTTGAATTTTTTCAAATAAGATAATTTCCTGATCATTTTTTGTGTGAAGGGTGTTTTCAAGGTCTAAATTCTTCAAATTCTATGATTTTTTTTTAATCAAGGGTACTTAGACAATATGACTAGATTTAAGTTGGGTTAAAGACCTCAAAACTTAGTTTAAAGTCCAAGTTACTTTATCCCAATGACTAATTTCAGATAATGGGGGTTATACTTCCAGATTGACTCTTAGTCAAGGGTTTTTAAACTTCAGGACTAGATTCGTAGTCAAGGGTCCTTAGATATCATTAATATTGGTCCAAATTTATTTAATTAATAAACATGGGAATCAACTTAAAATATTTTTTATATTTAAACCAAATTTTAATTTAATAAATAAAAATATTTAGTTCAAAATCCGTGAAATTGGTGATTAACGTCAGAATCAAATATAAAACAATCATAAATAGCACACCATATTTTAAAGTAGAAACCCTCGTGGGAAAACCACTATCGTACCGAACCCACACAAAGTGCAATACAATTATAGGACTTAACAAGGACTCAATCACAATTTACATATATGAGAATCATACACTCCATGATGTCTCTGCCTTGCATTCTGCACCTCTGCCTATACACATACTGATGATAGCCTTTATACTCCAACAACACAACTACACAACATCCAAGGCCTCGGTATCCATCGATCTTATTTGGTGAACAATCATCCGATACATACACCTACGTGATATCATCTTCAATGTATATTTTCTCAAAGGAGTCATTGACCTAAAGTCTATTTTAGTTTCATAGAGTTGAAAGTCTCATAGAAATGGAAGGCCTCTAGCAAATTTAAATTAGGGTTTTAAAAAACTGAGTTACATCAATTGAAATATGCATGTAAAGGTATTTAAATATTTTTCCATTGAAATGGATCCAATTAAACATATTGTCCAAGACAAAGATTCTCATTTGAACTAGGGATCCCTCATTTGAATGAGGGGTTATCAATAGATAAAGAATTTGGTCGATGGACATTTTTGTAAGAATAAATTTCCAATCGATTCAATTTATTTCCAATTGGATTAATTCCATACAAAACATTTGAGTCATAGGTTAGACTTTGTATTGTCGATCTCGTAGGCCTATGACTTGTTTGATGAAGATGTAGCAGCCAAGCTTCAAAGTGGATACATTATGTCGTATTTATTATGTCAAGTTTGTCTTCATGTTTATTGATAATCTCATAAGGTATGGATGCATTTTGAATACGATCCTTGGACATTTTTAAGGGTGTTTTTTTTTAACAAAATTATTTGGAACTATTTTTTAAAAATACTTTTTGGAGAAAAATATTTTTTTTTATTTTTGAGTTCATAAAGGTAAACGCATTCAAATGAAGTTATGAACTCATTAGAACGACCTTTGGAAAATCGTTAGAACGTACATCCAACGTATTTCAAAAGAACACTCTTTGTTTAGCATAAGGCACCCGTTGGAAGCTCGTTGGAAGTCTCTTGGAATGAGAAAGAATCTTCATTCAAATGAACTTGAGATTAGTTAGAATGAAATGGGAATTTCATTCGAACGAACTATGATTTTTCATTCGAATGAATTCGTCGCCTCGAAATTCACATTTTCTCTATCAAAGGTGTGTTGGACTCAATTTTTAAGAACTTTAGGCGAAAATCAATTTACTACATGTTTACCAAAATTCAAAAATCCTAGTTTCACCAAGTTTCACCCATTGTGTTTAAAGATCCATGTTTTCATTTTGTAAGATGGACTCCATACTTAATATGTTGTGTTGCGATGAAGAAGCATTATTCTATGTTTTGATTCTATGGACAGTTATTGAGAGTCATCAATCGATATCAAGGTGCGTACGGATTTACGTGTTGTGGCATCTTGCGTGGATGGACTCCTATGTTGCACTTTAGAGGAGAGTTTGAAGATTTAAGAGTGTCAAGGCTTGCAAACGAAATGAGTCATTAAGTAAGTCTAATGTCTAGCCTTTGTAAAACCTTATCATAGTGATTTGGTTGCATGGAGTCATCCGAGGTTTTTCCTTTGCGGTTTTCCTCATACATCGTCATTGTGTGGATGTTTTTACTCGCCTAGATTCATGTTTTAGGTCAATAATATAACATTGGATAAATCGATATTTCATAACAAACATTTAAAATTAGTGGAAATATTTATTGAGTTTAACTAGTTTAAATATTTATTCTTTAATGTAAAAAAAATATAAAAATAGAATTTTTGTTTAAAACACCATCCTCGAATAAGAACTAATAGGGGCGTTCTCAAATTTGTATCAGAAACAAAACACTTAGTTCTTATGTTTTTATCTCATGCTATTATGAATAAATTTTGATGGACTTAGAGCCTTAATGTTTGATGGGCCGGACTACACATACTGGATAATTAATATGAAATTAGCACTTAAGGCTATAGATGAGTAGAGGATTTTAAATGTATTATGACTTGTGAAATGCCTGAAAAGGCGTGGGACATACTCAACCTCACCCATGAAGGAACTAGTGTTGTTAAGGCTTCCAAGCTCCAAATTCTCACCACCAAGTTTAAAACGATTAAGATTCTGGAAAGTGAGTACTTTGATGAGCTTTATGCTAGAAATCTAATATAGTTAACTCGCGTTTTAACTCAGGAGAGAAGATATCCAAAAATTGAGTAATCAATAAAATCTTAAAGTAATTGCCTGAACGATTTAATTCAAAAGTGACAGTTTTGAATTCCTTACATACTTACAAAACTTGAAGATCTTGTAGGTGACTTACAAATTAATGAGCTAGACATGTTTTCCTCCAAAACTGAGAAGAATAAGGATAATGGATTTTCTTTAAAAGTCCATAAGGAGGAAAATCTATTTCGGATGATGAGTCTAACATTGAGTCCGAATATAAGGCAATGTTAGCAAAGAAATTCAAGAAACTTCTCAAATTCCATAAGTAAACAAAAGAGAAAAAAAGTTTAAGAAAAACATGTATAATAAGTACAATAACTTCCTTAAAAATCATAATGACAACTTTAAGAGGGGCGAATTAAAAAGATGGTTTGGTTATGAGTGTTATGACCATAGGGTAGCATAGTGCCCCATTAAATTAAGGAAGGGTGGAAAGGGACACGATCCCCCCATTGATCGCAACTACACTGCTTTCATTGATAGTCATATGAGCTTTGATGAGAAATATTCCCATGAAGATATTTTTAAACATGACACTTCTGAAGCCATAGTTTGTGGATCCCAAGTGAATGATGCTAGAGTGAGTGGAGATTCGAGAGAGGGTGAAGAAGAAGAGGATGGGAAGAGTGAACTTCAAGTTTCATTACATGAGTTATATGCAAAAACATCAAGATTGAAGAAGGTCAACTTGAAGTTGAAAGAAAAGTTAAAAGAATGTGTCATAGGAAATGATTATAGTATTTTAGTTAAGGATATTAGGGCACGCTAGAGGACTCTTTGAGATAATCTAGAGTATGTAGATGGTGAGAGAAATATAGTTCATGGTTTTATGCGTTTATTAAGAAATAATTTCTAGAACTTGAGGATTCAAGGCATTTATTTAAGTTTCGAATAGTTGCGCTTGAAGAGTGATTGAGAGACTCGAGTTGTGTCAAATTTGATTTGGAAAATATGATGTTAGGCACCGTCCAAATCAAATATGACAAGTGTGGAACTGGATTTGATGAACAAAATGCGTCCCCTACCCTAGTTAAGACCATGAGGTTAAAGGAATCAATCGCTTCTAGGAAAGTTCAAAACGATCAACCCTTAGGTAGCACCGCTCATCGTGTCTGCACTTGCACACATTACGATAAGAAAGATCAACTTAGGTGGTTTTTGCTATGATATTAAAAATGATCCTTGAAAGTTTAAGAATATAGTCACCAAGGTTCCCAAAACCCGACAGCGTCATGTTACACCTATATGGGTTAGGAAATCCTATTTGGATGCTTGACATATTAGACTTGTTAATTTCATAGGATACTTCACATTTTATATCTAATGGTTGATTATGTTCGCATGCTTTCATACACTAGATTTTGTGTTTAATGATATATATATGTTTTCAAGTTGTATGATGTTTATATCTTTGTATTTTAATTTTTCATTTACTGAATCATATTAAAGAATACAAAAATATTTTCTGTCTTTTGAGTTAGTTCATTCTCAAATTGGTATTTTATTTTAAAAATTCTATAAGAACTCGAAAATATTTTTATTTTGCTGTATTTTAGTAATACACATTTTGTGTGACATATTGGTGTGGTTAAATCCCATTCATTTTGTTTTATCCATATGACTAGGACATTGGGTTATGATTTTCAATACTTAAATTGTTCTTAATCATGCTTGCGTAAAGTTGTTTCGACTTTGATTTTATTTGTGGATTCAACTTTGTATATTCCTCCACACACACATGCATGAGATTTTTGAACATTAACTTCACATGTTATATTTGAGTTATGTGAGATGGTCTCCCATTTATCTTGTCATCTACATATTATATGACTATGAGGGATTTGTCCATATAAGAACAACTCTCTTCAATATTATTTGAGATGTACTAAAAATATGAGGGTGCATGGGAAAGGGCTATGAAAGTAGAAAATATCCTTTTCGGGAAAGCCACCATTGGCCAAAGCCTAATGAAAAGATTAAAGGTAGTAAAAACTAGAAAACAAAATCCAAGGCCAATAAGTTTAGATAGTTTGTTTGATTTTCGAAAATGATAGCTTCAAAATAATTTAGTTAAAAGAAATATATGTTATATGTTTATCCTTTGAGGGTGTCATAGTTAAAGATTAATGGGTTTGCACAATGAATCCTAATTATTCTTATCATGTCATTATGCTATTAATTTATAGAATTGTTAATATTCTAAGCTTATGTGCCTTGCCTTTGTTTGTTCATATAGTTCACTTTATCTTGTCACTTGAACCTAAACCTTATTTTGATAAATTTTTGCTATGAAATATTACTTATTGAACATATTTGAGTTATTGGGTCATAATTCATTTGTATTCAGTTCACGACCATTCATTCCATCCCACATGTTTAGACACATCGATAATATGCTTGTTTGTAGAGTTTATGTGTTTGTGTTAAGTTTTTGTTGTTATTTTTATCTATATATTGAGTATTTGCGATCTTTATATTTCATGTCTTCCATATGCTTTATCTTTGGATTTTGATTGGATCTCTATATCATCGTATTAGTATCTCTCATTATGTGAATTTAAATTCCATATCTCAAATTGTTAATTTAAAATTTGTATCATACTTCATCGATGACTCATAGTGGTATCTTTTTGCAAAGATATTTATATTGTTTGATCATTGTTTGGATTATTTAAGCTTGAGTTTTCATGTTTCATTTTCCTTGCACATTACATCGTTGAAAGATTTTATTCCGTCCTCCCTATTTCTCTTACTATTATATGTTCACATATTAAGGGGAGGTGTGGTTTATATGTGAAAAATGATTTTATGCTTTCTTACATTGTTTATTTTTGAACAAAAATGGATTAGAATCGATATTCCTTTCAAGATTAGGATATCTTATCGTATAGGAAGACGTGTTACCTAGGTTGGTTGACACTATTTTAGATATTGTTGGAAAATTATTCTTATACGAATTTTATACTTTGTTGTACACTCTTTGCATTTGAAGGTGTGTTTAAGTGTGAAAAATTACAACATGCTACAATTTTTTCAAGAAAGAAAAATTTCTCAAGTGTATAAGTCAATCAAGTTGTACTTTTCCCTTTTGGAGTTGGGGATTAGAGAGATTAATGGCCCATAGGATTTTTGTTTTGGTTTTGTCCCTAAAAAGCCAAAGAGGGAGATTTGTAAGAATAAATTTCGAATCAATTCAATTTGTTTGCAATTGGCGAAATTCCAGACAAAACAATTGAGTCATAGGTTAGGATTTATTTTGTCAATCTCATAAGTCAATGACATGTCTAATGAAGATGTAGCGGACAAGATTTAAAGTGGATATACATAATGCCATGTTTTTCATGCCAAGTTTATCCAGGATTTCATAAGGTATGGCTGCATTTTAAATATGAGCTTTGGATATTTTTAAAGGAATTTGTTTTTTAACAAAATTATTTGGAACTATTTATTAAAAATATTTTTTGGAGGAAAATATTTTTTTGGTCCTAAGTTCATTAGAAAATTTTCATAAACCTCGTTAGAACGAAATGCACATCGCATTCGAACGAAGTTATGAACTCAGTACAATGATCTCTGGAAACTCGTTGGAATGTACATCCAACGTACTTAAAATTAATGCTCTTTATTTAGTAGAAGGCACCCAGTGGAAGCTCGCTGGAAGTTATTTTGAATGAGAAAGCCTCTTCATCCTAATGAACATGAGATTCTTTAGAGAAAAGTGGGCCTTTCATTTGAACAAACTACGCTTTTTCACTCGAATGAGTTCGTCACCTCAAAATTTGTGTTTTCTCTATTTAAGGCATGTTGGACTCAGTTTTTTAAAGAACTTTTGGAAAAAAATCAATTTCCTACATGTTTACCAAAGTTTCAAAACCCTAGTTTCACCCATTGAGTTTAAAGATCGAAGTTTTCGTATTCTTATGCTTTGAGATCTTTCATATTTGTCAGCAAAGTTTGTTTCTCATAATATTGAGTTAAGAGCGTGTTTCATCAGGTGGACTCCATACTTGGTTTGTTGTGTTGCAGTGAAGAAGAAATTTTTGGTTTTCAATTTCATACACGGTTGTTGAGCCTCATCGGTGGATATCGAGCTACTTGTGGATTATCTTACTGTGGAAGCTTGAATGGGTGAACTCCTACATTTCACTATGGAATAGAGGTTGAAGATAGAAGAGCATCAAGGCTTGCGAGAGACACGAGTTATTGAGTAAACCTACTATCTCAGTATGTCTATTGTCTAGTGTTTGTAAAACATTATCGTAATGATCTGTTTGGCTTGGCCATCTGATGTTTTTCCCTTTATGGTTTTACTAGTACATTGACTTGTTGTGGATGCTTTACTTATTTTATCTTCTTATCACCTAGATGCATGTTATAGGTTAAAAAGATAAAATTTTGCTAAATAGATTTTTTACAATAAAGGTTTAAAATTAGTGGAAAGTTTTATTCGGTTTAGTTTTAAAATTTTTATTCTTTAAAATTGAAAAATATAAAAATATAATTTTTGTTTACAACACCATCCTTGCCTAAGAATCTATAGGTGTGTTCTCAAATTATTATAGTTAGTGGGTCCTCATTCAAAATAGTCTTCGATTGAGGGTTCCTCATCTGAAAATTGGTTTCGATCGATGTCCATTACTTCAAAAATAGGCTCTCGATCGATAAACTTTTAGATCGAGGGTGACCTCATTTGAATGAGGTCTCGCAATTATTTACCTTGACAAAATTTTGTAAAAATATATTTCCAAAATAGTTTTCATTCAAAACATACCATGCCACTTCCTAGCAATTAAAATGAACTTCAAATAATTATAACACTTTGAAAACCGTTACCTTTGTTAAATCTTTGGTAAGCAGTGAAGTATTTTAATACGGTTTGGTAATATCATTCATGATTATTTGTCTCTTTGTCTTCATATGCTGTAGGATTGTAACTCAATAGGCTTGACCCAAAGATACATTAACTCAAATTTTTTTTCTAAAATTAAGCCAACACAAACTAAAAACCTAAAAAAAAGTGCAAAACATGTCGTTATTGAATAGTATAGACAAAGGTAAACTTCTTTAAAGTTCAATACAAAGAGTATTTATAAAAAAAATTATATATACAGAGTCACTAATCCCTGCCCAAATTTATTTGTAATTTTGTTTTTAAAATTTTGAGTGTAAAACTCTCATCGAGGTTCTGGAAAAGATTCTTTGTTCCTCAATCCATGAGTTTTGATGTGAAATATTCCCATGAAGATATTTTTAAACATGACACTTCTTATGCCATAGTTTATGGATCCCAAGTGAGTGATGTTAGAGTGAGTGGAGATGAGAGAGAGGAGGAGGAGGAGGAGGAGGAGGAGGAGGAGGAGGTGGAGGAGGAGGAGGAGGAGGAGAAGAATGAACTCCAAGTTTCATTACATGAGTTATATGCAAAAACATAGATAGTGAAGAAGGCTAACTTGAAGTTGGAAGAAAAATTAAAAGAATGTGCCATAGGAAATGATGATAGTATTTTAGTTAAGGATATTAGGGCACGCTAGAGGACTCTTTGAGATAATCTAGAGTATGTAGATGGTGAGAGAAATATAGTTCATGGTTTTATGCGTGTTATTAAGAAATAGTTTCTAGAAGTTGAGGATTCAAGGCATTTACTTGAGTCTCGAATAGTTGCACTTGAAGAGTGATTGAGAGACTCGAGTTGTGTCAAATTTGATTTGGAAAATATGATGTTGGGCACCGTCCAAATCAAATATGACAAGTGTGGAACTGGCTTTGATGAACAAAATGCTTCCCCTACCCTAGTTAAAACCATGAGGTTAAAGGAATCAATCGTTTCTAGGAAAGTTCAAAACGATCAACCCTTAGGTAGCACCGCTCATTGTGTCTCCACTTGCACACATTATGATAAGAAAGATCAACTTAGGTGCTTTTTGATATGATATTAAAAATGATCCTTGAAAGTTTAAGAATATAGTCACCAAGGTTCCCAAAACCCGACAGTGTCATGTTACACCTATATGGGTTAGAAAATCCTATTTGGATGCTTGACATATTAGACTTGTTGATTTCATAGGCTACTTCACATGCTATATGTAATGGTTGATTGGGTTCGCATGTTTTCATACACTAGATTTTGTGTTTCATGATATATATGTTTTCTAATTATATTAAGTTTATATCTTTGTATTTTAATTTTTCATTTATTGAATCATATTGAAGAATACAAAAATATTTTGTTTGCCTTTTCAGTTAGTTCATTTTCAAATTGGTATTTTATTTAGAACATTTTATAAGAACTCGAAAACATTTTTATTTTTGTGTATTTTAGTAATACACATTTTCTGTGACATATTGGTGTGGTTAAATCCAATTGATTTCATTTTATCCATATGACTAGGACATTTGGTTATGATATTCAATACTTAGATTGTTCTTAATCATGCTTGCATAGAGTTGTTTCGACTTTGATTTTCTTTGTGGATTCAACTTTGTATATGCCTCCACACACACATGCATGAGCTTTTTGAACATTAACTTCGCATGTTATATTTGACTTATGTGAGATGGTATCCTATCTATCTTGTTGTCTACATACTATATGACTATGGGGGATTTGTGCATGTAAGAACGACTCTCTTTAATATTATTTGATATGTACTAAAAATATGAGGGTGCATGGGAAAGGGCTATGAAAGTAGAAAATCACCTTTTCGAGAAAGCCACCACTAGTAAGAGCCTAATGAAAAGATTAAATGTAGTAAAAACTAAAAAAAAAAATCCAAGGCCAACAAGTTTAGATAGTTTTTTTTTTAATTTTCAAAAGTGATAAGTTCAAAATAATTGAGTTAAAAGAAATATATGTTGTATGTTTATCCTTTGAGGGTGTTATAGTTGAAGATCAATGGGTTTGAACAATGAATCCTAGTTATGCTTATCTTGTCACTTGAGCCTAAACCTTATTTTGAAAAAAAATTGTTGTGAAATAGTACTTGTTGAACATATTTGAGTTATTAGGTCAATTCATTTGTATTAAGTTCATGGCCATTCATTCCATCCCACATGTTTAGACACATCGATAGTATGCTAGTTTCTAGAGCTTATGTGTTTGTGTCGAGTTTTTGTAGTTATTTATATTTATATATGTGTCGGTATTTCATTAGTACATTTTGCATATTTATATGTATGGTATTGCTTTTGAGTCTTTGTGATTTGCATATTTCATGTTTTCCATACGCTTTATCTTATGATTTTTATTGGATCTCTATATCATCATATTAGTATCTCTCAATATGTGCATTTAAATTTCATATCTCAAATTGGTAATTTCAAATTCGTATCATACTTCATTGATTACTCATAGTGGTATCTTTTTCCATCGATATTAATATTGTTTGATCATTGTTTGGAGTATTTGCGCTTGAGTTTTCGTGTTGCATTTTTGTCGGACATTACATCGTTGAATGATTTTATTCCTTCCTCCCTAGTTTCCTACTTATCACATGTTCACATATTAAGGGGGAGATGTGGTTTATAGGTGAAAAATGATTTATTCTTTCTTACATTGTCTATTATTGAACAAAAATGGAGGAGAATCGGTATTCCTTTCAAGATTATGATATCTTTATCATATGGGAAGTCGTGTTACCTAGGTTTTGACTGTTTTAGATATTGTTAGAAGTTTATTCTTATACGTATTTTGTACTTGGTTATACACTCTTTGCATTTAAAGGTGTGTTTAAGTGTGAAAAATTACAACATGCTACAATGCTTTCAAGAAATAACAAATTTCTCAAGTTTATGAGTCAATCAAGTCGTACATTTACCTTTTGGGGTTATGGATAGAGAGATTGATTGCCCATAGGATTTTTGTTTTGGTTTTATCCCGAAAAAGCCAAAGAGGGATATTTGTAAAAATAAATTTCGAATCAATTAAATTTGTTTAAAATTGGCAAAATTCCAGTCAAAATAATTAAGTGATAGGTTAGGCTTTTTTTTGTCAATCTCATATGCCTATGACATGTCTAATGAAGATGTAGCGGGCAAGATTCAAAGTGGATATCATCATGCCCTGTTTTTCATATAAAGTTTATCGAGGATCTCATAAGGTATGGATGCATTTTAAATATGTCCCTTGGATATTTTTAAGGGAATTTATTTTTTAACAAAATTATTTGGAACTATTTATCAAAAATATTTTTTGGAGGAAAATATTTTTTTGGTCCTAAGTTCATTAAAACAAATTCATAAACCTCGTTAGAACGAAATGCATATCGTGTTCGAACAAAGTTATGACCTCATTAGAATGTTCCCTGGAAACTCATTGGAATGTACATCCAATGTACTTAAAATGAACGCTCTTTGTTTAGTAGAAGGCACACAGTGGAAGCTCATTGGAAATTATTTTGAACGAGAAAGCCTCTTCATCTAATGAACATGAGATTCTTTAGAGAAAAATGGGCCTTTCATTTGAACAAACTATGCTTTTTTACTCGAATGAGTTCGTCGCCTCAAAATTCATGTTTTCTCTATTTAAGTCATGTTGGACTCAGTTTTTTAAAGAACTTTTGAAAAAAATCAATTTTCTACATGTTTACCGAAGTTTCAAAACCCTAGTTTCACCCATTGAGTTTAAAGATCCAAGTTTCATATTCTTATGCTTTGAGATCTTTCGTGTTTGTCACCAAAGTTTGTTTCTCGTAATATTGAGTTGAGAACGTGTTTCCTGAGGTGGACTCCATACTTAGTTTGTTGTGTTGCAGTGAAGAAGCAATTTTTGTTTTTCAACTTCATAGACGATTGTTGAGCCTCGTCGGTGGATACCGAGCTACTTGTGGATTATCTTACTATAGAAGCTTGCATGGGTGAACTCCTACATTTCACTGTAGAATAGAGGTTGAAGATAGAAGAGCATCTAGGCTTACGAGGGAGATGAGTTCTTGAGTAAGCCTACTATCTAAGTAAGTCTACTATCTAGTCCTTGTAAAACATTATCGTAATAGTTTGTTTGGCTTGGCCATCTGATGTTTTCCCCTTTATGGTTCTACTAGTACATCGACTTGTTGTGGATGTTTTAATAATTTTATCTTCTTATCACCTAGATGAATGTTTTAGGTTAAAAATATAAAATTTTGCTAAATAGATTTTTCATAATAAAGGTTTAAAATTGTTGGAAGGTTTTATTGGGTTTAATTTTTAAAAATTTTATTCTTTAAAATTGAAAAATATAAAAATAGAATTTGTGTTTACAACACCATCCCTGCCTAAGAATCTATAGGTGTGTTCTCAAATTATTATAGTTAGTGGGTCCTAATTCGAAATAGTCTTCAATTGAGGGTTACTCATTTGAAAATTGCTTTCGATCGAAGTCCACTATCTCAAAAATAGGCTCTCGATCGATACACTTTTAGATCGAGGGTAACCTCAGTTCAATGAGGTCTCGCAATTATTTACCTTGACAAAATTTTGTCAAAATATATTTTGAAAATAGTTTTCATTCAAAACATACCATGTTACTTCCTAGCAATTAAAATGAACTACAAAGATTTACAAAACTTTGAAAACCGTTACCTATGCTAAATATTCGGTAAGAAGTGAATTTTTTTAATACGGTTTGGTAATATTATTCATGATTATTTATTTCTTTGCTTCGTATGTTGTAGGATTATAACTCAATAGACTTGACCCAAAGATACATTTACTCAAAGTTTTATTCTTAAATTAAGCCAACACAAACTAAAAACCTAAAAAGAGTGCAAAACATGTCGTTACTGAATAGTATAGACAAAGGTAAACTTCTTTAAACTTCAATACAAAGAGTATTTACAAAATTTTGTATATGTACAGAGCCACTAATCCCTACCCAAAATTGTTTGTAATTTTGTTTTTTAATTTTTGAGTTTAGAACTCTCATCGAGGTTTAGGAATTGTTAGATGAGACTAAATATTCTTTGTTGCTCAATCTATGAGGATTGGAATAAATTTTTGATGTATTATATAATAGAGTTATACTCAAATAAACCTAGAGGGGGAGAATAGGTTTAATTATAATTTTATCCATTTTTTCCAATTTTTTTTTTTAATTTTAACAAACCTAGCCCATGAACAAACTAGGTGAAGTAATGATAGGAATGAGGATCAACAAACTAATATCTCAATTAGGAAATATAGACGCACTCGATTAAAAAAACTAAAGTCTATTTTAGGGATTAAGGTATATTTAAGTGAGATCTAAGTGTAGTGCGTGATGAATATGAAGAAAACAACATATACAACATACAAATAATACATAAGATAAATTTTTTGAGAAAAAAGAACCTAGATGCGCTCTAATCTCTCATTTATCTTGAAAAGTTTTGTGTACAATATAATAAAGTACCTCTCCCTCATGCACTCAAGAGAAGTTACCTACGAACATTTAACTTTCCCCCATTGATTATGATAGATCCATTCTAAGCAAAATAAGACAAATAAGAAAGTAAATTCTCCTCCTTAGAGTCACACATTACCTTTAACTCTCCAATAGCTCTAGACACCACCTTTTTAGATCTTGGAGTGTAGATAAAAAATTCATATGTATAATGGTTTAAATTGAATTTAAGTTAAGTGGATATGAATCAAATCACTCTGAATTCCTGACAATCCAGATACTAAGTATAGATCTAGGTTTTTCCCTCAATATTGAAAGTAACAAGTAAATTTGACAAAAAAGAAGAAAATAGAATGCTTTTAACCTTGAAGATACTCTGTAAGGTGTAAAGAAGTAAAGAGGAACTCAAATATTTTGAAAGTAGAGGGAAAAAGACGTAATTATGAAAAAAATCAAAATTTGGATTTGTCGGGCGTACGGGAGTTATTGACACCATGCGAACAACTTTAGTACGTGTTCTAAAACACAATAAAAATGTGCAGTAGTGCGCACGGTTCCAAATTGGGATCGTGCGAATGGTTGAAGATAGGAATTTTTAAAAATCCTCAATCACTGGACATTTTGTAAAAAAGGTCTTTCCCAAGTTTTTACACAACAATTATTAAAGATAAAAATTACTTGTTTAAGTTTAAAAACACAATATTATAAAAAAAAATGTGTGTGTGTGTGTGTGTGTGTGTGTGTGTGTGTGTGCATATTCATTGACGTTCAATCAAAAATATGATATTAAACGGGTATATCTTTGAAGATTAGAAGCAAAAGTCTCTGTGATGTAGAGATGACGTGTAGATCTTTAAAGTCCAATGCTCATGAGTCTAATGAACGAGCCTCACTATCTACACAACATCAATAAGGATTTAAGATTTTTGTCTTATATGATGTAATACTTAAACTCTATGACATGGAATTCAACAAACATAATATAAAAATAAAAATGGTTATATTTTCGGTCTCCTATTTTTTCTATTCCATGGAAAAAAAACCTAACCTAAAAAAATATATTGATTTCACCTACCAAACCCACTCCACATTAGTCATATAACTAGAGTAGTAGGATGAAATACATATAGAATCCATAGACAAGGGACAAATCAAAAGTCAAGTAAAAAATTTAGGAATGAAACCACGTCATATAATTAAACCTGGAATACACGAATCAAAGATATAAGATCATGCAGACGATAGCATGCAAAAAGAGTAAACCCCTTATTTGGTAATCTTAATATATATATATATATATATAAGCATATGAAAAGGTGATAAATTCATCTAATGTCATCAAGTAAAGCAAGTATATGCTCCCCCTTCTTGAAACTTTCCCTAATATGAATATTTGGCCCCCTAAATCCCTAAATATGTGAATATCTCCAATAAATCCCCTATGTTAGATGTCCCCACCCCCCCTTCACATTAAAGTCAAGGAGAAGTAGAAAGGAATAAATGACGGGTATATCATGGCAATGATAGTATAATCACAATGTAAAAGAAATTCTAGCTAAGAAAAATCTAGGGAGCATGTGAAAAATAACCAATGGTATAATGAGGATACTCGATGAGAATCACCATGAGTGTAAGCAGCATACAAGTCGAATAGAATGTGAATCTAAAGTTAGAATCTATAAGATAATATCTATCAATCAAGTGAGGATGCAAAGTAGGATAAGAGATATAAATCTATATAACTATAATGAGATCACAATAATGAGAAATATGGAAATGACAAAAAATAAAACATATGGATAGCATAAAATCCATAAATCCATCACATGGTATCATTATCCAATTACAAGATAAGTATTCCAAAACTGAATAGGAGTAATACAACAAAATATCCATAGAAGTGTTCACAATACCAACAAAAGGTACACAAATATCTCAAGGAAAAAGTAGCAATTAGAGATCAAATGGAAAATCTCTACTCCTCATTAGTCCACTCATCCATGGTCTCATCCTCCTCGTTGTAGTCATCATTATCAAGCTCACAGGTAGGAGATAGACCCAACATAAGAGAAGGTGGAGGTGTAAATGTAGAACCCAGAGTATCAGGTGCAAGGCCAGTACATCTCAAATAATGTGTAATGAAATAAACATTATCCTCTGGATTAATATGATATATATCTACTCGATTGAGAAAAAAATTAAAGTGATCATAAATTTGAGTCATCCGTACATTCATCCAATCAAAATCATCCCACATATATGAAAACTTAGAATAAAAATACTAATGACACCCGTAAAATCCATAAATAGATTGATCAATTCTAATATAAAAATCATGAGAGTAAAAAACAATTAGTAATATTCTCATCATAACGAGATGAATAAAAATGATATAAGTAAATAAATTACAATATGATCAAAATGCAAAATAAAATAAAGCGGTTAATATTAAAAGTATATCACCCATCCATTTCAAAATACTTAGTGATTAACCCATTGAATGACCAAACTCAAATACGCTTGATCCTCCCATTTAGCCACCTTTTTTTTAGAAAACTAAACTTAAACATTTTTTAACGTTGTTTTTATTTTTGTAATAAATTTACATGATTTTTTTGGTAAATTTTTAGGGTAGTTCCAGAAACCATCTTATACAAATGAAAACACCACCCGAAATTTACTCCCCCGCTGCTTAGAAAATTCAATTACATCAATTTCTAGTTGACATAATTATAAAATGAATTTTGATGTAATAAGAAATACACGAGCCAAAAGGTAAGTTAACCCATAGCATTCATAATTTCAAATTGCAGCATTATCTTATTGGAATCGAAAAGAGAACATTATCATTTCGAAGTATTCGTGTTGTTGGACAATAATAAGGCCCGAGAAAGAAGAATTGAACTAAGACTATCAGTAACCAAAAAAGACTTTAAGACGAGCCAAGAATACTAGCTTCGCGCACACACATTTCCCCCAAAAGAAAAAAAATATCGCTGTGATATAACAAATTCATGCCCATATTTAACATAAAGAAATACAGAGAAGCTCACACATGAATTTTATTCCAAACATAAGTTTGTTCTTTTTTTTTATTCCATTTACTATAGTATCAAATTATGATTTTTCTTCACCATCACCAACATTATGATTCTTCCAGCTGAGTACTATATGCATCAAATCAACGACCCAGATTAAGTGATCTGAGCTTGGCTGTGGCGATGAGCCTCTCCTCCTCTATGAGGGAATGACGGAAGTGGCAGCGATAGCCATAGGGGCAGGGATCACCATTAAGGACCATGCGACACACCTGCCAAATTATAATCAATTAGCTCAATAATATTAATGGAATTTAACATTGAATAATGATATGTGTCTCAAAAAGTAAAACCTCGGTCTTGTAACGTGGGTGGCGAAGAACTGGGCGAAGCTCCTCAATGCCATGGGCAAAGTGGTAATGGTCACCATATGGGCGGGCCCCTGTCTGTTGCCATTTGTTGCACAGCTTAGTCTTGGACATGCCCTAGTTGTACACCTGCAATTCAAGTGGTTTCTCATCCTGTTTCTTTCCTCCTGGAACTAACACCCTTTGCTGCAACATCCATATAATTTGTCATACCAGCGGTTAAATACCATTTATATGAATTATCGAGTCCAATTTTTTTATTGATTACTCTTCTGGTCCGGTTTAGTGTACGAGCTTATTGAATTGACTTCATGAAAAAAAGAAAAACTATTCAAATAAACAATAAAAAGAAAAAATGATGCTGAAAATTTTGTTACTTCAATAGTTTCTTGAAATAAACTCTTGTATGGAAACCTAAATAATATTCTAAACTAAAAAGTTACATCCTACATGATAATATGAAGTAATTCTTCACAATTCATTAGCAAATTGGGTGTATGTGTCATCGAGATCTTTGTATCTTACCAAAGCATAAACACAGCCAAAGAATGGTAGATTTTAGTATGTTACCGTTTGAGTGATGCTTTTGATCCGGTTGGAGAAACGAACCGGATTTCCATTACGGCCACCCATTTGAACCGACTTCAAGAACCCTTGGGACCTGACTGAAATACTCTTGGGCAGCGAAACTCGGTTCACACTACCCCCTGAACCGGATTATTCTCTGCCACAATCTTGGGATTCTGATTAGCCACCTTAATGACCGGCTTGTCTCCAATATTCATACTGCGAAAACTATCAATAATAGAAGACCACGTATACTTTGGCGGGGACACTATAATGTTCCTTTGACGGAGAGTCTCAGCTTCTTTGACGGTTTTTAGGAGATGAGATAAACGCTAGCTGGAGCGGTCTATGAGGAAACGAGAATAGTGTGCGAGTTGGATTGGTTGGGTGCAACCAAAGATGAAAGGGGCAGTGGTATCCATTGGTGGAAAAATTGAAGTATACTCATAATCGTAGCCCTCTGGTTGATCAAGAAAAGGGTTTCTCATGCACCCATAACCCATTGTGATATCTTTCTGCATTTTTGTCCACAAATGACACAAACATAATACGACATTAACATAAAGAAATCAAGATTCGTTTTTCTTGGAGTTAAATTAATCAAGAATAATGACCTGAACAAACTCAGTTGGGGATATTATGCATCGCTTGGTTGTGTAGAGAGCGAAAGGGAAGAGTTTTAGAGAGAAATGGAGGTGAAGAGTGGTTTTATTTTATAGTGAGAGAATGAATAGCAGGTGTTGATACCAAATTTAATCTACTGACGTGGACAAATAATAAGAAGACACGTGTCAATCTACATGGCACAATAACAACGAGGAAGTTTATTTCCCCCGACCAAGTCATGTTCGCTCCGAGCAACAAGGATACCCCGAGGAACTACAACACCCCGAGGAACTACAACACCCCGAGGAACTCCAGCGCTCCGATGAACTCCTGAACGACGAGCAACTAAGGCGGTTCGAGCTGCATCTCGACCACAGCATTGATTGCCAGATAACCAACAGTTCAAAACTGTTCATTGACTGCTTATCATCTTGACGCACACGCTTGAAGAACATTAAATGAGTTACCCTTTCATATGTATATCATATAATGTATCACCCTTTCAGATGATAGCCTCAAGGACCTTTCATATGTATATCATTTAATGCACCACCCTTTCATATGTAAGCCTCAGGGCTATAAATACATTGTATCTCCCTCATTCAAAGGGACCGGAATTTCTTGAGAGAACTTGTAATCAAGAATTCCACAAACACTCAGCAATAACATAACAGTGGACGTAGGCTTTATTCCTAGCCGGACCACTTTAAAAATCTTTGTCTTATTTATTTATCTGTGATTAAATAATTAGAGCAATCTAGTTTTTTACATCAACAGATTGGCGCCGTCTGTGGGAACGTGTTACAAGCGTTGTTCTCCACCAAAAGCTAAGTTTTTATTTTCTCTACATATAATCAATTATACATACATCTTTTGATTGAATCGTGATTTTTATGTTAATATACATAAATTAATTGTCCAATTTTTATCTGCAAAATATTGCATATCATGATTTTTAAATCATAACTGTTAGATTCATTCTTATTTAGAAATCTGAAAAATAATGGATTTCATAAATCATAATTCTTTGCTTGATTCTCAAGTTTTAATTTAATATCATGAAATAAATATTTTAAATGATTACATATGCCAATATATACGACGATGATAAGATTTGATCATTTTCATTGTTGATTTTGAAATAAATTTTGTAAGATATTTGATGTCTATTCAAATTCCCATCATATTTTTAATAAAAGAATGGGAAAAGGTTAAAGACAATGAAAAGTCTTTTCATGGAAATCATGACCCATATATATTCTCTCTCTCTCTTCAAGTTTGAGTCTCTTTGCATTCACTTTTATGAATTATATACTTAATTTGGTTCATCTTCCATCTATGTCAATAAAGTCAAATTGATTGATTTTTTATTTTTGGTCCAAATTGGGAATAGGAAGGGATCAATATGAAAAATAATTTTCTCTCACCTGAAAAATCATTACTCACCTCTTGTAAAAGAGGATCAGTAAAATAATCATGACCATATCAAGACTGGGAACAAATTTGATATTTTGGCCCCTCGTTCATCACATCACAAGGTTTCTTTGACGAAATCACACGATCTAGTGGGTTATATATTTATTCATTTAATTAACATTCTTAAGGCTTAAATTTTACATTGAATGTTATTTTTTGATCTAAAGATTCGAGATATTCTAGTCATCCAACCATATATTCTATAATTTGAGATATCCTTAAATGTTGGTCGGCAACATCCATGTTGTTTGTCGGCAGCAGTAGAATCTTGGGGTATTAAAAAATGCTAAGCACCCCTGATATTTTGAAATTAATATTTTTATTTCTCAAGCATATACATACCAAATCATATTTGGCATAAAACATTTGGCATAAAACATATTATGATGCATTTGTCCATCTCACACACATTTGGCATAAAACATATTATTTCATATTTTGAAATTTTTATGCTGATACATATCATATATTGATTGGATGAGTGAATTATTCTCATGACTAATCAATTCAGCCTACACATATGGTAGAGCAAATTATTAATTTTTACAGGCACAAGATTCAATGCCGACGAATGCTGAAGCACAAATTATTCTATATCCATTCCGATTCATATTTTATATTTATCTCAGCATGGAGCTCGAAAAATTTCTTCTCTCTATATATATTCGGCTCCGAGGAAAAGCTACAATAGTTATTATATTTCACCCCCAACGGATAGTTGGTCGGGGTAATTCTTATTTATATGCAGGCCCAACAAAGTTCTCGGCCATATTCTTATGTTCTGGAAAATATTATTCTTATTCGACATTCTGCAATTATGCCTCGACAAGATACTTATTCAGCTTTAAGGAGAATTACAACATTCGTTCGGATAATTCTTATTTATATTCAGGCCTGACAACGTTCTCGGCCATATTCTTATGTTCTGAAAGATCTTATTCTTGTTCGGCATTATATGATTCTACCTCGACTGATCGGCGAGGCACTTTATTATTTTTAATTATTCTTTATATCTATTTGGATGCATATTCTATTCTCATTTCAGCATGGAGCTCGACAAATATTTATAATCATATATTCAGCTCCAAGGATGTCTCCAGCATTTATTATATCTTATTCAGCTCCAAGGATGTCTCCAGCATTTATTATATCTTATTCAGCTCCAAGGATGTCTCCAGCATTTATTATATCTTATTCCCAACAATCTGTTGGTCATCGTCGAGGAGGTATCCTGCAATTATTATATCTTATTCCCAACAATCTGTTGGTCATCGCCGAGGAGGTATCCTGCATTATTATTATATCTTATTCCCAACAATCTGTTGGTCATCGCCGAGGAGGTATCCTGCAATTATTCCCAACAATCTGTTAGTCATCGCCGAGAAGGTATCCTGCATTTATATTATCTTATTCCCAACAATCTGTTGGTCAGCTCCGAGGAAGTCTTCATCATTTATTATCAATTACCACCAACTCCGATTGGTAGATAAAATCCAACTCCGGTTGGTAGACAAAATCCAACTCCAGTTGGTAGATAAAATCCAACTCCGGTTGGTATTAGTCGATAAATCTCATTCAAAGTTCACATTCCACAGTTGGGGGCTTCTATTACAGATAAATTTATTCATTTGGTGGCACATTCTTATATCATCATGCAGTCGAGCATCAAATTCAACCCCGACTAATCACTTTCTCAGGAGGAATATTGATGTTCAGGAGGAATATTGAAGTTCAGGAGGTATATTGAAGTTCAGGAGGAATATTGAAGTTCAGGAGGTATATTGAAGTTCAGGAGGAATATTGAAGTTCAGGAGGTATATTGAAGTTCAGGAGGAATATTGAAGTTCAGGAAGTATATTGAAATTCAAGAGGTGTATTCAGAAGTATCAGGACATGATGAAAGAAAGCGAAAAGTATTCCACCGAGGAACTCTGTCAGACCAAAAATTAGAAGACAAGTTGCCTATATGGAGGATATATGTAGATGGATCATCTTTCACTACAGGCTGTGGGGCAGGGATCGTTTTGAACAACCCAGATGAGGTCGACATAGAATACGCCCTACGTTTCTAATTCAAAGCTTCTAATAATGAGGTTGAGTATGAGGCCATGATTACAGGTCTTAATTTGTCAAATATTATGGAGGCACAGCAGGTTATTATCTTCAGTGATTCTCAATTGATCGTAAACCAAATGTTGGGAATTTATGCAACCAAAGGAGAATTGATGATCAAGTATCAAGCAAAGGTGATGGAGTTGGTATCAGAGTTGATGATCAAGTATCAAGCAAAGGTGATGGAGTTGGTATAAGAGTTTGTTATTGTTCAAATGGTAAGAATATCAAGAAATGGAAGTTTAAAGCTGCTCGGTATGTACTAATTAATGGTATTCGGAGGATAAGTTCGCCGCCAAGAAATGGAAGTTTAAAGCTGCTCGGTATGTACTAATTAATGGTATTCGGAGGATAAGTTCGCCGCCAAGAAATGGAAGTTTAAAGCTGCTCGGTATAATGGTATTCGGAGGATAAGTTCGCCGCCAAGAAATGGAAGTTTAAAGCTGCTCGGTATAATGGTATTCGGAGGATAGGCTCGCTGCCAATAAATGGAAGTTTAAAGCTGCTCGACGAGGAATTATAGCAGGTTTGCAAAGATGTGTACATCCCTCCGAGGTGAATTGATTAAAGAGATCCATGAAGGGTCCTGTGGAGCCCATGTAGCAGGACGAACACTTTTGCAAAAGGTGATGACGCAGGGATACTACTGGCAAAAGTGTTATGCCAAGAAATGTGACAAGTACCAACGCTTTTCCTCCATCCGAAGAACTTCACAAACATTGTTGACACCCATCATTTATCCTTGGCCATTTTCCATGTGGGGATTGATTTGGTTGGACCATTGCCGACGACTCGAGGAAGATTCAAATACCTCGTCATCGCAGTAGATTATTTTACTTAGTGGATAGAAGCTGAGCCACTTATTGACATGACATACGAGAAGGAAGGTGTACCAATTTGTTTGGAAGAACATCATCTGCCGATATGGTCTCCCTCATGCCTTCATCACAGACCATGGAGCACAATTTAAAAACGAGGAGTTTGCTGCCTATTATCATCAGTCAAACATTTTGAAGGCTCATTCAGCGCCAGGATATCCTCAGAGTTAATGGACCAAAAGCTCTAAGGAGCCAAAAAGTGCTCTAAGGAGCCAAAAGTGCTCTAAGGAGCCAAAAAGTGCTCTAAGGAGCCAAAAAGTGCTCCAAGGAGCCAAAAGTGCTCTAAGGAGCCAAAAAGTGCTCTAAGGAGCCAAAAAAATACTCCTTTGGTTAGGAGGCGCTCTAAGAAGCCAAAAGCTCTAAGGAGCCAAAAAACTACTCCTTTGGTTAGGAGGTGTACACCAGCATGATCAATTACGGTTGGTAAGATAAAAATATACTCTCACATTACAACTTATGTTGGTCGGGAGGTAAGATTATTACAAAAAGTTCTTTGAAGAATAAAATATTCCAAAATACACCAAGTATAGTTGGTCGGGGATAAAAACCCACTAACTGTAGCTGGTCGACGAGGACAAATTATTGACCTTAGTTGGTCGGACACATTTTATGAAAATATTTGAAATTGAACCAAGTATGGCTGGTCGGAGATAAAAATCCATCAACTGTAGTTGGTCGACAAACATTATTTATCCACTCTGGTTGGTTGGAAACAGTTTGAACATTTTTATACTCGTTACTTTTTTATTAAGTGATCGAGCAACATTACTGATACTTGTAACTTTTTATTACTAAGTTGGTCGATGAACAACACAATATTGTTATCTTTTACATATGCACAGATGTAAAGTATTTTACAAGACAATAGCAATTAAGATTGCGAATAAAAATGAAAGTCTTTCATTAAATTCAAAAAACAAAATACATTGAGAATGAAAATGTATACTAACTATTACATTGAGATTCCTATTCTATTGGTTTCTTCTCCTTCTACTTTTAAAACAGGTTCCTCACCAGCAGGAGGATCATCCAAAGCATAAGGGGAGTGTATGAAGTTAAGATCTTTCAACATTCTGATATTCATCACAGATGATCTATTCGAGAAGCATTAGCTCATTCCTGAGAAGCACTTGCTCGTCCCTGAGAATCACTTGTTAGTCCCCGAGAACCTCTTGTTCGTCCCCGAGCAGAGGTAGAAGTCAAAATCAGCATCTATAGCACTGAGATCTTTGCTAATACTGTCTCGACCAATAATGAAGAAGAATTTATGAGAAAATGTTTCGAAGTCCACCACTAGCCTGGTACTAATCAGATCGAAGAGTTAGGTTCAAAAGCTATATGTTACTCGACAAAGTATTCAGATAAGCTTAAATCAGAAAAATCAAGCACGTGAAGTTAGCACTCAGTTGCTCGACACAGGAAGCAGTTGGTCGGATGGCAAACCAATCAACATACTTGAAGATTATGACAAGCTACAAGTTTCATACTATGGCATGGCTGCATCCAAATTCCCAGGGGTGATACATAGCACACGGAGTTCCTCTAAAGAAAGATTAGCAACCATCGATCAGCCTGCATCATACTTCCTCCAGGAGATAATGAACTTTGTGTTGAACAAATCAAGAAGGTAGATCAAGAATTTCACGAGCACCGAGCAACATTGCAGAATAAATACTCCATCCTTTCAAGTAACCCATCAAGCATGAAGCATTGGGGGCTTCTGTTGATACCAAATTTAATCTACTGACGTGGACAAATAATAAGAAGACACGTGTCAATCTACATGGCACAATAACAACGAGGAAGTTTATTTCCCCCTACCAAGTCATGTTCGCTCTGAGCAACAAGGATACCCCGAGGAACTACAACACCCCGAGGAACTACAACACCCCGAGGAACTCCAGCGCTCCGATGAACTCCTGAATGACGAGAAACTAAGGCGGTTCGAGCTGCATCTCGACCACAGCATTGATTGCCAGATAACCAACAGTTCAAAAATGTTCATTGACTGCTTATCATCTTGACGCACACGCTTGAAGAACATTAAATGAGTTACCCTTTCATATGTATATCATTTAATGTATCACCCTTTCAGATGATAGCCTCAAGGACCTTTCATATGTATATCATTTAATGCACCACCCTTTCATATGTAAGCCTCAGGGCTATAAATACATTGTATCTCCCTCATTCAAAGGGACCGGAATTTCTTGAGAGAACTTGTAATCAAGAATTCCACAAACACTCAGCAATAACATAACAGTGGACGTAGGCTTTATTCCTAGCTGAACCACTTTAAAAATCTTTGTCTTATTTATTTATCTGTGATTAAATAATTAGAGCAATCTAGTTTTTTACATCAACAGCAGGGAAGGTAACATAGTTCTTGTAAGGTGGCGAATCACAAACCGTTAGGATATAGAATGGTTTATTACGCACTAATACTACGTAACGACTGTGGTCCCATGCCTTGGTAACAGTGATGTTTCACTTCTTTGAGTCTTAGCTGATTGGAATTGTTGTTTAATTTGATGAGGGCACGTTGGTCATTATATATTTGCGTTTTGTTTTTACAATTTCTATAAATATAATTTTAACTGTCAATACTTTTCAAAATAGGAAATTTGTAAATAACTCTCTTCATTTTTTTTATTTATTTACGTGAAGGGCATGTGAAAATCTTATTCGTATTTTTAATTAACATTAAGTCCATCTACTATGTAGTTACACTTTTATATGAGTACATTACATGTTACTATAAGTGGTAATTTCCTATACGTTATGATATTCAATGGACACAATTTAAAGAACAATAACGATTGCAAAAAAGAATGATGTCTCACACAAAACACAAAACACAAAACGTACGTGGTTCAATAATTTGCCTACATCCACGGGGTGTTATAGTTTGTTCGCTATTAATTAAGAACTCTTGTCGATAGAGTTGTAGTACTACTAGATGTTGCAATAATGTGTGTCCCGTTCTCATGGGGTTAGTTCAGATTTATAAGGCAACTTAGGAGATTCCTAAGCCCTATTAACCACTATTACTCAGCGTTCGGACTTATCATTTGATCATGGTCAGTTGTTATAAGTGATAAAGTTCATATAGTTCTTCTTTCATCGAAAGACTTTATTAGTCACGGCGTATGCGATCGAGCAAGTGCCAATAAAATAATTTACCCACATTTGCCCCCAGAGTCTAGGGGCTCATTGATATCGTTGGGCTTTGTACCCTGGTCAGCTGCAAATGTTAAATGTATGACGAGGCTAAAATTGAGCGGTTGTGTACGGCAACCGACCATTGTCATCGATTTTCTAGCGCAATAAAAAAAACATAAACTTTAATTACACTTGTTTTATAAGTATAGCAACGAGTCTGGGCATCGAATCCACATAGAGTGTTTGTTAAATTTTAATGGATTTATTACTTCTTGAATAAAAATGTAAAAGATGATGCTTTAACTAAATTAAACAATAAGAATGGAAATTGTATATTGAGAGTTATATCTCTCACCACGGTCTAATTAGCATAAATGGTTACATGGAAAGAAAAGTTTTATCAAGTTTGAATATCATTTGGACAATTAATAAAATCTAGATTCGTCACCCTTTAATTCTCATAAAAGTCTACTTTGATTTTCGCGTCAACAAATACTCTCGAGATTACACACGTAAAGTCGCAAACAAGGCGTACTCCCGAGATAACAAGTACTACATGTGATTATCTCTGTTTATTGGTCAAATTCTAATGAGTTGAATCATGTAGTTCCTGGTGAGGCCATCAAATTTTATATAAATAGGTGGTGCAACCTTCTAAGGGAAATTGGAGATTAATATCATGATTGGGCATGATAATCGTTTGTCTTAAGATAACTAGTGTAGGAACTAGTGTACTTGATTTTTATGGGTACTAGGAAATGCATTGGGGACTTATATCGATGATGTCATGTTAAGGACTTGAGAATCGTACTCTAAAAGGGATGTCAAAACTTGATTAAGATATCGACATTTGTCAACAGTGTTAGTTGGAATAGCCTTAAAAGAGCAAGGATTAGTTCTTAGCATGTCTTGTTGGATTGGTACGGATTAGTAAGTGTAGACCTATGTAGTACTTGTTATCCCCATAATGATAATAACGACCGATGTGTCTATCATGTAAATCCAGTTTGGGTAGAATTTGGGGTAGGCGCAGTGACATCCTTATGTCATTGGAGGTCATAGTAAGGTGAATGTTTTACTTGGTTGGGAACTGCCTATGGAGACGTTTGGAATATGATCATGGTAGGATAAAGTAGACAGTAACCTAGGTGTGTTAGATCGGTCACGACGTCACGTTGACTAGAGATATGGACAATGTCGGCATTGACAAAGTCATTTGATATTCATTGACCGAAGTGGTTCGCATTTGTCAAGGATGAAAGGATGAAGCCTTATTAATAAGGAAGTAAGTTTAGCATTTGACTTACCAAAGGATAATAGGTCTGTATGTCACATTTGTCTTGTGGAGATGAATTGTTTGTGATTCGATTTGTCATAGTTAGCGACCCAAGCCAGGGCGTCCGGTATACTAGGATCGGATGAGAATGCCTGAGAAGAGTCGTAAACTTCAAGAATATGTCATAGGTTCACTTTTCATTAACCATAGTTCGTTGCGTGCAAATGTGATTATCTTAAAATGATTGTTTGTTCATTCTGATTCATTATGTTCTTTCACCTTGATAGTCGAAGACCATATTCCTTCATTCTTAATAGTCGATTATTGTGTTCCTTCAGTTATATTGGTCAGGGATTATATAATTTTATTGTTATGGCGTGATTTGGCTCAGTAAGAGTGGGATTGAACCTCTCATGGTCAATGCATCTTGATAATTGGGTGCACCTTTGTTTAAAGTATCCTTTTGTATTGCATAAAGTTTTTTGTATATGTGGATGCATTTTCGATCGCAAAATTTGCTCATAGTATCAATTTTCATTAGGATCAATGACCTTATAGACTGCCCGACATGGATGTCAGCTGCTCTAGTTATAAATAGTAGGATAACATAACACACAACGTTATTTTCCACAGAGAGTGGATTGGTGTAATTCTCGGGTGAGTGTTCCATAGTTAGACTCCTTGAATGATCCTGTGATCGTAGAAGCAAATTATGGAAGGTGTTAGTCGGACACACGATTTATGACTTGGTTCGTGTGCCACTCATCGAATTAAGTGAATAACTATGCGAGGTTGTTATAAAGTTTACGTGAATTTGCATGGTCAAGAACGCCCAGGAATTTGAGGACATTCAGGATATGTAGTCCTAACAATTGAATCAATTTATGGTGATGGATTAGGTGTCAGTTGTATGTCATTTCACTCTTAGGGGGGTGTCGATCACTAGATAGTGTTTCCCCCGTAGAGGTGCCATGATGCATTAAGTGTTAGCAAAGAATCCTTAGGACTTGATTGAGCAGGATCACCGAGTGAGTGGAGACTTGAGGACTGTTATTTGACTTTGATGGATAGCCTGATGGTGAACATTATAACATATTGCATGTTGAGTTCTTTGGTGGCGACCCCTTGTAAAAAGGGCATATGATGACTTCTTAGTGATTGAGGACTTTGATGACCCAACCCTGAAAGATTCTTGCGACATAGAATAAGAGTTGATGACCTCCAAGAACCTGAGGAATTGATGGGTTAAAAATTTCGTGGACGAAATTCCTAAGGAAGGAAGAATGTAACACCCCGCCCCATGATTTTGACCATACCCATGTAATTTAGTGACTTTATGCCACCCAATTGAGCTATAGACCTTATGAGATGGATTATGGGTCAAATTGGGTAATATAGTGGCATTGGTGTAATTAATTGGAATTATAATGGACTTAAAGTCAATATTGGAAAAGTTTTGGGTCGTTCAAACGAGTTGATGGATCGTTCAAACGAGTCATTAGAACGAGTGTTGGTTATTTGACGATATGCTTCCCTCATTCGAATCCCGAATGAACCATCTCTATTCATAAAACCCACTCTCGTTAAAACCTCATTTGAAGTATGTTCGAACAAGATGTAGTTCTCGTTCGAATAAGATCCAATTTTTTTGAACGACATAGTAGTTCTCGTTCGAACGAGATCTATTCCCATTTAAACGAGACTCTAAAAATCAAATTATATAGATTTGGAAAGTGATGTCAAATTCTTGACCATTGAATTGAGACACGTGTCATGCTCCCACTGCAGCCGATCATTTTGGGAATAAGGTTTTGGACAATGTTTTTAGGTTATTTATGTGATCTTTCGGCCATTTTAACACATTTAAAAATTAGATTTACTCTCTCTCTATCTCTATAGTGCTCATTCACCACTAACCACCTTCTACCGGGCCATCACCATCACCCCTCAACCCAAACCACCACACTTTAACCCTTCGTCACCATATTTAAGCTTATAAAGCCCATATACACCACATGTTTGAGCAAGAGAGGATTTTATAGAGATTTTGTTGAGGATCTTGGGAGAAGAAATGAAGAAGATTAGTGGAGTTTAAAGGGGGTTTTGCTTGGAGGTTTCATGGAGCATGCTCGTGGAGATATCCAACCACCTTAAGGCCACCTAAGGATGTGGGAGGTTTTCAAAACCTTCTTCTTCATCCAACCATGTTTAAGGCATCCTTGAGGTGGGAAAACTCTACTCTTATCTAAAGAACTCTATTTTCCCATGGTATTGATCTTGTAGTTAGTGTTTTTAAGAGTAGAATGCATATATGATTTAAGAAGGTTAAACAATGGCCAGAGCATATGGTAGCGTAGCTGGCGGTGTGAAGCCCGTTAATGTATGCGGTTATTTGGATGATTCTGACAAAAGATAATGAAAAGTGGGATATGACAAGAAATTGGTTGTGGGGTGAATGTAAGATAGACAACCTAACTTGAATGAATTTAATACAATATCTAGTTGAAAGATAATGTGGAAAAGTAATGCAAGAAATATGCAGTGTCAATGAAATAAAAGGAATGGTATAATAAAATGGTTCAATGGGTAATTAGGCAATTTAAAGAGGTTTAACCATCATTAACACAATAGTGTATTTATGAAAAAAAATGCTACGAATAATAAGTATTTTCTATCATGGTGCATACGTGTGTTGAAAGGTGATTTTTAAGGAACATACTAAGGTGTATTGGTGCAGATAAACGGGTAATTTCGGTAAAAGAAATGATTTTTCTAAACAACGGGTATTTTGTTCAAGCTGTTTAACCGGGTGTGTTAAATTTGGAAATAGATACCAAGTCAAGTAAAAAGGGGTTGTTTATAAGATTAAGGTAAATTAATCGGAACAATTAACATTTTTGGAATAAAACGGTTTCGTGCATTAATGTGTGTGTGGGGGGGGGGGGGGGGGGGGTGTATGAAGTATTTGCATGTGCACATAGGTAAACATGTTAGAGTCTTTTTTATGTCGTTCAATTGTATATTGCATTGTTGTATTTTCTCACTTGGCATTCGACTCATTCCCTCTTCTTTGTTATACAAGGTTGTGTGCGATTCCGTATTTTGAGAGCGTTATACATGTAAGTATCCTTTTTATTTTACTTCGTAACTCTATATGCTTGGATTCTGGGAACGCTTTCCACGGTTGCCTCACGTAGTTTAATTTAAATTAGAACCACATGATAAACAAGTAAAATGCTAATTAAATAAAACTGGACTAGCAATATTATTTATATTGTCTCATCACACTTCACAACTAACATTTGGGTCAGACCGAGTTGACCACGGGACCCATTAATTTAGGCTGGGATGTTACAGATTTTGTTACATCTTAACTTGGAAACATAATTTTAGAACTAAATAATATATTAATATTCTCCTCACTCACCTTGCGTGGAGCCTACAATTTTAGGTCCCCTTATTAGAGAAACTTATCAATTAAAAATGTAGAGCACTCCATGGTTAATGAAATGGTGACATAGCTTACGAAGGGACGATTGAATGAATCTATCACTTATACTCTAGATTTGAATCTTATTACCATGCACTACTTTAGGTGAATGTAATTAAGATGAAAAATCTTTGGCCTTAACTTAATTTAAAGGAGTTTCTTTTTCCTCGTGTCAGCAGTTCTTGTTTGAATGTTTAATAACTCAAATATAATGAAAACATCTTGACTATATATATATATATATATATATATATAACTGTTGTAGCTAACTCTGAAACAGGAATGAAATTACTAATTACGAAATCTAATTGCAGGGAAAAAGTGTCTGAGTTGTGGACTAGATCACTCTCTTTAAGTTATTTTGTAGATTTGCCCCAGATTATGCTATAGCCAAAAGAATGTCCTGTCACCCCAGGATAAAACAACCTCCATAATATCTCGAGTTATAGTGTTACAGTAAACAAATCATACTAATCACCATTTGTAATTAATTGCTCAATATCAAAAATTATAATTTGGAGGAACTAATAATTTTGTGAGGGAAATTTTTAGAGTGAAATTTTTTTGGGGAAAGAGAACTATTTTTTTATATTATAAAATAATGGCTGAAAAGACTTATTTAATAAAAAAAATACTAAATGTTAAATGAAAAGAAATGTGTGGAGTTAAAATCAGAATTAGTGGCCAAGTGGGTTAAGTCTTGGTCATTAATTGCTGCAATTAAAACATGCTTGATTAAAAAATTTATTCATAATTTTTAATTAAAAATGATTAATTTTTGTCCAAAAAATTAAATCACATTGAGCCTAATATGTTTCTCCACCCAACATTCAATTAAGTCTCACGAATGGCACGTCATCATTCAATTAATCCCTTTATTATTTAGGCATTGCAACAAAGATCTCCGTCAAACAATTATGCAAATTAGTTTGTACTTTACCCTACTTTGTACAAAAGTGACAAACAGAAAGGACAGTAGAGTCGCGAAATAAACTTTAGCTAAGGCATTTTGTGTATCGGAGAAATATTTTCCTTTATTGTTCTTCGATATCAGCATCCATCCACTTGTGCATTTATATGACGAGGCTTTGTTGTTTGCTCCCGTTAGGTATCGATGGATGTATCCTTTCGAGCGTTTGATGAAAACCTTCAAAGATTACATAAAGAATACACGCTATACTTGAGGGTCAATTGCTGCAAAATGTGTAATTGTAGAATCATCCTTATACGCTTGGGAACATATGCTAAAATAAGAGTTGAGGAGGCCTCGTGGAGAATGAGTGATCAAGGAACCTGACGAGTTTGAGGATGAATGCCTTTTGGGAGCTCTAAAGAGGTGAGACTCACTAATCTACAATACAAGCAAGTAGCTCGTTATATCCTCGAACCGCAAAATGAAGTTGAAGATTGGAGAGAGTAAGTACATAATTAATTGAATTACTCTTATTTGATTTTATGTAATCTATATAATATCATCTAAACTCTATAATTTACCTTTATGAAGTACGGGAACGAAATTGTTCAAAGTCAAAGGATTAGTTGCACGATGAATGATTTGAAGGCATGAATATTAAAAGAGGTAGTTTTAAACTCTTATGTGTGCGGTTATTTAATTATGTATGGTAAAAACATATCCTAATATAAATTTATTAATAAATGCAATTTTTAAAAAGAGGTGATGTCTCCTCAAGGCTTCCACGCCTAGCAAAAAAGTCCAATTTCAAGCGAAAGAGTTTAAGAAATTCCACACCTATTGTTTTGATTTTGTTGCATACCCATTTGAGGAAAAGCTTTTAATACGAAACAACGAAATTTCAATTTCTGCCTTGACTACACGTGTACCTAAGAAAAATGATAAAAAACCAAAAGATACAGTGCTGACATATTATGGGATTGTCCATCAAATCCCCGAACTCGATTATTTAGATTTTACAGAAATCGTATTATATTGTGACGGGGTGAAGTTGGAGTACACTACAAATGCTTATAAAGTTGATCCTGAATCCACACTTACCACTTGGGACATTTTAAAATTTTGTTTGCAGACCTCAATGGAGAAGGAACATTTGGAACATATTCACACAAGCAGGAGCGAAGCCAGGTCATGGCAGGGTGGGGCCATGGCCCGGTCCAACATTTGAGGAAAAAATACCCTACATATTCTATATCTCATTTTTATACTCAGCCCAACATAAAAAGAAAAAGCCCAAGCCAAACCCAAACAAAATAAGTTCTCTTAAGTTAACCTAACCATAAATCTCTCCAACTTTCCTATCTTCAAAACACACGACAGCAGCCATCAAACGAAACAAAAGAGAAGTTCCTCATTTTTGAAGCTTTGAAAAATCAAAGGTATCTATCCATGTTATTAGCCTACATAACTGTTAAAATAGTTAATTAGTTTTTTCCTTTGTTAATTTGTTATTTAGTGATTATTAGTTAATTAGATTAGTAAAGTAGTATTAATTAAATTAATTTCCCCATATGATTTAACTATTCTAGTAGATTAGTTTAGTAGTTAATTTTTATTAACTATTAAAGTAGTAGATTAGTTTATTAACTGTTAAAGTAGTAGCAAATTAATTGTTATTAACTGTTAAAGTAGTAGTTAATTAACTGTTAAAGTAGTAGTTAATTTTTATTAACTGTTAGATTAGTTTAGTAGTTAATTAAAATATTTCATTGTTAATTGTTATTAACTGTTAAAAGCAGGAAAAATGACAAATTTTAATTGTTTTATTTTTGTGTACATATAAGATATTGTTAGAAAAAATACTTATAGTTAATATATTTTTAGTGCTAAAATATTGCATAAAACTGTAAATAACTTTAAAAAAAATCGCCGCGGGGGCTCCCGCACCCGAACCCCCGATAGATTGTGGTCCCCCCCAACATCCAATCCTGGCTTCGCCCCTGCACACAAGCATTCGTTATATTTTTATTTCTTTTTTACATATTCACGCAAACATACATTTTATTTTTTTTATACATATTGATGCAATCATGCATTGTATTTTATTATATATTCACGCAAACATGCGTTAATTAACGTGTGTTGTATTATTACACATTCACTCAAGCATGCGTTAGTTAACTTTTATTACATATTTGTGAAATATTTATTTTTGAAAATGTAAACAGGTTTTTAAAATGTACGTGTTTTTTAGGGAAGCAAAAAAATAAATTTGATTTTTTAAAAAAAAATTATTTGGTTACAATCCAAAACCTTGACCATACATATATTTTTAAATTAAAATAATTTTTTTATCACGGTCCAAAACTGTGACCTCATATTTATTTTAATTTAAAAAATGTATATATGGTCACGGCTTTGGATTGTGGCCAATTATTTTATTAAAATAAAAAATTCAGGGTCACGATTTTGAACCGTGACAAACCGTGACAACCCGTAGAATTTTGGACCGTGATCCACATTCTTCCCTTTGAGTCACGGACTTGGATCGTGAATCCTGTGGTATTGTGATCACGAGTCTAAACTGTAATCCAGGTTCTCCCTATGAATCACGAGTACCGACCGTGATCCCCAATTTTGTCACGTTTAATATTATCAAGGTTTAGACCGTGACCTCATAGTGGTGGTCATGGCTCAAAACGGTGACCATTAGAGATATATGGTATAATGAATTTTTATAATTTATAAGACCTTATTTATGTAGAAATCATTATTTAAATCACGAGATGAGAAAGTGGAATTATCTTGCCTTGAATGATGAATACAGATTCCCAAAAGAAGGATAAAATAAATTCCTCAAAAAAAAAACTTGTAATTGTTACTCGTATAATCCTTAATTCATGTAAAGAAGATCCCAATGGTCTGGGAAAAAACCTCTTGAGAAATGGCTTAATTGCCCTTCAAAATATCCCAAGAAGTTTGATTAAAATTATGTAGTTTGTATGAAGCTTGATTGAGGTTTAAAGGTTGGATTATGGATTTAGGATGGGAGGTAGTATGATTTTATCTAGGTTCGAGTACTAATCATATCTTTATTATTTATTTCCTCTTATCTTTAAACCTAACTTTCTCTCTAAGTATGCTTTAATTACAACTATATACATATTCTTAAGTACAAATCCCCCTTTTGTTTAATTGTTACTTTAATAAAAATCTAAATAAGAATCATGACTACTTTATTTTACTAAATAAAGTCCATATTTTCAATAAATGTCATTCCAACTTCAAAGTTTGTTTACGACACATTTGTTATAATTTTATCGTTTATAACAAATAAATCTGTGTTTGTGGGAAAAAATTTTGAAAATTAAATTTCTTCGAGAATATTATTGGAATCTAAATTACATCTAGGAAAACCCAAAGCATAAAGTTAACAAAAATAAGATGCTGAAAAATCTTAAATCGAAAGAACAAAACCCATTTTTTATAAACAAAAAAAATGGAACCAAAAAAGTGTTTTAAAGAAGGGGCATATACCAAATAGTCCCTCGAACTTTTTTTAATACAAGTTTAGTCCAAGCCTTTTTATTTTGCACCAAAAAGTCCTTCAGCATGCCAAAAAGGCTTTACCATGCCGCTGGCGCGGACCTTTAAAGATATGAGAATAAAGGGCTTTTTGGTACAAAATAAAAGGCTTGGACTAAGTGTGTATTAACAAATGTTTGAGGAACTTTTTGGTATTTGATCCTTTAAAGAAATAGGAATGAAAGAACTTGCTAAATGTTTATACACATCCCATTTCCTGCAAATTTCCTAATCCTCAGGACTGCTCAAAACAGAACAAAAGAAATTAAGCAGTAAAATTAATATAGTCAATATACTCTTCCTTGGCCTATACTTGTACAACAGAACAAACGTACTAAGCACTAATCATACAAATTATTGTACTCTTTTTTACAATCTCAATCTCACACACTCTCACTCACTCACAAACTCTCTCATTTCAAACATCCAAAATTAAACAGTTTGTCAAATCTCAAGTCGCGCCCTCACCTCACCTAAAATCAATTGGTGTTAAGGAGAGTCAAATCATTAATCTTTTACGAGTAGACTAAACAATGTGTCCTGAGCAAGATGTAATCTCGTTTGAACACAAATCCTCCCACAAATGTGTGGATATACATATGTATATAAACACATATAAACTAAAAACGCCTTGAATTTCAATGTCCACTCACCCAAAAATATTTTTTGCTGTGTGACACCAAAATAAAACCTATCAATAGAAAAACACCTCAAATTTTAAGTTAAGCTAACTGAGTTAGGGGAAATAAATAAATAAAATAAAATCACGGCTTTGGCTTGGACACTAAACCTGAACTGTAATATAGCTACTGATGGCGCTCACATTCGTAGTAGCATGCGGTGGGTAGCTTGTGGACCTTCCCAAGGTGATGGGTGTGGCTGATGAGAAGAGTTCAGGTGAAAGTTCTGAAGTATTATAACAAGTAGCAGTGTAGTCTAGGATGATATTACCATAATCTTGGAGGCGTGAAAAGCTAACAGCGGAAAAGTAAGATCAATTTCTCGAAAATAAGTTACGAATACACTTGAGTAATAAATGTGAACACACTAATATATATAGAATAATAGATGTCAGGATCAAGTATATTACTCATAGGTGAAGGTCCTTAGATTTATTTTAGTTTTTGCAACTGTGATCCCCTACAATGATTGAAATGCACAAACACTCAAAAAGGTTGATTTCAAACAATGGTATTCAAAGTCGAGAATATCCTTTACACATGAAAAAAGAAAAAGAACAAAACTAAATCATTATGCTAAATTGAAATCTACTTCTTCTCCTATTATTACGATCAACATTGGTCTTTTTACTCTTCCTTATTGGCACACTTATTGGTCTACATTGTATATGTTTGCACTATCTGACAAAATTTGTCTCCGGTTATAATCTTGCTCCATTATAAATTACAAAAGTTATACTGATAAATAAAACCTAATATGCTACAGAAATTATTGTACAGATGATAGAGATAAAGTTGATCAACTACAGAATTCTATCTATCAAAGTAACTCAAATACGTAGCACCTGGTTGAATGAGAAAATAACCTTTTAGCTGATGCTTCTTCCATAAGCGAGGTCAGTAGAAAAGTGAAAAGATTGTATGAGGCTTTCCAAAAACGCTAACTGGTTTACTTGGCGATGGAGAGCCATGATGTGGTCCGAAAGAATCCCATTTTACAACTTAATATAACCAAAAAGTGCTACTTGAGGTCTGAAGTTGATTTTGGGACAATGAATATATTTACCCCTAAGGCTTATGTACTTGCAATGGCAAAATTTTGCTGATTAATCTAAATGGGTATGGAGTTTACTGATTCACGAGCTTCTAGTAACATTTTGGCACGACGACAGAGTTCAATCATGCAGCTATAGTGTTCATCAATGGGCGTGATACCGTAAAATTCAATCATGTATTGGAAGTACCTAAGACTCCTGTCCACGTTATTTGTATTTACAGAAGCACTTAAGACACCTACAAAAGTGATAGCATCCGGCTCTACATTCGCCATCTCCATCTCTGCAAAGAGAGTAAGAGCTTTCTCTCCACACCCATGAACACCCAAACTGGTAATCATTGAATTCCACGTGGCTAAACTCTTAACTTCCATATTGTCGAACACTCGTTTTGCATCCTCCAAACTGCCACATTTGCTATACATATCAATGAGAGCCGTTCCAACGAAACCCCCAATTTCGAACCCATTATGGAGCGCAAAATGATGAATCCATCGACCCAACTGCAGACTCCCCAATTGGGTACAAGCAATCAAAAGGCTAACAAGAGTATACTCATTAGGCCTCACATTATCCATCTGCATTTTCCAAAACAGCTCAAACGCCTCTTGTGGCCGCTCACTTCTCGCGTACCCATCAATCATGGCAGTCCACGACACAACATTTCTCACCGGCATTTCCTCAAACAGCACCAGGGCAGCATCCAACTCCCCAGATGAAACAAGCCCAGAAATCATCGTCGTCCACGAGACAACATTTCTGACACGCATTTTCACAAACACCTTCCGCCCATAATCCAAATCACCACACTTCAAATACAAACCTACCAAAGTGTTGTGCAAATATATATCATCAGAAAACCCACATTTAATAGCAAGCACGTGAGCCTCTTTTCCTTTATCAATGAAACAAGAATTCTCACAAGCCTTGATAACAAATGGGAACGTAAACTTATCAGGGGGTACGCCTTTACAAATCATGAGGTTGTATAAAAGAAGAGCTTGGCGAGAAGAGCCATTAATATTGTATGCTCTAATCATGAGGTTCCAAGTGAAAGTGGGAGGGTTTGTGATTTGATTGAAGAGTAGAGAAGCGTAGTCCATTTCCCCGTAAGAGGAAGACAGGCGAATTAGGTTGGTAATGATTAAATGTTGATGAGAGAGGCCGTTTCGAATAATTCTGGCGTGGATTTGGTTGAGGTGTTTAAAGTTTGTGCATTTTTTAAGCAAAGCAAGGGCATCTTGAGAACCAAACCTCAATCTGTTATCGAATGGGAGAGCGGGGTTAATTCTGGGTAGAGCGTCGGGAGTGCATGAAAGGCACCCCATTACCGGAAAACCAAATCTGTTTTTTTCCCCAAGACAACAACTAGGATAGGACAACGTAATGGTTGCTCCAATGAAACAAATTAATACTAAATTACCTTTAAAATAAAATGTCTTAAGGGTCATGACCCCCCCCCTTTTTTTATTCAACAATTGATATAAAAATAGTTTTTTATATAAAAATAGTTTTTTATATAAAAAAAATAATTTTTCATATAGAAAAACAAGTCTTTTATTAATATAAAAAAACAAATTTTTTTATTGAAAGTAAATTTTTTATTGAAGTTAATATTTTTTTTTATAAATAAATAAAATTGTGTTTTTGACATGATATCGCGATTGATTAATGCCGCTAGCGCGGACCCATAAAATATCGCGATTAATTAGTGCCGATGATGCGCACCCACATTCAACAAATGATTTGGATCCGGAAATGTGATCCGCACAAGCGGCACTAATTAATCGCGATATTTTTCAATAAAATATCGCGATTAATTAGTGTCGCTGGCGCGGACCCACATTCAACAAATGATGTGGACTCGGGAATGTGGATCCGCGTCAACGACACTAATTAATCGTGATATTTTTTATTGAAAAAATATCGCGATTAATTAGTGCCGCTGGCGTGGACCCACATTTAACAAATGATTTTGTTCGTGAATGTGGGTCCACGCCAGTGACACTAGGCGATTAATTAACACCGCTGGCGTGGACCCACATTCAACAAATGATTTGGGTCCGAGAATGATACATTAATTAATCGCGATATTTTTTATTGAAAAAAATCATTTTATAGATTTTTTTATTAATTAACATAATTTTCTTTATTTATGAAAAAATATATTTTTTTAATTTTAATTAAAAGTTGTTTAATTTTTTTATACTAATAGGAATATTATTTTTTTTCATATAAAAAATTGTTTTTATATGAACAAAAGAATAAAAAGCTATAAAAAAGAAGGTAAAATGCGATCTCCAGGCGGGCTAGAGGCGGTTCATCTAAAGTTTCCCAAGGGTCATTTGATTGCAAAATAATTTCAAGATAAATTTTAAGTACAAACACCCTTTAAGTTCAATTTGTCACCTTTGGGTGGAAATTAATACTTTTTTTTGGAGGGAGGTAAGGTTTTGTTTGCCACCTATGGATGGCAAATTACTCAAAAAAAAAAATTAACTCTATATATTTCATAAATATACAAATATATATTGTCAATAAATATATATATATATATATATATATATATATATATATATATATATATATATATATATATATATATATATATATATATATATATATATATATACAGTCATGCTCTTGTGCGGACTAGTCTGCATTTTAAGAATGCGGACCGGACATGTGTCACCTGGCGGTGAGCCCAGAAAAGAGAGAGAGTGTGCCTATAATTTAGGCAATAATATCTAGGCACACCGTTAGGTAACACATGTCTGGTCCGCATTCTTAAAATGCGGAGTAGTCCGCACAGGAGCATTATATATATATATCGTATAGTTTTTAAAATAATTCATATATTTCATATATTTTGTTAAATAATTCATATTTCATATAATTCATCTATTAATATATATATTTTCATATATTTCATATATGTATATAATTGTATATATTTTGTAACGTGTGTATATATATATTCTAGAAATAATATTAACACACACATATATATATATATATATATATATATATATATATATATATATATATTGTAAGCAATATATAATCAGTATGTAATATATATTTTTATATATACATATATGTATATATATAATATATATTTCGTAAATAATATAATATATATTCAATATAAGGAATATACTGTAGACTGCATGAGGATTGGAACGGAAAGAGAGGTTAGAGCCACTATAGACTCAAATAGACAAACAAATGTTATTTGGGAGTCATGGTATAAATCTCCCTACGGTTGGTATTAGTTAACGCAACTAACAAAGTTTTGTAAGTATAACAAGGATTGTGCAAGATTTAAACTAGACCATTGAAATAACCTGCTCTAATTAAAATATAATTCAATTAAAAATTATTTAAATTGGACTCGGTTGTATTTGATTTTTGAAAAATCGACCTTAATTAAATTAATTTCATTTTTGTGTATGCAAGAAATGTTGAAATCGATCTAAACTGACTATATATAAAATATGTTAAAATTGACTTAATTAGAATAATTTATTAGTTTATAATTCTATACACCTTATCATTTATTTAAGGGTTAAATAACCAATATCAAATTTTATTATTTCAAATTGAATGAATATTTTGCGTTGGATTGAATTCAAAGCTAGTTCAAATATGATTTGATGAGGCATAAATTTGAGAATTAAAACCGATTAAAAAAATCAACTGGATTGTATCATGTCTTTAGTTCGAACTGAATTGGATTTTAAAAATGAATAACAACTTCAAATGGATTAAATGTGGTTCTTTTCTAATAGGTCGGTCTCGAACCAAAGGCACCCCACTGTATAACCCACAACAGAGATTCATCATGGTATTCCAAATTTTAACTTGTAAAAATTAAAAGATCTTTATTTTTATTCTTTTTTTTTGTTTTTCTCAAAACCTAGAAGCCCCAAATTGATTTCATATTGATGAAACTCATGCTACAAAACTATATAAACTTTTGTTGTTCACTATTGAACAAACCACACAGATTAAGACATAAATTAACTAAAACATTATATTCTTCACAATTTGTGTGAGTGTTCAATTGTCATTTTTGGGAAAAAAACATGTTATTTAACTTTTGAGTTCTCACGTTTCCATGGTTAACTATTAATATTTTTTGTACAGTATTGGAGTAGAAAGACAAAAAAAAAATTGTCCCCCAAATTTCAAACACGCATGTCTGATACCCCCCCGCCTACTAAAATACTAGGTGGTCAGCCCATGATCAAAATAAAACGTTGGTCTCATATGACTCATTCTCGTATCACTATTGAAAATCGTTTTAAATTTA
Organism: Sambucus nigra; assembly: GCA_949130495.1. Taxonomy (NCBI): domain Eukaryota; kingdom Viridiplantae; phylum Streptophyta; class Magnoliopsida; order Dipsacales; family Adoxaceae; genus Sambucus; species Sambucus nigra. The sequence continues at coordinate 195,517,407 of OX422220.1, forward strand.
CTAACCACCTAGTAATTTAAATAGACTGGTGCCAAATTTTATCATTCATTAATTAACAACATGCGAAAATAAATAATAATAATAATAAAAAAAAAACTATCTACACAACATGGTAACTGAATCCAACACAGATTAATAATAAATAAAGATTATCGAATCAACTATCGTCTCAACAAAGAATACAACAGTAAACTAAAACCACAACATGAATACACAAGGTCAAATAAATAACTAAATACTAAATCTGAGGGCGACATGCCCAAGTAGGGGTGTTCACGGGTCGGTCGGTTCGGTTTTGACCGGGTTTTTTGGGCCGAACCGACCATGTCGGTTTTTGGAGGAGGAGAATCGAACCGAACCGAACCGAACCGAAAATGCTGAAAAACCGAACCGAACCGAATCGGGTCGATTAATGACAGGGCCGGTTCGGTTTGCCCGTCAGTTTTTGACAGGGCCGGTTCGGTTTTTTCCTTTATTTTAATAAAAAATATATTTTTTAATACCTAATATAAATATAAAATTAAAAAATATAATATAATATGTCAAGACTAATATAAATATAATATAAAATATAAAATTAAAAAGTATAAAAATTAAATCGGTTCGGTTCGGTTCAAAATCGGTTTTTTTATGCCAAAACCGAAAACCGAACCGACCCTGTCGGTTTTATACCTGATTAAACCGAACCGACCCTAAAAAAAACCCGGCCCGAAAATTTTCGGTTCGGCTCGGTTTTGTCGGTTTGTCAGTTTGGTCGGTTTTTTTGCACACCCCTATGCCCAAGTGAGGACTGAAATCAAGATCCTACACTAGGAATAAATGAACGAAGCGTCTATAGCAAAGTCCTACAACTTCCACATGAGTTGCAGCTGCGCATCCCTAGATGGAACCCTCAAACTAGGCATCCCTATGGATGGACACCTAAAAGTTTTCGAAAAAGATTTTAACACGAGTCAGAGCTCAAGTAAAATATGTTGAAAATATTTACCAAGCAGTTAAATTGCAAAAATTAAATATACATGCACATTTTTCATATTTAAGCTAGTGTCGCACTCTCTTGAAGCATAACTCACCCCTCATCTAATGTGCATACCTAACACTTGTCTATTAAACTTCCTGATTAAGCTACCCCACCTAATTAGGCGCATCACACCTCTTCCTAACTCACTACTTTAACCCGAGTATTCTTACGTTGATTATTAAGTTATTTTCTCATTAACTTATTAATTGGTTCAACTATATTAAATTATATAACGTTCACACTAGTTATATAGGAAACCCATTTTTAAATCATATAACTTTCACACTAGTTATGTAAGAAACTCCTTTTTAAATCATATTACTTTCACACTAGTTATATAAGAAACTCCTTTTTAAATCATACAACTTTCACACTAGTTATATAAAAAATACATTCACACTTATGTTTTAATTGCGTATATAAGTATTTACTCATATTATATACGTACTAGTATACTACAACATTCACACACATGTCAAGTATAATAACCATCCATTCCTGAGTAATAACTCACCGGATGCTTTCTCTAAAATGCTATCATATTCCAGGTCTGCTCACTCTAACCTGGCTACCTCAATTCGGACTCACTCTCGAGCTTGAGAAAAAAAATAAGCATAGTGGAGGTGATCGAGCGGTAAAAGTGTGTTCGTGTGAGGACACAATCGTTGTGTGTTTCGCCGCCGCGATGCAAAAAACCTAAGATACAACTACACTTGAAAAGCAAGCACAGCGGTAAGTCGAGTATCGTAAGAAATCCACAGGGAGTGATTGAATTTTAGATGTTAATTGCTTTAAAACTTCAGGAATAAAAGTCTAAAATAAATAAATGAAAAGGTGATGGGTGGTTATGGTGGAAAAAGAAAAGAATAAGTTATGCTACACAAAAGTAAATCGAGGATCGGGATCGCATCCTACCAAACAGATCGAAACAACTACTAATCAAGATTCTGGCTCGAAAGCAATTTAATCGAGCATTTACAATTACGCATAAACATCACACAATAAGGAATTTAACCCAAAGTTGCGAGATTAAACATTTAACGGAAAATGGTTACACGCGGATTAAATTCGGATTATCGCTATAAACACTAAAGTTGCGTGACAAATAAAGTTAAACGCATAACAATCCAACTTTAATACACGCGGTTTCAATTAAATGCAATTTTACACAAAACCTAACTTTCGAGGTCCAAACCCGTAAATGGCGGAACGAAATCCCGACCCTATTTATCTAAGGGCTAAGCATGAATAAACTAAATTTACACTACAATTAAACTAATTACAACAAGAAATAAATTAATCTAGGCAAGAAAGTAGAGAAAGCAAGTAAATGAAAGCATGGAAATTAAGGAAAACAACTAAATTAATGTAATTAAAACTAAGGTACAACTTACAAAACAAAGAGTACAAGAGAGGAGTAGGGCAAATCTCCCAAGTTTACAAACCCTAAAATCTAAGACAAAATGAAGATATGGATCTCTCAAAATGAGATGGATTGGTTTTATACAAAATATCACATGGCAAACTTGTAAATAAAAGGGAAGAAAACCAAAAATCTGGAGGGACGAATCGATTCGAAAATGGTCCGAATCGATTCGAAAACAGGGGAAGTTCGTAGTTGTAATTCTGCAGCATTCCGAATCGATTCGGTTTTGGGCCGAATCGATTCTCCCCTACAGGTCTGCAATTCTGCAGCTTTGTCCTATTTTACGGAAAATGCCGCCATTTCTTCGTTATAGCTCGGAATTAGGCACGGTCGGAGGCTACGTGAAGATAACTCAGAGGAATACAACATAAAAGAAGACACTAGGCTATTAAACCAAAATATGAAATGACTAAAATTCCCTTGAATGTGACCTTGAGTGTACTTTTTCAGTAAAAACCATCCTAAAAATGCCATAACTCCATCGATACAACTCAGAATCATGCACCGTCGGCGGCCAAGAGAAGAGAAATAAAAGGGATTCAACTTCCGTGAGGAGCTCGGGATTCAAACACAAATGTTGAAATTACTAAAATGCTCCCGAAGCTGCAAAAGTCGACGAAATATTTCCGAAAAGCGTCTGAACTTCATACTAAGCATCCAAATACCTACAAAAGCTCAATTAACCCCTGAAAAACATGTTAATATACAAATACGAGGTTGTCTAGTTAACGATCATAAGTATAGGGATTAAGATACCCAAGGAGGCTCTTAAGGCATAGGTTAACGGGTGAAATACGCAATATCTGGTCGTATCAGGAGGCGATCATAGTTCTCCGAGTGTGAGACTGAATCATACTCAGGACATCTCACTCGAAAAAGAATCACAACATATAAATACTAGACGCTATGACCTTGGGATTATACTCTTCTTACTCCTCAAGCCAGAGAATTCACCCACATCGTACAACCTCCGATGATAGCACTAGAAGGGTATGTATTCCTAAATATCATTCACACTGATATATATATATATATATATATATATATATATATATATATATATATATATATATATAATAAAAGTCCAGCTAACCCGTGCCTAACACCGGTAGCACTAACCTAAAGATATCCAAGTCTATACCCCAACATGTAATTTAATTAAAATTACATTAATTAATTTATTATTAAAATAGTGTCACCCAACTACAATACCCAGGCTTACTTATTCGATCCGTATCTTCACCCTTTAGAATTTGTTACACAAAATCTCACTATTAAGGTTAACACTCCTCATTAAATTTAATACATGATAGTTTATTATATATACCTGTAATAAATTAAACCAGCTACCCAATGCCTAACTCTCGTAGCACTCAGCCTAAAAATATTCAAGTCGAATCTCTGGCCCTTAATTAAATTAATTCCACCTCCATTAATATCATCAACGTAGTGTCACTCAACCAAAATGCTCGGACTCCCTAACTTGGTTCGTATTTTAACCTTTAGAATTTATTTTACCCAATTCCAACTATTTTAGATTGGCACTCTATCTAAATAAAAATATGTCAAACTCCACCTCCTAATGCCTTAATTACTTGCTCCATTAAATTTTTACCCAATTAAATCCTTTAAAAATCCCAATAGCAAACGCGGGTAGGAGATGGCACCAACGCATAATTTCCACCCTCATTCGAACGAGACCACAATTTCAATGTCATTTGAACGACTCACCTGGTCGTTCGAACGACCCTATTTTTTTAACAACCTCATCGTATCCCCTGCGATACCAGTTCTGCCATTAACCATTCTCTAAGCTTGATAATCTAACCCATAACTGATCCCTATTAATTTATATGTTATCCAATAGTTTAAATTCCTCAAATTACATCATCATCCATCATCAATTTACAATACTTAACAATAAAACGTAATACTACGAATGATTTCTCCCATACCCGTTTTCTCAAAATTTGATTTCGAACTCCAAATTACATGACGGGGATTAAGTGCCTATGAATAAAATTAGATACAAATGCTTTTGATTCGCAACAATATATAAATTTCACATTTAATCTGTGTAAACTAACTAATTCATCCGAGTTACTACCCTATGACCCAATTACTACCTCGAGTACTCTTTTTCGACTATCTCGGCCTAATTAGGAGTCAACTGTGCACTCAGAATCGTCATCCGAGTTACTTGACTAAAATCTCCAACCTCGTCCTCAAATTATGACACATGTAAATTTTAAAATAACCCGAACTAATTAAATCCCAATTCATTAATTTAATTAAATCCTCCAGATAAATTAATTCCTATATCACCAAATTAAATAAAATTCTAAATCCTCCGAAATATGGGGTGTCACATACTCCCCCTTTACAATGAAGTTTCGTCCTCAAAATTAAGATGAGTCTAGTACTCCAAGACTCAAATACTTCCCTACTCACATGCATCTAAGATCGCTACACATATCTCTACCCCTTCTAATCGCGAATTGTATTAAATATTAAATTAATTAGCCAGGGCGCCCATACACATTATACCAATGCTAATCCGCACGAATGTTACCCGACTTTACTAGCCTTAAATCGCAATATAACTTTCAACTCACAGTTATAAACACATATATGAATAATAGCCAAGGTACCAAACCCATGTCCTAATGACCAAACATCTCCCCACTTTGAATGTTACTCTAAGTTTCATGTGTGGGCCTTCTCGCCAAGCGAAATCCAAATAAGGAACCCCCTAATACACTACTACATAATATTTCTAGTCGTTGAGATCCGTTAGGCCCCCAGTCCATAGCACGTACCCCTAAATTCCTGTCTCCTGACATAAATGTATACTCGTCCACTCTCATGTTACAAAAGACATCATACAATATGATATCCCTTACTATCACTAGTTTCTTAGTGTGAATCAATACGAGTTATATCTCCACGCTCGATAATAAACATATCCACCCTGAATCTCACAAATAATTGTCCCTACTCACCGGGATTAAATATAACAATATAAACATTTTCTTATAAGTCTATTATGCAACACACCATAACATATATACACATATATATAGGCTAGACCCTCTTTTAGGTGATAACTAGTACAAGTAAATCATATCTCAAAATAGCGAACACAAAGTCTCACTACACTATATATTATAGCTCAAACATCCCAGCATAAATATCACTAACATCTGGTACGTAATATATTTATCTCAAGCTTAACTGCGCACTCTCAGTGTGACTATATATCATACAGAATTTCTCGATTACCCCACCAATTTCAATTTAATTCTTCTCGATATTGCCCCGCCCATTAACTTGTGGTGCAAAAGTTTTCTCAGTGCTTCCTTCGCAGCACTACCCGGCTTCACTGGCCATATGTCGTAATAGCTCTCAACTTAAAGTGTTTCCTCTACACATTCAATAATTTAACATTGTAAGGACATTTTTGTCCATTATCAATTTGTTATGTCGTAAGATGTTACACCGTTGAAGAAATTTAAGATTCATACAGTCATCAACGGATCCGAATATCAAAAGAGGAAGAGGAATCAAAGTCTGACAGGCCGGACCGGTCCGCCCTGGAAAAAGAACCGATCCACCTGTGAACCGGTTCGCCTCAGACCCGGACCGGTCCGCCTGCTGAAAATCCAATACACCTCGGATCGCAAGCGAACCGAAGAAGCCAAAAATAAAAAGAACTGGTCCGCCTACCAGGACCGATCCGCCTCAGACCCGGACTGGTCCGCCTGGGATAATCTTCAGCAGATCGTGGTCAGATTTTCTAGGCTAAACGTTTCCTTTATAAACCCACTATGGGAAGTGGTTTTCCAAGACTTCGATACACGATTTTCAGAGTACAAAAAACTCTAAGTCTTCACCTATTGAGTACCAAGACTCTAGGTTTTTGATTCACACAAATTTCCAAACACTTGTGAATCACTTTGCAACCCAGGAACGCACTTTTGTTGTTCATACCATTGTGGAGAAGACCGTTCTTCTTCTTCATTGCAGCCCTCCTGGAAAGGGATATTTCCAGCCGTCGACTACAGAATCCGATACCTGAGGGTAATTCTTAGTCACTTGTATTTTCATTGTAATCCAAAATTGTACAGTTATAATATTATAATGAAAATAAATGGTTTTTCCCCTTTGGGGGATTTTTCCTCACAAGCATGTGTTTGAATGTTCTTGCTCAGTTCATTATCTTATTGTAATACCCCATACTTTTGGCTATATTTATTTTTGGGATTAATTAATTAAATGCGTATTAATTGGAAATTAATCCGGGTTATAAATACTAACGAGATGCGAGTTGGTATTTGATTATGTGCATATATGATTATATATGAATTTGGAATTATGAAATTTGTCGTGAGATTTATATACGGCAATTTGAGAATTTTGTTGAGACGCGTGTGACCGCCGCGTCATGGTATATTATTTTAATTATAAAAGTGATTTTTATTTTTATTATCCGTATGGTCATTTTGAGTGCTCCAACGCGTCCGGAAGGGTCGAGATAGTCAGAAAACACTAGCCGAGGGTGTAGTTTGGATTCCGGGGTATTTTTAGGCCATACCGGCATCATAAAGGGTATTTTGGTAATTTTACATTTTGAGGAATTAAAAGTGACGAAAATTGGGAGTTTTAATCTGATGTGGATTTAACCCACTAAACCCACTAACCAACCCATATTAACCCATTAAGCTACGGAGGCTATCATTAGGTTTACAACTTTCCCAAAAGAAAACCCTAGCCACCTTAAGCCACCATTGGAGAAGAAGCTTGGAGAAGAGAAGAAATTCTGCAGAAATCTTCACCAAACCAACACCAAAATCAGAAATCGAATCAAGGCAAGTGACTTAATTCCATTTAATTTCAGAGAATGTTCTTTCCATGTTAGAAAATTCGAATTTATGTTTGTTCTTGGTGAAATATGAAAACCCATGTAGTTTAGAACATAGAACTTGAAACTCTTGAGGAGAATTTCATGTAGAATGATAGGTAGATGATTATTCTCATGATATTTGTGATTGGAAGAAATTAAAACGGATTTATATTGGATTAATTCATGGTTCATAAAGTTAGGGTTTATGTTCTTGAATAATTGGGAAAAAAGTGTAGAGAATTGTAAATTTGATTGATGTTAGGATGGATTGATCCCTTAAAAACATGTTAGGATGTGACTATATATGTTTAGGATTTATTAGAGACCTTAAAACATAGTTGGGACGAAGTTTATAGGAGATTTGAGAAGTAGAAATTGGGTGAAAAACGATTTTGGAAATTCTGGACTCGCTGCTGGTCGCTCGTTAGAAACCAACCCAGGTCGTTCGAACGAGCTCGTTCAAACGAGCTTCTAACGAGTTGACCAGTCGCTTCTAATGAGGGGCAATTTCATTCGATATCTCGTTCGAACGAGATATCGTTAGAAGGTACAGTTCGTTCGAACGAACTGGAATCTCGTTCGAACAGTCTCGTTCGAACGAGACTTCTAACGAGTTGACAGTTTGGGCCTTTTTGGACTGTTTTGATTTTTGGAGTCCCGTAAACTTGTTCGAGGTTATAGATAACATTCCGATGATGATGTAATGATAGAATTGAGACTTTTGGGTATTTATGAGAGGGAAATTATATACGAGAGTTAAATTCAATGAACCGTTTGGGTTGAGACGTGAGAGTCTACTACGACGTGAGAATAGATTATGGCGCGTATAATTATAAACCGGAATAGTATAAATTGCGATAATTATAAGTTAGTACGAGAATGCAATATGTACTACGATTAAACTACGGGATTACTAAGATGTGTGTTTACTTAGTATTGGTATATGAATTGTGTGTATGACATACCTACCATACTTGCTATCACGGGAGGTTTGCGTTCGCTTAGGGCCCTCTAATCCTTGTGTTGCCCGGATTTAGACTGGTTACCTTGATGAACATAGGTCATAGAAAGACTTATTGGGATATTAATAAGTCCGCTGATCGTGGGAGCGTAGGTATGTGCGTGACCCATGTGATGTGACTGTGTTCGCCTCCATTGTTTGTGATGTAGTTATCTGTGAACTATTCCTGAGATATTCGGAATATGTAATCCTTATGTACGTGATGTACCGGGATGGATAGCAGAGTATGTGTGCACCGCAGCTTAGTTCTCGGGGTGCTTATATTGTATATTTATGATGTGAATAATATACACTTAAGTAATGGGAACCTTCATGTTAATGTTGTGAATATAATTACGGTATTGCTTCGAGAAATATAGCTAGTTAACTGATAGTGATATATATATTGCATATTGAGCATCTGAGTTTACGTTAAACCCCTACTTAATTACGAGCGTTATAATGTTAATAGAACCGAGTAATATGGGTAGGACCTATGATAGTCTAGCTAGAGATGATGTCACTTAGCTAGTGGTTTGTGTCGTTGTAGATGGGTACTTACGTTAGGAGTGCACAGTTAGACGAGAGGTGAGAATATCATGTGAGTGTACGTCCTAACATGTACTTTGCATTTAATGTTTTAAATGTTTTTAAAGCACTTGCAGGTTTTTAAAATATAACTCCACATTCGGGCTCTGACCCGTTTGCTTTTCAAATCTATTTTTTCTTTGTAAAACCATTTTAGGTGCCCAGCCACAAGGACACCATGCATAGGATACTCATTCAGGTGACGAGCTGTAGCTGTTTGTGGAAGCTACAGGGATTTGCTAGTAGACGCCTCTATCACTTGGATTCCAGATTCATTATCTATCAGTTGTAGGGCATGTTGCCCATTTCTATTAGAGTTACATTTCAATTACAGTTTTTAGACTTTGGCATGTATTGATTTAGTATTTAGTTTACTTATCAGTTGTGGGATTGTAGTGAGGAGTTTTCCTCCAGACTTTATTTACGTTATGTGATGGTCATTCTATTTACTTCATTATTGGTGAATGGTGTTATTATTCCTTATTACACTTGTTGCATGTTAATCAGACTTAAATTAAAATTTGTCACTTACTTTTCAAATACTAGGTGGTTAGTAATCTTTAAAATGTTTTCGACAGTGATGCTATTAACTGGACCAACTTGGCATTTTGAATTAATTTAATAAAGGAGTAGCTACCCGCTATTTAATTAGTCGGGGTGTCACAGGTGGTATCAGAGCATCAGGTTCTAGTGTCCTTTAGGATCTGACGGCTTATTATGTTTCCGCTAAGTTTGTTTGATATAGAGCCCTATATTTTAGGACTGTTGTACTCTTTTTGTGTATGCTTCGTTCTTCAGCTATCTTAAGTTTATAAACAGCGAACTTATAAACTTTGTTCTCATTTCAGATGCCTCTACGACGTGCACAACGAGTTCCCAGGGATGCAACGCCCGAACCCCAGCCCGCTCCAGTTCAGGGTATGATGATCGTCGCTGAGGTTGCAGCTATAGTAGCCCAAGCGGTAGATGCCGCAATTGCCGTTGTTCAGCAGGCACCACCGCAGGCGCCGGTTGCCGCGCCAGTTCAGGCAAATGCATTCCCGTCTGCTTGGGAGCGTGTACGTGATGCTTTTCAGAAAGCGCATCCGCCAGAGTTTGCAGGTAGCTCATATGTGGTAGTCTCGAGCCAGTGGAGGAAGGATATGCAGAGGCACTTAAGGATGTATGAGTGCACGGACGTCCAGAAGCAGGTGCTAGCTACTTTCAAGCTAGTTGGATCTGCGCTATAGTGGTGGGAGTCTATTACCACTATGGAGGAGAGGGATACTCTCACTATTCAGGACTTCTGGGTGCGGTTTGACCGCAAATACTTTCCGTCGGCTGTTCACACGGAAATGAGGAGGAAATTGATGAGTCGGAAGCAGGAGAGTAAGATTGTGGCCGAGTATGAGGCCGAGTTCACGAATCTGTTGAATATCGTTCCAGATGAGATACCAACAGAGAAGAAGAAGATTGAGAAGTTCACCGACGGGTTGACTTGAAGGATCCGTCAGCATCTGCTAGGGAACCTATCGTTGGCCACCTATTCTGATGTGGTTAACGCTGCATTGTTACACTTCCAGGACTACCATTTTCATATGGCCGAGGGCAAGAGGTCGGGGGAGTCTAGCCATCAGGGCAGGACTGGAGGACATGGTGCCAGCGGGGCACAATCTGGTCAGGGGCAGAGACAGAATGAGCAGGGCTCCCAGCAGGGGGATAATAAGAGGTTCCGGTCAGGGAACTACAGGCAGGGACAAGGAGATTTCCATCACAGCCATCAGGGTCCAAACGGCCATCAGGGCCAACAAGGGCAGAATGGGCAGCAGTTTCACCAGGGCCAGCAGGGCCAAGGGAGGAACGGTAACAGCCACCAGGGCCGGGGACAGCACGGGCAGAGAGGAGGGAACTTCCCAGGGAAGTGTTTTGTTTGTGGCAAGACTGGCCATAAGCGACAGGATTGTCCTGATAGGGGCAGGGCCCCACAGTAGCAGTAGCAGGGTGCTCGCCAGGAGCCATAGAGGCCTATGTTTCCCGCCGCTCTTCCCGTACCGCCACAGATGGCAGCATTGCCACCCATTCCGGCAGTCCCAGTTCAGCAGGGGAAGCTACAGTATGGATGTGTCTACAACGTCCACCAGGCTGCAGTCCCACAGGCACCGCCCGCGATTGAGGGTACGTTTCCTATCCATGGCACTATGGGTCGGGTATTATTTGATACGGGTGCTACACATTGTTTTATAGCTACACACTTCGTGAAAGCCTTAGGATTGTTAGCTACGGCAGATAGCACAGTGACGTGTGTCGACTCACCATTGGGGAGTGGGTCACTTATTTTCTTTATATGCCGGGGAGTGGGGGTAGAGATTGGTAGTTTGGTATTACCTGCAGACATGTTGGTATTAGATATGCATGTTCATGATGTGATTATCGGTATGGATTGGCTCATATCTTATAGGGCCATGATTGATTGCTTCAGCGGGAGCATTGTTTTTGCCATTCCGTGGCAAGAGATGTTTATAGTGGCGATGCCTCGCCCAGAGGGAGGATCGACCGCTCATCTGTATTACATTGAGGAGGATACCTCTAAGGAGGTAGTGATTCCTTTAGATTCTATCCCAGTAGTCAGGGAGTATTCGGATGTGTTTCAGGAGATACCAGGATTACCCCCCAGTCGAGAGATAGACTTTGTTATAGATTTGCTACCGGGTACGAGACCTATAGCACGCGCACCGTACCGTATGGCTCCAGCTGAGATGAGGGAGTTACGGGATCAGATAGAGCAGCTGTTAGGTCAGGGCTTTATTCGCAGGAGTACCTCACCTTGGGGCGCTCCAGTTTTGTTTGTGAAGAAGAGGGACGGTTCACTGAGATTGTGTGTGGACTATCGAGAGTTGAATAAGGTCACGATACGAAATAAGTATCCGTTGCCTCGAATTGATGACTTATTCGACCAGTTGAGAGGAGCTTCTTTCTTCTCAAAGATTGATTTGAGATCGGGTTACCATCAGTTGCGTATCAGGGAGGAGGATGTCTCGAAGACTGCGTTCTTGTCGAGATATGGATCTTACGAGTTTCGGGTTATGCCTGTCGGTTTGACCAACGCTCCAGCAGTGTTTATGGACTTGATGAACAGAGTGTTCAGGGATTTCCTAGATCAGTTTGTCATTTTCTTCATTGATGACATTCTGGTTTACTCTCAGACAGAGGAGGAGCACGCCGAGCATTTGAGGCAGGTTTTGCAGACACTTCGTCAGAATGAGTTGTACGCAAAATATGAGGAGTGCGGGTTTTGGCTGAAGGAAGTCCAGTTTTTGGGACACATTATTTCTGGCCAGGGAATATCTGTTGATCCGGGGAAGGTATCAGCGGTGAGGGAGTGGGGACAGCCCACGACACCAACGGAGATTCGTAGTTATTTGGGTCTAGCAGGATACTACAGGAGGTTTATTCGGGGTTTCTCAGAGATAGCAGGTCCTTTGACACATCTGACTCGTAAGGGTGTGCCATACATCTGGAGTGACGCCTGTCAGTTGGCATTCGATGAATTGAAGGACAAATTGACCTCAGCACCTGTGTTAGCATTGCCGAGATTGGGATTTGAGTATTTGGTTTACACCGATGCGTCTTTGCAAGGGCTTGGAGGTGTATTGCAGCAGGAGAGACAGGCCATAGCTTATTCTTCCCGTAAGCTTAAGACTCATGAAAAGAATTACCCCACGCATGATTTGGAGTTGGCGGCAGTAGTATTTGCCCTACGGATTTGGAGGCACTATCTTTTGGGGGAGAAGTTCCAACTGTTCACGGACCACAAGTCCCTACAGTACCTATTCACGCAGAAGGAATTGAATATGCGGCAGCGTAGGTGGCTTGAGTTTGTGAAGGACTACCAGTTCGACATCCAGTATCACCCAGGTAAGGCTAACGTGGTAGCAGACGCATTGAGCCATAGGCCAGCAGGTGAGGTGGCAGAGGTGTGGAAGGAATTGGGACACCAGGATGCAGTGGCCCGATCTTTCATGTCTGTGATGACCGTTACACCGCAGATTGTCACGAAGGTAGTACGGGCACATGCTAATGACTCGTTCTGTCAGGAGCAGATAGTTCGATTACTAGCAGAGGGAGCCGAGTCCTATACCGTTAGCTCAGACGGGGGATTACGCTTCAATGGGAGATTGGTAGTTCTGGAAGGGGATGAATTGCGGCACGATGTGATGGCAGAGTCGCACGGCTCATGGTTCGCGGTACATCCCGGAGGGGACAAAATGTACCAAGACATGAGATGCCAGTATTGGTGGAGAGGTATGAAGAGAGATATCGCTGAGTTTGTTTAGAAATGCGCCACTTGTCAGCTTGTAAAAGTGGATCATCAGAGACCGGCAGGATTGCTACAGCCGTTGGAGGTCCCGGTGTGGATGTGGGAGAGCATATCCATGGACTTTATCACGGGGTTGCCTACGTCGCAGAGGGGTCACGACTCCGTTTGGGTAATGGTGGACAGGTTGTCCAAGGTCGCTCACTTTTTACCCGTGAGGACTGACTACACTGCGGGACAGTATGCCCAGCTCTTCATTTCAGAGATTGTGAGACTTCACGGTGTGCCCCTAAATATCGTGTCTGACAGAGACAAGATATTTGTTTCGAGGTTTTGGGAGAGTTTCCAGGAGGCCATGGGCACGAAATTGCGGTTGAGTACGGCTTACCATCCGCATCTGATGGGCAGACCGAGCGCACAAACTAGATGTTGGAGGACATGCTACGCATGTGGATTATTGACTTTGGAGGTGGATGGGAGCAGTACCTTCCACTGGTGGAGTTTGCTTACAACAACTCCTATCAGTTCACTATTGGCATGGCTCCGTTTGAGGCATTGTACGGTAGGCCTTGTCGTTCCCCAGCATGTTGGTTTGAGGTGGGGAACAACAAACTACTTGGACCGGAAGTGATTCAGGATACTTCGGCAAGGATTGAGTTGATTCGGAGTCGCATTCGGGTAGCTCAAGACAGGCAGAAGAGTTATGCTGATGCGAAGAGATTTTTTAGAGAATTCCAAGTGGGGGACCAGGTTTTGCTCAGGGTATCTCATATGAAGGGGATTATGCGTTTCGGTAAGAAAGGGAAGTTGGCACCAAGGTATGTAGGGCCGTTTCCTATTATTGAGCGGATCGGACCGGTTGCGTATAGACTTGGACTACCGGAGCATTTGCATCAGATTCACGATGTGTTCCATATTTCCTCGCTGAGGAAATACCTTAGAGATAATCTGGCTCATTCTCACATTGCTGTGGAGGACATCGATCTCCAGCCGGATAGCTCCTACGAGGAGGGGCCAATTGCTATTTTGGACCGAAGCGAGAGGAAACTGCGGTCAAAGATAGTTCCGTTAGTGCGTGTTCAGTGGCGACATCACAATGTCGAGGAGTCCACATGGGAGCGCGAGGATGAGATGCGCGAACTTTATCCAGAGTTATTTTTTTAGCAGGTACTTTCTAGTTTCGAATTTCGAGACGAAATTCAGTTATTAGGGGGGAAGTATGTAATACCCCGTACTTTTGGCTATATTTATTTTTGGGATTAATTAATTAAATGCGTATTAATTGGAAATTAATCCTGGTTATAAATACTAACGAGATGCGAGTTGGTATTTGATTATGTGCATATATGATTATATATGAATTTGGAATTATGAAATTTGCCGTGAGATTTATATACGGCAATTTGAGAATTTTGTTGAGACGCGTGTGACCGCCGCGTCATGGTATATTATTTTAATTATAAAAGTGATTTTTATTTTTATTATCCGTATGGTCGTTTTGAGTGCTCCAACGAGTCCGGAAGGGTCAAGATAGTCAGAAAACACTAGCCGGGGGTGTAGTTTGGATTCCGGGGTATTTTTAGGCCATACCGGCATCATAAAGGGTATTTTGGTAATTTTACATTTTGAGGAATTAAAAGTGACGAAAATTGGGAGTTTTAATCTGATGTGGATTTAACCCACTAAACCCACTAACCAACCCATATTAACCCATTAAGCTACGGAGGCTATCATTAGGTTTACAACTTTCCCAAAAGAAAACCCTAGCCACCTTAAGCCACCATTGGAGAAGAAGCTTGGAGAAGAGAAGAAATTCTGCAGAAATCTTCACCAAACCAACACCAAAATCAGAAATCGAATCAAGGCAAGTGACTTAATTCCATTTAATTTCAGAGAATGTTCTTTCCATGTTAGAAAATTCGAATTTATGTTTGTTCTTGGTGAAATATGAAAACCCATGTAGTTTAGAACATAGAACTTGAAACTCTTGAGGAGAATTGCATGTAGAATGATAGGTAGATGATTATTCTCATGATATTTGTGATTGGAAGAAATTAAAATGGATTTATATTGGATTAATTCATGGTTCATAAAGTTAGGGTTTATGTTCTTGAATAATTGGGAAAAAAGTGTAGAGAATTGTAAATTTGATTGATGTTAGGATGGATTGATCCCTTAAAAACATGTTAGGATGTGACTATATATGTTTAGGATTTATTAGAGACCTTAAAACATAGTTGGGACGAAGTTTAGAGGAGATTTGAGAAGTAGAAATTGGGTGAAAAACGATTTTAGAAATTCTGGACTCGCTGCTGGTCGCTCGTTAGAAACCAACCCAGGTCGTTCGAACGAGCTCGTTCGAACGAGCTTCTAACGAGTTGACCAGTTGCTTCTAACGAGGGGCAGTTTCGTTCGATATCTCGTTCGAACGAGATATCGTTAGAAGGTACAGTTCGTTCGAACGAACTGGAATCTCGTTCGAACAGTCTCGTTCGAACGAGACTTCTAACGAGTTGACAGTTTGGGCCTTTTTGGACTGTTTTGATTTTTGGAGTCCCGTAAACTTGTTCGAGGTTATAGATAACATTCCGATGATGATGTAATGATAGAATTGGGACTTTTGGGTATTTATGAGAGGGAAATTATATACGAGAGTTAAATTCAATGAACCGTTTGGGTTGAGACGTGAGAGTCTACTACGACGTGAGAATAGATTATGGCGCGTATAATTATAAACCGGAATAGTATAAATTGCGATAATTATAAGTTAGTACGAGAATGCAATATGTACTACGATTAAACTACGGGATTACTAAGATGTGTGTTTACTTAGTATTGGTATATGAATTGTGTGTATGACATACCTACCATACTTGCTATCACGGGAGGTTTGCGTTCGCTTAGGGACCTCTAATCCTTGTGTTGCCCGAATTTAGACTGGTTACCTTGATGAACATAGGTCATAGAAAGACTTATTGGGATATTAATAAGTCCGATGATCGTGGGAGCGTAGGTATGTGCGTGACCCATGTGATGTGACTGTGTTCGCCTCCATTGTTTGTGATGTAGTTATCTGTCAACTATTCCTGAGAGATTCGGAATATGTAATCCTTATGTACGTGATGTACCGGGATGGATAGCAGAGTATGTGTGCACCGCAACTTAGTTCTCGGGGTGCTTATATTTTATATTTATGATGTGAATAATATACACTTAAGTAATGGGAACCTTCATGTTAATGTTGTGAATATAATTACGGTATTGCTTCCAGAAATATATCTAGTTAACTGATAGTGATATATATATTGCATATTGAGCATCTGAGTTTACGTTAAACCCCTACTTAATTACGAGCGTTATAATGTTAATAGAACCGAGTAATATGGGTAGGACCTATGATAGTCTAGCTAGAGATGATGTCACTTAGCTAGTGGTTTGTGTCGTTGTAGATGGGTACTTACGTTAGGAGTGCACAGTTAGACGAGAGGTGAGAATATCATGTGAGTGTACGTCCTAACATGTACTTTGCATTTAATGTTTTAAATGTTTTTAAAGCACTTGCAGGTTTTTAAAATATAACTCCACATTCGGGCTCTGACCCGTTTGCTTTTCAAATCTATTTTTTCTTTGTAAAACCATTTTAGGTGCCCAGCCACAAGGACACCATGCATAGGATACTCATTCAGGTGACGAGCTGTAGCTGTTTGTGGAAGCTACAGGGATTTGCTAGTAGACGCCTCTATCACTTAGATTCCAGATTCATTATCTATCAGTTGTAGGGCATGTTGCCCATTTCTATTAGAGTTACATTTCCATTACAGTTTTCAGACTTTGACATGTATTGATTTAGTATTCAGTTTACTTATCAGTTGTGGGATTGTAGTGAGGAGTTTTCCTCCAGACTTTATTTACGTTATGTGATGGTCATTCTATTTACTTCATTATTGGTGAATGGTGTTATTATTCCTTATTACACTTGTTGCATGTTAATCAGACTTAAATTAAAATTTGGCACTTACTTTTTAAATACTAGGTGGTTAGTAATCTTTAAAATGTTTTCGACAGTGATGCTATTAACTGGACCAACTTGGCATTTTGAATTAATTTAATAAAGGAGTAGCTACCCGATATTTAATTAGTCGGGGTGTCACACTTATCCAATCACATATTGTTGCATGTTTAGGGTTTGCTTGGGTTAAACTGAATTTAATATATAATTTTCTCATTTGAACGCAAGCGCATACTCTTATCAAATTGGTATCAGAGCGGGTTACGCTAATTTATCATGTGATCCTGATTTTTCGAGGATTTACTTTCTGATACAATTTGTCTACTCACGTTTTCAAATTGGTATCAGAGCGGGTTATGCTAATTTAATGCGTATTCCTTTTTTTGCAAAATTGTGTGATTGATTTTTTAAAAAATCAGTTTTGTGAAAAATCGCAATTTTTCAATGGAATGCCCATTTAATGAGGAGCCTATTTTTGAAAAAGTTCACGACCGTGCTGAAAAATTAAAAAGTTTGAATTTGAAACTTTGCAAAAGAATTAAAGTTTTGGAAAAAGAAAATTCTCTCTTTAAAAGTAAGATTGAATATTTGCAAGCGTTTCAAACTCAAAGTGATATTTATCGTGAGCATTTTGGTAATTTGTGTACTGATTTTGATTCTTTAAAAATTGCCAAAAAGGAGAGTGATGAGAGAGTCCTAGTTTTAGAGAAGGAATTAGAGGACATAAAAAATTCTAGGGTTCCCGTTTGTGCCGTCGAGGATAAAAAATTAATCGATGATTTTACGACACGTGAAAAGACTCTTAGAGATAAGTTTGTTTTAATTGAGGGGGGGCGCAATAAACTGTTAAGTTTAATTGATAATTTGAAAAAGAAATCCCTATCTTTGGAAGAGTCTAATTCTTTGCTCGAGTCAAAAATTTTGAAGTTAAAAAATGATTTGACAGACTCGAGTAGGTTTGATAGTGATGGTAGTGGCTCATCTTGTTCTCATGCTTCTAATACTAAAGCCAAAACCATTATTTGTTTTAGAGGGTCAACCAATTCTAAGGATATTAGAAAAGGTCATCCTATAGGTGTCGTTCCACCCATTTACACATGTTCGTATTGTGGTAGGAAAGGTCACCTTAGGAGATTTTGTTTTGATCTTGGAAAATGTCCTTGGAAGTCTATGTCTAGTGTTCCCGTGGTTCCCAAATCCCTTACACGTCGTTACACATCTATTTGGGTTAGGAAAACTTTGTTAGAAGCATTAGATTTTAGACAAGTTGATTCCCGTTTGCTTGCACATGATTCTTCTCTTGTCATATCATATAGATGATTGTGTTTGCATGTTTGTCATACGCTAGTTATGCTTTTTGATATATTTTTGCTAGCGTTGTGACATGTACTTTTTGTATAGATTTTTTGTTTTGAAAATTTTTGAAAAATACAAAAAGATTTTTTTTGATAAAATTTTGAGAAAATCCAAAAATATTTTTGTTTTTTTTGGTTGCACCGTTTATGGATGGACACTTAGGATGACCGAGTCACAATATTATTCCATTATTTTCATGTGACTATTTGATAGTGTTTTGAGACAATAGGTCAATTCATCCATGTGTTTTATAATGTTTGGAGTCATTAAGATGTAATTAAGTGTTACTTCCTACATGTTTGACTCATGTTTTCTTTATTGCACACATGCACGAATTTGTTTGATTATTGTGCTTGTCTTATCACATGCTGGTTGGGTGTTTTCACTTCAATCCTGTCCTTAAAACGAACCAAGCGTGATAAATTTTGATAAGGAAATTGTGCATATAAGAACCGTTTTGTGAGTTTGTGTTCTTTGTTTGAAAACGGGGAAGGGTTGCGAAAGGTTCATTTTGCCTTTGCGAATACTAAGCCACCGTTAAATTGGACCTAAAAAATGGAGGAATTTTATTATCCGGGGTCCAAAGAGGTTAAAAGAGACAGAAAAAATTGAAAGGGAATAAAAAGATATTCATGCCAAAAAGGGGTCATTTAGGTTTTTGCACTAATTCTCCAAAGTTTGAGAATTTAGATTACCTCTAAAAGAAAATATATATGAGGGAGTTTGGTTGGAGAATTTAAAACGGGTTTGCACGTCCTTGAAATACTTGAAAATGCGCTACATAGTTTTGGACGTTATTGGTGTGGAAATCATTTTGACTTTGATTTGTTGATTTGCATAAGACGATGTCATCTAAATTCAACAATCTTTTCACCTAAGGATACTTTTGATGTTCATTCGTTAGGAGTACACATATTCATCGTGCACATATGATTGATTGATTTGATTTACCTATCGAATGTGTTCACACCCATTCATTCCATTTCCATGACTTGGTTGTTTCAGTCTAAATTCGTGGTGTGATTTTGTTTGAAATTTTTTTTTGAAAAATTCAAAAAATAGTTGTGTATTTCCTTGTGAAACCCCGCCATTGCTTGTTTGCATTATTTCTCTCATTTGTCTATTTGGGGACATCATAAAAAGGGGGAGAAAGAATTATCACTTAAGGGGGAGTTTTGTAGTGTTGAGTTGTTTATCACCAATTAGCATATTGGCATATCTGTTTATCTCATTTCAAACTCGATACGTCACTTGGTATTTTTCTTTTTCTCATGTGTGTAGGTACTACATGGATTATCATTGGATTATCATTGGATTGCACACCCTGATGAGAAAAGTGTTGAGATTCCTGAAGATTCAAAGAGAAAACGTTGAAGTCTTATTCAATTGTATCTTTCCAGTTTTGGGTTCATGGAAGGGTAGATTTGTATAGGCATTTTTAGTTGGTTGATAATTCGGATGTTTGTTTTTATGTATGTACCAGCATAGACATAGGGGGAGATTTGTAAGGACATTTTTGTCCATTATCAATTTGTTATGTCATACGCCGTTACACCGTTGAAGAAATTTAAGATTCATACAGTCATCAACGGATCCTAATATCAAAAGAAAAAGAGGAATCAAAGTCTGACAGGCCGGACCGGTCCGCCCTGGAACAAGAACCGATCCGCCTACGAACCGGTCGGCCTCAGACCCGGACCGGTCCACCTGCTGAAAAGCCAGTACACCCCGGATCGCAAGAAAACCGAAGAAGCCAAAAATAAAAAGAACCGGTCCGCCTACCCGGACCGATCCGCCTCAGACCCGGACCGGTTCGCCTGGGATAATCTTCAGCAGATCGTGGTTAGATTTTCTAGGCTAAACGTTTCCTTTATAAACCCACTACGGGAAGTGGTTTTCCAAGACTTCGATACACGATTTTCAGAGTACAAAAAACTCTAAGTCTTCACCTATTGAGTACCAAGACTCTAGGTTTTTGATTGACACAAATTTTCAAACACTTGTGAATCACTTTGCAACCCAGGAACGCACTTTTTCTATTCATACCATTATTGAGAAGACCGTTCTTCTTCTTCATTGCAGCCCTCCTGGAAAGGGATATTTCCAGCCGCCGACTACAGAATCCGATACCTTAGGGTAATTCTTAGTCACTTGTATTTTCATTGTAATTCGAAATTGTACAGTTACAATATTATAATGAAAATAAATGGTTTTGCCCCTTTGGGGGATTTTTCCTCACAAGCATGTGTTTGAATGTTCTTGCTTAGTTCATTATCTTATCCAATCACATATTGTTGCATGTTTAGGGTTTGTTTGGGTTAAACTGAATTTAATATATAATTTTCTCATTTGAATGCAAGCGCATACTCTTCTCAAACATTTAAAACCAATGCATTAGCATCCAATAACTTCTCACTACTCCCAACACTTATTAAGGTCCATGCGCATAACATCCCGCAACGAAGCTTAAAAGAACTTTCCCCAATGCACTATCCCCTAGCATTGTCGATCATCGAAATTCATGGGTCCAAAGCACATAACTAAGACATCACAAATTATGTCTCCCGACATATAAAAAAAATAGTCTATGCCTATGTCTCTCACGGCGTCACACGATACGACGCTTCCACTATCACTAAATTCTCAACGCGTAAATAATAATGTGCTAAATCTCTCCGCTCAATGGTAACCCGATATACCCTAAATCACATTAGTAAAATCCCCTACATACCAGGATCCAATGTAACTAGACAACCGTACTCTCTAAAGTCTAATTCATAAAAGCATCACTGCGAGCTCGACCCTCTTTCAAGTGAGACATCGCAAAAATATACATCATGTCTCTGAATAGCCAATACGACAATCTTGTTGTAACCGCCTATCATCGCTTAACAGTTCGTACCTAGGATTGAAACCATACCTCGAATGTCACCTCTCAAAATGAGTTATCCTCATAAAATGTATCCTCTCAGTGTCCACACCTAATCCCCTGTAGATGTAACTAAAGAGATCCCCACTAACTCAATGGTACATATATACAACTAAAATATTAATACCTCTACTAAACTCATTTCTCATGCGAATCTAGTAGTAAAAAAAATTACTGTGACTCGTCCATGACACACAAAACAGACCCCAATCACCCCGGGATAAAACTCATACTTTCAAATGGTTCCTAGACATAACACCCCCGTCCCAACCGAACCAAAACTTCTTATAGTTGTTGCCCCTACTGGGCATCTTGTTCTTTCCCCCCAATTCACCATAAAAAAATATTCACAAATGTGTTCCTACGTTTTACACATAAGGCACCTCTCTATGTCATTCCCCTTTGTGTTAAAATAACTGGTGAGAGGATTTGTGGTCAATTCGCATCCCAACTTCTTCATTATTCATGGTATCTCTCTATAGTTATGGGGACTGACTCCCATCACTACAACACCACTCCTCTAAGATAAAAATTTCACCCAAAATTTAGTCATGGGTGCCACTGCACTCCACCCTATACAATGGCCTTTGGATCTTCTCCTTCCATTAACATGGTGACTTCTATTGCGGTCACCGTTCCCAGAATATTCCATGGAATTTATTGAGTCTCTCCCACTACACTTCTTTTAACGGCCCTCGATCGTCATCCAAAGTGGTTCGGTGTACGAAGCCTAACCGAACTCGCATATGAATCGCATCAATTATACTTAACATCAGAAGAATGTAAGTCGCATACATGAAGGAATACAATAATCCTATAATAAGGCTCTATATCGAAGAACGCTGCGCTGAAATGTAATAAGCTGCACAAATCCGAATGAGCCTACAACCTGATGCTCTGATACTATCTGTAATACCCCGCCTACTATAATACCGGGTGGCCAGCCTATTATCAAAATAAAATATTGGTCTTATAAATCTCATTCTCAGCATCACTATTGAAAACCTTTTTAAAGTTACTAACCACTGACGTGACCAAAAATGTGTATATAGTGTGCATGCTATATAGCCTCAAGTGAAAGCCTGTTGCTCAAGTAATAATCCGATAAGTCGGGATCGTCTCCACAGGGAACTAGGATGAACATTTGTGATGACAAAGTAATAGAAGACTAACCCTAAAATGATTCGAGAAAAGAAACTAAAAAGATGATTAATTGTGAACTGAATGACTACTAACTGTGAAGGAAATTTAAACTACTGACTAAATAAGTACACAAAAATAAACTATTGCAGTGAAGTAAATATGAATAAGGGAAAGATAGGTTAGGATAAAATCCCCCGAACCCTAGTACATTTACCGAATAGAATACTAGCTTTTGAATTAGAAGGTTGATTCAACCCAGTCTTTATTCGTCCTAAGCATTACATTTATGAGGGTACAAGCCCACATCATAAATAATCAAAGTAAAAATAAAGCGGTGCCGAATAGCTAACCAATGCATCGCATCCTTAAACACCCCGGTTCCTAGGACAAACGAGATTAAAAGATCTACGATGATTGTGCGTACTACACTCATTCAAATTTCAATTCAAACTCTATTTTTTACATAGGTAAATTACATCGAATTGTGTTCATGCAACCCAACCCTTAAAAACTTAGCTGGACATGATTGAAGTAAATGCTACCTCAGAATTAAATTTCCAAAAATTCATAGCTATGTGAATATTTGGGAAAAAATTTGGAAATAAGAATTGCAGCCTAAAATTTAATGTCTAATCGAGCTAAACAATGAAAGGAATTAAAATAAGAAATTAATTAATACTTGCAATGAAGGAATTCTGGAATTAAATCTTGAATCTTGAATTAATGTAGTAAAACTTAAAAACCTAGGGTTCTTGAATGTAAGAGCCCTTTAAAATTACTAATAATCGAACCCCTTAATGTCTGGCATTAAGTTAAATTATATACCCTACAAAAATCGCAAGATTTTGAGCAAGCTAAAACGTTAAATTTATAAAAGAATATTCAAAAAAAATCTCATCCGAATCGGTCCGACGGGGGTCTTCGATTCGGTCTGGTATCATCCGGATCGGTTCATTTTCCATTTATAACGGATCGGTCCGGTCTCTAATTTTATGCAGAGATCCTCAACGCATCAGACCGGTTCAGTTTCAGCTCTCTCCTAATCGGTCTGGTGGTAAATTTTATGCAGAGTCTGCCTTCCTTCCGGATTGGTTCGGTGGTGGCACTGACCAGGCCGGTCCGATCTCTTGAATTCTTTTTTTCTTATTTTCTCTTGATTTTCTATAATCTTTAAACTTCCATAACTTCTTGTTCGGGACTCGGATTGGGACATTGTTTCTTCCTACGTGCTTGTAGACGTGCGTCTTCAATTTCCATGTTGGTCCCTCATCCGAACTCTAGATGTAAAGTTACTATTTTTTCCTCTGACTTTCATTCCATTCCTAATTTCTCGGCCTTGAATATTTCTTCTCTTCACTTGTATAAAATACCTGTAAAAGTCTTGAAATTAGTGCTCTGACTTTCCTCTGACTTTCATTCCATTCCTGATTTCTCAATCTATTTATAGGAATTAGTGTTAAAAGAATTCTTGTCTGGGACTCGGATTGAGACTCAGATTCGTCCGATGTGCTAAAAGTCTTCAAATTAACGGGATAAATACGGAAGAATTTATGCCTAATCAACCACCTAGTAATTTAAATAGACTGGTGCCAAATTTTATCTTTCATTAACTAACAATATGGGAAAATAAATAATAATAATAATAATAATAAAACCATCCACACAAAATCCAACACAGATGAATAATAAATAAATATGACCGAATCAACTATGGGCTCAACAAAAAATACAATAGTAAACTGAAATAACAACCTGGATACACAAGGTCAAATAAATAACTGAATACTAAATCTGAGGGTGACATGCCCAAATGAGTACGAAAATCAAGATCCTACACTAGGAATGAATGAACAAAGCGTCTACAGCAAACTCCTGCAACTTCCACATGAGTTGCAGTTGCGCATCCTTGGATAGAATCCTAAAACTGGGTGCCCTTGTGGCTGGACACCTAAAAAGTTTTGAAAAATATTTTGACACGGGTCAGAGCCCAAGTAAAATATTTTTAAATTATTTAGGAAGCAGTTAAATTGCAATAATTAAATATGCATGAACACTCTTTATATTTAAGCTAGTGTCGCACTCTCTTGAGGCATAACTCACCCCTCATCTAATGCGCACACCTAACTCTTGTCTGTTAACCTTCCTAGTTAAGCTAACCTACCTGACTAGCCGCATCACACCTTCGGTATAATTCAGTCTCACTCTCGAGTTTCAGAAAAATAAAAAGCGTAGTGGAGGTGATCATAGTTCCCCGGGTGTGAGACTGAATCATACCTAAGGTGTCTCACCCCCAAAACAATCACAACATAGAAATATTGAAAACTATAACCTGGGGATTATATCCTCCTTGCTCCAAGCCAGGGGATTCATCCACATCGCGCAAGCTCCGATGATAGCACTAGAGGGGCATGTATTCCTATAAATATCATTCACTCCGATATTTATATGGCATGCAAATATATATATATATATACACACACACACACTATCACACTAGCTGTATACATATATTTAATTAAAGTTCGGCTGACTCGTGCCTAACACTCGTAGCACTAGCCTAAAGATATCCAAGTCTATACCCCTATTTGTAATTTAATTAAACTCACATTAATTAATTTATTATTAAAGTAGTGTCACCTAACTACAATATCCAGACTCCCTCATTCGGTCCGTATCTTCACCCATTAGAATTTGTTAGAAAAAATCCCACTATTAAGGTTAACACTCATCTTTAAATTTAATATATGACAATTTATTATATATACCAATAATACATTAAATTGGCTACCTCGTGCCTAACTCCCATAGCACTCAGCCTAAAAATACCCGAGTCGAATCTCCGACCCTTGATTAAATTAATTTCAACTCAATTAATATCATCAACGTAGTGTCACTCAACCAAAATGCCCAGAATTCCTAACTTGATCTGTATTTTAACCTTTAGAATTTATTTCACCCAATTCCAGCTATTTAGATTAACACTCTATCTAAATAAAAATATGTCTTAAACTCCACCTCCCAATGCCTTAATTATTTGCTCCCTTAAATTGTTTCCCAGCTAAATCTTTTAAAAATCCCAACAGCAAACCCAGGTAGGAGATGACACCCACACAGAATTTCCACCGTCGTTCGCACGAGACTAGTGGTTGTTCGAACAACTTTCACTATTGTTTGAACAACTCACCTGGTCGTTTCAATGACCCTACTTTTTTCGCAACCTCATCATCTGCCCTGCGATACCAGTTCCGCCATTAAAACTTCTCCAAGCTTGATAATCTAACCCAGAACTAACCCCTATTAATTTATACGTTATCCAACAATTTAAACTCCTCAAATTTCATCAACATCCAACATCAATTTACAATACTTAACAATAAAACGTAATACTCCGAATGATTTCTCCCACACCCATTTTCTCAAAATTTGATTTCGAACTCCAAATTCCACGATAGGGATTAAGAGCCTATAAATAAAAATCAGATACAAACTCTTTTGATTCGTAACAACATATAAATTTCACCTTTAATCTAAGTAAACTCACTAATTCACAAACACATGTTTTCTATGAGATAACCCACTTAAAAACGAATATGATTTAGACCCACCATTATATGAATAAAAATAATTCAAATTAAATGAAAGCATTTTTAACTACTTGCGTGAATAAATTCGTAGGGTCCGATTTCCTTTGATGTAAATGCGGGTTTGACAAAGAACACCCAATTCTTCTTCGTTTAGCTCCCAAAAGCTCTCCCAATTTCTCCATCTTTTCTCCTCGGCAAAATTAGGGTTTTATATTTGATTTGTGTCAGCCACAAACTTCCTAATGTAGGTTTTATGTCGCTAATCCCAAAATTAAGCCCACGGGCCAAGTCCAAATTACCCAAACACCCCCGTGTGAGCCCGGTTATACCTAAAAATGCCCCAAGATCCAATTACTACCCTTGAATACTCTATTCTGACTAGCTCAACCTATTCGGAGTCAATCGTACACTTAGAATCATCATCCGAGTTACTTGAATAAAACCTCCAACCCCATCCTCAAATTATGACACATGTCAATTTTAAAATAACTCGAATTAATTAAATCCCAATTCACTAATTTAATTAAATCGTCGAGATAAATTAATTCCTATATCACCGAATTAAATAAAATTCTAAATCCTCGGAAATACGGGGTGTTACAGCATGGCTGGAAAGCTTTGATGTTTTCATAGTTATGATTAAGAAAATTTATACAATTTTGAATCCTCGGGGTAGCGGGTTGGAATCATCGAGGTCACTTGGGATTATTTTATGTTTTGTGTTCTTAGTGAATTTTTTACTTTTCTTTATGTTGAATTTAAAATATATAAATATGTGGGAGTTTGTGTGTTAGTTTTTGCTAAACAAAGTTTTAAAGTATTGAATATTTGGATTTTTGTTTAATTTGATGTGGTTTGTGTGCAAATTCTATATGGGCATACAAAGTCCATTTATAATTATGGGTTCTACTTAGTCCAAACCTTATACCCTAAAAATATATTTGGTTGTACTTAGCCAATAGGTGATTACAGGTAAAATTACCACAAATGATATGTCAGTGCATTGAAATGTTGTAAAATAATAGTTTACAGTACGAGGGACATTTTATTGCATTATCACATCTTTTGATGTAACTTCTGGTATAATTTATTTTTGCAACAAATATTTTCGAGTTTACATGCACTCAATGGTGATGATAATAGAGGTTAGAAAATCCCTAGAGAATTTAAGGCAAATGTTATTTTTCAAGATGATCTTGGTGGAAACAACACTATGGAGCATTAAGAAAAATAAGCATTCATTTAAAAAATGGAAAATATGAGTCTATTTTTCTATCATATTTACCACACAAGATGTGCCATCACAAATTGGCACGCAACATTCCAATTGTTGCGCCAATGAATCTCGTAATGAACCTTTTGTCGGGCAATGGTTGGCCCCTTTTAAAGTTACAGTTGCTTGTCCACTTCCTCCAATCGACTACCTTTTATTTTTTATTTTTTTCCTAATTTGAAATTTTGATTTTTATAATTGAATGTTTAAAAGAACGAACATTTCTTAACTTTATAAGTTTTAGATTTTTTATATTTATATTTGTGAAATGGTTTTAGATTTGCTAAAAAGGAATGTTGAATATATGGTGGCTTCACAATCAATTTTTTAAATATTTACATGTATTAAAAAAATAACAAGAATATAAATACAAAATTTATTTTTTTTCTATTTTTTAAAATATAACTATAGGTAATTATTTTATTAAAGGTAATATAATAATGACAAATTGGTGTAACATACACAATTATGAGTAATTACGTATATTCACATGCTTGTGGCACTTGGCCTATCGCATGAAGGTTCTTGTCATGGGCTGTAAGGTGAGGGATACCAACAAAAAAATGATGTGATTCTCTAGAGATGGTTTTAATCTAGTGTTGGTACTCTATTATTATTTTTGGGTCAAAGTTGATATGATTTATGCCTAGTCCATTTATAGTCATGTATAGTTAGTCATATCTTATTCAAAACTAGTGTCGTGCTGAACTCGTGTATTTGTCACTTTTAGTGGGTTTGTATCTTATATAATGGGTGAATACATTAATGTTCTTAACTCGTTAAGACTAATTCTAAACACACAAACTTTGAGTCATGTTAACACATCCGCTGAAGAATTATCACCCTTATGTTACGTTATGGTATTTTACCAATTTTGAATTATCAAAATATAAAAAAATTCTAAGTTATTCACTTAGTATTGGTTAAGTTTTTCAAGGAATTAAAAACACTAATATTGTGGAATTGAAATTACCAAAATTTATATTTCTAAAATTATTGGCTGAAATTGATTCCATCAATATTATTCGAATTACCATTGCAACATACTGAAAAATATATGATTCCTATGGGGGTGAATAGGATATATACCAAATTAAACCCAATTTTGATATAACTTTGAAGTCTAGTACCCCATATTTAGGTAAACTTTCAGAATAGAAATTTCAAACCATCAATATAAAATTGAACAAGTGTAAAGGATATTTTAAATTTTAAAAATAGATTTAAATGTCTTGAATTGCAATCCATACACATAAGTCTAGTTTTACCCAAGTTAATAGAAAATAACTAGGTTAAAGCCGTTAAAAGTTCAATTAACCTACTAAATTATGATCAACACTAGATATGCGTGTAAATGTGTGTTATTTGAACTAAATTGACCAATTATGCTAGAAATAATAACACAAAATCATATATATGAGGAAAAAGCCTACTCAAGCAAAAAATCTCGGGTGTAAAAGTGCGTATTGCTTACCTAAGTGGAGAATGCACCAAATTAAAAAAATACTTTCATATTTTAATTGGTTCTTAAACAAAGAGCATACTTAAAGGTTTATGTTGAAATATTTAACATCTAAGTCAAATTTTAATCCTAATTAAACATTTCAGTTATAAATCATGTGAAAATGTAGGTAAACACATAACACTCGATGTATGAGGAAAAACCTCCTAGCAGGAAATAACCTTTGAACAATGTAACAATCTCTTAAAATATTTGGTAAAGATTTGTAGAGGGGAAAAGTTTATTATGATCACACAACATGTTAACTCTTACCTTACCCCTTTGAACCAATTCCTAGAAAGTCAAAGGCCTCTGTAACCTCGATGAGAATTTCAACATATTTGATGTCTTTACCAACCGATCAATAATGTTTCCCTCGAGCTAACTCAAACATTTTCTTATTTTTAGAAGAAGAGTCTCTTGGTGAACCACATGAGTTAAATGGCCTCCAATGAAACAAAGGTCCTAAATTCAAAGGATTAAAGTAACATATTTGTTTGAAGGCTCACAAATTTTATTCTTTCTCTTTGTTATATATAAATCAATAAAATATTGATAAAATGCAAAGAGAAACAAAGAAATAAATGAACAAGGATTAACCTAACTTTCTTTTCTTTGATTTTTTTTGATTTCTTAAAAATAAACAACTAAAAATACTTAAATTCACTCTTTAATATTTTCTCTCTTGAAAATATTATAAGCTCGATGAAAAAAAAATGGGGTTTATATAGATTATAAAACATTAATAATGATGCCAAAGCCCAAAACAATCTTAGCCACACACATAATGCTCCCACCATGCTTATGATGAAAATAGTATGTAAGTTATAGTGTCCCATCAACCAAAATGTATTTTATGAGAAAATCTAATAAAAGATCTTTGGATTTGAAAATAAACTATCTTGTAAGTCAGTTGTCGTTGAAGAGTCGTGGACATGAAAAACTTTTTTTGGATCGCAAAGACTTTTTCTTGTCCACGATGCAAAGATTAGTGAACCTAGGGGTAGGATGAATCCATATATTTTTTATGAGATCAAAATTCCTTGAGAAACAAGTGACATGTATTTTGCGAAAGTTAAGTCATGTTTCACTTTTGCGAACTCTAAATGAAGAAGGATGTAGATAATTCTAGGGATTTATCATACCAGTCTTAGAGTTTTTGTGCCAGCAAAGCAATAGCTTCATTACATAAATGCCTTTTTAAATAGATTTTATAGATACAAATACTTATATCACTTGGCGAGTGTAAACAAAACATGTTATATGGTTTCAAAAAAATATTTATCATTTTGATTTCATACCTTCAGGTCAATTTACCTTCATCTAAAATTTGACCACGTGATTGTAGGGATGAAAAGGGTACTACTTGAAGATCTTGAACATTGAATAAACTTTTCAATAGAACAAGGACCTCAAGGACAGACACCCAAAATGTGATTTGAAAAGTGGAATAATATAATCTAACAAAGCGAGGGCGGATTAGTATACTAAACTCTTACAATTTCCCCCTTTGTTTATGATGTGACAAAACACATAAAAATAAAATTACAGGCAACTAAAGAACATATCAACCATGGCAACCTAACTAAAGGCACAAAGAGAGATTTAGAATTGCAAGAATACGAAAGAAAGAAGACACTCTTCAACTTTCTGAAAAGTGCTTAAATCTTATTTACATATACACACTAGGAAACCCACCAGCTTATATTATATTTACCTACACACGCTAGGAAACTCATCAACACACCTATATGAAAAGAAAATATTATGATAAAAGTTAGTATAATAAACAAAAAATATAGGTAATAATGAGTGTTATATATTTCATTCTAACTATAATACTTTCATATATACCCCCCCTAAATAAGGCATCTTCCTCACATAATATGTGCCCCTTACTAGAAATTTCTTCCCTTATGGTCAAGAAATTGACAAAGAAAAGTACTTAAGGAACTAATATCAAGGCATAAAGCGAGGTTAATAAAATTTAGAGTATAAAAGAACAAATTGGGTCATGTGGTTGAAATAGCAAAGTAAGATATACAAAATCTTGCACAACTAAACTCTAAGTAAAAGGTTTTACAATGATATACACAGAGATATGTAATTACAGATAAAAACTCATAAACCATTTTTGGATCGGGAAAAATAAGGGTATAATAATCCTACTTTTCTATTAGTAAGTTTATGACAATGTTCATAACTAAGAATATTTTTACATAAAACGATAATAACATGTTGAGATGTATCAATAAAGAATATAATATCATAACACATTTATGCAAAAAAAATTTGACACCATTAAGAGAAAGTACCAAGTTCACATTCAAATAAAATAATGAATCATAAAACAAATAATGAAAACCTTGAAATTTATTGAAATCTACAACACCCCTTTTGGATAATTTTTAACTCCCACGTTTTCCCTATCAAATAAGCAATTTTTTATTAAATCCTTCGGTCTCATGTACTTGGTGTAACCCAATTTTTGATAGATAAAGTCCTTTGAGACAAAGTATTTGTTCAAATTATTTTTTAAGTGTTGTCTTTCACTTAAAAACACATACATGATACTATTTCTAATGTCTAAGGTATCATCACACATCCAGATGTCGTAACCCTAACCACTTATTCTCTCATGATTTTTTATACAACATAAGAGTTTTTTTCAACTTTATAGGAATTAAGAAATAAAAAAATCCTCATATAAACATTTTTTAGGAGTTTATTATATGCCTTAAGAAGATTTCAATGTTTTATA
Source organism: Sambucus nigra (assembly GCA_949130495.1). NCBI lineage: Eukaryota > Viridiplantae > Streptophyta > Magnoliopsida > Dipsacales > Adoxaceae > Sambucus > Sambucus nigra. Next base: position 195,549,195 of record OX422220.1, read on the forward strand.
ACCTTTGTCATTCCTTAAAAAGTGGCATCTAATCAATGTGTAGTGCGATGTAAAGTGCAACGGGATATGAACATGAGTTCCATGATACTACTTATGTCAAAATTTATAAGACTTAAAATAAAATAAAATAATTCTTATGAAGCATATACCACATTCTTAGACAAAAGAAAAAGTGATCAAAATAGCCACTTTATATAAGATATAAAAAGGAGTATATGCCTTGTGGAGAGGATCTCAATTCATACCTGAGGGGATTCACTGCTGAAGATAAATGTTGAGGTTGATGGAGGAATGCGGTCTTGTGATTCTTGCGAGGATGATAGTCGTTTATTAGAGATTTGTAAAGATTAACTCTTTATGCTTGTGGAGGTTATCAAGTAGTTTGTAAGTCAACTATCTTGTAGATTTCTAAGTGAGTAAAGGTTTTACCCTTTGGGGATTTTTCCTGAAACTTGGACAGTTGATTTCTTGGTTTGATTTATCTATTTTATCTCATATATGCATTCTTCGGATAATAAGATAAAATTTGTTTAAAATTGTCTTCCACATTTATAAATTGGTGTTGCAGTTTTCATTTGTTACTACCTTGGCAATTATTTGCACTCTACAAATTGGTATCAGAGCGGATTGCACTAATTTATTATGCAGATCTTATTTAGTGATTTTTTTATGGTTATTTATTTCTCTCTTTTTTTTTTCTTATCGATAGATTCCCATAGTGATGACGTTGTTAATCAAGATGAGTTTAATACGCTTCTTCACCATTCTGAAAAATTAAATCTTTTGAATTTAAAGTTTGCAAAAAGAATTGAAATTCTTGAAAAAGAAAATAATCATTTTAAATCCGTTATGGAACATTTGCAAATGATTCAAACTCAAAGAGATATCTTTCGTGAGAAGTTTATTGCCTTGTATGATGACTTTAAATCTTTAAAATTGTCCAACGATTAGAGTGATAATAGAGTCTTTCTTTTGGAGAAAGAATTAGAGGACGTTTAAAATTATAGAATTTGTGTTTGAGCCAATGAGTATAAAAATAATTTGATTGAAGATTATAAGGCATGTGAGAAGACTCTTAGGGATAAGTTTACTTTCATTGAGAGGGAGCGAGATAACCTTTTAGGATTGATTGAAAATATGCTGAAGGAGTTCCTAAAATTAGAAGAGTATAATTCTTTGCCCGAGTCTAAAATTTTGAAGTTAAAAGATGATCTAAAAGACTCTAGTAGTATTGATAGTGATGGTAATGGCTCACATGTTTCTAATACTTTGAGTGGTAAAGTCAAGGCCATTGTTTGTTTTAGAGGGTCAACTAAATCCAAGGTTATTAGAAAAGGTCAACCCAATGTAACATTCCTCACGTGTTCACATTGTGGTAGCACATATCACCTTAGGCATTTTTATTATGATCTTGGAAGTGGTCCTAGGAAGTTGAAGTCTAGTGTCCCCATTGGTTCTCAAACCTCATTCATCATTTCACATCTATTTGGGTTAAGAAATCAATTTGAGAGGTGCTAGATGTTAAATTTGTTGATTCTCACATACTTTCACCTTATTCTTCTCTTGTTATATCTTATGGATGATTGCTTGCATGATTTTGTTTGTCATACTCTAGTTGTGCTTCATGATATATACTTTCTAATGTTATGACATGTGCATCTTTTGTATTATATTGTTCTTTTATTAAGTCATATTGAAAAATACAAAACGATTTTATTTTGATATTTTTTTTAAAAAATACAAAAAGATTTTTGGTTTTTGTGTATTTTTGTTTTACAAATTTGGTGTGGCATATTAGTGTGGTTTAATCTAATTCACTCCGCAATTTCCATGTGATTAGGATATTTGGTTAAAACTTTAGATAGTTAGATTGATCTTAACCATGTTTATGAAGTTGTTTTGAAATTGATTTGCTTTATGGATTCGACTTTGTATATGCCTCGGCACACACATGCACGAGTTTATTGGATTTTTACTTCACTATATACATTTGAGCTTGGTGAGATGTTCTCCCATTAATTTTTTCATATACATGTTTTTTTCACTATGGTGGATTTATGCATGTAAGAACCGTTTCCCGTGAGAGTTTGTTTGATATTTAAATAAAATGAGTGTACACGAAAAAGGGTTGCGGGAAGCAAGTGAACTCGTCGTGAAAGCCACAGTTTGAAAAAAGCCCAAGCAAAAAATAAGGTAATAAAAAGAGAAATATGCCGAAAAGGGGCCAAATAGTTTAGTTTGTTTGATCTTTCAAAAGAAAGAACTTCAAAAGAAACGAAAAGAAAATAATAGAAAATATGATCATCTTTATCTTTTGAGGGAGTTTAGTTTAAGATCAACGGGTTTGCATAATGATACCTAGTTATGCTTATTTTGTCATAACACTATTGATTTGTAGAATCATTAATATTCTAGGCTTGTGTGCTTTGTGATTGTTTTATTCATTAAGTTTAACTTTATTTGTCACTTGAGGCTAAAGCTTAGTTTGATAAAGTTTTGTGATCAATTAGAAATTCTTGAACATATTTGAGTGTTTGGATTATAATTCTTTTATTACTAGTTCACACCCATTCATTTCATCCCACATGTTTGGACACAGCTACATTATGCTATTGTGTAAAGCTTATGTGTTTTATTTCATGTTTTGTGATCGTTTATGCACATATATGTGTGTCGGATTTGCTTTGATATATTTGGAATATATTACATATGGTATTGTATGTTATTTTTGTAAGTTTTACATTATTTGGGAAAGATTAAAAATTTTCAAAAATAGTTGGTTGTGTTTTCCTTTGAGATGATCATTATATATGTCTGATTTATATCTTTTTGTGGTGGTATCTTATCTTCTATGTGATGATTTGTATTTTATGTTTATATTTCTACTCCTTTGTCTATTTCAGATAAAAATAAATGGGGAGAGAGAATTAAAATGAGTTTGATTTATGGGGGAGAAATTATTTATTAGTTTTAGTTTGTTTCAAACTCCGTGTGTCACGAGCATATATATTTTTGTCTCATGTGTAGGTACATAAAGAGGAATTCAAGAAACATAGATGAAGTCAATGTTTGGGAGGAGGAAGAAGTTTGAAGACAATTAAACTTTTGTAAGGACACAAATTTCCAATTGAGTCCTTTGTAGTTTTGGCTTAATTCCGAACAAAAACGTTTGAGTCATAGGATAGAGTAAATTGATCATCCTCCAAGCCTATGACAAGTTTGTTTGAAGACGTAGCGGCCACTTCATCAAAATGTCGAGTTTAAGTGCCTCGTTTCTACGTAATCAATAGTGGTTCCATTCTCCCAAGGTATGAATGCACTACATATATTTATAGGAGCTTGGAATGGTTTATAATGGGTGTAGGTTTAATTAAAAACTGTTGTTTATTTGTCAGAAAGATTTTAATAAACTTCTATATAAAGTATATAAAGTTTCTGGGCTAAATTCATAATTTTCAACTTTCCGGTTTCTCGTTCGATATTGTCGTTCGAACGAGATTGTCGTTCGATATTGTCGTTCGAACGAGATTGTCGTTCGAACGAGAATGTCGTTCGAACGAAGCTGCCAACGAGCTTCCCCATAGGCCACTGGAACATCGTTCGAATTGTCGTTCGAACGAGATGGATGTTCGAACGAGACTTCGAACGAGATTTATAACGAGTTCAATTTTAAGTCACTGGAACTTCGTTAGAAAGGCTCTTTCGAACGAGATTTCAGGCGAGAAATTTTTTTGGCAGTTTTTACCCATGTCTCCCACTTCCTTACCCCACTAACTTTAGACAGATTATTATAGTGCGGGAACCTAAGTTTGTAACTAAACTTTTTCATATCCTACAACCTCTAAGAGAGTGTTTTGAGAGAGAAATCAAAAGAGAAAAAGTTCTTTGTTTAAGTGTTGCTGATTTTCTAGAAAAATATTTTAAACACTTGTTTTACACCCATATTTTTCATTCAAGCTTCCATAGATATATTTGTACTTGCTTGGAGTTTTGGCACCGGTTTTCATCTCTACCGTTTGAAGATACATTTTGGGTTTTCTTCTAAATCCCATAAAGAAGAAGAGGTTTTTGTTGATTTACCCACTTGGATAAAGGCTCCTAGATCGGGTGACGGTGATCATATAAAGTCCTATCGGTGGATTTCGAGACAGCGGTGGAGCTCCGTTGTTATTCGTTAGGTGAAGGTGTTTACAAGAAGGAGCGTCGAGGCTTGAGAGGGATCGAGTCGTGTGTTGTAAGTCTACTGTCTTGTATTTGTAAATTCCGTACTTAGTGGATTTGAGGCTAGGGTAGTCCGAGGTTTTTTCCCATTGTGAGTTTTTCCTCGTACATCGTGGCGTAGTGGATTAATTGTTTATTTTATCTTTTGCAAAATCACCTAGAACTCATGCTTAGGTAAAAAGATAAAATTGGTTTAATTTAATCACTACTTGTTTAATTTGGTGCAAGGTAATATTGGGTAATGTTTAGTTAATTTAATTCAAGTCATTTAATTTAATTTGATAAAATTTGTTTTGGCCTAATTTAATTAAAATTTACTAAATTTGACTTAGGCAAATTTTCTAGGACTTGGATTAATTAATATGGTTTAAGTGAAATTTAGCATAAGTATGTGTTTAATCCTAATTTCACTTGGTTTAATTTTAATTTGGAAAGAAATTAAAATTGGTTAAGTTGTTTTAATTGAACCATCATCTTATGCTTCCACATCTTGTTAACAAGGAAATTGATTTTAAAGTATAAAGGATTTTAAAATTGGGGGCCCACGGGGAGACTTCAAATTGGTATTAGAGCCAAAGCGATAAATTATTTCGTTAAAGATCCTTTAAATAATTTTTGGCTAAAATGGAATTTTCCCCATTCTCAAAATTTTCTATTTTCGATGGTTCTCATTACGCGTACTGGAAAGCGCGTATGAAATCGGAACTAAAATCTATCGACGAGAGGGTTTGGTTATCGATAGTTAACAGGTGGTCTCCACCAACTCATTTAGTAGATAATGAACGTGTTCTCAAACCGACCGATAGATGGAGTGAGGGTGAGTTTAAACTTTCAAATTTTAATTCCCGTGGTTTAAACGCCTTGTTTAGTGCTGTCACATCGGATGAATTCCGTCGCATTATGACGTGTGAGACCGCTAAATAAGCATGAGATATTTTACAACTCACTCATGAAGGTACTAGTGTCATTAAAGCATCGAAACTCCAAAACCTCACCACTCAATTTGAAACTATCAAAATGAACGAAAAAGGGACTTTTGATGAATTTTATGCTAGACTTTCAGATATTGTTAATTCATCTTTTAACTTGGGAGAGAAAATACCCGACAACCGAGTAGTAAAGAAAATTTTAAGGTCCCTTCCCGATAGATTTATTCCAAAAGTGGTCGTGTTAAATTCTTTACTAACTTTAGCCTCTACGAAATTAGAAGAGCTTGTAGGTGATTTACAAACCTATGAACTGGACATGTTTCCCTCTAAAATTGAAAAGAAAATTGAAAAGGGCATTGCTTTAAAAGCCCGAAAAGAGGATAAACAAGTAGTAGAAAGCGAGAGTGATAGTGACTCGGAAGATATGGCCTTGTTTTCTAGGAAATTTCGAAAATTTCTTAAAATTAACAAAGATAAATGTAAAAATGACTTTAAGAAATTTGAAACTTCTAAGCATGACAAAGCCGAGAGGATCCCTAAAACTATTAATGAAAATTTAAATAGGGACGAGTCAAATAGATGTTATGGTTGTGAGGGTAATGGCCATAGGGCTTCTGAGTGCCCCACTAAACTAAGGAGAGAGGGTAAACGACCCATTTCATATAATGCGACTCTTAGTGATAGTGATAAGGACGATGGACCCGATTCCCTCACTAAGCCCAACTTTGTGGCTTTTAGGGCGAGTCATGTGAGTGATAGTGAGAAATCATCTATTGATGAAAATTTAACACATGACACTTCCAAGGTCATAGTTTATGATTCCCTTATTTTTTATGATAGTGAGAGTGAAGAAGAAAGAGAGAGTGAAAATGAAGAAGTGGTTAATGTGAGTGAACTTCAAAATACTTTTCAAGAATTATATGAAGAATCAATTAAATTTAAAAGAGCAAATTTGAAGTTAGAAGCTAATTTTAAAGAGAGTGGCAAGGTCATTGATGATAGTGCATTAGTGGAAGACCTTAGGACACGAGAGAGATCTCTTCGAGAGAAGCTAGAATATGTAGAAGGCGAGAGAGATAGCCTTAGGGGTTTAATGGAATCCTTAAAAAAGGAGATTCTCGAGTTTGAAAAGAGAAATATGTTATTAGAGTCTACAATTGTAGAATTAGAAATTAAACTAAAAGACTCTAGCAAAGTCAAATTTGATTTGGAGTGTAGGTCCGAAAAACTTGATAAAATCTTAGGCACGATCGAAATAAAAAAATGACACTTGTGGTTTAGGCTTCGATACTTGTGATGAACCAACTCAAAAAGCCAAAACCAATGTTTTAGGAGAATCGCCTAGGAAAGCCTTTAGAGATCACTCCTTAGGTAAATCTTTTCGACATGTTTTTACTTGTGCACATTGTGGTCGATAAGGTCATCTTAAGAAATATTATTTTGATCTTAAAAGATTTTCTAGAAAATCCCAATGTAAGACAACCAAGGTAGCCAAGATTCCTACACCCCGAGATAATCACTCATCATTCGTTTGGGTTAGGAGATCCGACTTGGTAGATTTACAAGATAGGGTATTTGATTCCCATTTACTTTCACATGCTTCGTCCCTTGCAAAACCTAAAGGTTGAATGTGTTAGTTTTATTTGCATACTTTAGCTTTTATACTTCATGCGATATTTTCATGCTAAATGTATGCTTGTTTAGTCCTTTTCTAGTCAGTGTTTATTTCATATCTGATGCTAGAAATCATGACTTGTTTATCGTTTGTATTTTATTTCTTCATTTTGTTTGCATTAAATGAAAAATACAAAAAGATTTTTGTTTATCATTTGGGTTTTTATTTCTTGATAATTTAAGCTTAATGAAAAATTCAAATGATTTTTGTTTGTCTTTTGAGTATATATTTTTTTGGTTTAAAAATTTCAAAAACTCAAAAAGATTTTTATTTTGTGTGTATTTTAGTTTGACACACCTTATGTGGCATATACTTGTGTTAGAATCCCATCTTTTACGCTCCCATGTGGCTAGAACTTTTGGTTTAGATTGTCAATCCTTATTATATTCTTTACCATGCTTACATGGAGTAGTTGGATTTTGTGTTGACTAAATGGATTCTATTTTTATATGCCTCAATTCACACATGCACGAATTCATTTGAAATTTTAACTTCATTTGTATATTTGAGCTTTGTGAGATGTTCTCCTTTCAATCTTATCATCTACATGTTATGTGACCTAGGAGGACTAGTGCATGTCAAAATCTGTTGCACGTGAGATTTATGAGAAATAAAAAATGATAAATATAAATGTGCATGGGGAAGGGGAAGGGCTCCGAAAGGATTAATTTATCCTTTGCGAATAGTAAGCCACCGTTTGTTTGGACCTAAAAGAAATACGTGGTCCAAAGGCCTAAAAGAAAATACGGCATTAAAAGGAAATATATTTTCCAAGGCCTATGTTTGATTGATATAGTCATTCAAAATTAATAATATATATGCTTATTGAGGGAGATTGGATGGTATATCAACGGTTTGCACAATGTCTGTTTATCCTAGTTGCGTTTTCAATGTCATGACTCTATTGGTTTGTAGAATCATCAACATGCAAGGCTTGTATGCATTGCGTATGTTTGTTCATTGAGTTCAATCTATATTGTCACATAAGGTTATATTCAAATGTGATGAAGTTTGCAATCAATTTAGAACTCTGTGAACATGTTTTAAGTGATTGGGTCTAAATTTAATTGTTACTAGTACACCCCAACACTTCCGTTTCCATATGGCACATTTTTTCCATACGAGTGTGAAAAGATTATCGTATTTTGTGTCATTTGTGAGTTTATATCTATATACATATACTTGCGTCTATTAGGTATATCTTATGTATACATATATTTGATATTTTGTTTAGTCTTTGCCTTGTCTTCTAGTCCACATATGCTTTAATTCATAATTGGTATCTATCTTCTTGCATTCTTTGTTGATATCACATGCTCAATACTTAATGTATCTTATTGATTTCTATTTCTTGCATCTTAGTTGGTATCCATTAATATTTGTTGGATTAGTTATGATTTTGTTGCCCATGTGCTTTAACGTTCTCATCACTTTATGCACAATTACATGTTTTAACTTGTTATCCCATTCTATTTATCCCTTGCTTATTTTAGATAAGTTATTTGGGTGTATATGCTTTATTTGTGGAAGATAAGTTAATTTTTGATTCTTTAGTCTTTGCCTATTCCTGAACAAAAAGGGGGAGAAATGGTATCTAATCCTATTGTAATCGTATCTTAGTTTGGGTCTTAGGGGGAGTCGTTATCTTCTTAGGTTGATCATAGTTGATAAAGGGAAGAATTAATAATTTCAGGGGAGAATTAATCATTTCGGGGGAGTAATTATTTAATTTCATTTAATCTTTTGATATTCCTTATGCGTTTAATGTGTTTGCGTAAGTGTGCAGGAATTATTTTCTAAGTGGCAACTTTCACCGGCAAAGATTTTGATCCTTTGGGTTATTTGAGTCAAGCATTGTATTTTTATTTTGGGTGGGACTTTTGTCAGTCTAGTAGAGCTTGACGGCCCTTTAGGATTTTAATTTTGTTTTTGTCCCGGAATAGCCAAAGGGGGATATTTGTAAGGACACAAATTTCCAATTGAGTCCTTTGTAGTTTTGGCTTAATTCCGGACAAAAACGTTTGAGTCATAGGATAGAGTAAATTGATCATCCTCCAAGCCTATGACGAGTTTGTTTGAAGACGTAGCGGCCAAGTGTATAAAGCTTCATCAAAATACCGAGTTCAAGTGCCTCGTTTCTACGTCATCAATAGTGGTTCCATGCTCCCAAGGTATGAATGAACTACATATATTTATAGGAGCTTGGAACGGTTTATAATGGGTGTAGGTTTAATTAAACACTGTTGTTTATTTGTCAGAAAGATTTTATTAAACTTCTATATAAAGTATATAAAGTTTCTGGGCTAAATTCGTAATTTTAAACTTTCTAGTTTCTCGTTCGATATTGTCGTTCGAACGAGATTATCGTTCGAACGAGAATGTCGTTCGAACGAAGCTACCAACGAGCTTCCCCATAGGCCACTGGAACATCGTTCGAATTGTCGTTCGAACGAGATTTCTAACGAGTTCAATTTTAAGCCACTAGAACTTCGTTAGAAACGCTCGTTCGAATGAGACTTCGTTCGAACGGAAATCTCGTTCGAACGAGATTTCAGGCGGAATGTTTTTTTGGCAGTTTTTAGTAGTTTTTACCCATGTTTCTCAGTTCCTTATCCCACTAACTTTTGACAGATTATTATAGTGTGGGAACCAAAGTTTGTAACTAAACCTTTTCATATCCTACAACCTCTAAGAGAGTGTTTTGAGAGAGAAATCAAAAGAGAAAAAGTTCTTTGTTTAAGTGTTACTGATTTTCAAGAAAAATATTTTAAACACTTGTTTTACACCCATATTGTTCGTTCAAGCTTCCATAGATATATTTGTACTTACTTGGAGTTTTGGCACCGGTTTTCATCTCTACCATTTGAAGAGACGTTTTGGGTTTGCTTCTAAATCCCACAAAGAAGAAAAGGTTTTCGTTGATTTACCCACTTGGAGAAAGGCTCCTAGTTCGGGTGACAGTGACCATATAAAGTCCGATCGGTGGATTCCGAGATCGAGGTGGAGCTCCGTGGTTATTCGCTAGGTGGAGGTGTTTATAAGAAGGAGCGTCAGGGCTTGAGAAGGATCGAGTCGTGTGTTGTAAGTCTACTGTCTTGTATTTGTAAATTCCGTACTTAGTGGATTTGAGGCTAGGGCCGTCCGAGGTCTTTTTTCGTTGTGGATTTTTCCTCGCACATCGCGGCGTAGTGGATTAATTGTTTATTTTATCTTTTTCAAAATCACCTAGAACGCATGCTTAGGTAAAAAGATAAAATTGGTTTAATTTAATCACTACTTGTTTAATTTGGTGCAAGTTAATATTGGGTAATTTTTAGTTAATTTAATTCAAGTCATTTAATTTATTTTGATAAAATTTGGTTTAGCCTAATTTAATTAAAATTTACTAAATTTGACTTAGGCAAATTTTCTAGGGCTTGGATTAATTAATATGGTTTAAGTGAAATTTAACATAAGTGTGTGTTTAATTCTAATTTCACTTTGTTTAATTTTAATTTGGAAAGAAATTAAAAGTGGTTAAGTTATTTTAATTGAACCATCATCTTACGCTTCCGCATCTTGTTAACAAAGAAATTGATTTTAAAGTATAAAGGATTTTAAAATTGGGGGCCCACGGGGCGACTTCAACTTATGCCATTCCATTTTAGAGTTAGGAAGGGTATTATAATTTTTGTCATAGGCGATTTTTATTTTGATTTTAATTTGGTGCTTGGTCATGTTTATTTGTTTTGTACCAAAATAGACAAAGGGGGATATTTGTAAGAACATTTTTTCTAACATTGTTCATAGCATAACTTTAGGCTAGTTTGGCGTATCCTATTACAAATTGTCATACATCGTCAAGACGAATCGAACTCAAGCATCTTTAAGTTTGAAGACATCCTGACATCCCGTAAAGTATAAAACAATTTAGAGTTTGAATTAATATTTGAAATTACATTTTAGTATGTTTATTTTTTCAAAAGACGAACAAGAACTTTTTATTTGGAAAAAGAAAAATATTTTGGTTTTTTAATCTCATTCAAACGAGATTGATATCTCGTTCAAGTGAGATGCTAATGTCGTTAGAAGGTCATTTTTACGGTTTTTCAAATGTGCTTCAAATGTTTTTTTTAAGGTTTTCGAATGATTTTCAAATGAGAACTTACTATCTAATTTTTTTGGATCTCGTTAGAAGGTCGTTTTTTAGGTTTTTCAGATGTGTTTCAAATGAGTTTTTAAGGTTTTTCAAATGTGTTTCAAATGAGAACTTAATGTCTAATTTTTTTGGATCTCGTTAGAAGTGAGATCATATCTATCTTGAATGAGATCAACATCTCGTTTGAACGACTCTGCATTTTCGTTCGAATAACCCACCAACTTAAGTTTTGTATAAATATATGTTTCGTGTTTTGAATGTTTAAGGCATTTGTCAACTCCTTTTTTGTATAACTTTTGCAAAAGTTATTCATGTTTTAGTGTTCTAAACACCATTTAATTCAGAATAAAACATCCATGGTTATTGTTCTTGTGAATTGTTTAAACCCTAGAAAGTTTAGAGTCTTTGCATACAGCTTAGGGGGAGGATCTCCATGGCTAACTTGTGATACCTGCGGGGATTCATTGCTGAAGATGAAGGTTAAGACTGATGGAGGACTATGGTCTTGTGATTCCTGCGAGAATCATAGTTGTTCATTAGAGATTGATAAAGATTAGTTATTTATCCTTGCGGTGGTTATCAAGTAGTTTGTAAGTCGACTATCTTATAGATTTCTAAGTGAATAAAGTTTTTTCCCTCAGGTTTTTTTTCTTGATACTTGGACTTAGTTGATTGATTGGTCTTATTTATTTGTTTTATCACATAGATGCATGCTTAGGATAAAAAGATAAAATCTGTTTAAATTTGGCTTCCACATTTATAAATTTGTGTTGCAATTTTTATTTGTTACCACCCTAGAAATTATTTGCACTCTACAAATTGGTATCAGAAAGAGTTTCACTAACTTATTGTGTAGATATTTTTTAGTGATTTTTGGGTGGTTATTTGTTTCTCTCTCTTGGTTTGTTTTTATTTTCGATGGATTCCCATAGTGGTGACGTTGCTAATCGATATGAGTTAAGCTTTTTAACCATTCTGAAAAGTAATATCTTTTGAATTTGAAGTTTGCAAAATGAATTGAAATTCTTGAAAAAGAAAATAATCATTTTAAATTCGTGATGAAACATTTGCAAACGGTTCAAACTCAAACAGATATATGTCGTGAGAAGTTTGTTGCCTTGTATAATGACTTTAAATCTTTAAAATTTTCCAAAGAAGGGAGTGAGAATAGAGTCCTTATTTTGGAGAAAGAATTAGAGGACATTAAAAATTCTAGGGTTTGTGTTTGTGCCAATTAGGATAAAAATGATTTGATCAATGATTATAAGGAACATGAGAAGACTTTTAGGGTTAAGTATGATTTCATTAAGGGGGAACGAGATAACCTTCTAGGATTGATTGAATATACGAAGGAGTCACTAAAATTAGAAGAGTTTAATTCTTTGCTTAAGTCTAAAATTTTAAAGTTAAAAGATGATTTAAAAGAATATAGTAGTGTTGATAGTGATGGTAGTGGCTCACATGTTTCTAATGCTTCGAGTGTTAAAGTCAAGACCATTGTTTGTTTTAAAGGGTCAACCGAAGCCAAGGATGTTAGAAAAGGTCAACCCCTAGGTAACATTCCTCACGTTTACACATGTTCACATTGTGGTAGGAAATTTCACCTTAGGCATTTTTGTTATGATATTGGAAGAGGTCCTAATAAGTTGAAGTCTAGTGTCCCGTTGGTTCCCAAAATCCCCATTTGCCGTTTCACATCTATTTAGGTTAGGAAATTAATTTTCGAGGTGCTAGATGTTAAACTTGTCGATTCACACATTCTTGTACCTAATTCCTGTGTTGATATATCTTCTAGATGATTGCTTGCATGATTTTGTTGGGCATACTCTAGTTGTGCTTCATGATATACACTTGCTAGTGTTATGACATGTGTATCTTTTATATTATGTTTTTCTTTTATTGAGTCATATTGAAAAGTACAAAAAAGATTTCGATTTTTGTGTATTTTAGTTTTACACATTTGGTGTGGCATATTGGTGTGTTTGAATCCAATTCACTACGGAATTTCCATGTGGCTAGGATATTTGGTTTTGACTTTAAATAGTTATATTGATCTTAACCATGTTTATAAAGTTGTTTCAAAATTGATTCGGTTTACGAATTCGAATTTGTATATGCCTCCGCACACACATGCACGAGATGATTAGATTTTTACTTCACTATGTACATTTGAGCTTGGTGAGATGGTATCCCATCAATTTTGTCATCTACATGTTTATTTTACTATGGTGGATTTGTGCTTGTAAGAACCGTTGCCTGTAACAGTTTATTTAATATTGAAAAAAATACGAGTGTACATGTGAAAGGGTCTAAAGTCAACTCGTCGTGAAAGCCACCGTTTGAAAAGAGCTCAAGAAAAAATTAAGGTAATAAAAATAGAAAAATGCCAAAAGGGGTCCAAATAGTTTAGTTTAGTTTGATCTTTCAAAAGAAATAACTTCAAAAGAAAAGAATAGAAAATATGATCATATTTAGCTTTCGAGAGATTTTCATTGAAGATCAATAGGTTTGGACCATGATACCTTGTTATGCTTATTTTTTCATGACGCTATTGATTTGTAGAATCATCAATATTCTAGGCTTGTGTGCATTGTGCTAGTTTTGTTCATTAAGTTCAACTTTATTTGTCACTTGAGGCTAAAGCTTATTTTGATAAAGTTTTGTGGTCAATTCGAACTTCTTGAACATATTTGAGTGTTTGGGTTATAATTCTTTTGTTACTATTGCACTCATTCATTCCATCCCACATGTTTGAACACATAGACATTATGCTAATGTATAAAGATTATGTGTGTTTGTGTCATGTTTTGTGGTCGTTTATACACATATATGTCTACTGGATTTTCTTTGATATATTTTCCATATATTATGTATGGTATTGTATGTTATTTTTGTAAATTTTACATTTTTTTGGAAAAATTGAAAATTTTCAAAAATAGTTGGTTGTGTTTTCCTTTTAGATGATCATTAGACATGCTTGGTTTATATATTTTTGTGATGATATCTTATCTTCTACGTGATGCTTCGTATTTCATGTTTGTATTTCTGATCCTTTGTCTATTTCGGATAAAACAAATGGGGAAAGAAAATTAAAATGAGTTTAGTTATGAAGGATAATTTATTTATGAGTTTTACTTTATTTCAAACTCGATGCGTCACATGGGTATATGTTTTTGACTCATGTGTAAGTACTTAAAGTGGAATTCAAGACACACATATGAAGTCAAAGTTTAGGAAGAATAAGAAGTTTGAAGACAAAGAGACTTATGCCATTCCGCTCAAAGGTTGGGAAGGGTATTTGAATTTTTGTCATAGGAGATTTTGATTTTAATTTGGTGTTCAGTCAGGTTTGTTTTTTTTGTACCAAAATAGCCAAAGGGGGAGATTTGTAAGAATAATTTTTCTAACATTTTTCATAGCATATATTTAGGCTAATTTTACTTATCCCGTTACAAATCATCACGCACTGTCAAGACGACCCGTACTCAATCATCTCCAAGTTTGAAGACTTCCCGACATCACGTAAAGTATAAAACAATTTAGAGTTTGAATTAATTTTCGGAATTACATTTTGGGATGTTTATTTTTTCAAAAGACGAACATGAACTTTTTATTTGGAAAAAGAAAAATATTTTGGTTTTTTAATCTCGTTCAAACAAGATTGATATCTCGTTCAAGTGAGATGTTAATGTCGTTAGAAGGTCATTTTTTAAGTTTTTTCAAATGTGTTCAAACGAGAGCTTGCTGTCTTAGTTTTTAGAGCTCGTTAGATGCGACAACAGATCTCGTTCGAACGAGATTAACATCTTGTTTGAACGACTCTGCATTATCGTTCGAACGACCCACTGACTTAAGTTTTGTATAAATACCTGTTTCATGTTTAGAACGTTTAAGACTTTTTCCAACTCCGTTTTTGCATAACTTTTGCAAAATTTCTTCATATTTTAGTGTTCCTCAACACTGTTTAATTCACGAAAAAACATCCTTGAATATTGTTCTTGTGAATTGTTTCTATCCTAGAAACTTAAGTATCTTTGCAAACACCTTGTGGAGAGGATCTCCATGGCTGACTTGTGATACCACTACACCAAAAACAGTAATTTGGCACACTCTCATATTAAAAATATGGCACAGTTTTAAAGTGTGCCAAATTCTAGCACGATTTAAACACAATCTGACACACTTTAAAATAGTACCAAAATTTGGCACCGTTTTCAAGTGTGACAAAATTGAGTACACTTGACTAAAATATAAAATTCCCTACAAAAATTACACTTACTCATCCATCTCATTGGAGTCTCCAGCTCACTTTTCTGCTCACGTTCCCGCTCATTCCAGTTCTCACGTCTGTCTCTCATTCCCTCTCATTTTGCTGCTTCGATATTTATCTCTCTCTGGTCACAGCTCCTCTCACTCAACTTCTTCACTTACTCTACTTCTTTTTAGCGTCTTACATTGGTATTCTTCAAATTTTTACTTAAAGGGATTCCTCATTATTGCATTTTTAGGGTTTTATATATACATTTTTTTATATTTATTGTATTTCTATCAATGTATGATTATTTTGTACAAATTGAATGTTGATAATGAAATAGACAAATCATTGGTTTCTGGATGAATCTTGGGATATTTTAGTGGTAATATGTATTTTTATGTTCTTTCTCTTTTATTTAAAAGGCATTTTTGTTCTGATTTGTATATATATTATGGAGTTTTAAGAAAATGTAAGTGCTAAAAATTCAATAATAATGTTAAAAAATTCTATTTAAATAGTAAGTAGACACCGCACCAATTAAATTCTAGATAAATGATATTTTTTGTTGAAAATTTAAGAAAAAACTATTTAAATAGTAAGTAGACATTAATGCTATATATTCAATAATAATATTACACATTTAGAAATACCCTAGACCCATTCAAAATACTATCCCACACACGTGAACTTATTGGTTATAGGAGGAAAACGTAACTAGGAGCCGTCTCTACCATTCACTTCTAGATGTTGAGAAAGAATGAAGTTAGATTATCCAATTTGGGGTGGAAATAAGCTCATTGCGAGAACTTGGGAGATGTTGGTAAAAATGGAATTATGTATTGGCTCGACGATCTTTGTCCTCCCATTGGTGATATCGATGAATAGTTGTCATGGTGCTAATTAGTGGTATTGCACCAACTTTTCTAATTTTGTGGTATTGCATCATCTTTTGTAGTCCTAAGTGTAAAAGTAACTATCGCTTCTATAACTGCTATATTTGTTTTTCTTGTTTGCATATTATATTTGCGTTTGTGATGTTGTGATAGAATATTATTATTAACGGAATGCATATTATATTTCCGTTTGTGGTGTTGTGACATGGATGGAATGTATATTATATTTGCGTTTGTGGTGTTCATCTTGACTCTAGAACAACGGTGGTCTAAAGTAGCCCGAGTTTGATTGCTATTCAGGCCTCACTCTATTGTGGTTGAACATGGTGTTCTTAGATGGGGAAAGAAATCGAAAGATAAGATCCTATCCCAACATTCCAAGTGACTTTATCATTATTTGTATATTTTTTCCTTTGCTTGTCATATTTAAGTAGCATTGTTGTTTACACATGTCGAATGTGTTGATATTTATATTTGAGTTGTATCAGGAGCCAGAGGATGTGGTTATTATGCAACTGGAAGCATTATTTGATTTGCGATGCGGCTATTATGCAACTGTCACCCGTTGCCGCCCACCTCCTACTTCTCAATCCTCTCCCGCCTCATGCTTCATTGTAAGCGTCTGCTTTGAGAAATTTTGTACGGATAACATTGTCTTGGCATATTTTAATTCTCCTGTTTTGTTATAGTGGATCAAATTTTGTGAATTCAATTAATGTGGAGAAGTTTGGCAGGACAGGGAAGTTTAGCTTGAATGTTGCACCAACTACCATAAATAATATGGTGGTCCACAAAATTATGGTACTCTGACTTACGATTACAAATTTGATGATACTGTGACTTACTCCCAGTTTTGTTTCATAATATGTTATGATATATGTATTTGATTAAAGAATTACTTAACTCATTATATGAATTTATGCAGTTAATAAGTGTACCTATACACATTTGATTCGGGGATAAAATATTTCGCAAACACCAAAAAAGTCATGACCCCAACCCAATAGTAGTAGGGAATGAGTGTTTTGACATGCCACCAAGGCATTCAATGTTATGGACTTAAAATATTTCTTAAAATAAATGCAACGAAAATACATTCACATGGTCATGAATCGTAAACTATTGGAAAAATGGAATTACGTTATCAGAGCTTTCTAAAAGGGAACTTCGTATATATTAAAGTATGAACGGATTACAACTTATGCCAAAATTAAAAACTTATTACTAAAGAGCCAAACGTGCTCTATCTCCTAAAAACAAACATTATATTTAAAAGTATAACAAAAGAGCTCCTCAAGCTAGATCTTCAACATAGTCCTTCTACACTCCATCCTCCAGTCTAATTATTTCCTGAAAAATCGTTATTTATACAACGTCAGCTAAAAGCTGAATAAGATTTAATCTCCCGACATCCCAAGGTTTTCAGAAAATAGATACCTATTCAAGTCAAAAGAGAAGGCATATACATATATGGATAGGAACTTGCAGTAAATAAATATATATTTTGAAATGATAGTATATATATCACAATTGGATAGCTCAGAATAAGAAGAATGCAACAATTCAATGTGATATCTTTTTCTTTCAATCATATCATTTTAATGGCCAAATACACTCTACTACCATATTCTTCTACCGTATTATACCCCGGTAGTTGAGGGTCAATCGAACTAGTTCGTCACAACACCTTATTTAGGGCACACCAGCGATAACCCAGCTGGGAAGGTCAGTTAGTAAAGAGGTCCCTAAGGCCGAATCATATTTTCAATATTCAATATCCTTTTCACTATTCATTTTAATCGGTATGTTTATATGGACAAATATAAACATATCACAATTGAATCAGTCATCGGTATCACATGAATTTTGAGAATAAAAGCAGTTCACAAAATATATATAGTTTGCATAATATCATATAATCAAAATACACAAGGAATGTCAGAGTACTCACCTAAAATAGAGGCTTGAAAATATAGATATTGAGTCTTGGATCACACGTTAATCTAATAAATACAATAAAGGTTTAATTATGTATTCTAAGTAAAGCCCAATTATAAATATTGTGTTTTAATCCTAAAATATCTTGCTGAAAAAGGTTACAAAAACCATTTTCTCAATTTTTAATATTCATTCATCGCATTTAAAGAATTTCAATTCATAGTTCTTCCTAATCAGCCGGTTCCCAGTAGAGATGGAGGGTCACAGGGGCACCACTTAAATACCATCTCATCTAGACAGAACATTTCCATATTTATTCCCAGTATAGATGGAGGGTCACAGGGGCACCACTTAAATACCATCTCAACTAGACAGAATTTCACCGGGACTGACTTTGGAATTACTTAAATGAGATTCCATAATATGAGCAATTGCTTACAAAAATCATTTTAAAAAGGGTTTATATATATATATATATATATATATATATATATATATATATATATATATATATATATATATATATATATATATATATATATATATATATATATATATATATTTTCAAACAAGTTGACATATTTTTCAAATAAAATCCATTTAGATTGTTTCCAAATTTTAAGTTTTGATTAGTAAAGTCTTTAGTGTATTTTACCAGCATAACTACTAAGTAAAGCTATAAAATACGAAATTAAAACTACAAAAATGAATTATAACATTTAAATAAAATCATACCTACGAAATGAATTCTTTCTTCGAAATTATAGAACTCCTTCTTAAGATATTTCCCAAGCTTACTATCACTCTTTCTTACTATAATTCTCAAGGAATTGGTGTGAGTTTCAAATGAACCCTAAGGCCCTATTTATAGGTTTCGAAAAGTCTTACGGTGTTGACATGTGTCTAGGTGATCAAGCATTACGGTGGCAAGTCATCAGTTGGGTGTCGCATTCCGGGGTGGCCTTGCAGTCTTAACATCACCAAATGATGACAAGTGTTTTATCTTTCTCTCTCAAGACGACATGTGTAAGATGGAGGTGACCAGCACGTGGTGGAAAGGTGATAAGGGTAAAAGGGTCATTTCACACATGAAGGGTATTTTGGTAATTTCACACTATATATATTCAATATTTCTTAGAGGTCCTTAAAAATATTTTATTTACAAAATGGCCATTTTTGTATTTATATTTTAGTCCCTAAAGTTTTATAAAATTATATTTTCTACCCCAAAACTTATTATATACCTTAAGATATGTCATAAGACTTCGATTTCATCCTATTTACGATTGATTCTTCATATTTAAAAATGGGGTTTGTTATATTGATAGCCAATAACATCACATATCTAATAATACAACATTTATAAGATAGTAAGTAACACATGAGTGTAAAAATAAACTATATACATATGAGCACATAAAAGTGGGGTCATTACATCCTACCCTCCTTATGAAAAGTTTAGTCCCCAAACTTGACTCATATTAATTTACAAACAAGTATGGATATCGCTCCTTTATTTCATCTTCCAGCTCCCACGTTGCTTCTTCAACTGAATGATTTCTCCATAATACTTTTACCAGTGGAATTATCTTGGTCCGTAATATTTGATCTTTATGGTCCAAAATTTATACCGGATGCTCAATGTATGACAAATCTTCTCTAACTTGAAGAGGTTCGTGACTTAAGATATGTGTTGGATCTGGGACATATTTCTTTACCATTGATACGTGAAACACATTATGTACACTAGAGAGTTCAGGTGGTAAGGCTATTCTATACGCAACAACTCCTATCTTTTCAAGGATTTGAAAAGGTCCTAAGTATCTTGGGCTCAACTTCCCTTTCTTCCCGAATTGTATTACTCCCTTTGAAGGCGATACTCGTAAGAACACATAATCTCCTTTTTGAAATTCTAACTGTCGGTGTCGATTGTCAAAATAACTCTTTTGACGGCTTTGAGCGATTCGAAGTCGATCTTGTATTAATTCTACTTTCTCTGTTGTGATCTGAATTAATTCTGGTCCCAACAATTTTCTTTCTCCAACTTCTACCCAACATGCGGGAGAACGACACCTTCTATCGTATAGTGCTTCATATGGAGCCATTTGAATAGTTGCTTGATGACTATTATTATAGGCAAACTCCACTAATGGTAAATGATCATCCCTATTCCCCTTCAAATCAAGTACACAAGCCCTAAGCATATCCTCTAAGGTTTGAATGGTTCTCTCAGATTGTCCAACTGTTTGAGGATGAAAAGCAGTGCTGAAATTCAATTTTGTTCCCATGGCTGCTTGTAGGCTTTTCCAAAAGCGAGAAACAAATCTAGGGTCACGATCAGAAATAATTGAAATTGGGGTTCCATGAAGCCTAATAATTTCCTGCACATACAGCTTGGCTAACTTTTCTAATGAATGTGTAATTTTAATGGCAAGAAAATGAGCAGATTTAGTTAACCTATCAATAATTACCCAAATAGAATCATTAATATTTGAACTCCTTGGTAAACCTGTCACAAAATCCATGGTATTATGTTCCCATTTCCATTTAGGGATAGGTAGAGGTTGTAATAATCCTGATGGTTTCTGATGTTCAGCTTTTACTTGTTGACAAACCAAATAGTGAGATACAAATTTTGCTATCTCCCTTTTCATATTATTCCACCAAAACACTTCTGGAGATCTCTATACATCTTGGTATTTCTAGGATGAAATGTAAATCTCGAGAAATGAGTTTCCTCCAAAATTTGTCTCTTTATTTGGGCATCACATGGAACACACACTCTATTTCCAAACCTCAATATATCATCCCGCATTGCAAATTCAAATCTCTTCCCTTCAATAACCTCTTCTCTGATCTTCTTTAGTTGTGGGTCATTTACTTGTGTAATTTTGATCCTTTCCATTAACGTGGTTTGTACTTGTAAGGTTGCGATTATTCCTCTTTTGCTATAAATACGTACATCTATTTCCATATTTCTTAAATCCTCTAACAAAGGTTCCTGATTTGTAATGAGACGTGCTAAATTTGTTGTAGACTTCCTACTTAAAGCATCTGCTACTACATTTGCTTTCCATGGGTGATAATGAATATTTAAATCATAATCCTTCATGAATTCTAACCACCTCCTTTGTCTCATGTTCAATTCTTTCTGAGTAGATATATATTTCAAACTCTTATGATCGGTATAAATCTCACAAGTCTCACCATATAAATAGTGTCTCCAAATCTTAAGAGCAAAAATTATAGCAGCTAATTCTAAGTCATGGGTTGGATAATTCTACTCATGTGGTTTTAATTGTCTCGAGGCATAAGCTACTACTTTCCCATTTTGCATTAGCACACATCCCAAATCATTTTTCGAAGCATCACTGTAAATCACCAATCCTCCTGTCCCTGAAGGAATAGTCAAAATTGGGGCAGTTACTAATCATTTCTTAAGTTCTTGAAAACTATTCTCAACTTCCTCAGACCATTCATATTTTACCTTCTTTTGTGTTAACCTAGATAGAGGTTTGGCAATGCCAGAAAATCCTTCAACAAATCTTCGATAATAACCTGCTAATCCAAGTAAACTACGAATCTCTGTTACATTAGTTGGTCTAGGCCAATCTAGTATAGCCTCGATCTTTTGAGGGTCAACCGACAGTCCCTCTTTGGAAATGACATGTCCTAGAAAAGAAACGCTAGGCAACCAAAACTCACACTTCTTTAATTTTGCATATAATTTCTCCTTCCTAAGTATTTGTAATACTATCTCTAAATGCTTCTCATGTTCTTCAATACTCTTGGAATAAATAAGGATGTCATCAATGAAAACAACCACACATTGATCCAAATATTTCCTAAACACTCTATTCATCATATCCATAAAAACGGCTGGTGCATTAGTAAGTCCAAATGGCATCACAAGAAATTCATAGTGACCATATCTGGTACGAAAAGCTGATTTCAAAATATCATATTCCGTAATCTTCAATTGGTGATATCCTGACCTAAGGTCAATCTTAGAAAATACTTGCGCACCTTGTAGTTGGTCAAACAAATCATCTATGCGAGGTAAGGGGTATTTATTCTTAATGGTTACCTTGTTCAGTTCATGATAATCTATACATAACCTCATCGTCCCATCCTTCTTTTTAACAAATAACACCGGAGCACCCCAAGGGGATATACTTGGTCTAATAAAACCCTTGTCTAATAGATCTTGTAATTGAACTTTTAATTCCCTTAATTCTAAAGGTGCTATGCGATAAGGTGATTTTGAGATTGGTATGGCTCCAGGAAGAAGGTCAATCGTAAACTCTATTTCTCTACTAGGAGGTAGACTAGGTAAATCATCCGAAAAAACATCTGGAAAATGTTTTACTATAGGGATATCTTCTAAACTAGGATCCTTCATTTGTAAATCAATAACACTTGCAAGAAATCCTTGACATCCTTTCTTAAGAAAACTATAGGCTTGCATTGTAGAGACAATACACATGGGAGATAGGACGCCAGTTCCTTCAAAACTGAATTTTGGTTGGTTAGGAATTTGGAAAGTAACTCTCTTCGCAAAACAATCTACATTAGCATGATATGAGGCTAAACAATCCATCCCCAAAATGACTTCAAAATCTCTTATGTCTAAAACTATCAAATCGACATATAGTTTATGACTACCAACATCTATAGGGCAAGATTTATATATTAATGTACCCGTCAATAAATCACCAGAAGGAGTAGAAATGTGTATGTAATGATTCAAGGGTTCGAGAAAATTAGGAAAGCAATTAACAAAACGTAAAGACACAAATGAATGGGTAAAACCAGGATCTATTAAAACTTAAAAAGGTTGTGCACATATAGAAAGTATACCTGACACTACTACATTAGAAGCCTTTGCCTCAGAAAGATTAGAAATTCTACCTTGTCTGCCATGATCTTTATTGTCATTAAAAGTCTTCGTTGGCGCCTTCCCTTTGTTAGGGCAATCTCTCATTTTATGTCCCTTTTGGCCACACCTAAAGAAATTTCCTATTTCCAGGTAACATGGTTGCCCTCTATGAATATTACCACATTGTTGGCATCTATCAACATTAAAGGGTTTATTCACAAAAGGTCGCCCTGTATTGGGTATAGTCCTAAAGGGTTTATTATTGGGGTTCCTTCCTCTTTGTTCCCCAAACTTCCTCTTCCCTTCTCTAATCTGATTATATTCTTCACTGTCCTTCTCAGCTATCGTTACTCTAGTCACCACGTCAGTATATGATGTCAAATTCAGGATGGAAATTTGACTACGAATGTTCAACCTTAACCCACGTTCAAACTTCTTGGTCTTTAAAGTATCGGTTATCACAACATGAGGTGCAAAACGGGATAACTCGGTAAACTTCGCCTCGTATTGACTAACCGTCATATTTCCTTGAACTAAACTCATGAAGTCGGCTGCCTTTTGGTCTTGTACCGTTTCAGGAAAGTATTTCTCGTAGAATATCACTAGGAAATCATTCCAACCAATGGGATTATTCCTTTCCTCGTATATTCTCTTAGTCATTCTCCACCAATCATCGGCTTCACCTTCTAACATAAACGTTCAAAATGATACTCTTTGTTCATTAGTACACTTAAGAACATCGAGTATCTTTTCTATTTGCATCACCCAACTTTCTGCTTCAGTGGGGTTAGGAGTACCTTTAAAAGATGGAGGAATCAACTTCTTGAACTGTTCAATAGTACATTTACTTAGTTCAGGATTCCTTGGTACTCCATTATTTACCTGATGCTCCACAATCTTTGTTAGACTTTTGATCGCCTTGTATGCACCTTCTAGTCCTTCAATACTCGAATCACTAGATCCCATAAATGATCTTCTCTTGGTCATTTTCTACAGTCATGGCAAAACGTAAGATCTACTATACTATATCAAGATTGAAAACTAAAATACCAGTTATAAATAATATAACACATAGGTAAGGTTATCACATAAATCAGATATTTAATACTATCTCCTAAGGATTGAAACACGAAATCTATTACGTTCGAAACCTATGTTCAGTAATCTACGGGTTCATAACCTATGCTCTGATACCACCTCTATCACGACCCCAACCCAATAGTAGTAGGGAGTGAGTGTTTTGACATGCTACCAAGGCATTAAATGTTATGGACTTAAAATATTTCTTAAAATAAATCCAACGGAAATACATTCACATGGTCATGAATCGTAAACTATTGAAAAAATGGAATTACGTCATCAAAGCTTTCTAAAAGGGAACTTCGTATATATTAAAGTATGAACGGATTACAACTTATGCCAAAATTAAAAACTTATTACTAAAAAGCCAAACGTGCTCTATCTCCTAAAAACAAACGTTATATTTAAAAGTATAACAAAAGAGCTCCTCAATCTAGATCTTCAACATAGTCCTTCTACACTCCATCCTCCAGTCTAATTATTTCCTGAAAAATCGTTATTTATACAACATCAGCTAAAAGCTGAATAAGATTTAATCTCCCGACATTCCAAGGTTTTCAGAAAATAGATACCTATTCAAATCAAAAGAGAAGGCATATACATATATGTATAGGAACTTGCAGTAAATAGATATATATTTTGAAATGATAGTATATATATCACAATTGGATACCTCAGAATAAGAAGAATGCAATAATTCAAATGTGATATCTTTTTCTTTCAATCATATCATTTTAATAGCCAAGTACACTCTACTACCGTATTCTTCTACCGTATTATACCCCGGTAGTTGAGGGTCAATCGAACTAGTTCGTCACAACGCCATATTTAGGGCACACTAGCGATAACCCAGCTGGAAAGGTCAGTTAGTAAAGAGGTCCCTTAGGCCGAATAATATTTTCAATATTCAATATCCTTTTCACTAATCATTTTAATCGGTATGTTTATATGGACAAATATAAACATATCACAATTGAATCAGTCATCGGTATCACATGAATTTTGAGAATAAAAGGAGTTTACAAAATATATATAGTTTGCATAATATCATATAATCAAAATACACAAGGAATGTCAGAGTACTCACCTAAAATAGAGGCTTGAAAATATAGATATTGAGTCTTGGATCACACGTTAATCTAATAAATACAATAAAGGTTTAATTATGTATTCTAAGTAAAGCCCAATTATAAATATTGTGTTTTAATCCTAAAATATCTTGCTGAAAAAGGTTACAAAAACCATTTTCTCAATTTTTAATATTCATTCATCGCATTTAAAGAATTTCAATTCATAGTTCTTCCTAATCAGCCGGTTCCCAGTAGAGATGGAGGGTCACAGGGGCACCACTTAAATACCATCTCATCTAGACAGAACATTTCCAGATTTATTCCCAGTAGAGATGGAGGGTCACAGGGGCACCACTTAAATACCATCTCAACTAGACATAATTTCACCGGGACTGACTTTGGAATTACTTAAATGAGATTCCATAATACGAGCAATTGCTTACAAAAATCATTTTAAAAAGGGTATATATATATATATATATATTTTCAAACAAGTTGACATATTTTTCAAATAAAATCCATTTAGATTGTTTCCAAATTTTAAGTTTTGATTAGTAAAGTCTTTAGTGTATTTTACCAGCATAACTACTAAGTAAAGCTATAAAATACGAAATTAAAACTACAAAAATGAATTATAACATTTAAATAAAATCATACCTACGAAATGAATTCTTTCTTCGAAATTATAGAACTCCTTCTTAAGATATTTTCCAAGCTTTCTATCACTCTTTCTTACTATAATTCTCAAGGAATTGGTGTGAGTTTCAAATGAACCCTAAGGCCCTATTTATAGGTTTCCAAAAGTCTTACGGTGTTGACATGTGTCTAGGTGATCAAGCATTACGGTGGCAAGTCATCGTTTGGGTGTCACATTCTGGGGTGGTCTTGCAGTCTTATCATCACCAAATGATGACAAGTGTTTTAGCTTTCTCTCTCAAGACGACATATGTAAGGTGGAGGTGATTAGCACGTGGTGGAAAGGTGATAAGGGTATAAGGGTCATTTCACACATGAAGGGTATTTTGGTAATTTCACACTATATAATTTCAATATTTCTTAGAGGTCCTTGAAAATATTTTTTTTACAAAATGGCCCTTTTTTATTTTTTTATTTTAGTCCCTAAAGTTTCATAAAATTATATTTTCTACCCCAAAACTTAATATATACCTTAAGATATGTCATAAGACTTCGATTTCATCCTATTTACGATTGATTCTTCATATTTAAAAATGGGGTTTGTTATATTGATAGCCAATAACATCACATATCTAATAATACAACATTTATAAGATAGTAAGTAACACATGAGTGTAAAAATAAACTATATACATATGAGCACATAAAAGTGGGGTCATTATAAAAATTGTCAATGTGGCACGCTTGGTTAAACTCGTAACTTGAACCACCATTCATACCATATCATTGTTTGATATTATAAAATAGCTATCATTACACCTGATCAAGAAACAGGTAATGCCTCATCCCTATTGGATCTTTCGTCTGATTATTTCTTTGCATTATTCACAGACAATTGTGGCATTTGTGATTAGGCGAAAGAAGGTTAGAAACTGGTGCAATGGTTCTCGCTGATCGATGTGTTATTTGTATTGATGAGTTTGACAAGATGAACGATCAATATCGGGTTGCAGTACATGAAGTCATGGTGCAGTAAACTTGTAACAATTGCAAAAATCTGGTATCCATGCATCATTGAATGCTCGATGAAACGTAGTGGCAGCTGCAAATCCCATATATGGAACTGTAAGTTGTGAAACATATTCATACTATTTACATTTGTATGTCCATGTCGCTTAGTATCATCTACGTTGGATATTTGATGGATGTACACAGTATGACCATTCACTAACCCCAACAAAGAATATTGGACTCCCAGACTCTTTGCTCTCTCGTTTTGATTTACTATTTATTATACTAGATCAAATTGACCCTAGTATTGACCGTTTAATCTCTAATCAAGTCTTGGATAAGCACCAGTTTCGTTCTACAATAGATGGAGGCCAGTGAGTCGTATTTCATAAATTAAAACATTAATGGATTTTCTATTGTAATTAAAACTGATCTATGGAAGTGACTTGTACCTTTAGGTGAGGGGACACTACATGGGAGTTCAAGATATGGAAGGGAAGATGAAGGCGATACAGATTCATTCATTTACATAAAGTATAATCGAATGCTACACGAGAGAAAATCAGATAGGGGTTAGAAGCTTGACATTGTCACCATCAAGTTTCTAAAGAAGTAAATTAATTATGCAAAGCATAGGATTCAGCCAGACCTGATTGATGAGGTCATGCTACTTTTCTTACACATACTTATACAATACATGTGTTAACTAGTATGGTCGTGTCACGTGAATTGCTCCAAATCATATTCTAGCACCTGACATTTCCCGTTGGTCCTGTTTCATATACTCGATGAAATTATTGAACATATTACCAGATATACGAGTTATTCACTAATTGTATATGTATTTGGGATCCTTTACAACCTTAAATATTTTAGACAAAATATCAGTTTCTCCCTCCCCTTCTTATTCTATGCCCCCCTCCCAGTGTATAATTTACTTCCCTCTATAATGGCATGAATTATCTTTCATTGTCCTCAATTATAAAAATGGGTCCAATGTAAAAACATGCGAGGTCCAATTATACACCTTACCAAACAGACAATTTAGATGTAAAAACAGATGATCTTGTATTCGAAGATGTCCTCAATGGACTATCGATAAAGGAGATGGGGTCCAAATGCCCGTCAAAGGTGGGGCATCCACCCAAACATCCACATAAACTCTTCTCCAATAGCGTAGGAAATAGCTTCTATGATCAAAAAAATTTGCTGCCACAATTGGGCACGGGTTCTTTTTCCTTATAGGACAAAGCAACAATGGCTCGGAGAGTACACAACTTGCATGACGGCTAGGATGCATGTCAGGGCTATTCAGGGGAAGCAAGCATGTTTCCATGCTTCAATAGATGTTTATTTAGCCAATCGGTCATTGGGTAGCCTTTGGTGAAGCATATGGAGCACATATTTTTCTCCATGGTCACAAAGGGGTTGATAGGTGGTGAGGAAACTTCAAACAGTGTATCATCAGAAAAGAAATTGTGGGAATGATCTAAAGTATGTTATTCAGTTAAAAACAGTTGAGCAATAAATTTCTTATCTCCTGAAATAAGAGCTATAGTCCTATTATGTTTCATACCTCAATTCTTAATATCATTGACCAAATCAATAATTGAGTAAAAATAAGAGGAGATTAGATCTTATATATAGGTGTCATTTGCTTGGTCACTGATGATGCTGGAAATAGCACCACCCTTCAGGGTGTTTGTAAGCTCAATTCAATGTTAACAATGACAGTATAAGGGTATATACACACATAGTATAGGGAGGTGAGGAGAAGAGGATTTACACCGAAATATAAGTGGTTCAGCCAATCAGGCCTACGTCCACTGTGCAAGTGTGTGATTAACATCACTGTATGAGGGCTCTAATGGCCATAGATACAAGCTCTCAAAATTTCTCTCTCTACTGTGTATTTGAACAGAGTTTCAGCTAGGGTTGCTCATTTCGGATCCTTTGCAAGGTAGAGGATGACCTCTATATATAGTACCTAGGGGGTGTAATGTACCCCCATGCATGCAATGAGCATGTGTGTGTTGATCCAGCCAATCTGAAGAAGACATCTGTCACTGTCACATATAGAGAATGATGATGAAATATTCCCCCCATGTGTGGGGAATGATTTGTTATAACTGACTTGTGTCCACGTGTCCTTATCCACATGTCAATAGGTGCTCGGCCATCGTGCTTGGTCATGACCTCGACCTGGGAGAATACGAGGTTGATAAGGTCTAGCTACTCATTTAATCCGGGATGGGCTATGAAGGTCTCGGCTTAAGTGAAGCCGAGGTTAGGATTTAGGGTCGGCCTGGGTCGAGGTTGAGCTGGCATGTACCTAGAACATCGACTGATTTACTGATGAGGTTAACCTTGGTAGAAGTACGGATTCCCACGACCTCGGCCAACCCCTGGCTGAGGTTGTCATTCCCAGGTGAACTGAAGTGCTGCTGACCCTTATGATACGTGCAGTGTCCCTTTGATGAGGTTGGTGGTAGTGTTGACTGGGGCCTACCTTGCCATGACCGAGGCCTATTGTCATGGATCCAAGGCATTTCCAACCTCGTTAATGTCTTGGCGAAGGCGGTAGTTTTTGGGCCGAGGTGACACTTGGGGCATATCAATCACCCCCCAGCCCTTAGTTACATGTGAGAGCAGGTGACTGGGGGATCTCTAGACCCCCGAGGTCTCCCTGCTATGTGCTAATGTTCATTTGACACTTATCCATTACTGAAGTGTGGCTTGCCTGGCAAGCATGTGTTATCAGCCGTCCTTTGGGGCTCCCAAGGCAATGATGGGCCTTGGGAAACGTTCCTCCATATTTAAGGGTTTAAACCCTATTTTTCCCTCCTTCTTCCTCATTTCTCTTTCCTGGCATGATTTTCTTCAGCAGTTTTCTCTCTCTAGAAAAGCTTTGGTTCGAGCCATTTGGTGATGATTCCTCGCGCCCTCTTCATTCTTCCTTACCATTCCATCCTCAGGTATCCTCTTCCATTCCTTTTCCTTCATTTTTCCTGCAATCTTCTTACTTTTGCATTTTCCAACGGGTTTTGGAGTTTTCTGGTGAGATCTCCATACTTTCAGGCGAACTGCATTTGCTTTAGGTTGGTATTTTGATCCTTAAATTGCTTTATTTCATTAGCCAATACTTTTAGGCGAACTGCCTCTGATGCTCAGACCCCTCTACCAACTTCTTGAGGAGTTCCCTTCTCTCGAAGAGAAGACTTTAGAAAAAATTAGGCAATTAGAAAGAGCACAGGAGGAGGCTCGTAGGTCGCAAGAATTCTCTCTCAGACCTATCTTTCCACCACCTCTGAAGGTGATATACCCTGATCCATTGAAACCATTTATCCAAGCAGAGATCCCTGTTGAACCCGTACCGATGTCTGAGTCTGAGTCTTCCACCTCACACCCTATGTCTGCGGATTCCTTCCAAGAGGCCATGGACTTCACAACTCAGCAAGATCAGGCCCCTGATCAACTCGAGGTCTCTAGCCGGGACTCGTCCCATAATAATTCAAACACCTCATCCTCTTCCTCAGAGGTTGATATTGTTGAGCCGAGTGTGGCTATTCCACCCATTCTTGAGCCATTCCCCTGTCGACCGTCACCGGGGCTAAGTTCGCTCAGAGGTTCCCAAGTAATCCATCAATGTCTACTCAGGCCGATGTTGAGTTAGACAATAACGATGATGACGACGTTGAAAGTGATGTCGACGTCTCTGAGGCGGTCGAGATCGAGAGTACCATTACTGAGGTAGACCTTCTTTGCTTCAGATATCTGTACTCCATCAGCCCCTCCATAAAGCTTAGGAGACCTCTGAGGGAAGAGAGGGCTTACCATGGCCGAGATAGTGAGATCTGCTTGTACAAGTAGATGTTCAAGTTAGGGTTTTATTTTCCCATCCATCCCATTATTAGGTCCATCCTGGCCTACATCAATTTGGCCCCCTCCCAATTGTCCCCTAATTCTTGGAGGGTCATAATTGGAGCCATAGTCCTATGGAGGGTTGTTCACCACTCGGACCTTCCAGTCCAGGTCTTTGTTGGTTACTATGTCCCCTCCTCTACCAAAAATCATCAGAGATACTATCATTTTATAGCTCGAAAGCCTGAGAAAAATATGCTCTAGATAACTCAGACTTCCAACCACAACTGGAAGCCTCGATACTTCTTTGCTTCAGGGCCATGGTAATTTGGTCCATGTGTTCCCTCTTCCCTTCTAGAGCCGAGGATGCCCCTAAAATGGGGTAAGGTCACAATATCTGTGAAGGCCAACCCTGGTCTGAGCCTGTAAAACCTTCAGAAGGTGAAAAACCTTTAAGATCAGGGGATGCATGGTCTGCTTGTTAAATTCGAACACTTGATGACCCCCCACTACCTCTCTGAGACTGGTCTAGGTGGAAGTCCTCTTGCCAATCTTGGTAAGCATTTTTTATTCCAAGTTGAACCTCTGAGTTTATGCATGTCTGATCCTCTAACCCAGACCTTTCAATTTTGCAGAGCTTCCGAAGAATATCTCAGACGAGCTTTGGGAAATGGCTGCACCGAGTTTAACAAAGCTTATGAAGAAGGAAGGTCTTAATGCTCCTCCTCCAGCTTCCTCAACCTCGAAGACTCAAGCCACCCAGAAGAGAGCTTCTACCGAACATGCCCCTGATGATCAGAGGCAGAAGAAAAAGGATGGGTATTCTGCCATCCCCATCTCCTCTACAGACGCGTTGGCGGCTCGTATAGAGCAATTGGCGATCAATGACAACATCATAGGCCATAGTCTGTAGGTGCTGGATGCCTTCGGCTCTACCATGACCGAGGCCGATAAACGTTTCTCTCGGTCACTGGATACCCCCTCCTAGTTGAGTTCGGTATCCACAGGTTCATTCAGGATGACTTCATATTTCATTGTAGTTTCCAAGTGTAACCTCTGATTTGGTCTTTAACTCATACATGATCACACAATCTGCAGGGCTTGGCCACTATGCACCATATTTCCAACTGGACTCTGAGAAAGTTTCCCCTCATCCAGAAGGGGCAAGAGGCCGAGAAGGTACAAAGCACACTGAACATCGAAATTGACCGCTTGAAGTCTGAGGCTAAAGAGTCTGAGAAGAAGGTGCAGGGGTTGGAGAAGGAGGTCTCTAAGCTCATGAAGGACCATGTTGTGGCTCTGAAGGCCAAGGACGATGTTCTGCAGCAGAAGGTCAACTCGGCAGTGAAGGCAGCCCTCGATGAAGCCTCTGAGGGGATATTGGCTGAATATAAAACCTCTGATGAATTTATGAGCTTCGTCTTTGAGTACCTTGAGAGAGGTATCAAAGCTACTAACAAATGGGCGGCTATCAAGGAGAAGGAAGCTGGAAGTCTGAAGGCCTCTGATTTCATAGGCCTAGGCTTTGCTAACCCTCAGCTTGCCCAGGCCCTTCAAGAGGTTGAAGAGGAGGTGACTTCGCCTGCAAAGACTGCAACACTGGACGGCACGGAGATTGAAGGGGCTGACTACGGGGAAGACATTACCGAGGTGTCCAAGGTCGTCCAACAGGATCAGGCCGAAGACACCAGCATTCTCCCCTCTAACCCTTAGGTTTGATTGTGAAGCTATATTTTGTAACCCCTGACTGTTTGTAATCTCTGAAAGAACATATGAAACTTATCTTTGTATTTTTACGATTGGAATGGCAACCTCTGAGGAGGGTTTTTCACTTCGTTTGTTTTGTTGAATGTTTATCATGTGATGTTTTAACTCTGAAGTCTTGTCATGATGGTCTGTTTAAACTCAATCAACAGTCTTACCTCAGACCTAGTCACCACAATGGTGTTATAAGGTCTAAGGTCATCAACTAGGAGGTCACCTTCATAATTAATCTCACCAAATTAATGATGTTAAGGGTCTAAGGTCATCCTATTATGGTGTCTAACCTCAGACCTTGTCACCACTGAATGATGTTATAAGGGTCTGAGGTCATCACCTAAAGTGTTATCCTCATAATTAATCTCACCAAATTGATGATGTTAAAGGTCTGAGATCATCCCATTATGGTGTCTGACCTCAGACCTGGTCACCACTGAATGATGTTATAAGGGTCTGAGGTCATCCCATTATGGTGTCTGACCTCAGACCTTGTCACCACTGAATGATGTTATAAGAGTCTGAGGTCATCACCTAAGGTGTTATCCTCATAATTAATCTCACCAAATTAATGATGTTAAGGGTCTAAGGTCATCCCATTATAGTGTCTGAACTCAGACCTTGTCACCACTGAATGATGTTATAAGGGTCTGAGGTCATCACCTAGGTGTTATCCTTATAATTAATCTCACCAAATTAATTATGTTAAGGGTCTGAGGTCATCCCATTATGGTGTCTGACCTTAGACCTTGTCACCACTAAATGATGTTATAAGGTCATCACCTAGGGTGTTATCCTCATAATTAATCTCACCAAATTAATGATGTTAAGGGTCTGAGGTCATCCCATTATGGTGTCTGACCTCAGACCTTGTCACCACTGAATGATGTTATAAGGGTCTGAGGTCATCACCTAGGATGTTATCCTCATAATTTCTGATATTAGAGCACAATGAAGCAAGAGACGTCATGGAAACTAATCTTTCATTAATAACCTCTTCATAATAAGATGGTATATTTACATAAAACTTTTTGCAATATCATAGGTAAGACTTCTTTAGGTGATCAGCATTCCATGGGTTAGCGAAAGATTCCCCTTCTAGGTTTTCTAGCCTGTAGATGCCAAGCACAACCTCTTCTGTCACTTTGTAGGGACCATGCCAGTTTGGATGGAGTTTGTTTGTTTTCTGTAAGGTCTTCTTCAGCACTAGGTCTCCCACGGTGATGGGTCTTGACTTCACCCTCTGATTATAGAATTTGGATGCTCTTTGCTGGTAAGCTGCTTGTCTGATCTCTACGTCTTCTCTTCTCTCTTCAATCAGATCTAGGTCTAGTCTCCTCTCTTCCCCATTTTTATCAGGGTCATAGGTCTGTACCCTATGAGTTGGGAGTCCCACTTCTGTTGGTATGACGGTCTCTGAGCCATGTACTAGCATGAATGGGGTTTCCCCTGTTGGTGTCCTTGCCATAGTTCTGTAGGCCCATAGCACAGCATAGACCTCTTCATTCCATCTTCCCTTCGCTTCTTCTAACCTCTTCTTGATTCCATCGAGGATTATTCTGTTTGTGACCTCGATCTGACCGTTTGCCTGAGGTCGGCCAGGAGATGAGAAGAACTGCTTTATCCCAACTCTTACGCAATACTTCTCTAAAGAGGAGTTCTTGAACTGGGTCCCATTGTCCGAGATGAGTGTGTTTGGGAGGCTGTGTCTGCATATGATGTTCCTTCAAATAAATTGGAAGGTCTTCTACTCTGTGATCCTTATCATCGGTTCTCCCTCCACCCACTTTGAGAAGTAATCAATGGCAACTATCAGGAACCGATAACTGTTGGCAGCTCTTGGTAGAGGTCCCATTAATTCAATCCCCCATACTGAAAATGGCCATGGAGAGGTGATTGACGTCATAGGTTGATGAGGTTGATGTGGAATAGTGGAGAATCTCTGACATTTATCACACCTCTTTACGTAAGCTGCAGCATCTTTGGCCAAGGTTGGCCACCAGTATCCCTGCGTAATGATTCTCTTGGCCAAGGGTCTTACTCCTATGTGTCTGGAGCAAGAACCCTCATGAACTTCCTGTAAGACCCGAGGAACTTTGGTGGGATGAACACATCTGAGGAGAGGCAACATAAATCCCTTCTTGTACAAGACGTCTCCTATTATCGAGAACTTGGCAGCCCTATAGCTCAATTTCCTCCTCTCTAACTTGGACTTGGGTAGCTCTCCCTCTCTGATATACCTAATGAGGGGGTCCATCCATGAGTCTCCTACGTTCAAATTGAGACAAGGGTTACATACCTCTTCTTCCTCAATGGTCGTTTTTCCTAAGACCTCGACCGGAACTGTCCTTCTGACGTCTGTCTTCGTCACCGAGGCTAACCTTGCCAACACGTCTACGTGGCTGTTACTTTGTTGATGTACTCTCTTCAGTTTTGTCTCTTCAAAATATTCTAACATCGTTCTTACCTTCTTCAAATACTTGTCCATCCTTTCATCTTTGGCCTCATAGAATCCCAATACTTGATTGACAACCAACCTTGAGTCGCTATGAAGTAGGAGCCATTTTACACCCATAGTCTTTGCCAACGAGAGACCTACTATCATAGCTTCATATTCTGACTCGTTATTAGATGCCTTGAAGTTGAACCTTAATGCGTATTCGATGTTGGCACCATCTGGAGCTAAAATTATCAACCCTGCACCGCTTCCATTATCGCAGGAAGAACCATCAACGAAGAGGTTCCAAATGTCTGTATTCATTGAGAAGGCCCCTTCTGACATGATTCCTTTCTGGAAGAGGTACCAATCCTCCTCGTTCTCCGCTACTTTGTTCCTGATCTTTTTGGACGCGACCTCTTCCTGATTTCGGGAGACGTTCAGTGCTATCTCTTCCTGCTCTCGAAAGACGTTGGGTGTCATCTCTTCCTGGTCCCGAAAGACACTATTGTTTGACCCTTCAGCACCCTTTAGGTCATTATTTGCCTTGACCTCTTCCCAAATGAACTCAGCAACAAAGTCTGCGAGGGACTGCCCCTTGATGGTTGTCCTAGGATGGTAGGTAAGGTCATACTCCCCCAACTTAATGGCCTAAGTCATCAACCTTCTAGATTTTTCAGGTTTATGCAGGACCTGTCTTAGTGGGGACTCAGTAAGGACAACCATGAAGTGGGCTTGGAAGTAGGGCTTCATCTTCCTTGAAGCATGAATCAGGGCGTATGCCAGCTTTTCCATACGAGGGTAGATTTGTTCAGACCCTTGAAGGGCTTTACTGTTAAAATACACAGGCCTTTGGATTCCAATGTCTTCCTGCACTATGGCTACACTGACATCCGGTTCAGAGACTGCTAGATACACATATAATTTATCTCCTATTATGGGCCGAGATAGTAGCAAGGGAGACCCAAGGTAAGACTTGAGTTGGTAAGACTGTTGATTGAATGCTTCTTCTCACTCTTCATCCCACTAGAAGGCCTTTTTAAGAACTTTAAAGAACGAAAGACACTTGTCCGTTTCCCTGAAAACAAATCTGTTAAGTGCAGCCACTCTCCCCGTAAGCCTTTGGACGTCTTTGATACTCCTCGGTGTCTTTATATCAAGCAAAACCTTAATTTTCTCAGGTTTAGCTTTAATTCCTCTTTGATTGATAATGAATCTTAGAAACTTCCCAGCTCCTACCCCGAAGACACACTTCGCTGGGTTGAGCTTCATCCTGTATATGTCCATAGTATAGAAGGTCTTTTCGAGGTCTGCCACATGAGTTCAAGCTTTTAAGCTCTTCGTTAGCATATCGTCTACATACACCTCCATAGTCTTGCCTATTTGATCTTCGAACATCTTATTCATAAGACGTTGGTATGTTTCCCCTGTATTTTTCAGACCGAAAGGCATCACTTTATAACAGTACGTCCCTTTATCGGTAATGAAGGCTGTCTTCTCTGAGTCTTCTGCATCCATGAAGATCTGGTTATAGCCTGAATATGCGTCCATGAAGCTCATGAGCTCATGTCCTGCAGTAGCATCCACTATCTGATCTATCCGAGGTAAGGGATAATTATCTTTTAGGCAAGACCTGTTCAGATCAGTGAAATCAACACACATCCTCCACTTCCCATTGGCTTTGGGCACGATGAATGCATTCGATAACCACTCTGGATATATGACTTCTCTTATAAACTCAGCCTCTTCCAATTTTTTGACCTCTTCCCGGATGACTTCGTACTTCTCCCTGGAGTAAACTTTTCATCTTTGTTTGATAGGCCTGACATCTTTGGTCACGTTGAGCTTGTGACTCATAACCTCAGGGTTGATGCCGGGCATGTCCGCGTGACTCTAAGCAAAGACACTCTGCCTCTTCCTGAGGAAGTTTATCACCTCTTCCTTTATTTCTATCTTTAGGGTTTTACCGACCTGGATGGTTTTTTATGGCTCGTCCTCATTGAGGACGATGGATTCTACCTCTTGCGCGGCCTCTCCCTTCTTCAACTTTGTTTCATCTCTTGGGTCCAATGTATCAATGCTATAGGTGGTGGTTGCCCTCTTATAGGCCTCTCTCTCTTCGGCTGAGTTGAAGTAACATTCTCGCGCTATGGTCTGGTCACCTTGCACTTCCCTTACCCCATAGGGGGTCGGGAATTTTAACATCTAGTGGACCATCGACGGCACAACTTCAAACTCCTTAAGGGCCACTCTTCCTATGATGAGGTTATAGGCCGAGAAGACGTTCTCGTCCATCACAAAAAAAAATTTCTTCCAGGTCAACCTCTTGGGCCACTCGTCACCCATCTGAACGTCCATCTCATACATGCCCAATGGGTGGAACTTTTTTCCGCTGAAGCCCATCAAAGGATGATGATAGGGTACCAGCCTATCCGTGCTAAAACCCAGGCTCTTGAAGCAAGACTAAAACATTACGTCTGCTGAACTCCCCCCATCCATGAGTATCCTCTGCACCTCCCACCCATGCACCCTTGTTGTTATTACCAAAGGGTCATCATGGGGGGCTAAGATACCTATAAAGTCGAGTCGGGAGAACCCAACTATAAGGGTGTCCATGTCCACCTTCTTTCTCTTCTGCACTGCATCGGAAGACGTTATATTGACAACCTCATGTTTGGCCGTTGACTTGGCCTCTGCCACATGAGCTTTCCTGTCAGCCACTTCAGAGCCACCTCCTGCAAGTCCTCCGCATATGGTGTCAACACCAAAGGAGATCATGCCAACCCTCTTCACTGGGGTGTTGTCATCTTTAGGCGGGAGGTTCGGATCGTCTTCATCATCACCTTCTGAATCATTGTCTCTTCTAGCTAGGACATCGTCACGGCATCTATCGTTTCGCCTCTTCCTAGGGTCATCTCTTCCCCGTTTAGGTATCTTACCATCAACATACTTCCTCAATTTTCTGAATTTTAACATTTTTTCAATCTCATCCTTCAAGGTGAATCATCTGTATGTGGCATGGCCATGATCCTGATGGAACTCACACCACAAGGTTTTGTTCCTTTTATGTGGCGGAGCCTTTAATTTTTCTGGCCACCTCAGAGTCCTGTCATTCTTGATCTCGTTGAGGATATGCTCAGAGCTTACAGTTAGAGGAGTATAGTGAGTGAACTTGTCATCGGCTGACCTCTTCTTTCCA
Organism: Sambucus nigra; assembly: GCA_949130495.1. Classification (NCBI taxonomy): domain Eukaryota; kingdom Viridiplantae; phylum Streptophyta; class Magnoliopsida; order Dipsacales; family Adoxaceae; genus Sambucus; species Sambucus nigra. The sequence continues at coordinate 195,587,175 of OX422220.1, forward strand.
TCTTTCTTTCTCTGGGACTTCTCGCTACTACCGTGGTTATCATCCTCGTACTTGGTGGCCATTGCCTCTTTGGCATTCATGACTTTCCTCGCAGTTGCCAGTAGCTCGACCATAGACCTTGGAGGGTCTTCTGCAAGTTAACACAACAACTTTTCTTTTTGCAGCCCTCCTATAAGGGCGGCCATGGCTATATTCTCTTCGTAGTCTTTAACCTCAAGTTTCTCTTTGTTGAACCTAGCGATGTAGTCTCTTAGGCTCTCGTCCTTGCCCTGCTTGACATACAGTAGGTGAGTGGTCTTCTTTTGAGGTCTTACCCCAAAGCAGAAGTTGTGAATGAATCGTTCAGCCAAGCCTTTGAAGTTCTCAATTGAATTCTTCGGAAGAGAAGTAAACCAACTGTGTGCTGCTCCTGTCAAAGTACCAGAGAAGGCCCGAAACTTCATCTCATCAGGTATTGAGTAGATGTCTACTGCTGACTGATACATCTTAATATGATGTACAAGGTTGTTGCTACCATCATACTTGGGAGACACCACGGGAGGTTTGAACTTAGCAGGAGTCGAGAAGCTCACTATCCTAGCCACAAATGGAGAGCCCTCTGAGTAACCCCTTTGCAATGGGTCCCTACTTTTGATGAGGTCTCCTATCTTCTCCTCAAGACATTAGATAGAGTCATTCCACGTTCTCCTGCCATCGGCCTGGCCGAGGTTGTCCCCAGCCACCTCTAAGGGATGGACTGAGGGTTCCCCTACCGCAGCACAACGTCGGCTATTGACCTCTTTTTGGTCTCTACCCCTTCTTTCACGGGGTCGGTCTTGGTCAGGCCCACCTGGTCTGTCCCCTCTTTGCGAGACGATAACACTTCTTGACTTGGATAACCTCTATCTTAGGTCATTCACTGGGCCCAACCTCTCAAAGGCTGACCCTCTACTCAATCGATCAAAAGTTGATCCTCATTGTTGGGCCTCTTCAGCTCTTCGGCCAACACATCCTCGGCTCTGCTGAAGAGGATGAACAATATTATTCGAAACCTCATATGGCTCCCAACAATGTTCCAGAACATCTTCCCCCTCTAGATCGTCATACCTGTCCTCCGGGCAAGGGTTTCCTTGCCTCACCAGGCGTAAGCGCCTAGAGTCAGCAACGTCCCTCCTCCACCGGGGTGCAGGCTGGTCCTTCATTGGTGCTTGGGGTGGTCCCCTGGCGTCAGGATGAAGCTGGACAGCCGCCGGAGTGATCATATCCAGTGATACTCCAGGTGGCCTCATCATAGTTTGATTGAGCTGTGCAAACTGTTCCTGCATAGCTTGTTGCGTTGCAGCTAAAGACCTTAAGGCTGTAGCTACCTCCGCCATTTCGAACTGAGGCGGTGCCTGGCTGGAGCTTGGCCCTCCCCCACCTGGCGGAAAAATAGGTGGTGGTAATTCTAGTGCCATGTGTTAGTTAATAAAGAGCTTAAGTAGCCGGTGAGCTTGATACCTTAAAGGATCTCTTTTAATGGTGAAACAACTCCACGCTAGGGGTGGTGCCTGGTTCACCACCAGAGTCTCCGGTGAGGTTAAGCTGAAAAAGTGGAAGAGACAACTTATCTTCCCATAGACGGCGCCAAAATGATGATGCTGGAAATAGCACCACCCTTCAGGGTGTTTGTAAGCTCAATTCAATGTTAACAATGGCAGTACAAGGGTATATACACACATAGTAGAGGGAGGTGAGGAGAAGAGGATTTACACCAAAATATAAGTGGTTCAGCCAATCAGGCCTACGTCCACTGTGCAAGTGTGTGATTAATATCACTGTATGAGGGCTCTAATGGTCATAGATACAAGATCTCAAACTTTCTCTCTCTACTGTGTATTTGAACAGAGTTTCAGCTAGGGTTTCTTATTTCATAACCTTTGCAAGGTAGAGGATGGCCTCTATATATAGTACCTGGGGGGTTTATTTACCCTCCATTCATGCAATGAGCATGTGTGTGTTGATCTAGCCAATCTGAAGAAGACATCTGTCACTGTCACATGTAGAGAATGATGATGAAATATTCCCCCCACGTGTGGGGAATGATTTGTTATAACTGACTTGTGTCCACGTGTCCTTATCCACATGTCAATAGGTGCTCGGCCATCGTGCTTGGTCATGATCTCGGCCTGGGAGAAGCCGAGGTTGATAAGGTCTAGCTGCTCATTCAATCCGAGATGGGCTATAAAGGTCTCGTCTTAAGTGAAGCCGAGGTTAGGATTTAAGGTCGGCCTGGGCCGAGGTTGAGCTGGCATGTACCTAGAACATCGATTGATTTACTGATGAGGTTAACCTTGGTAGAAGTATGGCTTCCCATGACCTCGGCCAACCCCAGGACGAGGTTGTTATTCCCTGGTGAACTGAAGTGCTGCTGACCCTTATGATACATGCAGTGTCCCTTTGATGAGGTTGGTGGTAGTGTCGACCGGGGCCGACCTTGCCATGGCCGAGGCCTGTTGTCATGGATCCCAGGCATTTCCAACCTCGACAATTTCTTGGCCGAGGTGGTAGTTTTTGGGCCGAGGTGACACTTGGGGCATATCAGTCACCAAGTAAAAATCCCTACAGGTAAATGTACTACTTCACCCCCTGATTGTGGCCAAGAGGGGTTTAATTGTAAATGTATATTCTCATGGAATATTCCTTATTCTATGTTAATATAATGAGATTATAAAGTTAAATACAATTAAACCCCTCTTGTTCTCGCTCATCCACACTTCATTCCTTACGCATCATTTTTTTGTCTTTGTGAAGCTCGACCTCGATCCTAAAAGGTTCAATTGAACATCTATGGCCCCCCAAAAATGTATTGAGTAATTTGGACTTCTTAAGTCTTTCCATTCCAATCCAAATATTGGGGCTGAGAATAAAATTTTCCATAATATGAAAATTTTATATTAAAAAGGAAGTCCATAAATTGCAATTACCCAAGGTCCAAAGGAGATCCACCAAATTTTTATTTCCAAATGGACCAGTAGTTTGTGGGTTCTCAATGCCCACATCCCTTGCGAGTCCATAAGCCACCCAAACTCTTTCACTTCCATAGCCCAACATGTCCACATAAGCATTAGTTGATTTAGTTCCATTTAACTCAAAGTCCCCCATAGATCTATTTATTTCTATTGGTTCTTCTCATATGTTTGTGGTCTGAGCCAAAGAAAATTATTAGAGAAATCAAATGAGTGGGTAGTGAGGAGAAAAATTCTCACTGAGTTTCAACACACTAGAATAACCCCCTTGGGCTTTAAAACCTTTACCCTGACTGCAATCCATGATAGCCAACTTCAAGTGGCCCTTAGTCGGTAAGAATGGCAGCAATGGCAAGAGGTCGCACCCTCTACGTAGGTCACCTAACATGTCATGAGTTCCACAACCAAATTCTTTTTAATTTATCAGTGGTGACCATCATCATCTGTTGCCCTTTCCCCTGAGATTTTTTCTTCCCTAATTTTGTTGCTTCCACGGTCGACTCTGTCTAATGCCGTCCCCTTCAATGACTGATATTAGCCCTATCAGAGATGTGTGAGCTTGGTTCTAACCACCACATTTTGTTTTCATCTCCTTACAGTGTCATGGGCCGACAGGCCAAACAGAGGGGACCTTTGGAAAATTCGGGAGAACCTACAATTTTGCCAATAAACTTATTGTCGCTTCAAATATACAACCCTCTTCAATTGATCAACGTCACTCATCAATTATGTCAAACCTTGTTCGGCACCGATTATTTTTTATTCATGGACACTTAGCAAGTTCATGTTAGGTCATATTTTAGTTTTCTGATTGTTTATCATCTGGTGGTAGATTTAACACATTGGGTTCATCAGCTGGTGATTAATATTTATGTATCATATTCCTTCAGGACGTCCCCACGAGTGGCAAAGGATTTAGGCCACTTGCTTTGGAAAGTCGTGTTGGTGCTAGGCAAGAATCACTGAAGTTCCCTTCTGGTGACTATGTCTCATCATTGAGCCATGGATATGTTCAGAAAGCTGATTAATTATTCAACGATAAGATTTCTGATCATCATCCAATGGATAGGTGTCTGGGTTCCTATTTAGGAAGATATTTGCTAATTGAACCGACATGTTGATACAACGATTCAATTGGTTTTGCCCATCAAAATCAGGTGTTGGATCATGCTTTGTTTTTCTCTCTTTTGATAGTGTTGTATCATGCAATCCATTAATGGGTTCCCGATTTATTAAACTGGAGATTAAACATTTGGATATAAAATTTGTGTGTTAATTTTTCTCAAAATCCGTTTGAACAAGATAACTACTTTTATATGCTTATCAAGAACTATTGCTAAATAAGGGTTCTTTTAGAAACACTTTTTTAGCTGCATATTAGAGTGAAAACCTAAGAGCTAGAATTGTAGTGAGGCTTCTTAATAACTGTTATATATAACTATTATATAAACATTTATATATAACAATTATATAAATGTTATATAAACAGTTATATAACTGTTATATTAACAGTTATATAACATTTTCCTAAGTTTATGATTGTATAATTGTTGCACTCTTGGAGTGTTTGGTTTTGTTTCTTATGAAAATCAAGTTTATGATTGTATTCATATGCTCAACATCACAAAAACTCCATTTTTCTTATTTTTCTTCTTAAAGTTGGGAGTGTGACCTACCTAGTTGGGGATCCTTTTCACTTTTAGAGCTTGGATCTATGACTAGTGTCGAATCTAACGTTTGTTCTACTCTTACATTAGTTTTTTGCTATGATCTCTCTTGTGATAATATGGTTATTTTGATCATGTTTCGCAGGCTGTATTCTTTCCTTATCACTATTTTTGGTAGGTTATTGTTGGCTATCTACTTGAGGGTTCGCTTATTGGATCTAATGGTTTGAAATTCATCAGTGAAATGGTGCAGGCATGTTGTTTTCATAATTAAGGATCAAACAATAAAATGTTTTAAATTCTAAAACTTTCAACTCGAATTCCATTTTTTTGCTATTATCATATCATGTTAAAATCTTCTGAGGTCGTTTGGAAGTGCTTACCCTTATAGCTACATGCGTATCCATGTGATGATTGTAGGGCCATATTAACTTTCACCCGAAGTTTTTATTTATTATAAACCCTCTTTTGTTAGTTTGAGATATATTCCCCAAAGCATAGGTAAATCTATCTAAGAGTCATTTTGAGGGACTTGTATTGGTCCTGTACGAGGTGCTCGTGCATCTTACGGGCCTATTTAGGGGCTGATTTGGGTTTTTACCATTTAACGTCTTGTTTTTAAGCCTAATCTAGATATTTTCAAATTATCTTCATATTCTCAAATCAGGAGAAACGTGAATATACGGTCAGTTCCTATAAGTTACATTGGTCCTATGCGAGATGTTCGTGACTCTTACAGGGCCTTTGGGGGACTAGCTTGTGTTCATGCCTCGTGCGAGGTGCTTGTTTTCTAATCTTTCTAGCTCCTTTAATCAGACAACTATAACCACAAGATGAATCAAGCTTTAGCGATGCATTTGTGAGTGTATCTCAAATTATTATATAAGTGAGGGTGTAATACGAAAGTTCAAATAACAGTGAGGGTGAAAGTAAAAAAATTATTCATATGTTGATCTATGTTTTCCTTATGTAGATTGTATCGGAGATATGCAAGATGATGGAATCTGTAGGCTTTCTTGAAATCGACACACCGGTTCCACAGGTTTGTAAAATTCTTTATGTTCATGTTCGATTGATTCATATTTTGGTTATAGTTGTCTGATTAAAGGAGCTAGAAAGATTAGAAAACGAGAACCTCGCACGAGACATGAACACAAACTAGCCCCCAAAGGCCCCGTAAGAGTCACAAACATCTCGCACGGGACCAATGTAACTTATAGGAACTGACCGTGTATTCACGTTTCTCCCAGTTTGAGAATATGAAGATAATTTGAAAATATCTAGATTAGGCTTAAAAATCAGACGTTAAATGGTGAAAACCCAAACCAGCCCCCAAACGGTCCCGTAAGATGCACGAACACCTCGCACAGGACCAATGTAACTTGTAGGAACTGACTGCGTAGTCACGGGTCTCCCAATTTGAGATTACGATGATAATTTAAAAATATTTAGATTATTCTTAAAAACATGATGTTTGAGGTGAAAACTCAAACGAGCCCTCAAATGAGCCCATAAGAGGCACTAACACCTCACACGAGGTGAATGTAACTCGTAGGAACTGGCCGCATAGTTACAATACATATGATTTGAAAATACAATGATAATTTGAAAATATCTAGACTTTGACTTGGTAAGAGGCCCTAACACCTCACACGGGGCCAATGTAACTCGTAGGAATTGACCATGTAGTCGCGGGTCTCTCGATTTGAGAATATGATGATAATTTTACAATATCTAGATTAGACTTTTTTACGATAATTAATATCTAGATTAGACTTAAAAACAAGTCGTTAAAGGGTGAAAACCCAAATCAGCCCCCAAACGGCCCCGTAAGAGGCACAAATACCTCGCACGTGACTAATGTAACTCGTAGGAATTGACCATGTTGTCACGGGTCTCTCAGTTTGTGAATATGACAATAATATGAAAATTTCTAGATTAGGCTTAAAAACAAGACGTTAAAGGGTGAAAACTCAAACCAATCCTTAAACAGCCTCGTAACAGGCACTAACCCCTCGCATGGGACTATTGTAACTCGTAGGAGATGACCACATAGTCACAAGAATTTCGATTTGAGAATACAATAATAATTTTAATTCATACATGCAAATTTTCAGCTTGAATAAGATTTTATTTAAATTACTCCGTTACTATTATAATCTCCTTTTTGTATCTTATTTTTTTACAGGACAACATTTTGTCGTTAGCTTTTATCCATGTGGAACACATGAAGTCAATGGTTTTCAACAAGGGGATTATTTACTTGATGTCGTTAATATTCAGGATTCTATTTTTTTGTTATGGTCGTACGGACTTTTGTAGTTTTATTGTTAGCTTTTATGGCCGTGCGAACTTTTGTAATTTTATTGTTATATTTTATGACTGTGCGGGCTTTACATTACATAGGTATTATATGAGCAGCTTTTAAAATGTTCAGAAAATAGAGGAAACTCTGCTCACTTTTTTGGTCTGTGAACTATTAATACTTGTAATATTTTGAAGTTTGTATGTACATTAATTTTATCAACAACTTTCGAGATTCGTAATTTGTGAATTTTCTTATTTTCAAATATTTTTTTTCTTTGATCCGAAAAATATGGCACGATTTTGAATTGTGCCAAAAGTGTATCAAATTTTGGCACGGTTTTGAACTGTGCCAAAAGAGTACCAAAATGTACTCAATCTGGCACAGTTATAAAGTGTGCCAAAATCTCAAATTCTGATACCGTTTTAAAGTGTGCCAGAAGTGTTCTTGTTTGGTCTAATACGACACACTTTTAAACTGTGCAAAAAAAAAATGGCCATTTTGGAACACCTAATTCTAGCACAGGTCAAAATCGTGTCAGATTGTTATTTTTGGTGTAGTGTACCTGCGGGGATTCATTGCTGAAGACGAAGGCTGAGTCTGACGGAGGACTACGGTCTTGTGATTCTTTTGAGGATCATAGTTGTTAATTAGATATTTGCAAAGATTAGCACTTTATGCTTGTGGCGGTTATCAAGTAGTTTTTAAGTCAACTATCTTGTAGATTTATAAGTGAATAAAGGTTTTTCCCTTTGTTTTTTTCTTGAATCTTGGCCTTAGTTGATTGCTTTGTTTGATTTATATATTTTATCACATATATGCATGCTTAGGATAAATATATAATTTTTTTTTTAAAACTGGCTTCCACATTTATAAACTGGTATTGTAATTTTTATTTGTTACCACCCTGGCAATTATTGCACTCTACAAATTGGTATCAAAGCGAGTTGCACTAACTTATTGTGTAGATCCTGTTTAGTGATTTTTGGATGGTTATTTATTCCTCTCTCTCGGTTTGTTTTTCTTCTCTATGGATTCCCATAGTGACGATTTTGTTAATCGAGATGAGTTTTATATGCTTCTTAACCATTCGAAAAAATTAAATCTTTTGAATTTGAAGTTTGCAAAAAGAATTGAAATTCTTAAAAAAGAAAATAATCGTTTTAAATTTGTTATGGAACATTTGCAAATGGTTCAAAATAGAAGAGATATCTATCATTAGAAGTTTATTGCCTTGTATGATGACCTTAAATCTTTAAAATGGTCCAAAGAAGAGAGTGAGAATAGAGTCCTTATTTTAGAAAAAAAATAGAGGACGTTAAAAATTCTAGGGTTTGTGTTTTTGATAATGAGGATAAAAATAATTTTATTGATGATTATAGGGCACATGAGAAGACTCTTAGGGTTAAGTTTGCTTTCATTGAGGGCGAGCGAGATAACTTTTTAGGATTGATTGAAAATATGAAGGAGTCCTTAAAATTAGAAGAGTCTAATTCTTTACTTGAGTCTAAAATTTTGAAGTTAAAAGATGATTTAAAAGAATCTAGTAATGTTGATAGTGATAGTAATGTCTCACATGTATGCCAAGAACATTGTTTGTTTTAGATGGTAGTGGCTTAGATGTTCATAATTTGAGTAGACGTTTAAGACATTTAGAATTTTCGTTGGGAATTAATATAATTAGTTTTAAACACTATTGGTTAGTACATCACTTAGGCTAGGTTTTGTGTCTATTAGGTTAATATTTGGGCTCATTAGGTTTAGATTATATGGTCCCTTCACTTAATTTCGTGTTTAAATAGTTCAAAAGGTCATTAGGATTAACCTAATTCATCATAGAGGCTATAGAGCGAAAACACTCAATAGAAGAACAAAATTTAGGGGAAATTAGCTTGAATTCATCCTTAAATCCTAAGGAAAGTATACTTAGATTAAATATATAATTTAGAGTTTGAGTTAACGTGATAATTACCGATTTAATTATGTTTATTTCATATTTAGAATTTTGAGTTGGATTAATTTAGTAACCTAATGAATCAATAAATTTAACCCTTAAACCTTTATTCATAAGATGAGAAAATTAGTATTGAAGCGCTTGATATTGGATTAGTTTAGGGAATACTTTTGTTAGATATATAATCATAGACACTAAGATGGAAAAGCCATTTATTCTATTCACGAACTAAACTAAAATTGAACTCAACGTGACAATTTAGAAAACTTGGGTTCTTGAATGGAAATATAAAACTAAACATTTAAATCTTATTATTTTAAGTTATAACAATTAGATGTAGACTTAAAATGGTATTGTATCATTTATAGTTTTTGGGGATGATTAATTAATGAATTTAGATTATGTTATAATGAAGTGGGTATGGGGTTGGCCGCCACTTTTGAGGTTTAAAGCTTTAGGAAAGTTATAGGGAGCGAATCGATTCGGTTACCGGGACGAATCGATTCGGTTACTGGGATGAATCAATTCGGGCCAGGGCGCATAATACAAATAGAGTTTTCTTTAAGGGTTGGGTTGGAAGTTGTAAGGGTAAAATTTCTAATTAAGTCCATTGTATGTATTTGACTTATTCCCGGAACAAAACTTATTTTTGAGTCATAGATATATTTTTTATTGTCATGATCCCATACAGTCTATGACACAGAGTTTATTGAAGATGTTGCAGCCAAGCTTCAAAGATTTATCATGCCGAGATTAATTTGGTGCACATTTCACGTCTTCATTGCATTCCGATCTCTCAGGTATAAATGCGTAAAGATTATAGGACTTGAAAAATGTTATTAGGATGTTATTTTTATTAAAAAAATATTTCTAAAGAGTTTTAACTTCATTTATTCTGAGATAAGGATTGTTTAGAGTAGTATTGAACCTTCTCTTGTGTTTTAAAGGATCAAACGTCACCTGCAGTCATTTGAGCGACATTGTAAGGTCGTTCAAGCGAGATGAAAATGTCGTTCGAGCGACATGGCCATTTCGCACGAGCAATATGCTGATCTCGTTCAAACGATGCACCGACTTAACTTTTTTATTTAAGGCATGTTTCACTCAGAATTTCCTAAGTTGCAGAACCAGAAAATCAGTTTATATATAGTACGTTTTCTGCATAAGTTTTCTAAGGTTTTTAAGGTTTAAAAGTATCCTTAGATTTTTAAGATACGAGCCTTGATTCACATATGCGATAGACATCTTGATTTGCAGTATTAGAGTTATTTCATCACTTTGAACGTTGAGTTTTGTAGTGAAGAAGCGAAGGAGTTCGTGTTCGACATTGTAGACACTACCAAGGTGTATCAGTGGGCACCAAGGCATTCATGGACATGTGTGTTGTGGACAGGTATCATAGAAGGACTTCAACGTGGGCACTATGGAGGAGTGGTTGAAGATTCAGAGTAAGCGTCAAGACTTGTGGGGGATCGAGTCGTTGAGTAAGTCTATCATCTGTAATTTGTAATACCATATCATAGTGATTATCTGACTTAGGTTATCCGAGGTGTTTTCCCTTAGTGGTTTACTCATACATCAGGCATCGCCTTTGTGAGCTTATTTATTTTACTTTCTTTAATCACTTAGATGCATGCTTAGGATTAAATAAGTTAAAATTGGGCTTAACTAAAATTTGGTTCACACACTTGGTAAATGGTTTTAAAAAAGTAAGTTGGTTTTGACATCCTTAAAACACATTCGAAAGAAAAAGGGGCTTACAAATTGGTATCAGAGCTAGAAATATATTTTTGTGTATATTGATCCCTTGTGTTTTTAAGGATGAATTTTGAAAATTTTGAAAGTTTTTGAGCTTCTATTTTTTATGTCACAAACTGTGGTTATTGGAAAATTCGAATGAGAAGTTCTTTGAAATCAATTGATGAGCGTTTGTGGTTAGCGTTCGAAAAGGGTTAGACTCCACCAGTTACACGAGAGGGTGATGACACTACTTTAAAACCCGTTGAGTCATGGTATGAAGCCGAACATAGACTTCCACTTTACTACTCTAAAAGGTCTTAATGTTATTTCCTCACATGTCACAGTGGAAGAATATAATAGAATCATGAAGTGTTAAACTTCGAAAGAGGCTTAGGATATTCTTGCACTTACTCACGAGGGCACTAGCACAATTTGGGAGTCTAAAGTTGAAAACCTTGCTACACAGTTTGAGACGATTAAGATGTTAGAGAGTGAGTCATTTGATGATTTTTACACTAGGTTGTCCAATATTTTCAATTCATCATTTAATATGGGAGAGAAAATACGCGACAACCATGTCATAAAGAAAATCTTAAGATCTTTTCTGAGTAGGTTTGATGCAAAAGTGACTGTTTTGAACTCCTTGGGTATGCTTGAATCGACGAAACTTTAAGAGATTGTAGGTGACTTACAAACCTATGAACTCGATATGTTTACCTCCAAGCAAGTGCCAAAGAAAAAAATGTCATTGTTTTGAAATCCCGAAAGGAGGGGACTAAAGTTTTAGATGATGATTGTGATTTCGATTTTGAGGATGTAGCCTTGTTGGCAAAAAGTTCAAAAAACAATTTCAGTTCCAAAAGCAATTGAAAGATGCCAAAAGACTTGAGAAATTCAATAACAACAAGGTAGATCCTACCCCTAAGGATAAGAGTGAGAATGTCAAGAGGGTTGAGTCAGATAGGTGTTTTGGGTGAGAGAGTTATGGTCACAAGGTTACTAAATGCCCCACTAGAGTTAAGAAGAAGGGAACGAAACTGATAGCATATAATGCCACCTTAAGTGATAGTGAAAAGTAAGAGAAGATAGTTCCCCCATTGAGCGTAACTTTGTAGCGTTCATGGCATATCATGTGAGCGACAATAATAAATCTTCCCATGAAGATTCTCATGTGCATGACACTTTCGAGGTCGATGAGTGTGAATCCCAAGTGAGTGAGGATGAAGCTAGTGAGGATGAGGAGATTGATGTAGGAGAGTTACAAGTTGCCTTTAGTGAGTTTTATGTGGAAGCGGTAAAGGTGAAAAAGGCAAACTTAAAATTACAAGCTAAGTTGGATGAGCATGCCATAGATAATAATGATGCTTTATTTAGGATCTTAAGGCACGAAAAAATATTCTTAGGGAAAATTTGGAATATGTTGAGAAAGAAAGATAGTCTTCGCAGTTTGATGGAGACTTTAAAGAAGAGGTTTTAGAGTTTTAGGAGTCTAAGCATTTGCTTGAGTCTAGGATTAGTGAGCTAGAAGCAAGATTGAAAGACTTGAGTAAGGTGAAATTTTATTTGGAGGATAGATCAGAGAAGTTGGATAAGATGTTAGGCACCGTCCAAATCAAGGGAGATAGGTTTGGTATGATAGTGTTGTTCCCATTCCCAAAGCCAATACCAATCGTGTGAGAGAGCCCACTAGGAACGTTAGGAGACGTCAACTTTTTGGAAATCATTCCCGTCGTGTTTATACTTGCACATATTGTGGTAGGAAAGGTCACCTTAGACGTTTTTTCTATGACCTTAGGAATGCTCCTAGGAAGTTTAGGAATAAAGTCGTTTCGGTTCCCAAAACCCCCAGGCGTAATTTCACACCTACTTGGGGTTAGAAAATCAGACTTAGAAGCTTTAGGAATTAAACTTTATGGTTCTTGTTTGGTTGCACTTGATTCTTCCCTTTCTAAATCTAAAGGATGATTATATTGCCATGTTTGTCATACGTTAGTCTTTTCATCATGAATTATATGTTGCTAGTGTTATGACATATGTATCTTTTGTATTTTTTTCATTTATTGAGTCTTATTTGAAAAATACAAAAAAAAAAATTATTTTTGATAAAATTTTTTGAAAAATACAAAAAAGATCATTGGTTTTAAATATTTTTGAAAAAAATACAAAAATATTTTATTTTGGGTCAAAAATATTTTTTAGAAAAACACAAAAAGATTTTTGATTTATTTTTTGTGTTGTGAGTGCTTCATGTTTGATGTGGCAATGTGATTGGATTCCCATCATTCTTTATACACATGGTTAGGACATTTGGTCATAATTGTTGATGCGTTGAATGATCATAACCATTGTCTTAATGGGGTTGTCTCAAAGTTGATATGCATTTGAATTCGACTTTGTATATATGCCATATTTGCAGACACGCGCGAGTTTATATGAATGTTTGACATCTCATACATATTTGAGTTCGGTGAGACATTCTTATCTCAATTTTGCCATCTATGCGTAAGTAGACTTAGGAGGAGGTGTGCATATAAGAATCCTTTACCCATGAGAATTAATATTGCATGTATTGAAGAAATAATGACTGAAAATGGGGAAGGGCTACGAAAGGCTCAAATAGCCTTTGCGATTAAGCCACCATTTATATAGGGTCAAAAAAGTGTGGCATTGATAAAGTAGCCAAGACCCATAGAATATAAAAGATCCTAAAAAGTGTGGCGTTGACAAAGTCGCCAAGGCCAACTATTTTAGTTTGATATGATCATTACTATATATGAGGGAGTTTGATTGGAATTTTAAAACGGGTTTGCACCACTAATCTTTTTGTTGAAAAATCGTATGATGACGCTATTGTTTGTAGAATCATCAAATTACGGATTTGTGTGTTTGTTGATTGTTTAGTTCATTTAGCTCAATATATTAATTCTCACATATGTTTAAAACTTAGTTTGATGACATTTAGCTATTAATTAGAGCTTCTTGACCATTTTAATGTGTTGAGTTGTGATTCATTTTCTGTAGTTCACCCCATTCACTCCATATCCATGTTTGAGCACATTGATACTATGTCGGCATGAAACTCACATTATTTTACTTGTTTTTTTTTCCTGTTTTGAGTCTGTTTTGCTACTATTTGGTATTTCTAGTTATCGTTTTCAGGAAATTTCTTCACTGGACAAAACTTCACATTTTTATAACTGGAATTGAGAAATTTTGATGTCGTTTGAACGACATCCGAACCTCGTTCGAGCGACAAGTCCATGTCTTTTGAAGTCTAGATCTCGCGAGGTTCGCACGACATAATGCAAAGTGTCAGGTATGGACCACGAGATATGTTGTGCGAAGGTCGCTTGAAAGGTTTCATCGCGCGAGAGCCTACTGGTTTGGAGTTTCTTTGGTCGCTTGATGGTTGGTTCAAACAACATGCAAAGTCGTTCAAACAACCAAACATTATCATTTGAGCGACCTGAGGAATTTTTTAGGATTAATTATGTTTTGTACCGGCTTCATCTTATGCTATTTTGATACTTCTAGACCGGTCATATGTTGTGTAGATTGATTATGCATAATGTATTTACTGCATTATTCGTTTAGTCACATCATTACTGATTTTGATGATTTCTTTCATGTGACTTCTATTTGCTAGCTATGATTTTGTATTTTTCTGATTATTATTAATTGGCATTCCATATTTATCTATAGATGCTTTATTGATTTGCTCATTCTAGATTATTTGATTTGTTTATCTTTTTCACTTATTGTCTATTCGAGAAAAAAATAGGGAGAGATGTATATGATGTAAGGGGAGATTGAGCACATAGTTTACTACTGCATTACAAATTGATATCATGTGCCTTCATGCTTATATATTAGTATTAATTAGTTTACACAAATTGATATCTTGATTTAAATGTTTATTTCAATTTGGTATCAAAATAATTGGCTCAAATGTTTAACAAATGATTTATTTTTACATATTGATATTTTTATATCATTTGTTCCTCCATACTTTACTGAGTATTTGTTTGTTTCATGTGTATGGGTACCCTTCAACGAGTCAAGATTTTAAGACTACATCACATTCAAATAGCTCGTGCTTACCGGACCAATATTTACTAGTCTTGTCCTGTAATTTTTTATTTTGGGTTTTATGGAATGGGATTTAGGCATCATACGGCTTAACGGCCCAACTTAGGCATTTCACTGTTTGGGTTTTGTTCCAGAATAGTCACAGGGGGGGATTTATAAGGACAAAGTTTCCAATTGAGTCCATTATATGTATTTGACTTATTCCCGGAACACAACATGTTTTTGAGTCATATATAGATTTTCACAGTCTATGACACAAAGTTTATTAAAGACGTTGCGACCAAGCTTCAAATATTTATCATTCCGAGATTAATTTGGTTCACGTTTCACGTCTAAATTTCATTCCGGTCTCTCAGGTATGAGTGAGTAATGTTTATTCGACCCGACAAATGTTTTTAGGATGTTATTTTTATTAAAAAAATGTTTTTAAAGAGTTTTAACTTCATTTATTTTGAGATAAGGATTGTTTAGAGTTGTATTGAACCTTCCCTTGTTTTTAGAAGGATCAAACGACACTTGCAGTTGTTCGAGAGACATTGCAAGGTCGTTCAAGCGAGATGAACATGTTGTTCGAGTGACATGCTAATCTCGTTCAAACGATGTGCCGACTTTACTTTTTTTATTTAAGGCATGTTTCACTCAGAATTTCGTAAGTTGCAGAACAAGAAAATCAGTTTACATACAATACATTTTCTGCAAATGTTTTCTAAGGTTTTTAAAGTCTTAAAACATTCTTAGCGTTTCAAGATCTGAGCTTTCATTCACATATGTGATAGAGATCTTAGTTTGCACCATTGGAGTTTATTCATCACTTTGAACGTTGGGTTTTTTGGTGAAAAAGCGAAGGAATTCATGTTCAACATCGTAGACATTGCCAAGATGTATCGGTGGACACCGAGGCATTCATAGATGCGTGTAATGTGGATAGGTATCGTAGAAGGACTTTTGCATGGGCACTGTGGAGGAGTGGTTAACGGATCAAAGGAGCGTCAAGAATTGTGGGGAATCGAGTCCTTGAGTAAGTCTATCATATGTACTTTGTAATACTACATCATAGTTATTGTATGGCTTGGGTCGTCAAAGGTTTTTTCCCTTAGTGGTTTTCTCATACATACGACGTCCACTACACCAAAATGATAAAATTGTCACCTTTCAGCCGACCACCCTTGTCAAGATCATTGATCGTGACAAAAAACATGCATTTTGTGTCACGGTCATTGACCTTGACATGACCGTGACAAAGAATTGTCACGGTTAAGGACTGTGACAAGTCCGTGACAAATTTACTCGTCACGAACTTGTCACGGTCATTGACCATGATAATTCTTTAAATAATTGTCACGGTCAAGGACCTTGACACGACCGTGACAACTTCTGCAGTAAAAACCCTTTCCCCTTCTTTTTCCCCCCCATCGTTCCCTCCTTTTTCCAACTCTCTCTCTCTCTACGCTGCTCTCTCTCTCTACTTTTAGGTTAATTTTTCTCTCTCTCTCTCTCTCTCTCTCTCTCTCTCTCTCTCTTTCTTCCATTTATATATATGTTTGTGTGTATATATATGTGTGTGTATGTATATGTGCGTGCGTGTGTGCATGTGTGGGGGGTGGGGAAGGGTGGGGGTAGGGGGTGGGGAAGGGGGCTGTTGTGTGTGTGTGTGTATATGTGTGGTGTGTGGGTGATTGGGCATAAATACTGTATATTTATCCCCCTAATTTCAGTACTTTTGTGAACCCGAATGATGTAACATATATGGATTTGATTCACTTTTATGCTTCTAACCTTCTTGGCGAGTATTGCGTGTTTCTTGCTTCTCCTATTGGTTTTACAGGTTAATTATGCAAGCAGTGCAAAGGAGGAAACAAGACTGTGCAAGAAAAGCTGAGAAGGAAACTTCAAGGGCATGTCAGTAATTTTGCAGCCCGATCCGGAAGAAGAAGTCAACTGGGAAGTTGAAGAGCTCGGAACAACGAGAACACTGGAAGAAACAGCACCCAAATCCGAGCTACGGTTGAAAAGTTATGCTCAGTTGAAGTTGAAGAAAAATCCAAGAAAAGAAGAGAAACCAGAAAAAAATCTAAGTGTTGAGAGCAAGGCCAGGCTGGTACATGCGAACCCCACCCCGAACCGGTTCGGAGGGGCGAACCGGTTCGCTGTACCTGACACGTGAATTTTGTATTTTATTCTGATTTATCCCCAAGTCTCCTAATAGGTTTTAAATACTGAATACTTGTGGGGAACGGGGGCATTAACCTAGGAGCAGCTTTTAGGGTTATTTTTAGAGAGTTTTTGAGAGAACAAAAGGAGATAATTATCTAGGAACATCAAGGGCGCAAATTACTTCAAGAATTCATTGTTTCGGGTTTGTTTTTGCAAGTTTTAATTCAAAAGTCTTGTTCTTTCTTATTGTTCTTGCATGCTTTGCTTTCTCATTAGATTCAACTTGTTTTCGCATTCATAATACGTAGTTACATGTTTCTAGTCAGTTTCATCATGAATTCCTACACATGCAACGTCATTATTTCATGCATTAGTCAATTTAACATGTCCGGCTAGGTTTTTCAAGGTTGGGATGCATGAACACAACCTGAT
Source organism: Sambucus nigra (assembly GCA_949130495.1). Lineage (NCBI taxonomy): Eukaryota > Viridiplantae > Streptophyta > Magnoliopsida > Dipsacales > Adoxaceae > Sambucus > Sambucus nigra. Next base: position 195,604,503 of record OX422220.1, read on the forward strand.
GTGTTAGTGCATGCGTATAACGTTGATCCGCTGAATTTAATGATTAATTTAAATCGTATCGCGTAATTTCATAAGAATTGTAGATCTTTATATCTCGTTTGCCTATGGGTACTCGTGATGATTTAGAGTACAATTTGAGTGTAATTACCGCGATACCGATTTACTCATCCTCAGATTAGGTATGACGCGGGCTTGAACCTCGTATACATAATGCTTGGGAGTACTAAATTCCGGGTTTGAATTAATCGGATAAATTTATGATCAACGTTATCACTGCATTACACTAGGGTTGGGGGAGTGTATTCCCATCCTGTTTTCTCATCATTTAGTTAAAAGTTTGAGTTTAATCCTTCATTCTTAATCTAGATAATTTATTTAGTTGCATATTTCATCATAATTCCATAATTGCGTTTAGTTTAACCAATCCCAAAAAGCCAAATCAATCTTTTTCTTTTCTTTTTAGAGTCATCGCTAGGATTCCTCAATCTTATCCCGTCGTCACAACTCCGTTGTCCTTTTTCCCTGAGGATCGATACCCGACTTGTCGGATTATTACTTGAACGATAGGCTTGCACTTGAGCCTAGAGAGCACACACTTTAGAAACGCATTCTGAGTCGTGTCAAGTTTTTGGCGCCATTGCCGGGGAATTAGGTAGATTTAGGATTAGATCGAGTTAATCCAAAACTTTGACCAAAAATTCAAAAATCCAAAAAAAATTAAAAAATTAAAAAAAAAAAAAATTTCCAAAAAGATTCACAATCATCATCTCTCCTGAGCTTAATGCAAAATTCTGAAACCACTTCCACACCTCATAATACTCCCACCCATATTCACGAAAATCCTATAGTGGAGTATAACCCAGATAGTCCCCACACTCCAAACGCCCCACAGTTCTGGATCCCACCTCCCACACCGTCACACTCAATCTCTAGCAACACTCCCTTCTCCTTCGTAGGACACACGTCGTGCACACTCAGTGAGAGCGCCGAATCGTCGAGTGAGAGAGAGATGTCGCAGTATAGCAATGCAGCTACCGGTGAGGACGAGCCCCCGTACCGCCCGTTGAGAGAATTTTTATATCCCGAGCGCACTGTCACTCCGGGATGCATTATACTCCCGTATAATGCCGGGCAGTTTCGTTTCAAAAATGGGATGATCCAGACGCTACCACATTACCACGGTATGGATTCTGAAAAGCCATACCTCCACATAAGGGAATTTAAGGACGTGTGTGATACTCTCAATGATCAAACCTGCACCTAAGAGGTAATTCGCCTCAAACTCTTCCCCTTCTCGCTTAAAGATAAAGCTAAAGCTTGGCTATGGTCTTTACCTCCAAGCTCGATTCCATCCTGGAATGAGCTACAGTCTAAATTTCTCAAGAAGTTCTTCCCAACACATCGAACAATATCTATAAAGGCTCAAATTCAAGCATTCAGGCAACAAGAAAATGAGCCATTCCATCGATGTTATGAACGTTTCAACGAGTTAGTGGCTTCATGCCCCCATCATGGATTCGATCCATCGCAAATCATCTCCTTTATCTATAATGGGTTGAATCTTAACTCTAAAAAGCTTGTTGAAACCATGGGAAGTGGTCCATTTGTCGATCTAGATGCCCATGACACTGATCTTCACATGAGGTATGTCGCCGAGACTACCCAATCCTGGGATACCTCTGATCCGAACGCTCAAAACCGAAATCGACAATCTACCACCGCTCCGTCGACGTCCGGTCTATTCCACGTAGATAAGAATTCTATGTCGGACTGTCGGTTGGACACCATTGAGAAAGGACTGCGAGACTTATGTGAGGTAGTTGGATCTATCAAAAACCCTATCGTAACGGTGTGTGCGATTTGTGAGGCGGGACATTCAACTGAGGAATGCCCGACGATACCCGCCTGCAAAGTAATATTACACGAGCAAGTTAGTGGGATAGGAGGCTTTAAGGGTAATTTCGGTGCCCCGCACGGAAATTCATACAACCCTTCGTGGAAAAACCATCCCGGTTTTAGCTACGGGAAACAACACGCCGCAATGAACCCTCCTTCGCATGTTGCCCCTCCTCCTCCACAACAATTTCAACAAGCTCCACACATGCAAGGACATGTGCAAGCACCACCACCTCATGGAAATTATATCCCGCCACAATGGAGAACTCTCGAGGATACTGTGAATCAATTCATCGCAAGTCAGGCCGCAACCAATGCCAAGTATGATCGTCTCATTGGTGACCTAAATGCAAACCTGTCTAAGATACAATCCTCGTTGAGTGTTCAAGAGAAGGGCAAATTCCCTGCCCAAGGCCAACGACCTCCCCAAGGTCAGACTAGTGTTAGCTCCACATCCACTGAACATCAGGAGCAATGTCAAGCAGTGACCACTCTTCGTAGTGGAAGAGTCGTGGATTTATCACCTCCTCCACACGACACAACAAAAGATAAGGAGATTTCGCCCGGCACGAAAGAGGCCGAAGATGTCCCCTTGGAAGAGAGTGATAAGGAAGACACTAGTGAGCCTGAGGTGGTAGTGAAACCACCCTCCGCAGCACCATTTCCTCGAAGATTGATTCCTACTCAAAAAGGGACTCCACGTGATGAAGTGCTAGAAGTACTAAAGCAAGTGAAGCTGAATCTACCCTTCCTTGATGCCATCAAACAAATTCCAGCCTACGGAAAAGTTATCAAAGATTTGTTGACGGTAAAAAGGAGGATGAAAGTTAAAAAGAACGTCTTTCTAGCCCAGAACGTGAGTTCCATTCTGCTAAATGATCTCCCGCCTAAATTTAAAGATCCCGGTGCACCCACCATATCATGCATCATTGGAGATAATAAAATTGAGAAAGCCTTACTTGACTTGGGAGCAAGCGTAAACATCCTTCCTTACTCCATTTATAGGCAACTTGACTTGAGCGACCTCAAGCCCACAAAGGTCACTCTCCAATTGGCGGATCGATCAGTGAAGATTCCACGAGGCATAGTCGAGGACGTGATCGTCCAAGTGGACACTTTCTACTTCCCGGTAGACTTTGTCATTTGGGACACGGAGCCCTCCTTTAACTCAAGCAACCATGTTCCCATCATCCTTGGTCGCCCTTTCTTAGCTACAGCAAATGCAATCATCAACACAAGAAATGGGCGAATGCAGCTCACCTTTGGGAACATGACCTTGGAAACCAACATCTTCCACATAGCCCGAAATGCAGGGGAGGAAGATGATCTTCACGCGGTGAGCCTCATAGATGAGGTAGTAGAAGAGTACTTCTAAGAAACTTTTTATGGCGACGCCTTAGAGTCATGTTTAGCGACGAGCTATGAGTGTGAGGGGACGTCTACCCACTTTGAGAGGGATGTTGGAAGGTTGAGAGAATTACTCGATGAGAGTGCGTCGGACGAGGACGTGAGAGAGATTGATTGGGTTTCTAGATTCGAGGAATTACCTCCGAGGGATACACATATGGCTCCTTCCAGTGAAAAATTTCCAACCCTCGAATTAAAGAAACTCCCCTCCCATATCAAATATGCATACCTAGGAGAGGATGAGACATTTCCTGTTGTTATCTCCTCTAGCCTAGACGAAGGGAAGGAGGGCAAATTGATGAGAATTCTGAGGAAGCACCAGGGTGCTTTTGGTTAGTGTATAGCTGATTTGAAGGGGATAAGTCCTTTGATTTGCACCCACAAGATTCATCTCGAAGAGGATGTCAAGCCCTCTAGAGAAATGCAAAGAAGACTGAATCCCAATATGAAAGAAGTTGTGAGAACCGAGATCATCAAACTATTGGATGCCGGGATTATCTACCCAATCTCGGATAGCAAATGGGTGAGCCCTATTCAAGTCGTCCCGAAGAAGTCGGGTATAACTATGATTGAGAATACCAAGGGAGAGCTTGTTCCCCAACACACCACCACCGGTTGGCGTGTTTGCATTGATTACCGAAAACTCAATGCGGGAACAAGAAAAGACCATTTCCCCTTGCCATTCATTGATCAAATGCTTGAGAGAGTTGCGGGCCACCCTTACTATTACTTCCTTGATGGTTATTCCGGATATAACCAAATTGAGGTAGATGTACTTGACCAAGAGAAGACGACGTTCACTTGCCCTTTTGGTACATTTGCCTACAAACGTATGCCATTTGGCTTGTGTAATGCACCCGCGACCTTTCAAAGGTGCATGTTGAGCTTATTTAGCGACATGGTCGAGAGAGGACTCGAGGTGTTCATGGACGATTTCAGCGTTTTTGGCACCTCTTTCGATCATTGTTTAGAAAAATTGGAAAAAGTACTTACCCGGTGTGTGGACAAGAACTTAGTGCTGAATTGGGAGAAGTGCCATTTCATGGTCACTGAGGGAATAGTTCTTGGTCACATAGTATCATCCAAGGGCATAGAAGTTGATAGGGCTAAGATAGATGTTGATATACCCGTTTATACCCTCAGCCTGGATGAGGATTACCTCCAATACGGACGACCCTTCACCAGGCCCCAGCTGGCCACCACCGGGCCCAGACGACCCTACGAGGGGCCGACCCTTCCACCAGGCTCCGGACGACCCTACGAGGGTACGACCCTTCCCCAGACTTCGGATGACCCTACGAGGGGCCGACCCTTCCTCAGGCTCCAGACGACCCTACGAGGGTACGACAGTACGAGGCCATAATCAAACCAGACTCCCTACCGGAAGGAACTTTGCCCTCGGCCTCGGCTCATAGGCCGAGGGTGACATCATGACAGCGCGTGGTCCGGGACGCGCGTGGAACAGTGCGCGTCAGGCTCATATGACACGTGGCAGACCGTTATAACGAAATCACCCCCTCACGTGAGGGAATATTATGTCATCATTTGGCATCTACAGGTGTCAACAGGGAATTGGCTAGATCATTATTCACATGCACCATGCCTACTTGGGGGGTACACTACACCCCCCAAGACCTATATATACTTGTCACCCCCAACCCTACAGGGGATCGATCCATGAACAGTAGCCCTAGCTAAAACTCTGCTTGTACACACAGTAGAGAGAGAGAGAGGGTTATGTGCATTGTATCCAAGGCCATTAGTGCCCATACTTAGTGGATCACACACTCACAGTGGATGTAGGCCAATTTGGCTGAACCACTATACATCATTGTCTAATTTCCTCTTATACTCATCCCCTTCTATACACTTATATATCTCTATGGCTGCCATGGCTGCTACTGCTTGAGCTCACTAACACTTATCTGGTGGTGCTAAATCTCAGCATCATCAGTTTGGCGCCGTCTGTGGGAACGAGAAGACATCTCTTCCTTTTCATAGCTTGACCTCACTGGGCACTCTGGTGGTGAACCAACCCTCCCCTGAGAGGAGGTGTTTCACCATTGAAAGAGACCCACTAAGGTTCCCAAGCTCACCAGTCCTTTCTTCAGTTCAGCTGTTCTAGCTCAAGCACATGGCACCTGAGATGCCACCACCACCACTTCCCCCTCCGGATGAGGGGGGAAGACCCAGTTCCAGTCAGCCGCCGCCTCAGTCTGAGATGGCTGATGTGGCGGTAGCCCTAAAATCTCTGGCAGCAAGCCAACGGATGATGCAGGAACAGTTCACAGCTCTAAGCCAGAACATACTAAGAGCACCAGGGGTTTCGCCTGAGATGATTACTCCGGCAGCAGCTCCAGGACAGCATGACGCCAGGGGACCACCCCAGGCACCACGCAAAGACCTTCCACCCCCTCAACGGCGTAGGGATGTTGCTGACCCCCGGCGTCTACGCCTGGGGAGGCAAGAAAGCCCTTGCCCTGAGGATAGGTATGGAGATCTGGAGGGAGAGGAGGCTCCTATAGAGTGCTGGGAACCTTACGAGGTCTCCAACAACACTGTGCGACCCCTCCAGGACAGTAGGGGAAAGTGCGCGAGACCAAAACCTGATGACCGCCCAAGAGGCTCTGCTTTTGATCGCTTGAGCAGGGGGTCGGCCTTTGAAAGGCTAGGCCCAGTTAATGACCTGCGGGAACAGTTGTCCAGGCCAAAAAGCGCCGCGAGATCCAGGGGGGCAGCAGATGGCCGCCCCCGAGGACGAGATGACGACCAGAGGGAAGTGAACAGTCGACACAGGCCTGCTACAGCAGAACCCTCCGTCCACCTCGGAGAGGCGGCAGGGGATAACATCGGCCAGGCTGACCCTGTGAGGCCCTGGAATGACTCAATCCAGCGGTTAGAGGATAAGATTGGTGACATATTGAAGAGCCGAGACCCTCTTCAGAGGGGGTACACCATAGGCTCACCCTTCATGGCGAAGGTAGTCAACTTCCCCACGCCGTCAAAATTCAAGCCACCAATGGTCACCCCAAGGTATGACGGGAGCACCAACCCCGTCCACCACGTGGAGATGTATCAGTCGGCGGCAGACATATACTCTATCTCAGATGAGATGAGGTGTCGTGCCTTCTCTGGTACCTTGACAGGGGCTGCGCATGTTTGGTACACATCTCTTCCGAAAAATTCCATTGGAAACTTTAAGCAGTTGGCAGACCTGTTCATCCATAATTTCTGCTTTGGGGTGAGGCCACAGAAGAAGACCACCCACCTGCTCTATGTCAAGCAGGGGAAGAGTGAGAGTCTGAGGGACTATATAGCCAGATTCAATAAGGAAAAGCTGGAGGTGGAAGACTATGAGGAAAGCATAGCTATGACAGCCCTGATTGGAGGACTCCAAAAGGGGAAGCTGTTATGGAAGCTTGCTGAAGACCCTCCGAGGACGATGGCTGAACTACTGTCGACAGCAGGAAAGGTGATGAACGCCGAAGAGGCGATGGCGGAAAAATATGAAGACGAGAGAGGAGGTGCTAGTGGGAGTAAATACCCTAATAAGAACAAAGAGGGGAAGAAGAGGTCCTCGGATGACAAGTTCGCGGGGTACACCCCTCTAACGGTCAGCTGTGAACAGATTCTCAATGAGATTAAGAGTGACCGATCCCTGAAGTGGCCCGAGAAGCTAAGGGCAGCACCTGGCAAGAGGAACAAGAACCTGTGGTGCGAGTTGCACCAAGACCACGGCCACGTAACGGACAAATGCTTCGCTCTGAAAGATGAGATTGAGAAGATGCTAAAGGAAGGGAAGCTCAGAAAGTACGTCGACAAAGCCGACTTCAAGAGGGGCCGAGGGGATGACCCCAGAAAGAAGCGAGTTGATGCCTGCAGAGAAGGTCCTCAAAAAAGAGGGGACGACCCTTCTGATGATGAGGACGACCCTGACCTCCCGCCGAGAGACGACCACGGTCCTGTCAAGAGGCTCAATATGATCTCGCTCGGTGTAGGAATGATCTCCGGGGGTTTAGGAGGAGGAGGGTCTAAGGTCACTGACAGGAAGGCCCATGTTGCGGAGGCTAAGGCAGTAACGAAGATGGTGCACCCAACCTTCCTAGAGGTCAAGTCAGAAAAAAGGAAGAAGGTTGACATTGACACTTTGATAGTGGGATTTTCAAGGATGGACTTCAAAGGCCTCTTGGCCCCGCATGATGACCCTCTTGTCATCACTACCAGGGTGCACGGGTGCGAAGTGCCGAGGATCCTGGTAGATGGGGGCTCATCCGCAGATGTGATGTTTTGGCCATGCTTCAAGGCCTTGGACCTCAGTCGTGCCAGACTTGTCCCATACCATCATCCATTGATTGGGTTTAGTGGGGAGAAGGTTCACCCCCTGGGAATATATGAGGCTGATGTCAGGATGGGGGACGAATGGCCGAGATGGCTCACCAAGAGGGTCAGTTTCTTTGTGCTGGATGAGCATGTGTTTTCGGCATACAACATCATACTGGGACGTGTGGACCTCAAGGGGTTTGAAGCTGTGCCGTCCACAGTCCACCAGATGGTTAAGTTCCCTACCCCTTATGGGGTGGGGGAAGTCCAGGGAGACCAGACGACAGCGAGAGAATGCTACTACAACTCCGCTGAAGAAAAGGAGGCACACAAGAGGGCTACAACCACTTACAACATTGATACCCTAGACCCCAGGGACGAGACGACGCTCAAAAAAGGGGAGGCCGCTGAGGAGGTAGAACCCATCATCCTCGATGAGGATGACCCGGGAAAAACCGTCCAAGTTGGCAAGTCTCTGAAGCCCAGTATCAAGGAAGACCTCATCAAACTGTTGAGGAGAAGGCGAAGCGTCTTCGCGTGGAGTCATGTAGATATGCCAGGGATCGACCCTGAAATCATGTGCCACAAACTCAATGTGGTAGAGGGAGTGAAGCCGGTAAAGCAGAAGAGGAGGATTTACTCTAGAGAGAAGTATGAGGTCATCAGGGATGAGGTTAAAAAATTAAAAGACGCTGAATTTATCAGAGAGGTCATCTACCCTGAGTGGCTGTCCAATGCAGTCATTGTCCCAAAGGCCAACGGCAAGTGGAGAATGTGTGTGGACTTCACAGACCTCAACAAGCACTGCCCCAAAGACAACTTCCCTCTCCCCCGCATTGACCAGATGGTAGACGCTACTGCAGGCCACGAGCTCATGAGTTTTATGGATGCCTACTCAGGGTATAACCAGATCTTCATGAACCCTGATGACTCGGAGAGGACTGCCTTCATCACTAACAAGGGGACATACTGTTACAGGGTCATGCCCTTTGGCCTAAAAAATGAGGGGGCAATGTACCAGCGCCTCGTAAATAAAATGTTCGAAGACCACATTGGGAAGTCTATGGAGGTTTACGTAGATGACATGCTGACTAAAAGTCTGAAGGCAGAGGACCATGTGGCAGACCTGGAAAGGACCTTTAATACAATGGACAAATACAAAATGAAGCTCAATCCGGCCAAGTGTGTCTTCGGGGTCGGAGCGAGGAAGTTCTTGGGGTTCATTGTCAATCAAAGAGGCATCGAGGCCAATCCTGAAAAGATAAAGGCCCTTATTGAGATGAAGACCCCCAAGTCCATTAAAGACGTTCAGAGGATCACAGGGAGAGTGGCTGCCTTGAACAGATTTGTGTCAAGGGCTACAGACAGGTGTCTACCATTCTTCAAGATCATCAGAAAGGCCTTCGAATGGAGCGAAGAGTGTGATGAGGCTTTCAAGGAGCTAAAATCATACTTAGGGTCTCCCTTGCTGCTGTCACGACCCGTGCAGGGTGAACGACTTTACGTGTACCTTGCTGTCTCAGAGTCCGCTATCAGTGCAGCAATCGTAAGAGACGAAGATGGGATACAGAAGCCCGTATATTTCAACAGCAAGGCACTCCAGGAGGCAGAGCAGAGATACCCGAGGATGGAGAAGTTGGCCTATGCCTTGATCCATGCCTCAAGGAAGATGAAACCGTACTTCCAGTCCCATACTATGGTCATCCTTACTGACTCTCCTCTAAGGCAGGTCCTATACAAGCCTGAAAAATCAGGAAGGCTAATGACCTGGGCTATAGAGCTGGGGGAGTTTGACATTGTGTATCAGCCTAAGACAGCCATTAAGGGGCAGGCCTTGGCAGACTTCGTGGCTGAGTTCACCTGGGAAGATGATGAGGCCGAGGGTGAGACCCTCGGGAAGGCAGATACAGAAGACAGACCCGCGGACACACCCGCAGATATGGCTGAGACGAGCACCGCTAGAAGGAAAGTGACTGAAAAAGAAGAGGGAAGATACATCTTTAGACAGGGGTCCCTCTCTGAGGGAAATTTTTCTGAAGGAAAGACTCCGTGGAGCCTCTTCGTTGACGGGTCCTCCTCTGATAGCGGAAGTGGTGCTGGACTGATACTATCAGCACTCGATGGCACAGACGTCGAATACGCCCTGAGGTTCAACTTCAAAGCCTCCAACAATGAGGCTGAATATGAGGCCTTAGTAGCAGGCCTCTCCTTGGCCAAGTCTCTTAGTGTCGGCCAGATTTTGGTCCATAGTGATTCAAGGCTAGTCGTAAATCAGATACTAGGAGCCTACGAGGCTAAGGACGAAAGGATGGCTAGGTACCTCGAGAAGGTGAGATCATTACTGAAGGGCTTCAGGGAAGTGAAATTAAGGAGGGTACCTAGGCTTGATAATGGCCGCGCTGATGCCCTTGCTAGGCTGGCCTCGGCAACAAGAGACATCAGGAGGACGGTCCCAGTGGAAATTTTGTTTCAGCCAGCTATTGAAGACGTCGAGGGAACACTTGGCATTTGCATGAATGTTTCTCAAGAACCGTCATGGATGGATCCTCTGATCAGATACATTAAAGGGGGAGAGATGCCAGAAGCAAGCCAAGAAAGGAAGAAGCTGAGATACAGGGCTGCTAAGTTCACTGTCATCAGAGACACGCTGTCCAAAAAGGGGTTCCTACTCCCCTTACTTAGGTGTGTGCATCCCTCAGAAGTCCCTTCCATTCTGCAAGATGTGCATGAAGGGTCGTGCTCAAGCCACATTGGGGGTAGATCCTTAGCGAAGAGGGTGATCACCCAAGGCTACTGGTGGCCGACCTTAGGGAAAGATGCTGCCGCATATGTTAAAAAGTGTGATAAATGCCAAAGATTTGCTACCATCCCTCACCAACCTCATCAGCCCCTCACCTCCATTACATCCCCATGGCCGTTTGCAGTATGGGGGATTGACCTGGTAGGACCCTTACCGAGGGCAGTCAATAACTATCAGTTCCTCATCGTAGCAATTGACTACTTTTCAAAGTGGGTAGAGGCCGAACCGATGGTCATGATTACAGAGCAGAAGACCTTCCAGTTCATCTGGAAGAATGTGATATGCAGATATGGTCTACCCAACACCCTCATCTCGGATAACGGGACCCAGTTCAAGAATGCCTCTCTGCAGAAGTACTGTGAGAGGGTAAGCATCAAACAATTTTTCTCCACCCCAGGCCGACCTCAGGCCAATGGGCAAACCGAAGTTACGAATAGGACAATCCTAGATGGGATTAAGAAGAGGCTTGAGGAGGCAAAAGGAAGATGGGTCGAGGAGTTATATGCAGTGTTGTGGGCGTACAGGACGACAGTAAGGACCTCTACTGGGGAGACCCCATTCATGTTAGCTTATGGATCAGAAGCAGTCATCCCCACCGAAGTCGAGTTTCCCACTCATAGGGTCCAAGTGTATGACCCCCAGGGAAATACAGAAGAGAGGAGACTTGACCTGGACTTGATTGAGGAAAGAAGGGAGGATGCTGAGATGAGGCAGGCTTCCTACCAACAGAGGACCGCAAGGTTCTACAATCAGAGGGTGAAACATAGGCCCATCGCAGTGGGGGACTTGGTCCTCAAGAAGACTTGGAAAAATCCCAACAAGCTCCACCATAATTGGCATGGCCCATATAGGGTCATCGATGAAGTCATCCCTGGGACCTACAGGCTAGAAAACCTGGAGGGGGAACCTTTCTCAAACCCCTGGAATGCAGATCATTTGAAAAAATACTACCAGTAGTGTTGTAAGGTCTTGATAAGCCATAGTTGTAATAAGCATTGTTTCGACAGAACACATGGAAAATTAATGAAAAGTATCAGTATTTCCCTCATCCAGTGGTTATCAGTTCTAGTATACATGCAAAGAAGTTGAACCCTCGGCTATAATGAGGATCCGTGGCGGGGACAACCCCACCACTGTCCTCAAGAAAGACGAGGGTAGACTTTGTTAAAATCCATTAATTTGGTAAGTTGAACCCTCGGCTATAATGAGGACCAGTGGAGGGGACGACCCCACCACTGTCCTCAAGAAAGACGAGGGTAGACTTTGTTAAAAATCATTAATTTGATTATTTGAACCCTCGGCTATAATGAGGACCAGTGGAGGGGACGACCCCACCACTGTCCCCAAAAAAGATGAGGGTAGACTTTGTTAAAATCCATTAATTTGGTAAGTTGAACCCTCGGCTATAATGAGGGCCAGTGGAGGGGACGACCCCTCCACTGCACTCAAGAAAGACAAGGGTAGACTTCATAAATACCATTAAATTGGTTGGTTAAACCCTCGGCTATAATGAGGATCAGTGGAGGGGACGACCCCTCCACTGTCCTCAAGAAAGACGAGGGAAGACTTTAAAAACCATTAAATTGGTTATTTGAACCCTCGGCTATAATGAGGACCAGTGGAGGGGACGACCCCACCACTGTTCTCAAGAAAGGCGAGGGAAGACTTAAAAAACCATTAAATTGGAAAGTTGATCCCTCGGCTATAATGGGGACCAGTGGAGGGGACGACCCCACCACTGTCCTCAAGAAAGACGAGGGAAGACTTTAAAAAACCATTAAATTGGAAAGTTGATCCCTCGGCTATAATGGGGACCAGTGGAGGGGACGACCCCACCACTGTCCTCAAGAAAGACGAGGGAAGACTTTAAAAACCATTAAATTGGTTATTTGAACCCTCGGCTATAATGAGGACCAGTGGAGGGGACGACCCCACCACTGTCCTCAAGAAAGACGAGGGAAGACATTAAAAACCATTAAATTGGAAAGTTGATCCCTCGGCTATAATGAGGACCAGTGGAGGGGACGACCCCACCACTGTCCTCAAGAAAGACGAGGGAAGACTTTAAAAACCATTAAATTGGTTATTTGAACCCTCGGCTATAATGAGGACCAGTGGAGGGGACGACCCCACCACTGTTCTCAAGAAAGGCGAGGGAAGACTTTAAAAACCATTAAATTGGTTATTTGAACCCTCGGCTATAATGAGGACCAGTGGAGGGGACGACCCCACCACTGTTCTCAAGAAAGACGAGGGTGGACTTTATTTAAAAACCATTAATTTGGTTACTTGAACCCTCGGCTATAATGAGGCCACATGAGGGGACGACCCCACAGTGGTCCTCAAGAAAGACGAGGGAGGGGTTAGTAGCAAATTAGCAAGGAACAAACCATAACAGAATTAAATATGGAAGACAGCAGTTATGGGAGACAGTTGAAGAAAAGACTGGTATTAATAAAACATAAGTATCAAGTGTTTTTACAAGGCCTTTGAACATAAATACAAAAATGAGGGTATAGGCTACAGACAGCCACCCTAAGGAACGACATCAGAAGGCAGAGCCTCAACATCAACCGATGGGGTCTCTTCAGCAATCATGACTGGCCGATCCTCAGACGTGCCGACCCCCTCAACACGAACTTGGGACTCCACTTGCAACAGGTCTTCAGCAATCAAGGGATCATCCAGCTGAACCACCTCAAGAGATGGGCGGATGGATGATACTGTGTCGGCAAACTTTACGACGACCCACCGACAGGCCGTCCTAATCCCCCTCTCAAGATATTCAAGGCCGAAGCCCTGGAATTCGTTAGAGACCTTGTAAGCCTCAACAGCATCAGCCTCGGCTTTTTGGACAGCTGCTTCAAGGTCAGTCTTGTGCTTGGCCTCCATATTGGTTAAAGCCTCGTCCTTGCCCTTGATCAACAAGTCCTTGTCCTTGATCAACAAGTCCTTAGCCTGCAGATCGGCGTCATGTTGCTTCGTCAGCTCATCAAGGACTCTAGCGTGCTCAGTCCTTGTGCTCTCCAGCTCGGCCCTAGCAGTGTCCAACTCTTTTTGTAGGTCAGCCTCTTGTTGAATGGCCCTCTCAGCTTCATGGAATTTCTGTTGGTTCTCAGCCATCCACTTGGTGGCTGAGGTGAGGGCACAGACGGACTGCAAGAAAAAATGAACAAATGTCAAGAGGGGCCGAGGGAACAGTTAATGAAAGAATGAAATTAAAGGTCAAGACCAATACCTGAGCAAGGGAGTGCAGACCGAAGTCGTACACTTTAGCTGGAGGCATCTTTGCCAAGAACTCGAAGTCAGAGGCCGATGGTGCAGAGAACATCGAGGCCTTAGCCGCCCTCAAGTTGGCAATAAGGGATGAGGGGTCGGCCCTCAGATGGGACAGATTCTGAGACTAGAAGGCCCCCATGCTCGACGAAGAGGTCGTACCCTCAGAGGCTTCGACCTTTGCCCTCGTCCTTGGATCAGGCCGATGCTCAACAGGAGTCTCAGGCTCCTTCCTCTTGTGGCTATCAGAGGTCGGCTCAACAACCGTCGACCCTGAGGCCCTTGTCTTCTTTGGAGCTTGCTGAGGCTCCTTCCCCTTTTTCTTCGACAAACCAACAAGTAGGCTTGGAGCAGTCATTTCCCAGAGGTAGTCTGGTGTACCTGCAGGACGATCTGATAAGACGATGACATGTCAGAAAAGTTCAGAGATAAAGAGAGAACACTTCAAAAATAAGTAAAGAAGGGAAAATGTTCAGTATAACTCACATAGTTATGTCAGAAAAGTTCAGAGATAAAGAGAGAACACTTCAAAAATAAGTAAAGAAGGGAAAATGTTCAGTATAACTCACATAGTTCTGTCAGAGGGCCGACCCTCAGACCAGCTTCTTTAAGGAAGTGAGGAGTCATCAGATCTTCGAACTTTGGGATCTCACCCTCTCTCCCTCGTCCCCTCAGATACTCAACAATATCCCTTTCCTCTAGGCTAAGTCCGGGGTCTGACCTAGCTTTCATTGAGGGATTAGACCATTTGTTAGGGACCCTCGGACCATCGGCAGAAGGGGACGCCTCGGCGGAGCGCTCCCACGCCCCAGATATGAAGAAGAATCTCTTCTTCCAATCATGATTGGAAGTTTGAGACACGTGAAGAAGTTTCTTCTCAGACCTTCTTGCCCCAAGATGATAATATCCGGGCTGTTTAGATGAAGAGGTGATATTATAGCAAGCCAAGAATACGTCGGACGAGGGCTCATCAGTAAAAGAGTTTTTCCACAAGGAAATGTAACCCAGAATCGTCCTCCAAGAGTTTGGTGGAAGTTGAGAGGGGGAGACGCCCAGAGCCGACAGAATATCGACAATGGCAGGGTGGAAGGGAAGTCTGACACCTACCTTGAACATTTGCTCGTAGACTGCAACCTCTCCCTCTTCACCCTCAAAAACCCTCTCAGTCTCAGAGGGAACCCTCATAGTTACCCCAGAGGGCACTTCGTAAGTATGCCTCCATATCAGAAGGTCCCTATCCCTAACGGAGGAGATAAAAGACGAGGCGTGGGAAGTGTCAACCTCATCATCTGTATCATCGTCCTCGTACTCATCCCCCTCCATCTCATCACCTGCAGGAGGACCCTGAGGGAAAGCCACTTGGAAGGCATTGGGGGACAGGGTTGTCACAGGGACAGCCTCAGAGGGGATCGTACCCTCGGCCTCTCGGGGAGGGCTAAGGTCAGGCGTGTCCCTTCTACCAGACGTTCCAGCACCAGTTGGGGAGGAGGTTCTCTCGTCCATTTCACTTGGTTTGGGAGTGTCGGCAGGACGAGACGACGACCCACAAGACTCAGAGGGTTCAGATGGTCTTATGGTGGCAAGAGGAATGGGAAAGATGGGTCGTACCCAATTAGGGTCGGCCCCTCGTCTCCTCTCTTCCTCCTCCTCTATTCGTCTGATCTCGGTAAAGAGTTTCTCTCTCAGAGATGGGAATTCAGACACTAAGTTGTAAAGCCTCCTAAGCATTAAGGGGAAGACCCTACACTTGGAGAAATTATACTAGACTTGGCTAATTCAACTACAAACACTTGGGGGATTGACCAGGTTTGACTTTTGGATCAAACCAAAGAACTCAAACGTTTTTCGTCAAGAATGTTCAAGAACTACCAACCGGAGAAGACACCGGAAAAAGGCAATAGGGGAACTCTAAGAAACTGCCGACCTACGACCCTAAAAAATATACAGAAATGAAGACAAAAGAAGGCACGGGGAGAAAAAGGTTACCTGATGACGAGAGAACAAGAGCGCAGTGAGGCCTGAAAGATTGAAGGCTGCAAATGGCGACTGGTTCTAGAGAGAGAAAATGGTTAAGCGCGAAGAAGAAGAAGTTGGAAAGAGAGTTTAAAAATTGCTTATATACATTGGCAATAAATGGGCACATTTGCCAAGAAGGGAATAGTCAGGGCACAAAGCCCCAGGCAAGTGTGCAGCCACCCTGCCTTGGGAACTTAAATAGCAATGAGTACCTGCCCATGTGTCACTCACCTAACTCATCACACGTGTCTCGAATTCAGCAAATATCCCTCAGCCATCTCAATGCCACCTATGACTAAGAGCTGGGGGGTGATTGATATACCCGTTTATACCCTCAGCCTGGATGAGGATTACCTCCAATACGGACGACCCTTCACCAGGCCCCAGCTGGCCACCACCGGGCTAAGACGACCCTACGAGGGGCCGACCCTTCCACCAGGCTCCGGACGACCCTACGAGGGTACGACCCTTCCTACGAGGGGTCGACCCTTCCTCAGGCTCCAGACGACCCTACGAGGGTACGACAGTACGAGGCCAGAATCAAACCAGACTCCCTACCGGAAGGAACTTTGCCCTCGGCCTCGGCTCATAGGCCGAGGGTGACATCATGACAGCGCGTGGTCCGGGACGCGCGTGGAACAGTGCGCGTCAGGCTCATATGACACGTGGCAGACCGTTATAACGAAATCACCCCCTCACGTGAGGGAATATTATGTCATCATTTGGCATCTACAGGTGTCAACAGGGAATTGGCTAGATCATTATTCACATGCACCATGCTTACTTGGGGGGTACACTACACCCCCCAAGACCTATATATACTTGTTACCCCCAACCCTACAGGGGATCGATCCATGAACAGTAGCCCTAGCTAAAACTCTTCTTGTACACACAGTAGAGAGAGAGAGAGGGTTATGTGCATTGTATCCAAGGCCATTAGTGCCCATACTTAGTGGATCACACACTCACAGTGGATGTAGGCCAATTTGGCTGAACCACTATACATCATTGTCTAATTTCCTCTTATACTCATCCCCTTCTATACACTTATATATCTCTATGGCTGCCATGGCTGCTACTGCTTGAGCTCACTAACACTTATCTGGTGGTGCTAAATCTCAGCATCATCAGATGTCATAGCTGACCTTCCCCCACCTTGATCGCTTAAAGACGTGCGCTCATTCTTGGGTCACGCCGGGTTTTATCGAAGGTTCATTAAGGACTTTAGCGCCATCGCTAGACCCTTAAGTAACCTTCTCATGAAGGATAACCCGTTTGAGTGGACCGAGGCATGCCAAAGCTCCTTTGATAAATTAAAGAACATGCTCGTGTCCACTCCCATCATGCAAGTTCCGGATTGGTCCCTACAGTTCGAACTTATGTGTGATGCGAGCGATTACGCGATTGGGGCCGTTTTGGGCCAACGTAAAGATAAGCAAGCTCATGCCATCTACTGACCCTTGCCGGACCTCAACTCAACTACTCTACCACGGAGAAGGAGTTGCTAGCTGTAGTCTTTGCCCTTGATAAGTTCAGATCGTATTTTATTGGTTCTCCTATCACTGTCTTCACCGACCACGCGGCTTTAAAATATCTACTTGCGAAGAAAGACGCCAAGCCGCGCCTCATAAGGTGGATCCTACTCCTACAAGAGTTTAATCTCTCCATCAAAGACAAGAAAGTAGTAGAAAACGTCGTGGTCGACCACTTATCTCGGCTCTCGTCCGACGTACCTATTGATCCCGTACCCATAGACGAGCACTTTCCGGATGAGCAACTATTTGCCACCTCTTCCTATCCCTGGTTTGCGGACATAGTAAACTATCTAGTCACGGGAGCCGTCCCTCCCGATTGGACACCGCAAGATAAGAAGAGGTTCCTTAATTGGTCGCGCATGTTCTTTTATGATGATCCCTTCCTTTTTAAATATTGCACCGACCAAATCATCCGACGATGACGAGATTCCAAAGGTCATCCAGTTTTGTCATTCGGAAGCTTGTGGAGGCCACTTCTCGGCGAAAAAGACGGCCGCTAAAATTCTGCAATGCGGCCTCTATTGGCCCACAATCTTTCGGGATGCAAATGACGCTTGTAAGTCATGTAATAGGTGCCAACGAATGGGAGCCATTTCTCGACGCGACATGATGCCCCTTACCCCCATACTCATCATTGAGATATTCGATTGTTGGGGTATTGACTTCATGGGTCCCTTCCCCCCATCCTTTGGTTCCCTATACATCCTAGTCGCGGTAGACTACGTTTCTAAATGGGTAGAAGCTATAGCTACTAAGACTAATGACAACAAAGTGGTGATAAAGTTTCTACAGGAACACATACTTTCTCGCTTCGGAGCACCGAAAGCGATAATTAGCGATAATGGCACGCACTTTTGCAATAGGCCATTTGAGAAGCTCATGAGAAAGTATGGGGTCGTCCACAAGGTTGGGACGACATATCACCCACAAACGAATGGGCAGGCCGAGCTAGCGAATCGGGAGATCAAGAACATTCTTGAAAAGACCGTCAATCCTACCCGGAAAGATTGGTCCCTTAGATTGACCGATGCACTTTGGGCCTATCGTACAGCGTTTAAAAATCAACTTGGAATGTCCCCTTTCCGTTTTGTGTATGGCAAACCTTGTCATCTTCCTGTTGAGCTCGAACACAAAGCGTATTGGGCAATTAAGCAATTGAACTATGCCTTGGACAAGGCCGGTGAAGCCCGTAAGCTACAATTGATTGAGTTAGAAGAACTACGCAATGATGCGTATGAGAATGCTAAATTTTCAAAGGAGAGGATGAAACTTGCTCATGATAGCATCATTCGAAGAAAAGAGTTTCATCCCGGGAAAAAGTTCTTCTATACAACTCTCGGCTTCACCTCTTCCCAGGCAAGCTGCGGTCACGATGGTCTGTCCCGTTCGTCGTAAAGAACATTTTTCCCCATGGAGCTGTTGAACTAAACGATTTAAAAGGGGAAAACACGTTCAAGGTAAATGGACAACGCCTAAAGCCATACCTAGAGGCGTTTGTGGATGAGGTCGACACGATTTGGTTGTCGGACCCTGTTTACGGGGTCAATTGAGCTAAGCGAGTGAGGTCGTCGCACCCCCGACACGTATGGGGTGACTTTGTGTGTAAAATAGTCGTGTGTAAATAGGTTAGTTAGGAGTCCAGAGCCTGCGTTGCATGAGAGATAGGTTAGCACGTTTTTCGAGGGTGCTAGTACGCTTTTCGAGGTCGTATTCAAGGAAGTTTTTGAGAGCCCGAGGGTCTAGAAGGTTTTTAGGGGCATTATGCACAAGTTAGGGGATGATAGAGCACTTAGAAATGGAGAGAAGAGTGAGTTTCAGCGATTGGACCAGCCTGGTACCCCCGAACCGGTTCGCTGTACCTCCGAACCGGTTCGGAGGGGCGAACCGGTTCGCTGTACCCCCGAACCGGTTCGCATGTACCTGTCAGGTTCTTCTCCCCTTTTCCTCCAAGTTCATTCCCTTTCCCTCCATTCTTTTCCCCTTCTTCCCCCTTCGTTTTTCTTCCCTCCAAATCCTTCCCTCCTTCCCAAATTCATCCCAATTCATTCCCTCCACCCTCTCCTTCCCAACCTTTCATATTTCCCACCAAAAACACACCCCTTCACACCTATAAATACACCTCACCCCTCCTCCATTTTTCACACCAAAACATTCTCCCTCACTCTCTTCTCTCCCATATTTTCTCCCTCTCTCTCCCTCTTTTCCATCAAAATGCCGCGCCGCCCCGCTCCCCGCCCAAAGAAATATGATGAGACCACCATACTTGATGACCCGGGCAGGGGGGTATTCCGATGCGTCCAAGAATGCCATTGGTCCGAGATCTACTTCTCCTCCACGCGCGCCATTCACATCGAGCGTTTCGTGGATTGGGACACCCTTCCGGGCGAAGTCACCGCCCTTTTTGACCGCCGTGGGTGGTGCTCTTTCCTCGCCCCTACGTGCAATAACGTTTTTGATACTGCCATTCGTCAATTCTATGCGACCTTGGTTCGCAGGTCTTCCACACTTCACGAGGCTTATCTCGACGGTATCACTATTCCCTTCTCGGCAGCTCTTATTGCACGCAAAATGCGTGCCAAATGGGTGATCCTCCCCGTGCCCTTCCAATACCCAAACAATGGTGCCCCACACACAAAAGATGAATGCGTTGCCCGCATGGCACCCGGGGCGGAATGGACACGCGAATCCTTCCCCATTGGTGGATTGGCCGCCACCGTCCGCTTCACTCACATCATTGTTTGTGGTGCCATCCACCAAACCACCAATGACTCGGTAGTCCGGTCCCGTCACGCCAATTTCCTCTACTATTTTTTGGACCCCGAGAGCACCATCAACCTTGCCCAAGTCTTCTACGCGGATATCCTCAATGCCTCCTATGACGAAACCGGCAAGGTGGCACTCCCATACGCACGTTTCATTACGGAGCTCTTGATGGATGCGGGAGTGGATGAACCCGGAAACCAAATTCGACTTCCTCGCCCCGTAGGCGGCACGTCCACAACTCGAAGTGAGCGCCAAATGCGCGTGGCTCACCCCGACCGTCCTATTCACGAGGAGGACGTGGCCGAGGAAGCTCCCGATGACCCGATGATGGATGTAGACGAGGAGGAATTTGAGGATGAGGAGGAGGATTCCGATTTCGAGCCCCCGGGGGCAAACTTCGATAGGCGCCTTTCAGCGGTTGAGTCCCGTCTCGACGGGTTCATCAACCAATACAATCAAGATCAAGCGGCTTACCGGAGGGACACCCGGATGATGTATCAACTCCAAGTCCACCTTCACCAGCTCAACTTTGGTGGTCCTCCTCCCCCCTTCTTTTATGACCCATATGACCCGAATGCACCGAGCTCCTCCCACCCACCTCCCCCATGAGATTTTATTGTCTTTATCTTTTGGTTTAATTGTTAGTGGTGGTAGGGCTTTCACATTGTTCATAGTTGTTTTTTTTCTTTTTTTTTTATGTAACACAGGCTTCTATTTGTTATTATACAATCTTGCATTTTTTCATATTTGTTTGTTTTATTTTTCCGCACTTTTTATTCGCCTTAAGTTAGATTTTAGTCCTTTTTGCTTGAGGACAATGCAAAAGTCTAAGTTAGGGGGGGTCACAAGTGCGTATTTCTAAAACTTCACAAATTTTCAAAAATGCCCAAAATTTCCAAAATAATCATAAAATTTTGAAAAATCCAAAAATATTTTTGTTCGAAATAAATAAAAATTGGAATTCAAATTTTTCAAAAATATCATTAAAAGTCGAATTGGAGTCTCAAATTGTAAATATCCAACATACACAAAGCCGAAAGTGACCAAAGATGGAAATTGTGCGAAAAATTGACTACTTAACGAATAAATGTGGAGATTAACAAACCCGGTGAGATTCGAGCCTATCACGTTTTGTGAGATTTTAAATCAATCCGAGTTAAATGTTAACTCAAAGTTCTTTTTAGCGCTTAATAAGTTGTCAAGGATCTCAATTCTTTCATTTTGATCGGTTTTGAAAAATGTGTGCAATATTGCCTTGAAAAATGTGCCAAATTAGTCTCTAAATTTAAATTCACCTCGAAACGCATATGGTAAGCAATTGGCAATTCGGACAATGAAGTAGGCCATCGTTTGTCACCCCAAAAATATTGGCCAGAAAAAGTAGCGAAAAATTACCCTTTTTGTAACCCAAATTGAGCCGAATAAATTTTTCCTCTCGTTTGACAACCCGAAAAAACCCAAAATAGCCCGGAATTGTGAAAAATAAAAAAAATTCAGAATTTAAGTCCGAAAAGTGCAACAAAGAGGGGCAAGAAAAAAAAATAGAAGAATGCTCAACAAAAAAAAAATAGCAAAAAAAAAAAAAGAAGAAAAGAAAGAAGAAAAAAATGAGCAATAGCCCGAAAAATGCACAAATGGACATCACGAATGACTTTTCCAATTCCAACCTTCCATTCCGCCTTTATTTTACCCAATGCAACCTTTAACCCGAAAAAGTCCTAACCGAGTCCAAATTGCGTAAATTGAGTACCGCGTGGAGAGTTAATACACCAAAAGATAACATAAGAGGTTAAATGCGCGAAATAGAGGCGATGTTCCCGTTTTTAAAACCATAATCCGTTGAAGAGATCCCTTCACCATAAAATTTCCGTCTTTCAAAATGCATGCGTGTATTTGCTTCCATTATATTTACTCCTTATATCACGCATGCCGAGAGAATAGCCATAATCCGAGAGATTCGTTTGTGAGTGCATTCCGTGAGAAATTGAAATCAAAACGAATTTTCGGATAAGTAACGTAATGATCAATCGATGGAAATTGGCGGTTATATTTCCGGCTTCGCACACACACTACGGTTTGAGACTTGTAAATATGACTTGATGATGACTATTTTATGGAAAAGTTTGAATTGTACAATTTTTGCATATTTTGAATTTTCTTTGAGTCGAATTTTGTGGGTATATTCACTGCAAACCCTCACGAGACACAACTCATCCTACTAGGGTAACCTAGAGGTTTAAAGGCTTGTTGCATACGCTAAATGCAATCGCTTGCCCGCGAAAGTGGTATTCTATCCCAATAAAGTCCTTGAAGTGTCCTTAACTCTTACTCTCATTCTTTTACATTGCTCGGGACGCGCAAAGTTCTAAGTTAGGGGGGTTTGATTGGGCATAAATATTGTATATTTATCCCCCTAATTTCAGTACTTTTGTGAACCCGAATGATGTAACATATATGGATTTGATTCACTTTTATGCTTCTAACCTTCTTGGCGAGTATTGCGTGTTTCGTGCTTCTCCTATTGGTTTTACAGGTTAATTATGCAAGCAGTGCAAAGGAGGAAACAAGACTGTGCAAGAAAAGCTGAGAAGGCAAGTTCAAGGGCATGTCGGTAATTTTGCAGCCCGATCCGGAAGAATAAGTCAACTGGGAAGTTGAAGAGCTCAGAACAATGAGAACACTGGAAGAAACGGCACCCAAATCCGAGCTACGGTTGAAAAGTTATGCTCAGTTGAAGTTGAAGAAAAATCCAAGAAAAGAAGAGAAACCAGAAAAAAATCTAAGTGTTGAGAGCAAGGCCAGGCTGGTACATGCGAACCCCACCCCGAACCGGTTCGGAGGGGCGAACCGGTTCGCTGTACCTCCGAACCGGTTCGCTGTACCTGACACGCGAATTTTGTATTTTATTCTGATTTATCCCCAAGTCTCCTAATAGGTTTTAAATACTGAATACTTGTGGGGAACGGGGGCATTAACCTAGGAGCAGCTTTTAGGGTTATTTTTAGAGAGTTTTTGAGAGAACAAAAGGAGATAATTATCTAGGAACATCAAGGGCACAAATTACTTCAAGAATTCATTGTTTCGGGTTTGTTTTTGCAAGTTTTAATTCAAAAGTCTTGTTCTTTCTTATTGTTCTTGCATGCTTTGCTTTCTCATTAGATTCAACTTGTTTTCGCATTCATAATACGTAGTTACATGTTTCTAGTCAGTTTCATCATGAATTCCTACACATGCAACGTCATTATTTCATGCATTAGTCAATTTAACATGTCCGGCTAGGTTTTTCAAGGTTGGGATGCATGAACCCAACCTGATGTGTTAGTGCATGCGTATAACATCGATCCGCTGAATTTAATGATTAATTTAAATCGTATCGCGTAATTTCATAAGAATTGTAGATCTTTATATCTCGTTTGCCTATGGGTACTCGTGATGATTTAGAGTACAATTTGAGTGTAATTACCGCGATACCGATTTACTCATCCTCAGATTAGGTATGACGCGGGCTTGAACCTCGTATACATAATGCTTGGGAGTACTAAATTCCGGGTTTGAATTAATCGGATAAATTTATGATCAACGTTATCACTGCATTACACTAGGGTTGGGGGAGTGTATTCCCATCCTGTTTTCTCATCATTTAGTTAAAAGTTTCAGTTTAATCCTTCATTCTTAATCTAGATAATTTATTTAGTTGCATATTTCATCATAATTCCATAATTGCGTTTAGTTTAACCAATCCCAAAAATCCAAATCAATCTTTTTCTTTTCTTTTTAGAGTCATCGCTAGGATTCCTCAATCTTATCCCGTCGTCACAACTCCGTTGTCCTTTTTCCCTGAGGATCGATACCCGACTTGTCGGATTATTACTTGAACGATAGGCTTGCACTTGAGCCTAGAGAGCACACACTTTAGAAACACATTCTGAGTCGTGTCAGTGGGGTGTGTGGAGGGGGGTGAGGCAGGGGGGGGGCTGTTGTGTGTGTATATGTTGTGGGTGGGGGTGGGTAGGGGGCAGAGTGGGGGTAGGGGGGTTGTTGTGTGTGTGTGTATATGTGTGGTTGGTGGAGGGTGGGGAGGGTGTGGGGGCAGGGTGGGGGGCTGTTGTGTGTGTCTGTGTGGTGGGTGGGTGGGGGTGGGGGTGGGGAGGGGGAGGGGGGGTAAGGCAAGGTACCATTTTAATTCTCTTAATATCGTGTTTTGATGATTCTATGAGAGAATATATATTGTTTCAAGGTTAACTCAATGTCGATAAAAACATTCACATAGTAAAATTAAATTGAATCCATCCACATATTCTATAATTACATCCACTAAAATATTATTAATAAATGAAACAGTTTTAGATGAAAGTAAATTAATAATTAGTGTCCATTTCATATGAAAGTAGGATTGCCCCTCAGTGTAAATTAGTAAATTAATAATTGTGTATGCTAATTGTTAATTTAATTGATGAAATGAATTAATTGAGTAGATGAATTAGAAGGAGTACGGGATACACATTTGTTGTTGACATTGCTGTTGGATTATTTTGTTTAGTAAATGTTTGGTTGATTAGTTTTAAAAGTGGCATGACCACTAGATTATTGTCCATATGGCGGTGGAATTTTTCAACTTTTTTTGAAAATAACTTTGTATATCGAACAATATATATATAGTATGATAATTAAATGAAACATACTTGAAATTAAATATAGTGCGCATAGATACTAGCCTTCTAGTTCTTATGCATACGCATTCAATAGCCCTTAGACTCGTTCGAGTGTCATTACCCCTGTAATGAGATCTCTCGAATTGTCCCGTTTGGACAGTTTGAGACTGTATAATTTATGTATAATATTCTTAATGGCTTAAAGTTGTTACTTTTGGAGGAAGTTCTGCAGTCGTATCTTAAGGTTCTCTGGGTACATACTAGATTGACAAGTGTGACTGTTATTTCAATTGATCAATTGAAATAATACTCACACCTGCCAATCTACGTCGTATACTTGGAGAACTACGGGGATATGCTATCGAATTTTTTTCAAATCGTAAAAATGTGCATGAGCTATTAAGTATATTATAGAAAAATGCGATCTTGAATGGGATAGGACCACTCAACCTTTAATAGGATAATTAAATGATGGGATAATTAAATAAAACATACTATAAATCTATGTTTTGTTTACCTTTAATAGGTGTTTAGTTGTGGTAGCTGTGATGGGATATTCGAAATACAAAGAGTGGATGGGTGAGACTAATAGAATGGGGGATGTATTTCGCAGAGGTGCTAACGAATTTGTGAAATATGCAAAGAGATGTCATAATGATGAAGAGTTTCCGTGTCCGTGTTCTAGGTGTAAGAATGGTAAGGTGTTTGAGTGGAAAACAGTTGAACTACATTTGTTAAGATCGGGTATGCAAGATAGTTATCGATTTTGGAGTTTTTGCGATGAATTGAAAGTTCCTTTTGTCCCCGAACAACCTTCACAACAACCTTCAACAAGTAGAATAGATGTAGAAGGGGACGACGTAGATCATAATATGTCAGAGGATTTAGTTGATGATGCGTACGAAGTTTATGAAGCAGAGGAGAATGAGGTTAATGATGATGTAGAAGATTCAAGTGCTCGTGAAGATAACACGATAAAACTTGACGATGACTACCAAAGTTTAAAATTTAAGGCGACCCAACCGTTATACTCTGGCTGTGAGAAAGATCAAACAACTTTACATGCCATGGTTGGTTTGAACAGTTTGAAGACGCAGTACGATTTATCTGGCAATAGCGTGACGGGAATTCTGAAATGGGTGAAGGGCTTATTACCCAAGGTGAATACACTTCCAAATAGCTATCCTATTATAAGAACTGTTTGAAAGGTTTGGGAATGAAGTATAAATCGATTCATGCTTGTGTGTATGACTGCATACTATACCGAAAGGAGTATGAGAATCTCGATCGTGGTCCGGTATGCGATGAACCTAGATATGTCCAATCTACTAGTAAGGAAGGCACAAGCTCAAAAGTTCCTCAAAAAGTATTGAAATATTTTCCCATTGGGCCTAGATTAAAGCGATTTTTCACAGTACCATGGATTGCATAGGCAATGAATTGTCATGCTAGGGCGAAGTAGGGTTAATATCATGCGACATCCTATTGATTCTACTGCCTGGCGGAGGATGAATTTTGAGTATCCCGATTTTGCTCGAGAACAACGCAACATTCGTTTGGCTATATCAACAGATGGTTTCAATCCATTTAGAAATATAAGCACCAATCAGAGTGTATGGCCAGCGATTCTAGCCCCACTCAACCTCCCTGCTTCACAGGTATGAGACCTGAATTTTCGATGATGGCTTTATTGATACCTAGGCCAAAGGCACCAAGTGATGACATTGACGTCTACCTGGATCCTTTGGTAGAAGAATTAAATGAGTTGTGGGAAGAGGGTTTGCAATCATTTGACTCTTTTAGAAAAGAAAAGTTTACGCTGAAAGCTATGTTGATGTGGGCAATTCATGATTTTCCAGCTTATGGGACATTATCCGGTTGTGTAGTACATGGTTATTTGGGGTGTCCTATTCGTGGAGAGGAGACTGAATCTCTTCATCTATCCTCTAGCTTAAAAAATGTATACCATCGCCACAAGAGGTTTTTACCCCCAGCTCATAGTTTCAAATCTGAGAAAGGTTCCAATTTTTTATTGGGCGGAGTCGAACATAGGCTACCGCCGAGATAACTTTCGGGTTCAGAAATTGAAAGTAAATCTTCTGAATGTGGCCCTAATATGACAGGTAAGAATCCCAAATTTAAGAACGTCAAGCATAAGAAGACCCTAACTAGGAATGAAACTGAGATAAGAAAGGCATGGTCTCGGAGGTCAATTTTATTTGACTTGCCTTATTGGAAGAATAACCCGGTGCGCCATGTATTGGATGTGATGCATGCAGAGAAGAACTTTGCTGAACATATTGTGGGTACTTACCTTGGGGGGAGTCATTCGAAGGATGGAAAAAATTCACGAAAAGACCTTAAATCGTTAAAACTTAAGCCACAACTATGGTCGAAAGAAGATAGTAAGGGAAGGACAATAATTCCCCCTGGTGCGTTTACTTTGACGAGTGGAGAAATGAAGGTGCTTCTAGACACAACATATAATTTTAAGGGCCCATCTACTTTTTCGTCCAACTTGCAAAGGATTGTGAATTATGATACTCATGATTTACATAAGTGTAAGTCCCACGATTGGCATGTGATCATGCAATTGGTTCCTCTATTGTTTAAGCACTGTTTCTCCAAGCACAAGGATTTGCATAGGGCTATTATGCAAATTAGTATTACCTTCTCCCTCTTATGTGAGAAGGTAGTGGATCGAGAACACATAGTGGTCGCAAAATTGGCTGTGATCGAAGCGATTTGTGTATTGGAGAAGTACTTTTCCCCAGCATTCTTTGACATAAGTGTTCACTTGTTGGTACACCTATGTGACGAGGCACTTCTTTGTGGTCCAGTTAGATATCGGTGGATGTATCCGTTTGAAAGATTGATGAATTTTTTTAAAGATTACGTCAAGAATACGCGATACATTGCAGAATCAATTGCAGAGGAATACATCACCATGGAGTCATCAATATATACTCGGGAATATATGCCTGACTCGACCAGCGTTGATGACACTGATGAATTCGTCGATGATGGTGGTCATGTGATGGGAAAACGAGTGAAATTAACGAGTTTGCAACATGAACAAGTAGCTCATTATCTATTTGACACACATGAAGATGTCGAAGAATGGAAAAAGTAAGTTTCGATTATTATAATGTTTAACATTATTTTAGATTATTTTATACATGATTAATTTTGTAATATGCAGAAAATATGAAGCCTGCGAGAACAATAAAAGACAAAAAATAATGGTACAATCAGACATTGAATTTAGGTTGTGGTTGACACAAGAGGTAATTATAATGAAAATAGTCATTATATAACTTTACATTACACTCAAATTTTACCACTAATATAATTAATTTATCTATATTCTCAACTCCTAAAGACGGGTGATGCGACATCAAGGCTTGCTCGTCTAGCCACTGGACCCTTGTTCGTGGTACAAGAGTACAAAAAGTATCGATTGAATGGTTACATTTTTGGCGCTAAAGTGTACGAGGAAAGTACAAATGTACAGAACTCGAGAATTTCATACAAGGCTCTTACTATCTTTCGAGCGAGCGCAAAAGATAAAAACCTCGTTGAAGCTTAAATGACTTACTATGGTGTAATCCAAAATATATTTGAATTGGATTATATAAGCTTCAAAGAGGTTGTGTTTTACTGTGACTGGGTAAGAGTTGAGGATAAAAATGCTTGTAAAGTTGATCCTGTCACCAATTTGATCATGGTTGACTTGTCCAAGTTGAAGAGCAACGACCACGTGAGCGATGAGCCGTTTATTTGTGCATTTCAAAAGGTTAAGCAAGTGTTTTATTCGGAGTATGTCAATAATGAGCCGTGGTCAATTGTCCATCACGCTCCAAGGCGTCTAAATAGTAGTGTGGATGACTTGGCTGCTCCTAACGAATATCAATCCATTTTTTATGATAACCCGAATTTGAAACAATTTTTGAATTTGTAATAAATATTTCAATTTGTACCAAAACATCCATTTTTAATGCTTTTAATTGATTTGCACTTTATCATTTTCACTCTTGTGTAGTGTGCGTGTGTGGAGAGGAGATTAATACATAAATATTCCAACTACATCTAAGTTTTGTTTATACTAATCCATGAATATACGCTTCTTACCTTTAATAGGTGATTAATACATAGTTATTTGGGGTGTCCTATTTGTGGAGAGGAGGCTGAATCTCTTCTTCTATCCGAACACTAAGAAATGCCATAATCCTATGGAGTTATGCTCTGCAAATTCCTCCCAACCATTATGTTGCCAAACATCACCAGTTGAAGTTGTCAATTCCACTTTCCATACCCCACCACTTGGAACCTCTAGCAAAACATGGGAGACCATTGGAAGGTGGAATTGACAACTTCAACTGCTGATTTTTGGCTACACAACGGTTGGAAGGAATTTGCAGCTCATAACTCCATAGGATTATGGCATTTCTTAGTGTTCAGATCTGAAGTGAATTATATTTGACACGATTGCCCGAGGTACATTAGTTGGAAGGAGGTGCCATATGAGCTCAAGTTAGCTATTTGGGTGACATTACAGGTAATGTATTTATATTTATATGTCAATTTCGATTTTGATTTATATTTATCTATATTTGCGGGGCAGTTACTAATTTTACTTTATTTTATTTCAGGGGACAGGGAGTGGCCCTGATGGTAGGGCATATATGCTCGATACTTATGTGGCTCTTTGGACGAGAAGGGAAGGTTAAGGAGGTATCCCCGAGCGTCGCGGTACGAAATCTCTTTTCCAGCTAAATAGTTTGTAGATTTGAGATAATTGATGGTGATGTTTCTTCTTAAATAGTTTCTATTTTGAATGTATATTTGCGTTATCTCTAGTTTATTTGGATATATGATATTTGAATAGGTACAACGTTGCTATAACAGGTACAAATATACTGCTAGGCAGTGGCAGTGGCTATACTGCCCAACAAATTTTTTTTAAATTCTACCCAGAATTATCACGGTTATTGACTGTGACAATTTTTTTAAAAAATAGGGTCAAGGCTTTGTCACGGTTATTAACCGTGACTAGCTTGTCATGGTCATGGCCCGTGACACGATCGTGACAATTCTAACGAACTTGTCACGGTCAATGACCGTGACACGTCCGTGACAAAAAAAGTTGTCTCGCCTCGAATTATCACGGTCATTGACCTTGACAAGTCCAACTTGTCAAGGTCAATGACCGTGACAATTCGGCAGATTTGATGTAGTGGTCGCCTTTGTGAACTCATTTATTTTAGTTTCTTTAATCACTTAGATGCATGTTTAGGATTAAAAAATTTAAAATTTTGTTCACACACTTGGTGCATATAGAATTTGGAAAAAGGGTTTTCAAAAAGAAAGTTGGTTTTGACATCCTTAAAACACATTTAGAAGAAAAAGGGGCCTATAGAACCTAATAAACTTAAATTGTGGATTTAATTCTTAAATTAAAAAAATTAAATTAAATTAATAATTCAGATATATGCCTTATAAATCTACGATACTATATTTATTATTATTCACCTTTGTGAATGATTAGACCATTTATTAGTACGTGTCAGGATTGTACCCCAAGTATAGTACATGTTAGAATTATACTTACATTACTATTATTCCAAAATTTTGGTAAATGTCAAGATTGTACCCAATTTCTTCTGCATGTCAGAATTATACTTATTTGAATATTACTCCAAATGTTTTGTGCATATCAAGATTGTACTTAATTTGTAGTGCATGTCACGATTGTACTTGTAAATATTAATCCAAACTTCTAGTACATATTAGGATTGTACCAAATTTCTAGTACATGTCACGATTTTACTTACATAAATATAAATTCAAATTTCTTGTATATGTCAGGATTGTCTTATTACTTAATATATTTTAATTGAGATGGAAAATAATTATATATTGGGCTCATATGGGATTGGGACTAGACACATGTGATATTTAAGTTGTTTGGGTTGGGAATAACTTAAAAACAACTAAAATATGGGAGGAGGATGTGTAGTTATTTATTTTAGCCTAAATTTGGTTAAATCTTTATTCTTCGTAGACTTATTTTTTACATTGTTGTACCGCCTCATAAAAAATTCATATAACTTCTCGTTTCTTTAGTTTCTACTCTTCTAGGATGTAGGTGTCGAGCTTGCATGCTCACTTTTATATTTATATTTACTTTGAGTCATGTCAAATTTATAGTAGTTGTTATTTGGATATTTGGTTTTTATTAAGACAATAGTATTTCAGCATTGGGTTTTTGTACTATCATGACTATGTTATCAAAGATTATATGGGTTTACTCTTATGCATATATTAATTAATTATTCTTATGTAGTTGGTTTTAATTTTCTCACGCTTAGAATAATATTCTATTATTGAGACTCTAGTAATTATTTAACTTAGACCCGATCAATCTAGTTTATATTTTAGAGGGTGTTACAATAATATGGTTCCCCGAGCTAAGCCCTTACTTCTTGCTTGGTGAAATTCAATTTTTCCCGAATCAGTTTTCATCAACGCCTTTTTCATTCATTGATCTCAAAATTAACTTTTGATACTCTACCAGATTATAATCCATAGGACGAGTTTATTTGTAAAATAAAAACTAATAAGTTTATCAAAGGGCGTCATAGTCCGGAATATCTCCTGGATGCAAATTCCTCCATAATATGATCTAAGACATATTCACAGAATAATTTCCAAACCTATAGAAGTTATTGACCTAATAAACTGAATTTGTCCCAAAGAAAATCAAAGATATAATTATGGTAATATTCCAAATCTCATGTCTAATTGTTGAAGTTAATCTAGTTAACACCTTGACTCGAATCTCACCCTTGTTCTTGTTCAATACATTTTTTATCTGCAAGTACAATATTCTTTGAACAATATGACAAATTCAAGAACCATAGGATAGGTTCCCCTAGCCACGATAAACTAGTAAGATTGTACACGTAACTTTATATATAGGACGACAATTACCTATTTAGGTTGTGAGGTGTTCAATCATGCTAGAATCGAAATTTTGATCTTCTTTGATCGAGTTGAAACCAACTCACCATAATTCCTAATAATTATAATTACCAAAATATACAATATATCTATAAACAAATATAAGGCATATAAAAAAATGATTCCTATTTCAAATGAGCTTTGACAATACTTTATTAACAAATAATCGATGTCATAAATTATGGTTTTAAGAATAAAACTCCCTAATTAACATCTTTCAAATGGTATTCTTTGGGACACAATTTGTAGCGAGCACAAACTCTAATGTTCAATGATATATCAAGATGTCTAACTCGAGGTATACCAAATTACCGATCACACTTTGATATAACATTTCGTTCACATCCTTTTCATTGACATCCATCCCAAGCTTTTCTAACGCACTTATAGGAGTGCTTTCATTCTTTGAAGAGTCAATATATAATTTCTTACCAAAGCATCTTGCATATTTAGATTGGGAAAATACATTCCACTCTCCATTTAATATACTTGCAAACTAAGAAAAAACTTGAGTTCCCTAATCATGCTTATTTGAAACTACTTTTGCGTAAGCAAACGAAAACTATAAGCTAGGCTTTCACTAGTGGAGCCATTATCGTTTATGTAGACTTGGGCTACCACTATATACTTCCCACAAGACTTTAAAAAGTCTTGTTTGCACTTCCTCAATTGAAACCTTTTTCGAGTAGATATTAGGTGAGTCTCTCATACCAAGCTCTCGAGGCTTAACAAAGGCCATACAAAGTTATTTAGGTAATAAACGCATGTAGAGAACTTGAGGTCCTCAAATCCCTCTGGTTTTAACAAATTAGATCCTTTATGAAGAGTTACATTAACAAATCCACTTTGCACATCCATTTGTTGGTGATTGAAATCAAAATCATAAGATATGGTAAGGATCAAAGGTACCAACTCTAGCCTAGATATTTAGGCCAAAGATTCATCAAAAGTTAACACCTTCAACTTGGGTGTATTCATGATAGAGTAGCCTAAACTTGTTTCTTAACACGGAACCATAACATTTGGTTATAAAGATACATTTGGTATCAACGATGTGAACATCTTTCATCATAAGAACTAAATTCTAAACATCTTTTTTTACAAATCCGTGTAAATCATCTCGCATAGAATTAAACCAGTATGCATCTAACACGGCTTCTTTCACATTCCTATGATTGAGAGTAAAGGTATAACAAATAAAGTCAACTTATTTATGTAGTTGAGAATGGGTTCTCACTATAATATTTGGACTTCCAATGATTTCGAAAACACCATAGTCCTTTCGTATCCAAAGAATGTGTCACGCACTTCAACAATAATTGGGGTAGTGTGGCCACCTTTACACCTTCACATAATAATTCGTTCTAATTTACTTGTCCTCTTATACATATAGAAACATGGAAGATCTGTTCTCACAATTATCCTCTTTAAATTCAAAGGAGTCATTATCATTGATGACAATGTTTAACATAACCATCATCTTATAAATCACAATTGTACATGCGGTAGGTGCGACTAGTTATCGAATACTTGTAATATATACCACTATCACTCTTAGAGTCAATCTTGGTTAAGTACTCAAGATTGTTGAGTATATAACAATTGCTTCCAAAGGCTATAAAATACTTGAGTTTGAGCTTCTTGCCTTTTAAAATCTCATAGGGGCTTGTTACTACCATACTCCTTATAGACTCAGTTCACAATGTGACAAGTCATGTTCACCCCTTCTCCCAAAAATCTATAAGGCACGTCTTTGCCTATCAAAATCAACCTAGACATCTCTGGGATAATTAGGTTCTTTTTCAACAAATCAATTTTGTTTTAAGGCCTTTTATGGGAAAAAAATTTATGGTGTATACCAACATCACTACATTACTCCAAAATTCTTATCCATAGTCACTTTGAACTCGAATACTGGTGAAACATTTCTCATTTTGGAGTTGTTTACACTTAGTATTAAAGAAGTCATTAGAATCATACTCACTATGTGAAATTCCTGCAAAACTTAACCTAGAAAAGTCATTTATGATCATTAGGACGTATCACTTATGCCCTTTATACACATTGGACCCAAGAGGTTTATGTGTAATGTAATGCCCCGACTCAAATTTATGGGTTACTCGTAGTCAACCCGGTCCAACCCGAGCATTAGATCTGAATTGAAATGAACAACCTATATAACGTTGATAATCCAGTTTTATTTTAATTAAAGTTTCCCTTGCTTAGCATGCGATTCTAATTTCAAATCAAACTATATGAGGGGGAGCACTCCGGACTCCAAGCATACAAAGATATTAAGGTAAAATAAAAGAGAGCACTTACCTGTATAATGCTCTCAAAATATGAAACCTATCCTAACCTACTATAACGAAATGAGGGAGTGAGCCGAATGCTCACTGGAAAATATACAATTGTAGTATAGAATCGAACGATAGAATGAAGACTCTAAAACGTTATGCCTACATGCAAATGCAACTATCTTGTATACATATATAAACAAACATATACGTATACTTAATGTGTGAAACAATTTTACTTCCAAAGACCTTATTTATCCCGACTAATTCACCTTAATCTTGTAAAAGATTTCCTTTTCTCATTTTGACATTTATCCATTTATTTAACACGTACGGTTAAATACTTGAAACAATTACACTTCATTTTATCGAAAGTCGTTTCTTTACCAAAATTACCCTTTTCATTTTAACCAATCCGTATTATAATTTCATTGAAAATCACATTTTCAACACACATGAATACCGTGTTAGAAAATACTTATTTAGTCTTTGAAAACCTTTCACAACACACCCTTGTGTTAATTATGGGTTGAATCACTTAGGTTGTTTAACCACCCATTTACCCACTTACTTTATCTTTATCTTTACCTTATGGACATTAATCAATTTTACATTTACTTGTTCATTTTTACTAGGGGTGGGCGCGGTCCGGTCCGGGTTTTGATCATTTTAGGTGTCGGACCGAATTATTCGGTCCTATATTTGAGAAGACCGAATTCGGATCGATTTAATCGGTTTAGCCTATTTAATCGGTATAGGCTATTTTTTGTTAATAATCGGTCCACTTTTTAGATTTATTTACTTTTTATCAATTATCAATTTAAATCCACAAACAGAAAATTTTAGAATCATCAATCATCAATTTAAATCCACAAATAGAAAATTTTAGAATCCTCAATTTAAATGTAAAATCCACAAACAGAAAATAGATCACTTATGCTGATGAATGCAACTGTGAGTAAAAAACGGTAGACTCGATATCAAAATCCACAAACAGAAAATAGAAGCATCAAAATGTTATTGATTCTACTACGTTATCTAATTCTGAAGATACAATTCAGACAAAACCTAAGAATTCTGAAAATATGAAGCAGAAAATAGATAACCAAGCGGGATTCCCCTTCCCGAATTAGTCGAAATGAATAATCAGACACTGGGTCAAGATCTTATTCCAAGATTGATTGTCCAAAGATCGAAACTCAAACCAAGAGAGTTCAGTCTGGCTATCGTTATGGGTTTGCATACATGTTAGACTGAACTAAAAACTGTAACCAAAACTATATGTAACCAAATCAAGAACCGAAAATGGTTATGGTTATGGTTATGGGTCTGTAGTTAAGAACAAAAAACTGAAAATCAAAATATACCGTGGCTATATCTTTTATTGTCGCCGCCGGAGCAGGTCCTGTGGAGTTGTGCGTCGGAACCGAAACAGTTGCTGTGGTGGTGGCATCGCAAGATCATATGATCGACCGACCGGAGAGTTGGAGAGAGAGAGAGAGGAAGAGAAGATGAAGTAACTAGAGTTGTTTGTTACAGAAAGAGAATGAGAGAAAAGTGAGGAGAGAGCGACCGTGATTTTTGAAATGGTGCAAGTGTTGTGCCTTTAGTTTAGGGTTTAGTTATTTAGTATATGATATATTTTTATAAAATAAAATTAATATATATTATATAATATTAAATTAAACGGTCCGGTCCGGTCCGGTCCCAAGACCGAATTTACAATGGATATTTTAGACCGAACCAAATATTTTGGGTCTCTTAATTTAGGACCGAATGAGGACCGATTTATAAAAAAGCCAATAAAAGTGGGTTCGGTCTGATCCGGTCCATTCGGGTAAATCAGGTCGGTCTTTTTTTTGTCTACCCCTAATTTTTAATGTTACCAGAATATTTATTAATTTATTCAGGCTAGGTTGTCTTAACACGCTTTTACCACACAACTCATTTCTTAACATGTTCCTTATTCCTTTATTTTTATCTCGGAATCTTCCAATAATCACGTACTTTAACGGGCTCCATACCGTCGGCGACGCTACCATATGCTTTGGCCAGTGTTTTTTTTCTTTCACCCTAGGGCTCCCGGCCCTCCTTAATATTTTCGATGTCATCCGAGTTCCTTTTTTATGTGTTTTAACATTTTACAAATGTTCACATTATTTCACTTTTCCTTTTACCCGACTGAAGCCAAAACTCGGGCTTTCACCCCAACTTGTGTTACACCTTGAAAATCATCATTTCATGTCCTTTACACCTTAACTTTGATTTTATTCCAAAATCATATTCATTAGGACTATTATGTGTAACACCCTTCCCAATATTTTTATTTAATAAAAAATTTCCACTTTACATAAAATTACCATTTTATCCTTTTTTCCATATGTACGTTTTACTCCATTTTACAAGTGTTAATTTTTCAAATACCATTAAGCTAACCACACTAACCTCTTAAATGTTTTTACCTTAACACCTTTTTAGCCTTTTGGAGTAATATTATTCTCAACTAGAAACATATTTATTTCAACACTTTTATTTCAAAGAATCATTAAACATATGAGATCACCTTATAAGAAAAATACCATTTTATTTTATTAACACATGTAGTCTTACAACCTTAGACAAATAACCTATAAACCCCTTTTCACAAACTTTGAAGACTAGAAATTCTATTTTTCTTATTTCATGTTTAAACCCAACAAAACTTTCTTTAAACTTGTTTATATGTCCATTACCAAAATACTACAATTTTATATGCAATAGAAAATGGATTTTAAAATCCTATTAAATAGGTTAAACATACTTTTCATTCTATAAATTGATCACACTTCACAAAAATGCATTTTTAAGACTCAAATGACATTTTATTTCTTCGCACTCATCAAATTTCCATCTTTCTTAAAATCTTCATTTTTGCAAGAAACTTTGGAACATTATTTCACCAAATATTTTAGCAAAATCAACATCATTTCCATATATTTTATTTCATAAAATGTTTGACATCAAACTTCTAAAAAATGCACCATTTTCATAAAATCCCAATGTTTATTTCAAGAAACTTTTAAATATGAATTCTTATTTATTCTCAACCAAATGATATTTTTCCAACTTTTTTATTTCATAGATTTTTTTATTATTAATCTACTAGAAAGCATTATTTATTTATGTGCATTCTACTCAAGTAATCTAATAACAAGAGTACTAGTAATGCAAATAGAGCCTTAAACACTAAGGATAGTGTAATACCCCGCTTAATTAAATATCGGGTGATCAGTCATATACCCAATTAAATTAGAGTATACAGTTGGTTCATTCTTAGCATCACTGTCGAAAAATATTTTCTTTTCGTTAATCACCTAATACTCAATTAAGATGGTGTTAAAAAACTTTCAAATTTTAATTTAAAACAATCTCATTTTACCATTACAAACAATTTCATGTAATCCATTCCAGAACAATGCATAATAGATAATTAACATCACAACTAAACTAATTGTAACTGGAATAAACTCCCTAGTTTAAATATCTCAATACAACAATCCAAATAAACTGAATGTATCAAAATTGGTATAAGTAATACCACTGTCTGACATAGAATCGAAATAACTAGAATCCTTGGGCGACATGCCTTACATGAACTAACTACTACGGATGTATGAATTAAGAGAATGAAAGCGTCTAAGCATAGTCTGCAACTCCATAGCATCCATAGTATGTCAAGTATCCAATCCTCTAAGCCTGACGTTCCTGTGACTAGACACCTAAAATAGAAGATACAAGGGAGGCGAGAATATGCCAAAAAATAGGCCAGAGCCCGATGGTATAATATTTTTAAAAATAGCAAGTGATTAACAAGTGCAATTAAGAAATTATTATGTACATGTTAGATTCTCGAACTATCTCTTGAGATTCTCACCTCTCATATAGTGTGCACGCCTAACGTACCTCCGAACCATACTAGTTATTATTCCCATTCTAACTATTTCTTTCCAGTCTAATACCTAAACATAACCTAATAGTGTTTCCACGTATTTCTCACGCAATATAAGTTATACATATATATACAATTTCTCTTTAACATGGATAAGAATTTTTTTAATTTAATATAATTAAGTGTTCACCAACTTAATTCATTTCATATTTCATTATCATTCATGTCTACTTAATTCACACAATAGATAATACCACAAGTATATATATATATTCACGCTATTATATATACAACAGTGCACCTCGAGACTCAGCTACGGTGCATGCATACTCTGCTATCATGTCCGGGTACATCTCGTCACTATACAAAGGACTGTCGGTTCGGTGTATCTCTCGAACCATAAAATAAACTCAAATATTGGAGGCGAACATAGTCCTAAGACTTTGGACTACGCACATACTTACGCACCCAAATGACTGTTCAATACCATTGTTTTCACACATGACAATCCAACCTAAGTCCTACATTCTAAGGAACAAGTCAAAAATCCCCCTAAGGCTCATTAGGATATGACAGCCCTCAATGCGCAAATATCCCATCAATAGAAATTAGGTTAGGTATGTTATACACACAAATCATCATATAGGTATACACTCAACCTATATATACACATCCCATATTACAAGTGTCATACGTAGTATACTTATATCTTGAATATCCTACGTATCATGGTATTTTAAACCTCAATTATTTTATATGTATTCGCTCCACCTATGTGTGTATATATTAACAAATGGGTATAATATCATCCCATATACAAATCCCACACGTAGTATATTTTAAGTTTATCCCATAAACTAATAATTCACATTTTATTCACATTTCCCATTACTCCTAACATCTCTTGTTAACCAAAAGGATTTATTTAATTGTTCCAGTACCTACCTTCAACCCATATTTATTAGTCAAAAACCCAAACTCATATAATAAGCCCCGATTATATTTTAATTCCCAATAATCTTTTTTCTCAATAAAGTTACATTCTTTCCAGAAATATAAAATTACAATTTGACGCTTTTCTGCTCCGATTTTAAAAAAACTTGAAACTACAAAGTTCTGCAGAACGTGATTTTATACAAGTACTCGGAAGAACACTACTAATTTCCGCCTAAAATATTCCTACAATTGTCAAACAATGTTCGTCCTTTTTCTACATATTTCTACCTACGAGTTGTAATATAATTTATCCTCAAAACCTCTACTATATGATCCCAAACTCCTTATAATTCATCCCAAATAATATACCCAAGTATGTACATGATTTATAATATCAAATCATATCAAGATCATCCTGGAATTTTGATTAATCATGCTAATCCCATTTTCATTCAGAAAATCTACATTTTATCATTCTTACTCAAGAACACATATAAACCTCAAATTTCTTCATCAAATAAACCCAAGTTTCTTGATGTTAATTCTAATATCAATAAAGGATTGATCCTACATGGTTTCCATTTCAAGGATTAAATCAAAATCATCAAAATTCATCTTTGATTTATAAAATTTAAAAAAAATCTTTTTCTATCTACCATGGACAACATACATGCTATAGATTGCAAGAGTTAAAACACTTGCCTTTGATTTCGTAGGTCTGAACCGTTTGTGAAGATAATGCTATGGTGTTCCTCTCTTTTTTGGTCACTCTCTAGTGTCGGCGGTGGTGGTGCAAGGTGCCTTTGTCCCTTATTTTTTTCTAGAACAACCCTTCCTCTCCTAGAGAAATCTTTCCCTTTCCTCAATGGACGTCTCTTAGAGTTTTGGTGAATAAACCTTTGGCTAACATATCTCCTAACTTATATAAAAATACCCAAATTTCGTAAGTATTATTCATCTACCAAGTAAAATGACCAAAATACCTCTTTGGGGTGTCTGTTCAGTTCCAAATTGACCCGAGACCCAAATCAAACCATCGGGTAGACTTTTCTGACTATTTAAACCCCTTTGGACACTTTGGCTCACTTGAAATGACCATTGGGATGAAATTAAAAAAAATAATTTACTTTTCATTCCATTCAATTATAGTCCCGACAC
Organism: Sambucus nigra; assembly: GCA_949130495.1. Lineage (NCBI taxonomy): Eukaryota > Viridiplantae > Streptophyta > Magnoliopsida > Dipsacales > Adoxaceae > Sambucus > Sambucus nigra. Next base: position 195,644,510 of record OX422220.1, read on the forward strand.
AACTCACATGCACATCTCAACTTAATTACTGTAATTGTCGTATTAAAAAAATACCAACAATTTTTATAAAGTCATAATCATATATTACTTTTAATCATTAAGTAATATTTAATATCAATCACATATTATTTTATTCTAGGAATATTCAATCCGGATTAATTCCAATTATTTTCACATAAATAATTCCAATTAACCCCCATTGATTTAGCCCATTTACTTTTAATTTATCTCCTTTTAAAAATCATTAAAATACGAGGTATTACACAGAACTAATACATTTCACTCTGAAATAATAAATACGATAGTCTTATTACACAATTTATCATCATTTCAATACTCAAAAATCAGTCACTACACATTACCGTAATAAATCCTACATTCCTCACTCATAAATGTAGTATATAATAACATAATTCTTAATGATCCTACTTGTTTCTACCTACGGGTGTTAACAGAGGGTTTCGCTACCCCATAAACATATATGATGATATCCATACCTAGGACTCATATCTACTGTTCCCAGTCTCATGTGTCCCACTCACTTTCTATAGACTCATTCAACATTAATAGTCCCAATTTTTTTTATGCTTGGAACAACTTTTCATGTCATTTCCCCTGGTCCTACTGACCATTTTGAACTTAACAATACTAGCATCAATTGTTGCTCTACTGATTTCTTCAGATCCACTTTCCATATGGAACTCGTTATCGACTATACTAGTCTTGACTCAATCCATATATATGGTTCCCCCTACTGGGTATGCCCATAAGTGGTGTTCTACTATCCTCATTCACCCTAGTCTCACTTTTTGACTAAATTCTCCAACACCCTCGAATCCCTTCTCACAGAAGCATTGATATTAATTCATAAATGTACACCCTTGACAACATATGGATAATGTCATGGTCAAATCGTACCCCAAATTCCACATTTATCTCAATTCCAACTTCTTTATATACGAAGTCTAATGTCCATCACTTAAGATTGCTCTTATTAGCGAAATGTTATAAAAATTCTTAAATCCAGGGTGTTGCTACACTTCACCATATACATTTACTTTTGGATTTCTACTTCAATTGGCTCCTCACTCTTCTTCCTTCACACATTTTATAAATGTTCTTTTGTTTTCTTTTTTTAATCCTTCCAACTCCGCCACCCTTCACCGATAAATGTTGGGTGAGTCTGGAACGGCACCATCATCACCAACGATGGTGTTTAAGGAAACTATAGTTCCCAAGTGATTTCTTTATTGTCATCAATTGAACAATAATTATGGTGAATTTTACTTCGATCAACATTTACACTAAGTCTCCTATTAAGCCTTTTCCTGCATCATTTTGTCCAACAGCCTTCGTTGGTCGTCCTATTTTGTTCGGTGTATGAAGCCCAACCGAACTTTTATAAGAATTTCGTCACTTATGTTTAATAGAAAGAGAACATAAATATTCATACATGAAGGAATACAATAACCTAATCATAAGGATCTACATCAAAGGATGCTACGTTGAAACGTAGATAGTCGTATAGATCCTAAGGACTCAAGAACCTGATGCTCTGATACCACTTGTAACACCCTGCTTAATTAAATATCGGGTGATCAATCGTATACCCAATTAAATCAGAGTATACAGTTGGTTCATTCTTAGCATCACTGTCGAAAAACATTTTTTTGTTAATCACCTAATAGTGTTAAAAAACTTTCAAATTTTAATTTAATACAATCATATTTTACCATTACAAATAATTTCGTGTAATCAATTCCACAAAAATGCATAATAGATAAGTAACATCAAAACTGAATTAAATGTAAACTCCCGAGTTTAAATATCTCATTACAACAATCCAAGTAAACTGAATGTATCAAAACTGACATAACTAATACCACTGTCTGAGATAGAATTGAAATAACTAGAATCCTTGGGCGACATGCCCTACATGAACTAACTACTACGGATGTATGAATCAAGAGAATGAAAGCGTCTAAGCATAATCTGCAACTCCATAACATCCATAATATGTCAAGTATCCAATTCTTTATGCCTAGTGTTCTTATGACTGGACACCAATATAGAAGATACAAGGGAGGCAAGAATATGCAAGAAAACGGGTCGGATCCCGATGGTAAGATATTTTTAAAAATAGCAAGTAATTAGCAAGTGCAATCAAGTAATTATTATGTACATGTTAGATTCTTAAACTCTCTCTTGAGATTCTCACCTCTCATCTAGTGTGCACGCCTAACGTACCTTCGAACCATACTAGTTATTATTCCCATGCTAACTAGTTCTTTCCAGTCTAACATATAAACATAGCCCAATATCGTTCGCACGTATTTCTCTCGCAATATAAGTAATACATATATATCCAATTTCTCTTTAATATGGATAAGAACATTTTCAATTTAATATAATTAAGTGTTCACCAACTTAATTCATTTTAGATTTCATTATCATTCATGCCTACTTTATTCACATAGAAAATAATATTACAAGTATATGGATATATTCACTCTATTATATATATACAACACTACACCCCGAGACTCACCTGCAGTGCATGAAGACTCTACTATCATGTCTGGGTACATCTCATCACTGTACAAGGGACCATTGGTTCAGTATCTCACTCGAACCATCCTCACAAATCATACATATTAGAGGCAAATATAGTTCCAAGCCTATGGGCTATGCACATACCTACGCACCCATATGACTGTCATCACTATCATTATCACAGATAGCCCGTACCTAGGTTCTATATTCTCAGGCATAAGTCAAAAATCCCCCTAAAGGCTTATCAGGATATGATTGTCCTCAATGCGCAAACCTCCCCTCGATAGCAAGTAGGCTAGGTATGGCATATACACAAATCATCATATAAGTATACACTCAGCTTATATATACACACACACACATATCAACAGTAACACATAAGCACATCCTATATTACAAGTCTCATACGTAGTATACTTATATCTCGAATATCCTACGTATCATGGTATTTTATATCTCAATTATATTATAAGTATTCTCTCCACCTATGTATATATATCAAAAAATGGGTATACTCTCATCACATATACAAATCCCACATGCAGTATATTTCAAGTTTATCCCATAAACTAATAATTCCCATTTTATTCACATTTCCCATTACTCCTAACATCTCTTGTTAACCGAAAGGATTTAATTAATTATTCTAGTAACTACCATCAAACCATACTTATTGGTCCAAAACCCAGACTCATTATAACAATCCCGGATTATATTTTAATTTCCAATAATCCTTTTTCTGAATAAAGTTACATTCTTCCCAGATAATTAAAATTACAATTTGACACTTTTCTGCTCTGATTTTGAAAAAAATTTAAAACTACAAAGTTGTGCAAAACGTGATTTTATACAAGAACTCGAGGGCACACTACCAATTTTCACTTAAAGCAATACTAAAATTATCATACAATATTCATCCTTTTTTTTACATATTTCTACCTACGGGTTGTAACATAATTCATTCTCAAAACCTCTACCAAATGATCCCAAACTCCTTATAATTCATCCCAAATGATATATCCAAGTATGTACATGATTTATAACTTCAAATAATATCAAAATCATCCTGGAATTTTGATTAATCATTCTAATCCCATTTCAATTTAGAAAATCTATATTTTATCATTCTTACTCAAGAACACATATAATCACCAAATTTCTTCATCCAATAAACCCAAGTTTCATGATGTTAATTCTAATATCAACAAGGGATTAATCCTACATGGTTTCCATTTCAAGGATTAAATCAAAATCTTCTTTTATTTATAAAACTTAAAAAAATATATTTTTCTATCTACCATACACGACATACATGCTATAGATTTCAAGAGTTAAAACACTTGACTTTAATTTCGTAGGTCTGAAACTTTGGAGAAGATGATTCTATGGTGTTCCTCTATTTTCCAGTCACTCTTCGGTGGCGGCGGTGGTGCTGCAAGGTGCCTTTGTCCCTTGGTTTTCCTAGAACAACCCTTGATCTCCTAGAGAAATGTTTCCCTTTCCCTAATGGATGTCTCTTAGAGTTTTGGTGAATAAAACTTTGGCTAAAATATCTCTTAACTTGTATAAAAATACCCAAATTTCGTAAAAACTATTCATCTCCCAAGTAAAATGACCAAAATACCTCTTTGGGGTGTCTATTTGGTTCCAAATTGACCTGATACCCAAATCAAACCCTCGGGTAGAATTTTCGGACTATTAAACCCCTCTGGACACTTTGGCTCACTCGAAACGACCATTTAGATGTCATAAAAATAATTTACTTTTTATTTCATTCAATTATAGTCCCGATACGACTCATACGCGCATTTCGACTTAATCAACGTAATTATTTTTGTTGTTAAAATAAAGTAGTCAGTTGACGTGGACTAATTATATGAATACACGTGTCATCTTACGTGGAAAAATATATATTCACCGAGCTACTCAACTTGACGAGCTACTCAACGTGCAGAGCATCTAGTCAAGAAGATCAAGCGACAATTACAGATTCAATGAACATCGCATTCAATGAACATTCTTATTATGTACAGATGTGTATGTCTATTAAATAATGGCATATTTTATATTCATATTGACAGTCCAAGGGCTATAAATACATTGTAACCCCCTCCATAACGGGGAAATCGATCATTTGCAATCATAATTGAGATCAAGGTAAAACACCCAATAATACAAGACAGTGGATGTAGGCCATTTTCATTAAGGCTAAACCACTTAAAAAATCCTTTGTCTTATTTATTTATTCGTATTTATCTGTGATTAATTAATTAGATCAAGTCTAGTTTTTTACATCAACAGATTGACGCCGTCTGTGGGAACGACTATACGTAGCATTTTTCACTAAAAATTCATTATACATGACTGAGCTCCCAGAATCTAGCAATAGGAATAATGAAGGAGTTCCCCCAACCTGTCTATTCCTTCAACTGTCAATGAACTCACTGGAATAGTGGTCATCTTAGCCAGGGGACAAACATCTATGCAGGATACCATGAGATAACTCATTCAAACTGTTCAAAATGCAACGTATGCCCAATCAGGCCAGCGAAGTGTTCGTAAAAACACTCACCTACCATATTTGAGATCCATACGTACTCTATTCCCTCATGCTTCCTTATCGAGGCATAGTGAATCGCATCATACTGAGGGGTCCAGCGATCCCTCCTATTAACTTGGTCGAACATCTCCCATAAGAGTCATGGACTCTCAAGAGAATGTTACTTTAACACCAAAACGAACAAGCGCCCTGGAAAGGTTGAGTAGAGTCTCCCCCTTTGACCGTTTGAGTCCCAGGAGGAATAGAAATCCTCCTCAGATTGCGTTGGGAAATTCTCAACGACCAAATGATCTAAGGGAAGGTTCTCCCCAATCACACCATGCAGCTTGTACAGAAAGATCCCTAGAGGAGAATGCAGGGCGAATAGATCAGAGGTTGGAAATGATGCCTGGAAGGGATCCATTCAGAGGTTGGTAGATAGGTTAAGGGAAATGGCTAAGGCCATAAATCCTATCCAAAGAACCTTTGTCAAAAGATCACCCTTCGTACAAGTAATTGTGGATTTTCCCATAGTTACACCGAAGTAAGATGACAAAACTGATCCTGTCCTCCACATAGAGGAGTACCAAGCTACTGCTGATATCTATGTAGTTCCCGATGAGATGAGGTGCAAGGCATTCTCAGGAATTATCACTGGGTCAGCTCAAATATAGTACAATAACCTTCCTCGGGGATAGATTTCTACTTTTCATCAACTGGCAGAAATCTTTATAGGAAATTTCTATTTTGGTGCAAAGCCAGTCTAGAGAATAGCACACCTGTTGAGTGTAAGGCGAAAAGCAGGAGAAAGCACAAGGGATTACATCACTCGTTTTATTAATGAGAAACTGGAGGTAATCGATTACGAAGAGAAGAAAGCCATTACATCCCTGATGAGTGGTCTTTTACCAAACAAACTGTATTATACCTTAGCCAAAGATCCCCCTAAATCCATGTCGGAATTAATGGCTAAGGCAACCAAAATTATAAACGTCGAAGAAGCTATGGCTGCAAAGAAGAATGGTGATACCAAAGCAAAGACTAAAGCTGAGGGCAGGTCAGAGAGGAAAGATCAAAAGCATAATGGGGGCAGTAAGCAATCGAAAGGCAAGGAAATGATAGAGCACTTGAGGAGGTATGTGAATTATACTCCCTTAAAGGTGGATATAAACCATGTTCTGGAGGAGATAAAAAATAGCGAAGAACTAAATTGGCCGGAGAAATTGAGGATAGCCCCTGAAAGGAGGGATAAGTCCAAGTATTACGAGTTCCACAAAGACCATGGACACATGACCAAGCAGTGCATAGATCTCCAAAATGAGATTGAGGCACTCATTAGATGAGGAAAATTGAGCAAGTTTATTGATCTCCAGAATGATGGAAATACTAATGACAGAGAAAGGAAAAGGTCTAAATCTCCTCACCGAGCAAGAGATGACAAGAAAAGGGACCATAAATATGATCCAGAGGATGAACCCGACCTTCCCAAAAAGGCAAGGCAGCTAGAGCGTGAGGTATTTTCAATCCATTTTGGTTCATTCGAATGTAATATGATTACATGTGGCGATGCAGGAGGAGGGATCATACTGAAAAAAGGAAAGCCTACCTCAATGAGGCCCAAGCCTGTTCCTATATACAACGAATAAATCTGGCGAAAGAAGATCACCCGAGGAAGGTTAACAAGGATAAACTAGTCATTGGTTTTTCCAAAAGTGATTTGGAAGGTGTCTTGTACCCTCACGATGACCCCTTGGTGATCAAGATGAGGATGAAGGATGTAATCATTTCAAGAGTATTGGTAGATAATGGTAGCTCGGTAGACATCATGTTCTACCCTTACTTTGACAGTTTAAACTTGAAACTCGCCTAGTTGGAGCCCTACCACAGGCCCCTTCTCGGTTTCTCTGGTGAAAAAGTCTTTCCACTTGGGACGATCAAGTTGGACATGCTTATTGGTACCTGGCCTGCCTGCAGAACAGAAAAAGTATGCCTTTTCATAATGGATAAAAATGACCAATCAACTTATAATATAATCATGGGAAGAGTAGGTCTGAAAAAGTTCGAAGTAGTGCCATCTACGGTAAATCAATGCTTAAAATTCCCGACCAACTTTGGTGTGGGACTTGTAAAGGGCGAGCAGAAAGTAGCTCGGGAATGCTACTATACATCTACCGAATAAGAAAAGTTGGAGGATGCCAGGAAGAAGACCACCACTTACCAAGTGGATGAGTCTGAAGATTCAGAGATTGAGACACTGGACCCCAGAGATGAATCAAAGCTCGTGAAAGGTCAGGTCATGGAAGCAACGGAGAACATTATTCTGGATGATGAATGACCAGAGAGAACAACTCAAATTGGTGCCTCACTGGATCCGGCGATAAAGCAAAAGTTAGTGGCATTTTTTAGGCATAGGAAGAAAGCTTTTGCATTGAGTCATAAAGATATGATGGGGATAGACCCAACCTTCCTTTGACACGAACTCAATATTAATAAGGAGATCAAACCGGTGAAGCAAAGAAGAATGGTCTTTAACCCAGAGAAGAACCAAGTTATTGAGCAGGAAGTTGAGAAACTGCAAAAGGCCTCTTTTATTGAGGATGTCAAATATCCTGAGTGGTTAGCCAATGTGATGATGGTTAAAAAAAGAATAATAAATGGAGGATGTGTATTGATTTCATATATCTAAACAAATCCTGACCAAAAGATCACTTCCCACTGCCCTGAATAGACCATCTGGTAGATGCCACCTCAGGCATGAATTATTGAGCTTCATGAATGCTTATTCTGGCTCTAACCAGATTAAGATGAAACCAGAAGACAGGGAGAGTACCTATTTTATTAACCCAAGGGGAGCATATTGCTACAATGTTATGCCTTTTGGTCTTAAAAATGCAGGGGCTACGTACCAGTGGCTAATGAATAAGGTGTACGCAGAGAAAATCGACAAAAACATGGAGGTTTACATCGATGACATGCTGACTAAGAGCAAGAAAACTGTTGACCACATAGCTGACCTGGGCTAAACATTTGACCAACTAGAGAAATATCGAATGAAGCTGAACCCAACTAAGTGTGTATTTAGCGTATAAAAAGGCATGTTCCTCGAGTATATTGTGAATCAGCGGGGCATTTAATCCAATCCTGATAAGATCAAAGCTTTTCTAAAACTATAATCTCCAACTATAAAGAAGGAAGTGCAAAGCCTCACGAGGGGTGTTGCAGCTCTCAATAGGTTCGCCCCGCAAGCAACTGACAGATGTCTTTTGTTCTTCAAGACACTCAGAAAAACTTTTGAGTGGAATAATGAGTGTGAAAAGGCATTCCACAAGTTAAAACGATACTTAGGGACACCTCCATTGCTGTACAGGTCGGTAGTGGGAGAAAAATTATACTTGTACCTGGCTGTCTCAGAAAGCGCAATCAGTTCAACATTGATAAGAGTAAAGGACGAAGTGCAAACACCAGTGTATTATACAAGTAAAGCATTCCGAGGAGTAGATATCAGATATCTATGATTGGAGAAGCTGGCATTAACACTGATTGAGGTAAGAAGGAGGATGAAAACATACTTCCAGGCCCATACTATAGTTGTATACATCGATATCCACTCAGATAGGCTTTGTATAAATCGGAAAAATTCGGAAGATTGATGTAATAGGTGGTGGAACTAGGCGAGTATGATATTATTTACGAACCAAGGTCTTCGTTCAAAGGGCAGGTAGTGGCAGATTTCATTGCGGAGTTCACTTACCCAGATACCTCTGACCAATAGGGGTCTAATGAAGAATAATCCATGGATGTTAGAGGATCATCAAATACTGTCTCCGATCAACGTCCATCAGCAAGTTTGCCAGAGGGGATAGTAACTGTTGTCAAGTTTTATTTGTTATAAAACTACCGCAAGTGCACGGGCTATTGAAATATAGTGGGTGTAAGTACGGGTCGAACCCACAGAGATTTCGTCAATTTTTATAAAGTATTGATTGTCCAACTACACATATGAGTATATAAGAGTGATTAAGTTTCTAAAATAAAAATAAAAAATAAAAAATAAACGAACAAGTACAATAGATAATATTAAATGAGGAAGAAACTAGGACGTCGCATCCGTTTGTCAATTTTAATTAAAGTAACACACCAATTTAATTTCGTAGTTCCGAATTTATAACACAAAATATACCGACTCTCGTCGCGTACATTTCGGAGAATAAAACAATACATGCGCTCAAAATATTTTAACGTCTCTTAAATTAGACACCATAAATCCCTATTCCCTCGAAAATATCACGTTCTAAATTTTTAATGTGTATTTAAGCATGGTATATCAAAACATCTAAGTGCAAGCATAACCCATCAAAAATGACAAATCTAAATTTTTAAAGCATGAATTTATAATTAATTCTTGAGGTTTAAAAATACACTCTCGTGTATTTTTAAGAGAATACCGAATTTTTTTTATTTCAAATTAAAACATGTCGGAATATGTACGAAATTAAATTAACATGCGTGGTTTAATTAGTCATGACAAACATCACCTAAGTCCTAGTAAATAAACTACTCACACAACATATTTGACACACAAATATTGAAAGATGAAAATATAATTTTCATTAATAAATATCAACTTACAAAATTTTGGGGCCAAGACTTGAATTACAATACACAATATGCTCCTCCAAGGTGTGCCTCAATAATACTTCTTACACAGATTTTTTTCTCTCTCAAAGTGTGTCTATATCTCTAAAAAAAATGTTGTTAAGAGTCTCTCCACCCCCCTTTTTAAAAGATGTAAGAGCATGGGTACAAGTATTAAAATCGTGGGTTTTAGTTGGTGGGGATAGTGAGTAAATGGGTTTGTGGGTAATGAAGTGGGAAGGAATATGGGATGGTGGAAATTTGTTCTCGGCAAAAACAAAAAGAAGGGGAAAAAATGGGTTTTGGTAGTGGGGTGGTGGGTTTGGTTAGTGGGCAAATGGGTTTGAATTTAGGGATTTTCGCCAAAAGGAAATGGGACTGGCAGAGGTCGAACCCTTGACCTCGCACAGCTCTCAACCTTCATCCAACCAGCTTACCCAACAGCTCTTTCTAATATAAACATACACCCAATTATATTTAACAACATATTAAAACCCAAATTTCCTAATTTGCACAATAGCTTAAATCACCATAACTTCTTCATTCGGAGCCCGATTAACATGCCGTTTGAACCGACATGACCCTCATTTCGGTGCCAACAATATTTCAGTAGTGTCCAGGTCTCGGGATTGACTTTGGGCATTGACCCGGGGCTTTGACTTTGACTTTCTTTTGAATTCGAACTTTGCACGGCCATAACTTCTTCGTTTCAACTCCGATTGATACGCCGTTTGAGCCTAGGCATCCCTTGATTCAAGGCCTTCTATTTCCATGGTTGTTCCGAGTCTGAAATCAGCCATTTGAATTTACAATTTTGCCCCTGAAGGTGCGTAAGTGACCTTTTCATGCTCAATTTGTGTCCGGACTTCACCGTTTTCTTTTTAAACCTGTCAATACTCAAAAACAACTTGAACAAGAGATTAGCAATGAATATAAGATGTGAGCTTGAAGTTCCCAAAATTGCATTATTAACCCCATTTATTCTTAAATTTGTATTTTTCTCTAAAATAATAAAAATATCTATAAAAGCTCTTTATTTATGATAAAATGGGAATAACAACACTTAGATTTGAGTGTAAATAATACAAAATAATGCACTCATCAAATACCCCCAAACGTAAACTTTGCTAGTCCTCGAGCAAAACTAAAATTTTAAAATCTAACTCACTTTCGTAGGAGTCACGGTTGCACTTAGCATGTGCAACAGGCCGTTAAACCCCTAGGTTGCCCTAGTGGACGAGTTTTGTCTCGTGAGGGTTTGTAGTGAATATACCCACAAAATTCAAAAACTTGACTCTATTTACAAAAGACTTTAAAGTAATATAACCAAGTTTGAATGAAAACTTCATAAATATAGCAGAATTTTATTTTTCAATCTCAACTTATCGTGTGTGTGTGCATGGCCAATATAACCGTCCATTTCAAAAGATTTGATCGTTACATTTCTTAGCCGAAAGTTCATTTTGATTTCAAGTGCTCACGGGATGCGCTCATAAATGAACACTCGTAGTTGGATAATTTCTCTCGGTATATGTGAATAAAAGAGTAAATTTATATGAACAAATTTCACATATACATGATCAAAAACGAATTTTTATAATGGATGAATATGATCTCATGAACGAAAAATCGATTACTTTTTGAAAACATTGAATCACACCATAGATCCTATTCATCTTCTATCCACACTTTAACTAACTTCACTTGAGATCGATTAGGACTTTCTTTGGTTTTATTGTAGGCTCGAATTTTGGCTAGAAAGAATGGCTTTTCGAGTTCAAAATTTCTGAGAATATAGTGGTTTTCGGTATTTTGACTTTTAGGCACTTTTTCTCACCTCCATTTTTCTTTTCTCTTTCTTTTTTTTTTCTTTTCAAACTCATATTTTTTTTTCATATATTATTCTTGCAACCTCATTTTCTTTTGGCCTTTTCCCAACCGTAATTTTACCCTAGTATTCTCAGAAAATGGGCATGGCTTCTTTTTATGGTTTTAAACTCCTAGTTGGAGTTGGGTAGGATAGTGGGCTTTCAACAAAAGGCTTATCTTTTTTTTTTGGCTCAAATGGGCTTGCAATGTAATAATGTAAAAAAAATGTTGGAGTTTGGGCTTAATTTTGGGTTTCAAACGAGGGCCTAATCTCATTTCTCAAGTTTCATTAAGTTGATTTGTGTCTCAAGACGACTTACTAAGACTTCTAGTGCGTAAGATTCTGATTTTGACATTTTGTTTTCAGTAATCGAACAAAACAATGAATTTGAGATCATCAACGAATTTATCACTGAAGGGAAGTTTAAGTTATTTTAACTCGGATTGATTTAAATCTCTCGAAAACGATGAATGGCACAATATCTCACCGGGCTAAAATCTCCACATTTATTCTTTAAGCATATTAACTTTCGCCTCAATATCCATTTTCGATCATATTATATAGCTAAGTGTCAAAATTTTATAAGTTGAGAGATTTCTGAATTAATTCTATATTAAGAAATTGTTTCAAAACTCACTTATATTGAAAATATTTTTGGATTTTTGAATTTTTTACTTTTTTTTTTATTTTTTATTTTTTGCAAGAATACTATCCTTACCCCCAAACCTAAATTTTACATTGTCCTCAATGTATACAAAAATCAAAATATGGACAAATAAAATAAAGTAGAGAAGTAAAATGAAGATATTACCTGTGAATTTCCACTTGTGTCACCTACTTACAAACTATACAAGTGTATGTTAGCCATAAAATAAAGCTAAACAACCTTAACAAATCTAAGAAGGAGGGACAAAAAAAAATTATATACAAAGTTGTGACAATTATCACCATCACCATAAATTAATAATCGAAATAGTTGTGGGTCATTCCAATTAATAATCTTTATAGTACTAAGTAAAAAAATAGTATAAACTTGTGAATTTGACCACACAACATAAATCCAAAAATTAAAGTCACGGTCATAATGGTGATCACCGACATCATCACAAATAAAGAATTTCAAAGCACGTGAATCATGTGTCGATGCATCACATTGGGGTAACAAATCACAATAAGGATCCACATATTTACTATCCCTATTCTTAAAATAGTCATGTAAAATTGGAGATGCATACTCCAATCCTAAATGTGAGACTTTACAAAAAATATGGGACGAAGATGTATTCCATGGGAATGTATTCTCTTCGTCAAAAATGGGAGGACCATCATAATCACTAGAATTATCGAGAAAATCGGGTAACAAATCCTCCTCTAGATTTTTCCACAGATAAGGTGAAGTAGCAATTTTATCAATTTAATTATAAGAAGAAACTTGACAAAAGTCAACATCTAAATAATCACAATTATTACTTGTGTCAAGTTTGTCAATTTTCTTCAGACAAAATTGATTATCTTCAATTATTTCATGACTATTTTAAGAAATTTCGTCATTACAACGTTAGTTCACTTCTTCCCAGTTGATACACTTTGGTGGGCAAATTGTAATTAAAGGAGTTGGACTCTCGTCCATGCCATCTTTAATTTTTTTAAAAATTATTACTGACCCATCCGACTCAAATCGAAATATGTAGTCATTCGGATTTTCAATATTTTCTAGCCACACATCCAAATGATCAATATAGGAATCCGAAAAATATGATGGGATAACAATATTGGGATCACTCATTGTAGTTTATTACGTCAATCTCTTTTCTTTTTTCTCTTTTTTTTTTCATTTATTTAGTGTGCTACAGAAAAATAACACAAAAATAAATACACCATTTGTAAAGTGCGACACACACAAAAAAAATAGTGACAAGGAAAGAAAAAAAAAATTAACACGACACGCGCACTAATGGTGTATTCAACACACAAACAAAAATGACCAATCACACTTATGAAACAATTTTTTTTATTGCTTTTATTCTGGAAATTACTACTAATTTTTTTTTTTTTTTTTTTTTTTGTAAAGTCTTTTTTTTCCACTAATTAAAAAAAACGAATCTGGAAATTTACATTAAAAAAAATATTTTTTTTCAAGTTTTTTTTCAATTTTTTATGTATTTTTGTGATAAACTAGTACTAAAAGTGCTATTTATTAAAAAAAACTTAAATCAGATTTTTTTTTTTTTACCTTTACAATTTTTTTTATAGCAGCGATAAATTCTGAATGTTTTCAAAAAAAAAAATAATATCAATTTTTTTAAAAAAAAAATTTAGATAGTTTATTACAAAACTAGTGTCAAAACAACTATTTATTCACAGAAAGAATTAAATCTAATATTTTGATTTTTTTTTAAATAAAAAAAAAAGCATGGCTGGTGGATTTTTTTTTTTAGGTTATTTATTTATTTATTTTTATGATTTTTCGTTTTTTTTTTGTATTTTTGAGTACTTTTATGACAAAACTAGTGTTAAAAACAACTAGGTATTCATAAAAGACTTTACTTCCTTTTTTTTGTTTATACAAACTCGAAAATCTGGAAGGTTCCAAAAAAAAAATTATTATTTTCGAAATTTCCAAAATTCTAAGTACTTTTGTGACAAACTAGTGTATAAAACAACTAGTTTCTCATAAAACACTTAAAGTTTTTTTTTTTTAAACAAATTACAACAGTTTTGAAAAAAAAAAGTCCACGAATTTTTTTTTAATAATTACTAATTTTTACAAATATTTAGGTTATTTATGACAAAATTAGTGTCAAAAACACTATTTAATCACAAAAGACTTAACTTTGTTTTTTTTTCTATATTATGAAAATAAATAAAAAAATTGCTGCTGGAATTTTGAACTTGTCGGATAATTCATTTTTTTTTTTAATAAAACTAGTCCGAAAATCAATATTCTTAAAATCTACCGAAATCCCCGACAACGACGCCAAACACTTGTTGTCAAGTTTTATTTGTTATAAAACTACCGCAAGTGCACGGGCTATTGAAATATAGCGGGTGTAAGTACGGGTCGAATCCACAGAGATTTCGTCAATTTTTATAAAGTATTGATTGTCCAACTACACATATGAGTATATAAGAGTGATTAAGTTTCTAAAATAAAAATAAAAAATAAAAAATAAACGAACAAGTACAATAGATAATATTAAATGAGGAAGAAACTAGGACGTCGGATCCGTTTGTCAATTTTAATTAAAGTAACACATCAATTTAATTTCGTAGTTCCGAATTTATAACACAAAATATACCGACTCTCGTCGTGTACATTTCGGAGAATAAAACAATACATGCGCTCAAAATATTTTAACGTCTCTTAAATTAGACACCATAAATCCTTATTCCCTCGAAAATATCACGTTCTAAATTTTTAATGTGTATTTAAGCATGGGATATCAAAACATCTAAGTGCAAGCATAACCCATCAAAAATGACAAATCTAAATTTTTAAAGCATGAATTTATAATTAATTCTTGACATTTAAAAATACACTCTCGTGTATTTTTAAGCGAATACCGAATTTTTTTTATTTCAAATTAAAACATGTCGGAATATGTACGAAATTAAATTAACATGCGTGGTTTAATTAGTCATGACAAACATCACCTAAGTCCTAGTAAATAAACTACTCACACAACATATTTGACACACAAATATTGCAAGATGAAAAAATAATTTTCATTAATAAATATCAACTTACAAAATTTTGGGGCCAAGACTTGAATTACAATACACAATATGCTCCTCCAAGGTGTGCCTCAATAATACTTCTTACACAGATGTTTTTCTCTCTCAAAGTGTGTCTATATCTCTAAACAAAAAAAATGTTGTTAAGAGTCTCTCCACCCCCCCCCTTTTTAAAAGATGTAAGAGCATGGGTACAAGTATTAAAATCGTGGGTTTTAGTTGGTGGGGATAGTGAGTAAATGGGTTTGTGGGTAATGAAGTGGGAAGGAATATGGGGTGGTGGAAATTTGTTCTCGGCAAAAACAAAAAGAAGGGAAAAAAATGGGTTTTGGTAGTGGGGTGGTGGGTTTGGTTAGTGGGCAAATGGGTTTGAATTTAGGGATTTTCGCCAAAAGGAAATGGGACTGGCAGAGGTCGAACCCTTAACCTCGCGCATCTCTCAACCTTCCGCCAACCAGCTTACCCAACAGCTCTTTCTAATATAAACATACACCCAATTATATTTAACAACATATTAAAACCCAAATTTCCTAATTTGCACAATAACTTAAATCACCATAACTTCTTCATTCGGAGCCCGATTAACATGCCGTTTGAACAGACGTGACCCTCATTTCGGTGCCAACAATATTTCAGTAGTGTCTAGGTCTCGGGATTGACTTTGGGCGTTGACCCGGGGCTTTGACTTTGACTTTCTTTTGAATTCGAACTTTGCACGGCCATAACTTCTTCGTTTCAACTCCGATTGATACGCCGTTTGAGCCCAGGCATCCCTTGATTCAAGGCCTTCTATTTCCATGGTTGTTCCGAGTCCGAAATCAGCCATTTGAATTTACAATGTTGCCCCTGAAGGTGCGTAAGTGAACTTTTCATGCTCAATTTGCGTCCGGACTTCACCGCTTTCTTTTTAAACCTGTCAATACTCAAAAACAACTTGAACAAGAGATTAGCAATGAATATAAGATGTGAGCTTGAAGTTCCCAAAATTGCATTATTAACCCCATTTATTCTTAAATTTGTATTTTTCTCTAAAATAATAAAAATATCTATAAAAGCTCTTTATTTATGATAAAATGGGAATAACAACACTTAGATTTGAGTGTAAATAATACAAAATAATGCACTCATCAGTAACCGAGCAATAAGAATCCTTTGATAAAAGCCCAGCATGGGGAGATGATAAGAGGAAGTACCAAATATTCCATCCGAGAACATTGTTAGACAAAGAGTTTGATAATTGTCTCCCCATATGGAGTTTGTATGTTGATGGCTCTTTGTGCGCCATAGGCAGCAGAGTCGGAATAATTCTTAACAGCCCAGATGGATTGGATATAGAATATACTATGCGTTTCCAATTCAAAGCTTCCAATAATGAAGTTGAATACAAAGATATGATTGTGGGCCTCAGTTTAGCCAAAACACTGAATGCAGAGCAAGTTACGGTGTTTAGTGATTCATAATTAGTCGTAAATTAGATTCTCGGGTTGTACGCGATGAAGGGAGACTTTATGTCTAGGTATCATGCCAAAGCTATGGAGATTGTATCCAATTTTACTGTGGTCCAAGTGATCAGGATACCAAGACTAGAGAATGCGAGGGCTGATGCACTAGCTCGATTACCTCAGCTACCCGCACCGAGCTACGAAGAACGATTCCTATTGAGATATTGGCAGACCGAAGTATTGATGATGACTTGATGGTGAATTTTATCACTTTAGATATGGGACCTTCCTGGATGGATCCCATTATAACGTATATTGGAGAAGGCATTTTACCAACCGACCAACTCGCGGCCAAGAGGCTCAAGTTTAAAGCTGGTAGGTATGTCTTAAGCAATGGAATTCTATATAGAAGAGCTATGATAGAGGGTCTCCATAGATGTGTTCATCCATTAGAAGTTAAAGATCTGATAAAAGAAATTCACGAAGGATTTTGTGGAGCTCATATAGCAGGTCGAACTCTTTTGCAAAGGATAACGATGCAGGGATACTGTTAGCCAATGATGCGAGTTGACTGCACATCCTATGCCAAGAAATGCGATAAGTGTTAACGGTTCTCTGCCATACGAAGAGCTCCACATGCATTATTAACTCCCATTACCTCACCTTGGCCATTTTCTATGTAGAGAATAGACTTGGTCGGGCCTCTGCCAACCACTAAAGGATGATTTAAATACTTGGTCGTCGCTGTTGATTATTTCACAAGATGGGTGGAAGTTGAACCTCTTATTGACATGGCCTATAAAAGGGTTTATCAGTTCATCTGGAAGAACATTATTTGCAGGTATGGTCTGCCACATGCCTTCATGGTACCCAATTCGATAATGAGGAGTTTTCTGCATACTGTCATCAGTCCAATGTCCAAATGATCCATTCTGGACCAGGAAATCCCAGAGCAATGGGAAAATAGAGGTGACGAACCGAAATCTGCTCAACGGATTGAAGAAACGATTAGATGATGCGAAAGGGAACTGGATTAACGAACTGCATTCTGTATTATAGGCTTACCGAATAACTCCCCGAATAGCAACTGAAGAATCTCCTTACATGTTAGCCTTTGGCAGTGAAGAAGTCATACCAGCTGAACTGGGCCTACTTACTCACCGGGTGCTTAATTTTAACTCTCTAGTAAGCGATTTGATGAGACACTTAGACCTGGATATGCTCGAGGAAGTGAGAGAAGACGTTGCTATCAGGAATGCATCTTACCAGCAAAGAAGTGCCATGTTCTACAATAAAAGAGTTGAGAAATGTGATCTTAAGGAGGGAGATATGCACTTAATTAAGTCATTCAGAATCATAATAAGTTGGAATCCAACTGGCATGGCCCTTATCATGTAACAGTGATTGTTCGACCTGAAACTTATAGGATAGAAACTTTAGAAGGTGAAGAGTTCAAAAATGTGTGGAATGCATAGCATCTGCATAAATATTATCAGTAATGTAAATTAACATGTATTCCATTTCCTTCCATATAAATAAAAATGATATTTCCCCATTTTCATTTCGTTTATTTTTTTCGGAGTACTAGTGTTACACACTACACTTGAATTTGGCAAGAAGGCATCAACAACCACTAACAACGGTTGGTCGGTACATCAGCAACCACCAACTATGGTTTCTCGGATATCACAACCTCTAACTAAGGTAGGTCAGCATCAATAAACTTAACCAATAATGTTGGCATAATAATCACAGAAGGCAAGGCCCGTTTGATTATGGGTGACCTCAAAGGGCATCCAAAACTGGGCAAGAGGATGGGTGACCTCAAGGGTCATCCACTGCCTAGGCACTAAGGTAATCTAGATAAGATTGCTAAAACTAAGCAAGACCAAGGGATGAAAACAATTCCATTGCTTAGGCACTTATAGGTGACAGGTCACTATAACTAGGTAACAAATGGGGCATAGTTCTATTGTCTAGGCAATTAAAATAGAACAAGACAAATCATCCCTTTATAAATATATATACTCATCAAAAGAAAATTACAATTTATTTCCAAGGAAAGAAATTTACAAAAAATGAATCTTTCTTCATTAAATACAAATCTCCTATTTTATTGGCTTTTTTCCTTTCGATTTTGGTATAGGTTCCATTCCAGCGGGAGGATCATCTAAAGCATAAGGAGAGTTGATAAAATTCATATCTCGCAGTATTCTGATGTTACTCGAACTCGGTCGATCAAGAAAATATTGAGGTCTAGATATCTCAAAGTCTCCATGAAGATGGTAGTCGCCAAGGTACTTAGAGGTCAAACTTTGAGGAATGGAACGAGCTAAAATCCAATTGACATCTAGCTTAAAGGGAGGCACGGGAAGATCAAGTAATCGAGGCTCATACCAATCCCATAAGGAATTTCCCTTCTCAATTTTCATCACAGTCAAGGCATTCATCCATCCTTGTTTGTATCCCTCATTATTTGATTGTTTCAACCGAGCATCGAGATGGCATAAAGCTTCATTGTATCCCCCAATCCAATATTCTATGGACTGTTTGTGGAATTGATAAGTCAATCTCTCCACATGTTAATGAAGTTTTTTCACTAAGTTCTCTTTATGCTCCAACGCAGAACTCTGGTTGGATAGTTGCTCGGTAAGACTTTAGATTTTTTGGGACATTTCAGTTAATGGTTTAGTCTTCGCCCTCAGTTGAATAGCTTGGTTTTCCAAGGCTGGATTAGTTCTAGTCTCTTCAATGCTTCTCCGACCAGCTCTTGTTCTACCTCGCGAGGCAGATGTAGGCCCAACTCGTTTCAAAGCCACTAATTATTCTCTCAATGCAGTATTTTTAGTTTCCAAAAATGAAAAGCCCTTATCACTGACTGGAACCAAAGCTCCCGAAGAAGAAGTAGACTTTAACTATTTCAGTTCTTCTCGCAAGGCAATATTTTCCTCTTCCAAACGTTTGGAAATGTTTTTATGCTCCTCAACTTTAAGTTTAAGCACGATCTCTATTTTTTTATGGGATGAAATGAACTTGTCATAGTCCCGATCAACACTTAACTGTTGGTGCTTCTTCTCTTAACCCTCATGCAGAAGTGAAACAGTTTCTTTGTGTTAAAGTTGAAGATCCTCGATCGTTCCTTGAAGATCTTCAATCATTTTATAGTATGCAACATTATTGGCTACAGCCCGATCAAGCAGACACTTTGAATATTGGTAAGCCTCAATTGCTCGCTCAGAGGCATCAGGTTCAAGAATATTAACTATTTTACCTTCAGTGAAATCTGTATGACCAGCCTTGAAGTAGTCATTACACTTCTTCATCAACTTTGTATCATGAGCTGACAAGAGTTCCATCCTGGCAATAAACAAGCAAGGAAAAGTAAAAATGCATCAACAACGATACAGATCGAGCAAGTAAATGAGAAAACTTAAAATAAATAATAAAGTCCATTTTATTGATCATAGGAGGATATAGTAAAACCAAGGTTACAATGAAAAGGAAAAAAATAGAAAAATAACATAATTAAAGAGCCGAATAACTCTACACCTTCTCCTTATTTCCTACAACATCTTCAGTCAATTTGGATGAAGGAGTTGGTTACTTAGAGGGCAGTTGGCGTTGCTCGGTAGAAGTTGTTGCCTGCTGAACTTTCTCGAAGGATTGAGGAAGGGTAGAAGTAGGTGTTTGTTCTACTATCGCCATAGAAGATTCATCAGATGCAACTTTATCTTCCTCTTCTTCTTCAACAGTCAGAGGAGGGCCATGAGTGTGTTTATGAAATAGTTATGAATCATCAACAATATTCAACTCTTTTAAAGCTGAAACCCATCCATCTCTGAAGTATTTCAAACTTGCATACTCCATCTGGGAAGAGACAGCAACCAAAGCTCTATTCCATCCTTTGTCCCAGCCAGAGCTAAAGGACTTTTTCATAGCAGCTTTCCTCTTCGCTCTTTCCAAAGAAGTTCTCTCCCTGAGAAGCTCTTCAACATACTTCACCTTCTCCTCAAGCTCTTTTTTACATCATTCAGCCTCTTTAATCTTGCCATCAGTTTCCACTTGGCTGGAAAGAGCAACCTTTAATTTTTCCTCTAACTCCTTGGAGGCACTTATAGCTTGTTGATGAGCTAACTAAACCGATCGAATTTTATTCTCCCATGTAGCTTTGTCCTCATCGTACTTCTATCGGGACTCCCCCAAAGATTTTGATAACCTAGTAAGGGCTTCCTCTACTCCACCGGATGAGGTTGAAGCTTTGATGGATTCATCCCTCTCTATAATATTATCAAAGTACACCAAAAACTGTAAGAAGAAGAAAGGCATGAATCAGAATATGAACACCGTAATTAAGAATTAGAAAGATAAGTATAATGACCACTTACTGAGGCAAGGAGTAGGGCAGCCACATCGACAATCTTATCTCGGGGAGTTAAAGTTTCAGCAGCTCGACAATCAGGGAGGGTCCCTAACTTGATCAATTTCTTGGCCAATCCAGGGGTAAGGACAACTGGAGAACTATCCCTCAAAGAAGAAATCCCAACTATAGTAGGTTGGGTAATAGCATCCACATGTCTTTCAACACGACCCCTCATCAACCTTCTCAAAGGAGCACCTTCAATCACAGGTGCTGCCTCTTCTTCAATCAAATGTGCTGTCTCTTTTAGGATAATAACTTCAATCAAAGGTGCTGCCTCTTTAGAGGCAACAGGGGGATCCTTGCTGATATCTTTGGAAGGAGGAACAACATCCTTCTTCTTAGTTCCGTCAGCTGGAACGTCGCCCTTGTTATTCTTCACCCCTTTAGTCCCAGGAGCAGACTTGGAAAAGAACTTAGGTACCCTTATCTTCTTCGTCATTAGATCAACGATAGAAGTACCCAAATCAGAAGAATATTCTCCTATGATTGCTAGATATGTCGTTACTTGATCAAGATCAATTACTACAGGAGGAACGAGAGTTCGGGCAATAAAAGATGAAGTGGTATTCTTGTATCTCAACAAATAAGAAACAAACCTCACGTGTTCCCCGGAAATGGATTTATGCAAACCCTAGATAAGTGTTAAGTCTTTTATATTTATGTCACTCTCTTTTGGAGGTTTCCTTTTGCTATCAACTGCAAAATAAAAATGTACATGTCAGTGACGCATTTTATCGAACAAAAACATAGCTAAATTGAAAAATTAAAAACAACCTATCCCATTGCCATAAAGTCGACATCTGGGACCTTGGTATGCATCTTTTCCTTTTAACGGGTGGTGTTGCCAATTTTTCATCACAACCCCATGATCAAAGTAGTCCCTGTTAGCATCGAGAAGATTGACCACTAAAGCTCTATTTGAAAACCTAGTTTTTAAATAAAAAGTAGTGTCGCTGGTAACCCATTTATAACAATCCATAATTTCAGGAATTCCCAAGCGAGTTCCGTATATTTGGTTCAATCTATGTACGCCATTAACTGTCATCCATGTATTTGGAGCTACTCTTGCAGGAACAATATCGAAATATTGGCAAAACTCCAAACACAGGGAAACCACTATCCCTCAGCTAAAGAAAGTAAATCAGAAGGGCAGGAGGTTCCTCAAGAATAACCCAAGAGGGAATTTCAAAATCAGTCAGGAATTTATCTAATGATTAGACAAGATAAACCATGGTGACTAACGAAAAGAAAGAAGAAGTAAGAAGTTCTTATAGAAAACTGAGAGGTCTGCTAAGGCAGGTGACAGAAAGAACGATCATAAGAAGAAAAAGTGAGAAGACAAAGAGTTTGGAAGTTTAAAAAGCGAAAGGTGGAAGATGATTTGATTATATGGCTTTTAAATGCCCTGCATCGGGAAGCGAGAAAAGAAATGATTACTAGAAAAGACGATTGCATTTTTGGCAGCTAAATGATGAAAAAGACGCAAATACCCAAGCGCCTATCAAAAATTAAAAATATTTACGAGTTTGCCATTTCGCGCTCAAAATCATTAAATGTCACAAGTGTTAGAGATCTGTAATCTAACAAGACTAGGAAAATGTTCCCGAGAAACTTTTGGGCATAATGTTGGGCTTCTGTTGATACAAAAATTAGTCAGTTGACGAGGACCAATTATATGAAGACACGTGTCATCTTACGTGACAAAATATGTATTCACCTAGCTACTCAACTTGACGAGCTACTCAACGTACAGAGCATCTAGTCAAGAAGATCAAGCAACAATTACAAATTCAATGAACATCGCATTCAATGAACATCCTTATTATGTACATATGTGTATGTCTATTAAATAACGGTGTATTGTTTATTCATATTGACAGCCCAAGGGCTATAAATACATTGTAACCCCCTCCATAACGGGGCAATCGATCATTTGCGATCATAATTGAGATCAAGGCAAAACACCCAGCAATACAAGACAGTGGACGTAGGCCATTTTCATTAAGGCTGAACCACTTTAAAAATCCTTTGTCTTATTTCTTTATTCGTATTTATCTGTGATTAATTAATTAGATCAAGTCTAGATTTTTACATCAACGGTCGTATTTATAAATCTCGACAATTTTTATAAAGTCATAATCATATATTACTTTTAATCACTAAGTAATATTTAATATCAATCACATATTACTTTATTCTAGTAATATTCAATCCGGATTAATTCCAATTATTTTCATATAAATAATTCAAATTAATCCCCATTAATTTAACCCATTTACTTTTAATTTATCTTACTTTAAAAGTCATTAAAATACGGGGTATTACAGATAGATTTTCCCACCTCAAAAACCTCAAATAGTTATAGAGAAGTTGGTGTAGGAGGAGCAACCCCAACCTCCAAGGGTGGCCTGCATCCTCCATGTGTGCTCCACTTAAGTTTCCAAGAAAAGCCCCTAAAAAACTCTCTTTAAACTCCATGGAGGCTTCCTTCTCCATCTTCAAAAATCACTAACAAGGCCCCACAAATTTGTGTCTCCACTCAACAATGGTGGGAATGGGTGTTATACGCTTGAATATGGTGGAAGACTATAAACATGTGGATGTTTATAGTGGTTAAATGGTGGTGGGATGGTGGAGAAAGACAACAATGGTGGAATACCACTCCAACCTCTCTCTCCCTTTTCCATATTTTTTTCTCTTCAAAATGCCCCAAATGAGTCAAACAAATCCTGATAAAAACCCTAAAATTCCCGTTTTGCCCAATCTGGGTTCACGAGAGCTCCACAACTCATCAAATCAAGGGTCCATAATGTGACAGCACACGAGGGCAATCTAATACACAAATTTTTTAAATGCGTCTTTCTAACGAAATTAATCCTCGTTCGAATGACAAGGGCATCTCATTCGATACATGGCTTCCAACGACCTTCAAACCACCCTTAAAAGTGATATAGTGATATCTCATTCCAAGCTTCTTTAATCCCTGCTTCTAGCGAGATCTAGATATCGTTCAAGTGACCCTACACTCGTTCGAAAGATCCATTCTTATTGCTTTTCTCCAAATTCCAATTTTTTCCCACAATTTCATCAATTATCATTAAACCCCACTTCAGCACAATTTATACAGAATTTAAATGAAATATTTTGGATGGTATTACAAACTTCCCTCCTTGGGAAATTTCATCCCCAAAATTTTTTATCTATCCATTCTTCAAATTCGAGGGGTTTACTAACTCTCATTCTAAGTCATAGAAACCCTCTAAGACAAAATCATCGAAGTCTTTAATACTGACATCACATTACATGCCCTCACATGAGGTTTGTCACCAAATTCTCAACATGCCCCAAGCTCTAACGCTCACCATCTCGCTAACTATGAGCATCACATAACTGACTTTTTGTCTCCCTTCACTCAAAGATTATGTTCAAATAAGTCATAAAACCACCTTTGTAAGTTCCCCATAGTAACTCGATGCCTCCACGGGCAACCTACTATAATGAACAACACTCATTAAAAAGTGAACCATAATACAACCAATCATTATGTTCATCATCGAGAACTATTTCCAATCTTAGGGCAACTCATACCACGCGTCGTGAAATTTCAAGTTATCCCGACTCTACAACTTGAATGAACTTTCCGTTAACCATAAAATGTCAATTTCTCATTGCG
The DNA here is from genome assembly GCA_949130495.1 of Sambucus nigra. NCBI lineage: Eukaryota > Viridiplantae > Streptophyta > Magnoliopsida > Dipsacales > Adoxaceae > Sambucus > Sambucus nigra. Next base: position 195,669,377 of record OX422220.1, read on the forward strand.
AGAAGTAATAAACCTAACCAAATCATCACCGTGCATTCGACGGACACCTTTCGCTGCATCACTCTGATAAAACTAGTAATACTCTAAGTGTCTCACCTTAGTCCACTCACTTGAGCCTCACACTACTCCACTTCTCGTGGTAAAGCAACAACGTGTGCTAAGTTTTCCTCGATTTCTAACATTATAATATCCTGAAGCCACCATTCTGCTCTTAACAACTAGAGTCACTGACTGCCATGTCAGCCCGTCAAAAAGGTCGTTATTCTTAAAAAGCCAATACTATGAGCAAACCGTGTGGCTAAAAGTGCAACCATCCTTACACAAAACTTTATCCAATAGCAAGAATACCTCAGATAAGTAGCACTTAGTTATTGAGTTGCATTGACCATACCTAATCCATTGCGCTCTACCAGGCCAATCGCATCGTACCATGACATGGTACCAATTCGAGTTACCACTTACATGAGAATACCGATCCCCGATTATCAAAATTTAAAGGGACACATGAGAGTCAGAAGGAACAAAAAACCATTTAAAGAAAATCCCTCCCATACACGTCAGACTATGATTTACAAAAGAGAACCTTCGCAATATTGTTGAAGTCATATCACTCATTCCCAACGTTCTCATCGAGTACTAATCCTATCCATAGACCCTGGCTTGGGTCACCAGTCGTAACGAATCGAATCACAACCATTCAGTCTCCTAACACGAAAAAAACCTATGAACCTGTAGTTCTCTAAGAAGTCAATTCTCGCCTTCCTTCCTTGGGAGTAAGGGCCTACCCCTCACGTCCTTAGCACACACGAACTACTCCAATTGGATAATGCCTAATGCCCTTATTTATTCTAACCTAGTCCACTTACCAGTGATGACATAACCAATTTACTACACCTAGGTCATTGTCTTCCTTATCATATCGTGATCAAAATCCCAAATTCCCATAAGCATTACTCAATTCAAGAGAGGCGTTTAACTTATCGTATTCTTTTACTACATGAGATTGCCAACAAGTTTACTTATGGGTTCTACCCAAACGAATTTATGTGGCGACCACATCGGCCTCCATTGGCATTCTAAGGGTAGTAAGTACCACACAAGGCTACATCTCCTAGTCCATACTATCTTGGTAAGACATACCAAGAACTATCCAAGCATAAAGTCTACACACGCAAACATTCTAATCATGCTTTGATATTACCCCACTTTGGTTGCAATTTTAAGTCTCCACATGGCGTTATCAATCTAAGTATCAAATACCTTTCCCAATACTCCTCAAAATAGAGTGTCACATCACCACTACTAGTCATTCCATGACACCCGGGCACTACGCCTCATAATGATATGAGCTTCTAAGTCCTCCTTAGAGGATACCATCCATCTATGCCGATTCGGGAAATTGAACCCTACGCGTACACTATACGAATCTTCTAAACCTTGACCAGAAACTTGAGATCATCACCTGGCCCTCAATATAGTCATTACTAGGACATTAATATTTCTTCCTACCAGACTTAACTGGTCTCCTAAGGAGACCTCACATATTCCATGCAAAAGTTCCTAACCCGATAATATTTCATTATACATACCTTGATCATTGTAGGTGCGCTCCATAAACCTTTTAATACCATCATCATGATTACTAGGTTCTCATAAGGACACTGGTCCATGAACTTCTACAGATGGCGCACCTTAACCATCAACCACCTCAAGACATCACAATAGTTGATTTTTATCCCCAATAACACCACACACAATTAGTACTATGGAGACTCCATTATACCATTAAACCACACCCACACTAAAATTACCTCGCACCTAGCCATCACATCGGTGCCTACAACGAGCCTATACACTTAGATCATGATCTTATCTTTCATCCAAATGACCGTGACCATAATCCACGTACCAAACCACAACTAACGCTACTAAGAATTTTGGCAGGATGAAGGATGTCGCTTATAACCTATAACCTCTAGGTCTGTATCACCGACACCACTAAAGATCCTATTCCCTAAAATCACATTGTATTTTCTAAAGCCCATCATATAACACTACCTAGAGTTTACTCCTAAGTCTCCTCAACCATCATCATTGCATACATCATATACTTATCGTAATTTTCTCGTAACTCTCATCATACTCTACGAGGTATAACCTTCAATCAATAATCAACAGGGCACTTACTTGTAACAATACTATCTTACCGACCCAAATAGAGTACACATCCCAAGTGTTGACTAACACAGTTCATCATGCCCACTATATCATCAATTGCCTTATGACGTGATACCACCCCAAGGGTCGAATTCACCTAACCACATCATTGGTACTAACTACCCAAAGTAACTACTCCCAGAATTTTAATGTATTTGTATCACCAATAAACATTGTTTAGGTATGACACACTAGCTACCTAATTTCCACATTTGACTTCACACGAGTTATATTTGTAACTCAATAGACGTCATTCATCATTATCTACACCTTAATTGAATTTTTGTGTCACTATGGATTGGCATTCATGCACCCCACACTAAAACCTACGCCATCACCACTATTAGCTTGCGCGGGAACTCACAACTTACTAGAACATCTAAATAAAAAATGCAAAAGTGATTAACGATAACTAACTTAGTCGCCTACCACTCGACAAAGAATTAACCCTTCATGATAACCTCTTTGACTTCACCATCGAGGATGTAAACTAAATCGTCAACAAAACTACCATGATCGGACCAAATCAAAACTGACGTCGAAAAACCCACTACTGACCTCGCCATGTCACCATCGAAAGGAACCTTAAACCTAGAGTTATGAACCCATTTGTATTGCCTTGAATAGGATTCATGGGTTACCTGTAGTCAACCCGGTCTGATCTGAGCATTTGGTGTGAAGTGCAATGAACAACCTATATAATGTTGCTAATCCTATTTTTATTTGAATTAAAGTTTCACTTGCTTAGCATGCGATTTTAATTTCAAATCAAACTAAGAGAAGGACTTGTGGGGATCACCCCAAAGTCCAAGCATACAGAGATACTAAGGTAAAGTAAAAGAGATAACTTGACTATATAACACTCTCGCAATATGAAACCGCACCCAACCTGTCATACCAAAATGAGGGAGTGAGACGAATGCTCAGTGGGAAGTACAAAAATTCATTATATAATCAAACGGCAAAAAGAGGACTCTAAAACGTTATGCTTACATGCATATGCAACTACCTTGTATACATATATAAACCTATATATACATATACTTAGTGTGTGAAACAGTTTTACTTCCAAAAACCTTATTTATCCCGATTAATTTACCTTAAACTTGTAAAAGACTTCATTTTCTCATTTTGACATTTATCCCTTTATTTAACACGCATGATAAAATACTTGAAATAATTACACTTGGTTTGACCGAAGCCATTTCTTTACCAAAATTACTCTTTTCATTGTAACCAATCCACATTAGTATTTTCATTCAAAATCACACTTTCAATACCCGCCAACACCGTATTGGAAAATACTTATTTAGTATTTAAAAACCTTTCACAACACACCCTTATGTTCATTATGGGGTTGAACCACTTAGGTTGCTTAACCACCCATTTACTCACTTACTTTACCTTTTTCTTTACCTTATGGACGTTAACCAATTTCACATTTACTTGTCCATTTTAACCTTTACCGGAACATTTATTAATTCATCCAAGTTAGGTTGTCTTAACATGTTCAACATATAACCCATTTCTTCACATGTTCCTTATTCCTTTATCTTTATCTCGGAATCATCAATTAATCGTGTACTTTAACGGGCTCCACACTGTTGGTGATGCCACCATATACTATGGCTAGTGTTTTGAGTCTTTCACCCCAGGGCTCTGGGCCCCCCTTTTTAATTTTTCCTATGTCATTCGAGTTTCTTTTTAATGTGTTTTAACATTTTGTAAATATCCACACCATTCCACTTTTTCTTTTAACTGATCATGCCAAAACTCGGGGTTTCATCCCAACTTATGTTATACCTTGAAAATCATCATTTCATGTTCTTTACGCTTTAACTTTGATTTTATTCCAAAAATTATGTTCATTAGGACTATCATGTGTCACACCCTTCCAAAAATTTTTATTTCATTAAAATGTTCCACTTTACGTAAAATTACCATTTTACCCTTTTTCCAATATGTACCTTTTACTCCATTTCACAAGTGTTAATTTTCCAAATACCATTAAGTTACCCATACTAACTTCTTAAGTGTTTTTAACACCTTAACATCCTTTTAACCTTTTAGAGTAATATTCTTCTCAATTAGAAACATCTTTATTTCAACACTTTTATTTCCAAGAATCATTAAACATATGATACTACTTTATAAGAAAAACACAATTTTCTTTTATTAACACATGTCGGCGTACAACCTTACACTTATAATCTATAATCCACTGTTCACACTTTGAAGACTATAATTTTTACTTTTATTATTTCATTTTTAAACCCAACAAAACTTTCTTTAAACTTGTTTATATGTCCATTATCAAAATACTACAAGTTTACATGCATGAGATGATGGATTTTAAAACCTAAATCTTATCAAATAGGTTAAACATACTTTTCATTCTATAAATTCATAATACTTTACAAAAATGCATTTTTAAGAGTCAAATGACATTATATTTCTTCGAACTCATAAAATTTAATTTTTCATAAAATCATCATTTTTGCAAGAAACTTTGGAACATTATTTCATCAAATAGTTTAGAAAAATCAATATCATTTCCATACATTTTGTTTCATAAAATGTGTAACATCAAACTTCTAAAAAATGCACCATTTTCATTAGATCCTATTCTTTATTTCAAGAAATTTTAAAATATGCATTCTTCATTTATTCTCAACCAAATGACATTTTCCCAACTTTTTTATTTCATAAAAATGTTTATTATTAATCTACTAGAAACCATTATTTATTCATGTTCATTCTACTCATATAATCTAACAACAAGAATAATACTAATGCAAATAGAGTCTTAAATAGTAAGGATAGATTTTCCCACCTCAAATACCTCAAATGGTGGTAGATAAGTTGGTGTAGGAGGAGCAACCCCACTTCCAAAGATGGCCTCGTGGGGTTACTGAATGCATCCTGTTGTGTGCTCCACTTAATCTTCCAGGCAAATCCCCAATAAAACTCTCTTCAAGATCCATGGAGACTTCCTTATCCATCTTCAAGAACCCCCAACAACGCTCCTAAAATTCATAACTCCACTCAACAATAGTGGAAATGGATATTGTAGGCTTGAATATGGTGGAATACTATAATAATGTGGTGTTTATGGTGGTGGGATAGTGGAGAGAGGACAACAACAAGGGAAGACTACTCCACCATCTTTCTCCCTCTCCTGTCTTCTTCTCTCTTCAAATGCACCAAATGAGCCTAAAAATTTTCTTTCTTCGTCTTCCCCAAATTGTTAGCCCTAACTCTCATTAGGGTTTGTAATATCCATGGAAAGTGAACCTAAACCCCCAGATCCCTATCCTAATTAAATGATTTGGTCCAAATCCTTTGTTAGTGTCTTAATATCATCTTCTTCTACATCTAAAATTCCTCTCAATGCTCCTTCAAAATTCAGAGGGGAACCGACCATTTTTTTCTCAAAAAATGATATCAAGAAATTGGCAGACCCATTAAAACTATCAATGGGCTGGAAATTCTCTCATGGAAGACCGAGCATGGACATCATCAAAAAATAATTTTAAACCTTTGGTTTAAAGGATGCCTACACGGTTGGTCTTTTTGATCAAAAGCATATCTTGATTAGAATAAATTCTGAAGAGGATTTCGTTTGATTGTGGATGAAAGAACAGTGATATATATGTTAATTTCCTATAAGATCTTTAATATGGTCTACAAAATTTAGATTAGATCAAGAAATCCCCATATTTCTAGTCTGTATTTCTTTCCTTGGCTTACCAATTCATTTTTTACTAAATAATCTTCATATTCTTTGGCCCAAGTTGTTGGCAAACCACTCAAATTAGATGCATCAACTATGGCCATCAATAGACCAAGTGTGTCTCGCGTATGTGTAGAATTGGACCTTCTCCAAACAAGACCTGGTCATTTATGGTTAGGGTGTGATGATTATGGGGTTTGGCAAGAAATTGTATACGAAAAGATACCTTAGTATTGTGGAAAATGTTTCAATCAGGGCCATAGTGAAGATAATTGTTTAATCATAACTAAAGATCCCAAGAAAATTACTACAGTTCCAAGAAAAGTTGATACTATAACTAATAATAAAAAAAGAGGCAGCTAATTCAGAATATTCAAGAAAGATTAGAAGGAGGTATTTTAGAAAACTAAGTTATAGAAGTGGCAATTCAAAGATCTCCTCAAATAAACCAAGTTACTACTATTCAAGATTTTAGTCAGTTTGATATTCAAAATCATAGCATGGGTGCAGGTGGATCCATAAGTATTATCAACTCTAATGACAGAGCTGAGTTTAAAAAGGGCATTCCCAAAGATATTCTTCAAGAGCATATTTATAAAATTAATTCCGTTGATATTGACTATGAGGATACAAGAATAGTTGAAATTCTTAATCTTTCTCATGATGCCACTGAATTACCAAAAAAGGGGAAACAATCATTTTATGATTGTTTATCTTAGTCTGATAATGAAGTCAGTTCTACTATAGGTACTCCTATACTGGAAGAATTAATCATCTTCTTTAAAAATCTGGAAGTCAAAATTCCCAAGACAAAGAAGAAAAAATAAGAGTTGTTACAGCCCTAAAAAAAGAAACCAGATCGTCCTAGTAATCAAAAAAAGACCAACAAAGAGGATTTAAAGAAGCTTAATCAAGTTGTGGGTCCTATGTTCAAAAGAATCTCTAGAGCCAATGTCAATAAGAACACTAAAGTTTCTTTTCAAAGATCTCAATGATAGATACTATCATCTGGAATGCTAGAGGAGTTGGGAACAAAGCAACCAGGAGAAGACTCAAAAAGCTTTATAAGTCTCACAAACTTCTTTTTATTGCTATTTTGGAGCCAAAAATTGATAAAACTAAACTTGGCAACCTTAGATTTTATCTTAACTTTGATGGAGGTGATGCTAATATCAGTAATAAAATATGGTAGTTTTGGAGATTTGATATTATTTCTATAACAATATCAAATAATAATTAAAATGTATTCCTGGAAATTTCACATCCTACAATACAAAATAAAATCTTCATAAACATTATTTATGTAAATGCTATAGATTATATAGACTAGAATTATTGCACAACATTGAATATAACCCTAAAAATTGCATCAATGATCGTTTTATAACAACAAGAGATTTTAACACTGTTGCTGACAACAATGAGAATATTGGGGGTAGGGACGTAGATAATATTGGGGTTAAAGATTTCAATAAGTGTATTCATAATGCTGGGCCCATTGATCTAGGGTATATAGGAACTAAATTTAATTGGTTCAATATTAGAGACTTGGACAAGGGGATATGGGAAAGATTATATAGAGGCCTGTTTAATAAAAAAATGTCTCTCTACATTTCCTCACACCATTGTTAAAACTCTCAATAAAAATTATTCAGAACACTCTCCCTTACTAGTTACTTTTGGTCAAATATCGAATCATATCATTAAACCTTTTAATTTTCTAAACATATGGTCCAATCAAAAATACTTTATAATTATTGTTCAAAATTCCTGGAATAAAGAAATTTCTAGCAGCCCCCTTAATAAATTTTCTATGATATTGAAAGTCCTTAAAAAGGATTTTCAATCATAGAACAAAATCTCTTTTAAAAACATCTTTCCAGAAATCCCCAACATGGAAGATGAGCTGCTTCTGAATGAAGATAACTACCAGTATAATCCTTCTTAGGAGAATAGAGATTCTATGGAAGAAACCAAAGACAAGCTTAACTGGGCTATTAAATGTAAAGAGAAATTTTGCAGCCAAAGATCTAGGATAAAATGGTGTCAAGAAGGGGATTTGAACATAAAATATTTTCATGCCGTTGTTAATAATTCCCAAAGAAATCTTCTTATTAAAAAAATTAGGAATAATCAGGGGGTTTTAGGAGAGTCTAAGGAGAAAATAAATGAAGTCATTATCAACTACTTTCAAACTACTCTTACTGCAGAACATACTAAAGAGAATTCCCATCTTCTTGATTTCATCCCTAATGTTATTCTTGATAATATTAATGAGGATCTTATCAAAGTTCCTGAAGATAAAGAGATTTATACTTACATACAATCTCTTAAGTCAGATAGTTAAGTAGGTCATGATGGATTCAATGGACTTTTTTACATAAAATGTTGGAACATCATAAAAAATGAGCTGATTGAAGCCATCTAAGATTTATTTTTGGGCAGAGATATCCCCAAAAGCCGTGGAGCTACAAATATTTGCCTTAACCCTAAACTCCAGCATCCTATTGACTACAAAGATTACAGACCTATCAGTTTGTGCAATTTTAGCAATAAAGTCATCTCCAAAATAATCAATACGAGATTAGGTGCATTCCTTCCTAACTTGATATCTCCCCATCAATAAGGGTTTATTAAAGGCAGAAACATTTTAGATAATATATTGCTTGGGCAAGAAATGTTTCATCTTCTTGATAGAAAAAACCTTGGTGATAATGTTATTATTAAATTAGATATGACCAAGGCCTATGATAGGGTTTCGTGGTGGTTTCTTATTAAAGTCCTTAGAAAATTTGGTTTATGTGAAGGTTTCATAAACATCATTTGGAGAATTATATCTTCTAATTGGTTCTCTATCTTAATCAATGGTCAACCTTCAGGTTTTTTTAAGTCATCCAGGGGTCTCAGATAAGGGGACCTGTTAGCCCCTAGTCTCTTTGTGATTTGTGCTGAAGTCCTTAACAGAGGTTTACACCACTTTATGCAAAATGGTAAAATAGGCATTTACTCTCATCCTAGACAATGTATGCTTATATGCCACCTTGCTTTTGTTAATGACATCATTATTTTTACTCAAGGCACCAAGAAAATCTTGAAATCCCTTATGCAATTCCTTAATGCCTATGAATCTACTTTTGGTCAGTTGATCAATAAATCTAAAAGTAGATTTTATACTAAATCTAAGGGCTCTGCCCTAAGATCTAATATAATCAAAGAAGTCACAGGCTTAGATAAAGTCAACAGTCCTATAAAATACCTTGGATCCCATTTATTCAAAGTCAGAAAGAAATTTATATATTTTGAAAGTCTGATATCCTTTATTAGGTCTAAAGTTGAAGGATGGAAATCCAAATTCCTATCTCAAGCATGCAAAGTTGCTCTTTTAAAATCTGTTCTTAATTCTATTCCACATCATACCTTAGCAGCCTTAAATCTTCCTAAACTTATATTCAAGAAAATTGAAAAGATATTCAGTAATTTCTTTTAGGAATATCACAAGGATTATGGTCAGAAATATCATTGGTGTAAATGGAAAGATCTATGTCTTAACACAGAAGAGGGAGGTCTTGTTATAAGAAGTCTTCAATATGTTTTTAAAGATTCCAGATGGAGAATAGGATGGTCTTATATAACAGGTAACAACTTACTGACTGATTTTCTAAGAAGTAAATATAAAAATGGAGATAAATCTAATGGCTCTATTACTTTAAATTGTTTTAATTCTCATCTTTATGAGATGGGTCAGTTCATTACTGATATAACTGGTAAAAATTTTTGGATTCCAACAGATAATGGTCTCTTTAACCTTAAGTCAACTATAAACATCATTAAGCAATCTAAGACCTCTTCATTTTTATTCAAAAATATAAGGGATCTTTTTATCCCTCAAAAAATTTCTATCTTTATTTGGACGTGTCTTCTCAATAAAATTCTCACAGAAGACAACTTCCAAAAGATTGGTATCAAAATTCCTTCTATCTGCAGATGTTATATCCATTCAAAAGACTTAAACCATCTCCGTGTAAATGGTCCCATAGCTAGGCAAGTTTGGATTCACTTTGCTAATCTTATTAGTATTAAGTTATCATTTTCTTCTTTACATATTATTCTAATGGAATGGTGGCATATGAATCAAACTAATCTTGTCTTGAAGTTTCTTGTTAAAATCATCCCTTCCTCCATCATATGGGAGATATGGAAGCACATAAATAAATCCATCCAAGAAGATACCACATTTTCAGTTTCCAAATTTATCTAAGAGGTTTACCACAGTACTTAACCATTGTTTTAGCTCACCTTCTTAAATGTGGAAGTTCCTTTCATGAGCTGTCCCAATTATTTTCTATATGAACTATTGGATCAGAGAAGGAGTTCAAAAGATTTATTAAATGGATCTACCCTCCTAAAGATAGATGGAAACTTAATACTAATGGTGCCTCTAAAGGTAACCCAAGTCCTTCTGGGCATGGAGGAATCCTAAGGACATGGAGGGGATTTCGAATGGGCCTACGCAGAAGATGAAGGTATTGCCTCAAATAATGTTGGTAAAGCTCAAGCTATCCTTTCTGAACTTCTTATATGCAAGCAGAATCATATCAACAGTATTGATGTTGAATATGACTCTCAACTTCTCATAGAAATTATATCCAAGAAAAAAAGAAAATTCCATGGAAAATTTTGCTTATCATAAAAAATATATTCTATATTATTAAAGATATGGAGGTTAATTTCACTTATTGTCTAAGAGAGGCTAATTATGCTACTGATTCTCTAGCTAATTTTGGAGTCAAAACTGGTGTTAAATTATTTTCCAAATTTTTGAAGAGCTGCCAAAATTAGTTAGAGGCTTAATCAACTTAGACAAGTGGAATTTTCCTTCAATTAGAGTTTCTAAAACCTCTATTAGTAGGTAGGCTTGATTTTTAATGGGGATAATATAAATCCTCATATTTCATTATTGCTCTAGCTCTTGTAATGGGGGTGTCTATAAACCCCCATAATTTTCAGGCTTTGTTTAGATATCTTGTTCTGGCTCTTCAAGATATCTTCTAGGATTTAGACATATTGAGCTTGTACTCGCCCACTAGGGAGGATTTTTCTCTAATATTTTAATAAAATTTATCGGGGTTCCATCCCTATTTTTTTTAAATCCGTATAAAAAACCTCCAAAGCCTAAAATTCTCATTGTTCCCAATCTAGGCTCACTAGAGCTCGACAACTCATCAAATAAAGGGTCCAGAATATGACAGCATACAAGGGCAATCTGATACACAAAATTTTGAAATGCGGCATCTGAACGACATTGATCCTCGTTCAAATGATAAGGGAATCTTGTTCTATACATGGATTCTAACAACCTTTAACCGATCCTTGAAAGTGATATAGTGGGATCTCATTCGAAGATCGTTTAATCCCTACTTCTAATGAGATTTAGATATCGTTCGAATGACCCTACACTCGTTCAAAGGATACCTTCTTATCCATTTTCTCCAAATTTTAATTTTTACCTAGAATTTTAACAATTATCATCAAACCCCACTTTAACATAATTTATACAGAATTTAAAAGAAATATTAGGGCGGGTATTACATGTAAGATCTCTAGAATTCAGCAGGTAGACATCACATTCTACTTCTTATGTGTATTTTGGTTTTGTTTACCCATTATGGAAATACTAAATATGTGGGGATAAGTCAACTTAAAGTGACATAGATCACTGGAAGGGATATCAATCCTATAATAATTATTAAATTCCAGTTCAACCATATATTACAACTACAATATGAAATAGGAAACACAAGCCTATGTGGTTCGACATGTCTTTATGTCTACATCCAAAGGTAAGGGAAATGAGATCTTTATGTAAATGACTTAAAGTGATTGGGTTACTAGATGAGAGTCCAAGTTATGGATATAGGAGTGTTCTCATAAATACCCCAACCCATTAGGGTATTTAATATTTAGAGATATAAGCATCTTATAACTCTAGGTCTTTTACATAGTAAATGATTATTATCCTTGATTCTACCTTTGTAGTAGTTGAAGGACGATAAATGTTTATCTGCTAGAATCCAATCATCATTTCCCTTGACTTTCCCTCAGGAAGTCCATGATCTTTACACAACTACACCACCTTAATCTATCAGTGCGACGTGGCCTGCCCAACTTATATCATTTTCAATTGCCCACAAAATTGGTGTGGTCAATTTTTAGGCCTGGTCCACTAAATTTTGCATTGTTGAATTGTGTACATATGAGTGTGGATTTTCTCAACAATTATGTATTAAGGGACATTTGTCCCACTTGTGCTTAGTGGAAGAGAAATCATTGTGATTTTGCACATAATCCCCATTGTTGACAAGAAGGAGCTCTAGGAAAAGGAGAAGGAGAAATAAAAAGAAATGGGGGAGACAGAGAGGGGCAAGTTGAACATGATAAATAAGTAAGACTGATAAAAATCCTCCTCTAATCCCCCTTTTTTTTTTGGGGGGGGGGGGGGGGGGAGGTAATAACCATCCTTTAGTTATTTCCCCATGATAGTTGACCTTGCCTGGACTTTTAACATTTATGTTTCATCCCTAGGTGATAAAATTTATGAAGGGAAAGGATTCCATTACCACTGGCAATTCAGCATATTAAAACATTGAGGTCGATTATTCAGTGGCTTAAGCCAGCGTGTCACCCCAAAACATAGGGGCTTTAAGAGATTTTTCTATGAAGATTCTTCATAAGGAAGGGCTCTGTCATTCTATTTTGGTTATTCATCTTTATATTTTTTTAGCACTCTTTTATTTGTTATTATTGATAAGTTTTCCTATTATCCTTATCTTTTAGGCCATGCGGGCGATACATGAAGTGGCCACCAGGGTCAATCAACTGCTAAGGAGGAACGTGTAATACCCCGTAATTTTTATGACTTTTAAAATAGGTTATATTTTAAATTAATGGATTAATTGAATTTTATTATAAATTAATTCATTTGGGTTTTATCCGGACTGTGGATATTAAAATGGATGATTCTGAATATTACTTAAAGATATTTAGGTAATATACGAATGTGATGTCATTGATATGACGGTGTGATATAATTTCGGTAATTTGGATTTTTAGTCAGACGCGGTATGGGACGTGTCGGGACTAATTTATTAAATTAAAAAAAAAGGAAATTTATTTTCTATCGACCTTATAGTCATTTTGACTGCGCCATTGCGTCCGGAAGGTTCGATATAGTTAGAAAAGTCTATTTGGATGTTGATTTTGAGTCTCGGGTCATTTGGAAATGAATAGACAACCCAAAAGGGCATTTTGGTCATTTTTCTAGGGGGATGAATAGTGATTTCGGGTTTTGTCCTATTATAAGTATTGGTAGATTAAGTGTACGTGGGTTATACATATCCTCTTCACAAAGTAGAGAAGTCATCTTCCTAGAGAGAGTAAAAGGGTGCTTGGGAAGAGAGGAGTTCACTTGGGAAGGAGAAGAACAAGAACCAAGGTTCACCACCACCGGAGTTTGACCGGAGAAGGGACAACCAACTGAGATATACTACACCAAAGGATCAGACCTTCAGTAAAGGCAAGTGTTTGATAATTTCCACTTAAGTTCGTATATTGTCCATGTTAGAATAATTATGAAAAGAGATGATTTTCTTGTTTGGAAGACATAATGGAGTTGTTATATGGATTTATAGAAACTGAAATAATATAGGAAGTAAACTTATAGTGTAGGATGATAATAATCCACGAAATGATCATGAATATGTTGAAGAAAAGTCTGAAAAACCGTTGAAGTGTTCTTGAAGTTAATATGTTGATGATTTTCTAGAAACAAGGAGAGAAACATGCTTTTAATCCAATCCCTTGATGATTCTACGATGTTTAGAGTATTGGAAATAGTTCATATATGTTTATATATCATGTAGAAATAATTATAACTCATTTTGGAGGTAAATATGAAGATTTGAATGAGTAAAAATGGTGAAACTCATAGTTGCAGAAAATGCAGAAAACCAGGCTTGGACCTGAGGGATCGATCGATCGACCCATGCCTTCGATCGATCGACCTCCCCAGAATATGTAAAGTTGTTTCTTTTTAAATGTTGATTCTTATCCCAAAACTTTTGTGGATCTTTGGTGATTATTAATTGAATATTATGGGACTTAGAAAATATCAGTAAACCCTTGATAAGAATTGAATTAAATTGATTTGGATTCAAGTGATTAAAATGATGAAAATTATATTGAATGGAACTTCGGTTGCTAGATTCATTTGTTAAATTTCAAATGGGGATGTATGAGGATTCAAGGTAGGACCAGTAGGTGTGATTTAATATAATACCTGGGTATCCTTAAGTTTAGAAGAGGATTTAATCCTAAGTGAAAGAAGATGTGTTTATAAGAAATTTGAAACTATCGGTTTAAACCTTAATTAAAGGGAGAACTTAACTCGTAGTATTTCGGGAGAAATGATGTTATGGACCAGTAGGATATTAGTGACTTCTTACTGAATATATGTTGAGGAAACACCTATTTGAATCTTGTGTATTGAGTGAGGGTAGCCTTAGGGTTACAAATTGAACATCAAGGATTGATTTTAAGCTCATTATTGATTTCGCAAGGACGAAGTGTAATACAAGAGCATAGTGGTATGTCTCCTAGATAGAGATGGGAGTTTAGAACACATTTGGTTGAAAGAAGGTATGAGGTTATCCCGATCGCATAGTTGAAGTTGTCGGACCTCCTCGATCAACAAAGTTAAGTAGTAGTGTATTGGAGGGGTTCCTTGTTTGGATTTCGCTTTGCGAGACGCTCCGCGCATGAACCTTAACGACGTCGGGAGTGGAGAGATGTTATAGGATGCGAGGATAATTAAATTATGAAGTAAAGATATGGCATTTTAATACGTGGGATTTAAAAGAGATATAATGCTACGTATCGGAATCATCTAAGGGTAATGTGAGTACCTTGTTGATATTATATTATAGGTATGATAATACCTATTTGATTGATTGATGATTTATGTGTATGACATACCTAGCTTACTTGCTATCGGTGGGAGGTTTACGCGTGAGGGCGGTCATATCCTGATGAATCCATGGGATCTTTGATTTGTCGCTTGAGAACATAGGTCTATGAAAGACTTATCGGGGAGTTGATAAGTCCGCTGACTGTGGGTACATAGGTATGTGCGTGACCCATGGATAGGAGAAATATGTTCGCCTCCAATTTGTTTGTTATTTTTTGTGGTTCGAGGAATCCTTACCGAACCTTTAGTCCCCTATTCGGCGACCTGCGATGATGGGACATGATATCACAGTAATGCATTGCACCGCAGCTGTGACTCGGGGTGCCTTATTATATATGAATATATATATAATGGATGAAATGACCGAATGGATATTTATTATGGTTAAATCTATCTACGGTGATAATTGTAGATAACGGTGAATAGAGAAAGATAATGGAATTAAATTAATGAATGTTTATTCTTAAAGAATTGAAAAGCTTAATTCATATTAATGAGAAATGATTCATGTTAATGAGAAACTAATCATATAAAGGAGAAATGTGAATGAATAATAATGTGACGTATGGTATGGGACATACGGGGATTATGATATGTGAATGGAATTATATTATGGAATTGTTAAAGAGGAATCATTAACTAGGAGGTTAATAGGAAACATTAAGTGTGCACTCTAGTTGAGAGGTGAGAATAACAAGTGAGAGTTGGATCTAACATGTACATAATAAATGCTTTATTGCACTTGTTAAATACTTGCTGTTTTAAAAATCATTTACACATTCGGGCTCTGACCCGTTTCCTTGCAAATTTTCTTTTCTATTGTATCTCCTATATCAGGTGTCCAGTAGCAGGGACGCCAAACTTAGTTGATTGTGACGAGTTACGGAGCTATGGAGTTTTGCTTAGACGAATATCATCTTTTTGATTCACAGTATTCTTATTTAGGGCATGTCGCCCAAAGGATTCAGTTATCTTTTCTATCGGGGTTAAATACTATTGTATTCATGGCTTTTTAATACATTTGACATTGTTGGGATTATTGTAATGGATTTATATTATTTGGGAATGTTTATTCCAATTGCATTTAAATTCTTTTGTGTTATTTATTGGGTTATCAGTGTTGTAGAATAAAATGTGTTGTGTTATTCTTAAAATGGA
This sequence comes from Sambucus nigra, assembly GCA_949130495.1. Classification (NCBI taxonomy): domain Eukaryota; kingdom Viridiplantae; phylum Streptophyta; class Magnoliopsida; order Dipsacales; family Adoxaceae; genus Sambucus; species Sambucus nigra. The sequence continues at coordinate 195,685,507 of OX422220.1, forward strand.
AATGGATTTTGTTAAATTAAAATTCGGAAAGTTTTTAACACCAGCTTAATTGAGTATTGGGTGAGTTGTAAATGTTTTCGACAGTGATGCTAAGAATGAGACAACTGTATATTCTGTTTTAATTTGGTATGGGACTGGCCACCCGGTATTTAATTAGGTGGGGTGTTACAGAACGATGTTCTTCATGACCAAGTGAATGTTATGAAGAACACTCCTACCAAGAAGATAAATATAATCATCAATCTCAAAGGAAAGTTGAAGAATAAGACAAATTGCAAGGAAAAAGTGATGGGGAAGGTCAAAATTCTTTAGTTAGAGTCCAGTAAGGTCGAAACCGAGATGGAAACCCTCAAAAAGGATTTTTTCCAAAAAGATCTCGCAGGACTAATTCTCTAGAGGTAAAAAAAGGCCCCTTGAGGCTGGTCGGGGGATAACCTAAAGAAGTACTTTGATCAGGGCTTTGAGCTCAAGGTTCAAGTGTCTGTTTTTTGATTATACTCTCATGAGTCGTTTACCTTCAACATTGGTTGCCCAGCTGGTCTTCTGAGGGGAAACATCCTAGAGAATTTTCCATCATATGATGAATACCCCACCCCTAAAAAATCCCATCATAGGTGAAGATAAGGCCTCCTTGACTTAGTGGAAAAGAGCTCCAATAAAGTGTTGTTGAATATGTTTCTCCTACAGAAGTGCCCGACCAAGGAAATAATGTTACTTCCAACTAGGGGAGGTTACCTCTAACTGCCTTGGGCTTTTTCTCCTCCTTTTTATATTTTATTTTTTATTGTAATCCTTTTGGCTACCCATTATATGGCTTGTGCCATTTTGTTTTTGAATTAATGAAAGTCAGTTATTGCCTTTCATCATTCTCATTCTATACAATTAACTTTGCATTTTAACTTAACAATTGATATGCCTAATTTTTTAACCAAAACTTATAAGTTAACACCATTGTTTAACTTAACCTATAGTAAGTGGAAATGAGATATGAAATTGACCCCATTAACATGTACAATTAACCAATAGGCTAATTAAGTAACTAATACATTAAAATTTCCATGTTAAATTTCTTATTTAATTTAATTTGAATGTTGTACCATTATTTTCCAGTTGGTTTGATGCCATATCTTGGGCAACCAACTTATCTCTAAGTCATACCACCCACTTAGGTGGGTTTATACCTATTCCAGGATGACCAATCCATATTGATTTGTACCACTGTTTTTAGTGGGTTTGATGTTAGATCTTAGGTTATTGATTTATCTTTAAGTCTTACCACCCATTCTTAGGTGGGTCTATGCATATTGTAGGTCGATCGACCTATGTTGGGTACTTACATAGTTCTTAAGTGGTTTGATGCCAAATTTTAGGTGATCGAATTATGTCTAAGTCATACACCCATTCTTAGATGGTATATGCATATTCGAGGGTAACCAGCCCATGTTAGGTTGTACCACCGTTTTTAAGTGGGTTTGATGACAAATATTAGGTAAAAAATTCACCTATAAGTCTTATTACCCATTATTATGTGGGTCCATGCCTATTCTAGGCCAACCAACCATGTTTTGGTTGTCATCGGCTTATCTTAAAGTCATACCACCCATTCGAATGTGGTTTTATGACTATTCTAAGCCGAATAACCCATGTTGGATTGGAACACTATTTTCAAGTGGAGTTTATGCCAAATCTTTAGAGACTGACTTACTTTTAAGTCATACCACCCATTCTTCTATGTTTTATGTTTATTATAGGCCGACCAACCCATAATAGGTTGTAACACTATTTTCAAGGGGGTTTTATGCCAAATCTTTAGCCACCGACTTATCTCTAAGTCATACCACCCATTCTTAGGTGGGTTTATGCCTATTTGAGGCCGACCAGTTCGTGTTGGGTTGTAACACTATTTTGAGTGGTTTATATATGATGAAGATCAATCTTGGAGACATAGTATATAAAGAAAATATATTTATTAACAAAAATCATATTTATTGAACTGAAACATTTTTAAAAACAAATCTATCTATTTAATGATAAAATTTCCTAAGATTATTGGCATTCCATGACCTAATTATTGGTGTTTTCATCCAACTCGTCCATGTAGTATAATCCACCTCCTACCTTTGAAATTATTTTCAGTTGGACCTTACCAATTTGGTGTCAATTTTCCATCGGATTTGTTCTTAGTGGCTGATAGAAGCATTCTAAGCACTAGATTGACAACCTAGAATTCTTTGAATTTGACCTTGATATTGTGATGCTTAGAGAGTACTTATTGATAATCTATTTAGTTATTGAGAGCCTTCCCTTTTTGTTTCTCTGCTATGTCAATCTCATGGGACAAATAGTAATAGTTGTGGTTGTCCTTAAATATCTCAATCCTTAAAGTTAGCAAGAAAATTTCCAATGGGATGACAACCTCCGTGCCATATGCCAAAGAGTATGGAGTTTATCTGATTGATTTATTAGGAGTTTTTCTATAGGCATAGAGGATGAATGGAACTTCGTCCACCCTCTTATTTTTTCATTTTCTACTCCATTTGACCTTAACCAGAAAAGTCTTGTTGGTGATTTTTGCATGCTAGTTGTATTGTGGGAAGACAACTGAGATTTAGTGAATTTGGATTCCATATTCTAAGCAAAAAATACCTGAAGACATTGTTATCAAAATAGGTCCCATTGTTTGTTACCAAAGCTCTAGGAATACCAAATCTGGTGATGATGTTCCTTATATAAATTATCGAGTAGTGGCCTCTCTGTTATGAGTTAATGGCTTGATGTCCACCTATTTAGTAAAGTAATCAGTAGTAGTTATTAGGTACTTCATATTCTCGAGTTCTATAAGTATAGGCCGTATAATGTCTATCCCCCATTTAGAAAAATACCACGGGCTTATGAGAGGATTGAGATCATCGGTTGGATGTTTGATGATGGGGAGAATTTTTGACACTTTTCATATTTGCATATTAACTAGACAATGTCCTTCTATATGAAAGTACACTAATGTCCTTAAGGCTTCACATATTGATTTTCCTCCTTCATGATATCCTTAACTTTCTTTGTGCATCTCACTAAGAATGCCTTACACTTCATCTGAGGGAATAGAGTTAAGAAGAAGGACCTTAAATGATAACTGGTAAAGTTTTCCATTAGAGTTAAGACAAAACCTTATAAACTAGGTCTTCAGTTTGTGAGCTACTTTATGATCTTGAGGTAGGTCTCCTTTCTTTAGATAGATAATGATGAGGTCCATTCAATAAGGGGATGGTTTAACTTGCATGACTTTTCGGATAACTTTTGGGTCACAATTCTTTATTGGTTGATGACTCCACTTCGATAGTCCTTTTCTGATCAAAGTCAATTATGGATGCTAATGTAGTCAAGGTGTGGGAATGACTATTGCAATTACTTAAATGACTTTAATATTCTTATCACGATAGGCAATCATCCTTAGTACATGGATCCATATTCTCTACTAAGTTCATTAGCGATTAGACATGAATCACAGTATATTTCAATATCTTATGCTCCCACGGTGATTGCCCTTTGCAGGCTAAGGATCATGGATTCATACTTAGCCTCATTGTTGTACCCCTTTAATCTAAGATGAATTGCATATTCGATGATGGAACCTAATGGGGGTGAAAAAGACAATTCCCAAGTCGATTCCCCGCTCATTAGATGCTCCATTAATGAAAAGTTTCCACTTATGCTTTTGATCTTCTCGTTGGCTAAAATAGGGCTTAATTAAACTTCCTTTTTCCTTTTGGTGTGGTTGTAAACTCAATTATAAAGTCGGTTAGAACATGCCTCTAAATGGTTGTCTGGGGAACATATATGATGTCAATATGTGCCAACTCCAATAATCACTTGGTCATCATGTTAGATAAATTTGGTTCCTTAAGCACTTATTTATGAGGAAGAGAAGTTAGGACGATTATAGTGTGACCGTCATAGTAATGGCATAATTTTTTTGAAGATGTCACCCATGCTAGTACTAGTTTTTCAATAGGCATATAACTCCCTCTTTATTCAAGAAGGGTGTGATTAACTTAGTAGATCGATAATTTCTCCCCGTATTGATGTTGAACTAATGCTCTACTAGTCGCATGTTAAGAGCTGGATAGATATAAATGAATCTTCTTACCACTGGTCGATGTTGACAGTAAGGGAGGAGATTTCAATTACTATTTAGTTTTTCTAGTGTGTAGTCATAAACTAGTTTCCAAATCGTTGTATTTTCCTGATTTCTAGCATAAAAGAATGGATGACATTTATCAAATGACCGTGATCTGAACTGATTAAGGGAACCTATCATTCTAGTCAAGAATTGGATGTCTCCAGTAGTAGTCGACTTCTATATATCGTAAAGGGACTTAAAATGGCCAAGATTGGCTTCAATTGGTCTTTTCATGACAAGGTATCCTAAAAACTTCCTAATAGGACACCAACGATTCCCTTAGAGGTAATCAACTTAATCTTTTAATCCCTAAGGGCTTTTAATGTGTTGGACATATCTCTAATGCAATCGGGATCATATTTACTTTTAAGAGCCTATCGTTAATGAATACCTCCATGGTTGAGTCAATTTTCTTATTTAACTTCTTAATCACGTGATATGTTTCTCTACCCCTAAAGACATGACTTTGTTGTAGTTCCCAAAGTTTTGATGAGTACAGTATTCTCTTGATCAGGGCTGGACAGAGGAATCTGATGATGAGTTGGTCAATCATAGGGAGTGGAAAGATATCCTTTCATCAAGCCTTATTGACATCTGTGAAGCCAATGAAAACCCTCCACTTTTGTTTCTTCTTTCTAACCATAACGGTGTTGAATATCCAATACGATAAATGAAAATATTTAATGGATTTTATATGAAGTAGGTTCTTAATTTTATTCTCCACTACATTCACTTTTTAGGGGCTTGTTTCCTTAGCTTCTGCTTAGACTGGTCAACATGTAGGATCCATATCTAGTCAGTGGAAAGAAATATCTAGATCAGTTATTAAAATATAGTAAGGTTTCCAAATGAATACATCCACATTCATCCTAAGAAAGTGAATGAGCTACTTTGCCTTATTTTTTAGCAATTAGAAACATGCTAAGAAGGTTTTTTCAAGTTAAAATGAGTTTAGACAAGTAATTCTAAGTCCCTATATTACTCAATTGGCAGGGGATCATTTGGTCTCATTTGCCCCCCGATCGAGCTCCCTTTTGTTATTATTTGGGTTGATCTCCCTCTAAATCACATCATCCAGATTTTTTTTGTTTAGCCTATTTTTCTTTGATGGAGGTGAGAAAATATATTTATGTTTCTTCTTGATCACCTTTAACTTCGATGATCCCTTAGTTGCTCAAAAAATTAATCTTTTGATTAATTGAAGATGATTAAACTCTCATAGTGTGGAACCACCCTTTACCTAATATTGCATTGAAGGCAGAATATGACTGAATCACATGGAACTGACCTTGGTATCTACATCCTGGATGGTCTACCCAAGTTTTAGTATTAGATTGAGATACATGATCTCCGAAAAACTCCCTTAATCAATTATTATTCTCTTCACGTCAAAGTTCATCTCCCGAAGAGTAAGTACGAGAGCATATTTATGGGGCAAAGTATTGCTGACTACATCATCATCGGTGAGCATGATTGTCTGATTAAGATCAATTTCCTTACATTCCCATTTAGCGAGGAAGGACTTTGAAACCTCCACCTGGAAAGCTTGTTGTAAAATGGTTGTGATTCTCACCCTTTCTCTCATCTTTTTCCACATTCACTATGATGGGTTAGTGTACCCACGCATGGATACAATCATCCTAGATGGTGGGAGGTTGTCTTATTTATCTTTGTTTTCTATCGCATTAACTTGTGCATATGATTTTATTTTATTAGCATCAATGTGTTCTTTAAGGTGACTAGCTTGGACAACATCTTCTAGGTGTCGCTTCAACATCTTATAGTTTATAGTTCAATGGCCATGGTCTTGTTGATAGGTACACCTAAGGTTTTTGTCTCTATCATTTAGTTCACTGACCATCTTGGGGGGGGGGTCTTTAATAAAGTCTTGTCATTTATCTAAAGTAGGATCTTATTGATCGACTCCTTGAAAAAAGTGTCCATCATTCTGTAGGTGTCTTTGTTGGTTGGCATCTTTGCACATCCTCTAAAGTTTTTATCTTTTTCCCCTCTCGTAGAGGAATTCATCAGAACTCCTACCTTAAATCCCTTCTTTAAATTATTTTTCATAGACAAATTAAAAGGATTATCGGTTGGAGTGTCAATATTGAGTAGTTAGTCCATAACATTGTCATATTTTTCAATTCGAGATTTAATATCGTTGTAGATGATATCAACTTATTTCATTGAATATTCCCCAATATCATTGTATGAACTTGCTGAGAGACACCTTTTTCTTATGTTTAAGAGTGATTAAGGAGGCAAATTGCTTCACGTCTTTACAACCGGTGATTAAGAAGTTCATTAATTTCTTGGTTAGTGCCTTAAACTAAGATATTTACATAAGGGATAGTTTATAAAACCACTTGAGATCGATTTCTCTCAAAGTCAAGGGGAAAACGTGACACATATGGGAATCATGATGTCTCCATAAAGACATGGACTGCCTATAGTGTCTGATGTGATAAGATGGATATGTCTTTCCATTATACATAGTTATATTCAGAACGAAAAACTTCTTTGCGGAATCCTATGTCTCTATATTAATAATGAATAAAGATGACAATTAGTGTCTCAATGATCTCCAAGAAATATACTTTGGAGTGCAATAAGTTGGGGTTTAGTCACCCCTTTAATTATTTCTTGATGAATTCTCAAAGATCGTCACTGCTGACTTTTTTTCGCTAGAGGCCTAGTCTTAGTAGGACAATTTCTTTGGTTGGATTGCTCGTCGAATGAGAGTTATACCACGATTAGAGATATTGTGGACTGACATACGATCCTTTTAAGGGAGAAGATATCGTGTCGCAATTTTATTCCTTGATCTAGAAGCCATGTCATCAGAGTTAGCCCCATGGTATTTAGGGGTGGATTACCCACCTTTTTTTATGCTAAAGATTGACCGAACTAGACAAATTCTTTTAGGACTGCTCGGTTCTTTGCCTTCTCAACCAATATATTTCTTAGTCTCATTTTTTCAATTATTCCTCATATAGGTTGACCAAACAAGGAGTTTCCTTCCATGTGGGGGGTTCCATAGATGGAGTATAATGTCGACAACTAGGTCCATATCTTCGTGGTGTGCGTCCCCTAAACCTTGTTTCACTGGGAGGTGTAGGTGACCTTGAATGAGTTTATTCCCTCCTTATGACTCGTATTTCAAATTGTATGCATCTCTTGGCATGAGAACAGTAAGATTGGTGGGAATTCATGTTGAATAAGGGATGGTATTCTTTAGTGGTGGGGATTCGAGCTGAGATTTTTCCATAGATGATGCCAAATTAGACGGGATATCAATCCTGCAATAATTGTTAAATTTTAATTTATTCCCAAAATAAAGATGCAATATGAAAGAGGATACACAAATTTACGTAGTTCTATAGGTTTGAATGCCTACGTCAATATAGAACAAAGATGAGATCTTTATTAATAACAAAGAAGAAGACAACTTGGAATGTTAGGGTTGTTATATCAGAGTCCAAGTCACGGATACAAGATTGTGCTCATACATGACCCAAGTTATAAGGGTCATTGTTATTCATAGATGCAAGTGTCCTACAACTATACATCTTTTCCATAATAATTGGTTATTATTCTTGATCTTATCTTCAGAGTAGTATAATAATAGTAAATATGTACCCAAACGAATCCAATCACCATATATGTTTATTCACACTTTGCAAGACTTTGATCTTCGGACGACTACACCGCCCTAATCTCTTCGAGATACATGTCATGCCACGTGACCAGCACAACTTATAGTCCTTTCAATTTCTCCCAAAATTAGGCTGGTCGGTCTTTAGTCATAGTCAGTTCTGCACTATTGAATTATGCACGTGTTCGCAGGGCTTTTCTTAATAGTTGTATATTAACGAACACGCATCCCATGTGTTATTAGTGGGAGAGTAATCATTGTAATGACACACGTAATCCCTATATTAGGGTTGCTTACGCCATAGATTTATTTCTGCCCTCAATCATGATGTGTGAAGCGCATGACAGTCTCTTTCAAAGGGAGTCACAACTTCATTTCCTCTTTAAAGGTAAAGGGTATGAGGGGTTTCAAGAAATCCTTATACTTACTTTACTTTAACTCAGGAAGTGCAAAATCTTTCGAAATCTCATAGTGGGCTTGTTTCTACCATACCTCCTATAGACTTGGATCACAGTGTGACAAGTCGTGTTTACCACTTCCCCAAAAATCTTTAAGGCACATATTTACCTATCAAAATGAACCCAGGTATATCTTGGATTGTTGGGTTCTTTTTTCAATAAATCCATTTTGTTGAGGTCATTTAAGGGAGGAAAATTCATGGTGAATGTAACCCCCTGTCCCGAATTTATGGGTTACCCGTGGTCAACCCGGTCCGATCCGAACGTCAGGTGTGAAGTGCAATGAAGAAACCTAATTAATGTTACTACTCCAGTTTTATTTAATTCACATTTCACTTGTTTAGCCTAAATTTAAATTTAAATTAATCTATGTGAGGTACCCATGGGAAGCATCCCTGGAATCCAGGCATACAGTGCTTTAATGTAAAATAAAAGAATTCTTACCTAAGTAACGCTATCAAAATATGAAACTTTGTATAACTTATCATAACAAAGAGGAAGGAATGAGCCGAATGCCTAGTGGGAAAAATAACAATGCAATATAAAGTCGAACTGTAGAAAAGAGACTCTATCAAATTATACCCACGTGCACATGAAAATCCCTGATATATACATAAATGCATGAGACTGTTTTATTTCAAAAATTGTGCTGTTATGATCAAATCTCATTAATCTTATAAAGAACCTCGTTTTACTTGACTTAACTTTTAATTCTTAATTCAACGCACTCAGTTAAATACTTTAAACGAAATACCCTTTGTTTAGGAATGTATTTCTTTTACCGCTTTAGGTTGCTAGATTACCCATTTAATCACTTCACTTTATCATTCCTTTTATTTCATTGACATTAGCCAATTTCCCACATTACTGATCCATGTTATCCTTTAACTAGGAAAATGTATAAATTTCATTCAAGTTAGGTTTTCTTTTCTTATATTCACCACACAACCCATTTCTTGACATGTTCCACTTTTCATTATCTTTTCTCAAAATCCTCCAGATAACCGCGAACTATAATGGCTCCACATCGTTGGCTACGCTCCCATATGCTCTGGCCAGTGTTATTGGGTCTTTCACTCTTAGTCTCAGGGCCCTTCTTAATTGTTTCTTGGTCTCATTCGAGTCTATAGTAATGTATTTTAACATTTATCAAATGTATACATCATTACACTTTTATTGACCGAAGCCAAAACTTGGGGTCTCACCCCACCTTGTGTTACATTTTGAAAATCACCATTTCTTGACCTTTACACACTTGCATTGATTTTTCCCAAAATCACCTTCATTTAGAACCATATGTGTAACACTTTTCTCCAACATTTTTATTTTATAAAAAGTATGCACTTTACATAAAATTACAATTTTACCCATTTACTTCCAAACTTACTTTTTTTCTCATTTTTCACAAGTGTTATGTTCCTAAAAACACTAGTAAGTTATACACACCAACTTATCAAATGTTTTTATTTATCAACACTCAACACCCTTTTCAAGTTGGAAATCTCTTTATTTCATTACTTTTTTATCCAAGAAATCATTTTCCATTTTGAAGACTACTATACAAGAAAATTACCATTTTCTTTTATTAACACATGTAGTCTTGAAAACATACACTTATCACATTTATCAACACACCTTAAGGGATGAATTCCCCCCCCCCCCTTTCATGTTAAAACTCACTAAAACTTGATTAAACTTGTTTACATGCTCATAATCGAAATACTACAAGTTCATATACATATGAAGAGCGATTTTAGTCTAAAAATTCCATTAAATAGGTCAAACACATGGTTCATTCAAGAAATTTCACAATACTTTCAAAAATATGATTTTCAGTACTAGGAGACATTTTCTCCAAAATTTGTATAATGTCCAATTTCAAAAAGCCCCATTTTTACAAAAAAAAAAACTCAAGAGCTTTGATATCAAATATCTTAGCAAGATAAATATTATTTCAAATATTTTATTTCAAAAAATGTTTAGTACCAAGTCTTCTTGAAGACATATCATTTTGTCATCTTTGAAACCATTTGTAAGAAAAATATTTTGCCTAAATCATGAAAAAATAGTTATCTTGAAACATGCATGAATTTTAATTACCATTCTATGAAGCATATGCGGCATTCCATTCAAGCAGGGAAAGCTTGGGGACCCCAAGATGTGGATGATGATGGGATCCAGTTCCTCCGACAGCTGCGGGTAGAATCCCTGGGGAGTCTTATTTGTTAAGCTCTTTGTGATGGTGTTTCTGGTTATGTAGGTTATTTGGGTTATGTGGGAAAAATTTGGAAGGGTTGTTTTAGGAGTACTTGGTTTCCATTTTGTTTTTATATTTAGTGTAAGGACATAGCCCGTCACACTTAGTATGTCATATACCTCTACAAGTTTGTCGAAGAATTGGAAAGTGTACATCTACGACGATCTAAATTTCAATGTCTACTTCAACAATAATGCCCAACAAGGAGGGATTTGGTAAATGTGTTTAAGTTCCATTTACATTTTACATAAATAGTGTTAGAATATTTTTTTATGAAAAAAATAAAATATTTTTCCTTTTATGAAAAATGATTTTTAAAATATTTTAAATGGTTTTTTATTTTTCAGAAAACAATTTTATCATAAAAGATTTTGGATAAATGTTTGCAGATTCATAAGAGTGTTGGTTTCTAAGTTTCCAAATTTCTTAAAACACTGTAAAATAAATCTCGAGATTTGTGCCTAGTCGTTCAAACGAGAGCCTATCTCGTTCGAACGAGACTAGATGTCATTCGAACGATATGACAGTTCGTTCGAACAAGAGGACTTTTACTCTGACATGTCACCACCTTAATTGTTTTATAAATAGGGTGTCAGGCGTATTGATTTCGTGTGAAGAAAACACTGTTTCAATCAGAATATGTTTTTAGTGTTTTTTGGTTTATTCTCCATCACTTTGAGGGTTCAAACTTGTTTTACAATTCACAAATCCCAGTGCTTTTGTGTGAGTTATTTTATGGAACCCAAAACATAGTTTTAGCGGGTTTTTTGCTATTGTTCATACTTTGTGGGGAGATCTCTTCGATCGAGAGCTGCGTGCTACTGTGGAGTGAGTCGCTATAAGGTTTATGACTGCGTGTCATTGAGGATCTTCTGCGTGTTGATTCTTTACTGAAGACTGCATGTCCATTGTGGTATAGCTGCGTGTGAACCATTACTAATCCGTATTTCATTGTAATCCGATGTAAGTTGCGATTTATAATTATAGTGAAATAAAAAGGTTTTGCCCTGTGGGGATTTTTCCTAAACTATTGTGTCGCATATTTTATTTATGTTAGTTTGACACTTGCATGCACGTTGCTATTTGAGTTTATTGGCTTAATTCATAAATTGACTCTAATTAAATAAGTTTGTGATTGGAAATTGTGAATCAATATTGCACATGCATTCACAAATTGGTATCAGAGCGAAGTTACAAATAAGTTTGTCGCAATGTTTCCAAACAAAAACTTATATAGTCAGTTTCTAATTTTTGACGGGTTTAATTATGCTTACTGGAAAGCCCGTATGAAATCCCATTTAAAAGCAATCGATGAGATAAGGGTCATTTGTGAAAGAGGTTGGAATTCCCCCATTGTCATCGCAAATAATGTCACAAATTTAAAATCTGTGTCAGACTGGACTGAGGATGAGTTTAGCTGGAGCACTTATAATTTACGTGGGCTTAGTAAAACTTTCGGACACGTCACCCCTGACGAGTTCCACCGTATTATTATGTGCACCACGTCTAAAGAGGCGTGGCGTGCTTTAAAACTGACACACAAAGGTACAACCGCTATTAAAGATTCAAAATTGCAAAATCTAGCCACCCAATTTGAGACCATTACTGTGTTAGAGTTCGAGACCTTTGATGAGTTTTACGCACTTTTTTCGAACATTGTCAACCCTAGTAATTGATAATACACAGGTTGTGAAAAAGATTTTGAGATCCCTTCCAAAACGTTTTGTTCCAAAAGTAACTGTTTTAAACTCGATGGGGAATTTGAGCACACTTAAGTTAGAAGAGTTGGTAGGTGTTCTTCAGACTTACGAGTTAGATATGTTTCCCAAACTATTAACCCTAAGGGAAAAAAGGGATTGCACTTAGGATACAATCGAGATCGAGTGAGGATGTTTCTAGGAGGAGAGAGAAGAAAATGAAAGAGAGTTTTTCTGACTCTGATTCTGGGGGAGATTTTGATTTTAATGATATGGCCGTCTTTACGAAAATTTTTAAGAAGTTTCTCAAGATGTCTAAAGAAAATTCTTCCAATAAAAAGAGATCTTTTCAAAAAAATAAAAAGAAAGAGGAGGCTAAAGAAAGTGATAAGGAAGGTGAGATCAGGTGCTTTGAGTGTGATGGTGAAGGGCACATAGCTAAAGAGTGTCCTACTAGGATAAGGAGAAAAGGCAAAGAAACTGGTATGCCCGCCACACTTAGTGATAGTGAGGGAGATGAGGATGATGAGGGAGATGAGTCCAGTAAAGGTTTAGCACATGGGATGTGTGTATCTTTTTCGAGTCATGTGAGCGCACCCAATTTGTCCCACGATGATAGTGTCCACGTGAGAAACGACGATGAGTTGAGTGTTTTTAGTGAAGATGAGAGCGAGTTTGAGAGTGGAGATGAAAGTGAGCTCCAAAAAGCCTTTAGGGATTTGTACACCGAGACCCTAAAAACAAATAAGTACAATAGAGATTTAGGTCTTCGGGTTTTAGATTTGGAGAGAGAGAAGGAAGTGTTTAAAAGGGAAAAGTGTGACTTAACCAACACGGTGTCTAGTCTGACGACACATGTATCCCAATTCGAGAGTGATATCAAATGTGGCCGGGAGGTCAAAGTCCCTTTAGAGAACGCATCTAAGAAGGTTAAAAAGATAGTTCTCAATCCCGATTTGGGTGGTGGTGAGAATGTAGGAAAAGGTCATGACGATGCATCCAGTTCTTTTATTGCACCCGAGCCGATTACCACTTTGGTGATTGATTCATGCGGTTCTCATCCCGATAAGGAGAGCACATCCTAGAATTTTTTAAAAATTAATTCCTAGGCCAATTTATGTTTTCTCCTATTTCAAGAAGAGAGGACACCTTAGGGAGTTTTATTCTAAGTTGGGTTTCATGACACATCATGCCACTACACATGTTCACGTACATGCACTCACTCATGATACTTTGCTTGCACATAATGATAAAGAGTTTGCACATATTCGCGAGAAAGTAAAGTTTTTTTTCAAGACTTCACTTGATCTAATGGAGTTGTTTGAAAAGATATCACTATCTTTGGAAAACCCCATCGCACTTCCGGTTGAGGTCTAGACATGTTTACTAGCATAGGGTGATTTAAATGATGATACTTTTACCTATTGCTAGTATGTATCACTTGTACTTTATTTTTCTTATTTTTTATACCATTTTAACACTGTTTGGATCTCCTTGCCCATTCTAGGAACTGTTTTTATGAAATTTTCCCACTGGACAAAACTACATGACAGTCTAAATGATCTGGGAATTTTATTTTTTCTTAATCGAACAAGATTTCATATCGCACGAAGTGCCTGTCGTTCGAATGACACGGCATTTCGTTCGAACGACCCCTGGAATTTTGTTTGCAGTCCCCTGTTTCATCCTGTTATATGTTATTGGTACTGCTGGGTTGTTTCTGAATAGTGTTCAAAAAATACAAAAATATTTTATCTTTTTAGAAAAATTTTGAAAAATTCAGAAAGAGTTTTGTATTTTGTTTGCACCATATATGAATGGACACTTAGGATGACCAAGTCAAAATTTCATTCCATATCCATGTGATTGTTTGATAGTGTTTTGAGACAATATATTGTGTCATTCATGTGGTTTACAAAGTTTGGAGTCTTGGAGATGCTATAGTGTTACTACCTACATGTTTGAGTCACTTTGTCCTTTATTTCACACATGCACGGATTTGTTTGACGCTTGTTCTTGTCAAATCACATGTTGGTTACGTGTTTTCATCTCAATTATGTCTGTTAAAACGAACCAAATGCGATAAAACAAGATAATAAAATGTGTGCATGTTTTTACCGTTTGCAGTAAGATTGTGTGAATTTTATAACGGTGAAGGGTTACGAAAGTTACACATATATCCTTTGCGATTAATCCGTCGTTTAAATTGGTACTAAAAAATTGAGGAATTTTAATTATCCGAGGTCCAAAGAGGTTTAAAAGAGCTCGAAAAATTGCATGGCAATAAAAAGAAATATATGTCAATTATGGGGCCATTAGGTTTATTCGCTAATTCTCTAATGTTTGAGAATTTAGATCTCCTCGAAAAGAAAATACATATGAGGGAGTTTGGTTGGAGAATTAAAATGGCTTTGCACATCCTTAAAGAGTCTTGAAATAACATGAAATCGTTTTGGACGTTATTGGTGTGGAAATCATTTACACTTTGATTTGTTGTTATGATTAAGACGATATCATCTAAATTCAACAATTTACACCGACGGACTATTTTTTATGTTCATTCGTTAGGAGTACACTGCATCTTGCACATATGATATGATTGAGTTGATTTTCCTATCGAATTTATTCACACCCATTCATTCCGTCTTCAAGATTTGGTCATCTTAGTATAAATTAATGGTGTGTGATTTTTTATAACATCATATTTTTTTCCTTTTTGTATAAAAAATTGAAAAATTGAAAAATAGTTTGTTTGTTTGGTTTTTCGTGACACCCCGATTTGCATTATGTGATTTATTATTTTCCTTGTCTATTTCGGACAAATAAAAACGAGGAGAACGAATTATGATTTTATGGGGGAGTTTAAGTATTTTATGGGGGAGTTTAAGTGTGGGGGAGATTTGATTATGCTTACATGTTTTATGTTTATATCATTTCAAACTCGATACGTCACAAGGTTTTTGCTTTGTCTCATGTGTGTAGGTACAATTGAAGATTTTTGAATTGCACACCCTGATAAGAAAATCTTGGAGTTTTTGAAAAGTTGATTGTTGAAGATTGCAAAGAACAATGAAGACTTGCTCAGTTTATCTTTCCTTTTGGGGAGGGCAGATTTGTTTAGGTCATTTTTAGTTTGATAATTCAGATAATTTTTATTTTGTGCCCACATAGACATGGGAGGATTTACAAGGACATAGTCTGTCACACTTAGTATGCCATATACCGCTACAAGTTTGTCGAAAAATTGTAAAACATACATCTAGATCGATGATCCGAATTTCAAAGTCTACTTTAACAATCATGCCCAATAAGGACGTATTTGGTAAATGTGTTTAAGTTCCATTTACATTTTAAAAAAATAGTGTTGGGATATTTTTTTATGAAAAAAATAAAATATTTTTCCTTTTATGAAAAATGATTTTTGAAATATTGTAAATGGTTTTTTGTTTTTCAATAAACATTTTTATCATAAAAGATTTTGGATAAATGTTTGCAGATTCGTAAGAGTGTTGGTTTCTAAGTTTCCAAATTTCTTAGAACTCTATAAAATGAATCTTCAGATTTGTGCCTGGTCATTCAAGCGAGAGCTTATCTCATTCGAACGAGACCAGATGTCGTTCGAACGACATGACAGTTCGTTCGAATGAGAAGACTTTTAATCTGACATATTACCGCCTTAATTATTTTATAAATAGGGTGTCAGACGTATTGATTTCGTGTGGAGAAAACACTGTTTCAATCAAAATATGTTTTTAGTGTTTTTTGGTTTATTCTGCATCACTTTGAGGGTTCAAACTTGTTTCACAATTCAAAAATCCCAGTACTTTCGTGTGAGTTGTTTTATGGAACCCAAAACATAGTTTTACTGGGTATTTTTCTACTATTCATACTTTGTGAGGAAATATCTACAACCGAGAACTGCGTGCTATTGTGGAGTGAGTCGCTATAAGGTTTATTGTTGTTTGTCATTGAGGATCTTCTGCTGTTAATTCTTTGCTAAAGATTGCGTGCCTGGACTGCGTGTGAACCATTACTAATCCGTATTTCATTGTAATCCGATGTAAGTTGCGATTTACCATTATAGTGAAATAAAAAGGTTTTCCCCTGTGGGGATTTTTTTTGAACTATTATCTCGCATATATTATTTATGTTTGTTTGACACTTGCATGCACGTTGCTATTTGAGTTTAAGGGTTGTATTGACTTAATTCAAAAATTGACTCTATTTAAATAAGTCTGTGATTCAAAATTGCGAATCAATATTGCACACGCATTCACATTTTGGAAAGTAGGAGTAGGCTGGCAAGGGAAGTGGTTTGACTCCCTATGCCGATGTAATCGTAATGGAAATAAAGAAAATTTTAATTATATTATTGTTCCTCTTAATGGATTTTTGCATTTGAACTATCTATATCGAATTGCCAAGGCATACATAATCCTTTTGTTTATATATATGTTAAAATGAATTGTCGTTCTTGGGGATATGAAAAGAATAGCGTTTTGTGAAAAAGAAGGGGATCGTGCTCATGTGAAGCGTATGAGCTGCCTACGTGCCTCTGTGTGTTTTGAAAATTTTCTGAGTTTCATTTTTGAAAATAAAAAGATATTTAGAGGATCAGGCCCCACGTAGTTCTGAGTAGAAGGAAATGAGATTTTTTTTAAGAATAGAAGGGAGATGAGAAGAGTCATGGCTTGCCGAGATTTTGGACTAGGGCTAGAATTTCTTGATACGGGCCATCTCTTCTCCGCCAAGGTCAGGGAGCATAATGGAGCCACTTGATAAGATCTTCTTCACAATATAGGGGCCACTCCAACTGGGCTTGAATTTTCCTCTAGGGTCCCAGATGGGTTCTATTATTTCTTTGAGGGCCAAGTCCCCCTCTTGGACACCACGATCCTTGACTCTCTTATTCAATAATCGCATTATTCAGTGTTGGTATCCTTGTATGTGGTACAGATATTTTAGTATCCTTTCATCCAATAGTGACAGATCGTTAAGATAACTTTGTTACGAGTCTTCCTCGCTGCCTTTGCTTTCAAGCATGATGCATAGTGAAGGGATTTCTAGCTCCATGGGTAGGACTTCTTCCAAGCCGTAAACTATAGAGTAAGAGGTAGCCCCACTAGATGTTTGAACTCACCAGAGGGCGTAAGGATTTGGTCGGCCCAATCTCGGCAACTCTCAGTCATCTTGCTAATGATGGCTTTGAGGTTTGTATTGGAGGCTACAACTGCTCCGTTGGTTTAAACTCGGTAGGGAGAAGATTTGTGTCTCTGAATCCCATACTCGTCAACCACTTCTGTGACTTTTTCCTTGAAATGGAACCCGTTGTCTGACACTAGCTCATTCGGGACCCTATATCGGCAGATGATATTTTTCTTGATGAACTTGGCCACCTTCTTGGCATTTAACACAACGTATGATTCAGTTTTGACCCATTTAGTGAAGTAGTCAATGGCAACTAGGATGAACTCATGACTATTGGAGGCTTTAGGTGTAACCTTCACTATGATATCAATGCCCCATGTGGAGAACGACTAGGGAGAAGTCATGTTATATAATTTTCATAGAGGCAAGTGTTGGAGGTTGGAAAAGTACTGGCATTTTGAGACATCTTCAAACATAGGCGGTGCAATCCTGAACCATAGTAGTCCAGCAGTAACCCTGTCATATGATTTTCTGGGTGAGCATATGGCCATTCATATGGGGTCCGCATTCCCCACTATAGATTTTCTGCATCATCTCTTCAATGTCAGCCCTTGCAATGTAGTGTATATGGGTTCTATCGAAGTTTCTCTTCAACAGTGCTCTATCGTAGATAATATACTGGGTAGCCAGTTTGCGAAGGGTTACTCTATCTTTCTTGTTAGAACCTTGGGGATACCTACCATGCTTGAGGAGGCTCCAAATATCATAATACCAATAATCGACTATATCAAGATCTTCTTTTGTGATGAGCTTAATGTGATAGCAATGGGTTGGTTTATCTTAATTTTAGACTATGAAAGTGGCCATTGTTATTCCTTCGGGCATATCAACCATAGAGGCTAAGGTAGCAAGGGCATCGACTAGGTTGTTCTTTGCTAGGGGAAAATAGTGGAAGGTGACATCTTAGAATTAGGAGGCCAGCTCTTCTAGGTGGGAATGGAAGGGTAAGAGTTTCTCATCCTTGACTTTCCATCTTCGGAGTACTTTACTAGTGATAAGGGATGAACCCTCATAGAAATCTATTTATCGAATTCCTTTCTTGAGAAAAAATTTGAGGCCTACCATTCACACCTCATATTCAATCATATTGTTGGGGCATAGAAAATCCAGTTTAATGGTAATGGGAGTGTGATAGTCATCAGAGGAAATTAGGAGTATCCCAATGCCGTACCATTTCTTATTGACGTTGTCATCAAAGAACATCTTCCATAGTAGGTCTTCTTGGTAGGTACAAAGGATATTCTCATCCAAAAATTTGGAGATCCAAATGTCGATTTCTTCCACAGGGTAGTCAGGGAGGCTGTCAGAGATGGCTCCTCCTTTCTTGGCTTTTTGCATGATATACACAATATAGAATTTGGCTAGTAGCATCAACCATTGGGACATTTGGGTAGATATGGAAGGTTTCTCTAGTAGGTATTTGATGGGATCCATTCAAGATATAAGTTTGGTAGGAAAGGCGAGCATGTATTGCCATAATTTTAGGTGATCCAGACAAGGAAGACGCATGCCTTCTCCAAGGCAGTGTAGTTAACTTCTTACCCGACCAACTTGTGACTAGCATATTAGATGGCTCTCTATTTGTGGGACTCTTCAAGGTATTGGTCTCGCAAAGCTTCAGTTGCAGTGTCAGTTACGATCAAGTATCGGAGTGGGGAAGACCAGTCGTGCTGGCATGAGTATCAGAGGTCGGGTTAGGTATTGCTTGATTAGATCAAAGAACTTTTGGAAAGATTTATTCCATACCTTAGTGGAATCCTTTCGAAGGAGTTTGAAGATGATTTCATGGATAGAAGTCAAGTGGCTGATGAATCGACTGATGTATTAAAATTTTCAAGGAACCCCAAACTTCTTCTCCATTTCGAGTGATGGAATTTCGAGTTAGGCTTTCTGTTTGGCAGGATCTACTTCAATCCCCCTTTTGCTACCATGAATCCCAAGAGTTTTCCTTTAGTAACTCTAAAAACACATTTATGTGGGTTAAGTCGCATCTGGTATTATTGTAGTTGCTCAAAGAACTTCCGGAGAGCGAGAACATGATCTTCCCTAGTCTTAGACTTGATAATCATATCATCCACATAAACCTCGACTTCTTTGTATATCAAATCATTCAAGATGGTTATGACAGCCCATTGGTAAGTAGCCCTTGCATTTTTTAGACCAAATGGCATAATAGTGTAACAAAATGTTCCCCAAGGGGTGATGAATGCAATTTTCCCTTGATGATCTAGGTGAATTTTTTATCTGATTGTATTTGGCAAACCCATCAATGAATAACTTAAGAGCATGATTGGTTCTGTTATCCATAATCATATCGATATTGGGTAGCGTGTAATCATCCTTCAGGGAGGCCTTGTTCAAATCTCATTAGTCAATGCACATGCGAACCTTTCCTCCAGATTTTAGCATGGGTACATTGTTAGCTAGCCATGTGGGATATTTGATTACAAGAATGAAACCCACGTTCAATTGTTTGACCACTACTTCCATAACCTTGAGCAACCATATGGTGCGGAGCATTCATAGTTTTTATTTGATCGATTTGTATTCTGGGAGAGTTGGGATCTCATGCTGAGCTATTTTAGGATCAATGATGGGCATATTGTCTTAGGACCATGCGAAGGCATTCATAAACTCCTTCAATAATTCCTCGAATTTCACGCGCTCATGATCGTCAAGGGTAGACCCTATCCTAATCTCGCGCAGTTGGCTACTAGAACTGAGATTAATAACAATAGTTACATATTCATTAACTTGAGCGAGGTTATGTTGTTTATTATTAACCTTATTTGGTTCAGTTAAGAATTGTTCATTTGTAAAATCATAATCATCAAGAGTCTGATTAAAATCAAGATACTCAAAATCTTTATTTATTTTAGGAAAAACAACATTAAGAACCTCATCGAAGGAGAACTCAATTACATCAGAATAAGGAAGAACAACAAAAGAAAAAGAAATGGGATAAACATCTGGGTTAGGTTAATTTTTTGTAGGTGGAACAGGCACAGCATGACAGTTGAGGAGAGGTGCATCAGCAACTTTGATCAGGTGGTATAGATCCGATGATGTAGTGCTTGAGTGGATCTTGCAAAGTGTCAAACCCAGTGTTTGCAAGTTAAAGTAATCCTCAGAGTCACTTCCCTTGGAATCTTTAGTATCGTCTATGGTCTTCTCAATGAATGGTTGCACATGATGCTGGGAACTTTTAACCCATGTGTTGATGCCGATAAGATAATGTCTTGGAAAACGATCTCTATTCCTGGTTTTATCTTCTGGTCTATATGATCATACCACGGATCGAAAAAGCCGCAGAAGGGGAAATCTTCACTTTATTCGATAAATCATCCATTCAGGGAAACTCTTGAGATAGTTATGGCGCTTTCTCACCTTCTCTTTAGTCGAGGCTGATAGATTATTCTGAGTTATTCTGCTGATGGTTCATAACCCAAACCATAATGAGGCAAAATTTTCTTCAACACAATGGGTTAAAGCATCCCCTGTTTTCATCGTCCCAACCCCAGTTCGGGCATGAAATGCATGTTTTTTAACATCTAGATCACATTGATATTTCCATGGGGGTTATATTGTGGACAAACCCTATCTTTAAAATTGTCCCCTTTTGGGAGTAAAAGTGGCTCAACTTGAAAGCCCGACAGAAGCATATCATTTGCCCCGTATTGTATCTCAAATACTGGATTACTGGTGCTTGAATTTTTAGCATTGTCATCGCGCCCAAGATGGTGATAACCTAGTGAAGAACTTCAGTTTTTGATGAACGAAAGAAGACACACCCTTAATATTATGGAGCCACAATCGTTCGAATAATATATTAAAACAAGATTGGATATAGATGACATGGAATTCAATAACAAGATTTATAGGGCTAGCCCTTAACACAAGTTTTATAGATCCCGTTACTTCTCGACGAGTATCACCGCGATAGAGGTTGGATAAAGCTTGCTCACTTTCAGTCCCAAACAATTAAGGGTCCTCGAAGGGCAAGCATTAACAGTTGATCTATTATCAACAAGAGAGAGCGGTCTAACCTTTCCCATGACTTCGATGGAGATGTTGAGAGCATAGTTATGGTTTAGACCAATCTTGGAGATTTCTTATTCTAGAAAGAGATCATTTTAGTAGAGGTTAGGGATCCGACCGGATTCACTGCTTCTTCTGATGTAGTGGAAGGAGGGTCTGTGGGTCCGATAAGTAGTTTGATCAAGGCATTTCGGTGCATCTGGGAAGACATAAAAAGTCCCCATAGAGTGATGTTAGCTTAGGTCTTCTTTAACTGATCGAGGATCTTGCTCTCCTCGAGGGTCATTTCTGGCATAGGAAGATTCTGAACAGTTTTTCCTTTATCGACCACTGATTATTGCGGGTTTGGAAATTCGTAATGCTTCCCTGACCTGGTCATATGGTTCATAGAAGAAGGGAAAAATAGATACCTTGTCTCCTCATCGACCTCGTGTGGTTTAGCCACCTAATTGATTTCTACTAGTAGCGCCTCAAATGATATCATTCCACATATGTTGACTATCGGGCTCTCTTTTTTAGCCTTTTCTCTTCATCTGAATCATCGAATTCCTCTCCCCATCCAGTGGAAACGACAGAATCTTTCCATGAAAATTCAATACATTTTATAACCTTAATGGCTTCTGTGTATAGATACTCCCATTTGATGGGGAGATATAGAAGTGAAGGGACCGGGCTCTCCAGTAGCTTCAAAGTATCATCAGTTTGTCGGAATAAGTCTGCCATGATCTGGACCACATCATCTAAAATGACTCTATTTATAGGGTCAGGGGTGGTGCTGATTAGCATAGCCCTAGATCTTCCAATCACCATGTAACCCTATACACACTGTCGATAGGTAAGAAAATGGACCTGCCAATTGGCAGTCTTATGCAGATTTTTTTGGAAAATTCTCATAGAATGCAATCCATCGATCCAAATCGCCCATGAGGCATACCTTTAGAAAGTTAATTCAGAGAACTTTAAGATTCCTTTGGGACACTCCCAGGTTTGGGAGTTAACAATGGGTCAAATGTGACTAAAAAATGCATGTCAGTCCTTTGGACGAGAGATCATCGAACGAAAATGGATCATTCATCCGAACGGTAAGTCACAATCGCTCACGGGGGAAACGTTAGTGATATACTTAGACATTCCAAAGAGCTTCAATCGGTTTGGAAAGTTGATTTTGGTCAACCGGGGCTCTAAAGCGCCTGGTGACTTTTTGGAGTAAAACGGGTCGTTTGTCCATACTATAAGTGAGAATCGCTCATGGGGTGGACCCTTGGAAAGGGTATTCAGTGTCCTTTGCATATTTATTCACTCTCATTTGAGATAAATAATTTACCTTGGTCAAATGGATCCCGGGCACCCCTGGTAGCCTCCGGATCAATTTTCAGGGGAAATTAAGCATTTGTCCAAACGATTATGCCATTTCGCAGACGAAGTGGACTGTTGGAAAGGGGTTTCAGAGCCCTTAGAGTATTTAAAGAGCTTTTTCTCTAGCGATGAAGTTGAATGGGGTCAAATCGGGGCCCAAGAGCACTTGGCGACCTCCACATCAATTTTTGGTAGTAAAATGGTCAATTCGTCCGAATCGTTAGGCCGATTCATGCACGGGATGGACCGTTAGAAAGGCTATTTAGATCCCTTTAAAGATTAAATGAGATTTCAATCTGTCGATAGAGTTGACCAGAGTCAAATGGGGCTCATGAGCGCCTGATGGCCTTTAGATCGATACTCGGAGTATGACCTAGGTTTGTAGTGAAATAAGGAGGTACTAGGGACCTAAGGAAAGACTTAGGGGGTCCTAGAATGTGGTTACTACAGTATCAAACCACAAAATAAAATAACTAAGGATTGTGGCAGGATATAGGACGTCTTGTACAACCTATAGATATCTAATTCCTCATTATCAATGTCAAAATGGATTCCATTACTCAATGTCACATCATATTCCTTAAAAGCACTTCACGGAAGATTATCTACAGTTCACTCTTATGTAACTTCAAGTCATCATTGTTACACGTGTAATGTACTTACCACTAATGACCCGTAACTCTCATAATAGCTTATGAGATACAACTTTCAATCGAAAATTACCAAGGCACTTTCTTGTAATGATAATACCCTATCAATTAAGTCCCGAGAACATATCCTTAAGTAATAACCGATGTGGTTCTACTTGCTTACCATATTGTCAAATGCTTATCACGTGATGCTACCGCAAGTATCAAGTTCCCCCAAAATCACATCATCATTATTAACTTCTCAAAAGCACCTAACCAAGGAACTTAATGTGTCCTTATCACAAAATCAAAATCGCTTAGACGTGAGACTCTAGTCACCAAACCTCCACAGTTGACTTTAAACGACTCATATCTCTAATTAGATGGATGTTATGAACCTATATTAGTAACTTAATAGACCTCTCACATCATGGGTTGACACAAAAGCACCTTACACTGAAAATTGCGGTGTCCTCACTATTGCTCGGATAGACACTTGCATATTACTAACATGTCTAGATTAGAATAACAAAAGTTATTAATGGAAGATAACTTGGCCACATGCTACTTGGCAATGAATTTCTCGTTGTACTAATTTCCTTGACTTCATCGCGGAGAACACCAATCGAAACTATCACGTGTCTAGCATAATGGGCCCAAAACCAACAACGACATAAAAGATCCAATATCGACCTCTCAACGTCACTCCCAGAAGGAACCTTGAACCTAGAGATTTGATACCAATGTAGCTCCCCGACCCAGATTCATGGGTTACCCATTTACAACTCGATCCGATTTGAACGTTAGGTGTAAAGTGCAATGAGGCAACCCAAAATAATGCTACTAGTCCAGTTATATTTAATTAACTTTTCACTTGATTAGCGAGCAATTTAAATTTAAATCAAGCTACATGAGGGACTAATGGTAATCATCCCTAGAACCCAAGAATACAGAGCTAATAATATAAAATAAAAGAATGCTTACCTGAGTAACGCTCTCAAAATACGAAACCGCGTACAACCTGCCATAACAAGGAGGAGGGAATGAGTTGGATGCCCAGTGGGAAATATAATAATGAAATACAGAATCGAAGAAAAAAATAGACTCCATCAAATTATACCTACGTGCACATGCAAATACCTCATAATACATAAATTCATGAGACTACTTTATTTAAAAACGGTGCTATTCTGATCAAATCTCATTAATCTTATAAAGAACCTCATTTTACTTGACTTAACGTTTAATTCCTGATTTAATGCAGCCAGTTAAATACTTTAAAAAAAATACCTTTTGTTTAGAAGAGAATTTCTTTTACCAAAATACTCGTTTACTTGCACCAAATTCACCTTAGTATTTTCTTTTAAAATCACCTTTCAACACACGCATGCACCATGTTGAAAAATACTTATTTCTCGTAGAAAACCTTTCATAAACACACTCTTACATTAATTATAAGCTAAACCACTTTAGGCTTCCAGATTACCCGTTTAATCACTTCACTTTACCATTCCTTTTATTTCATAGACATTAGAAATTTTCCAACATTACTTATCCATGTTTTCTTTCAACCAGAATACATAATCATTTCATTCAAGATAGGTTGTATTTTATTATATTCATAACACAATCCACTTCTTAACATGTTCAACTTTTCATTATCTTTTTTCGCAATCCTCCAAAATGGGAGGATGAATGTTGTAGAAGATGGCAACCTCCTACCTCCTAAGGTTACCTTAAAGTGGTTGCCTAGATCCACAAAGCTTTTCTTCTTAAATGCTCCATGAAAATACCTTCATGCTCCATAATTTCTTCTACTTTTCTTCTTTAAAAACACATACATACATGAATTTACATCTTGCCTAACAAATGGTGTAGATGGGTTTTATGGGCTTAGATATGGTGGAAAAAGGTTAAAGTACAGTGGTTTAGGGTTAAGGGGCGTTAGTGCTAGAGTGGTAGGAGGTGAGTGGTGGTGGATGTGTGTGTGTGTGTGTGTGTGTGTGTGTGTGTGTGAGAGAGAGAGAGAGAGAGAGAGAGAGAGAGAGAGAGAGAGAGTAAGGTTTAAATGATCCAAAATATGCCCAAGGCCCTAACTGCGAAATGATCTACTACTATGGGAGCATGACACGTGTCTTAATTCGGTGTTTAGGAATTTGACAGCACTTTCCAAATCTATAGAAATTTATTTTGACCATCTCGTTCGAATGAGAATGGATTTAGTTAAAATGAGAAATACCATTTTATTTGAATCGTACTACATCTCGTTCGAATGTTAATGACATCTTGTTTGAACGTACTGCGAACGAATTTGTAACGAGGTTGGGTTTTCCTATACAAAGGTGCTTCATTCGAAGGTCATTAGAAGACCGATTGAACGAGATTTGAATCTCGTTCGAATGACTCTAGATGTCGTTCGAATGACCCTGGAATTTTCTAATATTAACTTTATGTCCATTCTAAGTCAAATTAATTGAATGAAGGCTACCAAATTACCCAAATTTGAGCCATAACTCATCTCATAAGGTTTAAAGCTTAATTGGGTCACATAAAGTCATCAAATTATGCGGGTACGATCAAAGTCGGGAGAGCAGGTGTTACAATGTGTACCATCGACACTATAGTACTATAAATATTCTTGCCTATAATCACTGTGAACTCAAATGATGGTGCCACCTTTCTCATTTTGGAGTTATTTAAATTTTGAAACAAATAAGTCCTTAGCATTGTAAACACTATGCAAAATTACTAAAAAAGTTAACCTAGAAAAGTCATCTAAGATAAAAAAAAAATATGTAA
This sequence comes from Sambucus nigra, assembly GCA_949130495.1. NCBI lineage: Eukaryota > Viridiplantae > Streptophyta > Magnoliopsida > Dipsacales > Adoxaceae > Sambucus > Sambucus nigra. The sequence goes on from OX422220.1 coordinate 195,711,781, forward strand.
AACTTATCACTTATGCTCTTCGTACGCATTGGACCCAAGAAGTTTATGTGTAAGATCTCTAGAAATTCAGTAGGTAGACATCACACTCAAGTTCTTATGTGGATTTAGGATATGTTTACCCATTATACGAATACCATATATGTGGTAAGAAGTTAATTTAAAATGAAGTAGGTCACTGTAAGGGACATCAATCCTAAAATAATGGTTAAATACTAATTCAAACCTAGATTACAAGTACAATATGAAAAGGAGCACACAAACTTACGTGGTTTGACAAGTCGTTTTGTCTATGTCCATAGGAAAGGAAGATGAGAGATTTATTAATAGATAAAGAAAAGACGACTTAAAGTGATAGGGTCGCTAGATGAGAGTCCAAATTACGGATATAAGAGTGTGCACATATATGCCCCAACTCATCAGGGTATTTGTTATTTATAGACATAAGCATCCTACAACTCTAGGTCTTTTTCAAAGTAATCGATTATAATCCTTGGTCCTATCTTTGGAGTAGAAGAATAATAGTAAATGTGTATTCGATCGAATCCAATTGTCATCTCTCTTGATTTTCCATTAGCAAGTCCGTGATCTTTAAATGACTTCACCGCCTTAATATCTTATTGACACGTGTCATGCCACATAGCCTACCCGGCTTATCACCAAGTCTTTATCATGTTAATTTCCCAATAACACTTGAGTTTTATCATTCACCTACCTATTAGTCATGGATATAAAGACCAAGGGATGTCCATTGATCCATTAAAGAAAATTAGAGAAGAGATTTATATTGAGAGAAACTATTCTTATCTTTTTAGAGAGAAAATATTATTCCTTGGATCAAAATGGTCACCTTTATTTGGGCACGGTCCACAACTGTGAACATTTCTCAATAGTTAATTGGTCCCAGTAAGGGTCACGGTCTAGAATCATCACCGAGTTTCAGTGATTTACTGGTCATAGTATGGATCAAGGTTTTGAACCATGACCATTTTAAGGCTATAAATCTGAGAACTTTTGTCTCAGATTGCACCCCCACTGATTGCATTTCTCTCTATATTTCTTTCTAAACTCTCTCCACTGCGATCTCAAACTCTCTCCATCTCGCCACCGGCATACATCTATCTCTCCACCGGGACCTCTTTCTCTATCTTTTTATCCGGTACAAATCTATCTCTCTCTTTGTATAAATTTCAGTGTGTATTTTAATGCCAGTGTGTGTGTATGTGTGTGTGTGTGTGTGTATATATATATATATAGTGGCGGAATTGTTCAGAGCTCAAAATATATATAAAAATATTTCATCACATATAATAAACTCAAATTCCATCGAAGTTTGAAATGCATAAAAAAAATATAAAAAACCCTTAATTTAATTAAAAATATTTTATATACATGGTTGAACATCAATGTTTCATATATCGAAATCCTTATCAATGTGCATAACAAATTTTCAAATATATATATATATATATGTGTGTGTGTGTGTGTGTGTGTGTGCGCGCGCGCGCGCTCCCTCTCTTATTCTCACATGTTTTATTTTGAAACATGACCATATTTATTGTTAGAAATTGTATATGAAACCCTTGAAGTATAATTGACTTATTAAGTTTTAGACCCTTTTTCATGTTAAGTATAGTTATTTCTATAACTCCATGAGGTAATGTAACTCTAACTATGAAAATGTAAGATTGTTGTCATGAGAAGATCTTTTGTTTGAATACCCATGCTATTTTGTTCTTTGAATTATATACTTGGAATTATGTTCTTATTAAATTATGTTCTTGGAATTATGATATTATGTTTTTATTAAATTATGTTCTTGGAATTTGGAAATAGACTAATTATGTAAGGCATAAGGGAATCAATCAAGTAGACAATTTAGAAGGGGTACGTGATAAACTTGTATTGGATTGTTGGGTTAACGATTGTTGTGGCTTCTGTTGAATCATCATGGTTAGATATGGATGATGGATAATTAAAATGATAATTCTATTATTTCTTCGTAATAAACCTTTAACTAATTATTTTTCTTAACGACCACCCTATCTTAATGACTGCACACGCACACTCATAAATGCACACATACACATAAATGTACATAAAAACATACACATACACATAGACTCGCGCACGCATACATATACATTAAATATTTAGAATAGAGTCATTTAATTAACTTGCTATGTCTGTGCCCACCCCTTCCTTAAATGGTTTTCATTAGGATGAACACAAACCGGTGGAAGGACTTGCACAATTGGTGGACATATAGTACTTTTAGGTTTAATTAAATTAAAATGAACTTAAATTAGACTTATTGTGTATGACCGATTGGATGAAAAACCATAACTAGTTTAGAATTAATTAGAGCCATTACCTCTATGACTCATATTCATACCCTTCCATATATTTTCTCAGGAAAAATGAGTCACGGTAGTAATTATTTTCAACTAGAGTATGAGAGGGTGCAATTTGTCCACACTAAAACATCATTCATTAGTGCGCGCAACATATAAGAACTACTATTTACAAGTATGGGAATAGGAGAATTAAACTATTTAATTACCTTATAAATCATGGAGTTGATCTCTCACAAGAGTACATATTCGATCGCATTTTGTTTTCCTTATTGTAATACCCCGCACTTTTATGGGAAATTAAATCCAATAATTAAGTGTAATTTAGGAATTTAAGAATTTTCACAAATAGTAATTTTTTAGAGTTTTCAAGGATTAGATGATTTTCGATGGGTGTAATATTTACTTTTGGGATTAAGGAAGTAAGTTAGAGAATTTTAATTATATGTCGCAGCCGGGTAAAGCGAGAGAGGATACTATTTTAATGGAAATACCGCATTAAGTTGTGTTGGGTTAAAATAGGGAATTGCAGTCAAGTACCTTAGATGGAAATTCCAATTGCGCGCTTGGTCTAGGAATGGCCGACATAGTCAGAATAGAGTATCCGTGGGTCGTAATTGAGTTTCGAGAATTTTTGGACTAGTAGGGACTTGTAATTGAGTAAATGAGTCATTTTTAGGTTTATTAAGGGATAAACCCTTTTATTATCTTATAAGGTCATGAGAAAGAAAAGGAGAAGAACGAAAAGAAAGAGAGAAAGAACGGGGAGGAGAAAAGAAGAGAGAAATGGGTAATTTCATCCAAACCTTGTCGGATTCAACTCGAGGTCGTCGGATTTCATCCTCCAGGAAAGTGTATACTTGCTTTATTTCATTTTGTGCATTTATTTCATATTATAGTTGGTAAACTATATGATTTTGGGTTAGAACCCTTAGAATAAATTTGGTAAAATTTGAATATGAGTTTACATATTGATGTAATGTAAACTCTTAATGATTTCTAGTGTTAAATCCATGTAAATGGAGAGAAGAAATGGATTGAAATGGGTTAAAATGATAAGTTGGAGTTTTTATGGTTTTAGGGTTGAAATCTAAGAGAAATGGTTTAATACCCCAAATTACTTGATGTGTTAGCTGTAAAACATAGATTAGATATTTACTGAGTTGTTGGATGATTTTAGAAACAACAAAAATGGAGAATAATGGAGGTTTGGATTTTTAGAGAAGAAGGTGAATAGTGTCCTGCGTCTTATCTGAATCGATTCGGTCAGGGAGAATCGATTCGGCTCTTGGTCAAAAAATGAAAATTATATATCTTTTCGATATGGTCGCGTGGGCGCTGACCGCGTATTTGTTTAATTTTTTTGGATTTAAATTGATTTTTCTACGAAAAGCTATCCGAGATCGAAATAGTTAGTCAAAAAGTAAGGCTAGAATTATTTGGAGATAAATATTAGGTGTTCTCAAATAGAGTGTTAGGACCTCAGAAGGACTTGAGGAGATATGAAAACTTTGGGTTCTTTGAAATAAATCCGAGTTAAAATTTAAATGGAGATTGAATTCAGTTTTTGTTTTTTGGGATATATATAAACCCTAAGCAAATTTGGGGATTTCAGACCAGCCGAATCGATTCGGACAGGTCGAATCGATTCGGTCCTTGCAGATTTTTGAGGTTTTCTCCTTTTAGGTTTAGGGAGACTTAAATTATGGTTTTGGAGTTTTTTATAGGAGTTTCTAAATGGGATGTTAGGACTCTTAGAAGATGATTTGAGGATAAGAAAACCTCTGACTAATATAGAGTACGATCCGGGGTAGGGATTTTATTAATGTTTTGAGACAAGAGGCATTTGAGAAAATGATTCAGCAAGCGTGTATAGATATAATTATGCGCGTAGAAAACATAATCATAACAGTTGTGGTTGAGTACCTCCCGCGAGACTATTAGGATGAATTTGGAAAAACGCGTATTTACTTAGTGTGAATGGGTATAGTTGGAGAAATTGTATGAATCCTTAAGTGTGAATAAGGTACACGTTATTTATCAAGCGAGGGGATAATTTTGGGTTTTGTATTGTAAGTGTGGGAATACTCGAATAGTATTAATTATGAGAATCTTTGGGATTATTGGTCATCGCTATGTGTGATTGGCAATTATGGCCATTTATATTTGTTTAAGGAACTATGTGGATTATATATATATATACTATGTGAGTAAAGTTTATATATTATATGACAAGGTTATGTATGTATATATATATATATATATATATATATATATGTGTGTGTGTGTGTGTGTGTGGATGGTATATATATATATGTGAAGCATACCCCCTCTAATGCTATCATTGGGAGGTTGCGCGATGAGGGTGAGCACCCTAGCTCGAGGAGTAGGGTGTGGATATTCCCCAGGTTATAGCGTCCATTGTGATATTGTGTGATTTTTATTAGGGGTGAGACGTGGTGGGTATGTTTTGTCTCATTTCCAGGGAGGAACTATGACCACTTCCCATACGTTGTGTGCGTGTGTTGGCCGCGATGTCGGTGATATTGAGTCCGACTGCTGGTCCCCAGGATGGTATGTGAGTGATGCCCTAGAAGATGATAGCATTGAGAGACCACATCCTCGTGTTATAGCTCGTTGGGATGGTAATTATACTTGTGTGATAGTACATTACTTGTGTACGAGAACAAGATATTATATCTCTATGAGAGTAAAGAGATAAAATGAATATGAAATGAAAAAGAATGAATTCTCATTCCAAGAGATATATCCGGAAGTGTAACACGATACGTATATAAAAAAGTGAGTATGAAAGTTAAAGATGAGCATGATAATGAATATAATTCTATGTGTATATAAAATATATTTCTTTCGTGTACTGAGCGTCTAATGGATCTCGACGATCGTCCTTGACAAGTAGTAGTGTATCGGGGGGGGTTCCTTGTTTGGATTTTGCTTTGCGAGACACCCCACGCACGAATATGGCATAGCGTTGAGATTAGGGAGAAGTTGAGCCCTTAGTACTTGGGTTGTTTAGGATTTCTATAGCTTGGGGTGATGGATTAGTTAGGCAGTGTGGTTTGACTAAGATGTTTAGAGGGATGTGCTAGGTGTGAACTATTAGAAGAGAGGTGAGGGGTATCTCATGGGAGTGCGATACCAATTTAAATATGAGATAAAACATATTTTTAAAAATAAATCATTTATACACTTGCTAAATATTTTCACAACTCGGGCTCTGACCCGTTTCTATATTTTTCCTCTATTGCTATATATTATATATATAGGTGTCCAGACACAAGGATGCCTGGATGATAATTCCTTCGAGTCAGACATGTGTTGCGGCAGCTGTGGATGCATGCAGGTTTTTTATAGACGCTTTTGTCCTTGAAATCTAGATATGAGGTATTGTATAAACATTCGGGCTAATAACCCAACCACTTTTATTTATTCTTTTACCACATTTCTATGCGTAATTCAATTGGGGAATATTACTGTTACCGAGTGTTTGGTTATTTTATTTCTTTTTAGTTCCATTTATATAAACTGTGTGAACATTTTATTTCTATAGTTTGTTTGAAAAGATTAGTTAAGTAAAATTTTGAAGCCAGTCTAATAGGTTATTAGTAATTAATTTGGTTTTCGATAGTGATGCCGAGAATGATCCATACGCGACTCCTGTTTTAATTTGATATAGGAGTGATCACCCGGTATTTTATTAGGCGGGGTGTCACAGATGGTATCAGAGCATCAGGTTCTAGTGTCCTTAGGAATCTGTATGAACGTACTATGCTTTCAGCACTGCTCTCAATTTGATATGGAGCCTTATGATTAGGACTATTGATTCCTCTTGTGAGATTTTGTTCTCCTGCCATATTATGAGATTATAGTAAATCCTTTGCGTGCTCATTTCGAGATTCATGTGCGGATCGAGGAAGGGTGACCAAGGAAGGGCGTGATGAGGGTAGTATAAGGCAGGACTTAATTGGAGCGGTTAGTGGAAGTCGGAGACTAAAACCATAGTATAGGTCATTCTCCTTGTGGCAACTTCTAAGAATTATTACAATGAGTATTAAAGAATAGTAGTTATGAGTACCCCAATACCGCCGTAGTAGAGAGTGGTACTAAAGTTGAATTACCCAGCGAAGATAAGGGTTCGAAAGGGATCTTACGGGTAGTTTTAACCGTGAGTCCCCATAATTTAGCAGGAATGAGAAGAATGCAGTTCCTAAATTATCCATGTAAGGATCGATCAGAGGCCGACAGTGAATAAAGAAAGTTATGAATAAGTGAACTTAGTGATGAATCAAGGTAAGCACAATGAAGAGAGATCCCTTCCGAGGAATGATAGGCTCACTAGATAAGCATTGCCAACACTTATGGAGGATATGTGAGTTCGTGGAACCCCATTGGTGGACATCCACCCGGGGAATTCTTAAAACCGGGTTGTTGAGGCCGGTGGTGAAGTTTCCTTTTAATGAAGAAGTTAAGGGAACTATTAAAGTGATTGTAAGGATCACGACTATGGAGTCCAAGATACTAATAACCTTAAAAGGGTCGGGGTGACCCGAGATGGGGCATTGATTTAAGAAATATTTAGTTTAGTTACGACAAGTGTATTAAGTCCGAGAACCTTTTGGAGTTTCTAGGGTGATAGGCAAAGTTGTTATTATTAGTTGCACCTCAGTTGAAGGAGGCTTGTTCTGTGTGACGAGATTGAGTCACAGTGTTTTATTAGCCCTAGATTCGTGTGTGATGTGAGTCTATAAATAGTATTGATAACATAATGTAGTATATGTTTATGTGCTTTTTCGCGATAGTGGGGATCTCTTTTCTTTAATTCGCTGAGAAGAGCGGGTGTTAGTATTTTAAGTTTATAGCAGATCAGCAGTACTCGTTTTGTGTGTGTTATATGAGTATGATGTTATTTTGAGTAGAATACGATATTCGTAATTCGGAGAGATAGCAGGTTAATGATAGAAAGACTATCGTGTCTACGGTTCCAGGGTGGAAAGGGTTGTTATTGCGATATCTCACCTGGATACAGGTTGAGTTCGCCTTTATTATGTACATAGATGGAACTTCGGTGAGCAGATGTTACATTATTGTGATTCGAAAGAGTGGCGACCTTATAGATGTGATTTAAGGTATGCAGGGTTAATTGTTGAGTTGTGAGTTTAAGCTCATTATTGATTGAGCAAGGACTGAGTGTAGTACGAGCGCTTAGTGGTGTGGCTCCTGGTTAAAGATGGGAGTTCAGACCACATTTTGTTGAAAGAGGGGATAGGGTTATCCCGGTTGCATATTTGAAGTTAACGGACCTCCACGACCGACAAAGTTAAGTAGTAGTGTATTGGTGGGGTTACTTGTTTGGATTTCACTTGCGAGATGCTCCACGCATGAACCTTAACGACGTCGGGAGTGGAGAGATGTTATAGGATGCAAGGATGTTGGTTTTGTGGATAAGTCACATAGTGTGGAGGAAACACTATAGACTGTGAGCTGTACGATGATGGTATGCTTATGGAAATATTGTGCTATGGAAAAGAACTAAAGTCGTCCTCTCACCACAAGTGGGTGGGTGGAGTAGGACTTAGAGAAATTGATTTGAGGATTATAGTCAGGCCTTAATGAAAAGGCTAATTTTTGAAGAAGTATTCTTTGGGTATGATGTTTGTAATGCTTTTGCAGAGAGTGGGCGCCTTGATTAGTTAGAGTTTCATTTTCGTCTAGGGGGAGGATAGAATAGTAGAAATGCGTTAATAAGTTAGTGAGGTAGAATTTAGGATGTCCCGCTGGTGTGACTTAGGCCGTTATATCTCGATGACCGACGACGCGAGGAAGTAGTGTAACGGGAGGGTTCCTTGTTTGGATTTCACTCTACTAGACGTCCCACGGATGAAATTGAGCAAATGTTGGGAGTTGAGAAAGGTCTTAGGCACTAGGGACACAATATAGGATAATACTATTTCCCGTAGGTAGGAAATGCTTCGATCTTAAAATTATTGGGCAGTGAAGCCAGTGGAGTAAGTGGAGCCGATATAGAAAGATTGGTTGGTTAACCTTGAGAATAATGTCTAATTATATAATCTCCATCCATGCACGGTGACTTTGGCAAGTCTTATTATATAAGGGTCTTGTCCACTCAATACCCCGTAATTTTACAGAATAAAATTTTACGACCTAAATAAATTTAATAATTTTGAATTTATTTTGAGAATAAATTAAATTCAGACCATTTAAATTAAACGAGTAAATTTTAATTTAAATAAACACTTATTCATGATTATATAAATATAAAACTCAATCCTACATAATGGTTTTGCTAGTGAAAAACTAAATCGTACATAAATAAATTTGTGGGCGCATGTCGTTAGAACAAAATAAAAATGTCTAATTGAAATATTAATAATTGGGACACATTTTGGGAAGCATTAAAGGATCATTTAGGTGTTTTAAACCTTTAAATATAGTTCGAGGTCAATAGTATATAGGTTGGAGAAATTTTGGGCCAGTTGGGTTATGGATTTGGGTCCATTTGGGGGTCCTAAAGTGGGGTTTTAAGCCTAACTCGGGATGAACCACTTTTTAGTGTTTAAGTGGGGGTAAAACACTCCCCCACTATCATTCCAGAAAACCTAAATCAATAATTAACGGGAGAGAATATGAGAAGGGCCAAAAGAGGAAAAAGGCCAAGAAACTAAGGGAAAATCAAGGGGATTTCAAGGGACCTTCTTCTACAAATTATTAAGGAAAGAATTCTCTTACTTAATTTATGATTTTCAATATATTTCTTGATACATGTATTGACCTCTTTAATTTCTGGGATTTAGGTTTGAATATAATTGATTTATTGATGAACAACACATGTAGAGGACTGATTTTTTTAAGTAGAGTTTGTCCCAGAAATTAGGTATCATAAATCTAAAAATTGGTCATAGAATTTGTCCATTTTTGTAGTTAAATTTGGGATATTTTGATGAATTGATATAAATATAGCAATGTAAATTAATGGACTGAAATTTTGGTGTAGATCCCCTAATAAATGCCTCTTATTGTGAAATAAATCTGGTTAGAATTTGGAGAATGTTATATCGTTAAAATCTATATAAGGCATTAATTTTGTTGGGGTTGAATATGTCAGTTGGAGACTTAAATTATGGGCTTTTGTATAATGATTATGGGTTGGAGAGTTAGATCTGGGAAGAACAAAAATGGAGAAGGTGGAGTGGGGAAGAAGAAGGGTCGTTCGAATGATATTGGAAATCAGTCAAACGATATTAGTATCTCATTCGAACTAGATTGTAATCTCGTTCAAATGACCATGGTATTGGACATGGACATAGATCTTTTTGTTACGAATGTGTGGCCACCAGTTTTGTAATTTTCTAATTTTTTAAATTAGTTATGAATTTATTATGGAAGGTTGTCTGAAACCGAAATACTTTGTGAGAAATCAAATCTGGACTACTTAGGGATGTTTGTAGATGAGTGTTGGACTCAGAAAAATATTAAGGAACACTATGTTTACCTTGAAATTGGATGGAAATGAATTTGGGGTATGCATTTAGAGTGTTTAGGGTGAACAACACTCGAAAGTATATGAAGAGATTCAAATGGAAAATTTGGATGACATTAGGATACGGGTTGGATTGAGATGTGATTATTATATTGACTAAAAACATGAATTTAAGTTAATACTAGTGGAATTAAGAGTCGGGGTTATGACTCGAATATTTTTAGGCGGAATGCTACGGGAGTTAGGCACGGGTAGCCGATATAATTTATTATAGATATATGTAATAAATTATCGAATATTAAAATTAATGAGGAGTGTTAAATTTGATAGTGGGACATGTGTAACATATTCTAAGAGATGAAGTTACAGACCGAATAAGTGAGTCTAGGTACTGTAGTTGGGTGATACTACTTTAATAACAAACTAATTAATGAGAAATTAATTAAATTACAAGTTGGGATACAGAATTGGGTATTCTTGGGTTAGTGCTACGGGTGTTAGAGTGCGAACGACCCCAGATGTCGTTTGAGTGACATTAAGGGGTGTTTGGAAATTCGTCCCTTTTGTGATTTGGACTAGGATTTTAGCTAAGGATTTTTTTAGGAGGCCATGCGAGTTAATGGAACCAGGTATGAATTGATGGGGAATTTATTAAAAATACGAAAATGCCACATTTAATTTGGGGAAATTACATTTAATTAAATGGCTAGAAATTACTCTATGGAATGGAATTAATAATTCACTAAATGGTAAATTATTAATAAATAAAAGTATGGTGGACTTTATGTGGGATTTTTATAGTAATTATGGAGTAATTACCTATACATATTATATGAGATAAAAATATGTTCTATTATGTATTTGGTTGGACATACCAGTGGATTATCCTATCGGCCCGGGGGTTCGCGCGTTCAGACTAGGTACCAAACATCAGCACAGGTGGGCTTGACGATGTGTAGGTCATATAGGTAATACGTGGAGGCACCATCTACGAGAGGTAGGTGTTGGCACTGACCCTTGTCATGTCACCGCTGGGTATGGGCCGTGCACAGGTGTCTTACGTAGGGACTATCCCTAATTTATGTGTGTTTTCGATGTCCGCTTAGGATAATGGATTCCACCGAAATTGCCTATAGAGAACTAATTAGACACCAAAGGTAGATGCCCTTGTGTGTCATATATATTAAGTACATATATATAATTACCCGTACTTTATACGAGATAAATGGAAATGTCTAAGAATGTGGACATAAATTAAAACTTTGATTCTTTAATGCATAATAGATGTTTATGCCATTTATGTGGAAATGCTGAGACTGTGATATTACGGGGATGGGTAATTAAATGTAGTTGGTAAACTCAATCATTTAATTATTGACAAATCTATGATTATCAGTTTGACATGTTGTCATAGTTAGAATTTGGAGACTTATTGGGATATGAATAATATCACACTTAGATGAGGAGTGATGTGTTAAACGCATATGAGTGACGAAGGGAGGAATATTTATTTTTCATCGACTATATTTTTGCATCATAAATTAAATAAGTTAACTCTTGCACACCTCGGGCTCTGACCCAAATTTAAATGCCCCCCCCCCCCCAGTTATTTCGAGACAGGGATAGTGGGATTGTTGTTGTACCAACCTTGCGATTTCTCGTGCTTAGCAGCTTTCCAGATTATTGAGTATAGTCTAGGTGCTTTTCTGCCAGAGTTCAGTTCTTTTATTTGGAAAAATTTATAAGGGCATAAGCCCAAGATTTTTTTTATTTATATTATGTTGGAGTTGTGATTTTCACATGCTGTTGAATTTATTATTTAGTTGGTGTTGGTTTGAGTTATATTATTATCATGGAAATACTTATAAAGTTTAAAGTATCGGTCCTTAAAATAACAATATTTATATTATGTTGTTCTGAGATTGGTTTTAATTGATCGGGAAGCCCCATATTTAGCGTATCGTGCTTGGATATCTTTTACGTGAGAAAATGGAGTTCTTAGAGTCCCATAACAGGGTTATTGGCGTGTGCACTCTCATTTCCATGATTGATGGAAAAAATGTCTGCAATCACCTTTTGTTGATGGGTGAGGCTCATATATTGGATGATATAATATACGATGATTGTTAAGATGAGTCTATATACTTTAACCATGGGGAAGGTCATCTATTAAGAAAATAACCAAATTATTTTATGACCTGGTCAGTTCATTTGTTGGACAAGTATAGGCATTGAACAATGTTTTCTTTTTGAATAAATTTGTAATATTTTAATAATCTGGGACATCTATTTGGTTCTCTTCCATATTTACTAAATGGTCGTGTCGAATGAATTTGCTTTGAATTTATTTGGGTTGAATGAATTTGCTTGGATTATAAAATGAGAGTTCTTTCATTCAGCACGACATTCGTTTCAACCTATTTGTATAGGTGACTTGAATTTTAAAGACTACTTAATGGCTTTCCCACAATAAAAAGAGTTGATGGGATAGAATCATAGAGTATCTAATCATCATGTAAAGGGCGTTCGGGAATTTATTAAATATGCAGATAGAAATCTTAATAGTGATAAGATTCCATGTCTGTGCAACCTATGTATAAACAGAAAATTTAATTCCTTGGAAGACGTTGAATTGCATTTAATAATGTGGGTTATCATGTCAGACTATAAGATATGAACATTCCATGGGGAAATAATGTACCATCTGTTCTAGAAGAATTACCGATACATGATCGCATGACAGAATCCCATTGGGTGGAAGTGGTGAACAATTTTCCAGCGTATTATCCTTTGACCGACCTAATTGATGATACTTATGGAGTCAACCACCATCAAAACCACCAGCCTATGGATATGGATAATATGAATTATGACCAAGTCAATGGACAAGTTGATGCTGACTTACATGAAGATCGACTATACATATGGTTGAAAGCCAATGAGGCTAGACCTTTATATAAAAATTAAGAAGAAGATCACTTGGTATTGTACGCATTAATCGATTTGCATAATTTGAAGAGTTAATTTGGGTTATCGGGAAATAGCATAACTGAAACTCTTAAATGGACTAAAGACATTTTCCCAATAGAGAACACATTACCAGATAGTTATCCGAGCATGAAAAAGAGATTAAAGGTTTTGGGTTTAAAGTACAATATATTCATGGATGCAAGTATGATTACATATTATAACGTAATGAACACAAATTGAACAATGAACGTATAGTACGCAACGAAAAAATATATGGTTTGTGAGAGTCAAAAAGATGATGTAATAAAATCTCTCAAGTGCCCACTAATTCCACAAAAGGTATTAAAGTATTTTCCCTTGAGCCACAGTTAAAAATATTTTTTACTGTACTGTGGATGGTAGAGGCCATGACATGGAACACTAGAGATGAGGTAGGTGGGAATCTCATGCGTCATTAAGTTGATTCACTCATCTGGTAGATTTCAAATGCATGACACCCTGAATTTGGATAAGAACCACACAATGTCTGCATTATATTATTAACCAATGATTTTAACCTTTTAGGTAATTTAAGAACTAATCAGAGTTATTGGCCAGTTCTTATAGCGCCTTTAAGAGTCCCTTCGATATTGTGCATTAGAAAAGAGTTCATATTATGCCATAATTGATATTAGTCCAAAGGATCCTAGGGATTAAATTGATATTTTTTAGCCCCATTAATCGAAAAATTTAAGAGTGAAGAGTTCACACTTAATAGCAATGATTATATGGGTGATCCATGACTATCCTGCCTATGGGACCTAATCCAGTTGCAATGTTCATGGTTATTATGGATGTTCCATATATGGGTAGGAAACTTAATCCACTTGGATTCATTATAATGGGAAGATGAGTTATTTCGATCATCGTAGACTTCTGTCGAACAATCATCCCTTTAGGAATGACAAGTCTAATTTCTTACCTGTTGGTCAAGAATGTAGGGCAAAACCTTCTCAACTTTATAATTATTATATCGAGGACAAGGGTAAGATTGAAACTTTGAGGAATAAGTTTGTAGGAAAACACCCTTAGTTTGTGGGCTAAAAGCATAAATCTCGTGAGTATTCGCAAGATCCTAGTAAAATGAAGGCATGGTCCAGATGCTCAATCTTATTTTACATGTCGTATTGGAAAGAGTATCGTATAAGTCATGTAGTTGATGCGATGAACATGAAGACGAATTTTATGAAACATCTAGTACGAACATTTGAGGGTGGATCTCATTCAAAAGATGGAGAAAGGGCGCATCACGATCTAAAAGAGTTGAAAATTAAACAAAAATGGTTAAAAACTGTTCCTACAACTTAAAGAAATTCAATTTATGCGGTTTCTTTCACTTTGACTACTAATGAGAAAATATCCTCCTATAAACCTTTAATTTGAAGACTCTGAATAGTTATTCAGGTAATTTGCATAGGGTTGTAAGATACCAAACAAATTACCTAAAACTGTGCAAGTTTCATGACAAGAACATCATCATCCAATTAATCCCTCTTTTGTTTATGCATTTCTTTCCTAAGGAAAAATATCTTTGCGGGGAAATTATGCATATTAGTTTGTGCTTACCTAACCGTGTGAAAAAATGGTAAACAAGACGCACATAAAGGCTGTGAAATCCACTTTAACCAAGGGAATTTGTATCTTGGAGAAGTGTTTTCCTCCGTTCTTTTACACCAGTGTCCACCTGCATGTAATAATACCCCGTATTTTTATGGCTTTTAAAATTGGGGATTTATTAAATTTAATTGAGTTATTAATTTAATATTAATCAGGAATTTTGTTTAAAATATTTTCTAGCCTGACAAGAGTTAGTAGTTATTAGGAATTTAATATTACCAGATGAGTAAATTAATAGATGAAATTGAAATTATTAATATTATCACGAGTGAATAAGATGACAATTATGGAAATTAAGTCGGGATGCGCCTATGTCGGGACTATATTAGTATTATAAAAGTGAATAAATTATAAGTCACCCATATTGTCGTTTCGAGTTCGCCAACGTGTTCGAAAGGGTCTAGATAGTCAGAAAAGTGTACCCATGGATTTAGTTTGGGTCTCGGGGCATTTTTAGGCCTAATCGGCACCCCAGAGGGGCAATTTAGTCATTTCCAAATTAGGCCTTAATTAAATGACGAAAATTGGGACATTATTATCAGATATTAAAAGAGTCTTATGGGATTAAAATTCTCAAAAAGATAGAACGATAGTGAGAGGAAGGAAAGAAAAGCTTTCCAAGAAATCCAAGGTCAAGAACCAATTCGATTACACCACCACCACCACCACTACCACCAACACATAGATCGTAAGACGAGGGACGCAGCCATATCCTTATCATTGACAAATCAGACATTTGAATCCCAAGAAAGTATCGATCTTGCTACTCTTTTTAGTTAATGTTTCACCCATGTTAGAATAGGATTGTTACACATATGTTTCATGGAAGAATTTGATGATTTAGGGAATTTAAATCACATGTTTTAGAGGCAATAAATATATTCTGGAAATCTCAACATATGTAGAGGATTACCCACGAAATTGTATTGGTTTAGAAGTGAGAAATCTAGAAAAAGAATTAGAATAATGCAAGTTTAATGTAAAATTAGGGTTCTTGATAATTTTGAGGAATTACCCCTTTAATTCAATACTTTTGACGAATTTGTACATGCTTCATGTAGGAAATCATGTATATAGGTATATATAACCAGTGGTAAATTTGTTTGGGAGTTTGGGGATCGTTAATGGAGTTTTGGTTGAGGTTGGAGAAGAAAACATGTAGTTAACAATGGCAGAATTTGAAATACCTTCTTGGTCGATCGATCAACCCAAGAGTGTCGATTGATCGACTGGTCGATTGATCGACTGATCGATCGATCGTCCCCTTTTCTCGATCAATCGATCCCTCCTGGAAAATAACACATTTTCCCCTTTTCGTTTAATCTGGATAAAATGCGTAGGAACCCCTGAATATTATTTATAGAAAATAATGGGTCATGAAGAGGACCACTAGGGTCTAAGTAGATTATCGTTGAATAAAATTTTATATGGGATGAAAACGAGGGTTAACGGGGGGGGGGGGGTACTACATATTGAAAATCGTTCTCACGTTAGCTACGGAATTGAGATGTTTAGAAATGACTTAGACCAATAGGTTAGAGAGGGTGAACATACCGAAATTACCTTTAGTGAGAGAAAATACTCTGAGAGATGAGAAGTAAGTATGAAATGATTATAATTGAGAATAAAATAGATGAACCCTGTATGCGAGATAATTGGGTAAAATTCTACAATAATTATTATGGGTCGTGGGAGAAACTAATTGGAAAATGAGAATATTTATATATATGACCGAGTGCATGTGTATATATTTATTTTATGATTGTATATAGTCATACCCGCGCTACTTGCTATCACGGAGGTTGTCGCGCCGAGACAGTCTTATCTCGATGGGACCTTTATGGGGGATATTGACATGTATCCTGGCATATAGGATTCCTTGGTACAGGCTATATGAGAATGATAGTCATACGGTCCTAAGAGACTTGATGGGTATGTGTTGACCTCTTAGTGACTTGGAACTATGCTTCGCCTCCATTTTGTGTGTATTGTGTTAAAACAGTTCGAGAGTGATTCCGAACTAGTATTTCCCTTAGTACGAGTGATACGGGGACTTGATAGCAGAGTATGCCAGCACCATAGATTTTATGTCGGGTGTCGATAGTATATATATTATATGAGTGACTAATATAAATACTTATATATGGAAACTTTCTACTGTGCGTATAAGTAGTTAAGTATTGAATAAATGATCCAAACTTTATAATAAGTGTTCGGGAACTCTATAACGGTATTGAGATATTCTAAGTAACGTAGGTAATCATGAAGAGATTGATCTCTAAACTAAATATTATAGCTTTATTACTTCTCAAGATAAAACTTTATGGAGAAGATGTTAGATAGACTTATGAGTTTAGTAGTACAGTAGGCGTGCACAAAAGATGAGAGGTGAGAATTCTTAAGAGAGTGTCGCATACTAACATGGTTGTTACATTAGCCAGTAAGCATTTTAAATACTTGCTAAACAATTTTTAAAAAGTTGTTTTACACTCGGGCTCTGACCCATCTTGTGTAATTTCTCTCTCACTTGTATATATATGTATATATTATAGGTACCCAGCCACAGGGGCGTCAGGCATAGGTTCTTTGGATTGGACATGCGGCAACTTATGTGGGAGTTGCACACCCTTGCTTTAGACGACCTCTTCCATGATTCAGTTCTTGTTTTAGTTCTGCATAGTTAGGGCATGTGTCTCCTGATTTCCTATTCCATTTGTATCTGTCCGAGATTTGTATTCATTTATATTTCCAGTATTCAGTACTCATTGGGAGTTAACTCTTGTCAGGATGATTTCATTTATGGTTCTTTAACTTGGTTTGGTTATTCTAGACGACTTAATTATCTTATGTCGATTGCCATCCTTAGCATTTATGTGATTCTTAAACTGATGATTATTTAAAAAGGTTTTGACCTTGTAAATTTAAAATGGGAATAAGAATTTAAATTGTTTTGACACTTAGCTTAATTATTTATGGTGTTAAATTGGAAATATTTATTTTACCATGGTGATGATAAGAATGAACCAACCGTTTACCTTGATTTTAATTTAATAAAGGACTGATCACCCGGTATTTAATTAGGAGGGGTGTCACATGTGGTATCAGAGCATCAGGTTCTGGTGTCCTTTAGGATCTGTACGGCTTATTTCGCTTTCAGCTTAGCGTCTTTGATGTATTGTATTCTTGTGTTTACGCTTACGTCTTCAGCTATTTAATATTTGATAATAATTGTAGACTAATAAACTTTCTTCTCATTTTAGATGCCTCCAAGACGTGCACCCCGAGACAGGAATGACCAGCTTGAGCAGCCAACAGCTCCGGCTCAGGGAATGATAAATGCAACTGAAGTAGCCATTATTGTTGCTCAGGAGGTGAATGCCGCATTAGCGGTGGTGCAGTAGGATCCACCCAAGGTTCAAGCAGTAGTGACGGTACCAGCACAGCTTCCCACTATATGGGAGTGGTCCAGGGATGCCTTTCAGAAGGCGTATCCCCTGGAATTCTCGAGTAGTTTGGATATTGTGATCGTCAGCCAATGGAAGAAGGATATCCAGAGGCATTTGTGCATGTATGAGTGCACTAACGTGCAGAGACAGTTATTGGCATCCTTCAAGCTAGTGGGGGGAGCTTTGCTGTAGTGGGATTCCACCACCACCTTAGAGGAGAGGGATAGCATTTCGATTCAGTCGTTCTGGGTGCAGTTTGACCGTAAGTATTTCCCATCCGCTGTGTAGACTGAGATAAGGCGAAGGTTACTAAATCTTAAGTAGGAGAGTATGACCGTTGCTGAGTATGAGGAGGAGTTCACGAGACTTCTCCCTATAGTGACGGATGAGGCACCCATTGAGGAGAATAAGATCTTGTTATTTCTAAATGGATTGGCCTGGAGGATTTGTCAGTACCTCATATGTAATCTATCATTGGGTACTTACATTGATGTACTCAATGTCGCTCTGTTGCACTACCAGGATCACCGCTTCCATCAGAAAGGGAGTCCATCTAGTAGGGACGGACAGGGGGCAGTAGTACTGGTGGGCACCGATCGCCCAGGGGCAGACCCATCATAGTGAGCAGAGTTCCCATCAGGGGGACCCTGCAAAGAGATTTTGATTAGGTGATTCCAAGAAGTGATTTGGGGTCTATAGATAGGGCTAGCAGGTCCGATCCAGTCAGTATGGCCAACAGGGCCAACACCATCAACAATAGGGTCAGCAGCAGGGCCATCAGGGCCAACAACGTTTTTATCTGGGCCAGTAGGGCCACTGGTCGGGTGGTAATGGACATCAAGGCCGTGGTCATTAGGGTCATAGGGGAGGGAACTTCATGGGTAGTTGTTTCGGATGTGGCAATAATGGCCATAAGCGTCAGGATTTCCCAGAGGGGGATAGGTTCCCACAGTAGCAGGGTGTCAGTAATGAGCCATAGAGGCCACTCTTCCCAGCCGTCCTCCCAGTTCCAGCTCAGATGCCAGCCCTACTAGCCACCCCAGCAGCTCCAATTCAGTAGGTGAAATTGTAGTATGGACATGTCTATAACATCCACTAAGCCGCAGCACCTCAGGCACCACCCGCGAATGAGTATACATTTCCTATCCATGGCACTATAGGTCGAATTTTATTTAATACTGGGGTATTGCACTGTTTTATAGCTACTCACTTTGCATGGGCCCTAGGGTTATTAGACACGGCAGAGAGTACAGTGACATGCGTAGACTCACCACTGGGGAATGGGTCCTTGATTTTCTTTATATGCCGGCGTGTAGGTATAGAGATTGGTAGCTTGATTTTGCCTGCGGATATGCTAGTTTCAGATATGCATGAGCATGATGCCATTATTGGCATGGATTGCCTCGCTGTGTACAGAGCCATGATAGATTGTTTCGGTAGGAGTATTATCTTTGCCATTCAAGGTCAGGAGATGTTTTTGGTGGTAATACCTCGCCAAGAGGGAGGATCTTCCACCCATCTGTATTATATAGAGGAGGATACCTCTAAGGAGATTGTGTCCCCGGATTTGATTTCGGTTATTCGTGAGTTTTCGGATGTATTCAAGAAGATACCATGCCTACCCCCTAGTCGAGAGATAGATTTTTTCATAGACTTGATGTCGAGCACTCGGATGATAGCACACGCACTGTACCATATGGCTCCAGTAGAGATGAGGGATTTATAAGATTAGATAGAGAAGTTGTTGGGCTAGGGATTCATTCATAGGAGCACCTCGCCTTGGGGTGCTCTAGTGTTGATTATAAATAAGAGAGATGGTTCACTAAGCTTGTGCGTCGATTATCGGGAGTTAAACAAAGTCATGATATGGAATAAATATCCGTTGCCTTGAATCGATGACCTGTTCGACCAGATGAGAGGAGCAACCTTCTTTTCGAAGATAGATTTGAGATCGGGATACCATCAGCTATGAATTAGGGATCAGGATGTGTCGAATACTGCTTTCTTGACGAGATATGGATCCTATGAGTTCAGAGTCATGCCGTTTGGGCTAATAAATGCTCTAGCTGTATTCATGGATTTGATAAACCGAGTGTTTAGAGAGTTCTTGGATTAGTTTGTCATCGTCTTCACAGGTGACATCTTAATTTACTCACAGACTGAGGAGGAGCATGCCGAGCACTTGAAACAGGTTCTTCAGACTCTACGAGAGAATCCGTTGTATACTAAGTATGAAAAGTGCGGGTTCTAGTTACGGGAAGTATAATTTTTAGGGAATGTTATGTAAAAATTGGGGATATCGATTGACCCGATCAAAGTGTTGGCAGTGAGGGAGTGGGACAACCCACAACACCGATAGAGGTGCATAGTTTCTTGGGATTAGCCGGGTACTACAGGAGGTTCATTCGAGGCTTTTCGAAGATAGCGGGTCCATTGATGAATTTGAGTCGTAAAGGAGTACCGTATGTATGGGATGATGCTTGTCAATTGGCTTTTGATAAGATGAAAGATAAGCTGACTTCGGTGCCAGTTCTTGCTTTCCCCAGGCCGGGAGTGGAGTACCTGGTGTATACTGACGCCTCCTTATAGGGACTCGATGGAGTACTTCAGCAGGAGGAATAGGCTATAGCTTTTTCCTCCCGCAAGCTTAAGCCTCAGGAAAGAAATTACCCCACCCACGACTTGGAGCTAACAACGGTCATGTTCGCATTGCGGATTTGGAGACATTACTTGTTGGGGGGAGAAGTTTCTATTGTTCAAAGACCACAAGTTACTGCAATACTTGCTCACTCAGCAGAAGTTGAACATGCGTCAGCGCAGGTGGTTGGAGTTTGTGAAAGACTACCAATTTGAGATACAATACCATCTGGGAAAGGCTAACTTAGTTGCTGATGCGTTAAGTCGTAGACCAGTAGGTGAAGTAGCGAAAGTATGAAGAGTGAAGTGGAAAGATTTGGGTCACCAAGACGCGGTAGCCCGTTCCTTTATATCTGTTATGTCAGTCACACCCGAGATTATTACGAGGGTGATACAGGCACAAGCAGTGGATACGTGGTGCCAGGAGTAGATTGTACGACCCTTAGCTGAGGGTGCTGAATCCTATTCAGTGAGTTCTGATGGGGGCTTGAGGTTTAATGGGAGATTAGTGGTCCCATAGGGAGAAGACTTACGTCATGTAGTGATGACACAGTCGTATGGATCCAGATTTACGATAAATACTAGAGGGGATAAGATGTACCAGGATATGAGGTGGCAATACTGGTGGTGTGGGATGAAGAAGGACATTGCAGAGTTCTTGTCCAAATGTTCTACCTGTAAGATGGTAAAGGTGGACTACCAGAGACCTCCAGGGTTACTTCAGCCGTTGGAGATACCTATGTGGAAATGGGAAAGTATTTCCATGAACTTCATTACTGGGTTCCCTACATCACAGCGGGGTCACGATTCCATATGGGTTATAGTGGATCGGTTGACTTAGGTAGCTCATTTTTTTTCCAGTACAGACAGACTACACCACGGGCCAGTATGCATAGCTATTTACTGCTGAGATATTAGGTTACATGGGGCGCCCCTGGATATTGTGTCTGATAGAGATAATATTTTTATGTCGCGCTTCTGGGAGAGCTTTTAGGAGGCCATGGGTACAGAGTTGAGATTGATTTCATCTTACCACCCCCAGATAGATGGACAAACAGAGCGTACCAATCAGATGCTGGAGGATATGCTACGCATGTGTGTCCTTGATTTTGGATGAGGTTGGGAGTCGTATCTTCCACTGGTGGAGTTTGCTTATAATAACTCCTATCAGTTCATGATCGGCATGAACCCATTTGAGGTGTTGTATGGTAAGCCTTGTTTTTCTCCCGCTTGTTGGCTAGAGGTGGGGGACAATAAGTTGCTCGGGCCAAAGGTGATTCAGGAGACTTCAGCTAGTATTGAGCTTATCAGGAGTCGCATTCGGGTAGCCCAGAACCGACGGAAGATCTAAGCCAATGCAAAGTGGTTCTTTCGAGAGCTTAGCGTGGGGGACCAAGTATTATTGCGTGTGTCTCCTATGAAAGGAGTAATGAGATTTAGGAAGAAAGGGAAATTGGATCCAAGGTACGTAGGACCATTTCCCATTATCGAGAGGATAGGTCCGGTGGCATACAGATTGGGACTGCCAGAGCACTTGCATCGTATTCATGATGTATTCCACATCTCGTCGTTGAGACGATATCTTCGGGATGATAAGGCCCACACTCACATCGAGATAAAGGGGATTGACTTACAGCCCGATAGTTCTTATGAGGAGAGACCAGTGGCTATCCTAGACCATAGCGAGAGGAAATTGAGGTCGAAGGTAGTCCCACTTGTACAGGTCCAGTGGGAGCATCATAATGTGGAGGAATCCACTTAGAAGAGCGAGACAGATATGCGCAAAAAATATCCAGATCCATTTTTACCAGGTATGCCTTATTTTCTGAATTTCATGACAAAATTTCGTTATTCGGGGGGAAGTATGTAATACCCCATATTTTTATGGCTTTTAAAATTGGGAATTTATTAAATTTAATTGAGTTATTAATTTAATATTAATCCAAAATTTTGTTTAAAATATTTACTAGCGTGACGAGAGTTAGTAATTATTGGGAATTTAATCTTACCAGATAAGTAAAGTAATATATGAAATTGAAATTATTAATATTGTCACGGGTGAATAAGATGACAATTATGGAAATTAAGTCGGGACGCGCCTATGTCGTGTCGGGACTATATTAGTATTATAAAAGTGAATAAATTATAAGTCGCATGTATGGTTGTTTCAAGCGCGCCAACGTGTCCGAAAGGGTCGAGATAGTCAGGAAAGTGTACCCGGGGATTTAGTTTGGCTCTCGGGGACTTTTTAGGCCTAATCGGTACCCCATAAGGGCAATTAAGTCATTTCCAAATTAGGCCTTAATTAAATGACAAAAATTGGGACATTATTATCAGATATTAAAAGAGTCTTCTAGGGTTAACACTCTCAAAAAGATAGAATGGCAGTGAGAGGAAGGAAGGAAAATCTTTCTAAGAAATCCAAGGCCAAGAACCAATTCGATTGCACCAGCACCACCACCAAAACATAGATCGTAAGATGGGGAATGCAGCGATATCCTTATCATTAACAAATCAGACATTCGAATCCCTGACAAGTATCTATCTTGCTATTCCTTTTAGTTAATGTTTCACCCATGTTAGAATAGGATTGTTACACATATGTTTCGTGAAAGAATTTTATGATTGAGGGAATTTAAATCACATGTTTTAGAGACAATAGATATATTCTGGAAGTCTCAACATACATAGAGGATTACCCAAAAAATTGTATTGGTTTAGAAGTGAGAAATCTGGAAAAAGGATTAGAAGAATGGAAGTTTAATGTAAAACTAGGGTTTAATTCAGTACGTTTGATGAATCTGTACATACTTCATGTAGGAAATCCTGTATATAGGTATATGTAACCAGTGGTAAATATGTTTGGGAGTTTGGAGAAGAAAACCCGTCATTAAAAATGGCAATATTCGGAATACCTGCTTGATCGATCGATCGACCCTTTTCCTCGATCGATCTATCCTTCCTGGAAAATAGCACATTTTCCCCCTCTCCGTTTAATCCGGATAAGATGCGTAGGAACCCTTGAATATTATTTATAGATTATAGTGGGTCATGAAGAGGACCAGTAGGGTCTAAGTAGATTATCGTTGAATAAAATTTTATATGGGTTGAACACGAGGGTTAATTGGGGGTTACAAAATATTAAAAATCGTTCACACGTTAGCTATGAAATTGAGATGTTTATAAATGACTTAGACCAGTAGTTTAGAGAGGGTGAACCTACTAAAATTTCCTTAAGTGAGAGAAAATACTTCGAGAGATGAGAAGTAAGTATGAAATGATCATAATTGAGAATAAAAGAGATGAACCTTTTATGCGAGATAATTGGGTAAAATTGTAAAACAATTATAATGGGTCGTGGGCGAACCTAATTTGAAAATGAGAATATTTATATATATGACCGATTGCATGTGTATATATTTGTATTATGCTTGTATATAATCATACCCACACTACTTTCTATCACGGAGGTTGTCGCCCCGAGACAGTCTTATCTCGATGGGACCTTTATGGGGGATATTGACTTGTACCCTAGAATATAGGATTCCTTGGTACATGCTATCTGAAAATGATAGTCAGACGGTCCTAAGAGACGTGATGGGTATGTGCTGACCTCTTAGTGAATTGGAACTATGCTTCGTCTCCATTTTGTGTGTATTATGTTAATACAGTTTGAGAGTGATTCTGAACTAGTATTCCCCTTCGTACGAGTGATACGGGGACTTGATAGCAGAGTATGCCAGCACCATAGATTTTATGTGGGGTACATATAGTATATATATTATATGGGTGACTAATATTGATAATTATATATGGAAACTTTCAACTGTGTGTATAAGTAGTTAAGTATTGAATAAATGCTCCAAACTTTATAATAAGTGTTCGAGAACTCTATAACGTTACTGAGATATTCTAAGTAACATAAGTAATCATGAAGATATTGATCTCTAAACTAAATATCATAGCCTTATTACTTCTCGAGATAAAACTTTATGGATAAGAAGCTAGATAGACTTATGAGTTTAGTAGTACGGAAGGTGTGCACACTAAATGAGAGGTAAGAATTCTTAAGAGAGTGTCGCATACTAACACAGTTTTTGTATTAGTCGGTAAGAATTTTAAATACTTGCTAAACTATTTTTAAAAAACTATTTTACACTCGAGCTCTGATCCGTCTTTTGTCATTTATCTCTCTTGTGTGTGTATATATATATATATATATATATATATATATATATATATATATGTATGTATTACAGGTGCCCAGCCACAGGGGCGTCAGGCATAGGTTCTTTGGATTGGACGTGCTGCAGCTTATGTGGGAGTTGCAGACCCTTGCTTAAGATGACCTATTCCTCGATTCAGTTCTTGTTTTAGTTGTGCATAGTTAGGGCATTTGTCGCCCGATTTCCTATTCCGTTTGGATTTGTCAAAGATTTTTATTCAATTATATTTTCAGTATTCAGTACTCATTGAGAGTTAACTCTTGTCAGGATGATTTCATTTATGGTTCTTTAACTTTGTTTGGTTATTCTAGATGGCTTAATTATCTTGTGTTGATTTCCATCCTTAGCATTTATGTGATTCTTAAACTGATGATTATTTAAAAAGGTTTTCACCTTGTAAATTTAAAATGGGAATAAGACTTTAAATTTTTTTGACACTTAGCTTAATTATTTAGGGTGTTTAAATCGAAAATATTTATTTTGTGACGGTGACGCTATGAATGAACCAACCGTTCACCTTGATTTTAATTTAATAAAGAACTAATCACCTGCTATTTAATTAGGAGGGGTGTCACACTTGTGTATTTATCAAATAAAGCTTTATTGTGTGGACCTGTCAGATATCGCTGGATGTATCCTTTCAAGTGATTAATGAAAACCTTCGAAGACTATGTTCAAAATACGCGGTATATTTGAAGGTCAATAACAAAGGAATACATAACAGTAGAATCATCATTATACGCCCAGTAATATATGCCAGAACAAGGGCTTAGGAGGTTAATCCTTGTGTAGAACGAGTGGTCGAGGGAACTGACGAGTTTGAGGATGGATTGCCCTTCGAGAACCCTAAGTAGGTGATACTCACCAATATGCATGATGATAAGTAGATCATTATCACTTTGAATCCCAAAATGAATTTGAATATTGGAGAGATTAAGTAACTACATATAAAACTTATTATTATTTGATTACTTGTATTCCTTATATTACCATCTAAACTCTACAATTTCGTGGAGACACTTAGGAAGTATGAGCGCGACATGAACAAAAATTAGAGGAGAAGTGATGTAGGGCATGGGTATCAATAGAGGTAATTCAAACTTCTTCTATTATGGTTATTTATGTATGTGTTTTAAAACATATCCTAATAAAAATCCATTAAAAAGGAAACTTTAAAGAAAGTTGATGCATCTTTAAGGCTTTCACGCCTATACAAAGGTCCTAGTTTTTGTGCAAATGAGTTTAAAAAAAAATTGTGTCAATGGTTTAGATTTAGTCTCATACCCGTGCGAGGAAAAGTATTGACGCAAAATAGTAGAATATCATTTTTTTCCCTTATTTTCGTCCCATACCCGTGCGAGAAAAAACTATTGATGCAAAACAACAGAATATCATTTTTATGCCTTGAATTCTTATGTATCTAATAAAAGAGATACAAATTTAAAGGACATAGTGTTGACTTATTATGGGATTATCCAACAAATCCTGGGATTAAATTACTTATATTTCAAAGAAATAGTCTTCTATTGTGATTGAATGAAGGTGCGGGATACTATGAATGGTTGAAAAGTTGATACTCCCTTAAAACTTGTAATGGTACAGTTATCTAAGATGAAAAGTAAAGATTTCTTAATCGACGAGTGTTTTATTTGTGCTTTTGAAACTGTCAAAAATGTATTCTACTCTATGTGCATAAACGACGACAATTTGTCTGTTGTTATGCATATACCAAAAGGTTTAACTACTCAAGCAGATGCATTAAATTCCATCAAAAGGGGGATTCTGAGTCAATCGAACTCTCAACTCAAACGTGACGTGATTTTGGGGATCTTATCGGCCGAATCAAGAAGCGAGGGCAAGGATACAGCATCAACTTTCTCATCTGATTCATTAGTTGAGTTTATCGGGTGTAGTTTTCAACTCAATTAACAAGAGAAATTATTTGTGCCAAGATTATTCCAGAAAAGGGATTATCCTTAAATGCATCTCATTAAACCCGAGAATCCAGACCTTTTCAAATCAGTCATAATATTTAAGCCTCTTTGATTCGTATCAAATATTGCATATTTTCGCCCGTTATCTTTATGTATTCTAGCGCTTTTACGGTCCTTAATTCCTATATATTTGCTCATTAACCAGACAACCTTGGATTTGGATATATACATATTTTGTAGGGCTTAATTATGCTTTTGTAGGTATTGGAACGCTAAAAGTGAGGATCTGTTTCATTTCGATGAAGTTCCATTGCTGGACGCTACTTCATGGGCATTTTACTCAATTCACATTTCTTATCCAACTCATGGAAATTCCACGGATGCGTAGTTCATTGAGTTAGCATCGCGTGGATGCAAACGGTGCGTTGTTTGGAGTTCATACGGAGAAGATATTCCCGTTTCCATTATTGGACCTTTTCCTCCTCTTCATGGAACAAGGATTGCAGAAAACAAAGTACCGATCGACCACGTCCCTAGGACCGATTGACCGCGGTTTCATATTTTGCCGTGGGAAGGAGACAGTGGGCTTATGCTTGAAGGACCGGTCGACCGGTCCCCTGGACGCGGTTAACTGCGCATGCCAGATATTTTGAGATATTTTCTTTTCTTTTCTTTTTCCTTTATTTTCTTTCCCACTTACTATTTAAAGGAATTTTGTTTCTATTTTCAGATATAATTAGTTTATAGGATAGTTTAGTTAGGGTTTGGGAGTTGAGAGCTCATTTCTTCTTCCTCATTTGGTGTGACAACATTTGGATTTGTAAGATTGATCTTTTGTATTCCCTCTCCATTAATATAATTGTTTTCCATTAATTCTTGCTTTGATAATTAGGTTTACATGCTTTGTTAATTAGTTTACATGCTTTGATTACTTTCTTTCTAGTGTAGATTTATCGAGTTTCTTTATTGCGTTTATTTACTGCATTTTAACATGTTTTCTAGGTAATTTAAATTAGGTTGTGTTTGAATGGAACTCACTCGGGTTAACGTGTTGCTTTGCTTGGAGATAGTGTTTACGATTTGATTTCGGGTGCGTTGTCCTAGTTATTACGCCTAGGAGATTTGACGGGGCATATCATGTATATCCCGTGCTTACGACCTTTCGGGCGTAATTTCTGGGATATTTGATGATGCCAAAATCTTATTAGGCTTTTATGACAATTTAGGGGCGTGACAATCCTTGATTCAATTAACTGTCGAAACGATACACATTTGTAATAACTCGTTGACCCATGTAACCATTTTATACAAATTAACTCGGGTGAGGGATATTCGACGCAACCTATAGTTTTACTCGCTTTCTTAATCTAGATTTATTTTCCATCGCTTTTCCTTTTATGCATCTTTTCCTTTTTAGTTTGTAATCACTTTTTTCCCTTTTATTTAGGAATATTAAATCATATAAATTCTAGTATCTCATCCCTGTGAATTTTCGATACACGACTTACCGCTATGCTTGCCTCGTAATTGTAGTAGTAATTCAAGTTTGTTTATATTACCGCGGTGAAACTAAAACAACGACTGTTTCCTTACATGAACACACCTTTCACGCGTAATCACTCTTGTAAGTGTTAAAAAGGAGCTTGCAAAGGCAGATCTATTTTTTTTAAACCGATTTGGTTTATTCCTATAAACGGATCTGGGAATTTATTTTTATTTTTGTAAAAATAATAACATGGTTTGCTCCAAAATCTGAACGATATACTATATTTCCCCCGATCTATTTAGTTTAAAAATAATAAGATTTTTTTGTACAAAACGATTTTGATTTGTTTCCGTTAAATTAAATATATCTGATCTGTTTTTCTAAAAAAATATTATTTAACTTCTAAAGTTGGGTTGTAAAAATATTATTTAACTTCTAAAGTCATGTTTGATTGGAGTTGTATCAAAAATACGAAGTCGGGTTGCTTCCTTTGAACAAAGTTTTTTTCTTCTAATAGTAGTGTATTGTAAGTCTAACACTTATAGACAACGCTTTATTGCAAACCTACCATTTGCCCATGTGTGTCATTTCCTTTACTATAATTTTCTTATTGCTTCATTATCTATGTAACTTGCATGAAGTTTTACATATTTTTTTTTACGATCATAGAATATTTATGACTTAGAGTTATTATTGTTTTTATCATACGTAGAGGTGAGTCTGTATCAATTAAGTGTATTTGTGACTTTAGTTTTAACACTTTTATTTTTTATATTATTTTGTAAGAGTTTTACTTAATTAAATAATTAATAAATCTTTTTGTCTCTACCATTGTCGGTGCCCAAGTTTGGATGTGAAACGAGGTTGGTTAGTCTCGGGTTAAAAGCCGACTATAAATTTATGTCAAATCTTGATGACGGATTCTCAAGTTAAAAGAAGAAATGAAAATAAAGATAACACACATAAAATTAGATTTGGTAGGTGGAATTTAGGAACACTAACTGGTAAGTGTAAAGAACTTGGGGATACGTTAAAACGTAGAAAATCCAACATATCATGCCTAAAAGAAACTAAATAGAAGGGTGAAACAGTTAGAGAAATAGGATAAGGTTATAAATTATTTTACTCGGGGTGGGGTGGGGGGGGATAGATAATTGTAAAAATGGCATGGGTATTGTTATTGATCAATATATGAAAGATAAAGTCATGGATGTTAAAATATGGGGATATAGATTAATGAGAATTACGATCGTCTTAGATAAAATGTGACAACCCGTTCTCCGAAATAAGGGGTGGCCAGCCCGATACCTCGACATAACGGAATCATGGATGTATATCATCCTCAGCATCATAACAACAATTAGGTATATGGTAGGCCACTCCATGAATCAGAAAGCAGGTTGTCAAAATGTTGATTTAAAAAAATTTAAGAAATAAATTAAACAACCCAAATCTGACAAAAATGGAATGTCCATGGAACAGATAGATAATTAACCAAAATAATATATCATAAAAGAACCGAATAATCTGTCGGTCCACAGATACATCACAGAGTTTCACAATCTAATAAATGTTACATACACATCCATTAACAATTACAAAATATGGGCCACTAGCCCGAATGTAAGACCCGATCATAACTAGATTCCAAAAATGAGGGCGTCTAACAACATCCTGTAATCATCCGCAAGGTCATTCAGCTCGTCAAAATCATAAGAATGGAAATTCATAACGGGCACCCCTGCGGAGGAGCACCTGAGCGGGTACCACAATATGCACAACATAAAAAGATGAACGGGTTAGGGTCCGATGTATATATGATTCCCAGGAGAGTAAGAAACACGATAGATACGGACAATGAATTATAAAATCATGTAAATGAAAATCTAACAACCTAAACATACAATGTAATAATGCAATTATATAAGTTTCTAACGATTAAAATTAGGCAAGAGATTAAATAAATTCTCATTTCTTCCCATATCTTATCATTTTCCATTCCTTAACAGGAATATAATTACCATCACATATCTTATGGCAATTTACATACCTCAAGTCCCACTTGAGTTAGAAAGGTTATATTCATATACATATAACGTTTCTAAGACCGCCCCTCCGAGTTTCCCCACTGGGCGCGCCCCTAAATGACTATCATCTTCCAGGGCCTATCTATACAAGACAACCTGGGCACCTAACGCACGTCGGGAAGTGGCCATATGCCTGCGAGTGAGTCATAACCACACCCGGAATTACCTCACTAGCGCAGAAAAACATCCACAAAACCCACATATGGCCGAGGACTATAGTCAGCCCGCATTCAATAGTCAGGGGACATCACCTCATGTGCGAGCTTCCCTTATGATAGCATTTAGAGAGGTGTGTTTAAGTAATTTAACAATTACCAATTTATCCCATTTTCATTATCATGAATCTCATGTATTTCATTTTATTTGAAACATTTATCATTGAATATATCTTATTCAATTTCATCAAATCATTATGTCCCAAAGCATTTTCTAAACCATTTCTCGAATTCTCATAAGACCCAAGGTTTTATATTCTACCAAAGGGCTTCTAACATCTCCCCATATGGGCTTAGAAATCTGACTTTAACTAATTACCCAAAAGAGAAGTGATACCTAAGCATCGGTTCAAGTACCCCTGAATCAACCCCAAGTGATCCCATTCAACTATAGGGTAACGACCAAACTCGACTAAAACTCTAAGTTTACTTCATGCAAGAAGGCCCCTATTCCCTATGAAAAAGGAAGACCTAGGAAATAAAAATAAAGTTTTAAGAGTGAAAAACAGGGGACCGGTCGACCGGTACTAAGGCCGCGGTCGACCGCGTCTCAAATCTTTTGCCTTCATAGGAAAGCAGAAAGTCCAGGAAAAGGGGCCCGGTCGACCGGTCACGGATCGCGGTCGACCGCACGCCAAAATCAGACCTTAGTGAGAAAGCAGTGTGCCCTCCCCCGAAGGCCCGGTCGATCGGTCCTGGATACGCGATCGACCGATCATAGCAGACCCAAAAACCCTTCTTCTTCAACAACAAGTCTCCACACCATGTTTTTCTACCAAAAGATTTTTAAATGCTTCCAACACCCAAAATCTATACAAATAACAATTCAAAGCAACCTCCAAGGAGTTAAAACCCCTAAATCCACTAAAAATCCCTAATATCCATAAAACATACATAACCATAAATATCAATGCAAATTACTCTACTTAAACCATACACTTGCAAGTAGAAAACTTGCCTCAAGGTTTTAGCTTCAGATTTGGTGAGGATTATAGGCAAGATCAACACCCAAACTTCAACCTCTCTTTCTCTCCTTAGATTTCTTCTTCTTCTCTCTAGGTTTACCAATTTAATTAAAGGAAGAGTAACTTAGTTGAAGACATAAATCGTGGCTTATACTAAAAAATTCTAGCTTAAGTGATTCACATGCGGTAAAACAATACGCATCTACTCATATAAACTACAACTAGTCAAAAGTGCCCGAAAACTAGAAATACAATATGGCACAAAATTTGACTATCTCAAACCTCCCGGAACTAATGGCACCCTCCAAATTATCGTTTGGAGATTTTATAATTCACTTTAGGTTCCGGTTCCATTTTAAGCCCAATGTCATTTTAGATTCTTATGACATAATAGTAAAACATAACATAGCAAAATTCACCTCTACATACGGTAAATATGCAACATCATAGTAGATATTAACTTATCTTTCTTAAATAAATACCAACTCCACAAATCAACATCTTTATCTAATCACTATAATTAGTAGATTAAATATAAATTAGAATCTCAAAAGCGAGGGTTGTTACATAAAATAATATTAAATATTATAAGAGCTTACGCGCCCCAAGGAGCTTTAAATGAAAATGTAAAGAAATTATTTTGAGAATTATTGGATGAAGTATTACAACAAATTCCTATACATGAAAACATATTTTTAGGAGGTGACTTGAATGGAAATGTAGGAGTAGAACGGGATAGTTATCTAAGGATACATGGAGGTTGTGGTTTTGGTAAGAGAAATGAAGGAGGGGAAACTATCTTAGAATTTACTGAGGAATATGATCTAGCGTTAACAAACACATTTTTTTTAAAAGGAAAGAACTTTTAATAACATTTAAAAGAGGAGAGAATAAAAATCAAATAGACTATTTCTTACATAGAAAGAGACTTTTACACATGCAAAGACTGTAAAGTTATACCAGGCGAAAGCTTAAAAAATCGACATGGCCTATTAATAATAGATTCAGCAATTAAAGGATCTAAGTATCGAAAAGATAAAATAGGTTAACAAAATATAAAATGGAAGGATTCAAAAGGATGCGAAGAAATAGAATTTAGGTAGAAGTTACTGTAAAACATGAAATGGAATTGAGATGACAATGTTAACAATATTTGATCAAGAACAAATACTTGGGAGCTCAACCCCAGCCATAGCCTCTTCGATCAACCCTCACAGGCCACATACAGGTATTCTACTTTGTTAATCTCATGTACTCTCTTACCCTCTCTGTCTTATATGACTCTAATGGAACAACTTTGTATCATACAATGTATATAATGAGAGTGTAGATCCAAAGTGGACGTAGGCTCATTTTTATAGCCAAACCACTCTATATTTTGTGTCTTTTTCCTTATTGCTTGCTTTACTTTTATTCTTCACTTAATATGATGTCGAGAAGGATTTATGTCCAATTTCTCGTATCATTTTGGCGCCTCCTGTGGGAAACGAGGTATTAAATCTGGTTTCATTTTTACGTTTTAGGGTTCCTTACACCCTATTTCATCTGTGAGGGCCCTCTAGTCATTATCTTACGAGTGAAATTTGGGTTGTGAGACTCTAATTTTTCGCATAGAACCCCGTAAGGGGATTATTATTTTCAAATTTGTCTATTGGTCATCCTTTTTATAACCTTAAATCTGCTTTCTATACCCCGGTGATGTTACCTTACCTAGATAGTGTTGAAAAACATAAAAGGCAATTGCCTCATAAAGGTGGGTAACTAGAGAACAATTTTATATACTCATTCTCTACTCTTTACACCTATGATCTAGGGTTTACTACCAAATTTGTGCCATTGTTTGCACCTAAAAGCTATTTTGCCCTTAGTAGACCCTAGTAGGCATATTTTGTACATTTTTTATGAGCTAATCTCAATTTTTTTACCCAAACCTCATTTTTTATATACTCATTCTCTACTCTTCACTACTTGAGGCAAGATGCAACCTAGCAATTTAATTGCATGAGTGTCGTAAATCTCCTATGATAGTTGGTCTACACATCTTCTATTGTTCCCTTGGTAAAATTGGACTTATCACAGTGCCATAAGACTTTGTTATAGGGAAATTCCTTTGATAAGGCCACGAAAGTACCTAAATATGTACCCCATGTCGTGACCATAACAGTATATCTTTACACACCTTCAAAAACTTCATCTTTGTTACTATACTTGGTTAACTCTTTGCATATCTTGATTTCTCACCATTGTTCAGTTAATCTCAGAATATATATACTTAAATATTAACATTCGTAAGTGATGGAACGAAGCTTCGGATCAGGTTCACAACAGAATGAGGAGATAACTCAACTGCTGAACTACATCAATCACTTGTATGACAGCCATGCCTCTCTCTAAGGCCAAGTCAACCTTCTAGCACAAAGGGTTCTAATGTTAAAGTCTGCAGCCTTTACTACCATACAGAAGGTCACAACCTCAGATGCCGCAGAAGACAAGGCCGTAGTAAAAGCTCCCTAGAAGATGAAGTAGGAAGAGCTTAAGCCAGATAAGGCTTATGAGAGCTACATCCCCACTGACATTAAACATCAAAGAAGACAAGTTGCTGAAATATCCGAAGAAAGTGAAATCACATCCCCACAAGAGAGATCTGGCCAAGTGGTGTAAACTTCATCAAGACCATGGCCATAGCACCAGCAACTTCTTCACAATTAAAGATGAAGTTGAAAGGCTTATGAGGCAAGGGATGCAGCAGCGGTTCCTAAAGGAGGCTTGAGGGATGGAGCCATTGACTAAAAGGTTGCATGCTTAATTTCTGCCTTAGTTTATATTTTATGTTAAATATAAAGCGTGGCTTTTCCACACATGCTTTGTATTTCCCTTACAAACTTCATAAATGTGAATGATATTTGTAATCATATATCAACTCTTAATCTCCTCATTTATAACCTTATGATAAATCTTTGTCTTGTTAGGTTTTAAAAGGAAACTTAATGACCAATTATCTCAGAAGATTATTTATATCGGGAGGAAGAGTTTATTAAGGTGAAAGGGTGACACTTGTAGTTGGACTATAATATTCCTCACTTTAAAAAGGCATTTAAATATTTGAGATACTTTGATTAGCCTCGGGGGCCTAATAATACCCGCTCTTTGCATTCAGGATGCTTCAAATTAGCCTCGGAGGCTCATAATACCCATTCTTGACTTTAGGGATGATCCAATTATCCATGGGGCTCATAATAACCAGTCAGGGATGGGTTGATAAATATCTATCTATAGATGCGGGTGGCTTTATTAACAACCCAGTCTACGGAGGCTTGAAAATACCTAACTTGGGGAAGCTTGATAATACCTAGCCTAGGGAGGCCTGAAAATACCCATACAGTTGTGAGAGGCTTATTGAAAATCCATCTTGGGGAGGCTTAAATATGCCCCAAGATAAAAGAAATGGAGCTGCAATAAAATGAAGTGGTCCGGAGACTTAAATGTCCACGATAAAGGAAGTACTTCCTCAAAGAGCACCATTAAAGCAATTCTGCAGCAACACTGTTTTTAATATAGTGAGCCAAGACTTAACGGTCTGCGATAGAAGAAAATACCTCTCTTCATAATTGAAATATTTCTGCGATAACATTCATTATTCTATGCTAACCTAACATTTCACAACAAGGGAGATCAATTTCCAAAAAGAGCGACATTTCTACAAAAGCAGTATTACTACAGCCAACATCTAAATTTATGAAAAAATCAATACTGCTTTAGTCTATGAGGAAATGTAGCTAGTAACTAATATTCAAGTAAATATCTGGGACTACAGTTGTTGATACAAAATTTAGTCTGCTGACATGGATCAATAAAGTGAACACACGTGGCAATCTACGTGGAAACAACAAACACTTTCGAGGAACTCACAAGCTCCGAGGAACCATACTACAACGAGGAACACTATTTCTCCGAGGAACTCATACGCTCCGAGGAATGAGAAGCTTAGGCGGTCCGAGCAACCCAATCGGTCCGAGCAACCCAGGCGGTCCGAGCTGCACGTCGAACAAAGCATTAATAGCAGGATAACCAACAGTTTGACTGCTCATTAAATGCTTATCATTCAGACGCATACGCTTAAGGGGCATTGAATGTATTACCCTTTCATATGTACATCATTTAATGTATTACCCTTTCACATTACAGCCTCAGGGCTATGAATACATTGTACAATCCTCATTAAAGGGACAGGGAATTTCTTGATAGAACTTGTAATCGAGAATTCCCAAACACTCACCAATAACATAACAGTGGACGTAGGCCATTTCTATAAGGCTGAACCACTTTAAAATTCTTGGTCTCATTTATTTATCTGTGATTGAATAATTAGAGTGATCTAATTTTTTACATCAACATATTGGCGCCGTCTGTGGGAACGACTGGTAATGTCATTTTTCACCAAAAACAATCTATTACGAATGGTTGACATTCTAGAATCCAGCAATCGAAACGCTGGAACCCCTCTAAATCCATCTGCTCTGCCAAATATTCCAGATTTGGCTGGAATAATGACAAATCTGGCTCAGGGCCAGACCGTCATGCAAGAAACAATGCGACAACTCATCCAAACCCTTCATGGCGGTGCACCAACCCATTCAGGACTGCGAAGTATTCAAAGAAACACCCATGCACCATCCTCACATACTAGGCGTACCAATTCATATCGCAATGAGGAATCTGGAGATTTTTCTTATCAACCTGGGCGAACTTCGTCAGTGCGAGCCACAAATACTGAACAACGTATCACTCTCTCCCTAGAAAGGGCCAGTGCGCTAGAAAGATTAAGCAGAGTATCTCCTTTCGATCGATTAGGTCCTAGGAGGAGCAAAAGTCCTCCTAGAGCCCCATCGAGGAGTTTTCGACGACCATCAGATTTAAGGGAAGGATCTGCCCAGTCGCGACAAGATGCTCGTCAAGAGAGATCCCATGAAGCCACTTCAATGCGATCAGCTGCTCGAACCAATAGGCCCGAGAAAGGAAATAATGCATGGAAAGGCTCTATTCAAAGGCTGAAGGATAGATTGGGGGAAATGGTTAAAGCTAAGAACCCCCTACAACGAACCTTTGTTCGAGGAACACCCTTTGTTCAGGCCATTGTAGATTTTCCAACACCATCAAAATTCAAAGCACCTGTTATGACCCCCAAATATGATGGAAAGACTGACCCTGTCCTTTATATAGAATAATACCAGGCTGCAGCTGACATCTATGCTGTTTCAGATGAGATGAGATGCAGGGCGTTCTCGGGAACTCTTACTGGATCTGCTCAAATATGGTATAATAATCTTCCTCGGGGTAAGATTTCAACTTTTCTTCAACTGGCCGAGTTATTCATTGGGAATTTCTATTTTGGAGCAAATCCAGTTAAACGAATAGCACATTTGTTAAGTGTTAGACAAAAAGTTGGTGAGAGTACTAGAGATTACATAACTCGTTTTAATAACGAAAAACTGGAAGTCATTGATTATGAGGAGAAGACAGCTATTACTGCCTTGATGAGTGGACAACTGCCAAACAAGTTGTACTACACTTTGGCCAAAGATCCACCTCGAACCATGTCAGACCTGATGGGAAAAGCGTCCAAAATTATGAATGCCGAGGAGGCTATGGCTGCGAAGAAGAATATGGATGCTAAAGAAACTAAGGTGGAACGTGATAAAGCTAAGAAGAAAGAGCACAAGAACAATGGTAATGACAAGCATTCAAAAAACAGGTCGGTATGGGACATGATGAAGAAATATGATAATTACACTACTTTGAAGAAGGATATCAACCATGTTCTAGAGGAAATCAAGAACAACGAGGAACTAAACTGGCCAGAGAAAATGAAGGCAGGCCTTGACAAGAGGAATAAAGCGAAGTATTGCGAGTTCCATAAAGATCATGGCCATATGACCAAGAATTGCATAGCTCTTCAAAATGAAATTGAAACACTCATCCGACGAAGAAAGCTATCAAAGTATGTTGATCGGGGAAACGAAAGAAGAAACAACGATCGATCAAGAGAGAGGTCTAGATCTCCTCGTCGAGCAGAGGAGAACAAGAAAAGAAACCATGAAGTTGATCCCAAGGATGACCCCGATCTTTTCAAGAGACCAAGGCAGCCAGAACGAGAGGTATTTTCAATACGCTTTGGGTCATTTGACTGTAATGTTATAATAGGTGGAGATGCAGGAGGAGGAGATCTTACTGTAGAGATAAAAGATAACCTCGGTGAGGCTCAAGATTGCTCGTACATTCAGCGAATAAATCTAGCTGAAGAGGATCACCCGAGAAAGGTGAATAAAGAGAAATTGGTCATTGGTTTCTCAAAGAATGACCTTGCAGGTGTTCTATATCCTCATGATGACCCACTGGTGATCAAGATGAGAATGAAGGAAGTAATGATTTCAAGAGTACTGGTAGACAATGGTAGCTCGGCAGACATCATGTTTTACTCGTGCTTCGATAGTTTAAATCTAAAGCTATCGCAATTGGATCCTTATCATAGGCCCCTCATCAGTTTTGCTGGCGAG
Organism: Sambucus nigra; assembly: GCA_949130495.1. NCBI lineage: Eukaryota > Viridiplantae > Streptophyta > Magnoliopsida > Dipsacales > Adoxaceae > Sambucus > Sambucus nigra. Next base: position 195,749,827 of record OX422220.1, read on the forward strand.
AAAGTATTTCCACTTGGGACGATTAAGTTGGATATATTCATTGGTACGTGGCCTACTTGTCGAACAGAAAGAATACGCTTCTTCGTGATGGATAAGAATGTTCAGTCATCATACAATATCATCATGGGAAGAGTAGGATTGAAGAAGTTCGAGGTTGTGCCATCTACGGTGCATCAGTGCCTGAAATTTCTAATAAATTTTGGAGTAGGAGTTGTTAAAGGTGATCAGAAATTAGCTCGGGAATGTTGTTATTCATCCGCCGAGCAAGAAGAAATGGAGGAATCAAAGAAAAAGACTGCTACTTATCAAGTGGAAGAAGGGGTAGAAATTGAAACATTGGATCCTAGAGATGAGTCACAACTCGTGAAGGGTCAAGTGGTGGAAGCTACTGAAAACATCATTCTGGACGATGAGCACCCTGAACGAACTACTCAAATAGGTTCGTCATTGGAAACCTCATTAAAACAGGAATTGATAACTTTCCTTAGAAGGAGAAAGCGAACTTTTGCGTGGAGTCATGAAGATATGCCAGGGATAGATCCAAATTTCTTATGTCACGAGCTCAATGTGAATAAGGAGATCAAGCCTGTGAAGCAGAGAAGAAGAGTATTCAGTCCCGAGAAGAATCAAGCTATACAGGAGGAAGTCGAGAAGCTCCAGAAAGCTTGCTTCATTGAAGATGTTAAATATCCAGACTGGTTAGCAAATGTAGTGATGGTGAAAAAGAAAAACAACAAATGGTGGATGTGTGTAGACTTCACCGACCTCAACAAGCATGCCCAAAGGATCACTTTCCACTGCCCCAAATTGATCAACTAGTCAATGCTACCTCAGGACACGAGCTGCTAAGCTTCATGGATCCTTATTATGGCTACAATCAGATTAAAATGAAACCTGAAGACAGGGAGAGTACTTCTTTCATTACCCCTAGGGGAACTTATTGTTATAATGTTATGCCTTTTGGTTTGAAAAATACAGGTGCGACATATCAGAGGCTGATGAACAAAGTCTTTGCTGAACAAATCAGTTGAAATGTGGAAGTCTATGTTGACGATATGCTGACGAAGAGCAAAAAAGCTATTGATCATCTAGTTAACTTAAGTCAGACTTTTGATCAACTAGATAAATACCAAATGAAGCTGAACCCGATGAAGTGCATATTTGGAGTACGAGAAGGCATGTTTCTCGGATACATCGTCAATCAATGAGGCATTGAGGCAAATCCTGAAAAGATCAAAGCTCTATTAGGGCTGCGATCTCCAACGACGAAGAAGGAAGTACAGAGTCTCACAGGACGAGTAGCAGCACTCAACAGATTTGTGTCACGAGCAACTGATGGATGTCTCCCATTCTTCAAGACACTCAGAAAGACTTTTGAGTGGAATGATGAATGTGATAAGACTTTTCAAGACTTGAAGAAATACTTGGGAGCACCTCCACTGTAGTCCAGGCCAGTGGTGGGAGAAAAATTATACTTGTATCTAGTAGTGTCGGAGAATGCAGTTAGCTCGGCGTTGATCAAAGTAGAGAATGGAGTGCAGAAGCCAATTAATTATACGAGTAAGGCCTTCCGAGGAGTAGAGATTAGATATCCAAGGCTGGAAAAGTTAGCACTAGCGTTGATTGAAGCGAGTAGGAGAATGAGGCCATACTTCCAGGATCATACCATAGTCGTATATACTGATATGCCATTGAGGCAAGCCCTTCATAAACTAGAAAAATCAGGGAGATTGATGTACTGGGCAATAGATCTCGGTGAATATGATATAGTCTATGAACCCAGATCATCGCTAAAAGGGCAGGCTGTAGCAGATTTTATAGCAGAGTTCACATATCCTGATACCCCCGAGGAGCAAAAGTTTCTCACCGATCAACCTGTGGATGTTACAGGATCAACAAACACAAGCTCAGACCAACTCCGGTTGGTAAAAGGGTAAGTGGATGTTACAAGATCATCAAATTCGAGCTCAGACCAATTTCGATTGGTAAAAGAGCAAGGAGAGATGATCGACGAAGAGCAAGAAATATTCGGGAAGGCTAAAAGGAAGCAACAAATATTTCATCGAGGAACTCTGACTGATCAGAAATTTGAAGACGAGTTACTTATATAGAGGCTATATGTAGATGGCTCATCTTGCACAACAGGCCGTGGGGCAGGGATAGTTTTGATCACTCCGGACGAGGTCGACATGAAATACGCCCTACGTTTCTAATTTAAAGCTTCCAACAATGAGGCTGAGTATGAGGCCATGATTGCAGGTCTTAATTTGATAAAAATTATGGAGGCGGAGCAAATAATTGTTTTCAGTGGTTCTCAATTAATCGTAAATCAAATGTTGGGAATATATGCAGCCAAAGGAGAATTAATGATCAAATACCATGCAAAGGTGATGGAGTTGGTATCAGAATTTGCTGCTATTCAGCTGGTCAGAATACTGAGAATGGAGAATGCGAGAGCAGACGCCCTATCTCGACTTGCATCAACTACTCGCACCGAGCTACGACGAACAATCCCAATTGAAGTGTTGGCTGGTCGGAGTATAGATAAAGATCTGACGACGAACTTTATTACCCTTGATTTAGGACCATCTTGGATGGATTCCATCAGGGCATATATTGAAGAGGGAGAATTACCAATTGACAACTTGCAGCCAAGAAATTGAAGTTTAAAGCTGCTCAGTATGTATTCACTAACGGTATTCTGCATAGATGAGAAATTATGGCAGGTTTGCAAAGATGTGTACATCCCTCCGAGGTGAAAAATTTGATTGAAGAGATCCATGAAGGGTCTTGTGGAGCACATGTAGTAGGTCGGACGCTTTTACAAAGGGTGATGACACAGGGATACTACTGGCCGACGATGAGGGCTGATTGTATAGCCTATGCAAAGAAATGTGACAAGTGCCAACATTTTTCCTCCATCCAAAGAACTCCACAAGCATTGTTGACACCCATAACTTCCCCTTGGCCATTTGCCATGTGGGGAATTGATTTGGTTGGGCCACTGCCGACGACCAGAGGAAGGTTCAAATACCTCGTCGTCACAGTGGATTATTTTACTAAGTGGGTAGAAGCTGAGCCACTCATTGATATGACGTACGATAAGGTGTACCAATTTGTTTGAAAGAACATCATTTGTCGATATGGTCTTCCTCATGCTTTCATCACTGATCATGGAACACAATTTGATAACGAGGAGTTCGCTGCCTATTGCCATCAGTCAAACATTTTGAAGGTCCACTCAGCACCAAACCATCCTCAAAGCAATGGACAAATTGAAGTGACAAACAGAACGCTGCTAAATGGTTTGAAAAAAAGATTGGATGATGCAAAAGCAAACTGGATCAACGAGTTACAATCAGTACTTTGGGCTTACCGAACTACTCCCCGAGTAGCAACTGGAGAATCACCATACATGCTGGCGTTTGGAAGTGAAGCTGTTATAACTGCCGAGTTGGGCCTCCCAACACACAGGGTACTGAATTTCAATTCCCCTGTCAGCGACTTAATAAGAAGATTGGATTTAGACATGCTCGAGGAAGTTAGAGAAGAAGCAGCCATTAGAATGCTGCTTACCAGCAACGAATAGCTTTGTTCTACAACAAAAGGGTGAAGAAGTGCGACCTGAAAGAAGGAGATTATGTGCTGAAGAAAGTCATTCAAAAGCACAATAAGCTGGAGGCAAACTGGCATGGACCATACCGAGTTACAGAAGTTGTTCGACCAGGAACTTACCGAATAGCAACTCTAGAAGGGGAGGAGTTTAAGAATGCATGAAACGCAGAGCACCTACGCAAATATTATCAGTGATGAATAAAATGAAGATATTCTGCCGAATTCTTTCTTTTTGAAAGTTTTTCGGGGAATACTAGTGCTACACACTACTCGGCAAAGCTCAGGCTACTCAATTTTTTTCTCGAAAATGCCAAATAAGGTTGGTCGAGAAACCTATATTCCTCCGGGAAGTAAAGCTACCTATATTCCTCCGGGAAGTAAAGCTACCAATATTCCTCTTGGAAGTAAAGCTACCAATATTACTCCGGGAAGTAAAGCTACCAATATTCCTCCGGGAAGTAAAGCTACCTATATTCCTCCGGGAAGTAAAGCTACCTGTATTCCTCCGGGAAGTAAAGCTACCAATATTCCTCCGGGAAGTAAAGCTACCTATATTCCTCCGGGAAGTAAAGCTACCTGTATTCCTCCGGGAAGTAAAATTTGTATTCCTAAGGAAAATAAAACTATATGTTTCTCGTGAAATAAAAGTATTCCTAAAAATGCCAACTTATGTCAGTTAGGAAGTAAATATATTCTCAAAAATGCCAACTTGAGTTGGTCGGGAGGTAAAATTATTTCATTTTTAGGAAGTAAATATATTCTCAAAAATGCCAACTTGGTTGGTCGGAAACATTTAAGAGAAAAATCTACTGACCTTGGTTGGTCGGAAACATTTAAGAGAAAAATCTACTAACTATGGCTGGTCGGGGATAAAAACCCACTAACTGTAGTTCGTCGACATGGAGAATTTAACGACTTTGGTTGGTCGGAAATATTTTTAAACATTTTTTATACTCGTAACTTTATTACTAAGTTCATCGAGAAACAAAATATTATTTTTGCCAAATGACTATCACAAGTTCAAACTACACAATATTGTTATCTTTTTATCAAATATGCATACACAAATATAAAGTGTTATAAGATAATAGCGAACAGAAATGAAAGTCTTTCATTAAATCCAAAACAAATTACATTGATAATAAAATGAAAGTTACATTGATATGTATACTAACAATTACATCAAAATTCCTACTCTACTGGTTTTTTCCCCTCTGCTTTTGACACAGGTTCCTCGCCAACAGGCGGATCATTTAAAGCCAGAGGAGAATTTATGAAGTTGAGATCCTTTAATATCCTGACATTCATCATGGATGGTCGATCTAGAAGGTGCTCGGGACGAGATACTTCAATAATTGAATGGAGATTGTAGTCATCGAGATATTTGGAAATTAATCTCCGAGGAATGGCCCGAGAAGGGATCCAACTCATGTCCAGTTTGTATGGTGGCACAAGTAAGTCGAGCAGCCCGGGATCATGGTAGTCCCATATGTAATGACCCTGTTCGAGATGCAGCACACCTAAGGCATTCAACCATCCTTGCTTGTAGCCCTCATTATTGGCATTCTGGATACGATCGTCCAAGTGAAAGAGAGCTTCGTTGTATCCAGCCATCCAGAACTCCCTGGGCTGTTTGTGGAATTGATATGTTAATCTATCCAACTGCTCGTGAAGATTTTTTATGAAGATCTCTTTATTCTACAAGGTAGACTTCTGAGTGGGGAGCTGATCTTCCAGGTCCCTAATCTTCTTTGACATTTCAGCCAAAGCCTGGTTCTTCGCCATTAACTGGAAGGCCTGGTTCTCTAGGGCAGACTGAGTCCTTTGTTCCTCGATAGGAATTCGAGCTGCTCTTGCTCATCCCCGAGGTGCTCTTGCTCATCCCCGAGAAGATGTGGAAGGACCAGACCTCTTCAAGGTTTCCAACTCGTCCCTCAAGTTGGCGTTCTCGACCTCTAAAAATGAGAATCCCTCATCGATCACTGGGATTAAGGCTTTTTAAGAAGAGGCTGCAGACTTCAACTGTGATAGCTCTTTCTGCAAGTTGTTGTTCTCTTGCTCTAGCAACTCGGAAATTTGTCTGCACTTCTCGACCTCACCCCTCAAGGTTCTCTCCCTCACCTCGTAGCCAGCAAAGCGCTTCTCGTACCCCTTATCAGCATTGAGCAGCTGATACTTCGTCTCGTACCCCTCATGCAACAGGGCAGTGGATTCTTTGTATTGTAGCTGAAGTTCTTCGAGGATGCCTTGGAGATCCTCGATCATATCATAATAGGCCACATTATTGGCCACTGCTCGATCAAGGAGACACTTCAAATATTGATATGCTTCAACTGCCTGTTCTGAGGCACCTTGGCCGAGGATGTCGACGGCTTGTGCTGCACTCAGGTCTGTGTGACCAGCCTTAAAGTATTCATTACATTGTCACAACAGCTTTGTATCATGGGCAGATAGTAACTCCATCCTGGCCAGAAACTAGCAGAGAAAGAAAAAGCAACAATCAATAAGAATCAAGACGAAGTATGAAGAAAAGACAACAGTATGCAAAAAAGTCCAAGTTTTATTAGATCATAGTTCAGAGTTACAAGTTATGGGTTACATTTGATAAAAGAAAAATAAAATGTAAAGATAAACCCGAACAACTCTACACATTTTCCTTATCTCCCAAAGCCTTCTCGGGAGGATGGGACGAGGAAGTAGGTTGCTCGGAAGGAATGGATAGTTGCTCGGGGAGCACTGGCAATTGCTCGGAGGAAGTAACAATTTACTGAAGTTCCTCGACAGTAGGCTGAATGGCTGAGGGATGATCTCCCATCACCATAGAAGACTCTTCGGAGGCAGCTTCGTCCTCTTCTAAGTCTTCAGGAGTTGGAGGGGGGCCAGGGATGTGTTGCTGAAAGAGCTCGGAATTTTCATCCACTTTAATCTCCTAAAGAGAAGTAACCCATCCATCCCTAAAGTATTTAAGACTGCCATAGTCCACTTGCGACACCATGGCAGCCAACCCCTTGTTTCACCCCTTGTCCCAGCCAGCGCTGAAGGACTTCTTCACAGCCATCTTCCTCTTTAACTTCTCCGAGGAAAGCTTCTCGGACAGCATAGTCTCAGCAGCTTTCAATTTATTTTCAATCTCCTCCTTCTGCCGACCTACTTCCCGAAGTTGAGCCAGCTCCTCCTCGGCAGCCTTAAGTTTATCTTCAAACTCTCTAGCAGTTTTGAGCTTCTCGTCGAGCTCTTTATTTTTCCCTTCTAACTCCTTTATTCTCTTCTCCAACTCCTTGGAGACATCAACAGCTTGAGCTTTCTCCTGCTCGGTGGAGGCAAGCTTCTTCTCCCAAACAGCTTTGTCAGTAGCATATGTCTGGCGAGAATCGTCCAAAGACTTGATAGCTTCTTTCAGATCTCCTTCCACACTGGACGAGGAGTATGAAGCTTTAATTGCTTCATCCTTATTCATAATTATCTTAAATCATCTCGCCAACTGTGAAAGTAAAAAGAAAGCAAGTCAGAAACAGAAATGACAAAAGAAATATGAAAAGTTTAAAGTAAGAAGACTTATAGAAGCAAGATGACGAGCAGCTAACGAAGTGACCATGTCCCGAGTAAGGTTTTCTTCAGTACCTTAGACCTCAGGAATGATCCAGGACTTTACCGAGCTCATGGCAGAGCTCGAGGGAACAAAAGTTGGAACCCCAGTTCCAGTAGCTGGGGGCTGAGTGATGGTGTTAGCCAAATTGACCGAGGAGCTCTTCTTTAGCCTCCTCGGGGGAACAGGAACAGGAACAGATTCAACCAAGGAAGAATCCTTGATCGGTGATATTACAATCACCTCTCCAGGAGCAGCAGACCTGCTCGGAGCCACTACGGGCTTCTCGGTAACCTTCACAATAGCAACCGAGGAAGGTGCATCATTCTTCTTTGTCCCCTCCCCTGGGACATCAACTTTACTTCTTTTTGCCTCACCAAAACCAGAAGCAGGTTTCTCGAACAGAGTGGGAGGTCTTCTTCTCTTCATTCTTTCGCTTAAAGGGACGTGAGATTCATGCGAGGAGCTGGTGGAAGCTGGTACTGGCTCTGCGTCACTTATTACTGGACGAGCAGTAAAAGAGGTTGTGTAACTCTTGTACTGCAACAAATATGAGGCTGATCTAATGTGCTCGTCGGCAACACTCTGATGCAGACTCCAGATAAGTTTCAAAATGCCTTACATTGACATCTACTTCTTTTGGGCACTTTCTTTTACTGTCAACTGCAAATAAATAGACATTGAAATATCAGTGGCACATTTTATCAAACACAAAAGAAGCATGATTTCAAAATAAATAAAATGAAATAAAAATAACCTATCCCATTGCCATAAGGAGGGCATCTAGGACCCTGATAAACTTCATCTACAGATAAAGGAGCATGTTGCCAATTTTTTATGACAACCCCAAGCTCAAAATAATCCCTATTGGCATCAGGGAGATTGAATACTAAGGCTCTATTTAAAAATCTAGTTTTTAAATAAAAAATGTTATCATTAATTGCCCATCTATAGCAAAACATAATCTCAGGAATTCCTATGCGAGTTCCATGGATTTGATTTAATCTATGCACCCCATTAACTATTCTCCATGTGTTGGGGGCTATTCTTGCAGGAACAACGTCAAAGTACTGACAGAATTCTAGACAAAAGGGATTTGGTGGAAAAGAAAATCCACACTCAGTAATAAAGAGATTGGGGAACCAATGTCCCTCAGCCAAACGGAAATAATCAGAAGGCTCAGAAAGCTCTTCCAGAACAACCCAGGAGGGAATAGAAAAATCAGAGCGAAACTTATCAAGAGATTCAACAGGGTAAACCATGATGAATAAAAGAAATGAAGAAGAAGGAAGAAAATCTTACAGAAAAAGAGTGGATCTGATGACAACGGACGATGGAAGAGATGAATACGCAGGAGAGAAAGAGACGATGGAAAACTCGAAAATACAAATTTGAAAAGGTAGAAGACGATGGGAGTGTCTGTGAAGTTTAAATACCTTGCCTTGGGAAATGGTAAAGTAATGATTACAAAAAGAAACGATTATGCTATCGACGGCTAGGGAAACAAAAAGGGCGCGGCAATCGAAGCGAGAAGAAACGATTACGCTACCGGCGGCTAAAAGGACAAAAAGTACGCAGAGATCGAGGCGATTGTGAAAATTCAAAAAGCCTAATTCTACGAATTTGGAAAGAGAAATAAATACAAGGGAAACATTCCTAAAAATCTGGAGGACTATTTAAAGCTATCATATTCCGAGAAAGAATGTTCCATACTCCTCAAAATTTGAACTATGAAACATTGGGGGCTTCTGTTGATACCAAATTTAGTCTGCTGACATGGATCAATAAAGTGAAGACGCGTGGCAGTCTACGTGGAAACAACAAACACTTCCGAGGAACTCACACGCTTCGAGGAACCATACCACAACGAGGAACACTATTTCCCCGAGGAACTCATATGCTCCGAGGAACGAGAACTCTCCGAGGAACTCTTGAGCACCGAGAAGCTTAGGCGGTCCGAGCAACCCAGGCGGTCCGAGCTGCACCTCGAACAAAGCATTAATAACAGGATAACCAACAGTTTGACTGTTCATTAAATGCTTATCATTCAGACGCATACGCTTAAGGGGCATTGAATGTATTACCCTTTCATATGTACATCATTTAATGTATTACCCTTTCACATTACAGCCTCAGGGATATAAATACATTGTACAATCCTCATTGAAGGGATAGGGAATTTCTTGATAGAACTTGTAATCGAGAATTCCCAAACACTCACCAATAATATAACAGTGGACGTAGGCCATTTCTATAAGGCTGAACCACTTTAAAATTCTTGGTCTCATTTATTTATCTGTGATTGAATAATTAGAGTGATCTAATTTTTTACATCAACAACAGTAGTGAAAGACAAAGGAAGCTACAGTTAATTAAAGAAAATGCACCAAGACTACTACAACATCATTAATAATCCTAGTTTAAATTGAGCAGTTTGAAGCTAATGGTTATAACCTTTTTAGGCAGCAGCCAATTTTCAACAAAGTACCACACAGTTGTAACCTTCCATTAGAGTGCAGTCCCTATGTTAAGTTCTATTACACATATGCATATTCAGCATCCCAGCACTCAACAGTATAAAAATCAGTGCAAGTGAAAGTGGTTGCAGCCTTACAAATATGGTTGCAGCCAATTCAAAATTAAATAGAGAGAATGTGTGGCATTCACCGAAGGTCGCGGCCTGATAAATATAACATGCATGCAGATATAAAGATCAAAGATAACATGATAGTTAAAAGAATAAAATAGCCGCAACCTCGTATAATTACAAGCCAAATGTTCATTGCCATAGTGGGCACAATGAATATTACAAGAACAAAAGTGGCCATAGCCTTGTATCAGTAAGAAGTTCAATGTATAAAATACAAAATTTCCATGTAAGAGTTACAAGATATCGTCAATATGGTCGTAGCCTTACAAAATATGACAGCCCAAAAAATATTACAAATAAGAAGGGGAAGAAAACAACTAAGAATCTTCATCATCATCTTCATCTCCTTTTGTATCGGTAGCGAAAGTTTTCATTTCTTCATTGTCTTTTGCAACAACTTCTAATTTCTTCCTGGCTCCCTCTTTCGCAGCAGCCCTCAGCTTTGCTACACACTCTAAATGCTCAACCTCACTGAGCTTCAGGGAAAAGATGAAATCCTTTGCCTAGGGGAAGTTTTTGGCCAGTTTGTTCCCGAGTCCTTAAAAGCCGCGCAGATATGCCCTATTATTAGCGGTGAAGAAGTCTCTAGAGGCCTTATAAGAGGCCACAACTTCATCTTTGCCTTGTGCCAAGGATGCGGCGTGATCATTATTCATTTTTCTAATGACCTCAGCATATTGAGCTTTAAGAGACTGCAAGGTTGCGGCATGGTTAGTTATCATTTCTTTGTTCAAAGCCTCAGTAGCAACCAAATTTTTAGAAGGGATGTGTCTTTCTTGGAAGCCTATATGGCCTCCTTCCTTACAGTATCTAAGTCTTTCGCAGCCTGATTAAAATTTTCTTCTGCCTTTTGTTGGGCCTCATTTGCATCATTGATCTAAGAATCAGTGTTCATCTTATAAGCTTCAAGGGCGATAATAGAAGACTTATTTCCATATTCAAATGAAGAAGTATTGGTGTTCTAAAAATCAGACTTGTAGTTAGACTCTGCAGCCCTATGTAGCTTGAACAATGCCTCATATTTAGCCCTTTGGGAAATAACCACCTATGCACGTTAAAAATAGTTAAAAAGTTAACTTAAACATCTAAAAATACAGTAGAAAGAAGAAGAAAAGTTCGAATAAAGATTACCCTCAACAAGATGTGGAGAGTATATTCCTTGAAGTCCTCAACATCCTCATCCAGTAGGCGGTCGAGGTCAGGAACATCCACTGCCTTCCTCTTTTTAGAGACATCCCTTTCAGTTGCATCCCAAGAGGGTTTGGGATCTGGCAGCCATAATTAAGGTCATAGATGACCATCAGGTCCCTTGTTCACTCTGCTTTGAGGAGTTATGAGGTTAGCATTAATCTCCACCACTGTCCGCGGTGAAGAAGTAGAAGTAGAAACATGAATAAGTTTATTCCCATGAAAATCTAAACCACTGGGCATCAGACCTACCGCAGTCAGTTGAACTCCAATATCGTCGCTTAATATCCCATTTTGTGGCTTTGTAGTCGTTGTATTAACAGCCCCAGCAGAAGCATTTTGCTCAGTCACAGCATGGGCCACATCATTTTCAATGGAAGTATTGGCCTCTTCAACCCTAAAAGAAATAGTGGCCTCAGCCGCAGGAACGACACCATTGGGTTTTCTCTTTCTTTCTGTCCCCTTCTTCTTAGAGGATTAGTTGAGGACCATTGTGTCCTCATCCGTTTATGCAAACTTGGAAGCAAGGCATTTGCTGTCAATCTTCTCCTTTGAGGAAAAAATTAAATAAGACAAGTTAAAAATAGAAGTTGTAGGAAAATATACGAACCAAAAAAGCACTGGAGAATTACCTTCCGTAGTCATTTTCTATGACTAGATCTTAGATGGAAAATAGCCTTAATAAAAAATGATGAGGAGGTGACTAGCACGAAAACCTCTTCTCAGTATCACTAAAGCCTCTCGCGTCAGCAACTCTCTTTTTCTGGCATTTGCTGAGATTAAGTCTGTTAAGAGTTGTACACAAGTGTCAAAACAGATCACAAAAAATAAAAATAAAATTGATGGTAAGCATAAAGGCTGTAGCAAGTGATTATCTTCTGTGGCGAGACTCCCCCATGTCCACAACATCCTATAAGTTTTCGCTCTCTCATATTCTTCAGTATGGATTTCCCAACTCTCCCCAGAAACATAAAAAAAATTGCCCTTCCAATTTTTAACACTTGTAGGCCTCTTAGTGTAAAGATACTCATTTCCATTCCGTATAGTAAAATAGTCAAACCATGGAAAGTCCACAACGTTCTCTTTTAGCCTATAGAAATGGAAGAACTCTATGGGACTAATATCTTTATCAAACTTCTTCTCCTAAAGGAAAAGAGAGACAAGGATGGCCCTCCTGCCTTTTGGGTCTAGTTGTGTTGGGGAAAGATTCATAACACTAAAAAATTTCATAACCTGGACATGAATTAAAAATCTTATCCCCAAGAGAAATGCATGTAGAGGAAAGAAAATCCCCTCATTGGGGACTACGGAACATGGCATTTTTTTCGCAGTAAGAGGTGTACAAGTGACCCCTTATCAAAATTCAAATACCACGACAACATTATTGATCCATTCTTCATCCATGATGCAGCGGATGTTTTCGCAGGATCCTTCTCAGTTCTGTTAGAAGGTCAATCTTGGATATCTCTAGCCTCTAATAAGACAGACGATGTCCCAGTAGCCATCCCAGCCACTACTTCGACACGAGGATTGTTATTGTAGTTTGTATCCTCCTTCATAATATTTATAGCCTCCCTAATGTCCCTATAATTAGAGGATTCTGCAGAGTCAGAATCAAGTGTCACACTATTGGGGTAGTCCTTGAGTTGACAAGGCCTAATTGTCTTCAAAGGCTTTATAGAGGGAATTTCGAGAGGAGAAATACCGAAGTGTTTTCTCTAGAAGTCGTCCAAAAACTCGAAAGGGTCCTAAATCATTAAGTCGCTGTAATACTTGGAAAGCAAAAGAACTCCGCGATTAGGTGCCACAACCACTATGGTCAGGAAAGCCTCTTAGAGGACGTGGCAGATACAAATCAATAAAATAAAGAAAAAGATGGAGTCAAATGTAATAATATGGAAGATGTGAGTGCTGATTTAGGGAAGCATCGTGTCGAGCGTGTTTTAGACTTGAGCAACGTTGTTGCACCTATGTGTATTTCTCGTTGCAAAATTAAAGTCAGTGTAGTTTGTGGGTCCGTACGATACGTCGAAAAACTCGGTTTTTAGTGGTTTTGGTGATTTTGGTGCGCGGGGGGTGCCAAATCCGGCTAACTGCCTCCAAGTGACCATACACCGTAATGAAACTAAGAAAATTCGCTCGTCACTATCGAACTTGTGACGGAGCTCAAGAGGTGCATGGGGGAGAAGAGTTAGGTTTCCTCTCCTTACTTTTCCCCTAAGACCATCATCCATCAAATGAGGGGTGAACCCTTCTTTTATCGCAAAAGTTCCTTAAGTGGGATTGACACATGTCATGTTCTCTATGAAACCAAGTGTCCAATATTTATGGTTCCACTTGTCATAATATATGTGGTGGCATATTTAAATGAACAAATTAAATCATTACTAGAGTATTGTCTACTGTAATTTATCAAACGCAGAGTATACGCAATATATTAAATTGCGCGTAATAATATCTCAACTCGTGTAAGGTCTAGATTGTAGTAACAGTTGATAAATCATAGATCCATATTTAATCAAATATGCGGGGTTTAATTTATTAGAGTGTTGGTGGTTAATTTATTTAACCCCACTCTATATTTTCCCCCTCGCAGACATAGTTGGTGTGATGCTTCGGCTGAGAAATATCAACTATGTGTACGAAATAAATCATTTAGCATGTTTCAACTTGTGAATCATCATATGACCATGTTCAGTCTATTTATCATGCATGTATATGTATATATCATTTGCATATAGTTTTGAGGGTTATCTCTGCTCCCTCTGCTAATCATTTTGGAGGAGTATTTTAGGGGTTGCCCTCATTCCTCTCGAATGAGCATGTCTCCATAATTTTATTATGGTTTTAAACATTTTGAACAACAAACTTACCAGATGTACTGACCCAGGCTACTAATTGGTGGTTATCTAATTATAATGGATCTTTTGCAATCATAAGATCAAAACATGTCGATAGTACTCGGTAGAGCAACCATTAGTGCTTCGAGAATAAGGGTTTTTAAGTGTGACTAGTAATGTAGGGATTTAATCTCCCATAATCGAGGGTTAGGCGGGCCAAGTCATAGTTGTCTAAAAAATAAAATATCCCATAACCGAGAGTCAGGAGGGCCAAGTCATATTGGTCTTAACAAATAAAATCTCCCATAATCAAGGGTCAGGCGGGCCAAGTCATATTGGTCTTAAAAATAAAATCTCCCATAACCGGCAGTCAGGTGGGCCAAGTCATATTGGTCTTAAGAATCTCCCATAACCGAGGGTCAGGCGGGCTAAGTCACATTAGTCTTAGAATCTCCCATAACCGAGGGTCGGGAGGGCCAAGTCATATTGGTCTTAAATCTCCCATATCCGAGGGTCAGGCGGGCATAGTAATGTAGGACTTTAATTTTTCATAACTATGATGCACCACTTCGGGAAACTTATTACGATACTAGCAAGGTTTGTGAAAACTATAATGTACCTCTATGGGCGACTTACCACAATTTTGGTAAGGTTTGTGAGAACTATAATGCACCTCGGTGGGCGAGTTACCCCGCTACTAGTAAGGTTTGTGGGAACTATAATGCACCTCGGTGGACGACTTACCATAATACTGGTAAGGTTTGTGAAAACTATAATGCACCTCTGTGGGCGACTTACCACAATACTGGTAAGGTTTGGGTGAACTATAATGCACCTCTGTGGGCGACCTACCTTGAAATCGATAAGGTTTGTGTGGACTATAATGCACCTATTTGGGCAACTTACCACAATATTGGTAAGGTTTGTGTGCAATCTATATATCCATGCTTTAAACTTTGTATCCATGCTCTAAGTTTTTCGGACAATTTTTCTTGACCCCTGTTGCTTTACGGAAAATAGTGTCATATAGTCAGTGCTATGTATGAGCCGTCAAGATGTTATGTTGAACAACTCTGGTATTTATTTTGGGGATGATTCATCAGTGATGGCCATTCTGGGACCGAATCTGATCATGCTTGTCACTTGAGTTTATGCCTAACTACAAGTGGTACATCATAGAGTACTTTTCCCCCTCTTTACTTTGCTTTATTTTTTATATCAAAATAATGTAAAAAAAAGGAAAAAATAAATAAACTATTGTTTACAACACCATCTAAGACTTGAAAGCGTTTAAATACATTTCTCGGGTATTTGTACCCAATTAAAACGAAATTTCTTGAGCATTTGGCTTTGTAAGACCTGAAGTAAGCTCGATTTGATCACGTGCATTCAATATCTGCAAGGATAAGAAATCATATTGGATGCTGGCACAAAAATCATTAGTAACTTATGAGGCATATTATAAGGCCATATATAATCATGTGGGGTATATATTTCGCCCTATATTTTAATTTATGTCAATAGAATAAAATAAACTCGGAAACATGCTTCGAGGAATCATAGACATATTGTATTTGTGCAATTTCATGATGCGAATTTGATATGCTACAATATACAGTTGATAGAGCGTAGATATATCATGTGGTGAGCTATTTATCTTATGCTCCCACTATTTTATCAAAGTTGAGAAAACTCAAAAGTTTTGGGATCCATTTAAATCATATGCAGAATAATTCAGTCAGTTAAGCATGTTGAGTCACCTTGAGGTGAATAATAAATATCAGACTTGAATTTTCATGTAACTAACATCACAATGTGAATAAATCATAGTTTAGCATAAATCGAATACAAGATAGCACAAAAAGTTATTCCGGGCGGCCATGGATGTGATTGTTCAGGAGGTTGCTCCGAGCAACTGTGAATGAGGCACTCCGAGCTACGATGAATGAGGCAGCTCGAGCTACTACGATGAGGCAACTCGAGTCACTTAGGATGAGGCATCTCAATTCACTAGTACGAGGCAGCTCGAGTCACTAGGATGAAGCAACTTGAGGCACTATGACTGAAGGTGCTCGAGGCACTATGATTGAGGCTGCTTGAGGTACCTGCTTGAGGTACCATGACTTGATCAAGTTGCTAAGTTTTCAGCCAAAATATTATTTCCAAGGTCGCTCTAAAAACATCATTTTGATATGATTGTTCGAATGATGTCATTTTTGATATGGTTGCTCAAAAATATTATTTGGCAAGATTTCTCGAGTACATGCTCGTACTAAGTCTTTAAATAGTCGCTAGTGGGATAACATAAAATATTCACAATTTCAAGGGGTATATGACTTTTTTATAAATAAATGTTTTTCTACTCGAGCAATTCAAATTCGTGCGAGGCTACGTATATTTTGAAACCTTGAAAAATATTTTGCAGAAAATGTAAATAAAACACGCACAAATTAAATATCACAACCTCCAAAATTAATAAAATAGGCGATATACTTTGTGTTGTATATTTTTTCAATACCCATGTTAATAAACTTAGCAATTGTTCCATGTTAAACTGTTCGAATATAGTGCCTAATTTTAAAAATATCTGGTGTGATTCAGTGCCACTGTACGTCATGCCTCTAAAAGAGGTACCTTGAGTTAATATCTCAGCACCTTTTATAAATATTAAACCAAAGAAACACCGTTTGTATTGGGACTTTTGAGTCCAAATGATGTGTATCACAGCTAGGAGTTCATACGAGTATTGTATGGTGATCGTACCCCAGAGATGAAGGTTTTTTAGAGGTCCACAAGATCTTGACAGTGGGTCGGATGAGATGTTTTAGTCTCTCCGCTAAGCAGCTCGGAGGTCTAGATTTGATCGGAGTTTTGGTTGATCAGAGGACACGCCTCCTCATATGTAGCTATTCAGATATTGTTGTTCGAAGGCTCACTCGGGTTGTTTGAGCTTCCCAAAGTAATTCGCATATAGCTATTTGGATTATCTGTTCGCAGGTTAAGCCTCCTCGGGGTAGCTGTTCGTTTGGAGATCACAAGGTCTGTCGAATTTCAATGGTGGATTGGCTCATAAAATACCTTCCAAAATTAGAATCGCGCACATTTTTCCAATTTATTATTGATTTTGGAATAACAATCGCCCCGCCGTCACTGGACCCAAGTAATCTAAAACTCGCCAGACTTGCGAGGTTATCAAACCAACCCACCATGATTGTAAGAACAAAAACGATGAACCTAGGTAAATTTGACTAAAGTAAAAAAAATTGTTTGGTTACGGTGGGGGCTCCGTGAATTTGAAATTATTAAACGGGTTGTTTTGTACATGAAGAAGATTGTATCTATTGCTTGTGTTGTAATGATTAGGGGTGTTCAAAAAATCGACAACCGAGTCGAGCCGAACTGACTACTTTTTTTTGGTCTTTTATTTTAATTGGTCCGGTCTCGGTTTATTTTTTTTGAAGGACCGACCTAGTCGGTCCGGTCCACGGTTTACAGATTAAAAAATCCTGTTAGGACCGACCCGGACCGACTATATATAAAATAATATATTTTTAGATACATATGTATATATATAAGATAAACAAATAGTGAAAATATTAATTTTAATATTTGATTAGTTTAAATTATAGTTTAATCCAATACTAGTTTTGTTTTAATTGTAAATTTTGATATTTTTTAGTTTTTAATATTTGGAAAAAATAGACTCATGTATATTTTTATTATTATAAATGATGTAATTCATTAATGTGAGGACCGACGGGTTAGACCGGACCGACCCTATAAAAAACCGAACCGACTAGGGTCGGTTAACCGACATTATCGGTCCGGTCTCGGTCCATTTGTTTAGAGGACCGACCAAGTCGGTCCGGTCCGAAAAAAACCTTAAAATCGAACCGGACCGGACCGCTAACACCCCTAGTAATGATCAAAATATAAAGAGGAAATATTTTATATTTTCTAATTCTGTATTTCTTGTGAACTGTTATTCCGACATATACAAAATGTTTAATCAATTGCACTCCTTGCTAAGCGAAGTACCAACAGTAATAAGGAAAAGGTCTAGTCTAGTTTGACATATGAAAATTTAATGGTGTAGTCAAATAATTTTATATAATGCAGAATGAGGGGCATGTAGTCTTCTGTTTATCTGACAGCCAATAACTAGTTTTGTCAAATATTTATATTGTAATAGTAAATTTTATCTAGCTATTGGCCCTTTATTTTCTTTAAACTTTTGGGTCTCTGATGGAGTATGGTCAGAACAATATTACTTTCGTACGCAACAAAATAGTACAACTTTATTAAAATCTAACATCTAGTTTCAGGGTAAGCAGCAAGCACACTCATAAATTTGTGGTTAATATTATTATGCCTAATTTTGAAGAGAATCGTATATCATATCCCCTAACTTTAAATGAATCTTTATTTAATCAAATTAAATCAACAAAGAAATAACAATAATATATTTTTTTAATAACATAATTGTTTATATATATTTTTAATTCTATCTATCTAGAATTCAAATTAATTTGATTTGAGATAAACATCAGCTCATCTTGTATCTTAATATATATGATCTATGATTGTTGATACCAAATTTAATCTGCTGACATGGACCCATCATTTGAAGACACGTGTCAACCAACGTGGCAATTACAAATACTTCTACCGATCAACTCACTGTCACCGAGCTACTCAAGCGCCACGAGCAATTCATACATTCCGAACAGCTCAAACGTACCGATCAACTTAGGCTCCCCGAGCAGCTCATGGGCCCCGAGCAACTCAAGCGTGTCGAGCTACTTAGACGGTTCGAGCAGCTTAAGCGGTCCGAGCTACTTAGAGTACAGAACACTCACATCAGGATAATCAAAGAGGCGACTGCGCATTAAATGTTCATTATTATCGTACATATGTATATGTCTACTAGATAACAACACATTGTCCTTTCACATGTACAACCTCAAGGCTATAAATACATTATAACCTCCTCACTAGAGGGGGACCGGAATTTCTTGGAAAAACCACTTGTCAAGAATTCTAGGCAAACAGTCAGCAATATAAAAACAGTGCATGTAGGTCATTTCCTTAAGGCTGAACCACTTTAAAAATCCATTGTCTCATATTTACTTATTCATATTTATCTGTGATTAAAATAATTAGATCAAATCTAGTTTTTTACATCAACAGATTGGCGCCGTCTATGGAAAATGATTGTAATTAGCGTTTTTCACCAAAACAACTCATCATCAATGACTGATAATCTAGAACCCAGTAATCGAAATACTAGTATCCCTCCAAATCCATCTACTCCCCCAAATTTTTCAGATCTGGCGGGTATAATGGCTAATTTGGCCCAAGGCCAGACGGTCATGCAAGAAACCATGCGACAGCTTATACAAACCGTTCAAGGCGGAGTGCCGGCTCAATCAGGACAACGAAGTGTTCAGAAAAATAATCGTTTACCTTCTTCGCGAACTAGGCGAACATTATTTCCAGAGGAATCTCGATCCAGACGCACCGTTTCATATCGTACTGAGAGCTCTAATGATCCTTCTTATCAGCCTGGACGAACTTCCTCAGTATGAGCTACAGACACTCAATAAAACGTCACTCTATCTCCAGAGAGGATAAGTGCTCTTGAAAGGTTGAGTAGTGTCTCTCCTTTTGATCGTTTAGGCCCTAGGAGGAATAGAAGTCCCCCTAGGATTGTGTCGAGGAACTCTCAACGACCATCTGATTTAAGGGAAGGCTCTGCCCAATCACGACCAACTGCTCGTCATGAAAGATCCCAAGAGGCAAATTCAACGCGATCAGTTGCTCGAACTAATAGGCCCGAGGAGGGAAATGATGCATGGAAGGGCTCTATTCAGAGGTTGGAATACAGATTAGGGGAAATGGCTAAGGCCAAGAATCCTCTACAAAGAACTTTTGTCCAAGGAACACTGTTTGTACAGGCAATTGTGAATTTTTCCACACCATCAAAATTCAAAGCTCCTATGGTGATACCTAAATATGATGGAAAAACTGACCTTATCCTTCATATAGAACAATACCAAGTTGCTGCCGATATCTATGCAGTTCCAGATGAGATGAGATGAGATGCATGGCATTTTCAGGAACTCTTACCGGATCTGCTTAGATGTGGTATAACAACCTTCCTCGGGGGAAAATTGCGACTTTCTTTCAACTAGCAGAACTCTTTATTGAGAATTTCTATTTTGGAGCAAAGTCAGTCAAACGAGTAGCACACTTGCTAAGCGTTAGACAAAAGACACGTGAAAGCACCAGGGACTATATTACTCGTTTCAATAATGAGAAACTGGAAGTAATTTATTACGAGGAGAAAATAGCAATTACTGCTCTGATGAGTGGACTGTTGTCGGATAAATTGTACTACACTTTAACCAAGGATTCGCCTAGGACCATGGCTGAACTGATGGAAAAATCAGCCAAAATCATGAATGCCGAAGAGGCTATGGCTGTTAAGAAGAATGCAGATACTAAGAAAATCAAGGTCGAGGCTGACAAGACTGAGAAGAAAGATCAAAAGAATAATGGTGGCAACAGGCAGCCGAAAGCAAAGCAAACACTGGAACAGTTGAAGAAGTTTGGAAATTATACTCCTTTGAAGGTAGACATAAATCACATTCTGGAAGAGATCAAGAATAGCGAGGAGCTAAACTGGCCAGAAAAAATGAAGGCAGATCCTGAAAAGAGGAATAAGTCCAAATATTGCGAGCTTCATAAAGACCATGGTCACACGACCAAAAATGGCATAGCTCTCCAAAATGAAATTAAAGCACTCATCAGACGAGAAAAGCTGGCTAAATATGTTGATCGTCAAAATGGTGGAAAAAACAATGACTGAGCAAGGCAAAGGTCTAGATCTCCTCGTCGAGCAAAAGAAGACAAGAAGAGAAGTCATGAAGAAAACCTAGAAGATGACCAAGATGACCCCGATCTCCCCAAAAGACCAAAGCAGCCGGAACGTGAGGTATTTTCAATACATTTTGGATCATTTGAATGTAATGTTATTACAGGTGGAGATGTAGGAGGTGGGGACATGACTGCAGAGAGGAAAGCTTACCTCAACGAGGCTCAAGCTTGCTCGTACATTCAACGAATAAACTTGGCCGAAGATGATCGCTCGAGGAAGGTGAATAAAGATAAACTAGTTATTGGTTTATCTAAAAATGACCTGGCAGGCGTACTATATCTTCATGACGACCCGTTAGTAATCAAGATGAGAATGAAGGAAGTGGTGATTTCACGGGTACTGGTGGATAATGGTAGCTCGGCAGACATCATGTTCTACCCATGTTTTGATAGTTTGAATCTAAAGCTATCCTAGTTAGAGCCATATCATAGGCCCCTCCTTGGTTTTACTGGAAAGAAGGTTTTTCCACTTGGGATGAACAAGTTGGATATGCTCATCGGTACATGGTCTGTCTGTCGAACAGAAAGAGTACGCTTTTTCGTGATGGATAAAAATGTCCAATCAGCTTACAATATCATCATGGGAAGGGTAGGCCTAAAGAAATTCGAAGAAGTACCATATACTGTACATCAATGTTTAAAATTCCCAACCAATTTCGGAGTGGGAGTTGTGAAAGGCGACCAAAAAGTAGCCCGGGAATGCTACTATTCATCTGCAGAGTAAGAGGAGAGTGAAGAATCTAGGAAGAAGACTATTAATTACCAGGTGGATGAAATAGAAGATGCGGAGATTAAAACTTTAGATCCTAGAGACGAGTCTCAGCTCGTTAAGGGCCAGGTCATGGAGGCTATCGAAAATATCATTTTGGACGACGAGCATCCAGAACGAACAACTCAAATCGGTGCATCACTGGATGTATCAATAAAATAAGAGCTGATAGCATTTCTAAGATGCAGAAAGAAGACTTTTGCATGGAGTCACGAAGATATGTCAGGGATAGACCCAAATTTCCTGTGTCACGAGCTCAACGTGAACAAGGAAATCAAGCCAGTAAAGCAACGAAGAAGGGTATTCAGTCCCGAGAAGAACCAAGCTATACAGGAAGAAGTAGAGAAACTGCAAAAAGCCTCTTTTATTGAGGATGTCAAATATCCTGATTGGCTAGCAAATGTGGTGATGGTGAAGAAGAAAAACAACAAGTGGAGGATGTGTGTGGACTTCACTGATCTTAATAAAGCCTGCCCAAAGGATCATTTTCCTTTGCCTCGAATCGATCAGTTGGTGGATGCTACCTCGGGACATGAATTGTTGAGTTTCATGGATACTTATTCTGGCTACAACTAGATTAAAATGAAGCCTGAAGACAGGGAGAGTACCTCTTTTATCACCCCAAGGGGAACTTATTGTTATAATGTTATACCTTTTGGACTTAAAAATCCAGGTGCAACATATTAGCGGCTGATGAATAAGGTGTTTGCATAGAAAATCAGTCGTAACATGGAGGTTTATGTTGACGATATGCTGACGAAGATCAAGAAATATGCTGATCATCTAGTTGACCTAGATCAGACCTTCGATCAACTAGAGAAATATCAAATGAAGCTGAATCCCACCAAATGCATATTCGGAGTACGAGAAGGCATGTTTCTCGAAGATATTGTTAACCAACGAGGAATCGAGGCAAACCCTGAAAAGATCAAGGATCTATTGGAGCTGCTATCTCCAACTACGAAGAAGGAAGTACAAAGTCTCACAGGACGAGTTGCAGCACTTAACAGATTTGTATCACGAGCAACAGACAGATGTCTCCCATTCTTCAAAACACTCTGAAAAACTTTTAATTGGAATGATGAATGCGAGGAGGCCTTTCAAGAGTTGAAAAAATATCTAGGGATACCTCCACTCTTATCTAGACCAGTGATGGGAGAAAGACTATACTTAAACCTGGCAGTTTTAGAAAACGCAGTGAGCTCGGTATTGATAAAAGTGGAGGACGGAGTATAAAAACCAGTCTATTACACCAGCAAAGCTTTTCGAGGAGCAGAAATCAGATATCTAAGGCTGGAGAAATTGGCATTAGCACTAATTGATGCAAGTAGAAGAATGTGGTCATACTTACAAGCCCATACTATAGTGGTGTACACCGACATGCCATTAAGGCAAGCTCTGCATAAGCCAGAAAAATTAGGAAGATTGATGTAGTGGGCAGTAGAGCTCGGTGAATATGATATAATTTATGAGCCTAGGTCGTCGCTCAAAGGGCAGGCAGTAGCAGACTTTATCGCAGAGTTTACTCAAGAAAATGTCTCCGAAGAATAGGAGTTGAATACAGACCAACCTGTAGATGTTACAGGATCATCAAATGTAAACCCCGACCAACTTATGTTGGTAGGCAAGCAGTAAGAAATGCCAGTCGAGCAAGAAAAGATGAATGACGAGCAGCGAGAAGTACTGGAGGAGGACAAAAGGAAGTACCAGATATTCCACCGAGAAACTCTCTCTAATAAAAAATTTAATGATAAGTTACCCATATGGAATTTGTATGTGGATGGCTCTTCGTGCACTGCGGGCAGTGGAGCAGGGATTATTTTGAAAAGTCCGGATGAGATTGATGTGGAGTATGCTCTGCGCTTTTAATTTAAATCTTCTAATAATGAGGCCGAATATGAAGTAATGATCGTGGGTCTAAGCCTGGCCAAAACCATGGAAGTTGGGCAAGTCGTTGTGTTCAGTGACTCCCAGTTAATCGTAAATCAAATTCTGGGAGTGTATGCAGCAAAACGAAAATTAATGATCAAGTATCATGCCAAAGCAATGGAGGTTGTATCAAGTCTTACTGCAGTTCAGTTGATTAGAATACCAAGATTGGAGAATGCAAGAGCAGATGCACTAGCTCGATTGGCATCAGCCACACGCACCGAGCTACGAAGAATAATCCCAATAGAAATCCTAGTTGGTCGGAGCATAGATGAAGATTTGATGATGAATTTCATTGCTCTCGACTTAGGATCATCTTGGATGGATCCCATCAGGGCCTATATTGAAGATGGGACTTTACCAACTGATAAACTCGCAGCCAAGAAACTAAAGTTTAAAGCTTCTTGTTATGTATTGACCAGTGGCATTTTGTATAGACGAGGAGTTATAGCAGGGCTACAAAGATATGTACATCCCTCTGAAGTGAAAGATTTGATCGAAGAGGTTCATGAAGGGTCTTATGGATCCCATATAGCTGGTCAGACGCTCTTACAGAGAATAACCACGCAGGGGTACTACTGGCCGACGATGAGAGCTGATTGCGCAGCTTATGCTAAGAAGTGCGATAAATGCCAATGCTTCGCGTCCATTCGAAGAACTCCCCAGGCATTGTTAACACCCATAACATCCCCTTGGTAATTTTCCATGTGGGGAATAGACTTGGTTGGGCCACTCCCAACGACCAAGGGAAGATTTAAATACCTTGTGGTTGCTGTGGGTTATTTTACAAAATGGGTGAAATCTGAGCCCCTTATTGATATGACATATGACAAAGTCTATCAATTCATTTGGAAAAATATTATTTTCAGATATGGTCTCCCACATGCATTCATTACTGACCATGGAACCCAGTTTGACAACGAGTAGTTTGCTGTATATTGTCATCAATCTAATATATTGAAAACCCACTCTGCACCAGGTCACCCCCAGAGAAATGGACAAACTGAGGTAACAAATAGAATGCTACTAAATGGATTAAAGAAACGACTAGATAGTGCAAAGGCAAATTGGATTAATGAACTACACTCTATGTTGTGGGCTTATCGCACCACACCACGAACAGTAACAGGAGAGAACCCATACATGCTGGCATTTGGGAGTGAGACGGTCATACCTGCTGAATTGGGTCTACCTACGCATAGAGTACTTAATTTCAATTCTCCTGTCAGTGACTTGATGAGAAGATTAGACCTGGATATGCTCGAAGAAGTTAGGGAAGAAGCAACAATTAGGAATGCAGCATATCAACAACGAACAACTTTGTTCTATAACAAAAGAGTGAAGAAGTGTGATTTGAAGGAAGGGGATTATGTGCTAAAGAAAGTGATACAAAAGAACAACAAACTGGAAGCCAACTGGCACGGACCCTACAGAGTAACAGAAGTTGTTCGCCCAGGGACATACATAATTGAAACCTTGGAAGGAGAAGAATTCAATAATGCATGGAATGCAGAGCATCTGGGCTAATATTATTAGTAATTGTAATTCATATGTAACGCAGTTTCTTATGTATGAATAAAGTAATGTTTCATCCAGTTTCTTTCTTTGTTGAAATTTTTCGGAATACTAGTGCTACACACTACACATCAAATTCAGAGCAATTACCAAAACCACATTACCACTAACTCCGGTTGGTCGGAATCAATTACCACCAACTCCGATTGGTCAGGAATCAATTACCACCAACTACGGTTGGTCAGAAACTAATTACCACCAACTCTGGTTGGTCGGGAATCAATTACCACCAACTCTGGTTGGTTAGAAACTAATTACCACCAACTCCAGTTGGTCGGGAATCAATTACCACCAACTCCGATTGGTTGCAATCCAATTACCACCAACTCCGGTTAGTCGGGAATCAATTACCACCAACTTCGGTTGGTCAAAAACTAATTACCACCCACTCCGGTTGGTCGGGAATCAATTACCACCAACTCCGGTTGGTCAGAAAATAATTACCACCAACTCCGGTTGGTCGGGAATCAATTACCACCAACTCCGGTTGGTCGGAAACTAATTACCACCAACTCCGGTTGGTCGGGAATCAATTACCACCAACTTCGGTTGGTCAAAAATCAATTACCACCAACTCCGGTTGGTCGGAAACTAATTACCACTAACTCCGATTGGTCGGGAATCAATTACCACCAACTCCGGTTGGTCGGAAACCAATTACCACCAACTTCGGTTGGTCGGGAATCAATTACCACCAACTTCGGTTGGTCGGAAACTAATTACCAACAACTTTGGTTGGTCGGGAATCAATTACCACCAACTCCGGATGGTAAGAAACTATTTATCACCAATTCTGGTTGGTCGAGAATCAATTACCACCAACTCCGATTGGTCGGGAATCAATTACCACCAACTCCGGTTGGTCGGTAAATCAGTTTCCACCAACTCTGGTTGGTCGATAAACCAATTACAATCAACTTCGGTTGATTAAACTAAGCAGGAACATGGGACGCAAATCATTTCATTGCTTAGGCCCAAAGAGTGACAAGTCACTATAATTAAACAATAAAATGACAAGTTCTATTATCCAAAAACAAAACAAAATGTACATTTATTCACAAACAAACAAACAAGGACATTCTGCAAATTACTTAGAAGAAAATAAAATTGCAAAAGA
This sequence comes from Sambucus nigra, assembly GCA_949130495.1. NCBI lineage: Eukaryota > Viridiplantae > Streptophyta > Magnoliopsida > Dipsacales > Adoxaceae > Sambucus > Sambucus nigra. The sequence goes on from OX422220.1 coordinate 195,776,035, forward strand.
CTACAAATTTCTTCATTCAAATCAAGTAGAATTACATCTGATGTGAAAAATATACTTCATTACATGAAAAACCCTATTCTATTGGTTTTTTCCCTTCTGCTTTTGAAACAGGTTCTATCCCAGCAGAAGGATCATCCAATGCATAAGGGGAATTTATAAAATTTACATCTCGCAACATTCTAACATTCATTACAGATGGCCGATCAAGCAAATATTCTGGGCGAGATATCTCAAAGTTGGCATGAAGACTGTAATTACCGAGACACTTGGAAATCAGGCATCGAGGAATTGCACGAGCAGGTATCCAACTAAAATCAAGCTTAAAAGGTGGCACGGGCAAGTCGAGCACTCCAGGCTCATAATAATCCCATAAGTAGTGTCCCTGCTCCAATTGCAGCACACACATAGCATTCAACCATCCCTGCTTGTACCCCTCATTTTTCGACTGATGTATCTGAGCATCCAGATGGTACAGAGCTTCATTATAACCAGCCATCCAAAACTCTCTGGGTTGTTTATGGAACTGATAAGTTAACCTCTCCAGTTGTTCATGAAGATTCTTCGCCAGAATTTCCTTATTTTCCAAAGCAGAACTCTGAGAAGAGAGTTGGTCAGTAAGATTCAGAATCTTCTTGGACATCTCTGCTAAGGCTTGGTTCTTCGCCATCAACTGAAAAACCTGATTCTCTAAAGCAGACTGTGTTCTAGCTTCTTCAATGGTGACCCGACCAGCCCTAGCTCGTCCATGAGAAGAAGACCTTGCTCGTCCACGAGTAGATAAGGAGGGTCTAGCCCTTTTTAAAGTTTCCAACTGATCTCTTAAGTTGGCATTTTCTACCTCCAAGAAAGAGAAACCTTCATCATTAACAGGGACCAAGGTTCCCAAGGAGGATGCATCCGATTTGAGTTATTTTATCTCCTCTTGCAAAGCAATGATCTTTTGCTCCAATAACTTGGCGATATGCTTGTGTTCTTCAACCTCAAGATTTAGAACATTCTCTTTCTTCTCATAAGCATAAATAAATTTATCATACCCTTTATCAGTAATCAATTGATGATATTTCGTCTCGTATCCTTGATGCAAAAGTGTGGAAGACTCTTTGTACTGCTGCTGAAGTTCCTCGATTGTTCCTTGGAGGTCTTCAATCATCTCATAGTAGGTCACGTTGTTGGAAACAGCACAATCAAGCAAGCATTTCAGGTATTGGTAAGCTTCGAATGCTCGTTCAGAAGTATTTGGACCAAGAATGTCAATGAGTTGAGCCTTATTAAGATCTGCATGACCAGCTTTAAAATAGTCATTGCATTTCTTCATCAATTTTGTGTCATGAGATGATAAGAGCTCCATCCTGGCCATAAACTAGCAAAGAGAAGAAATAAAAAGAATCAATAATAACACAGACAGAGCAAGTAAAAGATAAATTCAAGGTAAGCAACCAAAGTTCGAATTTTATTTCATCATAGAAGAAAATACAAATTCTGAGGTTACATTCAAAAATAAAAAAATAAACACCCGAATAACTCTACACCTTCTCCTTGTTCCCTATGACCTCCTCAGAAAGTTTGGAGGAAGTGACTGGTTGCTCGGAGGATAAAGGTAGCTGCTCGACAGAAGTGCTGGTGGGTTGGAGTTGCTCGGATTGAACAACTGGGACAGAAAGTGCCTGATCTCCAATCATCAAAGAAGATTCATCTGAGGCAGCTTCATCCTCTTCTTCTGGTATAGGAGAGGGAGGAGGGCCATGAGTGTACTGCTAGATTAATTTAGAATTCTCAAAAACTTTCAGCTCCTGCAAGGCCGCAACCCATCCATCCCTAAAGTATTTAAGACTGGCGTATTCCATTTGAGAGGACATGGCAGCTAGACCCTTATTCCAGCCTTTAGCCCAACCAGCACTGAATGATTTTTTAACTACCTTCTTCCTTTTTGCCTTCTCCGAGGAGGTCCTTTCCCTAAGGAGCTCCTCGATAACCTTCAACTTCTCCTCCACCTCCTTTTTCTGTCGTTTAACATCTTGAAGTTTAACAACTTCATCTTCAGCAGACTTGAGCTTAGCCTCAAGCTTTTTGTTGCTCTGCTCAAAGTTTTTGTTGCTCTGCTCAGATTCCTTCAACTTCTTCTCCAAGTCCTTAGAGGCATTCACTGCCTAATTTCTGTTCAGCTCAATGGACTTGAGTTGCTTCTCCCAAGCAACCTTATCTTCCTCGTATTTTTTATGAGAATCTTTTAGAGATTGGGTCAGCCCAACAAGAGCCTCATCTACTCCTCCCAAGAGCTTGAAGCCTTGATAGCTTCATCCTTCTTCAAAATGCTATTAAAACACGTCACTAGCTAAAAAAATAAAGCATTTTATGTCAATACAGGAACATAGTACTAAAAAATAAAGGGGTCGGGTTAACAGTACTTACTGAGGCAATGTGTTGAGCAACCAAGGTAGTGATTCTCTCACGAGAAAGAGTGTCTTCAATGCCCTGGACTTTTGGGATAGTCCAGGATTTCACCAAGCTCACAGTAGAGCTCGGAGCAACAAAAGATGGAATACTACCTTCAACGTTTGAAGGTTGAGAGACAAGTTCAGCAGGTCTCTCGAAAGAACTTTTCTTCAAACTCTTCAGGCATGAGCATTTTCAACCAAAGGCGTTGTCTTTATTGGTGATATGACAATAACGTCACTCGGAGGAGAGAGAGGAACAATCTTGCTCGGAGCCACAAGGGGCTTCTCGCCAAATTTCTTGGCATCAACAGGAGGGGGTACATCTACAGTATTTATCCCCTCTTCTGGGACATCTTTTTTACTTTTCTTTGCCTCCATAGCAGGAGAGGCAGACTTGTCGAAAAAGGCAGGAGCTCTTTTCCTCTTCATCAGATCACTAATAGGAATACTTGACTCAGAGTAAGAACCTTCCACCCTAGTCTCAAAAGCTGGCACTTGGTCAAGATTAACTACCACTGGACAAGGACGAGTAGTGAAAGTTGAAGTATAGCTCTTGTACTGCAACAAATAAGAGGCAGATCTAATATGTTCCTCGGCAACAGATTGGTGCAAATCCTAGATAAGTTTTAAATGCTTTAAATTAATGTCAACTTCTTTTGGAGGTTTTCTTTTATTATCAACTGTAACAAATAAAAATAAATGTAAGTGATACATTTTATCAAACACCAAGAAAACAAGATTTCAAAAAAGAAAAACAACTTATTCCATTGCCATAAGGGGGACACCTGGGACCCTGATATACATCATCTCCATTTAATGGAGCATGTCGCCAATTTTTCATAACAACCCCATGCTCAAAATAATCCCTGTTGGCATCTGGAAGATTAACAACTAAAGCCCTATTCAAAAACCTAGTTTTTAAATAGAATGTGGAATCACTGACAAACCATCTATAGAAGTACATAATCTCTGGAATCCCTAAATGGATTCCATGGAGTTGGTTCAATCTATGTACACCATTAAATATCCTCCAGGTATTTGGAGCTATTCTTGCAGGTACAACATCAAAATATTGGCAGAACTCCAAACATAGGGGGTTTGGTGTAAAAGAAAAACCACATTCGGCCACAAAAAGACTTGGGAACCAATGTCCCTCAGCCAAAGAAAAATAATCAGAAGGTTCATAAAGTTCTTCCAAAATAACCCACGAAGGGATTGAAAATTCAAACCGAAATTTTTCCAAAGACTCAACAAGATAAACCATGATGAACAAAGTAAAATAAAAGAAAGGGAAGAAAATCTTACAGGGAAAAAAAGATCAGGTGACAATGAACGACGGAAAGAACGAAGGCACAAGACAGAGAGAAAATGAAGAGTTCAAAGATACAGATTTGAAAGGTGAAAGATGATAGGATTTCTACCGCGCTTAAATACTTTACCTCGGGAATAGAGAAAAGCAATGATTACAAGGGAGGACGTTTGCGTATCCGACGGCTAAAAGAAGAAAAGGGGCACAAATATCGAAGTGGTCATGGAAATTTAAAATACTTATGAGGCCCGATACTATGCACTCAAAAAGGAGTTATATACAACGATCGTTTTCCTAAAAACCATACAAACTAATAATCTATGCAGTTTTCTAGCAGAATGTTCCATACTTTTCTTTAACATCAAACTATGAAACATCGGGGGCTTCTGTTAATACCAAATTTAATCTGCTGATATGAACCCATCATTTGAAGACACGTGTCAACCAACGTGGTAATTACAAATAATTCTACTGATCAACTCACTGCCATCGAGCTACTCAAGCGCCATGAGCAACTCATACATTTCGAACAGCTCAAACGTACCAATCAACTTAGGCTCCCCGAGCAGCTCATGGGCCCCGAGAAACTCATGGGCCCCGAGAAACTCAAGCGTGCCGAGCTACTTAGACGGTCCGAGAAGCTTAAGCGGTCCGAGATACTTAAAGTACAAAACACTCACATCAGGATAATCAAAGAGGCGACTGCACATTAAATGCTCATTATTATCATACAGATGTATATGTCTACTAGCTAACAGCATATTGTCCTTTCACATGTACAACCTCAAGGCTATAAATACATTATAACCTCCTCATTAGAGGGGGACCGGAATTTCTTGGGAAAACCACTTGTCAAGAATTCTAGGCAAACAGTCACCAATATAAAAACAATGTATGTAGGCCATTTCCTTAAGGCTGAACCACTTTAAAAATCCATTGTCTCATATTTACTTATTCATATTTATCTGTGATTAAAATAATTAGATCAAATCTAGTTTTTTACATCAACAATGATATTCATATAAAGAAATATATACGAAATATTAAACAAAGCAAATGAAAGATTATATGAGTAATAATACTTCTCTTTGTTGAAGAAAAATATCCCACCACCCCCGACTTCTCCGTGTGCGCACGAGGCAGTACACAATCAGAATCACGAATACCTCTCTAGTGCAGTCTCCAAATATAATATGTTAGTGCAGATTTGGGGAAGCACCACATCGAGTGTGTTTTAGACTTGAGCAACGTTGTTGCCCTACATATCTATATCAGTGCGGAATCAAAGTCTGTGTAGTTCGTGGGTCCGTACAATACACCAAAAAACATGATTTTTGGTGGTTTTGGTGCGCGGGGGGTGTCAAATCCGGCTAACGGCCTCCAAGCGCCCGTACACCATAATGAAACTATGAACATCCGTTTGTCACTGTCGAACCCATGACGGAGATCAAGAGGTGCGTGGGGGAGAAGATTTAGGTTTCCCCTCCTTACTTTTCCCCCAAGACCATCATCCATCAAATGAGGGGGGAACCCTCCTTTTATAGCAAAAGTGCCTCAAGTGGGCTTAACACATGTCATGTTCTATATAGAACCAAGCGTATAATATTTATGGTGCCACTTTTCACAATATATGTTGTGGCATATTTATATGAACAGATTAAATCATTATTAGAGTATTGTCGAGTGTAATTTATTAACCGCAATGTATACACAATATATTAAATTGTGCGTAATAATATCTCAGACCGTGTAGGGTCTGGATTGTAGTAAAATTTAATAAATCATAGATCCATATTTGATCAAATCTATGGGGTTTAATTTATTAGAGTGTTGATGGTTAATTTATTTAACCCCACTCATTTCTTAACTTCAGATTAATGGATGCAACAATATGTTGGCCGCAGCCATTAAAAAGGACAAGCTGCAGCATCAAGTAATTGTGAAACCGTAGCCAAGAAGATTAAGAACTAAAGACTTGTTCCAAAGGAGTCTTGATTACTTATAAAATATTGAAAACCCAAAACCCTAGGGTTTTGTCCAAGAACATCAAGAACGTGTTCTTGGTGATCTTGAACAAAATAAAAATCCGAAATGGGGACAAGGGGTAATTCAACCCAGAAAAATTAACAAATTCCAATCCTAACCTAGATTAATTTCCAGTATCAGTCCTAACTTGTAGCTATATACAAAAATTCAAGAAAATTCAAAAACCAGCTAACATATTGCCCAAAAAATAAGGAAAACAAGCAAATAACCCAATTTATTTTACAACCAGTTATCCAACAAACAATAACCCTAGTTTCTACAAACGGACAAAAATAAAAAACAAGCAACATGGAATCATACAAAAATATTGACAGATTCAAAAATGGGTTTACAAAGCATGACCTTTTCAGAAAATGGATTCCCAAAATAAATTGTGGAAGATAATGAAGTCAGATAAAATGGTTACCTGAAAAATCAGTGGAAACTGGAAAAGCACGAGTTGTCAACCGTAAACCACCACAAACCACCTTGAAAGTGCCTTGAAGCTTCCTCAAAACTCACTGAAGAACTCAAAGATAAACTAACAAAATTTGGGTCTCAATTTACTCTCAGAGGTTTAGTTAAGGAAATGAACTCCACGGCCAAATCCAATTTATATATAAGGGGGCTAGATGTTGAAGCATAGCCTTACATTCGTCGTGGCACTCTTTTAAAGACAAATTAACAGTGACACTGCGATAATATTTGTAATACAGTCGCAACACTAACTCGTCAACTTTTGGCATTACATCTTGGGGGCTTCTTAATATGCTCATTATAGTCACTGTATATCGCAAATAATTTATAACGGATCGTTGCCAGGGTGCAGACATGTCGTGGCCATATACACTTATCAGGCCTTGGATCAAACATGCCATTTCTAGCTCTGACGACAATGCTCCGAGAATTGGCTGTTGCCTGGGTTCAAATAGTCTGCGGCCCCTACTCTCACATCAAACACTAGACAATTGTCCATATTTTAGAAGAATTCCATATCCGTACAATTAATAAAAAGTCACGTGCTCCGGCGCATGATAAACCTTTTGTACTTCTATAAATAGTAGTCCTAACCTCATCATATGGAGGGAGGAATCACTTGGCGAAGCCCTGCCAGACTCTCAGTTCACTCTCTCTATAGATCACCATACTTGGGGGCTCAGCCCCCGCCACAACCTCAACAGTCAACCCTCACAAGACACATTTGGGTTGCCTACTTAGCTAATCTCATGTACTCTCTTACCAACTTTATCTTATAAGCCTCTAATGGCACAACTTTGTATCATACAATGCATATAATGAGAGTATAGCTCCAAAGTGGATGTAGGCTCATTTTTATAGCCGAACCACTCTATATTTCGTTTATTTTTCCTTATTGCTTACTTTACTTTTATTCTTCACTTGATATGTGTCGAAAAGGATTTATATCCAATTTCTCATGTCATCAGAGAGTTTTAAGTCGAATACTGAATCCACAAATCATAGGGTAATCATCAATTACGTGTTTATGTATGAAACCAAAACATTAATTACTAATAATTATGTATTTATCAATATTATTTATGTATTTATACATAAAGTTACAACTTACTATGTTAGGTATACCAGTCCATATAATCTTTGATCAATTTATTACAATATAATATGCAATTTACCAACTATTCATTAAATTAATCAATAATTACATCAATTTAACCCCAATCATGGATGTAGTCATATAGATATTATTTTAATCTCATTATAAAAGGGGAATATATGAGGAGATATGAAACTATAACATGTTTCCACTCAATTTTTAAGATTGATAGTTAGGCATATGTGAATCTAACATTTATATATATATATAAAGGATAAGAGTAGAATGATAACTTTCCTTTTAATTTAAGAAAAAAAAGATATTTAGTTAATTTATTAACACTATTTGAAAACATCATTGACTCTTTTAAAAATTATTTGAATCCTTTGAATTAAACCCGCCTTTAATCTTGATTCATCTGCAAAATCTAGTGTTTAAACTTTGGTGATGGTGTTCTGGGTTGAAATGATTAAAGATATGTCGAGGATTAGGGTTTTTATAGATAGTGAGAGTGTATTTGAGACAAGTCTCATGTGTTATAATGAATTTCATGCTTTAAATGATATAAAAACTAACCCTGCCAAAAGGTCTTGTGACCCAATCGTGACGGGGCGCGATTCAATACACCAGTGATCGCGGTGTGTTTTCCTTCGATCATGGTAGGGGATGACGAGATCGTTCCCAATAAATTTCGCGATCGCGACTCTAATTCTATAGAACAAAATAATTCAAACTCTATGTTTTCCCTCATGAATAAAACCCCAATCTGTTTCTCCAAAAAATGAAGTAAAGACCGCTTTAACCTTGGGGGTTACACCAGACTACCCCATTTATCATTTCTAGAGTGTTCTAACCTTAAACATGAAAAGCCCAACTCCAATTTACTTTATTATTGAACAAAATCAAACAATTATTCAACCAGTTTCAGTAAGCACAAATTTTCGATTGAGTCAATTTGTATGTATTGGCTTAATTCAGGACAAAACATTTGCAGTTATAGTTTAGGCTTTTTGTTATTAACCTTTCAAGGCTATAATGTGTTTAATTGAAGACGTAGAGGAAAAGCTTAAAATATTGAATTATCGTTCCATGTTTCATCTTCATGTTTTCGAGGATCTTTCAGGTATAAAAGCATAGGCATTTTGATCCTTGGAATTTTATTTTGGGCATTTTTTTTATAAAAATGCTTGGGGTTGTGTTTTAAAGTTTTTTTTTAAAAACATTTTTTATTTAAGTCATTTGAACGAATTTGTAGTTTTCGTTCAAACAAACATGAAATGATATTTTTTGTATACAAAACTAATATCGTTTGAAGCAGAGCTCGCTCAAATAAGATGGATTGTTCGTTCGAACAAATTTTGAGTTGGATCGAACAAGATTGTGTTTTCATTTAAACGAAGTCTTATTTTTGTTCGAACGAGTTTTCCTAAAAAACTTATCGCCTCAAAAATCGTGTTTTATATATAAAGGGGTTCAAGCATTTGTTTTCAAAGTGACTTTTTGCGAAAGTCATTTTCATATACTTATCAACAGTTTCCAAACCCTTATTTCACCCAAACTCTTTAAGATCCAAGTTTCAATCTTTATATGCTTTGAGATCTTATTTGTCGGCACCATAATTTGTTTCTCTCATCATCTTGATAGAGAAAAGTTTGTGCGGTGGATTTCGTACCTAATTTATTGTTTACACATGGTTGATTTCGGGGTGTGGTGTTACAATGAAGAAGCAGTGAACCCCGTATTCTATATCAGTAGACAGTTGATGTGCCTTATCAGTGTATATCGAGGCGTGTGTCGGCTCACATATTATGGCAACTTGGCGAGTGGACTCTTGCGTACAACTATGGTAAAGGTTAAGGAATGAATATTTCCAAGTCTTATTAGGGCATCGAGTCGGTTATGTAAGTATTCTTTTATGTACTTTGTAATTCTCTACATAATGAAATTTATGTGGCTGGATTGTCCAAGGTTTTATGTTTTTTGGACAACATAAAATTTGGTAAATCGTTTATAACAACAATCGGTTTAAAATTGGTGCTAAGTTTGATTTGGGTTTATTCTTTTTAAGTTTTATATTTAAGTTTAAAAAATTAAAATTAACTGTTATTTAGACCTCCCTCAGTATACCCTATCAACTTTAAATTGGTATCAGAGCATGAACATTGGGTTTTAATGTTAGATTCATGTTTAGGCCTAAGTTTTAGCAGTTTTTATTCCGAGGATCAATCGATTTCTAGGGCCGCAATGTTTTATCGGTTTAATTATGCATAGTGGAAAATACATATAAATCGGCACTCAAGGTGATAAAAAAGAGGGTGTGGCAAGTAGTACTTAATGGTTGGTCTCCTCCCACAACCTTAGTTAGTGGTTATAGGATTTTCAAACCTGTAGAATCATGGAGTGAGGAAAATCATGGGTTAGAAAGTTATAATTATTGAGGTTCAAATGCTCTATTTTATTCGGTCACGATGGAGGAGTTTCATCATATTATGACATGTGAAACGTCTAAAGAGGATTGGGATATACTCCAACTCACCCATGAAGGTACTAGTGTTGTTAAGGCTTCAAAACTCAAAAATATCACCACCCAGTTTGAAACCATTAGGATGGAGGATAGTGAAACCTTCGATGAGTTATACGCTAGACTATCAGATATCGTGAACTCATTTTTTAACTTGGGAGAGAGAATACTTGAAACCTGCATCTTCAAGAAAATCGTAAGGTAATTACCTAAAGATTTAATTTAAAAGTGATAGTTTTTAATTACTTGGGTACTTTAGACTCTATGAAACTCGAAGAGCTTGTAGGTGATCTTCAAACTTATGAGCTCGATATGTTTTCCTCCAAAAAGCCAAAGAGAGTTAAGGATATTGCTTTGAAAGCCTGAAAGGAGGAAACATGTATTTAAAATGATAAGTCTGACATCGATTCCGATGATGTGTCTATGTTTGCAAAGAATTTTAGAAAATTTCTCAAATTCGAAAAATAATAGAAAGATGTAAAGAAGTTTGAGAAAAATAATTATAACAAGGCCGATCAGCTCCCTAAAAATCGTAATGTTAATTTTAAGAGGGATGAGTCAGATAGATACTTTGGGGGTGAGGGTTATGGACATAGGGAAGATGATTTTCCGACTAAACTAAGGAAAGAATAGAAGAAATTGAAGGTGTACAATGCCACCCTTAATGATAGTGATTCGAAAGAGGGTCATGTAGGGACCCAATCAATATGGCCCATGAGAGTAGCCAACTAACTTGGATTGTTTAATACGTTGTCTGGACCCAATCGGAATGTAACTTACTCACGTGTATTTAAAACACACCAAAACACTCAAAGATATATTCAAATTGGCTACCAATAATTTTTGAGGAGATATTCAGGTACGCTATGAATTATCCACGTGTTAATTGAGTTCCTTGTACAACTCAATCTCTTACTTTTATGTATCTATAAATTATAAACCCTGACCCGAGGCAAACGGATGTAATCTCGAGCATTGAGAGACACTATAATAAAATAGTAACTTCATTGTGGACGTAGGCATGTTGTCAAACCACATATATCATTATTGTGTGTGTGATTTTGCATTTTGTTCTTTTTGAATGTTTTGTGGATCTTTATTGTGATAATTCTTTCACTCACAATTGGCACCGTCTATGGGAAACGATTTTTATTCCTGTAAAAACCTTCACACACAGAAAGCCCATGATGTCTCTCCATAGCAAGAATATTCCTCATACTGGAAATGTACAAGAAGACCCAGCTCCACCTACGGTTAGGTTAGAGATTCGTTAGCATATAAATCCCAAGTTTCTTCAAGAAAGGAAAGGTTCTGAAGAAATACAGGGACCACATAGGTCTATGCAGATCTCTACGTTGGTCAAAGCTTACGAAGTCAAGCTTCAAGAATTAGAGGAGGCCACACATATCTAGGTGGAAGATAATGCTCACTTCCATAGGTGACTTGAAGTAATGGAGATAGATATCCATAGGGACACAAGGAAACGTCGTTATAGGACTCCTAGTACTCATATAAGTAATACTCTCAACTGAGGGAGGATCTCCAGGCGCGATTAGGATGGTACTGAACGTGGCAAATTAGAGTATGGTAGATTAGAAAGTGGTCACCCAGAGAGACGCTATAGGATCAAAGATTGTTAGAATGAGGACATTAGGATTCTGGTCCGTGGAGAGATGGGCCAACATCCAGCCCATTGTGGATCCAGATCCACCAGGGAGCTAGCTAAGAGACCTCTAAATACCCTAATAAAATCCCTTTTATCAAGGGAAATCGAAGAGGAGGAGCCCCCAAAGACGTTTATTGTTCCTAGGTTCAAAATTTATGATGAAAAGATAGATCCCATAGACCATGTTTGGTAATAAAGACAAGCGATGACCTTATAGAGCCATAACGATGCACTAATGTGTCAAATTTTCCCTTCTAGCCTACATGACGTAGCACATAAGTGGTTTGAGAAGTTGCCTCATAGGTCGATTAGAGACTTCAAGTCTCTAATAGAGGCCTTTATTGTCTACTTCATAACCAGCAGTCTCACCCTAATCGGATGGATAAACTTCTGACGATGAAGAAAAAAGTGCAAGACAACCCTCATGATTATGCCAAAAGGTATTGAGAAGTCTTCAATGAGGTAGAGGATTTCTCGGAGCAGGTTGTCGTTATATCTTTTAAAATTGGTCTACCTACCACCTCTTTATTGCACCATCCCCTGACTAAGAAGGAAGCTAGAACTATTAATGATCTCATGGATCGTATTGAGAAATACGCCAAGGTGGAAGATGTGGTTCACTCTAATGCAGGGGATAACGATCGAGAAAAGGAAACCAAAGGAGCATAAAAGAGTGATACTCCAAAGAAGGGGAACAAGAACTAGGGCAATAACGGCTCCAAGAATGGGAATAAGTCTTATCCTTCCAAGGCATTCCAGGATATTAACATAGTCTTCAAGGCACCCATTTACAATATCTTGAGCAAGATCAAAGACCAAAAGTTCATCAAGTGGCCTAAGAAAATGGGTGGCGAAACGCGCTGAGATGTGCATTCCACAAGGAGGGCGGCCATAGGACTGAAAATTACAAGGCTCTGAAGTCACACTTATACGAGTTGGCCCTAGCTAGGAACCTCATTGAGTACATAAAAAAGAAAGCAAATAAGGTCGCAGCCAATGGCGATCAGAAGCCAGACAACATCCTTAGCAATGACACGGGACATGAGTTCGTGATAATCCATGGGGCATCAGACCTTAAGCAAATCCAAGGGAATGCCATTTGGGTGGAGCTGAAGAAGGTTACTATCGTCATGGAGGCATTTCAGATTTACCCTATCAAAACCCAGGCTGGTAAGTGCTAGCTACTAGAGGGCGTCGACTATACCAAGCATATTATTTTCACCAAGAAAGATTTGGTCAGAGTGAGAACCCCGTATCATGATGCACTGGTGATTACCCTCAGAATTGCCAATTGAGATGCAGACAAGCTACTCATGGACCAGGGGCATTTGTCAGAAGTGATGTACCCAAAGTTGTTCCACAAGATGAAGCTGAATATCATCAACCTCAAGGACAAAGTTCTATTGGTCAGCTTCACAGGGAAGATCACAATGTCTTTAGGAAAGATAGTCCTTCCAATCAGAACAAGCAATATATCAAATATGATTGAGTTCTAAGTAGTGTAAATAGAGTCCCAATATCACACCATCTTGGGCATAGGTTGATTGCATGCCATGAGGACTGTAACATCCACCTGCCACTAAAAATTGAAGTGTATCATTAATCGGGATGTGGTCAAAATTCTTAGCGACTAGGCCACTACTAAAAAGTGAATCCTTGCAGCGATTCTCCCCAAGAAGGAAAAGAAAAATAAACTAAAGGATGATCAGGAGGAAACCCAGGAGGGGGTTACACCTTACAAATAGAAATTATGTTACAACAGACCAGGGGTGGAGGAGACCAGGGTACACCCCTCTGATAGGGTTATTGAAAGCTTGCAAGAGGTTAGAGACAATCACAACTTCCTAGAGAGAAAATACTTGATCGATGCCACACTTACCAATCAAGAGAAGAAATAATTGATTTCCTTTCTAAAAAGAAATCTAGATGTTTTTCTTGGGAACTGTATGATTTTACAGGGATTCATCCCAACGTAGCCTACCATCGCCTCCACGTCGATTCGGCCTTCAATCCAATCACTCAAAATGCCCAAAAAATATCCCCTGAGAAGGCTAAAGCTATTGAGAATCAAGTATGGAAGCTACTAGATACAAGGTCCATTAGATAAGTTCAGTTACCTAAATGGATATCCAACTCAGTATTGGTGCGCTAGAGAAACGGCAGTTGGAGGGTCTGTATTTATTTCACAGATCTTCACATGGCATACCCCAAAGATAGCATCCCACTTCCTAAAATTGATCAGTTGGTTTATACTATGGTAACACATGAAAGGATGAGCTTTCTAGAAGCCTACTCAGGCTACCAGTAGATTTCGTTATTCACCCCCGACCAAGATAAAACATCATTCATAACCCCCATTGGGTTATATATCTACAAGGTTGTGTTGTTTGGCATAAAGAACGCAGGGGCGACTTATCAGAGGTTGGTCACCAAGACATTCAAGAGGTATATAGGAGGCATGATGGATGTCTGCATCGACAATATTCTAGTCAAGAATAAGGGAAACCACCTCATGAACTTAGCCAGAACCTTTGAGATTCTCAGGATATACCGGATGAAACTTAATGCAAGCAAGTAGGCATGTCAATGGGTCGGGTCTGGACTCGAACCCAACCCGGACCCGATTCGTATAATAGGGTCTGAGCATATTTGTTTGGACCCAAAACGCGAAGACCCGAAGACCTTAAGACTCGTTTATTAAACGGGTAGGGTCTGGATCTTATACAAGACCCGGACCCGAAGACCCGACTGGGATTGTACATTATTAGTTTTTAAATATACATACATGTACTATAAATTTATATATATTTATAAATATATCTTATCAATATAACATCTAAGTCATATATATAAATATATATTTATGTATATAATAAATATAAATAATATATGTTTTATTTATATTAATAATATTCTATAATACATTACAAAATATTTTAATTTAAGATTAAAAAATAAAGAACGCGGATAATATAAAATAAATGTATATATTTTGGCCAGACCCGGACCCGAACCCGATACCCGAAGACAAGAACGAATTCGGATCTGGATCCAATATTGTAGACCTGATGAAGACCCTGACCCGAACCCGAACCCGATGAAGACCCGATTACACAGATCTGGATCTCCCTAAACCCGATCCGGCTCTGACCCATTGACAGGCCTACAAGAAAATGTTCATTCAATGTCCATTCAGGAAACTTATTGGGCTATCTAGTGAGTAAAAGAGGGATTGAGGAAAATCTGAATCAAATCGACGTTATCACCAAGGTCCAACTTGCTCAGACGTTGTGAGATGCTCAAAAGTTCACTTGTATGCTCGCAATGATTAATTGCTTCATCTGTAAGTCTTCAGAATGATGTCGACCATTCTTTTAGATCCTGAAAAAGGACAAAGGCCTCATATAGAACGATGATTGTTCAAGAGCTTTGGAGGAGATCAAATCCTACCTTAGCAAACCACCCCTGCTGGTGATTCCAAATGATTGAGGCCCACTATATTTTTACCATGCAGTATTAGACCACGCTGTGAGTTCAGTTCTATTGTGTAAGAAAGAAGGAGGACATCACCTAGTTTATTATGCTTGCAAGACACGTCTGGACGTAGAGCAGTGCTACTTGCCCCTAGAAACCCTCGTGTATGCACTGGTAGTCGCCTTAAGAAAAATACAACTTTACTTTGAAGCCCACTCAATAATAGTAATCACTTCCTCTCCCCTTAAAGTTTTTTTTCGAAAAGTAGTACTCTCTGGATGTCTCTCAAAGTGGTTGGTGGATCTTAGAAGATTCGATATCCACTTTCAATAAAGAATAAAAAATTGAGGACAAGTCCTAGCAGACTTCATTGCTGAATTCATTAGGGCCTAGTCAATCGACCAAGAAGGAAAGGAACAGTCAAAAGATGAGGAAGCATAGTCCAAGGACTGTGGTATTTAAGGCCTCCAACAACAAAGATGAATACGAAGCACTGATTGATGGATTATTCAAGGCCCAACTACTAGGGGAAAAGTGCCTTCACGTGTTCGACGACTCTAAACTGGTCTCCAAGTAAGTAAGTGGGGACTTCAACCTAAAATATGATAGAATGGCACCCTAACTCATCATGGTGAGATAACTTATGGCAAGATTTAAGAAGGTGGACATTCAACAGTTCCCAAGGGGGAAAATAGTCACATTGATGGCTTAGCTTCCCTGAACTCAGCAATTAACTCTCACCTAAGGAGAACCATTCAGATAGAGTTTCTTGATCAGCCAAGCATTAACTAAATAGTCGTAGCTAAGAAATTCATCCTCATAGAGAAGGATACCAGTTGGATGGATACCATCATCACTAATCTACGGAGTGACATAATGATCGAAGATAAGAGATCGTACCATGAGGTAATGGTTCAAGGGGGAAGCTCTACAAGAAGTCATTCACAAGACCTTATCTCCAGTGAGTTCACCCACATGACACCAAGAAAGTACTTAGCAAACTTCATGAGGGAATTTGAGGGAGTCACGTAGGAGGGAGATTATTAGCCTTTCGATAAATGATAGAGGGTTACTGATGGCCTCATATGCTGGAACTTACATTCGCAAGTGTGAAAAATATCAGAAGCACTCTACTACTGTCCACTAGCATGTTAGAGACCTGAAATCCCTGACAAGACCATGGAAATTCGCATAATATGGTCTAGATATTGTGGGACGATTACCTACCTCATCTAGAAATCATAAGTATCTGCTAGTTGGCATAGATTACTTCGCCAAATGGGTAAAGGCAGAACCACTGGCGAACATACGGAATCAGATATGACCAGGTTCATATGGAGAAACATTGTAACATGCTTTGGGGTACTAAAGACTATCATCACTAATAACAGCATACAATTTGAAAGTAGCTTCTTTCAGGGTATCTGTGATGAGCACGGTATCAAGAAACACTTCAATTCTATTACATATCCCTAAAGTAATAGACATGCAGAGGCTTCTAACAAAAACCATGATTGATGGGCTAAAAAAGAGGTTGGAAAAAGATAATGGTGCCTGGGTGGAGGAGCACCCTCATATTCTCTGGGCTTACCGTACCAACCCTAGGCCACTAGCTGGGGAAGCATCCTTTGTGCTCACTTACGGAATACAAGCTAGCATTCAACTAAAATCAGTTCTCCCTACAATGAGAACCACCTTAGTCGATCAAGGCCTTAATGATTATGTGTTACACACTGAACTTAACTTAGAAAATGAGCGAAGAGAGCTGGCCATAATCAAGTTGGATTCCTACCAATAGTAGTTAGCCAGACAGTACAAAAATAAAGTTAATGCAAGGAAGTTTCTAGTAGGGGATTATGTTCTAGGTAAAGTCCTCAGCATTTTCATAAAACCATTAGATGGAAAACTGGGTTCAAGTTGGGAGGGACCTTTTAGGGTAATCAAGGTTGACCTTTAAGGAGCATATCACTAAGAAATGCTAGAGGGAAGGGAGATACAAGATCCTAGAACACAACCAATCTCAAAAATTTCTACTTTTAGTCTTATTTATCTTTTATTAGCACATTTAGTTTAAGCAAATTTCCATTTTCAAACTTATGTTGCTTGATATTTATTATTCAATGAATAAAGGCCACTTGGCCCTCGCACTTTGATATTATACATTGGTTGCTTAGTATTTTTTAATTACATCTTAGTAATACATGCCTTTTCTAATTTATAACTCCCTCGAGCATAGCAAAACTCCTTGGGATTACAATAAGTTGTTCAACCTATTTTAATCAAGTAATCTCACATGCCGAGCAGGGTTGATAGTAATTATGACAACTTAGCAAAAGTGTTTCAACAACTGCAACCCTTAGGTCTTTTGTCACAAACAGAATAGACCTCATGAGTTAGACCAGTAACAATAAAAGCCCTATAGGGGATCCTGAGGTAACAAAGTCCACTTAAGCTGGTCTCCAACTTTATTGGTCGCAAAAAGCCTGCTCTGGTGGATGGCCCATCAACTAGGTACATTCTCCCACAATCTTACTTAGGCCTAAGGGAGTGTGACAACACAACCTAAAAAGTAAAATGAATGGAATGATACTTTTAAGGCATGTTGGACTGGGATAATGTTCAAACATATAGTAACAAATGGCTAACATTGGTTCTTAATATAGTTTAGTCAGTTGAAAAGCTCAAAATGATTAAACCAAAGTACTAGTCCATTTAAATAATAAAGGGCCTAAGATGGTCAATCAGTATTATCTGGTCGACAAAGATATTGAGTAACTGACGAGCAAAAAATCTTTCCAGTTCAAGCATAAGCAACAATTATTAACACATGTTTAGCTATAACATGCTCAAAATATAGAAGAGGTTAATAATTAAAGTGTTTTATCAACAAAAGTGTGGAATTACAATTACAATAAGACTAAAAATACACAAGGGACTATAATAGCCCAAGATGGTGAGCAAGATATTTTGTAACAAGAGCTCTTTGACCATCATTCAGTTTCAGGGAGAGCACCTCTACGTCATCATCAAAATCTTTCTTTAAGAGTTGGATAGGGATGGCATCAACCGGGATCCACTCGTCATCCTTAAAAAAACTATTATTGCGTGATATGCCCTAAATGTACCCCCTCGGCTCAGAGACATCAACCTCAGCCATGGAGATGGTCGATGTTGGAAGGGCCTTAGATCAACAACCATCGGTCTCGTCCCAAGCAAGGTCGACCAGGACCAATGTTACTAGCTACCTTGGCAAGTGAGGTCTCCGTAATCCACAGGGGCGGTTATCCATCTGTTCATCCAAGGCTTGCAACCTCGGTTTGGTTCAAGACGAGGTTGCCATCCCATCATCATAACCAATCTCGGGTGAGGATCAACCGACATTCCTACCACGTTACCATTACCTCATCTCAGGCTAATGTCACAGCTCAACATACCGTACCTCGGCTCTCCCACTGAGCCATGGTCACCACCTCATCCTCTCCCAGGCCGAGGTTGGGACCATTCGCAGATGGCCGAGCCCTTATCAGTATATGTATTGTTGGGAACATGTGTACACAATCAGTTATAACCGAATCATTCCCCTCGCATGGGGGAATATTAAGGTCATCATTATTTAGATGAGATCAGCCAGGTGTCATTCTCATATTGGTTCGATCCTTATGCACATGTTCATTGCATGCTTGGGGGGTACATTACACCCCCCAAGAACTATATATAGAGGTCATCCTCTACCTTGTAAAAGGATCCCAAAAATGACAACCCTAGATAAACTCTATCAAATTATACAGTAGAGAGAGAAAGCTTAAGAGATTGTATCTATGGCCATTAGAGCCCTCATACAGTGATATTAATCACACACTTGCACAGTGGACGTAGGCCTGATTGGATGAACCACTTACATGATTGTGTTCATCCTCTTATCCTCACCTCCATCTTCTGCATATCCTTACCCATGTACTGCCATTGTTAACACTGAATTGATCTTACGAATACCTTGAAGGGTGGTGATGTTTCCAGCATCATCATTTTGGCATCGTATATGGGAACGAGAAGCTATATCTTCCTCATCTGTTGCTTAACCTCATCGGAGACTCTGGTGGTGAGCCAAACCTCACCCCTTGCGTGGAGCTGTTTCAACATTGAAAGAGGTCCTATAAGGTATTAAGCTCATCTACTACACCAGCTCTTTAGTGCTAACACATAGCACCAGAATTACCATCACCTCTTCCGCCGCCTAGGGCTGGTGGACCTAGCTCTAACCAGGCGCCGCCTCAGTCCGAAATGGTGGAGGTAGCCACAGCCTTGAGGTCTTTGGCTACAACGTAGCAAGCCATGCAGGAACAATTCGCACAGCTCAGTCAAAATATGATGAGGCCACCTGGAGTCTCACCGGAGATTATTACCCCGACGGCTGTCCAGGCGCACCCAGAAGCCAGGGGACCACCCCAGGAACCACGAAAGGATCACCCTATGCCCCAACGGAGGAGGGACATTGCTGACCCTAGGCGCTTGTGCCTGGGGAGGCAAGGAAACTCTTTCCCTGAGGACATGTATTATAATTTAGAGGCAGAAGATGTCCCAAAAGATTATTGGGAGCCAACTGAGGTTTCAAATAATATAGTTCATCCTATCTAACGGAGCCAAGGTTATGGAGGCAAAAAAGGTGGAGAAGCCCAACAACGAGGATCAGCTTTTGATCGACTGATCAGAGGATCAGCCTTTGAAAGGCTCAGCCCCGTAAATGACCTAAGACATAGGTTGTCAAGGTCGAGGAGTGCAGCTGGCTCACAAGGGGAAGAAAGGCAACGTCGGCCTCATCAAAGACTAGGAAGAGACCAAGAAGAGGTCAACAGCAGACATTGTGCTGCGGATAGGGAACCCTCAGTCCACCCCTTGGATGTGGCTGGGGACAACCTCGGCCAAGTCGACATCGCAAAACCATGGAATGACTCCATTCAACGTCTTGAGGAAAAGATAGGAGACCTCATCAAAAGTCAGGATCCACTGGAAAGAGGTTTCTCAGAAGGCTCTCCGTTTGTAGCTAAGATAGTAAGCTTCCCTACCCCAGCCAAGTTCAAGCCACCTACGGTGATTCCCAAGTATGACGATAGCACCAATCCTATACATCATGTTGAGATGTACCCGTCAGCGACGGACATTTACTCAATACCAGATGAGATGAAATGCCGGGCCTTCTCCGGGAACTACGTACATATGGTTTACTTCTCTTCCTAAGAATTCAATTGAGAATTTTAAGGGCTTGGCTGAGTGGTTCATTCACAATTTCTTCTTTGGGGTAAGACCTCAAAAGAAGACCACCCATCTGTTGTATGTCAAGCAAGGCAAGCACGAGAGCCTAAGAGACTACATCGCCAGGTTCAACAAAGAAAAACTTGAGGTTGAAGATTATGAAGAGAATATTGCCATGACCGCCCTCATAGGAGGTATTCAGAAAGGAAAATTGTTATGGAAACTTGCGGAAGACACTCCAAAGTCCATGGCGGAGCTATTGGCAACTGCGGGGAAGGTCATGAACGCTGAAGAGGTAATGGCCACTAAGTATGAAGACGAGAACGGCGGTAGCAGCGGGAAATTCGAAAGAAAGAAAGATGGAAAGAGAAGGTCAGTTGATGATAAGTTTTCACGTTATACCCCTCTTACTATAAGCTGCGAACACATCCGCAATGAGATCAAGAATGACCGATCCCTAAGATGGCCAGAGAAGTTGAAGGCTCCTCCACATAAGAGGAACCAGATCCTATGGTGTGAATTCCACCAAGACCATAGTCATGTCACAGACAAGTGCTTCGCCTTAAAGGATGAGATCTAAAAGATGTTGAAATCAGGAAAGTTGAGAAAGTACGTTGATAACAAGGCTCCTAAAAAGGGAAGAAATGACCCTAAAAAGAGGAGAAATGATAGGTTTCATGATGATACCCTAGCAAAAAGGGGGGGTGACTCAGATGGCGATGATGAAGATGATTCGAACCTTCCACCAAGAGATGATAACACCCCTGTGAAGAGGGTTGGAATGATCTCCTTTGGTGTTAACACCATATGCGGAGGACTTGCAGGGGTGGTTCTGAGGTGACTGACCAGAAGGCCCATGTGGCAGAGGCCAAGACAGTGGCCAAACTTGAAGTAGTAAATCTAACGTCTTCTGAGACAACACTGAAAAGAAAGAAGGTGGACATGGACACTCTCATAGTTGGGTTCTCACGACTCGAATTTAAAGGCATCCTAGCTCCACATGATGACCCTTTAGTAATCACAATAAGAGTTCATGGATGTGAGGTACAGAGAATTCTTGTAGATGGAGGAAGTTCAGCAGATGTGATATTCTGGCCCTGCTTCAAAAGCTTAGGCCTTAGCAGAGCTAGGATGGTACCCTATCATCATCCGTTAATGGGGTTCAGCAGTGAAAAGGTCCATTCATTGAGCATGCATGAGATGGACGTGCGAATGGGCGATGAGTGGCCTAAGAGGTTAACCCAGAAGATCAATTTTTTCGTTATGGACGAAAATGTCTTCTCGACCTATAATCTCATCATAAGAAGAGTAGCCCTTAAGGAGTTTGAGGCTGTGCCGTCAACGGTCCACCAGATGCTAACATTCCCGACCCCCTATGGGGTATGGGAAGTGTAGGGTGACCAGACCATAGCACGATAATTCTACTTCAACTCGACTGAAGAGAGAGAAGATCATAAGAGAACAACTACCACATATAACATTGATACACTTAACCCCAGAGATGAAACGAAATTGAAGAAAGGAGAGGCCGCGAAAGAGGTAGAATCCATCGTCCTCAGTGAGGATGAGCCAGAAACTATCCAGGTCGACAAAGCCTTGAAGGAAAAAATCAAGGAAGAGCTGATAGACTTCCTGAGGAAGAGGCATAGTGTCTTTGCTTGGAGTCACGCGGATATGCCTGGCATCAGCTCTGAAGTTATGTGCCACAAGCTGAATGTGACTAAGGATGCTAGGCCAATTAAACAAAGATGAAGAATTTACTCCAGGGAGAAGTACGTCGTCATCTAGGAATAAGTCAAAAAGTTGGAATAGGCTGATTTTATCAGAGAAGTCATATATTCGGAGTGGCTATCGAATGCAGTCATTGTGCCCAAAGCAAACGGAAAATGGAAAATGTGCGCAGACTTCACCGACCTGAACAAATCTTGCCCGAAAGACAGTTATCCCTTACCTTGGATCGACCAGATGGTAGATGCAACTGTAGGACATGAGCTCATGAGCATAATGGACGCATACTCAGGCTATAACCAGATTTTCATGGATGCCGAAGACTCAAAGAAGACAGCCTTCATCACTGACAAAGGGACGTATTGCTACAAGGTTATGCCTTTCGGATTGAAAAATGCGGGGGCAACATACCAACGTCTTGTGAATAAGATGTTTAAAGACCAAATAGGCAAGACTATGGAAGTGTACGTCGACGATATGTTAATGAAGAGCCTAAAGTCCTGCACCCACATGGCGGACCTAAAAAAGACTTTCGACCATGGACTTGTACAAAATGAAACTCAACCCTGCGAAGTGTGTCTTCGGGGTAGGAGCAGGGAAATTTCTTGGATTCATTGTCAATTATAGGGGAATAAAGGCAAACCCCAAGAAAATCAAGGCTTTCCTCGACATAAAGACACCAAAGAGTATCAAGGGCATTTAGAGGCTTACTGGAAGAGTAGCTGCACTCAACAGATTTGTTTTAAGAGCGATGGACAAGTGTCTTCCATTCTTTAAGGTGCTTAGAAAGGCCTTCGAGTGGGACAAAGAGTGTGATGAAGCTTTCAACCATCTCAAGTCCTACCTCGGATCCCCTTTACTCTTATCTCGGCCCATAGCTGGAGAGAAATTATATGTCTATCTAGCAGTTTTTGAATCAGCTATAAGTGCAGCCATAGTACAGGAAGACGTTGGGGTCCAAAGGCCTATGTACTTCAACAGTAAGGCCCTTCAGGGGTCTGAGCAGAATTATCCTCGAATGGAAAAGTTGGCCTACGCCCTGATACATGCTTCTAAGAAGATAAAGCCTTACTTTCAAGCCCATTCCGTGGTCATCCTCACCGACTCCCCACTAAGACAGGTCCTCCATAAGCCTGAGAAGTCGGGTAGGTTAATGGCATGGTACATTGAGTTAGGATAATATGACCTCACTTATCAGCCTAGTATGACCATCAAAGGGTAGGCACTGGCAGATTTTATCGCAGAGTTCACATGGGAAGAGGTCGAGGTTGAGAATAATTTAGAGACTGCAGAAGGGTCAAACAGCAACGTCTTTCGACACCTGGAAGAGGTTATGCCCAAGAGAGTCAGAGATGGAATAGCCGAGAATGAGGAAGGTCGGTACCTCTTCAGGCATAGAATCATGTTAGAAGAGGGTTTCTCATCAAAGAATGACATTTGGAACCTTTTCATCAATGGGTATTCTTGCGAAAGTGGAAGCTGTGCGGGCCTGATACTCTCAACCCTAGATGGTACCAACATCGAATATGCCCTAAGGTTTAACTTCAAGGCGTCAAATAATGAGTCAGAATATGCGGCTATGATAGCAGGGCTCTCCCTAGCAAGGACCATTGGTATAAGACAACTCCTCCTTCATAGTGATTCAAGGTTGGTTGTTAATCAAGTATTGGGGGTTTATGAGGCGAAGGACGAAAGGATGGACAAATACCTGAAGAGGGTGAGAACGATACTCGAAGGCTTCGAAGAGGTAAAGATGAAGAGAATACCTCAGCAAAATAATAGTCATGCAGACACATTAGCAAGGCTAACTTCAGCAACGAGGACAGATATCATAAGGACAGTCCCCGTTGAGATCTTGCCCAGAGCAACCATTGAAGAAGAAAAGGTTAGTAACCCTTGCCTTAATTTGAACCTGGGGGACTCATGGATGGACCCCCTTATTAGATATATCAGAAAGGGGGTGCTACCGGAGTCAAAGTTAGAGAGGAGGAAATTAAGGTACAGATCTACAAAGTTCTTAATAGTAGGCGATGTCTTGTATAGAAAGGGATTCCTATTACCTCTCCTCATATGCGTTCATCCCACAGAAGTTCCCCACATCCTATAGGAGGTACACGAGGGTTCTTGCTCCAGTCACATAGGAGGGAGACCTTTAGCGAAGAGGATTATCACGCATGGATATTGGTGGCCGACCTTTGCCAAAGATGCTGCCACCTAAGTAAAGAGGTGCAACAAATGTAAGAGATTCTTCACTATCCCCCATCAGCCTCATCAGCCTATGACGTCTATTAGTTCCCCTTGGCCATTCACAGTATGTGTAATTGACTTAGTGGGTCCCCTGCCAATGGCTGCAAATAATTATTGATTTCTGATAGTTGCCATTGATTACTTCTCCAGGTGGTTAGAGGCGGAGCCGATGATCAGGATTACAGAGCAGAAGACCTTCCAATTTATTTGGAAAAACATCATATGCAGACATGGCCTCCTAAACACCCTCATTTAGGACAACGAAACCCAGTTCAAAAACTCTTCCCTGGAAAAATACTGCGAAAGAGTTGTGATAAAGCAATTTTCTCTTCCCCGAGGCGACCTCAAGCAAACGGTCAAACCGAAGTCACAAACAGAACGATCCTTGACGGGATCAAGAAGAGGTTAGAAAAAGCTAAAGGTAGATGGATTGAAGAGGTTTATGCTGTGGTATGGGCTTACAGAACTACGTTTAGGACACTAACAGGGGAGACCCCGTTTATGTTGTCACATGGCTCAGAGGCCATCAAATCAACAGAGGTAGGACTCCCTACTCATAGGGTTCAGACCTATGACCCTGAGAAGAATGGGGAGGAGATAAAACTCGACCTAGACTTGATTAAAGAGAGAAGGGAAGACGTAGAAGTTAGGCAAGCAGCTTACCAGCAGAGAATAACAAAATTCTACAATCAAAGGGTAAAATCAAGACCCATAGCTGTAAGAGACCTGGTGTTGAAGAAGACATTGCAGAAGGCGAACATGGTCCTTACAAAGTGATTGAGGAGGTTGTACCCAGGACCTACAGGCTAGAAAATCTCGAAGGGGAACCTTTCTCCAACCCTTGGAATGCTGATCATTTAAAAAAGTATTACATATGATGTTACCAGGGCTTTCATGTAATTGTATCATCTTACAAAGAGATTATTAATAAGAAGATCGATTTCCATGTCAATTCTTGGTTTATTGTACTCGAATAAAAAAATTTATGGGGATAACATCTTAGTTGATGACCTCAGACCTTATAACATCATGATTTGGTAACAAGGTTTGAGGTCAGACATCATGCTTGGATGACCTCAGACCCTAGACATCATTAATTTGGTGAAATTTTTTATAGGGATAATATCTTAGTTAATGGCCTCAGACCTTATAACATCATGATTTGGTGACAAGGTCTGAGGTCAGACATCATGCTTGGATGACCTCAGACCCTAGACATCAGTAATTTGGTGAAAAATTTTATGGGGATAACATCTTAGTTGATGACCTCAGACCTTATAACATCATAATTTGGTGACAAGGTTTGAGGTCAGACATCATGCTTGGATGACCTCAGACCCTAGACATCATTAATTTGGTGAAAAATTTTATGGGGATAACATCTTAGTTGATGACCTCAGACCTTATAACATCATAATTTGGTGACAAGGTCTGAGGTCAGACATCATACTTGGATGACCTCAGACCCTAAACATCATTAATTTGGTGAAAATTATGTATGGGGATAACATCTTAGTTGATGACCTCAGACCTTATAACATTATGATTTGGTGATAAGGTCTGAGGTCAGACATCATACTTGGATGACCTCAGACCCTAAACATCTTTAATTTGGTGAAAATTATTTATGGGGATAACATCTTAGTTGATGACCTCAGACCTTATAACATCATGATTTGGTGACAAGGTCTGAGGTCAGACATCATGCTTGGATGACCTTAGACTCTAGACTTCATTAATTTGGTGAAAAATTTTATTGGGATAACATCTTAGTTGATGACCTCAGACCTTATAACATCATGATTTGGTGACAAGATCTGAGGTCAGACATCATGCTTGGATGATCTCAGACCCTAGACATCATTAATTTGGTGAAAAATTTTATGGGGATAACATCTTAGTTGATGAACTCAGACCTTATAACATCATAATTTGGTGACAAGGTCTGAGGTCAGACATCATACTTGGATGACCTCAGACCCTAAACATAATTAATTTGGTGAAAATTATTTATGGGGATAACATCTTAGTTGATTTCCTCAGACCTTATAACATCATGATTTGGTGACAAGGTCTGAGGCCAGACATCATACTTGGATGACCTCAGACCCTAGACATCATTAATTTGGTGAAAATTATTTATGGGGATAACATCTTAATTGATGACCTCGGACCTTATAACATCATGATTTGGTGACAAGGTCTGAGGTCAGACATCATGCTTGGATGACCTCAGACCCTAGACATCATTAATTTGGTGAAAAATTCTATGGGGATAACATCTTAGTTGATGACCTCAGACCTTATAACATCATAATTTGGTGGCAAGGTCTGAGGTCAGACATCATACTTGGATGACCTCAGACCCTAAACATCATAAATTTGGTGAAAATTATTTATGGGGATAACATCTTAGTTGATGACCTCAGACCTTATAACATCATGATTTGGTGACAAGGTCTGAGGTCAGACATCATACTTGGATGACCTCAGACCCTAGACATCATTAATTTGGTGAAAATTATTTATGGGGATAGCATCTTAGTTGATGACCTTAGACCTAAATACACATTACATGACAAAGAAAATCAATCAAAGAACACTCAGCAAATAAGGAAGTGAAGCATGTATCAGAAGCTAATATAAACTAAGAGTTACAAGATACAAGGTAACTGAGTTTATAATCAGAAGTTACATCTTGAAATCAAAATCAGAGAATTACATAAAGCTTCACAAAAAATGCCTAAGGGTTTGCAGCTACAGTATTGGCATCCTCGGCCTCATTCCCCTGATCGATGTTGGTCACCTCGGCCCCATCATCTTGGAGGTTGGCGCCTTCAGTCTCAGTAACATCCAAAGGTGTAGTCTCTGTAGGGGCAGCATCTTCCTCTTCAACCTCTTAAAGGGACTGGGTAAATTGAGGATTGCCAAAACCCAGACCAATAAAGCCAGAGGCTTTCAAGTTCCCTGACTCCTCCTCCTTTGCAGCCACCCATTTGCTAGTGGCCTTAATACCTCTTTTGAGGTATTCAAAGCCAAAGCTGATGAATTCATCACAGACTTTGTAATCATCCAGGATCCCCTCAGAAGCATCCTCAAGGGCTACCTTCACTGCAGCATCAACTTTCTACTGGAGAACATCATCCTTGGCCTTCAGAGAAATGGTGTGGTCCTTTTTAATCTTGGATATCTCTTTTTCCAACTCCTTAACCTTCTTATCATATCCCTCAAAGGCAGACTTCAGACGATCTACCTCTGCATTCAGGGAGCTTTGCACCTTTTCAGACTCTTGGCCTTTCTCGATGAGGGGCAACTTCTTCAGAGTCCAATTAGCAAGATGGTGCATAGCAACGAGGCCCTGCAAATCAAGAAATCAATTGTATAAGTTCAAATTCAAAATAGAGGTTACACTTATGAATTAAACTGAAATCCAAAGTTATACCTGAATGGAACTGTGAAGGACAAACTCAACCAGCAGAGGAGTGTCCAGGGAGCAACAAAAGCGTCTGTCAGCATCGATAATAGTAGAGCCGATGGCATCCTACGCTTGCAAGCTGTGGCCTATTATGCTATCATTAATTTTCATCTTCTCTAGACGGGCAACCAATGCATATTCAGAGGATATGAGGATGGTCTTTTGGGCCTTGCTCGTCCTTTAATCCTTAGGGGAAGTGGTTGTAGTTTTCCTCTTTCTTGTAGCATCGGCCTTGGACGTGTCGACACTCTTCTTCGGTAGAGGAGGAGGGGGTGCACTCAAGCCTGCCTTCTTCACCAGCTTTATGAGACTTGGGGTAGACATCTCCCAGATATCGTCTGAGATGCCTTCAGGGCGTTCTGCAAATAGAAAGGTCTGAGTTAGAAGATCAGAGACATAAAAAGTCAGAGGTTTAACTTGTTGAAATAATAAAATAAGCATTTACGGAGCTCTTTCAGAGGACTACCCCCAAGCCCAGTCTTAGAGAGATAGTAAGGGGTCATTAGATGTTTGAACTTGACCAACAGACCATGCTCCCCCTTATCTTAAAGGTCTTTCACTTTTTGAAGATTATTTTGGCTTAGCCTAGGGTCGGCCCTAGCAGCCATTGACACCTTGCCCCATCTCAGGGGTATCCTCGGCTCTAAGTTCGAAGAGGGTACACAATGGCCAAATTCCCATGCCCCTGAGGCAAAGAAATACTGTGGCTTCCAATTATGGTTACTAGTTTAGGTCACCTGTAACATCTTCTTAGTTGACTTCCGAGCTAAAAAAAGGTAATAGCTCGGATGATTCCTGGTAGAGGAAGGGATGTAGCACCCAGTGAAGACCTGGACAAGAAGGTCTGAATGGTGGACTGCCTTCCATAGAACTATGGCTCCAATTATCACCCTCTAGGTATTGGGGGATAATTGAGAAGGAGCTAAGTTGATATAGGAAAGTATGGCCCTAATGATAGGATGAATGGGAAGATGAAATCTTAACTTGAACATCTGCTCATACAGACAGATCTCACCATCTCGATCATCGAAAGCCCTCTCTTCCCTCAGAGGTATCTTGAGTTTTATGGAGGGGCTAATGGAATATAGATGCCTGAAGGAAAGAAGGTCGAGCTTGGTGATAGTGCTCTCTATCTCAGCCGCCTCAGAGGTGTCAACATCGCTCTCAGCATCATCATCATCATCATCATCATCATCATCATCATCATCCGGTTCAACATCGGCCTGGGCAGATATTGGGGCTCCATTTGGGAACCTCTGAGTGAAATCATCTCCTGTGACAGCCAACAGGGGAATGGCTTCGAGAATTGGTGGAACAACAACGCTAGGTCCTACAACCTCAACGTCGGAGGAAGAGTGTGATGTGCTTGAACTCTTGTGAGACGAGGCCCGACTAGAAACCTTGGCTTGATCAGGCACCTGATCCTACTGAGTGGAAAAGTCCATAGCCTCTTGAAAAGAGTCCACAGACATAGGGTTTGAGGTAGATGACTCAGACTCATACATAGGGGTAGTTTCAATTGGGACCTCTACTGATTTAACTGGTTAGGCTGGCTCAGGGTATATGACCTTCAGAGGGGGTGGAAAGATAGGTCTGAGGGGGAATGCCTCTGCCCTACGAGCCTCCTCCTGGGATCTTTCTATCTGCCTAATTTTATCTAAGGTCTTATCCCTAAGAGAGGGGAATTCCTCTAAGAGTTGGTAAAGGGGTCTGAGCATATGCGGCAAACCCTACACTTGTGACTCTCCTAAATAAACAGGATTGGCAATTGAATTAAGGATCAAACTATCGACTTTGAACAAAAAACAACCAAGAACAACAAGAACCAGGGCCACCTGAAAACAAAAGTGATGGCCGAAAAACTTAAAGAACTCGCTGAAAAATACAAGGAAAAAATAGGTACAAAGCAGGAAAACACAAGTGAGAGGTCTTGGTGGTGAACCTTCCAGGGAGGCTGACAGGGTCCTGGTGGTGAACCTTCCAGGACCCTGTCAGCCTCCCTGGTCTTCAAATACATAAGACCATCACTAGTTTGTGACCACACATGGAAATAGCATATCTCAACAAGGCCCAGCTTTATCCCATAAAGGGTATTTATTCTATGAACCCCATTAACTCTCTTCCATACATTGGGGGCACATTAGGCAGGAATAATTTCTAAATATTTGAAGAAACTAAATAAGAGGTGGATTGGGGGAAACGTTAAACCCCCCCTGAGTTATCATAAGGGTATGAATCCAGTACCCCCTTTAATGTCACACACATTTCAGGGAAAGAGGGCATATTCAATCTCCACCCAATCAGAAATGTTATATAACTTCCTAAACTCAGCAATCGACTTGTTATCAAGTTTTTCCATGATCACACATAAAGAAGAAGAACCCTAGCTAGAGTTACAGAGTAATCTGAAGAAGAGGAAAACTGAGAAAATGAGAACTAAACTTATAAGGATTGATGAAGCTCTGAAGAAGAGAAGCTGTGGAATGCCTAACAATAAAGAAAGAGATTCGAGTTAAAGTGACAAAGGCGATGAATCTTTGGTTTGAAACCTAATGCTAATGATGAACACAACATGCTAGGACGATTTTGGTGATTCATATTTCTGCTCGGAAAATGGTACCCTCACCCATCCAAAAAAACTATAAGTATGCCATCGTGTTTGGCTCAGGAAGAGCGTACCCCCTGTGTGTTCAGCACATCTACAAAAATGCCATGCCTGTTGCAAGGATAAAAGTTTTGATTTATAGGCCTTTGATTCATTAAAAATTATTGGACCAAAGAGCATAGGGCCCAAAAAATTTAGGGGCAATTGTGGGGACACATTCAATATGGCCCATGAGAGTAACCGACCATCCTGTATTGTTTAATGTGCTGCCTAGCCCAAATCAGAATTTAACTTGCTCACATGTATGTGAAACATACTAGAACACTCTCAGATATATTCAAATTAATTACCGACAATCTAAGAGGAGATATTCAGGTATGCCACAAATTATCCACGTGTTAATTGAGTTCCTTATACAACTCAATCTCTTACTTTTATGTACCTATAAATTGTAAACCCTGACACAGGGCAAAGGGATGTAACCTCGAGCATGAAGAGACACTATAATGAAACAGTAACCTCTCTATGGACATAGACATGTTGTCGAACCACATATATCGTTGTTACGTGGGTGATTCTGTATTTTGTTCTTCGTGATTATTTTGTGGATCTTTATTGTGATAATTCTTGCACTCATAGGTCCCAGTTCCTCCATTGAGATCAAGTAGACCGCATTCATGGCTAGTCATGGCAGCCTTAATAAAAGAAATCTTACCATGAAGATAATTCTGATCATGACAGTTCAAGGTACCAAGGAGAGTGATGCTAGAGAGAGTGGAAAAGATGAAGATGAAGAGGATTGAAAAGAGGAGGAGAAAATGGAACTCCAAGTTTCCTTTCATGAGTTGTATTCAGAAATGTTAAAATTAAAAAAGGCAAACTTGAAGTTGGAAGCTAGCTTGAAAGAATGACATAGGTGATAATAATGATAAAATTATTGAGGACCTTAGGGAATGTGGGAGGACTCTTAAGGAGAAGCTTGAGTATATTGAGGGTGATAGAAATAGCCTTCAAGGTTTGATGTAGGTTTTAAAGAAAGAGCTTCAGGAGTTTAAAGAGTCTGGATGTTTACTCAAGTTTGTGATAGTGGAGCTAGATAAGAGATTGAGAGACTCAAATCATGTCAAATATCATTTGGCATCTGGGTCAGAAAAGGTTGGATAAAATGTTAGGCATCGTCTGAATCAAAGATGACAAGGGTCGGATTGGCTTTGATGATATAGATACTTATGTTTCTAAAGCCAATACAATACTTTTGAGGGAGACAATCAAATATAGATATAGTTAGTGTTTTCATTCTAACGATGTTTGAAAATTAATTAATATTTAATTATAGATTATTAATATGACAACTATGATACCTTTTTAGTAACCCTTTAGCATAATTGATTAGTGTGTATTTGTTTATGTGTAAGAAAACCTTGGGTGTTTGCGAGTGCTCGTGGGGGACGTACTAGGAGGGATTTTTATGGGGGCATACGGCGTTGACCGCATTGGTATTCTGGTGATTGTGATGAGCTTAACTTTGACTCATTTAACCCAATCCTACTGCTGAAGTACTTTTATTCTAAGTGGGGGGAAATGAGGGTGTTTTTTGTATAGCCTTAGGTTTTAAGTCTATACGATAGACGGAAATGCATAGTGATTTTCCCTATGTTATTTATTTAAGGTTATAGGGATAGGATGGCCTATAACTATACCTAGTACACATGATTGACCCATGAAGGCAATAGGGATTGGCCTTCGTGCTTTTATGTGTTGGCTTGTGCCCATAACCCATGTGTTCATACGTGAATGGGGGGAATAATCACTTAGATATTGGATTTATATGATATTACTTACTTTATAGAGATAATACAAGAGTTGTATATATGAGATACTAGTTTATGGAACCTTGTAATTATAAACAATTTAGCATATTTATAATTATGTATCATTGGGTTCACAAGGTCTTTATTTTAGACCTACATACTATATTTAGGTTGTTTAGGCTGGGTTAAACTAAAAACAACCAAAATATGATCAAAAAGTTCATTATTATTATTATTGTGGCTCTAATTTAGTTACATTCTTACTCATTATATACTTGTTAGATTTAATCCTATTTGTGTAATTATTCTTCAGGTCCTTGGTAGCAACATCCACCACAGTCCTGATTTCTCACATTCATTCTCACTTCCAGCTTCTAGTTCTGGGATGTAGGTGTAGAGCCTGGATGCTCACCATAATTTATCACATTTCCATTTCAGTAGTGAGAGAGTCGAATTATTGTTATTGGGATTTATTATTTTGGAATCTTCTATTTATATTTAGAGTTATTATTGCGAGACAATAATTTTTTCTAGTTATGGACTTTTATGCATTATATTTGGAATTGGTATCGGAGTTGTATTTGTTTTACTTAAATTATAACTGTTAGTTTATTATTAATTTATGTTTAAGGCGGCAGTTATGCACGAGTTTTATTTGATAAGGGTGCCTCACACTCGTTTGTTAACATCACTTTTTCCAAGACTTAGTGGTTGTTGGAGATGGCTACCTATGTTCTATGCACATGGATACCCCAGTCAGTAGGGGTTCTACCTTACGTCGTATTTGTTGGGACGTCGAAGTTGAGATTGGTCGACTGGGTTTTTCGACTGATTTGTTAATTTTAGATATTCAAACTCACCACTACAAAATATATCGCCAATGGTCACCGTTTTGACCCGTGACCACCAGCATGGGTCATGGTCTTCCCGTGTGATAATATTAAGAAAAATTGTGGGTTACGGCTGGTACCTGTAACCCATAGAGTATAACCTAGGTCACGATCACCACCCATGACCACGACACCACGGAGGGTCACGGTTCTAAAACGTGACTCGTATTTTTTATTTTTAAAAAATTCTTTTGGTCAAGGTTAGGAACCGTGACCACATATATTTTTTTAAATGAAAATAAATATGTTGTCACGGTTATAGACCATAACCAACTGCTTTACTATAATTTTAAAAAATATATATGGTCACGGTTATAGAGCGTGAATAAATAAAAAAAATTAAATTTTTTTTTTCTGCATCCCAAAGAAACTTATACATTTTTTAAACCTATTTACATTTTTAGAAATAACTATTTCACTAATATGTAATAAAGTTAACAAACGCGTGCTTACGTGAATATGTAATAATATAACACATGTTCACTGACGGATGTTTGCGTGAATATGAAATAAAATAAAACCCATTCTTGCCTGAATATGTACAACACAAAATAAAATACAACAAATGCTTGCATAAATATGTTACAAATGTTTCGTCTCCATTGAGGCCTGCAAACAAAACTTTAAAAAATCACAAATGGTAAGTAACAAAGGACTTGAATCCCAAAAATAACGTTGGAACACATACGTAGACAAAAATGGCATAAAAGTCCACGTAGTCCATTAGATGAACAAGGTTGGAACTAACTCATAATTCGAATCTTAGGTGTCTCTTTTGATTTATGAAAATTTACGTCAAATGTGTTGAAAGTGTAGAAAATTGTGAGAACACTCTAAATTGGAAATTGTGGTATAATACCCCCCCCCTTATTTGTTTCTTATTTACGAAAATATATGTCAATGCATAACCAAGGGAACAGTCTAAATTGGGTTGTTTTGTGTTTTTTCCCTTCAACGACATGTTTTCATGTTTTGCAATTTTTGGTCATGATCTCAAATCTGGCATCCCGTGACTACGCGGTCAGTTGCTACGTGTTATGTTGGTCCAGTGCGAGGTGTCAGTACCTCTTGCATGGGCATTTGGGGGTTGTTTTACGTTTTGTAATTTTTGGTCATGTTCCTTAACCGGGTGTCCCGTCACTATGCGTTCTTACGTGTTATGTTGTTCTCGTGCGAGCTGTTTGTGCCTCTTGTGGGGACATTTAGAGCCTATTTTTCATTTTTCGTAATGCCCAATCCCGGATTTATGGGTTACCCATAATCAACTCGATCCAACCCAAGAGTTAGGTGTGAAGTGCAATAAAACAAGCTATATAATGTTGCAGTCCAGTTTTATTTTAATTAACGTTTCAGTTGTTTAGCATGCGATTCAATTTTAAGTTCAAACTAAGTGAAGGACCCAAGGGAAGCATCCCCGGAGTCCAAGAATACAGAGCTACTAACGTGAAATTAAATAAATACTTAATTGTGTAACGCTCTCAAAATACGAACCCGCACCCAACCTGCCATAACAAAGACAAGGGTGTGAGTCAATGCTCAGTGGGAATATGCAAAAAACAGTGTAGCAACGAACGACAGAAAGAAGACTCTAACACATTATACCTACATGTATATGCAATTACCTTGTGTGTATATATATATATATATATATATATATATATATATATATATATATATATATATATATGCACGCACACACTCACACACATACACACACACTCACACACACACTATATACATGAAACTGTTTTGCTTTCAAAAACATTGTTTAGCCCGATTGATTTACATTAATCTCATAAAGGACTCCTTCTCTCTTAACTTGACATTTTCACCTTTATTTAACACCCAGTGTTAAATTCTTGAAACAACCACACTCTATTTAGCCGAAAACCATTTCTTTACCGAAATTTCCCATTTTATTTCAACCAACGTGATTTAGTATTTTATTTGAAAATCACTCTTTCAACACACGTGAACACCGTGTTAGAAAATACTCATTTAATCTTTGGAAACCTTTCACAACACAGCCTTGTTTTAATTATGGTTCAACCTTCTTAGGTTGCTTACTCACTCGTTCAACTGTTATACTTTACCGTTCCTTTTACTTTATGGACATTAATCAATTTACACATTTCCTGTCCACTTTAACCTTTATCGCAACATCTATTAATTCATTCAAATCAAGTTTTCTTAATACATTTTCACCACACAATCCAGTTCTTGACATGTTTCTTATTACTTTATCTTTGCTTGGAATCTTTCAAATAAACAACGTACTTTAACGAGCTCCACACCATCGGCGACGCCACCATATGCTTTGGACAGTGGTTTTGAGTCTCTCACCCCAGAGCTTCGGGCCCTCCGTAATTATCCCGAGGTCATTTGAGTTCCTTTTATGTATTTTAACAGTTTACAAATGTTCACATTATCCCTTTTCTTTTTTACCCGACCGATGCAAAACCCGGGGTTACACTTTGAAATTATCATTTCATCTCCTTTACACGTTAACTCTATCTTTATTCCAAAATCATATTCATTTAGGATTAATTTTTGTATCACCTTTTCCAATATTTTTATTCCATAAAAATATTCCACTTTAAGTAAAATTATCATTTTATCCATTTGTTTCCAAACTCACCTTTAACACCATTTTACAAATGTTAATTTTCCCAAAACACCAGTAAGTTACTCACACTAACTCTTTAAGTGTTTTTAACATATTAAGATCTTTTCAACCTTGGATTATATTCTTCTCAAGTTGGAAACATCTTTATTCCATTATTTTCTTTTCAAATCTATAATTGTTAATCTTTCAAACATTATTAAGTTACACACACCAACTTTCTAATGTTTAACCATTAACACTTATCCAACACCTTTACTAACCATATTTCCAAATTAGACATTTCTTTACTTTATTTATTCAATAAACCTAATTACACTTCAAGGCTAGTTTTATATGAAAATACCATTTCTCTTTTATCAATACATGTAGTCTTACAACCATATATTCATCACACCTTTGACCCCTTTTTCACACACTTTGAAACCATTATTTATCCATGTGCATCCTACTCATGCATTCTAACAACAAGGCTACAAGTCATGCAAATAGAGTCTTAAAAACTAAGGATAGATTTTCCCACCTCAAATACTTCGAATGGTGGTAAGAAGGTTAGTATAGAAGGAGCAACCCCCACCTACAAAGGTGGCGTAAAGGGGTTTCCAAATGCATCATCCAAAATGCTACATATGTACTCCATTCAAGCTTCCAAGCCAAAAATTCCTTCAAACTTCATGAAAGCTTTCATTATCGAATTTCTCCAAATTCGTAGCTCCACTTCGACAACGGTGGAAATGGTTGTTGTAGGCATGAATGTGGTGAAATACTAGAAGAATAAGGTTGTTTAGGGTGGTTTTGAGGTGGAGGGAAGCTCTCCCATGGTGGAAGACCACCTATTTCACTCTCTCATCTTATTCAATCTTCCGAATGCCTAAATGAACCAAACTCACCCTTATAAAAACCTTAAAAACATAAAAAATCCCATTTTTTCCTATTTGAGCTCACCGATATTTGACAACTCAAAGATCCAAGGGTCAGAAACGTGACAGTGCACATGGGCATGTCAGATTTAATATTTTCAAATCATGTCTTTCAAACAAAATTAAGCCTCCTTCGAATAATAAGTGCACGTTGTTCAATTTATGGCTTATCGCAACGTTCAAGCCACCTGGGACTGTTAAGCAATGGGACCTATCACGAACCTCGCTCAATCCCCTTCTTTGAACGAGGTCTAAACCTCGTTCGAGAGATCTCAATCTCATTTGAACCCTCCTTTTTTATTCCTTTATCAAAGTTCCAATTCTTACCCACAATTTTCCTACAATTATCACTAGACCTCACTTCATTACAATCTATACAAAATTTTAAATGAAATATTAGGGCTGGGTATTATATTTTCACCCTTCAATGGCATGTTTTCAAGCCTAAATATAACTATTTAAATTTTTTATCATGTTCTCTAACCGAGCATCTTGACTGTGAGGTCAATTGCTAGGTGTTACGTTGATCCCGTGCGATGTGTTCATACAGAATTTCTTAAACTCTTTCGCTTGAAATTTAGGACCTTTTGCTACGCGTGCAAGCCTTGATGAGATGTCACCTCTATTTAGAATCTCCATTATTAACAAATTTATATTTGGATATGTTTTTACCACACATGATTAAATAACTGCACATATAAGAGGTGGAAATTACCTCTTTTGATATCCATGCTCTAAAATCATTCGTCGTGTAACTAATCCTTTAACTTGTGGCAATTTCATTCTCTTACTTCCTAAAGGTAAATTATAGGGCTTAGATCATGAACACATAAAATCAAACAAGAGTAATTCGGTTAATTATGTAGCTACTTAATCTCTATATTATTTAACTTCATCTTGCGATTCAAAGACATAATGAGTTGTTTGATTATATTGATGATTGGTGAGTCTCACCTAGTTAGGGTTGAAAAAAGGAAGTTCATCTTGAAACTCGTCAGTTTCCTCGCTCACTCGTTCTCCACGAGGATTGAACCTCCTCAACTCTTGTTCTGGCATATGTTCTTGAGCATATAACAATGCTTCCATAGTTATGTTTTCTTCAATAATTGACCCTCCAATATACTATGTATTCTTTGCTTAGCCCTTGAAGGTTTTCATCAAGCGCTTAAAAGGATACATCAACGATACCTAATAGGACCACAAAACAAAGCCTCGTTGAATAAATTCACAAGCAGGTGGATTTTGATATCAAAAAATGATGAAGGAAAATATTTCTCTGATATAAAACCTGCCTTAACTAAAGTTAATTTTGCGGCTCTAATGCGATTTTTTTCAATCCCCTGCACCACAGTTGTCAAGAATAAATAAGCAAATGCAGCCTGCCGTAATCAAAAAAGAGAATGAGTAAATCAAACATACATACCTCGGATCCAGAAGGGGAACGAGAAGATATGACCACAGGCGAAGAAGGAGGAGTAGCAACAATAGAGGGGGCAGGAGTGAGATGCACCTCAAGAGTTCTCTTCTTCTGAGACTTGGTACATAGAGTCTTCTTCCTTGTCCCCGCTGCACCAGTACCAACATCTTGAGGAACCCTTGAACTCTTTCTCCTCCTTACCGATGGCTCCGTGGGATCAACCACCACCATGGGAAAAGCAGCCGAAGGAGGAACAACGACAGCGTGCCATTGATACTCAGCATTAATTTGATCTATCTCCACCTGGGCTTCCTTCCTTATGTGCTCAGCCATCTCGACAAACATGGAGGGTAGAACGGAGGCTATGGGGAGGGCTGCCACGGGAGTCTAGGGCTTCTAGGACTTAGACTTTGGCTTTGATGTCCCACTCTTGGCCGTTTTTGCCTTCTTGGAAGGTGGTTGAGAAGGTCCCTCGCAGGTAGTAGCTTCCGTTGAAGGGGCAGCCTTCTTCAAAACTACAGGAGATTTGGGTTTAGTCGTGGCAACTGGGACCATGGGACAAAGTGGGGGAAGCTCGGTGGGAGGTGCTTTGGGGGTTGCATTTAGAGGGAATTCCATCCCAAGTACAGAGTTGCCTTTTAGCCCCAACTCTAAGGCAGAAAATGAAGAAATGGGAGGATACACGGGATCTCCCTCAATAAACTCAGCAATTGCAGCCAGTTGTTTCGGCCAGTATTTTATAGCAAACAAAGGGGTCACATCCCCTTGCCTAGTATTATTGGGAATGGTGACTCGCCCAGCCATGGTTGAATATATCCCCCACGCTGCGGTTAAAGAAAACAGAGAACACGCCTCACTAAAAGAGACATTGGGGTTTGACTATTGAAACACTTGACGTGGAGCCCCCTGGTCAAACCCAAACTGGCGGCTGCAGCAGTTGGGATTATAATGCTAACTAGTATATCCCCACTCAGTGTAAGAAGGAAGATATCCTGGAGAGAACAGAAGGACCACGACGAGCGAGGGATCCTCAATATCCAAGGTAGGGGCTTGTACCACTCTTGCTTCATGTTGAAAAAATTCACAAGTGTGAAAGAAGACTTCCTCCTGATAAGGCCTCATGACAAAGTTCACAAAACGGTCAAGCACAGATATTAACTCCTTTCGGCTTTGTCTCCTATGATAAATAAAGGACCGTGGAGGCAGAATTATTTCCCACGAAGGAGGACTGTTGGTTTTGGCCGCTACGGCAGGAAAGCGAAAGTAAAGGAAGCTGGTTAGAAGGACGTTGTTGGCAAAATTGGCCAAGTTATAACGGCCGAGAGAGCTTTCCATGTCGAATAAAGTTCTATCCAGCCAGGTGTAGAGGGATCCCAAGGCAATTGCAGTCAGTGGAAGTTTTATTCCTCGGGCCAAACGAAGGGACGTGTTGATAAGGTCCCTCGGGGATGGTCGTTGGGTTTGCCCATCAAAAGGAAACGGGAAAGAATCACAAGAATATAGGCAGGAAGTTCCAATGGTGTACCTTGACCAGGAGCATCTGTTGAAGAACTGCCTTCACCAGAACCCTTGAAGAAATAATTAATCAAGGGAGAGAAAGTATCTTTGTTGGACGAACCATTGCAGCTTCGGCATATGTGATCCAATTCTAAACGATCGGCAGTCTCTTGAGCATCAAGAGCCTCATCGGTATATGGCTCATGACCTGTTGCATCGAGGCCCAAGAGCTCGCACACGTCTTCCAAAGTTATGGTGAACTCGCCCCACGCAGCGATTAACGTATGAGTAGTAACGTTCCATCGAGAGACTAGGATGGGAAGAGCATCATTGTTCTTCAAAAGAGTGAACTCACCAAACCATTTAGCCCGTTGTAACCCAATCTTGGTGAGAATATCAGCATAAGAACTTTGCATATGGGAGTTCTAGGCAGCAAAGTGGGCAGGAGATCCCCCTGGCGCTTCGAAATCAACATGGGACCATGGGAAGTCCCCTCGCTCCAAGAGAAATCGCAGAGTCCCCTCTGGAGGAAGAAAGGCCCACTTAGAAGAATCCTCATCTTCATCACCCAACAGTAAGTCATCTAACTTGGAAGAAAAATGAACAGCCTTGCAGGCAAAAGCAAAGTCATCACCCTCCCCAAAAATAGGAGAGCGACAATAAAAACCTCAGCTGTTCCTGGCGGGCAGCATCCAGGGCGGAGGCAGCAGTGGTGGTGGCAGACGGAGCACCAGTGGCAGAGATAGCAGGGCTACTTGGGGTTGCCATTGAGAACGATGATGAAGACAGCAGAAAAGCTTCAAGCAAGAACGGTTTGAAGAACGAGAGTAGAAAACCACGACTACATGTAGCGGTTTAGAGGATGAGAAGGGAAGAAGGCAATCAGGAGCTTAGAAACAATGCAGTTCTTGCAGGTTTTTCTCTCTCTAAAAATGGAAGTCTGAAGAAGATAGTAACAGAGTAAGAAAAAAAAGAAAGAAAGGGTTTAAGTGTTTTGGATATAGTCGTTTGAAAATTTTAAAGTTATCGTTTCAGTCTCCCACCATCACACGTGCAAGGCCGCCTGCAATCATTTCCAATGAACACGTGGCACCTTGGGAAGTGCTTTGACAGTTGAGAAGACAACGCCACGTCATTTACAAAGTGACACCTGGGGAACACAAATCGTTGCCTTCCTATGCAAGATTGAGTTTTGGCGCCAAACAAATTTTTATCAGACATATCCAATAGACTCCTAACGAAGAAGATGTCCCAACGGTTCCAAAAAAGCTACGATGTTCTCTCGTCATAAGTCCAGACGTTGTTTAGTTATGTCTAAGGAGAAGAGGCCTGAATCTTTTCACACAAAGAAAGGTCCATCGGTTTGAGACATTTCGTGCAGACATTTCTTGTTCCAACAAATCTCTCCACGAGGGGGAAAATGTAGAGGGGGCTTGAAGGTAATCTTAAGATTAGGGACAAATCCCTAATCAGCAACAATGTTTGAGATTAAGCAACCGAGGCAGCTCAAGCGTGACAGCTCAAGCATGGCAACTCAGTGAGGCAGCTTGGCGCGGCAGCTCATATTTTAGCTTGTTGTATTAGTCATATTGCATTTTCATTATTGATGACTGCAAGCTATAACGGTTTTAATGACGTAACGATAATAATAAGTGGGTTTATGTGAGGTCGAACGGTACTCGCGAGAGACCAGGCTTGGCAGGGCCTGGGAGAGATTTCATGCTCTATCGAACGACCTCACCGTGGGTACTTTAGAGGGACTTGGTTTGGAGGATTGAGAAGTGAGGCACCATTGGGGCTTGTCCTTACCATCTTAAATACACCTGGTAAAACACCGAAGGACCCTGATCGTGGAACCTCAAGCGGAGCAGCTTGGAGTTCCATCGGGCGTTGAGTTATGAACCAGATAAACCTCTACTTAATGTCACATCTACTGAAGGTGATGTTACTAGCCAGACAAACAATGTCAGACATGCACTTGAGTAAACCACCGTAGTACTTGGGGCTGTCAGGCAGTTGGTGAGCCACCTCTGCGATAATAGCCTCCTGACACACAGTGGTTAGGCAAAAGGCATGTCTTGGCATTTAATGTTCATGACGTGGAGATAACTAGTGCATCTAATGTTGTGACATAAAGCATGAGGGATGTCTTTCATAGTCTTTAATGACTGAGTTGCCTCGGGGGTGGTGGGGGGGGGGGGAGGGGGGGCTATTTAAGAACCCCAACCACCTTTGAGGAGGGATGATCTTTTTGAGAACTCTGGAGTTATTGCTAGAGATACACATCAGAGAGAGAGTTATTGCAAAAACCAGAGGGTTTACCCACCCACCATTGTTACTTATTACGAAGCTTTTAATACTTGACAGATATTCTCGAGAATGTTAGGTGTGTTTCTACCTGCCTACTGAGGTGTATCTAGGGTGCTCACTTCTCTCTCCCTCTAAGCTAAGTTACCTCTAGGGTTCACTATTATTACTTGATTTATACACAAGAGTTTTGTGAGTTTAAGCTGAGTTTATCTTCACTGGGTTTGTGTTTGTATGCTCCATCAGTAATCTAAGGTCTTGGACTAATTAACTTGTCATTACCATACTCGAAAGGGGTTACGCCTCCATTTATAATCTAAAGTACCCTCCTACACCACTTTTGCACAAAGTATGGTAAAGCACAAACTAATTTGCATAATTACCAGAAGGAGATGTTTATGTTCAAAGAATCAGTGCCAAAACAACAGAGGTATTAATTAATGAATGACGTGTCAGTCGTGAGACTTGCAGTGTTTTAGGTCATTTGTTTGGTAGCTTACTATCCTACGCAAATTATTTAATAACCAGTTGGAGTCTTCAAGTTGAACAACGTGTCTAAGAGGATCTTCTTCTCACTAGTAGTCAAAGTGAAAGAATATAGTGTGATAAAAATTCTTCCTAGTATAGGATCATTTTTTAATCATAATTTCTTCTTTATTTTCATATCCTGTAGATCGTTGTGTGCCCATTCTCCATATATTGAATGATATCCACCTAGACATATTCCTATTAGATGTTCCCAAAACATTCTTCCATGTGACTATCATATTAATTGCATTCCTTATATGATGATCTTTCCAGTATAACAATTTAAAAAATATTAATCGTCTAGACCATGCCTTCATTTTACTATGATTGTTTGGATCCTCCTAGCTTTATACTTCAGGTTTACAAATTAATGGTGTATGCCTATGTACCTATTCCTCCCAGTAGCACCCTTTGTTTTTTCCTTAATTTACAGACCAGGAAGCTAAGCAGGTTTCATACTATGCTCGTGAGCAACAGGTAAGAAGTTAAACTTATGATTCCTAAAAAGGTGACTAGTCAGTAGAAATCTACGATGACCCGTATATCTGATCATACCACTATGATTTAGACAATTGGCTTCAATTTCCTCCCCACATATGACACATCCATAATAACCATGAACATTACAACTGAACAAGGTCCCATAAGATGGAAGGTCATTGTGACACCCCGACTAATTAAATACTGGGTAGCTACTCCTTTATTCAAATTAATACAAAATGTCAAGTTGGTTCAGTTCATAGCATCACTGTAGAAAAAAATTTTAACCATTACTAGCCACCTAATATTTAAAAAGTGAGTTGTCAATTTTAATTAAATTAGATAAACATACAACCAATTTAAATTATGGAATACTAATACCACAACCACAATATAATCACAATAGAATAACCATGGATTAGCAATAAATCTGGAGGAATACTCCTCCTAATAATCCGAATACTGAATACAACCAAATACAAAGTCTGAATCACTAATTAATTACAAACCAAAATCTGAAATAAAACTGAGTAAGTAAGATGCCTATAAAAGAAAAGGGGCGACATGCCCTATAAATGAGTAAATCTGAAATAGAGTCAAGATAGAAAGTGGAGGCGTCTACTATCGAGGTCCTGTAACTTCCACAGCAGCTACAGCACGTCACCGGAATGGAACTCCTACGCTTGGTGTCCTTGTGGCTGGGCACCTAAAAGGTTTTTACAAGAAAATAGATTTGAAAGCAAACGGGTCAGAGCCCGATTGTGAAAACAGTTTAAAATACAGCAAGTGTTTAATATCATTAAACATTGAATATAAAATACATGATAGCGCGTGCACTCACATGACTTTCTCACCTCTCAACTAATTGTGCACTCCTACGTACCCATACCCATTTTAGTTATTTCATTAACTAACTAGTCTAATTCAATATCTGATTTTTACTATACTATTCATAGTTTAATTCCCGACGTCTTAATATAAACTGAGAGTTTTACCTTCATTCCTCAGAATTAATTACAATAATCACTAAGAGTTTTCCTATTTTTATCTCTACAAAGATGTTACATTAATTCACACTGGTACTTATATAGACAGTTCATTTCAATATTTCAGTATATCAATCTCATCATAATTATACAATAATGGCACCCCTAGACTAAGCTGCGGTGCACACACACTTTGCTATCAAGTCCCGGTACATCACGTACATAAGGATCACGTATTCCAAATCTCTCAAGAACCGTTTCAACAATTGACAAACACACATAATGGAGGCGAAAATAGTTCACATCACATGGGTCACGCACATACCTATGCTCCCATGATCAGCAGACTTATTAACTTCTCAGTAAGTCATTCTCTGATCTATGTCCACGAGGTACCAATCTAAATCCCCACCGTAGGCACACAAAGATTAGATGGCCCTGATCGAACGCCGACCTCCCGTGATAGCAAGTATGGTAGGTATGTTATACACAGATAACCACATATACTAAGCATTCACACATCTTATTTATCTAATAATATTAATAGAGGTATATTTTACATTCCTATACCGTCATTAATGTAGTACACTTACAAGTCCCCGAATAATATACATCATAGATAATCAACTCTTCTCACATCGCAAATTCAAGTACTTATTTCCTAACCCATAGATGTCATCCGGTTTATTACAAAATTCTAAGTTTTAATCCTCAACGTACTCCAATCTCACAACTATACCCACTAGTTAATAAGGGAAGGTTAACACTCAATTAAAAACGTCTACTAGACGTTCGAAATAAAATCAGGCCTAAAAAGGCCATTTTGTCAACTCGTTAGAAATCTCGTTCAAACGAGTGTCGTTCGAACGAAGGGCTTCGAACGAACTCGTTAGAAGGGATACAGTCATCTCGTT
This sequence comes from Sambucus nigra, assembly GCA_949130495.1. Lineage (NCBI taxonomy): Eukaryota > Viridiplantae > Streptophyta > Magnoliopsida > Dipsacales > Adoxaceae > Sambucus > Sambucus nigra. The sequence continues at coordinate 195,820,716 of OX422220.1, forward strand.
AGAAGTCTCGTTCGAACGAGGTTGTTTCAAACGACCTAGGCAGGTCTTCTAATGAGATGGCAGAAAATGCCCAGAATTTCCCAATTTCGTTTTTCTTTATCTTCTCTAAATCCATCCTAAGATCATTCCAATAACATTTTAATGTTTTTAGACTACTCTAAGTCCTCCTAGGTCGCTTCTTAACATATTATTGGGGTCAAATCCTCCTAATCAACATGCATTTATCATAAATCCCCAAATTTTGCCTCAAACCTTATGAACATGAACCCAGAATTTTATTGTACCTAAATACTCATCATTAATCCCTTTTTAAATCATCGAAGTTAAGTTTTTTTGGGTACCAATTTTGTCCATAATCATTCTACATGCAATTCCTAACCAAAATTAAGAGTTTCTACAATAATCCCATTGGGTTTTCCACAAAACTTTTAAAGCATATAAGGTTTCTACACTAAACATGGAGGAAATATTCATTGCAATTAATGACATCAAATCACTTGCCTTAAATTCGATGTTCTGGTTCGTTGTTGATGATCAAGGTTGGCTCTCTCTCTTCTTTTCGGTCACAAATCCTTTCAAATTTCTGGTGATGGGAGATGGTTTGGTTTGGAACCTCTTTTACCCTCTTTCTAACTTCTCTCAAAACCCCCGTAGCCCACTCTCTTATCTTTTGTTGGTAATGGCCTTAGTCGACTCTCAGATAATATATAATTAACCTCTAAAATTCGTGGGTTTTAATTCCTCAATTATTAAAATTACCAAAATACCCTTTTGGGTTGTCGGTTTGGCCTAAAAATGCCACGGGACCCAAACTAAACTCCCGGCTAGTATTTTCTGACTATTTCTCCCCTTTTGGACGCGTTGGCGCACTCAAAATGATCATTAGGTTGATAAAAATATAATTTACTTTTTAATTTAAATAAATTCATTCCTGACGCGACTGACACGCGCGTCCCAACTAAATTTCCCAAATTGTCGTATTTCTGCCTCGTGACAATTTTAATATTTTCAATACTCATATATTACCATATATACTCAGAAATATTCAATTTTAACATCATACTCAAATACCAACTCACGTCTCGCTAGTATTTACATCCGGATTAATTCCTAATTAATTCTCATTTAATTCAATTAATCCCTTAAATAAAAAATCAATAAAATTACGGGGTATTACATACTTCCCCCCTAATAACAAAATTTCGTCCCGAAATTCGAAACTAAATAATACCTGGTAAAAATAGCTCTGGATAACGTTCGTGCATCTCATCCTCGCGCTCCCATGTGGACTCCTCGGCATTATGAAGCCGCCACTGCACGCGTACTAATGGTACTATCTTCGACCTCAGTTTCCTTTTGCTGTGGTCCAGAATAGAAATCGGTCCCTCTTCGTAGGAACTATCAGGCTGAAGATCGATGTCCTCTAAAGAAATGTGAGTATGGGCCAAATCGTCCCTAAGATATTTCCTTAGCGAGAAAATATTGAACACATCATGAATCCTATGCAAGTGCTCCGGTAACCCAAGTTTATACGCTACTGGCCCAATCCGCTCGATGATAGGGAATGGCCCCATGTATCTTGGTGCCAATTTACCCTTCTTTCCAAAAGGTATAATCCCCTTCATAGGAGATACTCTGAGTAGCACCTGGTCCCCTACCTGTAATTCTCTAAAGAACCTCTTGGCATCAGCATAGCTCTTTTGCCGGTCCTGAGCTACCCGAATACGGCTTCGTATCATCTCTATCCTTGCCGAAATGTCCTGAATCACTTCCGGACCAAGGAGTTTGTTATCCCCCACCTCGAACCAACATGCTGGGGAACGACAAGGTCTACCATACAATGCCTCGAATGGAGCCATGCCAACGGTGAACTGGTAGGAGTTATTATAAGTAAACTCCACCAGTGGAAGGTACTGCTCCCAACTACCTCCAAAGTCTAGGATGCACATACGCAACATGTCCTCCAATATCTGATTTATCCGCTCTGTTTTCCCATCAGTTTGCTGGTGATATGCCGTACTCAGCCGCAACTCCGTACCCATGGCCTCCTGGAAACTCTCCCAAAATCATGAAACAAATATCATGTCTCGGTCAGACACGATATTTAGAGTCAGTCCATGAAGTCTCACTATTTCTGCAATGAAAATCTGGGCATATTGTCCCGTAGTGTAGTCTGTCCTCACAGGCAGAAAATGAACAACTTTGGTCAACCTATCCACAATTACCCATATGGATTCGTGACCCCTCTGTGAAGTAGGTAACCCCATGATAAAGTCCATGGATAGGCTCTCCCATTTCCACATCGGAACCTCTAACGGCTGTAGAAGTCTTGTCGATCTCTGATAGTCCACCTATACTAGCTGACAAGGGGCGAATTTAGAAACGAATACGGAAATATCTCTCTTCATCCCGTTCCACCGGTACTATCGTCTCATGTCTTGGTACATCTTATCCCCACCAGGGTGTACCGCGAGCCGTGCGACTCTGTCATTACCTCGTGTCGCAAGTCTTCTCCTTCTGGAACGACCAGTCTCCCATTAAAGCGTAATCCCCCATCTGAACTAACGGTATAGGACTCAGCTCCCTCTTCTAGTAATGATCAATGCGTCTGCTACCACGTTAGCCTTCCATGGGTGATATTGGATATCAAACTGATAATCCTTCACAAACTCAAGCCACGGACGTTGACGCATATTCAGTTCCTTCTGCGTGAAGAGGTATTGTAGAGACTTGTGGTCTGTGAACAACCGAAATTTTTCCCCCAGGAGATAGTGTCTCCAAATCCGAAGAGCGAATACGACTGCCTCAAACTCCAAGTCGTGGGTGGGGTAATTCTTCTCGTGAGGATTAAGCTTACAGGAAGCATAAGCTATGGCCTGACTCTCCTGTTGCTGTACACCTCCAAGTCCTCATAAGGAAGGATCGACGTAGACTAGATACTCAACTCACGGTCTGGGTAATGCTAACACAGGCGCTGGGGTCACTTGTCCTTCAGCTCATCGAATGCCAACTGACAGGCATCGCTCTAGATGAATGGCACACCTTTGCGAGTCAGATGTGTTAAAGGACCCGCTATCTTTGAGAAACCCCGAATAAACCTCCTATAGTATCCTGCTAGGCCCAAGAAACTACAGATATCAGTCGGTGTCGTGGGATGTCCCCACTCCCTCATCGCGGATACCTTCCCCGGATCAACAGATATCCCCCGGTCTGAAATGATATGCCCTAAAAACTGAACCTCCTTCAGCCAAAACCTACATTTCTCGAACTTTGCATATAGCTCATTTTGACGTAGCGTCTATAAAACCTGTTTTAAGTGCTCGGCATGCTCCTCCTCTGTCTGGGAGTAAACCAGAATGTCATCAATAAAGACGATGACGAACTGGTCTAGGAACTCTCTGAACACCCTATTCATCAAGTCCATAAACACGGCTGGAGCGTTGGTTAGGCCAAAAGGCATAACCCGAAACTCATAGGAACCATATCTCGTCAAGAAATCAGTCTTCGAGACGTCCTGTTCCCTGATACACAATTGATGGTATCCCGATCGTAAGTCAATCTTTGAGAAGAAGGAAGCTCCTCTCAGCTGGTCGAATAAGTCATCGATTCGGGGCAATGGATACTTATTTCGTATCGTGACTTTATTCAACTCCCGATAATCTACACACAACCTCAACGATCCATCCTTCTTCTTTATGAACAGCACAGGGGCACCCCATGGTGAAGTACTCCTTCGGATAAACCCCTGATGCAACAACTGCTCTATCTGATCCCTTAGCTCTCTCATTTTCGCTGGAGCCATACGGTAGGGTGTGCGGGTAATTGGCCGAGTGCCCGGCATCAAATCGATAACAAATTCTATCTCTCTACTAGGAGGTAATCCAGGTATATCCTAAAATACATCAGCAAACTCCCTAACAACTGGAATCAAATCGGGTGGTAATGCCACTTCCTTAGAGGTCTCATCCTCTATATAGTAAAAGTGAGTGGACGATCCTCACTCAGGGCGAGGCATCACCACTAAAAACATCTCCTACCCGGGTATGACAAAAATGATACTCCTACTGAAACAATCAATCATGTCTCTATACGCAACTAGCCAATCCATACCAATAATCGCATCGTACTCAGTCATCTCTAATACTAACATATCAACAGGTAAAGTAAATCTTCCAATCTCTATACCTACACCTCTACAAATAAGGGAAATTATAGAACCCCTACTCAACGGTGAATCTACGCAAGTAATCGTGCTCTCTGCAGTGTCTAATAACACCAAAGTACGTGCAAATCTCGTGGCAATAAAATAGTGTGTGGCCCCGGTATCAAATAAAATACGCCCCATAGTCCCCTGAATAGAGAACATACCATCAATAGCAGGTGGATCCTATGAGACTGCGGCCTGCTGGAGTTGATAAACTCGCTCGTACTGAAGTTGTCCCTATTGGACTGGGACTGCTGGGATGGGTGGCAAAGCTGGCATCTGTGGTGGTGCTGGGAGGGCGGCGGGAAATATAGGTCTCTGGGGCTCGTGTCGAGCACCCTGCTACTGCTGTGGGTTCTTGCCCCTATTAGGACACTCCTGGCACTTGTGGATAATTTTTCCACAAGTGAAACATTTCCCCAGAAAATTCCCCCCTCTCGGACCCTGCTGTCCACGGCCCGGGTGGTCGTTGCCATTCCTCCCCTGGCCGTGCTGGCCCTGATGAAACTGCTGCTGTTGGCCATGCTGGCCGTGATGACCCTGCCGACCCTGACGAAAACCTCCCTGACCATTTCTGAAACCCCCAGATCTAAACCTCTTAAACTCCCCCTGCTGGGAACCCTGATCTTCCTGCTTGTGCTGACCCTGAGCTGATTGTGCCCCACCGGCACCATTTCCCCCTATCCTGTCCTGCCTTGATGGCTGGACTCTCCTGATCGCTTACCCTCTGACAAGTGAAAGCGGTGGTCCTGGAAATGAAGCAGTGTTGCGTTAAACACATCAGAATAAGTGGCCAACGAGAGATTACCCAACAAGTGCTGACGGATCCTCCAAGTCAACCCATCCATGAACTTCTGTATCTTTTTCTCCTCTGTTAGATTCTCATCGGGAACAATGTTCAAGATATTAGTAAACTCGGCCTCATATTCTGCCACGGTCTTCCCCTCCTGCTTGAGGTTCATTAACTTCCTCCTCATTTCGATGTGAACGGCTTATGGAAAATACTTGCGATCGAACCGCATGCAAAACTCCTGAATAGATAGGATGTCTCTCTCCTCTGTGGTGGTAATGGACTCCCACCACTGTAACGTTAACCCTACCAGCTTAAAAGTAGCCAGTATCTGTTTCTGTACATCCGTCCACTCGTACATCCTCAAGTGCCTTTGGATGTCCTTCTTCCACTGACTGGACACAACGACGTCGGAGCTACCTGCAAACTCCGGAGGGTGTGCTTTCTGAAAAGCATCACGAACACATTCCCAAGCAGACGAGAATGCATGAGCCTGTACTAGCGCTACTACCGGCTCCTTAGGCGGTGCTTGCTGCATGACTGCTAGAGCGGCATTTACCGCTTGGGCTACAATAGCGGCAACCTCTGTGACATTCAAGGAGCCCTGAATTGGTGCAGGCTGTGGCTCGGGCTGAGCATCCCTGGGAACTCGCTGTGCACGTCGTGGAGGCATCTTAAATGAAATTAAAGTCATTTAAGTTCATAGTTATTATCTCAAAATATCTAAAGAGTGAAACATACACAAAAGAGTACAACAATCCTAACATATAGGGCTTTATATCAAAGAAAGCTACGCGAAAACATAACAAGCCGTACAGATCCTAAGGACACTAGAACCTGATGCTCTGATACCACCTGTGACACCCCAACTAATTAAATACCGAGTAGGCACTCCTTTATTCAAATTAATACAAAATGTCAAGTTGGTTCAAATCATAGCATCACTGTAGAAAAATATTTTAACCATTACTAGCCACCTAATATTTAAAAAGTGAGTTGTCAATTTTAATTAAATTAGATAAACATACAACCAATTTAAATTATGGAATACTAATACCACAACCATAATATAATCACAATAGAATAACAAAAGATTAGCAATAAATCTGGAGGAATACTCCTCCTAATAATCCGAATACTGAATACAACCAAATACAAAGTCTGAATCACTAATTAATTACAACCCAAAATCTGAAATAAAACTGAGTAAGTAAGATGACTCTAAAAGAAAAGGGGCGACATGCCCTACAAATGAGTAAATCTGAAATAGAGTCAAGATAGAAAGTGGAGGTGTCTACTATCGAGGTCCTGTAACTTCCACAGCAGCTACAGCACGTCATCGAAATGGAACTCCTATGCTTGGTGTCCTTGTGGCTGGGCACCTAAAAGGTTTTTACAAGAAAATAGATTTGAAAGAAAACGGGTCAGAGCCCGATTGTGAAAACAGTTTAAAATACAGCAAGTGTTTAATATCATTAAACAGTGAATATAAAATACATGATAGCGCGTGCACTCACATGACTTTCTCACCTCTCAACTAATTGTGCACTCCTACGTACCCATACCCATTCTAGTTATTTCATTAACTAACTAGTCTAATTCAATATCTGATTTTTACTATACTATTCATAGTTTAATTCCCGACGTCTTAATATAAACTGAGAGTTTTACCTTCATTCCTCAGAATTAATTACAATAATCACTAAGAGTTTTCCCATTTTTATCTCTACAAATATGTTACATTAATTCACACTGGTACTTATATAGACAGTTCATTTCAACATTTCAGTATATCAATCTCATCATAATTATACAATAATGGCACCCCTAGACTAAGCTGCGGTGCACACATACTCTGCAATCAAGTCCCGGTACATCACGTACATAAGGATCACGTATTCCGAATCTCTCTGGAACCGTTTCAACAAGTAACAAACACATATAATGGAGGCGAACATAGTTCACATCACATGGGTCAAGCACATACCTACACTCCCATGATCAGTAGACTTATTAACTTCTCAATAAGTCATTCTCTGATCTATGTCCTCGAGGTACCAATCTAAATCCCCCCATAGGCACATAAAGATTAGATGGCCCTGATCGAACGTCGACCTCCCGTGATAGCAAGTATGGTAGGTATGTTATACACAGATAACCACATATACTAAGCATTCACACATATTAGATATCTAATAATATTAATAGAGGTATATTTTACATTCATATACCGTCATTAATATAGTACACTTACAAGTCCCCGAATAATATACTTCATAGATAATCAACTCTTCTCACGTCGCAAATTCAAGTACTTATTTCCTAACCCATAGATGTCATCCGGTTTATTACAAAATTTTAAGTTTTAATCCTCAACGTACTCCAATCTCACAACTATACCCACTAGTCAATAAGGGAAGGTTAACACTCAATTAAATAAGTCTACCGGAAGTTCGAAATAAAATCAGGTCTAAAAAGGCCATTATGTCAACTCGTTAGAAATCTCGTTCGAACGAGGTAGTTCGAACGAGTGTCGTTCGAACGAAGGGTTTCAAATGAACTCGTTAGAAGGGATACTGTCATCTCGTTAGAAGTCTCGTTCGAACGAGGTCGTTCGAACGACCTGGGCAGGTCATCTAACGAGATGGCAGAATTTCCCAATTTCATTTTTCTTCGTTTTTCTCTTCTCTAAATCCATCCTAAGATCATTCGAATAACGTTTTAATGTTTTTAGACTACTCCAAGTCCACCTAGGTCGCTTGTTAACATATTATTGGGGTCAAATCCTCCTAATCAACATGCATTTATCATAAATCCCCAAATTTTGCCCCAAACCCTATGAACATGAACCCAGAATTTTATTGTACCTAAATACTCATCATTAATCTGTTTTTAAATCATCAAACTTAAGTTTTTTTGGGTACCAATTTCGTCCATAATCATTTTACATGCAATTCCTAACCAAAATTAAGAGTTTCTACAACAATCCCATTGGGTTTTCCACAAAACTTTTAAAGCATATAAGGTTTCTACACTAAACATGGAGGAAATATTCATTGCAATTAATGACATCAAATCACTTGCCTTAAATTCGATGTTCTGGTTCATTGTTGAGGATCAAGGTTGGCTCTCTCTCTTCTTTCCGGTCACAAATCCTTTCAAATTTCTGGTGATGGGAGATGGTTTGGTTTGGAACCTCTTTTACCCTCTTTCTAACTTCTCTCAAAACCCCCGTAGCCCACTCTCTTATCTTTTGCTCGTAATGGCCTTAGTGGCCTCTCAGATAATATATAATTAACCTCTAAAATTCGTGGGTTTTAATTCCTCAATTTTTAAAATTACCAAAATACCCTTCTGGGTTTTCGGTTTGGCCTCAAAATTCACCGGGACCCAAACTAAACTCCCGGCTACTGTTTTCTGACTATTTCGACCCTTATGGACGCATTGTCACACTCAAAATGATCATTCGGTTGATAAAAATATAATTTACTTTTTAATTTAAATAAATCCATTCCTGACGCGACTCACACGTGCGTCCCAACTAAATTTCCCAAATTTTCGTATTTCTGCCTCGTGATAATTTTAATATTTCCAATACTCATATATTACCATATATACTCAGAAATATTCAATTTTAACATCATAATCAAATACCAACTCACGTCTCGCTAGTATTTACGTCCGGATTAATTCCCAATTAATTCTCATTTAATTGAATTAATCCCATAAATAAAAAATCAATAAAATTCCGGGGTATTACAGTCATGTATTTGTCCAAATCACAATTGCTTTAAGTGTGAACTCTTCACCCTTATGAGATTCAAATGTCGTCACACCTTTATCCTATAACTCTTTAAGTTCTTTAATTAATGGGGCTAAGAATATAACAATATTATCATCGATAGCCTTTGGTCTGGGTATCAATTAAGATAATAATGTGAACTCCTTTCTCATGCATAGTGTCGAAAGGAGACTTAAAGGCGTCACGAGAACTAGCCAATAACTCTGATTATTAATTAAATTATCGAAAGGTACAAACCCATCGATTGATAATGCAAGATGGACATGGCGTGATTCCTTTACAAATTCACGGTGTCATGCATTTAAAAAAATTTAGATGATTGAATTAACCAGATGATGCATCAGATTCCTACCCACCTCGCATCGAGCATGCCATGTCATCGCACATGCTATCCACAGTACAGTGAAAAATAATTTTAACTATGGCCCAAGGGGAAAATACTTCAAAACCTTTTGTGGAACTTGCGAACATTTGTAATATTTTGTAGACTTAACTTTTTTATTCTCATAAAGCTCACAGAATACAAGACATTCGTCCTTCTCTTCATGCTCATTGTGGTACAATATGCAATTATACTTGCATGTATGAATAGATTTTTACTTTAAACCCAAACCCTTCAAGAACTTTTTCATGCTAGGGTAATTTCCAGGTAATGTGTTCTCTTTTGGTAGAATATCTTTAACCCACGTAAGCATTCCTATTATGCTGTTACCCAATAAACTAAATTAACTGTTCAAATTATGCGAACTGATCATTGTGTACAATATCGAGGGACCTTTTTTTAATTTTTTATACAAAATTCTAGCTCTATTGGCTCAACCGTATGTATTCCCGATCTTTGGGTAATTTAGCATCAACTTGTTAATTGACTTGGTCATAATGCACATTATTCACATCCAAAAGCTGGTGGTTTTGATTGTGGTGGAATCCATAAGCATCATCAATTAGGTCAGTCAAAGGAGGATGTTGTGGAGTTTCATTCACCACCTCTACCCGGTGGGGATTCGCCATGCGATCATGTACCAATAATTTTTTTGAAACATATGGTACATTCTTTTGCCCATGGAATGTCCATATCTTATATTCTTGCATCATATCCCACATTAGTAAATGAAATTCAAAGTCTTCCAAGAATTTAACTTTCCATTTATACAACGGTTGCACGGACACGGAATCTTATCACTATTAAGATTTCTATTTGCATATTTAATAAACTCCCTAACACCCTTCACATGAGTACAAGATACTTTGTGACTTTCTTCCATCCACTCTTTTTGTTGTAGGAAACCCATTGTGGAGTCTTCAAAATTCAAATCAATTCATTAAACACAATTGAAAAGAAAAATACAAGAAAATTCATTCAAATGAAACAGATATTATAACCAAATTCATTATATTCCATATAAAAGAAATATTACAAGAAAATTCATTCAAATAAACAGATATTACAAGCAAATTCATTAAAATATTACAAATTTCTTCATAAAAAAACATTGTTCAAGGCATAGCCTTGGAAAATAAATGAAGTGGCCAAGTACTTAAATAATTTTCATAATTTGAAAATAATTGCTCTTCTCATGGTTAATGTATGTAGGCTCATCTCCACAATTAGATTACATTTTATAGACCAATAATTCGAATTCGCCCATCACCAAATGCTGATTGTGGACCTTTGTTTTGAAAAGTACAAAAATGAGAGTGTATGTGCCAATAATCCTATTATCGACCAAATTTCATATATAAAAGGACTAAACAAATTTAGGGTGTGTGTATGATGATGATAATGATGCATAGAATGTTCCAGGTGTAGACATTTGTGAGCAAAATGTTCCAGGAGGAGGCATTTGGGAGGGAAATATTCTAGGTGAGGATAGGGGAATGTTTGAGTCATCATAGGGACATAACCCTATTATTCACTTAAGAGTTTGACAAATCTGTGGATTTCATTCATCAAGAGTGTCAGGTCCTTCTAAATCTCTGACACCTCTCATTTCATTTTGAAACCTTCTTTAAATCGCCTCGCCACCTCACCCCTCACTGTAGAGATCTCGTCTACTAAAGGTGCAATGTGATGTAATCTATTACTTTGCATATGTGAGCCCACACCTCTTGTCCCCCTTATGGTCCCTCCCCAACACCTTGGTCAGGGCATATAATTGAATGTTATTGGGGATGCACTCACACTGACTGTTGAACATTAGCTCCATTATTTTTTGTAGCACAATATTATATTTAGGACTACTATTTTAACAATAACAAATATATAACGTGTGTGTATATATATATATATGATAACTAAATTAAAACTCAGAAAGTCGATGCTAATATGTCTGTAAATTTATTGGTCCTATTTTCCATTGGGCATGCAAGAACAAGTTGACCTATTAGATTCTTCCCCTTCATTCGTAGTCTCCGTAGTCCCTTCCACCCATTCACCCATAATATCATCATAATATTTTGCTCCGAATCTGTGGACATATAGCTTTTTTTTTTTATCTATTTAGCTTATTTCTTCCCCTCTCATTAAGATTTCCCTCCCTGACCTCATTCTTCATGTGACACCCTGCCCAAATAAATACCGGGTGATCATTCTTATATCAAATTTAAAATAGGAATCTCAGGGGTCAATTCTTAGCATCATTGTCGAAAACTTTTTAAAACTTTACTAACCACCTACTATTCAAAAGGACTGATGTCAAATTTTATCTTTTATTAAACAATTAAATATTCATGTTAAATAACAAATAAACCATACATCCAAACCATGAGTCTAAAACAGTACTAAATGAATAAATGACCTGTCGAATAAACAATCAGCTTAAAATCCCAATATAACAATCCAATAAATGAATACATAAACCGCATGCTGAGTCTAAAAGTAAAAGGGGAAACAGCCTTGAATTAATTTACAACTGAGATAAGAATCTTACTCTAGGAATAAAAAAAATGATACGTCTAAATCAAGTCCTGCAACCATCCACAATGTTGCAGCTGCGTAAGCCTGGAATAGATAAGTCAATTATGGCATCCCTGTGGCTGGACACCTGTTAAGATACATATACATAGACAAGAGAGAAAAAGTACAAGAAACGGATCAGAGCCCGATTTATAAAAATGTTTAGCAAGCATTTTATTGCAATAAATGAAATGCGTAGTATATAATGTTCATAATTGCTTTTATGGTCACACTCTCTTGAGGACAATCACACCTCTCTTCTATAGTACACACTATTGCATTCATTTATTCCGCCTAGTCGTTTCTCTATCCAGGTAGTCCATAACAGCTATATAACTAGACCGTTAATCCTCCCGTCGCAAGTTAAGCGTACTTTTCTGATTAGAATCACGTATGTAAATTCTCAGCTTTATGAATATTTTTAAATATTACCTTAATACTGTCAATACTTAGTTACATACTATCTCTCTCTCTCTCTCTCTCTCTCTCTCTCTCTCTCTCTCTCTCTCTCTCTCTCTCTCTATATATATATATATATATATATATATATATATATATATATATATATATATATATATATATATATATATATCCATATATATCTACTAAATATGATATTAGTTCAACCCAGTGTTAGTACTACCTACGTTCACTCTAGAATACCCGTATCACACTTACGATACAATATCAAAATAGTTTGTACCGAAAAGTCAATTACGTTCATTATTTGTATAGTTAATACTTTTCTCACTAAGATTATTTTACTTATCATGACATTCACCTCAACTAATTACACACAGTAGAATTTTTTATCGGTGTATATATTTAATCACTCCACATACACACACACACACACACACACACACACACACACACATATATATATATATATATATATATATATATATATATATATATATATATATATATATATTTATTCTAATCCTGCACCCTTAAATTAAGACCTCTTGGCACAATCTATACTCTGTTATCGTGTCCCGATGCATTACTCACTGCATGGAGGACTACTATTCATTTCAGATTCTATTATTATTCCTGTCTACTTAATTCACACAGTAAATATCATCACAAGTACATGTATATATATAAGCACACTATCTTATATAAATATACTATACTGCATCCCGAGACAAAGCTGCGGTGCCTGCATACTCTGCTATCATGTCTCGTTGCATCACTCATTACATTAAGGACTATAGGTCCAATCTCTCGCGAACCATTAAAAAACCACACATATTGGAGGCAAACATAGTTCCAAGTCGATGGTCTACGCACATACCTATGTACCCATACGACCGTCATCACTATTGTTCTCACAGACAGCCCGTACCTAGGTTCTATGCTCTAGTGGTACAATTCAATGTCCCACCCGAAGGATCCTCAAGGCTTGATTGTCCACAACGCGCAACCTCCACTCGATAGCAAGCAGCGTGGGTATGTCATACACATAATAAAACAATCAAATAGGTATTCACGCACCCTATTAAAATCTTAGGTAATCACACAACCTTTCATTGTTTTAGGTATTCACACAACCTATCATTGTTTTAGGTATTCACGTAACCTATTATCATATTTCTATTGCATTATGTATTCCCATATTTATATATATAATTCCCACATTCATATATATATATATATATATATATATATATATATACATATATTCCAATTGTTAACAAGTTCGTTCGTATTAAATACGATCCAATACCAAAATAGCTACATCCCGCTATTTAATATAATTTATTGGATGGTATATCCCACCTCATATATACCCTATTAAATTCATATTAATCTCACAAAGGTCCCTAAACATTTTAGTTCCAATTCGGGAAAGTTTCATCTCTAAATAAAACACCAAGGGCATTTTAGACATTTCACACCTTATGCCAAAATAATAATTTCTATATAGCAGCGTAATACTCTCCGTTAGCTATATATGGCCACAAATGGCACGTAAATCTGAATTCGTATGACAAAACTATGCTCATTCAAAGTTATGCTAAAATTCAAATAACTCGTTCCGTCTTCAAGGGTATTTTAGACCTTTTAATTTTTGTATCTAATTAAAAACATTCCCTGGACAGCGTAATTGTGACGGCCCGGTTATGATTATGATAAACCATGTTTAAATCATGATTACTGTATGGGATGGGGATAATGTGCTATTAGAATATATAATTTTTAGTTATTGTGTTTAGTCTAATCCTACCTTCATACCTTATGAAATATTAAATTAGTCACAAACACAAATTTGTGAAGTTTTCGATAAAAATGTTTGGGTTGGAGGCTAGTTTTGACCCTTATAATGTAACAATTTACTTAAGGTCAAAACTATATAATTGTATACATATTATTTATGTTTGCAACAAAATAAACGGTGTGCTAAACGGAGGTTCGAGTAAAGAGTTATACTGAAATCACAAACATGGGGTAAAGTAGCCATTTAGCTTTAAATGATATTTGGCTTTATATGGTGCCACATGTCATATTTTGGTTGGACCAAGGGGAGGTGACTTATGCCGACTTTAAACCCTTTACATAATCTCCTTCTTCATCCAAACTCTGCCATTTTTGAGAGTTTAGCCTGAAGAGAAAGAAACGGGAGGTTTAGGACGAGAAAGGCGAGAAAAAGTTGGAGAAAATTTCACAGGAAATTACGTAAACATCCCTACGGTAATTCTATCTGTAAGCCATGTTTATTTCTTTGTATTACTGATTGAAATTATTTAAATCATCTATTGTTTACTAAACTTCCGTGTTTTGAGGTATACGTATGGATAGATGCGGGTTTAAGCAAAGTTGAACGCGTAAATCATGTATATTGATTCGATTGGAAACCCTGTGTATTCAAACTCCTATATATTTTTGTATATTTATTGGAATTGAATAATTCTAATTGGATAACAAAATATACTCATACATGTATAACATATCCAAAAATTAAGTGAAAATACCAAGAAATGAATCGTTGGTGATAGTTTGAAGTCCAGGTATTAAATCTTCCCCAAAGGTGTAAGTATGCACACCGGGTGTTCAATGCATTAATTGACATGGAAAACGAACCTTAAAAATTATGAAACTTTAATGTTGTATTTTTAAATATGTTTATGGATGTTGGGTGAAATATCACAGGATGTTATGATGTAGAAAAATTATGAAAATTTCTGGAAGTTGACTAAACGATAAAGGAGCCTATAGGGCAGATTTGCTTTGTAATAAAGAAATGGACACATCTTGATCTAGAAAACTTGAAATGATGTGTTGTCTTTTATATTGGGAACCTAATATGATAAGAATTGGGTTACCAAGAAGAAATTAAAGTATGTTTGGGATATGATTTAGATATGTTAGATATCGTAACATGAATGTGAATGGAACTTCATTTATGATAAAGGAATTGAATGGAATCATATGATGTTTATGAATTGATTTATGTATAAGTATTATTTGGATTGTTAATATCCTTATGATGATACTAATATTGTAAGAATTTATATTTGAAAGGAAAGAAGAACCGGTTGAACAAGTTTCGAACAAAGGCAAAGGAAAAATACATGAAGTGGCCCAGGTGAGTGTACTCACTGGAATGAGGTATTTGTATATCGTTATGGAGATGATCTAAATAATACTCACAGGTAAGATTTATTACACATGGTTACGGATAAGACATGAATATCACTCATGGGTAATATGTATTACACATGGTTATGGATACGATATGAATATCTCTTATTGGTAAGATGTATTACACATGGTTACGATATGATCAAGAAAATATGGAATATGAAATTGTTCATTTCGGGTTACCGAAATGGGAGGTTACTTCCCGAACCGAAATGGGAAAGAATTGTCTATTACAGACAGGGGTTACTCCTCGACCAGGAATGGGGGAGAATTATCTATTACAGACAGGGGTTACTCCTCGACCAGGAATGGGGGAGAATTGTCTATTGCAGACAGGATATATGAATCATGATTCGGATCAGTTGGACAATTCTTTATGAATGGACCGGATAATTAATACATAATTATTAATAGGCCGTATGAGTATATAATTAGTCATTCTTTATGAATGAGCCGGATAAGTATATAATTGGCCATTCTTTATAAATGAGCCGGATAAGTACATATGTATTACCACATGTATATGATTTATTGCATTTAATTTTATGCAATAGTTTAGTAGTGATGCATTCACTGGGCTTTTTTTCTCACGGTTATTATGGTTATGTGTTTCAGGTAGCGTAATGTCACTGCCAAATCTAGGAGGTCTGGTTGGCTTAGCAAAGGATGCATAAAACCATAATTTTGGTCAAATGAAAAAGGAGTGATTTAATTTTACTTATCATTGAAGGAAGTTTGAATAAGCATAATCACTTTAAAATATGTGAAAAGTTTTGGCTTTATGGCTTCATGTTGTTAACATAAAAGAATACTCGTGAAGATAGTTTGGTTAATGTAATTATGATTTGACTCACTTTGACTTTAAAACTTAATTATAAGTAACTGGGTTGGGGTGTGTCAACTTTGGTATCAGAGCCTAGATTTTAGAGGTTCTGGGGTGAGGAGCGCCTAGATTTGGCAGTGGAAATAGAAATTGTTTTGAGTCATAAGCAAGTTGGCTTTATTGACTAACATCTGTTAGTTATACATATATATTGTTGTATATGGCATGAAATGTAAGGATCTTGCAGGAAAGGAAATGAGATGTTAAGGTTTATTCGGGGATGACAACGAATACATGTATTTTAATTTGAATCATTGCATTATTTTATTTGTGGTATCGACAAACATGTCATTGAAGGGAAAAAAAATTTAAGAAAAAATGTGGTATACGAAAATTGTGAAGTATTGGAAGTAATATCTTCTTATAATGGAATATGTAGACTTGAGTTGTATCACTTATTAAACCGCGGCTTGGTGTGTGCCCGTTTATGTGGGAGAGTGAGGTACGGGAACCCATATTCCGTTAAAGGATGAGATAGTAAATTGTTAGATTATGAATAAAATGAAGATTCACATAGTAAAGGTGAAGTGAGAGGATTAATAGTTGTATACATTTAATTTTAATTTGTGAAATAGTCTGAAATTCAATTACTAGTCAATATATAATAATTGATCCGAATATGGGTTCATACTGAATTATGATAAGTAGTAGAAAAGAGTGATAAGAGTTAAGATGTAAATTTTTTTAATAGTATGAGTATATGTAGTGAATATTACTCTTGGGATGTTTTGAAATGATTATATGAATAGTAAAGTTGACACGAGATGTTAAAGAGTTGGAATTTTAAAAATATTGGGGAACCCTTTTAAGTGTATGTGTTGTTTATGAGTATGGGAAATATGCTAATTGGGTTGGAATATCGACAACTGGTTTGGGTTGATATTGAGTTATATTTGTCATTGTATGTACGTGTTATCACTAAGACTATGACATATAATGAATATGATTGACATTATATGGAGTCACCAAGAAGTATGTGTAAGGATAAGATGTTATGTGAGATACCATAATGGGATACATTAAGGTATTTGTTCAAGTTATTTGAAAGAAATGAGACATCTAATAGTTAAGATAAGTATTATGGGGTTGGTATGTGTGGTTAAAAATTTCAGTGGTGATGATGTCCATGTTTCCAAACGGGTAAGGTGAGTGTATTAATAATGTTGCATAAGACTATAATGTTAATAAGGATTGGGGTAAGATTATAATTGTAAAGTTATTATGCCAGATAAATGACTAGTTAAAGTCGTTTATGTTTAGTTAAAGAATAATCATATGATACTAAAAAGGGGAATATAGTGAGAAGCTATATTGAGTTCATAGTGCATGACTGCACAATATACATGAACGTGAATATGAAAGATTGCTTAAGAATAAACATTTAGCGAAAGATTTTACAGCTTCGATATATGAAAAGTAGTGAGGATATATTTAAATTAAGAAATTTTAAGGACGAGATTTAACATACTCTTAAACATCAAAAATGATATGGATAATAGTAAAAGTTAAACCCGTGTATTTGGTGTTGAATGGAAGATGGAAATATGACGTGTAATAAGCCAATATGGTAATATGATATCTATGAATAAAAATATTATACGATGATAAGGATAAACTATAGGAATGAATGAAGAAAGGTAAAGAATGATATTAGGTTGTTAAGAATATTCACTCATTGTGAATATACGATGATATAACTGATAATCTAGTATGTGTGAATGTTTGACATGCGTATATAAAGGTATGAAGTAATATATGATTTGGGGTTTGGTTTTGATTAATAAGAAATCATTAGATGATTATTCTTCCGGGTAATGATAAGGATACTGAAGTTATTATGAAAGAAGATGTGTCGTACCTCGAGGAACCGATTGAAATACTTGGCCGTAAAGAGCACGTATTAGGGAATAAAGTAGTTTCATAGTTAAAGTGTTGTGGAGTATCCATAAAATTAAATAAGCAACATGGGAATGGGAATATAGAATGGGAAAATAGTATCCCCAATTGTTTGATGACTGAAATTCATCCTAAATTTCAAGGACTAAATTTTGTAAGAGTGGAAGGTTGTGACGACCCGGTTATGATTATGATAAACCATGTTTAAATCATGATTATCGTATGGGATGGGGATAATGTGTTATTAGAATATATAATTTTTAGTTATTGTGTTTAGTCTAATACTACCTTCATAACTTATGAAATATTAAATTAGTCCCAAACACAAATTTGTGAAGTTTTCGATAAAAATGTTCGGGTTGGAGGCTAGTTTTGACCCTTATAATGTAACAACTAACTTAAGATCAAAACTATATAATTGTATACATGTGATTTAGGTTTGTAACACAACAAACAGTGTGCTAAACAGAGGTTGGAGTACATCTTGATCTAGGAAACTTGAAATGATGTGTTGTCTTTTATATTGGGAACCTAATATGATAAGAATTGGGTTACCAAGAAGAAATTAAAGTATGTTTGGGATATGATTTAGATATGTTAGATATCGTAACATGAATGTGAATGGAACTTCATTTATGATAAAGGATTTGAATGGAATGATATGATGTTTATGAATTGAGTTACGTTTAAGTATTATTTGGATTGTTAATATCCTTATGATGATACTAATATTGTAAGAATTTATATTTGAAAGGAAAGAAGAACCGGTTGAACAAGTGTCGGACAAAGGCAAAGGAAAAATACATGAAGTGGCCAAGGTGAGTGTACTCATTGGAATGAGGTATTTATATATCGTTATGGAGATGATCTAAATAATACTCACAGGTAAGATTTATTACACATGGTTACGGATAAGACATGAATATCACTCATGGGTAAGATGTATTACACATGGTTATGGATACGATATGAATATATCTTATTGGTAAGATGTATTACACATGGTTACGAATATGATTAAGAAAATATGGAATATGAAATCGTTCATTTTGGGTTACCGAAATGGGAGGTTACTTCCCGAACAGAAATAAGGAAGCATTTTCTATTACAGACAGGGGTTACTCCTCGACCAGGAATGGGGGAGAATTGTCTATTACAGACAGGGGTTACTCCTCGACCAGGAATGGGGGAGAATTGTCTATTGTAGACAGGATATGTGAATCATGATTCGGATCAGTTGGACCATTCTTTATGAATGGACCGGATAAGTAATACATAATTATTAATGGGCCGTATAAGTATATAATTAGTCATTCTTTATGAATGAGCCGGATAAGTATATAATTGGTCATTCTTTATAAATGAGCCAGATAAGTACATATGTATTACCACATGTATATGATTTATTGCATTTAATTTTATGCAATAGTTTAGTAGTGATTCATTCACTGGGCTCTTTTGCTCACGTTTATTATGGTTATGTGTTTCAGGTAGCATGATGTCACTACCAAATCTAGGAGGTCGGGTTGGCTTAGGAAAGGATGCATAAAACCATAATTTTGGTCAAATGAAAAAGGGGTAATGTAATTTTACTTATCCTTGAAGCAATTTTGAATAAGCATATACACTTTAAAATATGTGAAAAGTTTTGGCTTTATGGCTTCATGCTGTTAACGAAAAAGAATACTCGTGAAGATGGTTTGGTTAAAGTAATTATGGTTTGACTCACTTTGACTTTCAAACTTAATTATAAGTAACTGGGTTAGGGTGTGTCAACTTGGTATCAGAGCCTAGGTTTTAGAGGTTCTGGGGTGAGAAGCGCCTAGATTTGTCAGTGGATGTAGAAATTATTTTGAGTCATAAGCAAATTGGCTTTATTGACTAACATCTGTTAGTTATACATATATATTGTTGTATGGGATATGAAATGTAAGGATCTTGCAGGAAAGGAAATGATATGTTAAGGTTTATTCGGGGATGACAACGAATACATGTATTTTAATTTGAATCATTGCATTGTTTTATTTGTGGTATCAATAAACATGTCATTGAAGGAAAAAAATTTAACTCAAAATGTGGTATACGAAAATTGTGAAGTATTGGAAGTAATATCTTCTTATAATGGAATATGTAGACTTGAGTTGTATCACTTATTAAACCGTGGTTTGGTGTGTGCCCATTTATGTGGGAGAGTGAGGTACGGGAACCCATATTCCGTTAAAGGATGATATAGTAAATTGTTAGAGTGTGAATAAAATGAAGATTCACATAGTAAAGGTGAAGTGAGAGGATTAATAGTTGTATATGTTTAATTTTAATATGTGAAATAGTCTGAAATTGAATTACTAGTCAATATATAATAATTGATCCGAACATGGGTTCATACTATATTATGATAAGTAGAAGAAAAGAGTGATAAGAGTTGAGATGTAATTTTTTTTAATAGTATGAGTATATGTAGTGAATATTACTCTTGGGATGTTTTGAAATGCTTCTATGAATAGTAAAGTTGAGACGAGATGTTAAAGAGTTGGAAGTTTAAAAATATTGGGGAGCCCTTTTAAGTGTATGTGTTGTTTATAAGTATGGGAAATATGCTAATTGGGTTGGAATATCGACAACTGGTTTGGGTTGATATTGAGTTGTATTTTTCATTGTATGTACGTGTTATCACTAAGACTATGTCATATAATGAATATGATTGACATTATATGGAGTCACCAAGAAGTATGTGTAAGGATAAGATGTTATGTGAGATACCAAAATGGGATACATTAAGGTATTTGTTCAAGTTATTTGAAAGAAATACGACATCTAATAGTTAAGATAAGTATTATGGGATTGGTATGTGTGGTTAAAATTTTCAGTGGTGATGTTATGTTTAATGTCCATGTTTCCAAACGGGTAAGGTGAGTGTATTAATAATGTTGCATAAGACTATAATGTTCATAAGGATTGGGGTAAGATTATGATTGTAAAGTTATTATGCCAGATAAATGACTAGTTAAAGTCGTTTATGTGTATTTAAAGAATAATCATACGATACTAAAAAGGGGAATATAGTGAGAAGTTATATTGAGTTCATAGCTCATGATTTCACAATATACATGAACGTGAATATGAAAGATTGGTTAAGAATAAACATTTAGCGAAAGATTTTACAGTTTCGATATATGAAAAGTAGTGAGGATATATTTAAATTAAGACATTCTAAGGACGAGATTTAACAACACTTAAACATCAGAAATGTTATGGATAGTAGTAAAAGCCAAACACGTGTATTTGGTGTTGAATGGAACATGGAAATATGACGTGTAATAAGCCAATATGGTAATACGATACCATGTCGAAATTCTTGCCCGGACTGCTCTTGTCATCCTTCTTTCCTTCTTCTTCTTTCTCCTTTCTCTCCTCTCTCAACCCTTTGTGTTTTGGAATGAGTCATGGCTGCACAACACACTTAAACCTTGGTTAAAATCC
Source organism: Sambucus nigra (assembly GCA_949130495.1). Classification (NCBI taxonomy): domain Eukaryota; kingdom Viridiplantae; phylum Streptophyta; class Magnoliopsida; order Dipsacales; family Adoxaceae; genus Sambucus; species Sambucus nigra. Next base: position 195,842,375 of record OX422220.1, read on the forward strand.
CTCAATCCCGTAATTAAGCCTATTGGCCAATTAAAAATGACTTAAATGCCCCCGTATGGGCTCGGTCATGTCTAAAAATGCCCCGAGACCCATTTACTACCCTCGGGTTACTCTTTTTCGACTATCTCGACCCTTCTGGAGTCAACCGTGCACTCAGAATTGTCATCCGAGATATTTTATAAAATTTTCCAATTTCAACCTCAAAATGCGACACGAGTGAAAATTTTCAATAACCTGAATTAATTTAAATTTCTAAATCCCCAAATATAAATGAAAGATCTAAATCTCCAATTTCAATAATTTCTCCAATTTAAATAAATTAAATTACCAAGTTAAATAAATTTCAAATCACTAATTTAATTCATTTATATATCCTCTAAAATATGGGGTGTTACACTCCAAGAATTTGTTCTACTGGTGAGTAGGCATTTCAATATTTTAGGGAACTTTGTCTTTAATCCCTAAAACATCGAAACTCATTGCCTCCTTCGGGAAAAAATTCTTTTGAAGGTTCTTCTGATAGGTTTTCAAAGCATCAACTATTTTGGATAAGACCTTCGACTTCGAATCGGTAGGGAATAAAAATGCCTTATTCACTTGATCCCAAATGTCATCCTCTGAGACAGAATCAACCTTATTTCAATTGTATGCGCACCCAATGCTCGTAGTCAACTGTCTCAGAGACATACAATGACTTTTATAAAGCTTAAGGTCATATTTTTCACTGATTGGATTATCCTCTCCAATAGAGAAATCAATGCACTTCTTTGGGTTGGCTAGCAAAAGTTGGGGTGTCAGACTCACAGGTGTCGGAGTTGGAATATAATGAATCTCTGGAAGAGTAGAGTATTGATTGATGAAGGAGTTAAGAATAGAGCTTGTGGTATATGATAGTTCTCATTTGGAGGTATTCCACTATTTCATTCATTATTGTCATTTATGTTGGGAATTTCCTATCATTAAAAAAAATTAGCGACGTATGTAAGAAAATGCGGTTTACATATCCCTCTCTCAATCTCTCTCCCTCTCTCTCACTCATACATATATATATATATATGGAGAAGTTCACAAGTCAACCTAAAAGATAGACTTTTTAATGAACCTTAATAAAATAACACCTAAACACTCATGAATTTTAATTTTTATGTTCCAATTGGTCCACGCCAGCGGCAACGAAGACACGTGTCAATAGATTCCCAACCCCCTCACCCCCCCCCCCAACCCCCTCACCCCCAACCCCAACCCCAACCACAACCATCACCATAGCATCCCTTATGGCAGCAGGGCTACCATGGGGGTGGGGGTGGGGGTGGGGCGGGGGCGGGTGGGGTGGTGGGGGATCGATCAACACACGTGTCCATTACCGTTGGCGCGGACCAATTACAACATCGAAATTAAAATTAATTAATTGTTAAGTATTTTTTGTTAAGGTTCATCGTTTAGGTTCACTTGTGATCCTCTCCCTATATATATATATATATATATATATATATATATATATATATACACCTCTTCGACAGCTTTTAAAACATGCTCAATTTGTCTGATTATCATCCAATCAATATTAATTTTTAAAAATCTATTAAATTTTGCATGCGGCCAAGTAGGTAGAAGCGTGTCTATGATTGACGTTAAAAGGTCCGTGACATGCACTAGAAATCCTTTCTTCTTGAGCTTATTTGCAAGCTCATTTTTAATATGCATGTATCGCTAGACGTCGCAATCCGGGTGAATGTTCTCTTTACAGAATTGTATCCACAAAGGATGCATATTTTTTTAGCCTTTTCTAACTCTATCGCCAACTTCAGTGCCCTATCGGGATTATGCACGGTAAATATATTCTCTATTGCCTCATTGCAGCATTCTAGCAATCAAAATAGAATACGATCGAATTGGTAGTCTTGCGAAGGATGAAGCCCATGATTTGTAAGGTAATTAAATTGTTCAATTTTCCTATTACCATACTGTTAAATCGGAGTTCCCTCTATATCGCATGCACTAATGAAATATGTTATAGTGCAATCAAATTGAACCCTCAAGAACTCTTGTTTCCAGTAATTTTTATTGTGACTCATTTTTCCTGAGAATATATATATATATATATATAAGAGTCTGAGGACACAATAAATGACTATATGTTAAACATTTAGTTATTATAATAGGGTCGTCATTAAGACAAATAATTAGTTAAAGGTTTATTATACAGAATTGATAGAGTGAGCATTTTAAATACCCATCATCCATATCAAACCATCAACCCCACAATCCAACACTAGATTATCATGCACTCCTTCTAAATTGTCTATTTGGTTGGTTTCCAAGAACATAAGTATAGAACATTAGTTTTCATATATAATTCTACATCAAGGGTTTCATATAATTTAATATAATTTTATTTTTTGAATATCAGTACAATAATCAATATATGTCTATTTTGAAAGAACGTGAATTCACGTAAACAATTAATATCATTTTTTGAATATTATTACAACAACTACACACTGAACACACAGAACGTACACACACACAGAATGCACATATATGCACATTGAACACACACAGAGAGAACACACTATAATTTTTAAGAAAAATGAAAGGATTACCTTGTGGAGAGACAGAAATTGCCAGAAAATGAAAGGAGAGAGAGAGAGAGAGAGACTGTCAGAAAATGAAGTCGCAAAGAAAGAGAGGGGGAGAGAGAAGTCACCGAGAGAGAGAGAGTTTTATGATTTCTACCAAGGGTGAAATAAAATGTAGGGTTCCAATTTCATTTATACCTTAAACAGGTTCACGGTCCGAATCCGTGACCCTTTGTTTGACCCCTTAATGAGTTAGAACTGGTCACGGTTATTGATAGTGACCCAATAGGTGGCCATTTAAAAGCTCGGGAGTTGATCATAGTTACGGACCATGACCATCCTAAAGTGACCATTGATTATGGGTTGTGATCAACGTTCATTATTAAATTTCATTGGCACTCATGGTTTCTGAGTGTAACCACCTTCGTGACCAAAATGGAGGGAACTTTGACGCCAAAATACCATTGGCCACAATAAATGGTCATTGGTTGGTCACGGGTCATGACCGTGACCATGACCACCCATGTGACCAAAAGCATAGGACACTTGGCGCCATCCTAGGTCACGAGCGAGTCATGGGGTATGAGCGTGACCCTGTTGATCACCGCTCTAGACCTTGAACCTCCCCTTAATAAGGTCACCCTAAACCCTGGTCTCTTATTTGGTTATGGTAAATAGTTAATGGTCACGGGTTTGGAACGTAACCCCCTATTCACGGTCCAATTCCATGACCCATTTATTGTAACCTTTTTTTAATTTTTAGTTTTGTGTACAATGTTATTTTGGATATGGATGGGTTAGCACAGTATCACGTGCAGATCGACTACAGCAGGAAGGAATCATATTTGCCATTTCCTAGCATAGATATTATTTATAGCTATTCATAGGCTCATAGGAGGGTCTATCACTCAATTGTATTACATCAATGTAAGTAAATTAGAGGACGTAATTGTATTATTAGAGTTGATACCAGTTGTCTAGGATTTTTTTAGACGTGTTTGATGAGGTACCGGGGTTACCACAAGCATGAGAGAGATATCTTATTGTATACTTAGTATCGGGCATTGGGCCCATCGTAAGAGAACCATACTATATGGCTACATTGGAGATGAGGGAGTTGTGAGAATAGATTCAGTAACTCTTAAGGTAGGGGTTCATCGTATGAGTACATGTTTTAAGGGAGATCTTGAATTATTTGTGAAGAATAAGATGGTTTGTTGAGACTTTGTGTGGACTATCGATGGATTAAGAAGGTCAGAATACTGAACATGCATATGTTACCACATATTAATGACATATTTGATCAATTGATGGATGCATCATTTTTTTTCAAATATCTACTTGCATTTGAGGTATCATCAGTTACGAATTACAGACAGGGATATTTTGAAAGACGAACTTTCTGATGAGGTATGGATCTTACAAGTTTTGGATCATGCCATTTGGGTTGACCAATGCTCCAGCAGTGTTAATGGTTTTGATGAACATAGTTTTTCGACCATTTTTGACAAGTTCATCACAGTGTTCATTAACGATATATTGATATATTCCCGATCTGAGGAGGAGCATGCGCATCATCTGAGGATAATTTTATAGGCACTTAAGGAGAATAATTTATATGTTAAGTTCTCCAAGTGTGGATTTTAACTGAGAGAAATGCAGTTCTTGGGGAACATTATGTCGAAGGCTGGGATTTCAGCGGATCCTAGTAAAGTATCAGTCGTAATGGAGCGATTAATCCCGTGACTCTTACGGCTATCTCATCATTGAATATCTGAACACTCAAAAATAGCTCGCAGATCTCTTTACCAAACCATTAGATAATATACAATTTGAGTATTTGTGAACATCTATTGGCATGATAACTCTCACTTAATTTTCATCATATTTATCATAACATAGGTAATATCTTGCTTATAATTGGTTTCTAAGGTTTTAGGGCATGGTTATTTGTTAAATGACTAAAGACACCTCCTAAATATTGTTTTATGTAGGAGACCCCTGATTCTGCTATGCTTATGATATATACTGTGATAGACTTTGTTTATGCATACCTATATACTGTGATTGACTCTGTTTTTCTATTTTATACCCCTTGTATATTTGAGAAAAATTAGGGGAGAAGCTCTTGAGTATTTACTGGCGATTACATATCTATTCGTGATTCTAACTCAACTAATATGTCATTCAGTGTTTATTTTGTTGCAGGCATTTTAGACCCGTTGTATAGCTTCTTGCATTTTTGTAGGGTATGGGTCTGTATTTAGTTGAGTGACATATTTTTTTCATATTATTTTCGATTCTAGGATGGGAATGGGTAGTAAGAACCTTTTGTATAGGACAACTAGGATTTTTCATTTTTCACCCACGAATTCAGAATACTCAAGGGAATTTTGTCTCCAATATCCAAAGGGGGAGATTGAGAACACACTATATAATTGACTTACTTGAGTCTATATTATATAGGAATTCCATCTAGTTTGGATATTGAGACAAAATAGGATAGCTTTTAATGAGTTGCTCCATATCCCAAATGTTCAAGAAGAAGAAGCAAGCCAGTCCAAGAAATCCTCAAGAACAACATAGGGAAGTTAATTCTAACCTCAAACCACTATAGTACACTCTCACTGCATAATATTTTATTCCTATTTGCATTGGTGGTTTTTAAAACACTTTAAGCCTTTTTTAAATCATTTTAATTCTTTTACAACATTTTTAAAACATTTTATATAATTATTAAATAATTTTGAATTAATTAAACCTTGGTTTTTAAAAGTGTTGGGGATATAAATTGTATTTCAGAAAGTGTTTTATCTCATTCAAAGTTAGCTTGGGTAGAATGTCAAAGCCCTAGAGACTTCAGCGTGCGTTTGTATTTATTTTCAAAACACGCATTTTTGTTTAATCTGGTCCATACAGGTGTTGGTTCATTAAGGATTGGATCTGTGTTTTCTCACAGACACAAACCCACCTACCAATATCAGCCCTTGGATGACTTTAATCGACGATCTGCATGTCTTTAGTTACAATCCCAGTGCTTACCTTTTAACCAATGAGCTAACGTTATTCCACCGCTTGTTATAAGCCACTAGAGTTTAAGTCAAACTTAGAAGACCAAATTCCAGCCCATGGATTGCAACTGATGTTCTAGATCCTTCTTCACCAAGTATAAAAGAGAACCAAGTCTCATCATTTGGGAACTTTTTCCAGCTCGTCCAAGAGAGAAAAAAGAGAGTAGAGAGAGAAGAGAAGAAAGAGAGAAAAAGAGAGAAAAGAGAGAAGAAGATAACCTATCTTCGAATCCTCACACCTCTAAGTGATTTCCCACAACCCATACACCTTAACCTTTAAAGGTCCATTTACCATAAACCAAATTGTGGAGTGTTAGAACCATTCTAGGGTTTTTGTGAGTTTGGTGGTGGGGTTAGACGTCTGTTGAAGACCTCTGTCTTATTTAGTCTCTCTCAAAACTCTTCTCTGAGAAAATAGTGAGTCTCACATATTGAAACTTGAGATTTTCTGAAGAGAACATCACACGCCTATTTTAAAAATTCTCTTTTTGAATCTCTTATTTTTTATCCGTCTGTTTCTAAGGAATTTGAAAAATAAACTTCTAAGATTTCAAGGTCAAATCAGATCCTTAAGAGCGTTTGTTTCTCCTGATCCATATTTCACATTTTTTTGAAATAAAATTGTATGAAAATAAATCGAGACATATAGGACCTTGGCTATTTTTAAAAGCAAGGTTGTTTTTCTAGATCTGATCTTGTATTGAAGTTTATTTCACAAAATCATTTTAATCAAATCTTGCATGTCATATATAAGCTATTGATTTATAGGATTTTGTTTATATAAATTCTTTGAGAGGGTGAGTTGTATAAATCTGCATATATATCACCTCACATGAACACTTAGACACAGTGATTTTGTTTGAGACTTGAATTTGAAAGAGTTGTTGGAATCAGAATTCAAAGAGAAGGAGGTCAAGGAGAAGGCAAAGAAACAACAAAGAAGAGATCTATTCTAGTCATAAAACCTTTGGAGTGAAGTAGCTCATGTAAATATAACTCTGAACTTAGATTTAGGATCCTTGTGTGTTTGCTTATGTGATGTAACTTGATTCTTTATTCTATTGAATTTTTTTTGTGACGTAGAGGGAACCGTGGATGTTTCCCTTGATTAAGGGTTTTACCACATTAAAAATTCATGTGTCTATTCATTTTAATGTTCATGATTGTTGTTGTGATTGGGACTGCATGGTAGCTTTAGTATATGGTCTTTAAATTTTAAAAACTAAGGTAATTAACTATCAAATCTAGACCATATATTCATAAAGTTTTTATAACACATCTGTTTTTTAAAAAGAGTTTTGCCTAAAAAGTTTATTCGGAGTTTACACAATTTATAACATTTTGCTATTAACCTTGTAAACAAGATTTTTGCATTAAAGCTTTCTTCAACTGGTATCAGAGCTGGAACATCTTTTGTGATCCTGAAACTTGAGAAATTGTTTTCGAAACTTCTTTCTCAAAATTTCTGAATATGGAAGAAAGATTTGAGAAGTTAGGTGAACTATCCAGACCACCACTCTTTAATGGAAATAACTTTTCATGCTGGAAAGTATGAATGGTTGCTTTCATTCAAGGAACCCTTGGTGATGATGTATGGGACATGATTGAAACAGGGTATGAACATCCTACTAGACCTACATCTGAAACTAATCCAACAAGAATTAAGAAACTTCTTAGTGAATTTACCAAGGAAGAGAAAAAAGCATCTCTAGATAATATCCATTTTTATGTCCATTAACGAACATGAAATCAAAATAATATCCATATGTTCTACTTCAAAAGAGTCATGGGACACGTTAGTCATTTCTCATGAGGGTGACGAACGTGTCAAAGCTGGAAAAACTCAAATGCTCATCCAGCAATATAACACCCTAATTATGGGTGACAATGAATCCTTTGACGACTTCTATATTAGGTTAACTGATATCTTTACAAAACTTTATGCAAATGATATAACCTACAGTATAAAGGAAATTGTTCAAAAGATTTTTATGTCATTGCCATTTAAATTTGACAACAAGAGATATGGTATTGAAGAAATGGATGACCCTAATATAACTCCTGGATTACTTAGCTGTAAACTGAGGACTATAGAATTGGAATTAGACTTCAAAAAATAATTGTCCAGATAGACTAATAAATCCTCTAATTCAAATGTTGTGTTTTCTTCTAAATTTTCAGTGCCTAAATTGAACAGTTTAGATTTTGACACTGACTGGCTTGAAAACCGTGATTTGGAAAACCTTGACAATCAAATAGTTTTTATGAGCAAGCATTTTAAAAATATTTTGAAATATAGAAAGTTGTAGCCTCTAAACAAGGCAAATCAAATTATCAAGGTAATCAATTCCGCAGACCTCATGATAGAGATAATACCAAACACACTTATGACAATAGGAAGTCATATGACCCCAACAGACCTAATCCTGACATTGAAAGATGTTAAATGTCATCATTGTGGTAAACTTGATCACTATGCTCGTAAATGTCCAACTAGTCTTAATAACAATAACAAGGCCAATATATGTCAGACATGGGACGACTTAAGTGATTCTGATGAGGATGAAATAGAGTCAACCTAGATAGATGAGTATTTCATGTGTTTCTTTGATAAGATTATATATAGTAATGATGCATGCCTACCTTCTCGTGAACCTTCAATGCCTATTGATGTTGTTAATGATATTGTTGATAACTCTGTTCCTATTAATGCTGAAAAACTATGTGTGAGTCAAAGTGATGATATTGATGACAAATTGAACGCATGAATGAGTAAAGAACCTATCAAAAACTTAGGGGACTCTCCACATGATGTACTTAGCGAGTCTAATGATGATCTGCCTGATTTACATGAGTTATACACAAAAACAGTTAAGAAGAGTGCTCGCCTAGAAAAAATGATAAAAACATTAAGTGAGCGGATCGATTTGCTTAACGAGACCATTAAAAAGAACGCTGAAGATTATACTGCCCAATGTATTGCTCACAAGACTGATATTGAAGACTATGCCTTGAAAATAAAAAATTTGACTCAAAAGAAGTATGATTTTAAACAAAGGTACAAGGCAACCCTTGTTGAAATAGAATAGTCAAACCAAATGGTTTCAAATGTGTTTAAAAAATGCCAACACTTTGAAACACAAACTCAGTCTTATGAAAAAATTGTTATTGGAAGCAAATTTGACTCTGAAGATAAGTCTCTCCTAGGCTTTGGAGAAATAGTGCACATCAGTAAGACCAAAGTTTCTCCAGAAAATGTTACTTTTGTAAAACAAGGTCAAACTTGTCAAAATATACATAAAGGTGAATCTAGTCTCAATGTCTCTCAAGCAAAACATAATGAGCATAATCAACAGTTGAATCCAAATAGTCAGACCCAATATATTTGTCCTCCTGCCAGAGACCAAAGATAAAAACCTAAAACCAATGGCAACTGGACTACTGTACCCCATAGAGCCAAGCCAATTTTTAAAGACGTTAGCAATAAATTCAAGTCCTATACCCATTAGTACTATTCCTACTATGATATTTTCAGCCATACTCTTGATGAATGTTTCTAGAAAAGGTTATACACCCCGACCTACCTTAACTTTAACCATTCTAGGAAATCAAGAAATACTTATGTACTCCCTAAACAGGACACAAACAACTCTAACTCTAAAAAGAAAAAGAAAAAGGGACGGTCCAAAACTAAGAAAAAAGGAGGTTCCAAAACTAAGAAAAAACCTTTTTTAAATCAAAAGGTCACAAAACTTTTAAAACTAGGCCTATTTGGATTAGAATAGATGATCTATTACCCCAGCTCAAGTGCAATATTGTCATTTCTGCTTTAAAGGCACAAAGCACTTCAACTGGATGGTATTTAGACTCCAGATATTCTAAACATATGATCGGAGATGAAACCAAATTGAAAAACAAGACAGACTTCCTTGGAGGTAGTGTCATGTTTGGAGATGGTGTTTCATCTCAGATCATAGGTAAGGGAATATTGAGTGGGCATGGGCTTCCTGAACTAAATGATGGACTCTTAGTTAAAGGTCTTGAAGCTAATCTCTTAAGTATATCACAATTTTTTTACTCCAATCACTCAGTTACCTTTTCAAAAAAAGATTACAAAATTATGGATGAAAAAGGTAATTGTATTTTAATAGGAAATAGTTGTTCATGAAACTGTTACACGGTAATCCCCAATTTTGAATCTTATCACGTTACCAGATTAGAGGATTCTGATCTATGGTACAATAGATTAGGACACACAAATTATGATAATCTTAGAAGATTAAGTTCCCAGGAATTAGTTACAAGTTTACCTAAAATTAAAAATTCTTTTAATCCTCTATTTGGACTTTGGGTACATCGATTAAACATTCTGGACCAGATAAGTAGACCGATTCAATCCGGCCCAAAGTCTAAAGGCCACGTGCATAACTAATTCAGTTATGACCCATTCAACCCCTAAAACATCTCAAGAGATATTCTAGGAGTTATGGGCTAACGTGGAAGAGCCCAACACCCCTAATCTCTGAGAAATAACATGTATATATTAAACCCTCAGCCCGGGGCAAAGGGCATGCAATTGTAAACACTCCCCTGGAGTAAAGAGAAATAAAATACAGAGAGCACCACCATGGATGTAGGCCTTCTTTTCGAACCATGTATATCTTGTGTTGTGTTTGATTATAACCATTTCAAGTTCTTTATATATTCTGGTGATCGTCTTTTCTTATTATTTTATGTTGAGTTTAATTGTCACCACAATTGGCGTCGTCTGTGGGAAACGTTTATTTTCCTTTAAGAAAGCCTTCACCAATAAGAATTTAGAATGTCTGGTCACAGCAGAAATGCCCCTCAAGCAGGGGATATTCAAGAGCAACCTGCCCCTCGCAAGATTAGATCTGAAGTTTGACGTTTAAATCCGAGGGCTCGCCCAGAACGGAAAGCTTCGAAGGAAAACCAAGGACCAGCCAGGTCCACACAGGTCTTCAGGCTAATTGACGCCTATGAGTCCAGGCTCCAAGAGCAAGAGGAGGCCACTCGTAAGCAAGAAGCTGAGAATGCTCGTCTCAAGAGAACACTAGAAAAATGGAGAGAGAACTCCATCATAGCACAAGGCAACGTCAATATCGCACTCCTAGCCATCAGGCGATCAAATCTTACAGTCGAGGAAGGATCTTTAGACGTGGATCTCAAAGATTTGAGGAACACGGGTCGGATGACGACTTGACCAAGCAACAGTAACCAGCTTGCCGTTATAGGAGTTCAGGTCGAGGAAATGATGACATACAAAATTTGGTCCGGAGAGAAATGGACCAACACCCAACACATCGGGGTGCCAGATCAACCAGGGAGCTATCCAGGTGAGCTCTCAAGACCCATATGAAATCCCCTTTCTTAAGGGAGATTAAAGAAGAAGAAGCCCCCAAGAAGTTCGCGATGCCCAGATTCAAAATCTATGACAGAAAGATTGATCCTATCAGCCATATTAGACAGTATAGGCAAGACATGACCCTCTGGAAGCATAAGGACACATTATCTTTCCATCGAGCTTGCATGAAATGGCACAAAAGTGGTTCGAGAAACTCCCTCATAGATCCATCAGGATCTTGGAGTCCCTGGCATAGCTCTTCACAGCTCACTTCATTACCAGCATCTCCTATCCGAAGAGGATGGATGACTTGTTGATAATTAAGAAAATACCCCAGGAGAGCCTCAAAGACTAGGTGAAAAGATATCAAGAGTTATTCAATGAGGTCAAGGACTTCTTGGAACAGGTCATCATGTCATCCTTTAAGATTAGCATACCAAGCTCCTGACTCTTGCACTAGTCCCTTACTAATAAGGAATCCATGACCATTGATGACCTAATAGCTCGTATTGAAAAATATGCCAAAGTTGAGGATGTGACCCGCCTCAGTATAGGGGAGAATGATTATACCAAGTTCGTCGGCAAGAGCAGCGATAAAGCTGAGAACTAAAAGAAAGGAAGTAAAAATGGGGGCAAGAGTGGCCCCAAGAGCGGGAACAAAAATGATGCTTCAAAAGCATTTTAGGCAATGAACACAGTTTTTAAAGAAATAATCTATAAGATTCTAGCAAAGATCAAGGACGAGTCGTTCGTTAAGTGGACCTGAAAGATAGGAGGAGACCCCTCAAAGAGGAACAACGAACTGAGATGTGCTTTCCAAAAAGAGGAACAACGAACTGAGATGTGCTTTCCACAAAGAGGGTGGGCACAAAACCGAGCACTGCAAGGCCCTCAAGTCTCACCTTGAAGAGTTAGCTCAAACTCAAAACTTAAACGAATTTATAGAAAAAAAGGTAGAGAAGTTCGCTGCCAATGGAGACCCAGGTCCTGACAACGTGCTCGAGAAGGACGTCGGCCATGAGTTCGCAGTGATTCATGGGGCATCCGATCTAAAGTAGATTCAAGGAAACTCATCTCTGATGGAAGTCAAAAAGCTTACGGCAGTAATGCAAGCTTTTCAAATTGATCCAGCTAAAATGCAAGCAGAAAAGCATCGGTGAGCAGATGACATCGATTAGAGCAAGCATATCATGTTCACGAATGAAGACCTAGTGGGAGTAAGGACCCCACATCATAATGCATTGGTCATTACACTCAGGATAGCTAACTATGACGTCGACAAGTTGCTCGTCGACCAGGGTAGATCATCCAAACTAATGTATCTCGACCTATTTATAAAGTTGAAGTTAAGCGTCATCGACTTAAAGGAAGCTACTATTCCTCTAGTTGGCTTCGCTGGTAAAGTAACCATCCCTTTGGGAAAAATTATACTGCCAGTAAGGGAAGGAAGTATCTCCAATATGATCGAATTTTTGGTGGTCGACATCAACTAACCCTACCAGGCGATACTTGGCAGAGGGTGGCTACATGCGATGAAGATCGTCCCCTCTACTTACCATCAAAAAATCAAATATGTGACTGAGCGAGGAGTAATGGAGATCCACGGAGATCAGGCAATGGAGAGAAAGTGCTTTATAGCAGCCATCCACCCCAAACCAGAGAAGAAGGTCGAGAAATCCAAGGAGAAGGTTGAAGAACATGAAGGTTTAATACCTTCCAAATAGCAGCTAAAATATAGAAGACCTGGAGTGAAGGAGACCAGGCTCCTCCCCTATAAGCGGCTCGTTGATAACCTAGAGGAAGTTGCAGCCAGTGATAATAAGAAATATAGGATGTTCTTGATCGGAGCCTCTCTCACATATCGAGAGAAGAAGGACCTGATAGTATTTTTGTGGAATAACTTGGACGTTTTTGCTTGGGAAACCTATGAGCTTCTTGGTATTGATCCCAATGTGGTTTGTCATCGGCTGCACATTGACCCGGCTTTCAAGCTGATTGCACAAAAGGCACGATGAACTTCACTCGAGAAGGCCAAGGCTATAGAGAGGGAAGTGGAAAATATGTTGGATGCAGGATCTATACGGGAAGTTCAATTCCCTAAGTGATTGTCCAACCCAGTAGTGGTCTCGAAAAGTAATGGAAAATGAAGAGTCTGCGTTGACTTCACCGACCTCAACAGAGCTTGCCCTAAAGACAGTTTTCCTCTCCCAAATTTTGACCAGTTGGTGGACGCTATAACAGCTCATGAAAGAATGAGTTTCCTAGACACATACTCCGAGTATCACCAAATCCCTCTACACGAGCCATATCAAGACAGGACAGCTGATTCGTGAAAAATATTGCTTATGATTCCCTTTCTTTTTGCACAATAAAGTAGTCTGATGCTCGTTAAACTCACACTTTAGACTCATTCACTGTATAACCTCAATTATTCATTGTTAATCGCTTGCACAAGGTTTATTTGAGTATTTATAGGGTTTTTTATGATAAGGACGAAGATTAGAGGCATTTTGGATGAAGAACAGACACAAACGTACCTTCAGAGGAAAAATTGTAAATTCAGATGACTCATTTCGGACTCGGACCAAACATGTAAAATTGAAGGCCTTGAATCAAGGGATGCCTAAGTTAAAACGGCGTATCAATTGGAGTTGAAACGAAGAAATTATGGCCGTGCAAAGTTCGGATTCGGAAAAAGTCAAAGTTAAAGCCCTGGGTCAATGCCCGAACTCAACACCCGTGACCCAAACATCATGAAAATATTATCCATCTCGGAAGGAGGGTCACGTGGGTTTTTGAGAATTGTCAATCGGAGTCCGTATGCACAAGTTACGATTTTTGGAAGAATAAAATGTAAATATTTAATTTAGGATTTTATTAGTGTTTATATTTTTTTTATGCAATTTCTCTATTGTAGTCCTATGAGGGCTCAGCTGGTTAAGGACAGTTTTGCGAAGCAACAGGTCGCGAGTTCGAGCCTGGACAGAGGTGGGTTTCGCTCAATTTTCTAGGCTCGCCACGTGTCGTCATCAGAAGCGCCACATGGCTGACCCAGAAATAACCTAACCCGCCCAACAGCTGACCCAGACCCGCCTGCGACCCGACCCGGACGGACCAGCCACTTTCCCCTTTTCCACTTTCCATCCCTAAAGTTTTTCCTTTTTCACTTTCCACCCTATATTCTTATTTCTTTAATAACATTCTCATTTTAAATCCTTTTCTCCCCATTCTTTTTTCTAAATTTTTCTAAAAAGAATCCCTATCGTTTTTTGCAGCCCATGCAAACTTTCATCATCCCCTCACTCCAAATTAAACAAATCAAGCCCATGTTATTCTTTATTTAAAAAAATAAAATATGTAAAATACCAAAAATACCCCAAAGACCTTATTCCCCCTATTTAAAGCCCCTCACCCACACACAAAAAAAAGACCTTGATACACCATCACTCTCATCATTTTAGTGTAGTTTCATCTTTAGGAGTAGTGTAATTTAGTTTTTTTTCTTCTTTTTTGTAAGTTCTTTCCCGAATTAATGCAAGTTTCTTCTCTAAGTTTCCTCAGTTTCTTCACACATTCTTACGCAATTTTTCACATGCTCTCATATTTATTTCTCATGCTTTATAATCAGTATACTTCTTCTCTTAGTTCAATTTTTCTCATACACACAAAGCACGGTTAATTAGTTTTAGTTATTTTCCTTAAATAATATAAGTTGTAATTTTTGGACGCGTTTCAGACGTGTAGCTGCTTCGCTATGATATGATAGTTTAAGATCGGATCTTATCGGATTAATGAGTGCCGAGAACATATCGAGTGACTTTAACGGTGTATCAAGTATACACCATATTTAATACCAAAAGTGCAGTTCCGGGACTATCTTTGACACCGAACTCTTAGCGAACTTTTATAACATTTGGGAAGTGACATTTCGGACTTAATAATTGTTTAAGAAGAGTATTAATCCTGTTTGATTCGCATTTTATCTATGTAATAATTTATGATACACGCGCCGAAGCGTCGAAGATAATTTCTAACTTTTGTTTTACTTCTTTTAACGTAGTTTACATACTTGTCTAGATTAATCATAGTATAATTCTTTTAACTCTCCCGTCATCTTTTACACTTTTTTTATAAGTAATAAATTAATTAAAGTATTTAAACATCATTCCCTGTGGATTCGATACCCGAACTCGCCGTTATACATATAAAACATGTGTAGTTAAAGTTTAGATTTTTTGCATTGGATAAAAAATCGTTTATAACGACAGGCTCTTCACACTCGCTCGGTTTTCACCTAATCAAAATGGTGTCGTTGCCGGGGAATGATTTGCTTTGAATCTTAATTGATTTATTTCTTTGATCCCGACAACTCGCTCCAATCAAAATGGCGTCGTTGCCGGGGAATAATTTGCTTTGAATCTTAATTGATTTATTGCTTTGATCCCGACAACTCGCTCTAATCAAAATGGCGCCATTGCAGGGGAATGATTTGCTTTGAATTTGAATTGATTTAGTGCTTTGATCCCGACAACTCGCGTAATCAAAATGGCGACGTTGCCAGGGAGTGTTTTGTTTTAAACTTTGATTTATTTATTTCTTTGTACATAACTATTTGTATTGGTCATGTACAACTAAGCTTTAAGGACTATCAACCGCTCGTCGCTCATAACTTTTTGGAAATTTAATCTACGAAACACTCGAGGTAAATATGTCTTATCCTAGTATTTTTTTGGAATCTAATGGTATTATGGGTGCAGAGTTTTGTCATGAAAATAATTTTCAAATTCCCCCCAAACCTATGTCTTTTGGATAATACTTGCAAAATGAAAATTGTCAAATAACTTTAGGTGAGTATTTAAATAAGCATGAAAATGGTTTGGGGACATATGAAAATTATTCTAATGAAAAAATTCCTCAAAATTATTATAATAATAATATTAATAACTATTGTGATAATATTTCTATGAACTATTATAACAATAATTCTTACAATTGTTATTCTAAACATTTTGAAAATAGTTATGATAATACTTCTCAAAATTTTCTTTTTGGCGAAGTTCCTCTACCGCCAAATTCTTTTGGTGCATATTTGCAAAATCAAAAAAATGAAGAATTTGATAATTATTATTGTGATGAAAATTATTATTGGGAAAAAGAATTACTTGTATTATTTGAGTCCAGTAATAATTTTCCTCTTAATAACTTAGAAGACGAAGAATGTTTTGAACTAAATGAGAAATTCAAAAATTTTGAAGAAATTTCTACTTTAGAACAAACCATTTCTCGTCTCACCCAACTGCTATTGGAAAATGAAAATGTAACGGATAAAATTCAACCCATGCTTATTAATAATGAATTTATTGAAGTTGAATTTTTATCTTCGACATTTTCATTTACCATTATCGAACCATTACAAGTACCTCAAGAATCGGATAAAAGCCTTGATGATTTTGACCCGATTCTTGTCAACGAATTCTTGTTCGAATTGATATCCATGATGGAATTTTCACTTGATCGTGCCCCACCTCCCATTCCAATTGAAAAATCTTTTGGAAAAAATTTTGATTTCCTTGGAATCGAGCTGTAGTTGTCCCCCGTGAAATCCAAACCACCCATCACTCAAAAATATTTTTATTCAAAAAATTGTGATGGTTCAATTTTTTCGCCCAATTCGTACCCCCCGTTGCATAAACGGAACTCTTATTTTTTGGGAGGCATGAAAAATAATGGGAGTCCACCATTAATCCCACAAAGTCAACATGTTTTCTGGGTGGACCCCCAAAAATTTCATCTTCTAGTTTATGGTAAATTAGAAGACAATATTTGTATTTGTATATATCTTATTAAAAAATAAATAAATAATTATTTTTATTTATTTTTTATTACTAATTTTTATTTTTGCAGGATAATTGAACTTGATATCCGGGGACTACCCCATAACATCTCTTCATAACTTGAATTTAATATTGTTCTTAATTTACATTGAGGACAATGTAACGTTTTAGTTAGGGGGTGTCATAATGTGTTGCACACATCATGTTCTCTTTTTTTCCTTTATCATAAAAATTAAAAAATTGCTTAAGTGATTATTGGCGGAGGTTTCTCGGTGAAACCAACTCTAATCATTTATAAAAAAATGAAAAATTCAAAAAAAAATTCTTTCTTTTTAGGCCTTTTGCCTAAATTTTTTCTATTTTCTTATATTTTACTCTCTAAAATTTACCTCATTCTTTTAAACCAGAAGCATTAAACTTATCTAAGTATTAAACTGTCTAAATAGCTCATTAGTTTATTTACCATTTCTATTATGCTTTAGTAATTCATATGATTCATGTATTGACAACCTTATTCACATCACGAATTATACTTGCGTAATTGTTAAAAGCTAAATTGACTCGGTAAAAATAAAAGATCCATAAGTAAACCCACCTTGTGAGCTTCGTGTTCTCTTTCATATTCTGAGTGATGTAAACACTTATTCATTATTCTTTTGAAATTGTTTTAAAGTCATTGGTAATCTCAATATTCTTGTTTTGACTGTAGACTAAAGAATGGTGGTATGATCTTTTTTTCAAAACAACAAAATTCAAAAATTATGTTTTAACCTCACTTTTGATCAAAGGCAATTCATTTCATTATCTCATTCCTTTCACTAACACCTTGAAAATTGATTCAAAAAGAAATGCAAAGGAAATAGGGACTGAACACAAACAAAAAAAGAGAAGAAAATTGAGAAAAGAAAAGAAAAAAAAGAACAAAATAGAGAAAAAAAAAGAGAAGAAAATAGAGAAAAGAAAAAAAAAAACAATTTACTCTTCAAAAGTTCACCCTTTCTTCAAATATAAAAAATCATTTTGAGGTGTTCACATTTTCCATCCTAAAAAGTTCTTAAATGATCCCAGGGTTAACATATTTTTTTCTAAACATTGAAAAGATTACATTTTCACGTTCTTTAGAAAACAGTATCCTTTCATGAGATTACATTTTACTGTTTTATATATAAACGTCTTTCATCATTGATATGTAAAAGGTTTTGTTTTCAATTACATTTACTCTTTATGCATGCATGTCCCGAGTGACTTACCCATATTCAGAGTGTTTTCATTTGTTGAGCGTAATCACCGGCGAGAATTGAATTAGCATGCGTCATTATAAGCATCGAGTCAATATAAGCTAAAAATGGGATCGCTTGTAAATTTTGTGACGCACACACACTCGTTAATACATAGTTATCTAATGATTTACTTTAACATAATTGTTATAGCAAATAAATTAATGGAGAAATCTACTAGTCATTGCTATTTACTTGTTAAAACTCAAGATTATGTTTAAACGTTTTGCTTAGAAAAATGGGTAAATTTTTTGAGTAGAATATGATGTTTGTGATTATCATCACTGTAAACTCTCACAAGACAGAACTTGTCCACTAGGGTAACCTAGGGGTTTAACGGCATGTTGCATAAGCTAAATGCAACCGTGCATCCCGCAGAAGTGGATCTCTATCTTTTTTATACTTATTTTCGAATAAATTGCAAAATTCAGCATGAAACAAATATTTTACTATGATGCTAGGGACTAGAAACACGTTAGTTAGGGGGTGTGATTCGTGCTAAATATTGCATCTTATTCCCTTTCTTTTTGCACAATAAAGTAGTCTGACGCTCTTTAAACTCACACTTTAGACTCATTTACTATATAACCTCAATTATTCATCGTTAATCGCTTGCGCAAGGTTTATTTGAGTATTTACAGGGTTTTTTATGCTAAGGATGAAGACTGGATGCATTTCGGATGAAGAACGGACACAAACGCACCTTCATAGGCAAAATGGTAAATTCAGATGACTCATTTCGGACTCGGACCAAACATGTAAAATTGAATTCCTTGAACGACGTATCAATTGGAGTTGAAACGAAGAAGTTATGGCCGTGCAAAGTTCGGATTTGGAAAAAGTCAAAGTCAACGCCTGAAGTCAACACCCGTGACCCAAACATCATGAAAATATTATCCGTCTTGGAAGGAGGGTCATGTGGGTTTTTGTTGATTGTCAATCGGAGTCCGTATGCACAAGTTACGATTTTTGGAAGAATAAAATGTAAATATTTAATTTAGGATTTTATTAGTGTTTATATAATTTTTATACACCTTCTATATTGTAGTCCCATGTGGGCTCAGCTGGTTAAGGATAGTTTTTCTAACGAACAGGTCGCGAATTCGAGCCTGAGTAAAGGTGGGTTTTGCTCAATTTTCTGGGCTCACCACGTGTCGCCATCTGGGAGCGCCACGTGGCTGACCCAGACCCAACCTAACCCACCCAACAGCTGACCCAGACCCGCCCGCGACCCGACCCGCGCGGACTAGCCACTTTTTCCTTTTCCACTTTCCAACCCTAAAGTTTTTTCTTTTTCACTTTCCACCCTATATTCTTATTTCTTTAATAACTTTTTCATTTTAAATCCTTTTCTCCCCATTCATTTTTCTAAAAATAAACCCTATCATTTTTTACAGCCCATGCCAACTTTCATCAGCCCCTCACTCCTTATTAAACAAATCAAGCCCATGTTATTCTTTATTTTAAAAATATATATGTAAAATACAAAAAATACCCAAAGCCCTTATTACCCCTATTTAAAGCCCCTCACCCACACAAAAAAAAAAGACCTTGATACACCATCACTCTCATCATTTTAGTGTAGTTTCATCTTTAGGAGTAGTGTAATTTAGTTTTTTTTTCTTCTTTTTTGTAATTTCTTTCCCCAATTAATGCAAGTTTCTTCTCTAAGTTTCCTCCGTTTCTTCACATATTCTTATGCAATTTTTCACATGCTCTCATATTTATTTCTCATGCTTTAAAATTAGTATACTTCTTCTCTTAGTTCAATTCTTCTCATACACACAAAGCACGGTTAATTAGTTTTAATTATTTTTCCTGAAATAATATAAGTTGTAATTTTTGGACGCGTTTCAGACATGTAGCTGCTTCGCTATAATATGATAGTTTAAGATCGGATCTTATCAGATTAATTAGTACCAAGAACATACCGAGGGACTTTAACGATGTATTAAGTATACACCATATTTATTACCAAAAGTGCGGTTCCGGGACTATCTTTGACACCGAACTCTTAGCGGACTTTTATAACATTCGGGAAGTGACATTTCAGACTTAATAATTGTTTAAAAAGAGTATTAATCCTGTTTGATTCGCATTTTATCTATGTAATAATTTATGCTACACGCGTCGAAGCGTCGAAGATAATTTCTAACTTTTAATTTTCTTCTTTTAACATAGTTTACATACTTTTCTAGATTAATCATAGTATAATTCTTTCAACTCTCCCATCATCTTTTGCACTTTTTTATAAGTAATAAATTAATTAAAGTATTTAAACATCATTCCATATGGATCCGATACCCGAACTCGCCGCTATACATATAAAACATGCGTAGTTAAAGTTTAGGTTTTATGCATTGGGTCAAAAATCATTTACAACGATAGACGCTTTACACGCGCTCGGCTTTCGCCTAATCAACAGCATTCATCACCACCGTCGGGTTGTATTGCTACAAGGTTATGACATTTGGGCTCAAAAATGTAGGAGAAACTTACTAGCGGTTAGTCACCAAAATGATCAAAGACCAAATGGGAAGCACCATAGAGGTCTACATCGATGATATGCTCGTCAAGAGCAGGCTCAAGGAAGACCACCGCTCCGACCTATCAAGGACCTTCGAAATCCTCTGGAAATACCGAATGAAGATTAACGCAAGTGTTCATTCGGTGCCCAGTCAGGAAAATTTCTCGGGTACTTGTTTATCAAGAGAGGCATTGAAGCCAACCCAGATCAGATTGACGCCATCAATAGGGTGTAGCCCCCCCGTACAGTAAGAGACGTACAAAAGCTCACGGGGATGCTCGCTGCCCTAAATTATTTAATCTCGAAGTCATCCGATAGGTGCCAGCCATTCTTCCAGAGTGGAACGAGGATTTCTCAAAGTCATTGGAGGAGCTCAAAGCTTACCTCAGGACACCACCCTTGCTCGTAATGCCTCAAGATAACGATTCCCTATACCTACACCTTGCAGTTTCAAGCCACGCTATCAGTTCTGCACTGGTATGCGAAAGAATAGAGATCTAGTACCCAGTCTATTACGCAAGCAAGACTCTCTTGGATGCTGAACAGCGATACCTACCATTGGAAAAGCTCGCCTTTGTGCTAGTAGTAGCCTCAAGAAAATTGAAACATTATTTTGAAGCCTACTCCATCATTGTCCTTACGTCCCACCCTCTCAGAGCAGTACTACGAAAGGCATACATGTCAAGTAGAATATCAAAATGGTCAGTCGAGCTTGATCGATTCGACATTCAGTTCCAACCAAGGAATGCTATCAAAGGACAAGTCCTCTCCGACTTCATCACGGAAATTATAGGAGAACATCCTTGCGATCAACCTCAAACTATTCATAAGAAGGAAGTTCCCTCGGCATACGATATCTAGAAGTTGTTCGTTGATGGTGCCTCCAACTCAAAGGGGCAGGAGTAGGCATCGTGATGATTACCTGAAGATGCAATACTCGAGAAAGGAATCAGGATTGGATTTGAAGCCTCTAACAACGAAGCATAATATGAAGCACTGATAGTAGGCCTACAGAAGGCATACGCGCTGGGGGCAAAGTGACTCCAAGTGTTCGGCGACTCACAGCTGGTCTCCAACCAGATAAGTGGTGACTTCAACGCCAGGGATGAGAGGATGTAAGCCTACCTCGCCACGGCGAATAAATTAATGGCTAATTTCGAACAGGTCAGCGCCCAATAGTTTCACAGAGGACAGAACAGCCATACTGACGCCCTAGCGGCCTTGAGCTCAGTGATCAATTCTAACATAAAAAGAACAATTCCGTTTGACTTCCTCACCCATCCAAGCATCAATCAGATCGACGAACTGCCAAATGTAGGATATGTTCTCCCGATTGAGACAGCCCCCAGTTGGATTGACCCCTTAAGGGATTATTTGAAAGACGATACGCTACCAGACGATAAAAAGATCACTCATCAGATAAGAGTTAAAACTGCTCGCTTTCACTTATCTCCTGAGGGTAAACTGTATAAGAGATCTTTCACTCGTCCTTACCTCCAATGAGTTCACCTGAAGGACGTCGAGAAAGTTCTCTAAGAACTCCATGAGGGAATCTACGAAAGTCACATTGGGGGCAGATCGCTAGCGTTTCGAGCAATGAAATAAGGCTGCTGGTGGCCATATATGCAGAAAGACGCTGCATTTTATGCTCGCAAATGCAAAAAATGTCAACTTCACGCTCCTATGGTTCACCAGCCATCCAGCGACCTGAAGTCACTTACCATCCCATGGACTTTCGCCCAATGGGGCATGGACATCGTGGGCCCTCTTCCTACTGCAGTCGAAAATTGCAAGTATCTGTTAGTCGCAATAGACTACTTTACCAAATGGATAGAGGCGGAGCCACTGGCAAACATTCGAGATGCAGACATGATAAGATTCATATGGAGGAACATCCTCACTCATTTTGGGATCCCCAAGAACATCATCACTGACAATGGAACCCAGTTCGAAAGCATCCTCTTTCAGGGTTTCTGTAGTGACCACGGGATCAGGCACTGCTACAGCTTCGTAGCTTACCCTTAGAGCAACTGGAAAGCTGAAGCTTGTAACAAAACAGTGATCGATGGACTAAAAAAGTGGTTGGAGTGAGCCAAAGGGGGATGGGTAAACGAACTACCCCACATACTATGGGCTTACCTCACTAACCCACGACGAGAAATTAGGAAACCTCGTTCGCACTAACATATGGTATAGAGGCAATCATCCCTTTGGAAGCCGAACTCCCTACTATGTGCTCCACCATGGTAGACCTAGGCCAGAATGATGCAGCATTGCTCGCTGAACTTGACCTAGCTGAGGAATGAAGAGAGCTGGCTCTAGTGAGATTAGATTGTTTTTAGCAATATCTAGCCAGGCACTACAACAAGAAGGTCAATCCAAGAGCATTCCAAGTTGGGGACTACGTCCTAAGGAAAGTTCCTGGCAGCACTGTAAAACCATCAGACGACAAACTAGGCCAAACTGTGAGGGACCATTCAAGGTGATAAGAGACGAACTACAAGGAGCCTATCACTTGGAAACGATGGAGGGCAGGGAGATACCTAGAGGTTAGAATGCAGCGAGTTTGAAGAAATTCTACTTCTAGTTTTTCTTTGATCTTTTTAAACCCAATGTCGAAATTTTAAATTCGTTTATGATTAATAAAAATTTGTTTGGCAGTAGCATTTTATGAAGTGTTGATTTTCAATTACGTTATAATTTATGCACCTTTTCCAAGTCACAGTCTCTCCTCTCAATATATAAAATTAGGGTATCACCCTCCTCAGGTTTTCATCATCAAACACGAACAACCTCCTAGCATTTCCCTTGGCAATATATAAAGCCCTACAAGGGACCCTTAGGCAGCACGGCCAACCCAGGTTGGTCGCCAATAATGTTTGGCTAAAAAAAATTGCTTGGATAAAACATCCAACACCAGGTGTGTCCTCGTCATTGCCACACTTAGGCCTAAAGGAGTGTGACGACACAACCTAAAAGGTAAAGTGAGGGACTAGGGGAATACTCACTTGACAAATGAACTCAGCCTATATCAAATCTAGTCATCTAAGAAGAGCCCAAGATAGTTGAACAAGACATCAATGAAGTAAAAAATATACAAAACATGTTTAGTTGGAAAATTGACCAAAACATAACTATTTTATTACATCATTACATATATAAAGAGCTACATATGCTGAGAAAAATAAATCTTAATAAGGATCAGGTCTCCGAGTAAGATAGTCAACCACTTGCGCTCTTCATCCATCGTCTGGATGAGGAGCTAATTCCTCCTTGACTTCATTTAAATCTGGTTCCAACACTTACCTTGGGATGGCATCTATGGGAACCCATCGATCATCCCTTTTGAATGGGTTTGACAGCAAAGTTGAGGGGGAGATCTCATGACGATACCAAAGGACAGAGTTCCTAGGGACCTGCAGCTCCCTGAGAGTATTCAACCATCCTCTAATGAAGGATAACTCTTTAGTCTCCCTCAACTTCGTCAGAGCATCAGTCCAACCCTGATCATAACCATCATCCCACACTCATCGAGGAGCTTTCTTGAACAAGTGCCTCAGCAAGGTAACATCTATTTGTAGTCTGACAACTATCACATATGCTCGGCGAACATCACCTCAAAGCTCAGCAATCTTCCTAGTTGAACCACTGTTATTAGGACCAGCTCGCGGTTCGGTCGATGAAGAGGAACCACGCAAAACTCAAGGAGCAATGCTCGGTGCATTCTCCTTAAATCGCAAGACTTCTCTCCTCAGAGCATCGTTCTCTTATTGAATCACCTCTCCAACTTTATTGACCTCGGAGGCATCCAGAAGCTTGGCCTTTAGAGCATTCACTTCTTCTTGAACATAAGTGCCGATTTCCTTCATCTCTTGGAGCCTGTCCTTCGGCTTGGCAATGAGCTCTGACTGGTCCTTATACTCCTGATTCCTCAACCTAAGATACTTAAAGATCCTTATAAAGGATCTATGAACTCGATTGCTCGCATCAGGTCCACGAATTTTTCCTAACTGAGAGGTAAAAGGAATATAATCCTCAACATCGATGAGCTATAAACCATATAAGCATTAAAAAGTAAGTAAATCAGTACGCGAAAGGGAACTGAATTTCATTTCATTTAAAGAAGGTTCAAAGTACATCCTCTAAAAGAAAGAACAATAATAATAATACAAAGGGCTCCCTAAAATAAGACTAGTTGGAAACCCAGTCTTCTCTAAGGCCACTGGTTGCTTCCCCTTATCTGCGATAGGTCCAGATATGCTTCCCTCAGATAGTCACCGTAGGAGTACCAGCAGGAGTGGTCTGGACAGCTGGAGCACCTTTATTGATAGCAGGAGCAGGCATCTCATCCATAATAGGCTTGGGGCCAGGGTGGTGCTCATCAAAGAGGGAGGAGTCAATATCCACCTTGGTAGTGAGTAAGGCTTTGTCCCAACCTTTCTTGAAGATGAGGCAGCTAATATAGCCAATCTGAACCTCAGCATACTCATACGCCACGACCCATCCAGCGTTGTATGAGCTCTCCTTGAGGGTGGCAGCCTCAGATTCCACCTTCTTCACCTTCCCCACAAGCACATTATTCTCCTCAACCACAGCTAGCTTGCTCGTGTAGACCAAGTTATAAGACTGCCTCAACTCTTCAAGCTACTTGGTCATCACCTCTTTTGCTTTGTTATCTTGGGACAAAGCGAGGTCAGAAGACTTTTGAGAAGAACTGGCAGTCTTTAAGCTAGCCTCCAGCTCGATATTTTTCCTATCTAACTTAGCGTTCTTCCTCGCCAATTCGTCACGACTGTAGTGAAGGACAGTGAAATCAGACACAAACTGTAGAGAAAAGGAAAACATTAGCAGAGAAAGTATTAAAAGGAGCATTGCAAGAAAAGAGAAGTGAAAACAGGCTTACCAAGGCTAGCCCCTGACTCGCCTTCATAGCTAACTGGTTGGTCCCTATGTTTATCGACCTCTGGCTATTTACTGGCAGCACTGCCCTCTCAAGCACTGTCAAAGCTAGCTGAGGGGTAAGAGCAATAGAAGCCCCCTCAGCCAGAGCAGACACGGGCAATAGATTATATCCCGCCTTTGTCCTCACCCCTTCTCTCCTCTTATATTTTTCTCTCTCCTTCTTCTCCCTCTCTATCCTCTTTCTCTCTTACACCTTTTTCTTCTCCTCTTCCTTCTTTCTCTCCCTCTCTCTCACCAGTGCCTCTTCCTTCTTCTTATCCTCCTGCTCATGAGTTATAGTCTGGGAACCAGTGGAAGTATCTCTGCTCCCAGATTTCTGCTTCTTCAATCGGTGAGAAAGTAGCACATTGTCTTCATCATCATCTTGGATCAAATTCTTCCTAGGAGGGGCCATATCTTCCTCGTTGGAGCTACTTGAATCCCCTGAAGACTCCTGAGCCTATGAACCCTCCTTCGATCTGGAAGATTCTTCGCTACTTGAGCTCTCCTCACTATAATCACCTTCAACACCACCCATATTAGCTCCCTCGCTCTCTTCACCCGAGCTGCTTTCTTCATCCTCTAATTGAATTAGGTCAGCAGTGACCTCTTCTGTGATATCTAAATGAGGGATGCTATCCATGAGTCGTGCAATAAAACTAGACCCAATGTTCTCATACTTCAGAAGGAATGTTGTTGATCGCGGATGCTCACCGTCGGCCAAATAGTCCCTGATCTTCCAAACCTTGACCAACTCAGTAGCTCGAATATCGCGAAGAGTAGGTTCTGAGTTCTTTGTCTTCGCTAAAAAAAGAAAAGAGGAAAACATAAGATGGGCAGTACATTAATAGAGTATCAATGAGAAGAACATGAGTTATGCCTACCTATATATTCCTCCCCGTAAAAGGGAATCACATGTCTCTCAGACCTCGCCCCTTCAGCCAGTTCCTGGCAATAAACCCCTCTTGCCAATAATCCTTGTGGGAATCAGGTAGATTGACTACCAATACCCTATCAGGACTCCTAGCCTTCAAATAAAGGAGACCAGAGCTTGTTCGAGAAAAATAATAACAGTAGGAAATTTTAGTAAATCCTATATTGGTGCCATAGAGCTGATTAATTCTATGTACACCATTGACAATTTTCCAAACATTTGGTGAACACTGTGCAGGAACTATATAGAAGTAGCTAAAAAAATACAAAAAATAGACGATTTACGGGGAAAGTAAAACCACCCTGAGAGAACAGAATAAAATGTATCCAATAGCCATCCTCAATATCTCTAACATTATGAGGAACAAGGGCACATTCAATATCTACCCAATTCGAAATATTGTAGAACTTCCTAAAGTCAGCTATTAACCTATTGTCTATTTTTTCCATCAGATAAGAAAAACCCTAACAGTGATAATGGAGAAATTTCAATAAAAAAAGAAAAGAGAGAGAGTATGAAGAACTTACGAAGTAAGAATTGGGACGATACAAGGCCACCAGCAAAGAAGACGGGAAGATAAGGAAGAAGCTTGAAGATGAAAGACGGGACTAGGAAGTGAGAAAGTACAGTAAGAAGTTGGAGAAATCTAGAGAACTCAAGGAAGTTTGAAACGAAGTCAGGGAATGGCCTCTTCAAACTGGTTTAAACCCTCTCAATCACAACGCACAGAAATGAAGAAAGTCTGCCACCTAAATCTACTCAAGAAAGACGCTTCAATCCCAAGGTGTTATGCGATTCACAAAAATGACACTAAGGTTATTTTTTAAAATTATTGAGCCCAAATTGATACCCAAAAATTTTAGGGGTAATTGTGGGTATTCGATTAAACATTCTGGCCCAAATAAGTAGCCCGATTCAATCTGGCCCAAAGTCTAAAGTCCACGTGCATAACTAATTCAGTCATGATCCATTCAACCCCTAAAATCTCTCAAGAGATATTCTAAGAGTTATGGGCTGACGTGGAGGAGACCAACACCCCCACTCTCCGAGAAACAACATGTATATATTAAACCCTCAACTCGGGGAAAAGGTCATGCAATTGTAAACACTCCCCTGGAGTAAAGAGAAATAAAATACAGAGAGCACCACCATGGACATAGGACTTCTTGTAGAACCACATATATATTGTGTTATGTGTGATTACAATCATTTCAAGTTCTTTGTCTATTTTATGATCGTCTTTGCTTATTATTTTGTGTTGAGTTTAATTGTCACCACATGGACCTTGTCAGGAAGGCAAAACATGTAAATCCCCTCACAAGAAAGTTAAAGATGTCCTGACCACTAAGCCTCTAGAACTCATACATATGGACCTTATAGGTCCCTCAAGAACTGTTAGTTTCTGTGGAAACTATTACATCCTAGTTATAGTGGACGACTTTTCGAGATATACATGGGTAGCTTTTATAAAATAAAAATCAGATACCTTCAATGAATTCTTAAGAATACTATTGAAAATAGAGAATGAGGAGGATACCCAGGTGTATCGAATTTGGAGTGATAGAGGTAGAGAGTTCAAAGACTCTGGTATTTTTTGAGTATTGTGTAACTAATGGCCATAAACATGAGTTTAGTGCTCCTAAAACCCGGCAGCAAAATGGTATAGTTGAGCGTAAGAATAGTTACAAGAAATGGCTAGGGTCATGTTACATGCTAAGAATCTCACTAGATATTTTTGGGTAGAAGTTGTCCAAATCGCGTTTCACATTATTAATCGAGTCTACCTCAGAAAAAATTCAAAACAAACCTCTTATGAACTTTGGTTCCATAAAAAGACAAACTTAAAATATTTTAAAACCTTCGAGAGTATTTGCTATATCTACAAAGATAGAGAGCAACTTTCAAAATTTGGTACCCAAGGAGAAAAGGGATTTTTTCTCGGCTATTACCAAAATAGTAGGGCTTTGCATGTTTTTAACTATCGAACCAAAACAATTATGGAATCAATTAATGTAATTGTAGATGACACTAGTGTAGGGAGAAGTGACAGTCAACCAGTAGCATTCGATGAGGACGAAACTAATTTATCTACTGATCCTCAAAATGACACTGATTCACTGCCACCAGAGATTCCTTCAGTACCCACTTGGGTTTCTAAAGATCATCCCATTGAAACCATTGTCGATAATCCTTCGGAACCTGTTCGCACAAGATCCTAACTTTGAAAAGTGGCACAATTTTCTTGTTTTATTTCTCTTGAGGAACCGAAAAATGTTAATGATGCCCTTTCTGACTCATTTTGGATAAATGCTATGCAAGAAGAGTTAATCCAATTTCAGAGTCACAATGTGTGGAATCTTGTTCCTAGACCAAAAGATTCGTAGTTTATTGGCACAAGATGGATTTTTAAAAACAAAACAGATGAAAATGGGGAAGTCATTAGAAATAAAGCTAGGTTGGTCGCACAAAGTTACTCCCAGATTGAGGGGATTGATTTTGATGACTTTTCCACCTGTTACTCGCTTGGAATCAGTTCGTCTCCTTTTTGTCATCTCTTATCATATGCAATTCAAATTATTCCAAATGGATGTTAAATTCTCTTTTTTAAATGGAATCTTATCTGAGGAAGTATACGTAGAACAACCCAAAGGATTTGTAGATCCTATACACCCGGAATACATTTTTAGGCTTAATAAAGCCTTATATGGTTTGAAACAAGCTCGTAGAGCTTGGTATCAGCGATTGTCTACTTTTCTAGTGTCTCACAAATTTGTCCGAGTCGGAAATGATCAAACGTTGTTTTTTAGAAAAGAAAATCAACATGTCTTGATCGCACAAGTATATGTGGACGATATTATTTTTGGTTCCACTTGTTCTAAACAAGTCAAGAATTTTTCTAATATCATGCATGTTGAATTTCAGATGTCACTTATGGGTGAACTTCAATATTTTTTGGGTTTACAAGTAAAATAATGTAATGATGGACTTTTCATTTCTCAATCCAAGAATGCAACAGAATTAGTCAAAAAATTCGGTTTAGAAAATGATAAACCTTCTAGAACCCCCATGAGTACTTCAACTTAACTTTCTTAGGATGTTAATGGGAAAAATGTTTATCCCACTCTATATAGAAGTATGATAGGGAGTTTGTTGTATCTTACCACGTCTCGACCCGACCTATCCTTCGTCGTATGTATCTGTGCTAGATATCAAAGTAACCCTAAAGAATCCCATTTATTTAGTGTGAAAAGAATCATTAAATATGTTAAGGGAACTCTAAAATTTGGCATTTGGTACACGAAAGAAATAACTAGCTCTATTGCTGGGTACACCGATGCAGATTGGGCCGGTTGTTTTGACGATAGTAAAAGCACTTCTGGTGCTTGCTACTATGTCGGAAATAATCTCATAGAATGGTCGTGTAAGAAACAGAATTTATTTCCTTATCTAGCCCCGAATATGAATATATACCAGTTGGTTGTTGTTGTTCACAACTACTCTGGATTAGACAGATGCTTAGAGACAGTGGCATCACCAAAAATTAGTTAACCATGTTTTGTGATTACCAAAGTGCTATTAATATTTCCAAAAATCCTCTAATGCACTCTCAAACTAAGCACGTTAAGATTAGACATCATTTTATTCGTGACCTTGTCGAATTCAAAGATGCCGTCATTGAATATCTGAACACTCAAAAATAGCTCGTAGATCTCTTTACCAAGCCATTAGATAACATACGGCTTGAGTATTTGCGAATAGCTATTAGCATGATAACTCTCACTTAATTTTCATCACATTTATCATAACATAGGTAGTATCTTACTTATAATTGGTTTTTGAGGTTTTAGGGCATGGTTTTTTGTTAAATGACTGAAGACACCTCCTAAATACTGTTTTATGTAGGAGACCCCTGATTCTGCTATGCTTACAATATATACTGTGATATACTTTGTTTATGCATACCTATATACAGTGATTAACTCTATTTTTCTGTTTTATATCCCTTGTATTTTTGAGAAAAATTGGGGGAGAAGCTCTTCAGTATTTACTGGCGATTACCTATTTATTCCTGATTCTAACTCAATTAATATGCCATTCAGTGTTTATTTTGTTACAGGCATTTCAAACCTGTTGTATAGCTTCTTACATTTTTATAAGGTATTGGTTTGTATTTAGTTGAGTGATGTATTTTTTTCATCTTATTTTCGGTTCTAAGATGGGAATGGATAGTTAGAACCTTTTGTATTGGACTAGGATTTTTCATTTTTCACCCACGAGTACAAAATACTCACGGGAATTTTGTCTCCAATATCCAAAGGGGGAGATTGAGAACACACTATATAATTGACTTACTTGAGTCTATAGAAGTTCCAGCTAGTTTGGATATTGAGACAAAGTAGGATAGCTTTTAATGAGTTGCTCTATACCCTAAAGGTTCAAGAAGAAGAAGCAAGCCAGTCCAAGAAATCCTCAAGAACAACATAGGGAAGTTAATTATAACCTTAAACCACTATAGGAAACTTTCACTGCATAATATTTTATTCCTATTTGCATTGGTGATTTTTAAAACAATTTAAGCCATTTTATAATTAATTTAATTCTTTTACAACATTTTTAAAACATTTTATATAATTTTCAAATAATTTTGAATTAATTAGATCTTAGTTTTTAAAAGTGTTGGGGATATCAATTGTATTTCAAAAAGTGTTTTATCTCATTCAAAGTTAACTTGGGTAGAATGTCAAAGCCCTAGAGACTTCAGGGTGCGTTTGTATTTATTTTCGAAACACGCATTTTTGTTTAATTTGGTCCATACACGTGTTGGTTCATTAAGCGTTAGATTTGTGTTTTCTCACAAACATAAACCCACCTACCAATCTCAGCACTTGGGTGACTTTAATCGACGACCTGCATGTCTTTAGTTATAATCCCAGTGCTTACCTTTTAACTAATGAGATTGCGTTATTCCACCGCTTATTATAAGCCATTAGAGTTTAAGTCAAACTTAGAAGACCAAATATCAGCCCTTGGATTACAACTGATGTTCGAGATCCTTCTTCACCAAGTATAAAAGAGAACCAAGTCTCAGCTTTTGGAGAGTTTTCCCAGTTTGTCTAACAACTTAAATTTTTGTTTGTCTTCCTTCGGATGTGATTTGGAATGTCATTGCGGACGAACTTCGAGTATTAAAAATTCCTAAAATCGCCTCCAAAACTTATTAAAAATTTAGTATCGCGGTAAGTACAGGTATCAATCGAACTTTCAAGGTGAAACAATTAATATGAATACTTGCAATTTCAATTTTTTTACTAAAATATTTTTTATTTTTATTTTTTCATTTTTTTAAAAAAAATAATTTCAAAGGAGAATTATACTACTAATTATGAACTAAATATTAAAACCACACTAAAAAATAAAGAAAATGATAAAGTGAGTTAAATATGAGGAGAAAATAATTATGAGATAATTCAACGGATTAAATTTTACCACTTAACTTATTTATTTTTATTAATTAGTTTGTCCATTTGAAATACCCCAAAACATATATAAATTCACAAATCAACTCTCGTTGCAAGTGTAAATTTACATATAGTCCTTTTAGATGATTAATATTTAAATTTCACATACTCACAAAAATTAGATTTAAATATTTTCTAATAAATCACCCGCTAGGGGAGATTCACAAAAGCATTTAAATCATAAAAAAATAAGTTTTAGAGTAGAGAAATTTGAACTATAATATTATTTAAAAATTGCCTATCTCTAGTTTAATTAATAAATAAATATTATAATATGAATTTCTGAATTTTCTCTTGAAAATAATTCGCCCTCTCTCGAGGCGTAAATATAAATTGTAAAATTTTAATATTAATATTCAAATGGGCATAATAAATAAACAAGCCAAAAATATTAAGGGTTCCATCTCACCCCTTGAATGGGGTATTTAGCCTCTCATTTTGGTATTATTACATAAAAATGTAATAATGACACAAAAAGAGGCATACAAAATAAAATGGGATGGGAAAAAAAATATTTTGAATAAAGTTTACTTGAACCAAATAAAAATTTCCCAAATATGAACAATTAAGTGCCCCCACAAATCTGAGTATTACAACAATGAAATTTAATACGAACTCAAGATTTGTATCTCACAAAATATTCACTCAAGTTACTAAAAAATTTATGATAGAAGAAATAAAAAAATTACAATATTACACTAAAAATGAGCTCCAAGAATGGAGCTCTAAAAACTAAACTTCTCTCTACACTGTTTGTCTCTCTTTTGTCCGTCTCTCTTTGCTCCCCCCTTTGCTCTTTTTAAATTGATAGATGGTATTCATTTTTGTAGTGGAGGATTGGGTTAGTGGTGGATGCTTTTGCAGATTTTAGGGGAATGGGTTTTATTATCTTTGGCTTTTAGCAGGTTACAAAGTCTGACCGAGTTTCAGATGGAGGTATGTGGGGTATTGTAAGGACATATTTTTAATAAGTTTGTCACAATTAATTATGTCGTATACCGCTACAGGTCGTCGAAGAATTGTGAAGATTGCATCTACAAAATACAGATCCAAATTACCAGTTGCTTTCAACATTCAAGCCCAACAATATGAACTTTGGTAAGATATTGTTTTAAAGTTTCATATACATTTCATATTAAGAGTGTTGGGATATTTTTAAAAGGTGTTTTAAAAAACTTTTATATAAAAATGTTTTTATAATATTCTTAAAAGGAATTTTAAAAAGCTTTGTTATATAAATTGTTTTTATAAATATTTTTTTTAAAAAAGGTGTTAACTGTTTTAGAAAAAGAATAGTATTGAGAAATTTTCATTTGCAGTTAACGCACCTCGGTTTTGATGCCAATCTCGTTCGCGCGAGATTAGCATCTCGTTCGAACGACATTGGGATGTCGCGTGTAGTCGTTCAAACGACATGCAATCTCGTTCAAGCGAGATGGGGTTCTCGTTCGAACGACCCTGATTTTTTACTGACACGCTGCTGTAATGATTATCCTTTTACCGACTCAAATTTTATATAAAAAGGGGTCCTAGTAGCCTTAAAAAATGTGGAGAATAGTTTCAACTTTTAAGAGTCTTATTCTTTTGAAACTTTTTGTGTATCTGCCTAGATTTAATTCAATACCTTTTGGCAGAAAGTTTTTCTCCAACAATTTTAAGGGTTCAAATAGTTTGTTTTTTAATTCACAAAATCCCAATTACTTTTATGTGAATTGTTTTGTGGAACCCAAGAACATATTTTGCTTTGGTTTATTCTTTGTTGGGAAAACTCTACAACCGACAACTGCGTGCTATTATGGAGGGAGTTCTTATAAAGTTCACTCTTGTGGAGAAGCCGTTTTCTTCTTCATTGTTGCCCTGCTGGAAAGGGAAAATTTCAGCCGTAACTTGTGGAGGAGTCATCTTCTTCTTCACTACTGTCCTCCTGGAAAGGGAAAGTTTCAGTCGAGACATCGGAATCGACACCTGCGTGTATTTCGTATGTCATCCTATTTTATTGTAATCCGTGTAAACCGTTTTCTTACAAATTATAGTGAAATATAAGGTTTTTCCCTTTTGGAGGATTTTTCCTGAAATCTGTGTCTCAGCATATTTATTGTGTCGCATGCTTTATATTTATTTATGGGTTGACACACGCACTTTAGATGCATGTTTAGGGATTGGATTAATTTGGTTTAAAAATAGACCCTAATTAAATAAGTGTGCCAAATTGAATATTTGTGAATTTAATCAATTATCACACCAACACGTTTTTTCAAATTGGTATCAGAGCCGATTACGCTAATTTATCGCGTGTTCCTGATTTTTCAAAGATTTGTTTTTTTGATACAATTTGACTTCTCACGTCGTCAAATTGGTATCAGAGCAGGTTGCGCTAATTTATTGCGTATTCCTATTTTCCGCAAAATTTGTGTGATGTTGATTTTTTTTTTTATGTTTGTAAAAAAAATCACAATTTTTCTAATGGAACGCCCATTTAATGAGGAGCCTATTTTTGAAAAAGTTCACGACCATGCTGAAAATTTATAAAGTTTGAATTTGAAACTTTGCAAAAGAATTAAAGTTTTGGAAAAAGAAAATTATCTCTTTAAAAGTAAGATTGAATATTTGCAATCGTTTCAAACTCAAAGTGATATTTGTCGTGAGCACTTTGGTAATTTGTGTATTGATTTTGATTCTTTGAAAATTTCCAAAAAGAAGAGTGATGAGAGAGTCCTTGTTTTAGAGAAGGAATTGGAGGACTTAAAGAATTCTAGGGTTTTCGTTTGTGCCGTCGAGGATAAAAAATTAATCAATGATTTTACGGCACATGAAAAGACTCTTAGGGATAAGTTTGTTTTAATTGAGGGTGAGCGCGATAAACTGTTAAGTTTAATTGAACATTTGAAAAAGAAATCCCTGTCTTTGGAAGTGTCTAATTCTTTACTTGAGTCAAAAATTTTGAAGTTAAAAAATGATTTGACAGACTCAAGTAGGGTTTGATAGTGATGGTAATGGCTCATCGTGTTCTCATGCTTCTAATGCTAAAGCCAAAATCATTATTTATTTTAGAGGGTAAACTAATTCCAAGGATGTTAAAAAAGATCATACTTTAGGTGCCATTCCACCCGTTTACACATGTTCATATTGTGGTAGGAAAGGTCACCTTAGGAGATTTTGTTTTGATCTTGGAAGAGGTCCTATGAATTAAAAGTCTAGTGTTTTGTTGGTTCCCAAAACTCCGTGTCAACGTGTTACATCCACTTGGGTTGGGAAATCACTTTTGGATACACTAGATTTTAGAATAGTTGATTGTCATTTGCTTGCACATGATTCTTCTCTTGCCGTATCATATAGATGATTGTGTTTGCATGTTTGTCATATGCTAGTTATGCTTTTTGATATATTTTTGCTAGTGTTGTGACATGTACTTTTTGTATAGATTTTTTCTTTTGAAAAATACAATAAGATTTTATTTTTGATAAAATTTTGAGAAAATACAAAAAGATTTTTGTATTTTGTTTGCGCCGTTTATGGATGGACACTTAGGATGACCAAGTCACAGCATCATTCCATTTTTTTCATGTGACTATTTGATAGTGTTTTGAGATAATATGTCAATTCATACATGTGTTTAATAATGTTTGGAATCATTGAGATGTAATTTAGTGTTACTTCCTACATGTTTGACTCATGATTTCCTTTATTGCACACATGCACGGATTTATTTGATTATTGTGCTTGTCTTATCACATGTTGGTTGGGTGTTTTCACTTCAATCCTGTCCTTTAAAACGAACCAAGTGCGATAAATTTTGATAAGGAAACTGTGCATATAAGAACCATTTTGTGAGTTTGTGTGCTTTGTTTGAAAACGGGGAAGGGTTGTGAAAGGTTCATTTTGCCTTCGAGAATACTAAGCCACCGTTAAATTCGACCTAAATAATGGAGGAATTTTATTATCCGGGGTCCAAAGAGGTTTAAAAGAGCCCGAAAAAATTTAAAAAGAAATTCTTGCCAATTATGGGTCATTTAGGTTTATGCACCAATTCTCCAAAGTTTGAGAATTTAGTTTATTCACCTCTAAAAGAAAATATATATGAGGGAGTTTGGTTGGAGATTTTATAATGGGTTTGCACGTTCTTGAACATCCTGAAAAAACGCTAAATAGTTTTGGATGTTATTGGTGTGAAAATCACTATGACTTTGATTTGTTGATTTGCATAAGACGATGTCATTTAAATTCAACAAATTTTTACACCTAAGGATACGTTTGATGTTCATTCGTTAGGGGTACACTTATGCATCGTGCACATATGCTTGATTGAGTTGATTTACCTATCGAATGTGTTCACACCCATTCATTCCATTTCCATGACTTGGTTGTTTGAGTTTAAATCCATGGTGTGATTTTTTTGTATCCTATTTTTGTATGAAAATTTTGAAAAATCAAAAATAGTTTGTGGATGTTTTTGGGACATACCTTTGCATGTGCGTAGCTTGATCTTTGTTTGCTATGCATTTTGTCATGACACTCCATGTTTTGATTTTTTCTTCTTATCTGTCTATTTGGGGACATTATAAAAAGGGGGAGAAAGAATTATCATGTTATTGGGGAAGTTTTTGCATTTTGGGGGAGATTTGATTATTAATGCTTTATTCCTATATCATTTCAAACTCGATGCATCATGAAGGTTTTTGCTTTATCTCATGTGTGTAGGTACGAAGATTGAAGATGATGTTGCACACCCTGATCAGAAAAGCTTTGAGAGTTTTGATG
Source organism: Sambucus nigra (assembly GCA_949130495.1). Classification (NCBI taxonomy): domain Eukaryota; kingdom Viridiplantae; phylum Streptophyta; class Magnoliopsida; order Dipsacales; family Adoxaceae; genus Sambucus; species Sambucus nigra. The sequence continues at coordinate 195,879,180 of OX422220.1, forward strand.
TTGAAGAAAAATTTGAGAACTTACAAATTTTACCTCTTCAGTTTTGGGATTCATGGGAGGGTATATTTGTATAGGCATTTTAGATTTTGATAATTCGGATGTTTTTATGTATGTACCGGCATAGACATAGGGGATATTTGTAAGGACATATTTTTAATAAGTTCGTCACAATTAATTATGTCGTATACCGCTACAAGTCGTCGAAGAATTATGAAGATTGTATCTACAAAAGACGGATCCGAATTACTAGTTGCCTTCAACATTCAAGCCCAACAATATATACTTTGGTAACATATTGTTTTAAAGTTTCATATACATTTCATATTAAGAGTGTTGGGATATTTTTAAAAGGTGTTTTAAAAAACTTATATATAAAAATGTTTTTATAATATTCTTAAAAGGAATTTTAAAAAGCTTTTTTATAAAAATTGTTTTTATAAATGTTTATTTTTAAAAAGGTGTTAACTGTTTTAGAAAAATAATAGTATTGAGAAAATTTCATTGGCAGTTAAACACCTCGGTTTCAATGCCAATCTCGTTCGCGCGAGATCAGTATCTCGTTCGAACGACATTGGGATGTCTCGCATAGTCGTTCAAATGGCACGCAATCTTGTTCAAGCGAGATGGGGTTCTGGTTTGAACGACCCTACTTTTTGGCTGACACGTTGTTGTAATGTTTATCCTTTGACCGACTCAAATTTTGTATAAAAAGGGGTCCAGGCAGCCTTGAAAAACGTGGAGAACAGTTTCAACTTTTAAGAGTCTTATTCTTTTGAAATTTTTTGTGTATCTGCCCAGATTTAATTCAATACCTTTTGGCAAAAAGTTTTTCTCCAACAATTTTAAGGGCTCAAATAGTTTGTTTTTTAATTCACAAAATCCCAATTACTTTTATGTGAATTATTTTGTGGAACCCAAGAACATATTTTGCTTTGGTTTATTCTTTGTGGGGAAAACTCTACAATCGACAGCTACGTGCTATTGTGGAGGGAGTCCTTATAAAGTTCACTCTTGTGGCGAAGCCGTTTTTCTTCTTCATTGTTTCCCTCCTGGAAAGGGAAAGTTCCAGCCGAGACATCGGAATCGACACCTGCGGGTATTTCGTATGTGAACATATTTCATTGTAATCCGTGTAAGCCATTTTCTTACAAATTATAGTGAAATATAAGGTTTTGCCCTTTTGGGGGATTTTTCCTGAAATCTGTGTCTTAGCTTATTTATTGTGTCGCATGCTTTATGTTTATTTATGGGCTGACACACGCACTTTAGGCATGTTTATGGATTGGATTAATTTAGTTTAAAAATAGACCCTAATTAAATAAGTGTGACAAATTGGATATTTGCGAATTTAATCAATTATCACACCGTCACGTTTTTTCAGGTATTTATTTTATTTGGCGTTTGTTTTGGTATTGGTTTGTTTTTTTTATTTGGCAGGTGCACGATTTTGGCATTTGGGAGATAGGTTTGAATGAAGGTCGAGTTTTGGTGTTTTGGACACGGGTTCTTGGGTTAAGGGTCGGCAGGTGAGGAGTTCGGGTTATGAGTTTGGTGGATCGTATAGGGGGACTTGGTTCGGCAAAGGGTTGTCAGATGGCAGCCGGTAGGATGAGGTTACGGGTTGAGGGCTTTGAGTCGCTCGAGGTGGCAGAACGACGGAGGTGGGTGATTCGTATCAAATATTGCATATTCTCCCCTATATCTTTATGCATTCTAGCGCTTTTACGGTCCTTAATGCCTATATTTATGCTCATTAACCAGACAACCTTGGATTTGGATAGATACATGTTTTGCAGGGGTTAATTGAGCTTTTGTAGGTATTAGAACGCTAAAAGTGAGGATCCGTTGCATGTCGGAGAAGTTTCATCGTCGAATGCTACTTCAAGGGCATTTTAGTCAATTCACATTTCTTATCCAGTTCATGGAAATTCAACGGATGTGTAGTTCATTGAGTTAGCATCGCGTGGCCATAAACGGCGCGTCGTTTGGAGTTTGGACGAAGAAGATATGCCTGTTTCTGTTATTCACCTTTTTCCCCTCTTCATGGAACAAGGATTGCAGAAAACAGAGTACCGATAGATCGTATCCCAGGGACCGGTCGACCGCGGTTTGGGTTTTTGCCATGGGAAGGAGACAGTGCACTTATACAAGAAGGATCGATCGATCGCGCCCCTGCGATCGGTCGACCGGTGATGCCAGATATTTTGCACTTCTTCCTTTTTCTTTTATTTCTTTTGTAACTTACTATATAAAGGAATTTTGTTTCTATTTTCAGATATAGTTAGATATTATTAGAGGGTAGATAGTTTAGGTTAGGGTTTGGAGGGTGGAGAGCTCATTCTTCTTCCTCTCTTGGCTTGACACCCATTTGGGTTTGTAAGTGTGCACTATTCATCTTCCCTACCATTTAATTGTCACAACCCGCCTAAAATAATAACGGGTGGCCAGCCCTATACTATATTAAATCAGGAGTTTCAGATGGTCCAGTCTCAACATCAACTGTCGCTACTATACAATATAGGACTAACTACCCGAAATCATATAAGCGGGGTATGAAAATTTAATTAGAATGTGCAACAACCAACCAACTAACACTACTAAAGAAAAGAAAGATGCATGAAAGAACTAGGATAAAAGAAATGCTAGAAATAAAATGAACTAAATAAATACAACCGAATGTACTACACAAAGTAGACCCGAATAAGCTGTCGGGTCACAGCCAATACAATAACTGAAATGGAATAAATATAAACATGTATATAAATATCCCTTGGGTACAAACCCGATACACAACTTGAATCCTACCTAGAATTTTAAATAAGTAGGAAGCGGCTACATGAAACATCCCGCAATAGTCCGCACCTGTCACGGCTCCCAAGACTCTGGATAGAAAGTCATCCGACATCCATGCGGTAGGATACCTGTGGTAATATATATATATATATATATATATATATATATATATATATATATATATATATATATATATATACAAGGAGGAGAGAAAAGTAAACGGGTCAGAGCCCCGAATGTGAAAAATATTTAGCAAGTGTGTTAACCGTGCATAATAATTATCGGTGCACTTATTTCATAATTAAAGTGAGACCGCACTCTCGTGAAACCTCAACTCACCTCTCATCTAAAGGCGCGCACCTATTCGCGTCCTCAAGTTTTAGTTAAATTACCCCCATATTTTTAAGGACAACCTAACTTATCATAGGCCTAGCCTATACCAACGAGAGCTATTTTCCCGTCATAATCTAAGGATCCACCCTTTCTAATCCTACTAGATTACGATTACAACAATTATGCCATCATAGGCTTTATGGATTCCGATTTATAATTTCATGAATTATAATTCTTAATACGTTACCCCTATATATATATATATATATATATATATATATATATATATATATATATATACATATATATAGGCTAAAATATAAGAATTTATATTCTTAATATCATGCACATGGAATATTGGAAAAACTTCTCTCTAATCTCAAAATTGTACTACGTTTCGTGCGTGGGGAGTCTCGCAAAGCGAAATCCAAACAAGGAACCGCCCCGTTACACTACTCCTAACAAGGTCAAGACCAGAGATCCGAGATGCCACATATGGAATTACTTCTCTCAAATCTCGACATGGCACTGCGTTTCGTGCGTGAGGTGTCTCGCAAAGCGAAATCCAAACAAGGAACCACCTCGTTACACTACTCCTGGGCCATGTCGATCCTAGAGATCCATAATCCTTAACATACAATTTAATACTACCATTACTACTAAAACTTTTAAACTAAAATATGAAAACAACTAAAAATCTCCAATAATATCCTTGGGATGATCTAACTGAAGTATTCCTTAAATGCGATGCATCAATCCCCAAATAATCTGGTACACCATCATCATCCAAGATGTACCCCAATGAAATACCATATCCTTTCATCTAGGATATATAAATATATATATAGGTATTTTATTCTCACCATATATATATACATACCATCATCCATACCCATGACCAAGTGTACATACCATATATGATGTACAAAGGCCATGCAAATATAATACCCGGCCATATATAGCGCCGATAAAACTGCATCAATGCTATCATCTTCCCAGAGTCCGGCTCACGTAACAACTGGGGACCACCTGGTGGGGATCAACGACACCCACCTCGTGGTAACTCACACACACGACGTCCCGAGAAGCGGTCATAGATCCAACCGGCAATGAGACGAAATATACCCACCACGTCTCACCCCAAAATATATATCTATATCGTATAATAACACAAGGGACGACTATGACCTGGGGAATATCCACACCCTGCTCTATATGCCAGGATGCTCACCCTCTACGCGGAAACTTCCCAATGATAGCATGAGCGGGGTATGCCTAACCACATAAGTATATATATCGCTCACATACGCAATATACATACATCCATATGATCCCATCATATGATCCAATATAATAAACCATCATATACGGTTTAAATATCCATACCATGTATGTCCACAACATAAAATATATCTATATATTCACATTCATACATAGATATATGTACATAAATTCACACATCGCTATATCAATATATATACAAACTAATTCTCGTTCATATGTATAAGATATATAAACTCGGCTATAAGTATACATAATCCTCAATATACAAGCCGTCACCACAATTTCCATTAAATGTACCTCGATACGTGAATACAATCCCTCACTTGAAACATATTCAATCATTTTTCCTATGATGAATAGTCTCCCAAAACCATATGTATATATCTATACATATATATTCAACATTTGGGTTATCACCCAAGAGTTTGTGTAGGAATCCATCACTACACATCTCATCCATAACCAAAAGTACATAATTACCTTTAGTACTATTTAACCATAGGCACACGCGTGACTTAATAGTCTAAAACCCCAATTTTTATTCCAACCTCATTTCAAGTATTGGAATCTCAATGGTCATATCCCCATGATTACGTGTAAACTATCCTAACTAGGATTTACGCTACCGCTTATTCTAGTCGATAGTATGATCCCAAGCGTTCCCAATGTCACCTATGGTTCGAATCGATCTCAGGAACCCTCACTCCTAGTGATTTATCCATTGCTCCTTAGACTAAACTTTTCTAAGGATATGAGACCCCTCACTCTTAAAGAGTATGCAACCACTCTCTTTCATTTGGCCCCAAATTATATCTTAACCATATCCTATCCTTATAAGGATTTGGCATAAATGTCGGCCTAGAAATTTCACCACATACATGGATATTTCTTATCCAATGATTCCAAGAAGTTCCCACTATAAGATACTAAGTGAGAGACCCCCTATAAGTCACCAAAAGATATCTCTTACTTTATAAGAGAGAACCCCAAATCAACAAACCCAACCAAAAAGGGCTAGAAGTCATCTTAGGAAACCCATAAAACAGCCCATTAAGGAAGCCCCTAAGAATAAACTCCAAAAGAAAAGGGGGAGAAGAAATCCAAGTTTTGGGCTAAAAACAGGGGACCGGTCGACCGATCCTAGACCCCTGGTCGACCGCGGGTTCATATTTTTGCCTATGAAGAAATGCAGTAGGCTTTTCCCTTAAGGCGCGGTCGACCGGCCATACCAGTTGCCTTGGCCGATTTTCCATTTTCAGCAAACCCCACGAATTTAAACCCTAAAATTTTCATTCCAATCCCCAAATATTTATCACAACATGATTTTAAGCCAATAAATCAACCTAAAATTGATCCCAACCATTTCTATTCCATTAAATCCATATTTAAACATTCATTTCAAGATTTAAACCCAAAAATCTAGGTTTTGGTATTTATACCCAAAAATCCAATTCTTTACCCCAATAATTATGAAATGAAATACACAATAGCTATTTAGCAAGATTAAACACTTGCCTCAAATTTGTAGAGGTTGGATCGTCCTCGATGTCGCGGTTGGGCCGGAGATCCCCAAGTTTTTCTTCCTCTCTCTCTTCCTTTCTTCTTCTTTCCTTTCTTCCTCTCTCTCTAGGGCTTTTTCTCCTTTCTCTCAAATGAGAATGGCTTAATCCGTAAGCCACATAAACCTTTAAAACGATAAACCCAATTTTAAATGTTGATACACACTTTAAATGACTCTTTTACTCCAATTCGAGCCAAAATAACTTAAAAACATTCCGGAGCCGAAATAAAACCCAATGACAGTCATTTTGACTATCTCGACCCTTCCGGAATCGATGGTACCCTCAAAATATCATCCGGAATACTTTAAAATATTCTCTATTTTTGGGCCTCAAGTCCCAAATTTTGAAATTCTCCAATTTAATTAAATTTTATTTTCCCAAAATTTAATTTCTCAGTCTCCAAAAATCGAGGGTTGTTACACACTTCCCCCCTTACAAAAATTTCGTCCGCGAAATTTAAGACATGCCTAGGACCTCAATATCATCTAGTCCTCAAATCAATCCTTAGGATCACTATACCGATCCTTCCTGGTTCTCATATCGAACCATATAGTTTTAAAGCAACTACTACCCAGGGCGCCCATACACCCCGTATCCGAGTTTCCACTCGTAAAATTATGATCAAGCTCCATAAGTCTCAAATCATAATATACCCTCAGCAATATGATCTATAACAACATACTAAATATATACAAGTTAAAAATTTCCCAATGGTAGAACTCTCCTCAATTCCTGACACTAGCCACCTTCGTGCGGGGGAGGTCTCACAAGCGAAATCCAAACAAGGAACCCACCCAATACACTACTGTGTAGCTAGGTCGGGGATTGAGATTAGTTGAACCAGGGTTAAGGTTTTATAAAAAGAAAGATTTCCATATTTTAGATACTTCCCTAGGGCCAATACAATAGTATGATATAAATATATTCCGCATCCTTCGACGAGACAAACAAACACCTTATGTTTAAGACACAACGCCTCAACGAATACAATACTCTAGCCAATACCTAGTTCTCAAAACTAGCGCAACTATGAGCTAAACTATCCGCTCCACCAAAATCTACCAAACTCTGAACCTCTCAGTTATGAAAAGGTGTATCATCTCCAAAGATGCCATACAAAGGCCACACTTGTTCACTTACTCCTCTAGGAAAAATTCCATACACCCTAGCGGTATAGCGGCTAGCTACCCATCACATCTCACACGCGACGTTCCCAATATCGCACAAAGCGTAACTTAAACCCAAATAAAGGTACTTTACCTTATATTTTCGTAACTCAATGGTTTCCCCTTGTCCTAGAATCTCAACTCAGGGTCCTCAATTTCTTCCAGGACAATCATCATCCCTAAGCCTATTTCTCCACAAGAGAAACATCTTCCTCAAAACCCTTCCTAACCATTTTGAAGGGCAATGCGCGATTTCAACTGCCGAAAACTCCCTCCATCCTACACAACGAAACTGAGTCTCCAAAGGCATTCTCCCTCATCTTAGAGGGAGATACTCCTGATATTGGGATAACTACACTAACCTCACCTCGGTAAGAGTCACCAACATTAGGTTTCCCAACGAAGGTTAACAGATTCTCAATCTAAACCTCTCAAGGACTACCCTACATGCCTCTACTCGGGTTTACCTTACTAGGACCAAGATTCGCCATTCGAGTAAATTTCCTTTCTTACTCAACTGCCGATAAATCACCTCGAACCACTGCCAGAAATCTCCTCAATAACTCCTCCGGAATCGGGGAAAACAAATACCCCCGACTACAGCGTACCCAAAATATGCTATGGGTATTGTACTTCTAATCTTATCCTTTCCTAGACGACATAATCTAGGTGATGTCTGAAACGAAACAAGAGCAACTGTTATCAGAACGCCAATCAAGTGAATATACTTCACAGAAGAAAACAACGCAGTGAACACAACAGTCCTATTTATAGGGCTTTATGTCAAGAACGTTAACGGAAGAATCCATAACTCGCACAGATCCTAAGGACTCTAGAACCTGATGCTCTGATACCATCTGTCACAACCCGCCTAAAATAATAACGGGTGGCCATCCCTATACTATATTAAATCAGGAGTTTCAGATGGTCCAGTCTCAACATCAACTGCTGGTACTATACAATATAGGACTAACTACCCGAAATCATATAAGCGGGGTATGAAAATTGAAATAGAATGTGCAACAACCAACCAACTAACACTACTAAAGAAAATAAAGATGCATGAAAGAACAAGGATAAATGAAATGCTAGAAATAAAATGAACTAAATAAATACAACCGAATATACTACACAAAGTAGACCCGAATAAGCTGTCGGGTCACAGCCAATACAATAACTGAAATGAAATAAATATAAACATGTATATAAATATCCCTTGGGTACAAACCCGATACACAACTTGAATCCTACCTAGAATTTTAAAGAAGTAGGAAGCGGCTACATGAAACATCCCGTAATAGTCCGCACCTTTCACGGCTCCCAAGACTCTGGATAGAAAGTCATCCGGCATCCATGCGGTAGGATACCTGTGGTAATATATATATATATATATATATATATATACAAGGAGGAGAGAAAAGTAAACGGGTCAGAGCCCCGAATGTGAAAAATATTTAGCAAGTGTGTTAACCGTGCATAATAATTATCGGTGCACTTATTTCATAATTAAAGTGAGACCGCACTCTCGTGAAACCTCAACTCACCTCTCATCTAAAGGCGCGCACCTATTCGCGTCCTCAAGTTTTAGTTAAATTACCCCCATATTTTTATGGACAACCTAACTTATCATAGGCCTAGCCTATACCCACGAGAGCTATTTTCCCGTCATAATCTAAGGATCCACCCTTTCTAATCCTACTAGATTACGATTACAACAATTATGCCATCATAGGCTTGATGGATTCCGATTTATAATTTCATGAATTATAATTCTTAATACGTTACCCCTATATATATATATATATATAGATAGGCTAAAATATAAGAATTTATATTCTTAATATCATGCACATGGAATATTGGCAAAACTTCTCTCTAATCTCAAAATTGTACTACGTTTCGTGCGTGGGGAGTCTCGTAAAGCGAAATCCAAACAAGGAACTGCCCCGTTACACTACTCCTGACAAGGTCAAGACCAGAGATCCGAGATGCCACATATGGAATTACTTCTCTCAAATCTCGACATGGCACTGCGTTTCTTGCGTGAGGTGTCTCGCAAAGCGAAATCCAAACAAGGAACCACCTCGTTACACTACTCCTGGGACATGTCGATCCTAGAGATCCATAATCCTTAACATACAATTTAATACTACCATTACTACTAAAACTTTTAAACTAAAATATGAAAACAACTAAAAATCTCCAATAATATCCTTGGGATGATGTAACCGAAGTATTCCTTAAATGCGATGCATCAATCCCCAAATAATCTGGTACACCATCATCATCCAAGATGTACCCCAATAAAATACCATATCCTTTCATCTAGGATATATAAATATATATATATAGGTATTTTATTCTCACCATATATATATACATACCATCATCCATACCCATGACCAAGTGTACATACCATATATAATGTACAAAGGCCATGCAAATATAATACCCGGCTATATATAGCGTCGATAAAACTGCATCAATGCTATCATCTTCCCAGAGTCCGGCTCACGTAACAACTAGGGACCACCTGGTGGGGATCAACGACACCCACCTCGTGGTAACTCACACACACGACGTCCCCGGAAGCAGTCATAGATCCAACCGGCAATGAGACGAAACATACTGTGACACCCCGACTAATTAAATACCGGGTAGCTACTCCTTTATGAAATTAAATCAAAATGCCAAGTTGGCTCAGTTGATAGCATCACTGTCAAAACATTTTATTATTTCTAACCACCTAGTATTTAAAAAGTAAGTTGCCAAATTTTAATTAAAGTCTGATTAACATGCAGTAAAAGATTTAAAGCAAGAATAATATCACCATTCACCATAACGAAATAATAAAATAACCATCACATGATTTAAATAAATCCGGAGGAAAAACTCCTCACCACAAAATCCACAACTGAAATAAGTAACGAAATACTGAATACCGAATCAATACATGCCAAAGTCTGAAAAATTGAAATGGAAATGTCTCTAATAGAATTTGGGCAACATGCCCTACAACTGAAGAATACTGAATATGGAATCCAAATGGTAGAAGTGTCTTAAAGCAAATCCCTGTAGCTTCCACAAACAGCTACAGCTCGTCACCTGAATGAGTATCCTATGCATGGTGTCCTTGTGGCTGGGCACCTAAAATGGTTTTACAAAAAAATAGATTTGAAAGCAAACGGGTCAGAGCCCGAATGTGGAGATATTTTAAAAACCTGCAAGTGCTTTAAAAACATTTAAAACATTAAATGCAAAGTACATGTTAGGACGTGCACTCACATGAAATTCTCACCTCTCGTCTAACTGTGCACTCCTAACGTAAGTACCCATCTAAAATGGCACAAACCACTAGCTAAGTGACATCATATCTAGCTAGACTGTCATAGGTTCTACCCTTATTACTCGGTTCCCATTAACATTATAACGCTTGCAATTAAATAGGGGGCTTAACGTAAATTCAGGTTCTCGCATAAAATAATACAACTCATTATAGATCATCCCTTTTGTTATTCCATAGTTAAACACACAATACCATATGAAAGTTCCCAGTTTATTAAGTGTATATTTTCCACAACATAAATATACAATATAAGCACCCCGAGACTAAGCTGCGGTGCACACATACTCTGCTATCCATCCCGGTACATCATGTACATAAGGATCACACATTCTGAATCTCTCAGGAATCGTTCAGATAACACAAATCACAAACAGTGGAGGCGAACACAGTCACATCACATGGGTCACGCACATACCTGCGCTCCCACGATCAGCAGACTTATTAACATTCCAATAAGTCCTTCTCTGACCTATGTTCATCGAGGTAACCAGTCTAAATCCAGGCAACACAAGGATTAGAGGGCCCTAAGCGAACGCAAACCTCCCGTGATAGTAAGTATGGTAGGTATGTCATACACAGAAAATCAATACATATATACTAAGTAAACACGCATCTTAGTAATCACCGTAGTTTAATTGTAGTACTTATCGGATTCTCGTACCAACTTATAATTTATACAATTTATAAAATCCCGGTTCATAATCATACATGCCATAATTTATTCTCACGTCGTAGTAGGCACTCACGTCTCGACTCAAGTGTCTATTTGATTCGTTCCACAATTATAATTTACTCCTCATTATATCCTAAATGTCCCAAGTATACCAATACATCATCAAAGGAATGTTATCTCTATCCTCGAACAAGTTTACGGGACTCCCAAAATCAAAACAGGCCAAAAAGGCCTAAACTGCCAGCTCGTTAGAAGTCTCGTTCGAACGAGGCTGTTCGAATGAGATTTCATTCGAACGAACTGGGCTATCTAACGAGATCTCGTTCGAATGAGATTATTGAACGAACATCCCTCTCGTTAGAACCCCAAACTGTCAACTCGTTAGAAGCTCGTTCGAACGAGCTCGTTCGAACGACCTGGGTAGGTCTTCTAACGAGTGACCAGATTCAAGCCCAGAAATCCTATCTCGTTTTTCCAATTTCTCTACACCTCAAATCGCATCCAAACCTCAATCCAACAATTGTTTAAGGTCTCTAATTGTCCCTAATCATGTTAAAGTCACATACTAACGTATTTTAAAGGATTAATTCTTCCTACACATCATCAAATCACAAGTATCTACTCTTTTCCCCAATTTTTCAAGAACATAAACCCTAGAATTTATCATCATCAATTCCCAGAATTTAATTCGTTTTTATATCACATAAATTTGCAATTCTCTTAATTCAATCTTCCAATAACGTTTCTACATGCAAACCTACATCCAAAATTAAACTAACAACTCCAATTTCATGGGTTTTCCTTTATCTCACAAACAAGAATGATTATCAAGATTTCTAACATGGAAGAAACATTTACTACATAAAATGTAAATTAAACCACTTGCCTTGATTCAATCTCAGATTTTGATGACGATTTGAAGGAGTTCCCTCTATCTCCAAGCTTTTCCCCTCTATCTCTCTCTTTCCAAGCTTTCTTCTCCAATAGCTATGGTGGCTAGGGTTTCTTTTGGGAAGATATTAGAAAACCTAATTCTAATAACCTACGTAGCCTTCTAGGTTAATATGGGTTGTTAATGGGTTAAGTGGGTCAATTCCCAATCAGATAAAAACTCTTAATTTTCGTCACTTTTAATTCCCAAAAATACGAAATTACCAAAATACCCTTTACGTTGCCGGTATGGCCTAAAAATACCCCGGGACCCAAACTAAACCCTTGGCTAGTGTTTTCTGACTATCTCGACCCTTCCGGACGCGTTGGCGCACTCAAAACGACCATACGGTTAATAGAATTTAAATTTAATTTCATTATTAAAATAATTGTATCATGACGCGACTGTCTCACGCGTCCCAATAAAATGTCCAAATTGTCGTATATCAATCTCACGACAAATTTCATAATTCAATATTCATATATCATCATATATACTCAATATAGTCAAATACCAACTCACATCTCGCTAGTATTTTATCCGGATTAATTACCAATTAATTCTCATTTAATTAATTAATCCCAAAAATAAATATCGCCAAAAATACGGGGTATTACATACTCCCCCCCTAATAACAGAATTTCGTCCCGAAATTCGGAACTAGAAAGTACCTGATAAAAACAACTCTGGATAACGTTCGCGCATCTCATCCTCGCGTTCCCATGTGGACTCCTCGACATTGTGATGTCGCCACTGAATACGCACTAACGGAACTATCTTTGACCGCAGCTTCCTCTCACTTCGGTCCAAAATAGCAATCGGCCCCTCCTCGTAGGAGCTATCAGGCTGTAAATCAATCTCCTCCAAAGTGATGTGAGAATGAGCCAAATCGTCCCTGAGATATTTCCTTAGCGAGGAAATATGAAACACATCGTGAATCCAGTGTAAATGCTCCAGTAACCCGAGTCTATACGCAACTGGTCCAATCCGCTCAATAATAGGAAATGGCCCCACATACCTCGGTGCCAACTTCCCCTTCTTCCCGAAACGCATAATCCCCTTCATAGGAGATACTCTGAGCAAAACCTGGTCCCCCACTTGGAACTCCCTGAAAGATCTATTCGCATCAGCATAACTCTTCTGCCGGTCTTGAGCTACCCGAATGCGACTCCGAATCAACTCAATCCTTGATGAAGTATCCTGAATTACTTTCGGCCCAAGTAGTTTGTTGTCTCCCACCTCTAACCAACATACTGGAGAACGACAAGGCCTACCGTACAACGCCTCAAACGGAGCCATGCCAATAGTGAACTGGTAGGAGTTATTATAATCAAACTCTACCGGTGGAAGGTATTGCTCCCATACACCTCCAAAGTCAATAATGCACATGCGTAGCATGTCCTCCAACATCTGATTTGTGCGCTCGGTCTGCCCATCGGTCTGCGGATGATAAGCCGTACTCAACCGCAATTCCGTGCCCATGGCCTCCTGGCAACTCTCCCAAAACAGTGAAACAAATATCTTGTCTCTGTCAGACACGATATTTAGGGGCACACCGTGAAGTCTCACTATCTCCGAAATGAAGAGCTGGGCATACTGTCCCGTAGTGTAGTCAGTCCTTACGGGTAAAAAGTGAGCGACTTTGGACAATCTGTCCACAATTACCCAAACGGAGTCGTGACCCCTCTGCGACATAGGCAACCCCGTGATAAAGTCCATGGATATGCTTTCCCACATCCATACCGGAACCTCCAACGGCTGTAGAAGTCCTGTCGATTTCTAGTGATCCACTTTTACTAGCTGGCAAGTGGCGCATTTCGAAACAAACTCAGCAATATCTCTCTTCATACCGCTCCACCAATACTGCCGTCTCATGTCTTGGTACATTTTGTCCCCTCCGGGATGTACCGCGAACCGTGAGCCGTGCGACTCTGCCATCACCTCGTGTCGCAATTCATCCCCTTCCGGAACCACCAATCTCCCATTGAAGCGTAATCCCCCCTCTGAGCTAACGGTATAGGACTCGGCTCCCTCTGCTAGTAATCGAACTATCTGCTCCTGACAGAATGAGTCATTAGCCTGTGCCCGTACTACCTTCGTGACAATCTGCGGTGTAACGGTCATCACAGACATGAAAGATCGGGCCACTGCATCCTGGTGTCCCAACTCCTTCCACTTTGCCTTCCACACCCCTACCACCTCATCTGCTGGTCTACGGCTCAACGTGTCTGCTACCACGTTAGCCTTACCCGGGTGATACTGGATATCGAACTGGTAGTCCTTCACAAACTCAAGCCACCTCCTTTGCCGCATGTTCAACTCCTTCTGCGTGAACAGGTACTGTAGGGACTTGTGGTCCGTGAATAATTGGAAATTCTCCCCCAAAAGATAGTGCCTCCAAATCCATAGGGCAAATACCACTGCTGCCAACTCCAAATCATGAGTGGGGTAATTCTTCTCGTGAGGCTTAAGCTTACGGGAAGCATAAGCTATGGCCTGTCTCTCCTGCTGTAATACACCTCCAAGTCCTTGCAAAGATGCATCGGTGTAAACCAAATACTCAACTCCCGATCTCGGCAATGCTAACACAGGTGCTGAGGTCAATTTATCCTTTAACTCATCAAATGCTAACTGATAGGCATCACTCCAGATCAATGGCACACCCTTACGAGTCAGATGTGTCAAAGGACCTCCTATCTTCGAGAAACCCCGAATAAACCTCCTGTAGTATCCTGCTAGACCCAAGAAACTACGAATCTCCGTTGGTGTCATGGGTTGTCCCCACTCCCTCACCGCGGATACCTTCCCCGGATCAACAGATATCCCCCGGTTGGAAATAATGTGTCCCAAAAACTGGACCTCCTTCAACCAAAACCCGCATTTCTCATATTTTGCATACAACTCGTTCTGACGTAGTGTCTGCAAAACTTGCCTCAAATGTTCGGCGTGCTCCTCCTCTGTCTGGGAGTAAAACAGAATATCATCGATGAAGACAATGACAAACTGATCTAGGAAATCCCTGAACACTCAGTTCATCAAGTCCATAAACACTGCTGGAGCGTTGGTCAAACCAAAAGGCATAACCCGAAACTCGTAAGAACCATATCTCGACAAGAACGCAGTCTTCGAGACATCCTCCTCCCTGATACGCAACTGATGGTATCCCGATCTCAAATCAATCTTCGAGAAGAAAGAAGATCCTCTCAACTGGTCGAATAAGTCATCGATTCGAGGCAACGGATACTTATTCCGTATCGTGACCTTATTCAACTCTCGGTAGTCCACACACAATCTCAGTGAACCGTTCCTCTTCTTTACAAACAAAACTGGAGCGCCCCAAGGTGAGGTACTCCTGCGAATAAAGCCCTGACCTAACAGCTGCTCTATCTGATCTCGTAGCTCTCGCATCTCTGCCGGAGCCATACGGTATGGTGCGCGTGCTATAGGTCTCGTATCTGGCAATACGTCTATAATAAAGTCTATCTCTCGACTGGGGGGTAGGCCTGGTATCTCCTGAAACACATCCGAATACTCCCTGACGACTGGGATCTAATCTAAAGGAATCACAACCTCCTTAGAGGTATCCTCCTCTAGGTAATACAAATGAGCGGTCGAGCCTCCATCTGGGCGAGGCATGGCCACTACAAACATCTCTTGCCCCGGAATGGCAAAAACAATGCTCCCACCGAAGCAGTCAATCATGGCTCTATATTCAGCGAGCCAATCCATACCGATAATCACATCGTGAACATGCATATCTAATACCAACATGTCTGCAGGTAATACCAGACTACCAATCTCTACCCCCACTCCCCGGCATATAAAGAAAATAAGTGACCCACTCCCCAATGGTGAGTTTACACACGTCATTGTGCTCTCTGCCGTAGCTAACAATCCTAAGGCTTTCGCGAAATGTGTAGCTATAAAACAATGTGTAGCCCCCGTATCAAACAATACCCGACCCATAGTGCCATGGATAGAAAACGTACCCTCAATCGTGGGCGGTGCCTATGGAGCTGCTGCCTGGTGGACGTTATAGACACGTCCATACTGTAGCTGCCCCTGCTGAGCTGGGACTGCTGGAATGGGTGGCAATGCTGCCATCTGTGGCGGTGCGGGGAGAGCTGCGGGAAACATAGTCCTATGCGGCTCCTGGCGAGCACCCTGCTGCTGCTGCTGTTGTGGGGCCCTGCCCCTATCAGGACAATCCTGTCGTTTATGGCCAGTCTTGCCACAAACAAAACACTTCCCTGGGAAGTTCCCTCCTCTCTGCCCCTGCGGTCCCCGGCCCTGGTGGCCGTTACCGTTCCTCCCTTAGCCCTACTGGCCCTACTGAAACTGTTGCCCATTCTGCCCCTGTTGGCCCTGATGGCCGCTTGGACCCTGATGGCCCTGACGGAAACCTCCCTGTCCGTGCCTGTAATTCCCTAATCTGTACCTCTTCTGATCCCCCTGCTGGGAACCCTGCTCATCCTGTCTCTGCCCCTAAACAGATTGTACCCCACCGACACCATGTCCTCCAGTCTTACCCTGATGGCTAGACTCTCCCGATCGCTTGCCCTCAGCCATATGAAAGCGGTGATCCTGGTAGTGTAACAAAGCAGTGTTAACCACATCAGAATAAGTGGCCAACGAAAGGTTCCCTAACAGATGCTGACGGATCCTCCATGTCAACCCGTCAGTGAATTTCTCAATCTTCTTCTTTTCTGTCGGTATCTCATCCGGAACGATATTCAACAGATTCATGAACTCGGCCTCATATTCGGCCACGGTCTTATCCTCTTGCTTCAGATTCATCAGTTTCCTCCTCATTTCCGTGTGAACAGCTGACGAAAAGTACTTGTGGTCGAACCGCACCCAAAAGTCCTAAATAGTGAGAGTATCCCTCTCCTCCACGGTGGTAATAGACTCCCACAACTGCAGTACAGATCCAACTATCTTGAAAGTAGCTAGCACCTTCTTCTGAACGTCCGTGCACTCATACATCCTCAAGTGCCTCTGCATATCCTTCCTCCACTGGCTCGAGACTACCACATCTGAGCTACCTGCAAACTCTGGCGGATGTGCTTTCTGAAAAGCGTCACGTACACATTCCCAAGCAGATGGGAATGCATTTGCCTGTACTGGCACGGCAATCGGCGCCTGAGGTGGTGCCTTCTGAACTACGGCAATTGCGGCATTTACCGCTTAGGCTACAATGGCTGCAACCTCAGCGGCGTTCATCATGCCCTGAACTGGAGCAGGCTGGGGTTCGGGCGTTGCATCCCTGGGAACTCGTCGTGCACGTCGTGGAGGCATCTGAAATAAGATTAAAGTTTATAAGTTCACTGTTTATAAACTTAAAATAGCTGAAGAACGAAGCATACACAAAAAGAGTACAACAGTCCTAATATATAGGGCTCTATATCAAAGAAAACTTAGCGGAAACATAATAGCCGTACAGATCCTAAAGGACACTAGAACCTGATGCTCTGATACCACCTGTGACACCCCGACTAATTAAATACCGGGTAGCTACTCATTCATGAAATTAAATCAAAATGCCAAGTTGGCTCAGTTGATAGCATCACTGTCGAAAACATTTTATTATTTCTAACCAGCTAGTATTTAAAAAGTAAGTTGCCAAATTTTAATTAAAGTTTGATTAACATGCAGTAAAAGATTTAAAGCAAGAATAATATCACCATTCACCATAACGAAATAATAGAATAACCATCACATGATTTAAATAAATCCGGAGGAAAAACTCCTCACCACAAATCCCACAACTGAAATAAGTAACGAAATACTGAATACCGAATCAATACATGCCAAAGTCTGAAAAACTGAAATGGAAATGTCTCTAATAGAATTTGGGCAACATGCCCTACAACTGAAGAATACTGAATATGGAATCCAAATGGTAGAAGTGTCTAAAAGCAAATCCCTGTAGCTTCCACAAATAGCTACAGCTCGTCACCTGAATGAGTATCCTATGCATGGTGTCCTTGTGGCTGGGCACCTAAAATGGTTTTACAAAAAAATAGATTTGAAAGCAAACGGGTCAGAGCCCGAATGTGGAGATATTTTAAAAACCTGCAAGTGCTTTAAAAACATTTAAAACATTAAATGCAAAGTACATGTTAGGACGTGCACTCACATGAAATTCTCACCTCTCGTCTAACTGTTCACTCCTAACGTAAGTACCCATCTAAAATGGCACAAACCACTAGCTAAGTGACATCATATCTAGCTAGACTGTCATAGGTTCTACCCTTATTACTCAGTTCCCATTAACATTATAACGCTTGCAATTAAATAGGGGGCTTAACGTAAATTCAGGTTCTCGCAAAAAATAATACAACTCATTATAGATCATCCCTTTTGTTATTCCATAGTTAAACACACAATACCATATGAAAGTTCCCAGTTTATTAAGTGTATATTTTCCACAACATAAATATACAATATAAGCACCCCGAGACTAAGCTGCGGTGCACACATACTCTGCTATCCAGGAATCGTTCAGATAACACAAATCACAAACAGTGGAGGTGAACACAGTCACATCACATGGGTCACGCACATACCTGCGCTCCCACGATCAGCAGACTTATTAACATCCCAATAAGTCCTTCTCTGACCTATGTTCATCGAGGTAACCAGTCTAAATCCGGGCAACACAAGGATTAGAGGGCCCTAAGCGAACGGAAACCTCCCGTGATAGCAAGTATGGTAGGTATGTCATACACAGAAAATCAATACATATATACTAAGTAAACATGCATCTTAGTAATCACCGTAGTTTAATTGTAGTACTTATCGCATTCTCGTACCAACTTATAATTTATACAATTTATAAAATCCCGGTTCATAATCATACACGCCATAATTTATTCTCACGTCGTAGTAGGCACTCACGTCTCGACTCAAGTGTCTATTTGATTCATTCCACAATTACAATTTACTCCTCATTATATCCTAAATGTCCCAAGTATACCAATACATCATCAAAGGAATGTTATCTCTATCCTCGAACAAGTTTACGGGACTCCCAAAATCAAAACAGGCCAAAAAGGCCTAAACTGCCAGCTCGTTAGAAGTCTCGTTTGAACGAGGCTGTTTGAACGAGATTTCGTTCGAACGAACTGGGCTATCTAACGAGATCTCGTTCGAACGAGATTATCGAACGAACATCCCTCTCGTTAGAACCCCAAACTGTCAACTCGTTAGAAGCTCGTTTGAACGAGCTCGTTCGAACGACCTGGGTAGGTCTTCTAACGAGTGACCAGATTCAAGCCTAGAAATCCTATCTCGTTTTTCCAATTTCTCTACACCTCAAATCTCATCCAAACCTCAATCCAACAATTGTTTAAGGTCTCTAATCGTCCCTAATCATGTTAGAGTCACATACTAACGTATTTTAAAGGATTAATTCTTCCTACACATCATCAAATCACAAGTATCTACTCTTTTCCCCAATTTTTCAAGAACATAAACCCTAGAATTTATCATCATCAATTCCCAGAATTTAATCCATTTTTATATCACATAAATTTGTAATTCTCTTAATTCAATCTTCCAATAACGTTTCTACATGCAAACCTACATCCAAAATTAAACTAACAACTCCAATTTCATGTGTTTTCCTTTATCTCTCAAACAAGAATGATTATCAAGATTTCTAACATGGAAGAAACATTTACTGCATAAAATGTAAATTAAACCACTTGCCTTGATTCAATCTCAGATTTTGATGACGATTTGAAGGAGTTCCCTCTCTCTCCAAGCTTTTGTGACAACCCGCTATCCGAAATAAAGGGTGGCCAGCCCTATACCTCGATAAAATAGGAAATCATAGATAAATATCATTCTCAGCATCACAACAACATATAAAGTATAAGGAATAACCACACTATATTCCAGAAAACGGGTTATCAAAAATTTTGGTTTTGAAATAATAAGAAAGCATTTTCAACAACCCATGATAGAAATAGAGGGTGGAAACCCCCACAAGCGCATAAGAAACTATAAGGATACAAAAGGACCGAATGGAACGTCGGTCAAAATAACCATACAACATACAATAAGTTCCAGGTGTTACATAATACATCCATTATATAATTTCAACGGTCTGGGCCACTTGCCCTAATAAAACTGATCATAACTAGAAAGCAATAATGGAGGCGTCTACACAAAACATCCCGTGATACCCGCACGATGTCACGGCTCCTCAAAAGACATGTGGATGGAAGGGTCATTATAGGCGACCATGCGGCGGAACACCTGAACGGATTATATATATATACATACACAACAAGAAGTGAAAACCGGTCAAGGCCGGATATATGTGATCAATAGATAAATGACAGGTATGACAATGATGCGCAAGTAAGCATGGATGATAGTCTATCATGGTAACATCAAATAAGGAACTAAGGCTGATAAATAACTATGTAACATGAGATTCACTTAAACAAGAATTTAATTTACTTATGAGCCTTTTTCATCTTTCATCATATTTCAGTTTCAATCTTCTTTGACGTTTCCTTATCAGGAATGCAATTATCATCATGTGCTCTTTATGGCACTAATCTTAATAGCATGCTCTTGTGGCATAAATTTGCTCTTTATGGCATTAAAGTTCCATCGAGTCCAACTCGATAATTAGAATAGTCATAAATATAAGTATAACGATTCTAAGACCGCCCGTCCGGGTTTCCCCACTGTGCGCATCCCTAAATAACCATCATCTTCCAGGGCCTAACATAAGACAACCTGGGATCCTATCGAAATCGTCGGGAAGCGGCCATATGCCTGCGGGGTAGTCAAGACCACACCCAGAATCTCCTACCCATCACAGAAAAATAAAACAAGCGCTCATATGGCCTAGGACTATATCCACCCTGCATTCATTAGCCAGGGGGCTTCACCTATCGCACGGACTTCCCTTAAGATGGTATTTAGAGAGGTGTGTAACATCCATTTTATTTATTTCCATTTCATGATTTAGTAAATTATCATTTACCTTATCATCTTCACGTTTTAACAAAGGTATAAGCCTAACCGGGACTATATGTATTTCGTACCATCATAACATCCTCGATAAGGGATTCAGACTCCAAAGTTATTCCCAAAACCTCCTTTAGACTTTAATATAAACCCTCAAGTCAAATCTAACTCAAGTTAACTCCTAAAGTCTCCAAAGTGACCTTAATATGTTCTGGACCCTTATAAGACTATAAGACAAAAGAAATGCCTAAACATTTCTTAAAACTCCCCCTTGGAAGAACCCCAGATGAACCCTTTCGAATCTAGGGTGTCGACCCAACTCAACTAGGACTCTAAAACCCTATGTTTACTTCATTTAAGAAGATCCCTAATCACTAATCCTAAAGAAAAGGGTTAAAATGAAAAAGGGAAAATTTGGAAAATTTTAGGGCTACCGAATCGATTCACCCCCTGGCCGAATCGATTCGGCCAGAAAATTTGAGTTTCTGCAAAGCTGCCGAATCGATTCGGATGGAAACCGAATCGATTCGGTTAGAAAATTTGGGTTTTTGCATAACTGCCCAATCGATTAGGACCAATTCCGAATCGATTCGGTTCACAAGACCTGAGCATTAGACCTAACCGAATCGATTCGCCCAGGGGGCCGAATCGATTCGGGCCTGCGATTTTGCCAAGATTTGGCTATGGAGTCTTGGACTCCATTTTCTACCCCAACTCAAATTTCTCCCAAACTAAACTTATATACCAACACCAAGATAACATCAATGATACTATTGACCATCTTAAACCTCATGAATCATCCCAATCATCTTTGAATGAATCAAAACCCACAAAAACATAAGAAAAACCCTAAACTAACTAAATCAAGATCAATACATCATTATCATCACAAATCATCTATCTTAAGTCACAAATAGCAAGTAGAAACTTGCCTTGATTCAGCAAATTACAGGTCTCTTGGTTGTAGGAGCAAGAATCTCTCAAAATCTTCAAAGCTCTAATATTTCTCTCTACTCTTCTCTTTCTCTCTTTGGTTTAGGAAGGAAATTAGGGAAATTGGAAGACTTGGAAAGCTTAAGTCGTGACCTAAGACAATTATTCCACTAAATTAACTATTAGTGCGATAAAATGATACGCAACTGCATAATTTAGGTACAATCAGTCAAAAATGCCCAAAACTTCAAAATACAATATGGTACATTACTTGACTATTTCGAACGTTCCGGAATCAACTGCAACCTCCAAATTATCATTTGGACATTTTAAAATTCAATTTAGGTTCCGGTCTCATTATTAAGCCAAATATCATTTTGAGTTCAGATGATATTAATAAGCATGACATAGCAATATTTACCCATATTTAAGATATGTATGCAAACTCATAATAAATATCAACTTTTCTATATTGAATTATCATTAAAATCATAACCCAACACTTGTTCTAATTACTATACTAAGTAATCACTTATAAAATACGGTCTCACAAGCGAGGGTTATTACAGCTTTTCCCCTCTATCTCTCTCTTTCCAAGCTTTCTTCTCCAATAGCTATGGTGGCTAGGGTTTGTTTTGGGAAGATATTAGAAAACCTAATTCTAATAACCTACGTAGCCTTCTAGGTTAATATGGGTTGTTAATGGGTTAAGTGGGTCAATTCCCAATCAGATAAAAACTCTTAATTTTCGTCACTTTTAATTCCCAAAAATACGAAATTACCAAAATACCCTTTATGTTGCCGGTATGGCCTAAAAATACCCCGGGACCCAAACTAAACCCTTGGCTACTGTTTTCTGACTATCTAGACCCTTCCGGACGCGTTGGCGCACTCAAAATGACCATACGGTTAATAGAATTTAAATTTACTTTTATAATTAAAATAATTGTATCCTGACGCGACTGTCTCACGCGTCCCAATAAAATGTCCAAATTGTCGTATATCAATCTCACGACAAATTTCATAATTCAATATTCATATATCATCATATATACTCAATATAGTCAAATACCAACTCAAATCTCGCTAGTATTTTATCCGGATTAATTCCCAATTAATTCTCATTTAATTAATTAATCCCAAAAATAAATATCGCCAAAAATACGGGGTATTACACATACCCACCACGTCTCACCCCAAAATATATATCTATATCGTATAATAACACAAGGGACGACTATGACTTGGGGAATATCCACACCCTGCTCTATATGCCAGGATGCTCACCCTCTGCGCGGAAACTTCCCAATGATAGCATGAGCGGGGTATGCCTAACCACATAAGTATATATATCGCTCACATACGCAATATACATACATCCATATGATCCCATCATATGATCCAATATAATAAACCATCATATACGGTTTAAATATCCATACCATGTATGTCCACAACATAAAATATATTTATATATTCACATTCATACATAGATATATGTACATAAATTCACACATCGCTATATCAATATATATACAAACTAATTCTCGTTCATATGTATAAGATATATAAACTCGGCTATAAGTATACATAATCCTCAATATACAAGCCGTCACCACAATTTCCATTAAATGTACCTCGATATGTGAATACAATCCCTCACTTGAAACATATTCAATCATTTTTCCTATGAGGAATAGTCTCCCAAAACCATATGTATATATCTATACATATATATTCAACATTTGGGTTATCACCCAAGAGTTTGTGTAGGAATCCATCACTACACATCTCATCCATAACCAAAAGTACATAATTACCTTTAGTACTATTTAACCATAGGCACACGCGTGACTTAATAGTCTAAAACCCCAATTTTTATTCCAACCTCATTTCAAGTATTGGAATCTCAATGGTCATATCCCCATGATTACGTGTAAACTATCCTAACTAGGATTTACACTACCGCTTATTCTAGTCGATAGTATGATCCCAAGCATTCCCAATGTCACCTATGGTTCGAATCGATCTCAGGAACCCTCACTCCTAGTGATTTATCCATTGCTCCTTAGACTAAACTTTTCTAAGGATATGAGACCCCTCACTCTTAAAGAGTATGCAACCACTCTCTTTCATTTGGCCCCAAATTATATCTTAACCATATCCTATCCTTATAAGGATTTGACATAAATGTCGGCCTAGAAATTTCACCACATACATGGATATTTCTTATCCAATGATTCCAAGAAGTTCCCACTATAAGATACTAAGTGAGAGACCCCCTATAAGTCACCAAAAGATATCTCTTACTTTATAAGAGAGAACCCCAAATCAACAAACCCAACCAAAAAGGGCTAGAAGTCATCTTAGGAAACCCATAAAACAGCCCATTAAGGAAGCCCCTAAGAATAAACTCCAAAAGAAAAGGGGGAGAAGAAATCCAAGTTTTGGGCTAAAAATAGGGGACCGGTCGACCGGTCCCAGACCCCCGGTCGATCGCGGGTCCATATTTTTGCCTATGAAGAAATGCAGTAGGCTTTTCCCTTAAGGCGCAGTCGACCGGTCCCCAGACCACGGTCGACCGGCCATACCAGTTGCCTTGGCCGATTTTCCATTTTCAGCAAACCCCACGAATTTAAACCCTAAAATTTTCATTTCAATCCCCAAATCTTTATCACAACATGATTTTCAGCCAATAAATCAACCTAAAGTTTATCCCAACCATTTCTATTCCATTAAATCCATATTTAAACATTCATTTCAAGATTTAAACCCAAAAATCTAGGTTTTGGTATTTATACCCAAAAATCCAATTCTTTACCCCACAAATTATTAAATGAAATACACAATAGCTATTTAGAAAGATTAAACACTTGCCTCAGATTTGTAGAGGTTGGATCGTCCTCGATATCGCGGTTGGGCCGGAGATCCCCAAGCTTTTCTTCCTCTCTCTCTTCCTTTCTTCTTCTTTCCTTTCTTCCTCTCTCTCTAGGGCTTTTTCCCCTTTCTCTCAAATGAGAATGGCTTAATCCGTAAGCCACATAAACCTTTAAAACAATAAACCCAATTTTAAATGTTAATACACACTTTAAATGACTCGTTTACTCCAATTCGAGCCAAAATAACTTAAAAATATTCCGGAGCCGAAATAAAACCCAATGACAGTCATTTTGACTATCTCGACCCTTCCAGAATCGATGGTACCCTCAAAAATATCATCCGGAATACTTTAAAATATTCTCTATTTTTGGGCCTCAAGTCCCAAATTTTGAAATTCTCCAATTTAATTAAATTTTATTTTCCCAAAATTTAATTTCTCAGTCTCCAAAAATCGAGGGTTGTTACATTAATTTAGTTTGTATTTCTTCTTTTCTTGCTTTGTACTGTTATTTACATGATTTCTAGTTAGGTTTACATGCTTTCTTTACTCGCTTTCTAGTGTAGTTTTACCGCGTTTATTTATAGCATTTATTTACCGCGTTTTTACTATGCTTTCTAGGTAATTTAAATTAGGTTGTGTTTGAATGGAACTCACTCGGTTTAACGCGTTGTTTTTCTTGGTGACAGTGTTTATGGGTTTATTTCGGGTGCGTTGTCCTAGTTATTGCGCCTAGGAGATTTGACGAGGCATATCATGTATGTCCCGTGCTTACAACATTTCGTGCGCAATTTCTGGGATATTTATTGACGTCAAAATCTTATTAAGCTTTTATGAGGATTTAGGGGCGTGAAAACCCTTGATTTAATTAACTGTCGAAACAAGACGCATTTGTAATAACTCGTCGACCCATATAACCATTTTATACAAATTAACCCGGGTGAGGGATATTCGACACAACCTATAGTTTTACTCACTTTCTTAATCTAGTTTAATTACCCTTGCCTAGATTAATCATTTCCCTTTATGCATCTTTTACTTTTTAGTTTGTAATCACCTTTTACACTTTTATTTCGGAATATTAAATCTTATAAATTCTAACAACTCGTCCATGTGGATTTTCGATACCCGACTTACAGCTATACTCACTAGTTGAGTGTAGTCATAATTTAAGTTTGTTTGTATATTCACGGAGAGATAGAAAATAATGACTGTGCACTTACACGCGCACACCTCTCGCAAACCTATCAAAATGGCGTCGTTGTCGGGGATGAGTTTGTTTTAGACTTTATTTGATTTAGTATTTCATAGTATTTTCTTTCTATTTGTATTATTTTCTAATATTTTACAGGACTTCCACAATTGAGCACTTAGAAACGCTCGAACTTTTCCCGCGCGCACTTACTTTGTCGAATCCGCCACTTCGAGCCATTTTTAGGGTAAGCATGTCTTGTTCTAATTCTTTCGGTAATCATTTTTATAATTCTTTCTCGCAAATCTATGACTTTCGGTGAATACTTAGAATCCCAAAGTATAACAAATTCAAATATGACTTTGGGCGAGTATAACGAAAGTCAAAATTTAGGTTATTGGAATTTTGATGATGATGACAATGATTTTGGGCCTTTACCTCCTTATAATAGGAATTTTGAAACGAATTCGAATATTTTTCAAAATTCCTATCAGAATGAGGTTTCGTTTTAAGTCCGATGGTAATTTTCAAAGTTCCCTTTTTCATGAATCCGCACCTCGACCCATGACTTTTGGTGAGGGTTTGCGTATGTATGAAAATGAGAAACTTGAAAATCGTTATCGGGAAGAAAATCATTCATGGGAACATGACTTGGATTTACTTTTTGAGTCCGACGACGATTTTTCTTCCGAGACTTTCGAGGTCGAAGAATGTTTTGAACCAAATGAGGTACTTGTACCTACTTTGGAACAAACCATTCTTGACTTTGCCCATTGCATAATAGATATTGAAAGTGAGGATGATAATGACGTAATATCTATTTGCAATGAAATGATTTCTTCTTTAGCCCCCAAAGAAGAACATTTCATTGAAAATGATATTATTTCATTCGAAACTCAAACTTCATGCGATGATGATTCATCTCATGAGTTTGAATTTCTTTCATCCCCATTTTCATTCTCTATTGTCACACCGTCTCAAGTACCCGATGATTCGGTTTCAAACTTTAATGTTTTAAACCATTTCTCTGATGAGGAGTACTCACGCGAGACGCCCTCCACGATCGCATATTTGACTTTGTGTGCGCCGCCTCCCATTCCAACTTTAAAATCCTTGGGAGGATATTCGGTTTTTCTCGGTCCCCACTTTTTTTGTCACCCGTTCAATCCAAACCCCCCATCGTCCCTCCAAAACTTGTAATTGGCGATGGTTCATTTCTTACGCCTTACACATGCCTTCCGTTGTTAAAACGGAATTCATATTTTTTGGAGGGCATGCTTGTATGTGAGGGTACACCGGTTATCCTCCAAAGTCAAATCGTTCTTATGGTGGATCCTCAGCTATTTAGACTTCTAGTGTACAGTTAGTGTGAAGCCTAAATAGTAGGTTGTATATAGTTAGCTTTTTATTCTTTCTTTCTTTTTTATTTTAGTCTAGTGTAATTAGTTAACTTTTTGTTATTTGTTTTTTCTATGCTCGGTACTAACTTGTTTTGTAGATTCTTTGGACTTGTTCTTATGGGGATCGCTCCAATTTTGGGTAATATTGCTCTTTTCCTCTCTTTGACTTGGTTCTTAATTAACATTGAGTACAATGTCAAGTTTTAAGTTAGGGGGTGTGGGACATTCTATCCATTTCATTATTTAGTCCTTGTTTTTTCTCACAAATTAGTTACTTAATATGCTTTTCTTAAAAAAATTGAAAATTTTCAAAAAGATTTTCTTTCTTTTTTCTCCTTTTTTGGGCTTTTTGCCTTTGTTTCCGATGATAAAAGTCAATAATTTCCCGATCCAATAGACAACTCAATGATGCATGTTCTCGATTTTAGAAGTTATTAGACTTTAGTCTCCATTATTGATATTATGAATAACTTCATGAATTAAACTTTAATCCCATGAGCACATGCACTTTTATGGTTATATTGATTTGGTTTAAGATTTTTATAACTCGATAATCTTTTGTTGCATTGTATATACTTACACCGAGTAAGCTTTGCACCTTTCGTCATTTGTGAGTGTTATACACTATTCTTTCCTCTTTGAAAACATTGAATTCGTCGGTAATCTCACTATTCTTTCATTTGACCGTTCATTAATTGAGTTCATACTTGAAATTTGTTACTTTATCATGATTTTCATATATTGTTTTGACTCGAGAATTGCGTAAACTTTTGGAAATGATCATAGGCCCTCTTTGTTATATCACCCATATTGGCCTTGACCTCACCCTTATATGCTTATCCTGGTTAACCCCTTTGAGCCTAAATATAGCCTTTCATTTCATAACCCCAAATCCCATAACCAACTCTACATTTGAGTTTTAAACCATACATACACCTTACATACCTTTGTTTGGTTTGTTACTTAGGATTGAATGATGTTGTTATGATGTCGGTTCCAATTTAGGCATGTGAGAGTTTGAAAAGTAAAGAAAAGAAAAAGTGAAAAAAGTGATGAAAAAGAAAAAGCAAAAAGAAAAAGAAAACAAATGAAAAATGAGAAAAAGAAGAAAAGAAAGAGAAAGAGAAAGAGAAAGTTGTAAATATGTTGTATAGTGTTCAATAAGTTTGATTACTCTCCCCGATGATATATCTAATGCCTTTTGGAACTTGTTTTCCATTTTTGTTATTGCCCACATTTTCCCATTATCCCAAGTTTTCATTCCGAACACTTTGAATCCGTACATACATTCCTTCATTTCATACCCTAGCCATACCCACATTACAACCCCATTAAAGTCCTATGTGATCTTAGGTTAATGTAATTTAAAAGTCATAATATCTTTGATAATCTGTGAAAATGCATTTCGCCTCCTTTAATGTGAGGTATATTTCATTGAGAATACAATTTTTCATTTTATATATAGCGTTCTTCATTTGTGACATGTGTGCGGCCTAGTTTCCATTTAAATTTACTCATTATGCCCGCATGTTCCGTGTGTTACCTCCCTGTTTCGAGTGAATTCGCTTGATGAGTGTAATGCCCGTGAGGATTGAATGTATGCTTGCTTTAATGTTTATCCGGTTTATATAAGTTTTTGCCAAATCATACTTTGCATGTGCTCACTCCCCCTCCCACATTTTAAGGTTTCAACTCTATGAGGTGCATTCCATAATGTTAATGATTAGGACTTTTTTTTGAATTCGTTCAATGTGCTAATAATGTGTATGAAATCCTTTTCTCTATTGTTGGGCTTGTCGCATGTTGGTTTGCGCTTATTTTGAGGAAACCATTGTAATACCCCGTACTTTTGGCTATATTATTTTTGGGATTAATTAATTAAATGTGTATTAATTGGAAATTAATCCGGGTTATAAATACTAATGAGATGCGAATTGGTATTTGATTAGGTGCATATATGATTATATATGAACTTGGTATTATAAAATTTGTCGTGGGATTTACATACGGCATTTTAGAAATTTTGTTGAGACGCGTGGGACCGCCGCGTCACGGTATAATATTTTGTTAATAAAAGTGAATTTAAAATCTATAATTCGTATGGTCGTTTTGAGTGCGCCGACGCGTCCGGAAGGGTCGAGATAGTTAGAAAACACTAGCCGGGGGTATAGTTTGGGTCCCGGGGTATTTTTAGACCATTCCGGCACCATAAAGGGTATTTTAGTAATTTGGTATTTTTGGGTAATTAAAAGTGACGAAAATTGAGAGTTGTAATCTGATAAGGATTTGACCCAACCAACCCTTATTAACCCAACAAGCTACGGAGGTTTATTAAATTAGGTTTTCATAAGTTCCCCCAAAAGCAAACCCTAGCCACCATAGCTTTTTAGAGAAGAAAGCTTGGAGAAGGAGAGAGAGAGAGAGAGAGGAATTCTGCAGAAATTCTACACCAAATCCACACCAAATTCAGAAATCAAACCAAGGCAAGTGACTTTATTTCATTTAATTACTGAGAATGTCTTTTCCATGTTAGAAAATTCAGATTTATGGTTGTTCTTGATGAAATATGAAAACCCATGTAGTCTAGATAATAAAACTTGAGGAATTTGAGAAGGATTGCATGTAGAAGGATAGGTAAATGATTAATCTGATGTTAATACATGATTTGGGTGAAAGAAAAACGAATTTTATTTGATGAATTGAAGGTTCCAAATTTTAGGGTTCATGTTCATAAATGAATTGGGGAAAAGTTTAAGTAATTGTAAATTGATTGATGATTTGGGTGAGTAAATCCATACAAACGTGATAGGATGTGGTTATACTATGTTTAGAATTGTTTAGAGACTTTAAAACAATCGTTGGGATAAATTTTAGAGGTGATTTGAGGAGTAAAAATGGTGAAAAACGATTTTTGGGAAATTCTGGGCCGAAACTGGCCTCTCGTTAGAAGCAACCCCCAGGTCGTTCGAATGAACTCGTTCGAACGAGCTTCTAATGAGTTGACCAGTCGCTACTAACGAGTGGGGATTTCGTTAGATATCTCGTTCGAACGAGATATCGTTAGAAGGGTCAGTTCGTTCGAACGAACTGGGATCTCGTTCGAACAGCCTCGTTCGAACGAGACTTCTAACGACCTGACAGTCTAAACTCGTTCGAAGCCTCGTTCGAACGAGACTTCTAGCGAGTTGACAGTTTGATCCTTTTTGGACTGTTTTGACTTTTGGAGTCCCGGGAACTGGTTCAAGGGTAGAGTTAGTATTCCTTTGATGATATAGTGATTGATTTGGGACTTTTGGGTTATTGAGAGGAGTAAATCATACACTAGAGTTATATTCAATGAACCGTTTGGGTTGTGACGTGAGTGTCTACTACGATGTGAGGATAAATTATGGCACGTATAATTATGAACCGGAATAAAATAAGTTGTGATAATTATAATTAGTACGAGAGTGCAATATGTACTACGAATATAATACGGTATTACTAAGATGTGTGTTTACTTAGTATTGATATATGGACTGTATGTATGACATACCTACCATACTTGCTATCACGGGAGGTTTCGTTCGCTTAGGACCCTCTAATCCTTGTGTGCCTACGGGGGGGATATAGACTGGTACCTTGATGAACATAGGTCATAGAAAGACTTATTGTGATATTAATAAGTCCGCTGACCATGGGAGCGTAGGTATGTGCGTGACCCATGTGATGGTGACTGTGTTCGCCTCCACTATTTGTGATTTGTGTTATCTGAACTATTCCTGAGAGATTCAGAATATGTGATCCTTATGTACGTGATGTACCGGGATGGATAGCAGAGTATGTGTGCACTACAGCTTAGATTGCTGGGTGCTTGTATTGTATATTTATGATGTGAATAATATACATTTAATTAATGGAAATCCTCATGTTAATGTTGTAACTGTATTACGGTATTGATTCGAAATATATAAGGAGTTAACTGATGCTTATATATATATGGCATATTTAGTCACTGAGTTTACGTTAAACCTCTATTTAATCACGAGTGTTGTTATGTTAAATGGAACCGAGTAATATGGGTAGAACCTTTGGCAGTCTAGCTAGTTATGTTGTCTGTTAGCTAGTAGTATGGGTCATTATAGATGGGTACTTACGTTAGGAGTGCACAGTTAGACGAGAGGTGAGAATATCATGCGAGTGTACGTCCTAACATGTACTTTGCATTTAATGTTTTAAATGTTTTTAAAGCACTTGCAGGTTTTTAAAATATAACCCCACATTCGGGCTCTGACCCGTTTGCTTTTCAAATCTCTTTTTCTCTGTAAAACCATTTTAGGTGCCCAGCCACAAGGACACCAAGCATAGGATACTCATTCAGGTGACGAGCTGTAGCTGCTTATGGAAGCTACAGGGATTTGCATGTAGACGCTTCTATCTTTTGGATTCCAGAGTCACCATCTATCCGTTGTAGGGCATGTTGCCCATTTTTATTTAGAGACATCTTTTATACTTCAGTTTTCAGACTTTAGCACGTTTTATTATTGTTTCAGTTCATTTATTTCAGTTATGGGATTGTAGTGAGGGGTTTCCTCCAGACTTTATTCACTCTATTGTGATGGTTATTCGTTTTACTTCAGTATGGTGAATGGTGTTATTTATTTCTTCATTAAACTTGTTGTATGTTAATCAGACTTAAATTAAAATTTGGCAACTTGCTTTTTAAATACTAGGTGGTTAGATATAATCAAAAATGTTTTCGACAGTGATGCTATTGACTGAGCCAACTTGGCATTTTGAATTAATTTTATAAAGGAGTAGCTACCCGGTGTTTAATTAGTCGGGGTGTCACAGGTGGTATCAGAGCATCAGGTTCTAGTGTCCTTTAGGATCTGTACGGCTATTATGTTTCCGCAACGTTTTCTTTGATATAGAGCCCTATATTTTAGGACTGTTGTATTCTTTTGTGTATGCTTCGTTCTTCAGCTAGGTTAAGTTTATAAACCGTGAACTTATAAACTTTGTTCTTATTTCAGATGCCTCCACGACGTGCACGACGAGTTCCCAGGAATGCAACGCCCGAACCCCAGCCCGCTCCAGTTCAGGGTATGTTGAACGCCGCTGAGGTTGCTGCTATAGTAGCTCAAGCGGTGAATGCCGCGATTGTCGTTGTTCAGCAGGCACCACCACAGGCGCCGGTTGCCGCGCCAGTACAGGTTAATGCATTCCCGTCTGCTTGGGAGCGTGTACGTGACGCTTTTCAGAAAGCGCATCCGCCAGAGTTTGCAGGTAGCTCAGACGTGGTAGTCTCGAGCCAATGGAGGAAGGACATACAGAGACATTTGAGGATGCATGAGTGCACTGACGTTCAGAAACAGGTGCTAGCTACTTTCAAGCTAGTGGGATCTGCACTACAGTGGTGGGAGTCTATCACCACTGCGGAGGAGAGGGATACCCTCACGATTCAGGAGTTCTGGGTGCGGTTCGACCGCAAGTATTTTCCGTCCGCAGTTCATACAGAGATGAGGAGGAAACTGATGAGTTTGAAGCAAGAGGGCAAGACAGTGGCCGAGTATGAGGCCGAGTTCACTAACCTGTTGAATATCGTTCCAGACGAGATTCCAACAGAGAAGAAGAAGATTGAGAAGTTCACCGACGGGTTGAATTGGAGGATCCGTCAGCATCTACTAGGGAACCTATCGTTGGCCACGTATTCTGATGTGGTTAACGCTGCATTACTACACTGCCAGGACCACCGTTTTCATATGGCCGAGGGCAAGCGGTCAGGGGAGTCTAGCCATCAGGGCAGGACTGGAGGACATGGTGCCAGCGGGTCACAAACCGGTCAGGGGCAGAGACAGACTGAGCAGGGTACCCAGCAGGGGGACAATAAGAGGTTCCGGTCAGGGAACTACAGGCAGGGACAGGGAGGTTTCCGCCAGGGCCATCAGGGTCCAAACGGCCATCAGGGCCAACAGGGGCAGAATGGGCAGCAGTTCCATCAGGGCCAGCAGGGCCAAGGGAGGAATGGTAACGGCCACCAGGGCCGGGGACAGCAGGGGCAGAGGGGAGGGAACTTCCCAGGGAAGTTCTTTACTTGTGGCAAGACTGGCCATAAGAAGCAGGATTGTCCTGATAGGGGCAGGGCCCCACAGCAGCAGCAGCAGGGTGCTCGCCAGGAGCTACAGAGACCTATGTTTCCCGCCGCTCTTCCTGCACCGCCACAGATGGCAGCATTGCCACCCATCCCAGCAGTCCCAGCTCAGCAGGGGCAACTACAGTATGGACGTGTCTACAACATTCACCAGGCTGCAGTTCCACAGGCACCGCCCGCGATCGAGGGTACGTTTCCTATCCATGGCACTATGGGTCGGGTGTTATTTGATACGGGTGCTACACACTGTTTTATTTCTACACACTTCGCGAAAGCTTTGGGATTGTTAGCTACGGCAGAGAGCACAGTGACGTGTGTCGACTCACCATTAGGGAGTGGGTCACTTATTTTCTTTATATGCCGGGGAGTGGGGGTAGAGGTTGGTGGATTGGTATTACCTGCGGACATGTTAGTGTTAGACATGCATGTTCACGATGTGATCATCGGTATGGATTGGCTCGTAGCATATAGGGCCATGATTGATTGCTTCAGCGGGAGCATTGTTTTTGCCATTCCGGGGCAAGAGATATTTATAGTGGCGATGCCTCGTCCAGAGGGAGGATCGACCGCTCATCTGTACTACATAGAGGAGGATACCTCTAAGGAGGTTGTGATTCCTTTGGATTCGATCCCGGTTGTCAGGGAGTATTCAGATGTGTTTCAGGAGATACCAGGCTTACCACCCAGTCGAGAGATAGATTTCGTTATTGATTTGCTACCAGGTACGAGACCTATAGCACGTGCACCGTACCGTATGGCTCCAGCTGAGATGCGAGAGTTACGGGATCAGATAGAGCAGCTGTTAGGGCAGGGCTTTATTCGCAGGAGTACCTCACCTTGGGGCGCTCCAGTTTTGTTTGTGAAGAAGAGGGATGGTTCACTGAGATTGTGCGTGGACTACCGAGAGTTGAATAAGGTCACGATACGGAATAAGTATCCGTTACCTCGAATCGATGACTTATTCAACCAGTTGAGAGGAGCTTCTTTCTTCTCGAAGATTGACTTGAGGTCAGGATACCATCAGTTGCGTATCAGGGAGGAGGATGTCTCGAAGACTGCGTTTTTGTCGAGATATGGTTCTTACGAGTTTCGGGTTATGCCTTTCGGCTTGACCAACGCTCCAGCTGTGTTTATGGACTTGATGAACAGAGTGTTCGGGGATTTCCTAGATCATTTTGTCATTGTCTTCATTGATGACATTCTGGTTTACTCTCACGCCGAGCATTTGAGGCTGGTTTTGCAGACACTTCGTCAGAACGAGCTGTATGCAAAATATGAGAAGTGCGGGTTTTGGTTGAAGGAAGTCCAGTTCTTGGGTCATATTATTTCCGACCGAGGAATATCGGTTGATCCGGGGAAGGTGTCAGCGGTGAGGGAGTGGGGACAGCCCACGACACCAACGGAGATTCGTAGTTTCTTGGGTCTAGCAGGATACTACCGGAGGTTTATTCGGGGTTTCTCGGAGATAGCAGGTCCTTTAACACATCTTACTCGTAAGGGTGTGCCATATATCTGGAGTGATGCCTGTCAGTTGGCATTTGATGAGTTGAAGGACAAATTGACCTCAGCACCTGTGTTAGCATTGCCGAGACCGGGAGTTGAGTATTTGGTTTACACCGATGCGTCTTTGCAAGGACTGGGAGGTGTATTACAGCAGGAGAGACAGGCCATAGCTTATGCTTCCCGTAAGCTTAAGCCTCATGAGAAGAATTACCCCACGCATGATTTGGAATTGGCAGCAGTGGTATTTGCCTTACGGATTTGGAGGCACTATCTTTTGGGGGAGAAGTTTCAGCTGTTCACGGACCACAAGTCACTGCAGTATCTGTTCACGCAGAAGGAATTGAATATGCGGCAGCGTAGGTGGCTTGAATTTGTGAAGGACTACCAGTTCGACATCCAGTACCACCCGGGTAAGGCTAACGTGGTAGCAGACGCGTTGAGCCGCAGGCCAGCAGATGAGGTGGCAGAGGTGTGGAAAGCTAAGTGGAAGCAATTGGGACACTAGGATGCAGTGGCCCGATCTTTCATGTCTGTGATGACCGTTACACCGCAGATTGTCACAAAGGTAGTACGGGCACAGGCTAATGACACGTTCTGTCAGGAGCAGATAGTTCGGTTGCTAGCAGAGGGAGCCGAGTCCTATACCGTTAGCTCAGACGGGGGATTGCGCTTCAATGGGAGATTGGTAGTTCCGGAAGGGGAAGAATTGCGGCACGATGTGATGGCAGAGTCGCACGGCTCACGGTTCGCGGTACATCCAGGAGGGGACAAAATGTACCAAGACATGAGACGGCAATATTGGTGGAGCGGTATGAAGAAAGATATCGCTGAGTTTGTCTCGAAATGCGCCACTTGTCAGCTTGTAAAAGTGGACCATCAGAGACCAGCAGGATTGCTTCAGCCATTGGAGGTTCCGGTGTGGATGTGGGAGAGCATATCCATGGACTTTATCACGGGGTTGCCTACGTCGCAGAGGGGTCACGACTCCGTTTGGGTAATTGTGGACAGGTTGTCCAAGGTCGCTCACTTCTTACCCGTAAGGACTGACTACACTACGGGGCAGTATGCCCAGCTCTTCATCTCAGAGATTGTGAGACTTCACGGTGTGCCCCTGAATATCGTGTCTGACAGAGACAAGATATTTGTTTCGAGGTTTTGGGAGAGTTTCCAGGAGGCCATGGGCACGGAATTGTGGTTAAGTACGGCTTATCATCCGCAGACCGATGGGCAGACAGAGCGCACCAATCAGATGTTGGAGGACATGCTACGCATGTGCATTATTGACTTCGGGGGTGGATGGGAGCAGTACCTTCCACTGGTGGAGTTTGCTTACAACAACTCCTATCAGTTCACGATTGGCATGGCTCCGTTTGAGGCATTGTACGGTAGGCCTTGTCGTTCCCCAGCATGTTGGTTGGAAGTGGGGGACAACAAACTACTTGGGCCGGAAGTGATTCAGGATACTTCGGCAAGGATTGAGTTGATTCGGAGTCGCATTCGGGTAGCTCAAGACAGGCAGAAGGGTTACGCTGACGCGAAGAGATTTTTCAGAGAATTCCAAGTAAGGGACCAGGTTTTGCTCAGGGTATCTCCTATAAAGGGGATTATGCGTTTCGGGAAGAAGGGGAAGTTGGCACCGAGGTATGTGGGGCCGTTTCCTATTATTGAGCGGATCGGACCGGTTGCGTATAGACTCGGGTTACCGGAGCATTTGCATCGGATTCACGACGTGTTCCATATTTCCTCGCTAAGGAAATACCTTAGAGATAATTTGGCTCATTCTCACATTGCTGTGGAGGACATCGACCTCCAGCCGGATAGCTCTTATGAGGAGGGGCCGATTGCTATTTTGGACCGAAGCGAAAGGAAACTGCGGTCAAAGATAGTTCCGTTAGTGCGTGTTCAGTGGCGACATCACAATGTCGAGGAGTCCACATGGGAGCGAGAGGACGAGATGCGCGAACGTTATCCAGAGTTATTTTTAGCAGGTACTTTCTAATTTCGAATTTCGGGACGAAATTCAGTTATTAGGGGGGAAGTATGTAATACCCCGTACTTTTGGCTATATTATTTTTGGGATTAATTAATTAAATGTGTATTAATTGGAAATTAATCTGGGTTATAAATACTAATGAGGTGCGAATTGGTATTTGATTAGGTGCATATATGATTATATATGAACTTGGTATTATAAAATTTGTCGTGGGATTTACATACGGCATTTTAGAAATTTTGTTGAGACGCGTGGGACCGCCGCGTCACGGTATAATATTTTGTTAATAAAAGTGAATTTAAAATCTATAATCCGTATGGTCGTTTTGAGTGCGCCGACGCGTCCGGAAGGGTCGAGATAGTCAGAAAACACTAGCCGGGGGTATAGTTTGGGTCCCGGGGTATTTTTAAACCATTCCGGCACCATAAAGGGTATTTTAGTAATTTGGTATTTTTGGGTAATTAAAAGTGACGAAAATTGAGAGTTGTAATCTGATAAGGATTTGACCCAACCAACCCTTATTAACCCAACAAGCTACGGAGGTTTATTAAATTAGGTTTTCATAAGTTCCCCCAAAAGCAAACACTAGCCACCATAGCTTTTTAGAGAAGAAAGCTTGGAGAAGGAGAGAGAGAGAGGAATTCTGCAGAAATTCTACACCAAATCCACACCAAATTCAGAAATCAAACCAAGGCAAGTGACTTTATTTCATTTAATTACTGAGAATGTCTTTTCCATGTTAGAAAAATCAGATTTATGGTTGTTCTTGATGAAATATGAAAACCCATGTAGTCTAGATAATAAAACTTGAGGAATTTGAGAAGGATTGCATGTAGAAGGATAGGTAAATGATTAATCTGATGTTAATACATGATTTGGGTGAAAGAAAAACGGATTTTATTTGATGAATTGAAGGTTCCAAATTTTAGGGTTCATGTTCATAAATGAATTGGGGAAAAGTTTAAGTAATTGTAAATTGATTGATGATTTGGGTGAGTAAATCCATACAAACGTGATAGGATGTGGTTATACTATGTTTAGAATTGTTTAGAGACTTTAAAACAATCGTTGGGATAAATTTTAGAGGTGATTTGAGGAGTAAAAATGGTGAAAAACGATTTTTGGGAAATTCTGGGCCGAAACTGGCCTCTCGTTAGAAGCAACCCCCAGGTCGTTCGAACGAACTCGTTCGAACGAGCTTCTAACGAGTTGACCAGTCGCTACTAACTAGTGGGGATTTCGTTAGATATCTCGTTCGAACGAGATATCGTTAGAAGGGTCAGTTCGTTCGAACGAACTGGGATCTCGTTCGAACAGCCTCGTTCGAACGAGACTTCTAACGACCTGACAGTCTAAACTCGTTCGAAGCCTCGTTCGAACGAGACTTCTAACGAGTTGACAGTTTGATCCTTTTTGGACTGTTTTGACTTTTGGAGTCCCGGGAACTGGTTCAAGGTTAGAGTTAGTATTCCTTTGATGATATAGTGATTGATTTGGGACTTTTGGGTTATTGAGAGGAGTAAATCATACACTAGAGTTATATTCAATGAACCGTTTGGGTTGTGACGTGAGTGTCTACTACGATGTGAGGATAAATTATGGCACGTATAATTATGAACCGGAATAAAATAAGTTGTGATAATTATAATTAGTACGAGAGTGCAATATGTACTACGAATATAATACGGTATTACTAAGATGTGTGTTTACTTAGTATTGATATATGGACTGTATGTATGACATACCTACCATACTTGCTATCACGGGAGGTTTCGTTCGCTTAGGACCCTCTAATCCTTGTGTGCCTACGGGGGGGATATAGACTGGTACCTTGATGAACATAGGTCATAGAAAGACTTATTGTGATATTAATAAGTCCGCTGACCATGGGAGCGTAGGTATGTGCGTGACCCATGTGATGGTGACTGTGTTCGCCTCCACTATTTGTGATTTGTGTTATCTGAACTATTCCTGAGAGATTCAGAATATGTGATCCTTATGTACGTGATGTACCGGGATGGATAGCAGAGTATGTGTGCACTACAGCTTAGATTGCTGGGTGCTTGTATTGTATATTTATGATGTGAATAATATACATTTAATTAATGGAAATCCTCATGTTAATGTTGTAACTGTATTACGGTATTGATTCGAAATATATAAGGAGTTAACTGATGCTTATATATATATGGCATATTTAGTCACTGAGTTTACGTTAAACCTCTATTTAATCACGAGTGTTGTTATGTTAAATGGAACCGAGTAATATGGGTAGAACCTTTGCAGTCTAGCTAGTTATGTTGTCTGTTAGCTAGTAGTATGGGTCATTATAGATGGGTACTTATGTTAGGAGTGCACAGTTAGACGAGAGGTGAGAATGTCATGCGAGTGTACGTCCTAACATGTACTTTGCATTTAATGTTTTAAATGTTTTTAAAGCACTTGCAGGTTTTTAAAATATAACCCAACATTCGGGCTCTGACCCGTTTGCTTTTCAAATCTCTTTTTCTCTGTAAAACCATTTTAGGTGCCCAGCCACAAGGACACCAAGCATAGGATACTCATTCAGGTGACGAGTTGTAGATGCTTGTGGAAGCTACAGGGATTTGCATGTAGACGCTTCTATCTTTTGGATTCCAGAGTCACCATCTATCCGTTGTAGGGCATGTTGCCCATTTCTATTTAGAGACATCTTTTATACTTCAGTTTTCAGACTTTAGCACGTTTTATTATTGTTTCAGTTCATTTATTTCAGTTATGGGATTGTAGTGAGGGGTTTCCTCCAGACTTTATTCACTCTATTGTGATGGTTATTCGTTTTACTTCAGTATGGTGAATGGTGTTATTTATTTCTTCATTACACTTGTTGTATGTTAATCAGACTTAAATTAAAATTTGGCAACTTGCTTTTTAAATACTAGGTGGTTAGATATAATCAAAAATGTTTTCGACAGTGATGCTATTGACTGAGCCAACTTGGCATTTTGAATTAATTTTATAAAGGAGTAGCTACCCGGTGTTTAATTAGTCGGGGTGTCACAACCATGTGATGTTTGTGGGTATTATCCCTGAAAACCCTCACGAGACGACACTCGTCAACTAGGGTAACTTATGGGTTTAACGGCTTATTGCATATTCTAAATGCAATCGTGCTCCCTACAAAAGTGGCATTTATATTTCAATGCATATATACGTCTTGTACCGCCCTCTGTGGTCTGGTTTTCTTTGTTTCATTACTAGGGACTAGCAATGTTTAAGTTAGGGGGTGATTCGTATCAAATATTGCATACTTATCCCCTATATCTTTATGCATTCTAGCGTTGTTACGGTCCTTAATGCCTATATTTATGCTCATTAACCAGACAACCTTGGATTTGGATAGATACATGTTTTGCAGGGTTAATTGTGCTTTTGTAGGTATTGGAACGCTAAAAGTGAGGATTCGTTGTATGTCGGAGAAGTTTCGTCGTCGGACGCTACTTCAAGGGCATTTTAGCCAATTCACATTTCTTATCCAACTCATGGAAATTCCACGGATGCGTAGTTCGTTGAGTTAGCATCGCGTGGCCGCAAACGGCGCATCGTTTGGAGTTCGGATGAAGAAGATATTCCCGTTTCCGTTATTAACCTTTTCCCCCTCTTCATGGAAAAAGGATTGCAGAAAACAGAGTACCGGTCGATCGCGTCCCTGGGACCGGTCGACCGCGATTTGGGGTTTTTTCGTGGGAAGGAGGCAGTGCACTTATACAAGAAGGACCTGTCGACCGCGCCCCTGCGACCGGTCGACCGGTGATGCCAGATATTTTGCACTTCTTCCTTTTTCTTTTTTTTTCTTTTATTTCTTTTGTAACTTACTATATAAAGGAATTTTGTTTCTATTTTCAGATACAGTTAGATATTATTAGAAGGTAGATAGTTTAGGTTAGGGTTTGGAGGGTGGAGAGCTCATTCTTCTTCCTCTCTTGGTTTGACACCCATTTGGGTTTGTAAGTGTGCACAATTCATCTTCCCTACCATTTAATTTAGTTTGTATTTCTTCATTTCTTGCTTTGTAATGTAATTTACATGATTTCTAGTTAGGTTTACATGCTTTCTTTACTCGCTTTCTAGTGTAGTTTTATCCCGTTTATTTATTACGTTCATTTACCGCGTTTTTACTATGCTTTCTAGGTAATTTAAATTAGGTTGTGTTTGAATGGAACTCACTGGGGTTAACGTGTTGCTTTGCTTGGTGATAGTGTTTACGAATTTATTTTGGGAGCGTTGTCCTAGTTATTGCGCCTAGAAGATTTGACGGGGAATATCATGTATGTCCCGTGCTTACGACCTTTCGTGCGCAATTTCCGGGATATTTGTTGACGCCAAAATCTTATTAGGCTTTTATGAGGATTTAGGGGCATGACAGCCCTTGATTTATAAAAAATTAATCCGGGTGAGGGATATTCGATGCAACCTATAGTTTTACTCGCTTTATTAATCTAGTTTAATTACCCTTCTAGATTAATCATTTCCCTTTATGCTTTTTTTACTTTTTAGTTTGTAATCACCTTCTACACTTTTATTTCGGAATATTAAATCTAATAAATTCTAACAACTCGTCCCTGTGGATTTCGATACCCGACTTATCTCTATACTCACCAGTTGAGTGTAGTCATAATTTAGGTTTGTTTGTATAGTCACGGCGAGACAGAAAACAACGACTGTGCACTTTCATGCGCACACCTCTCGCGCACCTATCAATAGGGTGTGGCCTAGATGAGGGATTTGACCGGGTTAAAAAGGGCGTTCGATTTTACGATTTGGTCATGATCGATCGGAGGGGCATCGGGTTCTGCAGGTGGGACGTTTGGGTCGGCGCTGGCGGTTGCTTGGCGGGGTAAGGGTGGAGCTGGGGTTCACCGGCGGCCTCATTTTTCGGTTTGAGGCATGTGAACACGGTAAGGGGATGTTGGGTTTTAAGGGTTGCCCGGGTCGTGGCGGCGGTGGTTGAGTGTAGGTTTGGTATTGGAAGATGTGGGTTTGTTTGTGTTGTAATGGAGGTGGGTTTATTGTTAATGGTGGGTTTGTGGTGAGGAGAGAGAAGAGTGTGAGGTTGAAGATGATGAGGTATTGTTGGGTGTATAGAGGTGTAGGTTAGTGTGGTGCGATTGAGTGTTTGTTTTAGGTGTATTATTAGAGTGTAGGGAAGTTAAGGTGTGTTTGGGTATGCGTGTTTTTAATTTGGACACCTAAAAATAACACTAACTAACTAAAAATAAAAATAATAAAACAAAATCTAACTAACTAAAAAATAGAAATAAAAATATGTAAACTTAAGAAAATAAAATTCTAAGCTATTAAAAACTAAAATAATAAAAAATGAAAACAAAAGTCCTAAAAAATATAAAATCTAATAAACTAAAAATAAACTCCTAAAAACTAATCCTAATAAAATAAGACTAAACTAAAAACTAATAAAATCAAAATAAAATAAAATTACACTAATAAAAATAAAAAATAAATAGAAAATAAAACCTAGAAATTCTAAATAAATCTAAAATAAAACCTAAAAATAAAAACGACTCAAACTAAAAATCTAAGAAAAATCTAAAAAGCACAAACTAAACACACACGGGTTCGGGTGATGGTCTGGGCTTAGTGTAGGCTTATATTTGGTTCGGGACAAGGTTCGGGACATTGGAACTCATCGGGCAAGCTCAAAAATGGACTTCAGACTTCGCGATCACCTTAATTTATTCGATGCACGCTTTTGATCGCTATTGTGTCACAATTATACTGATTTAGCATTATTTGTACTGCAACTGCGTATTGACCTGAGAAATAAACAAATACGAATATAAGGCCATTTTTAATTAAAATGAGTGACTAAAATGCATCTATTCGGGGTGTTAAATATACACTTTTGGTTGCTTATCACACCACCCCCAAACAGAACATGGCTAGTCCTCGAGCAAAAATTAGAGAGAAAATAGAGATAAGTAACCAAAAGTGTGCCACTATCGCAGGCACTAACGATTTCACTTAGCATGTGCAACAAACCATTAAACCTATAAGTTGCCCTACAGGACGAGTTGTGTGTCGTGAGGGTTTGCAGGGAATATTCCCACAAAATTCTTTATTTGCAAATGGCAGTCAATCTCTTATTAGACATTAAAATATTGCACAATCCATCACGAGAAAAATATTTTGATAAATACAATCTAGAATGCATAAAATTTTTAACTAAGTATATACTCAAGGTACATCCTTCCTAGAAATCTACGTGTGTGGTGTGAATCCGTCAAAACAGGTCGAGTATCACAAAAGTAATTCCTAGATTACCTTTCGGAATCAACGCTTCAACTTCAAAATCTCTCGGATATATCTCTCTTAAACGAACTCTCGAGATTTACGTAAATGTATCGCCCTTGTGTGTGAGGAGGTGAGTAAATGTAAGCAAGTTCAAACATCTCACACACATATAAGAAAGAACGTACATTCTAGAAAAAAAAATGTAATACCCCGTATTTTTGTGATATTTATTTATGGGATTAATTGAATTAAATGCGTATTAATTGGAAATTAATCCGGATAAAAATACTAGCAAGATGCGAGTTAGTATTTGATATTAATGAGTATATATGGCTATATATGAATATGGAATTATTGATTTGTCGTGAGATAGAAATACGGCAATTTCGAAATCTTGTTGAGATGCGTGTGACAGTCGCGTCATGGAATATCATTTTGATAATTAAAAAGTGAATTGTATTTCTATAAACCGTATGGTCATTTTGAGTGCGCCAACGTGTCCGGAAGGGTCGAAATAGTCAGAAAACACTAGCCGAGGGTTTAGTTTGGGTCCCGGGGTATTTTTAGGCCATACCGGCAACGTATAAGGGTAGTTTTGTAATTTTAGAATTTTGGGATTTTTGATTAACGAATTTTAGGAGTTTTAAATGGGAAATTAAAAGACCCACTAACCCATTACCATCCATTAACTGATTAGAGGGCTACGGGGGTTATTAGAATTAACCCCAAAAGTTCCTAAGACAACCCCTAGCCTCCATTGCCACCATTAGAGAAGAGCTTGTAGAGGGAGAGAGAAGAGAGGAGAATTCTGCAGAGAGAAACTCATCAATTCGTCATCAAAATCAGAGATTCAAATAAGGCAAGTGGTTTAATTTCGTTATTTTGCAAAGAATGTTTTCTCCATGTGTAGGAATTGATAAAAGCTTATTGTTATTGGGAGTTAATGAAAAACCCATTTAAATTGGAAGTAGAAATTGCATTGTTGATGAGGAATCGCATGTAGATTGGTATTTAGATGATTATTCTGATGATATTATAATTTGGATGAAACAAAAACGGATTTAATTAGGCTCTTTGATGATTTATAAATTCTAGGGCTCATGTTCTTAAAATTGGGGGGAAAATATGAAGAGATTTGATAATTGAATGAGGTTAGAATGAATTAACCCCACAAATCATGTTAGTATATGACCTAAATATGTTTAGGAATGATTAGAGACTTTAAACTATCGTTGGATTAATGTTT
This sequence comes from Sambucus nigra, assembly GCA_949130495.1. Taxonomy (NCBI): domain Eukaryota; kingdom Viridiplantae; phylum Streptophyta; class Magnoliopsida; order Dipsacales; family Adoxaceae; genus Sambucus; species Sambucus nigra. The sequence continues at coordinate 195,923,828 of OX422220.1, forward strand.
GGATGAGATTTGAGGTGTAGAGAGGTTGGAAAAATGAAAATAGGAAATCTGGGCTCGAAACTGGCCACTCGTTAGAAGACCTGCCCAGGTCATTCGAACGAGCTCGTTCTAATGACCTTCTAAAGAGTTGACCTTTGACTTCTAACGAGGTTGAAGTTCGTTCGATGACTTCGTTCGAACGAGACCTCGTTAGAAAGCCCCCTTCGTTCGAACGAATTCTCGTTCGAACAGCCTCATTCGAACGAGACTTCGAACGAGTTGACAGTTTAGGCTTTTTAGCCTGTTTGGATCCCTAGTGTCCCATAACCTTGCTTATATGTAGAGATAACACTTCCTCGTGGATTAATTGATATATTTGGGATATTTGGGATATAATGAGGAGCAAAACCTAGAAGTGTAGTTGAACCTAAGGGAAAATATGAAGTAGGACGTGAGTGTCTATTACGATGCGAGAACTATTGACGGCCTAGATTACTATATTAATCGAAAACATATAAATTGTATAGCATTATATGTCGGTACGAGATTTAGAAGTGTACCACCAATATATATTATGGTGATTACTAAGATGTGTGCATACTTAGTATATGAATTGATTTTATGTGTATGACATACCTACCATACTTGCTATCACAGGAGGTTTACGTTCGCTTAGGGCCCTCTAATCCTTGTGTTGCCCGGATTTAGACTGGTACCTCGATGAACATAGGTCAGAGAAGGACTTATTGGGATGTTAATAAGTCTGCTGATCGTGGTCCATTATTTGTGATGTTGTTATCTGAGAACGATTCCTGAGAGATTCGGAATGCGTGATCCTTATGTACGTGATGTACCGGGATGGATAGCAGAGTATGTGTGCACCGCAGCTAGTCTCGGGGTGCTTGTTTTGTATATTTATGACGGGAATAATATACACTTAATTACTGAGAACTTTCATGTTAATATTGTGAATACAATTATTGTATTGTTTTGAGAAAACATAACGGGTTAATTGATAGTGAATTGTATTACTAATTGAGAATCTGAGTTTAAGTAAAGCCCTCTATTTAATTGATAACGCTAGAATGCATTATGGGGATCGAGTATGAAGGGGTAGAACTTATTACGTTTTGGTTAGATATATATGTCATTTAGATGGGTAAGGTACGTTAGGAGTGCACATGTAGTCGAGGGGTGAGAATTTCATGTGAGTGCACGTCCTAACATGTATTTTGCATTTAATGTTTTAATGTTATTAAAACACTTGTTGTTTTTAAAATGATTTCCACTTTCGGGCTCTGACCCATTTGCTTTCAAATCTATTTTTGTAAAAACCATTTTAGGTGCCCAGCCACAAGGACACCATGCTTAGGATCCTCATTCAGGTGACGAGCTGTAGCTATTTGTGGAAGTTACAGGACTTTGATTGTAGACGCTTCATCTATCTTGACTCCATATTAAGTATTTATCAGTTGTAGGTCATGTCGCCCAGTTCATTTAGAGGCATTTCATTTATTTGAGTTATTCGGACTTCTAGCATGTAATTAATTTAGGATTCAGACTTGTCGTATTATTTTCATTTGTTGGATTGTTGTGAGGAGTTTTCCTCTGGACTTATATTTATTTGTTGGTTATTTCATTACTTCGTTATGGTGAATGGATTATGTTGTTATTCCATTATTCTTTTATTGCATGTTAATCAGACTTAACTTAAAATTTGGCAACTTACTTTTTAAATACTAGGTGGTTAGAAATTATTAAAATGTTTTCGTCAGTGATGCTATTAACTGAACCAACTTGGCATTTTGTATTGATTTAATAAAGGAGTAGCTACCCAGTATTTAATTAGTCGTGGTGTCACAGGTGGTATCAGAGCATCAGGTTCTAGTGTCCTTTAGGATCTGTACGGCTTATTATGTTTCCGCTAAGCTTTCTTTGATGTAGAGCCCTATATTTTAGGACTGTTGTATTCTTTTGTATATGCTACGTTCTTCAGCTATCTTAAGTTTATAACTGCGAACTTATAGACTTTATTCTTATTTCAGAATGCCTCCACGACGTGCACAAAGGATTCCCAGGGATGCAACGCCAGAACCACAACCCGTACCAGTTCAGGGCACGATAAATGCCGCCGAGGTTGCAGCCATTGTGGCCCAGGCGGTAAATGCCGCATTAGCCGTAGTTCAGCAGGCACCACCTCAGGCGCCAGTAGCCGTGCTGGTTCAGGCACATGCATTCCCGTCTGCTTGGGAACGTGTTCGTGATGCTTTCCAGAAAGCACACCCACCGGAGTTCGCAAGTAGCTCCGATGTCGTAGTTTCGAGTCAGTGGAGGAAGGATATTCAGCGGCACTTGAGGATGTACGAGTGCACTGAGGTTCAGAAGCAGATACTAGCTACCTCTAAGCTAGTGGGGTCTGCACTGCAGTGGTGGGAGTCTATTACCACCTTTGAAGAGAGAGACACTCTCACTATTCAGGAGTTCTGGGTGCGGTTCGACCGCAAGTACTTTTCGTCAACTGTTCATACGGAAATGAGGAGGAAGTTGATGGGCCTTCGACAGGAGGGTAAGACTGTGGCCGAGTATGAGGCCGAATTCACAAATATGTTAAACATTGTTCCGGATGAGATACCGACAGAGGAGAATAAGATACAGAAATTTACTGACGGGTTGACATGGAGGATTCGTCAGCACTTGTTAGGGAACCTCTCGTTAGCCACTTATTCTGATGTGGTTAACGCTGCATTGCTCCATTTCCAGGATTACCGCTTTCACATGGCTGAGGGCAAGCGATCGGGAGAGTCCAGCCATCAGGGCAGGACTGGAGGGAATGGTGCCAGTGGGGCACAATCTGTTCAAGGGCAGAGACAGGGCGACCAGGGTTCCTAGCAGGGGGATCACAAGAGGTTCAGGTCAGGAAATTTCAGGCACGGACAGGGAGGTTTACGGCAGGGCCATCAGGGTCCGAACGGCCATCAGAACTAGCAGGGTCAGAATGGTCAACAACAGTTTCAGCAGGGCCAGTGGAGGAATGGTAACGACCACCAGGGTCGGGGGCAGCAGGGGCAGAGAGGGGGGAACTTCCCGAGGAAGTATTTCGTTTGTGGAAAGATTGGCCATAAACACCAGGACTGTCCTGATAGGGGCAGGGCCCCGCAGCAGCAGCAGGGTGCTCTACATGAGCCACAGAGGCCACTTTTTCCACCTGCTCTCCCAGCTCCAGCCCAGGTACCAGCACTACCGGCCATTCCAGCAGTTCCTATGCAGCAGGGACAGTTACAGTATGGACGTGTCTATAACGTCCACCAGGCAGCAGCTCCACAGGCACCACCCGCGATTGAGGGTATGTTTCCTATCCATGGTACTATGGGTCGGGTTTTGTTTGATACGGGGGCAACGCACTGTTTTATAGCTACACATTTTACAAAATCCTTAGGGTTGTTAGCCACAGCAGAGATCACAGTGACGTGTGTAGACTAACCATTGGGGAGTGGGTCGCTTATTTTCTTTATATGCCGGGGAGTGGGGGTAGAGATTGGTAGTCTGGTATTACCTGCAGATATGTTGGTATTATATATGCATGTGCACGATGTGATTATCGATATGGATTGGCTCGCTGATTATAGAACCATGATTGATTGCTTCGGTGGGAGCATTTCTTTTGCCATTCCGGGGCAAGAGATGTTTGTAGTGGCGATGCCTCGCCCAGAGGGAGGTTCGATCGCTCATTTGTACTACATAGAGGAGAATATCTCTAAGGAGGTTGTGATTCCTTTAGATTCGATCCCAGTTGTCAAGGAGTATTCAGATGTGTTTCAGGAGATACCAGGCCTACCCCCCAGTCGAGAGATAGACTTTGTCATAGACTTATTACCAGATACGAGACCTATAGCACGCGCACCGTACCGTATGGCTCCAGCTGAGATGAGGGAGTTACGGGATCAGATTGAGCAGTTGTTGGGTCAGGGGTTTATACGGAGGAGTACTTCGCCGTGGGATTCCCCTGTGTTGTTTGTGAAGAAGAGAGATGGTTCACTGAGATTGTGTGTGGACTACCGAGAGTTGAACAAGGTCACGATACGGAATAAGTATCCGTTGCCTTGAATCGATGACCTATTCGACCAGTTGAGAGGAGCTTCTTTCTTCTCGAAGATTGATTTGCGATCAGGATACCATCAGTTGCGTATCAGGGAAGAGGATGTCTCGAAGACTGCTTTCTTATCGAGATATGGATCTAATGAGTTTCGGGTTATGCCTTTTGGTTTTACCAATGCTCCAGCCGTGTTTATGGACTTGATGAATAGGGTGTTCAGGGATTTCCTAGATCGGTTTGTCATTGTCTTCATTGATGATATTCTGGTTTACTCCCAGACAGAGGAGGAGCACGCCGAGCATTTGAAGCAAGTTTTGCAGACGCTACGTCAGAACGAGCTATATGCAAAATATAAGAAGTGCGGGTTTTGGCTGAAGGAGGTCCAGTTTTTGGGACATATTATTTCCGACCGGGGGATATCTGTTGATCCGGGGAAAGTATCCGCGGTGAGGGAGTGGGGACATCCCACGACACCGACGGAGATCCGTAGTTTCTTGGGATTAGCAGGATACTACACGAGGTTCATTCGGGGATTTTTGAAGATAGCAGGTCCTTTGACACATCTGACTCGTAAGGGTGTGCCATTCATCTGGAGTGATGCCTGTCAGTTGGCATTCGATAAGTTGAAGGATAAGTTGACCTCAGCACCTGTATTAGCATTGCCGAGACCGGGAGTTGAGTATTCAGTCTACACTGATGCGTCCTTGCAAGGACTTGAGGTGTATTACAGCAGGAGAGTCAGGTCATTGCTTATGCATCCCGTAAGCTAAAGCCTCACGAGAAGAATTACCCCACTCATGACTTGGAGTTAGCGGCAGTTGTTTTTGCCCTACGGATTTGGAGACATTATCTGTTGGGGGAGAAGTTTCGATTGTTCACGGACCACAAGTCCCTACAGTACCTATTCATGCAGAAGGAGTTGAATATGCGGCAGCGAAGGTGGCTTAAGTTTGTGAAGGACTATCAGTTTGATATCCAGTATCACCCGGGGAAGGCTAACGTGGTAGCAGGCGCGTTGAGCCGTAGGCCAGTAGATGAGGTGACAGGGGTGTGGAAGGCCAAGTGGAAGGAGTTGGGACACCAGGATGCAGTGTCCCGATTGTTCATGTCTGTGATGACCGTTACACCTCAGATTATCACGAAGGTAGTAAGGGCACAGGCAAATGACTCGTTCTGTCAGGAGCAGATAGTTCGATTACTAGCAGAGGGAGCCGAATCCTATACCGTTAGCTCAGACGGAGGATTACACTTCAATGGGAGATTGGTAGTTCCGGAAGGGGAAGAATTGCGTCACGAGGTGATGGCAGAGTCGCACGGGTCACGGTTCGCGGTACATCCCGGTGGGGACAAAATGTACCAAGACATGAGACGGCAGTATTGGTGGAGCGGGATGAAGAGAGATATTGCCGTGTTTGTTTCAAAATGCGCCACTTGTCAGCTAGTAAAAGTGGATCATCAGAGACCGGCAGGACTTCTACAGCCATTGGAGGTCCCGATGTGGATGTGGGAGAGCATATCCATGGACTTTATCACGGGGTTGCCTACGTCATAGAAAGGTCACGACTCCATTTGGGTGAATGTGGACAGGTTGACCAAAGTTGCTCATTTTCTACCCGTAAGGACAGACTACACTGCGGGACAGTATGCCCAGCTCTTTATTGCAGAGATAGTGAGACTTCACGGTGTGCCCCTAAATATCGTGTCTGACCGAGACAAGATATTTGTTTCACGGTTTTGGGAGAGTTTTCAGGAGGCCATGGGCACGGAGTTGCGGTTGAGTACGGCATATCACCAGCAGACCGATGGTCAAACTGAGCGTACAAACCAGATGTTGGAGGACATGCTACGTATGAGTATCATTGATTTTGGGGGTGGATGGGAGCAGTATCTTCCACTGGTGGAGTTTGCTTACAACAACTCCTACCAGTTCACCGTTGGCATGGCTCCATTTGAGGCATTGTACGGTAGACCTTGTCGTTCCCCAGCATATTGGTTGGAGGTGGGGGATAACAAACTACTTGGGCCGGAAGTGATTCAGGAAACTTCGGCGAGGATAGAATTGATTCGGAGTCGCATTCGGGTAACTCAGGATCGGCAGAAGAGCTATGCTGATGCGAAGAGGTTCTTTAGGGAGTTCCAAGTGGGGGACCAAGTTTTGCTCATGGTATCTCCTATGAAGGGGATTATGCGTTTCGAGAAGAAAGGGAAGTTGGCACCGAGATATGTGGGACCATTTCCTATTATTGAGCGGATTGGACCGGTTGCGTATAGACTTGGGTTACCGGAGCATTTGCATCGGATTCACAATGTATTTCATATTTCCTCGCGAAGGAAATATCTTAGAGACGATTTGTCTCATTCACATATTGCTTTGGAGGACATCGATCTCCAGCCTGATAGTTCCTACGAGGAGGGGCCGGTTGCTATTTTGGATCGAAGTGAGCGGAAACTGCGGTCAAAGATAGTTCTGTTAGTACGTGTTCAGTGGCGACATCATAATGTCGAGGAGTCCACCTGGGAGCGCGAGGATGAGATGCGCGAACGTTATCCAGAGTTATTCTTACCAGGTACTTTCTAGTTCCGAATTTCGGGACGAAATTCAGTTATTAGGGGGGAAGTATGTAATACCCCGTATTTTTGTGATATTTATTTATGGGATTAATTGAATTAAATGCGTATTAATTGGAAATTAATCCGGATAAAAATACTAGCGAGATGCGAGTGAGTATTTGATATTAATGAGTATATATGGCTATATATGAATATGGAATTATTGATTTGTCGTGAGATAGAAATACGGCAATTTGGAAATCTTGTTGAGACGCGTGTGACAGTCGCGTCATGGAATATAATTTTGATAATTAAAAAGTGAATTTTATTTTTATAAACCGTATGGTCATTTTGAGTGAGCCAACGCATCCGGAAGGGTCGAAATAGTCAGAAAACACTAGCCGGGGGTTTAGTTTGGGTCCCGGGGCATTTTTAGGCCATACCGGCAACGTATAAGGGTAGTTTGGTAATTTTAGAATTTTGGGATTTTTTATTAACGAATTTTAGGAGTTTTAAATGGGAAATTAAAAGACCCACTAACCCATTACCATCCATTAACTGATTAGAGGGCTACGGGGGTTATTTGAATTAATCCCCAAAAGTTCCTAAGACAAACCCTAGCCTCCATTGCCACCATTAGAGAAGAGCTTGTAGAGGGAGAGAGAAGAGAGGAGAATTCTGCAGAGAGAAACTCATCAATTCGTCATCAAAATCAGAGATTCAAATAAGGCAAGTGGTTTAATTTCGTTATTTTGCAAAGAATGTTTTCTCCATGTGTAGGAATTGATAAAAGCTTATTGTTATTGGGAGTTAATGAAAAACCCATTTAAATTGGAAGTAGAAATTGCATTGTTGATGAGGAATCGCATGTAGATTGGTATTTAGATGATTATTCTGATGATATTATAATTTGGATGAAACAAAAACGGATTTAATTAGGCTCTTTGATGATTTATAAATTCTAGGGTTCATGTTCTTAAAATTGGGGGGAAAATATGAAGAGATTTGATAATTGAATGAGATTAGAATGAATTAACCCCACAAATCATGTTAGTATATGACCTAAATATGTTTAGAAATGATTAGAGACTTTAAACTATCGTTGGATTAATGTTTGGATGAGATTTGAGGTGTAGAGAGGTTGGAAAAACGAAAATAGGAAATCTGGGCTCGAAACTGGCCACTCGTTAGAAGACCTGCCCAGGTCGTTCGAACGAGCTCGTTCGAATGAGCTTCTAACGAGTTGACCTTTGACTTCTAAAGAGGGTGAAGTTCGTTTGATGACTTCGTTCGAACGAGACCTCGTTAGAAAGCCCCCTTCGTTCGAACAGCCTCGTTCGAACGAGACTTCGAACGAGTTGACAGTTTAGGCTTTTTAGCCTGTTTGGATCCCTAGTGTCCCATAACCTTGCTCATATAGAGATATAACACTTCCTCGTGGATTAATTGATATATTTGGGATATTTGGGATATAATGAGGAGCAAAACCTAGAAGAGTAGTTGAACCTAAGGGAAAATATGAAGTGGGACGTGAGTGTCTATTACGATGCGAGAACTATTGACGGCCTAGATTACTATATTAATCGGGAACATATAAATTGTGTAGCATTATATGTCGGTACGAGATTTAGAAGTGTACCACCAATATATATTATGGTGATTACTAAGATGTGTGCATACTTAGTATATGAATTGATTTTATGTGTATGACATACCTACCATACTTTCTATCACGGGAGGTTTACGTTCGCTTAGGGCCCTCTAATCCTTGTGTTGCCCGGATTTAGACTGGTACCTCGATGAACATAGGTCAGAGAAGGACTGATTGGGATGTTAATAAGTCTGCTGATCATGGGAGCGCAGGTATGTGCGTGACCCATGTGATGTGACTGTGTTCGCCTCCATTATTTGTGATGTTGTTATCTGAGAATGATTCCTGAGAGATTCGGAATGCGTGATCCTTATGTACGTGATGTACCGGGATGGATAGCAGAGTATGTGTGCACCGCAGCTAGTCTCGGGGTGTTTGTTTTGTATATTTATGACGGGAATAATATACACTTAATTACTGAGAACTTTCATGTTAATATTGTGAATACAATTATTGTATTGTTTTGAGAAAACATAACGGGTTAATTGATAGTGAATTGTATTACTAATTGAGAATCTGAGTTTAAGTAAAGCCCTCTATTTAATTGATAACGCTAGAATGCATTATGGGGATCGAGTATGAAGGGGTAGAACTTATTACGTTTTGGTTAGATATATATGTCATTTAGATGGGTAAGGTACGTTAGGAGTGCACATGTAGTCGAGGGGTGAGAATTTCATGTGAGTGCACGTCCTAACATCTATTTTGCATTTAATGTTTTAATGTTATTAAAACACTTGCTGTTTTTAAAATGATTTCCACTTTCGGGCTCTGACCCATTTGCTTTCAAATCTATTTTTGTAAAAACCATTTTAGGTGCCCAGCCACAAGGACACCATGCTTAGGATCCTCATTCAGGTGACGAGCTGTAGCTGTTTGTGGAAGTTACAGGACTTTGCTTGTAGACGCTTCATCTATCTTGACTCCATATTCAGTATTTATCAGTTGTAGGGCATGTCGCCCATTTCTTTTAGAGGCATTTCATTTATTTCAGTTATTCGGACTTCTGGCATGTAATTAATTCAGGATTCAGACTTGTTGTATTATTTTCATTTGTTGGATTGTTGTGAGGAGTTTTCCTCTGGACTTATATTTATTTGTTGGTTATTTCATTACTTCGTTATGGTGAATGGATTATGTTGTTATTCCATTATTCTTTTATTGCATGTTAATCAGACTTAACTTAAAATTTGGCAACTTACTTTTTAAATACTAGGTGGTTAGAAATTATTAAAATGTTTTCGTCAGTGATGCTATTAACTGAACCAACTTAGCATTTTGTATTGATTTAATAAAGGAGTAGCTACCCGGTATTTAATTAGTCGGGGTGTCACAAAAAAGTGATCTCAAGAAAGAATGTTTAATCACTAAAATGAGAACGTCGAGTTATTCACCATGTTGACTTTCATTTGCCCGAACACCTAGGGGAATAAAGTAATGTTTATGGGTGAGGGGGAAATGAAATGGGAATGATATGATGATGTGGGTAATATATTATGGATGATGGATGAGTGTACAATGAAGAACAAATGTCTTTATTTCAAAGCTAACTACTAACTACAAACTCTATTTCTTTTCTTTTCTTTTCTCTTTTCTTTTCTTTCTTTTTTTTTTCTATTTTTGCTATTTTTTTCCTTTTTTCCCTTTTTTTTGTTTTTTCTCTCTTTTCAAACAACACTGAAAACATTTAACATTTGAAATCACACTCTTTTTCTCAAAATGATGGATGATATATAAATGGAGTGATAAATGGATGGTGTGGGAAATATGTGGGAATATGGAAGAATATTGTAAATGGTATGTGTATGGATGAAAATCTAGTATTCGGGACAAACTTCCAGACATATGTTTCTTATAACTCTAAAGTGATGTCGTTCTCAGTGATTAAGCCAAAATTTAAGAATAGTGAGATCATAAAACGATTTAAGTGAGGACCCAAATGAAGTTGAATTGACTTGTGACTCAAAGATTGCGTAAAACTCTCTAAAAGGTGAAAGGCACAAATCTCACAAGCTAAAGTCTCTGCTAGTGATCCTTAAGGTTTTCTTGAGAATTTTAGTACTTTTCAACTCTAAACCATAGTGACGTGATAAGTGCGCAATTTGTTTTTTGTTGAGTTTAGAAATTTACGATGCAACATGCCTTGTTACGTATTATATAAGCTATTTAGAAAAAGATAAATCTTCTAGCTTGATTCCTAGACATAAAAAGATAGATGATAGGAAATTCACATCAATTAGTGAGATGAAAGAACTGCATTAAAATTTTAAAAATCAGGTTCAAAAATCAAAATTTTTCAAAAGAGGTACGATTTTGATAAAAATTCCCCATCCCCAAACACAAAGGAACATCGCCCTCGATGTTAATGATTTTTAAAATTGAGAGCATCAGGTAGGAAAGAGATTACCAAAATCAACCGCTAATGAAATGAGCAAATGGATCCAAGAAGAAACCTGAATAAATGGTAAGATAACAAAAGTGTACGAGTCTATAAACATGTAAAGCATTGGTGGGGTGAAACACCACCCCCAAACAAGATGAGACTCATACAAGAAATCACGGGCTGCCTCCCGATAGTGCTAAGTTTAACGTCTTCAGCCGGACCGAAGGCAACTCACCCTAAAGATAAGATCTATGAAAACACGGGCGGCAAAAAAAATGGGTGATGATAATCACCCCCGAACAAGACTAAAGCGTCAGGCTTGTTGGATGAAAGCTAAAAGGGTCAATGCACTTGTATGGAAAAGTGCATCACACGCTGCAAAGCATCGGTGGACCATGGGCGGGTGGGAATTAGGGTAAAGGTGAGAAAGGAAGGGGTGATTAAGCATCGGTCTCGAGATTTATTGAGCCGAAAGGTGAAGGAAACAAGGGCCCTATAAGCATGATGCTCTAGTTGGATGGGGATGCGAAATTATGGGGGAAAATGGAATGGGGTGGACCTCAAAAAAAAAACACGACCGTTCTATAAAAGGGCGAGGATAATGGTCGCGTCGTGATACACCAGGTAGCTAACGGGAGGAAAAATCAAAACCACAAGAGAGTGGAGGGATAGAGTAACGAGATTGGTGTCACGGAAGTAGAGATTATCACCATATATACTCTCATGGATGGTGGGGGATTGTTTTAGGTTAGGATCCAAAAATGTAGATGGAAACATGAAATGTGTAAAATCAAGATCCAAACCAGGTGGTGGGGTGGGAGGGACAATGGGTGGGTAGGGTGGGATAAATGGGGAGGATAATGATCCAACTCAAGTGTAGGGGACACACACTCTTGGGGAGGAGTAAAGGAATACTCACAAAGGAGAGTGGTATCTAAAGATGGAGTGGTCAACTTCTCCACCAACGTGTCACCATCCAATGTGGGGAATGGGTTTATCGAGGCATTAAGATCCGAGATATATGAATCAACATCAATATCAGACTCAAAGTGAGCTAAACATATTTAAAGAGATTCAATATCGTGTTAGGACACCTAGGCGATGCGCAAAGAACTATATGTGCGGAAGTAAACTATTTACCGAAATAAACTCCAATTACCTACGAGTTATCTATGTTATTCAAGAGGGGACCAATTCCAACTTTTCTTGAATTGCTAACTTAGCTAAAGCAGATTTTAGTTTGCCAAGTCAATTAATAGTCCTATTTTATCTTGAGTTAACTAGGTGTCAAAATAAATAATATATGATTCAATTAATTAGGTTCGTTTCTAGTATTAAACCTACTTTTTCGCATGAGGCGAGATATTGCAAATTTTAAAGTAAAGCACAAGGTATTTATTTTACGTCGCAAAAACCCTTTTTCTGAGAGGGCGGACTGAATCGAGAGCTCAATTGATGTAGACGAACAAGGAGAGCTTGGTGTCGATAGAGGGGACACACAATCCTAAGTTACAAAAAGATTTTGTCAAAATTTACATCCAACTAGATGAAGTCATATATAGCTAAAGCACGAAAAGCAAACCCTAAGTGTGCTCTATATAAGAACCTTCAAACTCCCCCATTAGAATAATTTTGACAAAACCCTTGAGTACATCAAATGATATACCAAGGAAAAATAATAACTAAAATTTCATATACAAAAGAGTATCTAACTACCCACCCATCCTAGAAAAGAAAATACACAGCTCAAGAAGACCGACGAGAATACTTGCAAAACATAAATACACTTTATGTCGAGAAATCAAGTTAGTAGCATTTACTCTACCAAAATATTAAAATGACATAATTAAATGTACAGGAAATTATAAGACAAGATATGTATGAAGAATATCAACAACACAAGACTAGAATGTGTACTCAACTCGCATTTTGACTAAATTAGACAATGGTAAGAAGAGAAAAAAAAAGTGTTTATAATCTGCAAAATAAGTGTCTCCTACATTAAACATGGCTTCAAGAGATACCGGTTATTAGTAGATACCTTTATCCTAAAACCTCGGAGATCTAGTAATCAAAGTGCAGTTTAAACACAAGCAAAATATTCAAGTACAATCTTTCCAATCAAATGTTGAAGTTACTTTTAAACAGGAGTTATCATAAGGCATAGACAGCATATCAGCAAGCTAAAAATCACAAGCAATAGAAGGAACTGCCCTAATTTGTTTATGACTTTTTGGAGCATTAAACTTATACGAATATCCATTAGCATCACAATACTTGGTAACTCCAATTTTATTAAACTCACCTCCCCCATCATTGAATAAATCAAAGGTTTTGGCAGTGTTTAAGTCCTTAACCTTCTCGTGAGGAGACTTAATGATTTTCTCACTCTCGCAAGCGTCACATACATTAGTTGGGCACTTCTCCGACTTAAAAAAATCCATTTGAGGTCTCAAGTCACAAGCCCTAATCCAAATAGGCAAAGTTTTCAAAAGTTTTGGTGCCTTTTGGAATTTAGGATAAAATTTATTTTTCAAAAATGTGTTCTTGTTAAAATGAGGCTAGACTTATTGAAGAAATGATTCCAATTATTATCAGTGTGCTGCCTACGAAAATTTTTAAATCACTTCACATTTTGGTTATGACTTTTAAAATGAGTGCCTTTCTTGCAATTACCAAGGCATTCTCAATTTTGGTGACCAAAAACATCACACCTAGTACAAAATTTACTAGAAGTAGGTAGGTCTGAATGGTAGTGTTTTTCCTCTACATGCTTGATAAATTCATTACGAATAAATGGTTTAGTAGGTCTATAGAGTCTCTTGGCAGGAGGGCAATATTTTGATGTAGACGGTTCTACAAAGTTCTCTATGAAATATTCAATGTCACTTTCATAATCACTCTCAATTAAAACTTGTTTTCCTTTATCCTTTTCAAATGACATACTTTCCAACGGAAGAGCCATTCCAATATACTTTCCAAATCCTCTAGTATCACCCTTATATCGTTGTTCACCAAGCAATTTATCAAGGTCAAAACATTTTATATCACGACTACGACACATTTTGAAAGTTGTTTCACAAACTTGTTTGGATTTTTCAACTTGCAAAAGCGCTTCATTATATTTTTCTTCAAAAGAAGACAAATTTTCATTTAAAGTCGTAATTTGACATTTAAAATCAAGTAATTGTTTTTCAAAATCAATTTTGACATTGTTCATTTCAATGGAATTTTGTTGAACAATCTTATATTGATTCTCTTAGGTCTCACTAAGCATTTTTACCAAATTCGATAATTCTTGCCTATTTTGCAAAGTCCTGACATACAATTCATCATAATCTTCATAGCCAACAAAATTTTCATGGTCATTAGTGTCCGTGTGTGAATTGTTGCTATCATCAGATTTAGTATCACATAAGGCGCGTTTAGCATCAAACGGAGCAGTTATTTCAAGCATAGAAGGTTGATTATCTAATAAAGATTTAGCAGCATCAATTAAATCAAGCACTTCATCAGAATCAGAATGAGAATGAGAATCATCTTCAGAATCAGTCATTCCTGCTAAGTACACATCTCCACAACAGTCATAAACTTCTCCTAAAAACGCAAGCAATTTGGTTCGGAATTTCCTTGGTTGTCTTCTGATTACTAATGAGAAGAGTCATCCCAAGTTTTAGTTATATGTGCCTCGTGTTGTTTAGAATACTTGGACTATGGCTTTGACCAACACTCGGCAATAAAGTGACCAAGTTTCCCACAATTATGACAAGCCAATTCAGATTTATCAACCTTACTACTTCTATTATCATAATTAGAAATTCCCTTTGATGTTCTATTATGGTGCCGAGTGAACCGACTAGATTGATTATTCACTTACGTATGTCTCTTAGCAATAGCATTTATTTGCTCCAAAAGTTTCTTAAATTGAGAGGACATTAGAGCAAGTTGATTGTCAACCTTATCAAGATCATCTGATTCCACATTGGAATCATCATCAGATGAATATTGTTGTTTAACTACGTTATGCTTATATTTATTAGGATAGGCAGTTTTAAAAGAAACTCTAGAAGTATTGGTCGACTCATTATTAGCATAAGATGTGAGAGTCTTCCTAAAGGCTGATTCAAGTTCCATAGTTCTCAATTTAGAGCTTAGCAATTCATGTGTGAGAGAAGGATCATTCATTTCTTCAATAATATAACGTTTACGGTCAAACCTAGGTGCAAGAGATCTCAGAATTTTAGCACACACATCTTTATCAAAATATTCAATACCATTCGCATGCAATTGGGTAATGATATCAGTCAAACGCATATAAAAATCATCAAATGGTTCATTATCATTCATAACTAACATATTGTATTATTGAAGAAGCATTGTGTTTTACATTATCTTTACTCTATCGTCACCCTCGTGTGCAATAACTAAAGTATCCCAAGCATCCTTACTAGTAGTGCAATGACATATACGTTTCAATTCATTTTCACTCACACTCATGAAAATCGCATTTCTGCCTTTATTATTGAAATTGCTTATCTTTTTCTTATCAGCACTTAATTAAGTAGTTTTAAGCTTTCTAAAAATAGTGCTACCTTCTGATATAGGAGTAGTGGGGTGTCTATAACCATTTTAAATTAAATCCCAAACATCATCTCCTAAAGTTCCTTGAATAAATGCAACCATTCTGATTTTCCAGTATGAAAAATTTGAGCCATCAAAAATAGGAGGTCTACTAAAATTTCCAAGCCTAAGTAATTGACTTGAATCATCCATTGAAAACAAGGTTAAACGAGTTTGACAAAAGTTTTGAAAAATAATCTTTTTAAAGTCTAGCTCATACCACTTGTTAGACCACCTAGGCGATGCACAAAGAACTATATGTGCGGAAGTAAACTATTTGCCAAAATAAACTCCAATTACCTACGAGTTATCTATGTTATTCAAGAGGGGACCAATTCAAACTTTTCTTGAATTGCTAACTTAGCTAAATCAGATTTTAGTTTACCAAGTCAATTAATAGTCCTATTTATTATCTTGAGTTAACTAGGTGTCAAAACAGATAATATATGATTCAATTCATTAGGTGCGTTTCTAGTATTAAACCTACTTTTTCGTATGAGGCGATATATTGCAAATTTTAAAGTAAAGCACAAGGTAATTATTTTATGTCACAAAAACCCTTTTTCTGAGAGGGAGGACTGAATCGAGAGCTCATTTGATGTAGACGAACAAGGAGAGCTTGGTGTCGATAGAGGGAACACACAATCCTAAGTTACAAAAAGATTTTGTCAAAATTCACGTCCAACTAGATGAAGTCCTATATAGCTAAAGCACGAAAAGCAAACCCTTGGTCTGCTCTATATAGGGACCTTCATCTTGGTGCAATGGGGGGCACTCGTAGCCGGAGCTAACCTAAAATATATGGGCATGTCAGAGACATATGCAATTGGGGCATAAGGTAAAAGCTCGGGCGTATTTTTGGATATAATGGGAGTAGGAATATAAACCTTAAATGTGGGATCAGTCTCACTAAAAATGGGTATGTCAACACAATTGTCAACTTGGAGCTCGGACCATAGAATGGTCTCCACTTCCAGATTCTTGAGATGCTATGGTTGGTCATACTCAAAATTGGTGGCACAAGACGACGCATCATCACTCCATGTGGGGGCAACAATAGGTTGACTTGAGGGAAAATTCGACTCGTTCGCACACTCAAATTCATTTAATTTTTGTTCAAGCCGTTGAAGGGCTACATTTTGAATTTGAGTGGCTTGCTCTTGCTCGAGTATGAAGTTTTGTAAGAGGGCCTCGAGGGCGGAGGTGGATGATGGTGGGGAAGTGATGGCGGTGGACATAACTCGCTACTAACGTGTGAAAACGGAGAATACTTATAGGAAATGTGGGGAGAGGGGTCAAGTGTGTCATACACAGGAGAAGCATCTCCGTGATGGACAAATGGATGATAATCATTGGGTGCATAGTGAGGGAACTGATCGGGATAGTGTGCACAAGGTTGCCATGATGACTGTTGGAACGTGTGAGTATCCACAACAAAGGGTTGGGATTCATATTGCATGGAAGGGTGATCAGGACTCCATGAATAGGTGGGGTATTCATACCCCTCGACATTAGATATGTCGTGACAATATACCGATGGTGGTTTCGAAACAGTGTCATATGGATACACATATTCCATGGTGGGTTCGGATGGATAAGGAAAGTACGGGCACTCATGGGACATGTGATTGGCGTGGGAACAATAGGTGCACGATGAAGCATGTATTGCTTTGATACTCGTCATCGGAGACGATGAAATGTGAGATGCGTGCGTGGATGATGCATGAGTGTCAACGGTGTGTTGTTGAGAGTTAAAGCCACTAAGTAAGGCATGGAGGTTCGACTCGGGCTCAACTTCAAATATGCTTTGAGAAAATGAGAAATAACCAAAGTAATCCCATAAAGGTCGTTCTTCGGCCATGACGAAAAAATATATGTTTTTTTATGATTTTTTATTTTTAATTTTTTTCAAAAGGAAAAAAATATTTTTGGATTTTTTTAAAAATAAAGGAAGAAAATATTTTTGGATTTTTTTAAAAATAAACGAAGAAAATATTTTTGGATTTTTAAATATTTTTCAAAAGAAAAAGAAAATCTTTATGTGATTTTTGAGAATAAGAAAAGAAAAATGTTTTTGGCATTTTAAATATGGGGAAAAATTGGGATTTTTTATAATATTTTTAAAAAAAAAAGAAAATATTTTTGGGATTTTTCGAGAAAGGGGAGAAAATGGACTCGTGATTTGGATGAACTAACTAAAATTGACTACCGAAAGAATTGAATTGGCCACATACGAGCGAAGGAAAAATCCTAACGAGCACGTAGCCAATTATTATCTTCAAAATTAGTGCTGGGTAGTCAAATTTTAATTAAGTCCGCGGGTGACAAAAATCACAGAATTTATCTTAGTGATCGCCTGTTGCAAAAATGTGTTCCCACGGGGCTAGCTAGTTGATTGATTTTAAATTTAATGACAGCTAGGGTAGCACACAATGGATGAGCGAGTGAGTTGGGTGATGAAATCCCTTCTCGTTTCAATAACCGGGCCCAGGTTTTAGGTAAATTAATTCCTCAAACCATTAAATTAAAGTGCGATGAAATAAAAAGCACATAGAAGCAAGTAGCACACAAAAATTTACTCGCTTGCAGGAGATTCGCGAGTGATAAAGAAATTATCTCCCACGGCTTTTACACCCGTGGGATGAAGACCGAGTTGAGTCGACCGGGGGAGATCTCGCCTATCTCATTCGTCTCCGAGAGTCCTACCGACCCAAAGTAGAGAGGCTTCAAAATCCTCGCCTGTGGACGCCTTCTCTCTAACTTGTCCAGTTTCCCATTTCGCTTTTTTTTTTACGGATAATTATTACAAATAAATTGGTGTCAAAATGCACCAAAATAAATACAACGCTTTAAAAATCCTCTACATCCAGTCTAAGGAGGAGGGAGGAGGAATAATAATTACAACAAAAAAATTAAAAAATACAAATCTTCAATTTGTCTCCACGTCAAGAAAGCGGCAACGGCGCCATTTGATAAGTGCTTTTTTTGCGTGCGGTCGTTGTAGGGCAAAAGTCAATATCAAAAATCCCTTGAGTACTTACAAAACTTGTCTAAAACAACTCGTATTACGGTAAGTACGGGTATCAATCCAACTTTCAAAGGGAAAAAAAAATTAATATGAATACTTGCAATTTCAATTTTTTTACTAAAATATTTTTTATTTTTTTATTTTTATTTTTCAAAAAAAAACAATTTCAAAGGAGAATTATACTACTAATTATGAACTAAAAAATAAAACCACACTAAAAAATAAAGAAAATGATTAGGTGAGCTAAATATGAGGAGAAAATCATTATGAGATAATTCAAGGGATTAAATTTTACCACTTAACTTCTTTAGTTTTATTAATTAGTTTGTCCATTTGAAATACCCCAAAACGTATATAAATTCACAAATCAACTCTCGTTGCAAGTGTAAATTTACATATAGTCCTTTTAGAAGATTAATATTTAAATTTCACGTACTCACAAAAATTAGATTTAAATATTTTCTAATAAATCACCCGCTAGCGAAAATTCACTAAAAGCATTTAAGTCATAAAAAAAAAGTTTTAGAGTAGATAAATTCAAACTATAATATTATTTAAAAATTACCTATATCTAGTTTAATTAATAAATAAATATTATAATATGAATTTTTGATTTTCTCTCAATCAAAAATAATTCACCATCTCTCGAGTCGTAAATATAAATTGTAAAATTTTAATATTAATATTCAAAGGGGCATAATAAATAAACAGACCAAAAATTAAAAAAACTAAGTTAAGGGTTCCATTTCACCCCTTGAATGGGGTATTTAGCCTCTCATTTTGGTATTATTACATAAAAATGTAATAATGACACAAAAAGAGGCATACAAAATAAAATGGAATGGGAAATAAAATATGTTGAACTACCAAATAAAAATTTTCCAAATATGAATAGTTAAGTGCACCCATAAATCTGAGTATTACATCACTGAAATTTAATACCAACTCAAGATTTGTATCTCGCAAAATATTCACTCAAGTTACTAAAAAAATTATAAAAGAAGAAATAAATTTTTTTTGTACAATATTACACTAAAAATGAGCTCCAAATGGAGCTCTAAAAACTAAGGGCATGTTTGGTTCTCTATTCAGAAAATTCGATTTAAACAGTGTTTTTAAATACAGTTTTAAAATTCAGTTTTTTGTGTTTATAATTATTGGTGTGCGTTTGGTAAAGTTGTTTTTAAATACAATTTTTTGAAAATTTGACAAAATTGACAAATATGTATATTTATATCATACATATGCGTGTGTGTGTTTGTGTGTGTATATATATATATATATATATATATATATGTATGTACATATAAACATACATAAAACTTTCATACATACATGATACATGAATGTATACATACATACATACATACATCATAAATTATATACATGTACATTTAATAACATGTATTTTTAGGTATATTTAATGAGGTATGTTGTGGAGTATATATATATATATATAAAACTTTCATACATACATGATACATGAATGTATACATATACATACATACATACATCATAAATTATATACACGTACATTTAATATCATGTATTTTTAGGTATATTTAATGAGGTATGTTAGGGAGTTTAACTCTCTCTCTCTCTCTCTCTCTCTCTCTCTCTCTCTCTCTCTCTATATATATATATATATATATATATATATATATATATATATATATATATATTTATAATGATGTCGCATATATAATTCACTATAAAATTATATACATACATGAATTGATAATATTTTTTAATACATATGTACTATATGTATATTTTATATTATTCCATAAATTAATAATATATGTATAAAACTATATATAAGTATCATGTATCTATTGATAATATTATTTAACTTTATATTATTCCATACGTAATTTTGTGTATATGTACATATATATTTTTTATTTATAAGAATTACACACATTAATGTATTATGTATGTATATTATATATTAAGGTATAATTGCTTTAATATATTAAGAATGAATAATTCTGAGTTGAAAAATAAAAAAAACAGATGTTATAAAATACCCAAAATCTGTTTTCTGAAAAACTTGATTATAACACAGGAATATTATAATTCTGTGTTTAAAAACAGGTTGTCAAACGAAGATTTTTATCAGAATTGTATTTAAACACGGAAAACAGAATTATAGTTGCAAACCAAACACGCCCTAAACTTCTCTCTACACTCTCTATCTCTATTCTGTCTGTCTTTCTTTGCTCCCCCTTTTGCTCTTTTTAAATTGAGAGATGGTCTTCATTTTTCTAGTGGAGGATTGGGTTAGTGGTGGATGCTTTTGCAAATTTTGGGGGAATAGGTTTTATTATTTTTGGCTTTTAGCAGGTGAAAAAGTCTGATTGAGTTTCAGATGGAGGCATGTGGGGTATTGATTTTATTTGGCTTTTGGTTTTGTCTTGGTTTGTTTTTTTTATTTGGCAGGTGCACGATTTTGGCATTTGGGAGATGGGTTTGAATAAAGGTCGGGTTTTGGTGTTTTGGACACGGGTTCTTGGGTTAAGGGTCGGCAGGTGAGGAGTTCGGGTTACGGGTTTGGTGGATCGCATAGGGGGGCTTGGTTCGGGTAAGGGTTGTCAAATGGCGGCGGGTAGGATGAGGTTACGGGATGAGGGATTTGAGTCACCGGAGGTGGCAGAACGGCGGAGGTAGGGTGTGGCCTGGATGAGGGATTTGACCGGGTTAAAAAGGGGGTTCGATTTTGCGATTTGGTCATGATCGATCGGAGGGGCATCGGGTTCTGGAGGTGGGATGCTTGGGTATGCGCCAACAGTTGCTGAGCGGGGTAAGGGTGGAGCTGGGGTTCGCCGGCGGACTCATTTTTCGGTTTGAGGCATGTGAACACGGTAAGGGGGGGTTGTTTGGTTTTAAGGGTTGCCTGGGTCGTGGTGGCGGTGGTTGAGTGTAGGTTTGGGGTTGGAAGATGTGGATTTGTTTGTGTTGTAATGGAGGTGGTTTTATTGTTAATAGTGGTTTTGTAGTGAGGAGAGAGAAGAGTGTGAGGTTGAAGATGATGAGGGTTTGTTGGGTGTATTGAGGTGTAGGTTAGGGTGGTGTGGTTGAGTGTTTGTTTTAGGTGTATTAGAGTGTAGGGAAGTTAAGGTGTGTTTGGGTATGTGTGTTTTTAATTTGGACACCTAAAAATAATACTAACTGACTAAAAATAAAAATAATAAAACAAAATCTAACTAACTAAAAAAACTAAAAATAAAAATATTAAAACTTAAGAAAATAAAATTCTAAGCTATTAAAAACTAAGAATAATAAAAAAATCAAAACAAAAGTCCTAAAAAATATAAAATTTAATAAACTAAAAATAAACTCCTAAAAACTAATCCTAATAAAATAAGACTTAACTAAAATCTAATAAAAATCAAAATAAAATAAAATTACACTAATAAAAATAAAATAGAAAATAAAACTTAGAAATTCTAAACAAATCTAAAATAAAACCTAAATATAAAAACGACTCAAACTAAAAATCTAAGAAAAATCTAAAAAGCACAAACTAAACACACACATGTTCAGGTGATGATTTGGGCTCGGTGTTGGCTTAGGTTTAGTTCGTGAGAGGGTTCGGGACATTGGAACTCATCGGGCAAACTCAAAAATGGACTTCAGACTTTGCGATCGCCTTAATTTCTTCGATGAAAGCTTTTGACCCCTATTGTGTCGCAATTATGCTGATTTAGCATTATTTGTACCGCAACTGCATATTGACCTGAGAAATAAACAAATACAAACATAAGGTCAATTTTAATTCAAATGAGTGACTAAAATGCATCTATTCGGGGTATTAAATATACACTTTTTGGTGCTTATCATCGTCCAAGAGAGTAAAAGGAAAGTAGAGAGAGAAGAGAAAAAAGAGAGAAAAGAGAGAAGAAGATAACCTATCTTCGAATCCTCACACCTTTGTGTGATTTCCCACAACCCATACACGTTAACCTTTAAAGATCCTTTTACTAGAAACCAAAATCTTGAGTGTTAGAACCATTCTAGGATTTCTGTGAGTTTGGTGGTGGGGTTGGACGTCTGTTGAAGACCTCTTTCTATTTAAGTCTCTCTCACAACTCTTCTCTGAGAGAATAGCGAGTCTCACATATTGAAACTTAATATTTTTCGAAGAGAACATCACACGCCTATTTTTTAAATTCTCTTTTTAGATCCGTCTGTTTCTAAGGATTTTGAAAAATAAACTTCTAAGATTTCAAGGCCAAATCAGATCCTTAAGAGCATTTGTGTCTCATGATCCATATCTCACATTTTGTGAAATAAAATTGTACAAAAATAAATCGAGACACATATGAACTTGGCTATTTTTAAAAGTAAGGTTGTTTTTCTAGATCTGATCTTGTGTTGAAGTTTATTTCACAAAATCATTTGAATCAGATCTTGCATGTCATATAGAACCTATTGATTTATAGGATATTGTCTGTATAAATTCTTTGAGAGGGTGAGTTGTATAAATCTGCATATAGATCATCTCACAGACACTTATCACACGAACACTTAGACACAGTGGTTCTGTTTGGGACTTAAATTTGAAAGAGTTAGTGGAATCAGAATTCAAAGAGAAGGAGGTCAAGGAAAAGGCAAAGAAGCAACAAAGAAGAGATCAGTTCTAGTCAAAAAAATCTTTGGAGTGGAGTATCTCATGTAGGTATAACTCTGAACTTAGATTTAGGATCCTTGTGTATTTGCTTAAGTGTTGTAACTTGATTCTTTATTCTAGTGAATTTTTATTTTGTGTCGTAGAGGGTACCGTGGATGTTTCCCTTAATTAAGGGTTTTACCACGTTAAAAATTTATGTGTCTATTCCTTTGAATGTTCTTAACTATTGTTGTGATTGGGACTGCATGGTAGCTTTAGTTGATGGTTTTTAAATTTTAAAAACTAAGGTAATCAACTATCAAATCTAGATCATATTCTGAAAGTTTTTATAACACATTTTGTATTTTTTGAAAAGCTTTTTGCCTAAAAAATTAATTCGAAGTTTACACAATTTATAACATTTTGTTATTAACCTTGTAAACAAGCTTTAAGTATTCAAGCTTTCTTCAAAATCTATTTATTCAAATATGTTATATTTTGTGTTCACTCGGGAAGCTTAAAAATGCCATTTTTTACTTAAAATTGTGGAATTTAAGTATGTTGGGTTAACATATGGTTTGGTCCAAATTTTAGGCCATTTGGAGCATGTTTTAGACTCGCTGGGAAGGAATATTTTTGGGCCTAGGCTTCATTTCAGGATTAGAGGCTTTAATTACTTATTTATAAAACCTAATACAACTACAACACATAAGATACAAACCTTAGTAACTAAGTAATTTAAGAGATCCACAACAGTTTAAAGAACTTGCAAATTTGGGACTCGATTCGTACAATCGGTCACAAACAAGTTTACTTTGATTAACAATTTGATTGGGTTTGTTTATAGTAGTAGTAGTAGTTAATTGGAATTTGAACTAAATCTCATGTAACCTAACTTTAATAATCTAAAAACTGAATTTTCGTAATTAGATTAATTATATGTTTAAGCCTTACTCACATATTGATGAACTAGGGTAGTTTGATAATGAATCCCTCAAATTGAATCATCAACTCATGTAATATGATTATGAAAACATTAAATCGAAATCATAATATTGATAATACATAAAAGCAATAGTGTTTAATTTATTATTGAATCGAATATGAGAATGAATTGGATAAGCTTTACTAAAACTATGAACTTAGGGTTCAAAACGTATAATATGAAACTAAATAATGAATCAAAATTATATTCATCTAAAACTTATTGCTATAGGTTATCGATGTTGTTAAACATGTTATACTTGAAGGAGAATAAGTATTGGACTATTTTTAGGCTTTAAAACTCAGGATTTGGATTGGTAATGGTCATTTTTGCAATTTAGGCATCCATGTGGATCCCATTTGAACAAGATTGGGACTTCATTCGAACAAGATAGGGGATCTCGTTTGAATGATATGGCATTTTGATTCGAATAACTTGGGCTTCTAGTTTGAATCACGGGATTTTTTGTTGATACGACTTACGAATTATCATTAGAACGAATTAGGGTTTTCATTTGAACGACTTTGTAATAATTTGGAAATTAATCCATATTTAATTAGAAATTATAAATCTAAAGATTATGATACCTTTTTAATAATCCTTGATCACAATTGATAACCGTGTATTTGTTTTATGCTTAAGCAAACCTAGGTATATGTGTAATTGTGGGGGGGTATTATAAGGTATTCTGAAGGGGCAAAAATGGCATTGACCACAATTATATCGCAGTGATTGTGATAGGCTTAACTTGGTCTTATTTACCCAGATACTACTATTGACGTACATATCCCAACTAGGGGAAAACGGGTGTGTTCATTCGTATTGCCTTGGGAATAAAGTCTATACGATAGATGGGAAGGCGTAATTATTTTCACATTGCTGTTGCTTTGAGGCTAAAAGGTTGTAATGACCTATAACTATACCTAGTACACACTATTGATCCCCGAAGGCAATAAGGATAGGTCTTCATACTTTTATTTGCAGGCTTGTGCATTTCCCATCTATTCACTTAGATATTAGATTTATGTGATACTCCTTCCTTTATAGATATTATACACGAGACATATATACGAGATACTAGTTTATGAACCTTGTAATCATAAATAATAAATAAGATTTGTAATTATGAATCATTGGTTTATTTTGGGCTTGGGTTTAGACCCGCATACTATATTTAGGTTGTTTGGGTTGGGTTAAATTAAAAATAACTAAAATCTGAGAGGAATGTGAATTATTATTATTATTATTATTATTATTATTATTATTATTATTATTATTATTATTATTATTATTATTATTATTATTATTATTAATGTAGCCAAAATTTAGTTACATTCTTACTCACTGTAGACTTGTTAGATTTATCCCTATTTGTGAAACTATTTTGCAGGTCCTAGGTAGAAACAACCACCATAGTCCTAATTTCTTGCATTCATTCTCACTTACAGCTTCCAATTCTAGGATGTAGGTGTCAAGCATGTGTGTTGATTGTTATTTCCAATATAGGTCAACTTATAAGAACATAACACGTGGCCTGGAGGCTAAACTCCTCAATAGTATAAGTAGTAAGATCACGAAAGGCTCCACATCATACCGCTGCCTAGGTCTCAGACTGGTCATAGGAGCCTAATCTATTCATCACTTTAATGGGCCACGACCATGCCTCTAGTAGGACACGCCTCCTACCTCACCAATAGTGTTTCCCTGTCGCAAAATTGGACACATCAGTATGCCACTTGCTAGTTCTGCACCATATAGAAAGATTCCATCTTGACATCACTTATCCACCTATCATGTGTACTATGCATGTGACCCTTCTCCAGACTTTTATAAATAGGAGTGCTCACTTTCTCATTTAGCATGACTTGTTTGGCATCGAAGCTCTACCAAACTCCCCACTCACTTTCTCTCTCTTCACCTTAGAACTCACCTAGTTCCACTCTGGTCACCTGAACTACAAAGGTTCGCGGCCCCTCTATAACCTATCATAGTAAGTCCCATCCCGCTTGGCACAGAGCCCGTATGTTCATACATATTGCTTTACTTCTCTCTTATGCCTAATACTTGTAGATATGAGAATGAGGAACTATTGTGGACGTAGGCTTATTTTATATCTGAATCACTTTACATCTTGTGTTTTGTCTCCATATTTTTACTTTATTATGCTTTATACACTTTGTGATGGTCGAGTATAACTTTTATGGCACAGTTATTTCTCACCAACCAAATTTTCTACATCATTATTTTGGTGTCGTCTATGGCAACCGAGGTTTTCTACCAAGTTTCCTCTTGAATCAGTTCCATTATATCTTATTTCATTTATGGGGATCTCCAGGTCATTATCCCATAGGTCAACTTTGGTTATTGGACCAATATTTTTCATATGAACCCCCTATGGGGATATTTCTTTCTAGATCTATCTTTTAAGACTATTTTTATGGATTTTAAGCACATCCACTTATCCCAAGGATGCTACCATACCTAGCTCATGGTGAAAAGCTTAACAGGTCAAGGCCTCACAAAGGTAGATAGCTAGGGATGCATCCATGTGCAGCTTTCTCTACACTTTTAGGCACCTTATGCCACTTTGTTTACTACATGGTTGGGATTTCCCTATTAAACTTATGTTATTTTGATGATAAGGACTTGTGAGCCTTAGATTAAGTCCTATAAGACCTTTTTGGTCCTGTTCTCAAGGGTGGAATCATAATTTCGAGCAAATATTGGAGGAAAATCCACTTATGCACCTTCCTGGATGCGGCCTGGCATGTTGCCTTCCAAGAGGTCGCATCCCCCATGCAGTAGTTTATCCAATCTTTGAATTTTTGGCATGTTATCTTTTTTTATAAAAAAAATCTATATCATAGACCAAAAATGTCATAAAATGCTTAGAAACCCGAGCGATAAATTTTATGGCTTGTGAGTCAGGACAAGTTGCATAAGGCTAGGTCACGTGATTGGAAAACTAATAATTCTACGGACAAAATCCAACTAGGAAATTTCCTTAAGGATCAATAAATTGTCCAAGATGGGTTAGGGTTCCTTTACTAACTTTTTGATTACTCTTTTGTCTAAATAATAGTGCTCGATAAATTTTCCAACCTGATGAAACCATCTCGGGAGAGAAACGGTATTTTCTCATATCACTTCTGGAGGATAACACTTTTAAATACAGGCCACAGTTGCATCCTCGTTGATTCAATAGGTTGTGGCCCTATTCCTTATTTCCTTGATGGGTTAAAGCAGCCTGCTTGTGTTTGGAATGGTTAGAGTTTATGCTCAGAGGCAGCATCCCCATCATTATAATTGCTCTCTTTTGATTCTACTTGCTTTGTAAATCCTGATTTTTCTCACCATAATTAGTTCATCTCAGAGAATATTTTTCTAAAGACTAACAGTCCAAAAGAGTCATAGAGGAAATTTCAAGATCAGATCCCTAGAAGACTAAAGATGTAGCACATTATTTTAGGTGAACTAACCACTTTTATGAAGGCCAAGCCTCCCTTCGAGGATATATTAACCTCCTCGGATAGAAAATTCTTATGCTTGATTCTACAGCCTTCACCACCATGTACAAGGCTGTAATACCCCGTATTTTTATGCTATATTAATTTGGGGATTTATTAAATTTAACGTGAATGATTTATTTAATAAAAAAATTCGGAAATTAATTATATTATAATTATTAACGTGACGAGAGTTAGTAATTATGGGAAATTTGTTGAATATTACTAATGAGCAAAGTAATATATTATATTGGTTATATTGAATGTCATGAGTGAATTAAATGACAATTTCGGAAATTTAAGTCGGGACGTGCCCGTGTCACGTCGGGACTAATTTTATTAATTAAAAAGTGAATATTTTATAAGTTGTTCGTATGGTCATTTTGAGTGCGCCAACGCGTCCGGAAGGGTCGAGATAGTCAGAAAAGTATACCCGGGGGTTTAGTTTGGGTCTCGGGGCGTTTTTAGGCCTAATTGGTACCCCGGGAGGGCAATTTAGTCATTTCACCTTTTTGGGTAATTAAACCCACGAATTTCAGCAACCTATATCAGCCATTTAGGTTAGTCTTTTAGGGTTAGAATATTCAGAACACAAGTGACGGCCATTGGAGAAGAGAGGAGAGAGCTCCAAGGCAATTCAAGGCCAAAAAGTCACCGGTTTGCACCGCCGCCACCACCAACGCGTAGATCGCGAGAAGGGGAACGCAACCACGCCGGATTCATCTATAAACCAGACTTCTGAAAATCCCAAGAAAGTATTTAACTTGCGTATTTTCATTAGTGCAATCCTCATGTTAGTTTAGGAATGATTAGAGATGATAAATATGGAAGAAAACCCAATTTGTGTTAGGAAAATGCATGTAGAAATGATTTATATGAAATTCTGGAATCCTTGCCATGTAGAGGAATATAACCCACGAAATTTTGATGATATATTAGATGGAAATTCTGGTAAAAACAGATTAGAACCTTGATTAATAAAAACTCTAGGGTTCTTGATGATTAGATGGAATTTTGGGTTAATTATCCATGTTTAATGTTAGATATACACATGATTTACGTTGAAAACATCTGGTATAATGTTATAATGATAGTAGTAGGACTTTTGGGACGTTTAGAATGGAAAAACATGGTTTTGGATGAAGAAATTTGGTAGAACCCGTAACTGCATTTCTGCAGAATTTTCGTAGACCTGCTTGATCGATCGATCGAGCCTAGAGCTTCGATCGATCGAAGGTTCGATCGATCGAGCCCCAGACCTCGATCGATCGACCCCTCCTGGCAGACTCCTTTTTCCCTTGTTTAATTAGTTAAATTAAAGTTATCGCGAAATAATTCTTGGGTATTCTTAATGAAATGTTTTGGGAGATAGGAAAGACCAGTAGGACATATGAATAAGTGTTGGGAACTCTATTGTAATAAGAGAATCTTATTTTTGGGATAATTATATAATGAACGATGAAATTACGTATTTCAAGTGAGAGATTTCGGCGAATAGCTATGATAGTAAATAGAGGTATACCTACTGAATTTCTTACTTGGAAGGATAGAGTTAACGAATGTCATGTATTAAGTGAGAAAACCCTTCGAGTTAAGGTTAGAGATGAAACCTTATACGTAATACTAATAATGTGAAATTAAGGATAAATGGTATAATTATGGGTGACAGGAAGAACCTATATTAATATGATAACGGTGGTATATTTATATGATTGTGTGTACATATATGATATACATGTCAAAAACATACCGCGCTACTTGCTATCCTAGAGGTTACCGCGCTGGGACAGTCTTATCTCGATGGGACCTTTATGGGGGATATTGACTTGTACCCTAGAAGATAGATATCCTTGGTACAGGCTATCGAATTGATAGTTCAGACGGTCCTAAGAGACGCGAGTATGTGTCATCCTCTTAGAGACTTGGAATCTATACTTAGCCTCGATATTGTTTGTGTATGTATTAATACAGGTCGAGAGTGATTCCGAATTTGTATTCCCCTTGATATGAGTGGCATGGAGTTTGGATAGTAGAAGTATGCACGCACCATAGTTTTATGTGGGGTGCTGTTATTTTATATATATTATACGAGTAGTTAATATATATATATATATATATGAGATTTGGAAATTTGGAACTGCCTACTGTAATTTGATAAGTAGGGCATGGTTGATGACTCAAATAATAAATACTTGTTTTGTGAAAGTATAATATGTTATTGAGAAACTTTATAAATTAATAAAAGCTAAAACGAGAGTTGTGCTGCTAATTGAAAGTATTCTTTTTAAACAATAATATTGTTCGGTTTTGAAATCTTATGAGTAAGTTAAGATACGATAAACTATTGGGAAGGTTAGTATGATATTATGATAAGATAAACCGTTGGGAAGGTTAGTACGATAGGCGTGCACATTAGAAGAGAGGTGAGAATTTCTCAAGAGAGTGTCGCTCTAATATGTTGTTGCATTGGCCTGTATCAATTTAAATACTTGCTAAACGTATTTTAAATCAAAAAACACTTTCGGGCTCTGACCCGTTTCCTTTTCTCTCTCTCTCTTGTATATATATGTATATATTTCAGGTGCCCAGCCACAGGGGCATCTTGCTTAGGATCCCTTGAAAGCAACGTGCTGCAGCTTAGGTGGGAGTAGCAGGTCACTTACGTAGACGGCTTCCTTTATTGACTCCACTTCTAGCATTCTCATTTATTGGGCATGTGTCGCCCTTTTCCTTTATTTCATTGTTATTGGGACATTTATATTTCAGTTATTTCCAGTATTGTTCTATGGGATTTATTCAGTTTGGATTTGTGACTTTAGTTTTCGTATGTTGACATTCGATTGACGAATGTATTACATTATTTGGTTTATGTTGCAGAATTTAATATGGTGTGATTCTTACTTATTGAATGTTGTTAATAAAATCAATGTTTTTCTTTAAATAAAATTTGGAAAGTTTTGTATGAAAATGGTTTTTGACACTTAGCTTAATTATTTAGGGCGTTAAATTGGAAAATGTATTTTTATCGACAGTGATGCTGAGAATGAACCAACTGTTTACCTTGATTTAATGTAATAAAGGAGTGATCGCCCGGTATTTAATTAGGCAGGGTGTCACAGGTGGTATCTGAGCATCAGGTTCTAGTGTCCATAGGATCTGTACGGCTTATTTCTCTTTCAGCTTAACGTTATTGCTATAGAGCCCTATTTTTAGGATTGTTGTATTCTTGCTTTTACGTTTAAGTCTTCAGCTATTTGAGATTTGATGATAACTGTAGACTAATAAACTTGTTCACGTTTCAGATGCCTCCGAGACGTGCTCCGAAAGATAGGCGTGCCCAAGTCGAGCATCCAGCAGCTCCGGCACCAGGCACAATTAATGCAAACGAAGTAGCCGCCATTGTTGCTCAGGCAGTGAATGCCGCGATAGCGGTGATTCAGCATGATCCACCCCAGGTTCAGGCAGTGGTGCCAGTACCATCACAGCTTCCATCTGCATGGGAGAGGGTTCGGGATGCTTTTTAGAAAGCGCATCACCCTGAGTTTTCTGGTAGCTCCAATATTGTTACAGTTAGCCAATGGAAGAAGGACATCCAGCGGCATCTCCGTATGTACGAGTGCACTGATGTGCAAAAGCAGTTATTGGCTTCCTTTAAGCTAGTGGGAGCCGCATTACAGTGGTGGGAGTCCACTACCACTTTGGAGGAGAGGGACACGATCCCTATTCAGTTGTTCTGGGAGCGGTTTGACCGCAAGTACTTTCCACCCGCAGTGCAGACTGAGATGAGGCGTAAATTACTAAATCTGAAGCAGGAGAACCTTAATGTAGCTGAGTATGAGGAGGAGTTCACGAGACTTCTCACCATTGTGCCAGATGAGGCACCTACTGAGAGCAAGAAGATTTTGCTGTTTGTCGACGGGTTAGCTTGGAGGATCCGTCAGCACCTTATTGGGAATTTATCCCTGAGTACTTTTACTGATGTACTCAATGCCGCATTGCTACATTGCTTGGATCACCGCTTCCATCTGCAGGGAAGCAAGAGAGAAGGAGAGTCCAGCCAGCAGGGCAGGATCGGGGGTAATAGTGCCAGCAGGGCCAACAGCGTGCACATCAGGGCCAACGGGGCCAGTGGCGTGGAGGTAACGGCCAACAGGGTCGTGGACAGCAGGGTCAAAGGGGAGGTAACTTCAAAGGCCGATGCTTTGGGTGAGGTAAACATGGCCATAGGCGCCAGGATTTCCCAGAGGGCGATAGGGCCCACAGCAGCAGGGAGCCCGTAATGAGCCGCAGAGACCACTTTTTCCACCTGCCCTCCCAGCTCCAGCCCAAGTGCCAGCCCTACCATCCATTCCAGCAGCTCCAGTGCAACAGGGGAAATTACAGTATGGACGTGTCTATAACGTCCACCAGGAAGCATCTCCACAGGCACCACCCGCGATTGAGGGTATGTTTCCTATCCATGGTACTATGGGTCGGGTTTTGTTTGATACGGGGGAAACACATTGTTTTATAGCTACGCATTTTGCGAAGTCCTTAGGGTTGTTAGCCACAGCAGAGAGCACCGTGACGTGTGTCGACTCACCACTGGGGAGTGGGTCACTTATTTTCTTTATATGCCGGGGAGTGGGGGTAGAGATTGGTAGCTTGGTATTACCTGCAGACATGTTAGTCTTAGACATACACGAGCATGATGTGATTATTGGTATGGATTGGCTCGCAGCTTATAGAGCCATGATTGATTGCTTCAGTGGGAGCATTGTTTTTGCCATTCCGGGGCAAGAGATGTTTGTAGTGGCGATGCCTCGCCCAGAGGGAGGTTCTACCGCTCATTTGTATTATATAGAGGAAGATACCTCTAAGGAGGCTGTGATTCCCTTATATTCGATCCCTGTCGTCAGGGAGTATTCCGATGTGTTTCAGGAAATACCAGGCCTACTGCCCAGTCGTGAGATAGACTTTGTTATAGATTTATTGCCAGATACGAGACCTATAGCACGCGCACCGTACCGTATGGCTCCGACAGAGATGCGAGAGCTATGAGATCAGATAGAGAAGCTGTTAGGTCAGGGCTTCATTCATAGGAGTACCTCACCTTGGGGCGCTCCAGTCTTATTTGTGAAGAAGAGAGATGGTTCGCTGAGATTGTGTGTGGACTACCGGGAGCTGAACAAGGTCACGATACGGAATAAATATCCGTTACCTCGAATCGATGATCTGTTCGACCAGTTGAGGGGAGCAACTTTCTTTTCGAAGATAGATCTGAGGTCGGGGTACCATCAGTTACGTATTAGAGAGCGAGATGTTTCAAAGACTGCCTTCTTGTCGAGATATGTGTCCTATGAGTTCAGGGTGATGCCGTTTGGACTCACAAATGCTCCAGCCATTTTCATGGACTTGATGAACCGAGTATTCAGAGAGTTCTTGGACCAGTTTGTCATTGTCTTCATAGATGACATCTTGATATATTCACACTCCGAGGAGGAGCATGTCGAGCACTTGAGGCAGGTTCTTCAGACTCTACGAGAGCATCAGTTGTATGCTAAGTACGAGAAGTGTGGATTCTGGTTGCGAGAGGTACAGTTCTTGGGCCATGTTGTTTCTGAGCAGGGGATTGCAGTTGACCCGAGCAAAGTGTCAGCGGTGAGGGAGTGGGGACAGCCCACGACGCCGACGAAAGTGCGTAGATTCTTGGGATTAGCTCGATACTACAGGAGATTCATTCGGGGATTCTCCAAAATAGCGGGACCATTGACGAATCTGACTCGCAAGGGAGTACCATATGTTTGGGATGACGCTTATCAATTGGCTTTCGATGAGCTGAAAGACAAGCTTACTTCAGCGCCAGTCCTTGCGTTAACGAAACCGGGTGTGGAGTACCTGGTTTACACCGATGCGTCTTTACGGGGTCTTGGAGGTGTACTCCAGCAGGAGGAGAAGGCTATAGGTTTTGCTTCCCGTAAGCTTAAGCCGCATGAGAAGAATTACCCCACCCACGACCTGGAGTTAGCAGCGGTCGTCTTTGCATTGAGGATATGGAGGCACTATTTGTTGGGGGAGAAATTTCGTTTGTTCACAGACCATAAGTCACTGCAGTACCTGTTCACTCAGCGAGAGATGAATATGCGTCAGCGCATATGGCTAGAGTTTTTGAAGGACTACTAGTTCGATATACAGTATCATCCGGGGAAGGCCAACGTAGTTGCTGATGCGTTGAGCCGTAGACCGGTAGACGATGTAGCGGACGTCTGGAAAGCAAAGTGGAAGGAGTTGGGTCACCAGGACGCAGTGGCACGTTCTTTCATATCCGTGATGTCAGTCACACCCGAGATTGTTACGAGGGTGATACAGGCACAGACCATAGACCCGTTTTGCCAGGAGCAGATTGTGCGACTTCTAGCCAAGGGTGCTGAGTCCTATTCTGTTAGTTCTGATGGAGGTTTGCGGTTTAATGGGAGATTGGTGGTTCCAGAAGGAGCAGAATTACGTCATGCAGTGATGACTCACTCTCATGGGTCCCGATTTGCAGTACATCCTGGAGGAGATAAGATGTACCAGGATATGAGGAGGCAATACTGGTAGAGTGGGATGAAGAAGGACATTGCTGAATTCGTGTCCAAGTGTTCTACCTGCCAGCTGGTGAAGGTGGACCATCAGAAATCGTCAGGATTGCTTCAGCCATTGGAAGTACCCGCGTGGAAGTAGGAGAGTATTTCCATGGATTTTATTACAGGGTTGCCTACATCACAGCGAGGCCACGATTCTATCTGGGTGATTGTAGACCGTTTGACCAAGGTGGCTCATTTTCTGCCAGTGCGGACAGATTATACTACGGGTCAGTATGCCCAGTTGTTCATTGCGGAGATTGTCAGATTACATGGGCTGCCCCTGAATATTGTGTCAGATAGAGACAAGATTTTCGTGTCTCATTTTTGGGAAAGCTTTCAGGAGGTTATGGGTACTGAGTTGAGGTTGAGTTCAGCTTACCACCCACAGACATATGGACAGACAGAGCGTACTAATCAGATGTTAGAGGATATGCTACGCATGTGTGTTCTCAATTTTGGAGGAGGTTAGGAGCCACATCTTCCACTGGTAGAGTTTTCTTATAATAACTCTTATCAGTTTACTATTGGTATGGCTCCATTTGAGGCTTTGTATGGCAGGCCTTGTCTTTCTCCAACTTGTTGGCTCGAGGTGGGGGACAACAAGTTGCTAGGACCATAAGTGATTCAGGAGACCTCCGCGAGGATTGAGATAATCAGGAGTCGTATTCGGGTAGCCCAGGACAGGCAGAAGAGCTACGCCGATGCAAAACGGTTCTTCCGGGAGTTTAATGTGTGAGATCAAGTGTTATTGCGTGTATCTCCTATGAAGGGAGTGATGAGGTTCGGGAAGAAGGGGAAGTTGGCTCCGAGGTATGTGGGACCATTTCCCATCATCGAGAGGATTGGGCCGGTTGCATACAGGTTGGGACTGCCAGAACATTTACATCGCATCCATGATGTATTCCACATCTTGTCGTTGAGACGATATCTTCGGGATGATATGGCCCATACTCACATTGCGATAGATGAGATAGAATTACAGTTTGATAGCTCTTACGAGGAGAGACCAGTGGCTATTCTAGACTATAGTGAGAGGAGACTGAGGTCGAAGATAGTTCCACTTGTGCGAGTCCAGTGGGAGCATCATAATGTGGAGGAATCCACTTGGGAGCATGAGGCAGATATGCGCGAGAGATATCCAGAGTTGTTTTTACCAGGTATGCCTTATTTTCCGAATTTCGGGACGAAATTCCGCTATTAGGGGGGAAGTATGTAATACCCCGTATTTTTATGCTATATTAATTTGGGGATTTATTAAATTTAACGTGAATGATTTATTTAATAAAAAATCTAGAAATTAATTATATTATAATTATTAACGTGACGAGAGTTAGTAATTATGGGAAATTTGTTGAATATTACTAATGAGCAAAGTAATATATTATATTGGTTATATTGAATGTCATGAGTGAATTAAATGACAATTTCGGAAATTTAAGTCGGGACGTGCCCGTCTCACGTCGGGACTAATTTTGTTAATTAAAAAGTGAATATTTTATAATTTGTTCGTATGGTCGTTTTGAGTGCGCCAACGCATCCGGAAGGGTCGAGATAGTCAGAAAAGTGTACCCGGGGGTTTAGTTTGGGTCTCGGGGCGTTTTTAGGCCTAATTGGTACCCCGGGAGGGAAATTTAGTCATTTCACCTTTTTGGGTAATTAAACCCACGAATTTCAGCAACCTATATCAGCCATTTAGGTTAGTCTTTTAGGGTTAGAATATTCAGAATACAAGTGACGGCCATTGGAGAAGAGAGGAGAGAGCTCCAAGGCAATTCAAGGCCAAAAATTCACCACCGCCGCCACCACCAACGCGTAGATCGCGAGAAGGGGAACGCAACCACACCGGATTCATCTGCAAACCAGACATCTGAAAATCCCAGGCAAGTATTTAACTTGCGTATTTTCGTTAGTGCGATCCTCATGTTAGTTTAGGAATGATTAGAGATGATAAATATGGAAGAAAACCCAATTTGTGTTAGGAAAATGCATGTAGAAATGATTTATATGAAATTCTGGAATCCTTGCCATGTAGAGGAATATAACCCATGAAATTTTGATGATATATTAGAAGGAAATTCTGGTAAAAATAGATTAGAACCTTGATTAAGAAAAACTCTAGGGTTCTTGATGATTAGATGGAATTTTGGGTTAATTATCCATGTTTAATGTTAGATATACACATGCTTTACGTTGAAAACATCTGGTATAATGTTATAATGATAATAGTAGGACTTTTGGGACGTTTAGAATGGAAAAACATGGTTTTGGATGAAGAAATTTGGTAGAACCCGTAACTGTATTTCTGGAGAATTTTCGCAGACATGCTTGATCGATCGATCGAGCCTAGAGCTTCGATCGATCGAAGGTTTGATCGATCGAGCCCCAGACCTCGATCGATCGACCCCTCCTGGCAGACTCCTATTTCCCTTGTTTAATTAGTTAAATTAAATTTATCGCGAAATAATTCTTGGGTATTCTTAATTAAATGTTTTGGGAGATAGGAAAGACCAGTAGGACATATGAACAAGTGTTGGGAACTCTATTGTAAGACGAGAATCTTATTTTTGGGATAATTATATAATGAACGATGAAATTACGTATTTCAAGTGAGAGATTTCGGCGAATAGCTATGATAGTAAATAGAGGTATACCTACTGAATTTCTTACTTGGAAGGATAGAGTTAACGAATGTCATGTATTAAGTGAGAAAACCCTTCGAGTTAAGGTTAGAGATGAAACCTTATACGTAATACTAATAATGTGAAATTAAGGATAAATGGTATAATTATGGGTGACGGGAAGAACCTATATTAATATGATAACTGTGGTATATTTATATGATTGTGTGTACATATATGATATACATGTGAAAAACATACCGCGCTACTTGCTATCCTTGAGGTTACCGCGCTGGGACAGTCTTATCTCGATGGGACCTTTATGGGGGATATTGACTTGTACCCTAAAAGATAGATATCCTTGGTACAGGCTATCGAATTGATAGTTCAGACGGTCCTAAGAGACGCGAGTATGTGCCATCCTCTTAGAGACTTGGAATCTATACTTCGCCTCAATATTGTTTGTGTATGTGTTAATACAGTTCGAGAGTGATTCCGAATTTGTATTCCCCTTGATATGAGTGGTATGGGGTTTGGATAGTAGAAGTATGCACGCACCATAGTTTTATGTGGGGTGCTGTTATTTTATATATATTATACGAGTAGTTAATATATATATATATATGAGATTTTGAAATTTGGAACTGCCTACTGTAATTTGATAAGTAGGGCATGGTTGATGACTCAAATAATAAATACTTGTTTTGTGAAAGTATAATATGTTATTGAGAAACTTTATAAATTAATAAAAGCTGAAACGAGAGTTGTGCTGCTAATTGAAAGTATTCTTTTTAAACAATAATATTGTTCGGTTTTGAAATCT
Source organism: Sambucus nigra (assembly GCA_949130495.1). Taxonomy (NCBI): domain Eukaryota; kingdom Viridiplantae; phylum Streptophyta; class Magnoliopsida; order Dipsacales; family Adoxaceae; genus Sambucus; species Sambucus nigra. The sequence continues at coordinate 195,961,281 of OX422220.1, forward strand.
TATGAATAAGTTAAGATACGATAAACTATTGGGAAGGTTAGTATGATATTATGATAAGATAAACCGTTGGGAAGGTTAGTACGATAGGCGTGCACATTAGAAGAGAGGTGAGAATTTCTCAAGAGAGTGTCGCTCTAATATGTTGTTGCATTGGCCTGTATCAATTTAAATACTTGCTAAACGTATTTTAAATCAAAAAACACTTTCGGGCTCTGACCCGTTTCCTTTTCTCTCTCTCTCTCTTGTATATATATGTATATATTTCAGGTGCCCAGCCACAGGGGCGTCTTGCTTAGGATCCCTTGAAAGCAACGTGATGCAGCTTAGGTGGGGGTAGCAGGTCACTTACGTAGACGACTTCCTTTATTGACTCCACTTCTAGCATTCTCATTTATTGGGCATGTGTCGCCCTTTTCCTTTATTTCATTGTTATTGTAACATTTATATTTCAGTTATTTCCAGTATTGTTCTATGGGATTTATTCAGTTTGGATTTGTGACTTTAGTTTTCGTATGTTGACATTCGATTGACGAATGTATTACATTATGTGGTTTATGTTGCAGAATTTAATATGGTGTGATTCTTACTTATTGAATGTTGTTAATAAAATAAATGTTTTTCTTTAAATAAAATTTGGAAAGTTTTGTATGAAAATGGTTTTTGACACTTAGCTTAATTATTTAGGGTGTTAAATTGGAAAATGTATTTTTATCGACAGTGATGCTGAGAATGAACCAACTGTTTACCTTGATTTAATTTAATAAAGGAGTGATCGCCCGGTATTTAATTAGGCGGGGTGTCACAAAGTCCGCATCCCATAAGGACAAGGCCGCATCCAAGGCAGTGAAGAAGAGGAACCAGGAAGATCATGAACTAAAAAGGCCCTATAAGGACTTTACACCACTGAACTGCAGTTTGGAGGATATTTTCGAAATCATTAAAGAGAAGAACCTCCTCGAGTGACCAAAGAAGTTGAAATCCCTATCTCATAAAAGTGATAGAAACAAATGGTTTGGGTTTTTCTAAGATCACGGCCACACAATCAAAGAATGTGTAACACCCTGCCTAATTAAACACCGGGTGATTAGTCCTTTATTAAATTAAAAATCAAGGTGAACGGTGTGGTTCATTCTTAGCATCACTGTCGAAAACTATTTTCCTTTTTAATAACCCTAATTAATTAAGCTAAGTGTCAAATCAATTTAAAGAATTATTCCATTTATTAAATCCCAACGTGAAAATTTTTTTAAAAAATAAATCAGTTTAAGAATAACATAAATTCTAAAGATTGCAATCAACCAAAAGAAGTAAACTAACTAGATTACCCAAACCAAGTCAATAACCATAAGTGAAATCATCGTGACAAGAAATAACTCCCAGTGAGTACAGAATACTGAAAACGGAAATATATACAAAATCTCTAATAAGTCAAAACTGAAATAGGAAATCGGGCGACGCATGCCCTAGCTATGAATTACTAAATCAAGAGCTGAATCAAGGAAAAGGTCGTCTAGAGCAAGGGCTTCCAACCCCCATATAAGCTACAGCACGTCCAATCCAAAGAACCTATGCCTGATACCCCTGTGGCTTGGCACCTATAATACATACATATATATACAAAAGAGAGAAAAATGACAGGAAACGGGTCAGAGCCTGAGTGTAAAACAGTTTTTAAAAAATAGTTTAGCAAGTATTTAAAATGCTTACTGGCTAATATAACAACCATGTTAGTACGCGACACTCTCTTGAGAATTCTCACCTCTCATCTAATGTGCACACCTACCGTACTACTAAACTGCCTCATACATCTATCTAATTCATCTCCCAAAAATTCTATTTCGAGGAGCCACAAGAATATGATTTTAGTTTAGATATTAGTCTCTTAACGATTACTTACGTCTATTATGTATTTCTCAATATTGTTGTAACGTTTTCGAACACTTACTATAATTATGAAGCATTTATACAATATTTATCGACCTATATGCACAGTGGAAGAATTTCATATATACGTATATTTATTAATCACACATATTATATATATACTATCAGCACCCCACATAAAATCAATGGTGCTGGCATGCTCTGCTATGAAGTCCCCGTATCTCTCGTAGTAAGGGAAATACTAGTTCGAAATTACTCTCGAACTGTATTAACACAATACACACAAAATGGAGGCGAAGCATAGTTCCAAGTCACTAAGAGGTCAGCATATACCCCTCACATCTCTTAGGACCGTCTGACTATCATTCTCAGATAGCCTGTACCAAGGAATCCTATGTTCTAGGGTACAAGTCAATATTCCCCATAAAGGTCCCATCGAAATAAGATTGTCTCGATGCGGCAACCTCCGTGATAGCAAGTAGCGCGCGTATGATTTTACACAAATATAATATAGATATAAACACATGCACTCGGTCATATATATAAATCTTCTCATTTTCCAATTAGGTTCGCCCACGACCCATAAACCGTATGTAATACAATTTACCCAATCTTTATGCATAAAGAACTCATCTCTTTTTATTCTCAATTATCATCATTTCGTAATTACTTCTCGTCCCTTGAAGTATCTTCTCTTCCTAAAAGTAAATTCATTAGGTATACCCTCTCTAACATACCAGTCTAAGTCATTCACGAATCTCTCTATTCCTTACTTAACGTACGCACGATTTTCAATATGTGACAAACCTCCGTTAACCCACGGTCACATCCCATATAAAATTACATTCAACGGAATCTACTTAGACCCTATTGGTCCTCTTCATGACCCATTATACTCTTTAAATGATATTCAATGGTTCCTATGCATTTTATCCGAATTAAACAAAAAGAGGAAAAACATGCATTTTCCAGGAGAGGTCGATCGATCGATAAAAGGGGGTCGATCGATCGATCGACATTCTTAAGTCGATCGAGCAGTTCTTGCACAGATACTGTTAAACCAACCTATGGGTTTCATCACCTTTTAAACTCTAAATTATGCTTAATGCATCCCAAACTCCCAAACAATTATACCCCTAATTAAATACACCTATTTACATGATTTCCTACGTAAAGCATATACGAATTCATCAAAGATATCGAATTAAAGGGGTCATTTATCAAGAACCCTAGTTTTGTATTAATTCTCATTCTTCTTCCAGATTTCTTTCTATTAAACCATTACAGATTCGTGGGTAATCCTCTACATATAACAAGGTTTCCAAATTTCATGAATTACTCCCAAAACATGTGATTTACTAAATAAAAACATGTATTCTTAATCATACTCTAACATGGGTGAAATATCAACTAGGAATTTGCAAGATAGATACTTGTCTTAATATCATAGGTCTGGTTCCACAAAGTTGACAGGTATAGACTTGATCCCCTCGTTCCGATCTGCGTTTTGGTGGTGGTGGTGGTGGTGTAATCCGGTTAGTTCTTGGCCTTGAATTTTTTTTGTTTTGGAAAGCTTTTCCTTCATCTCACTGTTGTTCTAAACTTTTGAGAATGTTAACCCTAGAAGACTCTCCTAATATCTGATATTAATTTCCAATTTTCGTCATTTAACTATGGCCTAATTTGAAAATGACTAAATCTCCCTCCTGGGATGCCGGTTAGGCCTAAAAATGTCCCGAGATCCAAACTATCTTTTTTTACTATCTCGACCCTTCTGGACACGTTGGAGCACTCGAAATGACCATACGGATGAATTATAATTTATTCCCTTTTTATAATAATAATATAGTTCCGACACGACACAGGCACGTCTCGGCTTAATTTCCATAATTGTTATATTATTCACTCGTGATAATTTTAATAAATTCAATTCTACATATTAATTTACTCATTAAGTAACATTCAATAAATTCCAAATAATTACTAGCTCTCGTCATGCTAGTAAATATTAAATTAATTTATCTCAATTACATTTAATAAATCCCCAATTTAAAAGCTATAAAAATATGGGTTATTACAGGATGTTTCTCTCAGAAGTATGAGGTTAAAAGGTTCATCAGGTAGGGAATGCTCCAATAGTTCAAAGGGGATGCATCCCCTAGCTAAAAAAGGTGCATGTCTTTCTCTATGCTTTCGAATATTTTTTTATTTTTTATCTTTGCAAAAAAAAAACTTCAAGTTTATATGTTGACTTTGTATATATATATATATATATATATATATATATTTCAACGTTGAATTCTCACTTTATTTCTAAGTTTTTTAAAGATTATTATTCTGACGGGTTTGAAGAGAACCTAACAACTAATCATCCTAATGATTGACATGAATGGGATAAAGGAAGGTCGTGATAGCCTTGGATGGATTACAACACCCCTGTTAGCCTTGGCTGGCTTATAATACTCCTCTTAGCCTCGGGTGGCTTATAATACCCCAATGTCCTGGGACAGCCATGGGTGGCTTGAAAATACTTAGCCAGGGGTGGCGTGAAAATACCCAATATCCATGGACGGTTTGAAAATACCTAGCCAGGAGAGGCTTGAAAAAGACCACAACCATGGGTGGATTAAAAATATCTAGTCGGGGGAGTCTTGAAAATAGCCCAAAATGGAAATCCAAGTGCAAAGGAAAAGTAAAATCAAGCTTGAAGGCCACAACCTGGTTAAGAAGTGAGAGTGGTCTATAGACGTAGTGTCCACGAAAAGGAACGTTCACTTCCCAAGAACCACTACAATTTATTACTATCACGGAAGGCATTTTATAGTTCCAAGAAAAGTTCAAATCATTGAATCCTAAAATCAGCGGCAGAGACATTCAGTTCCCGATCATCGCACGTTATTGCTATCTCGGTAGGCATTCTATAGTTTTCAAATATAAGAATCCTTAAAGTTTATGGAAGGTAATACTAAAGTTAATATCTTAGTTATGTTCCATGGCCTAAAGCCAAATAGTGAATAGTGTTGATGTAAAAAACTAGATTGCTCTAATTATTCAATCACAGATAAATAAATAAGACAAAGATTTTTAAAGTGGTTCGGCTAGGAATAAAGCCTACGTCCACTGTTATGTTATTGCTGAGTGTTTGCAGAATTCTTGATTACAAGTTCTCTCAAGAAATTCCGGTCCCTTTGAATGGGATTGATACAAGGTATTTATAGCCTCAAGGCTGTACATGAAAGGTCCAATACATTAAATGATATACATGTGAATGGGTAATACATTTAATGCAGCGTGTGCGTCAAGAATCTAATGAATAGTTGAACAGTTGTCCGTCTGATAATTGATGACACGGCCGAGGTGCAGTTCGGACCGCCTTAGTTGCTCGTTGATCAAGAGTTCCTCGGAGTGCTTAGAGTATCTCGGGATGATATAGTTCCTCGGATGGAGTTCCTCGGCATGATAGAGCTCCTCGGTGTATTCTCGTTGCTCGGTACCAACCACGGTAAATCTGTAAATGATCTTCCTCGTTGTTATTGTGCCACGTAGATCGACACGTGTCTTCATACTATTCGTCCACATCAGCATATTAATTTTGGTATCAACAGAAGCCCCCAATGTTTCATATTTCGAACTTTGAGGAGTATGGGACATTCTTTCTCGGTAGATGGTAATATTAAATGACCTTCCTGGGTTTTAGGAGCATTGTATTCAAATTTCCTTCTCATTTCGCAGTTTCCGCCTTTTTATAAGCGCTTCGATCTTCGTGCAACTTTTGTCTTTTTAGCCGCCGGAAGTTCAGTAGTTTCTTTTTAGTAATCATTTCTTTCGCCGCTTCCCAATGCAAAGTATTTAAACCCCTTTGGTAACCATACCGTCGTCTACACTTTCCATTTTTCTGCCTTCAAGTTTTCTATTCTCTTCCTCTCTCTTGTGTGTTCATCATTGTTTCCGTTCGTTGTCAACATATCTCCTTTCTTTCTGTAAGATCTTCTTCTTTTCTTCTGCATCTCTTTTATTCAATATGGTTTATATTGTTGAATCTGCTGAGAAATTTCGTTCTGACTTTTCCATTCCTTCTTGGGTAACTCTAGAGGTTCTTTCTGAGCCTTTAGATTACTTTCGATTGGCTGAGGGACATTGGTTCCCCAGTCTTTTCATTGCTGAATGTGGTTTTTCTTTTCCCCCAAACTCATTATGTCTTGAGTTTTGTCAATATTTTGATCTTGTTCCTGCAAAAATAGCCCCCAATTCATGGAGAATAATTAACGGGGTGCACAAGTTAAATCTGATTCATGGGACTCGTATAGGGATCCCAGAAATCATGTACTGCTATAAATGGGCCACTTTAGATAATATTTATTATTTAAAAACTAGGTTTTTAAATAGAGCCCTTGTAGTTAACCTCCCTGATTCAAATAGAGATTATTTTGAGCATGGGTTGGTTATAAAAAATTGGCAACACGCGCCTTTATCTGGGAATGAAGTATACAACGGTCCCAGATGCCCCCCATACGGCAATGGGATAGGTTTATTTTTCATTTTTATTTTGCTTATAAAATTGCGTTTTCATCATGTTTGACAAAATGTATGACTGAGATTTATGTATTTATTTGCAGTTGATAGTAAAAGAAAAACTCCAAAAGAGTCGGAAGTGAATATCAAGCATTTAAAACTTATCTGGAATTTGCATAAGACGATTGCAGACGAGCATATTAGATCTGCATCATATTTGCTGCAGTATAAGAGCTACACAACCTCTTATACTGCTCGCCCTGTTGAACCAGCCTCAACACCAGAAAGTTCATCTTCAGATTCTCATATTCCCCTATCTCAGAGAATGGGCAAGAAAAGAGCTCCTCCTGCTCTATTTGGTGAAATTTCTTCTGCTGTTGAAGCAAAGAAAAGTAAAATTGATGTCCCAGAGGGGACTAAAAAAGTAGATGGCAGTTCCTCCAAATTTGCCGAGAAGCCCCCAGTGGCCCCGAGCAAGAAAAGTGCTAGTGCTGATGTGATTATAATATCTCCGACCAAGACTTCTTCCTTGGTTGATGCTGCTGACCCTCCTTTGAAGAGATTGAGAAAATCGTCTTCGGTTAATCTTGCTGGAACTGCATCTTCTCTACCCGCTGGTGGTAGTAATGTTTCAAAAATCATTCTTCCGAGCTCCTCAACGAGCTCAGTTATACCCGAGGTTCTCGGGGTTGATGAAAAGATTCCTAGGGATACACTGACATCCCTAGCTGCTCGCCATCTTTCTTCAGTAAATTTCTCATACCTTTGGTCTTTCTTTCTTTTTCTTGATTTCTTGCATTTGTATTGACTTTATTGTTTTTCTTATCTTTCAGCTGGTGAACTGTTTCAATACCATCGTGAAGAAAGACCAAGCTATTAAAGCTTCTAGTTCCTCGTCCGATGTTGACGATGCCCTCTTGGGTTTAGCCCAATCTGTGAAAGAATCTCGCCAGCAGTACGTCGAGGAGAAAGCTGCCTGGGAGAAAAAATTGGCTGCAGCTGAGGCTGATAAAATGAAGATGGCTGAAACCTCCAAGAATTTGGAGGAGAAGGTGAAAAGCTTAGAGGTCAATCAGCAAAAGTGCGATGACCAACTGAAGAAGGCAGAAGAAGAACTGTCTATCCTACGAGACATCAAAATCCAGAAAGAACAATTGGATGTCAAACTCTCCTCGGAGAAGTTGAAAAGAAAAGTTGCAGTTAGGAAACATTTCAGTGCTGGTTGGGAAAAAGGATGGGATAAAGGGATTGCAGCTATGACATCTCAAGTCAAATATGGGGAGTTGAAATACTTCTATGATGGTTGGGTAGCTGCTCTACAAGAGCTAAAAACCCATCGTGAAGAAAGACCAAGCTGTTGTTATCACCGAGCAACCGAGCTCCTCGTCCCAGCCTCCCGAGAAAGTCTTGGGAGACAAGGAAAAGGTGTGAAGTTGTTCGGTATCATTTCTATCTTTTTGTCATTTGTAATCGAACAATGTAATCCTTTTATGATCTAATAAAATACTTCTTTACTCATCGCCGTTATTGATGATTCTTTGTTGATTGTTGTCTTTTTCTTGTCTTTAGTTTGTTGCTAGAATGGAACTAATCTCTTCTCATGATACCGAGCTGATGCAGCAATGTCACCAATACTATAGGGCTGGTCATACAGATCTTAGTTCTTCTGAAATTGCTGACATTCTTGGTCATGATGCTTCAGAACAGGCGATTGAGGCTTATCGGTACTTGAAAGATTTACTCCACCGAGCTGTAGCTAACAATGTCGCTTATTATGAATTGATTGAAGAGCTGCATTGTTCCTTAAAGGATCTCCAAGGCCAGCACAATGAATCGATGGCTTCATTACACGAGGAATATGAAAATAGATATCAACAACTTTCCTCTGATACAGGTCATAAAAAGATCATTGCTGCATATGACATTAGGGAAAGGACCCTAAAAGGTGAAGTTGAAGCCTGCCGACAAATTGCCGAGATCCTGGAACAAGAAAATAATAGACTGCAGAGAAGATTGGCTCAATATGAATCCGTTGCCTCCTCTTCCACTGCATTAGTACCAGTTACTGACGAAGGTTTTTCGTTTCTAGAGGTTGAAAACGCCAAACTAAGGCAAGAGTTGGATGACTTGAAAAAGTCTATTATTCCTGTGACTGCTCGGGGACGAGGAAGAAGTTCTCGGGGACGAGGAAGAATAATCGAGGAGCAAAATTCTCCAGTTGCTTCTCGGAGCCGATCAAGAGTTGTCAGCCGTAGTGTTGAAGAATTTCGCACCCAATCTACTCTGGAAACTCAAGCATTCCAACTGAATGTTAAGGATCGTGCTCTGTCTGATTTGTCTAAGAAAAATTTATCTTTAGAAGATCAATTGGCTGCGATAAAGTCTGATCTGAATAATAAAGATGCTCTTATCAAGAACTTTCTCGAGCAAGTAGATAGATTAACTTTCCAATTCCATAAACAGCCTCGGGAGTTCTGGAATGCAGGCTATAATGAAGCTCTTTATCATTTGGATGATCGCCTTGAAAATGCTAACAACGAAGGTTATAAACAGGGATGGTTGAACGCCCTGGGTGTATTAAAATTGGAACAAGGTCATTATTTATGGGATTATCATGCTCCTGGATTGCTAGACTTGCCTGTTCCTCCCTATAAATTGGATATGGCATGGATTCCTGCTCGTTCCATTCCTCGGAGTTTGATCTCTAAATATCTTGGTGATTATAACCTTCATTCTCAAGTTGAAGTATCTCGTCCTGAACACCTGTTGGACACTCCTACAATAATGAATGTCAGAATGCTGAAGGACATGAACTTTATTAATTCTCCTCTTTGTCTAGAGGATCCTCCTGCTGGCGAGGAACCTGTCTCAAAGGATAAAGGAAAGAAACCAATAGAGTAGGAATCTTTAATGTAATAGTTAGCACATACATGTAACATGTAATACATTTTTATCTTAATGAAAGAATTTCATTTTCTGTTTTGCCAATAGCTATTTTTCTGTTTGCAAATTATATGGTTCATTAATCAAATTAGAATTTATAATAAGCATAAATTGTTCAAAATTGTTTCCAACCAACCAAGGTGGATAAATAATGTTTGTCGACCAACCACAGTTGATGGGTCTTGTTCAAAATTGTTTCCAACCAACCAAGGTGGATAAATAATGTTTGTCGACCAACCACAGTTGATGGGTTTCTATCCCCGACCAACCATACTTGGTTCAATTTTCAAATATAAACATGTGTCCGACCAACTAAGGTCAATACTTTTATCCTCGTCGACCAACTATAGTTAGTGGGTTTTTATCCCCGACCAACCATACTTGGTACAGTTTGGAATATTTTGTTCTTTAAAGAACTTTTTGTAATAATGTTACCTCCCGACAAACATAAGCTGTAATGCGAGAGTATATAAAGTCTTACCAACCGTAGTTGATCATGCTGGTCTACACCTCCTAATCAAAGGAGTAGTAGGGTTCTTTTGAACTTTTTGGCTCCTTGGAGCATGTCCTCCTAACCAAAGGAGGTTGGCTACTTATAGCACTTTTGCTCCGTAGAGCGCTCCGGAGAGCTTATCCTCCTAACCAAAGGAGGTTGGCTACTTATAGCACTTTTGCTCCGAAGAGCGCTCCGGAGAGCTTATCCTCCTAACCAAAGGAGGTTGGCTACTTATAGCACTTTTGCTCCGAAGAGCGCTCCGGAGAGCTTATCCTCCTAACCAAAGGAGGTTGGCTACTTATAGCACTTTTGCTCCGAAGAGCGCTCCGGAGAGCTTGACTCCGTAGAGCATGGCTCCGTAGAGCATGACTCCGTAGAGCAGTCTTCTTCTTGTCAAGCAGTGTAGTGTTCAACACTGATATTCCCCGAAAAACTTTCAACAGAAAGAAAATGGTGAACCATCCTCGTTTTATTCATAATGAAGGAAATACTTTACATTTTTCATTACTGGTAATACTTTCGCAGGTGTTCAGCATTCCATGCATTCTGAAATTCTTCTCCTTCTAGAGTTGCTATTCTGTAGGTTCCAGGTCGAACAACCTCTGTAACTCGGTAAGGTCCATGCCAGTTTGCTTCCAGTTTATTCTGTTTCTGAATGACTTTCTTCAGCACATAATCACCCTCTTTCAAATCGCATTTCTTCACCCTTTTGTTGTAGAACAGAGCTGTTCGTTGTTGATAAGCAGCATTCCTAATGGCTGCCTCTTCTCTTACTTCTTCGAGCATGTCCAAATACATTCTTCTCATCAAGTCACTGATCGGAGAGTTGAAATTCAGCACTCTATGCGTTGGGAGACCCAATTCGGCCGGTATCACAGCCTCACTTCCAAATGCTAGCATATATGGTGATTCTCCAGTTGCTGCTCGGGGAGTTGTTCGGTAGGCCCATAATACTGATTGGAGCTCATTAATCCAATTTGCTTTAGCTTCACTTAGCCTCTTTTTCAACCCATTTAGTAATGTTCTGTTCGTCACTTCAGTCTGTCCATTGCTTTGGGGATGTCCCGGTGCTGAATGAAACTTCAAAACGTTCGATTGATGACAATAGGCAGCAAATTCTTCATTATCAAATTGTGTTCCATGATCTGTGATGAAAGCATGAGGGAGACCATATCGACAAATGATATTCTTCCATACAAACTGGTATACCTTCTCGTACGTCATATTGACAAGAGGCTCAGCTTCCACCCACTTAGTAAAATAGTCCACCGCAACTACGAGATACTTGAATCTTCCTCGGGTGGTCGGCAGTGGTCCAACCAAATCAATTCCCCACATGGCAAATGTCCAAGGGGAAGTTATTGGTGTTAGCAATGCTTGTGGAGTTCGTCGGATGGAGGAAAAACGTTGGCACTTGTCACATTTCTTGGCATAGTCTATACAATCAGCCCTCATTGTCGGCCAGTAATATCCCTGTGTCATCACTCTTTGTAAAAGCGTTCGACCTGCTACATGAGCTCCACAAGATCCTTCATGGATTTCTTCAATCAATTCTTTCACCTCGATGGGATGTACACATCTCTGCAAACCTGCTATAATTCCTCGTCTATACAAAATACCATTAGTTAATACATACCGAGCAGCTTTATATTTCAGTTTCTTGGCAGCGAGTTTGTCCTCTGGCAATTCGCCTTCTTCAACATATTTCCTGATCGGATCCATCCAAGATGGCCCTAAATCAAGGGTAATCACATTCGTTGTCAGATCTTCATCTATGCTCCGACCTTCTAATACTTCAATCGGTATGGTTCTTCGCATCTCGGTACGAGTAGCTGATGCTAGTCGGGCCAGTGCGTCTGCTTGTACATTCTCCATCCTCGGTATTCTCACCAATTGAATGGCCTCAAATTCTGTCAACAATTTCATCACCTTTGCATGATATTTGATCATTAAATCTCCTTTAACCGCATACATTCCCATCATCTGATACACAATTAATTGAGAATCACTGAATACCATCACTTGTTGTGCTTCCATAGTCTTTGCTAGATTAAGACCTGCTATCATGGCCTCATACTCCGCTTCATTGTTAGAGGCTTTGAATTGGAATCGCAAAGCATATTCCATGTCAATCTCGTCTGGAGTGATCAAAACAATTCCTGCTCCACAACCAGCTGTGCAGGATGATCCATCTACATATAATCTCCATGTAGGTATTTCGTCTTCAAATTTCTTATCTGTCAGAGTTCCTCGATAAAATATCTGCTGTTTTCTTCCATCATCCCCCGGTATCTTTCGCTCCTCGTCAGTCATCTGCTCGTACTCTTTTACCAACCGTGGCTGGTCTGAGTTTGAATATAATGATTTCTCTACATCCACAAGTCCTTTTACCAACCTTGGTTGGTTTGGACCTATTTCTGCTGATCCTGTATCGTCCACAGGTAGGTCAGCAAATGTTTCTGTTAATCCTGTATCGTCCACAGGTAAATCAGCAGGCATCTTTTGCTCCTCGGGGGTATCAGGGTATGTGAACTCTGCTATAAAATCTGCTACAGCCTGCCCCTTCAATGATGATCTGGGCTCATACACAATATCATATTCACCAAGTTCTACTGCCCAGTACATCAGTCTCCCTGATTTTTCTGGCTTATGGAGGGCTTGTCTCAATGGCATATCAGTATAAACGATGATGGTATGGGCTTGGAAATATGGCCTCATTCTTCTGCTTGCTTCAATTAGTGCCAATGCCAATTTTTCTAGCCTTGGGTACCTGATTTCTGCACCTCGGAAAGCCTTACTTGTGTAATAAATTGGCTTCTGGACTCCATTCTCCAATCTGATCAACGCTGAACTGACTGCGTTCTCTGATACTGCCAAATACAAATACAACTTTTCTCCTGTTATTGGTCTTGACAACAATGGGGGTGCTCCCAAATATTTCTTCAAGTCTTGAAAAGCTTTTTCACATTCCTCATTCCATTCAAAGGTTTTTCGAAGTGTTTTGAAGAATGGTATGCATTTATCAGTTGCTCGAGATACAAATCTGTTGAGCGCTGCAACTCGTCCGGTAAGACTCTGCACTTCTTTCTTCGTCGTCAGAGATCGCAGCCCTAGAAGAGCTTTGATCTTATCTGGATTTGCCTCAATACCTCGCTGATTGACGATGTATCCGAGGAACATTCCTTCTCGTACTCCAAAGGTGCACTTCGTCGGGTTAAGCTTCATTTGGTATTTATCCAATTGATCAAAAGTTTGACTCAAGTCAATCAAATGATCAGCAGCTTTCTTGCTTTTAGTGAGCATGTCATCGACATAGACCTCCATGTTGCGGCTGATTTGTTCGGTAAAAACCTTGTTCATCAACCGCTGATATGTTGCACCTGCATTTTTTAAACCAAAAGGCATAACATTATAACAATAAGTTCCCCTAGGGGTAATAAAAGAAGTACTTTCCCTGTCTTCAGGTTTCATTTTGATCTGGTTGTAGCCAGAATAAGCATCCATGAAACTGAGTAGCTCGTGTCCCGAGGTAGCATCCACTAGTTGATCAATTCTGGGCAATGGAAAATGATCTTTTGGACATGCCTTGTTGAGATCAGTAAAATCAACACACATTCTCCATTTGTTGTTTTTCTTCTTTACCATTACCACATTTGCCAACCAATCTGGATATTTTACATCTTCAATGAATTGAGCTTTCTGGAGTTTCTCGACTTCCTCTTGTATGGCTTGATTCTTCTCGGGACTAAACACCCTTCTTCTCTGCTTTACAGGTTTAATCTCCTTATTCACATTGAGTTCATGACATAAGAAGTTTGGATCTATTCCTGGCATGTCTTCATGACTCCAAGCAAAAGTATTTTTCCTATTCTTCAAGAAAGTTATCAACTCCTCTTTTATTGAAATATCCAACGATGAACCTATCTGGGTTATTCGTTCAGGATGCTCGTCGTCCAGAATAACATTTTCTGTAGATTCCATCACCTGTCCTTTTACAAGTTGAGATTCATCCCTGGGATCAAGAGTTTCAATTTCTGTACCTTCCTCTACCTGGTAAGTAGTAGTCTTGTTCATCGATCCTTCTAGTTCTTCTTGTTCGGCCGACGAATTATAGCATTCCCGAGCTACTTTTTGATCACCTTTCACCACTCCAACTCCAAAATTTGTTGGGAATTTCAAACATTGATGTACTGTAGAAGGAACGGCTTCGAACTTCTTCAATCCAACTCTTCCCATGATGATGTTGTAGGCTGACTGCACATTCTTATCCATCACAAAGAAGCGTATTCTTTCTGTTCGACAAGCAGGCCAAGTTCCAATGAGTATATCCAACTTGATCGTCCCAAGTGGAAAAACTTTCTCGCCAGCAAAACCCAGAAGGGGTCTGTGATAAGGTTCTAATTGGGATAATTTCAAATTCAAGCTATCAAAGCATGAATAATACATGATATCTGCCGAACTACCATTGTCTACTAACACCCTTGAAATGATTACGTCCTTCATTCTCATTTTGATCACCAAAGGATCATCATGAGGGTAAAGAACACCTGCCAAGTCGTTTTTTGAAAAACCAATTACTAGCTTCTCTTTGTTTACCTTCCTCGGACGATCATCCTCGGCCAGGTTTATTCGCTGAATATATGAGCAAGCTTGAGCCTCTCCGAGATAAGCTTTTCTTTCTGCAGTAAGGTCTCCTCCTCCTGCATCTCCCCCTGTAATAACGTTACAATGAAATGATCCAAAACGTATGGAAAATACCTCTCGTTCAGGTTTCCTTGGCTTCTTGGGAAGATCGGGGTCATCATCTGGATCCTCTTCATGGGCCCTCCTCTTTTTCTCTTCTGTACGACGAGGAGATCTAGATCTCTCTCTAGTTCTATCATCATTCTTCCTTTCATTTCTGCGATCTACATACTTTGATAATTTTCCTCTTCGAATGAGTGTTTCAATCTCGTTCTGAAGGGCTATACAATTTTTGGTCGTATGACCATGATCTTTGTGAAACTCGCAATATTTGGTCTTATTCCTCATGTCTGGATCTGACTTCAATTTCTCTGGCCATTTGATTTCCTCGTTATTTCTGATTTCTTCTAAAACATGATTAATACCCATTTTCAATGGAGTATAATTATCATACTTCTTTAGGGCTTCCAACTTTATCCTGTTATTCCTGGAATATTTGTCACCACCATTACCTTTCTGATCTTTCTTTTTAGAGTTGTCGACCTCCACTTTAACTTCTTTATCCATATTCTTCTTCGCAGTCATAGCCTCCTCGGCATTCATGATTTTGGCCGCTTTTGCCATCAATTCCGACATATTTTTAGGCGGATCTTTGGCCAGAGTATAGTATAGCTTGTTAGGCAGCAAACCACTCATCAAAGCAGTGATTGCTGTCTTTTCTTCATAATCTATGACTTCCAACTTCTCGTTATTGAAACGAGTTATGTAATCTCTAGTACTTTCTCCTGATTTTTGTCTAACACTTAGTAAGTGCGCTACTCGCTTTACTGGTTTTGCTCCAAAACAAAAATTACCAATAAACAGCTCGGCTAACTGAACAAAAGTTGAAATCTTACCCCGAGGAAGATTATTGTACCATATCTGTGCAGATCCGGTAAGAGTTCCCGAGAATGCTCTACACCTCATCTCGTCGGGGACAGCATAGATATCTGCAGCAGCTTGGTACTGTTCTATATGAAGTACGGGATCTGTCTTTCCATCGTACTTGGGGGTCACTACAAGTGCTTTGAATTTCGACGGTGTGGGGAAATCCACAATGGCCTGCACAAAAGGTGTCCCTTGAACAAAAGTTCTCTGTAAGGGGTTCCTCGCCTTAGCCATTTCTCCCAGTCTATCCTCCAATCGTTGAATGGAACCTTTCCATGCTTCATTCCCTTCCTCGGGCCGCTTAGTCCGAGCAACTGATTGCTCTGACGTAGCTTCCTGAGATTTATCTCGACGAGTAATTGGTCGTGATTGTGCAGATCCTTCTCTCAAACCTGGTGGTGGTCGAAAACTTCCTGATGGAGCCCTAGGTGGAATCATATTCCTCCTTGGTCCTAACCGACTGAAAGGAGACACCCTGCTTAATCTTTCTAAAGCGCTAGTTCTCTCCGGAGAAAGAGAGATATGTTGATCTGTATCCGTAGCCTGTATTGATGAAGTTCGTCCAGGTTGATAAGAAGAATCATTGAATTCCCCATTGCGATATGACCCAATACGTCTGGATCGTGATTGCCCATGATCAGTCCTTTGCCCTGAATGAGTAGGTACACCGCCTTGAAGAGTTTGAAGGAGTTGCCTCATAGATTCTTGCATGGCGGTTTGTCCCTGAGCCAGATTCATCATAATTCCGGCCAGATCTGGAGATGCAGATGGATTTGGAAGATTTCCAGTATTTCCAGCATTTCGATTACTGGATTCCGGATTATCTGCCATTAGTGATAAATGATTTTTATGAAAAACGATAACAACAGTCGTTTCCCACAGACGGCGCCAATCTGTTGATGTAAAAAACTAGATTGCTCTAATTATTCAATCACAGATAAATAAATAAGACAAAGATTTTTAAAGTGGTTCGGCTAGGAATAAAGCCTACGTCCACTGTTATGTTATTGCTGAGTGTTTGCAGAATTCTTGATTACAAGTTCTCTCAAGAAATTCCGGTCCCTTTGAATGGGATTGATACAAGGTATTTATAGCCTCAAGGCTGTACATGAAAGGTCCAATACATTAAATGATATACATGTGAATGGGTAATACATTTAATGCAGCGTGTGCATCAAGAATCTAATGAATAGTTGAACAGTTGTCCGTCTGATAATTGATGACACGGCCGAGGTGCAGTTCGGACCGCCTTAGTTGCTCGTTGATCAAGAGTTCCTCGGAGTGCTTAGAGTATCTCGGGATGATATAGTTCCTCGGATGGAGTTCCTCGGCATGATAGAGCTCCTCGGTGTATTCTCGTTGCTCGGTACCAACCACGGTAAATCT
Source organism: Sambucus nigra (assembly GCA_949130495.1). NCBI lineage: Eukaryota > Viridiplantae > Streptophyta > Magnoliopsida > Dipsacales > Adoxaceae > Sambucus > Sambucus nigra. The sequence continues at coordinate 195,978,112 of OX422220.1, forward strand.
GTAAATGATCTTCCTCGTTGTTATTGTGCCACGTAGATCGACACGTGTCTTCATACTATTCGTCCACATCAGCATATTAATTTTGGTATCAACAGATAGGTACAAAGAAAATAACACAAAGGCAATCAACAGAAAATAATGTAGTAAAGTCACAGAGGTATATTAAGAGTCGCAATGTGCAGATATAAATATATAAAACCGTAGAGGGCCAATATTGTTCAAACAAAATTACAAATTATTCAAAGATTATAAAAATTTAAGGATGGGGGAAATCACAAAGCTCAAGATTAAGAATCTTCTTCCTCATATTCATCATCTCCCTCTATCGTAGTCTATATTTCTTCAACGTCTATTATCGCGACCTCTTCCCTTTGCTTCTTTGCCAGTTCATTCACGGCCTAGAGCCCCTTAATATAAAATGTGTGCTCTGTATCAGTGAATCTCTAGTTATATATTTTATCTCTAGCCTCAAGATAATTTTTGGCAAACATGTTCCTTACTTCCTTATAGACTGAGATATAGTCTTTGTTCTATAGTAGGTGAAAATCTTGGGAAGTCCTGAATTGAGCCACATTATCCTCAATTTCCCTATTCACTATCATGGCGTGATCAACATTGAATTGCAGGACAGCTACAACATAATCATCATTTAGCCTTTTTAACTCCACAGCATGGCTTTGGCCAATGCCTTGGGTTTTTCATTCAAGCTGGCTAAATTTCTCCTTAACTATCATAGCCTACCTGGCAGACTTTAGACATTTTACATCAGTAACTTTCAAGGCTTCCGCAACTTGCTTGAAGTTCAGCTTAACTTTATTTTTGGCCTTTTATGCGGCCTCCACCTTGGCATCAATATCCATTTATTAAGCTTGCAGAATAGCCTTCGTGGACTTCTTGCCATATTGAAATGAGGATAACCTGGAACCTCTAGCTGAGACTAATGATCATCCTCCATGGCCCAAAACAGTTTGTACAGACCTTCGTACCTGGCCCTTTAGTCCATTATGACCTTTGTACAGACCTTCTAATAAATAGCGTATGTAGCATCCTCATCTGTGGGATGGAATTGATAGATGTGTCCAATGGAGACTTTCGATCTGTTTGCCTCAGACGTGGTTGTGAATGCCATTTGTAACACAACTTTGGGGTGGAAAAGTTGGCATTAACTACCCGAGTTGTTCGCAGAGGGGACACAAAAATAAAAATATTAATTGGGCTTAAAGTCCCATAGTCATCTCCCCCATTAAAGGAAGACAGACCAGTTGTAATAATGTTGATAGCATCATCATCAACAAGTGAAGGGTCTACAGTAATCACCTCCACCTGTGGGCCAGTAAAGGTCATGGCACCCTCAGGAGCACCCTCCTTTTTAGCTTGAGGGGCAGTATATGTGGCTGCCCTCTTCCTCTTTTATACCTTCTGTAACACCCCGCCCGCCCGAGGAGAGCAAACGGAGCGCTACTATCGATAAAACTAAACTAATCCACAAATAACAAGGTATAGAGCATCTAAATCCCACAATAAAATAAGAAACCACTATTCTCATCTTCAAATTAATACAACAAATCTCTCGAAATAATTACAACAATCCAACTATCTCGAAAATAAAATAAATCTCCAAATGCTCTATACATCAAAATAAATACAAGTCTTCTCATCTCTTGTATTAAAAATTCTTCCCAAATAATCCTAGCTAAAATCATCCCAATTGGTCCATAGCACTCAAATCCGTGCTCACCTGCCAACTAAGAAAAAGATGGGGAAGTACACAATACGACAAGAATATGCTCAACAAAGATGTTAGCGATGAACAAAGCGCAACAATACGACTACGAATACTCAAATCAAATAATGCAAATCTCAATAGCATTTTATCATAAATTTCTCAACAACACATTAACCGGAGTCACCAGACCTCACCATACCGCGCCATATTTTATCAAGTAGCCGGAAAAGGAGTCTTGGCGGGTGCCCAACATCAGTGCCATATTAAAATCTCATGACAGCGTGCTCAAAACAACATGAATAATACCTCATGAATGGAAATAATTCCAACAATTATTTTTCCAGATTTCCAAGAATTTAACAATTCAAAATATGAGTTCAATTAATAAGAATTCAACGGAATAAACACTCGCGAGATTTCAGGAGCATATTGTGTAAAACCCCATACCTCAAAATCATCAAATGAATCATCGCATAATTCAGCCTCAAAATCTAATCACACCATCACGTTCCTCTCGCGAAAATAATCAAATCTCGTTCTAGCCCAAACTCGAGAAAACACCAAATAAGCTTTCTAATCTAAGGTTGAAATCTTGAATAGGTTTGGGGATATGGTTTGTAGATGAAAGGGAGTAATTTTGGAGAGGTCTTCTGGTTGAAAAGTTTGAGAAAAATTGATTTGAAAAGCCAAACCACGAATTAGTTTATATATAAAGGATTAAGAGTTTGATTAAGAAAAGAGTTCTAATCAGATACAAACACTAAAAATTTTATCCCGGACGATCGGACCGTTGGATTCGCTTGAAATTTTATTATGTTGTAGAGAACGGCGAGACAGGACTGCTGACAAAAATTTAGCTTAATCGAACGGTCGAATTTCTAAAAATATTATTTTTACTAGAGAGTTTTATGTTTTGAGGACTCTTAGAGAGTTTTATATTTTGAGGACTCTTCTAAATAATAAAAATTCAATTAAAACTCCATTTTAATTCCGATTTCGAAATCGTTTGAAATTCTCATTTTTAAAAATTAAACCCAACATATTTGAGCAATAAAAATAATTTTATCTCAAAATTTATTTTTTTCTCTTTATTTCGAAAATACCCCAAAAATTACGCGGGTTGTTACACTTCCCCACTAACAATGGAATTTCGCCCTCGAAATTCACCGAATTCCTAACTCTCAAAAATGAGGCCAACAATCTCCAAAAATAATCTCGTCTCCAAAATAATTTCCTCACATCTAATCTAGATGCTTAATACGAAACAATACTCTAAAATTTCTATCTCCAAAATTTGCGCCACAAAAACACAACAGACTCAAAACCCAAGACCTGAGGGTTGTCGTATACCTAAGCTCTGATACCATTCTGTAACACCCCGCCCGCCCGGGGAGAGCGAACGGAGCGCTACTATCGATAAAACTAAACTAATCCACAAATAACAAGGTATAGAGCATCTAAATCCCACAATAAAACAAGAAACCACTATTCTCATCTTCAAATTAATACAACAAATCTCTCGAAATAATTACAACAATCCAACTATCTCGAAAATAAAATAAATCTCCAAATGCTCTATACATCAAAATAAATACAAGTCTTCTCATCTCTTGTATTAAAAATTCTTCCCAAATAATCCTCGCTAAAATCATCCCAATTGGTCCATAGCACTCAAATCCGTGCTCACCTGCCAACTAAGAAAAAGATGGGGAAGTACACAATACGACAAGAATATGCTCAACAAAGATGTTAGCGATGAACAAAGCGCAACAATACGACTACGAATACTCAAATCAAATAATGCAAATCTCAATAGCATTTTATCATAAATTTCTCAACAACACATTAACCGGAGTCACCAGACCTCACCATACCGCGCCATACTTTATCAAGTAGCCGAAAAAGGAGTCTTGGCGGGTGCCCAACATCAGTGCCATATTAAAATCTCATGACAGCGTGCTCAAAACAACATGAATAATACCTCATGAATGGAAATAATTCCAACAATTATTTTTCCAGATTTCCAAGAATTTAACAATTCAAAATATGAGTTCAATTAATAAGAATTCAACGGAATAAACACTCGCGAGATTTCAGGAGCATATTGTGTAAAACCCCATACCTCAAAATCATCAAATGAATCATCGCATAATTCAGCCTCAAAATCTAATCACACCATCACGTTCCTCTCGCGAAAATAATCAAATCTCGTTCTAGCCCAAACTCGAGAAAACACCAAATAAGCTTTCTAATCTAAGGTTGAAATCTTGAATAGGTTTGGGGCTATGGTTTGTAGATGAAAGGGAGTAATTTTGGAGAGGTCTTCTGGTTGAAAAGTTTGAGAAAAAGTGATTTGAAAAGCCAAACCACGAATTAGTTGATATATAAAGGATTAAGAGTTTGATTAAGAAAAGAGTTCTAATCAGATACAAACACTAAAAATTTTATCCCGGACGATCGGACTGTTGGAATTGCTTGAAATTTTATTATGTTGTAGCGAACGGCGAGACAGGACTGCTGACAAAAATTCAGCTTGATCGAACGGTCGGATTTCTAAAAATATTATTTTTACTAGAGAGTTTTATGTTTTGAGGACTCTTAGAGAGTTTTATATTTTGAGGACTCTTCTAAATAATAAAAATGCAATTAAAACTCCATTTTAATTCCGATTTCGAAATCGTTTGAAATTCTCATTTTTAAAAATAAAAGCCAACATATTTGAGCAATAAAAATAATTTTATCTCAAAATTTATTTTTTTCTCTTTATTTCGAAAATACCCCAAAAATTACGCGAGTTGTTACACCTTCTTTGGTGGAGCTTGGTTCAGTGCTTGGACGATATCTTCCAACTCGTCCAATTAAAAGAGAATGAGGTCTTTGTCAATCTCCATGGCCGGTTAGGCCTCCGCAGTAGCTAAAAAGTAAGTCGTCAGTTGCAAAGTTAGCATTTCAAAGATATTAAATAATTCCTGAAAGATAGACTATTGGCTTCAGAGATGGAATTTAAAGTTGATCCTAGTAAAGAGAATAAGGAGATATGGTCCAGAACCTCTATAATTTATGAGCTAAATCTAGTTATTGAAGACTAATTTTGGAGGCAAAAATATCAAGAGAAATGGTTAGAGGAAAGGGACAAAAACTCTAGGTTCTTTCATAGTTCAGTCAAGACCAGGAGGCAAAAGTTGTTTATCCATAAAATTATAGATAAGAGGGGATATTGGGAGGAAGGTGAAGAAGGTGAAGAAGGTGAAGAAGAGATTACTAGGGAGGCTTTATTTCATTTCAATGGTGTTTTTAAAGCAGGGGAAATGTATAGGGGAGATGGAGAGTTCCTTTAATGTCTCCAGCCTATCATTACTGAAGAACAAAATAATATTCTTGTTGAATTCCAAGAAGAAGAAGAAATTTTTTATGTTGTTAAGTCATTAAATGGGGATAATTCTCCTGGTATGGATGGTTATACTAGAGTATTTAATTGGTGATGATGTCATAAGGGCTAATCAAGGATTCTTTGCAGGTATGACTCTTCCAAAAATAGTCACTTCTTCCCTAATTTCTCTTGCTTCTAAAAAAGAAAAACCCCAAAGATTTAATGACTTCAGGCCAATCAACTTATGCAACTTTTTTATTAAAATTCTCTCTAAGATCATGGACATTAAACTTGGTAAAATTCTTCCAAACATTATTTCTCATAATCAGAGTGGGATCATTAAAGGAAGGGACATATAAAAAAATATCCTACTAGCCCAAGAAATGTTTCGAATGATTAGTCATAAAAGTTTTGGAGGAAATGTAGTCATGAAGCTTGATATGGCTAAGGCATATGATATATTATCTTGGACTTTTTTAGTTCAAGTATTGAGGATGCTTGGGAAATGTGAAAGGTAGATTGATTTGGTGTGGATGGTTATATCTAACATTTGGTTTCCAGTTATTGTAAGTGGATCCCTAAAAGGTTTTTTCAAGCATAGGATTAAATAAAGGAGATCCATTATCCCCAGGGCGTTTTTTCCTAATGGTTGAAGCTCTTTCTAGTAATCTCAACTTGTTGATTTCTCAGCAATATTGCAAATGTTTTAAAAAACCCATTGGATGCCCAAGAGTAAATAACTTGGCATTTGAAAATGATATTATTTTGTTCTCCTCTAGTGATGGAAGATCATTGAAGCTTATTATGAAGGTGCTCAATAGGTATGAAGAGGTCTCTAGCTGGCTAATCAATAAACAAAAGAGCTCTTTGATTTTTTCTAATAAGATATGCATTCGAGCAAGTAGAATAGTTGTAAATTTGGTTGGTATGAGCATAAAACTTCCCCTATAACATATCTAGGCTACCTTATTTACTCTAGAAGGAAGAAATCTATTCTGTTTAAGCCTATTGTGGCCAGAATAAGAGGTAAAATGATGAGTTGGAAAGCTAGAATTTTATCCACTAGAGCCAAAGTAATCCTCATAAAGTCTGTATTGTTCTCTATCCCAATGTGTTTGTTGATAGTTGTTATGCCAACCAAAACGATCTTCCATGATATGGATAAACTCTTGGAAAAAAAATTAAGCTCAAATGTTGGGGAAAAGAGGCATCATTGGCGTAATTTAGGGCATATTTGTAGGCCTACAAATAAAGAAGGGACAAGCATCAAGAAGATGGGAGATAATTGTAAAACATTTGCAATATAACTGTGGTGGAAGTTTATAAGTAGATCAACTTTGTGGGCTAAGTTCATGGAAGCCAAATATTATAAAAACTCTCCCCCTTGTAAAGTCAATCAAAGAAGGGGATTTCATACTTGGAAAGGATGATGGATGTTAGGAGTGATGCTGAGCAATGTAAAAAGTGGAGGATAGTTGTTGAACATGTGAGTGCTCTATGAATTGCTGGAAGTTAAAAACCTGTAAAATGCTAACAATATTTGGGATAAAGAAAAGCTAGTGTGTATGTTTTCCCCTAATATTTGCTATAAAATCTTAGAAACTAATATTAGACAACAGTGATAATATATTGATGCGATGATTTGGATAGGTATATTTATAGGGGAGTTCACTACTCAATCAGCTTGGAACTTAATCAAATATCATCATAACTCATCCTGGGCTGCTTCATTTGTCTGGAATAAAGCACTACCTATGAAGATAGTTGGTTCATGTGGAAGTTATTAGAAGGATTTTTACCCTTAGATGATAAGTTGAATAGTATTTGATGGAAGGGTCGTTCAAAGTGTATTTATTATATCCAATCTCAGGTTAAAACTCCTGATCATCTCTTTGTGGAAGGAAAATTAGCTATAAAGCTATGAGAGCACTACAGTGGAGTGTTGGGGATGCCTTTAAGCAGGTTACAGTTAGAAGCAGACCCATTCAATGGTGGATAAATGCTCCAAAGAATTTTATAGGCGAGTTTCATATCATCATACCTATTCTTATTCGTTTGGTCTTATGGGTTCAAAGGAATGATAGCAGGTTCAAGGGAACTAATCCAAATGTTCATCTGTTAACTATGAAAATCAATAACTTATGCCAGTTTAATGTGAAGAAGGATCCTTATGTTCCTCGGGATTGTAATATTTACAATGCTATTGACTTTCCCCACCCTTCCAAAAGGTTTATTATGGTTCACTGAGCTCTTCCTCCAAAATAGATACTAAAATTGAATACTGATGGTTCTTTTATAGGTAATCCAGGTGAAAGTGGAGAAAGGATATACTGAGGAATCATAAAGGAGATTTGATTAGGGATTTTAATTCTTACTTTGGGGTAAAATCTAGTGTGGAAATTGTGACACCCCGTCTATTTAATCTCGGGTGATCAATCCTTTATCAAAATAAAACAGGATTCTCATATGGATCAATCTCAGCATCACAGTTGAAAACCAAATTAATTACTAATAACCGATTAGGCCCGGTGTCAAATTTTTAACTTTCTAATCTTGTTAACTTAAACACACAATAAATCCTTCCACACAATTAATATACACATCACTGAAATAAATAAGCAATAATCGATAACTCTCGGTAAAGCATTAATACAACCATATCGAATAGGAGCAAATAAAAATGCGGCAAATAATATAAATGACAACAGTTGGGAAACATGCCCGAATATTTTAACAGTACCTCCTATCTAGATCACAAGGATAAAAGCGTCTAAAAATTTCCTACTAGTATCCACAACTACTGCAGCATCGTCTGACTCGAAGGAATAATATCATCCAGGCGTCCCTGTGTCTGGACACCTATAAGATTTTTTAAAAATATCTTCAAGCGAGTCAGAGCCCAAAGAGTTTTGAAAATATTTAGCAAGTGTTTAAAATACTTTAATATTTACAATATGATATTCTTCATATTTAAACTGGTGTCGCACTCCCATGAGATACCCCTCACCTCTCATCTAACAGTGCGCACCAAACGCATGTATTTTAAACACCCTAGTTATGATTCCCAGCCTAACTCGCATCTATCAAAACCTCTAAGTCACCATACGCTATCTCGTACCCCGCGTATTTAACATTCTAAGCTTTCGCGCGAGCTAATGCCTTATAAATTCTCACTTATAATTTATCTGTTCATTATGAATAACTTTCACTAGTTATTATACACTATTCATATTTTAGTGTTATTAGTCTCGTATATAATATTCTCATCTTTATATACGTATCTCACATTTTATTCCGGATGTAACAATTTACTTCTCACTGTATCCTTTATTTTGTCCGTATATATATATATATATATATATATCTTTTCACATCTTCATATATATATACAATATACTATACACATCAAGTATATCCGTACTTATATATCACACACTCAATAAGTATAATAACCATCCCTCAGAGCTATAACTCAATGGATGCAGTCTCTACAATATTATCATCTTCTAAGGTTTTCTCATACATCATCTTGGGTACCACCACTCGGGGTCTCACACCGACCTGATAAAAATATATCACAAACGTACGGGAAGCAGTCATAGTTCCTCACATGAAATTGAGATCGAATCATACCCAATACGTCTCACCCATTATATTGAGCCACGCTGCATAAATGACTGGACGCTAAGACCTGGGGACTATACTCTCCCTGCTCCTCAAGCCATGGGATTCACCCACATCACGCAACTTCCCATAATATCACTAAAGGGGTATGTTTCACATAAATATACCATTCACACACAGATATATTTATAAACATATCATATATATATTCTCTCTCTCTCTCTCTCTCTCTCTATATATATATATATATATATATATATATATATATATATATACCAAATTCGACTTTTTGATGCCGATATCCCATGACACTAGCGTGTAAATCCTGAATATACCAATTCGTATTAATTCATAAGTATACACACACTTATTTTAATCCCATAAGTATCCTCTCACTTATGATAGAATTTTCACATTTTAAAATTTTCTGAATATTAGCTTAACACATCCATCTGGTATTCTAATTCCATCCTATTAACACCTTCGGATTCACTCATATACTATCGGCATATGTATAATACATGCATAATATATATATATATATATATATATATATATATATATATATATATATATATATATATATATATATATATATATATATATATATATATATATATATATATATATATATATATATACCGCCGAAATAATTTTCCAAAGTGTCGTTCTCCTAAACATTCCTAAAATTTATAACCCGGATCTTATTCCCGCTAACCCGAGATTTATGCCTCACAAGTTTAATTTTTTTAGAGGCCCTCACACTCTATTTAGGATCCCCTAATATTTATCTCCAAAAATAATTCTTCTCCAATCCTTTAGGTCCAAGAAAAATCTCTCAAATTGAACTGTTATAAACAAACCGAACCGATGACACCATAAACGAACCGAACCGATGACCAAATAAATGAACCGGTCCGGTGACCCAAACCGAACCCCAATTTATCGGTTCGACGTGATCAGTTTGGGAGTTCATTATCTTCTAGAACTCCAAAATTTATGGTTTCTAACACCACCAACCATCACTATAAACATATACACACTTATTTTTACCCAACACAACATTTTATTCATGGGATTCAACAATCTAATTAAGAATTTAAACCCTAACTTAATTAGACTCACTATTTCTCATTTTACCAAACTTCTCCCCTAAAATTACACCATTAACATGGATTTGAGCTCATATTTGATATGGAGCTATTATCACATCGATTTACATGAAATCATTTCCAAAAACCCATTTTGATTCAAGAATCCCAACCCAAAATTGATATAGTTTTCATCACTATAATATGAATTATAAACACACATAAATAGTTAAAGCAAGTTAAACACTTGTCTCGTTGGATAAATCTGACGACCTCGTGTCGGGATCCGTCGGAGCTTGAACAGAGTTCTCTTTTTCTTCTCCCTTTCTCTCTTCCTTTATTTTCTTCTTTTCTTTCCTTCTTTCCTCTCTCTCTCTCTCTCTCTCTCTCTCTCTCTCTCTCGTAGTTTTATAAGAGAGAAATAAGGGTCCTCCACTTATTAAACCCAAAATTGACTCGTATACTCAAATGCGAGTCTCTACTAGTCCAAAAAGTCACGGAACCTAAACACTACCCCCGGGTACTTCATTATGACTATTTTAACCCATTCGGGATCAATCGTGCACTCGAAATCCCCATCCGAGTCACTTATAAAAATTCACCTTTTTAAATCCAATACAACTCCACATGTATTTTCCGAGTAAAATATTATTACTTGTCGCTTTGCCCAACTGCGACATGATATAAAATAATTCAACTTCATTCACTTATTCCAGTAAGTAAATACAGTACACATCGATAATATTCCAAAACTTGCCAATTAATATTTAACCCACACTTAAAATTCTCAAATTATTATATTACACCCACTTATCAAATATTTTAATTTTTTTCCAGCATAAGTCGAACTAAAAAGAGAACCTTAGGATTTGGATAATTAGAACTGGGATTATATTCTGATTTGACTACTTTTAGAGGCTTGATGATAATTAATGGGATTTTTGGGTTAAATTTATAGAAAAATTAAGGAAATATAAGAAGTTTGGACGAAAGTTGGGTCATTTGAACGAGAATAATGGATCGTTCAAAGTAAGGGATCAAATGAGGATCGGACGAGATTCCACTGCATATCAAGTCCAGGTCGTTATAAGGTCATTGGAAGGGTTGGATCTAACGATATGCCTTTCTCGTTCGAACGAGGTCAATCAAAATTTTTAAGTCTGACTACCCTTGTACGTTGTCTCGTTATGGGCCCTTGGATTTTTGAGTAGTCAAAATATGGCAAGCTCAAATGGGCAAAAACAGGTTTTCTAAGGCTTGGGTTTGTTTTATAAGGGGTTGTTTGGTTCATTTGGGGTCATTTTAGAGTTGGAAGAAGAAAGAGAATGGGATGACCTTTTGCTATTGTTAAGCATGTCATCCACCTCTTTCCACCTTCTACCACCATTCAAACACCAAATATCCACCTTAAACCATCATATTCTTATAGTCTTGACCATATCCATGCTTTGGATACCCATTTCCACCATTATTGAGCATAGCTACAAAATTTGGAGATATTGTCGGGGGGTTTTGGAGAAGATGAAGATGGGAGTTTCATGGATATTTAAGAGGGTATTTAATCGAGATTTTATGGGGAAAATATTGGGGGAGCTAGGCAACCTCCTTAAGGACACCATAGGAGGTGGTAGGTTGCTATCTTCTTAGACATTTCATTCATTCCATTGTTGGAGCTTCATTCGAGGTGGAAAAACCTACTCCTGGTCACTTTATATGTGCATTAGTAGTCTTGTTGTTAGAACTTAAGAGTATGATCCATATGATAAAATGATGGGTTTCTAATACATTTGTATTATAAATTTTTATGAAATAAAATGTTGAAAAAAATATTATTTTGTTGGAAATAAAGGAAGAGCAAACATTTTAAAGTTTTCTTGAAAGGAAACTAAGTTTGGACCTTTTTTGTGAAATGGCATTTCTAGAAGTTTGATGTTAAACATTTTATCAATGTCCTTTGTATCTTGAAAGTGCATTTTTGCAAAGTATCATGAATTTTTAGAATGAAATATATGTTTAACCCATTTAATAGGATTTTGGGATCTAAAATCCATCTTCTCTTGCATATAAACTTGTAGTATTTTGATAATGGGCCTTAAAACAAGTTTGAAGAAGGTTTTGTTGGGTTTAAACATGAAATAATAAAAGTATAAATTCTAGTCTTCAAAGTGTGTGAAAAAATGGAGTATGGTTGATGAGTGTAAGGTTGTAATACTATATGTGTTAGTAAAAGAAAATGATGTTTTTCTTATAAAGTAGTCTTATATGTTTAGTGATTCTTGGAAATGAAAGTATTGGAATAAAGATGTTCCTAATTGAAAGGAATATTGCTCCAAAGGTTAAAAAGGTGTTAAGGTGTTAAAAACACTTAAGAAGTTAGTGTGTGAATCTTAATGGTGTTTAAAAAATTAACACTTGTGAAAATGGAGTAAAAGGTCAGCTTGGAAACAAATAGGTAAAATGGTAATTTTACGTAACGTGGAACATTTTTAGGAAATAAAAATATTGAAAACGGTGTTACATACTAATGAACATGATTTTTGGAATAAAATCAAGGCTAAAGTGTAAGGGACGTAAAATGATGATTTTCAAAGTGTAACACAAGTTGGGGTGGAACCCCGGGTTTTGGCTTCGGCTGGATAAAAGAAAGGTGGAATAATGTGGACATTTAAAAAATGTTAAAACACATAAAAAGGGAACTCATATGACACCGAAAAAATTAAGGAGGGCCTGGAGCCCAGGGGTGAAAGACCCAAAACCACCAGTGAGAGTATATAGTGCGCATAGCTGGCGGTGTGGAGCTCGTTAAAGTATGCAGTTATTAGAAAATTCTAAGAAAAAATAAGGAATAAGAAACATGTTAAGAAATTGGTTGTCTGGGTAAAATGTATTAAGACAACCTAACTATAATGAATTAATAAATATTTCGGTAAAGGTAAAATGGATAAGTACGTGTGTAAATTAATCAATGTCCATAAGGTAAAGTAAGTTGATAAATGGGTGGTTAAGCAACCTAAGAGGTTTAACCCATATTTAGCACAAGGGTGTGTTGTGAAAGGTTTCAAAGGCTAAATAAGTATTTTCTAACATGGTGTTCGGGTGTGTTGAAAGGGTGATTTCCAATGAAAATACTAATGTGGATGGGTTAAAATGGAAATGGAAATTTCGGTAAAGAAATGGCATTCAGTCAACCAAGTGGAGTTGTTTCAAATATTTAACCGTGTATGTTAAAAAAGGGATAAATGTCAAAATGAGAAAAAATGAATCCATTTACAAGATTAAATTAAATTAATTGGGATAAATAAGGTTTTTGAAAGTAAAACGGTTTCATGCATTAAGTGTGTGTGTGTGTGTGTGTGTGTGTGTGTGTGTGTGTGTGTGTGTGTATATATATATAGTTGCATGTGCACGTAGGTTTAATGTGTTAGAGTCTTCTTTCTACTGTTCGATTTTATATTTCATTGTTGTCTATTTTTCCCTAAGCATTCAGTTCACTCCCTCATTTTGTTACGGCAAGTTGGGTTGAGTTTCATATCTTAAGAGTGTTATACAAGTAAGTACTCTCTTTTATTTTACGTTAGTATCTCTTCATACTTGGAATCCGGGGTGGTACCCATGGGTCCCTCGCGTAGTTTAATTTGATATTGGAAATGCATGCTAAACAAGTGGAACGTTAATTAAAATAAAACTGGATTAGTAACATTATATAGGGTGTTTCATTGCACTTCACACCTAATGCTTGGGTTGGACCGATTTGACTACGGGTAACGCATAAATTCGGGTCGAGGCGTTATATATTCGCATCTTAGCCACTAGACACTCACAAAGATAATAGCCCACAAGTCTCGATGTATGGTGCACTTCAACCATCGAACACTTCAAGGCGTTACAACAAGTCGATTTCAATTTTTCAATGATGCCACACTCAATCAGTCCTGAGGAAACTCTATGGACTTCCTTAAATTGTACCCACACTGAAACTGTCTCGCATTGTGTCATCACTTAGGCCGCTAGGACGGGCCACGGAATTTAGATAAGAATATCATTTCCATTTTGATTGAAACTCTGGCATAGGTCTAACCTACGACTCTGTCCTCAACATCCAATAAGGGTCCTAAAACCTTCTTCTAAACGAATGATGCCTTAAACAAGGTATTAAACCACAGACTAACACTACTAAGGACTATGGCAGGATATAGGACGTCGTATACAACTTATAATACTCTAGGTTCACATCACCGACATCGCTAGGGATTCTATTCCTCACAAGTTGCATCATATTCTATAAAACCCTATCATGGAAGACTATTTAGGGCTCACTCCCATGTCACTTTAACCATCATTGTTACACGCGTAGTATACTTACCACAAATGAACTCTAACTCTCATCATAGATCATGAGATATATCTTTAAATCAACAACATGGTTCTACTTGCCTATCGAATCATCAATTATTTAGGACATGACACTACCCCAAGGATCAAGTTTGCCTAATCATATCTTCGGCATTAATTACCCAAAAGTACTTCACCCAAGAACTCAAGTCATTCTTATCACAAATCAACACTGCTTAGGTATGACACTCTATTCATTTAATTCCCACGGTTGACTTCTCACTATTCATGTCTCTAACTCAATGTACGTCGCTTAAATTTATTATCATCTTAATAGACCTCTAACATCATCAATAGTTGACACACAAGCACCTCACACTAAAAACCGCGGTGTCACCACTATCGACTCGCACAAACACTCGTAAATTACTAACATATCTAAATCAAAAGCGCAAAAGTGATTAATGACAACTAAATTGTCCACATGCAACTTGGTAATGAATTACCCATCATGTAAATATCCTTAATTCCACGATCGATAACACGAACTAAAACCGTCACCAATCTAGTGTAACCAACCCAAAACCTACACCGATGTCAAAGATCCACTACCGACCTCATAATGCCCCTCCCAAAAAGAACCTTAGGCCTAGAGCTATGATAACATTTGTAACGCTCTGACCCGGATTTAGGGGTTACTCGTGGTCAACCTGATCTGACCTGAGCGTTAGGTATGAAGTACGATGAGAAAGCCTAAATAATGTTCCTAATTCAGTTTTATTTAATTATCGTTTCACTTGTTTAGCATGCGATTCCAATTTACATCAATCTATATGAGGGACTCTTGGGACGCATCCCCAGAGTCCAAGCATATAAAGCGATTAACATAAAATAAAAAGGATACTTACCTGTACAATGCTCTCAAAATACGGGACCGCACCCAACTTGTCATAATAAAAATGAGGGAATGAGCCTAATGTCGAATGGCAAAATACAATAATGAAATAAGGAATAGTACGGCAGAAAAGAGACTCTAGCATGTTATGTTTATGTGGCCATCCCAATCCAAGCTTGGAAAGCTCGAAGAGGTCTCACATCCCGCTCGAGGATGCTTCGACCATCGTCGGTGTGGGGTAAATGTAAGGAGATAGAGTCGTCAGTCTATTTTGCTCAAAATAGACAAAAGAACATGTCACCACCTCGAGAGGGTGGCATCAAAGACAAACTGATGCGTATGAAACCAATAGCTCGGAGGGTTTGGGGGCTAAGTTACAAAATGTAAAGGTGTTAGGCACCCATCCCGCCCTTTTGGTCTCTCATGGGGTTGTGTTATTATTTCCTTTATTTCTCCGTGAAATGTGAGTGCGTGTATATATAATGGAGATAGGAATCACTCATCTCATATCATGGAAAAGATAGAGTAAAATCATCCATAGGAATGTTCCCAAAGATAATATATATATATATATATATATATGTGTATGTGTGTGTGTGTGTGTGTGTGTGTGTGTGTGTGTGTGTGTATAGAGAGAGAGAGAGAGAGAGAAAAAATATGATTTATGCTCTTATCACGATATTGACCACTATGGAGAAATGACAACATGTGCCGGATGGAGCGCTAACAAAGAATTACAAAGATATAATAATGCAAGAATATGATGAACAGTAAGAATAGGGATTTTATGGAAATTGGAAAATCGAAAGTTGGACTAGAGTCTCCGGTGTCTGCGTAGCCTGTAAAGGCATCAAAGTCCACGTAGTTTGCATGCGGCCTGAGGTTGGGGTTTTATCCCATAGATTCGAAAGAAATTTTATTATAAAAGTTTGTGTGGGAAAAAAGAGTTTTAGTTTTGAAAAAGTGTGAAAGATGGATTCGTTCAGAATTTATGGGTATAACCCCCTTTTTGTTGATTTTGGGTATTTTGTAGAAAATAAAGTATATGCAATATACTAGTAAAAATGTATAGATTAATATGTATGAATTAATGTAAGAACTAGATTATGAATCTAATATAACTAATGCAAAAACAAGAAATTTAAAGAGATAAGGGAAGGATTTGGACCTTTTTAAAGAATGAGAGCTTGCCCTTGATTTTGGATGAACTCCCTTGATGTTTGATATGAATATTGAATGAGATCTTGCCAAATTGGGTATGAAAGGGATGAGAATGTGAACTTTGATAAATTTCACATAAGGGAACTTCGGTGATTGAGAGAATGTTGTTGAGATCAGTAATGCTGATGGATCTGAGTTGTAGGTCTGCTTTGAAGTGAGGTCATGCCCTCCTTTTATAGGGTCAGTGGGTTATCGATTAGCATAGCCAGGGTTTTGCCTATCGATAAGGGACCCTAGACACACTGCCAATAGGTAAAGGTCTAGACCTGCCAATTGGCAGTCTCGTGTAGATTTTCCTGTAAAAATGGTCGTAGAACGCAATCCGTTGATTCGAATTGCGCACGGAGCATATCATTAGAAAGGTAATTCAGAGACCTTTAAGAGTCCTTTGGAACACTCCTGGGTCCAGGAGTTGACTTTGGGCCAAATGTTGCTCGAAAGCGCACGTCGATCCTTTGGACAGGAGATCGCCAAAAAGAAACGGATCGTTTATCTAAACAGTAAGTCAAAATCGCGCACGGGCCGGACCCTTGGAAAGGTTAGGAGATGTACTTAGACATTCCAAATAGTTTCTCTCGGTTCTCCATATTGTAAGTCAAAATTATACACGGGATGAATCATTGAAAAGGGTATTCAGTGCCCTTAGAAGATTCATTCAGCCTCGTTCGAGGTGAAGAGTTGACTCGGGTCAAAACGGAGCCCGAGAGCGCCCGATGGCCTCCGGATCGATTTTCTAGGGTAAACTGGTCATTCGTCCGAACGGTTATGACATCTCACGCAGGGGGTGGACCGTTAGAAAGGGGTTTTAGTAACCTTTAAAGATTGAAAGAGGTTTCACTCTGACGGTAGAGTTGACCGGAGTCAAATGAGGCTCGGGAGCACCCGATGGCCTCTAGATCGGTACTCGGAGTGCGTCCTAAGGTTTGTAGTGAAATAAAGAGGTGCTAGGGACCTAAGGAGAGACTTACGGGGTCCTATAATGTGGTGTCTAAAGTCTACGTGTACATGCAACTACCTCATATATATATATAGTTTCAAATAAGAACTCCTTATGGTGAAGACCATGGTACGTACCATTTTTTTTAAAGAGTAAAAAATGATTTTTTTTTATGAAACTTCATAGATATGATATCAATGGTGAGAATATCTTCCCTAATTATTTTATCAAAAAAGTCAATAAAAAAACCATTGAGATAAGGTGATATGTAAAAAAAATGGTATAAATATGCATTTTCGACCGTTGAAATTTTGAGTTTGCGCAAACCACTTGATTGATTGAATTTTTTTATGAAACGTCATGGATATGATCTTCTCACTGTCAAGATCAAATCCACAAAGTTTCAACGAAAAAATAAACAAAAAATTAGGTGAGATCATGTCCATAACAATCAAAAATGCATATTATACTTTTTTTTACATATCACAACATCTCAAAGGTTTTTTTACTGAATTTTTTGATGAAAATATTGGAGATGATCTTCTTACCGTGGAGATCGTGTCCATGATGTTTTATCAAAAAAAATCATTTTTTTACGATTTAAAAAAAAATTACAATGTGCTGAGGTCTGCACTATAAGGAGTCCTTACAGGAGGGGCCTCTCGAGAGAGAGAGAGAGAGAGAGAGACTTTAAAGCATGAATCCGTTTTCATACCAAAAACATTACTTATTCTGATTAATCTGCCTTATATTATAAAAGAACCTCTTTCACTTTACTTAACATTCATTTCTTGATTTAACATATCCAATTAAATACTTTAAACAAATACTATTTGTTTAAGAAAAAGCATTTCTTGCACTGAAATTTCCCTTTTACTCATACCGAATTTACCTTACTATTTTCCCTGAAAATCACCATTCGACACACGCAAGAACCAAGATAGAAAATACTTATTTTTCGTTGAAAACCATTCATAAACATACCCATGTATTAATTTTGGGTTAAATATAATTAGGTTGTTTAATTACACCTTTGATCACTTCATTTTACCATTCCTTATACTTCATGGACATTAGTCAATTTTTCACTTTGCTAGTCCACGTTATCTTTCACCTGGAACACTTATTCATTTCATTCAAGTTAGGTTGTCCTTTCTTACTTTCGTTGCACAACCCATTTATTGATATGTTCCACTTTTTATTATCTTTTTCTCGGAATCTTTTAAATATCCGCATACTTTAACGGACTCCACACCGCTGGCTATGCTACCATATGCTCTGGCCAGTGATTTTGGATCTTTCACCCCAGAGCTTCAGGCCGCTATTAATTATTTTTGGGTTATCCGACTCCTTATTAATGTGTTTTAAAATTTATCAAGTACTCACATTATCATACCTTTACCGATCGAAGCCAAATACCTAGGAGTTTCGCTCCCCACCCCCACCCCAACACCTTGTGTTACACTTTGAAAATCACTATTTCTTGTCATTTACACACTTGCATTCAATTTATCCCAAAAATCACTTTATTTTAGGATCATTTTGGGTAACACCTTTTCCAATATTTTTTATTTCATATAAATGTTCCACTTTATGTAAAACTACCATTTTAATTATTTATTTCCAAACGTCTTTTCCTCCATTTTCACAAGTGTTATTTTCTAAAAACATTATTAAGTTACACACATTAAATTTTAAATATTTTTATATCACTAAGACGTATTTAACACTTTAGAGTAACATACTTCTCAAGTTTAATATCTCTTTATTTCATTACTTTTTTTTATCAAAGACATTATTTAGCATTTTGGAGACTACTTTACAAGAAAACACCATCTTTTTTCTTTTTTTTCACATCTAGTCTAAAAATACCCACTCATCACAATTTTTACACCTTTTAACTCACTTTAAGGGAAGAAATAGACATTTTATTTATTTCATGTTAAAACCCATTAAAACCTTCATTAAACTTTTTTATGTGCTCATCATCAAAATACTACAAGTTTATATACTTGAGGAGATGGATTTTAGAAATTTTACAAATATTGGCATAAACATGCTTTTAAGCTAAAATACATTTTTATTTCTTCAAAACATGAGTAAATGTCTAGTTGTATAAAAATTTCAATTTTTCACAAGAAAGCCTTACGACATTTCTTCATAAAATATTTCAACAAGAGAAATGTCATTTCAAACATTTTACTCCATAAAATGTTTACATATCAAGATTTATTGAAATATATAATTTTTCAAAACTCTTAGGATCTTTCATAAATCATCGTTTTTCACAAAACCATAAGAAATTACCTTCTTAAATCATATATGCATTCTACTCTAATAACATCTAGCTACAAGACCAATAATATGCAAAATAGAGTTCGTAAGCTAAGAATAGAGTTTCCCAGCACAAAGGAATCTTCAATAATGGTGGATGATGCTGAAAAGAATATGATAACCTCCCACCTCCTAAGGTGGACTTAAAGAGGTTGCCTAGCTCCACTAAGCTTATCTCCTTGAATGCTTCATGAAAATCTTCTTCAAACTCCATACTTTCTTCTTGTTTTTCTTTAAAAAAAAACAATATCTCTATAAAAACCCATCTTGCTTGAACGTGTAGTGTATTTGGGTTTTTTGAGACTAAATATGGAAAAAAACATGGTAAACTATGGTTGTTTTGTGTGGAGGGATGGGGGTGCTAGGTTGGTGTGTGGTGATTGGTGGAGGAGGATCTCTAAGATCTGGAGAGAAAGGCCAAACGTGAAATGGGTTAAATAAGCCCAAACCTCATTTAAATACCCCCAAAATCCTAAGGGTTAGATCCACAGAGGCCCCTAAAATTAACCCTTCGCACAAAGGCCAATCAGGTCTTTTATCCCACGTTTTGATCTGAGCCATTAAGAGCTCGACATGTCAATCAGTTTGATGCTCTACGTCGTGATAGCACATTAAAATGTACATAATTTTATAAATTTTCCCTTGTTGTTAGATCGACTTTTAACATCATTCAAACGGGATCCCCCTCTCGTTCGAACGAGAGTTTTAACGAGGTGCAAACTAGATAAAATTATAGGGTTAAAAGGGACATGAGATGAACCTTATTCGAATGGAAAGCACCTCTTCATTCGAATGACTGAGCACTTCGTTCGAATGTGGCTTTCCAAAGAGATTCCAAAGAGCGGGGGAAATTGACCTTTTTCTCAGTCATTAGAACCTCATTCGAATGACAGTGAACTTTGTTCGAACAACTTCCAAAAATCCATTCATCAGTCTTAGGCCACAAAAACTCCAATCTAACAGTGTCGGGCCACTACTTTACCCAAATTTGACTTATGATTCACCTCAACAAGCCCAGAACCCAATTGGTCATACCAAGTCACCAAAGCATACGAGTACAATTAAATTCACTAAGCGGGTGTTACAAAAGGTTCCACACCATACCGCTGCATAGGTCTTAGACAGGTCGCGATAACCTTCTCCATTCAGCACTTTAAGAGCCCACAACCTCCTCCCTCACCAATAGCGCATCCCTACCGCAGATTTGGCGCATCAGCATGTCACTTTCTAGCAATCCACCATCTAAGAAGATTCCATCTTGACATCACTTATCCACTTATCACATGCACTATGCATGTGACCCTTCTCCAGACTTCTATAAATAGGAGTGCTCACCTCCTCATTTAGCATCACATGTTTGGAAGTGAAGCTCTGCCAAACTACCCACTAACTCTCTATAATAACTCACTCAATATAAGAAATCAAACACTTAAAAATCAAAACTTCCTAGGTAAACCCCAAAATTTTATCAAAATACCAAAATGCCCTTAACAACAATCATGCTAGTATTTGCACCTTATCCAATCAATTTAATCCAAACTTGAACCCAAAGTTTGATCAAATTCAACATATTTGGTATTAACGTCATGAACCAAACCCCTAAGTTTTATAAATTACACTTAAGCCCCTAAAACCTTCAAAAATTAATATATAAGTCCTAAAAACTAAGATAAAATTATCCAAGGCAAAAACTTAAACCTAAACCTATTTCCACTTTTTCCCCTACTGATGTTGACCATGTGGAAGCCTCCATGGCAATGTACCATGTGGTTAAACCATAGTACCCTTATGTAACCACATGGAACCATAATGGAAACTAGGCCAAACAGAGTTAAAACTCACCTAACTTCTTACCAACCAGCTTTCCCCTATGAACCCTATATAAACTATAGTTACCGCTGTGAAAAACCCACCTAGCTCAGTGTTCTTACAAAGTAAACTTTTGAGGTTTTGTGTACATTTATAATTTTCTGCATGAATTTCGTTTCTAAGCATTGGTTTATGTTTATTCAGTTCCTTAGATTAAAAATGCGGAGTTACATATAAGTTTTAACGTGTGAATGGCACTGAAAAGTCTTGAATACCAGAAAACTCCATTAAAGCTTGAGCTTCAATGGTGGACTATGCACCCTTGACTTTGAACCAGTTTCAAAGTGAGGTAACTCAAGCTATGGGTCTAAGGAACCTAAGTGAAATGTTTGACTGAGCCAGAAATAAGTTTTAATGCCACAAATCAAAGTTCAAAAAATACGGACCTAAGATTTTTAGAACTCATATTCAGAGACTCTGATTAACCAAAATCCTTGAAACCAAACCCATTTGATTGAATTTTGATCATGGAATATAACTATCACTAAGACGAAACCCAAATCATAGCCTACAAACGCAAATGTTCAGGTCTAACTTTTGCCATTTTTATAGAAATTCAGAAGCTCGAACCAGTCCATCGAAATATTTGAAACTAATATGGTTAGATTCCTCTCGAAAAATTACACAACTTTCATTCAGGAATCAACTTAGATGGTATTATAAAACGGTTAGAATATAAGGTCAAAGTTTTCAAACCCTAAAGTCAACAAATCGAGGGTTGAAGACGATGTGGGCTACACGTGCAAGAATGTGGGTCAAACCAAGCGCGTATGGGATTTGACCCAGCACATGAGGGCGCCTCCCCAATCAGAAATTTTTGATTTTTTTTCACAAATTCTATTTTTAATTTTGAACAAAATGGTATATTACATCATCCTATTTGGATTCCTAAAGCACAAACACTAGAAAACATGTTTAAGGCTAAATAATTAAACTTTCCATTTACACTTAACCCCTGGTTATTTTCCAAGTATTTCAAAATATCCCCAAACTTTTTACATAATACATTAGGTTAAATATAGCGATTTTGTCTATTTATACTAAACCTAAATCCAAATAGAAAGTAGGGAAAATTTATACCTTTAAACTTTTAGAAATTATACATTCACACCCTACCAGTTATTTTACACTATAAACTTGTTTAAATTTCACTAAACTGCATACTATAACATTAATTTTAGACCTATAATATATACTTATGGTCTCCCTAATTTCAGAATATCCAGTCCACTACCGTGATTTAGGCACACAAAATTTAACTCATACTTATAAGAGTAAGTGATTTTAGTTCATTATTATACTTGAGCTTATGTCCTTAAAGTTACTGTATTGTTTATATCACTATGTGATAGCCCGTAAACTCATGTCCTCAGTTACGAACTATATTTTGTAGTTCATATTTAATCGTATGAGTGTCACTCTAGTTAGTATGCCTAGGTATTTTTATTATTCACTAATTAATCGGGTCGATGGTCCAAAGGTTTTAGGCGATATTATAACGGTATTGCTATGCACTTAAAGCCCCTATAACTAATAATTTATTGGTTATCTTGTTATAGTTTGATCCTTCATCTTCGTAACTCAATAAATAACCTAGTCAGTTACAAATCACCATATTATTCTTTTAAATATCATTATACTCGAATATACCCCTGAGAGTACTATGATATTTCATTTTGCTTCAGATTATTACAACTATGTTACAATATCTTCATTGTTAATCCTCAGTATACTTTGACAACACTTACTACTATACCTTGTTATAGAAATAAATTATCTACTTAGCATAGTTGATTAATTATTTTCCTTTGAAATGGACAGTGAGCTAGATGAAGGATAAATACCACCTGCACTTATGGACTTTTATTCAGCTTTACCCCAAAATTAATTTTAGTAACATATGTGTAGGCAGTAGTAGGCAAGGATGGTAATCCTTACTAGAACATCTATACCACAACTTATTATCTCTTGTGCTCGCTTAATGGCCACTACAGGTCTATGTTTTAAGCTGCTTATCCGGACGGATATTTATAATTCTTTTTTATGTAGACCCCATTATGTAATAAAGATACTATGCATCCCCTAATAACAAAAGTTTAATAATGCTTTAATTTAAATTATTAATTGATATTACCATTGTTCATTAGTTACCGTCAAGCATAGAACCGCGATCGTGACACTCTCTCTATCTTCACCTAAGAAATCACCCAGGTCCACTCCGCGCCTGAACTACAACGATCCGTGGCCCTTCTACAGCGTAGCTTAGTAGGTCATATCCCGCTCAGCACAGAGCCCATATGTTCATACATTTTGCCTTATTTCTCTTTTGTATGCCTCTAAAGGCAACCAACTCTTGTACTAATACTTGTAGATAATGAGAATAAGGCATCAAAGTGGACATAGGCTCATCTTATAGCTGAACCACTCTATATCTTGTATTTTGTCTCTCTATTTTTACTTTATTATTCTTTATATATATTGTGGTGGTCGAGTATAACTTTGATGGCATGATTTTTTCTCACTAACCCAATTTTTGACATCATCACTCAGCTTTATTTATCGTATTTCCATTTCAATAATCAGATAGTCGGATTGTAATTTTTGGAATTTATTATATTAGAGTCTTGTATTTATAATCAAATTGGATATTATTGTGAGACACTTATTTATTCCAGTGGTGGAGTTTTATTCATTATATTTTGGGATTGGTATCAGAGTTAAAATTATTTTACTTACGTCATTACTGTCAGTTAATTATAGTTTGTTTTTTTTCAATCATGATAGATTGATCAAATTATTTAGACTCATAAATTATTTATATTTAGAATTGGTCCATCTAGTTATTAATTTTATGGGGTATCACAGGCTTCGATCGCTAAAAACTTTGGTCGAGGGTCATTTTTGGTATTCAGTGGGCACTCCTTCGATAAATTCTTTGATTCAGGGATGCTCATTTGAAATCTGTCTTTGATCAAGGTCCACTACTTCAAAGATAATCTCTACATCAATATCATCTTTGATCGATGGTGACCTCATTCGAATGAGGTCACTCTATAATGACCATTGATAAAAACATTATTAAAAAAATATTTTATAACTTTTCCAAAAAAGTTTTTCATTAAAGTCACGTCCTGTCACTTCCAAGATTGAAATAAACTACAAGGAATTACAAAAGTTTGAAACTGTTACCTTTACCAAATCTCCAGTATGCAACAGAGTTGTACAATTTTCTTTGATAATCTCACTCGTGATGCCTTTGTCACTTATCTTCATATGATTAAGTATTACAACTCGATAGACATGATAAGAATATACAATGACTCAAATCTTTATTCTGGAATTAATTGAATATAAAACTAAAATCTAAAGGGAGGGCATAACATCTCCTCACATTTTGACAAAAGTATATTTCAAAATATGTTGTTCTTGAGTATGGTCTTCTTTCAAACGTCAAAAAAATTATTATCTTTTTTTTAGTTAGCACAAAAATCATCTACATTATCAGCCAATAGGATATCCTCATATATTTTAGGTCTTAGTCCTTGTTTTCTCTTGTATCTAATTTAGTTGGAGAAAATGTCGACTTCAACTTTGAAAAAATATTTATTGAAAGGTTGAAATAGGACATTATCGACAACTTTAACACCCACGACCACGAGAGTAGTCGGATTATGATCCGTGCTTTTTCTTTCTACTTTAATGTTGAAAATTTTCGTTGCCATTATTGTGCATTATTGAGTCTAACATAGGTTGAAATTCGTAATTAATTTCTCCATTCTTTAATACTTTACCTTTCTTAGTTCAAGGTGTCAGTTTGGCCAGAGATTTTTTCCCATTATGGGTTTTTCCTCATATAAATTTTCATGTCAAGTGTATGATTTACCATTTCACATTTTGAATTCTTTGTATTCTTAATGAACTTATGTTCATAAAAGAAATAATTTTGTAAATCACATTTTTATCACTTAGACGTTAGGATTAACTTTTACACAAATTTGGATTAAAGAAGTTTTATTCTAATTAGCAATAATTTTAATTGGGTAGCTCTCGTTAAGAGCTGCACACTCTCAAAGACCACTAAGTAGTTATATATTCAATTTGGGTTGGCCCATCTTCATCGTTTTACTCCTTGTGTCGATGGAAAAAAGGTTTAGTGGGATTTATCTATATATGTTGTCATGGGACTTTTGACTATCCCGGGGATGATTTCATTATTCTCTGGTGGATTTGAAATAAAGTAATTTTACACATCACTTTTGATGTATTAACAATTGATGGAAATGTGTTCCTTTCAAAATGAAATTATATGATCTTGAACTTTGTGGGTCATCACCGTCAGCTTGACCGAGTAATTATTTTTTCACCTATTCTCTTACGGCCTGTTTGGGAGTTTTTAAGAGGACGGAAAGGAAAGGAAAATTTTATTAGGAGAGAAAAGAAAAGAAAGGAAAATTTATAAGAGAGAAAAGAAAGGAATATAAAAGAAAGGATTTAGGAAGGAAGATAAAATAATTTTCTTTTCTAGTGTTTGGGAGTTGGAAGGAAAATAATTTTTTTAAGGGAAATAAGGTACATTCTTTAGAAAACTTTCCTTTATCTCCATTTCTTTCCGATTTGGAAGGAAAGTTTTGGAAAGAAAGGAAGGGAAATTTTTTAAAAGATTTCCTTTCTTTTCTCTCCTTTTAAACTCTCAAAGGACGAAAAATGACGAAACAATACTTTATCTCCTATGTAAACTCGCAAACAACGGAAAGAAAACATAATTTTCCTTCCTTTCCTTTCATTTCCCTCCAAAATAAAACTCCCAAACTGGCTGTTACATTAATGATTTTTGGTTCCATAACAGTTTATGGAGCAACGGGATTTGTGGGGAACCTCCGATCACCGCGTTATCTTGCGGGTATTGTCCTATATCCAACATGTCATATACCCCAATCCAACTCCATTCCACTATCCATGTGTTTAGGTCTTAAGTAACCCTTTTATAGGGTTCCGATGTAGGTTCATCGTTGGGGTGGATCCATTTTTCATGAAATCTTTCTGAAATATCTTAGGTTTTATTATTACAACTATAAGAATTGGGCCATAAGTTTCTAAGTCCTCATAATGCTCCCTTTTATAATTGTACTCATCCTTATCATGGGTGATCTTACCACATTTCTATAATAATTAAAGTGGCATTCATATCTAAAAGAGACCCAATTTGTATTTCCTTCCTCTATGTGTATGTTCACCCCACTACGCAGGCTTACTAACATCAATAAAAAAACCAGCACATATAATATTATTGTGTTAAAGGTCATATTCATTGCTTGCCTATGTATACATAAAATGTCCTATGCTTTACAAAATCATCATAACATTAATATTTTATCTATCCTCCAATGGAAGGTTATGAATTTGTACCCAAAAGATGTATTGTTTAAAATTTATATCCTCTACCTCTTATTTAAAGTTACAACTATAATATGAACCACGCAACTTGTCATGGCCCTTAATTTTTTGTTCTCTACAAGTCAAACTTATCAACAAATATGAAGATGAAAGGTAATTTTCCCCATTAACTCATGGTGAATCATTTCTTTGTCTTCTACGACGCACTTAAATTATTATAAACTCTAGTTTGATTAAGGTTTTTGTATGAAAAAATCCTAATGTAATATTATCAACTCAATTTGTAAGAAATGGGTTATCTATGATGTTTAAGAACTCGATAAGGTTGCCACCTTCCTTTTTACTTGTGTGGTTAGTTTTCGGAGCCATGGGCATCATGAACGAAGGCTGGATCAATTATTGCTATGTTCGTCTAATTAGTATGTAGAGTATGAACAAACAATAAGGAATATATTCATAGAGAAAAAGTATGTATTGGAATCTATATAAAAGATTAGTTAACATATTAATTAAGTAATTAAGATTGATTTCAAAATTAATTTAATTAAGTTAAGAACCCTAGTTTAATTAAAGGAATAACACGTGAACTAGTTTGATTGAATGCATAAAATTATCTAAGAATATTTGTAATATGTTAATGAAGACTTTAGATCTTTAATGTACACATTATGATCCTAAAAAATCCCTATGTTAATTTGATATATTGACTTCAAATTGTATGTAAATTTAACCCGTTTGAATGAAGAAGGTGAAGTTAGGTTTAGATTGAAAATTTACAAATTTCAACCTTTAATTGTATTGGAATCCCTTTCATTCTTGTAGAAATTTATTATAGACATTTATGTGTAGCTTATACATTTGGAGGGTATAATTTATTTATTTTATGTAGGCTTTAGGGTTAATTTGGGGGGGTTATAGCCGTCGTTAATGAACCTTAGGACAAGCTCAGCCACACAAACCCGACGAATCTATCCGAATCGATCCAGATTGGAAGATTGGTCCGACTTAGGGGCGGATCAATTTATTCCTATAGACTAGAATAATTTTGGGTGATTTTTTGGATTTTGAATCGTGGAAACTAAAACTCTAACTTTGGTACCTTAAGGGTAAATTAATATTATAGTAGGTTTGGGGACATTGACTATTTTTAGGAACCTTGGGGTTTGGAGTAAGGTGTATGTGGACTGATAGTGTTAAACATTTATTAAAACATGAAATAAACAAGAATATCTTTAACAACCCATAGAGTAAGGTTTTTCACTGAATAGTTTGGATTATGTGAACATATATTGGGGGTGCTCATGGGTAACCCACTAGTAAGGATTTGATGGGGCACGTATGATTTATCGCATGTGGTATTTCAACGCGAGCATGGGTTTACCTAAGTCTTATTATGCCGATCCTACGTGTTGAGGCACCTGTCTCCCGAGTTGGGACAATGGAGCCTGATCCTCTTATATAACCAAGGACATGGGGTTATACGTTAGGTGTGATAGCATAGTGATTTCCCTTATTATTGATTTAAGGTTATAAGGCTCCTAAGTATTAAAGCTATAACTAATAATGGAACAAGTGATTATGAGAAGCATAGGAATAGGCCTTCGCACTTTGGTTGTGGGTAGTGTATGGCCCTATTTGATTGGATGTGGGTAGGATATACTTATATAGATTATAGATTATGTGGTTTACTATTACCTTAAACATTATGTTTATACAGTAGAGATGTATATATGTAACTATAACTTAAGAATTTTATCGTAAGAAATACTCAATTAAAAGATGAAATTATAGAACATGAATACTTTATGGGATTAGGATTATCGTATCATGTGTGCTAGAGCTCAAGAGAAGTTAGGAGCAACACTTTCTACTCGTGGAGTTTTCATACAATAATAGTCATCATTAGACTATTGGTATCGAACCCTATGAGGCTTTGTATGACTGACCTTATATTTCCCATATTTGTTGGTTAGATATAGGGGACATCAAGTTGATAGTGTTGAATTGTGTACGGGACACCTCAAAGAAGGTGTCTCTCATTCGAGAGCATGTGAGGACTGTTTAGAGTAGGTAAAAGAGTTATGCAGGTAGGAGGATACTTAGATTGGAGTTTCATGAGGGGGACCATGTACTTCTAAAGGTCTCCCTCATGAAGGGGGTTATGAGGTTCGGATCTAAGGGTAAGTTGGTTCCTTGATATGTAGGCCCTTTACCAATATTAGATATGGCGAGGATGGTGGCATAAAGGTTTTCCTTTCTTGATCACCTTCAACGTGTGCAAGACATCTTCCACATGTCCATGCTAAGGAAGTTCTTAAGGGATGAGATTGCGTATCAACATGTAGATCTCAATGGGATTGAGATACAACCGTATGTGAGTTACAAGGAGAGACCACAACATATCTACATGGGAGTGTGAGGATGACATGCAGGAGAGATATTTAGAGATCTTCAATTCGGGTATAAAATTGAATTTCGAGGAAAAAATTCTTCTTTTAAGGGGGGGAATGCAATACCCTGTATTTTATGGTATTTATTACAATTTTTAATTGATTATTAATTTCTTTATAATTATATATTACTTATAAGATATGGTATGTCATTATGTAGATTGAGTTATTTCGTATGTAGTGTTACATAGTTGAATTTTTTTTTCTTGGATAAATATTAATTATAGTTAGAGTAACTATTTAAAATACACCATATGTGATGACTAAGTAATTGACTAGCTTATACTGATTTATTAATATAAATATTTAGTGACTTAGTATTATGGGCAGTTATAGGACAGTCACGGGACTACGTGTTAGTGGTTTAATTATTTATATTATTCCCTCGACGTTGGGTTTCACTGATCGTGAAGTAGGTTCTTATAATATCGAATCACAATTAATTATTTAATGATGAAGTTTTAA
The DNA here is from genome assembly GCA_949130495.1 of Sambucus nigra. Classification (NCBI taxonomy): domain Eukaryota; kingdom Viridiplantae; phylum Streptophyta; class Magnoliopsida; order Dipsacales; family Adoxaceae; genus Sambucus; species Sambucus nigra. The sequence continues at coordinate 196,007,820 of OX422220.1, forward strand.
TTAAAAGCAACACATAGTGACTGATTAATTAATTTAGCTAATTAATTAACTCTTGGAAAATATTAATTTTTGGGTATGTTTGTAGGGTGATTCAAAAACCCAATTTTGAGTTAATAATAATCGAAACATGGTCCATTGGGTTAGTACATGTGTTGGGCCAAGTTTGAGAACATTTGGAGCTTGTTTTGGGCATTTTATGATTATGCCAATATATGGGTCTTGCTTAATCACAAATTTAACAACTAATATAAGTTAATCATATTAATATAAAACTCATAAAACACTTTTGATAATCATATCATCTAAGGAGGAAAAAAAGGAAAATGCTAGCTTTGATGATTGGAGGTTTGAAGGTTTGATTTCAACAATCCCCCTTCCAACATGTTTACTATCTGTAAAAATAGCATTGGAATTGTGTTATGATAATGATTATGTATTCGAATCTATAGGAAATACTAGTTAACTTATTAAGGAATTACTATTAATTTTAAAATTAATTTAATTACGTTAAGAACACTAGTTTGATCAGAGGAAGAACACATGAACTAGTTTGACTAAATGAAGAAATTGATGTAAGAATAAATGCAATCCATTAATGAAAAATTTAGATCTTTAGTTTACATGTTATAATCTTCAAAAACCCTATGTTAATTTGATAAATTGACTTGAAATCGTATGTTAATTTGATAAATTGACTTGAAATCGTATGTTAATTTAACCCATTTAATACAGAAGATGAAGTTAGGTTCATATTTATAATTTACTGATTCGAACTTTAATTGTGTTAGAATCCCTTTAATTCTTGTAAAAACTTGTTGTAAACATTAATTAGTAACTTATATATTTGGATAAAGGGATTTAGGTGTTGTTTAGAGGCTTTAAGGAGAATTTGGAGGGTTTATAACCACCATTGATGAACCTTGGGATGAACTCAATTACGCAGACCCGACGGATCAATCTGGATGGGTGGATCAATCTGACTTAGGGGCAGATCGATATGATTGTGTAGGCTTGGCCAATTTTAGGTGATTTTAGGGTTTTAAAACGTTAAAATTAAAATGCTAACTCTGGGACCTTAAGGGAAAATTAATATTACTATATAAAATAGTAGGTTTGGAGGCATTACCTATTTTTAGGAACCTTGGAGTTCAGGTTAAGGTTTATATGGTCCGTTAATTTTAAACATTAAGTACAACATGAAATAAATGGGAATATCTTTAATAACCCATGGAATAGTGTTTGCTACTGATTTTTTTGGATTATGTGAATATACTTAATGTGCATGTGTTCTCATGGGTAGCCTACTATTAAGGATTTGATGGGTGCGTACAACGTGATCACGTGTGGAATCGCGGTGAGTGCATTGGTTCTACGTAGGTTTTATTAACCTGATCCTACGTACTGAGGGACCCAGGTCCCGAGTTGGTACAATGGGGCTTGATCATTTCTTATAACCAAGGGTATGAGATTATATGTTAGGTGTGATGCCATAGTGATATCCCTTATTGTTGTTTTGAGTCCATGGTATTGGGGCATCTTATAGCTATAACTAGTGGTGGCACGAGTGAAACCTTAAGACGTAGGAGTAAGCCTTTATACTTTGGTTGTAGGAAGTGTATGGACCGATGCGATTGGATGTTGGTTGGATATATTCACGTGATTTATTGTTGTACGGTTTATTGTTAGCTTACACATTATGTTTATACACTAGAGATGTATATATGGAACTATAACTATAAACTGTTAAAGTGAGGAATACTCAATTAAAAGATGGAATCAAAGAACATGGATACCTTTCGGGATCGGGATTATCATAACATATTTAGAGATTTTTAAGTTGGGATAACTTTAGTCAACTTAGTATTAGAGGAATATATGTTTTACTATAATGGCCCAAATGTAATGATATTTTCATACACTGTAGACTTGTTTGTTTTAATCTTCTTTGTGGAATTATTTTTTGGATCCTAGTTAATAGCCGCCACAGGCTTGAACCATTTTCCTTAGAGGACTTTCTCCACAAAACTCAAGGGAGGGGAATCACAAGAGAAATCTCTATGTACCTCACACAAGGTGGAAATTTATAATAAAAAAATATGTTGGGAATGCATATTGTGTGTAATGCATTCTTATTGTGTACTCTTTAGAATTCATAACATGCCCATTCTTATTGTGTATAATGCATTCCCAATCTCATGTCTTTGGCATTCAGCCTTTTAGACATTTATTAATGTATTCCCTCGATCTTAATTTGAATTATATATGGGAAAGATTTGGCCTTAGGGATTAATTAACAATGCTTACTTTACAATTAGTGAGTTAAAAATGTACAAAATTTATCCTTGAGATAAATATCCCTCTTTATTAAAGGGATATTCATTTAGAATATAATATGAATTGGGTCAACCTTGTTTGAAATCGATTTAAATAATGATATGATTCAAATCTTTGTGATTTATGTTATCAAAATCATAGTATTCATATATGTTACTTTATGTTTGCATACTGATTTCTCTTCGCCGATGAAAATATCTTATTTATAACATGAGCATGAAAATTATTTATGAATAATTGGGTTTTTAATCAATATTTGTAAAACTTAAAAAATTTCATTATATGTCATTACTTGATATGATTTATTAGTATTTGAAAAAATTATATCCTCAAATTAATATTCTCATTTAGGTTGTGATAAGTTTAAAGTCATTGTTATTCAATACTTATAATATTAGACAAAATGACTTATTTAAAAGCTAAAAATGATTCAGTTAAGGGAATCTTCTACATTTTGATTTATATACATTCACTTGAAATCCCATGAAAAACTATCAATATTTCTTATCATCTTGTGGTAAATGTTAATAAGTGACATGATCATTTGATCGGTCGATTCTTACATTAATTATGATTCACTGATCATCTTGATTCGTTAACTCCATTAATGGGTTTAAACAAAACAAATTTGATTGAATTATACGAATTGGTGTAAAAAAAATTTATAGCATACTCACATGAATTTTCTAATGATTAATACAACTTGATATATGATATGGATTATTCATGCTTTACATGATCGATTATTCAATATTTTCAAAGTTACATTAAAATCAATATTCTTGTCTTCAATTTAATCATATGTTTGTATTGGAATTTTAGACCATGTTGAGATAGTCTCACTAAAGACCGTGTGGAGATAGTCTCACTGAAGACCTAATGTTAAATAATTTTATTTAAAAGATATAATGATTAGATATTGTTTACTTAAAAAGTACATTTGTTGATAATAATATTATCTTATATGATATATAAAGCTTGTATTAACTATACAATTATTTACAACTTGAATCATATGGTTATCATGGTCATAAATATGTCTCAATTCTATAATCATATGTTATTCGCCAACGTACATGAGACTAGATTTAAAATTTATTCTTATATTACTATCCTTGACAATTAATGTGAATCATACTTATAACATGTCTTGAGTTTAAAAATCCTTTTGCACAATGACTAGTGTAACATGAATCACGTAAACATTATTTTAAAAACTAAAGTAATGCACTCAATGATTCCTAACATGGTAAATCCCATACTCTCATTACCTGATGGTGATGACACCAGTCTGACGTCAGACTCACTAAATATGACTTGTTAAAGCATGATGATAAGTTTTAAGTTAAAAATAACCAGGACATTAGGATATATGGTGGTATAAATACCTCTGTTGAGGTACCTATGTCTACTTCAAGTTGTATCTCTCTTGTATATTCTGTATACAAGTGTATAGTAAAAGTATGTCTAACCTTGAACTTCAACTAAGGGGTATAAAGTAGGTCTGAAGTCTTTGCAGTGGTAAAAGATATCTTACTAAGCAACTAACTGCCTGCTCTAAGCACTTCTTACTCACTTAAGACTATTTTGATACCCTGTAATATTTAATCATAGATTGATCAGGTCTAAATTAAACAATACAGGAGTTTAATCAACTATGTAATGCCTCGACCTGGATTTATGGGTTATTTGTAGTCAACCCGGTCCAACCCGAGCATTAGATGTGAAGCGCAATGAAACAACCTATATATAATGTTGCTAGTCCAGTTTTATTTTAATTAATGTTTAACTTTTTTAGCATGCGATTCCAATTTCAAGTTCAAACTACGTGAAGGAACCATGGGAAGCATCCCTAGAGTCCAAGCATACAGAGCTACTAACGTGAAATTAATTAAATACTTACATATGTAACGCTCTTAAAATACGAACCCGCACCTAACCTGCCGTAACAAAGACGAGGATGTGAGCCAATGACCAGTGGGAATATACAAAATACAGTATAGAAACGAATGGCAGAAAGAAGACTGCAACACGTTATACCTACCTATATATGCAATTACCTTGTACATGTATATTTATACACTATATGCATAAAACTGTTTTACTTTCGAAAGCATTGTTTAGTCCAATTAATTTACATTAATCTCATAAAGGACTCCTTCTCTCTTAATTTGACATTTATACCTTTATTTAATCGAAAATCATTTCTTTATCGAAATTTCCCTTCATATTTAAACCAATGTACTTTAATATTTTCATTTGAGAATCACCCTTTCAACACACGCGAACACCGCGTTAGAAAATACTTACTTAACCTTTGGAAACCCTTCACAACACACCCTTGTCTTAACTATGGCTAAATCTTCTTAGGTTGCTTAACTCACCTGTTTAATCATTACACTTTCCCGTTCCTTTACTTTATGGACATTAATCAATTTACACATTTCTTGTCCACTTTAACTTTTACTGGAAGATTCATTCATTAGTTCAAGTTAGGTTATTTTAATACATTTTCACCACACAACCCTTTTCTTTACATGTTCCTTATTCCTTTATCTTTTCTTAAAATCTTCTAATAAACCGCGTAGTTTAACGTGCTCTACATCACCGACGACTCCACCATATGCTCTGGCCAGTGGTTTTGGATCTTTCACCCCAGGACTGCGGTCCCTCCTTAATTATTCCAGTTTCATTCGAGTTTCTTTTATGTATATTAATATTTTACAAATGTTCACATTATTCCTTCTTTCCCTTTTTACCCGGTCGAAGCCAAACCCAGGGTTTCACCCCAACTCATGTTATACTTTGACATTATCATTTCATGTCCTTTACACTTTAACTTTGATTTTGTTCCAAATCATATTCATTTAGGACCAATTTTTGTAACATCTTTTTCAATATTTTTATTTCATAAAAATGTTCCACTTTAAGTAAAAGTACCATTTTACCCATTTGTTTCCAAACTTGTCATTTTCCTCCATTTTACAAGTGATGTTTTCCCAAACACCTTTGAGTTACTCATACTACTTCTTAAGTGCATTCAACACTTCAACACTTTTTTAATATTTGGAGTAGCATTCTTCTCAAGCTGGAAACCACTTCATTCCATTATTTTCTTTCCAAATTCATAAGTGTTAATCTTTTAAACATCATTAAGTCACACACACCAACTTCCCAATGTTTAACCATTAACACTTGTCCAACACCTTCATTAACCATATTTTTGAATTAGACATTTCTTCACTTTCTTTATTCAAGAAATCTATTTGCTTTTAAAGACTACTTTTTCATAATAAAATAGCATTTCCTTTTTACCAATACATGTAATCTTCAACCTTATATTCATCACAACTTTAATCCCATTCTCACACACATTGAATAATAGAATTTCTACTTTTCGTATTTATTGATTAACCCGACAAAATAAGTTTATATATACGAGAAGGTGGATTCTAAATCTTTATTAAATGGGTCAAACATAAATATCATTCTGGAAATTCACAATACTTGCAAAATATACCTTTTCTATACCGTAGGGCACATTGTTTCTTAAAACTCAAATCAATGCCCCGTTATTTTATAAAATATTCATTTTTGCAAGAAAATAAACTTAATTTACCAAATATCTTAGGCAAGATAAAAATGTACATTTAAAACATTTTTATTCCACAAAAATGTTTAGCACTAACTTTAAGCATACCATTAACATTAAAATTCCATTTATTTCACAAAAATAATGAAAAAGTTTATTCTTCACTTACTCTCAATCAAATGACATTTCTCCACATTTTATTTCATGAAATGTTTATTATAAATTTTCTACTAGTAAATCCATCACTAAGTTCATAAGCACCCTACTCTTAATATTCTAACAATCAAGACCCCATATGGATAAAATAGAGTCTTAATCTAAAAGTAGGTTGTTCGCCTCTAAAGGCTCCAAATGGTGGCAAAAAGGTTGGTGTATTAGGAGAAACCCCCACCTCCAAAGGTGGCCTCAAGGGGTTACCGAATGCATCCCCAAAAATGCTCCATATGTCCTCCATTTAAGCTTCCAAGCCAAAAACTCCTTCAAACTCCATGAAATCTTTCTTCATCTTCTCCAAAAATCCCCCAACACTTCTTCGAAACTCATAGCTCCACTTCAATAATGGTGGGAAATGGTGTTGTAGGTTTGAGTACGGTGGAATATTATAACAAAGTGGTGGTTTATGTTGGTATATGGTGGTGGGATGGTGGAAAGAAGCCAACAATGGTGGAAGACTTCTCCGCCCTCTCTCTCTCTCTCTCTCTCTTCCCAAATGCCTAAATGACCCAAATCAAACCGTATAAAAACCTTAAAAATACTAAACATCCCGTTTTGCCTAATCTGGGCTCACCAGAGCTCGACATCTCACCACAACAAGGGCCAGAAATGTGACAACGCACAAGGGCAATCTGATAAACACAATTTCGAATTGCATGGTTAGAACGACATTGAGCCTCATTCAAATGACTATGGCATCTTGTTCGATATGTGGCTTCAAGCAACCTACAAGAGACCTGGGACTGTTAGACAGTGGGACCTCGTGCGAACCTAGCTTGATCCCTTGCTTCAAACGATGTCCAAACCTCATTCGAGCGACGTCAATCTCGTTCGAGCTCTTCTTTATGCTTCCTTTCTCAAAATTCCAATTCTTACCCACAATTTTCCTACAATTATCATCAGGGCTCACTTCATTTAAATTTATACAAAATTTAATTGAAATATTCGAGAAGTGGATTACAAACTTTCTTCCTTGAGTAATTTTGTCCCCGAAATTCTCGATACGTTAATTCTTAAGCTTACGAGGTTCACCAACTTCTATTCTAATCCATAGAAACTCTCCAAGACAATATCATCGAAGTCCTCAATACTAAGGTCACACTACGCGGTGGCATCGAATAATCAACATACGACATGCTCTAATGCTCACTACACCGCTAACCATGAACTTCACATAATCGACTATGACTCTCCACTCACTTAATGATCATGTCCAAATAATTTTATAGTATTACCCATGCTAGTACTCAATGCATGTCGGTGCCTCCATAGGCAACCCTTTATAGTGATCAACACTCACCCAATGTGAACCATAATACAATTAATTATCGTGTTCCTCATTAATGTTAATTCCATCTTAGGAATGCACATCTTTCGTCCCACAAATGTCAAGCTATCCTGGCTGCACGACTCTCATGAGCTTGCTAATAACCATACTATGTTAATTTCTCACTCTAGGAAGTAATATTCTTACCAAGTCATCACCGTGCGTTCGGCTTATATGTTCTGTTGCGTCACTCTGATGACTCTAGTATTACTCTATGTGTCTCACCTTTAAGCACTCGCTAAATACTCACTCTAATCCATTAACCTTGGTAAAGAAACATTGTATGCCAAGTTTTCTCGATTTCTAACACTATACCATATCCTTGGGTCATTATCCCGCTCCTTGCAATCAGAGCCATTGATTTCTATGCCGACCAATTGAAAGGCCACCGCTAATCCTAAGAAAAGATGATATTATGAGTAAATCGTGTGGTCAAAAGCGCAACCACTCGTGCACAGAACTTTATGCAATAACAAGAATACCTCAGATAGGGAGCACCCAGTCATCGAGTTATATTGACTATACCCGGTCTACCACGCTTTACTAGGCCCAACCACGTCGTACCATGACATGGCACCAATTCGATTTACCATATACATAAGAATCCCAATCCCCAATTACCGAAACCTAAAGGAACACATGAGAGATAGAAAGGAAAAATCAACCGTTATGAGAAAATCCCGCCCACACGTGTCAGCCTATGATTTACAAAACTGAACCTACTCAATAGCTGATTAGGCTTGGTTTCGCCGTGGCACGAGAGTCACCTACACTCCGATCATTTTATTTTCGTCTAACCAACTCTATACAAAAATCTAAACTTATGACTACACTCAACAGGTGAGTATAGCGGCCAAGTCCGAATATCGAAAATCCATAGAGAGGAGTTGCTAGAATATTAATTGGTTTAATACTTCTAAAATAAAAGTGCAAAAGGTATTGTTAACGAAAAGAAAAAAATAACAAAAAGGAAAGATTATACTAGGAGAGTGTAAATTAAAGTAAGATAACAAAGCGAATAAAAACTGTAGGTTGCATCGGATATCCCTCACCCCGAGTTAATTGGTATAAATGGTTACATGGGCGCACGAGTTATTAAGATTGCGCCTCGTTTCGACAGTTAATTAAATCAAGAGTTGTTACACCCCTAAATTCACATAAAAATCTACTACGATTTTAGCGTCAACAAATACCCCAAAAATTACGCACGCAAGGTGGTAAATACAGGCCATACATGATATGCCCCGTTAAATATCCTAGGCGTAATAATTAGGACAAAGCAGCCGAAATAAACACGCAAAACTCCATCACCAAAGCAAAGCAACCATTCAAACATAGGTGAGTTCAATCCGACACAACCTATATTAAACTAACCCATACACATAACGAACAACATAAATTAAACTAACTAATTACTTAAGCGGCAACTAATTTGAAAGAAATAAATAACAAGAAATTAATATTAACTAGGTATGGAAATGAAAGAACAACAATGTACATAAAGAATAAACAACAAATATATTGAGGATGAAGATTAAAAGTAAAATGTAACTTACAAATTAAGGGGGAAAACACCCAAAATGGAAAGTAAGTCTTAGCTCTCAAGTTACAAACCCTAAAATCTAGACATAATGCAAGATATCTCTCAAAATGAGAAAGAAATGGTATTTACACAATTCCACAAAAATGGCAAACTTGTAAATAAAAAGAAGCTGAAAATAGGGGATCGATCGAACGACCCCTGGAGTCGATTGATTGATCAAATAGGTCTGATCCCACTATCTTCCACGATTTAAAAATTACTGAGGAGTCGATCGATTCTGCATCAAGTTTCCCCTGTTTTGGTTGGTTTGAAATATTCCTCTGCTAAAATCGCCATAACTTCTTCGTTAGGAATTGGATTAGCGCACCATTCACAGATACGTAAAGCTTGCAAGCAGGGCTAAAACTTTCGTGAGATGTTGGACCAGTTTCCCAAACTATGAAATGATCGAAATTCCCTTGCGCGTGCAGATGTGTACGAAACTTCACTGGAATGCGTCTAAACTTCATACTAAGCATCCAAATACCTATAAAGCTCAATTAACCCCTGCAGAGCATGTATATATATAAATTTGAGGTTGTCTGGTTAACGAGCATAAATATAGGGATTAAGATACCCTAACGTGTAGGTTAACAGGATATATACACAATATTTATGTCATATCAATAGCCTTGAAGTCTAATCACTCATCTCCAATGTTCTTGTCAGGTAAGAATCCTAGTCACATATCCTGTCTGGGGTTACTAACCGTTAAAAATCGAATCACATCCATTCATTCTCGCACACGAAGGCAACATACGAACCTATAGTTCTTTAGTAAGTCAATGCATGACTTCCCTCCTTGAGAGTAAGGCCTTACCCCTGCATCCTTAGTAAACGTAAACTACTCTGATTAGAGAAATTCTAACGCCTTTTTTCACACTGACCTAGTCCATTTACCATCGATGACGTCACCAACCTACTACACCTAGGTTGTTGTCTGCCTTCTCACATCGTGATCAAAATCCCAAATTCTCATAGGCATTATTAAGTTCAGGAGAGTCATTCACCAACCCGGTCCCTTTGACTACACGATATTGCCATTAAGCTTACTTTCGAGTTCTACCCAAACTGAATTTATGTGAAGACCACACCACCCATCGTTGGAATCCTAAGGGTACAAAGTACCACACAAGGCTACACCTTCTAATCTGTACCGGCTTGGCAGGACGTGCCAAGAACTAGTCTATACCTTGCTAAGACTATCCTAGCATATACCATCGACACACACCAACATTTTATCGTGCTTCCATATCACCCCACCTTGGTTGCCATTTTAAGTCTCCACCTGACGTCATCAACCAAAATCTCGAATACATTTCCTAATACACCTCAAAACCAATTGTCATAACACCAATACTAGTTATTTCATGACATTTAAGAATCATGCCTATAACAACACAAGCTATCATCTTACCATAGGGATTACACTACCCATCTATGCCGACTTGGGAAGCCACACTCGGCACACACACTATACGACTCTTCTAAACCCTGACCATCAATTTGAGATCATCACATGACCAAAAATCATTACTAGGACGCTAATGCTCCTTCATACTAGACTTAATTAGTCTACTAAGGACACCGAACACATTTTATGTAACCGTCCTCAAGATTCGATAAGATTTCGCCATCCATACCTTTATCATTGTAGGTGCGCTCAACAAACTAGTGATGACAACGGGTCGGTTCGGTTCCTGGATCCCTGTCCCCATCCCCATCCCCGTTAGAAATATTATTCCCTACCCATGACCCGTTCCCCATTATAACAGGTTCGGGGATCCCCATCCCCATTCCCATTTAAAAAGGGTATCGATTTCCCCACGGGGAACCCGTTTCCTTTTTTTTCCTTTTTAAGCAACTAAATGAAAATTACATTTAAATTACATCCCATGTATAAATGAGTAGACATTTTTACCTATATAAATTTCAAAAAAATTATAATTAAGTATATCGGTTAAATCTAAAATAAAGATGAGACAATAAAATTGAGATAAAAAAAAGTGTTGAGCTAAATATGAGACAAAAAAAATTTACAGATGCAACAATAAACACAACAAAAATGGTAATCGTAAATATTGTGAACGATAGTAACAAAAAAATTTACAAATGCAACAATCAACAGCAACAATAATCAACAATACCTTACAATAGCAATAAATAATGGACGAAGCAACAACAAATAAACAGCAAATCATTCAACAACAACAAAAATGAGTGGGAAGTCGCAATAGTATATGAGTGGGAACATCTACTAGGAAGTCGCAACAGCAATAGCTTACAACAACAACATCATCAGGAGGGATTGTTGCTAGGGTTATGGTGTCAGCAACAGCAACACCTTACAACAGTAAAAATTAACTCACGAGTGGCGCTAGGGCAATGGTATCAAGAGGGAGATGAGAGGAGGACTATGGCGCTAGGGCTATGGCGTCGGGAGAGAGAATGAGGGAGATTGAGGGAAGATGAGTGAGGGAGATCAATCGAGGGAAGACGAGGGAAAATGAGAATGGTTACGGCGGCACTAGGGCAATTAGAGAGTGATGCTTTTTAAAAGCAGGTTTTATACTTATATATTTATTATAATATAAATATATATATTAATAATTCGGGTATCCGCATGGAGACCCGAGGGTATACCCGGCCTGAAATCTTTCGGGGATTTTTTTTACACCCCAAACCCGACCCGATCCCCGATTTTTCGGGGATTTTTTTTAGATAACCATAGGGACCCGAATTTTTGGGAAAAATTGCCATCCCTACTACAAACCTTTCAATACCCTCATCGTGATTACTCTATTCTCGCAAAGACACTAGTCCACAAGCTTCCTCACAAGGCGCAACTTAACCATAGAACACCTTAGGACGTCACAACAATTCGATTCTTGTCCCCAATGATGCTACACCCGCTTAGTCGTACAGACACTCCAGTATACCTTTACACACTCGTACTAGGATTACCTCGCACCCAGGCATCACTTCAGCGGATACAATGAGCCTCTACTCTTAGACAATAATTTTATCTTTCTTTCAAATGACTGTGATCATAAACCACGTACCCAACCACAAGAAATGCTACTAGGAATTATTATAGGATACAGTACGTCACCTACAACCTATAAACCTCTAGTCCTGCATCACCGATATCACTAAAGATCCTATTCATTGAAGTCACATCACAGTTTCTAAAACCCCATCATAAAAGTCTACTTATAGTTCACTCCTAAGCCTCCTCAATTAGCATTGTTGCATAGGTAATATACTTATTGTAATTTGTCTGTAACTCTCAACTTACCCTATAAGGTACAAATTTCAATCAAGAATCATTGGGGCACCTACTTATAAAGATAATATCTAACCAACTTAGACGGAGTACACATCCCAAGTGTTGACTAACATGGTTCATCATGCCCACTAAATTATCAATTGCCTTATGTCGTGATATTATCCTAATGATCGAATTCACCTAACTACACCATTGGTATTAACTGCTCGAAATACCTATTTATAGAATTTTAACGTATTTCTATCATTAATCAACAATGTCTAGTTATGACACACCAGCTATCCAGTCTCCACGATTGAATTTATACGAGTTATATGTTTAATTCGATAGATCTCATTCATCATTCTCTACACCTCAATTGGTTTCTCATGTCACTACGGATTGACGCACGTGAACCTCACACTAAAACATATGGTGTCGCCACTATTGGCTTGCACGGACACCCCCAACTTACTACTATATCTAAAGCAAAAAAGTAAAAGCAATTAATAGCAATAAACTTAGTCGTATGCCACTTAGTACTAACTTACTTGTTGTGCTAACCTCTTTAACTTCGCCGTCGAGGACACGAACTAAATAATCACTCAAAACTAGCGTGATTGGCCCAAAACCAACACTGACGTCGAAAGATCCAGTGCCGACCTCACCACATCACTCCCAAGGGAACCTTGAACCTAAAGATCTGGTACCATTTTTAATGCCCTCCATTACTTTCATTTTTCCTTTCTATTGGTAGATTTTTATCTTTATTTTTCTCCAACGAACTTTGCATTTTTTTTATCAGCATTTCTGGTGGTAGTAAGGTGTATTTGGTGGGTTTAGGGCGGTATTTAGGTTACAAAAGGTGTTTAGGTTAGCATTTAGGATGAAAGGTCACTTTTTAGGTGTCGATTGATTTTCTCGGTGAGTTTTTCGGTCTTTTTCTTCTATAATACTCAAACATGTTCCTAATTGGTTCTTAGTTAAAAATGTTTGAGTTCCCTTGTTAGATCTTAAAGTCAACATAAGTCAGCGTCATTTTTATTTTTCATGTACCGAAGATTATACGAGCTAGAAGTGCAGTATCCCCACCTTAGATAACGTATACTTCGGGAAATTCTCAAGGCCGAGGTCGAGGCGAAGAGAAAAATTGAAGTCGAGTCCAGACTTCCCCTAAACCTATTTCTTTTGTTGCTCTTCATCATTTACTTCTTACTTACCCTGTTCCAGCCTAGTTTATGGTTATCATTAGTACTAATAGTGACTCAATGTCGGTTGCTTCTCATTGGGGTTCTCAGTCCACTTATTCCCTAGGTTATAGCCTAGAACACATTCTTAGACCACTAAATTAATGGCATAAGGCTAGGGCTAACTCATTTAAGAAATCCATACAGGTCCCTGACTCCCCTTTGTATGAGAGTGGGGCTGACAATTCTAGCAATAGGAGTCATCCCCAAAGTCCATCAAACCAGATAGATGGCGCTGAGCTTAAGGTTATTGAACTTTTGGATGACAATGAGTTAAGAGTAGAGGTGGCATTTAGCCAATCACCGATGTTCATACCCATCTCTGCCAAGACTGAGGTCGAGTTTGCAGATAGAGATCCTCGTTGTTAAGCTTCGATAAAAGACAAGGACGAGGATGAGGATAATGATGAGGATGAGTTGGATACCTTGTATGCCTAAACAATCCCTAATGATGTGTGGGAAATAGACTTGATTTTATAGAGACATCTCTACGGCATCAAGTCCTCATTCATGATGAAATTTCCTTCTGAGGACTAGAGAGCGTTCAGCAACCGGGTTGAGGGTGAGATTACTATGTATAAGAAAATGTTCAAAATTAGCTTTTGACTGCCAGTTCACCCGAATCCTAGGGCCATCCTTGCCAGTATTGGGCTCTCTCCAGCACAACTATCTCCCAATGCATAAAGAATATTGCTTGGGTCCATTCAATTTTGGAAGCTGTCATACACGGTCGACCTTTTAGTTAACATTTTCGGGGCTTATTACACTGTCTCCACTACTAAATCCCAGCCATGATACTTTCACTTAGTGGCTCAGCATTCTGATAAGAAACTCTTACTTATCAACCAGACTTCCAATCATGATAGGAAGTCTCAGTAATTCTTTATCTCGAGCGATTGGGAGTTTGATAACATTTCCCATTCTGGTGCTTATGAGTTGAGACTCCCCCCAAAAGTGTGATAAGGTGTCTATGTCTGCTAAGCTTGATCCGATCTCAGCATAGACGGTCAAAATAGTATTAATCACCTTCATATGTCTGACAATAAGAATGGGCTAGTCATGTTTGAGGCCTTGATGGAGCCGAGCCTTTCGGCTGAGACTGGGCTAGTGGTCGACCCCCTAACTGAATTATGTAAGTTCATTTTTATAAGAAACTTTATTGTCGTCTTTTCTTAATTCTTTCTTATCCAACACTTATCATTTGCTTTGTTTGCAGATCGTCCAATAGAGGTTTCAGGCGAGCTTTGGAAGATGACTTCTCCTGTGACTGGCAACCTACTCTTTAAGGTGGTATGTAGAAAGATTTCTCCCTCATAACCATCCAAAAAGACGACCACCGAGGGTCCCCCCACAGTCGAGGGATCCAAAAAGAAAAAGTAAGTGCCTGAGAGTACTGGTGCCAACCCTTATTAGGCACTAAAGAACAGAAAGGTCGTCACGTACAAAGTCACTAGGGATACATACATCCCTATTTTTGAAGATGTTGCAGTTGTTTCTCCCTTATCTCAACTTAGTGTGATGATTGGCTCATTACTCAATATCCAGCTAAGGTCCCAAGATGCTATTAATTCGATCATGTTTGAGTTCGATAGTCGATTCTTTAACTCCCATGACCTTTTTCGATTTACTGACTTTGATCTCTATGGGGCTACCCAGGTAACTGTACTTACCATTTTATTTTATTATTTCCAAGTGTAACATCATCCTCTATTAACTCACCTTCTTTTTTATTTACAGTCCGTGCTTTCCCTTTACAACATGCAATTATGGGTCAAGGAGAATGCCTCAAGATAAAGCAGGTTGAGCCCGCAATAAAAGAGAATGGAGATCTAAATAAGAAGCTTCTAAACATTGAAGAAACTAAGAAGAAGGGGATCGCCGACTTGGGCAAGCAACACGCGGGGACACTCTTAATTCAGAGGATGGGCCTTAGGGACGAGATAGATGATCTGATTAAAAAGCACAAGTCTCACATTAGGAAAGTAATGGAGAAGGTAGTCTCAACCTTTAAGTCGTTTGACAAGTTCTCTAATTATTCAATCCAGTATATGGATAAGAAGATAAGACTGTCTATCTTCGGGTATTGAATTTTTCCCAAAACTTTCTTTTATCGACCCTCAACTCTATAAGCTTTTAGATTCATTTTATCTGGGGGATCTGAAGAGCATAGATGCCCTGAACCATGTCTAGGACGAGGCAAAGGCCCAAGAAGCTATTGTCAAAATGTTAGTGATGATTAAAGATGACAGAGTTGGAGACAACGATGCCAATGACCAGTAGGGAAATAATGAGACTATTTATCTCCCATTACCTCTGAGATCTTTGCCCAAGTTGAGAAAGATAATGCCGATAGTTAAACTCGTCATTTTTTAGGGCGACTGCTTGTGGTCTCTGAGTGCCCCAGTGTAATGTCTGTTTGAACAATGTCATTTTTTGTTTCGTAACACTTGTGTAATTATTCCACTCCTTAACTTAGTCTTTTGATATCTTATATATGAATGTTAATGGATATCTTTTGTGAATGGAATTCGTGATTTTTGCACAATTGTGGTCTCTGATCTTTTCTTTCATTACCATCGATTGATGTTTAAGGACACTCAATTGTGTTCTACCACTTGTTTACAGTGACATTTAATAATGAGACTTTCACTACTATAAGTGATGTTTAATAAGGTCGATCGCCCTTCTTGGCGCTATCGATAATATGAAGGAGACGAGACTCCTCATACACTCTCGTGTCGCCAAGAGAGAGTTATAATCTAACTTCTCCATAAAATGATGTTTTACACAATTATAATAAAATGATTTTTAATTTTGTCTTCGACACTACAAATTATGCTGTAAGGTTGATCCTCCCTCTCGCCGTTATTGGGAGAGTATGAAGGAAACGAGACTCCTCATACACTCTCGTATTTTCGAGAGAGTTATGATTTAATTTCACCATAAAATGGTGTTTAACATAACCATAATAAAATGATTTTTAATTTTGTCTTCACCACTACCAGTGATGTTATAAGTTTGATCCTCCCTCTCGGCGTGATTAGGAGAGTATGAAGGAGACGAGACTCCCAATACACTCTCATATCACCGAGAGAGTTATGATTTAAGTTCACCATAAAATAATATTCTTTAGTTAAATGTCAGCCAAACCAAGTAGTAATTAATGACGATAAGAAGAATATAAACTTTCATTTCATTGTAATACAACTCGTTGCCATATATGTAAGACCAATATGGACATTGAATTATGCAAGACATTGATCTTCTACACAAATGACACAAACAGGACTATTGATAATATATCTTCAAGTGGTCGGCATTCCACGAATTTGAGAAGGGTCACTCTGAAGATTTTTGAGTCTGAAAGTCCCTGGTACGACCTCCTCTGTTACTTTATATGGCCCGTGCCAGTTAGGATGCAACTTATTGGGTTTCTACCAAACCTTCTTCAAGACTAGATTATCCCAATTTTGTCAAACTAGATTTCACCCGTTTGTTATAAAACCTTGCAGCTCTATGTTGATAAGTCGACTTTTTTTATCCCAATATCCTCTCTTTTTTCTTCGATCTGATCTACATCCAACCTCCTCTCTTCCAGATAAGCTTTTGGGTCATAAGTATGGACCCTGTGGCTTGGGAGCTCGAGATTTGTCAGAATGACTGCCTCATACACATATGCTAACATAAACGGTGTCTCTCGTATCTATGTTCCTTCGATAGTCATATATGCCCATTGGAACCCATGCAGTTCATCAGTCCATTTTTCATTTGCATCCTCCAAGTTCTTCTTGAACCCGTCAAGTATGGTTCTGTTGGTAGGAAATAATTATTTAATGCCGACCTTGGTGCAATAGGCCTCTAATAACTTATTTTTAAACTACTTGACATTGTCTGATATCATAGTATGGGGTAGGCTATATCAGCAAATGATGTTTCTCCATATAAACTTGAATATCTTCCCTTTCGTGATAGTTATCATTCCCTCTACCTCCACCCATTTTGAAAAGTAGTCAATTGCCACAATCAGATACTGATAGTTTCCCGGTGCTCAAAGAAGAGGATTGACTAGGTTTATTCCCCATACTATAAATGGCCAAGGTGCCGTAATGGATGAGAGAGGTTAATGGGGTTGATGAGGAATACTTGCGAATCTCTGACATTTGTCACACTTCTTCATATATTCGATTGCGTCCTAGGCATATGTCGACCTAGGGTAATAATCTTCTTAGCGAGAGATTGACCCCTAATATAATTTGCGCAAGAACCCTTATGAACGTCTCAGAGTACATTGTCGGTCTCGGAGGGGTGGACACATCGAACAAGGGGAAAAGAAATCATCATTTTTAAAGCACATCACCTATGATGGTGAACTTTTGAGCATAACATCTGATCTTTTTTCTTTTGGTTTTAGACTCCGGTAGTTTCTCATCTCGTATATACTTTACTAATGGATCCATCTGGGACTCTTCCAAATTCAAATTGAGACCAAATATCACACTGCTCTTGTCTTACTCAATACTCAACTTCAATAGTATCTCGACAGGCACAGTCTGCCTGATCTCGATTCTTGTTATCGAGGTAAATATGTCCAGAGCATCGGTTTGACTATTCTCCAACCTTATAATTCTCTTTACTTTGACTTCACCAAAATTCATTAACATTTTTCTGACTCTGGCCAAGTTCTTGGCCATTTTCTCGTCCTTAGCCTCATAGATTCCTAAAATCTGATTAACAACTAACGACGAATCTCTATGGGCTATCATCTTGCCAACGTTCAAAGCTATGGCAAGGGAGAGGCCTGTCAGCAAGGCCTCATACTCCAATTCGTTATTCGACGCCTTAAAGCTGACTCTCAAAGCATATTTAATGTCTATTCCATCTGGGGACGACAGTATTAACCTAGCCCCGCTTGTTTAGTTTGGGGATGATAGTATCAACCCAGTCCCACTATCGCTCACGCACGACGAGCCATTTACAAATAAGCTCCAAAGAGGTCCCCCTTTTGAAAAAGGAACTTTACCCAAAATTCTATTTTTGAACAACACATCCTTCTCTGTAAGGTCGACCTTTGCATTCTCGATCACTGGCTCTATTGGGGCAGCTATCGAAGTTCCTGTTTCTTTACCAATCTCATTATCATTTTTACCCAGGGTAAACTCGACCATAAAATCTGCCAATAACTGCCCCTTGATTTCCTTTTTAGACTTATAGATGATGTCAAACTCATCTATTTTTACTGACCAAGCAATTAAGCAACCCTATTTCTCAAGTTTATGAATGGCCTACCTCAGAAGAATGTTGGTGAGCACCACCATCATATGTGCCTGGAAGTACGACTTCATCTTTCTTGAGGCATAGATTAATGCGTAAGCCAGGATCTCTATCTTGGGGTATTTGAGCTCGATCCCTTATAAAGCTTTGCTATTGAAATATACAGACTTTAAAACTCCGTCGTCATCTTAGATAATGGTTGCACTGATAGTAGATTTTAAAATGGCTAAGTATAAAAACAATTTCTCTCACTGGACTGGCTGAGATAGTAGCATCGGAGACTCTAAGTATACCTTCAACTCTTGAAAAACTTTCTCACATTATTTTTCCCAAATAAAGGCTTTCCTCAATATCTTAAAGAAGGGCAAATACTTGTCAGTTGCCCATAAGACAAAACAATTAAGGGTTGAAACTCATTCGGTCACTCTCTACACATCCTTAATCGTATTTGGTGTCTACATATCAATTAGAGCTTTAATCTTCACAAGGTTTTCCCCAATCCCCCTCTGGTTCATAATAACCCCAAGGAATTTTCTTGTGCCGAGCCCGAAGATGCACTTTGATGGATTCATCTTCATCGTGTACTTATCTATAGTATTAAAAGTGTGCTCAAGGTCGGCTATATGGGTTTCAGCCTTTAAGCTCTTCCTCAACATGTCATTTATATACACTTCCATGCTCTTCCTAATCTGATCTTTGAACATCTTATTGACCAACCTCTAGTAGGTTTCCCCTACGTTCTTCAAGCCAAAAGGCATTATTTTATAACAAAAGGTTAATTTATATATGATAAATGAAGTCTTCTTGGCGTCGTCTTCATGCATGAAGATCTGATTATACTCAAAATATGCGTCCATAAAACTCATAAGCCCATGCCCGATCATATCATCCACCATTTGGTTGATCTAAGGGAGAGGAAAACTATCTTTTAGGCAATCTTTATAAAGATTCGTGAAGTCCACACCCATTCTCCACTTCCCATTCTACTTTGGTAAGATGACGACGTTAGAGAACCAGTCTGGGTACTGGATCTCTCTTATAAACTCAAATGCCTGTATTTTTTTAACCTCATCTTGGATGACCTCATACCTATCTCAAGCAAAAATCCCACATCTCTACTTTACAGGCATTGCATTCTTATTGATGTTTAGACGGTGGCAGATAATCTCTGGTCAATCCCCAATATATCTCCATGGCTACAAGCAAAAATACTTTATCTCCTTCTCAAAAGCTTCACTAGCTCCTCTTTTAATTCTTCTTTTAGGTAGGAATCTATTTAGATGGTTTTTTTGGCTCATCCTCATTGAGGATGATGGCTTCCACCTCCTTAGAGGGTACACCCTTTTTAAGCTTCCTCTTATCCCTTGGGCTGAGAATGTCAATGTTGTATGAGGTCGTATTTCTCTTACGGGCCTCTATTTTCTCAATCGATGTAAAGTAGCATTCCTGAGCTTCCAGTTGGTCGGCTTTCACTTCCTCTACTCCGTAGGGAGTTGAGAATTTCATCATCTGGTGGACGGTAGAAGTCACATCTTCAAACTCCTTGATAGCCACTCCACCCAATATAATATTATAGGCCGA
Source organism: Sambucus nigra (assembly GCA_949130495.1). Classification (NCBI taxonomy): domain Eukaryota; kingdom Viridiplantae; phylum Streptophyta; class Magnoliopsida; order Dipsacales; family Adoxaceae; genus Sambucus; species Sambucus nigra. The sequence goes on from OX422220.1 coordinate 196,028,235, forward strand.
GAACACATGCTCGTTCATGATAAAATAGCTGACCTTTTTAGTGAGACACCTCATCCAGGTGCACATACAGACGTCCATCTCATATACCCCAAACGGGTGAACTTTCTCTCCGCTAAAGCTAATCAATGGTTGATGATAGGCTACGAGCCACTTCTCACTCAACTTCAGAACTTTGAAACAATACCATAATATGTCGTCGACCGAGCTACCCCCGTCGATGAGAATACTAGACACGTCATAGCTATGAAGTCACGTGCTAATGACTAAGGGGTTGTCATGTGGAGACAATATGCCTTTAAAATCCAATCATGAAAAAACCACAATAAGAGTGTCAATGTCTACCTTCTTCAATTTACTCGGTTTTGCCTCCATTTCTACAGAGTTAACCTCCATTCTTTTTGGCACTATTTTTACTTTGACGACGTGAGCTTTTTTATCAACTGGATCGGTGCTTCCACATGGTAACATATTATTTTCACCTCAAAAGTGATCATATGCAGTGTTTGTTTTGCCTTTGGGATTTTCATCGAGAGGTTAGGGTCATCATCTTCACTGACTTCAGAATTATCCTGACCTTTATTTGCCTAAACTCCCTTCTTAGCTTATCATCTTTCCCTTGGTTGTGTTTCTTCCTACCATTGTCTTTCCTTCATTCATATCCACATAACTCTTGATTTTGCCCTGTTTTAACAGCTTTTATATCTCATCTTTTAAGGAAAATCATTTATTGAATTTATGGCCATGGTCTTGATGAAACTCACACCACTTTCTTTTGTCCCTCTTGTGAGAAGGAGATTTAAGTTTTTTGGCCACATAAGTTCTTTATCGTCTTTGATTTCATTCAAAATCAAGTCAGGTCTTACATTCAACGAAGTATACTTGATGAATTTATCATCATTCGACCTCTTTTTTCCCTCTTTGTCTTTACCTTGGCCTGATTTCCTATTATCATACTCTTTTGTGTCTCATTTCTTGGCCTCCTCCAGATTTATGATCCTCCCTTCCATGAATAGGAATTTTGTTATGGTCTTTAGGGGATCCTTAGAGACGTTCCAGAAAAGTTTTCCTAATTAAAGGCCATTAATGAGGGTTATCATTGTAATCTTCCACCTCCAACTTTTCTTTGTTGAAACAAGAGATATACTGCCTCAGTGGTTCATTCTTTCCCAGTTTGATATGCAAGAGATGAGTCACATTATTTGCCTGCTTCCTTCCAAAGCAGAAGTTGTGGATGAATTTATCTGCTAACTGCTTAAAATTCTATATAGATCCTCTTGGTAGGCCGATATACCAAACATGCATTGCGCCTATAAGAGATTTAGAGAAGTCTCAACATCTCATCTCATCAGGCGTTGAATAAATATTGGTTATCGACTGATACATCTTAATATGGTGTACAATATTTGTGCTCCCATCATACCTCTGAGTTACACTCAGTGGTTTTAACTTAATTGAGGTAGGATAGCTGATAATCCTCAACAAACATGGTGATCCCTCCATATAACCTGAGTGGTTGGGGTCTCGACTCTTAATTAATCTACTTATCTTGTCTTCTAACCTTTGAATAAAACTATCCCATGGATTCTCTTTCGCCACCGCATTGTCTCCACCCCTTCTTTCTCAATTACTTTCGGGGTTGGCTCTCGATTGGTAGTTCTCTACTGACTATTGACTTCTCTATAATCCTCCCTTTTATGATCTCATCTTGGCCTCTCATCTTCACGATATTTGTTTCCCCTTATGCCACTTATGCTGCGAGAGAGGGGGTGTATGTCTCATCCTACTTCATATCTATGGTCGAGACGGTCAAAGGATGCTCCTTCATCGAGGCGATCAAAGGATGATCCTCTTCTCAACCTATCAAATGTCGAACCTCTCTATCAGCCCCCAGGAGTATACTGGACACTATTACCTTGGTAGATCTATGCTGGCATTGCTCTAGGATGGACATTGCTCTAGGAAGATCTCTCCTCATAATCTTCCTTATCGCTATCCCGGTCGTCTGGGCACCCTTGGACCTGCGTTCTAAGGCAGAGACGCCATAGGTCAGTGACATCACTCCGCCTGTGGTGGTGGTGTTGTGCTTCTTCAACTAGGACTGAGAGTGGTCCTCCTACCAATGCACCCACTACCTCTCTGGTTGTCGGAGTAATAGTCTCCACTGCTTGGTCACCAGGGATCTTCCTCATCACACTTTGGTTAAAAACCATCAACTACTGCTGCATTTATTATTGGTTGGCCACCAAGGATCTCAACTCCGCTACCACATCAGTAATTTCTGATTGAGGAGGTGGATGTCACCCCCAAGCATGCATCTGGTGTGCACGAGATGAGTGGAAGAATGAGAGAATTCCACCTATCTTTTACATGTATATGTCATGATTAAAGAATATTTTCCCAACGTGGGGGGTGATCTTGTGTAATTATTTTGTCCACGTGTCTTCGCAATATATATATGTGATATGTTATGTGCAAGATGTTGATGTCACCTCTGGGAAGTCTCGTCTGGCCGAGAGTGATGAAGTGGCTTCCTGGTGGATGATGCCTAGAGTAACACTTGTTTTGCAAATGTTATGATAGATCTCATCCTGAAGGCGGCGTATGAGGCTGACACATGTCAGGGCCGAGACTTATAGACATTGTGCCATGATTATTGTGATAGACTTTATGGTCGGTCATAAATGTTCTCTTGATCGGGTCTCGGAGGCCGAGACTATTTGTTGTGGGCCACTGTGATGCAGGCCCTTATGGGAATGAGTCTGGGTTTCACCAAGGGAGGGTTGTGATGCTGGGAGGAGTATTATCTAGATGATGTTATACTTATGTATATCAAAGGTGTAATACCCCATCCTTTTATTGATTTTAATTATAGGATTAATTGAATTAATTGGGAAATTAATTGGTAATTGATTTGGATTTAAATACGAGCGAGACGAGAGTTAGTATTTTATTATGATAATTATGTTAAATATTACTGAGTAAGTATAGTAATATATGATTATGAACTTATTAAAATTGTCATGTGTGGAAAATACGACAGTTTTGGAAATTAAGTTGGGACGCGCATGTCAGTCGTGTCGAAACCAATTTAATGGATTATAAAGTAGTTTATTTTTATGTCATCATTATGGTCATTTTGAGTGCGCAAATGTGTCCGGAAGGGTCGAAATAGTCAGAAAAGATTACCTGTGAGTTTATTTTGGGACCCGAGGAATTTTTTGGCCAAACTGATAACCCGGGGTATTTTAGTCATTTACTATTTGATGAATAGTGACCTACGAAACTTAAGTTAAATATATCATCCAACACTTAGTATCATTAGGGTTATTAGCTGCTATAAACATGAGAGAGAGAAGTAGAGAGAAATGAAGGGTTTTCAAAGGTTGATAGGGCCAAACAATCACCTTACACCACCAACACCGCCGGATTTGTTATCGAAAGAGAGAATCGACCCTATATCATCTTCTCCAAAGGATCAGAACTTCCATTTGAGGCAAGTGATTTAACTTGTTATGATTCAACAAATATATTGTCCATGGTAGTTTAGAATTGGAGACTAAACTTGAAATATTGATAATTTCATGAATTGGGAGAATTTAATCTTGAATATGGGTAGGTTTTGCATGTAGTTGAACTTCTGATATGTAGAAACAACAAAATCATGATCCATGTATACAAATTCATGAATTTATGTTGAGATATTCGATGTTATTGAAGAAAAATTGAAGAACAAGGGTCTTTTTATGAAAAATACATGATTTGATCCAAGATAATTATTCCCTGTGATGATTTGATGATTCTGAGATGTTAAAAATTATGTATTTATGTTGGTGTAACCTTTAGTATAAGTATTTAGCAGTTTGGGACATTAAAATAGAGGATTGGAGGTCTGAATTTGAAGAAACCCGTAGGAAATAATATGCAGAACCGCAGCCACACCTGATGCATCGATCGATCCACCATGAATGTCGATCGATCTACTGGTTTGATCGATTGATCCTTTCCTTCGATTAATCGACTTATCTTGAATTTGTATTATATTTTCCTCTTTAAGTTTTAACTAATACCGGCTTATAAGGATTATTGGTGTGTACTATTTGAAAATATTAGGATTTAGGGAAGGTCGGTGGGGGTGTATTTGAGGCCCGAAAAATATTAGTTTGGTTTGGGATTAAATGATAAATTTACGAGTGCCCGACGAGTGAATTACTGTTGGAAATTGTGGGAACTTGAATTTAAATCGAATAGATAATAGATTAAGGTTAGGGACAGTAGTAAAGTGACCATAAATTACTTAAATGACCTTAGATACACATGGGTGACCTTGTAGCCTGTTGGGATAGGCTTAGGTACTCGAATTTATATGACGAGAATTGTCGCGTTAAACAAATAATACGTAAGATATTTGGGATATAAAATATACTATATATGAGACTTATAATATGGGAAGTGTGAATACCTATATTAATTTATAAATACTTAGGTTTCTTGATTTCCTGATATATGGATGATTTTTTGTATGATATACCTATCATGATTGCTATTACAGGAGGTTTTAAAAAGGAGACAGTCTTATCTTTTTGTGCCTTCGGGGGGACTTTAGACTAGTGCCTCAAAACATAGGACTGTGAAGACTTATTTGTGAGTTGATAAGTCAGCTGACCATGGGAGCGTAGGTATGTGCGTGACCCATGGGTATGTGAACTATGTGTGCCTCCAATATGTGTGATTTGTATTAATACGGTTCCTGAGTGATTCGGAACTCGTGATCCTTATGTACATGATGTACCGAGATTCAATAGCAGAGTGGGCATGCACCGCAGCTCAGCCTAGGGGTGCCATATGTGTGTATATATATGTACAGAGAGTGATATAAATATATACTTGAGATTGTTCTACTATGTTGTTTGGTAGATGAGTTAGGATGAGACCTATAGAATAATGTAAAATTGTGAAAATTCAAGGTGAGTATTAAGTTACTTGAAATTGATTAATAAATATTAGTAATGGAATGTCATGGTATTGGGTAATATAGGTGGCTCAGTATAGTAATCCTTATAGACAGAGATTTGGTACCGACAAGATAGGTGGGTAGCATAGCTAATATGGGTAGTAAATATGCATTAGGCATGCACGATAGTTGAGGGGTGAGAATCTCAAGTGAGAGAACGTGAGTAACATGTATATGATATTTACTGTTTAATGCAATTTAAACACTTGTGGTTTTAAAATATTTTTCACATCGGGCTCTGACCCACTTCCAAATCTATTTTTGTTTTGTAAAAACCTTTTAGGTTCCCAACCACAGAGACGCCAAGTACAGGAGTTCCATTTTATTGATGTGTTGTAGCTGTTGTGGAAGTTACATGACCTTGGTATTAGATTCCTCCACCATCTATCTTTCATTCTTACAGAGTTTTCTACATCAGTTAGGGCATGTCGCCGCTTTTTATTTAGAGATAGCAGTTTCAGACTTTCATTTTCTTTTCAGTTGTTGGATTTATTTAGATATTCAGACTCTTGTAGTGGGATTACTTTGCATTGAGACTATATTTGGAGTGTTACTCCAGACTCTGTTATTTCTTTTTATTTATTATTTCTATGAGATTGTTTATGTGAATGTTGAATGGTTGGTTATTCATTACTTGGTTGTAAGTTAATTTAATTAATAAATTTGGCATCTCACTTTTTTAAATATTAGGTGGCTAGTAACTAATTAAATGTTTTCGACGGTGATGCTAAGACTGAACCAACTTGATATTCTGTATTAATTTAATTAAGGAGTAGCTACCCAGTATTTAATTAGACGGAGTATCACAAGTGGTATCAGAGCATCAGGTTCTAGAGTCTTTAGGATCTATACGACTTATTATTCTTTCAGCGTAGCGTTCTTCGATATAGAGTCCTATTTTTAGGACTGTTGGATTCACCTTTACATATTAGAGATTTCATGCTTCGGCTATTAAGTTTTGTATAGATTAAAGACTTATTCAATTCATCCAAAATTCAGATGTCACTTGAGAGAGAACGAAAAACTAAGACCGATGAAGAAATTTATGCTGGACAAAATCAACAAGTACCTCAGGTACACCAGGAAAGAGTGGCAATCACTGAGATAACGAATATTGTGGCATAAGTTGTGACTACCATAATATTGCAGTACCAATATCGTAGTGTGCAGCTTATAGGGGGCAAAAGAATAAGAGAAGTTAGTCAATATGGCAGGACAAGGGATAGCAATAGTGGGAAAATATGGAATTGCCAGGAAGAGCCAAAGCCGTCAGGGCCAACAAAGCCAAGAATAGGGGGCTATCATAAAAAGGTGTTTTAAATGTGGGATAGATGGTCATAAACATCAAGCTTTCCCGGATTAGGCTGGAGAGAAACCTCGACCCAATCAGCAGGGGCAATTGGGCCAAAGAAAGAAAGGACTTCAGGGTCAGTGTTATCAGTGTGAACAGCAGGGTCACAAGTGGAAGGACTGCCTGCAACCAGCACTACACCAAAAACAGGAATCTGGCATGGTTTAAAACTGTGCCAGATCAAATCTGGCACGATTTTGAACTGTGCCAAAATTAAGTGTTCCAAAATAGCCATTTTTTCTGGCACGGCTCAAAAGTGTGCCAGATTTGGCCAAACAGGAACACTTCTGGCACACTTTTAAACCGTGCTAGAATTTGATATTTCTGATACACTTTTAAATCATTTTTAAATGTGCCAGATTCAGCACAGTTTAAAAAAATTTGGCACAATTCAAAACCGTGCCAAAATATGATACACTTTTGCCACGGTTTTGAACTGTGCCAAATTTTTTTATAAAAAGAAAAAAAAAATTATTTGAAAGCACAAAAATTCACAAATTAAAAAGATTGCACGTTGTTGATAAACTAATGTACATACAAACTTCAAAATATTGCAAGTCTTTAATAGTTCACAGGCAAAAAAAAATTTGGGCAGAGTTTCCTCTATTTTCTGGACATTCCAAAACCTGTTAATACAAAACCTGCCTAACATAAAGCCCGCACGGCCACAAAATATAACAATTAACTTACAAAAGCCCGCACGGCCATAAAAGTTAACAATAAAACTACAAAATCCCGCACCCCCATAACATAAAAAAATGGAATCATGAATAAACCCCTTATTGTAAACCATTGAGTTCTCTGTGTGTTCCACGTGAATAAATGCCAACGATAAACTTTTATCCTGCAAAAAAAATAGGATACAAAAAAGATACGATATTAGTAACCCAATAATTTACAAAAAAAAAATTACTCAAACTAAAAAATTACATATAGGAATGGAAATTATCGTCATGTTCTCAAACCGGGAGACCCGCGATCAGTTCCTACAAGTTACATTGGTCCCGTGCGAGGTGTTCGTGCCTCCTACGAGGTCGTTTGGGGCTGGTTTGAGTTTTCCCCCTTTAACGGCTTGTTTTAAGTTTAAGTGTTGATTTTTGCAAATTATCCTCATATTCATAAACCGGAAGACCCGGGACTATGCGGTCAGTTCCTACAAGTTACATTGGTCCCGTGCGAAGTGTTCGTGCCTCCTACGGGGTCGTTTGGGGGTTGGTTTGGGTTTTCACCCTTTAACGGCTTATTTTTTAGTCTAAGTGTGATTTTTGTAAATTATCGTCATATTCTCAAATCGGGAGACCCGGGACTACATGGTCAGTTGCAATAAGTTACATTGGTCCCATACGAGGTGTTCGTGCCTCCTACGGGGAGGATTGGGTTTTTAACCTTTAACGGCTTGTTTTTAAGTCTAAGTGTTGATTTTTGCAAATTATCATCATATTCTCAAACCGGGAGACCCGGGATTACGCGGTCAATTTTTACAAGTTACATTGGTCACGTGCGAGGTGTTCGTGTCTCTTACGGGGTCGTTTGGGGGCTGGTTTGGGTTTTCACCCTTTAACGGCTTGTTTTTAAGTTTAAGTGTTGATTTTTGCAAATTATCGTTATATTCTCAAATCGGGAGACCCGGGACTACGCGGTAAGTTACTATAAGTTACATTGGTCCCGTGCAAGGTGTTCGTGCCTCCTATGCGGTCGTTTGGGAGCTGGTTTGGGTTTTCACCCTTTAACGGTCTGTTTTCAAGTCTAAGTGTTATTTTTGCAAATTATCGTCATACTCTCAAACCGGGAGACCCGGGACTACGCGGTCAGTTCCTACAAGTTACATTGGTCCCCTGCGAGGTGTTCGTGCCTCCTACGGGGTTGTTTGGGGGTTGGTTTGGATTTTCACCCTTTAACGGACGCAGTCAGTTCCAACAAGTTACATTAGTCCTGTGCGAGGTGTTCGTGCCTCCTACGAGGTGGTTTCGGTTTTCAACCTTTAACGGCTTATTTTTAAGTTTAAGTGTTGATTTTTGCAAATTATCGTCATATTCTCAAATCGGGAGACCCGGGACTATGCGTCAGTTCCTACAAGTTACATTGGTCCCATGCGAAGTGTTCGTGCTTCTTACGGGGTCGTTTGGGGGCTGGTTTGGGTTTTTACTCTTTAACGGCTTGTTTTTAAGTTTAAGTGTTGATTTTTACAAATTACTATCATATTCACAAACCGGGATACCCGTGACTATGCGGTCAGTTCCTACAAGTTACATTGGTCCCGTGCGATGTTCGTGCCTCCTAAGGGACGTTTAGGGGCTGGTTTGGGTTTTCACCCTCGAACGGTGTGTTTTCAAGCCTAATCTACATATTTTAAAATTATCATCATATTCTCAAACCGAGAAACTCGAGACTATACGGTTAGTTCGTATGAATTACATTGGTCCCGTGCAAGGTGTTCGTGCCTCTTACGTGGCCGTTTGGGTGCTGGTTTGGGTTTTCACCCTCAAACGGCTTATTTTCAAGCCTAATATACGTATTTTAAATTATCGTCACATTCTCAAATCGAGAGACCCGAGACTATGCGGTCAGTTCGTACGATTTATATTAGTCCCATGCGAGGTGTTCATGCATCTTACGTGGCCGTTTGGGGGATGGTTTGGATTTTTACCCTCAAACGGCATGTTTTCAAACCTAATCTACGTATTTTGAAATTATCATCATATTCTCAAACCGGGAGACTCGGGACTACGCGATCAGTTCGTACGAGTTACATTGGTCCCGTGCGAGGTGTTCGTGCCTCTTACGTGGCCGTTTGGGAGTTGGTTTGGGTTTTCACCCTCGAGCGGCTTGTTTTCAAGCCTAATCTACGTATTTTGAAATTATCTTCATATTCTCAAACCGGGAGACTCGAGACTACGCGATCAGTTCGTACGAGTTACATTGGTCCCGTGCGAGGTGTTTGTGCCTCTTACGGGGCTGTATGGGAGTTGGTTTGGGTTTTCACCCTCGAACGGCTTGTTTTCAAGCCTAATCTACATATTTTAAAATTATCGTCATATTCTCAAATCGGGAGACCCGGGACTACGCGGTCAGTTCGTTCGAGTTACATTGGTCCTGTGCGAGGTGTCCATGCCTCTTATGGGGCCGTTTGGCGGCTAGTTTGGGTTTTCACCCTCGAACGACTTATTTTTAAGCGTAATCTGGATATTTCCAAATTGTCATCATATTCTCAAACCGGGTGACCCGCGACTACGCGATCAGTTCCTACAGGTTACATTGGTCACGTGCGAGGTGTTCGTGCCTCATACCCATAACCATTGATAATACAGTAGTTGTTGCGAAAGAATTCATGAAGTATAAACCACTTATGACTCAAATTATTAAGGAAAATTTGGCGCAATCTCAATAAATAACCAAAACATTGGTGTTACACTAAAATATCTTCACAGAAGGGTCAATCTTGGACTGTCTGGTGTACTCCAATAATATATATATATATATATATATATATATATATATATATATAAATTGGTCTGGATTCGAACCGACCAAGAAAAGGCAAGTCGGGCGCAATTCTTCTAGGCCTAAGACAGTCCTGCAACTATATGACAGCAGTGTTTTTTTATCCAGTCAAAATGTCCAAGCTCCCAATCACACCTCTCCGGAATACAACCAACATTTGATACCCGAAATTTTAAAACCCCAAACCAAGAATGTCAATCAAGTTAAGGAGCATGCTATTATTTAAATTACAGATTCATTGAATGACAAAGATGATCAACAATGAAGTAATCGTATATACAAATCATACCTTGATCGCCGCACCAAAAGCTGAATCAGCAGTTCTATTATCCTGAAACATGGTTGGGATGTTTTCTAGCAATAGCTCTAGATGTTGACGGCACTGAAACCTCAAGCAAACAATAAATTGCAGTTGTAATCACTTGAAAAAACAAATCCCCAAATGACTAAAAATTAAAAATACTGCAGGGTTGTTATATATAACAGCTCTGTTATATATAACACTTGTTATATATAACAATTGTTATATATAACAGTTGTTATATATAACAATTGTTATATATAACAGTTGTTATATATAACAGTTGTTATATATAACAGCTCTGTTATATATAACACTTGTTATATATAACAATTGTTATATATAACAGTTGTTATATATAACAACTGGTCGTCTCCATATACCGAGTGCCTGCCAGTTTTATCAATAAATACTTTTATTAGAAATGTTGGCCTTGTTGGCAATATCGGGCAAGCCAAATACAGTACAACTAAAGCAGGGGTAATAAGCTTCACAAAATCTATGACAAAAGAATATTCAAGAAGGAACATTAATTTTAATTATGTTGCAAAAGTGTTCATTTTCTCCTTTAATGAGAGATTATTGATGAGTGAAGTTGTTGCACTGTAATTGACATGTCACACTATTAGACAAACCTTTGACCAACCTCTCTACTATAATAATTTGTATACTCGCGAACAGTATAACGGCATGCCACCTAGGACGAAACAATATATTATTTAATTTGTCAAAATTTTATGGTCTGTAATATGAACATACATTATGAAAATTAAAATACCTGCACCCAGAGGGCCAACATGCATCCTTCCCAAATGCTGGAGGATACGGGTGTGGTGAGAGTCGCTCGTGGTAAATGAGTATAAGTCTCTCCCAAGGACATATTTGTAATAGAATCAATGCGCCAACATGGTCCTTACTCGACTTACGAGATGCACGACACATCTCCCTATACTAGGATCAACCTTCAATATAGGAAGAATAATTAAAGAAATAAGATTTGAGGTAAGTAATTGGTGGCCTTGCGTAAGAGATTTTCGAATGCATGTATGCAGACCTGCGTACTTCGTGATCTCCTATATCCCATGTGCTTTACATTTCTATGCTCGCAACCTCCAAGCATAATCCCGACTCTTTTTAGCACAAGTGATTAACCAAACAAGATAGAATGATTGGATCTGATGTTATACAGCTGAATAGAAGCTTCGAGCTCATCTTTTGTTTGGAATGTCAATCCAACATATAACTCTCCGGGATGGGGATTATACGATGTCCTGTCATCAATAAATTTATATCATTATTTGGCAACAATATCTAAACTGACTTCCGCCAGGGCAATGCACAACAATAGATGTAAACAATGACCACTCAAACTAGGGCCAGTTTGGCAAGAAGTAAATTGTGGTCCATAAGAAGACTCGGTCTTTCCATGAGGCAAGGATTCATATATAGCTATTACACGAGTGTCAGGTATATCATCTCTTCTGGTTCTAACCATTCAAGAGTATCATGATTGTAATCTAAAATTGGACTATCTCCCGAAGGTGGACATCTAAACTGCTCAGTATGAATGAGTTCCAGAACTTGAGATAGAGCATTTGTGGTGTGTGTATTTGTCACACGTGGGGCTATAGAGTACTGTATGCCAAGGTCATTATTTTCACTGAAATTTTTTGGAAAGCTACCCATACTTTTCACTTCAGTGGGCATTGAATCGAGGTTAAGCAGCAGATTATCGCGGGAATTCCATGAATGATTATCGTGGTTAGAGGATATTTTCCAACCTGCTATTACAGTTATGTTATGTTCAATAACTCATCAAATATAACATATCCTTTTGTCAAAATCATAAATAATCAACAAAATATGTAACTAACACCTAACATTACTAATTGGACAATTATAACTTCACACTAAATACCCACTACAATTATTATAAAAGAATCTATATATTATTTGCATATTACATAAAATTCTACATATTATTATAAAAAATGTACAAGTTGGCAAGATGAACAAAACATAGTATCAGACGTATTATATAAAGGAGGATGAAACTTATTGAGTAGATGTTTTACAATAGTTGGTGAAGCATTAGCGAGGCGAGAATGCCATGTATGTAGAGATGTGCGCTCACCAATGTAGACATGAGCAGGAAATGAAAAATTGACTAAAGTGGATGGAGGAGTGGATACACATGTTGAAACAAATTACAACGCGGTACTATATATGCCACTCCAAATTTTTACCGATATACACAATTTATTAATTAAAATTTGCATATCACTACGAAAGCCCAAATACAAGTTTTTGTAACTAGCCTTGAATAGCTGTATAACTTTTTCCTGTATAAGTTATTAAGACGTTGAAACTTATGAGGAGAAGAAGAGAAGCAAATGACGAAATGCAGAAGAAATACCCGCATCGCAAAAGAGGAAAAGAGGCTGACCCGCGATGGAGGAGAGGAGTAGGAGAGACTGTTTAAGTAGGCTATCAGGTTCACAATGAAACCGTCAGCTCAAATGGAGGTTTCAAATGGAGCCCAACGGAGCTTAACCTTTAATTAGATCTAGAGCAAGTACAAAAGTATCAAACCAATGCAATGCGATATTTAAAAATCAAACGAGACAATACATTAGAATATCTTGGCTTCAAAAAAAGAAAAAGAGCAACCATTTTGAAGCACTAGATAGAAGCACAAATAAGACGTAAAACTAAAATAACGTAACTGTAAACCTTTATTTCCATCACCTTAACTTCATATTAAGGACATCTTAACTTCATATTGCCAATCACTTTAACTTCATTTGGCAAACACCTTAAACTCACTTCCACATATTGTCAAACACCTTAACTTCATATCAAGGACATCTATAGATTTTTGATATAAAGGTAAATATAAATAATAACCAGCTGACCCATTCTATTATAAACTAAACAAAGACCTAATCTAAAAAATGCACGGAGTACATAAATTACGTATCTAAAACCAATGTGAGGTTAAGTTGCTTACCACTGAAAAATATTTGGCTTATCATACCATTAACACCAATGTGACTAAAAACAAAAACAAAATCCCAATCAATTGTGTGTGTGTGTATACCTATTGTAATTTCATCCAACAAAATTGATATTATTAAACATGGTGTGTGAGTGAAGATCGTACTAAACAATGACCCAATCCAAAAAATGCATAGAGTACGTAAGTAAGACAAATAAAATGTAAATATGAGGATGAGTTGCTTACCATTGAGCAATCTATGATTTATTATATCATCAACACCAATGTGCCTGAAAACAAAAAAAAATCCCAATCAGTTGTGTGTGTGTGTGTGTGTATGTATACATGTAATTTCGTCAAACAAATTTGAAATTATTGAACATCGTGTGTGCATGTGAAAACCTTACCTAAAAAGATATTACCTTATTTTTCTTGATTTGTTCTTGGATGAAGAAATATGATCTTCAACACGAATGCATAAAAATAAAGAATTCAAACCATTCATTCACTTTGTTATAAATTTGCAATCATAAAGATGTACTGATGGAACTACAATTCTAGCACATTGTAAATCACACTGGTGTATCCAGTATTTTTTCCTTAAATAACAAAAGTTCGAACAAAAAGGTCGGTAAATCAACGTTAGCAAATCCACAGTAGATTTATGCCCCAAAATACTACAAACAAATTATATAAAAAAAATCTAAAGCTTTTGATTGAGCTTTTAAAATTTGCAACAAAGATTTCAACATAATAGTTAGCACAAAACAATGTAGATTTTGGCATGTTCTAAAAAAATCATAAAAACCAGAGTTACAATACAAAATTGTCTAGAACAAATCACATATATAATTTTTATAGGATCTAGGTTTCAACAGAACATGGAATCAAATTTAAAAAGGGGCAAAAAATTGAAGTAGGATCAGTTGGGATTCTACATAAATTGAGCAGCGAGAAAAACCAATCATTTGATCAGAAAGCCCTTAAACCATATACTTCATCTTAACATCTCTTTATTTTTAAAGATACAGTTTATGCTTTATATAGATCGATGGAGATACCTTTCAAGATATACTACGAACCCTAGTTAAAACACCCAATCAAAACAATATAGTCAAAGATCAAAATATAAGACATACCTCTTGAGTAAGATCTTTATAAACCATAAACCCTATCTCGAAGAAGGGTGTGTCGAGAGAGAGAGCAAAGAGACCAGCGTGAGAGAGAGAGAGGAGAGATGGTGGGAGATGAAACAATTTGATGGAATAATGATTTTTTAGGGTATTTTACATTTTAGTCCTGCATACTTAATTTTGGCACAGTTTAAAACAGTGCCAAATTTTGGCACGGTTTTAAAGTGTGCCAGAATGTCATTAAACCGTGCCAGAATTTGGCACAGCTTAAAACTATGCCAGATTTTTAATATCAGGGTGTGCCAAATTGCTGTTTTTGGTATAGTGCAAATAGAGTACCATGACAGGATGGTTAACAGTGACAACAAGTGCAGTTGCCTGCAGGAAAGTATTAGTGGTCATTAATAGAATACTTATAGTAGATACTAAATCTTACTACCCAGGAGAAATATGAGTGTGAAATGTAATACCAATGGGAGATCGAACTGGTTAGTAATGGTTGCAATGATAACAAACAGATATAGTAAGATTATTATATTCAATGTCCAGGATAGAATGGGTTTTGCAAATAAACACTAAACACCTAATGACAGTAAGAACACTGCAGTGTATATCGTCTTTCGTGATGGGAGAGTAAATTTTCAGTCGACAACGGAGATGTGAGGTACAAGTCATGTACGGAAGGCCTCTGAATCTCATTGACCGACAATGTTAGTTAGTAGCGTATCGGGGGGTTTCTTATTTGGATTTCGCTTTGCGAGACATCCCACGAATGAAACTTAGTGAACGTTGGGAGATGGGAAATGCTTGGCCGTTAGTATACGAGTTTAGTACCTTAGTTATTTCATGAAGATAAATCTATAACCTTAAGTTACTAAAGTATATTACTATCTAAAGTTGGTAGGACCGTATAGTACGACGTAAGAAATGTTATAGAATGTTTTATTCACAAGTAGTTCGATGGAATACTAAAGAATAATATAACTGCGATTATTAGGGTAATTGACCACAACTTTATTGAATATTCAGAGTTGCAAGACCAAATTGAGCAGTTGTTAGGACAGGGCTTCATCCATAGGAGTACCTCGCCTTGGGATGCTTCAGTGTTGTTCGTAAAGAAGAGAGATGGGTCGTTACAGTTGTGTGTCGACTATCGAGAGTTGAATAAAGTCACGATACAGAATAAATATATGTTGCCCTAAATTAATGACTTATTCGACCCATTGAGAGGAGTCGCATTATTCTCGAAGATAGACTTGAGGTCCGGATACCATCAGTTACGCATCAGGGAGCAGTTACGCATCAGGGAGCAGAATGTGTCTAAAACTGCATTCTGGACGAGATATGGATCCTACGAGTTCAGGGTTATGCCTTTTGGACTAACCAATGCTCCGGTCGTGTTTATGGACCTGATGAATAGGGTTTTCATAGAGTTCCTTGATCAGTTTGTCATTGTCTTCATAGATGACATTCTGAAATATTCTCAGACCGAGGAGGGGCATGTCGAGCATTTGCGACTGGTGCTGCAAACATTACGCCAGCACGAGTTATATGCCAAATATGAGAAGTGTAGGTTATGGCTGAAGGAGGTCCAGTTTTTAGGCCACATAGTATCAGATTACACTACAAAAAAAAGAAAATTTTGAGACAGTGGCCTAATTGTCCCAAAAGATGGTTTTTTCGTCTCAAATAGGGGTGGGCACGGTCCGGTCCGGTCCGGGTTTTGCCTATTTTTTGGACCGGACCGAATATTCGGTCCTCAAATTTTTTGGACCGAGACCGGACCGATTAATTCGGTTAACCTACTAATTCGGTCCAGGCTTTTTTCGGTCCGGTCCGGGGTAAAATTCGGTCCTGACCCTATTTTATATATATGTAGATTTTATGAATTTTTTATCTATTTTTCTCACAAATATATATACAAAAAAAATAATACTCAAAACTCCAAGTGATATTTATATGGGTTTTTTTAACCTAAATAAAAAATGTCTATACATATATAAAATGTTCCAAATTAAATTCATAAGTTATATACATTAATTCAAAAACTATACATAAGAAACACAATAACATTATTTTTATTATATATATATCGGAATCGGTCCGGTCCGGTCCGGTCCAAATCGGTCTTTTAATATAGTGGACCGCGGACCGGACCGGTTTAATCGGTTTTTAGGTTTTGTGAACCGATTTTCGGACCGATTTCAAAATAGCCTTAATTTTCGGTTCGGTCCGGTTCGGTCCAATCGGTCCATTCGGGTCGGTCTTTTTTTTGTCCACCCCTAGTCTCAAATACTTTTTGGGATGCTATTTGGGACGGCTAGGAGGGGTCTTTTTATTAGGGGTTATAAATACTTTTTGTGACGCCATAGCCGTATCAAAAGAGTTTTTTGAGACAGGAACAAATTCGTCTCAAAAGCTCACCATTCTATATGAGCCTTTTGAGATACCAAGAGAATTGTCCCAAAAGAGTGCTTTTGATACGAGAATTAATCTGTCTCAACAATAGTTAGAGTTCTTACAAGCTTCTTCAAATATTCATCAAAACAAAAATGATAATACTAAGTTTAAATATTCGACTTGACAACAAAATACATTATTTTTTTATACCCCAAAACATGAAATGCTTTTATCAAAGTAATCCTGCAGTCTTAAAGCGCACGACCTCTAAAATCACTGATTATCATTGAATGTTGTGCAAAAATTGTCACCTGCAAAAAAAAATTAGTGTCAATTATGTCAAAATTAATATCCCACTCGGAAATAATGCAATGTGCAATGAATCAATGTAGTATATTCTCATCATAAACAATATAAATATCTAACTACTATTATTTTTTTTTTAAAAATCGATTGAGTCTTCTTTGTTTATTCATGAAAATCACAGGTAGCCAACCTATTTTAAACACTAAAATTGATTCTACGAATATAAACAAACGAACAAAAATTTCTGACCACCATCACAACAAATTTTCGCCACCACCAATGAAAATTCAACTTTAAAAGAGAAATTTCCACCTGAAAATCTCTCAATGTGTATAAGTAATTATATGTATGAACTTTATATTTTTACCTAGTTGGTCTGAATTATTGAGGTGATGGAAGCACGAAGTGAATGTACGATCTAAACTCATAACTCTCACGGGACTATGGAAAACCTAACACGAGGATCTACCCAAAAGTAGTTTTATCCAATTATGGGACAATAAGAGCGACGTTCAGATATCTTACAATAGCAACCATATCACATATCTGCACCATAATAAAGTGAATGAGAGTAGCAAATGAACACACCAAGAACAAAGAGGATAAAATCCAAAGTGAAAAAAAAAAAGCAGAACTCATGAAAAGATATTGATAATAAAATGAAAAATAAATAAAAATCAGTTGGAACTTGCTGATCCTCTCATTTGGTTGAGTCCTCCATTGCGAGAAACCATATAAGGTAACCATTGTTCTTATAAACCCCTGCAACAAAATGCTACCCAATTAATGAGCTAAAAAAGAAAAAGAAAATTGGAATACACAACAAGAAAGCCATATACAAATAAAATCAATATCAATATCGATTATATAGGTAATAGTAAACAAATCGTAATAATCACAATAGAGATTTGAAATACCAATTTTTAGTTTTGTGTGTGTGTGTCTATAGCCCATGTTTGGTAAAAGATCATATGATAAAATCATGAAACAAACAGGAAATAGTGAATTAAAATCCAATCTAACATTATCGGGAATTGAATCAAGAAAATCGTAAAAGATTAATTAAAATGTATACAAATCAAAATAATTTGAATAGGGACTCTAACCACCAATACAAAAGGGTATATAAATTTGGAGAGGAACTCTAACCATGTTTGGTGGATCAATTTTTAAAAACCTCATTGACAGAACTTTGTACCTCTGAATTACTCTCGGTCTCAAACCTTCCATCCATTATGGATATTTAAGTTTGAAAGTGAGAATTCAAGAGGTTTCCTAAAATCAATCACATTTTCCTATTGGTAATTCAATGTTTTATTTTGTTAGTTTTCTCGTTGTTTATTTTTAAAGTTTGGAATTCTTGTGAGATCATTAGTCTACGAATAGTCGTCTTTTAATCGATGTTTTGAACTTCAAACATTGCAAATCTCATATGAGATCCTACCTTAGGTCAAGGCATGAGCAAATGTGGAGTGTAGAATATGGGTGGCAATGTACAACTAATGTTGTTAATAATGTCATTATGAAAAGACTGTTAAAGGATTATGGCAGAAAGATTTATGGCAGAAAGACTGAGTAAAAGAGATGTTGGGGGCAAGAGTAGTGAACCGAGTAGGATCAATAATCACTATATGATCAGTTTGTCCAAAAGAAGAACTAGGAGCAGTACTAGTGACTTGAGTAGTCACTATCTTATCAAGACAAAGTGTTTCTATCACCTCAATATAGTTGATAATATTTGTATGAGTATCATGTTATCAGCATGTGGGGATGCACTAATCTCAACAAAAGAATTATCACACATTATAATGTTATTAACATCAACTACAAAGTCATATACATGGTGAACCATATCAGTAACATCCAAAGAATTATCATTTTTTATATTTTCTACAACATTATCACTAGTATTATTGACATGAGCATCCAAAGTATTTGAAGGATCAACAATTGGATTCTCTATAGTTCTAAAAACTTGTTACATAGTTTTAGGTTTGCCTTTTTTTTTAGGAATTGATTTCTTGTCCCTGTTATTCTGGCCAACACCGTTAGCTTTTTTGGCTTTATGATAAAATACGCACCAAGAAGGTGGGGAGAGAGACTAGCATAGCTATTTTTTGTTGTAGATATGAGAGGCACCAATATAGGGAGTAAATCTAAAAGACACAACTTGTAATAATTCTGTAAAAAAAAGTCCATAATCTGTTAATGAAGGAAATAGATAATTATAAAAAAGATAGAGAGATATGTAACATTTACACACATAAACATATTAATTATACACTTACCTAAGCATATGAAAGATGTGTTAACAATGTAGAGTGACTAGAAATTAAAAGTACGATTGATGGATTTGTTGACTCCATACAAAAAAAAACCATTGATCAGTGAGGAAGAATAAGAAGGTTTGTAGTGTAATGGACTGTCAAAAGCTATTGAGAGATTCATGCGCTCTCGTAACCCAGAATGATCGTCTTCCTTTTTAAACTACTATTCATGTACTTTACTATGAATAATAACACCTTCGCGATGCAAAGGGTGACAGCATCACCAAGGGGAATCCCTTGTTATCCCCCACAAATGAAACGTATTTTTTTTAGTGTAAATACTTAAAATGGTAATACCGACCCAGATTAACATCGATAGTCACTTTCTAGAAGAAGTAATAATTACAACTATAAGTTGTATCTTTAAAATCAACTATTATTTCACAAGTGATGAACTGACTTATATATATGAAGTGAATAAAGAATAGCAGATGTTGCTAATGACTTAATCATTTTAAGAAGTTGTTCAGACCTTAAGTTTCTTACTTAATCCTTTGATGCGATGACTAGCAATCCTAAAGCGCTAATAAAAATATACTTTATCATAAATAGGCTTTTAAGTCATGACAATAGTAACCCAGCCTACATATGGTAAGAACCCTGAAGCTCTGCCCATGATATGGTGCTGGTGAAGTCAGAGTTGACCATAAGCACATAAACCTATGTCGTCGTCATCATTGTTATCCCCTTTTGTGAGGATATCAAATTCTTGGGTATCTTTTCGTTCATGAACCTTAATTACACGATGGACAATTGGGACATTTGGGTATTATTGGGATTGGAACTTTGAAATCTCGCCTAGTTTTAAATATAGTTTTTTTGGAACAGGACTTTTAGGTACGGGCGGAGAAGGATTACATGGCTATTAAGTTGGAAGGGTATAAATACCAAAAAGAGGATAGAAATAGATTTGATTAAATGAGAAATATTGAAATTTAACTGCCATACCTCAATGATTCTTGGACTGGCACAAGTCTTCTTTGGATAAGAATTGTTCCCATTAGCATGTAGAGATGAATATGGGATTTTAACCTCTACCCAGTCATCTTCATTATTGCCAATGTTAATTTCACTTGTGAATTTATCTTCTGCTTCTTCTCCGTCAGACCCCTTCAAAGGAGCACAAATAGTTCCTTCAATATCTATTACGTGGAGTAACTCTTCCTCTCTAGAAGCAATGTCGCAATAAATAGTGCAGAGATACTCATTGCTACTCTTCACTGTAGGTGCATAATATATCTCATATATATGCGTTGTACTTCGAACATAGACCTTCCGGATCTCATGCTTTTGAGTAAAACTTACTGTAATTAAAGAAATTTTCAGTCAGTCAAAATAAGTATGTCACATTAAAGAAAACATAAAATCAAAGGTGTTGAAAATTTGCACAACAGGTCCAGTCAGAGTATGGTACGTTCGCACCCAATGCGTGAGCGTGTGTATATATATAGAAGTCACCATCCTCAACATGACTTATGGAAGAAATCAATTCTAGTTTTGCTGAACATTTAAATTACCTCTTTGATGTAATATATGCAATAGAAATAATATGTAAAATACCATGTATGTCAGTATTCTAGACCAAATTAAAACTGTACTCCAAATTTCCAAAGAAGTTACTGCATAGTGAAAGATAGGATGGTGAACAATTACAATATATATAGAAATAATACAAGTACAAATAACAATACTTTAATGAATAGGCAAATAATAGGGAGAGCGAGCAGGCACTAAACACCATTGTATGTATGATCTGTGAGTAATGGATGCCCAAACACTAATACACACAATGCAAGGTACTTCTTATGGATCAAAAAGTGTACATCTCTCAAGTTATTATGAAGAAGATAGTATGAAAAACATTGTTTTACCCTCAGCACTGTAATTAATTCTTACTTTGGTCGATGTATGGTTTATGTATAGTAAATGTTGAGAATGAGTGTTTAAATAGAGGCTTGAGGTTGGAGTGAATACTTAAACATGTAGACTGCTTAGATTCAACTTGCATTAAATGAGAGGGAAATAGTGATAGAACATATCTGATAATTTAATCATTTGGTTCAGTAAAAAGGAACTTTTTGGAATATACTTTTAGACATGATGTTGATATAGTGCAAGAGAGTATGTCCATGTGTGCGAGAGAGTATCCCCTTTTTTTAGCAGATAAAGTCTATAAAGAGAAAACCAGGACCTCAAATCGGGCCAAATATAAGAAATTAAATGAATGCCAAACATTTATGTACTGGAAGATTCACGCACACATTTAATACACTCCATTTAATACACACACACCACACACACACACACACACATTTATGCATGCAAGCGATTAACTATTAAACTTAAAGATTCACAACCTTGCTCAGGAGAATTAAAACATAAGAAAAGAAACTAAACTAAAATCAAAAGTACGTTATGCATTCCCTTAAGGAGGAAAAAATGAGAAAAATGATGATGGGGGAATCTAATACATACTCTTCAAAAGGGATCAAAATATATATAAAATTAAATCCCAATGTAGATGTATCAATATATGCTGGCTTACCTATCGTGTAGATGTTTTCAGTATAACACATTTACCCTTCATTTGTAAGTCGAGATCAATTAAAGTTGGTTAAGAGATAGAAATGGATGTGATAGTCAACTATGAGAGTGCGTTTTCTACGATTATTTTACACTTTTGAAGTGTATGTTTTACACCAGACCAGGTAAAATTGATAAACTAAGACATGCAACCATGTAAATAGTTGTTATCAAACATATTCATGCATCAATCCATAAACTAAGCAAAATACATAACATTAAGACTTACTCATCATAAACTAATAGTATATTAAATCAATAATTTAACGCCTCTTCAGACTTTAGTATGATTCCCTAGAGAATGAGCATTTTTATTAGAAGAGTTTCACTAGGTAAAGTTTGGAGAGCTTTAGGATTGTGTTTTACGATCCAAAGCAATTGGATGCCTATGATGTGTTTATAGTATTGAACACATCATTTATGGAAAATAAAAATGAGGAACCTCCAATTCATGGGAAATAACAAACAAATAACGAGAACCTTTTAAGAATTAATCTATAAAAGAATCCTTAATAAAGGTGTAGAAAATGCCGATTTCTATGAAATCACATCCTCGTTTATTAGAGATAACTTTGTTCAATATGAAAGAGAAAATGAAAGAGCGAATGAGAGAAAAGTTGGAGGAGAAGATAAGATAGAGAGAAAAGGCAGAAGTGAATTTTGTTGAAAGAGCGAGTGATGCGCATGTGAGGCTTTGAAAAATAACTTTCCAATTTTCAAATGACAAGTAATTGATAATTAGGGGTAATTTTATGTTGGGAAGTCATCATCCCTTATTTTTTTCTCCGTACCGAACAGTGGGATAAATTGTTTTTCCTGAAATAAATGAAGTTATTGTGCTTATATCAGACCACATATCTATGTTTTCTCAAGAAGAGTAAGGAGGTTTTCTTCTTAGTTGAATGCAAAACATCAAATTCAATGAAATTAAGTTCCAACTTCATATAATTTTGACAATATACAGATGCTATAAACATTAATGGAAAGGTTGTTGAAGGATATGGTAAGGTACTTTGTATTATTATTGGTGCTAACAATATATGGAAACATCGTTGATTAGATAGTGCAGAATTTAGTACGATCGGGTCTTGGTAGCTAAACAGACTATGATTAGGTGAATATGGACATTACCCCCATGCATATTTTCGAAACACGACATTTATACCACATACTTCTTAAATGGTGTTGATTATGTGGAAATAGAATTGTTAAACAAGATCTTTCAACTGTTATGGTTTCTATAATATCCAAATGAGTGGAAATAATTTGAATTTATTGAAAGTCAAAGTTGATATTGAAAGTCGAAGTTGATGCAGTGAAGTGCAAGTCTCATTCAACTACCTGTGTGTTTTATTTTCTATATTTATTCTTTGTACATGTCATGGTACCAGAGCGTGAAAATGCTCTCCTGAGAACCATTGATAATTTATATCTACCTATACACATCTGCTTAAGCTCTGCCCTTCTTTCCTATGTTTACTTCCCCTTCATTTTTCTAGAACGTAGCAGTACGCGTGATCATTGCTACGATATGCGTCTTACCCTCTCTTTTTTTATTTTTATCTCAGTTGTACTATAGTATGTTTAGCTTACTATTCGAAGTTCAGATCAATGTGAACACCTCTTCCTCTCCCTATTATTGGTCTTCATATCCTCTTTATAAGCTCATTCTCTGCTACATTTCCATCCTTGCCTAGATAAAATCCAATTACCCCATTGTTAACCTCTCCGGCGATAATATCTCCATCTGTTTCTCTCTCTTTTGTCCATTGTTATATTGAGCACGGTGCAAGTCTTCTTCTTCACTTAGCCTTCCCTCGTCTAGATCGCGAACTTTATGTTCACCGTTCTCTATTTCAATCGCCAACCTCTCATGTTTATCACATTTTCATAGTTTCATATATATACGTATATATGAAATCAGTTTTCCAGCCTGTTTCTCTTGCACTGAAAAACTAATGCCTTCGATTTCTCAAAAGATTTTTTTCCCATAACCGATCTATTCCCTTCTTTCTCTACCCTCTACGTTATTTCCCTCACTAGGTACATGTCATTATTTATTCCCTTATTTTGCTTCTTAAAAGCACACAAGTCTTGTAGCTTTATGTAAATGCACATGAGTTTTGTATTGATATTATTTCTGGTAGTATGTTACTTTCTATGAGCTCTTTGGTTTTTTTACAGTTAGTGTGATTTCTTGATTAAACACATTTATACCACATACTTCTTAAATGGTGTTGATTATGTGGAAGTAGAATTGTTAAATGGTCTGAGCAAGATGTTTAGTTGTAGGTTCAAATTAGACTATATTGCCATCCGATATTTTTTCCATGAGAGTTGGCACACATTCTTTGTTATAGATATTTTCTTTGATTCCTTGTATAGGTTGTAGGGAACTTTTTAAAGGTCATTGTCTGTCCTCCTTATCTTTGTTCCATGTATACTTTTATAGGCCTTCCATATATGGTAATGATAACTTGTCCTTCCTATGCATTTTTTTATGTGCATTTTGTATTTGTCTCTCAGAAAATAAGTATGACTTAGTCTCTAGTTATTGCAACACCTGCTAAATCACTGGGAGATTTACAACAAGTGATACTTTTAACCATAAACTTGTGTGGGAATCACAAGAAGTTAGGTCTGAGCTGGGTGACACGTGAATCAACCCTTCCCTGCGTATATATTCCCCATGGTACCTGGTTGTGTGTGTGTGTGTGTGATAGAGAGAGTATTTAGAAATCGTTTGTATCGTCGCAGTATCATCCTAGACTTTGAACAATGATGGTGGACCTTTTGGTTGGCGTAAATGTTATTATAATTATCATCTCGAGTATCGGGATAGTGGTTTGCGGTGTTTTCACTCCATGATAGAGATTTGTGATTTTTGGCTTGAAATCCAGTCACTCGTTGTGTGTTTATTGGTCGTAAAGTTGAGTCAGAGTTTTTGGATTCCAAGATTTTGGAGTTGCCAAGCAGCGAAGACCTTCAGTGCGATGAATCTATAATGGCAGAAAGCGAAGGAAATTTTAGTAACAGCGAAGCCTCTTGGTTGTAGCAAATAGATTGCGAAGGTGGCAGCAAATGTAGCAGCGAACAAATGTGTAGTTAGGTTAATTGGGAACCGTTTTAGGGTTTTGCAACGTGATATCTCCCACCTGTAAAATATAGTTC
This sequence comes from Sambucus nigra, assembly GCA_949130495.1. NCBI lineage: Eukaryota > Viridiplantae > Streptophyta > Magnoliopsida > Dipsacales > Adoxaceae > Sambucus > Sambucus nigra. Next base: position 196,053,317 of record OX422220.1, read on the forward strand.
GAGTCTTTTAAACCCAAGTGCTGCAGCTTATTTGAAGAATGAGAGTTTATTCCTAAGGTGAGGGTTTTGAGTGAGAAACGGGGCATTTTCTCTTTCACCTATGGGTATTTCTTAAAATATGGAGGTAGGGTGAGAGTACAAGTGTTTCATATCTTGATAGTGTGCTTTATATGTATTGTGTAAGGGTTTTCTCATCAGGTTATATAAAGAGTGGCACTCATGGGTACATAAGGAACACTTTGGAAAACACTTGTAAGTATGAGACTGAGAGGGTTCTAGCTTTATAAATTTTAATCAGTTGAATAAAGAGTTAGTGTACAGTGGTTATCCGAAATTTTGGTGGAATGTAAGGGTATGTGTCTTGGAATGATTCACAATTATACTTGCAATTTGCTCATATATAGTGGAATCGGGTCTCTATGTGGATGTAGCCATTTGGTGAAGCATGTATATCTTTTTGTGCTTGTTTTTATTTTCTTATGTTAGATCTTTATTGTGCCCCTTTATTATTATCCTCAAGGCCATGGTTGATAGAAATTTGTACAACAAACTGGTGTAGGGACACCACAACAAATTCAATTAATCTGAAGCAATACAACCAGAATTACCTACATTTTTCCCACTTATTATCTAACTCCCAAAAAATATGTCGACTACAACAGAATTAGTAACAAATTTACATACCCTTCATAGTTTCAACATTACTAATGAGACCCGCAAATTAAAAAGTTCAAAATATTAATAAACACATTTTTGTTAAATTAGGATAAAAATTCACTAAAAATAGTGTGTCAATTCATTTACAGAGTCGCGTGGCATCCCCCACACCCCACCACACCACACCACACCACACCCACACACATACAATTTCCCCACTAAAAATTTGTATTTAACATTTAGTCCAATAAATTTTAAAAATTAATTTCTTATCCCTATAGTGACACTAGTCTATGAGGGACTAAATAGAATTGTTGAACATACACTCAACTCAACAACAGAGCATTTTTTCCAATTATTTGGGGATCCTATTTTCTATTTTTTGAGAAAATGTTGGACTAAAAAATAAACAATGGCATTTATGCTAAATGCCTCTTATGTGCTTATCTTAATCACAAAAAATATCTGTACTATAACACAATTTGTAAACAAATTACATAACACAATTTGTAAACAAATTACATACCCTTCACAATATCAACATTATCAATCAATCCCACAAAAGAAAAAAGTTCAAAAATGTTATCTTCAAAAAAATCTAAAATTAGGATGAGGAGGAGTTAATTTACCTAATGAGATCATTGAAATTGATGAGTTTTTCATATCCACAACTACTGTCAAAGGTCCCATGAAGCTCCCAATAACTTTTTAACTATAAATTATCCAAAAAATTTAAAACTTGAGATAAATAAACCCAGAAACGATGTGATTTTTTCTTTAAACAGAGTGTTGAAAAATAAATAATTAATATACAAAATGTGTTTGTGCGTGGATGGGAGGGAAGGGGGAGGGGGCACATATAGAGAGACTGCGAGAGATGTTAAGTACCTAAGGCGCCGACCAGTCAGGGGTTTGGCCGCCGGCTTGCTTTGTGTAGGTTTGGTCAATGAGGTTTGGTCGATGGGGGTAAAGTGGTTAGGGCTGAGTTCCATATCTTTTGTTTCTTTTGGGGGGGTTAAAGTGTTCGGGGCAGAAGATGAAATTTTTTAATGGTGGGAACTTAAATTTTTAGCCGTCTTATTTGGTATATCTTTTGAGACAGTAAATATATTACAGTCTCATTTGGTTTACTTTATAAGATGAAGATAATTCACTGTCTCAAAAAGTGACCTCTTTTGAGACGGATATAATTAACAGTCTCAAAAAATAATAGTTTCAAGACGGCTAATTATACCCGTCTCAAAAGATATATTTTAAAGACTATATTTTGTCTGTCTAAAAAAATAGGGTCTTAAAAGTAACTTTGTTTTGTAGTGTAGAGGTATATCCGTATATCCAGAAAAAGTGTCAGCGGTGAGGGAGTGGGGGTAGCCCACGACACCGACAGAGATACGTAGTTTCTTGGGCCTAGCAGGATACTACAAGAGGTTTATTCGAGGATTCTCGAAGATAGCAGGTTCGTTGACACACCTAACTCACAAAGGGGTGACGTTCATCTGGGATGACGCATGTCAGTTAGCCTTTGATGAGTTAAAGGACAAGTTGACTTCGGCACCCGTCCTAGCGCAGCCTAGGTCGGGAGTGAAGTATTTAGACTACACTGTTGCGTCCTTACTGGGACTCGGGGGTGTACTTCAGCAGGAGGATCAAGCTATAGCTTATGCTTCCTGAAAGCTTAAGCCTCATGAAAGGAATTACCCCACCCACGACTTAGAGTTAGCGGCGGTCGTGTTTGCACTTCGGATATGGAAACATTATCTCTTGGGGGAGAAATTTCACTTATTCACATATCATAAGTCACTACAGTACCTCTCATCCAAAAGGAGTTGAATATGTGTCAGCAAAGGTGGCTTGAATTTGTGAAGGATTATCAGTGCGATATCAAATACCACTAGGGGAAGGCTAACTTGGAAGTAGATACGTTGAGCTGTAGGCTAGTAGGTGAGGTGGTCGAAGGGTGGAAAGCCAAATGGAAGGAGTTGGGACACCAAGATGCAGTGGCCCGATTATTTATGTCTGTCATGATAGTTACGCCTCAGATTATTAAGAGGGTGGTACAGGCTCAGGCAACGAATCCATTCTGCCAAGATCGGATAGTATAGCTTCTAGCACAGGGGATCGAGTCTTACACCGTTGGTTCGGATGGAGGGTTATGCTTTAATGGGAGACTGATTGTTCCTGAGGGGGAGGAATTGCGACACGAGGTGATGACAGAGTCGTACGGTTCACGTTTTGCAGTACATTCCGATAGGGATAAGATGTACCTGGATATTAGACGACGGTACTGGTGGAGTGGAATGAAGAAGGATATTGCCAAGTTTGTTTCGAAATGTGCCACTTGTCAATTGGTGAAGGTGGACCATGAAAACCGGCAGGACTTCTACAGCCATTAAAGGTTCCTATGTAGAAATGGGTGAGCATTTCTATGGATTTCATCACGGGGTTGCCTACATCTAAGTGAAGTCACGATTCGATATGGATAGTTGTGGATCGTTTGACCAAGGTAGCTCACTTTCTGCCAGTTCAGACGAACTACACTACGAGACAGTACACTCTGATCTTTACAGTCGAGATAGTGAGACTTCACGGAGTGCCCCTTGATATAGTGTCCGACATGGACAAGATTTTTGTGTCTCGATTTTGGCAGAGCTTTCAGGAGGCTATGGGTACAGAGTTACAATTGAGTTTGACCTATAACTCTTAGACCAATGGATGGAATGAGCGGACAAATCAGATGTTAGAGGATATGTTGAGGATGTACATACTAGATTTTGGTGGGGGTGGGAGCAGTATCTCCCACTAGTGGAGTTTGCCTATAATAACTCCTACCAATTTACGATTGGCATGGATACATTTGAGGCATTATACGATAGACCTTGTCGTTCTCTAGTGTGTTGGTTAGAGGTGGGGGACAACAAGCTATTTGGGTCGGAGGTGATACAAGATACTTCGGCCGGGATAGAGATGATTCGAAGCCGTATTCGAATTGATCAGGATCGATAGAAGAGCCACAGTGATGCCAAGAGGTACTTTCGGGAGTTCAATGTGGTAGACCAGGTGTTGCTGAGAGTACCTCCTATGAAGGGGATAACGCATTTGGTAAGAAAGGGAAGTTGGCGCTGAGATATGTGGGGTCATTCCCTATCATCAAATGGATTGGGCCAGTTGCTTATAGACTTAGGTTACCGGAGCACTTGCATAGGATTCATGATGTGTTCCAGATTTCTTCGCTAAGGAGATATCTTCGGGATGAGTTGGCCCATACTCACATTGCTTTGGAGGATATTGATCTGCAGCCCAATAGTTCCTATGGGGAGGGGTTGGTTACTATCCTAGACGTAGCGAGAGAAAATTGAGATTGAAGGTAGTAGCTTGTACTTATTTAGTGGCGGCATCATAATGCCAAGGAGTCTACCTGGGAGCACGAGGATAGGATGCGCGATAAATATCCAGAGTTATTTTTACCAGGTATACCTTTATTTTTGAATTTCGGGACGAAATTCCATTATTAGGGGGGAAGTATGTAATACCCTGTCTTTTTACTCATTTTAATTATAGGACTAATTAAATTAATTAGAAAATTAATTGGTAATTAATCTAGATTTAAATACTAGCGAGACGAGAGTTAGTATTTGATTATGATAATTATGTGGAATATAACTGAGCGAGTATAGTAATATATGATTATGAACTTATTAAAATTGTCACGAGTGGAAAATACGACAATTTTGAAAATTAAGTTGGGATGCGCGTGTTAGTCGTGTCGGGACCAATTTAATGGATTATAAAGTAGTTTATTTTTATATCATCCTTATGGTCATTTTAAGTGCGCCAATATGTTCGGAAGGTCGAGATAGTCCGAAAAGACTACCTGGGGGTTTAGTTTGGGTCTCGGTGCATTTTTAGGCCAAACCGACAACACAGAAGGGTATTTTAGTCACTTTAATATTTGATGAATGGTGACCTACGAAATTTAAGTTAAATATATCATCCAACCCTTAGGATCATTAGGGTTATTGGTTGCTACAAATTTGAGAGAGATAAGTAGAGAGAAAGGAAGGGTTTCCAAAGGTTGCTAGGGTCAAACAACCACCTTACACCACCACCACCGTCGGCTTTGTGATCGAAAAGAGAGAATCGCCCCTATATCATCTTCTCCAAAGGATCAGAACTTCCATTTTAGGCAAGTGATTTAACTTGTTATGATTCAGTAAATATATTATCCATGGTAGTTTATAATTAGAGACTAAACTTGAAATATTGATAATTTCATGAATTGGGAGAATTTAATCTTGAATATGGGTAGGTTTTACATGTAGTTGAACTTCTGATATGTAGAAATAATGAAATCATGATCCATGTATACAAATTCACGAATTTATGTTGAGATATTTGATGTTCGTGAAGAAAAATTGAAGAACAGTTTTTATGAAAAATACATGATTTGATCCAAGATAATTATACCCCATGATGATTTGATGATTCTGAGATGCTGGATATTATGTATTTATGTTGGTGTAACCTTTAGTATAATTATTTGGGAGTTTCGAACATTAAGATAGAGGATTGGAGGTCTGAAATTGAAGAAACCCGCAGGAAATAATATGTAGAACCACAACCATACCAGATGGATCGATCGATCGACCATGAATGTCGATCGATCTACTGGTTCGATCGATCGACCCTTTCCTTCGAGCGATCGACTTATCCTGAATTTGTGTTATATTTTCCTCTTTAAGGTTTAATCAATCCTGGCTTTTAAGAATTATTGGTGTGTACTATTTGAACTTATTGGGACTTAGGGAAGGTCAGTAAAGGTGTATTTGAGGCCCGAAAAATAGTAGTTTGGTTTGAGATTAAATGATAAATTTACGAGTGTCCGACGGGTGAGTTACGATTGGAAATTGTGGTAACTTGAATTTAAATTGGATAGATAATAGATTAAGGTTAGGGACAGTAGAAAAGTGACCTTAAATTACTGAAATTGAATAGATTAAGGTTAAGGTTAGGGACCGTTGCTCTCTCTACAACTCTCTGTAAAAAATAATGAACCTAACGGTCCTATTTATAAGTTTAGGGTTAGGGTATTTGGATGAGATGGGACTCTCCCCGATTGGTTGTATTTGAGCTGATAATAATCTCATGGAGTCTTGAAAAAAGTTGGAGATAATTATCCCCAAATCCGTCACTATTCACGTCACTATTCATAGCACCAACTTTAATCGCACTTTTGACCTACAAAACTTTAAAATCTTATTTTCGTCCGAACTTCAAAGTTGTGAGTCTTGTCAAGACTTTTCCGAAAAGCTATGGCACGGCCTCAACGGACACTCGAACGATTTTATAAAAAATATTTAGTCCAGTTGTGTCAACCGTGTCGTGTCGCATCGCGATGTATCGTGACAATTTTTGCACATCGACTCCTTTGTAGTACAAATTTTTGGGGTACCTATAAAAATACAGAAATAAAATTAATTAATTCAAATTTAGGTTCACAAATATTTAAAATTTACAAAATTACCCCTCTTTCCATTTTAGCGCCCGAAATTCATTAATTGTTCGTTTTAATTCAGAATTCAACCAAATTTCAGAGAGAACTTTATTTTGCCTAATGACGCGACCAAAAATGTGTATCTGGTGTTCGTGATGATTTAGGCTCAGGTGCAAGCCTGTCGCCTTTTTAATAAACCCGGTAAGTCGGGATCGTCTCCACAGGAAAATAGGACGATGAAATCGTGACGACATTGGAAAGATAAAGAAATCCTAGATTTGACTCTAAAAGAAACGAAAAGATGATTTGGGGATGAAACAAATACGACTAGATGCAGATTTTAGAGTAACTACTAAGGAAACTACAAGATAACAAAATGCAACTACGCTAATTAAATTAAATGTTGATGATAAATGGACTAAAAATTTAACCATGAGATGAGAACAAGAGGTTGGGTTATAATTCCCCACACCCTAGTAATTCACTTCATTAGATACTAGATTCGGAATAAAGATTTTAAATCAACCCAGTCTTTATTAATCCTAAGCATTCCATATATGAGGGATCGTAGCCCGCACCATATGAAATCAAAGGAAAGAACAAAGCGGTGTCGCCTTAACGGATACGCACGTCGCACTCTTAAGCATCCCGGTTACTTAGGGCAAACGAGATCAAAAATCCTACGACGGTTGTGTAACAACCCGCGTAATTTTGGGCTATTTTAATTAATTTTTGGAAAATGGAGGAAAATAAAGTTTTTGATAAAATTATTTTTATTGCTCAAATATGTTGGTTATTATTTTTAAAGGCGAGAATTTCAAACGGTTTCGAAAACGGAGTTAAAACGGATTTTAAAATGATTTTAAAATGTTTTTAACTCTTGGAGTTGTTTTGACTTCCAACTCTTCATTTCTTTGCCTTATTTAAAGTAGTCTTTTGGATTCCAACTCTTCATTTCTTTGCATTATAAAAGGAAGTCTTGGGTAACCCTTTTAACCTACTTTTGGCACAAATTTTGGCAGCAAATATATTTTATATTCCTCTTCTTTTTATATACACATTGGCCTTTGAGATTTGTGAGTTCCAACCTTAGATTAGAGGTGTTCTTGGGGATATTTTTGAGTATGTTCTTGGAGGAGCTTTTGTAGATCTTTTGTGTTGATCTTGAGGATGTGATCGTTAGTTTCTCATCATAGTTTGAGGTATGGGGTTTTACACAATATACTCCTTAAATCTCGCGAGTGTCATTCTCTTTGATTTCTTATTAATTGAACTCATATTTGAACTGATAAATTCATTGATATCTGGAAAATAATTGTTGAAATTATTTTGATTCATGTGGTATCATTATATTATTGATGAGAACGTTGTCATGAGATTTTAATATGGCACGGATGTTGGGCACCCGCCAAAATTCCTGTTTCCCGGGCTATAGCTTGATAAAGCATATACGGATGTGGTGAGGCCTGGTGACCCGGTTAAAGTGTTGTTGAGAAATTATAATGATGAAATGCTATTGAGATTTGCATTTTGACTTGAATATTCGTACTCGTGTTGTTACGCTTTATTCATTGCTAATCCATATTTGTTGAGCATCTTTCCTGTCGTATTGTGTACTTCCCCATATTTTCTTTTAGTGGCAGGTTAGCGCGGATTTTGGGGGCGCTATGGAGATTGATTTTAGCGGGGATTGTTTGGGAAAGATTTGTATTATTTTGATGTATAGAGCTTTGGAGATTTGTATTTTATTTTCGAGTTAGTTGATGTATGTAATTCGAGAGATTTGGTATTTAATTTGAAGAGATTGAGATTTGTAGTTTCTCTTTTGTTGTTGTGGGACTTAGATGCTCTATACCTTGTTATTTGTGGATTTCGATTTATTTTATCGCATTAGCGCTCCGTTCGCTCTCCCTGGGCGGGCGGGGTGTTACAGGTTGCCACAGTTACACAACACAATTCATCTAAGATTTTAATTCAAAAGTCTATTTCCCATTATCATGAATTATTTCGGGTGGGGTTCATGCACCCCAACCCGTAAAACAAGAAGAAAACATGGTTTTGAAATAAGAAAACATCTTAACTATTAGCTTAGAACTAAGGAGAATGTAACAATTATGAAATAAGCAATTAACTAAAGTAAAATTAAAAGCAAGAATGGAATGAATATACTTGTATTGCAGAAGCTTGAATTTCAAAATCCTTACAGCAAAATCTCTACGAAAAACTAGGGTCATTTTTTTCCCTACTCTAAATTCTCTAAAATTAATGGTAAAACTAAAAGAAAAACGAACCCCTAACATTATGGAACTACTCTGAATAAAAAGCTCTGAAATTTACAAGAGTTTGACTCCATAAAAACTCGGAGAAAGAATATAAAAATTGAAGAAAATCCAATGCGATCTGGACCGGTCGGGGAGTAGGTTCGGATCGGCCCCTTAATTGAACCAGTGTTCCTCAGCTTAAGGCAGTCCGGATCCTTTTTGGGAAAAAGGTCCGGATCGCCCCCTTTTTCCTCACAGAGAGTTTTTTCAAGGTGGTCCGAATCCTTTTCAGGAAAAAGGTCTGTATCGCCCACTTTTTTCATCCAGAACACTTCTTTTGAAGCGGTCCGGATCCTTCTTCAATAAAAGGTCCGGATTGCCTGCCTTTTTTATCCAGGGTCTTTTTTCTTGTTCCTTCTCACTTCAAATCTTCGTAACTTTATCACCGTAGCTCGGATTGACTTCCCGTTTCTTCCAAAGTTCTTAAAATTGAATTATCTTCAACTCTCTAGTTGGCTTCAACTCCGGATGCTGACTACAAATTTACGAAATTTCCCTTTGACTTTCCTCTTTTGACTTTGTTCATTGCTTTTCTAGTTCCTTTATTCCTCAATGCTTCAAATACCTGTAAAACCTAGGAGAAATACATGAAACTAGATGTGCTTGTTAAAAGGAGTTAGTATCAAAGAAATGTGATAATTACACTCATTTTACGTTACTCGAGATAATATAAGTATCTAAGTTAAAGGGATAAATTTGAAAGAATTTTAGCCTAATCAAACCCCCTAACGTAGAACTTTGTGCGTCCCGATCAATCTAAAAGAATGTAACTATGGGTTAACTCTCAAAATTTTCACTTTATTTGGATAGAATACCACTTTCGCGGCCAAGCGATTGCATTGAGCGTATGCAACAAGCCTTTAAACCCCTAGGTCACCCTAGTAGGACGAGTTGTGTCTCGTGAGGGTTTGCAGTGAATATACCCACAAAATTCGACTCAAAGAAAACTCCAAAATAATAAAACATTGTATAATTTAAACTTTTCTAGAAAATACTCATCATAAATTCAATTTAAGAGTCTCAGATCACAATGTGTGTGTACGAAGCAAGAAATTTAACCGCGAATTTCTACCGGTTGACCATTACGTTAGTTATTCGAAAATTCGTTATGATTCAAATTCTCACTGGGTGCTCTCTCAAACGAATCACTCGGAAATGTGGCTATTCTCTCGGTACACGTGTCATAAAGAGTAAATGCATTGAAACACGAATTCACGCATACTAAATTCAAAAGACGAAAATTTATGGGGTAAAAAGATCTCATCATTAGTATACGGTTACAAGTAAACGGGAAACATCGCCTCTATGTTATGCCTTTAATCTCTTTCATTATCTTTTTATGCCTTAGCTCTCTATGTGGTAAACAATTTTGCAATTTGGACTTGGTTAGGACTTTTGGGGTTTAAGGTTTATTGGGTAGCACGTAATTGGTTGGGAAATTCGGAATTGAAATTTTTTGTTGAAATGTCCATTAGGCTTTTCCAGGCTTTTGCTCCTTTTCTTTTCCACTTTTTTTCTATTTTTTTCACATTTTTCTTATCTTGATATTTTTGTTGAGCATCTCTATTTTTCTTGTCCCTTTTTATTTGCATTAATTGGACTAAAATTTTGAGGTTTCACTTTTTTCAATTCCGGGCCATTTTGGTTTTTCAGGTAGTCAAATGAAAAGGAAAAAATTTAGTTAACTCAAGTTGGTTAGCAAAGGGAAAGTTTTTCAAGATTTTTTCTGGCCAAAATTTTTGGGTAACAAATTATGGCCTACTTCATTGTCCAAATTATTAATTACGTTACCATATGCGTCTAGAGGTGAATTTTAGTTTAGAAACTCATTTAGCACATTTTTCAAGATAACATCTCACACATTTTCCGTAACGGATCAAATCAAAGGAATTGAGATCCTCAAAGACTTTTGAAAATGCTATATAGAGCTTTGAGTTAACCATTAACTCAGATTGATTTATAAACTCACAAAAAGGATAGGCTCGAATCTCACCGGGTTGGTTAATCTCCACACTTACTTGTTAAGTCATCCATGTTTGCTCAATTTCCATCTTTGGTCAATTTCGGCTTTGTGCATTATGTTTTTACAATTTGAGACTTTAAACCGAATTTTAATGATATTTTTGAAAATTTTAAATTCCAATTTTTTTATTTATTTTGAAGAAAAATATTTTTGGTTTTTTTTCTTCTCAGTTTTTCAATTTTTTTGGAAATTTTGAAGTTTTCTAAATTTTTTGGCATTTTGAAAATTTGTGAAGTTTTAGAAATACGCACTCATCACCCCCCTAACTTAGACTTTTGCATTGCCCCAAATCAAAAGGACTAAAACCTAAATAAGGCAAAATAAGAAGTGCGATAAATAAAATAAACAGATGGAGAAAATGCGGGTTTTTATTTATAAGGACCATGGTACCTTAAACATGGCAGAAAAACAAGGAAAACACACAACCATACAAAACAACCATCAACATTAAAATCAACATAAAAATAATAAGAAGCTTCATTGAGGTGGGGGGTTGGAGCTTTCAACCGCGCTTGGGTCGTATGGATAATAAAGGTAGCTCGGAGGGGGCCCACCAAAATTGAGTTGATACATATGAGATTGAAGATGATACATCATGCTCGTATCGCATTGGTAAGTGCGTTGGTTGGTCTCTTGATCCCTCATGTATTGATTTATGAACCCGTTAAATTTTGTTTCAAGGGCGGTGAGGCGCGCATCAAAATCATTATCGGGGATCTCGAAATCATAATCTTCTTCGTCCGCATCGGACCCCACCTCTTGGTCCCCTATCTCGACATCGACCGCTACTTCCTCCTCCTCGCTACTCTCGTCCTCATCGGACTCTTCATCTTCTCGGGATCTTAGAATGGCCCTTTGTTTATCGCTTTTAGTCCGGGTGGCCTGCCCAAAAGGGTTTGGGAGGCAAAGAGTCCCGACATAATGACTGAAGAGGTGATCGAAGAGAATGGAGGTAATGAACCGGGCATAGGGAAGAGGAGTAGCGCCTTTTTCATCAACAGCCGCAAAGTAGACATCGCAAAAAATGATATACGCTAGGTCGATGGATGAGGTGCGATCAAAGAGGTGGTACACAAGTGTTGCCTGTCGCGGGCGCATGCCGGAGTCATTGGAATTCTGGAGGATGTTTGCGCACACAATTTAAAAAGTGAGTCGTGCTTTTTCGCTCAATTTACCAACCCAAAAAACACCCTTATGACAGACTTCCCCGGGCACCAGACGCTCATTGAGGACATCCTTTTTGAGCGATTGAGAGTTGTTGGGGAAGACAAAAGCGACGGGATTGGGGACGTCTTTTTCAGCGAGCTTCTCGACTATTATCAGCAAAGAGAATGGGATGCGTTGCCCCCGAATTTACGTTTCAAACATGAACTCGTCGGTGTGTAGGAGGGTGCCATGAAATTCTTGGACCTCCGCTTCCCAAATGGCATTGTGAGGCTCATGAAAGAAGCGGCACCAAACCTTAGGCCGAAACAAATTAGTGACAAAATTGGGTAGTTCGTCCCAAAGAATGGCCCGTTCTACTTGGACTTTTCGCATATGCCCAAAATATTCCTCACACCACCGTATTTTTTGGTCGGAGCAGTAGTCAGTCGGGTTATTATCGATGATAGTGACGAACTTGTATTTGGAGGGTCTGTCCTGAGCAGCCATGGATTGAGAAAGTGGATGGGAAAAATTACTTGAGAGGTGAGGTAGGAGAAGTTCTTGAGAGGAGTTAGTGAGGGAGATATGGGGGAGTAGGGGTTGTATTTATAAGTGGGTTTTGAGGTGGGAAGGGGTGGGTTTGGAGGGAAAAGGGGGGTGTATTTTGGGAGGGAAATGGTGGGAGAGAAGAAATGGAGGGAAGTGAAGGGGATTGGGGAAGGAGGGTTTCACCTAGGGAATCATTTGGGGAAAACCAGAAGGCGGTCCGGACCGGGTTCCCAGGGGCGGTCCAGATCGTCAGGCTTATTTTTATTTTCCAATTCTCCTAAGGTGGTCCGGACCGGGTGCCCGGGGGCGGTCCGGATCGGGTGCCTTTTTATAACAGACTCTTCTCTGCTCCATTTCTAACCTGCTATTATACTCTAAAGGCATTCCCACTTACTTTCAACTCAATCATGACCCTGATTTATGTTCAACCCTCATGTTCGAATCCCGAGATGGTCTTAAAGTGTATGCTTCCTACCTGTAAATGTACTCGACACACATTCTAATGAACCTACATAACCTATCCTAATTGACACCTGATTACTATACACAAGAATCACCCCATATATGTCGGGGGTGCGATGATATCTCAATTGCAGCTCACTCTGCTTCGTAGACGGGGTATGACAACTAAATGGTTCTGACCTCCTCTACGCACGCCTCTAGATATGGCTTTAGGCGTTGACCATTGACTTTGAACGTATCTCCCCCCTTTGGATTTTACAATTTCACTGCTCCGTGGGGGAATACGCTATCACAACAAATGGACCAGTCCATCGTGACCGCAACTTACCTGGAAATAGATAAAGTCTAGAGTTATAGAGGAACACTTTTTGTCCGGGAAGAAACTCTTTTTGTCGAATAATTTTATCGTGTGCGAGTTTCATCCTTTATTTGTATATCTTAGCGTTCTCATACGCATCATTGCGTATCTCCTCTAACTCATTCAATTGAAGCTTGCGAGGTTCACCGGCTTTGTCCATGTTGTAGTTCACCCTCTTAATGGCCCAATACGCTTTGTGCTCCCACTCAACGGGAATATGGCAAGGTTTTCCATATACAAAGTGGAACGGGTACATGCCAAGTGGGTTCTTATATGCGGTACGGTAGGCCCATAATGAATCGTTCAATCGAAGGGACCAATCTTTTCGATTAGGGTCGACGGTTTTCTCAAGTATATTTTTGATCTCACGATTCGCCAACTCGGTTTTCCCATTCGTTTGTGGGTGATATGTAATTCCAACTTTATGGACGACCCCATACTTTCTTATAAGCTTCTCGAATGGATTATTAAAAAAATGCGTGCTATTATCACTAATTATCGCTTTCGGAGCACCGAAGCGAGAAAGTATGTGTTCCTGCAGCAATCTTATCACTGCTTTATTATCATTAGTCTTAATAACTATAGCTTCCACCCATTTAGAAATATAGTTTACCGTGACTAGGTTGTATAGGTAGCCAAAGGACGAGGGAAAAGGGCCCATAAAGTTAATATCCCAGCTGTTATAAACCTCAATGATGAGGATCGGGGTTAATGGCATCATGTCTCGTCTGGTTATCGGCCCTATCCGTTGACACCTATCGCAAGATTTGTAACAATTGTTTACATCCCGAAACATTGTGGGCGAGTACACGCTGCTTTGGAGGATCTTAGCGGTTGTCTTTTTCACAGAAAAGTGGCCATCACAAGCCTCCGAATGACATAATTGGATGACCTTTGGAATCTCGTCATCCGGTATGCATCGTCGGATGATTTGGTTAGGGAAATATTTAAAAAGGAATGGATCGTCATAGAAAAATATGTGCGACCAAGTGATGAACATCTTCTTGTCTTGCGGTGTCCAATCGGAAGGGACGGCTCCCGTAAGAAGATAGTTCACTATATCTGCAAACGAGGGTAAATAAGAGGTGGCAAATAGTTTCTCATCCGGGAAGTACTCATCTATGGGTGTAAGATCACTAGGTACGTCGGACGAAAGTCGTGATAAGTGATCGTCGACGACGTTTTCTACTCCTTTTTTATCTTTAATGGAGAGATTAAACTCTTGTAGGAGTAGGATCCACCTTATGAGGCGCGACTTTGCGTCTTTCTTTGCAAGGAGATATTTTAAAGTCACGTGGTCGGTGAAACAGGTGATGGGGGAACCGATAAGGTAGGACCAAAAATTGTCTAAAGCAAAGACTACTGCTAGCAATTCCTTCTCCGTGGTGGAGTAATTGAGTTGCGGTCCTGTGAGAGTCCGACTAGCATAGTAGATGTCATGAGCCTTTTTATCTTTTTTTTGGCCCAAAACATCCCCTATCGCATAATTGCTAGCATCACACATGAGCTCAAATGGTAAGTACCAATCCGGGGCTTGCATGATGGGAGTGGAAATAAGCATGTTCTTCAATTTTTTAAAAGAACTTTGGCACGATTCATTCCACTTGAACGGGGGGTCCTTCATAAGAAGGTTGCTTAAGGTTCTAGTGATGACGCTAAAGTCTTTAATAAACCTTCTATAGAACCCCGCGTGGCCTAAGAAAAAGCACACATCTTTTAGCGATTTTGGTGGGGGTAGGTCATCTATGATATCAGTTTTTGCTTTATCCACCTCGATCCCTTTGGATGACACTATGTGGCCAAGAACTATGCACTCAGTTATCATGAAATAACATTTCTCCCAATTCAGCACTAAGTTCTTCTCCACACATCAGGTTAATACTTTCTCAAGATTATCTAAACATAGATCGAAAGAGGTGTCAAAAACACTAAAGTCATCCATGAACACCTATAGTCATCTCTTAACCATGTCACTGAATAAGCACAACATGCATCTTTGAAAGGTCGCGGGTGCATTACACAAGCCGAATGGCATACGTTTGTAGTCAAATGTACCAAAGGGACAAGTGAAGGTCGTCTTTTCCTGATCAAGTACATCTACCTCAATCTGGTTATATTCGGAATAACCATCTAAGAAGTAATAATAAGGGTGGCCCGCTACTCTTTTAAGTATTTGATCAATAAATGATAAGGGAAAATGGTCTTTCCTAGTTCTTGCATTGAGTTTTCGATAATCAATACAAATGCACCACCCAGTGGTGGTACGTTAGGGAACTAGCTCTCCCTTGGCATTCTCAATCACTATTATCCCCGACTTCTTTGGGACAACTTGTATAGGGCTCACTCATTTGCTATCCGAGATTGGGTAGATAATCCCAGCATCTAATAATTTTATGATTTATGTCATCACCACTTCTTTCATGGTTGGGTTCAACCTTCTTTACATTTCCCTCGAGGGTTTCACATCCTCCTCGAGGTGAATTTTGTGAGTGCAAATCAAAGTACTTATCCCCTTTAGGTCAGCTATACACCAACCAAAAGCACCTTGGTGTTTCCTCAAGATCTTTAATAACTTACCCTACTGCTCTTCATCTAAGCTAGAGGAAACAATAACAGGAAATGTCTCACCCTCTCCCAGGAAAGCATACTTAATGTTGGAGGGTAGTTTCTTCAACTCGAGAGTCGGGAATGTGTCGCTAGAGGGCACCATGCGTGTCTCTCTTGGAGGTAACTCTTCGAATCGAGAAACCCAACTAACATCTCTCGCGTCCTCGTCCGACGCTCTCTTATCAAGAATCTCTCTCAAATCCTCAACCTCTCTCTCAAACTTGGTATACACTAAACAAGCTTCTAAGGTGTCTCCACAAAAAATTTCCTCAATGTGATCTTCTACGATCTCATCAATTAAGCTCATCACGTGAAGATTATCTTCTTCCCCTGCATGTTGTTCTATATTAAAGATGTTTGTTTCTAATGTCATGTTCCCAAAAGTGAGTTGCATCTGCCCATTTCAAGTATTGATAAGTGCGTTAGCCGTAGCTAAGAATGGGCGCCCAATAATGATGGGAACATGATTCTTCGAGGTGAAGGAGGGCTCCGTGTCCCAAATGATAAAATCTACTGGAAAGTAGAAAGTGTCCACTTAGACTATCACGTCCTCAACTATACCTCTCGGTATCTTCACAGTTCGATTCGCCAATTGAAGAGTGATCCTTGTGGGCTTAAGGTCACCCAGATCTAGTTGCCTATAAATTGAATAGGGGAGGATATTACCACTTGCCCCCGAATCGAGTAAGGCCCTCTCAATTTTGTTCTCTCCAATGGTGCAGGAAATTATGGGTGCACAGGGATCTTTATATTTAGGTGGGAGATCGTTAAGAAGAACGAAGCTCACGTTCTATGCTAAGAACACGTTTTTCTTTACCTTTATCCTCCTCTTCAAAATCAACAAATCCTTAATGACTTTTGCATAAGCTGGAAATTGCTTTATTGCATCGAGGAAAGGTAAGTTCAATTTCACGGTTTTAAGAACCCCTAGCACTTCATCACTTATGGTCCCTTTATGGGAAGGAACCAATCTTTGAGGAAATGACACAACGGATGGTGGCTTTACAACTACTGCGAGCTCACTAGTGTTTTCCTTTTCACTCTCCTTTAAGGGGAAATTTTTGGCATCTTTCAGGCCGGTCGAAGTCTCCCTGGCTTTCGAAGTGTTGTGTGGGGGAGGTGATAAATCAATAACTCTCCCACTACGAAGAGTGGTTACCACTTGGCAATGCTCCTGCTGTTCTGTAGAGGTGGAGCTAGCACTAGGTTGACCTTGGGGAGGTCTTTGGCCCTAGGCAGGAAACTTGCCCTTCTCTTAGATACTCAACGAAGATTGGAACTTTGAGATGTTCACGTTCGTGTCGGTGAACATGCGATCATATCTAGTATTATTTGCACTTTGAGAGTTGATAAACTGGTTTATTGTATCCTTAAGAGTCCTCTGCGGTGGCATAATATACGTAGCTGGAAGAGGTGGTGCTTGCTGAAATGGAGGAGGGGGTGGAGGTGGGATAACTTGTGAATGTGGGTTCATCGCAGCTTTTGGTTATCCGTAGTTAAAACCAGGTGGTTTCTCCACGAAGGGTTATACGAGTTCCCATGCAGAGCATTAAAATTTCCCTTAAACCCTCCTATAGCATCCACTTATTCGCTGTGCATGGCTTTGTAGGCAGAAATCGTCGGGCATGGCTTTATGGAATGACCTGCCTCACAGATAACACACACCTTTTCTTTCGCGACACGATTTGATACAGAGATATCTCTCACCTGGCTATCAAGAAAATCTTTCATAAATCTCTGAAACTGATAGAATCGAACGTTTATTAAGGTATTACTATCCAAATGGTATAGACCGGATGCATTGGGCATAGTCGATGCTTATCTAGGCCGAATTTGGGTATTAGGGTCGGATGAGTACCATGCTTGAGTAGTCTCTACGACATACTTAAGATGGGCCTCGGCTTCATTGGAGTCTAAGTCCAAAAAAGTTCTTTCACACATTGTTTGCACAAGTTGTTTAGAAGCCACTGTCAACCCATTATGAAAGAAAGAGATCAAGTGGTGTTTTTCAAAACCATGATGGGGGCATGCGCTTACCAACTCTTGAAAATGTTCCCAACACTTGTCAAAAGGCTCATTATCTTGTTGTCAAAAATCTTGGATCTAAGTCTTGGCAGAGTTGGTCTTGTGCAGTGGGTAGAATTTTGAGATAAATTTGGATTGCATATCCCTCCAAGAAATAACAGAGTTCGGGGGTAGAAACCATAGCCAGGCCTTGACTTTATCCTTTAAGGAAAAAGGGAAATTTTTTAGGCAACCGACATCCTGTGTACAAGCTTGGCCACTAAATGTGTCACACGCCTCTTCGAACTCTCTTATATGAAGGTATGGTTTCTCCGAATCCATGCCATGGAAAGTAGGGAGAAAATGTATTATCCCATTGCGAAAGTGGAACTGACCGATATTATACGGGAGTAAAATGCAACCAGGGGTGACAGTTCGTTCTGGACAGAGTAAGTCTTTCATGGGACGATAGGGTGGATTTCCCTCTCCAGTGCCAAAACTAGCTGCGTCAGACATTATTCTCTCTTCAAATGACTCGAAATACACACTCGATATCCTAGATGTGTGACTCGAGGATTGACTCAGGGTGTAATTACCGATTGACTGCTCAAGAGTAGGAAGTGGAATCCAAAACTATGGAACGCGAGGCGTGTGGGGACTGTCAGAGTTATACTCAACAATTGGATTTTCATGAATTCTGGTTGGAGTATTTTGAGGAGTTTAAGTATGTTCATGATTTTGCATTAAAGGCTTGGGAGAGATGGTTTTTTTTGGATTTTTTATTTTTGATCAAAGATTTAGATTGACTCGATCCAACCTAAGTCTACCTAATTCCCCGGCAAAGGCGCCAAAAACTTGATGCGACCACAAATGTGTATCTGGTGTTCGGGCTGATTTAGGCTCAAGTGCAAGCCTGTCACGTTAGTAATAAACCCGATAAGTCGGGATCGTCTCCACAG
The DNA here is from genome assembly GCA_949130495.1 of Sambucus nigra. Classification (NCBI taxonomy): domain Eukaryota; kingdom Viridiplantae; phylum Streptophyta; class Magnoliopsida; order Dipsacales; family Adoxaceae; genus Sambucus; species Sambucus nigra. The sequence goes on from OX422220.1 coordinate 196,071,894, forward strand.
GGAAATAGGATGATGAAATCGTGAGGACATTGGAAAGATTAAGAAATCATAGCTTTGACTCTAAAATAAATGAAAAGATGATTTTGGGGATGAAATAACTTCGACTATATGCAGATTTTAGAGTAATTACTAAGGGAACTACAAGCTAAAAAAATGCAACTACGCTAATTAAACTAAATGCTCATGATAAATGGACTAAAAATTTAACTCTGAGATGAGAACAAGAGGTTAGGTTACAATCCCCCACACCCTAGTAATTCACTTCATAGGATACTAGATTCGGAATTAAGATTTTAAACGAACCCAGTCTTTATTAATCCTAAGCATTCCATATATGAGGGATCGTAGCTCGCACCATATGAAATCAAAGGCAAGAACAAAGCGGTGTTACCTTAACCAATACGCACGTCGCACTCTTAAGCATCCCGGTTACCTAAGGCAAACGAGATCAAAAGTCCTACGACGATTGCAACAGTTACGCAACACGATTCATATAAGATTTTAATTCAAAAGTCTATTACCCATTATCGTGAATTACTTCGGGTGGGGTTCATGCACCCCAACCCATAGAAACTTAGCCAGACATGTTAAAACAAAAAGAAAACATGGTTTTGAAATAAGAAAACATCTTAACTATTAGCTTAGAACTAAGGAGAATGTAGCAATTATGAAATAAGCAATTAAGTAAAGTAAAAATAAAAGCAAGAATGGAATGAATATACTTGTATTGCAGAAGCTTGAATTCTAAAATCCTTACAGCAAAAATCTTTATGAAAAACTAGGGTCCTTTTTTTCTCTACTCTAAGCTCTCTAAAATTAATGGTAAAACTAAAAGAAAAATGAACCCCTAACATTATGGAACTACTCTGAATAAAAAGCTCCGAAATTTACAAGAGTTTGACTCCATAAAAACTCTGAGAAAGAATATCAAAATTGAAGAAAGTCCAACGCGGTCTCTGAGACAGAATATAAAAATTGAAGAAAGTCCAACGCGATCCGGACTGGTTGGGGGAGGCGGTCCGGATTGGCCCCTTAATTGAACCAATGTTCCTCAGCTTAAGGCGGTCCGGATCCTTTTGGGGAAAAAGGTCTGGATCTCCCCCTTTTTCCTGGCAGAGAGTTTTTTCAAGGCGGTCCGGATCTTTTTTGGGAAAAAGGCCTGGATCACCCCCTTTTTTCATCCAGAACATTTCTTTTGAAGCGGTCCGGATCCTTTATCAATAAAAGGTCCAGATCGCCTGCCTTTTTTTTTTATCCAGGGGTCTTTTTTTCTTGATCTTTCTCACTTCAAATCTTCGTAACTTTATCACCGTAGCTCGAATTGACTTGCCATTTCTTCCAAAGTTCTTAAAATTGAATTCTCTTTAACTCTCTAGATGGCTTCAACTCTGGATGATGGCTACAAATTTAAAAAATTGTCACCCTTTGACTTTCCTCCTTTGACTTTGTTCATTGCTTTTCTAGTTCCTTTCTTCCTCAATACTTAAAATACCTGTAAAACCTAGGAGAAACACACGAAACTATATGTACTTGTTAAAAGGAGTTAGTATCAAAGAAATGCGATAATTACACTCATTTTACATTGCTCGAGATAATAAAAGTATCTAAATTAAAGGGATAAATTCGCAAGAATTTTAGCCTAATCACTTAGATAAACATTTTAAAATTATTTTTAGGCCCATAAAGTTTAATAATTATGATTTCACCCCCCCCCCCCAGAGTTACTAAAATTGCATTTTTAACTCGAATTTTATTCGAACTTGCATTTATCTTTTATTTTATGAATCATTTATGATACAATGGGCCTAACAAGGTCTAGATTTGGGCATATTTCATGCAAAATAATGCACTCATTACGTAGCTAGTATGGGTAGTAAATATGTGTTAGGCGTGAGCAATAGCTGAGGGGTGAGAACCCCAAGTGAGAGCACGTGACTAACATGTATATGATATTACTGTTTAATGCAATTTAAACACATGCGGTTTTAAATTACTTTTCACATCGGGTTCAGACACGTTTGCTTCTAAATCTATTCTTGCTTTGTAAAAACCTTTTAGGTGCCCAGCCACAGGGACGCCAAGCATAGGAGTTCCATTTTATTGATGTGTTGTAGCTACTGTAGAAGTTACATGACCTCGGTATTAGACGCCTCCACCATCTATCTTTCATTCTTACAGACTTATCTACATCAGTTAGGGCATGTCTCCCATTTTCATTTAGAGATAGCAGTTTCAGACTTTCATTTTCTTTTCAGTTGTTGGATTTATTTAGATATTCATACTTTTGTAGTGGGATTATTTAGCATTGAGACTATATTTGGAGTGTTACTCCAGACTCTATTATTTCTTTCTATTAATTATTCCTATGAGATTGTTTATGTGAATGTTGAATGGTTGGTTATTCATTACTTGGTTGTAAGTTAATTTAATTAATAAATTTGGCATATCACTTTTTAAATATTAGGTGGCTAGTAACTAATTAAATATTTTCGACAGTGATGCTAAGACTTAACCAACTTGATATATTGTATTAATTTAATAAAGGATTAACTACCCGATATTTAATTAGACGGGGTGTCACAAAAGGCTTCAAATGAATCATCAAAGGAGAAAATAGAGTGACGTGAAAAATGTCACGCTCGATATCTCATTAGAACTATGTTCTAACTAGTTAAGGTATCTCGTTCCAACGACATACCAAGTCATTATAACGACCGCGTGAACAAAATAGTTTTCTTCTAAAAAATTATTAAAAGGGATAAAATAATTTTAAAATATTTTAAAATCAATTTTATAAAATCCTAACACCAAAAAATAAAACCTCCAAGGATAAAAATAAATATGCATTCATACCTCAGAGATCCTTGGAACATAAAGACAAAAATGTGGCACTAAACACCAACGATGATGTAGCTCTTCTAACTTGGCCCCTACATCTTTATGAAATCACGACATAGGCTTGTAAGGTTAATACACTCAAGTCCTAACCTATGACTCAAATATTTTTAACCAAACTTGGAATAAGCCAAAATATATAAATCGACTTTATTCCAAAATTTGTCATTAAAAATGTCCCCCTTTGGTTATTCTGGGACAAAACTAAAAATAAAAACTCCAATGGGCCGTTAAGCTCATCTAAGACTCAATCCCTAACCCCAAAAGGAAAACGTATAACTTGACCGTCTCATAAACTTGGGTAGCTTTGAACGGTTGTAGACTTTTTCGCATTGATGCAAATTTACTTGGATACTTAAACACGCCTTTAAATGCAAACAAAATAAAATAATATAAATCTTTATAAGAATAAACCCTCCCCTTTTGTCTAACAATCTCTACCTAATTTAGGACATCTCCCTCCAAAGCAAAAATCTCTCCCGGACTACAAAGATTGGGATACTATTTCTTCCTTTTTGTCCAGGAATAGACAAATAATAAATGTGCATAGTAAAACCAAATTCTCCATAATATAACCAATTATCCCCTAAAGTGAAACATGAGTAAACATATAGGAAAAATGAGTATATCATGCAATGATGCGAAGTGCAACAAGCAACGACAAACACAACTCGACAACATAAGCACAAATAATCCAAACAATGATCAATTAATACCAATTTTGATGCAAAAATAATACCAACTTGAATACAAAATGAAGCATTAGATACAAGTGAAAACAAGCTACAAGAGATACCGATATGATCATATAGCATGCCAATTTGATTCAAAGTTAAATCTCAGACGACAAATATGGATTTAATGCAAACGCAAAGACTCAAATAAATGATACTATATATATATATATATATATATATATATATATATATATATATGTGTGTGTGTGTGTGTGTGTGTGTACACAAAGTGAAGGGAATAAACTATAAACAAAAGAGTTATGACCCAATCACTCAATAATATCAAAGGAGTTCTATTTGACTGCATTAACTTTATCAAATAAAGATTTAGCCTCGCAGTGACAGATAAAGTGAACTCATAAATGGACAAACAAACACAATGCATACTAGCCTATAAATACTGATGATTTTCAAATTAATAACGTCAAACATAAAATAACTAGGAATTATTGTGCAAACTCATTGATCTTTAACTTAAAACATCATCAAAATTTAGATATGTCATTTTCTCACTCTCATTTTGAAGATAACAATTTAATTGAAGAATTAATAAAGTAATATTTGGCTTTGGCAATATTTTTGTTTCTTTTGCCTCTTAATTTTTTAGGCTCTTGTCAACGGTGGCCTTTCACGTAAGGAAGATTTCTCCCTTCGTAGCCCTTTCCCGCGCACACTCATATTTTCAATAAAAGCACAAATTAATTATATGCACAAATCCTCCAGTAATTTATATATATATATATATATATATATATATATATATATATATATATATATATATTATGATAAGATTGTGAGGAGAACACCACACTTGGCTCATGTAATATATGAAGTTATAATCCAAAAATGCTCATGCATGTGTGTGAGGATGCATATGCAAAGTGAACCCATTAAGAAAGTCATTTTCATACTACTCATGCAAGCATGATTAAGAATAATCTAAGAATTAAAATTCATAATAAAAAATTCTAGACACAAGAAAATATGGAAGGAAGCGGATTCAGACACACCGATATGCCACACAAAATGTGTAAACCCAAACTACACATAAACAAAAATCTTTTTGAATTTTTAAATATTTTTCAAAATACACCACCGGAAACAAAATTCAAAAGACAAACAAGATCTTTTTGTATTTTTCTCAATAAGCCCCAATAATGGAAAATTAAAATACATAAGATAAACATCATGCAACTAGCAAACACATAAGATTCATGTGCAAGCATGCGAGAATAAACCACTCTAACATTTAGCTCCTCTAAAATAGATTTCTTAACCCAAATAGATGAATACCTAACTAACACATTGGATTTTAGGAACCATGGGGACATTAGACTTCAAATTCCTAGGTCTTTGATCATAACAAAAACTCCTAAGGTGACCTTTCCTACCGCAGTGTGTGTACGTGTAGATGCGATAATGAATGAGACATTTGGGTTAAACATTTATAACACCCTGGTCGATGGTCGACTCTATAAAATAAAAGATGGTCTTGTCTTTAAAAGCAGAATAATTAGAATCATCAAAGGCAGTACCAACATTATTTGAGTCTCTTATATCATCTTTTAACTTCAAACCCCTAGATTCAATGAAAAATTAGACTCCTCAAATGATATGGACTCCTTCTTCAGATTTTCAATAATACCTAGAAAGTTATCTCGCTCCCCCTCAATGTAAGTGAAATTATACCTAAGAGTCTTCTCACGTGACTTCAAAACTTTTATCGATTCATCATTATCCTCAATGGCACGGCCTTTCTCTCTAGTCTCAAACATCTTAGAGTCATATAATTCTTTTTTTTTAAACACGGACTCTATCCTCACTCTCTTTTTTGGACACTTCTATTTTTTTTAAATCATGATTCATGTCCATAACCTTCTCACGAATAGTATCTCTTTGAGTTTGAACAATTCGCAAAAATTAAATTTCAGCTTTAAAACACAAATTTTATTTTTCCAAGAAATTTAACTTTTTTTAAACTTCAAATTCAAATGAGTTAATTTTTTAACACGACAACGAAGCTCATTCAACTCCTTTGGAATATCAAAATTGTCATCCTGGCTAAACATATCAAACAACTTATCACTATAATGACCCATCGAGAGAAACAACCAAACTCTAAAAAGAGAGATAAATAGACCATCCTAAAATAACACGAAATGACGGATCTACACGATAATTTATTGTACCCGCTCTGATACAAATTTGAAAGGGGGTTAATATACGGAATGGTATAAACAAAAGTTAATTTATAAAACTTTCAAATCAAATGTTAAACTATAACAAAATTACCCCAAATAAAATGTTGTACCAATTTTAATCAAAAGTTGTGATAAACGGATTAACCAATGTTGTCTTTTATCCTAAAGCATGCATCTAGGTGATAGCATATAAAATAAGTAAATCAATCACAACGCCCAATGTATGAGGAAAGCCCATAATGGGATAAACCTCATACGACCCAACCACATAAAATCCCCTAAGTATGGAATTACAAAGGATACGACAGAAGACTTATAATACAGACTTGACTCCCTCACGAGCCTTAATGATCTTCATTTCTCAACCTCTGTTTAGTGTCACACAAGAGTCCACTCGCACACTGTAATAATATTTGAGTCCACACACGCCTCGATATTAACTGAACAACTCAATATCGGTCTATGAATCTTGAACACGGAATTCACTACAAACACCATACCATAGAGTCCACCGTTTGTGAACAACAACAAGATCGTATTCCACAGCATTATATTATTCTCAACAAGATGAAGAAAATAAAGCAATAGTTCTCATAAACTAGATCTCAAAGTATAAGATGATGAAACCTAGATCTAAAACTGTTTGGGTGTAACTAGGGTTTGGGCAAAAACGAATAGCTTTTTGGAAGAATTTGAGAACTCACGAGTAATAAAAAAAAAGTCTCAAATGAAACTGCTGCTCCGTATCCTAATTATAAGGGTTTTCTAAAATCGAGATAAGGATGAAAAGCCATTGAAAAATCTCAAAATGTTAAAAATTCACTGGCTCATCTGAACGAGAGGTACATCTCATTCGAATAAAGCCCCTTATTTTGTTCAAACGACTTTAAACGAATCATCAAACGAGAAAACAAAGTAATACGAAAAATGTCTCATTCTAAATCTAGTTAAAACCCCGTTCTGACTTGTTAAGGTAACTCGTTCGAAAGACATACCAAGTTGTTCTAATGACCGCGCGAAAAAAACATTTTTCTTATAAAAAACATTAAAAGGATAAAATATTTTAAAATCAATTTTATAGAATTCTAGCACTCAAAAATAAAATCTCTAAGAATAAAAATGAATACGCATTAATACCTGAGAGATCCTTGGAATATGAAGACGAAACATGGCACTAAACACGACACACTGGTGTAGATCTTCTAACTTAGTCGCTACATCTTCAAGAAATCACGTCATAGTCTTGAAAGGTCAACATACTCAAGTCCTAACTTATGACTCAAATGGTTTTATCTAAGCATGGAATAAGCCAAAGAATACAAATTGACTCTATTCGAAAAATTGTCATTATATCATTATGGGACATTTAATATCCTTATCCATATTATATAAATAATCAAAATTTCAATTATAAGTAGTTGTTATGGGACTTTTAGTATCCCTTACCATATTATGGAAGCAAGCAAAACTTCAGGTTTTATTTTATGGCATATTTTATTGTAATGTCCAAAAAAATTGAATAACAATTGAGAAATTCACGTCCCAATTTTAAATGATTTTACTCATTAATTTAAAAAAATAATAATTAGGGAACTTCTGGCCCCAAATTAAAATCGCTAAATGAGAACTTCATATCCCAAATTTAATTAGTAAGTGGGAACTTTAGGCCGCAAAACATAAATATATGAGAAATTTTCAGACACTAAATTAAAATAGCTATATGAGAACTTTATGCCCCAAATTTAAAATAGTAATTAAGAATTGAAAGATCTAAATTTAATTACAAATGAAACTTTGGGTCTAACCATTGAATGATAGTTAGGAATCCCAATATTTTGTTTTCATAATTTATACATAAATACTTGAGAACTTTGAGTACCATTTTTTTATAAAGTATATGTAAATGTATGGAGTGAAATAGCGTGTCCTAAATTTTTATTGAATCATAAATATGTAAACCTCTAGGATTAAATCGGAATCACAAGGACAATAAAAACGAAAAAATCAAAAAGTTCGAGCTGAATTATAAATACCTTAAAGTACAAGTTCAAATTATCATTATGTAAACTGATATGAACTATTTTTATGCAAACAAAATTTTGGGATTTAAAATTAAGGGCTTGTTTGATTTGCAACTATAATTCTGTTTTTTGTGTTTAAATACAATTTTAATAAAAAATTACGTTTGACACAGTTGTTTTTAAATAATGAGGGCCCATTTGGTTATGTATTCAGAAAACTCAATTTAAACACTGTTTTTAAATACAATTTTAAATTCAATTTTTTGTGTTTATAAATATTGATGCGCGTTTGGTAAACTTATTTTTATATACAGTTTTATGAAAATTTGACAAAAATGACAAAGATGTATATTTATATTACACGTACAGAATCCAGTGTTCCCCTTCAACGGCCATAACGTTTTGGGCATGGGGGCATCGTCGATTGTGACCCAAGAAGGAATATAAGTGGACATTCACTTTTTTACATTTATAACAAGACTTATTTTATTATGAGTAATGCTAGGGGTACAGAAAATTCCACAAAATCTCCACAAAAATAAATTATTGTGTTATAACGGAACCCCATACCACAAGACAATGTTTAATAAATAAGTGGAAGAATATATAAAATCCACATCAAATTTTATGAATAATTTTGTGAATTTTTTTGTACCCATATCGTTATTTCATTATTACTAATTAAATGCAAGTTAAGTTTTGCAATGTGTTCCCATTTATACTGGACTAGATAGGATAAGACTAGGGCTGCGTTTTTTTTCCGAATATTCCGATTTTTTCGATGTCCGATCCGATACTTTTCGATTTTGTAACGCATATAAGGTTTTCGATCTTCGATTTTTCCGAATTAAATTGGATAGGAAATTGGAACTATGTTTCAAATTCTGATTTTCCGAATATTTTTTCCGATTAATATTTCGAATATTTTATCCGATTAATATTTCGAATATTTTATATACTACCTTACATTTCCCTTATCTATTAAGAATGTGTACCCTTAGATTAGATCAATTTAATCTCAACCCTTAATTTACCCACTATGTATATGCTCTTAATAAGCCGCTAGGGCACCATATCTCTCTCACCTCACGCCTCTCTTAGGCCTCGTTTACGAGTTCTATTTTTGAGAGAAAAGAAAGGAAAGGAAGAGAAAGTGTGTTTCATTTCCTTCGTTTGGGAGTTTAAGGGTCCGTTTGGTTCGTGGTGAAATACTTTTCACCGTGGTGAAAGTAAAAGGTGAATTATTAGTGCGGTGATTTTGTTTTCACCATCTCCGTTTGGATGGGCGAGTTTTTACTAGGTGAAAATTTTAACTTTTTCACCATTTGTTGTTTGGATGGTCAAGATTAATATGGTGAAAAAATAAAATGACCATATTACCCACATACTTCAAATGCATATAACTATTTTGATTTTCATCACACAAGTGTCAATGGCCATTAAAAAATATGCATTTATCCCAAACTAAAATTTGACATAATCACCCCCCCCACACACACAACTAGTCATATTTCGCTACGCAAGACAAATAAGAAAAAAAACAATACCAATTAAAAATAAAGTCCTTATTAAAAAAGAAAACAGTCCCAATTTAAAAAAAAAAATTCCAACAATGAAAAAAAACTATCATTTGTAAAAAAAAAATCACAGTTAAAAAAAAAAGAATCAACTATAAAAACAGTAGTTCATAATAAAAAAAAAGTTCTCAACAATGAAAAAACAGTCCCAAATAAAAGAAAAGTTTTCAACATTGAAAAAAAAGCAATCCCAATTAAAAAAAAAGTCCCAACTATAAAAAAAAAGTGTTCCAATTAAAAGAATTAAAAAAAAAATAGTTCCCAACTATGAAACCGTCCCAATTAGTAATTAAATTCTCAACACATTACCATGCACCAAACAAATATTCATTTTTTTTAATTTTTTTTTGGGAATAGATATTCTCACACCCTCAATGTGTTCCCCCACACCCTTTGAATAATAAATGACAATTGCGCCCTTAATTTATAAAAGCAAAATGTCCAATTTTTTCACCTCCAACTAAAATAATTACATTTGATAAAAACAAAAAAATTATATTTTCAATAAAAAAAATTGTTTTTTATAAGTAATAATAAAAAAAACTGTTTATAAAACGTAAAATCTTATCTATTTGTTTTATTAAAAAACTGTATATAAAACGTAAAATTTATTTTTCTTAAGAAACTCTTTTCTTAAAAAGTGTTTTATTTTTTATTTACAAATTTTATTTTTGGTTAAAAACTGTTTTTTTTTACTATATTAAAAATAATCTTTTTACTATTTTTAAAAAATATTATCTGCGGCAGCGGTATGTATAGGCGGTCTGACCACCTATACATACCGCTGGCGCGGAGCATTTTTGTCAAATATGTTGGTTCGCGCCAACGGTATGTATAAGTGCCGCTGACGCGGACCATTTTTTTGTATAGTAAAATGATTATTTTTAAAATAGAAAAAAAATAGTTTTTAACTGAAAAAATAAATAACGAAATAATTTTTTTAAATAAATAAAAGAAACAGTTTTTTAACTAGAAATGATAAAAAGAATATCCATTTTTTAAAATAAATAACGAAATAGTTTTTTTATCAACGTCCATTTAAATAAAAAGTAATATGTTTTTTTCTAAATAACATAATATTTTTTAAATGAAAAAATAACTTTTATAATTTTTATATTTTCAGAATATTAAAATTTTAATTTTTTAGAATATTAGGATTTTTATTTTCAAAATATTATGTTTTATTTTTTTCTTAATATTACCTTTTTTTTTAAATAATAGATTTTTGGGCAAAAGATTATATTTGCTCAAATCATATTTGCATAGAGGGTCTTTTGATCTTTTAGTATTTAAATATTAAAAAGGGTGTGGGGAAAGACATAGAGGGTGTTGGAATAGCTATTCTATTTTTTATTTTTTATTTTAATTTTTAATTATTTAAATTATTTATTTTTTTTTAATTTTTTTAATTTTTTAAACTAAAAAATGAAATTTAGAAAAAAATATTTTTTTAAAATCAATATTTGATGATCGTATTAATTGAGAGGGAGAAATGAATGTGTGATAATTGTAAGTGGAAATAAGAAATGTTACTTTGGTAATAAGATAAATTTCATTGTTTTCACCTGTTAAATTATTCACTTTACCCATGGTTTAAAATGGTTAAAGTTTCACCTCACTTTTCACCATATTCATTTTATTTCACCGTGTTAAATGCCCAACCAAACACATATTTTACCTAGATGAATTTTATTTTAACGCGGTAAAAAATATTTCACCACGAACCAAACGGACCCTAAGTAGAAAAGAAAATGACTTTCTATCGTTTGAGAGTTTAAAAGGAGAGAAAATATATATTTTTTTTAAAAACTCTCTCTCCAAAACTTTCTTTCCAAATCGAAAAGAAATGGAGAGAAATAAAAGTTTTTTAATGAATTGTTCATTCTTCCTCTTAAAAAAATTATTTTCCTCCCAAACTCCCAAACGCAAGAAAGAAAATTAATTTATTTTCTCTCCCAAACTTATTTATCTTCTTTTCTTTTCTTTTCATTTCTTTCCTAATAAAATTTTTCTTTCCTCCCAAGCTCCCGCGAGCCATTAGACGGCCAAATCCTCTCGTCCCTTTCCATTTCTTCTACTCACATCTAAGCCTCAATCAGATCCCAACAAAGGTAAGCTCTCATGGCCTCTCTCAGATTTCGTTTATTACACATACGGTCACTGTAAGCCTCAATTAGATCTCGTCCCTTTCTATTTTTTTTTATCGATTTAATAAAACCCAACTTTTATTACAACCTGATATTTCTGCGATCACACAGATGATAGATCTGTGTTGGGCACACCTCAGCAATGAAACATGGGACTTTCTGATGTTGGTTTTTGTTGATTTTTCCGATTTCTCCAAACATGGGACTTCCAGAATTTTTTGTTGATTTTTTGCGATCACACTGTTGGCACACATGGGACGATTTATGCCAACACTACACATTTTTTGCATGATGCTTAACATGAAGGGGTAAAAAATGCTTAACATTTTTTGCCAGACAAGAAAAGTGGAGATTGTACTTGGTCCACAAACTCCAAATGAGGAAGGAACCGAGTAAAGATTGTATCCTCTTATTTACTTTTTTACCCCTTGGAGTTTGTGGACCAAGTACAATCTCTTTTCTTGTCTGGCTTCCTTTTATTACTGTTGTCCATATGTCCAACAATCTCCGTGCACACAAACTAAACCAGACGACAAACCCTACAAATTGATCAACTTTTTATCTGCTCGATTCTCCGATAAAAAGCTATTTCACTACTTCTCTGTCTCAAATCAGCTCAAAAGGTATGTTAGGGCTATTCTAGTGTTTCCATTTCATTTAGTCTTCGGATTATTATACATCTGTATTCATATCTTTAAATCTCGTTGAGGTAGATTTAGCTCATGTGAAATTCTTAATTCTCGATTTGGATTGGTTGTTCCTGTTATTCAACTGTAAAATTGTCTTACTTGTGGTTGTTTAATGTTTGGCCCCTCTTTTGTTGAGGATTAATGAAATTAGATTTGCCTAAAGTGCATGCGAGTTTTTTTTAAGCTTATTGGATATTAGGAATTGAGAATGCATGTTTATCACACATAGGAAACTAGACTTGGACATAGCTGTCTAGATCTTCTAAATTGGATCCACTGAGATTGCTCCCTTTCAAAAAGTATGTTAGGGCGCTTTTGATTTCATGTCACTGTTTGTACGAGTTACGGTAATGCTATCTTTCTTATAATTGTACTATGATATGATGCATTTTCTAGAGCTAATTCTATTCGAACTTACAAAAAGTCTTTCTTTTCTTTCATTTTTTTCAAAATAAGTCGAATATTGGTTGGAGTGTTTAGAATTCTTATAAACTTATTTGAGCTTGCATGATTTGGGCACCAATCAAATTTAAAAGATCTTTAACTTAATCATTTTGGTTTTCCTGATATATAGCTAATAGATGCATACCCATTTTTTTTTTTGGGAGTAAATGCATATCTGTTGTTAGAAGTTAATATATTTTTGAAAAAGATTATGGACTTTGTCCAGTGATAGACTGGTTGGTCTAAAGTATGTTTTTTATAATTAATGGTTATTATTCATAAAAAAAAAAAGAACCACTAATTAAGAGTCCACTATTCCTTTTTCCTTTTTGGGATGTTCCCTATTAGAAGTCACCTTTCCTTTCTAGTAAAACATCGGGGGACCAAATACCATGATTACTAATATGCCTTTGATCTTGGCCATTGAGTAATTGTATTCTTAATAAACGTGGAAGCCAAATAAGGATTGTAAATTGGGACGAAGGGAGCATATTAGCAAGATACTATAAGGAGGTATACTTTGTTCCAATTTCTACATGCATTCATTGGTGGATCCAGGATTTCAAATCGGATGGTTTTTTTTGGGGGTGAGGGGTGGGGGGGAGTTTTAAAGCATTTTTTTCCACACGATTTGTTAATGCCTCAAAAAAATGACACGAGATTCGCAGCCTAAAGTTGAGTAGTACTTAACATGAACCTAATGATTTGAACTTAAAACATATTCACAAATCTAAAGCTTGTGTCCAAATTTTCAATTCAACATATTTACGAACCTAAAATTGAAGGAATTATTAAAAAAAAAAATGAATGTAGGAGGGTAATGTGATTGGGGTCCAGTAAGAAACTGAAACGGATGTGGCGTGACCTACCTCAATGGAATCTGCCTCCAAGGTCTTCAAGAAGTTTCAGAAGCAGCACCTGGTAAAACCTTCCCTTTCCGGTAGAAATGGAGTCAAGACCAGAACCACTCCCTGCAAGAAGATGAACTTTACAACAATAATAGTAAGTTTGAGAATAAGATCTCTTGAGAATGATGGTTGTCAAGATGGGAGTGAAGAAACAAGCACTCAGCACTTAGAGAGAGAGAGTAGGGAGAGAATATTAGGTGGTCTAGTGTGATTTTGACAGAGTAACGGTATGACTTGAGTTTCTGATATATGATTTGACCTCACCAATAGTCTTATTTATAGGTGAATACTAGGGTTGGTTTGGAACTTTTTGGGCGCCAAAAGCAACAAGGAAAGCTTAGAGGGACAAGGTCTGCAATGTACCTTTTGTCCCTACTAGGTCTGCAGCCGCCTGTCCCCTCTGACACACGACACCTGGTGTGAACAAAAGTCAAAAAGCAAATATGTCTCCTAATAGAGACAAAAAATATCTGCTTTGGTAAATATTTTTGAAACGGTAACTTCTTGTACAAACTTTGTAAACTTGAGGGTGGCCTCGAGGACAACCCTCTCTAAAATCATTTTGTAAGAAAATTTCATTTCTTGTAAGTAGCCCTTTGGCTACGCACCTCAGTTGTGACTAAGTGTGAGCTGTGTAAGGACTTGAGTGACCCCTAGGGTCTCTCTATTAGTATTCTCTCTATCTTAAAGTGCTTAGTGGTTGAGCTTGCTCAACAAACCTTGTTCCTTAGCCACCAAGTCAAAACTCCTAGGAGATCCCAACTGCCCTCTACGAGCTCTACTTGCTCAACTAGACTAACTGTACAAAAAGGTAAATATTAATACTTTTGTTCCATAAAAGAACAACTTTTGTATGACGAGGGGCTCCTCAAGGTAAACCCTCTCGTCCTGATTTGTTTTGTTTCTTGGGGTCACTTGTGTCTTAGACCCTCCTGCTGCAAAATAATAATACTTGGATTTGAACATTTGCTAGAGGGGTCCCTCACTGTGAACTTCCTCACTTGATTTTACATTTTAGCTGCTCTTGGCAGAGGGGTCCCCCGTTTGTGGACTCCCTCTCCTAGGTATCATTTCAACTGGCTTTGGATAGGGGAGTCCCTCACCCCAAACTATATCATCTTGGGAATTGAAAGGAGGTGGGGGAGGGGGTCTCTCTCCCAGGCTATAACATCTTTGGATTTGGAAAGAGGTGGGGGAGGGGTCCCTCGCCCAAACATCTTTGGAACTGGAAGGAGGTGGGGTAGGGGTCCCTTGCCCAAACTATATCTTCTTTGCAAGTGGAAGGAGGTGGGGGGGTCCCTTCTCAAGAATATTATGATGAAACTATAACGCCCCTTTACAATGAACTATACGTAGACTATAACTATGTAGATTACATTATCAATTAAAGCAAATAAACGACTACACTTACTGCTTTGAGTGGTGTACAAAATGGATTTTACAAGGGCTCAAAGAATGAAATTTTGAAGAGAAAATAATGAAATGGCATACCATTCATTACAAATTAGAGATAAACACTAATTTTAGCATGACAAATCATAAATTTAAAATAAAAAATTAACAATATATGATGTTTGGCGTGATTGTTCAATAACTAACCTTGTAAATCCCTTAGAGTGAACCTATAAATCAATAAAGATAGAGCAAAAATTAAAAGGCAAGAGATTGGAAAATAACATCTTAAAAGAATAATATTTAGCATTTGCATTTAACCAAAAATGCTCTTTTAACATTTCCAATCTTAAACAGTTAACATGGTTAAACAAATTTGACTTGAAATAATAACTGAAGAATAAATAGTACTTATCATCTAATAACTTTAAATAAAAAAAAAATGGAAACATGCCCGCACCTAGGGCTGTGTTTTTTAGGAACCTTCGATTTTTTCGATTTCCGATCCCATTTGTTCCGAATTATTAATGGAATTTTAGTTTGCCGATTTTCGATTTTCCGATATCCGATTTTTCTTAAAAAAATCGGATCAGAAATCGGAAATAATTCTGAATTTTCGATTTTCTGATTTTTTTGATCCGATTTTCCGAAACTATGCCAATCCGATTTTTCCGAATCATTATTGATTTTTTCCAAATCATATTCCGATTTCCTATTTTCTGATTTTTTGAAACTCTCATATGCCACATCTGTTGGGAGAGGATAAGCGTTTTAAAGTAGTGCTCTATGAAAAGAGATTCTCTTCCTAACCTCTACACAAATAAAAAAATTGGTAAAATCCTCATGTATTTACATGTTAGGTTAAATCTTTTTTCTTTGTTTCTTTAAAGTGAGAATTTTGAGTATCGAAAAATCCTAAATTTATTTTTTGGAAATTTTTAGTATATTTTGTGAAGTTCCAATTTTTTTTTTTTTTTTTTTTTTGGCGATTTTCCGATTTTCCCCAAATTCAATTTTTTTAATTTCCAAAAAAACATATCGGAGATCTGAATAATTATTTTGTTTCCTAAAAAATTGGAATTTTTTCCGAAGAGGCATTTTTTGATCCGATTTGGCCGAAACATAGGCCTACCGCACCACTCAGGGTTGACTAGATCGAAGAGGAAAACAAGAGAGGCCAGCTAGTGTCGCCGGGCCTTCAAAGCAGGGAGGATCCGCCGATCCGGAGAGGAGGTCCAGCCGCGGGCGTTGGGGTGTGTGATGTGAGAGTGAGCTGGTTTCTTGAAAAAGAAATAAGAAGCGGGAGATAAAAACAGAAGGGTTCGTTTGTGTTTTAAAAACAATTTTTGGTAAATTTTTCTAGAACTTTTTTTTTTCTTTTTTTTAATACTTAAATATGCTTTTGTCATTAGTTTGTTATAAAACATTTTTAGAAATAAAACAGTTAAAATGCATTTGGTAAACATATTTGGAAAAACAAAACAATTTTTTTTAAATGTCACTATATCATTTGATAAATTATAACATGCTTTGAATAAATACATACCAACAAATGTGAACTTCTTGGATAAAACTAACACTATCCTTTAATTAAGAAATATATTAATTACGCCATGCTAATGTTTAGTACACAACAAACAACATTATTCTTGAATTAAATTACATATTTTAATCAAAATTTACTTCTTGACCACCAATATTCACCCGATGTGAGCATTCCAAATAGCCATAGCAATGTTGTACCCCTTCCGGGCTTTTTATTAACTTGGGGCTGTGTCAAGTCCAACCTTGATTGATTGCAGGTAGCACAAAACTTTCATCTTTTACCATCAAAGCTTGTCCGGTTGGTTTGTAGTTCGTTATATACTTGAAGAATGGAATTGTATTCTAAAACGCCCCAAATGTCCTTTCAATTACATTTTTAAGTCTAGAATGCCTCATGTTAAACAACTCCCTTGGACCCGTTGGGTCATTACCTGCCCCTTCGTTATCTTGGAGGTGGTGCCTCTCACCACAATATGGGGCTATAAATCCCGGCATATCCACAATCCAGCAAGTCATATTTATCTATACAAAAAAAAAAAAAAAATTAAATTCAATATGTGAAAATAAAATGACAAATGACGAAGATCCTTATCTCACGCAGGGAATTCACTTACTACTAGGTGGGATATGAAGATGTCCATTTTGCAAAGCATTTAGGATAACACGGGAGTTACTGGCACTTCCTTCCCATTCAGTGTAAACAAATGTAAACATTATGTCAAAATTACAAGCAGCCATGACATTTTGAGTTATGTTGCCCTTCCTTCCTCGGCAAGCATTGTGTTGATTACTAGGTGCCTAACCATCCACCAAAGTTCCGTCAATAGCACCAATAGCTCTCTACAAAAATTAATTGGATTGAAATAAATTTTCATTATATATAGGCAATATTTAAAAAAAGTGGACAAGGCTACGCCTCGAGGCGAAGCGAAAATGCCTCGAGGCTTAAGCCTCAGGGTTGAATTTGAGGCTTACGCCTCAATGCGCCTCACGCACGAAAAAAAAACTTTTTCTTCTTCCATCACAAAGTCTTCTGTATTTTTTTTTTTGTTTTGTTATTTTAGTATATATCGACAATTGGTATATATATATATATACATACTTTGAAGATAGTGCAACAATTAATTATATTTATTTTATCTCACACACACACACACACATATATATATATATATATATATATATATATTCTGATTGTATATATACACTAATCAATTAATTATATATACATACTAATGATATTTTTTTTTTCAAATTCACTGTTTTTTTAAAGTTTAGAGCTCTTCATTTTTCTAAAATTGCACTTAACTTAAAAAAATGTTATTTTAATTTGCTAACTCTTATTCTTTTATCTTTTTTTTTTTTTTAAAATTGCGTTGATTAATTTATTGTCATATTATAAAATAACCAATGTGAATAAAACTGAAAAAAATGATTTGGTCAATTTGATTTTGCATTGATTAATTTATTGTCATATTATAAAATTAACAGTATGTAAAAAAGTCATCTCGGGGAACAAAAAAATGTTTAACTTGGTGAGAAAGTCCTCGGATTTTTTTTTGTAGTTTTATTTTATATTTCTTTGTTACTTTATTTTTTTATGGTTTTATTAGTATTTTTTTAATATTATTTTGCTCTTTTTTTTGGTGAGGCTTACACTTCAATATGCCTTGAGGCTTACGCCTCGCCTCGCTGAAGCCAAAACGCCTCGTGCCTTTTTAAACATTGTATACACGATCAAATATATTATGTACACTATAAAACTACCTGAAACCATGGATTGAAGTCTTGTAACATTTATATTTGGAGGTGTAATGAGAACCGTAGCTGCTTTTGCCATAGCTGTCGATTGATAGCGTCGGATGGCAGCTACTCTGTGTCTATGACTATGACTGACAATATACAAAAATAGTGCGACAGACTCTTCAATCGGTACACGTCTATATGGCGATTCCTCAATGTAGTTGCCATTCCTAATGAACTCGCACAATGCACGGAAACAATCTTAGTTCACACGAAACATGTTATAACAATTTGCAACAGGACCATCAAGAATCTCTTGTATATGTTCTATACATGTGAGGGCAGAGGTGTGATAAGGATGCTTTTGTGACTTTATCAAATAGAGGAGCATCATAAAGTCATCGTCGTCATCATCCATGGAGTCTTCATAATAGAGGAGCATCATAAAGTCATCTGCATTGTTATTCATTTAAGCAACCTAAAGCAAAGACATCAAAGTTTCAGCCAACAAAGTTAAGCGATGACATATTTTAGGTTACAAAGACATAAAAAATCCAGCTATAACATAATACCATTCAATCCAGCTATAACCTAATACCAATCAATCCAGCTATTCCAGAATATTAAATACCAATGACTTAAAAAATCCAGCTATAATAGAATTTTAGCTATAACAAATTTCAATGACATAAAAATTTCAAGCAGAGGCCTATAATCCAGAATACCACTGGCATAAAAATTGTCACAAAATCCAACCAAACCTTGGGGGGAAACATAGAACTTTACAAATTGTTTTTATCTACTTTGGCCTCCATCATAGAATATTCACGATTAAGCCTTGGTGGCCATAAACCAATGTCCTCGTCGAGTGGTGTTCCAACATACATCTATAAAATCAAGTTTCATATATCACATTATAGCTTCAAGCCAACATAGATTCATATATCACAACAGGGAATATTTAAGACAGTATATAGCCTCACCTAAATGTCAAATGTCAAAAAATGATATAATTGATTTACACATGGTACATAGTCTCCCATAAATATCAAATGATATAACTGATTTAACAAAATATAACCTTACCTAAATGTAAAAAAATGAAATTTAACACAGTATATAGCCTCACAGTAAGGGTGACCTAACATATTTCTTTTCTAACCAGTATTCATAGCCTCGCCTAAATGTAAATTTCTTGAATATATATCACAGTACCATCAACAGGTCATAGTGAAGATTTACGACACTATTCTCCATTAATTTCCAAGATAAACAGGTGAAAATCATTTTGAAATTCATAAGAATAAACTATGAAGAGATTATTACAGCTCAAATACATTTGCAAGAGGAAACCGGATATCTCCCAAATACCGAGAAAGAGGACCAAAAAATAACTCACAAAATACAGATTATTTCGAACTAAATACCTTTGCTAGTGGTTTGGAGAAGTTATCACCAATTGATTCGGGGTGCTTCCAGCTCTTTAATGGAGGCGCAGATCAAGAGGGACGGCGACGAGATTTGGTTTCACAAACCATAAGCGATCGAGAAGATAATGGGATGAAGGAGAGTTGTTGGCTTGTTGTTCGTTTTAGGGAAGGGTTTTTGAAAAGCTACTGTGCACTTGAAGAGAGTTGTTGGGAAATTAATTGAGAGTTATTACTCTCAAAACGATCGTGAGTCGTTTTAAAAAAAAACTTCTCAAAACTACTGTTGAGAGTTGTGTCTTAAAAAGGAAACATAAGACAATTTTTTTCCGAATAGGCTTTTTCTGATCCGATCTGATCCGGCCGAAACACAGGCCTAGTCTGGTGCTTGGTTCTATGCTCATGGTCGAGACGAGATAAGATGGTCGTTTGTGCCCGCCACCTATTCCTAGCTCTCGAGTCTTATGCCTTGTAGCATTAGTGCCGTATGAGGTTCATCTGAGCCGACATCTCAATGGCGCTATCAACGGAGTGATGGGTCTTGTCTTACGAGACGAGAGTTTGGATACTAACTGGTAACTAGGGTGGTCATCCAAGCAAAACTACATATGTGTATATCTCCAATTATTTTCAGTTTAGTGTTTGGTTGCATCTTATAATGTTCAGTAATGATCGTATTCTAGTTATGTTTTTAAAATCACTTGGTATATTGCATGACTTGGAGGACTCTTGCCTTTTATTTTTATTTTTATTAAGGACTACTTGATAAGTTGGCTAGTTGTATGTATCCTAAAATGCAGCAAATAAGCAAAAGTTACTCTTTTCAGATATGCTTAATGGCTCTTCGTTTGTTAATATCTTATTCATGTGCTATAGAAAAAAAGATGAAAAAGCAGTGAACAACCAATAAGCAAACCCAGTAAAAAATTAGAACTCAAGAAACTATATTAAGCAAGCCAAGTTATGAATTATTAGCTGCCACGGATTGAGTAAGAGTTCTGAATTTCATAAATCACGAGGACTTAAGTTCCAGTCAAGTCAGCTCATGATCAAGTTCTCCTTGATGGTTATGTGGAATTTCAATGCATATTTAGTTAAGGTTTTGAATGTTTCATCTTTTTAATATATTTTTCCAATTACTTGAACATTGGAATTGTCATTCTTTGAATAAATTGCGTTCAAATGCCAATTTTAAGGCTTGAGGATGTGAACGTCTAAAGATGTTGGATCATAGATTGATATTATAAAGCTTGATTGATTGTTGGTTAAGAATATTCTCTTAAGCTTATGAGTTATTTTTCTATAGTATAATTGATTCTCAGAGATGTTTGGCAGATCGGATTGCGGAATTGAGTTTCAATTCATTACCAAAGTTGGTGGATAGAATTGTCAAATCTGTTGTACCAGATGATTAATTGTGTTCATTGTCTTAGTTTTCACTTCCCATCTAGTTTGTCTTGTATTATATTATAGCAGTTTTTCTCATCGATTTTGGATTTATTATTGCAATGTATCAGTTGCTCGTGAAAGTTGAACTAACTATGGATAAGTTGTTTTATCCATGTCCGAACATACACTGCCTTGTAGCTTGCAAGCTTTGTTTTTGTTGATCTGACGCTTTGTTTTTTCGGCTTGATTCTTTCCTTCTTGACCGTCAGATTTTCAGAGCATGTGCAGTGATGCAATCAATGATCCTCGTGAGGATTTTGTTAACTGCTTGGGATAAACCTGCTCACATTTTTCTTTTATGTTTGAAGTTGCTTTAGGCCAAGTTTGTTCTTCTAAATATTTTCTACTAGACCTTGGCAGTTGTAGTACCTAGTATCGTTATTTAGTTTTTTGTCTTTCTAACTGCTGTAACTAAAACGAGGTAGAGGATTTTTTTGAATTACTTTGGTTAAAAGGAGCTTGATTAAAAATATTTCTTATCCCTTTTCCCCAAAGTAATGTATTTACAGATGGACGGATGATCGGGGTTTCATAGGATGTACTTGTATTGAAGAACAAAGAGTTAACTTTACCAATGGCCTTGTGGCCTGATGGTATTCCTCCTTGTCTATTGACAGGAGGTCTTGGGTTTGATTCCTCATGGATGAGGTGATCAACCCATTCTTGTTGATGTGGTGACAGCCATAAAGATTTATCCAGTCTGAAGCCCCACTTAACACCCTGTGTAGTCGCATAGGGGCACTCCCTACCCTGTAGGAGTAGGCTAGAACAAATAAAAAAACAACATGGAGTTAACTTTTGACACTACAAGTTTGGGTTCCAAAGTCCTAATATTTGTTGTCATTCTTAATTACATTTAATGTATAATACTCATCTCAATAGCATCACCATCTTACCTATCAAAACAAAGTCATCACCATTTCGTATCTTGCACAGTACCTTACATTATCTTCATTTTGTTCTTGCAACTTGTCAGTATATTTCTCTGCTACGTTTGTTATCTGTGTCCGTTCTTTATTAGATATCTATGTTTGGTCGCTTCTTTTCTTTTTCCCTTATTAGTTTACTTCATTCTCATTTGTCATCACCATTTTTGTTTGTTTCACATAGATCTAATTATATCTGTTGTTTTTACGATCCCAATATAATTTTTGTTGGTGACAGGATTCTGATATTCTTTTATGTCCTCTTACAGACGAAGCAGAGAAATTTCTTTCACTGGGATGGGGGCTTCAAATAGCGATCCGAACCAAGATGGGTCAGACGAGCAGCAGAGACGATCGGAGATCTACACATACGAGGCCCCGTGGCACATATACGCAATGAACTGGAGTGTCCGCAGGGACAAGAAGTACCGCCTGGCCATTGCTAGCATGTTGGAGCAGTACTCTAATCGGGTTGAGATTGTCCAACTAGACGACTCGAATGGGGAGATCCGCTCCGATCCGAACCTTTCGTTTGAGCACCCATACCCGCCCACCAAGGCAATTTTCGTGCCTGACAAGGAGTGCCAGAAGCCGGACCTCCTCGCCACCTCCAGTGACTTCCTTCGCCTGTGGCGGATATCTGATGACAACAGTCGAGTCGAGATTAAGAGCCTCCTCAACAACAACCGCAACAGCGACTTCTGTGGTCCCCTCACTTCGTTTGACTGGAACGAGGCCGAGCCGAAGCGGATTGGCACCTCCAGCATCGACACCACCTGCACAATTTGGGACATTGAGAAAGAGACAGTCGACACCCAACTCATTGCCCACGATAAGGAGGTTTATGACATTGCGTGGGGCGGCGTTGGTGTGTTTGCCTCTGTCTCAGCTGACGGATCAGTTAGGGTTTTCGACCTCCGGGACAAGGAGCACTCCACCATCATTTACGAGAGCTCCGAGCCGGATACCCCACTTGTCCGGCTCGGCTGGAACAAGCAGGACCCCAGGTACATGGCAACCATAATCATGGACAGCGCCAAGGTCGTCGTGCTTGACATTCGCTTCCCCACGCTCCCCGTTGTGGAGCTTCAGAGACACCAGGCCAGTGTCAACGCCATCGCATGGGCCCCACACAGCTCCTGCCACATCTGCACCGCCGGAGATGACTCCCAGGCTCTCATCTGGGACCTGTCCTCCATGGGTCAGCCCGTCGAGGGTGGGTTGGATCCGATTCTCGCGTATACATCTGGTGCCGAAATTGAGCAGCTGCACTGGTCCTCGTCCCAGCCTGATTGGGTTGCCATTGCTTTTTCAACCAAACTCCAGATTTTGAGGGTATGACTTGACTACCGTGGTGTATTTAAATTCTTTGGCTTATATTGTCTTTGCTAACCTAGTCAGGCGCTTGAACTGTTCTCTTCTTGGACTTTGGGGGGCCCAAATGTCTTTTTCCCATACTTTATATCCCACAAAGTGTGCCAAAGCTCTTACTGAGTGTCGCAAAGAGATTCTGGGGTCTAAAGTCCAAGAAGTGAAACTTTGGGAGCTAAACTATGTAAGCGCAGATAAATGAGGGGTAAAGTCAAGACAACCCTATTTTTTTTTGTTAGTTTATGGTGGGGCTTTAGGGTTTTATGTGGTACCTGGGGGGTACGAGTCGACTATTAGAAGAGGCTTTTATCATTTCTTAGACCTGTGACTCAAACCATCAGTTTCTAATTGTGAACTGTTATTACTTGTTTGTTTTAGTGCTGCGATGATGATGGTCTGACTTTTACTTTTCCAAATTGTAGATGACAAGCACATAACTATTAGAAGAGGCTCTTGTCCTATTTTGCATTTTGCTCGGTCCGATGATGATGACAAGCACATAATTATCAACCATTATGCGCATGAGAGATTCAGTAGGAATAAACGTTAGATGTCACATAATGGTTGATAATTATGTGCTTGTCTAATAGAATTATTATCACCAATTTAAGTGTAATATGATGCTTTAGGACTCTAAATGAAGTTCATTAAATAGCTTATTGTGTGGAAATTGGTCTACGTGAATGAAGGTGGGGGTTTCCTTGATATGACGCTATCTTGTGGTGTTCTTTTGAAATCCTCGGTATTTTGGATACCAATCATATGGGGTGTAATCCAAGTCTCTTTATATAATTCTCCATCATTGTTACAATACCATTCACCCGTATGCTAATACTCAATTATTTCTCCTTCCTCCATATTTGAAAGAGCATTTCCAGAAATTGTTCATACCCCAACCTTATTCAGTACATTTTTCTAAATTATTTAATTTTTTACATCATTAATTGTCCCAAAAATTGAGATACTTTTTATAACTTCATTTGAATTTTAAAAAAGAGATGATGCAAGGAAACCACATGACACATGAGCATGGCATGTGCGCTTTTTTATGTTTTATTATGTTATTTCATCGTTGGTCGGTGGAGGGATATTTTGGTCATTGTGCAGCCCGTATTATAGCGAAAGGGCTTCTCTATTGTATTTTTCACTTCCATGTTTAGTAAAGATATGATTTGCTTTAATTGTGTATAGTGCAAGTGTGATTTTGTATCATCTTTCGCTTGTTTACTTAAATCGCTATTACACCGTGGTTCATTCTTTTGTGTTGCAAAAATCGAAGGATGATTCCATCTATTTTTGGCCCAACATTTGGGGGTCGTTTGTTTTTACCTCTTAAGTCTGAATCTGAACCATTCCGACTTAAGAGGTATCAAAAAGTGTTTGTTTTTTTAAATGATTAAGAGGTTAACGGTCATATTTGCCTCTTAATGATTAAGAGGTAAAGTTAGGTCTGAAGTCTGAATCTGAAGTCTGAATCAGTCTAAATACATTCATTCAGAAGTATATTCAGACGTAAAAACAAACACATTTTTCAGATTCAGATTTCAGACTTCAGATTCAGTTTTCAGATTTCAGATTCAGATAAAACAACAAACGCAACCTTGGTATCAGAAGTGAGTGGAGCTGGAGTTGGTAGCCCACTCGTCACTGACCTTCCCAAACGAGCAAGCCAATGGGTCCTTTGGCGGTCTAACCTTGTGTCAAACTAAGGCTAATGTAACTAAAGGTGCATTGGCAAACGGAGTATCTCATCTCTTACTACTTGTACATGGTGACGTTATGATATTTATGAGAAATGAAGTAAAAATTGAAATTTCATCAGAGCTGTAAGAGAATGGGTCCTTTGGCGGTTAACTCTTCCCTTTGTGAGTAAGACTTTGATCATCATTTTTAAATTAAGTAGAGTATCTTTTGAAAGAATTAGATTAACTACATCTTGAGATAAGTTATATTATATAAAAAAAAAAAAAGTAACGACAGATGTCGATAGGGAAAATGCTATTAAAAAATAAATTTTCGTCAGGGAAAATCTTATTAAAAAGCAAATGTCAATAGGTAAAGAAAACTTCCACGCATCTGTAAAAGATAAATAGCAATGTAACCAAAACAGCGAGGAGTCATTCAAAGAGTAGGAATGCTGAATGCAACCTCAGGGAAGATGCTCTTGACGGGAAGTCAATTAAAGGGTACCAATAATCCTGATATTACAATCTCCTCTCCTGAACATTACACTGGCATCCCATACTGTTGAATCTTTTGTAACACTCACCTCTTCAACATTGCCATGTTTTATAACCTTTTTTTTACCTTTCCTTTATTTGTGGGGTGGGGAGAGGAGATGAAACTCACAATTCGATTTGAAAATATGAAAAGTAGTGAATATATAACAAATAATTAAAAACTCAAAATAATTCAAGTCTACGCTACTGTTTCCTCTCATTGAAACAAGAAATATAACTAAAATAAAAGGCTGATTTGTCATAAAATTTGTAGCGATGGCAGAAAAACCCATGAAAAGAAACCACGACCCTTTTGCTCATAGTTATGGGGACACTGGTGGTCTCTCACATCACATAGCATCCAACAGTATTCTCATCACTGAAATAATCCCCAACCCTTGTTGCCGGTACCTGCACCTGCACTGGTGGCTGATACATCAAGCTTTCATAGTAGTACTGTCCCTGGCTGTAACTTTGTGGTCCTAGAGGAGTAGGTCCTACTTTGTATGAATGTATAGCATAATATGGCAGTGTGATCGCGTATGGATCCACCTTGTAACAACACTCTATGTGGGTGCCATCTTTACTTGGACATACACCAGAGTTTACTGCGGGAGCATTGGGAAGCGAATTTTCAATTTTGGTTAGCCCGGGGCTAGAATCAGCTGCGACCCATCCTACATTCTTCTCATCCTTCTTCGAGTCTTTGTTGCCCGATACTGCGTTCTCATTGGTGGAAATCTCAATGCTGGATTTTGGTTTTTCTTCACACGGTGATTTTGATTTTTCTTCACATCCGGATTTTGATTTCTCTCTGTCTATTTTGGCAGTCATTTCAGTTTCCT
This sequence comes from Sambucus nigra, assembly GCA_949130495.1. Classification (NCBI taxonomy): domain Eukaryota; kingdom Viridiplantae; phylum Streptophyta; class Magnoliopsida; order Dipsacales; family Adoxaceae; genus Sambucus; species Sambucus nigra. The sequence goes on from OX422220.1 coordinate 196,098,430, forward strand.
TCTTTTCAGTTGTTGCATTCTGATTCTGGTTGCTCAATAGTTCTGCATGTTTTCCAGCTTTTTGTAGCTTCTTGATTAAAGTTTGGGGGTCCACGTTGCCTAGGATTGTCACTTTAGGCAGAAAAGGATCGATTTCTGTCTTGAGAACCCCTAATGTATGCGAAAAATTATAAAATTATCATCTTTGGGCTAATTCATGCCAAAATTAGCAGGAGGATGAAGTGTCGCTTATTTACCTTCGATACTTCGTAAAACCTTCTTGACCTTCTTCTTGCAACCATCGCAACAGTCGACTGAAACCTTTAATTCGACCTTCTGAAACAAAGCAATGCAATTTTGTTTCAGACTAAAAGTAGAGAGATAAGGCAAAGGGAAAAGCAGAGGAGGATAATAAGGCTTGCCCACCTTCAAGTTTACTTCTTCTTTTGCCATTCCGTCTCCTTCACAACTCTCTGTTTTTGTGTCACTTGGAAGTGGAGACTAGCCCAGATAATTTTTCTTTTGGATGTTGTGTGTTTGTGTTGGGGGATGGGGCAGTGGAGAAGAGAGCTGTGTGTTTGCAGCTACTCGTTTGATAGTTGGGAGATGTCTATATAAACCAGAAAAAAGATGCATAAAGTAGTCTCCTAGGAATTATGAAACTTGTTTGATGGCCTTCATTTTTTCTATATAATAATAACGATTGTTGCTGTTCTATTCTGGTTCCAATACACAAGCATTTCGGGACAGCTTTGAAAGCAAGCAAAAAACAACTAAATGCATTTACCGAAGGGTATGCCAAAAATAACTAAATACATATACTAATAAAGGTAGTCATATTATGAGTTCCAAATAAATTTTTCAAAACTTTTCTCAAAAGTAATAATTATTTGTCTCATGACGGAATTCATGTCACAAGGTAAAACTTAATAAACAAGTGAGAAAAAGTCACTAAAAAGCGTTGGAAAGGATAATGCCAAAGTGTCAGCTATATATAATATATAATATATTATTTTGAAGTGCCAGTGTACTGTGTATCAGTCCTTTCACCAAACTATTTTTTTTAATGCCATTTTACTGTAACATCTTATCGTGGGAAACTACAAATTTGTAAGCAATGCTACGAAGTTTATCAAATAAGTACTGATAGGTATATAAAATGTGCATTATAATATGGGGCTTTTTCATATAGGTCCTATTTGAAGAGATTTTTTTATAAATAAGTCTCATTTACTTATCAACCATTAAATATGTCCTATTTTTATTTTTTGAGAATCTTGTTTGACAAATTTACTATTTTTAAATCAATAATCTGTAACTATTGAGAGAAGTTACTCAAACAGTTGAACTTTGTTTTTTATTTTTATTTTTTAATCTTTAAATAATTATAACTTTTAATTTACAAATTTATTTTTGCGAAATTGCTATTATTGAAATCTACTCACCGAGATTTATCAAACAATATCTATAAACACTATAAAATTCTGATGTGAAAAAATGAAGCAGACAATATGTATTCACCGTGTGCAACAGAAAATGAAATTGTTTTATATTTGTATCGTTTTCACAAACAATAAATATTTACTATGCTAATATTATAGAAATAATAAATATTTAATATCTACATAAAAAACGAAGGTAACACATCATTTTCATTTTTTACTATTTTTTATTTATTAAATATGGATCTTAATTTTTTTTAATTAAATATGGATCTTATTTTATACGGCTCGATTAATAGATTTTAAAAATATCAATTTCGTAAAATTTAGATTTGTATATTGAAAGTAATAGTTCTTTAAAGTTTGAAAGAAAAAAGTAACTACCAATTTAAGTTTGGAGGGAACATAGGGGTAGTGATATATTTGTAACAACAAAATTTTGTAAATTAAAAATAAGACTTAATTAATAATTGGCTAATAAATAGGATTTAAATAAGAAAATACACTCCAAAAAGTACTCACATATAATAATCTCTAATAATATTCACCTTAGATGATGTGGCAATTGTAATATTGGTTAATCAGGTGTTGTGTTTTATTATTGACTATATTAATAAATCCAGTGCTTTTTATGCAATTTTTTTTATTTCACATTATATGTGCTTAATATTAGAGTCATATTAGGTATATATTTTTCTGTGATCCTTTTTTATTACTCATTTTTTGTTACTCATTTGATGTAGCAAATATACATTGACTGATATTTTGTAATGGGACCATATAAATTATAAATACCAACCAATAAGAATTAGACACATCAGACTATATATGCAGAATACAAACCCTGTTCTATCTTTTAACAGTTGTTTCACTTTTGGCTACCAAGATTTAGCCTAAAGTTGACTTAATCTCCAAAATTTTGAGACATTGGACTTTAACCCAATTTTTGATAGTTTTCTTACTTGCCCGTTACAATTATCTTAGCGACTTTCTGATCTTTAACAAAGAGCGTATTAAATGGGGTTAAAGTTATATTAGTAAAAATGTGAGATATTATTGATAATTTTAGTCTTAGGACTTACTGAACTACATATTTAGTAATCGAAACTATTTGATAAAAAATCCTTAATTATAAGGATTGAAAGTCAAAACATCTTTTTTGTAAGCATCTTGCCCTCGTGCGGTTTGGATGAAAGAAATTAATAAGAGCTTGCTCTAGTTGGAAATTTTTTCTATCTTTTAAAAATAAATAAATTAATAATAGCTTGACTAAATACATACTAATTTAGAACTCCAACCAAAGCCTATAGCATCTGTAAGAATTTCTAGTGATTTTCCAGCACCAGCAATTTGATTCCAATTTCTTTAAGAAGTGCCTTCATTCAACATAAAACTAACAGGGATGCTTCAATTTGTAGTATAATGGTGGCGTTGTCTAATAACACTTCAAATCTTAGTTGGGGAATTCACTTCTCTGTCCTTTTATTCTCTTTGAACCTTTGAAAGTGGGTCTTACACTTACTAATGTTAATTAATGACAACACATTCGTTCGCTGTAGCCATTTATGTTCAGTACAATTATAATTCATTATACTCGCTTCCTTTATTTATTCTTACCTTTTGCTTCTTCTTTTTTGGGTTAAATAATATACAATATAACTGTTCTTTGATATTTTTGACTCAGAAGAAGAGAATGAGGACCATACACGTGGATGGATCCCTTAATTGCAAGTTTTATTTTTTGATAGATAAAAAAGACAAGTGATTGTTCAGAGTTAAATAATCTTCCTGTAATGTCAACAACTTGAATGGATTATTGTTCGTTGATTGAATTGCATGGTTATTAAGAATGGAAAGTGACTTTGCCCTAAATAAATTTGATTGGAGACTCTTCGAATATATAGTGTCTCTTCAGTTACATATACACAAACATATCTACATTTATAGCCATCCATTTCCTTTTTGGTGGTCAGCAACAGTGTCTGAATTTGTGCATAGCAAAATGGATATTGTTCGATTTGTTCTTCCAGGGAAGCACCTATCTGTTTGTATTCAATACTTACGGTCTGCTTGGTTCTCTATTCTGAAAATTCTATTTAAACGTTGTTTTTAAATACAGTTTTAAAATTTAAGTTTTTGTATTTATAATTATTGGTGTGCGTTTGGTAAACTTGTTTTTAAATACAATTTTTTGAAAATTTGGAAAAATTGACAAACATGTATATTTAATGAGGTATGTTGGGGAGTTTAACTATACACACTAGGGGTGCACAACGAAACCGAAAATCCGATAAATCGAACGAAACCGACTGCATTGGTTCGGTTTGGATCGGGTTTTTTTCTCAATGGTTCGGTTCCGGTTCTAAAAAAAACACAACCGATACTTCGGTTCGGTTCCAGGGGAAAAAAACAATCCGACCCGAAAACCGATCCTAATCGAACCAATCCGGGACCGAACCGATTTATAATTACATATATATTTATTTTATAAATTTAACACTTGTAATTTATATTTTTGTAATTATCTGAGTTTTTAACATATGTTATTGAGGATCAAAATTAATTTTGACCTTAAAAAAATTAATTATGAAATACATTAATCTTAAGATTTCACTAAGTTTGAAATATGAATTTGGAACCGAAAATCGATCCGATTCGATCCGGGAACTGTTTGTTCGGTTTGGTTTGGTTCTACATAAGGGTCGATTCGGTTCCGGTTCCAAAATTTTGGAACCGACCCATCTCGGTTCGGTTCTCGGATTACTCTTAAAACCGACCCAAACCGAACCGTGTGCACCCCTAATACAGACACACACACACAGAGAATGTGTGTGTTTGTGTGTGTGTCTATATAATGATATTGCATGTATACTTCACAATAAAATTATATACATACATGAATTGGTAATATTTTTTAATACATATGTAGTATATGTATATTTTATATTATTTAATACATTAATAATACATGTATAAAATTATATATAAGTATCATGTATCTATTCATATTATTATATAACATATGGATCTTAGTATATTATATTATATTATTTAATACATTAATAATATATGTATAAAATTATATATAAGTATCATGTATCTATTCATATTATTATATAACATATGGATCTTAGTATATTATATAATTTAATAATATAAATATACATAATTTTGTGTACATCTTCATATATATTTTTTATTTATAAGAAATGCACATATATTAATGTATTATGTATGTGTATTATATATTAAGGTATAAATGCATTAAAATATTAAGAATGAATAATTCTGAGTTGAAAAATAAAAAACAGAAGTTATAAAACAACTTTTTGTTGTTTTCTAAAAAACTTGATTATAACACAGAAATATTTTTGTTTAAAAACATGTTGCAAAACACAATTTTTTATTAGAATTGTATTTAAACACAGAAAACAGAATTATAGTTGCAAACCAAACAAGCCCTTACCTTCCATTTCAATCAATACTTCAGTTCTGGTTTTATATTGTTTATGACTACACTGGAATCAAAATTAATGTAAATCGATTTCGTAATTTATAATAAGCAACCGAACTAACCCAACCTATTGGTTCTTGTGTTTGTTCGGTTCAATTCTCGGTTTCCACTATTTTCACGAGTCACATTTAATTCAAGTAATTTAATTACATAAAGTGGAAACATGTTTAATTTGATTAAAAAAATACAAAATTAAATTCTAAACAAATGAAATTAGTCTACGAGACTTGCTCAACAGTTTAATATATGACGTTTTTAAGGGTAATGCATTTTTTGCTTCAAAATAGCACAATATTGTTTTTACTTCAAAATACCACTTAATTCTAATGGTTACTTCCAAATACCACATTAGGGTCACTGCATATTTAAAGTTATAAAAATTATTTATACCCTTTCTCTCCATCTCTTTACACATTCAAACTTCCAAACCTTTCATCTTCAACTTTCAAACTTTTCATATTCAAATTCATTCTCCTTCAACTAGAGATTAAACATCAAGTTGGTACATTGAATACACTACCCATTTGAATACCAAAATTTTTAAACTACCCAATTATATATATACTGTGGTGACAATAAATCTCAACACAAATGATAAGCAAATGCGATCACCAGAAAAATAAAGAACACAAAATAACTGCAATCACACACAACACAAGATATACGTGGTTCGGCAAAATGCCCTACGTCCACGGTGGTGCTCTCTGTATTATATTTCTCTTGACTCCAAGGGAGTGTTTACAATTGCGTACCCCGGGCTGGGGGTTCAATATATACATGTAATTTTCGGAGAGTGGGGCTGCTGGGCACCTCCACGTTAGCCCATAATCCCTAGAATATCTCTTGGGAGATTTTAGGAGTTGAATGGGTCATAACTGAACTAGTTATGTACGAGACCTTAGACCTTGGGCCGGAGTTTCCCTTATCTTGGATCGGGCTTAATCGGGCTACTCATTTGGGCCAGGATAGTTAAACGAGGTACCCACAATTTCCCCTAAATTTTTTGGGTCACAATTTGGGCTAATTTTTTTTTAAATAACAGCCTTAATGGCATTTTTGTGAATTGCATAGCACTTTGGGGATCAAAGCGTCTTTCTTGAGTAGATTCAGGCGGCAGATTTGATTCGTTCTCTGTGCGTCATGATTGAGAGGGTTTAAACTTATTTTGAAGAAGCCATTTCTGGTGTAGTTTCACAAACTTTCGAATTCTTAAGATATCTTTCGCTTCTTACTGCATTTTCTCATCTCCAGGTCTCTTTTTTCGTCTTCGCGCTCTTCCTTATCTTCCCACCTTCTTTGCTTGTGGCTTTGCATCGTCTCAAACTGATTCTCACTTCGTAAGTTCTTCAAACTCCTTCTCCTTTCTTTTTTTATTGGAATTTCTTCATTATCGCTGTTAGGGTTTCTTTTTTTTATGGCAAGAATAGGCAATAGGTCGATAGCTGAGTTTAGGAAGTTTTACAATATTCCAAACTGGGTGGACAATGAATGTTCCCCTATTCCTCGTAATGTTAGAGATATTGAGGACATGCATTGGATTTATGTTCTTCTATTATCCCAGGGGGTATGACTTTTCCCCCAAATCGCTTATTTTTGCATTTCTTTAGTTATTTTTATATTGTTCCTGCACAGTGCTCTCCAAATGTTTGGAAGATTATCAATGGTGTACATAGAATCAATCAGCTTTATGGTACCAATCTAGGTCTTGCTGAAATTTGTTATTTCTATTCTTTCTCTCGAACAAGCTCTGGTCTCCTTTATCTCAAAGCTAGGAGTCCTGACAGGGTATTGGTAGTCAATCTACCTGATTCCCACAAGGACTATTGGCAAGAGGGGTTTATTGCCAGGAACTGACAGTTCCCTCCCCAAACTGAAGGGGCAAGGTACAGGGGACCTATGATTCCCTTTTATGGGGAGGAATATATAGGTAGGCATAGCTTTTTTTCTGCTCATTGATTTTATGTTATCGTACTGTCTTTCTTATATTTTCCTCATTTCCTCTTTCAACGAAGGCAAAGAACTCAGAACCTACTCTTCACGAGATTCGAGCTGCTGAGTTGGTCAAGGCTTAGAAGATCAGGGAATACTTGGCTGACGGTGAGGATCCACGATCAACCGCATTCCTTTTGGAGTACAAGAACATCGGGTTCAACTTCATCGCCCGACCTGTGGATAGTATTCATCAGCTAGATATCACAAAAGAGGTTGCTGCTGACCTAATTCAATTAGAAGAGGAGGAAAGCAACTCTGATGAAGAGAGTGAGGGACCTGACAGGGGTGGAGCTGAAGGTGATTATAGTGGGGAGAGATCAAGCGACGAAGAATCTTACAGTTCTGAGGAGGGTTCAGAGGTTTCAGAGGACTCAGAGGATTCAGATAGCTCCAGCGAGGAAACTATGGCTCCTCCTAGAAAAAAAATTGATCCAAGATGATGATGAAGATAATATGGCGCTTGCTCACAGGTTGAAGAAGCAAAAGTCTGGGAATGGGGATACTTTCACTGGCTCCCAGACTGTGGCTCATGAGCAAGAGAGAAAGAGGAAAGAAGAGGTGTTGGTAAGGAAGAAGGAAGAGGAGAAGAAAACGGAGGAAGAGAGAAGGAAGAATGAGAGAGAAGGAAGAATGAGAGAGAAGAGGAAAGGAGGAGAGAAGAGGTAAAGACCAAGCAGGGGAAATATCTGGTGCTCGTGTCTGCCTTAGCAGAGGGGGCTTATGTTTTTCTCTCTCCTCAACTAGCTCCAGCGGTGCTCGAGAGAGCAGTCATGCCCACTGATCGCCAGAGGTCGTCAAGCATAGGGACAGACCAGTTAGCCCTGAAGGCAAATCAGGGGCTAGCCTTGGTAAGTTTCTTCTTACTTCTCTATTCTCACGGTTCTTCTCTTAATGTCTCTTTCGCTAATGTTCCTTTTCTTTCTGCTATTTGTATCCGACTTCACTGTCCTCTATCGCAGCCGCGATGGGCTGGCGAGGAAGAATGCTGAGTTAGAGGCGAGTTTGAAGGTTGCCAATGTTGCTCAGAAGTCTTTCGACCTTGCCTTGGCCAAGGCTAATAAAGTAAAATAGGTAACAACCAAGGAGCTCAAGGAGCTGAGGCTGTCATATGACTTGGTCTGTGCGAGCAAGCTGGCGATAGTTTAGGAGAATAAGGTGCTTACTGGGAAGGTGAAGAAGGTGGAATGTGAGGCTGCCACCCTCAAGGAGAGCTCGTACAACCCTGTATGGGTCGCAACGTATGAGGATACTGAGGCTCAGATTGGCCATATTAGCCGTCTCAATTTCAAGATGGGTTGGGATAAGGCCTTGCTCGTTGTTGAGGTGTATGTTGATTCCCCCCTCTTTGATGAGCATGACCCTGGTCCCAAGCTTATTGTGGATAAGGTGCCTCCTCATGTTGCCAATAAAGGTATCCCAGCTGTCCTGACCACTACTGCTGATGCTCCCCTCGATCAGGGGATGGTGACTGCTCCATCTGGGGGAGGCGTATTTGGAGCTACCGTGGATAAGGGGAAGCAACTTGTGTCCTCAGAACAGACTGAGATCGCCAGCTAGTCTTTTTAGGAACCTTTGTATTTTTTTCTTTCTGTTGTTATTTCTTTCTTTTACTGATGTACTTAAACTTCCTTTTAATGAAATGAAATTTTGCTCCCTTCCGCGTACTGATTTATTTGCTTCTTAATGCTTATATGGTTTGTAGCTCATCGATGTTGAGGAATATATTCCTTCTACCTCTCAACTAGGGAAAATTCTTGGTCCTGATATGAGCAATCGAGTTCAACGTGCCTTTGTAAGGATCTGCAAGTCTCTTTGGTCGAGGAATCGAGACTATAAGGACTAGTCAGAGGTCGTTGCCAAGTTAAAAGATAGGCTTTATGAGATGGAGGAGGTCGGTGATTCTGTTCAAGAAGAAGTGGATGCTCTGAAGGCCAAGCTTCTGGATGCCTCCGAGGTTAATCAAGTTGGAGAGGTACTTCAACAAGAAAATGATGCTCTAAGGAGATAAGTCTCGTGACTTAGGGAGAATGCGCTTAGCATTTCCCCTCAAGTTTTGCGTGGCTCTTCTTCATCGACTGGTTCGTGAGCTGGTACTGATGATAATGGCTCAGCTAGGGAGATTTCCGAGCTTCGAGGTGATGATCGGAGGGCGTACGTGATAGCTGCCGGTCTTCAAAGAGATGTTTCCTTGCTGAGGCATTTGTTCAAGAAAGGTCCTCGACAGGTGTGGGATGATGGTTATGACCAGGGTTGGACCGAAGCTCCGACGAAGTTGAGGGAGGCTGAAGAGTTATCTTTCATAAGAGGGTGGTTGAGTTCTCTCAGGGAGTTGCATGTCCCTAGGTTCTCTGGCCTCTGGTACCGGCATGAGATCTCCCCCTCAACTTTGATGCCGAATTCATTCAGGAGGGACGATCGTGGGTCCCCATAGATGCAATCCCAAGGCAGCTCGTGGAGCCAAATTCAGACGAAGTAGAGGAGGAATTAGCTCCTCACCCAAACGATGGCTGAAGAGCACGAGTGGCTGACTATCTTGCCCAGTGACGTAATTCTCATTAGGATTTAATTTACTCAATATGTGTAACTCTTTGTATATGTAATGATGTAATAAAATAGTTATATTTTGGGCGATTCGCCGACTATACATGTGTTGTGTATCTTTTTACTTCATTGATTTCTTATTCAACTATCTTGGGCTATTCCAGCCGACTAGACTTGATATAGGCAGAGTTGGTTTGTTGAGTGAGTATCCCCCCAGTCCAATATGTTTTTAGTATACCATTCTGCCTTACTTTACCTTTTAGGTTGTGTCGTCACACTTCCTTAGGCCCAAGTGAGGCGATGGCGAGGATACACCTGGTATTGGATATTCTATTCGAGCAGGATTTTTTAGTCAAACAATGTTGGCGACCAACCTAGGTTGGCCATGTTGCCTAAGGATCCCCTGTAGGGCTTCATATATTGCCAGGGGCAAGCTACGAGGTCCTTCGTGTTCGCAGATGAATGCTTGAGGAGGGTTATTGCATACCGACCCTGCTTCGATATGTATCACGTGATTTTAGATTTGTATGTTAAAAGGGGAGCCTATAACTTAGAAAAGGTGCGTGAATTATAATGCGGTTTGAGAAAAATCAATACTTCATATAATGCCACTGCCAAACAAATTTTTATTATTCATAAATGACTTGAAACTTTCAACATTGAGTCTAAAAAAAAGAAAAACTAGAAGTAGAATCTCTTCAAATTGGTTGCATTCCAAGCTCTAGGCATTTCCCTACCCTCCAGCGTTTCTAAGTGATAGGCTCCTTGTGGATCGTCTCTTATCACCTTGAATGACCCCTCCCAATTTGGTCCTAGCTTTCCATCCGATGGTTTTACAGTGCTGCCAAGAACTTTCCTTAGGATATAGTCCCCAACCTAGAATGCTCTTGGATTGACCTTTTTGTTGTAGTGCCTTGCTAGCTGTTTCTGATAAGATATTAGTTTCACTAGAGACAACTCTCTTCGTTCTTCAGCTAGGTCAAGTTCAGCGAGCAATGTTCCATTATTCTGGCCTTGGTCGACCAGGGTAAATCTTATGGTAGGGAGGCTAGCTTCCAAGGGGATAATTGCTTCCATCCTGTATGTGTGTGCGAACGGTGTTTGTCTAGTTACTCATCGTGGGGTAGTACAGTAAGCCCATAGGATGTGGGGTAGTTTGTTTACCCATTCCCCCTTGGCTCACTCCAAGCGCTTCTTTAATCCATCGATCACTATTTCGTTGGAAGCTTCAGCCTGTCCGTTGCTCTAAGGATATGCTACAGAGCTGAAGTAGTGACTGGTCTCGTGGTCGCTATAAAAACCCTGTAAGAGGCCACTTTTAAACTGGGTTCCGTTGTCAGTGATGATGATCTTGGGAATCCTAAAACGGGTGACAATGTTCCTCCATATGAATCTTATCATGTCCGCATCTCTAATGTTTACCAGTGACTCTGCCTCTATCCATTTGGTGAAGTGGTCTGTTGCGACCAATAGATACTTGCGATTATCGGTTGCGGTAGGAAGAGGGCCTATAATTTCCATTCCCCATTGGGAGAAAGTCCATGGGCTGGTAAGTGACTTTAGGTCACTGGCTGTCTGGTGAACCATAGGAGCATGAAGTTGGCATTTTTTGCATTTGCGAGCATATATTCTAGCGCCTCTCTGCATATACGGCCAACAGTAGCCTTCTTTCATTACTCGGAAAGCTACGACCTGCCCCCAATGTGACTTCCACATATTCCCTCATAGAGTTCGTGCAGAACTTGCTCGACGTCCTTTGGATAAACGCATTGGAGGTAAGGACCAATGAAAGATCTCTTGTATAAGTTGCCCTCAGTAGATAAGTGAAAGCGAGCAGCTCTGACTCTTATTTGATGAGCGGTCTTCTTATCCGTTGGTAATGCACGATCCTTCAAATAATTCCTTATGGGGTCCATCTAACTGGGGGCTATTTCAACCTGAAGAATATGCTCCATGCTTGGAAGTTTGTCGATCTAGTTGATTCTTGGTTGGGCGAGGAAATCAATCGAAATTATTCTCTTCAAGTCAGAATTGATCGTTGAGCTTAAGGCTGTTAAGGCGTCAACGTGGCTGTTCTGTCCTCTGGGAAACTGTTGGACGCTGACTTGTTCAAAGTTGTCCATTAATTTCTTCACCGTGACGAGGTAGGCTTCCATCCTTTCATCTCTAGCATTGAAGTCGCCACTTATCTGGTTGGAGACCAATTCTGAGTCGTCGAACACCTGGAGTTGCTTTGCTCCAAGAGTAATGGCTTTTTGTAGTCTTGCGATCAGTGCTTCATATTCTGCTTCGTTATTGGAGGCTTCAAATACAAGCCTAATTCCTTGCTCGAGTATTGCATCTATAGGGGTAATCAGCATGATGCATACTCATACCCCTTTAGAATTGGAGGCTTCGTCAATGAATAGTCTCCCGATGCCTGACGATGGGCTAACTTCCTTATGATGAATAGTTTGGTGTTGGTCATAAGGATGTTCCCCTACACACTCTGCGATAAAGTCGACAAGGACCTGCCCCTTTATGGCATTCCTTGGTTGGAATTGAATGTCAAATTGTCCAAGCTCAACTGACCACTTTGATAGTCTACCTGACAGGTCTGCTTTTCTCAGGATTGCTTTAAGAGGGTGGGATGTTAGCACGATGATGGAGTGGGCTTCGAAGTAATGTTTTAATATCCTTGAGGCTACCACTAGCGCAAAGGCGAGCTTTTCTAGAGGTAGGTATCATTGTTCAGCGTCCAAGAGAGTTTTTCTCGCATAAAAGACTGGGTGCTGGATCCCCATTTTTTTGCATACCAGTGCAGAACTTACATCATGACTGGATACTGCGATGTAAAGGTATAGAGAATCGTTCTCTTGAGGTATTACGAGCAAGGGTGGTGTGCTGAGGTAAGCTTTGATCCCCTCTAATTCCCTCGAGCAATCCTCATTCCACTCCACATCTTTGCTTTTCTTCAAAAATTGGAGGAATAACTGGCACCTTTCAGATGACTTTAAGATGAATTGATTCAGCGCGGTGAGCACCCTTGTGAGCTTCTGTATGTCTCTTACCGTACGGGGAGGGCTGCACCCTATTGATGGCCTCAATTTGGTCTGGGTTGGCCTCAATACCTCTCTTGCTAACCAAGTACCCAAGGAATTTTCTTGACTAAACACTGAAGGAACACTTGCTTGCGTTGAGCTTCATTCGGTATTTCCTGAGGATTTCAAAGGTTCTTGATAGGTCAGAGAGGTGGTCTTCCTTGATCTTGCTCTTCATGAGCATATCATCGATGTAGACTTTCATGGTACTTCCCATTTGATCTTTGAACATCTTAGTGATCAGCCGCTGGTAGGTCGCTCCTGTATTTTTTAACCCAAATGGAATAACCTTGTAGTAGTATAACCCAACTGTGGTTATGAATGATATTTTGTCTTGATCTGGCTCGTATAGAGGGATCTAGCGATACCGAGAGTATGCGTCCAGGAAGTTCATCATTTTATGTGCTGCAGTGGCATCCACCAGCTGATCAATATTTGGGAGAGGAAAGCTGTTCTTAGGGCATGCCTTGTTGAGATCGGTGAAATCGATGCAGACTCTCCACTTTTCGTTGCATTTAGGGACAACCACTAGGTTGGATAGCTATTTGGAGAACTGGACTTCCCATATGGATCCTGCGTCCAGTAGTTTTTCAACTTCCTTCTCCACTTCTTTGGCTTTTTCGGAGCAGTACGATGAGCTTTCTGTGTGTAATACCCCGTACTTTTGGCTATATTTATTTTTGGTATTAATTAATTAAATGCGTATTAATTGGAAATTAATCCGGGTTATAAATACTAACGAGATGCGAGTTGGTATTTGATTATGTGCATACATGTGTTGATATATGTATTTGGTATTATGAAATTTGTCGTGAGATTTATATACGGCATTTTAGAAATTTTGTTGAGACGCGTGGGACCGCCGCGTCACGGTGTAATATTTTGATAATAAAAGTGAATTTTAAATCTATAATCCGTATGGTCGTTTTGAGTGCGCCAACGCATCCGGAAGGGTCGAGATAGTCAGAAAACACTAGCCGGGGGTATAGTTTGGGTCCCGGGGTATTTTTAGGCCATACCGGCAACTTAAAGGGTATTTTGGTAATTTTACATTTTGAGGAATTAAAAGTGACGAAAATTGGTTAATTAAATCTGATGTGGATTTGACCCACTAAGCCCATAACCAACCCATATTAACCTAGAAGGCTACGTAGGTTATCATTTAGGTTTTCTAAGTTCCCCAAATCAAACCCTAGCCACCTTAAGCCACCATTGGAGAAGGAGCTTGGAGAGAAGAAATTCTGCAGAAAAGTTCTACCAAACCTACACCAAACTCAGAGACAATCAAGGCAAGTGACTTTATTCCATTTAAATTCAGAGAATGTCTTTTCCATGTTAGAAATTGAAGAATTTTGATTGTTCTTGAAAGATTGAATGAAAACCCATGTAGTTGGAGTTTAGAACTTGAAAATTTTGAAGAGAATTGCATGTAGAATGATAGGTAGATGATTTCTCTCATAATAACTGTGATTAGGAGAAATTAAAACGAATTTAATTCTGGGATTTGATGATGATATAAAGTTAGGGTTCATGTTCTTGAGATATTGGGAAAAAGGGTAGAAATTTGTAAATTTAATTGATGTTAGGATGGATTGATCCCTTAAAAACATGTTAGGATGTGACTATATATGTTTAGTATTGATTATAGACCCTTAAACGATTGTTGGGACTTAGTTTAGAAGATTTGAGGTGTTAAAATGGATGAAAAACGAATTGGGGAAAAATCTGGGCCGAATCTGGTAGCTCGTTAGAAGCCCCTACCCAGGTCGTTCGAACGAACTCGTTCGAACGAGCTTCTAACGAGTTGACCAGTCGCTGCTAACGAGAATGGATTTCGTTCGATATCTCGTTCGAACGAGATATCGTTAGAAGGTACAGTTCGTTCGAACGAACTGGGACCTCGTTCGAACAGCCTCGTTCGAACGAGACTTCTAACGAGTTGGCAGAGGAATCTCGTTCGAACAGTCTCGTTCGAACGAGACTTCTAACGAGTTGACAGTTTGGTCCTTTTTGGACTGTTTTGATTTTTGGAGTCCCGTAAGCTTGTTCGAGGACATAGATAACATTCCGATGATGATGTAAGGATAGAATTGGGACTTTTGGGTTATTACGAGGAATAAATTTATATACGAGAGATTTAATTCAATGGACGGTTTGGGTTGAGACGTGAGTGTCTACTACGAGAGTAAATTATGGCGCGTAGGATTACAAACCGGAATAGTATAAATTGTGATAAGTATAAGTTAGTACGAGAATGCGATATGTACTACGATTAAAATACGGTATTACTAAGACGTGTGTTTACTTAGTATTGGTATATGAATTGTGTGTATGACATACCTACCATACTTGCTATCACGGGAGGTTACGTTCGCTTAGGACCCTCTAATCCTTGTGTGCCTACGGGGGGGATATAGACTGGTACCTCGATGAACATAGGTCAGAGATAGACTTATTGGGGGTTAATAAGTCCGCTGATCGTGGGAGCGTAGGTATGTACGTGACCCATGTGATGTGACTGTGTTCGCCTCCACTATTTGTGATTTGTGTTATCTGAACTATTCCTGAGAGATTCGGAATATGTGATCCTTATGTACGTGATGTACCGAGATGGATAGCAGAGTATGTGTGCACCGCAGCTTAGTTCTCGGGGTGCTTGTATTGTATTATTATGATGTGAATAATATACACTTAATTAATAAGAACATTCATGTTAATGTTGTATAAATAATTACGGTATTGTTTCGAGAAACATAATGAGTTACCTGATAGAGAAATATATTGCATATTGAGCATCTGAGTTTACATTAAATCCCTATCTAATTACGAGCATTATATGTTAATAGAACCGGGTAATAAGGGTAGGAACTATTACAGTCTAGCTAGTTATGATGTCACTTAGCTAGTGGTTTATATCGTTGTAGATGGGTACTTACGTTAGGAG
Source organism: Sambucus nigra (assembly GCA_949130495.1). Classification (NCBI taxonomy): domain Eukaryota; kingdom Viridiplantae; phylum Streptophyta; class Magnoliopsida; order Dipsacales; family Adoxaceae; genus Sambucus; species Sambucus nigra. The sequence continues at coordinate 196,113,922 of OX422220.1, forward strand.
TGCACAGTTAGACGAGAGGTGAGAATATCATGTGAGTGTACGTCCTAACATGTACTTTGCATTTAATGTTTTAAATGTTTTTAAAGCACTTGCAGGTTTTTAAATTATAACTCCACATTCGGGCTCTGACCCGTTTGCTTTTCAAATCTATTTTTCTTTGTAAAACCATTTTAGGTGCCCAGCCACAAGGACACCATGCATAGGATACTCATTCAGGTGACGAGCTGTAGCTGTTTGTGGAAGCTACAGGGATTTGCTTGTAGACGCTTCTATCACTTGGATTCCATATTCATTATCTATCAGTTGTAGGGCATGTTGCCCATTTCTATTAGAGTTACATTTCCATTACAGTTTTCAGACTTTGGCATGTACTGTTTTAGTTTTCGGTTTATTTATTTCAGTTGTGGGATTGTAGTGAGGAGTTTTCCTCCAGACTTTATTTTACGTTATGTGATGGTTATTCTATTTACTTCTTTATGGTGAATGGTGTTATTATTCTTTATTACACTTGTTGCATGTTATTCAGACTTTAATTAAAATTTGGCACTTACTTTTTAAATACTAGGTGGTTAGTAATCTTAAAATGTTTTCGACAGTGATGCTATTAACTGGACCAACTTGGCATTTTGAATTAATTTAATAAAGGAGTAGCTACCCGATATTTAATTAGCCGGGGTGTCACAGGTGGTATCAGAGCATCAGGTTCTAGTGTCCTTTAGGATCTGTACGGCTATTATGTTTCCGCGACGTTTCTTTGATATAGAGCCCTATATTTTAGGACTGTTGTACTCTTTTTGTGTATGCTACGTTATTCAGCTATTTTAAGTTTATAACTGCGAACTTATAAACTCCATTCTTATTTCAGATGCCTCCACGACGTGCACGACGAGTTCCCAGGGATGCAACGCCCGAACCCCAGCCCGCTCCAGTTCAGGGCATGATGAACGCCGCTGAGGTTGCAGCTATAGTAGCTCAAGCGGAAAATGCCGCGATTGCCGTTGTTCAGCAGCACCACCACAGGCGCCGGTTGCCGCGCCAGTGCAGGTTAATGCATTCCCGTCTGCTTGGGAGCGCGTACGTGACGCTTTTCAGAAAGCGCATCCGCCAGAGTTTGCAGGTAGCTCAGATGTGGTAGTCTCAAGCCAATGGAGGAAGGATATACAGAGGCACTTAAGGATGTATGAGTGCACGGATGTTCAGAAGCAGGTACTAGCTACTTTCAAGCTAGTTGGATCTGCACTACAGTGGTGGGAGTCTATTACCACCACGGAGGAGAGGGATACTCTCACGATTCAGGAGTTATGGGTGCGGTTCGACCGCAAGTACTTTCCGTCGGCTGTTCACACGGAAATGAGGAGGAAGCTGATGAGTCTGAGGCAGGAAGGCAAGACAGTGGCCGAGTATGAGGCCGAGTTCACTAATCTGTTGAACATCGTTCCAGATGAGATACCAACAGAGAAGAAGAAGATTGAGAAGTTCACCGACGGGTTGAATTGGAGGATCCGTCAGCATCTGCTAGGGAACCTATCGTTGGCCACTTATTCTGATGTGGTTAACACTGCATTGTTACACTGCCAGGACCACCGTTTTCATATGACCGAGGGTAAAAGGTCGGGAGAGTCTAGCCATCAGGGCAGGACTGGAGGACATGGTGCCAGCGGGGCATAATCTGGTCAGGGGCAGAGACAGAATGAGCAGGGCTCCATACAGGGGGATAATAAGAGGTTCCGGTCAGGGAACTACAGGCAAGGACAGGGAGGTTTCCGTCAGGGCCATCAGGGTCCAAACGGCCATCAGGGCCAACAGGGACAGAATGGGCAGCAGTTTCACCAGGGCCAGCAGGGCCAAGGGAGGAATGGTAACGGCCACCAGGGCCGAGGACAGCAGGGACAGAGAGGAGGGAACTTCCCGGGGAAGTGCTTTGTTTGTGGCAAGACTGGCCATAAGTGACAGGATTGTCCTGATAGGGGCAGGGCCCCACAGCAGCAGCAGTAGGGTGCTCGCCAGGAGCCAGAGAGGCCTATGTTTCCCGCCGCTCTTCCCGCACCGCCACAGATGGCAGCATTGCCACCCATTCCAGCAGTCCCAGTTCAGCAGGGACAGCTACAGTAGGGACGTGTCTACAACGTTCACCAGGCTGCAGTTCCACAGGCACCGCCCGCGATTGAGGGTACGTTTCCTATCCATGGCACTATGGGTTGGGTGTTATTTGATACGGGTGCTACACACTGTTTTATAGCTACACACTTCGCGAAAGCCTTAGGATTGTTAGCTACGGCAGAGAGCACAGTGACGTGTGTCGACTCACCATTGGGGAGTGGGTCACTTATTTTCTTTATATGCCGGGGAGTGGGGGTAGAGATTGGTGGTTTGGTATTACCTGCAGACATGTTAGTGTTAGATATGCATGTTCACGATGTGATTATTGGGATGGATTGGCTCGTAGCTTATAGGGCCATGATTGATTGCTTCAGCGGGAGCATTGTTTTTGCCATTCCGGGGCAGGAGATGTTTGTAGTGGTGATGCCTCGCCCAGAGGGAGGATCGATCGCTCATCTGTATTACATTGAGGAGGATACCTCTAAGGAGGTAGTGATTCCTTTAGATTCTATCCCAGTTGTCGGGGAGTATTCGGATGTGTTTCAGGAGATACCAGGCTTACCACCCAGTCGAGAGATAGACTTTGTTATAGATTTGCTACCGGGTACGAGACCTATAGCACGCGCACCGTACCGTATGGCTCCAGCTGAGATGAGGGAGTTACGGGATCAGATAGAGCAGCTGTTAGGACAGGGCTTTATTCGCAGGAGTACCTCACCTTGGGGCGCTCCGGTTTTATTTGTGAAGAAGAGGGACGGTTCACTGAGATTGTGTGTGGACTACCGAGAGTTGAATAAGGTCACGATACGGAATAAGTATCCGTTACCTCGAATCGATGACTTATTCGACCAGTTGAGAGGAGCTTCTTTCTTCTCGAAGATTGACTTGAGATCGGGATACCATCAGTTGCGTATCAGGGAGGAGGATGTCTCGAAGACTGCGTTCTTATCGAGATATGGTTCTTACGAGTTTCGGGTTATGCCTTTCGGCTTGACCAACGCTCTAGCAGTGTTTATGGACTTGATGAACAGAGTGTTCAGGGATTTCCTAGATCAGTTTGTCATTGTCTTCATTGATGACATTCTGGTCTACTCTCAGACAGAGGAGGAGCACGCCGAGCATTTGAGGCAGGTTTTGCAGACACTTCGTCAGAACGAGTTGTATGCAAAGTATGAGAAGTGCGGGTTTTGGCTGAAGGAAGTCCAGTTCTTGGGTCACATTATTTCCGACCAAGGGATATCTGTTGATCCGGGGAAGGTATCAGCGGTGAGGGAGTGGGGACAGCCCACGACACCGACTGAGATTCGTAGTTTCTTGGGTCTAGCAGGATACTACAGGAGGTTTATTCGGGGTTTCTCGAAGATAGCAGGTCCTTTGACACATCTTACTCGTAAGGGTGTGCCATACATCTGGAGTGATGCCTGTCAGTTGGCATTCGATGAATTGAAGGACAAATTGACCTCAACACCTGTGTTAGCATTGCCGAGACCGGGAGTTGAGTATTTGGTTTACACCGACGCGTCTTTTCAAGGACTTGGAGGTGTATTGCAGCAGGAGAGACAGGCCATAGCTTATGCTTCCCGCAAGCTTAAATTTCATGAGAAGAATTACCCCACGCATGATTTGGAGTTGACAGCAGTAGTATTTGCCCTACGGATTTGGAGGCACTATCTTTTGGGGGAGAAGTTCCAACTGTTCACGGACCACAAGTCCCTACAGTACCTGTTCACGCAGAAAGAGTTGAATATGCGGCAACGTAGGTGGCTTGAGTTTGTGAAAGACTACCAGTTCGGCATCCAGTACCACCCGGGTAAGGTTAACGTGGTAGCAGACGCGTTGAGCCGTAGGCCAGCAGATGAGGTGGCAGAGGTGTGGAAAGCAAAGTGGAAGGAATTGGGACACCAGGATGCAGTGGCCCGATCTTTCATGTCTGTGATGACCGTTACACCGCAGATTGTCACGAAGGTAGTACGGGCACAGGCTAATGACTCGTTCCGTCAGGAGCAGATAGTTCGATTACTAGCAGAGGGAGCCGAATCCTATACCGTTAGCTCAGACGGGGGATTACGCTTCAATGGGAGATTGGTAGTTCCAGAAGAGGAGGAATTGCGACATGAGGTGATGGCAGAGTCGCACGGCTCACGGTTCGCGGTACATCCCGGAGGGGATAAAATGTACCAAGACATGAGACGGCAGTATTGGTGGAGCGACATGAAGAGAGATATCGCTGAGTTTGTTTCGAAATGCGCCACTTGTCAGCTTGTAAAAGTGGATCATCAGAGACCAGTAGGATTGCTACATCCATTGGAGGTCCCGGTGTGGATGTGGGAGAGCATATCCATGGACTTTATCACGGGTTTGCTTATGTCGCAGAGGGGTCACGACTCCGTTTGGGTAATTGTGGACAGATTGTCCAAGGTCGCTCACTTCTTACCCGTTAGGACTGATTACACTACGGGACAGTATGCCCAGCTCTTTATATCAGAGATTGTGAGACTTCACGGTGTACCCTTAAATATCGTGTCTGACAGAGACAAGATATTTGTTTCACGGTTTTGGGAAAGTTTCCAGGAGGCCATGGGCACGGAATTGCGGTTGAGTACGGCTTATCATCCGCCGACCGATGGGCAGACAGAGCGCACCAATCAAATGTTGGAGGACATGCTACGCATGTGCATTATTGACTTTGGGGGTGGATGGGAGCAGTACCTTCCACTGGTGGAGTTTGCTTACAACAACTCCTATCAGTTCACGATTGGCATGGCTCCGTTTGAGGCGTTGTACGGTAGGCCTTGTCGTTCCCCAACATGTTGGTTAGAGGTAGGGGACAACAAACTGCTTGGGCCGGAAGTAATTCAGGATACTTCGGCAAGGATTGAGTTGATTCGGAGTCGCATTCGGGTAGCTCAAGACAGGCAGAAGAGTTATGCTGATGCGAAGAGATATTTCAGGGAGTTCCAAGTGGGGGACCAGGTTTTGCTCAGGGTATCTCCTATGAAGGGGATTATGCGTTTCGGGAAGAAGGGAAAGTTGGCACCAAGGTATGTGGGGCCGTTTCCTATTATTGAGCGGATCGGACCGGTTGCGTATAGACTTGGGTTACCGGAGCATTTGCATCGGATTCACGATGTGTTCCATATTTCCTCGCTGAGGAAATACCTTAGGGATAATTTGGCTCATTCTCACATTGCTGTGGAGGACATCGATCTCCTGCCGGATAGCTCCTACGAGGAGGGGCCGATTGCTATTTTGGACCGAAGTGAGAGGAAAGTGTGGTCAAAGATAGTCCCATTAGTGCGTGTCCAGTGGCGACATCACAATGTCGAGGAGTCCACATGGGAGCGAGAGGATGAGATGCGCGAACGTTATCCAGAGCTGTTTTTAGCAGGTACTTTCTAGTTTCGAATTTCGGGACGAAATTCAGTTATTAGGGGGGAAGTATGTAATACCCCGTACTTTTGGCTATATTTATTTTTGGGATTAATTAATTAAATGCGTATTAATTGGAAATTAATTCGGGTTATAAATACTAACGAGATGCGAGTTGGTATTTGATTATGTGCATACATGTGTTGATATATGTATTTGGTATTATGAAATTTGTCGTGAGATTTATATACGACATTTTAGAAATTTTGTTGAGACGCGTGGGACCGCCGCGTCACGGTGTAATATTTTGATAATAAAAGTGAATTTTAAATCTATAATCCATATGGTCGTTTTGAGTGCATCAACGCGTCCGGAAGGGTCGAGATAGTCAGAAAACACTAGCCGGGGGTATAGTTTGGGTCCCGGGGTATTTTTAGACCATACCGGCAACTTAAAGGGTATTTTGGTAATTTTACATTTTGAGGAATTAAAAGTGACGAAAATTGGTTAATTAAATCTGATGTGGATTTGACCCACTAAGCCCATAACCAACCCATATTAACCTAGAAGGCTACGTAGGTTATCATTTAGGTTTTCTAAGTTCCCCAAATCAAACCCTAGCCACCTTAAGCCACCATTGGAGAAGGAGCTTGGAGAGAAGAAATTATGTAGAAAAGTTCTACCAAACCTACACCAAACTCAGAGACAATCAAGGCAAGTGACTTTATTCCATTTAAATTCAGAGAATGTCTTTTCCATGTTAGAAATTGAAGAATTTTGATTGTTCTTGAAAGATTGAATGAAAACCCATGTAGTTGGAGTTTAGAACTTGAAAATTTTGAAGAGAATTGCATGTAGAATGATAGGTAGATGATTTCTCTCATAATAACTGTGATTAGGAGAAATTAAAACGAATTTAATTCTGGGATTTGATGATGATATAAAGTTAGGGTTCATGTTCTTGAGATATTGGGAAAAAGGGTAGAAATTTGTAAATTTAATTGATGTTAGGATGGATTGATCCCTTAAAAACATGTTAGGATGTGACTATATATGTTTAGTATTGATTATAGACCCTTAAACGATTGTTGGGACTTAGTTTAGAAGATTTGAGGTGTTAAAATGGATGAAAAACGAATTGGGGAAAAATCTGGGCCGAATCTGGTAGCTCGTTAGAAGCCCCTACCCAGGTCGTTCGAACGAACTCGTTCGAACGAGCTTCTAACGAGTTGACCAGTCGTTGCTAACGAGAATGGATTTCGTTCGATATCTCGTTCGAACGAGATATCGTTAGAAGGTACAGTTCGTTCGAACAAACTGGGACCTCGTTCGAACAGCCTCGTTCGAACGAGACTTCTAACGAGTTGGCAGAGGAATCTCGTTCGAACAGTCTCTTTCGAACGAGACTTCTAACGAGTTGACAGTTTGGTCCTTTTTGGACTGTTTTGATTTTTGGAGTCCCGTAAGCTTGTTTGAGGACATAGATAACATTCCGATGATGATGTAAGGATAGAATTGGGACTTTTGGGTTATTACGAGGAATAAATTTATATACGAGAGATTTAATTCAATGGACGGTTTGGGTTGAGACGTGAGTGTCTACTACGAGAGTAAATTATGGCGCGTAGGATTACAAATCGGAATAGTATAAATTGTGATAAGTATAAGTTAGTACGAGAATGCGATATGTACTACGATTAAAATACGGTATTACTAAGACGTGTGTTTACTTAGTATTGGTATATGAATTGTGTGTATGACATACCTACCATACTTGCTATCACGGGAGGTTACGTTCGCTTAGGACCCTCTAATCCTTGTGTGCCTACGGGGGGGATATAGACTGGTACCTCGATGAACATAGGTCAGAGAAAGACTTATTGGGGGTTAATAAGTCCGCTGATCGTGGGAGCGTAGGTATGTACGTGACCCATGTGATGTGACTGTGTTCGCCTCTACTATTTGTGATTTGTGTTATCTGAACTATTCCTGAGAGATTCGGAATATGTGATCCTTATGTACGTGATGTACCAGGATGGATAGCAAAGTATGTGTGCACCACAGCTTAGTTCTCGGGGTGCTTGTATTGTATATTTATGATGTGAATAATATACACTTAATTAATAAGAACATTCATGTTAATGTTGTATAAATAATTACGGTATTGTTTCGAGAAACATAATGAGTTAGCTGATAGAGAAATATATTGCATATTGAGCATCTGAGTTTACATTAAATCCCTATCTAATTACGAGCGTTATATGTTAATAGAACCGGGTAATAAGGGTAGGAACTATTACAGTCTAGCTAGTTATGATGTCACTTAGCTAGTGGTTTATATCGTTGTAGATGGGTACTTACGTTAGGAGTGCACAGTTAGACGAGAGGTGAGAATATCATGTGAGTGTACGTCCTAACATGTACTTTGCATTTAATGTTTTAAATGTTTTTAAAGCACTTGCAGGTTTTTAAAATATAACTCCACATTCGGGCTCTGACCCGTTTGCTTTTCAAATCTATTTTTCTTTGTAAAACCATTTTAGGTGCCCAGCCACAAGGACACCATGCATAGGATACTCATTCAGGTGACGAGCTGTAGCTGTTTGTGGAAGCTACAAGGATTTGCTTGTAGACGCTTCTATCACTTGGATTCCAGATTCATTATCTATCAGTTGTAGGGCATGTTGCCCATTTCTATTAGAGTTACATTTCCATTACAGTTTTCAGACTTTGGCATGTACTGTTTTAGTTTTCGGTTTATTTATTTCAGTTGTGGGATAGTAGTGAGGAGTTTTCCTCCAGACTTTATTTTACGTTATGTGATGGTTATTCTATTTACTTCTTTATGGTGAATGGTGTTATTATTCTTTATTACACTTGTTGCATGTTATTCAGACTTTAATTAAAATTTGGCACTTACTTTTTAAATACTAGGTGGTTAGTAATCTTAAAATGTTTTTGACAGTGATGCTATTAAATGGACCAACTTGGCATTTTGAATTAATTTAATAAAGGAGTAGCTACCCGGTATTTAATTAGTCGGGGTGTCACACTGTGCAATTGGCTTGAATGTCGTGCCGACGTGCAGTCGATGACAAGTGATGTTCGGATCAATCTCGGGCAGCTCGTAAGGCTCTCATGCAAGACATCTAGGTTACTTCGGAGTAGGGTAACCAAGTCCCTCTTTTCTTGGTCGGTGAGTGAGGTTCCAATCAAGAACTTTCTTTCGCTTGAACTGCTATGACTTCCTACAGGTCCTCGATGACTCTTTCAGAGGGGAGGAGCCTGGTCTCCTCAACTCCTGGTCTCCCATATCTTAGTTGCTATTTGGAGGGCATCAGCCTCTCCTGCTCCTCGTCCTTGCTTATAACTTTTTCAACCTTTTTTTTTTTGTCTTGGGATGGATGGATGCTATGAAGCACTTTCTCGCCATCGCCTAATCTCCATGGATCTCCACCACTCCTCGCTCAGTCACACATTTGAGTTTCTGATGGAAGGTAGAGGGGACGGTCTTCATCACGTGCATCCATCCTCTACCAAGGATCCCCTGGTAGGGCGAGTCAATATCGACCACTATAAATTTAATCATTTTGGAGATATTTCCTGCCCTTACTGGCAATATAATCTTTCCCAAAGGGATGGTTATTTTTCAAGCGAAGCTAACTAGAGGAACGCTGGCTTCCTTTAGGTCGAAGATACTTAACTTTAACTTTTTGAACAGGTCGAGGTACATTACTTCGGACGAGCTACCTTGGTCGATGAGTAACCTGTCGACGTCAAAGTTATATATCCTAAGTGTAATGATCAATGCATCATGATGTGGGGTCCTTACTCCTACTAGGTCTTCATTCGTGCACACAATATGCTTGGCGTAGTCGACGTCCTCAGCTCGTCGATGCTTTTCTACCTGCGTTTTGGTTGGATCGATTTGAAAAGCATGCATTACTACTGTAAGCTTTTTTACTTACATCCGAGTTGTGTTTCCTTGATTTTTCTTTAGGTAGGATGTCCCATGAATCACTGCGAACTCATGGACGATGTCTTCCTCGAGCACGTTATCAGGCCTTTGATCTCCATTGGCAGCGACCTTCTCTGCCTTCTTTTCCACAAATTCGCTCAAGTGTCCAGTTTGAGCTAACTCTTCAAGGTAAGACTTGAGGGCTTTGTAGTGCTCGATTTTATGCCTACCCTATTTTTAGAAGTCACATCTCAGTGCGTTGTTCCTCTTTGAGGGGTTTCCACCCATCTTCCTGGGCCACTTAACGAACGGTTCGTCCTTGATCTTCGCTAAAATCTTGTAGATCGGTTCTTTAAAAAATGTGTTTACTGCCTGAAATTCTTTTGAGGCATCACTCTTGTTCCCATTATTGGGGCCTCCCTTGCCCTCGTTCTTACTTCCTTTCTTATGATTCCCAGTCTTATCGCTACCTTTACCGACGAACTTAGCACGACCACTTTCCCCTGCACTGAGATGGGTCATATCTTCAACTTTGGCGTATTTTTCATTACGAGCCATTAAGTCGTCAATGGTCGTGGCCTCTTTCTTAGTGAGGGACTGGTATAGGAGGCAAGAACTGGGTAAGCTAATCTTGAAGGATGTGATGGAGACATGTTTCGAGCAGTTCTTAACCTCGTTAAACAGTTCCCAATCCCTCTTCGCGTAGTCTCTGAGGCTTTCCTGGGGCTTTTTCTTCATAATCAACAAAGCATCCATCCTTTTCGGGTGGGAGCTGCTAGTAATGAAGCGAGCTGTGAAGAGCTTCGCCAGGGATTCAAAGTTTCTGATAGATCTGTGAGGGAGTTTCTCGAACCACTTTTGAGCCACGTCGTGTAAGCTCAACGAAAAGATTCGGCACATCAATGCGTCCTTGTGGTTCCATAGGGTCATGGACTGCCTATATTACCTGACGTGGTCAATAAGATCGGTCTTTCCATCGTAGATCTTGAACCTGGGCATTACGAACTTCTAGGGGGCTTCTTCTTCTATCTCTCTTGAGAAAGGGGATTTCATCTGGGTCCTGAGAGCTCACCTGGCTAGCTCTCTGGTTGAACTGGTACCTCGATGTGCTGGGTGTTGGTCCATTTCTCTTCGAACCAAGTTTTGTATGTCATCGTTTCCACGGTTTGGACTCCTATAACGGCGAGCTGATTGTTGTTGCTCGGGGAAGTCGTCGTATGATCTGTGTCCCTTGATTCTTTGAGATCCACGTCTTGGGCTCCTTCCTCGGCTACGAGATCTGCTCGCCTGAGGGCTAGGAGTGCGATAATGATGTTATCTTGTGATGCGATGGAGTTCTCTCTCCATCTTCTCCAGTCTTCTCTTGAAGCGAGCATTTTTAGCTTCTTGCTTGCGAGTGGCTTCCTACTGTTCTTGGAGCCTGGCCTTGTAGGCGTCGATCAACCTGTAAACTTGCATGGACCTAGCTGTTCCTTGACTTTCTTTTGAGGCTTGCCGTTCTAGGCGAGGCCTTGGGTTTGAGCGTCGAACTTCAGATCTGACCCTACGGGGGATATGTTGTTTTTGAATATCCCCTGTTTGAGGGGCATTGCTACCGTGACCAGACATTCTAGGTTCTTGTTGGTGAAGGCTTTCTTAAAGGAAGAACAATCGTTTCCACAGATGACACCAATTGTGGTAACAATAAATCTCAACACAAATGATAAGAAAAGGCGATCACCAGAAAAAATAAAGAACACAAAATAGTTGCAATCACACACAACACAAGATATACGTGGTTCGGTAAAATGCCCTACGTCCACGGTGGTGCTCTCTGTATTATATTTCTCTTGACTCGAGGGGAGTGTTTACAATTGCATACGTTTTTCCCCGGGATAGGGGTTCAATATATACATGTAATTTCCAGAGAGTGGGGGTGCTGGTCACCACCACGTTAGCCCATAATTCCCAGAATATCTCTTGAGAGATTTTAAGGGTTGAATGGGTCATAACTGAACTAGTTATGTACGAGACCTTAGACTTTGGGTTGGACTTTCCATTATCTTGGATCGAGCTTAATCGGGCTACTCATCTGGGCCAGGATAATTAAACGAGGTACCCACATATACCAATTAAACGAAGCTCGAACCATTCTGCTATTCCAATTAATGATTGAACCATTTGAGCATCCTTTTGAACTACCTATTCTCCTTCAATAAAAACGATCCCATCTTGTTGATCTAAGGATTTGAACTACCGATTGAAGCATTTGTTGTTCCAAGGTTAATATGACTATAATTATAATGTTTAATGTTACCCACTGAACCAACGAACTTGATATCCATGTTTTTGTTTTGTTTTATGAACCATCCTACTTATTCGATTAAAACCTTGTCTGAATTGTCGAAAAAATTGAAGGCAGTCAACTAGGGTGTCATTCGTTATGAACATACCGAATGAATTATATTTATTCGATATGTTCATGACGAATATTTTTTTTATTACCTAGGGTTTTATTCGTTATATTTATGCCGACTAAACTATCATTTTTCAGCATATTTATGCCGAATGAATCTAGGTTTTACCTAGTTTCCATTCGCTACATTCACCCCGACATCATACCTTCCTCTCGGTGTATTAGTGAACTAATATATTTCGACATATTTATGCCGAATGACTTTGTTCATGAAATGTGCTAATGACTTATGACTTCATTGGAATACATTACTTATGTTAATACATGATTTATTTTCATAAATACATGACTTATTTTCAGCCTTCATTGGAATATTATATAAAAAACAATTGTTTATATCTTTCTAAATATCCCATAAAGTGAATTAAGTGAGGTTGATAAACACAAACTTTTGGTGATCTCTATTAGGCATCCTCAACCACCAAGACATGATAAATTTTTTAAAAGAATAGAGGTTCATATTTACCCCTAATTTGTTTCCAAAGAGAGACCAAACCTATATAAGTGTATTGTTCATAATAAAAGTACGATTTATATACACGATTTATATATTTACCCCTAATTTAGTAATGTTCATAAATACATGACTTATGTTTATAACAATACATGACTTATGTATACCACAATACATGACTTATGTTTACAATAATACATGATTTATCCTTAAGGAATTATGTTTACAATAATACGTTAGTTATGTTTATGACTTATGTTTTAAACAATACATGGCTTATGTTTATAAATCCTATGTGAAATCCTACATTTCATTGTACTCATTAATGTGTTAATTGTTTAAATGCAGGTCTACCATGGATAATCTACTATCTGACTCTCGTAAGAATAAAAAATTGTTGACTGCCTCAGAGAGGGAGCGTTAAGAAGACATCCATGCTCTGTCTACTACGACTGTTACTCCCTTAGATGGCATTGTCCCGGATGTGATGGAGGTGGATGCCTCAACGATGGAGATGCCAGAGGAGTTTGAGGTAAATGATGATGAGGTTGCGGTTTAGGTGAAAGTTGAGGTTGAGGAGGAGGATGACGTTGAGGATAAGGGACATGATGCGACTGAGAAGGGTCATGAGGTGGCAAAGGGTGATATCGAGCAGGAGGATTTTGCTCCATCTGAGGGGGCTGTATTACCCTATCAACCTGATACCTCGTTTAGCATTTTACACAAGGCCACGACAGCGTACATCAAGAAGAAAAAGGTACCTGAAGAAGGCACCACTATCGTGGCTTACGGGGCCCCCGATGATCTAATCCTATTAAAACATTTAAAGCATCACGTGGTCTATGGTATTTGGACCGGTTTAGTGATAATTACATTTCCCTACAAAGTTAAATCATTAATATTTTATTTAATTCATTACTTTGATAAATCTTGATAAATATTTTGCTTATATTGTAGGTGGAGTGGGTGCCTTTATTGTGCATCAATAATTAGAAGAAGACCAGGGAGTGAGAATTCAGTGATCTCTCTCCAAATGTACAAAAGATGGTCCAAAGGGCTAAGTTGGGTGGGCTTATAACATTTAGCCACCGTTATATATAGACTACGCCCTTGTATTTGCGTTTCTCGAGAGGTGGCATCCGGAGACCAACATATTCCATATGCCATTCGGGGAGATGACAATCACCCTCGATGATGTATCATCGATCTTAGGCGTTCTTCTAGTCGGATTACCTCTATATAACCCGTAGTTGAGGAGGAGGTGGAAGATGTAGTGGTACCGTCGGTTATGACCATGTGGTGGAGACATTAGGTTGTGCAAGAAGAATGTGGTGAGCATGCTGCTATTTGATTCAACTGACTCACTGCGAATTCAAGGAATGGACGAAGGACGCCAATGCCTCGAGTGTTGTCAAAGACTTTTGCACGAGGGCTTATTTACTATACATTATCGGGTGCACAAATTTCCCCGAAAAGTCAAAGAATAAGATTTTTGTGCCCTACCTTCATCTTCTTAGAGACCTGAAGAAGGTGGGAATAAAGCATGGGGAATGGGTATCCTGGCACATGTATATTGATAGCTGGGCCTTGCCTCTTGTTCAGATGTGAGGCAAATGAATGGTTGCCTCTCTTTTATACATGTAACTAATAATCTAAATTCATATTTATGTTATGTATGCTTATCAATTTCCCTTTTTTTTTAATAAATTCACAATATATATGTTTTGCAGTCATGGACCTATGAGCACTTCGTAGGGGTTGGCGGATGCATTAACATGGAGTTCAATGCGACAATGCCAATGATTGCACATTGGTAATTGCAATTTTCCTCTCAGAAGAATGCATTTCAAAACTCAATCAATTATCGCGAGCACTAGGGTGAAATGACTGTTGGTAATGTAAGTAAAGTCTTTGGATTGTTTGTAATATTTTCTTCTCACTTTGATATTTTCTGACATTCAATTATCTACGGTTTCTTTGTAGGTCATTTGGGATCCCTACCGAGATGTTTGGGTTGTTTATCTATTTCTCGAATCATCATGGTATAACGGAGTTACAATTTATTTTGATGTGGGGGAGCCCTATTACCCTGAAAGATGCTTGAGATAAGTCGATCAATTATAAATCATACCACGTGATCCCATGACACCCTTGAAGGAAGATAGGGGAGATAAGGTGACTCGATACAAGGTCAAATTCGATATGCAAAAATGGTACCAACAAAATCGATAAGACCACCTTCTATTTGATAAGTCTCAGTCGATACCCTTATTGAGCTTGTGGGATTGTAGCAGTGAATATATGGACTGGTTCCTATCCAAATCCTATCCTAAATTCCAAAACCTCGCCTTCCGCAAGGTCAAACAAAAGAAAACATCTTTGGTAAGTTTTATAATTTTACTAATTTCGAGTATGTTAACTACTTTGTTTTTTCTAATTCCGTTACTAATTTTATGTAATTATATTTTCGATAGTCGAACGAGGTGCGTAAGGCGATGGATTTAATGAAGAAAAATATTGATGATGGAATGGTTGCAGATCCAGGTACATCAATTGCACGCAATGTCCAAGCTTACGATATCCTAGCTGCGACCATTGGGGTCGATTGATCGGTTATCATTGAGGAGTGGGTTACTAAGAGTGGGTTGCTAAGAGTGGGTTGCTAAGAAAAGCAAGTCCAAGGGCAAAGAAAAAGAGAAAGTAGCTGAGGGGTCACAAAGAAGTAAAAGAAAAAGATAAGAGTTTTGATTTGATGTTTTGAAGTTGTAGTTGAGGGGTCGCAAACTGATGGTTGTAGGTTTGAACTTGGTTTGAATGTAATACTTGATTTAAGTATTGGAAATGATTATTAGTTTGAAAATTGGTTTTAATATTAGGATGAATATGATTTTAAGTTTGAAAGTATATTATTTTATTTGTTTTAATTATAACTTTGAAATGTTGGTATATATTTGAGTTGGTATATATTGTGTTATATATTGTTATATGTTGGTAAATGTTGGTATATATATATATGTATATATAATTATATATATATTGGAGTTGGTGTATGTTATTGAAGATGGTTTGAAAGCATGTTGAAGTTGGTATAAGTTTTTTGTGTTATATGTTGGTATATGTATATAGCTTGGTTTCAAATGGATACAAGCATCATTCGCCATATACATAGCGAATATGTTCAACTGATTCAGTATATTCATAGCGAATGGGATATGTTCGGGATAAACATCCCTGACAGTGGAAAATGTAAGAATCTGGCTTGGCTTCATTCGCTATGAACATAGCGAATTAGTTAATTTATTTCGTGCTAAACATAGCGAATGAAGCTGGTTCGGGATTAACATCCCTGACAGTGGAAAATGTAATAATTTGTCTTGGTTTCCTTTGCTATGAACATAACGAATTGGTTTATTTATTTCATTCTATGCATAGCGAATGGGATTGATTTGGGGTAAATATCCCTGACAGTAGAAAATAAAGGATTTGGGATAGGATTCATTCGCTATGAATATACCGAATTGTCTTACCATATTCGCTATGTTTAAAGAGAATGATGCCACTTTTGTCCAGTTCAAACAATTATATTTTTAATGAAAGTTCTAATCAACTTCAATTCAAGTTCATTTCACATCATATAACTTCAATCCATTTCATACAACTACATTTCATTTCATACAACTTCATTTTAATTGTACTTTATTTACAGATACAACAACAAACTTCACATGATTTCGTGAAATAAAATACATCTATAACTAGTTGATCTCAATCGGTTGATCGTTGGTTGCGACATCCTTTGGGAAGATTTTTTGAAACTCCGCTACTTGATCCGCATATTTATCAATCCAAGATTTTTTTCGGGAAATGAATAACTATGCCGGTGACTTGCTACCGGTGGAATCGGACAGTCGTACTTCAACTTCAAAGCTACAAAGTGCTTCCCGCAAACATGAACAATCTCTATGAATATTGGATGCACAGTTCGTTCATATCTCATAGGTAGAAATATGAGACATTGTCTCTTCGAAATGAGAATGCACACACACTTGTAAGTTTTCGCTAAAAGATAGCCACACTCGGGCATGATCATCCAAGACTTCTACATACATGGGCTTGTATAATCGTCCAACATATGTAGAATAGTGTTCGAAAACCAATTAACAAAACAGTGTGCATAGAAGTCATTATTTATCGTAACTTATTCAATCAAGTCTGATCTCACCTGTCTCCATCCATCGAGTCCAAATCTGAGGCATTTAGCAACGCATTTAAACCCATAATTTCTATCATCATCAACCTCAATGATATCTTCTACAAAATCTTTATAAAAGACCGGTATTATATTGATATACTGTTTATACAAGGGGGAATAGTTCGGGCACCATGGGGCAGGGCGGGTGAACTCCGTGAAATTAATTTTCTTCTTAGGACTTTGGACCATGGGATGTTCCTTTTCTATTGATTGCCTAGAAAGTTCGAAGCCTGAGGGATACCGTTTAGTAGACTTCTCATGCTTTTGCTCTCGAGCAGTTAGTTTTCGACCTCTCGGGTGACCCTTGCAATGCTTAAGCACGGATGGCTCAAATAGCCCAGAAGTGATGGGATAACCGATGTCCTTGAGTTTTCACAAAATGGCCCTTTGCACATCGATAGTTGATCGTTCCCACCTTTGTTTAAAAAGTATTATTTTCGGCTCGTAGTCAACCATGTGGTACTTCACTAATTCGGGCACCATTGTTAATTTGCACCAATGTGCATCGATGTCCTCCCATATTATTGCCCTACCCTCCATCCGGTAGATGACCAATTCATGAGCACACGCTACATCATAGATATTACGTGCCACGTGTAGGCACAATTTAACATCCACGCCAACGGTATCATAAGTCTTTAGCTCCTCAATAATTAGGTCAATAGAATAATGAGAAACTCGACCTATGAGCTCACGCAAGATAGGAAAATTGTGGGGGTGCTTTAATTTTTGCAAAGAATCCTCAAACTCCCTCTTAATATCGATCACTTACAACTCAATGTGATTGTGCATGCCGAAAAAAACATTGTTAAAAGGAAGTTGAGAACTCTCCAAGTGCCTCTTCAACTTAGCATGTTCTCCTTCACAACGGTTAGTAGTTTAGTTGCTCCGGTGCCTAATAGTATTTGTCCATGTATAAATGAAGCTCTGTCTTAGATTATACCATGTGAAATTTATGTAGTGAAGCGTGTTCGGGTATGCAACCCAATCAAAGTGAAATAGTAATTCTACCAAACGCATCTAATCCCTCATGAACTTATTCAATTAATCCTCATCGTGGATCTCTTTCCTAGCATGGAGTTCCATGGTACAATCTAAGTGTACCTCTTCAACTTGGCATGTTCTCCTTCACAACGGTTGGTAGTTTGGTTGCTCCGGTGCCTAATAGTATTTGTCCATGTATGAATGAAGCTCTGTCTTATATTGCACCATGTGAAATCTATGTAGTGAAGCGTGTTCGGGTATGCAACCCAATCAAAGTGAAATAGCAATTCTACCAAACGCATTTAATCCCTCATGAACTTCTTCAATGAATCCTCATCGTGGATATCTTTCCTAGCATGGAGTTCCATGGTACAATTACAATCTAATTCATATTCAATATTCACACACATGTCGTAAATATAAAATCCATCCTCCCAAGTAGGAGCTCACCGGATGTTCTCTAAAATGCTATCATCTCCAATTATACTCATCCACCTGGACCCCTGACACAGTTAGCTACCTGAATCAGTAAAAATAACATAAACATATTGGAGGCGACCATAGTTTATCCCAAAATGAGACCGAATCATACCCAAAGCGTCTCATTCTTGACTTCGAACGCTATGACCTGGGGACTATACTCACCATGCTCCTCAAGCCAGGGGATTCACCCACATCGCGGAACCTCCCATGATAGCACTAGAGGGGTATGCTTTATTATAAGTATTATTCACACAAATAATTATAAATTATACACACACACACGTATATATATAAAAAATAAATAAATCCAGGCTACCCATGAACAATTATCGTAACACTAGCCTAACAGTCCCAATTCTATACACCGACTTGATATTTAAATAATTCCCACACTTATTTATTTATTACTCATGTTGTGTCACCCGACTAAATTATCCGGACTCGCTCCTTCGGTCTGCAATCTCAGCCTGTATAACTTATTCCTCAAATCGCATGTAAGGTTAACACCCTTTTTATTTTGAATGTTCCAGAATTTATTATATACCTGGGCTAAATTCGTGCTAATCCCTTATAGCACTAGTCCAAAATTTTACCCGAGTCAATATCCCGACTCAAATTTAATTAATCACCCATTAATTAATTTAGTATCTTGGCGTCACTCAACCAACATACACGGACTCACTCACTTGGCCCGAAAATATAATGTCCACAGTTCATTATTCAAAATTCTTTTCAGTAAGTCTAGCACACTTATTAATCTAACTTTTACAAATTTCTCAATTTAAACCTTAAATCTCTTATAGATTATTCTCTCAATTATCCTAATACTTACTTGTCTCACTTTATGTAAACTTAATCTCCACTTTTGTCCTAGTATCTTTATTAGAGAACAACAATCACAATCAATCAATCTAGGAAACCTCCAACGGAATAACAACTAAAAATAACTTTTCTTAAAATTTGTCCCACGAATCTGCCCAGATTTTAAAAATGTCGTTTTGAGGCATTTTGGAGCCATTTTTGGATAAAACTTATCAGAGAACAAAATGTATACAACAGGATTTTCTTCGAATGTACACGAAGAGAATAACCATTTTCGAAAACAAAACGTCGGAAAACAGTTTCTAAAATGATGGTTTAATTTACCCAATTTTATAGACTTCTTCAAATTCAAGAAGTTGTCTTACAATTCAACCCTACCCATCAAAACCCAATTATCACACCCACTATGATATGAGTAGAAATATGCAATTAATTTAAAAGCAAGTTTAACCACTTGCCTTAGGGTTCGTAGGGCTTGAATCTGTTGATGTACATGAGGATGATTTGATGAAGAATCCATACACTTGTTCTTAATTTTTGCTGCACCCACACTCTCTCTCTATAAGGATTTTCTAAAATGTGTTATGGCTTCCACACCCTCTCACTTTTAGGGTTTAATAACTCAATCCCATTTTTAGGCTTCTGGACTTTATAAAAAGGGCCCAAACATTGTTATGTGGGCTTAAATATGCCTAAAAATGCTCCGAGGCCCATTTACTATCCATGGGGACTCTTTTCCAACTATTTTGACCCATCCGGACTCAACCGTGCACTCAGAATTTCCATTCAAATTAATTTATAACATTCTTCAATTTTTGACCTAAAAAATGTGACAAAATAATCCGAACAATTAAATCTCAATTTGCCAATTTAAATAAATCCTCTAAATTTAAATAAATCATTCAATTTAAAAATTTCCAAAATCATGAATTTAATTCCTCCCAGTAAAATAATTTATTTTTCTCCCAAATATAATTAAATTAAAGAGTCCTCGAATTTACGGAGTGTTACATATTTCCCCCTTGTAATGAAATTTCGTCCTCGAAATTCAGGCAAGCCTAGTACTCCCAAGCCTCGACTAGCTTCCTAATCACTTATCCTTAGGGTTGCTACACATATTCCTTAAGCGAATATAGTTAACCAGGGTGCCCATACACCTTTTACCCGTGCTTAATCACACAAATAATACCCGGCTTTTATCGATCTTAGATCGTACTATCACTTTGATCTCAAAGTCCGCACACACACACACACACACACACACACACACACATATATATATATATATATATATATATATATATATATATGTATTAACCAAGGTACCCAACCTATGTACCAATGACCAAACATCTCCCCACTTCCAACATTGCGTTAAGTTTCATGCGTGGGGCGTCTCACAATGCGAAATCTAAACAAGGAGCCCCAAAATACCCGTCTCTCGACATTAAAGTATACACACCACTCTTATGCTAAAAAGGATAACACACACTACCGCACCCTTACTATCACTAGTTTTCTTGCATAAAAAATAAAATATGAGATATATCTCCCCGCTAAGTTAACCCAACCTGAATCACCTCAATAGCGTCCCTGCTCCCCGGGATTTCAATAAACAATTATTAACGTTTTATTACATAACACATCATAAACATATACACTCGTATATATACGTTAGACCCTATCTCAGGTGAGACCTAGCGAAGACAAATCATACCTTGGTATTGCGAACACTCAGTCTTACTATAACTAACCACTATAGCCCAAAACTATAGCTTACCAGTTGGAACTTGGAAAATCATGCACCTTACTTTCATAATTCTCTAAAGTGGAAATCTCTCGTATAATGTAACCATCATCTTAGTGTAACCCCCCACTCTCTCGTGGTTAACACCAAAGAACCCCGCTATCCCACAATACTTAGATATATATAATATGGCTATTACTAAAAACACATAAATTAATATTCGTCTCACTCGCGAATCCTAGTGGTAATAATCTTGGTTGTGACGCACGAAAATCACTCTAAACATACCCATACTCAACGTTTCATAATTCGAGGGCCAGCTTATTCCCCTTCCTCCGGAATATACCCAAAATCATTGCCCTTGCATTTGTCCCCCAAAACTGCTAGGCAACTGACTAAGAGATACTCTGGCTCCTCCCAGGGTTCCCATACACCCTATATTTCGTGCATATTTGCTCAAACCTCAGATCGTTACATACGTAACATATTTATCTCAAGTTTCGCTCCCGCATTCTCGGCGTGTCAATATCCTCAGGATATTTTCGATGACCTTACTAATTACTATTCAATTTTTCCTGATATTACCCCACCTATCAACTCGTGGTGTAAGTCCTCGTAGTATTTCTTTCGTAACACTTTTCGTCTCCATTGGCCCTATCTCTTAGTGTCTCTTTGTTCAACTTATTTTCTCCACACGTTCTGTGATTATCATTCAATCCGATGACCTAACATCCGATGAAGTCTTCCCACTTCTGACATTTTTATTGAGGCTTATCCGTATAACACCTCCCAGTAAATTCCACAAGATCTTTTCCCAATGCACTATTTCTCAGCATTACCGGTCTTCGATTTCCATAAAACCCAAAGCATACAACCAGGACACTCAAACTCTATCCTTATACCCATATGTCTAATCATGGACTCCCGCGTCTCTAAAGGAGTCATATACTACTGTAAGCCTTTAGCGCTAAATATTAATAATGAGCTAAATCTTTTCGTTCCATGGTAACCCGACATACCCTGAATCCCATCAGTAAGAGTCCCTAAGCACTA
Source organism: Sambucus nigra (assembly GCA_949130495.1). Taxonomy (NCBI): domain Eukaryota; kingdom Viridiplantae; phylum Streptophyta; class Magnoliopsida; order Dipsacales; family Adoxaceae; genus Sambucus; species Sambucus nigra. The sequence continues at coordinate 196,135,599 of OX422220.1, forward strand.
GGATCCAATATAACTAGACAATCGTACCCTCTAAAGTCTACTTCACAAAATATCACCACGAGCTCAACCCTCTCTTGAGTGGGTCATCACAAAAATATACATCCTTCTCTGGAACAAAAAACACGCTAGCCTTGCTATAACTGTCCACCATTGCGAACCCGTCCGTACCCAGGATAAAACCATAAGCACATAATCACTCTCATCATGGGATTACCTTAAAAATATACCCTCTTAATGTCCAACCTGCACCCCTACAGGTGGAACTAAAGAGAGTCCCGCTACACAATGATAAATCTACACATACTAGTGATAGTAACGATAACTCTATAAAATATGTTTCTCACGTGGACCTAGTACTAATACATTATAATGACTTTCTCGCGTCACATAAAATAGACCCCAATCATCTCAAGATAAAACTCATACCTTGAATTGCCAATAACACTCGCAGTTCAAATGGCTCTTAGACATAATGCTCTCGTCCGAACCAAACTAAAAACTTCTCTAACTGTTGCCCTTGCTAGACATCCCGCTCTTGTCCCCTGACTCGCTACGGCCAAGATCCACCCATATGTTTCTACTCTTTTACACATAAGACACCTCTCTATGTCATTCTCCTTTCTCTGGACCCATCGGCCATGTAGGGGTTGTCATTCTAGCAGACGTGGTAGTCTTGGCCCTAATTGCTACCCTTAATGTCCCTTTGGCCCCGTTGGTCCCATGGGACTTGTTGATGTCCTTGATGGCCCTGACAAAACCCACCGTTATTTATAGAAATTATATTGACCTTGATCATTAATTTGGATCCTCTACTAGGTATCCCTTACCTTGGTGCCTCACTAGCACTGGAAAATTTAGTCTACTCTTCTGATAAATTATCTAACTCCCTTAGCTCCCTTCTCACGAGAGCATTGATATAAATTGTAAATGTACAACCTTAACGACAACGACACCAGTCATCCTAGTCGGATCTCCTACCTACGCTTTTATTTTCTACCCACGGGTCTAGTATCAACTTATAAACCCTATTTGATTCTTTGTACCCCCCTCATCGGTTATGAAGTTTGCGAAATTCGTCAACTTTCCTTCACATTCTGGCCACTGTCCGACCTCTTTGGAAAATTACTGAAATTTCCCTTACCTCTCTGTTTAACCTCTGGTGAGAGAGGTAGAGGCCAAGCCTTAAGCCTTAGAAGCCTAGGCGGGCTTTGGCTTAAAAAGGCGTTTAGGCCTTTTTTAATATATTTTAATATTTTTTAATTATAACAAGGCTAATAAAAAATACTGAAAATGGTACATACCCAATAAAAATATTACTGAAATGGTACATACCTGAAAAATATGTTCGTATATTTGCAATTAGGACGCCTTTTCCATATGCATGCTCCGTAAGTCCTCATCATGTTATCACCCAATTCCATGCAATCAAAATTCAAAGTAGTCAATAAAATAATTTAAATAAATAATATTAATCAATATGAATAAAATCAAAATAGCCCCTTATAAAAATAAAAAATGATACATACCTTGAAATTGAATACCAATATATGCATTGGGAGCCCTTTTCCATATGCATGCTCCACAAGTCCACATCACCCTAATAAACTTACACTACAATAATTCAAATTAAAATACTAAAACGATCAATTAGTTAATACAACCCAAGTTTCAACCAAATAACATATCTCTCAAATAAGGTCATAAATATTACAATCTTTTAAACTTAAACAAACATGTTTAATCATCTTATTCCTTATCAGACTCCAATTCAAAATCATCTTCTTCATCCATTCCATCTTCTGTGCCATCCGATACAAAATCCTCTTCATCGGGTTCCCTTATTTCACTTTCATCACGGGAATTTCTCCCGCTTCTTCTAGGTTGTAAAATCTCATTTGTCGCTTCTACAGCCGCATCCCATGTAAGTCCAGACCCCGCCTCCACCCCATCCACACTTTCATCATCATCATCACAACCATCAACAATTCATGATTGTGCATTAGTAGCATCACTTGCTAGAAATTTATCCTTCGTCTTTTTCTTATCATTCTTGTTCTTCAACCTTGCATTGAATTGCACAAAACTAGATTATTCATTCTCGTGGTATCTAATCTATTCCTCTTCTTGGTGTGTATCTACATTAAGAAAACAAAATATCAGGAAATTAGTATACTTGAAATTACAAAACTAATAACAAAAAGCAACTAAATGGAATGATTATGTAACTTACCCCTTCAAAGATGCTCCAATTTCGTTCACACCCCGATGAACTAGAAGTCAAACCAAGTATCCTTTTGGCCATTCTCTTCAAATTTGGAGTTCCACTTCCATAAAAGTCCCACCAACCAACTAGTCAATGTGAAATATACAGAATAAGTGGGCAAGAACAATGTGAAGAGTGACTAATGTAAATGTACAAAAATGAAAAAGAGGAATAGTAACATACCAGGGTTATAATTATCATCATTGTTGTCACATCCACTTATCGCTTGCTTTTTGCCGAATTCTGGAAATACTTATGCAAATCAATATTTAGCACATGATTTTAGATTGCATCATCATTAGGAAAGAACTTCTCAACACAAGTAATCAAATTATTTGTAATCATTGGATCATCTTCGATACTTAAATTTTTGCTAATAATAAAACGGATTCAACAAATAACCCGTTGTGTGAAGTGGACTATCAATGCGACCTTTGCCTTTGGTATCAATAATGTCCAAGATCGATTTATAATCATGCTCTTTATTCAACGCATTTCTGATTTCCTCCATAGCCTTTACTACCTCCCCGAACACAAACCCCATTGCAGGCTTAACATCACCACCAACAAGTCTAAGCACCTTTATTAATGGAGTGAACACTCTCAAGCACAACTCAATCAAATTTCAAAACTTATTTGGAACAACAATAGAAAAATCCTCCTTCCCCTTTTTGCTCTTAGACCATTTACTCTCATCCCACTCATTGCTAGTCATCATATTTCTCAACTCATGTTTTTTGTCAAGCAAACGTTGTAAAGTCAAGAAAGAAGTGGCAAACCTTGTGACTCCCGGTCTAACTATCTCCTTCTTCGTAAATTTTCTCATCAATGACGAAGTCTTGTGATGTGCATAGATGAAAATAGTGAATGACTTTGCCTTTTGGATCAGATTTTTAAAGGTGGGAAGCTTAGAAATCCCCTCATGCATGAGGTTATTAGTGTGGGTAGCACGTGAGGTCCAAAAGATGTTTGGCCTTTCTAATGCCAATAAATTCTCCGCCGCTATATTGTTAGTTGCATTATCAGTCACCACCTGAATCACATTTTCTGGCCCAATATCTTTAATACACCCATTCACATACTCAAATATGTAAGTATCGATGTGAGCATCCCCAACGCTTCCTGTGAAGAAAGAAAGGTGGTACCTAACTTACAATTCATGCACAAATTCATTATACTTCTCCTTTTTCTATCACTCCAAGCATCGGTCATGATTGAACACCCATTCGCTTTCCCCTCCTCCTCTTGCTTTTTAAGTTCTTTTTTGGTGGACTCCATCTCCCCCTTTAAAAGAGGCTCCCTCAGTTTGTATTGTGTAGGGGGTTGGTAACCCGGTCCATATAACCCAATCGCATCAATAAAATTCTTGAATCTGTCATTGTTAATTGCATTAAAAGGTACCCCCGCTTCATATGTCCACTTCGCCAAATATTGATGAACTGCTAATGCCCTTTTCTTGTCTACAGCATCGTTAATATTTTGTTGCTTCTTCTCCATGCAAGCAGATAAATACGAGTCATCCAACCTAATTTCCCTCGTAAATTGATCCATGGGACCACGAAAAGCCCTTTTACGACTCCCACCTTTAAGACTTTCAATTTCTTCTTCATCCTCCTCCTCATTCGTTAAACTTACCTCACTCCTCCTACTTTTATCACTCACCAATTTTTGAAATTTCTTATGTTTCACCTCTTCAAGCGCCTCAATACATTTGGCCTTTTGCTCTTCATTATCTGTACTACATGGTGCAACACCCAACCCCTTGATTCCAAATACATGAATTTTATGTCTATAGATTCCTGCTTAGTAATTTTTCCACACAATGTGCACTTGATATCATTATTGTCTTTTGGATTCGCACGAATCGCGATTTCCCATCCAACATCACTAAGATATTTCTTTGGTAATGCCTCATTGGATGCCATCGACGAAGATTCATTTGGATCCATTAACGTATATTGAAAACGTAAAGAAATTACAAAAATAGAAAAAGATTAACAATTAATGTACAAAAACAGTTTGCAAAAAAAATAGAAATCAAATTTGCAGATTAAAAAATACAAATTATGGATTGAAAATAAAATAACAAATCTTATAGATCTACAAAATACATAGCATGGAGAAAAGATAAAATATCAACGCTAAACAGAATTATAAATGGATATTTGTTGGTGCCTCTTCAGTGTTGAACTGTTTCCTAAACTCAGGTTTTAACTTTGCATATTTTCTTCCAACACATCTAAATCTATAATATAAACAGAAGAAAATTTTAATTTTTGGTTCGTATTCAAAACAATTGCACAAAATTGAACTTAACTCCCTATTCCAAGTCAAGCAAGAAAGACAATTACATACACGGGCACTTTTAACAGTCATCCTACGCAATCCCTATTTTGTTTAACAGAGTTGAACTGTTATGAATGTGAAGACACAAACACACAAACAAAAAGGCAAGATGCTTACTAAGACCCTTATAAACATAGAAACGGGTATATGATTACAGCATAAAAAATGGATGAAAACATAGAAACGGGTATATGAAAACAAACCCATAAAAAATGGTTGGAAAAGAAAACATGAAGCACAAATTATAGCAACCAAGAAACAAACCCATAAAATACAGTGGAGAACTCGGCGTGTGAAGAAAAGTGGAGAACTTTTTTTGTTGATTGCTTACCCGAGTTCAGCGTGAGAAGAAAAGTGGAGAACTCCTTGTATAGTTAACAAGGCACGCCGATCGTGAGAAGACTGGCATGAAAAGGATTTTTTTTAACAAAACGGCAAAACATAAATTAGGTTTAGAACTCCTTGTATAGTTAACGAATGTGTTTTTTTTTTGTTTAAAAGATACCAAAACGACATCGTTTTGGTTAACCCCCAAAATTAAAACAAAAAACGCCGCCTAAGGCGCGTTTTATCTTAAAAAAATGCTTTTTTTTATGCCTTTTCCAAAAAAAACGTTGACTAAAGTTGTCCACGCCTAGGCCCTAAACGGGGAGTATCAAAAAAGCCTCGCGCCTAGGCGCATTTTTTAGAACACTGATAATAATACGCTCCCAAAATTCCTCATTAGTCCTGTTAATTTTTCTCATGGCTATGGTGACTGACTCCCATCACCCTAAGCTTCTCCTATGAGCGAACATCCTTGCCTAAAATTTGGACTTGAGTGTCACTACACTCACCCACATGTGATCCCAATTGGATGTTCTCCATCTATTTGTAAATTACTCTCCCGCACCTTCCTCGACTTCTAGCGGATTGTTTTCCTGAAATAAAAGTCTTCTTCGACCCTTACCCATTGTCATCGACACTTAGGGTTTTAGCCTTGCACCATCGTCCTTCCCGACCGTTCTTGGGGCAACTACTGTGCCCCAGCGGTTACTCCAACTTCAATTGTTTGAATAATATGGTGACTCATATCGCGTCATTATTTCTAGAATACTCTATGGCTTCTGTTAGTCCTCCCTCCCGCAATACTTATAACATCCCACGTTTGTCGTTCTATAATGTTCGATCTTCCACGCTCAACCAAAACCGTATATGAATCGCATCAACTATACGTTATAACAGGAGAACGTAAGTCACATACGTAAAGGAATACAACAATCCTATAATAAGGCTTTATATCAAATAACGCTACACTGAAACGTAAAAAGCCGCACAGATCCTAAGGACACTAGAACCTAATGGTTTTATACCATCTGTGACACCCCTTTAATAAAATACCGGGTGATCAACCCTATATCAAATTAAATAGGAATCTCATTTGGTTCATTCTTAGCGTCACTACCGAAAATCTTTTTAAAACTTACTAACCACCTAGTATTCAAAAAGACACGGTGTCAAATTTTATCTTTTTATTAAACATCTCTAATGACATGCAAAATAATACATAATTAACCTTTCACACAATCACTGAATCAAACAATAGTGAAACTGAATAAATATAATCTTTGTCGAGAAAACCACCAGCTACAAAACCCAAAATCAAAAATCTAAACCACAAGAATAAATAAACCAAGTACATCATTAGACTGGAACAAATGAAATAACTAGGCGACATGCCCAAATGATATACTGACTGCATCCTACTCTAGGAATGAAATGGCTGAGGCGGCTAAGTAAAAATCCTGTAACATCCACATATGCCGCAGCTAGGTAACCCGGTAATAGAACAATTCTGGTGTCCCAGTGGCTGGACACCTAAAAGGTTTTGAAAATATTTTATAGCAAGGGTTTGAACCCAAAATATTTTGAAAATATTTAGCAAGTGAATTAAATTGCAGTAAATTCAAATGCATGAATGCTCTTAATATTTGAGCTAGTGTCGCACTCCCCTGGGGACCGACTCACCCCTCACCTATTGTGCACACCTAACGCTTTTTTATATAACCCACCTAGTCACCTACCCCATAACTATTTCTCGACGATATCCTTCTTGACACACTATTCTAGCCTGAGTATGTTTAATATACGATTTGTAAGTTATTTATCACATTAACTTAATTAATCATTACTCATATGGGCCCATATAACATTCTCATGACTTATATGAAAATATCAATACAATTCACATCCTGTATTTTACCCATAGATAAATATCCTCACCATATATATGCGTATCATCATATTACAACATTCACACACATGTCATAAATATAAAATCCATCCTCCTGAGTAGGCACTCACGGGATGTTTTCTAAAATGCTATCATCTCTAGGTATATTCATTCACCCGGACCCCTGACACGGTTAGCTCCCCAAATCAGTAAAAATAACATAAACGCATTGAAGGCGACCATAGTTTCCCCCGAAATGAGACCGAATCATACCCAAAGCATCTCATTCTTGGCTTCGAACGCTATGACCTAGGGACTCTACTCACCCTGCTCCTCAAGCCAGGGAATTCACCCATATAGCGCGACCTCCCATGATAGCACTAGAGGGGTATGATTTTCTATAAATATTTTTCACACAAATATATATATATATATATATATATATACATACACACACACACATTTAAATAAATCCAGGCTACCCATGCACAATTATCGTAACACTAGCCAAACAGTCCTAAGTCTATACACCGACTTGATATTTAAATAATTACCACACTTATTTATTTATTACTCAAGTTGTTTCACCCTACTAAATTATTCGGACTCGCTCTTACGGTCCGAAATCTCATCCTGTATAACTTTTTCCTCAAATCGCATGCCAGGTTAACACCCTTTTTATTTTGAATGTTCCAGAATTTATTATATACCCCTATAATAAATTTATTCAGCTAAATCCGTACCTAATCCTTCATAGCACTAGCCCCAAAATTTTATCCGAGTTAATATACCAACTCAAATTTAATTAATCACACATTAATTAATTTATTATCTTGGTGTCACTCAACCAACATACCCGGACTCATCCACTTGTCCCAAAGATATAATATCCACAATTCATTATTCAAACTTCCTTTCAATAAGTTTAGCACACTTATTAATTTAACTTTTACAAATTTCTCAATTTAAACCTTAATTCCCTTAAGGATAATTTTTCAATTATCCCAATACTTACTTGTCTCACTTTTTGTAAACATAATCTCCACTTTAGGCCTAATGTCCATATTATAGAATAACAATTACAATCAATCAATCTAGGCAACCTCCATTGGAATAACTACTAAAAATAACATTTCTTAAAATTTGCCCCACGAATCTGCCCAGATTTTAAAAATGTCGTTTTGAGGCATTTTGGAGCCATTTTTGGATAAAACTTATAAGAGAATAATATGTATAAAACAAGATTTTCTACAAGGCTCCGTGAACGGAATAACTAATTTCGGAACCAAAATGTCGGAATACAATTTCTAAAATGACTGTTTAATTTACCCAATTTCATAGACTTCTTCAAATTCAAGAAGTTTTCTTACAATTCAACCCTACCCATCAAAACCCAATTATCACACCCACTATGATATGAGTAGAGATATGCAATTAATTTAAAAGCAAGTTTAACCACTTGCCTTAGGGTTCTAGGGTCTGAATCCGTTGTTGTACATGAGGATGATTTGATGAAGAGCCCACATACTTGTTCTTGATTTTGGCTCCCGTGGATTCTCCCACTTGCACCCACTTTCTCTCTCTATAAGGGTTTTCTAAAATGTGTTATGCAGCCACACCCTCTCACTTTTAGGGTTTAATTACTCAATGCCATTTTTAGGCTTGTGGACTTTATAAAATGGGCTCAAACACTGTTATGTGGGCTTAAATATGCCTAAAAATACCATGAGATGCATTAACTATCCATGAGTACTCTTTTCCAGCTATTTCGACCCATCCGAACTCAAACGTGCACTCAAAATTGCCATCCGAATTAGTTTATAACATTATCTAATTTTTGACCTAAAAAATGCGACACAAAAATAATCCGAACAACTAAATCTCAATTTGCCAATTTAAATAAACCCTCCAAATTTAAATAAATCCTCTAATTTAAAATTGTCCCAGATCATGAACTTAATTCCTCCTAATAAAATAAATTATTTCTCTCCTAAGTATAATTAAATTAAAGACTCCTCGAATTTACAGGGTGTTATAGATAACAGATATTCACGTAACATTATATGGGACATATATTTATTTACAACCTTAGAGGAGTATACGGGTTGATTGGTGACTTTTGTTGATGGAAAGAAATCGAGTGTTAGAAGAAATGGGTTAGGTTAATTTTTAAAAATATAACACATTGAATAATGTCTTGTTTATTGAATGGGTCAAATAACTTAATTTGCATTAGCCAAATGTGCGATGATGGACGTATTATGAGTTTATCCAAGGGAGAATATGTTATGAAGAAAGAAAACTATGGAAGTATTTTAAGAGGAGTGAGATTGTGTGAGAATTACTGTGTCCTTGTGAGCTTACCGAACATGGTGTGTAAAATTACAAAAGTAGAGTCCATAGATTTGTGCCAACAAAGACTTCGACATATAGATTTTCGAGATTTGAGTAGCCTTGCTAGGAAGGAGAGAGTGAGAGGTCAACCTAAGTTAAAAAGCACTTATACCAGAGTTTGTGGGACTTGTCAAAAAGGAAATAAATTAAAAGTCCTCATAAGAAGCTTAATGGTATAACTATTTTCAGGCCACTAGAGTTGGTTTACATTGATTTGATTGGTTCTTCGAAAATGGAAAGTATAGGGACTGTAAAGACATTATTTTACATTATCCGTTCATAATTGAGTATGTCGTATACTGCTACAACCACGAAAACTTATTCAAGTTCAATCATGCATCAAGACGGATCCGAATATCAATATTCTTTGGTATTGGAGCCTCAACGAGATTAATTTTGGTAAGGTTGTGTTTAAGTGTTGGAGGGGAGTTTTTCGTCAAATAATTTTTTCTAAGTGTTGAGGCGGACTATTTTCTAACGAAATAAAAATATTAATTTTTATTTCTTCATTCGAGCGACGATGTTGCTCGTTCGATCAACATCCTTATGTATCATAAAGCGTTCGAGCGAGATTGCCTTTTCGTTCGAGCGAGCTACCTCCTTGACTTTTTTATAAATTGATCTGTTCAACTCCGTTTTTCAGAAGAAGACCTATGTTTTTATCAGCTACAAAAACTGCTTTGACCGAATACTTTGTCTTCTCAATTTTAGGGATTTAATCCTTTGTTTTTAATTCACAATCATCCCAATAGTTTATGTGAATTATTTTGGAACCCAAGAACAAAATTTTGTTGAGGTTTCTCATATAGAGAGGGTAAATCTATGGCTGACTTGGTACCGCTCGAGGGAGGTGCTGGCTGACTACGACTACGTTCATTGGGAGTGCTTGCGGGTGTTCTTTGCTATCTTGTAGATTCACTATGGGAGTCCATTGCTGATTTAGGTTGCGGCATATAAGAGTTTTCTACGGCAAATTCTTTTCTGATTTCACTTGTAATATTGTAACTTGTGATTTGTAAAATTGTTAGTGAAATAAAAGGTTTTTGCCCTTCGGAGATTTTTTCCTGAAAATTGATTTCCTTTGAATACTTCCTGATTGAATGATATCAAATCACTAAGACGAATGATTTAGGGTTTGACTAAAATATGGGATTAATTTAATTTGGTTGATTTATCATACAATTAAATAAATTTGAAAACAATTAAAATATTTCGCTGCACTGCACAAGTTTAAAAATTAATATCAAAGCCTTTTAAGAAGATCACCGCATCTTAAATTGGTTTCAGAGCAGGTTGCACTAAGTTATTATGTTTGATCCAGATTTTCTTAAGTATGGCTTTTAGTGGTATTGATGATTTTAGATGTTAACTTTTTGAAAGGTCTAATTGAAAAGTTCACATGAATTCTTCCTTTAAATCATCAATCTAAAACAACTCCGGGAGGTGTCTTGGTTGTGAGGGAATTGGTCATACGATAGATTAGTGTCCCACTCATATAAGAAAGATTTTTAATAAACCGACATCTCACAATTCTTCACTTAGTGATAGTAATTCTGAAAAAGAAGTCTTTTATTTGACTAAGTGAGAGCTTCCCACCCCTATGACTAGTGATGAGAGTAAAAGTGATGAGAGTGAGGAGGAAGAGGAAGAGTTGAGTGAGTTGTAAGTTGCCTACAATAACCTATGTTGAATCTGTAAAGTTAAAGAAGGCAAACTTAAAATTATAAGGTAAATTAAAAAATATGCCTTATATAAGAAAAACATGAATGCCTTAATTGAGGATATTAGGATATGTGATGAGATGCTTAGAGATAAGCTAGGATATGTCGAGGGGGTGAAAGATAGTCTTAGAGGGTTCATGGAGACTATGAAATAGGAGCTTTTAGAGTTTGAGGATTCTAGATGTGTACTTGAGTCGAGGATAGGTGAGCTTCAGAAGAGTTTAAGAGAGTCAAGTAAGGTAAAGATTGATTTGGAGTCTAGGTCGAAAAATCTTTATAAGATGTTAGACATTATCTAAATTAAGGAGGATGGGTGTGGTATAGGCTTCGATGGTAGTGTTTCACCCATTCCTAAAGCCAACCCCACACGTGTGAAAGAGCCTCCTAGGGTTGTTAATAGAGAAGCCCCTAGAGTAATTAGGAGAGATCCACCTAGGAACATTGTGAGAAAGACCCTAGGAATTTTAGGAGAGCGCCACCTAGAAAATTTAGGAGTGGTTCGCCTTTAGGTAACACTCACCGCCCGATTTACACTTGCACACACTGCGGTAGGTAAGGTTATCTTTGGAATTTCTATTACAAACTTTGAAATACTCTTAGGAAGTTTAATAATAGAGTAAATTCGATTCCCAACACCCCCACATGTCATTATAAATCTGTTTGGGTTAGGAAATCAGATTTAAAGGCTTCTGGATTGATTTTTCACGACTCTCATTTGCTTGCACGTAATTCACCCCATGTTAGATCTTTTGGTTAATCATGTTAGATGTTTGTCATACGTTAGTTGTGCTTCATGATATATTTTTTTCTAGTGTTATGACATGTGTACCATTTTTGTATTAGATTTTTGTTTTTTAACAATTTTAAAAAAATACAAAAAGATTTTCTTTTATCTAAAAAATTGAAAAAGCCAAAAAGATTTTATTTTGAATTTTTTTTTGAAAAAGTCAAAAAGAGTTTTGCATTTTGTTTTTCATCATATATGAATGGACATTTAGGATGATCGTGTCACAATTTCATTCCATATTCATGTGACTGTTTGATAGTGTTTTGATGTGCGTCATCATTCCATTTATGTTGTGCTTTATAATGTTTGGAGTCATTAAGATGTGATTAGTTGTTACTACCTACATGTTTGACTCATGATTTCCTATATTGCACACATGCATAGATTTGTTTGACTATTGTTCTTGTCTATCACATATTGGTCGATGTATTTTCATCTCAATTTTATCTATAAAACGAACCAAATGCGATAAATCTTGACAATGAAAGTAGTGCATATAATAACTGTTTACCATGAGGAATTAAATTGTAAAAAAGGATAAGTGTTCACAGGAAAGGACCACGAGACTGCAAAATTAACTCGTTGTGAAAGCCACCATTTTAAAAGATCCCAAAGAAAAAATTAAGGCAATAAAAATTATCATATGCCAAAAGGGGCCAATAGGATATCTCTAAGGATAGAATTTAGTTTCATCACCTCAAAAGAAAAAATAAAATAATTATTATTTGTGAGCGGGTTTGGATGGAATACAAACAGGTTTTCACGTCCTGGCAAATTCATGAAAAATCATTACATAGTTTTAAACGTTGTTGGTGTGAAAATCTTGTCTCACTTTGATTTATCGATTACATTAGATGATGTCATCTAAATTCACTTTTTCAACTCCCAAGGACGAGTTTGAGTTCATTCAATTAGGAATACACTTATTCATCATGCATATATGTTATTTTTTATTACATTGATTTGCCTACTGAATATGTTCGCACCCATTCATTCCGTTTCCAGGATTTGGTTATCTTAGTGAAAATTCAAGGTGTGTGATTTTTGTAAAATTATTTTTTGCATATTTGTATGAAAAATTGAAAAATAAAAAATAGTTTATGGACATCTTTGAGTATATCTTGAGGATCATTGTTGTTTACTTTATTTATCGTAACAAGTCCATGCTTGTTTTGTTTATTCGTTTCTGATTGGGCATAAATATTGTATATTTATTCCCCTAATTTCGGTACATTTGTGAACCCGAGTGATGCAGCCGATATTGGTTTAATGCACATTTATGCTACTAACCTTCGTTGGCAAGTATTTCGTGTTTCGTGTTTCGTGTTTCTCCTATTTGTTTTACTGGTTAATCATGCAAGTTGTGCAAAAGAGAAAGCGAAACGATGAAAGAAAGGCTATGAAGGCAAGTTCAAGGGTATTTTGGTAATTTTACAGCCAGATTCCGGAGGAGGAGTCAACTAGAAAGTTGAAAATCTTGGAACAACGAGAACACTGAAAGAAACGGAACCCAAATCTGAGCTACGGTTGATGAGTTATGACCAATTGAAGTTGAAGAAAAATCCAAGGAAGAGAACAAGAAAAAATCCTAAGTGTTAGAATGAAAGAAAAAGGCACCCAAGCCAACAAAATTTCCCGAACCCAATGTCGAACCGGTTTGGGGGGCGAACCGGTTCGGGGAACATGCGAACCGATTCGGGGGTCCTGAAGCGCGAATTTATTCCTTTATTCTGATTGGTCCAAAGAATCCCATGAAGTTAAAACTCCTTCCAAAACAAATTTGGACGCACTTAGTGACCTAGGAACAACAGTTCTGAATAGTTTTTTTTAGTTTTGGTAGAGAGAAAAGGAGAAGAACATCTAGGAACATAAGTTGAATTAATTGCTGCAAGATTGATGCAATTCCGAGTTTGTTTTCAAGTTGTAATCCAAGTTTCAATCTTATGATTATTGTTCTTGCATGGTAATTTTTCTTGCGTGTATGTGTTCATAACACTTAGTTACATATTTCAATCTAGTTTCATCATGAGTTCTTTTGCATGCAACGTTACTATTTCATGCATCCTTCAGTTTAATATGTCCGGCTAGGTTTAAAAGGTCGGGATGCATGAACCCAGCTTGATGTGTTAATTGCGTGTGTATAACATTAATCCACTGAATTTAGTGATTGATTACGACCATATTGCGTAGGAACATAACAATTGTAGATCTTTATATCTCATTTTCCTCAGGGTAACCGGGATGATTTAGAATGCAATTCGAGTGTCACTATCGCGATACCTATTTACTCGTCCTCAGATTAAGTATGACGCGGGTTTGAACCTCGTATGCGTAATGCTTGGGAGTACTAAATTCTGTGTCAAATTAATCAGTTAAATTTATGATTAGTATTATAACTGCAATACACTAGGGTTGGGGGATTGTATTCCCGTCCTGTTTTTCTCATCACTTAGTTCAAAAGTTTCAAATCATCTTTCAATCATATTTTAGGTAATTTAGTGTAATTGCTTCTTCTCATAATTTCATAATTGCATTTAGTTTAATCATTCCCAAAACCAAATCATTTTTTCCTTTCTTTTTAGAGTCAAAGTTAGGATTCCTCCGTCTTTTCCTGTCGTTACAACTTCGTTGTCCTTTTTCCCTGAGGATCGATACCCGACTTGTCGAATTATTTCTTGAGCGACAGGCTTGTACTTGAGCCTAGAGAGTACGCACTTCTGAGACACATTATGAGTCGTGTCAAGTTTTTGGCGCCGTTGCCGGGGAATTAGGTAGACTTAGGATTAGATCGAGTCAATCCAAAGCTTTGACCAAAAAATGTAAAAAAAAAAACATAAAAAAAAGAATTCGAAAAGCATAAAAAGATTCACCATCATCTCTCGTAAGCCATTAATGCAAAATTCTGAACTCACTCCCACACCCCATAATACTCCAACCAACATTCACGAAAATCCAATCGTTGAGTAGAACCCCGATAGCCCCCACACTCCTAACGCCCCACAGTTCTGGATCCCACCTCCCACACCGTCACACTCAATCTCCAATAACACTCTGTTTTCCTTCTTAGGACACACCTCCGAACACACTTCGAGCACACCAAGTGAGAGCACCGAGTCGTTAAGTGAGAGAGAGATGTCACAGCACAGTAATGCACCTGCCAGTGAGGAAGAGGCCCCGTACCGCCCGCTGAGAGAATTTTTATATTCCGAGCGCACTGTCACTCCGGAATGCATTATACTCCCGTATAATGCCGGGCAATTCCGTTTCAAAAATGGGATGATCCAGATGTTACCTCATTACCATGGTATGGATTCTGAAAAGTCATATCTCCACATTAGGGAATTTTGAGGATGTGTGTGATACTCTCAATGATCAAACTTGCACACAAGAGGTGATCCGCCTCAAACTTTTCCCCTTCTCGCTCAAAGATAAAGCTAAGACCTGGCTATGGTCTTTACCTCCAAGCTCCATTCCATCTTGGAACGAGTTGCAATCGATATTTCTCAAGAAATTCTTCCCACTACATCGAACAATCTACATAAAGGCTCAAATTCAAGCGTTCAGACAAGCTGAAAATGAGCCATTTTATCGATATTACGAGCGTTTCAATACGTTAGTTACTTCATGCCCCATCATGGATTTGATGCAGCGCAAATCATTTCTTTTCTCTATAATGGGCTGAATCTTAACTCCAAGCAACTTGTTGAAACCATGGGAAGTGGTCCCTTTGTCGACTTAGACGCCCACGATGCTGAGCTTCACCTGAGGTATGTCACCGAGACTATCCAATCCTGGGATACATCTGACCCTAATGCTCAAAATCAAAATCGTCAAGTGACCACCACTCCGTCAGCGTCTGGCCTATTTCATGTAGAAAAGAGTTTTATAGCGGACAGTCGGATCGATATACTTGAGAAAGAAGTGCGAGACCTACGTGGGATATGTGGAAGAGGACCAACTGGATCCATACCAAACCCCGTCGAAAAGGTGTGTGCGATTTGTGAGGCGGGACATTCAACTGAGGAATGCCCGACTATACCGGCCTACAAAGTGATGCTTCAGGAGAAGGTTAGTGGTATAGGAGGTTTTAAGGGTAATTTCGGTGCACCGCATGGGAACTCTAACAACCCTTCATGGAAAACCATCTTGGTTTTAGCTATGGGCAACAACATGCTGCGATGAACCCTACTTCTCATGTTGCCCCTCCTCCACCACAACACTTTCAACAAGCCCCACACATGCAAGGACATGTGTTTACTTTATTTATCGTAACAAGTCCATGCTTGTTTTGTTTATTCGTTTCCTTGTCTATTTTGATCAAATAAAAAGGGTGAGAACGAATTATGGGGGAGGTTTTGCATTAATGGGAGACATTTGATTATTGATTTATATTTATCTCATTTCAAACTCGATGCATCAAAAAGGTATTTGCTTTGTCACATGTGTGTAGGTACAAATATTGAAGATCATATGTTGCTCACCCTAATGAGAAAAGCTTGAAGATTTGATGTTGAAGATTTTGAAGAAAAGTTTGAAACTTGCATTTTTTATACCTTTTCTGTTTTGGGTTCTTGGGAGGCTATTAGATTTGTATAGGCATTTTAGCTTAATAATTAGGATATTTTTATTTTTTACATTATTTTACATTGTTCGTTCACAATTGAGCATGCCGTATACCGCTACAACAGTCGAAGACTTATTCAAGTTCAATCATGCATCAACACAGATCAGAATATCAACGTTCTTCAACATTCAAGTCTCCGCGAGATTAATTTTGGTAAGGTTGTGTTTAAGTACCTTAGCATTTCACTTAGAGTATTGGGATATTTTTTACAAAATATTTTCTAAGTGTTGGAGCGGAGTTTTTCGTCAAAGAATTTTTTCTAAGTGTTGAGGCGGACAATTTTCTGGCGAAAAAAATACTAATGTTTTTATTTTTTCGTTCGAGCAATAATGTTGCTTGTTCGAGCGATATCCTTTTGTCGTGAGAAGTCGTTCGAGCGACAACTGGATCCGTTCGAGCGAGACTGCTTTTTCGTTTGAGCGAGCTTACACCTTGACTTTTCTATAAATTGGGATGTTCAACTCCGTTTTTCCGAAGAAGACCGGTGCTTTTATCGGCTACAAAACTGCTTTGGCAGAATACTTTTTCTTCTCAATTTTAGGGTTTTAATCCTTTATTTTTAATTCACAATCATCCCAATAGTTTATGCGAATTATTTTGGAACCCAAGAACAGAATTTTGTTGAAGTTTCTCATGTAGAGAGGGTAAATATACGGCTTACTAGGTACCGCTTGAGGGAGGTACTGACTGACTATGACAATGGTCATTGGGAGTACTTGCGAGTGTTCCTTGCTGTCTTGTGGATTCGCTGCGAGAGTCCATTGTTGATTTAGGTTGAGGCCTATGAGAGTTTGTTACGGTAAATTCTTTGCTGATTTCGCTTGTAAGTAAGTTGTGATTTGCAAAATTATTAGTGAAATAAAAAGGGTTTTTCCCTTCAAGAATTTTTTACTGAAAATTGGTTTCCTTTGAATACTTCTTGATTTAATGATTTCAAATTACTTAGATGCATGATTTAGGGTTTAACTAAAATATGGAATTAATTTAATTTGGTTGATTTGTCATAGAATTAAATTAATTTGAAAACACTAGAAATATTCCGTTGCACTGCACAAGTTTACAAATTGATATAAAAGCCTTTTAAGAAGATCGCCGCATTCTCAGGAACAGTACAACAACTCTTACATATAATTACGAAATGTTTCGTAGACAAAAGTTTATATTTCGTTGCCGATAGTTTTTGGCAACACAAATTATTTTGTAGCGAGTTCGTGGCCAAAGGCCCGTTGCTGAATGTATATAGACACGAAATTAACTTTCATTGCCAATTATTTAGGTCATTTACCACGAATGTTTTTCGTAGACAATTATCATATTTAGGCTACAATTTCTTTTTGTAGCTATTTATTCAACATTTCATTACTAAATTTATTCATTTTGTTGCCAATTCTATTAGTAAACTAGTGTGTTAGAAGCATTCAGCTACGAAATTTATAAATTGTTTTGTAGCTAACTGTTTTAACATTTCATTGGTAAATGTCTTCATTTCATCGCCAATTCTATCAGTAAACTAGCGTGTTAGATGCTTTTAGCTATGCATTTTTTACATTCCCTCAAGATCTATTGGCTACGCAATTTAATTGTTAAAATATTTTTCAATAATAAACTATCAAATTATAAACCGCACTTTTATTTATCAATTGCATATTTAACTACTGAAACATTTATTTCGTAACGAAATGTTTCAAACTATATATTTTTTATTTTGAGAATGAATTTGATAGAGTAATGTCTACCACCAAATTTAAACAAATTACCATCTAAAAAAATACAGTCGTTAAAATGCACAAAATAACTAAATTATTATAAACAATATCCACATTAAGTCACATACACATACATTGTCAAGCCACCAAAACACTAGTTAAATGACTTAGAAGTCCCACATTTTACACCCTTAAAAATTACAAAAATATCCATGGTGCAAAAAAATAACTTAAACTAGTTAACGGATTAAGAAGTCTGAGATTCCATTTACAAACGTCAAATGTCAAAAGTTCATGGCGCCCCAAAAATGACTTCTCATCACGTCAAATCTGCAATTAAGAGTTTACAATATAATTATCTAAGATAAGGTAGGATTTGATTTGTCTTTATCATGAAAAGGTTAGAGCGATGAGAGAAAGTTGATATTTAAAGAGATAATAATCAATTACAAATGTGAACATTTTAAAAGCATATGAGTAGTAAAACTAAAGGATGTATAGATTACCATCATTTGGAAGATGAGAATTGTGATGCAATTAACGATTGAATCAACTTATCGGACTCCGCCTTTTGAGCTAGAATAACATCTAGCATTGTACGTTGAGTCTCCATACCCAAGACCGTTAATATATCTCGGTCTTGTGCCAAGAACTTTATCTGTTATCTCGTCTGATCTCATCATGGTACCATCCTCACTTATTAATTCAGATTCAAGGCGTTTCATCTCATTCTGCAAAGAAAATAGAAGAAAAGGGATTACAAGTTTGGACAAACTCTCAAGATGTGTATAATTTTTAAGCCACTTGAAGACAATAATTTTAAAATGGTAAAGCATAGTGTTGTATGTTTAATTTTAAAAATAGTAATCATAATTTAGTGTGTGTAATTTCTAAATCTAATTTACCCTTTTATAAAATTCAATTTAATTAAAAGAAAATATTACATAATCAGTTCTTAATATAGTGTTGAAGTTAATTTATGATTAAGTAGTTCTGATGGGATATACTTGCAAAATAAAACTTATAAGACTTACATAGAGCGTTTCGGCTTCAAGATATGTCCATCTTTCATCTTTGCAGTGCATTTTTTATAAAACTTGGTCATATTTGGCTCTTGATCGTCCGCCTCTTTACTCCTCTATTAAATAACAAATAATAAATAATTATACTTACAAAATAAAATTCTCAACTGACCACCAAAACAAGTAGATATATTACTAGTTCACGACGAACCACCACAAATGATTTTGACCCTTGATTATGCTTTACAATTTGTTTAAACTTGTTATTCCGGTTTACAATTCATTGTCTCTGCAGTAATTTTCCAAACATTGTAAGTATGCATATTTTAATAAAATAAATATTTTAGGTGACGAGATCAACAATAGTTAAACCTTATATCTTGGACTTCCATAAAGATCGCATAGACTAAGCCAATTATCCTTGGTCATACAAGTAGACACACTTTCTTGAGCCTCCTTTACTGATCCATATATTTTATACACTTAACGAAGCTTGCTCTGTTGACTCCTACTTCTCCCTTTCATTAGCTCTTCCAAACACTCCTTCGCATGATCGTCCAAATCAATGTTGAACCTCTCCTGAAATTGTATTCAATAAGCTAGTTTTGTGTAATTTATCTCACAATATCAAAGATGCAAAATTAATACAAACAGATTTCACTATTCATATGACGGCAACCAAAGATCTAAAACATACACAAGGAACAAGTAAGGATGAATACAAACAGATTTAACATAATTACAATTCATAACCAAACAAATTCTAAATACTTGTACATTTTAGTTATGCGACTCTTAACAAATTTTTGAATAAAATTTAGTCCCCGACAAAGAAATAATGTAACAATGCTGGTACAATGAGTAGTTGAAGAGAAGGAAACTGGCATACCAACAAAATTATAAAAACCAACAAGAGAATGCCTTGTTGCACTTCTGCACGAATGGAACTATACACACAACTGGCATAACTTTATGAGCAGTCGAAAATTTCCCCTCCACATGGAGTCGACAGTTTGACATAATTATCCAATTATTTTCAGATCATAATTATCCAATTATTTCCCTTTGATACAAGTTTTGTGTTTATAACTCTATGAAACAATGTTGATGAACTTTAATCGAACTTACATATGTTACTTTTCTGTATTTATGCTAATATAGAAAAGGGATGCAACTCCCACATATCAAAAGTGTGTAATGAGGACTCGTGTATATATATATATATATATATATATATATAAGCATGTAGACCTAATTATTGCTATAGTTTGACATAATCTTCTTAAAGATGATAAAGAAAAAGGCCTATCCTTTATCGACCACTGTCATGCAACTGATAAAGATGAGCCCTCGAAAATCCAGAGAAAGTGTTAAAAATTATGATAAATCCCCCTATTTGTTCTTAAAGTTGCCCCTGATACTTCTCCCTCAATGAGACTACCCCAAAGGAACCAAGTTTCACCATGAACTTCGTTAGAACCTAACTATGGACCCCATGGTCAAGTCTTCAGGCCAACCTTAGTTTGCGTGTGCTCAATGTCAACTACTTTAAGTAACTAGAATAATATAAATAAAGGCAGAAGCCCACAGTCTGGATACATTGTGCCGAAAAATAAATTTCAACCGAATTTGGTCTGTAATACCCCGTAATTTATTGATTTTTAATTATGGAATTAATTGAATTAAATATGGGAAATAAATTTTTAATTAATTCGAATTTAAACAAATTTTAATCTTGCAAGACGAGGATTAGTATTTATTTATGTAAATTATATTTAATATCACTAAGTGAATAAAGTAATATGTGATTATGAATTTATTAAAATTGTCGCAAGTGAAAAATACGATAGCTTCGGTAATTAAATCGGGACGCGTGTGTCAGTTGTGCCGAGACTCAATTTTATGGAATATAAAGGTAATTTATTTTAATACATCCATATGGTCATTTTGAGTGCGCTAAAATGTCTGTAAGGGTCGAGATAGTCAGAAAAGTCATCTCGAGGGTTTAGTTTGGGTCCCGGGGAAGTTTTAGGTCAAACCGACACCCTAGAGGGGTATTTTAGTCTATTGAAATTTTAGAGGAAATAAACTAATGAATTTTATAAGGTTAAATCAGATGGTGTGTCGAGGAAGTTAGGGTTATCATAATCAAAAATTGGGAGAGGCTATCCAGGGAAGGAAGGAGGAGAATTCCAAAGCAGGTTCAAGACTTTCCGACCCCTCTTGCACCACCGTCACCACCAACGCGTAGATCAGAAAGAGAGCATCACCCCCATACTATCTTCTTTATCGGATCAAAACTTCCATTAAAGGAAATTATTTTATCTTGCAAAGATTCAGTGCATATATTATCCAGGGTAGTTTAGATTGAAAGAAATAAGCAAGAATAATTCATATTTCATAAATTTAGAGAATTGAATCATAATTATGGGTAGGTTTGGCATATAGATGTATTTCTGGAATTATTCAAAAAACGAAATTTATAACCTAAGTGTTAGGAATCACGAATTAAAGCTGAGAATTATGGTGCTCTTGAATACAAATTGAGGAACTAGGGTTCTTGAGAAATATTCATGAAGTAATCCAAGGAATCGACGCCCCATGATGATCTTATGATTCTTATACGTTAGAACTCATTAAATTATGTTAGTACAACATCTAGTATAATTTTTTGGGAGTTTGGGATGATTAAATTGACGATTTGATGTTAAAAATGGGAGAAACCCGTAAGAACACATATGCAGATTTTCAATACCTGTACGAGCGAATCGATTCGGACCGGGCCGAATCGATTCGGCTATCCAGAACTTTTTTCTTTTCCCCTTTTTGTTTAAATTTTTTGGGAGATGTTCGGGATTTAATAGTGGACTTTAATTTTAAGCATATTAAAGAGCATTTGGGAATACCAGTAGACCTAGATTATAATTTGGACGAATTAAGGGCTAAACTTAATTGGCTTTAATCGAGAGAAATACCTAAATTGGAGACTAATTCAAATCCCGTAAATCCAAGGGATAGGATGACTTAGACCAGTAGAATATTAGTGAGTTACTTATTGATATTATGTTAAGAAATAAATGAGACACTTCGAGTGGCGAGAATTACCCGGGAGCATACGAAGAGAGCAGTATTATATTTCATTAACACATAGGATATTAGCGAGATAGATATACTACGTATAAAACATATGCTATAAGATGTGCGTACACTTATATTATATATAGATATTTATGTACTAAGCTTGTGTGAATACCTAATGTATGATTGATAGACTGTGTGTATGACATACCTACCATACTTGCTATCACGGGAGGTCTTAGAAAGGGGACAGTTTTATCTTGATGAGCCTTCAGGGGGATTTTAGATTGGTGCCTCAGAACATAGGTCTGGGAAAGACTTATCGGTGAGTTAATATTTTACGATCGTGTGGGTGCGCAGATATGTGCATATCCCATAGGATTGGGAACAATGTTTGCCTCCAATATGTTTGATTTGTATTGATACGGTTCCATAGTTATTCAGAATTCGTAATCCTTATGTACGTGATGTACCGGAATTTGATAGCAGAGTATGCACGCACCTCTGGTTTAGCCTTTTTAAGGTTTCGTATTAGTTAATATGTATGATAGTGATTTATATATTTACACTTGTGATTATTCTACTGTATTTCTTAGTAGATGAGAAAGATTACGACGTCTAATATTAATCAATAATGTGGAAACTTGAATGAGTAATGAGATACTTGAATTCGATTAAATTAAATATTGAGAATGCAAGAATGTATTATTCGGGTAATACGTGTGGGCACAATGACTTAGGCAGCATAGTAAGAGACTTGATTTAAACTAGATAAGTGGGATAGTGTAATTAGGATGGGTTAGGAGCATCGTTTGGCGTGCACATTTAGTTGAGAGGTGAGAATCTCAAGTGAGGGACATGGAACTAACATGTATATAATATTTTCTATTTAATGCATCTTAAACACGTGTTGATTTTAAAATATTTTCAACTCGGGCTCTGACTCGTTTTCTTCGAAATTAATTTTGCTCTTATAAAAACCTTTTAGGTTCCCAGTCATAGGGACACCAAGCATAGGAGTTCCTATCAGTTGACGTGATGTCGCTGCTGTGGAAGTTACAGGACCTCGGTAATAGATGCCTCCACATCTATCCTTGATTCTTTTCGAGTTATTTACTTTAGTCGGGAATGTTGCCCATTGTTATTCAGATGTATTCAGAGATAGTGATTTCAGGCATTTATTTATATTTCAGTTGTTGGGATTTATTTCATTTCAGACTCTTGTATTTGGAATTTAGACTGGAAGTGTCTACTCCAGACCCAGTTATTTATTTATGCCATTTTACTTGCTATGAGATTGTTTATTGGATGATGAATGTTTAGTTAATCTTTTATTTGGTTGCATATAAATTTAAAAGATAAAATTTGACACCGGACTTTTTAACTACTAGATGGTTAGTAATTAATAAATATTTTTCGACAGCGATGCTAAGACTGAACTAACTAGATATTCTGTTTTAAATTTAATAAATAACTGATCACCCCTATCTGTTCTTAAAGTTGCTCCTGATACTTCTCCCTCAATGAGACTACCCCAAAGGAACCAAGTTTCACCATTGACTCCACTGGAACCTAACTATGAACCCCACGGTCAACTCTTCAGGCCAACCTCAGTTCACGTGTGCTCAATGTCGCCGAAAAACAAATTTCAACAGAATTTGGTCTCTTAGCAGTTGCTGAGTACACGCAATAATATTAAAAGACATAAGGATAAAGATATTTGAACCCACTTTGGTACACATATCCCATACCCATTATTTTAAAACCTTATATTTTATTGTTGTGGGTCCCGTCGAAGCACAAAGTACAACCCTCCACTGCCTTATCTTATTAGGCGTGTATAAAAAGTGTGTATGAAAATGTGTATGTGTAGTGATGTTCAAAGACATAATATTGGCAATCTAGGCCCTCAGTTTACTTCTCCCCGTGCTGTCTTCAAAAGTACAGTACCATAATCGACTTCGGTACGGTATATTCAACAATAATTATGCATATCATTTCTCCCGAAATCCCCATCCAGTGGCAACACCGAGTTACAAAAATCCTACTATGTGGCAAAATATGCGAGAGTCAAATACGCATCTAATACCAAAGGAAAATGATATGGGTACCAAGTGTTTACACCAAATGTGGTTTACCAAGTGCATTATTTTAAAACCTTATACTTTATTAATGTGGGTCCCGTCGAAGCAAAAAGTACAACCCTCCACTGCCTTATCTTATTAGGCATGTATAAAAAGTGTGTATAAAAATGTGTATGTGTAGTGATGTTCAAAGACATAATATTGGCAATCTAGGCCCTCGGTTTACTTCTCCCCATGCAGCCTTCAAAAGTACAGTACCAATAGGGTTTACTTTGACAAATAATTGACTTCGGTACGGTATATTCAACAACAATTATGCATCTCATTTCTCCCGAAATCCCCATCCAGTGGCAACATCGAGTTACAAAAATCCCACTATGTGGCAAAATATGTGAGAGTCAAATACGCATCTAACACCAAAGGAAAATAATATGGGTACCAAGTGTTTACACCAAAAGTGGTTTACCAAGTGCATTAAACTGTTGTACTTGCAGTATTGTACAATAGTTTAATGCACTTGGTAAACCATTTTTGGTGTAAAAACTTGGTACGTATATCATTGTCCAATACCAAATATGGGAAGAATCTTTGTAGATTCAGCTACTTCTCAACCTCAGGTGTCATCCCAGTCAAATATGGATATCTTGGTTGAGAAATTAGTGTCGTTGTTGATGTAAAAAACTAGATTTGATCTAATTATTTTAATCACAGATAAATATGAATAAGTAAATAAGAGACAATAAATTTTTAAAGTGGTTCAGCCTTAAGGAAATGGCCTACGTCCACTGTTCTTGTATTGCTGACTGTTTTTCTAGAATTCTTGACAAATAGTTTTCTCAAGAAATTTCGATCCCCACTAATGAGGAGTTTACAATGTATTTATAGCCTTGAGGCTGTACATGTCAAAGGACCATGCGTTGTTATCTAGTAAACATATACATCTGTATGATAATAATGAGCATTGAATGCGCAGTCGTCTCTTTGATTATCCAGATTTGAGTGTTCTGTACGCCTAGTAGCTCGGACCGCTTAAGATGCTCAGACCGTCTAAGTAGTTCGGTATGTTTGAGTTGCTCGGGGGCCCATGAGCTGCTCGGGGGGCCTAAGTTGATCGACACGCTTGAGTTGTTCAGAATGTATGAGTAGCTCGATGGCAGTGTTTTGATCGGTAGAAGTATTTGTAATTGCCACGTTGGTTGACAAGTGTCTTCAAATGATGGGTCCATGTCAGCAGACTAAATTTGGTACCAACAGAAGCCCCCAATGTTTCATAGTTTGATGTTGAAGAAAAGTATGGAACATTCTGCTGCTTAGATTTTCAGTTTTTACGGATTTTAGGCAAACTTTCATTGTATATAACTCCTTTTTTGAATGCATGGTATCAGGCTTTTAAAGTATTTTGAATTTTCATAATCGCTTCAATTTTTATGCCATTTTTCTTCTTTTTAGCCGCCGGATACGCAAACGTCTCCTTTGTAATCATTGCTTTTTCTATTCCCGAGGTAAAGTATTTAAGCGCGGCAGAAATCCTATCTTTTTTCACTTTTCAAATCTTTATCTTTGAATTCTTCATTTTCCTTCTGTCTCGTGCCTTCGTTCTTTCCATCGTTCATTGTCACCTGATCTCTTTTTCCCTGTAAGATTTTCTTCCCTTTCTTTTATTTTGATTTATTCATCATGGTTTATCTTGTTGAGTCATTGGACAAGTTTTGGTCTGAATTTTCAATCCCTTCGTGGGTCATTTTGGAGGAGCTTTCTGAACCTTTTGATTATTTTTCTTTGGCTGAGGGACATTGGTTCCCAAGTCTTTTTGTGGCCGAATGTGGATTTTCTTTTCCACCAAACCCCTTGTGTTAGGATTTCTGCCAATACTTTGACGTTGTACCTGCAAAAATAGCTCCAAATACCTGGAGGATAGTTAATGGTGTTCATAGATTGTACCAACTCCATGGGACCCGTTTAGGGATTCCTGAGATTATGTACTGCTATAGATGGGTTGTCAGTGATTCCACCTTTTATTTAAAAACTAGGTTTTTGAATAGGGATTTAGTTGTCAATCTTCCAGATGCCAATAGAGATTACTTTGAGCATGGGGTTGTTATGAAAAATTGGCAACATGCTCCATTAAATGGAGATGATGTATATCAGGGTCCCAGGTGTCCCCCTTATGGCAATGGAATAGGTTGTTTTTATTTTTTTAAATATTGTTTTCTAGGTGTTTGATAAAATGTATCACTGACATTTATTTTTATTTGTTACAGTTGACAGTAAGAGAGAGCCTCCAAAGAAGCTGACGTTAATTTGAAGCATTTGAAACTTATCTGGTATTTGCACCAATCTGTTGCCGAGGAACATATCAGATCTGCCTCTTATTTGTTGCAATATAAGAGCTATACTTCGTCCTTCACTGCTCGTCCAGTGGTGGTTAATCCTGACCAAGTACCATCCTCTGAGACTAGGGTGGAAGGTTCTTCCTCTGAGTCAAATATTCCTATCAGTGATATAATGAAGAAAAGAAAAGCTCATGCCTTTTTCGACAAGTCTGCCTCTTCTGCTGTGGAGGCAAAGAGAAGTAAAAAATATGTCCTAGAAGAGGGGATAAAGACTGTAGAGGTACCCCCTTCTGATGCTGCCAAGAAATTTTGTGAGAAGCCCCCTGTGGTGAATGTTAGAATGCTGAGAGATGTAAATTTCATAAATTCTCCTTATGCCTTAGATGACCCTCCTGCTAGAGTAGAACCTGTTTCAAAGGCAGAAGGGAAAAAACCAATAGAATAGGGTTTTTATTGTAATGAAGTATATTTTTCACATCATGTGTAATTCTATTTGATTTGAATGAAGAAATTTTTGCCACTTCATTATCTTAGAAATAATTTGCAGAATGTTCTTGCTTTATGACTGATAAATATATGTGTATATAATATTTATCCCATTTGTTGTTTAATTTGAGTTAATTGCTTTCCGACCAACCGGAGTTGGTGGTAATAAATTTCCGACCAACCGGAGTTGGTGGTAAATAAGTTTCCAACCAACCGGAGTTGGTGGTAAATGCTTTCCGACCAACCGGAGTTGGTGGTAAATAAGTTTTCGACCAACCGGAGTAGGTGGTAAATGCATTACGACCAACCGGAGTTGGTGGTGAATAAGTTTCCGACCAACCGGAGTTGGTGGTAAATGCTTTCCGATCAACCGGAGTTGGTGGTGAATAAGTTTATGACCAATCGGAGTTGGTGGAAAATGCTTTTCGACCAACCGGAGTTGGTGGTAAATAAGTTTTCGACCAATCAGAGTTGGTGGTAAATGCTTTCCGACCAGTCGGAGTATGTGGTAAATAAGTTTTCGACCAACCGGAGTTGGTGGTAAATGCTTTCCGACCAACCGGAGTTGGTGGTAAATTTGATGTGTAGTGTGTAGCACTAATATTCCGAAAAATTGCAACAAAGAAAGAAACTGGATGAAGCATAACTTTATTAATATTTACATATGAACTACAATCATTGATAATACTTGCGCAGATGCTCTGCATTCCATGCATTCTTGAATTCTTCTCCTTCCAAGGTTTCAATCCTGTATGTCCCTGGACGAATAACTTCTGTTACTCTGTAGGGCCCGTGCCAGTTGGCTTCCAGTTTGTTGTGCTTTTGGATCACTTTCTTCAGCACATAATCCCCTTCCTTTAAATCACACTTCTTCACTCTTTTGTTATAGAACAAAGTTGTTCGTTGTTGATATGCTGCATTCCTGATTGATGCTTCTTCCCTAACTTCTTTGAGCATATTTAGGTGTAATCTTCTCATCAAGTCACTGATAGGAGAGTTGAAATTTAATACTCTATGCATAGGTAGACCCAATTCAGCAGGTATGACAGCCTCACTTCCAAATGCCAGCATGTATGGGGACTCTCCAGTTGTTGTTCATGGTGTGGTGCGATAAGCCCACAATACAGAGTGTAGTTTATTAATCCAATTTGCTTTTGCACTATCTAGTCGTTTCTTCAATCCATTTAGTAGTGTTCTATTTGTCACTTCAGTTTGTCCATTGCTCTGTGGGTGACCGGGTACAGAATGAGTTTTCAGTATATTGGATTGATGACACTATACAGCAAACTCCTCATTGTCAAACTGGGTTCCATGGTCAGTAATGAATACATGTGGTAGACCATATCTACAAATAATGTTTTTCCAAATAAATTGATAGACTTTGTCGTATGTCATATCAATAAGGGGCTCAGCTTCCACCCATTTTGTAAAATAATCCACCGCAACCACAAGGTACTTGAATCTTCCCCTGGTCATTGGGAGTGGCCCGACCAAGTTTATAGCAAATGGTCAAAGGGACGTTATGGGTGTTAACAATGCCTGAGGAGTTCTTCAGATGGACGAGAAGCGTTGGCATTAGTTGCACTTCTTAGCATAAGCTGCGCAATCGGCTCTCATCGTCGGCCAGTAGTACCCCTGCGTAGTTATTCTTCGTAAGAGCGTCCGACCAGCTATATGGGATCCACAAGACCCTTCATGAACCTCTTCGATCAAATATTTCACTCCAGAGGGATGGACGCATCTTTGTAGCCCTGCTATAACTCCTCGTCTGTACAAAATGCCACTGGTCAATACATAATGAGCAGCTTTGAACTTTTGTTTCTTGGCTGCGAGTTTATCAGTTAGTAAAGTCCCATCTTCAATACAGGCCCTGATGGGATCCATCCAATATGGTCCTAAATCGAGGGCAATGAAATTCATTATTAGATCTTCGTCTATGCTCCGACCAACTAGGATTTCTATCAGGATTGTTCTTCGTAGCTCGGTGCGTGTGGCTGATGCCAATCGAGCTAGTGTGTCTGCTCTTGAATTCTCCAATCTTGGTATTCTAATCAACTGAACTGCAGTAAGACTTGATACTACCTCCATTTCTTTGGCATGATACTTGATCATTAATTCTCCTTTTGCTGCATACACCCCCAGAATTTAATTTACAATTAACTGAGAGTCACTGTACACCACGACTTTCTCTGCTTTCATATTTTGGCCAAGTTTAGTCCCACGATCATTGTTTCATATTCGGCCTCATTATTAGAAGCTTTAAATTGAAAGCGCAGAGCATACTCCACATCAATCTCATCCGGACTTTTCAAAATAATCCCTGCTCCACTGCCCGCAATGCACGAAGAGCCATCCACATACAAATTCCATATGGGTAACTTATCATCAAAATTTTGATCAGAGAGAGTTCCTCGATGGAATATCTGGTACTTCATTTTGTCCTCCTCTAATACTTCTCGTTGCTCGTCAATCATCTTTTCCTGCTCGACTGGAATTTCTTGCTGCTCGCCTACCGACGTAAGTTGGTCGGGGTTTACATTTGATGATCCTGTAACATCTATAGGTTGATCAGTATACAAATCCTGTTCTTCGGGGGCATTTTCTTGAGTAAACTCTGCGATAAAGTCTGTTACTGCCTGCCCTTTGAGCGACGACCTAGGCTAATAAATTATATTATATTCACCGAGCTCCACTGCCCAGTACATCAATCTTCCCGATTTCTGCGACTTATGCAGAGCTTGCCTTAATGTCATATCGGTGTACACCACTATAGTATGGGCTTGGAAGTATGGCCTCATTCTTTTACTTGCATCAATTAATGCTAGTGCCAATTTCTCCAGCCTTGGATATCTAATTTCTGCTCCTCGAAAAGCTTTACTGGTGTAATAGACTGGTTTTTGTACTCCGTCCTTCACTTTTATCAACGCCGAGCTCACTGCGTTTTCTGAAACTGCCATATATAAGTATAGTATTTCTCCCATCACTGGTCGGGACAACAATGGAGGTGTCCCTAGATATTTTTTCAATTCTTGAAAGGCTTCCTCGCATTCATCATTCCACTCAAAAGTTTTTCAAAGTGTTTTGAAGAATGGGAGGCATCTATCAGTTGCTCGTGACACAAATATGTTAAGTGCTGCAACTCGTCCTGTGAGACTTTGCACTTCTTTCTTTGTGGTTGGAGATCGTAGCTCAAATAGAGCCTTGATCTTTTCAGGGTTCGCCTCAATCCCTCGTTAATTAACAATGTATCCGAAAAACATGCTTTCTCGTACTCCGAATATGCATTTGGTGGGATTCATCTTCATTTGATATTTCTTTAGTTGATCAAAGGTCTGACCTAGATCAACTAGATGATCAGCAGCTTTCTTGCTCTTCGTCAGCATATCATTAACGTAAACCTCCATGTTATGACTGATCTGCTCTGCAAACACCTTATTCATCAGTCGCTAATATGTTGCACCTGCATTTTTCAATCCAAAAGGCATAACGTTATAGCAATAAGTTCCCCTTGGGGTGATAAAAAAGGTACTTTCCCTGTCTTCAGGCTTCATTTTAATCTGGTTGTAACCAGAATAAGCATCCATTAAACTCAACAATTTATGTCCCGAGATAACATCCACCAGCTGATCGATTCGAGGCAAAGGAAAATGATCCTTTGGGCAGGCTTTATTAAGACCAGTGAAGTCCACACACATCCTCCACTTGTTGTTTTTCTTCTTCACCATTACTACATTTGCTAGCCAATCAGGATATTTGACATCCTCAATAAAAGAGGCTTTTTGCAGTTTCTCCACTTCTTCATGTATGGCTCGGTTCTTCTCGGGATTGAATACCCTTCGTCGTTGCTTCGCTGGTTTGATTTCCTTGTTCACGTTGAGCTCGTGGCACAGGAAATTTGGGTCTATCCCTGGAATATCTTCGTGACTCCATGCAAAAGTCTGCTTTCTGCGTCTCAGAAATGCTATCAGCTCTTGTTTTATTGATACATCTAGTGATGCACCGATTTGAGTTGTTCGTTCTGAATGCTCGTCGTTTAGAATGATATTTTCGATAGCCTCCATGACCTGGCCCTTAACGAGCTGAGACTCGTCTCTTGGGTCTAAAGTTTCAATCTCTGCATCTTCTATCTCATCTACTTGATAAGTAGTAGTCTTCTTCCTGGATTCTTCACGCTCCTCTTGCTCTGTAGATGAATAGTAGCATTCTCGAGCTACTTTTTGGTCGCCTTTCACAATTCCCACTCCAAAATTAGTAGGGAATTTTAAACATTGATGTACAGTGGATGGTACCGCTTCGAACTTCTTCAAACCTACCCTTCCCATGATGATATTGTAAGTTAATTGGATATTTTTATCCATTACAAAAAAGCGTATTCTTTCTGTTCGACAAGCAGGCCATGTACCGATGAGCATATACAACTTGATCGTCCCAAGTGGAAAAACTTTCTCGCCAGTAAAGCCGAGGAGAGGTCTATGATAGGGCTCCAATTGGGCTAGCTTTAGATTCAAACTGTCAAAACATGGGTAGAACATGATATCTTCCGAGCTACTATTATCCACCAATACTCATGAAATCACCACTTCCTTCATTCTCATTTTGATCACCAATGGGTCATCATGAGGATATAGCACACCTGCGAGGTCGTTCTTAGAGAAACCAATTACCAACTTTTCTTTATTTACCTTCCTCGGGCGATCATCTTCAGCTAGATTTATTCGTTGGATGTACGAGCAAGCTTGAGCCTCATTAAGGTAAGCTTTCCTCTCCGTAGTAAGGTCTCCACCTCCTGCATCTCCACCTGTAATAACATTACAATCAAATGATCCAAAACGAATTGAAAATACCTCACGTTCTGGTTGTCTTGGTCTTTTGGGGAGATCGGGATCATCTTGATCATCTTCTGGATCTTCTTTATGACTTCTTTTCTTGTCTTCTTTTGCTTGACGAGGAGATTTAGATCTTCTTATTCCTCGGTCGTTGGTCTTTCCACCATTTTAGCGATCAACATACTTAGCCAATTTGCCTCGTCTGATGAGTGCTTCAATTTCATTCTGAAGAGCTATGCACTGTTTGGTCGTATGACCATGGTCTTTATGGAATTCGCAATATTTGGACTTGTCTCTTCTGTCCGGATCTACCTTCATTTTTGTTGGCCAGACTAGCTTCTCGGTATTCTTGATTTCCTCCAGAATATGATTTATATCTACCTTTAAAGGAGTGTAATTTCCAAATTTCTTCATCTGTTCCAGGGTTTGCTTTGCTTTTGATTGCCTGTTACCACCATTATTCTTTTGATCCTTCTTTTCGGTTTTACCATCTTCCACCTTGGTCTCCTTAGTGTCTGCGTTCTTCTTCGCAGCCATGGCTTCCTCGGCATTCATGATTTTGGCTGCTTTTGCCATCAGTTCTGCCATGGTCCTGGGCGGATCTTTGGCTAAAGTGTAGTACAATTTATTGGGCAACAGTCCACTCATCAAAGCAGTAATTGCAGTTTTCAACTCGTAATCAATTACTTCCAATTTCTCATTATTAAAACGAGTGATATAGTCCCTGGTGCTTTCACCTGTCTTTTGTCTAACACTTAG
Organism: Sambucus nigra; assembly: GCA_949130495.1. NCBI lineage: Eukaryota > Viridiplantae > Streptophyta > Magnoliopsida > Dipsacales > Adoxaceae > Sambucus > Sambucus nigra. The sequence goes on from OX422220.1 coordinate 196,168,240, forward strand.
CAAGTGTGTTACTCGTTTGACTGGCTTCGCTCCAAAACAAAAATTTCCAATAAAGAGTTATGTTAGCTGAAAGAAGGTCGTAATTTTCCCTCGAGGAAGGTTATTGTACCACATCTGAGCAGATCCGGTAAGAGTTCCTAAAAATGCCCTGCATCCCATCTCATTTGGAACGGCATATATGTCAGCAGTAGCTTGGTATTGTTCTATATGAAGGACATGATCAGTTTTTCCATCATATTTAGGTGTCACCATAGGAGCTTTGAATTTTAATGGTGTGGGGAAATCCACAATTGCCTGTACAAATGGTGTTCCTTGGACAAAAGTTCTTTGTAGATGATTCTTGGCCTTAGCCATTTCCCCTAATCTATATTCCAACCTTTGAATTGAGCCCTTCCATGCATCATTTCCTTCCTTGATCCTATTGGTTCGAGCAACTGATCATGTTGAATTTGCCTCTTGGGATCTTTCATGATGAGCAGTTGGTCGTGATTGGGCAGAGCCTTCCTTTAAATCAGATGGTCGTTGAGAGTTCCTCGACACAATCCTAGGGGGACTTCTATTCTTTCTAGGACCCAAACGATCAAAAGGAGATACTCTAATCAACCTTTAAAGGGAACTTGTCCTCTCTGGAGATAGAGTAATGTTTTGTTGAGTGTCTGTAGCTCGTACTGAGGAAGTCCGACCAGGTTGATAAGAAGGATCATTAGATCTCTCAGTACGATATGATTCAGTGCGTCGAGATTGATATTCCTCGGGGAATAGCGCTCGCCTAGTTCACGAAGAGGGTAAACGAGTATTTCTCTGAACACTTCGTTGTCCTGATTGAGCCGACACTCCGCCTTGAATGGTTTGTATAAGCTGTCGCATGGTTTCTTGCATGGTCGTCTGGACTTGGGCCAAATTAGCCATTATACCCGCCAGATCTGAAAATTTTGGGGAAGCAGAAGAATTCGGGGGAATCCCAGTGTTTCGATTACTGGATTCTGGATTATCAGCCATTGATGATGAGTTATTTTGGTGAAAACGCTAATCACAGTCGTTTCCCACAGACGGCGCCAATTTGTTGATGTAAAAAACTGGATTTGATCTAATTATTTTAATCACAGATAAATATGAATAAATAAATAAGAGACAATAAATTTTTAAAGTGGTTCAGCCTTAAGGAAATGGCCTACATCCACTGTTCTTGTATTGCTGACAGTTTTTCTAGAATTCTTGACAAATGGTTTTCTCAAGAAATTCTGATCCCCACTAATGAGGAGTTTATAATGTATTTATAGCCTTGAGGCTGTACATGTCAAAGGTCCATGCGTTGTTATCTAGTAAACATATACATCTGTACGATAATAATGAGCAATGGATGCGTAGTCGTCTCTTTGATTATCCTGATTTGAGTGTTCTGTACGCCTAGTAGCTCGGACCACTTAAGTTGCTCGGACCGTCTAAGTAGCTCGGCATGTTTGAGTTGCTCGGGCCCATGAGCTGCTCGGGGGGCCTAAGTTGATCGGCACGCTTGAGTTGTTCGAATTGTATGAGTAGCTCGGTGACAGTGTTTTGATCGGTAGAAGTATTTGTAATTGTCACATTGGTTGACACGTGTCTTCAAATGATGGGTCCATGTCAACAGACTAAATTTGGTACCAACAGTCGTCTTTACCTCAAGAATCCTCCCAGGTAAACACGACATACAGCTTTGTGACTCAACCTCTATTCTCCTAGTCAATTGAAGGCGGAGTTTTTGTCAATTTAGTGTCTTCTCAGTCGGAAGTGTCCTCACAGCCATATATTAGAGACAAGCTTGTAAATTCAATGCATTCTCAGCCCCAAGTGTCCTCCCACAACACCTTTGCAAATTCATTGCCTTCTCAATCACAAATATATAACCAACCTGTTCCATTTTCAAACGATTCCCAAACTATTTTCAAACGATTCCCAAACTATTTAATTGCAATATTGACATTAATTTTCTGATATTTCTGGTTGCATACTAACATGGAAGTTGTAGAGGATGTTGAAGTGTGGAACTACTTTGATCCATACAAGTTGTTTTGATATACTAGTGTCTAATCTAGTTAGAGATATAAACCAGTGATGAGTATCGATAAGAAAAGTATCATCAATATCAACAGCTACGATTTTGGAGTAGCTGCTTTAGAGTGTAGTTGCTTTACTCGGTACAATTGTAAACTTATTCTCACTTTAGGAAGACTCTTAATATGGAACGGAGAGAGTAAATATCAATCATATAGATATCATCTTGTTTATTTGAAGGAAATACCATATGTCCTGTACGCACATACCTCCTTGCGACCACCTTACCCCTGCTACCTGCCAATTTACAAACCTTCCAACACCTGCTACCTCAAGGTTAAAAATTCCTTTATCTGGCTATGACTCGGAGCCCAATGACTGTACTTAGTTTAGCAAAATTAAAGGCGGGAAAATAAAAATAGAATTCAAATTTTAAAATATTACAATACTGACCACGAAACTCTCGTCTTCACATCAAAACTCTTAATTTGGGATGCTCAAAAATAGAGATTTGGATTTGTAATTCGGGGCAGAGATGGCATTAATCATGATTTAAAGTAATATTTTGAGGGTATGCTTCGGTTGTTCAAATATCATAATCTTTTTTGAAAATGCACTAGAAGCACTGTTAATTTATAAAACTCTAAAAAAAGGATACACTGAAAACTTTAATTTTTTTCTATAAAATAATTTGAATTTTAGAAATGAGTAGTACAGTTGTCTTCATAGTTAAAAAGCATGTAAATTTTTTGGGAATATACCAAATAGTCCTTTGAACTTTTTTCAATACGCGTTTAATCCAAACCTTTTTATTTTGTACCAAAAAGTTCTTCACCATGCCAAAAAGGCAAAATAAAATGCTTGGACTAAATATGTATTAAAAATTATTTGAGGGACTTTTTGGTATTTGATCCTAAATTTTTTTGCATTTTTCATGAAAATATAAAAAATATAGTGGGTTATGTTTGCCAGCCCATCGTAACCACCTAACCCGAGATTACCCAGTAGTTGTCATACCCGCCTAAAACCATCCCAATCCTAACACCTAGCAACCAACCTCACCAATATGTTAACACCCCACGCACACCCCTCGCCCGGTACCTACCACGCAGCCAAACTTGCCACAAACCCACGCATGGGTTCACAAATACACCAAGAGTGAGCAAAATATATTAAACAATCCTAACTATTGGTGTCTTTATTATCAAATAAGACATGAAATGAAGTAATTTATTACAAAAACCTTGAGAAGCCAATTATTTTTTTTACGTAGTCCTTTTCTACGGAGTCTCATTTAATTCAGGATGGGGATTTGATCAAAGATATCCCCATGACACTTCAAAACACTGATTGGCTTCCATATTATCACCCTAGTAAACATAAATAGTAATAATGCCATTTTCAATACAAAATAACTTACATTCAGCTTGTTGAACGCTTTTGTCTTATCAACTTCAGTGAGGTCTTTCCTTGGGTTACCACTACATAGACCTAAGTCCCTTAATCAATTAAAAAGAAACACACAACATTAACAATTAAATAAGGGTTTTCGTCTTTCTTACTAAAAAAATTCTATATATATATAAAAACTTTTAGATCGGTCATATGTCAAGCCATTGTAGTCCAGCAAGAGTGAGAAATCTGCATCAAACAACAAAAGATACTTACTAGATATCAGATTAGCATGGAGAGAAAGTACAAAAATGGGGACAAATATGAGAGATGTTTTGTGCTGGCTTTGGGAGTAGAGTGTGAGAGAAGGAGATATTACTTAGGGAACGTGATTTCAAATTAAAGTAGGAGAGAGGAAGTGGGACGTCTAACGTGAGCATTTGCGGTTGAGTGTGTATTAAGTTGATTTGACATGGCTTTGGTTAGTGCGAGACAGAAATGATGGACTGGTGTACATCTTCATCGTAGATTTTCATGCTTTGTTGGCATACTGTTGACCGTTAATTAAGTTATGATTTATGAAACAATAACAAACCATCTACTCCTTATTATATATATATATATATATTACCTATTGGACAGGAGCACCACATATGCGACGCATAGCAAGTTAAGATGTAAAAAATATAATTAAAACAAGTGGGATCTAATAATATACTAAGCAAAGTTGTAGTAAATACCTTTAAATTATAATCCATAATTCGAAGGGTACAAGTCATGGAACAAATAAATGTAACACCTCGTATTTTTACAGTATTTAAATATGAGATTAATTAAATTAAATACAGGAAATTAATTGAAAATTAATTCGAATTAAAATAAATATTAACTAGCGAGATAAGGGTTAGTATTTATTGATGTGAATTACATTTAGTATTACCTAGTGAATAAAACAATAGGAGATTATGAATATCGTAAAAATTATCGCAAGTAAAATATACGACAGATACAATTTTCTAGTCGGGACGCGCGTGTCAGTCATGTCGGAACTCAATTTAATAAAATAAAAGATAATTTATTTTTAAGTCATCTGAATGGTCATTTCGAGTGCGCCAATGTGTCCGAAAGGGTCGATATAGTTAAAACAAGTCAACCCGGGGGTTTAGTTTGGCTCCTGGGGGTACTTAGGTCAACCGGCACCCCAGAGGTGTATATTTGGGGAAATACGACCCATGAAATTTAGAGGTTTATATCATCTAAGAATAGAAGTTTTAGAGAGTTACAATTCATAGAGTTGCAGATAGGCATAGGAGGGAGAAGAGAGGAGGTTTCAAAAGCTAGAACCACCAATTCCTACTCCAATTGTACCACTAACACCACCAGCGCATAGATTGGGGAAAGAGGAACACCACCATACCCCAAGTCTCCAACGGATCAGACCTACTGTAAAAGGCAAGTGTTTAGACTTGCTAATTTATAAGCATTATGTATCCATGTTCGAATATGATGATTATTTCCATGAATTTGTAGAGAATTGAATCAATCTTTGAAGGTTAAACTATATTCTTTAGTTATAATCATGTTAGGTTAAATTACTTGAGTTGTGTAGGACAAAATTTATGAATTGGGATTATTCAAATGTGAAGAAATCTAGGTTATATAATGATTCTTGAATAAAAGTGATGAACTAGGTTTTTTGAGAATTTATTTGGAATTATTTGATTATTTGAGGATTCTTGATGATTTCATGATTCTTGTACGTTAGAAATCATTCATATATGTTGGTATAATGTTTAGTATCAATGTTTGGGAGTTTGGGAATGATTAATAAAGGTTTTGGTGTTAAAAAATGGTGAAACCCATAGTTGCTTAACAAAGAAGACAATACTTGTAGGGGCGAATCAATTCGATTCCTTGACAAATCAATTCGGCGGCCCAGATTTTGGCCACTTTTCTCTTTTAGTTTAGAATATTTGGTAAATATTCGGGATTCACTTGTTGGATTAAAATTTAAATATAATGGGGATTATATTGATGTACCAATAGATCTAGGTTAGGTTTTAGGCTTGGCCCTATGAGGAAATTTAAGGGCTAAATTAATGAGGCTTAATCGAGAGAAGAAACCTAATTTGAGGGATAATTTGAGTCACGAGAATTCGAGGAAAACGATGACTTAAATTAGTAGGATATGAGTGAGTTACCTACTGATATTAGATTAGAGAATAAAGAACGCTCTTCGAGTGGTGAGATATATTCGGGAACACACGATAAGAAATGAAATTGTGATTTACAAATACGTGGGATATTCGGGATATAAATATACTACGTATGGGACTTATAATATAAGACGTGCATATGCTCATAAAGATGATACAAATATACGGGTTTTGTGTATACCGGTTGTATGATTTTTATGTGTATGACATACCTACGTTGCTTGCTATCACAGGAGATTTTCGCGTAGCGACAGTCATATCCTGATGAGCCTTTGGGGGAATTTTTTACTTGCATTGTACCTTGGAATATAGAAGCTAGAAAAGGCCTATTTGTGAGAACGATACGGTGGCGGTCATATAGGTGCGTAGGTATGTGCGTAGCCCATAGGTTTGGTACTATATTTGCCTCCAATATATGTGATTTGTATTTATGGTTCGGGAGAGATACAGAACCAACAGTCCTTTATACAATGCGTTATGTACCGGGACATGATACCAGAGTATGCATGAACCATAGTTGAGCCTAGGAGTGCGATATATATATATATATATATATATGCACTTGTGATTTATTCTACTGTGTGTGATTAGTAGATAAAAAAGATAGTGAAATCTAAATAACCTAAGTATGTGAACACTTAACTAGTAATTGGGAAAATTTCTTCTTGAGCTGAAAGATATGAAAATATTTGATAATGTATTGTATGAGAAATACAGGAGGACACTATGACTAATAGTTTAAAAGGGTAACGTATTCGAACTAGTTAGGTGTGGTAACAATAACTAGAATTATCTAGAAGTACGTTAACGCGTGCACACTAGATGAGAGGTGAGATTTCTCAAGTGAGAGCCGTGAACTAACATGAATATAATATCTGCTTTTAAGCATTTTAAATACTTCCTAAAATATTTTAAACTATTTTCTACTCGAGCTCTGATCCATTTCTTCCAAATGTATTTTCTTTGTGCAAACCATTTTTAGGTTCCCAGCCACAGGGAGGCCTAGCTTAGGAGTTCATTTCCATTTACCGTTGTTGCAGTTGTTGTGGTCGATTGTAGGTTCTAGTCTGATAGACGCCTCAATTTTCTTATAGATCAGATGCACAAATTACTTTGTCCCTTATAAGCACCCAAAATTGTATATTTTATACCCCAAATAGACGCATTTTAGTTGCTAATTCTCGATAATTTGGGTCTTATGCGCGTAATTATTTAATGTGCAATCTTGATTGCAGTTGCGATGTCAAAAGCATTATTTCGAGGTAATTTGCAGTTCAAATGGAGCTAATTTCCCTCCCTCATAACCTTATCCGACCCTAAACCGAGCCTAAACCTACCTCGAACCCCATGTGTGTGGTGTTTGTACTTTTATTGTTTTCTTAGATTTTTAGTTTGAATCGTTTTTATTTTTAGGATTTATTTAGAATTTTCTATAATTTAATTTTATTTTTTATTTTCATTAGTTTTTAATTTTAGTCTATACTTTTAGTTTTGCTAGATTTTATATTTTTAGGGCTTGAGTTTTTATTTTTTACTTCTTTTATAGTTTTTATTTTTATTATTTGAGTTTTATTTTTAATAGAGGACTTATTTATTTTTATGTTTCATTTTTGTGTGTCGAGTATTTGGTTCTTTACTTTCTTTTATTTTTATTTACTTTTAGTTTTTAGTTAGTTTATTTATATTTATTTTCTCTCATTTGTTTTATTCTATTTTTTAATTGCGTCCTTTATTAGTTATAGGATTAGGAATTTAATTTTTAATAGATTTTATTATTTTTATTTTTATTTTTATTTTAGTTTGATTTTGATTTTGATTTTTATTTTTTTAGATAGTGTTATTTTTTAGATAGTTTTTTAAGATAGTGTTTTTTCAGATAGTGTTATTTAGTTTAGTTTTTTTTTTTATATTTTTTTAGATAAGTCGGGATCTCGTGTTGCACAATTTATGGGTCAATACTAGGCATATCATTATAAGACCATGCAAAATGTCCACGAACTCTTTTAGAAGCTCTTCGAATTGCAACCGCTCATGCCCGTCAAGGGCTGACCCTATACTAATCTCGCTCGGAGTGCTATTAGAACCGTGATTAATAACAACAATCTCAAAATCACTAGTTTGAATGTGGTTATGTTATTTTATTTTTAACTAATTGAGATAACTTAAGAATTGTTCATTTATTAGATCATCTTTATCGATTATTTGATTAGAATTAATGCAATAATATAGTACACGAAAAGATACTCAAAATCTTCATTCGTTTCATTGATAACATTTATAGGAAAAACAACATTGAGGACCTTATCGAAGGAGGCCTCATTTATATTTGCATCAGAAAAAGGAAATATAAGTTCATTATCTATATGATAAACAACAGGTTTTTCGGTAGACATTTTTGGATTGATCGTGATGCTCCACCAGTTGAGTAAAGGCTATTTAGTAACGGATACATTCTGGGAAGAGTTATACGGTTCAAACTTAACATGGATTATGCAAAGGTTCATTCCCCAGTTCAGCGAGGCCTAATGATTTGTCGCTATCAGTTCTTTCAGGGGGGGTTTGTATCAAAAGAGCTGGAGTGAAACGACTTGATGGTTAATGGCTTCACCTTAATCTCGGATCCCCCAATCCAAGTGAACTTGTCTTCGAAGAATATTTTACACCCAGACTTCATCTTATTTTCAACTTTGTCATACCATGGCTCCTAAAAGCCGCAATACGGTATATCTTCACCCTCTTTGATAAAACAACCATTCAAAGTGTCTCCATAAATTCCTTCCTACCTTTTTAATGCTTTTTATGTAGGATTGGCAAAGATCCATAAGCTCAATCGAAGATGGTTGATACCCCAGACCATATATAGGATAGGCTTTGTTCAGAATAATCGCCTCGAGAATTCCTTATTATCTACAGTATTTCCAATCATAGAATAAAAAGGATGGAAACAAATACTCAATTTAAAGTGAGTAAACAGAATTCCATACTCAATCTCATAGATACATATATAATTATAAGGGGACCCAACTTCATTCTAGGCATAAAGTGCATGTTATTAAACATCTGAATCACATTGACATTCCCATGTGGGTTGTGTTTGGGACTTACTTTGTATTTTAAATTTTCTCTAGTCGAGAGAGGAAGCGAATCGAATTTAAATCCCTAAAGGAACATGTCATTCGCATTGTGTTGGATTTTTAGGATCGGGTTGATGGTACCGATGTTTTATATCTTATTATCATCCCCGGTAATAGTAATAACCTAGTTATCCACAAAGAACTTCAGTTTGTGGTGAAGAGAATATGTATCCCCTTTAATGTTCAGGCAAAAATGTCAATGATTTAGAATTTTATTTGAGGGCATATAGGGCTAGCCCCAAGTATGAGTAGTATCGACCCCATAACTTCTTGTCAGGTATTATCATAAGCGCGCACGATATAAGATTTTGGAATGAGATCGCTAACTTGTAACCCCAGGCACCGGATTATTCGTAATGGACATACATTTAGGGTGGAATCATTATTAACAAGCACCAACAAAACCATTTTCTCCAAGACTTCAATCCATATGTTAGGAGAGTAATTGTGATCTCGACTGAACTTGGGAATTTCTTCAATGATGAAGGATATGAGCCTTTTGGAGGTAAGAGTCCTGACTACGTGGATTTCATCATGGGGAGAGGTAGAGTGGGGAATTATAGCCTAAGTAAGGAGTTTGATAAGTGATTTTTTGTGGAGGTGGGATGATATGAAAAGCCCCCACAAATTAATATTGGCTTGAGACTTCTTCAACGATTTGAGGATCTTGTTATCCTGAATTATCATCTCGGGCATCGAGATTTCTTCAGTAACCTTCTTTCCTTTATCTATAGGTGCACTTTATGATGGAGGGATTATATCATCCTAGTACTGATCTGATCGGTGTGACACCCCGCCTAATTAAATACCGGGCGATCACTCCTTTATTAAATTAAAATCAAGGTGAACAGTTGGTTCATTCTTAGCATCACTGTCGTAAAAATAAACTTTTCCAAATTAACACCCTTATTAATTAAGCTAAGTGTCAAAACCATTTTTAACCTTTCTAACCAAATTGTATTTTTTAAAGAAAAACTTATTTATTTATTTATTAACCACATTTTCAATAAGTAAGAATCATACAAAGATTATCCTGGAACATAATCCAATTACTTTAAACATTCAACATCCAAAATCCCAACATTTAAAACTAAATGTAAAACATACATGCTGAATAAATCCCAAAGTAACAGTACTAGAAATAACTGAAATAAAAATGTCCCAACAGAACAAATAAATAGTGGAAAGGGCGACACATGCCCCAATAACTGATAATCATAGGAGTGGAATCAAGTAAATGAAATCGTCTAAGCAAGTGGCCTGCAACTCCCACCTAAGCTGAGGCACGTTTCTTCCAAGGGATCCTAAGCAAGACGCCCCTGTGGCTGGGCACCTGTAGTACATACATATATATACAAGAGAGAGAAAGAGAGAGAGAGAGAGAAAGAGAGAGAGAGAGAGAAACGGGTCAGAGCTCCATAGTGTATATGATTTAAAAATTGTTTAGCAAGTATTTGAATTGATACAGGCCAATACAACAACATATTAGTGCGACACTCTCTTGAGAAATTCTCACCTCTCTTCTAATGTGCACACCTATCGCACTAACCTTCCCAGTGGTCCAACTCATCATATATCACGCTATCCTTTCCCAATAGTTTAACTTATCTTAGATTATTCGCAGGATTCAAAATTTAACGATTCCATTGTTTGAAAAGAATATTTCAATTAGTAATCAAAGTTCTCATTTTAACTTTATAAATCAATAAAGTTTTCCAGTGTCATATTATACTTTCTCAAAACAAGTATTTACAATTTGAGTCATCAACCATGTCCTACATATCAAATCACAGTAGGCAGTTCCAGATTTCAAAATTTTATATATATATTAACTACTCATAGAATATATATATATCATAACAACACCCCAAATAAAAACTATGGTGCGGGCATACTCTACTATCCAATCCCCGTATCACTCGTACTAAGGGAATACAAATTCGGAATCACTCTCGAACTGTATTAACACATACTCAAACAATATTGAGGCAAAGCATAGATTCCAAGTCTCTAAGAGGATGGCATATGTCTGCGTCTCTTAGGACCGTCTGAACTATCACTGCGATAGCCTGTACCAAGGATACCTATACACAAACAATATGAGGCGAAGCATAGATTCCAAGTCTCTAAGAGGAAAGCACATACCCGCATCTCTTAGGACCGTCTGAACTATCATTCCGATAGCCTGTACCAAGGATATCTATCTTCTAGGGTACACGTCAATATCCCCCATAAAGGTCCCATCGAGATAAGACTGTCCCGGCTCGGAAACCTCAGGGATAGCAAGTAGCGTGGGCATGATTTTCACACATAGATAGTATATGCATACACAATCATATAACTATACTAATATTACCATATCAAAAATGGGTAAATTCTCAATTCCCATAATTACGACATTTCCATATTATCATATTTTAGTAAACACTTATAACGGTTCGTTTCTAACCTTGATTCGGTATTATTACAACGTACCACACAACTCTCATGGATATATTCTCCAAATTATAAAATTCAGTAGGTATACACATTTGTCCCAAAGTAACTCTCTTACGTGTTTCTCTCTTTAAATCATAAATTCACCGACCCTTATGTAATTATCCCAAAATAAAATTTTTGCCCGACATCAAGGGTCCCAAAATTTATTCACATGTCCTACTTATCTTCCCTATCTCCCAAAATATTTTATTAAGGATGCCCAAGAATTATCTCACAATAAATTGAATTTAACTCATTTAAAAAGGAAATATGAGTCTGCCAGGAGGGGTCGATCGATCGAGATCTGGGGCTCGATCGATCGAAGCTCTGGGTTCGATCGATCGATCAAGCAGGTCTGCGAAAACTGAAATTCTGCAGTTACGGGTTTCATCTCATAACTTCAACAATTTCCATGTTTTCTAATCCCAATCATCCCACAATTTTGATACTACTAACCTTATATCATCATATTAGGTATTTTCAACGTAAAGCATGTGGATTTCAGTCATTTAATCATGGATTAACAGCCCAAGATCTATACAATTATCCAGAACCCTAGAAATTTCTTAATCATTGTTCTAATCTGTTTTTCCCAAAATTTCCTTCTAATACAACAATAAAATTTCGTGGATTATTCTTCTACATCACCAATAATTTCCAGAATAAGGTTTAAGTCATCACTACATGCAAATTCCTACCACAATTTAGGTTTTCTTCAATGTAATTCATCCCTAATCATTCCTAAACTAATATGAAGGATGCACCAACGAAATAAGCAAGATAAACACTTGCCTGGGATTTTTGGTGTTCTGATTTGCAGATGTTTTTGGTGTGGTTGCGTAGCCCGTTGCGCGATCTACGCGTTGGTGGTGGTTGCGGTGCAAACGGGTGGATTTTGGGCCTTGAATTTGCCTTGAGAGCTCTCTCCTTCCTCTCCTATGGCCGTTCTTGTGTTTGAGTTTTCTGAACCTAGCTGACTAACCTAAATGGCTGATATAGATTACTGATTTTCGTGGGTTTAATTACCCAAAAATGTGAAATGTCCAAAACGCCCTCCCAGGGTACTAATTAGACCTAAAAACGCCCCGAGACCCAAACTAAATCCCCGGGTACACTTTTCTGACTATCTCGACCCTTCCGGACGCGTTGACGCACTCAAAACGACCATACGAACGACTTATAAAATATTCACTTTTATTTATCAATATTTAGTCCTGACGCGACACGGGCGCGTCCCGACTGAGATTTCCAAAATTGTCATTTTATTCACTCGTGACATTTAATATAACCAATATTACATGTTACTTGCTCATTAGTAATATTCGACAAATTTTCAATAATTACTAACTCTCGTCACGTTAATAATTATAACATAATTAATTTTCGGATTTTTATTAAATAATTAACTCACATTAAATTTAATAAATCCCCAAATTAATATAGCATAAAAATACGGGGTATTACAATCGGGTCATATTGTTTTTAAATGTTGGGAAGAACATGTACAGATTTTATTTGTCTATTTTAGTATCACCAGAAACCTCATTGATCTTTAATAGAAATTCTTTTTAGTAAACCATCCCGTAAAAGGAGACGATTGCACCAAGATTTTTAATATTGGATTCACTATGGGAGTCATTTGAAAGATCGAAATCACCTCCCTATCCCGTTGTAACAATCTTGTTCCAAGATAAGTCAATACACTCCATAACTTCGATTACTTCATCATACAAGTCCTCCCATAAGACAGATAAATGTTTAGGGGAAGGGACCAAATACCCTTTCAGCTTCAAGATGGTGAGTAGCTTAGGAGCTTCACATATGTGTATTTTCTTGATACTTTATTCTTATAAGATATAAACAACGTTGTTTAGGATGAATTCTTCTGGTGGTAAAACCAATTACGATAGTATCGGGTCCACTTTCGGGCTTCTATGTGCATATCATTGATTATTGTACAAACCCCTTTTTGGTTTAGTTCTAATGGGACTCTTATCCCAAATCTTCTCAGTTGTTTTAAGACAATATGTAGATCCATAGTTTTGTTTATAATCGAGTCTGGACAATAGGACAAGCCCTTGTTATCAAAGAGAGAGCCCGATCATGAGCACTTTCAAGATACAACAAGAACGATGGACAAACTTTGTGGGCAAATGGTGGTTTTTCTGGGCTGATGGTTGAGGTAGTCTTATTTATGGGTTTAATCCTGGTGGAAAGATAAAAAACAAGGTCTTTATCGGTAAGGATGGCATTCAAGCGACTTGGTGCATGGGTAGAGGGTTTTGAGTGTTTGTCTTTGGGATAGCAGAAGGGGCAATGACGCATTATAAAACATTCTTTAGGTGGTGACATTGACTATTAGTATACCTGGCGGTTTAGTGGAAGTCACAACAAATGACTTGTTTGAATTATTTTAAAAACAGTTAAGAAACAGATGATGGTCCAACGGTTTAATGAGATAGAGGGATAAGAAATCTTGGTATACTTTGGATAGAGGGACATAGAGTTCAACATAATCTTTCTTGGTGACAGCAGAATGAGCTTTTAGTGTTCACGAGGTAGTAGGCTGAGAGGAGATGTTATTAATGGCATCGCCGTTAAGCTTTTCATTCTTATGAGGAGTAAACTGTCCAACAGGATTCTTAAATTTGGATTCTTACTAGCATCATTCTCTTAAATTTCAACCCTAGCCTCCCGGAGGAATCTAAAGTGGGGGTGGGGAGAACTAGATACCTATAGAATTATGGATGTGTGGCAAAAAAATCCTAACTATGCCAACTTATTTTTCTTCAGGTGGTCGGTTAGTCATGGTGGCAGCATTCTCTCTCCACCTTATTATGAAATTATTAACAGCCTCCTCGGGTCAATTCTCTAGTAACTCAAGGTCTCGACGCCTCACCTTCAACTCCTCATCGTATTTATGGTGAGCCGTGAACTATCTTGTAACATCTTTCCAATTACAGATCCAAGATTCTTCTAATGATAAGAATCAGTGAAGGCACTATCCTTAAGGGTTTTTTAGAACATTTATGCCATGATCTTTTCTGTTGCCCTAATTAAACTCACGGAAAGATAGTAGTTCCAAAGATACATAATAGGAGGTTTTCTCTCCCGAAACTTCTCGATGTCGACCATCTTGAACATCTCACATAGTTTAACTTTTAGGTAAGCAGACCTATGAGTGTAGTCCACATAGTTTATTAAGAGATTCATTTAGTCTAACTTCCTAGAAAATATTTTAAGATCCTCCTTCACTCGATTGAGTTCTTCCTCCTTAGTATCGGCAAGAGCAGGCAAGGGCAAGTTAGTCCCTTATTAAGGAAGATTCGACATAAGAAAATGTGCAGGAGGTGGTCCATTGATGGGAATAACACATGGAGGCATCACAACATGCGAGGCATGTTAATATTATTTAGGAGCCCATATTGGTTCGGGCATGTGGTTCTACGACACGGGGAAAAAAAGCATTAGACATAATTCCTGGATCTAATACTTCCAGGATTTGGCCTCTAGTTATTTACATTTCAGGAACATATGAATGCAAGTTGTCAATCTTCGCAATGAGATGTTCAAGTACAACCATTATATGGTATTATGATTAATATTCTAATTGGGATTTTCCATAAGGAATCTGCGATAAGACCGTTCTATTTATGTTGAAGTAGTTGAATGATGATAGGAGAACTTGGACATACATCATTCTCAACCACCGTATCAAATGTAAAGTATAGATAAAACAAGTAAAAAGGAGATGAACATATAATATAAAGTGGTTCAGTTATAAAAACGAGCCTACGTCCACTTTGGTGCACTACTCTTATTATATACATTGCATAATTCGAAGTTGTGGTACCATTATAGGTATACAAGAGAGAGAGGGGAAGAGAATACATGAGTTTAGCTAAGCAGGCAACTTAAGATGTGGTCTGTGAAGGTTGACCCGGTGTGGCTGCGACAGGGAGTGAGCCCCCAGATGTGGTGATCTCTAGAGAGAGGGAGAGTTGAATTTGGTAGGGCTTCACCAAGTCTCTCCTCTCCCTTCATAGTGAGGTGGACACTTCTTATTTATAGAGGTCATAAAGGTGTGTCACGTGCATGGAGAACTTGATATACAGATAAGTTGAATGAGAAAGGAATCCTTTTAGAAGCTTGACAGCTGTCGACTGATGTGAGAATAGGTGCTGCGGCCTGTTCGAACCCAGGCTGCGACCAATGCTGATATGAATGTTATGGTCTTTTTATCCTAAACAACGACCAATGTTGACCATAGCCTGTTTGATCTAGGCGACAATATTTTGAGGTTGGAGGGGAAAGGGTTGCGACCTCTCTGTTCTAAGCAGCGGCTAGTATTGGGCATATCAATAAGCCCAGAAGATGTAGTGCTAAGAGGTGGCAAGTTGGTGTTACGATTGAGTTTTATGCCCTCGATGCGGTGTCATTATTTATCTTGTAAGTCTTAAAAGTGTGTCACGACCAATGTAAGGTGACGCTTCATTTTCCAGTGCCCTCTTATATAAATGGGATTTGGTTATGGCCTTCATTACCTCAGCCAAAACTTTGAGAGCAATTCGAGAGTAGAACTTTGTCCATTTCATCTTTTGTATTTTTCGACGGCTTTCAAGGAGGTTCAAGTGGTGGTTTGAGACTGAGCAGTCCGTGCATCTCCTATTTTCATTGAGTTCCAGGTAACCCTTTTTTTTACCTTAGTTTTTTTTTCTCATTGAAACTTTCAAATCCTTTTTTTGTAAGTTTGTGCTTGTAAACCCATATTTTAATCTGTTGGTTGAATGTTATCAATCCGTTTTGCCTGATTTTGATTCTCGATTGATTGTGCAAATTAGGGGTTTTGTTTGTCGAATAACTGGGTAGACATAGTAGGATTTGATGGTGTTTGGTATCGATGTTGTTTGTTTTAGGTGTTTGGACTATATTTGAATTTAGAATTTTATGTTTTATGGGTTTAATCCACACTTGGACCCCATTTAGATTTTATTTTTAGCAAAAAACATAAAAAACGTATTCTTGGCCAAAACCTTCGGGTTTTGGTTTTCTGATCGTCGAAAACTTATAATCCAATCATTTACCTGTTTTTGCACCTGGCCGCAACTTGGTGGTATAACTGATATTTTGCTGTCGCCTTAACTCAATCTTTGTAAAATCAGAACATCCACTGGGTGTAGTCTTTAGTTCCTGAATTGATTATCTGCCGCCTTTAATTTGAAGAAGGGAAAATGCCTCCTTGGTTGTAGTCCTTGATTATGGGATTAATTGTCCGCCGCCCTTAGGATGTACTCATTAACTTTTGGGTTAGACAACCGCAACCTTGACTTTTAATTTTTTTCCATCTTTTTAGTGTATTTCTTGTTTATGTCGCGGCCTCTACATGGCTTTTCTGATCATAGTGGCTGTGACACCTAGCTGCGAAGCCCTTCCACTTTTTAGATATTATCGTGGCTCTATGAATTGGAACCCTTCGGAGTATTTGGAGGACTTCTAGAGAAAGCATTTTGGCGTACCTCCTCCGAAGTACCTTTTATAAAGCCTTTGAAGGCTAGTGGGCCTTGCCAACTTAAGGATTTCCCCAACTATGTTACCATAGACTTTGACTCCGAGAAATCTTCCAACTATAGGGATTCTAAAGAGAATGGAGACGCAATGGATGATTGTGACACCCCGCCTAATAAAGTACTGGACGATCAATCATGTACCAAAATAAAACAGGAGTCTCATATGGTTCATTCTTAGCATCAGTGTCGAAAACCAAATTAATTACTAATAACCTATTAGGCTATCTAGATTACAAGGATAGAAGCGTCTACAATAAACCTATATGCATCCACAGTTGCTGCAGCAATGTCTGACTCGAAAGGGTTTTTATCCAGGCATCCCTGTGTCTGGACACCTAAAATATATATATATATATATATATATATATATATATATATATATATATATGAAGAGAGGGAAAATATAGAAACGGGTCAGAGTCCGAGTTGTGAAAATATTTTGCAAGTGCATAATGCTATATTTTGAAAAATATGCTTTACCTCATATTTAAATTGGTAACGCACTCCCATGAGATTCCCCTCACCCCTCTTCTAATAGTGCACAACTAATGCATACTTATTAAGTAACCTAATCAGTTACCCTACCTAACTAATCCGTCTAGATACCCCTCACCCAAACTCTGAAAATCCTAATTAACCCGAGTACTAAGGGCTAAATTTCTCCCCATTCCCAACACTGCGCTAAATTCGTGTGTGGGGTGTCTCGCAAAGCGAAATCCAAACAAGGAACCCCCCGATACACTACTACTTGGCAATGTTGTTCCTCGAGATCCATTAGGCCCTCAGCACGCAACGTATATATGTAACTCATATATATAAATATATAAACATTGAGTTCTCAATAGATACTATGATTCACATAAATCCGAATATATATACATTTATCGAAAAGGAATAACTCTTATCATTCTTTTCATTCTTATATATGTTCACTATATATGATTATTCACCTTCATATATAAACAATATATTATATGCAACTAGTATATAATTATACATATCCCAAGAATAATAACCATACCACCGAGCTATAACTCGAGGATGCAGCCTCATAGTGCCTATCCAAATTCGGTTTTACTCACTGTACCACGGTACCAAGCCAGACTTACTCATGATCATGGTAGAAATATACACAATGGTGGAGGCGGTCATATTCCCTCTGCAAGTGGAGTACACACATCGCATTCGAACGCGGGACGAGATGACTTGGGGATATACTCTCCCTGCTCCTCAAGCCAGAGGATTCACCCACTCTGTGAAACCTCCTTGGATCGCACTAGAGAAAATATATAATCTGGTTATTCCAACCCTACGCCAAAGGAAAGCCCGTGGAAATCAGCCTCTAAGATACACATATACCAATCACACACAAACATATATGTATTCGTATCATATTATATATACTGTAATCGCATTGTGTGTGTGTGTGTATATATATATATATCACTCCTCAAATGTATATATGGCTATAATTATCAATCTCATAATAATAATTAAGTATTCTCCCACTTAAATACTAATCCCAGAAGTATTTTCTTACACAAATATACCTCGCACCTTGATCACTTTTCGGGATTTATACACTCTCCGAATTCCCAATTCATAACCATTTAATGAGTATACCCTCACTCATCTTTAGCCTATAACCCAAATTCCATCCTAGTCGCCTCATATGATTTACTGAATTATAGTCGGCATATAATTACATTCTCTACGTGCACAATTATCTACATATGATCGCCCGCAGAAATACTTCCTCGGGTGTTACTCGTCCCAACCCCCTAAATAAATAAGTCCTGGATTTTACTTAATTAACCCAAAGTATACATATCACTCCAATAATAATTTAGAAATCCCCACTCTATTTTTGGGAACCCCAATTGTCTAATTTCTCAATTTATTTATTTTCCTCAAAAATATACTTTTAGTGCCACGCAATTATAGCACCCTCCTAGCCCCCATAAATTCCTCAAATGTCTATATATTAATTACCTAAGTGAATTCTTATTTACCCAATTAAATAAGCTAGAAATAATTAAAATTGGAATTTATCCCATTTAACTAAAACAAGCCGAAATTGTCAAATTTTCTGGGCCATCGATTGATCGATCCTGGGCCATCGATCGATCGATCGACCAGGACCACTTCTTCCCCGAGAAGCTGTTTCGGCCATTAAAACTTCCCCCGAGCTTTTATCTCCTCTCCTAACGTCCTCCAACCTCAATTAACTACATATACACACATAAAAAGGGTTCTAAACATCCTAGAACCCGTAACTAACAACAAATTTCGATTAAATCCTAAGTTTTCCAATTAGGATATTTTTTGGGGTTAATCCGTTAAACTTTTCGAAACCCGTTTTGGTTCACAAAAACCCAGGATGGAAATCTTTGTGGTTTATCTCTACCAACTACAACATGAGATTTATTCTTTAAAAGAAATAAGCAAGTAAACACTTGCCTTGTGGATAAAATTTGACGATCTCGAGTCGAATCTCGCGGAGTTTGGCCAGAACATCCTTTCTTCTCTCTTTTCTCTCCTTCCTTTCTTTTCTATCCTTTTCTTTCCTTTCTCCCACTCTCTCTTGCCTTATATAGGTGAGAATAAGGCTTTATCAATTTAAAACCCAAAAATGACTCGTTTACTCAATTACGAGTCCCTACTTGTCCAAAAAAATTTGAAACCCAAATACTACCCCCCGGATACTCTATTTCGACTATCTCGGCCATTCTAAAATCAACTGCACACTCGAAATATCCATCCGAGTTACTTAATTGCAATTTACTAATTAGACCCAACACATCTCGATACGGGTTTTCCAATTAAAATATTATCCGTTGTCGCTTTACCCAACTGTGACATGTAATTGAAATAGTCCAACTCATTTACTTAATCCCAAAAGTAAATGTAGCATACATAAAAAATCATCTAGCCCGCATAAACTCCAAAAATTATTTTTGTCAGAAATTTCTCAAATTTCCAAATTGCACCATTTCTGAAATTTAAATTATCCATAAAAGTACGGAGTATTACAATGATGATATGCACTCCAACAATAATCCTCCCACTAAAATGGCTGTTGCGATAACTGCCCTACCAAAAATGAGAAATACTCTGGCTGAGCCTTATGGACAATCCTCTGGGAAAGATCCCGCGGCATTGGGTTTTAGGTGCATCATGGATGAGAACTAGATTGCTGAGGTTGCCGCTACTTTTAAGTTTTCAAAAGGGACCATCTGCACACCTACCGCGTAACAAAGGTCATGTTCCGAAGTCCCCAATGAAGGGCTTTGTTTCCTTTGCACGCTTCTCTTTTGGGTTTGCGGCTACCAGTCCCTGTCCGTGTGAGGAAAATCTTTAATGCTATGAACTTGGCCCCAACCCAGTTGAACCCTAATGGTTGGAGGGCCATTCTTACTGGTCTAGTGCTTCGGAAAAATCTTTTTGACAGAGATATTACTCTTGCAGAGTTCTTCTATTTTTATATACCAAATGATAACTCTAAATATTTTTCATAGTATTATTACTTCACACTGCGGAGTGGAGATAAATACTTGTATACCGATAGGCCTACTGGTGTTAAAGACTAAAAAGGCAAATTTTTCTTTGTGTTCGGGGACACCTAGGAAATCTGCCCTAAGGAAACTGAAAGGGAAAAGTCCTTTAGGATTCCACGAATGTGGGGACATCCTTCCAAAGAAGGTATTCACTTGCCATAGCCTTTCTCTTATACTTATATTTTACCTTCATTTATCTTTCTGAGGCACATTGTAACACTTGATTGATAGTATCTTTCTGCAGCATATACTAACACTTGATTGGTGCAAATCTTAGTTGCCCAAACCTCAATAGCAGGTAGAAAAAAAGAGTTGTGGACGCGACCAACTTCACTGATCAGAAGAAGAAAATCTATGATATTATTACCTCCACATCAATTTTTGAAAAGGGGTATTTACATTCAAGCATCAGCCAAAGAAAATGGCTGCGAAAGGTAACTCTTGATACTCTGCCCGTTTGATATATTTTATTGTGACTTTTGTTTGATACTTATTTTAACTTATTTCTTCCAATTCAGGGGAGGAAATTGACCGCAAACTCCTTGTTATCCAACTGAATGAAATGGATGAGGCCTCATTTGGCCTCAACCAGGCTCCCAAGGGGTCATAACTGCTAGTGGGCCTGCGGCCATTGAGAATAAGGCCAACCATGCCGTTGAAATAACCACTACTATTGAAGATGTCGAGGTAGTGGACAAACAAAATGAGCCCCTTACTGATGATGACATTATGGAGGAACTTGCCACGAACTGTCTAATGGCCACTGGTGCAGATTTTCTTGGGGATAACCCCATTCATGTTTCCACCACTATAAGCTCACCGCAGAGGGTGGTACCCATTAAGCAAACTAGCCAACTCCTTAGATCAGGGCTGTGAGGGTTCGTCTGTAACGACAATTGAGGAAGCCTGACCCAAAATCACCTTAGGATCAACAGCCACTGCCATCTTCAGAATAAAAAAATGTTGAGGAGTCTTCTGATGTTACTCGTTTACTTGAGGAGGACACAAAGGACCTGGAGGATTACACACTCCATAGTTTTATGAGGGTAATTAATCACACTTGGCCTTTTGTGTACTTTATTTGCATATATTTAACTCTTGCTTTATTTTTCAGGCTGCGGAGTCTACTTTGGCTTTGAGACCCAGATATGAGAAACTGTACAGACAATACCAAACTTTTGAGATAAACCATAAGATTGAACTAGAAATCACTTGACCGCGACCTTTGAAGTTGGTAAGAGCTCCTCCGTCGCAACCCTTCAAGTGGCAAAAATAATTTTAAAGCTGCTACCAAGGCAAAAGAGGAAGCTGAGCAAAAAATTATCAAGTCAACATAGTCCATTTCGGCTACCAAGGCCAAAGTTGTGGAGGTTGTATAATACCCTGCACTTTTATGGGAAATTAAATTTAATAATTAAGCGTAATTTGGGAATTTAAGAATTATTATGAATAGTAATTTTTGAGGTTTTCAGGGATTTAATGATTTTCGGTGTGTATTATATTTACTCTCGGGATTAAGTAAATGAGTCGGAGTGTTTTATTACTTGTCGCAGCTGGGTAAAGAGATAAAAGGAAATATTTTAAATGGGAATTCCGCATTAAGTTGTGTTGGGTTAAAATAGTGAATTGCGATTTAAGTGACTCGGATGTAAATTTTGATTGCGCGCTCGATCTCGAAATGGCCGAGATAGTAGGAATAGAGCATCTGGGGGTCGTATTTGGGTTTCAAGAATTTTTGGACCAGTAGGGACTCGTAATTGAGTAAACGAGTCATTTTTGGGTTTATAAGGGACAAGCCCTTATTTCTCTCTTATAAGTCACGAGAGAGAGGAAGAGAAAGAAAAAAAAGAAAGGAGAAATAAAGAGAGAAAGAAGGAAGAGGAGAAAATAAGAGAGAAATGGGGGATTCCGGCCAAACTCTGTAGAATTCGACTAGAGGTCATCGAATTTCATCCTCCAGGCAAGTGTGTACTTGCTTTATTTCATTTAGTGCATATATCTCATATCATAATTGGCAAATTATGTGATTTTGGGTTTAAAACAAATTTGGGAAAACTTGATTTTTGAAATCACACATAGGTGTGTTATTAACTCTTGATGATTTCTAGTGATAAACCCATATTAAGGATGTGTGTAAATGATTTGAAATGGGTTAAAATGATAAGTTGGGGTTTTTATGGTTTTAGGGTTTAAATCTAAGAGAAATGGTTTAATACCCCAAATTAATTGATGTGTTAGTTGTAAAACATAGATTAGATGTTTATGGAGTTGTTGAATGAGATTAGAAACAACAAAAATGGAGGTTTGGGATTTTTTGAGAAGAAGGTGAATAGTGACCAGCGTCACTTCCGAACCGATTCGGCTAGGAAGCGAACCGGTTCGGCTCTTGGTCAAAAAATGAAATTTGTAGATCTTTTTGATACGGTCGCGTGGGCGCCGATCGGGTATTTTTCTGATTATTTTTTGGATTTATAATGATTTTTCTACGAAAGGCTGTCAGAGATCGAAATCGTTAGTAAAAAATCCAACCTGACCTTGGGAGAAAAATAAAATTTATTGATGTGTTAGTTACAATTCATTGTGTAGAGGTTTGTGATGATATTGGTGTAGATTAGAACCCATGAAAATGGAATTTGGGTAGTTGGATGAAAAATTTGGAGAACTAATTTTCGAGGATCTGGTATGACCGGTCGATCACGCCCCTATGGACGATCGACCGCGTCAATAAAGAAGGGCCTACTGGTTTGTTTTTTAGGCTTAATTGCAAACTGCGATCGATCGGGGGTCCAGGGTCGATCGACCGGTACTCTGTTTTCAACCCAAGATTTTGGAGATTTTTATTCCTTCTCCTATTTGAGTTTAAAGCTTAGGGGCTTTCTAAAATTAGAGTATTATTGAGGATTATGATCTAAAGGACTTGAGGAGTTGTGAATTGACTTTGGATCATTTAAGAGGTTGATTCGGGATATGTAACTATCGAAAGTTTAGGAAGAGAAAGACTACTTTTGGGTTTAGTACGGTGAGTGTGTTAATACTTGAATGTTATTACGAGTGAAAATATTTTGAGATTATTAGTCATCACTATGTGAGTTTGGCAATTTTTGGACATATAGATGATTGAGGAATGATATAGATTATATATATAATGTGATTACAGTACTGTTCTAAAAAACCCGCCTAGGCTTGAGGCTTGGGACAAACGCCCCGCCTTACACTTTTTACGCCTTATTCTTGGTAAAACCCTTAAGGCGCACTTTTTTCTAAAAACAATAATGCTTTAGTGAAACGATATCGCCTTTTAAAGAATATTTTTACAAACCGGACCATTATCTCATCTAAAATAATCAAATTGTATATTAATTTGCATATATATAAACATATTTTTATGATATGTACAATTTTAGTATTTTAATAGCTTTGTTATGGTTAAAAAATATTAATTTATATTAAGAAGGCCTAAACGCCTTTTCAAGCCTTTTTACGCCTAAGGCCCGCCTAGGCTTCTAAGGCTTAAGGCTTGGTCTCCACGCCTCGATCACGCCCCGCATTTTTTAGAACCTTGCAGTATATATATAAAATGATATGAATATGTATATATATCTATGTGTCAATGGTATATATATATTTATGTGAAGCATACCCCCTCTTTGCTATCATGGGAAGTTGCGCGATGTGGGTGAGGCACCTAGATCGAGGAGCAGGGAGCATATAGTCCCTGGATCATAGCGTCCATTTTTATATTGTATGATTTTTATTAGGTGTGAGACGTGGTGGGTATGTTTCGTCTCACTTTCGGGGAGGAACTATGACCGCTTCCCATACGCTGTGATTTATTTTATACCAAGGTGGTGTGAGATTCCGACCGTTGGTACCTAGGATGATACGTGCGCGATTCCCTGGTAGATGATAGCATTGAGACCGCATCCTAGAGTTATAGCTCGCTGGGATGGTCATTGTACTTGTGTGTATAGTACATTACTTGTGTATGAGAACAAGATATTATACCTCTACTAGAGTAAAGAGATAAATTGAATATGAAAGAAATTCTCATTCCAGGAGATTTTATCCGGACTTAAATTGTGATATGAAAAATAAAATGAGTATGTTATGTATATATATATATATATATATATATATATATATGTACGTTATGTACTGAGGGCCTAATGGATCTCGACGATCGACATTGTCAAGTAGTAGTGTATGTGGGGGTTCCTTATTTGGATTTCGCTTTGTGAGACACCCCACGCACGAACATGGCACAATGTTGAGACTAGGAAAAATTTTAGCCCTTAGTACTTGGGTTAATAAGGATTTATAGAGTTTTGATGAAACAGATTAATTAGGCAGGGTAGCTTAACTAGGTTATGTAGGAGATATACGTTAGGTGTGCATTATTAGAAGAGAGGTGAGGGGCATCTCATGTGAGTGCGATACCATATTTATGCACTTGCTAAATATTTTCACAAATCGGGCTCTGACCCGTATATATATTTTTCCTCTCTCTCTCTCTCCCTCTCTCTCTCTCTCTCTCTCTCTCTCTCTCTCTCTCTCTCTTATATATATATATATATATATATAGGTGTCTAGACACAGGGATGCCTGGATGACGATTCCTTCGAGTCAGACGTGCTGCAGCAGCTGTGGATGCATGCAAGTTTACTGTAGACGCTTTCATCCTTGTAATCTAGACATGAGGTATTGTAGAACACTCGGGCCAAACGCCCAATAGTATTTATTTATTCTTTCACCGCCTTTTATGTGGCATTCGATTTGGTTGTATTATATTAAACCGACTGTTCAATTATTTTTTTTATTTCAACTCAGTTTCATTTATATATAAACTGTGTGATGTTTTAATTGAATAATTTGTTTAAAAAAAGGATTAGGTAAATAAAATTGACGCCAGCCTATTAGGTTATTAGTAATTAATTTGGTTTTCGACAGTGATGCTAAGAATGAACCATATGAGACTCCTGTTTTAATTTGGTACAGGATTGATCGCCCAGTATTTTATTAGGCGTGGTATCACACGTTGTTAGGCAAGCCTCATGCTTTGAACAAAAGTTCAACTTGATCCAAAAAAAGAATGAGGAACTGGTTCAAATCCACTCCACAGCACTCCAAAAACTTAGAAGGACGATGATTACACTGCAGTACTGGAGAAGGTTGTAGATAATGTTGTGGCTGCTTATAAGACTTCAAAGGACTTTTTTCTTCTCAATAACAAGTCCTACCTCCATGGCTTCTAAGAGCTAAGGCAAAGGGTGGTAAAAAACTTCCTTGAATTGAAGAAAATTACTGGCCGGGAATCTTAGTGACGCTGAGCATATGGAGTGCGTGGCAAAGTTAAGGGCTAATACGGAGGAAAGAGCCAGGAAGAAAATGAAAGAAGACGTCGATGACAAGACTGAGACTGCCACAGATGATGGGGAAGATGAGGACGTGACCTCATAGTTTATCTTCATTCTGCTTTGGTTGTTATTTTTTTAGGCTACAACCATATTTTGTAAGGTAGCGACCACATTTAACATTTTGTAATCCAGTTACTAATTATACAGGGCTGCGGCGACTTTTGTTCACTACTTCTTTCTACATCGCTTTTTGAATTCTTGAATGCTTGCATAATTCTTCTAAATAATAAAATATAAGCTTAGCAGCTGCGTAGATCATAAAATTTGGATGTGGCCTAAGAGGCTACGACCATGAGCTTCAAATTGCCCAACTGGTCACTAAGATTAAAAGTGTTGTTGCAATACTGTTGAATTGGTGGAATGGGGAATAATTTCCCTTGCTTTAGACAATAATGTCCTTGGCCTACTTTTCTTCAATTGGCTGCATCTTCCTTTATTTATTTATTGGCATTTTCAAGCCTCCCCAGACTGGGTTGTCCATAAGCCACCCACAACTGGATGGTCATTTTCAGGCCTCCCTATGCTAGGTATTATCAATCCTCCTCTATCTAGGTATTTTCAAGTCTCCATAGACAGGGTTGTCAATAAAGCCACCCATGGCTAAGGATGAGTATTATGAGCCCTCAAGGCTGATTGACGCATTACGAAAGCTGAACGGGGGTATATAGACCACCAAAGGTTAATAGAATCATCCCGAAAGATGAATGGCTTTGCGAACATAAGCATCCTATACTTTCATATGTTTGTGCATCGTGAGGGGCGTTATGAGCCAATTAAGGCCACCACCCCTTTTCCTCCATGGATCCATCCCGAAGCAAATGATCTTCCAAGATAATTTATCACTTTTCCCTTGAAATTTGTTTCAGGCGAAAGTCTTTCGTGAGATTATAGATGAGGAAAACAAGAAATAATGTATAACTAAACCTGGCTTTCATGTATTTATATATGTATCTTTGACTTTGCTAGTAAAATACAAAGTATGTATGCAAGAGCTACAAAGAGCTTCATAAAAAATAAAAACAGGAATTCTTTTAAATTAAAATTAGTCTTGCACTTTCAGTTGAAGGTTGCACCCTTTGTGAATCGCTAGGGCATCCCCTGTCCAACAAGACTCTCAATTTCATCCTTCAAGGTGAAACGGTTACTGGTGTTGTGGCCATGGTCCTGATAAAATCTACACCACTTGGCCCTGTCTCTCTTACGGGGAGGGGATCTTAGCTTCTCGGGCCACTTCAATAACTTGTCCCCCTTGATACTTTCAAGGATGTCCTCAGCACTTGCGACCAGTAGGGTGTATTTTTCATAAGCCTTCTCTAGCTTAGGCTATTTTTGCTTCCTTTTCTTAGGAGCTTTAGCTGCACCCTTGTCCTCCGTGGTATCTGGTGCTGCGTCCTTCTGCATGGAGGTGAATACTGTGAACTCCAACATTAGAACCCTCTGCGCCGAGAGATTAGCTTGGCCTTGGAGAGAGATCTGGTTGTCATACAGGTGGTTGATGTAGTTCAACAGTTGGGCTATCTCCTCATTCTGTTGTGAACCTGACCCCGAGCTTCATTCTGTTTACAACATTTTCTTTTTTCTGCATAAGTTTTATAAGGTTATAAAAGACTAAAACCATCCTTAATGTTTAAATATTCGAAATTTCATATACAATTGCTATAGATATCTTGTTTGCACCATCTGGAGTTTGTTCATCCATATTGAACGAGTTGTTTATTGGGTTTTGTGATGAAAAAGCAGAGGAGTCCGTGCTTCTAATCGTAGATGGTTGCCAAAGTTGCATCAGTGAACACCGAGACACTCGTGGACGCATGTGCTGAGCGATTAAAGAGAAAAAGAGTGTCAAGGCTTGTGGGGATCGAGTCGTTGTGTAAGTCTGTCTCTTTTTCTTTGTAAAACCGTATCATAGTGATTATCTGGCTTAGGTGATCCAAGGTTTTTTCCCTTAGTGATTTCCTCGTATATTCGGCGTTGTGAACTTTACTTTATTTTACTTGCTTTAATCACCTAGATGCATGTTTAGGATTAAACAAGATAAAATTGGAATTAATTGAAATTAGTTCCCAAACTTGGTGCGTGATAGAATTGGAAATAGTTTTTTGAAAGAAAAATTATTTTTGTCACCTTAAAGCACACTTTGAAAAAGTGGGCCTACAAATAGTATCAAAGTTATAAACATTTTTTTTTTGTGTGTTGATCCCTTATGCTTTTAAGGATGAATTTTGAAAATTTTGATAGTTTTAAAAATCTTATATTTGATGGCACAAATTATGCTTATTGGAATATGCGAATGAGAAGTGCATTAAAATAAATTGATGAGCGTGTTTGGTTAGCAATCGAAAAAGGTTGGACCCCACTGGTTACACGAGAGGGAGAGGTCACTAGTTTAAAACCTGTTGAGTCATGGACTGAAGTCGAACATAGACTTGCACTTTATAATTCTAAAGGTCTTCGTGTTATTTCCTCACATATCACACCGGAAGAGTATAATCGAATCATGACGTGTGAAACCTCAAAATAGGTTTGGGATATTCTTGCACTTACTCATGAGGCCACTAGCACAGTTAGGGCGTCTAAACTTTAAAACCTCACTGCACAATTTGAGGCAATTAAAATGTCAGAAAGTGAGTCGTTTGATGAGTTTTACGCTAGATTGCTTAATATTGTTAACTTGCTGTTTAACTTGGGAGAGAAAATACCCGACAATCGATTCATAAAGAAAATCTTAAGGTCGTTGCCTAGTACATTTGATCCCAAAGTGACCGTTTTAAACTCCTTGTGTATGCTTGAATCAACAAAATTAAAAGAGCTTGTAGGTGACTTAAAAACTTATGAGCTTGACATGTTTACCTCCAAGCAAGTGCCAAAGAAAGAAAAGGGCATTTCTTTGAAAGTACGATGATAAAAAAACGTTGGATAGGATTTTAGGCACCGTTTAAATTATGGATGATAAGTGTGGTATAGGGTTCGATGATCGTATTGCACCTATTCCCAAAGCTCATACCAATCGTGTGAGAGAACCAACTAGGAACGCTAGAAGAGGCCCACATTTAGGTCACATTCCTCGTCGTGTTTACACTTGTTCTCATTGCGGTAGGAGGGGTCACCTTAGGCATTATTGTTATGACCTTAAAAATGATCATAGGAAGTTTAAAAATAAAGTCTTTTCGGTTCTCAAAACCCCCATGCATCGTTACACACCTGCTTGGGTTAGGAAATCGAACTTAGAGGCTTTAGGAATTAAACTTCATGGTTCTTGTTTGGTTGCACTTGATTCTTCCAATGATAAATCCAAAGGATGATTGTGTTGTCATATTTGTTATATTCTAGTATTTGCTTCATGATATATTGTAATACCCCGTATTTTTGGCGATATTTATTTTTGGGATTAATTAATTAAATGAGAATTAATTGGGAATTAATCCGGATAAAATACTAGCAAGATGTGAGTTGGTATTTGACTATATTGAGTATATATGATGATATATGAATAATGAATTATGAAATTTGTCGTGAGATTGATATACGGCAATTTGGACATTTTATTGGGACGCGTGAGACAGTCGCGTCAGGATATAATTATTTTAATTATAAAAGTGAATTTAAATTCTATTAACCGTATGGTCGTTTTGAGTGCGCCAACGCGTCCGGAAGGGTCGAGATAGTCAGAAAACACTAGACGGGGGTTTAGTTTGGGTCCCGGGGTATTTTTAGGCCATACCGGCAACATACAGGGTATTTTGGTAATTTTGTATTTTTGGGAATTAAAAGTGACGAAAATTAGTAAATTATATCTGATGTGGATTTGACCCACTAAACCACTAACCAACCCATGTTAACCCAATAGGCTACGTAGGTTATTAGAATTAGGTTTCTAACTCCTTTCCCAAAAACAAACCCTAGCCACCATAACCATTGGAGAAGAAAGCTTGGAGAGAGAGAGATAGAATGGAATTATGCAGAAAGAGAGAGGGAACTCCTTCAAATCGTCATCAAAATCTGAGATTGAATCAAGGCAAGTGGTTTAATTTACATTTTATGCAGTAAATGTTTCTTCCATGTTAGAAATCTTGATAATCATTCTTGTTTGGGAGATAAAGGAAAACCCATGAAATTGGAGTTGTTAGTTAAATTTGGATGTAGGTTTGCATGTAGAAACGTTATTGGAAGATTGAATTAAGAGAATTACAAATTTATGTGTTATAAAAATAGATTAAATTCTGGGAATTGATTATGATAAATTCCAGGGTTTATGTTCTTGAAAAATTGGGGAAAAGAATAGAGACTTGTGATTTGATGATGTTTAAGAAGAATTAGTCCTTTAAAATACGTTAGTATGTGACTTTAACATGTTTAGGGACGATTAGAGACCTTAAACCATTGTTAGATTGAGGTTTGGATGAGATTTGAGGTGTAGAGAAATTGGAAAAACGAGATAGGATTTCTGGGCTTGAATCTGGTCACTCGTTATAAGACCTACCCAGGTCGTTCGAACGAGCTCGTTCGAACGAGTTTCTAACGAGTTGACAGTTTGGGGTTCTAACGAGAGGGATGTTCGTTCGATAATCTCGTTCGAACGAGATCTCGTTAGATAGCCCAGTTCGTTCCAACGAAATCTCGTTCGAACAGCCTCGTTCGAACGAGACTTCTAACGAGCTGGCAGTTTAGGCCTTTTTGGCCTGTTTTGATTTTGGGAGTCCCGTAAACTTGTTCTAGGATAGAGATAACATTCCTTTGATGATGTATTGGTATACTTGGGACAATTGGGACATAATGAGGAGTAATTATATAATTGTGGAACGAATCAAATAGACATTTGAGTCGAGACGTGAGTGCCTACTACGACGTGAGAATAAATTATGGCGTGTATGACTATGAACCGGGATTATATAAATTGTATAAATTATAAGTTGGTACGAGAAGGCGATAAGTACTACAATTAAACTACGGTGATTACTAAGATGCGTGTTTACTTAGTATTGATATATGATTTGTGTGTATGACATACCTACCATACTTGCTATCACGGGAGGTTTGCGTTCGCTTAGGGCCCTCTAATCCTTGTGTTGACCGGATTTAGACTGGTTACCTCGATGAACATAGGTCAGAGAAGGACTTATTGGGATGTTAATATGTCTGCTGATCGTGGGAGCGTAGGTATGTGCGTGACCCATGTGATGTGACTGTGTTCGCCTCCACTGTGTGTGTGATTTGTGTTATCTGAACTATTCCTGAGAGATTCGGAATACGTGATTCCTTATGTACGTGATGTACCGGGATGGATAGCAGAGTATGTGTGCACCGCAGCTTAGTCTCGGGGTGCCTATATTGTATATTTATGTTGTGGAAAATATACACTTAATAAACTGGGAACTTTCATATGGTATTGTGTGTATAACTATGGAATAACAAAAGGGATGATCTATAATGAGTTGTATTACTTTTATGTGAGAACCTGAATTTACGTTAAGCCCCCTATTTAATTGCGAGCGTTAAAATGTTAATGGGAACCGAGTAATAAGGGTAGAACCTATGACAGTCTAGCTAGATATGATGTCACTTAGCTAGTGGTTTGTGTCATTTTAGATGGGTACTTACGTTAGGAGTGCACAGTTAGACGAGAGGTGAGAATTTCATGTGAGTGCACGTCCTAACATGTACTTTGCATTTAATGTTTTAAATGTTTTTAAAGCACTTGCAGGTTTTTAAAATATCTCCACATTCGGGCTCTGAACCGTTTGCTTTCAAATCTATTTTTTTTGTAAAACCATTTTAGGTGCCCAGCCACAAGGACACCATGCATAGGATACTCATTCAGGTGACGAGCTGTAGCTGTTTGTGGAAGCTACAGGGATTTGCTTTTAGACGCTTCTACCATTTGGATTCCATATTCAGTATTCTTCAGTTGTAGGGCATGTTGCCCGAATTCTATTAGAGACATTTCCATTTCAGTTTTTCAGACTTTGGCATGTATTAATTCAGTATTCATTATTTCGTTACTTATTTCAGTTGTGGGATTTGTGATGAGGAGTTTTCCTCCGGATTTATTTATATCATGTGATGGTTATTCTATTATTTCGTTATGGTGAATGGTGATATTATTTTTGCTTTAAATCTTTTACTGCTTGTTAATCAGACTTTAATTAAAATTTGACAACTTACTTTTTAAATACTAGGTGGTTAGTAATAATAAAATGTTTTCGACAGTGATGCTATTAACTGAGCCAACTTGACATTTTGATTAAATTTCATAAAGGAGTAGCTACCCGGTATTTAATTAGTTGGGGTGTCACATATATATCTTACTAGTGTTATGACATGTGTATCTCTTTTTATTATTTTTTCATTTATTTAAGTCTCATTTGAAAAATACAATAAGAGTTTTATTTTGATAAAAATTTTAAAAATACAAAAATATTGTTAGTTTATATATTATTGAGAAAATACAAAAAGATTTTGTTTTTGAGTCAAAAGTATTATTTGAAAAACATAAAAAGATTTTTGGTTTATTTTTTTATCATGAGTTTTCATATTTGATGTGGCATATTGGTGTGCTTGGACCCCCATCATTTCATTATCTATATGGCTAGGACATATGGTCATAATTATAAATGCTTAGAATGATCTTAACCATTAACTAATAGGGTGTTTCAAAGTTGATTTACGTTTGGATTCGACTTTGTATATATGTCATCATTGCACACATGTACGAGTTTATATGAATGTTTGACTTCTCATGCGTATTTGAGTTTGGTGAGACGTTCTCCTCTCAATTTTGTCATCTATGCGTAATAAGACTTAGGAAGAGATGTGCATGTAAGAACCCTTTCTCGTGAGGATTTATATTGCTTAAATTAAAAATATGATGAGTTTTCCTGGTAAAGGGCTTGAGAGAATAATAATCTCGTTGTGACAACCATCGTTCAAAAGAGCCCAAGAAAAAAATTAAGGCAATAAAAAGAATCATATGCCAAAAATAGGGCCAATAGAATTTCTCTAAGTTGAGAAAAATAAAAGCCTCAAAAGAGGTGGAAAAAGAAAATATGAATATATGAGGGTGTTTGGATGGATAATAACAACGGGTGTGCACCACGAATCCTAATGTTGAAAAATCGTATCACGACGCTATTATTTTGTTCAATCGTCAGAATTCTGGATTTGTGTGCAAGTTATTCGTTTAGTTCATTAAGCTCAATATATTAATAGTCACATATGACTAAAACTAAGTTTGATGACATTTAGCTATCAATTAGAGTTTCTTGATCATTTCGATGTGTTCATATTGTGATTCTTTTATTGTAGTTCACGCCCATTCATTCCACATCCATGTTTGAGCACATGGATACTATATTAACATGAAACTCGTACTTGTTTTTACTTATTTTATTTTTTTATTTTAAGTCTGTTTTGCAACTATTTCGTATCTCCAATACCTGTTTTGAGCTATTTTTCTCACGGGCCAAAACTTTGTCATTTTTAACAATGGAATACATAAATTGTTGAAATCGTTTAAATGACCTTTGGATGTCGTTCGAACGATATGTCCAAGTCATTCGAAGTTTGGTTCTAACGACAGGAGTTTCGAGGAGTTAATTTTATCAGATACGGTTGTTAGAAGGGTTGTTTGTAAGGTCATTAGATAGTTGCTTCAAACGACAGCTCACTATTTTGGGTCATTTTTTACCTTGTTCAAACGACATGGCATAGTCGTTCAAACTCCTATGCTTGAATTTTTGAGCCCTTATTCGGTTTCAGTACCTGCTTCATATATGAGATGATTTCATTATATTTTAGTACTTCTTTGTTCATTTGAAAAGTTTACATGCAGTCGATAGCACTTATTCATGCTTTGATTATTATACTGCATTGATTCATTTAGTCACATCTTTGCTTAAATTGATGATTCATTCTTTGTGGCTGTTTACTAGCTACGAGTTGGTATCTTTTGATTATTATTAATTGGCTTTCCATGTTTATCTAGATATGCTTCATTGATTATTTCATTATAGATACATGTTAACTTGTTTATCTTTTTCACTTATTGTCTATTCGAGACAAAAAGGGGGAGAGATATATGTGATGTGTGTGGGGGGGGGGGGGGGGAGGGGGGCATTTTGTCTCCATGAGCACATATGTTCTTGTTGCATTTTCTCACATGTTTAATAAGTGATTTTTTTTACATATTGGTACGTTTTACATCATTTTTTCCTCCATACTTCACTGGATATTTGTCCGTTTCATATGTGTAGGTATTCTTCAGCGATTAGAGATTTCAAGACTATATTACATTCATATACCTCATGCTTGCCGGACCTGCATATACCAGTCCTTGTCATGTAATTTTTGCTTTTGGATTTTATGGGATGGGATTTAAATGTCATACGGCTTGACGACCCGACTTAGGCATTTCACTATTTGGGTTTTGTCCTAGAATAGTCAAAGGGGGATATTTGTAAGGATAAAATTTCCAATTGAGTATATTTGTATGTAATTGACTTATTTTTGGAGCAAAACTTGTTTGAGTCGTAGATAAGATTTTTATATCGTCACGATCTCCTCATACAGTCTATGACGTGATTGTTTACAAGACGTAGTGGCTAAGCTTCAAAGATTAATCATGTCGAGTTTCATTGGTGCACGTTTCACGTCTTCATTTAGATTGCATTCCGAGATACTCTCAGATATGAACGCATATTGTTTATGGGAATTAAAAAATATTTTAAGGATGATATTTTGTTTATAAATGGTTTTAAAATGTTAAAAATCTTTTAAAAAGGTTTTAACTTCATTTATTCTGAGATAAACTATGTTTTAAGTAGTGTGAAATCTCACCTTGGTTTTCAAGACTTCCAACGACATGTGATGTCGTTTTAACGACATCTCCTAGTCGTCAGAATGACATATGCATATCATTTGAATGACCTGCCAACTTTAGTTTATTATTTAAGGCAGTGTTTGCTCAGAAATTCGATAAGTGTGCAAAACCAAAATACAATTTAAAACAATTTCATTTTTTCGCATAAGGTTTATAAGTTTTTCAAAGACTAAAACCATCCTTAGTGTTTAAAGATCCGAGCTTTCATAAACAATTTCTATAGAGATCTGGTTTGCACCATCTGGAGTTTGTTCATCCATATTGAACAAGTTGTTCGTTGGGTTTTTGCGGTGAAGAAGCAGAGGAGTTCATGTTTCGTAGGGCTGTGTTTTGGTCGAATCGGATGGGAAAACGCCTTTTCAAAAAAAATTCTGATTTTTTCGAAAATAAAATAACTATTTCGATTTTCGCTATGATTTTTTCGGAAAATTAAAAAAATTCCGAATTTCGAAAAATCGAAAAATCGGCAAAAATCAGAAATTCGCAAAATATATTAAAAATCCAGAAATTTTGGAAATTCCAAATTTCAAAAAAATAAATTATGGATTTTTGATTACTCGAAATTCTCATTTTAAAGAAACAAATAAAATGGCTTAACCCAACATACAAATACATGAGGATTTGACCCAGTTTTTCATTTGTGTAGAAGTTAGGAGGATACTCTCATTTTATAGAGCATATTTTGGAGCCCTCTTCCTCTCACAACCGATGTGGGATATGGGAAACTTTCAAAAAATTGAAAAAGAAATCGAAAAATAATTCGGAAAAATAAGAAATAATTCGAAAAATCAGGTCGGCATAGTTTCGAAAAAATCGAAAAATAAAAAATTCAAAATTATTTACGATTTACGATCCGATTTTTTTCGAAAGAATTGGAAATCGAAAAATCAGAAATCGACAAACTAAAATTTCACTCCAATTCGGAAAAAATCGGATCGAAAATCAAAAAGTTCGTAAAAAAAATACAGCCCTAGTGTTTCGAATCGTAGACGGTTGTCAAAGCTGCATCGGTGGAATCGAGGCACTCGTAGACGCGTGTGCTGTGGACGAGTATCGTAGAAGGATTTATGAATGGGCACTGTGGAGGAGAAATTAAAGAGAAGAAGAGCGTCAAGGCTTGTGGGGATCGAGTCGTTGTGTAAGTCTGTCTATCTTCCTGTGTAAAATCATATCATAGTGATTGTCTGGCTTGGGCCGTCCGAGGTTTTTTCCCTTAGTGATTTCCTCGTACATCCGACGTTGTGAACTTTACTGTATTTTACTTGCTTTAATCACCTAGAGGCATGTTTAGAATTAAACAAGATAAAATTGAACTTAATTGAAATTGGTTCACAAACTTGGTGCATGTTAAAATTGGAAATTTTTTTGTGAAAGAAAAATTATTTTTGTCACCTTAAAGAACACTTTGTAAAAAGGGCCTACACGATTTAATACCTTGGACCCCACAGATGACGCCAGAATGATGATAGGAGAACTTGGACATACATCATTCTCAACCACCGTATCAAATGTAAAGTATAGATAAAACAAGTAAAAAGGAGATGAACATATAATATAAAGTGGTTCAGTTATAAAAACGAGCCTACGTCCACTTTGGTGCACTACTCTTATTATATACATTGCATAATTCGAAGTTGTGGTACCATTATAGGTATACAAGAGAGAGAGGGGAAGAGAATACATGAGTTTAGCTAAGCAGGCAACTTAAGATGTGGTCTGTGAAGGTTGACCCGGTGTGGCTGCGACAGGGAGTGAGCCCCCAGATGTGGTGATCTTTAGAGAGAGAGAGAGAGAGAGAGTTGAATTTGGCAGGGCTTCGCCAAGTATTTCCTCTCCCTTCGTAGTGAGGAGAACACTTCTTATTTATAGAGGTCATAAAGGTGTGTCACGTGCCTGGAGCACATGATATATGGATAAGTTGAATGAGTAAGAAATCCTTTTAGAAGCTTGACAGCTGCCGACTGATATGAGAATAGGTGTCGCGGCCCGTTTGAAACCTGACAACGACCAATGCTGATATGAATGCCGAGACCTTTTTGTCCCAGGCAGTGGTCGGTGTTGACCATAGCCTGTTTGATCCAGGCGGTAGTATTTTGAGGTTGGAGGGGAAAGGGCAGTGGCCTATCTGTTCCAGGCAGCGGCCAGTATTGGGCATATCAGTTGATGATGAAGTTCGAGGTGTTTTGATAGAGAATTTCAGCCAATACGGAGTCAGGTCAAGTTAGGGAAATGCGGTTTCACATGAGAGGGAAATAGTACTTTTTATTTTGAAAAAAAAATACTTTTGGTATTTTTGAAAAAGGGGGTAAAAAGTGAAAAATCCCTCAGTGTAGTTGTTATTATTAGGTTCCACTTGTATTATGTTTTTCTTAGGGTGCAAGTGAGAATGTGGTGTCTATAGATGGGATGAAGATGCATTGTTATTAAGTTAACCCTCTTACTCTTTGTACACTTGCTAGGTATAAATCTATTGTTGAAATTTATTTTTAGGTCATACGCCGCAGTTGCCGCTAGGTACCTGACCTCAACTCATTCTTATTTCAACTATTGATTCATCAGTATGATGTAGGTGTCGAACCTACGTACTCATTCTTATTTATTTCATTTGCTTTACAACACTAGTTAGTGTCAAATTACTGTATTGGGATTTACTTTATGCTAGAGCAAACTTTTATATTCAGTGATGAGATTTATTATGAGAGACATATGTGTATTCTAGTGATAGGGTTGATCAGGGCCGACCCAAGGGGTAGGCCAGTGAGGCAACTGCCTTGGGCCCCCAAA
Source organism: Sambucus nigra (assembly GCA_949130495.1). NCBI lineage: Eukaryota > Viridiplantae > Streptophyta > Magnoliopsida > Dipsacales > Adoxaceae > Sambucus > Sambucus nigra. The sequence continues at coordinate 196,205,688 of OX422220.1, forward strand.
TTTGACATAAATTTTTAGGCCCAATATTTTTATAAGTGTGCTGTATAATTTTTTTGGCCCAAAACTTCTTAGACTAAAAACCCACTAACACCCCTTTATTCCTTATACTAAAAGTAAACCCTACCCTTTATTCCTTATACATGCTAACAACCGTCTCTCTCTCTCTTATCTACTCTTTAAGTTCCTTAACCCCTTCCCTTTTTATATACAATACTCTCAAGGCAAGATCAACTTTCTTTCAATCCAAATATATTCCAGGTCAAGAGGTTTGTTTTTTCCCATGTAATTTTTTTTCCCGTGTAATTTTTTTCGCCCTTGTAATTTTTTTTTATATGGCATTAATTAATAAATCAGGTTGTATTCTTTTTTAATGATGTTAATTTTTTTTATGTGTTTTCTTTTAGTAAATAAGGTTGCGTTTTTTTATTTAATTTTATTTAGTTAACTTAAAAAATGTTAGTAATCTAAAAATCTGTTATTAATCTGTCATTAACTAAAAAAATATTATTATTTATTTTTTGTTTTAAATGTTGTAATTTTTTTTATCCAGCATTATTTAATAAATTAGGTTGTATTCTTTTTTAATGATGTTAATTTTTTTATGTGTTTTCTTTTAATAAATAAGGTTGCGTTTTTTTTATTTAATTTTTTTTAGTTAGCTTAAAAAATGTTAGTAATCTAAAAATCTGTTATTAATCTGTCATTAACTAAAAAAATATTATTATTATTTTTTTTAAATGCTGTAATTTTTTTTATCCAGCATTATTTAATAATCAGGTTGTATTCTTTTTTAATGATGTTAATTTTTTTATGTGTTTTCTTTTAATAAATAGGGTTGTGTTTTTTTTATTTAATTTTTTTTAGTTAACTTAAAAAATGTTACTAATATAAAAATCTGTTATTAATCTGTCATTAACTAAAAAAATATTATTATTTATTTTTTGTTTTAAATGCTGTTATTTTTGTCCTAAATGCTAATATTTTTTGTGTAATAAGTTAATGATGTTAATTTTTTTAATGTATTTTCAGGATTTTTTTAGCTAAGAAAGGCCTTCAAGTTTGATTTACAAATTCAACAAATCAGGTTCCATTATTCCTTTATTTGGTTGCGTTTGGAATTTTTTAGATTTTTTTTGAATTATTGTGTATTTATACCATGCCTCCTAGAAAGTATGTTTCTGGATTGAAAAAATTAAAGAAGAAGCAAAAGATAGAAAAATTTATGCAATCCCAAACGGGAGCTCTTGATAAATTTATTTTTAAATTGAATGAAACGAAAAATGAACATGAGAATGAAAATGAAGAAGCTTTGATTGAAGATGAAAATTTGGTGCATCAAGACGATATTAATGAGAATGATAATGAAGAAAGTTTAAACAAAGCGCATGAAAATTTGGTGAATGAAGAATCTAGTAATGAATATGGAACGTTAAATATTTATGATCCTGAAAATTGGGATAGGATTGGTAGAAACCATAGAGAGCTTTTAGTGGAACGAGGACCAATAAGAGTTGTTGTTGATTTTTCGAAAGATAATGATAGTAGACATTTCTCTCGAGTGCACTACACTCGACAATGGTTGAATGGAGAGAAGCGTGATAGAAGATGGCTAGTATATTTAGTTTCTTTAAATATGGTATTTTGATTTTGTTGTAAATTGTTTAGGTCGGAAGAGAACAAGACTCAATTAGCTACCGACGGATTTAATAATCGAAAAAATATTAGTCAGAGGCTTTTAAGTCACGAGAGAATACCAATGATAAATATAATATATCATTTTTAAACAACTCACCCTGGCCAAAAGACCTACAATTATCACCCAAGTACTCTTCCTCCTCCCCCGAAAAAAGTAAAGCTCTGACTTTTCATGCAAGAAATATGTTCATTTCCTATTATCTTGTAAAAATACAAAAATGTCTATTTTGCACAAAAAAAAAAAAATTATTATATAAAAGGTCCCATTTTACAAGTTTGCCTTGAGCCCTAAAACCTTTAGGGCCGACCCTGGGGTTGATTGCATTGATTTTGGTATACGAGATATGTGACTTATTCTTATTATTGTTGCCAGCTGTTATTATTTTATTTTATTTCAGTCATGCTTAAAATGTCACAAACTGTTTAGACTCCTATTTTATTTATATTTGGACCTGATCAATATATTTATGAATTTTACCGAGTGTCACAATTCATTCAGAGCGAAGCCAAACTTCACTTTGGATTAAATTAATTTTTTTCTAATCATATAGTGAATAATTACTATTTTAATTTCTTTTGAGTTGCCATACACTATTTATCTATTTATTTTTCTGTTTGTGAATAAATCTAATTTCAATTTCCAGTTTACCTAAATATTTTTGGCATATTTGTTAAACATTACAACCTAGAGAATACGGAGATGCACAAGCCCCTCGCCGTGGGCGAAAATGGGAGTATTTTTATCACAAACCAACAGCACACGTTATCAATGTTTGTTGAAACAATTATAATATATCAAAATGTAAAATTTTCTTACCTGTTCCGCTATAATATCTTTTTCTTCGTCCTTCTTTTTCTCTCCACCTATCTAGCTTCCAAGTTCCACCAGAGCCTAAAAGGTTATGCCAACTTTGTTGTTTTACATGATATGTTTTGCTCATTTATATATATATGTATACGCATGTTTATTGACACATCAATCTTGTAATTCAAGATCGGATATCATATTTGTATTCAAATATTGGACATTCTCATTGATTCCTGATTATAGTGTTTTGGCTATTTCTATCGCTGCATTTACCAGTGGTCTGGTTTCAAACTTGTAATATTTGTTCCGATCATTTCTATAAAATTTGGATTTCTTTCACATAATGGATTGGATTTTATGTGATTAATGTTTGTAAAATATGTTGATTCGGTACGCGTGAGACTTATAGTCTAATATGACAATCAAATTTCAGAATTGTCTTTGTAATCACTTGGGGTTTATTTTCTGTGATGCAATATGAGTTTAAAGATAATAATTAATGTGACCTGTTCTTTCGCTTGTTGTGATTGGGCAACGTTTGGGCTAGTCAATTGAATTGATCTCATTTCATATCGGCTTCCTATGTTGTAGACTGGTGTTAATGCCGTGCAGTGCAGATAAATATTGATCAGTGTGGGTTTTTTGTAACAGATTTTGGGTTTTCATGTCTTCATTATCAACAATCATCATCATAATGCGGAATATTATAAATAGAACATGCCTTTGTCCATTAAATAGTTTGGAGAAGACAAAGTCGATCCTTATATAAGATGTGTTTGATCTTGGAAAATGTTTCACCTGTTGTGATAAAATAGTCCCATTTGCAAATACCAGAAAATTCGGATTTTGCTGGATGCTTTGCAATGAGATGTGTTTGATCTTGGAAAATGTCTCTCTTATCTACTATATTCTCGAAATGGAACAGACACGTTATGTTTTTTAGTTTGAAAACATTGGCACATAGTACATAAAGTTCATGTGATAATAATGACTTCCATCGGTTACTCTACTACACTTGAGACCCATCCTTTATACATGTTCATAAAAGGTCTTTGATTGTAATCCTTTAGTAAGTATATCCGCTAGTTTTGTACTTAAATGGTCAAACTCCTTATGTTTGGCACCCTTAGAATACTTGTCGTTCTTATAAAAGAAAATTGCTGTAGCATTATCACAATAAGGTTTTAATGGTTTGGTAATAGTGTCAACTCCAAGTCCCGTAATAAAGTTACGCAGCCAAAATCCTTGAACCGTGCCCTCAAAACATGCCATAAATTCTTCTGATGAAGTTATAGCTATTTACATCTCACTCTTCCATGAAATCGCTCCTCTAGCCAATATGAACACATAGCTAAAAGTGGATTTTCTAGTATCAAAGCATCCAAGAAAATCCGAATTTGAGTACCCTATGACTTCCATGTAATTAAATCTTCTAACGTGAACATGTAATTCTTCATCCCTTGCAAATATTTAAGAACCTTCGTTGTTGCTTTCCAATGTTCAATTTCGGAATTACTTTGATATCTGTCTAGCATACCAACAACAAAACCAATATCCGTCCTAGTACAAGTCATACGTAAGACTACCAATAAGAGATGAATAAGGCATCTTCTCCATTTGTCGGTGTTTCAATTAATTGATTATTACTTGAGGTTAAAGTTATCCCCCTTCTGAATTGACGCTACACTAATTTTACAATTACTCATTTGATATATTTTCAATAACTCTATCGGCGTATCCTTTTTGAGGCATCCCTAATAATCGTTGGAATCTATCTCGTAATATTTCTGTTCCGATCGCATAGGATGCCCTCCCATGTTTTTTATTTTAAAGATTTTTCTTGGTTTCATGCAAGATCATTACCTGCCAACTATATATCATCCACATACAAAATCAGAGTTATGAACTTACTTCTACTCATCTTCAGCTATATACACCAATCAACAATGTTTTATTTAAAATCGAAAGATGTAATAGTATCATTAAACTTAAGATACTATTGTCGGGAAGTTCGCTTAATTGTTCATATATCGACATCTTTAGTTTACTGGCCATGTGTTTCTTGCCCTGAACCAGAAATCCTTCTGGTTGTTTTGTATAAACTTCGTCTTCTAATTTTACATTTAATAATGTCGTTTTCACATCCATTTGGTGGAACTCCAAATCATAATGAACCACCAATGCCACGATAATTTTAAGGGAATCCTTCTTTGAAATGGGAGAGAAAGCTTCCTCATAATCAATACCATCCTTTTGCGTGTATCCCTTGTCGACTAATTTGGCTTTGTATCGTTCAATATTTCTATCGAGTCATGATTGGTCTTAAAAACCATTACTTTTAACGTTATTTTACTTATTCCGCGAATCGAAAGCGGAACCCAAGGCGTGCCTCGGCGTGTCGATCCGGACGGAAGACATTGTCAGGTGGAGAGTTTGGTTGGGGGTGCACATCTGTTAAAAGATAACGCACGTGTCCTAAGATGAGCTCAATGAGAACAAAAATCTCGCGTGGAACAGAAGGGTAAAAGCTCGTTTGATTCTGATTTTCAGTAGCCTACTCTTTTAGATATTTTCTAGGCAACTTGACTAAATCCCAAAATTCATTATGGGCCATTGATTCCAACTCTTCTTTCATGGCACCAATCCATTTATTAGAATTAACACATCTAATAGCTTGTGAAAATATTATTGGATCCTTTTTAATTCCTATATCACAATTTGATTCTTGTAAATAAGCTAAATACTCGTTCGAAAGGGCCGATTTTCATTGTCATTGAGACTCCTTAATGCCATCTCTTATGGTTTTACTTCACCGTTATTTTTGATAACTGCATTATTATTAACAATAACCTCTTCGTGATTCATTTCCACCTCATTGTGGTTATTATTAGTATCTTTTAAGGCACAAGATCATTAATTTGTTGTCCTTGATTATTCGGCTTAATAACAAAAGGAACATCAAATTGTTGAGAAGTTGAAGGAAAATGTACCATTGGTACTTGAACCCTAGCTTCTTCCGCCATCACATCTCGAGGTTCATTACGCCCACTAGCTTTGCTATTTTCAAAGAATCTTGCATTACTGGATTTTACAATTTTCAATTTTCGTACTTTAGTTTGGGCAATAAAACCTAATCCTTTGTTTTTTCTGGATTACCAATGAAATATCCACTAATCGTTCTAAAACCTAATTTCTTTTTGTGTGGATCATATATTATTATTTTCGTTAAACTAGGTTTCCTACCAGTCCACAGTTCAAAAGGTGTAATCAAAATTGCCTTACTAGGAATTCAGTTCAATGTGCATACGTCGGTTTTAAGTGCACGTGTGCACAATGATGGCTAAATTTAAATTGCTTAACATACTCCGAACCATTTCTACTAGAGTATGATTAAGCCTTCCAGCAACTCCATTTTGTTGAGGCGTAAACCAAGCATGGAAATTAAGCCTTCCAGTAACTCCATTTTGTTGAGGCGTACACCATGCCTGGCGTACACCAAGCATGGAGGCATGGTGTACTGAGTACAAGTACCAAGCTTTTGTAGAAGTTTAGCATATGAGCTAAGGTATTGACCCGATTCAATATGCTTTCCATATTATTCAATTTTCTATCTATTTCCCTTTCGACTTCCTTAATGTAGATATTTAACACATCTACAAAATGGGGCCTGTCATGCAATAAATGTGAATAATCATCTATAAAAGTGATAAAATATTTCTCTCTACAAAAGGATGGAACATTAAAAGGTGCACATATGTATTATCTCAAGCTGTGGCACCTTTCTTACTATGTTGAGTTTTCTTTTCCTTAATGCAATATATGCATACATTGAAGTCATTAAAATCCAAATTGGGAAGAATACAATCCTTCATTAATCTTTTAATTCTTTTCTTGGATATATGACCTCAAATGTTTATGCCACTAGAATAATGACTTTTCTCCCATCAATTTTCGTTTGTTTCCAACTTTAGTGTGCAAGGTTAAAAGAGCTTGGGAAAATTGACCATCAAGATTAAATTTTATACAAACCATTATTAAGAGTATCGTAACCAACTTGAATATTTGCCTTAAATAACTTGAAGCATTTATTACCAAAATTAAAAACATAACGAAATACATCAAGTGTGGAAATAGATACTAGGTTTTCAGGTACATAGAAGGTTTGATACAAATTAAGATAACGACCAAAAGATAAAAATAATCGGTAAGTTCCTATAGCCTAAACACGAACTTTGACTCCATTTTTGATGTAAAAAATGCTCATCTGGTCTTATGGTTTGGGTCATAAGGAATCCTTGCATTGTTTTAGAAACATCAACAGCAGCACCAATGCCAACTCACCAAGTATGAGAAGGAACTTCAATTAAATTTGATTTGAAATATACAAAAGCCAAAGGCTTACCTTTCTTTTTGAACCGTGCGTTACGTTTTGGGCAATCTTTTTGGAAATGCCCCAACTTCTTACAGAAATGACACTTGTCACTCTTTTGTTCCTTCACATTAGCCTTATTTGCATTAAAGGTGTCACCATTCTTGAAAGCTCCACGTGTCTCTCCTTTTCAGTGCTTCCTTCCATATATTGCTTTCTTCTTAAGTAATAAGATGGGCAGTATTGATACCTTGTTTGAGTCTCGCATCTTCTTGAACAATAGCCGATGGGAATTAGATGAATCAGATCTGGAATGAAAAACCTTGCCTCTAGAGCCGACCGGTAATGGACCTACTTACGTTGCTTGTAGACCATTTGCAGAGCTAACCCTGTTCTATTGGTTTGGTGGTTGCTGTTGCTACCAAGACGATTTCCTTATGCCCATCAAAGGACCTTGAGATGCTAATCCATGAAAAATGATACGCGAAATTCGAAATAACTCATATACGGAACGAGGGTGACCCGTGGAAATATATTTGTTTCTTACTTGTGCAAAGGAACTATTTCTTGGCAACCTGGAGAACTTATAACGATGTTTGTCCCCCATATGCTGGCCAACTTATATATGTTCCACTTTTCCTTGATAGTGTTGTAATGAACATAAAATGACCCATTCAAGAGGTAAGGAGTTCAAAGTGAAATTCACTAAAAAGACACCGTTCACAACCATCCCTAGGTTCTTAAGTTTAGCTGCTATGTTAGTCATTTTGAAGATACGTTCATGTATAAAACAACTTGCATTAAATTTCATGGTGGTAAGTTTGCTTATAAGTGTTCCAACACGCGACTTATCGGCATTATGGAAATGGTCTTCAGTATTCTTCAGATATACCTTTGCATTATCAGTTTTAGGTAAGGTATTAATAATGTTGTTCGCTATTGTCATTTCCATGAGCATAATGTTGTGAGTCTGGTTGATCTCTCCCAAGCTTTATGGAGAGTCTTTTCTGCTTCAGTGCTATTCTGAGAACTGGGGCCTATCAATTTGAAGTGCTAAATCAAGGTCAAGCACTGCAAGATTGAATTGGACCTGACCAGTCAGCAAAATCATTCCTGTAAGCATTGGAACGGCAGCTGTTTGCGTATGAAGAGAAAACAATGATGATACCGCAATTGCATATAAGACATACTCACTATATTTTGAGTTAAAAAAATAAGACAAACTCTCTTGCATCACCTTTGGTAAAAAAACATATATTCTTTCAGTTTTTATGATAAATGAGGGTGATATTGCGCTACATTTAAGCAAGTATGCTATCTTTGGATATACTATATAATCTTAAACGATTATATATTTGGTGATCAATAAACGTCCTTTAATATACCCTATAGCAAATTATTTAATTAAGCATCTACATAATGGGGTATTTCACATACTGATGTGTACCATAAATTTCATTGGTGCACTTAGGTGACTACACAATCATTATAATGCGTATATCAAAATCACATAAAATTAAAGTATCACAAATACATCACACATAAAATAAAATTGGGGTTTAGTGGACCGTGGACAGAAATCCGATCACAGTTCACCAAGCCAGCCAGAGGCGATTTTTCAGAAATTAAGGGTCGAAAAACATGGATTTTGTTCACAGAAAACAGAAACTTAATCAGTTCAAATATAAAGCTTGCAAAATTTCTTATCAAATACACCAATTCTGAGTTTTTAAAAATAACAACATAAAATCACGATATTAAAAAAATTCAGAATTTTTAAATTTCAAGCAACACATCTTTGATAGAGAAATGATTCAAATGAAATCCACAGAGAAACATGAAGTATTCATTGTATGCAATAACGTAGTGAAGGAAAACACGATTCCCACATGTATTAGATTTTGTGTTTTCATGTCTTCACTATCAACAATCATCATCATAATGGAGAAACGTAATAACATAAATAGGAGAGACGAACTGCAACTTCAATGAGATTTGTTTGATCTCTAGGAAACGTTTCTGTCATATCTACTAAATTCTCGAAATTGAACATACAAATTGCGTTTTTCAGTATATTGTTTTGAGGAAACATCTACTATTATATACACATCAAAGCGTGTGTCTTTTGGTTGTGTTGTGTTTGCTCCAAAAGTTTGAGACTCTTTAGATAGACACCAAATGCATGTCTATTCTGAAAAGTAGTGAGAGTGGACTTTTCCCTCTATTCCAGTAATGCCCTTTCTTTCACAAAGAAAAGAGTAAAGAGGACTTTTCTTATTAACAAACAAAATTAAACAATCACCTATATCAATTGTATTATCACGTGGGACATAAATTCTTACATGTTTTTCTTTCAACTTTCAATTTTTTTTATTTAGTATTTCTCCTCACATTTTCTGGACATAAATAGCAATGTCCTTTAAAGTTGCTGCTTGAAGTTTGGTCCAGATCATATAAGCATTCATCATTCATGTTTTTGTGGATGAACATTCACTCCTTTTGCACCTGACGTTATGTTTTGGTTGAATTCTAACATGAAATAGGTTTTTATTGTCTTGATTATGGAAAAAATTCCACCTATGTTGACTGTTGATTACTCATTTTACCTTTTTTTTCGAATTTGTAGCAGATATATTCTGTGTTCATCACGTGGATAAGCCGTAAGTAGTTGCCCGATTAAATGATGATAAATGGAACTCACAGTGTCGGTGAAAGTTCTTGCTCAACTTCAGTAAGCAGTCAGCAGGAGGTTGAGGATGACAGGATGATTGCTGTTGTACTATCTGAAGAGTATGCTAAGTTAGATGGCACAGTTGGTCGTCGGCTTTCAAACCTGGCACCTGTTCCTGTAAGATGCTTGATCATTCTTAATGCTTTGACTTACCAAGCTTCTTATGCGGGACAATGTTACCAGTCAATCTTCATTCATGTCCCTTTGGACTCCAATGAGAAGAACTCAACTTTTTGTAATCATCAATTATGTTTTTATCTTATCTCAATGAAATTCCAGTGCCATTTCAAATATGAAGTAAACCATTCATTCATCTCGCATACATGCACAGAAGTGTGCATGCATCCTTACATAATTTCTATGCCCCACAGTTATTACTTTCATTTAGGAAATGCGAAGGTTATGTGAAAACTGGTGTTAGTTCTTATTCACCCGGATCTGTACATTGTTCTGTATTTATACACAAAAAGAATACGTAATTACAGGGTTTGACTCCTCTATCAACTCCTAAAAATCTGGAAGAAATTTCAGAATAATTTCGCAGTTAACTATCCCAAAATACTGGAAACTAAATCTCAGAATAAGTAAACAACTAACTATCCTAAAATACTGGAAACCATTTCTCCTAAATAAAACAATACTTTTATAGATTTCCAACACTCCCCCTCAAGCTGGTGAATAGATGTTTTCCATTCCTAGCTTGCTTGTGAGGTCTTGAAAGCTTGAAGCACGCAACCCTTTAGTGAGAACATGAGCTAATTGATCCCTTAATGATACATAAGGAGTGCAGATTAGTCCACCGTCCATCTTTTCCTTAATGAAGTATCTATCTATCTCAATGTGTTTGGTGTGATCATGTTGCACTGGTTGTGTGCAATGCTGATGGCAGATTTGTTTCAACAGTAGAGCTAAGGTCCTTGCCACCTGATTTTAAGGTCATCAAGGATTATTTTTAACCATAAAAGTTCACAAACTCCATATGCCATTGCTTCGAATTCAGGCTTAGCACTTGATCTTGCGGCCACAATCTGCTTTTTACTTCTCCATGTAACTATATTGCCTCCAAGAAAGGTACAGTAAGCTTGATGTGATCTTCAATCAACTAAAGAGCCAGCATAGTCTGCATCTGTATAAGCTTTAAGATTGAGTCCTTCATTCTTCTTGAATAAGATTTCCCTTCCTGGTGTGGCATTAAGATAGTGTAGGATCCTGTGAACAGCCTTCAAATATTTCTCCCTAGGATCATGCATGAATTGACTCACTATGCTCAGTGCTCACACCATAATCAATATCGGGCCTAGTATGGGATAAGTAAATTTTTCTCCTAACCAATCTCTGATATGTTCCTCTATCTACTACACAATCATTTTCTTCTTCTTTTAACCTATGATTTGGTTCAATAGGTGTACTCATTGCCACCAATTTTTCCAGTTTCTTTGAGGAGATCTGACACATATTTCTGTTGCGAAACAAAGAGGCCTTCTTTAGAGTGTGCGAAATGCTTCAACTTTCTGAGTTCTCTAATCTCAAATTCCCATACTAGGTTTTTCGTGAGGGTCTCTCTTTCGGTTGAGTCATCTCCTGTTACAATAATGTCATCAAAAAATACAAAGGCTGTAACTTCCCCACTGGCTGAGTGCTTTATGAAGAGAGTATGGCTGTAACTTCCCCACTGGCTAAGTGCTTTATGAAGAGAGTGTGGTCCTGACTTTGTTTATATCCCATTGCTAGCGTAGCATTTGTAAATCTCCCAAACCATGCTCTTGGGGACTGTTTCAAACTATATAGTGCTCACATCAACCTGTAAACCTTACTGCCACCAAAATTATCATTGAATCCAGGTGGAGGCTCCATGTATACCTCCTCTTCTAAATCATCATGTAAGAAGGCGTTCTTAACATCAAATTGCTGCAAACACCAATCAGAATTAGTAGTTAAGGACAATAAGACATGCTGTGTATTCATTTTAGTTACAGGGGCTAAGGTTTCTTGATAATCAACTCCATAAGTTTGAGTATATCCTTTTGCAACGAGTCTAGCTTTGTATCTCTCTAGGGACCCATCAACTTTATATTTCAAGGTAAATACCCATTTACAAGCCACTGGTTTCTTTCCTTTAGGCAAATCCACTATTTCCCATGTTTTATTTTTCTCTAATGCATTCATTTCCTCTCTCATAGCATGTACCCAGTTCTTATTCTTAAGTGCCTCTTGTAGGGTTTGAGGAATGTCAATGGAACTCAGGGAGTTAGTGAAAGCCTTATGTTGTGGGGATAATCTATGAAAGGATACAAAGTTAGAAATTGGGTGTTGTGTGCATTATCTGATTCCTTTTCTCAGGGCTATAGGTAAATCTAAATCTGGAAAATTATGAGAATCATATTCAGTACCTGGTTCAATTTCTGGCTCGGATTCGTGAACTTCTGCAGGCTTAGAAATAGGTATTCTCCTCCTTGAATAGGCCTGAAATGGAGTAGTGGGGTTCATTCCAGGTTGTCGTTTTTCCAACTCAGAATTGGAAGCATATTTGGGTGTTTTAGTTACAGATTTAGGCTCAGGTTGAGGAGCAAATTCTAGCTCTTTTATTGCAGATTTATGCTCAGGTTCACGAGCAGATTCTAGCTCAGGTACAGGCAGATTTTCAGGCTCGATTTGGGAAGAAGAGATAGGTTATTCTAGAAAGTTAAAATCAAAAGGAGACTCTTCCTTATCTTCCCTATAAGCTCTCTCGCCCTGAAGATTATGGTTTTGAAAGAATGATTATTTTTTTACAAATGTTACATCCATTAAGATGAAATTTTTTCTAGTAGTTGGATGATAATACTTGTATCCCTTTTTAGTAGTTGAATACCCCACAAAGACACATTTTAGAGCCCTTGGGTCAAGTTTACCCCTGTTGTGAGCGTGAATGTGGACAAATGAAACTAGGGGTGTGCACGGGTCGGTCGGTTTGGTTTTTAGCCTTTTTTATAAGCCAAACCGACTTTATCGGTTTTCGGATATTTTGAACCCAAAACCAAACCGCTTGTATCGGTTAATAGAACTGAACAGTGTCGGTTTTTGATAGGGCCGGTTCGGTTTGACCGTCGTTTTTTGACTAGGCTGATATTGGCAGGGCCGGTTCGGTTTAACAGATTTTGACAGGGCTCTGATATTTTTAATATTTTTTTCAGTTTGTTTTAATCACTGTCTATTTAAATTCAGCTAACACTATTTTATTTATATGCAACAAATATAAAAAAAGGTTCAAAAGGGTCCTAAATCCATTTATATTTCAACTTGATTTCAATACATAATACCATGCTAAACATTTCTATTATTTTAGTATACTATATTATATCACTAACTAATCATAAAATATATATAATATTATATATATTATATGTTATATTATAAAATACGATTTTAAATATTTCTATTATTTTAGTATATTATATTATATAATTAACTAATGATAAATATATATATATATATAGGGAGAGGTTCAGAAGTGAACATTAAAAATGAACATTTTAATGAACATTAACAAAAAACACCTAACAACCCATTAATTTTAATTCTTATGTTGTAATTGGTCCGCGCCAGCGGCAACGAACTCACGCGTGTAGATCGAATATTTTTTTTACATACCTATCCCCTACCCCCCCCCCCCCAATCATCTTCCATCAAAGACCTGACCCTGCCTTATTTTCCCATCAACTGACAAGAGTACACTACCACCATCACCTGTGCACCTGCTAGTACCACCCAACCCCAATACTGCACATGGTAATAAAATTCCTCTGCCCATGATTCACACCAAGATACACATGAACATCTAATGGGTTGTCTTTAGAGGGCCTGCCTCTGGCCTGTGCTGACCCCACCAAATTAATAGATCCAAAGACAAGTGCACAACGAGTCACACAAATATCCGACAAAACTCTATTAAAAACACCAAACTCTCTGGACTTGAACAACATTTGAAATGGGCCTCTTTAAAATATTGATATGCGGTGGGGTGTGGTAGGTGGGTAGGGAGGGGATTGGGATGCAAAAAAAATATTCGGTCGACAAGCGTGTGTTTGTTGTCGCCGGCGCGGACCAATTACAACATAAGAATTAAAATTAATGGGTTGTTAGGTGTTTTTTTGTTAATGTTCATTAAAATGTTAATCTTTTAATGTTCACTTCTGAACCTCTCCCTATATATACAACATTATATAATAAGTAGAGCGATTTGGTTCGGTTCTACCCTATGCGGTCCGAACCGAAATTATCGGTTTTTATTCTGTTTAACCCGACCCGACCTTAAAACTAAAACGACCCGCAATCATTGGTTTGGTTCGGTTTAATCGGTTCAGTGGTTTCTGCACACCCCTAAATGAAGCACAACCAAGAACTTTAGCTGGTAGTTTGCTAGAACCATTGAAGTTGGGAAAAAATTCAGAAAGCACATTTATGGGACTTTGGTACCCTAACACCCTTGATGGCACTCTATTTATTAGGTAGGCTGCTGTTAAAACTGCCTCCCCCCGAAAGGATTTTGGAACATTATTTTGAACTAACAAAGCTCGTGTAACATTAAGTAAATGCCCACTTTTCCGTTTAGCAGCCCCATTTTGTTGGTGTGTGTCAACACAAGAAGACTCATGAATAACTCCTTCTTTTTGGAGGAAAGGTGAGAGAATTTGATTGAAATATTCTCTAGCATTGTCAGACCTAATTCTTTTAATAAAAATGACGTAAATGACATCAAATGGGAACAAGAAAAGAGGACTCTCGTCTGAACTCTCTCCATTCAATATCTCATAAAATGGAAGAATGCCTCAAATGAGGTTACAAATGAGTATTTATAGGAGGAAGGTTGCTTAGCCTCCAAGCTAAAGAAGTAATTACAATTATGTCCCTATTAGCCTTTGTTACTTCCTTCCTATAATACCAATCGAGCAACTGATAAAAGAAAATACATCAAATAAAGGAAATAATAGAAAATAACAAAAATACAATAAAATCCTAAAATGACAAAAATATCCATAATTCTTCATTCACATCATTCTCTCTGCCTTCAAAAAAGTTCGTCCTCGAACTTTAAAATTGAGGTCGAATGCAAAATTTTCCCAAAATGCGCGGACGAGAGGCAAAAAATGTGGGGCCAAAATGTAATTTGCTGAAAATTTTGAGGAAGATTCTTCAATTCTTGTGGCAATCTTCTTCTTCTTCCTCTTTCTCTCGCCTCTCATGTGAATCAACAAAATTATCCTCCCTCCGGGTCAAAAACCATTTTCTTGGTGCCAAACCCTAGTTCGTGAATTTGTTTGTGAGCTTCACCTAGGGCAGGGGGTAGGTCGGGTTTGGGATTTTTTTTTGTGGAAATTGGGCCGGTAATGAGGACGAGTGATTCTTGGACAATTCTTGCCTGGTCTTGGATTGTTCGGGGTTCACAAGAGGGTTATTGCTTGATTTAGATGGTGTAAGGTTTGAGTTTGGGACAGAAAACAATTGTTTTAGATTGTTGGCGGAATAATTTTGAACTCCTAAGGAATTTTTGACGGTACTGAATGAACAACCCTTGAGGGCAGGCCCTGGTATGACATCGGAGGACTGTTCGGCAGGGAATGAAGCGACAAAAGTGCCGATTCTGCCTTCTTGTTGATTCCGACAGAAATCTGCCTTTTCTTGCCATCGATTAGACCGCCCAGAGCCGCTGGCGGGTTCTTGGTATTCCTTTGGCCTGTCCGGCTTACTTTAAGCATTCGGCTGCTGATCCATGACGTATTGGGTTTTCGGCGGTCGGCCGGCTTGGGTGGGGAGAGCGGCGGCCAAAGGGGTTTCGTCGGCCACTAGGATGGTTGTCCGACCAAGAGTTGGGGTTGGGGAGTTCGTCTAGGGGTTTCTTTCCCTTGGACGGGGATATCTGGCGAGTCTGTTGGGAATTGGCAAGGGTTCTGCCCTTGCTGGTATGGGGAAGGGGCGGCATAAGGCGGTTGGATGGTGGTTGTGGTGGTTCTTGATGTGGTGGTGGGTGAAATAGTTTTAGGGTTTTGATTTTTTTGGGGTAGAGGTATGAAGTGGGTTGTGGAAGCGTAGGTAGAGAGCTAGGGTTAGGGTTCGGGTTAATGGTGGTGGGTGGCTCAAGGTGTCTTTGGGGCTGATGGCGGGGATAGGTCGAAATTTGGAGAAGGAGAGGATCGTGGTGCAAGGTGGTTGTTGGTGGAGGAATACGCGCGGCGATTTCATCCATCCGGGCCATCAATCGATTGATAGCCTTCATAAGATGATCGTTAGAAATTTCCATATTGGTTTGCACCATTCTTGAACCCATCTTGACGTTGTTTTTGAGTTTTTATTTTTTTAGAACAACAACGACGACAACAACCACAACCGGTAGAATTGACGTAAATGACGTCAAATGGGAACAAGAAAAGATGACTCTCGTCTAAACGTTCTCTATTCAATATCTCATAAAATTGAAGAATGCCTAGTATTTAGAGGATGAAGGTAGCTTAGGCTCCAAGCTAAAGAAGTAATTACAATTATGTCCCTATAGTCTTTGCTACTTCATTCCTATAATACCAAACAAACAACTAATAAAAGAAAATACATCAAATAAAGAGAATAACAAAAATACAATAAAATCCTAAAATGACAAAAATATCCCCAATTCTTCATTCACATAAAAAAACACAAACTGTGTGTACTTGTCATTTTGTAAAAAAATTGGTAGATATTGTAAAAAAATTGAAAGATATTGGTTACCTCATATTTTTCCTTCATGAGAGACAACCAGGTTGTTTTAGTACAATCATCAATAAAGGACACAAACCTCCTAGCTCCTGAGATGTTAGGAATTCTAGATGGACCCCAAATATCGGTATGTATCAATGAAAAAGGTTTAATAGACCTTGTATTACTTAATGGAAATGAAAGACGACGGTGTTTAGCAAGTTCACAAGTATCACAATGAAAGTTGGTAACGTTAATATTTCTAAAAAGAGAGGGAAACATGTTTTTCAATACATTAAAAGATGGACATCCAAGTCGAATGGGTGAAGCCAAATTTTCAGCTTTATTGGAAGAGAAGTTTTCTGATGAGCAGGAAAGAGATAACCGGTTGTCCTTGTCCATATTTCCACTCATGACCTCAAGGTAGTAGTGTCCATATCTTTCCTTAGCAAGTCCAATTGTCCTCCTCGTAACCCAATCCTGAAATATACAATGGCTATGAAAGAAAGTTACTTCACAGTTTAAATCTTTGGTGATTTGGTGAATGGATACAAGATTCGTGGACAATTTTGGAACATGTAACACATTTTTTAAATGAAGAGAGGGTGTCAATTTTATTTCTCCTTGGCCAGCCACAGTTACAGGTGAGCCATCCGCCATCGTGATTTTTCTATTTCCAGGGCATGGGTTATAAGTGCTACTAAATCTGGTTGGACTTTTGTGTCATGTGATCAGTAGCTCCCGAGTCTATGACCCAAGAGCTAGAAAAATGTGAACCCTAGGCACTAAGAGCATAAGAGGTAGGGTACTTACGTGATTGAGCCAAAGAACACACGCTAATTGGTTTATCAAGTGAGTTGAGAAGAGTTCTGAGTTTTTCAATATCGTCTCTCTTGCGTTCTCTAAAGTCACCACCATTGGTGTCATTTTTCGCTTGAGAAGACCCCTCCCCATTTGTAAAATGTGCTTGGCCACGTTGTTGTCCTCCTTTAAATCCTCCATTTCAGTTGAGAACTTGGGCCTTCCCATGGAGTTTGAGACAGTTGTCTCTTGTATGGCGCGTTTTCTTGCAGTATGTGCACCAGAGTCCTTCTCGGTTTTGTTGCCTAACATACTCTGGCTTTCCATTCTCTGAATTGTAATTTTGTGGTGATTTTTTAAACTTAACCCCCTCATTAGTGGATTTTGCAGACCATGACTGAGCCTTCTGCAGCCTGGGAATCTAGCATAACTGTTCGACTTTCCTCAGCGCGGACTATTGAGAAAATCTCACTAAGAGAGGGTAATGTCTCTTTTCGCAGCACCTGAACACAGATTTGATCAAACGGGCCATTGATACCTGCAAGAAATTAAAAAATTCTCTCTCTTTCCACAAAATTCTGGAGTGTCACGATATCCTTTGTGCGCTTCATTTTAATATTCTGGTAATGATCCAATTCAAGCCAAAAAACTTACATAATTATAGTACTCTAAGACAGATCATGTACCTTGCTTAGTGGATGATATTTTCGTCTTGATTTCATAGAGTAATGATGCATCTTGCATTTTGGAATAAGACTGACAAGCCGATTCCCAAATCTCCTGAGCATTTGGGAGAAGCATATAATTCCCGCTGATGTCCGTCTCCATTGAATACCAAAGCCACGTCATAATGATTTGAGTCTTCTGCATCCCAAGCTTTATACTTTGTATCATTGGTGGCTGGACCAGTTCAATTTAGATGACTTAATTTCCCTTTTCCTTTCAGAAGTGCCCTCACGATCTGTGACCATTGCAGAAAGTTCCTTCCATTTAATCGATATGAAGGATTAATATTCTGAAGTTCTCCTGTTAATGGATTCACCACTGTTCCAGTAATGTTTCCAGAGGAGGATTTTGATGAATTTTCGGAGGTTATTGACATTTAAAAAAAAATGATAAAAGAAGGGTTAGGCTATGAAGGCCAGTAAGTAGCAATAAAGATTAATATTCTGGGCTAGAGTTTTGGCAATGAAGGCCGTAGGTGGAAGATTAATATCCAGAGATTGGCAGCTCTGATACCATGTGAAAACTTGATGTAAACTACACGTCAAATGGCTAAAAAGAATTACCAAATCCTAATTTTAGAGAGAGAATCAAAATTGTCTTATATTTCAAGAATGGCAAAAGTAAGTACAAACGAGATTACATGGGGTATTTATATGGGAAGGATTACTTGCTAATTAAGTAATTAGCTAAAATGACTAAAACGACCTATTAAAAATAAAAGTATGCCTAATTAGTCCCAAACATGCTTGGGGCTAATTAATGAAAGAAAATGCCTAAAAAAAAAGAACAAAAATTGAAGAATAGAAATAAAATGGAAAATAACTGAAAATAGCAACGGATTTCCATCACTCTCCCCCCCTCAAAAAGAGTTCGTCCACGAACTCAAAGGGGAAGATCAACAGAGTCGTCCTCTAAAACTGTAATCAATGCATGGCCAGGAGGATGCTCGGCGTCATCGAGATACTCTAGGGGCCGATCCATGCTAACAGGGCCCGACGACGTGGCTGAGGGCAATCGGAAGCTCGGTGCCCCACGGTCTACAATTAAAGCATCGAAATGTGGGAAGGCCTGTATGGGTCGCAATGAAAGCGGAAGTAACTGGAGTAATGGCAGAAGATGTCTGGGCTGATGCTGCAGGTGGAACATAACTCAAGGAAGGTGGAGGTCGGAATGCTAGAGGGGCTGTCAGGCTGCATGATAGGCCTCGACCTTAGTAGCATACTTTACCGCATTCAAAAGGGTCGGTATCTATCTCAATCCAAGGTCGCGGCGAATATGGGTCTGGAGTTCCAGAATGTAGCGGCTGATCCGCTGATCCTCCGTCTCGGGCAGGCGTGTTCTAGTGCAGAGGAGCTGGAACTGCTTCGTATACTCTACTACCGAAGACGTATCCTGCTGGAGAAACTGAATACGCGTAAAGAGGTCTCGCTCATATGTCGGAGGTATAAAGGAGGCCTGAAGAGCGGCCTTAAGATCGAGCCAGTCCTGGATAAGAGGGAGTCCTGCAGCCGCCCTACGATAGCAAAGGTCATTCCACCAAACATGGGCAAAGTCCTGAAATTTGGTGGCAGCTAGAACAACACGAGCGGCCCTGAATCCGCTTGTAATCGAAAATTGTCTCCATAGCGGCAAGCCAATCGGTTATATCATCCGGGGAGAATCTACCATCGAACATAGGAATATCTAAGCGAATATTCCCCTCGAGACTCCTCGAAAGTAACCGAAGTGCTAATGAAAGTAGGTCTTCATCGTGATGAGCTCCTAAACCCATCACGTCACCTGGCATAGGTGCAACAGGGGCAATCGGAATCGGAGGTACCTGGACAAGTGGTGGATGAAGAGGATGAGTATGTGGGATCATAGGAGGTGCTGGAGGGCAGCCGTGGGGGCATATGCCGATCAAATGGCCAAGCTCTCTACAATAGTAGCACTGTCTGTCCCATAAAGGTACAAAACGAGTGCCACCGGATGGGAGTGGGGGAATCCAATCCAAGATGTTACGGGGGGTATCCCCGGCGTCGCTGGATGAAGAAGAATCGGTGTAAAATAAATAGAGATCATGGTGGGATGGTGTATGATGTGAGAGTAGTACATATGGTGGTGGGTGAGGGTGTAAATGAGGATCAATGTGTCGGGAACCAAAAATGCCAATATTTCTCTCAAGATCACATGTTTGTGTCTGATAGTCAAGGGGAACAGGTGGTGCTGGTGGTCGCATAGGGTTGAGGTTTGCATTTTGGTCATTGGGCCACTTAGGTAAGGTTTTTATTCTGATTGGGTCACATTCTTGGGTAAAAACAAAGGTTCTTGGGTCTGAAATTTGGTCGAGGGAATTGAACTGAGGCTCAGGCGCTGATTGGGTCTTACGACCAAGGTCGGAGGGGCAATTAGAGGGTCGAGATGGTACTCCGGACAGACCAGCAGTTTTAATAGGTTCAAACAGGTGTTGATGAGTTAGTTTTTGGTGTTCGGAAGGATGCGGAAGCAGGTGGAGGTTTGCTGATTGTTGTTGGCGGGTGTTTGGAGTCCTCCGGGGTCGGAATGGCTCCGATGTTGATTCTGGGTATTTGTTTCAATACGGACTGCAGTAATTTGGGTAGACCTGACTTCAACAGGGCATAAGAGGACAGACGGAGCTTCGCCCGACCCATTTGGGCCAATTTTGTCTGACGGAAGTAGGACCAGATCTCTGATTTCTCTTTGGGGTGGATTTTCTGAGATAATTTCCTTTCCGAGTCGACGGGAAAGGGTGTCTTGTGACCCCTTTGTGTTGCTAGGGTTTTGAAATTTGGAGAATTGTTGTAAGAAAGCCTCAAATTGCTCTTGTTGCTTTCGAACCATCTCTTCCATTCTTTGATCGTGCTTTTCGTCCATCCTTGCCATTTGATCAGTGGCGGACCCAGGAATTTATCGCGGTGTGCAATGTATAATCAAAATTAACATATATAGATAGTCAAATTGTCTTGCAAAATTGCATTACAAAGATCAAATTACATAAGATTTCTACAATAAAACTCTTCGGGGCTTCGTTTTTTGGAAACGTTGAATGATATCTTCATTGTCAACATCGGACACTATTTCCCTCTCAATGTATGCTACCAAACAGTCATTCATCATCTCATCTCCCATTTGATTGCGCAACAAAGTTTTAATGATTTTCATCGCAGAAAATACTCTCTCTACTGTCGCGGTTGCAACAGGTAGGAGTAGTGCCAACTTCACTAGCAAATAAACCAATGGATATGTGCGATGCTTCTTTAATTGACGCATCTTTACAGTAAGCCCGCCAATCCCACTAACTCCAACAAATTGTTCATCGGATCGCACATCCATAATATAGTTATCAAGCTGATGCCCAATAATTATTAATTCTTGACAAGATGGCTAAACTCAGCAAATCGAAGCAACTTTATCATATCATATGCGGAGAATGAATCGCTTGGATCAAGAGAAGACATACATACTAACAACTCCGTATTAACCTCATTAAAACGATTATTCAACTCTTGAAGTTGCAAATCTATCACCTCGTAAAATACTTCAACACGATAATGATGAAGATTTGTCGCTTCTTCTGGGTTGCGACGTGATCTTCCTATACCAGCAAACAATTCTTCCATCTTTGGCACAGGAATCTCATGCTTGACACAAAATGAAGAAACCTCACCCAACAACGACTCCCATCCATCTTCTCTCATTTGTTGTAGTTGTTGCTTAGTTATTCTCACAAGATTCATGGCATTCACAATATCTCGGTCCTTTCTTTGTAAAGCTTGTGACTAGTCATTTGCATCACCTAAAATAGTTTTCATCAAATACAAATGAAAAACAAATTCAAAGCATTGCATAAGTACCATGAGATTCAGCGCTTGAGCTCTATGCTTTCCATCTCTTGCATCTTCTTCAATAATGAAAAGAACATCCTTCACTGAGGAGAACAAGCAAAGCAGATTTACAAGTGTGCCATAATGCGAGCCCCAACGTGTCTCACCTGCTCGCTTCATTGCTAATTCTTGATTCAATCCCCGTCTTGCCAAAATATCTTCATCGCATATCCCTATTGTAATCTTCTCAAATTGTTTCTCACGGAGAATGTCTCTTCGTTTGCATGAGGCTCCAACAACATTTGTGAGTTGTGTGACAATTTCAAAGAATGTTGCAATTTTTTTATGATGTTTTGAAACAACAAGGGTTAATTGAAGTTGGTGAGCAAAACAATGAAGATAATAAGCAGATTCATTCTCACTTAAAATCAAACTTTTTAGCCCATTGATTTCTCCTCACATATTGCTAGCTCCATCATAGCCTTTCCCACGTAAACGTGAAATACATAATCCATTTTTGCATAAAAGTGCCTCGATTGCTGCCTTAAGTGACAAAGCAGAAGTGTCACTAACATGTGCAAGGCCAAGAAAACGCTCCATAATATACCCCTTTTCATCCACGAAACGCAAAACAACGGCCATTTTGCTCCTTCACTGATATGTCACGAGACTCGTCCACTAAGATAGGGAAATAATCATCTCAAAGTTCTCTTAGGATAACCTTTGTAGTCTCAACTGCAATTGAGTTAATAATATCCTTTTGAATTTTAGGCGATGTCATCACGTGGTTTTGGGGAGCTTGCCTTAGTATAACTTTCTTGATTTGTAGATTGTGATCGACAAGAAATTGTAAGAGCTCAAGAAAGTTCTCCTTATTTAGTGATATATCGGACTCATCATGACCACGGAATCCCAACCCCTGATGCAAAAGAAACCTAATACAATCAATTGATGCAGTCAAACGAACACGATAATCCTCTTGTGTTTGGCTAGATTGCTTAGCCAAAGAAAATTCAATGTGTTGTTTTTGTTTCATAAGGTCCTCACCGGCTCTTACACACTTGTTGTGTGTACTAGTTGGTTCTCCAACATGCACATTAAGCCTGTCTTTATTTCTCCAATTCTTAAAACCATCCCCAACAAAGGAATCAAGACCACTTTGCTTCACTTTGAAAAAGTAACAATACAAACAATATGCCATGTCTTTGTCTATACTTTACTCCAAGCCAATTAGGGTGATCATTGAACCATGAAGGCCTAAATCTATGCTTCTCCTTAGCGACGCCAAGGAAAGTCGTAATTTTTAGGTTGAAAATGACCTTTTGCCAAGTAGTAACATCGCACCGCGTTTCTTTCATTAACATCATACTCTTGTATGGGATTTCTCAACCCGGGATCAGCCAGGTACTCATCCAAACTAACCTCAACATTGGGTTGGTGTAGAGGAGGGGGTGGCGAGGGGGCCGATGGTGTAGGTGGCGGTTGACTTGAACTTTCTTCGCGGATCTTTTTGAAATACTTCAACATAATTGCCTAAATCTGAAACATTATTTCAAATTATATTTTTAGTTACTAATTAAAATTAAAGTTTAATAGTTTCACAAAAAATAACTAAAAATTTCAGCAACAAAAACTAAAAAATTCAGCAACTAATTTTAGCATACTCAAAAAAAAATAACTAAAAATTTCAGCAAAAATAACAACTAAAAACTATTAAACTTTAAAATTAACAACTAAAAACAATTTCATATATGTAGAAAAAAATAACAACTAAAAACAATTTCAGCAGCTGAAATTGAAAAAAAAAACTATTCTAATCTGTTCCCATGAGATTTATTGAAAAAAAAAACATACTCAAAAGGAATGGGGGTTGGCAGCTGCTCTTCCGCTGTCTGTTGTCGTCACTGTCGCAGCTCCTGCTCTGCTTCGGCAGCAGCGTTTGCGAGTGAGGGAGAGAAGAGAAGAGAGGACAGGGGCGGGAGAGGAGCGGAGGGGTGTGAGGGACGGTGACGTGTGAGGGGGAGAGAAACAGGGGGCGGGCGACGGCGGACGGAGAAGCGGAGACGAGAGAGGAAAAAAAGAGATGAAAACAGAAAATGAGCGGTCGGATCTCTTAAGTTCAGGCATTCCGTGTTTTTTTTTTCGGTTTTAAACTTTAGCTTATTTAGATAACTGCCCCCATATTCTTAAAAACTTATAAATAGGTCTAATTTTTTTTTTATTTACAAATATTCACAGAAAATTTCCGAAAAACCCTTGGGTGCAACCGCCCCCATTCTGCCCCTGCATTTGGTCTTTCAATTCTTGAATCTCTTCCGCTTGTGGCTTGGATTTCTTTGGAGCCATTGCGAGTAGTGTACGATTTTGAATACCAACACACCAATACACCACTTGAGGAACGACACCTCGCTCTGATACCAATTTGACGTAAACTACACGTCAAATGGCTAAAAAGAATTACCAAACCCTAATTTTAGAGAGAGAATCAAAATTGTCTTATATTTCAAGAATGACAAAAGTAAGTACATATGAGATTACATGGGGTATTTATATGGGAATGATTACTTGCTAATCAAGTAATTAGCTAAAATGACTAAAATGACCTACTAAAAATAAAACAAATGCCTAATTAGTCCCAAACATACTTGGGGCTAATTAATGAAAGAAAATGCCTAAAAAAACAAACAAAAATAGAAGAATGGAAATAAAATGGAAAATAACAGAAAATAGCAACGGATTCCCATCAAAACTGTTTCTTTTTCTCTCCAGCCCTGAACCTCCACACGAACGAGCCCTTTGAACTCCAGTGCAAGCTAAACAGGGGGGCCGCTGTGCCAAAGCCACCGTTAACACAAGTCCCTGCTTAAGTGTGACTGATGTCTTTTGGGAGAATTGAACCCGGTACCTATGTTACCTTTAGGCTCGTCTCTTACTGCTGGAGCAACCAGGGTGGACTGATGTTATTTCTTATTCACCCGGATCTGTACGTTGTTCTGTATTTATACACCAAAAGAATACCTAATTAGAGGGTTTGACTCCTCTATCAACTCCAAAAAATCTGGAACAAATCTCAGAATAATTACGTAGATAAGTATCCAAAATATAGGAAACGAAATCTCAGAATAAGTAAACAACTAACTATATTAAAATACAGGAAACCATATCTCCTAAATAAAACAGTAATTCTACAGATTTCCAACAAAATTTATAGAATCATCCAACATTTCCCGAAAGATAAACTTATACAATCATCCAGCATTGTAATCTAACAATACTGAAATTAAAATACAAGACATATTGTAGCATATCTAATTCAAGAGGAAAGTCTGGATCAGAGTTGTTTACTTCGTACCCAAACTCGCAACTTTCTACCTTTTGCCGCACCTCTCAAACCTACAAAAAAATTGTCTACGATTGGGGAAATAGTTATAATTAAAACGTTGTTCATTTGACACATATCCAATTGTATAAAATATAAATAATAATCACTTAAATGCAAAAATAAAAATAAAAATAATATGGTAGCAACGTATGAGTGTGTGCTACTGTGTATACCACCTGAATTAATGTTCAATACCAAGTCAAAACAACACTCAAAGTCGAGGTAGATTTCCATGTCCTAGCATATAATCCAATTCTAGTATGAGTACTAGGGGTCATAGTTGACTAACGAATTCCGGTATAGATATATAAATGGTGTAGCACCCTGTTTGTTATGTGCTACTCACAACATGGTGCTGGGTGTCCGAAGTCTTTCTACCCTCCGGAGGTTTAGGGTGTTGCAACCCAAGGGCGCCTCAACCATCTTGTTTCCAATACTACAATATGGCCTTTTGCCTCATAAAAACAATTCCAAGAATATATGATAGCATCAAAGAAATCTGAATAGTCCCAAGCATAAACCGAGGCTTTAATCCATGCAACAAGCATAGGTACCAATAGGGATTTCTATGAATGCATGAAATACTACTAAATCCATCAAACTTATTTATTTTAATTTTAATATTTTATATTAAACATGCAAGAGTACTAGATGGCAATGGGGTTAATAGATCAAGGCGCCATTATCTCCTTTCCTTCCAAGTTTCAAAAACTATGAAGTTTCCAACTCACAACAAGATTTGACTACTGAACAACAGTTCCACCTTATGTATATATGAATACGTGTGTGACTAAAGGTGTCCAAACATATATACAAGAGCATTGTTTCAATATTTTTTCAAGCATATGAAGGTGTGTGTGATCAAAGGTGCCCAAACATATATAAAATAGCATAATTTTTTTTGCAAGAACTCCATAATACCTGTCCATAATTTAAACATGTGGATAGTTCCCCAATTTCTCCAATAAATAGGGCGTAAGCAATTCTAGAGGCACCTCACCCTTCCTGTTTGCAATACTATATTGTGGCCTTACGTTGCATATCAATAATTCTGAGAATATGTGATATAGCATCCAATAGATTTGAAGATCCAAAGCATGATTCTAGTCGGTACCAGTTGAGAAATTCCAGTATGAAGGCTACAAAATTTACCAAATTTATCTATCTCAAATTTTAATAATTTTATTGAAAATCTTGGAACACTAGGTTGAGATGAGGTCTCGATAGATTGAAGCCCTGTTATTTTTTTTTATTCCCGGTATAAAGTATAAAAAATCTTGAGTTTTTAACTAAAAGCAATATTTAAACTAGAAAACCAACTGAACATTAACTCGACATCATATAGGTGTCCAAACATATACACAAGAGCATAATTTTGATAATTTAAAGAATAATTCCATGAAATCATGCCCTACAATTTTAAATGTGGATAGTTCCCCCAATTTCTCAGACAAACAAGAGATTTTCAGGAAAGTGTTTGTGCGAGAGAGTAGTGTTCCTAATTTCAATTAACTTGACATGTACAAACAGTGGTACAAAGATGTGGTTATGTATTTTTTGTGTGTGTGTGTGTGAGAGAGAGAGAGAGAGACCTGCTCGATGGTCAAAGCAAATATCATCCGGGGATTAGATGCTCAAACAGAGGAATATTCTTGAAAGTTCGGAGTACAGAGGTAGTTGGGGAGACTTATACATGTAATAAATGAGGAAGTGGAGTATTTGTAGGATAGTTTTGGCAGGGAATAGTGGTTGATAGTTATGGAGGGCCCAAGTTAGATATGGCGGGCATTAATTGGGAAGGGATGACCCTTTTTAAAGCATTAAATAAAAGGTATGTCTACTTATTAGACAAGGATGTCCTATGGTGTCTTTGTGTACATTGTCTATACAAATGCATGTGTCATTGGTATTTCTGCAGCTTTTTGGAGAGCATAACCATGCTTAGATTTTACTAGTCACAGCTGTCTCTTGGGTAGGTGGTAATGATATACCGAATGACTTGATGCCTGTCTTTTGAGTATAAAGTGGTTGGGTGCGAAACCCACCAAGACCATGTTCTCTATCCTCCTGGCCAAAACCCTCTCGAACTCTGCCTAGTTCGAGTGATTTCAGTCATACCAATCATAAATATTGAAGAACAAAAGGACTTAGTGCGTGATAATATTTAAAAAGTTCTCTAATTTATAGTGGTTTGAAGTTTCTCATGCGATGTTTCTTGGGGTCTTTGGGGTCTCGGTTAGCACTGTGGTTGTGCCTTTTACTTGGGTCTCAGTTAGCACTTGTTCTGTGGGGATAGCATCAAACTCGATCAAAACTTTCGCACGGTTATGCTTTTCAAGATTGGGAGTTTCGACTAGACCCCTCTACAATTTGCATGTAAGATTAATATCAAAGAATCATGATTTCTAAGCATGAGTGATTTTAAGGTAGGAAGGAGTTGTCACTAATGTAGTGTGTTCCCACACTTACTACCCATTCGGTATCATTTAGACTCGAATCCAACCAATGGAAAAGCAAAACAAATGCTCTATGATCTTGTAAAAGAACTGTTAAAATAGGTTTCATTATTAGAAAATTCCTTATAAAAGAACTCTTTTATGTTGTTGATGCATGTGATCCATAAATAGAATTCTGATTTGGTGAAGCTTCATTGATTTAAATTGAATGTTTCAAAATTAAAACAAACCTGTGAATCTCTCTATTCAATGTCTTCTTTTGAAATTTCAGCATATCCCACGGATAAATACCTTCATTCCAAACTTAAATGATGCCAGTATGGATCACCAACGACTGCTCCAGAGGTATGTTTTATCAGTGGTAGTCATATATGCTTCAAATGTTTATTTGTGAGGGGATCTAATCCTTTTTTTTTTCCTTTCTTGTTAGATAAAGAAGAAAGTTAAAAGCTTTAGATTCACGAAATCAAGTTGAGAAAGATAAATGTTTTGATACTTGTTATTCCTTACAAACAAATTTGAAAGCATCATTTGTGATGTAAACGGGGATGCGGAAGCGTCAAAATACACACAAATATATCGATCTCACGATTGATACTCGGAACGCCATTTCAACATCACAGATAACCAAACTACACCCCATTATACTTTAGCTATTTACTAAGTATAAAAGAGCCAAATGGCATTATATATAGGCTTTACATAGGTTGACCATTTAGATATAAACCTAAATAGTCTCTTAAAGAAAAGGAAAGATAAATAATTAAATTAAAGCCACTATTAAAGCCCATGTTTTGTTTTATTCTCCTCTTCTAAACAGAGTTTGTATTGAATTCAAAGGGGTATGCCATTTGTTTCAGGCTTTGTAGCACGGTTGCTTAGAAATTTGCAGGATACATATATGGTTCGGACACTTCAAATCCGTATTTGTTGACCAAATTGACCATTTTGGCTTTTGGATATGTCTAGGATATGAGTCATGACCCGATACGTTTGGGATACGGAGGGGTCATTTTGTAATTTAAAGAAATGGAGTCAGTTAGCAATTACAAATCGTTGAACAATCAAATCATATAAATAACTTCACGAAAGAGTAACTCTCCCATATATACACTCAACCATCATTTTTCTTTTTTTGAGTCATTACTTGACTATTGTTATTGGATCATATAAATAGCTACATAAAAGATTTTCTTCTTTTGTATGTGTCACCGCATGTGAAGGTATAAGGTAGTACAGAATAGATTATAACATTATGGCAGGTGCTAGGACTAGTATAATTTTTTTGTTGCTCTTTTGTTCTGATCATTTCTAGAGAATGAATGTAATGCTAGTTATATATATGTATTATGTGTGTTAGTGAACTATCAATGTCAACGAATTTCGTTTGTGTGTTAATGCTAAAATTGTAAATAATTCTTAGAATATATATATATATATATATTGATGTAAAGCAGAAGCAATTCAGATTGATACTACAACAACAGATGAAGAGAAAAGTCCCTCCAAACATTCTTTATAATCTTCCCAAAATCAAATAACAATATGAGACCAAGGGCCCTACTTATAGAAGAGGTTAGCTTGCTAATCAAGCTAAGTCTAAAATGGCTAAACTACACTTCATTATTCCTGCTAGATGAAGGAATACCAGAACGGACAAAACTACCCTTTTGTAGACTAAGGTTTTTACATCATTAAGAAATAAAAAAAAGACCTGTATCCTTAACTAAAAAGAGATTATCAACAGGTAAGAATAACAAATGTAAAGAAAATTCTAAGTCTAGGGTGCTAACTCCATCACTCTCCCCTACGGAGAAAAGTTCGATCATGAGCGTGAAAGTGGCATATGGAGCCGTCATCTGAAACATACAAGCACCATTGTTCTCCCATATCTCAATCTCCTTTTCGATGTCAGATAGATTTTGAAGGTACGACGCCTTAAATCGGGGTAATTAATTATCAAGATGATGAGTCAATGTGGACAAGGAGATAAAAGAGGCCGATTCGCAACTTGTAGAAAGTAAAGGGTCTGGGCGAAGTTTTCTAAAACTCCCAGGGCAGATTCAGAAATTTCAGGAAATACAAGGGTTGAAATGTAATTTTCTGAAGAGGTGGAGGTGTTCAAATAATTTTCAAAAGTAGAGGTGGGTGGATTTGTGGGTGTATCAAGGGTGGTGGTGGTTGAGGGAATAAGGGAAAGCAATTGTGAGACCGTGGCTAAAGTTTTTAGGGAGTGTTGTGCAATATCTTGACGCCCAGTGGAAGGATTTAGGATGAAACTTTCAGATTTGGTGGTTTTGGGGGGTGAAAAAAGGAGTGATGCCTTGGTGTGGAGGAGTGGTCCTCGAATTCCTCCGAGCCTTTCAATGACTCTACAACAACCACCTTGGCGACAACAGCAAGAGTGAACAGAGCTCTGATACCAAATTGATGTAAAGCGGAAGCAATTTAAACGAATACATCAACAAAAGATGTTTCTTTATAATCTTCCCAAAATCTAATTACAATATGAGGCCAATGCCCTACTTATAATAGAGGTTAGCTTGCTAATCAAGATAAGCCTAAGATGTCTATACAACCCTTAAAGGAATACTTGAAAGGACAAAAATACCCTTTTATAGGCAAAGGGATTTACATCATTAAGAAATAAAAAAAGCATATGTATCCTTAACTAAAAAGACTAAGAATAAGAATAACACATGTAAAGAAAACCCCAAGTCTAGGATGTCAACTCCATCATATATATATATATATATATTATTGTCGTATCCTTGCCATATAGGAACTCTATTTTTTTTCTAGATTTGCCATATCGCCCGTATCGTATCTTGTACCACGTATGTGTATCCGTGCAACATAGCTTTCAGGGAGGAACTGGATGACACATGAGGTGAAGGCTGGAGCTTCCACGATATCTTCTTCCACTTCAGTTGCTTCCTTTTATTTCTTTGGCGGCTGTAGGATCTCCATCTGCAAGCAGGTGGACCTCCTCCGCGGTTTAGTGAAATGAACGATCTTATGGCCTACGGTACCACAATTATAGCACTTAAAAACTGCTTCGGAGCCCGTGGGAGCGGATGGAGCAGCAATCATTGAGCCAATTGCAGGTTTTACCGTGGTCGGAAAATAGGAGTCCAATTTCCTCACATATTCCACGACATATACATCACGAAGATAGAGGTCAGCTCAGAGTCAGGAATGCAATCCCCTTCCTTTTATTGATTGTTCCTCCGCCTGTAACAAGTTGGCCTGCGTGCTCAACCAATTGAACTCTTCAGTATATTCCGTCACGGAGCGGGAACCCTGAGTGAGACATTGTACCCTGTTAAAGGACTCCCTCGGCTACGTCTTGGGTACAAATTCAACTCTCAGATGTGGCCTCATCTGTACCCAGAAAGTTACAGGAGGCAACACTGCTACATATAGGGTTCTTTATAATTCATTCCACCACACTGAGCATAATCCTTCAATTTGGTGGCTATCAGTCGCTCACACTTGATTTCCATGATTTCTAAATTTTTTTATTTGAACACCTTCTCGATGATATCAAGACAATCAACAAATAAATCGGTGTCTGTTTCATTATCAGATGCAGGAACATCAATTGTTAATGTTATGATGAAAACTCAACTTCCACTACTTGGTTCACATAAAGCTGATCACGGGCCTTAACAGGATTCACAATTTCATTATCAAAAAACTTCAATATACCTGTCATCCACCGGAAATATCGGTGATAGTGGTGCTCTGCCTTGTTCTATTGACGTGCCTGTTATGGACAATCATGAGCAATGCGTCTTGGATGTCCACTAGCAAAATACTCGTTTTCTGCATCACAGCTCATTCTTGGTCTTAATAGGTGGCAGGAAATCTTGGGGGTATTGGATAGTGTCTTAATTTATGTCTCTCATAGAAATAATATTATAGGGCTATTGAGAGTTTGTAGCATACGACTTGACTTCCTCAGCATATTTGGTGCCCGCAAAATAATCGAAAATCCACACGTCGAGAAAGGAGTTTAAAATCCACTCATGGGCAGGCTAAATACCGCTGCCCTCCTCTCATTTAGGGTAATTTGGAGCAGATAGTGAAAATTGATGATCAACGGTCGCAGAGTGACATTCTGATCGTAAACAACATTTAATAACTCACGATTGGAGACAGGGGAAGCGGGTCAGCTCATAAACAGCTCGCCGACGCAAATGGGGTGATGTTGATAACATGTGGGGTATGGGTAGCTGGTAGATCTGGGGTCGGAATAAGTTGAGTTTGGATTAGAAAATGTTCATTTTTTTGGGTGATTTTTAGGTTGAAAAACAGGTTTTGAGTGAAAATAGTGTCTGTCAGCAAAAGGGGCAGACTACTGGTATGCCAGAGCACTGGTGACCCCTGCCTAATGTTGGTCTAGAGAACACCGACCCGTTATCCTTTCACTGCTAGGAACAGGAAGTATTCGTTGCTCTGTGAAGCCAGCCTAACGCGGTGCCCTCCATTTTAAGAGCCACGCAACCCAAGCTTTCGCGTGGGTCACATGGCCCGACTCTCAATTTGTGCGTGTCATCCTTGCGCAGGGGCCAATCTGAAGAGTTGGGGGTGCGCCGGACGAGCTGGGGGGACATGGACTGTTCCCCAGACCTCCCCGACATCGATGAGGCTGAAAGGAGCAGGGGGAGGGGCGAGGGATGAGGGGCGAGGGTGAGGATTGGCTGAGTTAGGGTTTTGCAAGGTTTGTCATTGGAGGGTTTGGATTGAATTGGTAGGAGTTGGATGTTTGTGTTATCTGAAGGTTGGTGGTGCACCTCACCTGATGTTTATGGTCACCAGACCTCACCGGAGCTTTGTTTTTTGGTCGCCAGACCTCACCAGATGTTGGATGGTTTGGTTTGTGGCTGTGGCAACGTGAAATTTCACTGATTGCTGATGGGTTAGGGTTTGTTTGAGGTTGATTTAAGGGGTAACTGGTAGCCATGGGCCCATGGCAGGTGCAGATACAGCGAGACGGGCTGGAACATCTCTTTGATCTCTCTCTTTATTATGAGCTATTGACACTGCTCATATGCATGTTCCGTGTATGAACCGTTCGCGATTAATCCTAACTTCCAAGGGCATCACGTGCTCGGATAATGATGATGCAGAAGTGTCAAAAGGCACACTACTATATCGATCAATAACGATACAAAAATGCAATCTCAGTATCACAATAAACCCAAAGAAACATCCTTTTAGTTTAACTAATAACTGAGTACTAAAGAACCATAAAAATCTTTATATATAGGCTTTACATATCCTGCTAACTAAAATATACCTAAATAAAAAAGGAAACATAGTTAATTAAATTAAAACCACTGATAAAACCCTTAAATGGCCATAGACTTGTAGAGTAGTTAAGTCTCAATGTGACGCAGCCAGGAGCGTAAGACGAAATTGTTCTTCGATCCGTAATGAGGCCTAACCTTGTTTGAGGGAAACAAAGAAATCTCAAGTAGGGTGCTAAAAGCAACACTATGGTTCTCTCGGAGCAAGTTAGAAGACGACAAAATTTTGGATAGAAACACTGTTGTTAAAGGCGCGCCTAGGCGTGCGCCTAGGCTCCAGGCTCAGCATCAGCGCCTTGCCACACTCAGGCTCGGCTCCTTCAATAAGGCACGTGCCTTGTGCGCTTAGGCTCCAGGCTCAAAGCGTAGCTCAGGCGCGCCTTGTGGAATTTTTTTGGATAACGCCCCCAATACAAGAATGGATCAATTGATATGCTTATTTTACATATTTTCCGATGGAATAAAGAAGATTAGATGATTCCCCACCCCAAAACTAAGCAAAGTACGTCCTTGAGAATCCTAGGGAAACTTAATCTTTCTCAAAAGCACTGTTCTAAAAAATCTCGGCACGCCTAGGCTTGAGGCTTGGGAGAAACGTCTCGCCTTAAGCTTTTTACGCCTTATTCTTGGTAAAACCCTTAAGGCGCACTTTTTTCTAAAAACAACAATGCTTTAGTGAAACGATATCGCATTTTGAAGATTTTTTTTACAAATCGGACCATTATCTCATCCAAAATAATCAAATAGTATTTTAATTTGCAAATATTCAGACATATTTTTATGATATGTACAATTTTAGTATTTTAATAGCCTTGTTATGGTTAAAAAATATTAAAATATATTAAGAAGGCCTAAACGCCTTTTCACGCCTTTTTACGCCTAAGGCTTAAGGCTTGGCCTCCACGCTTCGATCACCCCCGCGTTTTTAAGAACCTTGCTCAAAAGAAACAAACAAAATTTAACTCCAATAATGTTGCATCTTTGAATAATTTATATGTTGATTTTGATTTCTTCTTTTCACACACGAGTATTTATTATATGAATATGTCAATATATTTTTTTTCATATAGTGGTATAAGCTCTATCTCCTTTTGACTTGTCTCTTCATTAGCGTGTATAATAATAATTTATGCTATATATTTCTAATTTTAGATCACTAATAATATTATTTATAAATATACAACTTTTGCACGTTCTATAAACTTTGCGCCTCACTTCGATCAGGCGCGCGCCTCGCCTTGCGCCTAGGCTCCACAAGGACCTTGGCGCCTTGGTGCGCCTTTCGCCTCTGACAACTATGGATAGAAATATACTATTTTGCAACGGAAATAACCTTATAAACTGGCGGCAATTTTGATATGAAAGTAAACATCTTGATAGAGATAAAAGTAATAAATGAAATAAAGTTCTTTCTTTGGCCTAATTATCGATTAGAAGATTTAGCTTGTATAAATTGCTATTGGTTTGATACCAATAATGGCAGCTGTTTCAGCATGTTAATATATATACATATATATATCCACGACTAAAAATTTGTTGATTGTACATTTTCCGCTATATTATGTATAATCATTATTGAAGTGCAGTTATTACTTCTTCTGTTTCAAAATGCTCAAAATCATTAAGGCACTCATTGTGTCTAGTACCTTATCATGCAACCTTCTTTAAAAATCAACAGTTTGTACTTTGGTTCCTCCATTTTGCTCCACATTATCATGCCCAAAATTATACAAACAAATTCTTCTTTGAAATCCTCTTCTTCAGGACTATCTTTGGGCACGTCTAGAAGTTTGTCGCCTTGTAATGATTTTTGAGTGAAGAACATTAACTATGGTTTCCTTTATCCAGGAAGAAAACTTAAAAATCTTGAAAACTGTGCCTCTCTATATTTTATATGTTGTTAAATTATGTGAGATCTTGTTTCTGTTGTAACTAACTGATCAAATTGCTAACTGAATTAACAGCCTTTTCAATTCATCAAAAATACATCATTTATCTTCTGCACAGGGGTGCAACCGGTACGGTATGGTCGGTAATGACCCCTTACCAATACCAAAACCACAATCCAAATGGTAAAACCATACCGTACCGTATCAATTTACCGGCCGGTACATCAAAATAAAAACCAAAACCAAACCGACTGGTTTTTCGGTATTTTCGGGTTTTTTTGTTTCGGTAATTTCGGTTTCAATTCGGTTTTTCCCGGTAAATACCAGAATTTCGGATTTTTTTGATACCTTCAAAATTTTTTAACAGGGAATTGATACATGGGCACAAAAAAAAAACAGCGCAAAAGTGGGACTATTTCGTTGTAACAGAGCAAAAAACAAATTCACATGTTTTACTATTTCTCATTCCTTAGTCTATCCAACAAGGACTATTTCGTTGTAAAAATATACAATGAAAAAAGCACCAGACTAAGGAAATGAAAAATCAAGAACCAAGCTAGGCATATAAAATTGGATAAACATATTTCAGCATTTACAAACAACTTATTTTTTATCTGGATGAATAAGAAAAACTTACTTGTCCTTAAGATTGGTTCAGTGGAGTTTAAGCCGGCGGGTGGGGGTTTAGGCCGTCGGGTCTGGACTGAAGATCATGACAGGGGGTGTTGGGTGTTGTTGATGTCGGTCGTAGAGAGCAGATGGAGAAGACATGTTTAGGCTTGGTGGGTGTTGTTGTTGATGTCGGCCGACGGCCGTAGAGAGAGAGAGAGAAGAAGAGATGTTATGTTAGGGTTGGATTGTAACTTATGTAAGTATAAGAAGAGCGTGCGTGCGTGTTGGTGTATACCGTGGGTAAAAAAAATATGTGTATATATATTAGGCTGACAACAAGTTAGTAAATAATATATATGTGTGTATATATATATATATATATATATATGTGTGTGTGTGTGTGTGTATATATTTATATATGTGTGTGTGTGTGTGTATGTGTGTAACAACAAGTTGGTATGGTATTTCGGTACCGTAAATTCGGTAATTTCGATACGATAAATCGGTATGGTAAATTCGGTAAATCGGTTTTTATATCAAAAAACCAAAACCAAAACCAACCAAATTTTTGACGGTATTTTCGGTTTCGATAAAATCGGTT
Source organism: Sambucus nigra (assembly GCA_949130495.1). NCBI lineage: Eukaryota > Viridiplantae > Streptophyta > Magnoliopsida > Dipsacales > Adoxaceae > Sambucus > Sambucus nigra. The sequence continues at coordinate 196,241,602 of OX422220.1, forward strand.
TTTGGTATTTCCGAATATGAAACCACAACCATTTTTTTGGGACCAAAACGGTACGGTACGGTAAAAACTCATACCGGTTGCACCCCTACTTCTGCATGTGACTATCCTCCAGGTTGTAATGATGTTATAGGCAAAACGACATCATATATTAGTTTGTTCTTAGATTCATGTGATGATTTTCCACTTGTTCTAAAACAATAGTTCAGTCTTTCAGCTATCCACTCTAACTGTCATTTGATCTCAATCGATTCTTGCTACTTTAGTTGCTGCAAAGATATAAACCATTTTAAAGTAAAATCCCAGTTTCTCAAAGGAACATAAAAGCCAAAAAAATTCTTTAGTAAACAAGAATTGCAATGCTGTTATAACTTAAATTTGTTGTATATATATAAAAAAAAACTATTAAACCATGTCAAAACCAAACTGTATCCGTTAACTCAAATCTCAGCCATAGAAATCAACCCAACTAATGAAAGAAGAAAAGGACGATTCAGCTCCCACTTCTTAACAGTACGACACTACTGTTTCATAAACAGTGTACTGCTAAATTATTGCTGTTAGAGTACTGTTGTATATAATGATCCTGCATCACTGTCAGTGGGCTCTTGATATCCTGTAGCTGGTATAGACTATACATCTGTATGTTCTAACAAAGAGTTGGGCTAAAGTGACCAAAAAGTCGGGGCGCATGTTTTTTTTTTCCCCATTTTTTTTAATGATATTTAAAATTGCAGGTTATATGTAGTATCTAAATTTATATGCAAGAGGGGTGAGTTAGTTTCATTTGATCAAAGTTCAATCGTCTTATTTGTCACACGCTTAATTTATTCCAAAATCGAACAGCTCTAATGAATAAATTTAAAAATTCCCAATTCATTTTTCTCCCATTTCTTTTCACCAAGATGGCTGGGCCTAATAATGCTTACATGCATACCATATCATGAAGACCTTCTGTTGCCAAACCCCAATAGGAGGTATTAAATAACCTAAGCCGGTCATAATCCCACAAGCCACTGAATTGTTACAAACTAAAAGATTGAGAAGCTTAACTACAAGAATGCTTGCATTGCATAGGAATGGAGGAAATATTTAGTATCAATGAGCATCCGATTCAATATTCTTGCAGTCCTCAGGAGCACACCCTAAATATGAAGCCCTTATTGGGTCTTTTTAGTGGTGGTGAAGACCTACATACAATTTCAAAATTTCCAAAATTTAGAAGATTCTGAAAGATCCCATGGCCCAATAAATTCCTGCTTGGAAGCATTAAGCGCACTCTAGCATATGAACTCCTACTTCTGTTCTGTATTAAGAGTTTCATTTGTATGCTCAAACTAAGAGTCTACTAAGAACATAAATGAACCGTGTTTCATAATATTTGCGCAAATTTTTAATTTTGGCCTTATCTTGAACCAAATTCCACTATATACGAGTTTGATTCAATTTTGGCCGTTGATTTTTTTAAAAGTCAACTTTTGTTCCAAAGTTTGACTTTTAAATGTAACTCTTAAGGTGGGAAGGAAAGAGTATTATTGACTGACACATGTCAGGACCTGTTCATGTAGGGGGACTTTAAGATGCTTTGATTTTATTTTCTCCCTGGCTTTGCATCTTGAATAAACTAATAAGTGTTTTTTTAATCACTTTCTTTCAGGCTAAATGTTTATGGTTTATATGAAGTGAAGGTTTCTGGTGACGGAAATTGTCAGGTTTGTTCAGTTTGTTAATAATATGGAAATGGTGTTCAGATACTATTTTTTTATATAAATAATATTGTCTCTAGATGTATATTAAATTTCTTTTCTCCTTTCAGTTTCGTGCACTTTCAGACCAAATCTATAGGTCGCCTGAGTATCACAAGCATGTTCGGAAGGAGGTTGTGAAACAGGTTGGTATAATTGTAATTTTGAGTGGCCCAAGAATTGTCTGAAGCATTGTGGTTAAGGATTTGCGTTTGAGCCCTTCTATACCTGTCTCGTTTATGGATTGCAGGTAGGACTGCTAATTAACTGAGCCCAGCCAAGAATGAGACTGCAACCTCAGGTTGAAGAGTGTACTGAAGTTCGGCGAGCCCTCCCATGCTCGTTCAGTTTTTGGCTTGGCTTGGCTCAGTTTCTAATGAATTAAGTAAACAAAATCGATTTTTTTCCTTGCGGATTGGGTGGTGAGGGAAGCACAGGAAGACAAATCTCAATGAAATTATGTCGGTTTGAAATTCTAAGATGCACGGATACGGATACGCAATATGGGTGCTTTTCAGAGTGAGGGATAAGAATATGGTGTGGATATACATTGAATTTGCATATTTATATATATTATAGTTAAAAGAAAATATTTCAATCAAACTAGGTGCTGTTTTGGCCAAAAGTTATCCAGCAGACCAGCACTGGACAGTGCAGATCAAAGTTGAAAGGGGTTGCGTTTTGCCCAGAGCGGCGCCTTCGAGCGCTGTATTCTGAACATATGAAGAGGAATGAACTATTTTTTCCCCGAGAATACTGCTGTCCAGCATTGTGCATTGTCATCAACTCATCATTAATTCAACATTCAACATTCAACATTCAACATTCAACATTCAACCATAGCTCTCACCAAATAAAGGAATAATAAGTCATGAACCGTAAAGTTACAGAGGGATCACAAAATACAACGGAACAAAACTCTAGAGTGCTAGTCACAAAAAAAACTTTATCCAAATGTAACTGAACGTATCACTCATATTTCAAAATTATTAAAAATTGATTTCTGCTACAACAATGGCTCGTCAATCTAGGTATCAGCTTCAAGTCTTGCGACATCACGCAGGTTTTCACGAAAATCAGTTTCAGCCAAGGTTCTTGCAATGCCATAAGATGGATTGTGCCTAAGTCACTAAGTCTATCAATTACGTTCTCGCTACTTCTTCATCTAGGGCTTTTCGAAGTTTTGATTTCTGGTTTTTCTCTGCTACAGTGACCCACCAACCCAGATTTCAGCTTACCTTTAGCACTTTGTGGTAAGAATCTTCCTCTTTGGGGTGCGACTGAAAACCTGTGTTCATGGCTGATGTTTGCCTTACTTTTTCCTTGAAGATCCAAAATTATTTTTGGAGAAATCCTCTTTTCCTCTATATATCTTTTGATTCTTACACTATACACTGTTATTTGTCAAGGCTCTTGAACATCAATGGAAATTCTTTCTTCATTCAACTTGATGATTATACAGGCGGAGGTGAAAGTGCTAAAAGGCAGGGATTGTCACAAATAAAAAATCTGTTTATATATTTTTCAAATTTTAAAGATCAAAACTTTAAACAAATTAAATTCAACAAAAACCTTTGCATCAAGTTAAACCATTTGTTGTGAAAAACCGATTTACCCAATTTTATTTTTTTTCACCTAAAACCTGTATCAAGATGATAAGCAGTTAAAATAAATAAATCATCCACAACACGCCGATGTACGAGAAAAAACCACAAAGGGAAAAACCTCGGATTGCCAGCCAAACAGATTGCTATGATAAGGTTTTACAAAGACTAAACAGTAAACTCACTCAACGACTTGTCTTCCTCACAAGCCTTGACGCTCCTTTATCTTCAACCTCTCCTCCATAGTGCAATGCAGGAGTTCACCCACACAAGCTGCTACAACGCACGAATCCACTAATGCCGCGGTATCCACCGACGAGGCTCAGCAACTGCCCACGGAATCGAAACACGTAATCACCGTTTCTTCACCGCAACACAACAAACCACAAGTAGGAGTCTACCGCACGAAACTTCTTCTCTCATGATGAAGAAAAAATAAACTTTGGTGCCCAACACAAAGATATCAAAAAATAAGAATATTGAAATTTGGATCTTTAAACTATTTGGGTGAAACTAGGGTTTTGTACCTTTGGTAAACAGGTAGAGAATTGATTTTCACCAAAAGTTCTTAAAAAAAACCGAGTCCAACTGATGGAAATGAGAAGGGGCAAATTAGTCAAATGTATTTATGTACTTTTTGTTACTTTATACTTGTAAGATATTTTGTACTTTAGTGATGTACAGGTACTTGTTAGTTCTAGAATATTCTAGAAGCATCTAACAAGTGGGAGCACATCTAATTGGTTAGTTAGTTACACCCACTTGTACAAGTGGTTCCCTACACAACTATAAATACCCATGTATGCCATCATTTGTAAGGGATTTGAATTTTGAATAGAAAAGAGTATTTCTCTCTAAAAGTATGTTAGATACTTTTAGGTGTCTTTTGACGCGTAGTTTATGTCAAATTGGTATCATAGCGAGTATCGCTCCAAACTTTGGTATGTAGTGGTGTGTAGATATTCAAATCGCATCCTACGTATCAAATGGCTCCCAAGAAGACGAACTGCCAAAATGCGATTAATCTTAACACATACCCACCTATTCGACAACAAAATTTTCATCCTCAAATCAATCCAAACCCAATATACCCAATTACCCATAATTTCCAAAACCCTAACCCTAGTAGACATATCCATGGTCAACCCCGGTAACCTCCCATCACATCACATACCCTAATCAAATTTTTTCTTCACCCGGACCTCTTCAACACACTAATCCTCGACCAATACTACCAATTTCTGAAAATTACAATTTAGCCCCTCAATTTTCTAAAATTTATAAATCTGCCCCAAAGCTATCACGACCCTACGATTTAATCCCTCCCTCGCCCGAAGAATACCTTTCTTCCAAATTATCGTGGAATGGTGCCAAATACGGGCTCGATATGAATGCATGTGCCGATTTTGACAAGGTAAGTTATGGCGTTATCAAGAAAGTCCAAACTATGATAGATTCTTGGATCGCGACGAAGTGATATATCTATCTCAAAAGCTTCAAACATTATAGTACTTACTTCGTCGGGGGGTATGAAATGTATCATCAACACCTAAATAGGTGTCGAGCTTAGTATCTTGAAATGGAGACGACATGTGAATAATGGGTATGTGCACGAGCGAGACATTTTATCCAATATTTTGAGTGTTTGTCCACCGATGTACCTCTTACTACATCCGATGTCATTCTCGCACACACTGATGATACAATCTTTCGGTCATGCTGTACGAGGATGTCTCCGAGGTCGGACGATGTTTGATATTGACTATGGGTTCCTTCCTTGTGACTTTATTCCCATATTCAAGGAGGATGGGTGGATTGCTCGCACCTGATATAGAGGTTTGGAGGTATTTGAGATTGAAGACATCTTTCCCATATTTGGGGTAGAAGATGAGGGGTACTTTTTATGGGATTTTTTCGACTTATTTGTTGAAGAAGGTTGGGAGACTCGCACTCATTATCGCAAGGTGGAGGTATTTGATTAAACGGATTTCTTTCCACTTTTTGGAGACGATGACGAGATTTGTGATGATAATTCGGTGGTTGAGTATATGTTGCTTGGGATAACCACGATTAATGTGGGATTTATGGACCCCTTTTGGGTTATTTTTGAGGAGCGCGCCATGACTCATTTCCATTTTTTGATGCTACGGAGGCTCATCATGGGGAATTTGGATGACATTTGGCACCGATGGCCATCTTCGCATCAACATTGTCGCAGCTTTTCATTTGGATGGTTTAAAGGACGAATTCCCTATTTACCGGCCATGGCTTGAATTTGTGGTTTCTCTTCGAAGTTTTTTTGTCAGTCGATATGCGGGACGACTTCCTTTTCAATTAGGGGATCCCGTGGATGATGGCCTAACACGTACTTTCTTCGCTCGGGAAAAGCTCTCTCAAGTAGGGGAGGATGATGAAAATGAGAAGGGGCAAATTAGTCAAATGTATTTTTGTACTTTTTGTTACTTTGTACTTGTTGAATATTTTGTACTTTAGTGATGTATAAATACTTATTAGTTCTAGAATATTCTAGAAGCATCTAATAAGTGGAAGCACATCTAATTGGTTAGTTAGTTACACCCACCTGTACAAGTGGGCCCACTTGTAGATATTTGTAGAATGGCTCTAGAACCTTTCCTACACAACTATAAATACCCATGTATGCCATCATTTGTAAAGGACTTGAATTTTGAATGAAAAAGAGTATTTCTCTCTCTAAAAGTGTATTAGATATTTTAGGAGCCTTTTGACATGTCGTTTATGTCACCAGCCCGCCTTAAATAGTGAAAATAAGAATTTCGAGGCGGCGAACTCGTTCGAACGAAAACACAGTTCATTCGAACGAGAACCAAGTTCGTTCGAACGAGAACCAAGTTCGTTCGAACGAGAGGCCTTTTACGTTCCAACGAACTTCCAACCAGATTCCTTATGTTGATAGAAAATCATCGTTTAATGTTCGTTAGATGTGCGTTCCGACGAGGTAAACAATTTCGTTCTAACGAGATCTCCACTTTGTTCTAACGAACCTGATTTTCGTTCTAACGAGGCCAAAATTCGTTCTAACGAACTAACCCCCAAAAAATATTTTTCTTCTAAAAAACATTTCAAAAATTGTTCTAAATATTTTGTATAAAAACAAACATCCAAAAATTATATCCAATGATCATTTTCAAAATGCATCCATACCTTACGAGATCCTCGGTAAACGTGAAGACAAACTTGGCATGAAAAACATGGCACAATCTGTATTCAACTTTGAAGCTTGACCGCTACGTCTTCATCAAACATGTCATAGGCTTACGAGATCCACAATACAAAGCCTAAACTATGACTTAAATGTTTTGTCCGAAATTAAGTCAATTACAAACAAACTGATTCGATTGGAAATTTTTCCTTACAGGAAGCTTTATTTATTTGATAGAAAAACTTAGATGGACGCCCTTTTCGATCATAGGGGATATCTATACCAGCAAGTGAGTTTGACAGCTCTCTTTAAAGCCTGCAAGTTAGACAATGGAAGTTGTTTGTTTCGAAAGTAGAAGCTAGAAAATGGTGTTATTTGGGCAGAAAGTATGGTGAGAGAGAGGTAGGTGCTTGGTAACAAACAATTGGGGCTGGTATGGTATAATTAGAAATATTGATGAGATCCCAGATGCTCAAAGAAAGAAAATCTTAGCCAAATTCTCAACTAACTCCCACAAAGCGCATAAGAGAATAGGTATATTCGGATGTAGTAAGAAATGTGGATAAAGGATAAAAATCTTTTATCATCTTCTAAATAAGAGGGGACAATTAGGGTCCTTTTTTACCTGAATCTGAAGTTTGAATCTAAAATATGAGATCTGAATATGAAAAATTTGTTTGGTTTTTATCTGGATAAATTTTTTAGAGAAATAAACCTCTTAAGCATTAAGAGGCAATATGATCGTTAACCAATTTTCAAAAAGGCGCAAGGCGAGGCGTATTGAGGCATAAGCCTCCCTATTGAGCAAAATAATATTAAAAAATACTAATAAAACTATAAAAAATAAAGTAACAAAGAAATATATAATAAAATGGCAAAAAAACATCTTTAAGGACTTTCTCACATAGTTAAACATTTTTTGGTTCCCCGAGACGACTTTTTTTTTCCCTTAAATAATTTGACAAAATCAATTTCAACGTATCGGTTTTTACAATATGACAACAAATCAATCTGATGTAAACTACACGCCAAAAGACTCCTAAAAATATCAAACACACTTTTAGAGATAGAAATACTTTTTTCTATTCCAAAATCCAGTCTACCTCAAATGAGGCTTACAAAATCCACTACTACTCCTTACCTTTAATGTGACACCCCGCCTATTAAAATACCGGGTGGCAAGTCCTTTATCAAAATAAAATGTTGGTCTCATATAGTTCATTCTTAGCATCACTGTTGAAAACATTTTTAAAGTTACTAACCACCTAGTAATTAAATAGATCGGTGCCAAATTTTATCTTACATTAATTAACAACATGCGGAAATCAATAATAATTAAACCATCCACACAAACTGATAACTGAATCCAACACAGATAAATAATATAAATAAAGAAGACCGAATCAACTATCGGTTTAACAATAAAATCCAACAATAAACTGATATAATGAATTGGATACACGAAGTCTAATCCATAAATTGAAAATACTAAATCTGAGGGCGACATGCCCAAATGAATACTGAATAAAGTTCCCATACTAGGAATAAATGAATGAGGCGTTTATAGCAAAGTCCTGCAACTTCCACACGAGCTGCAGCAAATAAAGAATACCGAATCAACTATCGGTTTAACAATAAAATCCAATAATAAACTGATATAATGAATTGGATATACAGTCTAATCCATAAACTGAAAATAATAACTCTGAGGGCGACATGCCCAAATGAATACTGAATAAAGTCCTCGTACTAGTAAATGAATGAGGCGTTTATAGTAACGTCCTGCAACTTCCACACGAGCTGCAGCTACGCATCCCTGGATAGAATCCTCAAGCTGGGCGTCCCTGTGGCTGGACATCGACAATGTTTTGGAAAAGATTTTGACACGGGTCAGAGCCCAAGTAAAACATTTTGAAAATATTTCGCAAACAGTTAAATTGCAATTAATTAAATATGCATGCACACTTTTCATATCTAAGCTAGTGTCGCACTCCCTTGAGGTATAACTCACCCCTCATCTAATGTGCACACCTAATGCTTGCCTTCTAACCTCACTAGTTACGTTACCCCACCTAACTAGCCTTATTACATCTCTTTCTATCGAACTACTTTAACCCGAGTATTCTTACTTTGATTATTAAGTTATCTACTCATTAACTTATTAATCAGTTCAACTATATTAAGTCATATAACGTTAACACTAGTCATATAGGAAACCCTTTTGAAATCGTATAACTTTCACACTAGTTATATAAGAAATACATTCACATTTATGTATTAATCCCGTATATAATTACCTACTCATATTATGCACGTACTAGTATACTACAACATTCACAAGCATGTCGCGTATAATAACCATCCATTCCCGAACTCACCGGATGCTTTCTCTAAAATGCTATCATATCCCAGGTATGCTAACTCAAACCCGGTTACCTCAAGTCGGACTCACTCACGAGCTTGGTTAAAATATCGCAAACGTAGTGGAAGCAGTCTTAGTTCCCCGAGTGTAAAACCGAATCATACCCAAGACGTCGCACCCCGAAAAGAATCACAACATAAAAAAATGGACGCTTTGACCTGGGAATTATACTCTCCTTGCTTTCACGAGTCCGGGGATTCACCCACATCGCGCAACCTCCTATGATAGCACTAGAGGGGTATGTATTCCTATAAATATCATTCACACCGTTATCTATAAATTACACACACACACACACACATATATATATATATATACTATCACACTAACCATATATATATATATATTTAATAAAAGTCCGGCTAACCCGTGCCTAACACCCATAGCACTAGCCTTTAATACCTGAGTCTAAATCCCCGACTCGTAAATTTAATTAATTAACCATTAATTTATTTATCCACGTAGCGTCAACCAACTACAATGCCCGAAGAGAGCCGCCCGTCAAATATGGGAACATCAATGCGAATATCCCTATGGAGACTCCGGGAAAGCAGCTGAAGAACCCTCGTCCTGGTGAGCATCAAAGCCCATCATGTCACCTGGAATAGGAGGAGCAACATTAGCGGGAGGGGGTGGCGGCTGTGCAAGCGGTGGATGAAGCGGCTGTATGAGCTGGGGCACAGAAGGTGATGGGGGGATGCGGGAATAATAGGGCACGTGCCAATCAAGTGGCCGCGCTCTCCGCAGTAGAAGCATTGCCAATCCCGTAGTGGCGCGATGCGGTGGGCATTAGGTGGGGCAGAGGCATCCACTCTAAAATACTGGGGTGGCTATTCCTAAACTCGGAGGAGGATGAGGAAGAATCTGAGTAGAGTATAAAGAGGGTGTGGTGAGAGGGTGTATGATGCAAATGTGGAGTGTTAGGGTGTGTGACCAGTCGAGGGTCAAGGAGAATGGTGGGTTTGTGTGGGTAGCGTGACCCGGGGTCGGGAGTCCCAAAATCATGGCCCATACCCTTGGAGTAATCAAATAACCTGTAGGGGTGCGGGAATAGGTCAGGGGGGTCGATGTGTGAGTAAAATAGGCTCAGGGGCTGAAATGAGGTGGATCCAACAAAGAAATTAGATGGGCTAAGCTACCCATGACTCGGATTTGAGCCGAGAGGTGGGTTTAAATCGGGTTGGGTGGCATTTTTGGGGGTTGTTGAGGGAAACTGTCATCTTGGGGGTGTAGTAGGGGGCGGAAGTGGGTTGGACGGAGCGGGAAGGGGTCGGACGGGGATTGGGGGTTTTGGGATTGAGTGTCGGGGTAGCGGGTAGGGGAGATGGGCTTACCCGGATCTGAACTGGGCCGATCGGGTATTTTGTTTGGTTGAGGGGCAGGCTGACTGGTTAGGGGTAGTTTCCGGTGGTCTGGAGGGGTGGGGTTTTGGGTTTTGGTGGGCAATGGGTGGTCGCCAGGGGCTGGTGGAAGTGGGTGGCGGAGCGGTCGAGTAGGCTGGGTAAGGGTTTTGGGGCCGGATGGTGGAGGAATAAGGGTGGGGCAGTTCGGTAGGGCTGGAATCTAGGGTTTGCGACATTTTCTTGATTTGGGCAGCAGTGATAGAGAGGCTAGGGCTAGGGTTTTGCAATTTGGCAAATTGTTGCATAAGGGTTTCAAATTGGGTTTGTTGTTTTCTCGCTAATTCCTCGATTTGTCCCAGCAATTCTTGATTATCTCCTCTTGTTGATGCTTTGGATCTTTTGGGAGCCATTGAAGAGTAGTGAACGATTTTGATACAATATACACCGATACACTAATACCAATGTGGAGCGACACCCGCTTTGATACCAATTTGACGTAAATTACACGTCAAAAGGCTCCTAAAAATATCTAACATACACTTTTAGAGAGAGAAATTTTCTTTTCTATTCCAAAATCAAGTCTACTTCAAATAAGGCTTACGAGAGGGTATTTAAAGGGTAGGAGTAGCTTAGGCTCCAAGCTAAGATCCTAATTACAAAAGTGCCACTATTCCTCCTTACCTTTAAATACTAATACAAAACAAAGGAAAATACAATAACAAAAATAAAGAAAAATAACAAAAAGAAAGTAAAACTACTAATATGCCAAAAAATGAACAAAAAAAGGACAATAATGCCCTTGATTCACATCACAATCAATGCAAAATCATTTTTTTTCCATTTACATATATTGTTAATTTATAACATGACAATAAATTAATCAATGCAAAATCAAATTGAGAGAATCATTTTTTTTTAGTTTCATTCACATATCGGTTATTTTATAATATGACAATAAACTAATCAATTTAAAATCAAATTGACAAAATCATTTTTTGAAGTTTCATTCACATATTGGATATGTTATAATATGATTGCTTATTTTTTAAATTTTTTCTGAAGTTAAAACAAAAAAGGAAAAAAAGAATAAGAGTTGGTATATCAAAACAACAATTTTTTTTAAAGTCATGTACAATTTTAGAAAAATAAAGAGCTCTTTAATCTTTAAAAAAAGGGTGAATTAAAAAAAACACAGATTTTTAGTATGTATATATAATTAATTGATTAGTATGTATATTATATATATATATATATATATATATATATATATGTGTGTGTGTGTGTGTAATAAAATAAATATAATTAATTGTTGCACTATCTTAAAAGTATGTATATATATACCAATTGTCGGCAACAAAAAAAAAACAAAGCTCGTGATGGAAGAAGAAGAACAATTTTTTTTTCTTTGCGCCTCGACAAAAAGGACTCGAGACGCATTAAGCCTCAAGGCGATTTTTTAGTGATTCGCCTCGAGGAGCGCCTCTATGCGTATGCCTCAAGTGATTTTTAAAACATTGCCGGTAGCCTCTTAAAATTTTAAAACCGAAGGCCATTTAACACCTCTAACTCAAAATGGATTGAGATTCAAATTGAGATTTAAGAGGCAAAAACAAATGGTTAGAATGGTTTGCTGGGAAGCAGTTGTGGTTGTTCGAAGAATGTTCTCCCTCGATTTGCGGAGCCCAATTCAGGAAGTTATTAGATTATTCTACGCTTGGATTGAAATGGCGGAATTTGGAGATGATAAGACCTTGTTTTTTTTGCAAAAATGATGAGAAAGATCTTATTCTATCCGAAAAAGGATGCGCAATTGTTTAAAACATCAGAGATTGCCTTAGAACCATGGCTACCAGATTAAACTAGAAATAAAGAGAAGTGGGCTTTTCCTGGAGGTTGGATTATTTTTGAAGTACTCCCTTTCGAGCTATGGTTTTAAACAAGGTTCTAAAAAATGCGAGGCGTGATCGAGGCGTGGAGGCCAAGCCTTAAGCCTTAGAAGCCTAGGCGACCCTTGGGCGTAAAAAAGCGTTTTGGCCTTTTTTAATATATTTTACTAGTTTTTAACTATGACAAGGCTATTAAAAATACTAAAATGGTACATACCTTGAAAATATATCTGAATAGTTGTAAATTAAAATACAATTTTTTTAAAATATTAAAAAAAAAAAAAACTCCCGTTTTTTAACGCCGTGCTTAAAAAAAAACTAGCGTTTTTTCACACCTTGCCCCCCAAAACGTTGACCATCGTTGATCACGCCTTAATCCACGCCTAGGGCAAAAACTTGGTATATCTAAAAAGCCCCGCGCCTAGGTTTTTTAGAACACTGGTTTTTAACTATGGACATGGAGGAATTCGACAAAGTTTATGAATGCTCTGGTCGGCTTCTAGCCGTTGATAAAACACTAAGGAGTTGAAGAATTTGTATGAAGCAAGCTTAGGGTGAAGGGGGGATGTGATTCTGGTTTCATTCCTGGAGGTTTTAAGAGGTAAGAATAAAGGTAGTGATACTGGTAGATTGGAAGATTGCCGGCAAGCTTCAATCTAATGAAGGAAGGCGGAAAGTTGCTTTGGAAAGGTTGGAAACTATTTAATAGTGTCATATACACTATTACTATTTAAAATATTAACGATAGAATTATGACATCATGGTTTAGTTCCAGGTCACCATGGGTTGAAACAATGACCCTTAGCAAAATGCCTTTTCCTATTCACTCAATATTATAAACATATGATTTAGACACATGACGATCGACCCTAAGATAAACTTCCAAGGGGGAGGCAAAAAATTAAACCTAGTAAAAGTAGTTTACTAATAAAAGGGATCGACCCTAAGACACATGACGATCGACCCTAATTCTCATAAATTAAAGGGATGGATTTTGGTTGGCTAGGGAAAATATAACAAAGAAAAACTAGTTTACTGGTTCTACTTTTCCAAATGCTAAATGCGGGAGATTAAACCTAGTAAAAGTTGTATTGACCAATCTGCTTGCTTTTTGGTGGTATACATATTTGGAGTTGGGATGACTTAAAATAAAACTATATTCTCATTGCCCTGAAATCATATGAACTTAAAAAATAAGCTCAAGTTTGTTTCATCTGCTAGATACACGAGTAATGAACTCACTCACTCACAAGCAAGAGGAGCTATTCACTAATAGTTTGGTTTATTTGCTGCCTTTGATTAGTAACAAAGCCCCTTGAATTTCAGGATAGTATTTTTTGTCAATGGAGCGAGTTTCACTTATCTCAAGGAGAATTTCTATGTCAAGTCGTATTATAATACTGAATAATTTTAGATATTTCTATAGTTTAGTAAATGATAAGCAATTTTTGAACTTTAAAACCAAGACAATTTTTTTTTTAACACTTTGGTCGCACAAACACCTATTTACCCAATACTCTCTTATTTTTAAAGGTTCGGGCTAGCGGCACCCCCACCCCCACTCTGCCGGTGCCGGAGCTTTGGAGTGGTGGTGGTGGTTTTGTAAAGAGTTAGAGAGAGAAATGAGTAAATAGGTTTGTGTGTGGCCTTTAATGTCTCAAAATTGTTTGAGTGTGGCTTAGGTTGCGTTTGTTTTTTTCATCTGAATCTGAAGTCTGAATCTGAATCTGAAAAATATGTTTGTTTTTATGTCTGAATGTACCTCTGAATGAATGTATTTAGACTCATTCAGACTTCAGATTCAGACTTCAGATGTAATTCTACCTCTTAACCATTAAGAGCCAAGTATAGTCGTTAGCCTCTCAATCATTTAAAAAAACAAACACTTTTTGGTACCTCTTAAGTCTGAATGGTTCAGATTCAGACTTAAGAGGTAAAAACAAACAACACCTTAGTGTCTAAAAATTGTTTGTCAGGGACTAAATTGTAGAAACCCCATAATTTTATTACCACTGTTGCCACATCTATCATATATGATATCTTACGACCATCTTCACTATTACATCCACCATACTACTGCCCTCTCCATTACTACTACCTCCTCCAGTTTTTCTTACCCCCATGCCAAGTGCTGCAGCCACAATTGAGAACACAACCACCCCCTCCTCCTCTTCCTCTTGAAACTTATTTTGACAAGTGTCATTGATGAACTTTTATGAGCTTCAACACTGATTCACTACGACCATCACTATCACTACTTTCAGCGTTTCATGATTAAAAAATTCTTGGCTATTGCCAATTTATCATTCCATCCTTAATAACGCCACATTAGCTACCGTAGCTGCCTCGTAGAACAACCAATAAATTATTATAAACATCACAGTCAACCTACTGCCAACACCACCCCACATAATTTATTATAAATGGTGTTGTAAAAGCCTAAGAGAATAGGAGGGCATATGATTAAAAACCTCACTAAGGAAGTATGGCATCATCACCAAATTTTTTAGGAGGGTTGTTGGTTAGGAACACTAGGATGTTTGAATTCAATTATGTCCACCTACAAGTTTTGGGGGCTTATATTTAGAATAAGGAGGAAATACATTGGGGGACCAAATTACCCTTATGGTCAATTATATAAATAACATACACATTCCAACACTCCCCCTCAAGACGAGTAGATATCGACCAAGTCAACTAATAGGTTTGGCAAGAACATTTGTAACCCGTTCTCTTGAAGAAACAAGCGATGGAGTGATGATGTCATGACTAACCTTCTCTATGAGAAAATGAACGTCCATCTCAATGTGCTTTGTCCTCTCATGAAGAACTGAATCAGAACCAAGTTGAATAACCGACTTATTGTCACGGTGCATAACAAAAGAAGTCTTCTGAGGAAATCCCAACTCCTCAAGAATATAGCGAAGTCATATAATCTCACACATGCCCAAGACCATGGCTCTATATTCCGCCTCAGCAGAAAAACGCGAAATGACAACTTGCTTTTTACTTTGTCGGGAGATGAGATTACTACCATGAAAGTTACAAAAACTATTAGTAGAGTGGCCATCACAAGCTCCTCCATTATATGAATCGGTGTAGCCCTGCAATCACTGCAATCCTCCAGCCCTGCTGTATAAAATAACCCAAGTTCAGGAGAAGACTTAAGATACCGTAAAAGGTGATATACTGCATCCAAGTGAGTCTGACACGGTTTGTACATAAACTAACTCTCCCAACATCAAATGATATATTCGGCCTGGTATTAGCTAAATAAATTAGACGACCCACCAAATGCGGATACATAAATTGATCTTTCAATTGTTCACCTCACCAGTGTCGACCACAAGCTTTAATATAGGAATTATATGAGATGAAGTTGATTTGCACCCAATCATCCTTGTATCCTCCAGAAGATTCAAAACATACTTTCTATGTGAGAGAGAAATCCCATGGCGACACCTGGCTACTTCAGTGCCAAAAAAATATTGATGTTGACCGAGGTCTTTCACATCAAATGCCTTTCCCAAATCAGCCTTAACTTGTATAATTCCACAGAGTTGTCTCCAGTAATAATAATGTCATCAATGTACACAAATAAGATTTACACTCTTCCATATAAATGCCGTATAATGAAACAAGTATGGTCAGAATGGCACCAAGTAAATTCAAATCAAATGGTAGCCCTCACTAAATCTAGAGAACCAGGTTCATGGTGATTGTTTCAGCCCATATAGAGATTTTCGGAGACGACAGACTTTCCTAGCATACTCCCCCTCACTACGAACGCCGGGTGGAAGATCCATGTTGATGACCTCATCAAGGTCGCCGTATAGAAAAGCATTTGTGACATCAAGTTAGTGAAGCGGCAAGAGGACGAAGTAACTAAGGAGATTAATAAGCGAACAATGTTGAGTTTCACAACTGGAGCGAAGGTAGCCCCAAAATCTTTTACCGAAATCTGAGTAAAACCTTCGCAACAAGGCGGGCCTTATACCTATCCACTGTCCCATCGACTAAGAAGTTGAGTGTATAAATCCACCTACAACCGTCTTAGCCCCTTTGGGCAAAGAAACCATGTCCCAGGTATGATTACGTTGTAAAGCATCCATCTCACACTGCATAGCTTCAATCCAATGTGAAGTTTGAAAAACCTCAGAAACAGTCCTCGGGATCCGAGTGGAGGAAGTAGCCATAACAAAAGCGCGATAAGAATCTGCCAAATCCTCCTAAGAAGCAAACTTTGTGATAGGATGTTTTGTAGAACAAGCATGTGGGCTCTCTGCGCTCCCGAGGGGGTACCGAGATCCTCCGTGGAGCAATAAGGTCATCATCTGCAAGCTCATTGGTAGTCTCAACAACAAGCTCAACAAGATGATGAGGAGTGTTACCTGTTGAGGAGGGGATAATGACAGGAGAGATATGTGAGCACGAACCATGGGAATATACCGGAAAAGGTTGATTGGTTGGAGAGACATGATTGGTATAATCAAACACAGGTACAGGGTAAACAATATGTGAATCCTCAGGAGGTGGAGTAGAAGAATGCACAAAAGTAGAGTCACTAAAAAATGACGCATTTTCATGAAATGTGACATCCAAAGTATGATGCTTATATGACATGTGGCATGGTCATAACAACGATACCCTTTGGACATATTAGAATAGCCTACTAAAACGCAATGAATAGCTTTATCATCAAGTTTTAGTGCGAATGGGAGATTTATTATGAACAAAGCAAGTGCAGCCAAACGCACGCGGACTTACAGAAAAAAAATCTTATCAAGATAAATAAGTTGTAATTGGGCTTTATTCAGAATGAACTGACATGGAGTACGATTCAAAAGATAAGAGCTCGTTAAGATAGCTAAGTCCCAATAAGAACTATGTAAAAAGGGGCATCACATTAGATTTTTTACGAACCAAATAAATCTAGGTACACCTCGAGTAGTCATCAATAAAAGTGACATAATATCGATGCCAAAAAAAATCTGTAACAAGTGAGGCACCCCAAACATCAGAATGTATTAGATAAAAAACACAAGGGGTCCGATGCATGCGGGGGATATAATTAATTCTAGTATACTTAGATAAAGAGCAGACAACACATTGAAATTTTAAAAAACTGCAAGCTTTAATTAAGTCGAGAAACAATATACAGAGATATTGAAAATTGACATGTCCTAAACGACCATGCCACATCTGTAATGTTTGAAAAGGAAAAAACATAACGGCCTGAATCAGGCAAAACACTAGCATGGAAAAGGGTAGCGGAAGGTGGAACTGGTGGAGGATCCTCAAAGTAGAATAGCCCGTCGCGCTCATATCCCCTGCCAAAAATCCTCCTCGTATGCACGTACTGAAGATAACACCAATCAGACAAGAAAATAACATCATAGTTACAACTTCTTGTTAAACGATTAACAAATAAAATGTTCATAGCAAGATTAGGTACAAGTAAAACCGAGTGCAATGTAATGTCCATCAAAAGACATATAACATTTGCTGAGAATGGGAGTAGAAGTCCCATCAGAAAGGTGAATTTGTTTATGGAAGGGTCGGGTAGATGAATTAAAAAGATCGTTCTCATCCGTCATATGATCATTAGTACCGAAATCCATAACCCAAGTAGGAGTGTCAGCTGTGTGAGCACAGTTTGCTCTAGGAAAATCTGAGGAGGATGCAGTCATAGTAGTAGGCTTACTAGTAGGAGCTTGACGATTACCCAACCAATGAAGGATCCGAACCATCTTGGAACTAATGAATTGCTCAATCCTGACATTCAAATCATCAGGAGTAGAGAAATGAGAATCAGTGGGACCGTCAGCAATGGCACTATACGTGTTCTACCCTTCTTATTTCTCAACTCAGGATACAATTTGAAACAGGTGAGCTTTGCATGCCCCTCTTTACTACAATGCTCA
This sequence comes from Sambucus nigra, assembly GCA_949130495.1. NCBI lineage: Eukaryota > Viridiplantae > Streptophyta > Magnoliopsida > Dipsacales > Adoxaceae > Sambucus > Sambucus nigra. The sequence continues at coordinate 196,259,704 of OX422220.1, forward strand.
CAGACCATTTTCTTCTTTTCAGGACGTGTACCCCAAGACGGAGTAAAAGAAGAACCCAAATACCGATTCCCTGTATTGGCCACAAAAGCCATCTGATCAGCTGCAGAAGGAGACTCATATATCACCTTAGATGAGGATGTAAGTTTGAGGCGCCGCTCATACTTCTCACAAACGACATACACTTCACCCAGTGGAGGAAAGGGTGAAGTGTTCAAAATCCATGCCTGAGGAAGCTCAAAAGGAGCCTTAAGACCCATCAAGAACTAGTAAACCTTTTGCTTCTCTTTCCGAGCAATAAATGATTCCGCAACCTTCACGGTAAGACCCAATATGTCAGTTAAAGGACGATACGAAGCATAGTCCTCTCATCTCTGAGTTAGATAGCTATAAAATGTCAAAACTGAATCGTTGCCTTGACATGCATGTTATATCTCCTTATATAGTTCAAATACCCGAACCTCATTTTGTGATTGAGAGTACATAGCAGTCATATGCTTTCGTAAGAGCAGAACTGACTCATAAAACTGAAAAATCTCATAAACACTTGGACTCTATAAAGTTGAACATCCATCGCAGAATAGTGCGATTAGTAACAAACCAGTAACCGAAGGTTGGATTAGATTCTTTCGGCTTCAGGATCTTCCCAAGAAGCCAATCAATTTTGCCTTTTGTACCACAGAATAAACGGAACGATCGAGTCCACGACGAAAAATTTCGGCCGAGCCGTGACTTTATATGAGGGTGCATGGTGATTGGTCATCAAATTAAATGATGGATTCTTTACTTCGACAGTTCCCCGTCAGACATTGTGCACCAAATCAACAATAACACCAACAATTACTCAAAGCAACCCATAAAAAACAACCCGCAAAAAAATAGTCACCTGGCCACCAAAAAATTAATGGAGCAACAACAAAGAAATCTCTAGATCACAAGAGATAAAAATGAGTGAAGTATACCTTCAATTGCATACAATCAATGAAAAAAGAACTTCAAATATCCATTAAAGTGTACTGCTCGAAATGATGAAAAATCGTACCAATAATCTACCACATCATAGTTAGATAATAAAAGTCTCTTTAGTTAAGAGAAATCAGCCCCCAAAACGCAGAAAACTGCTCAAACAATCCAAATCTTAAGTTGGAACCCAAACCCTAGGGGGAGAGGGCGCACAGAGGGGCTGCGCGACCTAGAGTTTGGTCGCCTAGGGGTTGCGCCTCTAGCTGTGGTGACCGGAGGTTAAGGGGATGGCTGAGTTAGGGTGTAGGGTTTTGTGAAGAAGAAAGGCTCGGTCAACAGGCTTCTCCCCCTTTTTTGTATATTTGGCTATAATACCAACTAGAATGTATGAATTCAGTTATGGCTTCTACAAGTTTAGGGACTTATATTTATACTAAGGCGGAGGTATATTGGGGGACCAAATTACCCTGGCCAATTACATAAATAACATACATTCCAACAGGAACAAAGAGTTTTCTAGGTTTCTAGTGTAGCGCAGTGTTTATTCATGTTTTACTTCTTTCTCCTTTTTATTTTATTTATTTAACTTGTTGCGTGTGTATGCATGCGTGCGTGCATGCGTGTGCACGCGTCTGTGAATTGTTAGAAAGTTGACTGCTTGTCTATGGTAGCTAGAAGTGCTCCTACATAAACATTAGATATTAACTAAAAAATCGTTGTGCTTTGCTCATGTTGTATGATGTGTTTTTTTTTCCCCAGCTTAAGGACTACCGTTCTTTGTATGAAAGCTATGTTCCAATGAAGTTCAAGCACTATTACAAGAAAATGGCTAAGTAGGGTACATTCTTTGGAGTCATTACTTCAATTACTTGATGCATAATTACTTGTTTGTTTGGTGCATTTAGTTCTTACATCAGCAGTACTTTTTGATCTACTTCCAAAGAAGATTTCTGTGTCTCTGATTCATGTTTGTTTGCAGATCTGGTGAATGGGGGGACCATGTTACCCTGCAAGCAGCGGCCGATAAGGTCTAGTATTTATTGTCCAAGCAGTTATGTCCTTATTTCATTCAACTTTTTCTACACTTTCTTTCATGCATAATTATTGCATTTGAGGGCTTTATAAACACAGGTTATAGACAATATTCTTTCACATATTCCTTTCATCTCTCTCTCAATTCCGAAATATGGGGGTGCAATCTGTAAAGAAAAAGATTATCCCCCTCTCCAGAAGCGTATTCACTTTTGATTTTTTCCAAAGCAATGCACAACTAGTGAAAGTAGGTATAGGACTTGCTTTGGCAAACGGCAAAGCTGCTTTTACAATAGCATTAGGTTTTGGGGGTCATGCTTGCATTTCTTATAAGAAAGATCATAAGAAATGCCTCTTTCTGGCATGTTCTCTATGTATCTAAGAAAGCAATTATTGCCATAATGGCATTGGAATTGTGTATTTCAAGTTTTCAACATTGAGACTACAAGATCTAGTGCCAATAAGATACAACGAAAAGTACTTGTGGGTTAGACTGCACATTACTTCAGAACTTCTGTATTGAAATTTAACATCTCTATCAAAGATATGGAAAAAGGTTCTGAATCCCTATACCGTTTATCTTTAAATTCCAAATAAAGAAGCCATAATTTATCTGAAAATGAAAATAAAGGACTAGTTCACTCTTCCGATTCATGAATGCAAATTAGAAACATGGTTTAAATCGAGGAGTACGGTAATGTTAAAGAAACTACAATCAGTGATGGATACAGAGGGTGGGGCGGCTAAAATAGCTGTTTCTGTGCCTTAGGAGTCCAGGAGGAAAACCTTTTCCTTCCTCTTTCCTTGTGGGTCAGGGTTCATGGGGGGTTAACCTGATATTACTGAAAGATATATGCAAAAGAACCTACTAGGGCTGGGTAAGTTTTGTTTGTGGTTATTATTCAATCGAACCCCCAGTGATGGTTATACCCAAATTATTGCTCTGAATGAAAATCATCTCCCCCACCCCTCTCTTAGTAGAAATTTGTTGACCATATCCAAATGAAGGTTAACATGACCCGCCAATGTGATTGGTTGAAACATGAATGACTCAACAATAGACCCCCACACTTTTTTTAATGAGATGTACATATTTTAACCAATCCCATTAGAGGGTCATGTTTACCCTCCCCATTTTTGCAAATAACCACGACTTAAAAAAAATGTTGCAAAAAGGTTTTTTTCACTGAGGATCCTTCTTAGCCACACACAAGGTGGAAGTTGCGAACAATAGATATAGTTAAAGGATTTTTTTTTTCCAAAAATGACTAATACAGTTCTGTTTCTTTTCTAACCAGTGGGAGTTCAGGGTGGGTGGGTAGGTGTTTTGGGGATGGGGGTGGGGGGGTGTTCTATATTCAATAGTTGTGTAGATTAGTGAGTGGTCAGGAAACAATTTATGACTACATTGAAGATAGGCAGAGTGGACAAAGTTGAATTTGTGTGTTTGTCCAGTTCCTGTACTACTTGGTGCCTAGGCATGCCTAGACTTTTCTTTCGAGGCAGAGACATTGTGCACCTGGGCACCATTAGCTAGCTTTCCTTTGATGTTTGAGGTACCTGAATTAGAGGGTAAAATTGCCTGCGTAGCTTTCATGAGCTAATTTGAGAAATGGTGTAACCAACTTGCTTTGAGGCTCTTTAAAAGATATTTAGTAGAGAGTAAGGCTAAAATTACTATCATATATGATACGATGTGACGTGGCATCATGAGAACCACACGAAAGTGTCACATCACATTTTTTGTGTTTCTCATGGTGTCACATCACATAATAAAATAAGAGGGTAATGAGACACCCCGCTCAATTAAATATTGGGTGATCAGTCCTTTATTAAATTAAATCAGAATATCCAGTTGGTTCATTTTTAGCATTACTGTCGAAAACATTTACTTCATTAATCACCTAATAAATTAATTAAGCAAGTGTCAAAAACTTTTAACCGTTTTATTATTATATGACAATTTCAATCATTAACAACATTCACCATTCTCAAGGATAAATAAATAGTGAATAATACACCATCTAACTAAATGGAATGAAACTGGGATAAACGTCCCAGTTAAATAACTCTAAAACCATCCAATCGTAATAATACTAAATTCAATTGCAAACTGAATACTGAAATAAAATGAGTACAATATCTCTATGACATATATAGAAACTGAGAATGGGCGACACATGCTCTAACTGAAATGACTGAGCATGAAACTCAGATGATAAGGATGGAGGCGTCTAAATATGAGGACCTGCAACTCCCACACTAGCTGCAGGGCGTCAAATGGTCCGACGGTCTAAGCCAGACGTCCCTGTGGCTGGACATCTAAAATAGTTGCACAAGAGAAAATAGATTTGCAAGAGACAGGTCAAAGCCCGAGTGTAAAATATTTTAAAACATTTTAGCAAGTATTTAAAATGCGGTGAAGCAAATATTATATACATGTTAGTTTTTCGAGCTCTCACTTGAGATTCTCACCTCTCAACTATTGTGCCACCCCCAACGTATCTCTAGGCCATTCTAGTTATCGTTATCACACCTAACTAGATCGTAGTCATAAACCTTCTAAACTATCACTCGTGGTAATTCCCCGTATTTCCCACATAATATATATTATTAAATGTTTCCGCATTTACTATCCCGAGAAAGAGTGTTCACAATAAGGTTGAGTGTTCACATACTTAAGTTATTTAAGATTTCATTATCTTTCTTATCTACAAATTTCACACAATATATAATATAACAAGCATATATATATCTATATATCCATCACTATACTCTCTATATATACTAATACGGCACCCCTAGACTCAGCTGCGGTGCATGCATACTCTGCTGCGCACTGCATAAAGGACTGTCGGTTCGGTATCTCTCACGAACCATAAATACAAATCACATATATTGGAGACGAACATTGTTCCAAGCCTATGGGTTACGCACATACCTACGCACCCATATGACCGTCATCACTATCATTATCACAGATAACCCGTACCTAGGTTCCATGTTCTGAGGTACAAATCAAAAATCCCCCCGAAGGCTGATCAGGATATGACTGTCCCGACGCGTAAACCTCCCGCGATAGCAAGCAGCGTCGGTATGTCATACACATAATAAATCAAGCAATAGGTTCACACAACCTATAAAAATGTACACACACCCCGAATATTACAATTCATACGTAGTATTATATTTTTCTCACTATACTACCGACACATTTATTAACTTACAAATATTCTCCCCATCGTATTTTCCCAAGGATGATTCACTACCCAAGAATCTTTTAACGTAATTAACCCAATTCTCCCACTATTAATTTACCCTTATAATCATCGTGGGTTATTCCCTTTCCCTCGAATTAACTACGCCACAAGGTTTTAACTCAAACAGAACAATTTTCTTCATTATCCCAATTTTATTCGTCTCACTTTATGTAAATCTAATCTCCACTTTAGGTCTAATGTCCTTATTATAGAACAACAATCACAATCAATCAATCTAGGCAACCTCCAACGGAATAACAACTAAAAATAACATTTCTTAAAATTTCCCTCACGAATCTGCCCAGATTTTTAAAATGTAGTTTTGAGGCATTTCGGAGTCGTTTTGGAAAAAACGCATCAGAGAACAAAATGCAGAAAACGGGATTTTCTATGAGGCCTCGCGGACAGAATAGCCATTTTCGGCACCAAAACGGCTCAAAACAGTTTCTAAAACGACGATTTAGTTTACCCAATTTCATATACTTCTTCAAATTCAAGAAATTGTTCTATAGTTCAATCATACCCATCAAAATCCAGATTTCTTCATCAAGATTCAATATAATTTCGTGGGTTATATACTACCTACATGTAGGATCCTATTCTATATCAATTTCACCTTAGATAATGATACATGTCTTCAGAAGTTCATTCAAATCAAATGAATTTCATAGTTAATTCAACCTACACTAACATGGATATCATACATGCTATAAGTTTGCAAGATTAAATAGTTGCCTCTTTTGGTAGGTCTGATCCGTTGAAGCTGATGGGTATATTGGTGTTCTCCTCTCCTCGATCTACAATCCAATGGTGGTGGTGGTGCAAGAAGGTGGTTTTAGCCTTGGAACTTCTCTCCTCTTCCTCCTTTGGCCACTTTGCGGCTTCTCTTTGTTTCACGTCCTACTTAATTATTGTAATTGTCGTATTTTTCGCTCGTGACAATTTTAATAAATTCATAGTCACATATTACCTTATTCCTTAAGTAATAATCAATATAATTCACATCAATAAATACTAACCCGCGTCTCGCTAGTTAATATTTATTTTAATCCGGATTAATTACAAATTAATTTCCCATATTTAATTTAATTAATCCTATATTTAAAATTCATTAAAAATACGGGGTGTTACAAGCTTCCCCCCTTACAACGAAATTTCGTCCTGAAATTCGGAAAATAAAAGTATACCTGGTAAGAACAACTCTGGATATTTTTCGCGCATCTCAGCCTCACGCTCCCAAGTGGACTCGTCGGCATTATGGTGCTCCCACTGGACACGCACAAGTGGAACTACCTCCGACCTCAATCTCCTCTCGCTACGATCCACGCTACGATCTAGGATAGCCACAGGTCTCTCCTCATATGAACTATCAGGATGTAAGTCAATCTGGTCCCGCGCAATATGAGTGTGAGCCAACTCATCTCGGAGATACCTCCTCAACGAAGAAATATGGAACACATCATGAATCCTATGCAAGTGTTCCGGCAACCCAAGTCTATAAGTAACTGGCCCAATCCAGTCGATAATAGGAAATGGCCCAACGTACCTTGGCGCCAATTTTCGTTTTTTCCCCGAATCTCATTATCCCCTTCATAGGTGATACACGTAGCAACACCTGGTCCCCCACACTGAACTCTCGAAAGAATCGCTTGGCATGGGCGTAACTCTTTTTTCTGTCCTAAGTGTATGCGACTCCGAATCATCTCAATTCTGGACGAAGTATACTGAATCAACTCTCGTCGGAGTAGGTTGTTGTCCCCCACCTCTAATCAACAACTAGGAGAACGACAAGGTCTCCGTACAATGCCTCAAATGGGGCCATGCCAATAGTAAGCTGATAGGAGTTGTACGCGAACTCCACCAGTGGAAATTACTGCTCCCAAACCTCTTCCAAAATCAAGGATACACCTTCGCAATATCTCCTCTAACATCTGATTAGTTTTCTCTGTCTGTTCGTCCATTTGGGGTTGATACGCCGTACTCAATCGCAACTCAGTACTCATAGCCTCTTGGAAACTCTCCCAAAAATCGCGACATGAAAATCTTGTCCCGGTCGGACACACTATCAAGTGGCACCCCATGAAATTTTCATTATCTCAGTGTCAATCTACTAACGACACCCTTCAGTCGAACGGTCTTCCCTTATCGTTCCATTCTAGTGACTAATTCGCCTTAGTCATCACATATCAAAGTATTCCACCATTTAAGTCTAACAATACACCTTGGTGCTTGCATGACACTTTGCAATTTTGCTTCCGTTTTGCCACTAATATAAGCTTCTCTACGCACGACCAAAGTATTTCCTCTACTGAATTTTTGTTTCCAACATCTCCATTTGTCAACTCCTTTAGTCATTAGTGCTCATCATATGTATATTTCGACTTCTTTTTACATTTTTGGAACATTACGTTGTTCCCCGTGTCTCTTCATTAATGGTACTTTTTAGTCCGACGGTCGATACACAACCATTCGAACTAGTGATCCATCTGTTCGTGGGAGATATTTGCAGTCATACCCATATACTCGTGACAGACTTCAAAATCTTCTAAATTTTTCATGACATAGCTCTCGTCATATTGCTCCTCTGTACCGGGCGACTATTGATTATTCTCGAGAATCTACATCGTACATTTTTTGCACTTCACACCACTATAACATTCCTTATCCTTTTACTCTTTGGTCTCTAGTGGTTCCCTTGGCCACTATAAGCAATTTCGTTCCCCTTTGCCTCATTCTTATTCTACCTCAAATCTATCCATACGTCTACGTGTATTCTCACATTTCCACGTCTTCTCCCCGTAAATGTTATTGAAGATACGCTTAACTAGGGTGCCCATACACCCTATACTTTGTGCATTTCTGCACAACCATACTAGACATGTTACATTCATCGCAAACTATGCCTCACATACTTGGCATAACTATATGGTAAGGTCGTACTAAGCCACCCTACATTTTCCACTTAATTATATCTATGTTGTCCCACCGATCTGCTCGTGGTGTCAACAATTAATAACATTTTCGCATATTAACATAATACGGCTCTACCGGCCTTAATTCGTAATATAACTATTAACTCATAGTTATAACTACATATACGTGTAATCACTACAGTGCCAAACCCATGTGTTAAAGACATAACATCTCCCAACTTCCAACGTTCGCTAAGCTTCATGCGTGGGATGTCTCGCAAAGCGAAATCCAAATAAGGACCCCCCCGATACACTACTATCTAACATTGCTGGTCGTCGAGATCCGTTAAGCCCTTAGTCCATAACATGTACCCCGAATTTCCGTTGGCGGACAAAAAGTTTACTCGTCCACTCTCATGTCTCTAAGACGACTTCTAACACGGTGCCCTCACTATCACAAAGTTCTCAGCGCTATATATAATTAACAAGCTATATCTCTCCGCTCGACAATAAATCAATATACTCTGAATCACATCAGTAAATTTCCCTACTCACCGGGATCGAATATAGTAAGACAACATACTCACCGAAGTCTACGATACAATACAATATATATGCAGTCTCAACGGTCTTTTAGGTGATGCCTCACAAAGCCATATATTTTACGCTGAAAGAACGAGTACAATAGTCTTACTAACAATTTACTACCGCTTAAACCCTCGGTATCCAGTCACTACACAATATAATAATAATATTTTCTACTATTATAACACCCCAAAAGGGGCAAAAATTGTTACGTAATATAAAAATTTTCTTAGTGTCCACGCTTGCTCCTCCCCAACAGGCGATACCAACAGTCTCGCTACTTAATGGTAATCATATACATAATAAGGCTACTATCACCAGTGCACCCACTAACCTCGATGCACACTCGAATTGTAGTGTTACTAATAAATTATTGTGACTCACTCATGTCACCCGAAATGTCATCCCTTACTTATAAGGGTAAGGCAATTATTTTATCTCCATTTGCCACCTACCTTGCATTGAGCATAACCCTCATGCCGGAACTGACTCCTTATTCAACTGTAGGGCTGGCAATTTTTGACACGATAACCCGTTTATGGTAATAACCCGAAATGACCCGAATATGACACGAGTAGCTTGTATAGATTTAAGAGTACCCAAAACTTATACTCAAATAAAAATCAACGTGACCCGAAAATAACACGACTAACCCGAATTCCCACCCATATTCAACTGTAATGGTTGCATATCCAAGATCTCATCTTGCGGTTGTCTTTTGTCCCGCTTTGGGTAATCCTTCTTCATGTGGCCCGTACTTTATGACCGTAACAACTTGTCAGAAGAACTCTCTTGCTTTTGGCCCTGGCCATACTGGCCTCCCTCGCCATCTCCTCAGTCCTGACAAGTTTGAGGAATGGGAATGTTGCTATTACCGTTGAGGACCTTGTTGGTCCTTCCTGAACTCAATGATTTCTCATGATAACCTCTGGGTCTGAATCTCTTCGCTCGATTCTCCTGCTGGGAATTTATCTCATGTTGCTACTATGCTCCATTGGCATCGTTTTCATTTACTTTCCTAGTCCGACTGTTCTCACTTTCTCGTCGTGTATCAGTTTAGTGCCGGTGGTCCTACTCATCACCTACAGGACACCTTCATGTGCCCATCCTCTATCTCTGGCCCCACGGGCCATGTCGGTGTGTCCCCCTCTTGGACTTGGTAGTCTTAACCCTGATTGCTACCCTCGTTTTCCCTTTGGCTCCGCTGGTCCTTATGGAACTTGTTGTTGGTCTTGACGGCCGTGACTGAATCTACCGTCACTTGGTAAGAATTCAAATGATCTAAAACATTTAAGTGGGTCCCCTATCGGGTATACCCTCTTGTGGTAACTCACTGGTACCGTTTACTTCAGTGTTGCTCTTTGATTAGATCCTCCAATCCTCTTGTCTCCCTTCTCCTGGGAGCCTTGATGTACTTTTGTAAATGTACTGTAATACCCCGTACTTTTAAAGGTATTTAAATTGCACGGTGGATGTAATTTGGCAATTTGAGGAATTATTGTGAATAGTAATTTTGGGATTAATGAGTGAAATTAAATAAATTTAATGTTATAAAGTGAATAGTAAATATTAGTTTCCAAGCGTCGGACTAATATTTACATGGATTATATTTTCGTACGAGACTAAGTATATGAGTGGATTATTTTTAATTACATGTCGCAGTTGGGTAAAGCGACAAAGGAAAATATCTTAAATTGGAAAACACGCGTATTGAACGTGTTGGGTCAAAATAGTGAATTTTAGTTAAGTGACTCAGATGGAGATTTCGACTCCGCCATTGGGTTCGGAATGGCCGAAATAGTCAATAGAGTACCCGGGGGTAGTATTTGGGTTCCGAGCATTTTTGGACTAGTAGGGACTCGTAAACGAGTACACGAGTCATTTAACAATTGGGTACACACCTAATTTCGGATTTTAAAGAGGTGGCAGCCCTCATTCTTTCCCAAATTCTGCCCTAAGAGAGAAGAGAGAAGAAAGAAGAAGAAGAAAAGAAAGAAGAAAAGGAATTCCGGGCCAAAATTCGCGGGATTCGACTCGGGGTCGTCGGATTTAATCAACGAGGCAAGTGTTTACTTGCTTTATAAATTTAGTGTGTTTGTTTCTCATATTATAGTTGATGTGTAAAACTATAAAGATTTTTGGGATGAGTTTTCGTGAATCAAAATGGGTTTTTCGGAAGATTAACGAGTAAAACCCGAATAATATCAAATTTGAGAAATTTAGGAATTAATTGAAATTAATTGTTGGATCTGGGTTCTAGGATGATTAGAACCCTTTGTATATGTATATTTATGGTTGATTGAGGTTGTATGATGATGGGTGAGAAAATAAAAACCTCGGAGGTGTATTAATGGAGGTTTGGGATTTTGGAGAAGAAGGTGAATAGTGACCAGTGGCACTTCCGGACTGTTTCGGACAGGAAGACAGCCGATTCAGCTCTCGGTGAAAACACAAAAGTTGTAGATCTTTTCGATACGGTCGCGTGGACGCTGATCGCGTATTTTCTGCGAATTGTTATGATTTTTACAAGATGGCAGTTCCGGGGTGAAATTATCAACTCGGAAATACACTCAGAAATTTTAAAAATAAAAGCTAGAATTATTTGGAGATAAATATTTGGGGTTCCTAAAAATAGTGTGGGGACTTCTAAATATTTTTTTTTAGTAAGGTACGTATCTTGGTTTAGATGAAAGTAAATCCCAAGATTTACCCAAATAGGGGTGTTTGGGAGGAGTAACACTCGGGGTGATGTTTCGGTGACCAAAATTTTATATAAGTAATTGTGCGAGTAGAAAACACATTTATATGCCAATTTTGGCCGAGTGAAATCCTATGAGGTGACTAGGATGAAATTTAGGATACGGACTAAAGAGAATTGAGCAGTCGTCCGATACGTCTATTTATGAAAATTATTATAGGTGAGAGGAATGCCTATCGTTATTTATGGGAAGAATAAATATATCGGTGTTGTTGGTATTGTCATCGTGCGGTGAGAAAAGATCGAAAATAATGTATTGAGGATTAGTCAAAATTGATAAATGCGTAGGATATTCGAGAGATAAATATACTATGTAGGAAATTTATTATACGGGTTGTGCATATGCCCGAATGTTATTATATACGTGGGTTAAATAATTACCTATGGGGAATTATGTATAGGTGAGAGAAATACCTATAATTATAATATGGTTGTGTGAATACCAAATTGATGATATATTTATATAGGTGGAATGTGTACCTATATGATTGTTTATTATGTGTATGGCATACCTACCATACTTGCTATCACGGGAGGTTGGCGTTCGTGCGAGGACAATCTTATCCTGTGTTGCCTTCGGGGGGATTTTAGATTTGGTACCTCAAGAACATAGGACTGTGAAGGGCTTATTTGTGAGTCGATAAGTCTGCTGACTATGGGAGCGTAGGTATGTGCGTGACCCATGGGTATGTGAACTATGTTCGCCTCCAATATGTGATTTGTATTGATACGGTTCCTGAGTGATGCGGAACACGTGATCCTTATGTGCGTGATGTACAAGAATTTGATAGCAGAGTATGAGTGCACCGCAGCTGAGCCTAGGGGTGCCATATGTATATATATGTATTGTGATTAACATATATGTGTACTTGAGATAATCCACGGATGCTTAATAAATGAGAATGACTAAACCACTTCTATTATAGTTCGGTGGATGATTAATATACTTGTTGCGTATAGTATATTGTTTATATATATGAGATGAGATATCATATAACCTAATCTTGTATAAAGTGAAAAGAATGAATAAAGTGTGATATTACTTCCGGTAAATGAATATCCGGATTTATATGAATATGAATCTTAGGTTCTAATGAGAACTATTAATAAATACGGGATGGTATAAATATGGTATGAAATGAAGGCCTAATGGATCCCGATGATCAACATTGTCACGTAGTAGTGTATGGGGGGGGGGGGGGGGGGGGTTCCTTGTTTGGATTTCGCTTTGCGAGACACCCCACGCACGAACGTAACGTAATGTTGGGAATGAGGAGAAGTTTAGTCCTTAGTACCCGAATTGATGAGGTTTATTAGAAGATGGGTAATTACATTAGTTAGGCAGGGTAGCTTAACTAGGGTGTCTAAAATGGTATGCGCTAGTTGTGCACTGTTAGAAGAGGGGTGAGGTGTATCTCATGTGAGAGCGATACCAGTTTAAATATGAGAAATAATATATTTTTTTAAAATATGAATTTTAATGCACTTGCTAAAATGTTTTCAAAACTCGGGCTCTGACCCGTTTCTCTATTTTCCCCTCTTGCTATATCTATATATATATATATATAGATGTCCAGACATAGGGACGCCTGGATGATAATTCTTTCGAGTCAGACGTTTGCTGCAGCAGCTGTGGATGCAAGCAGGTTTATATTAGACGCTTCTATCGTTGAGATCTAGATAGGAGGTATTGTAGAAACATTCGGGCTTATGTCCCAACTGTACTCATTTATTCTTTTATCGCCTTTTAGTGCGGCATTCGATTTGGTTGTATTATAGTACCGAGTGTTCGGTTATTTTATTTCATTTCATTTCTGTTGCTGCATATAAACTGTCGTAATTGTTTTATTTGAATGGTTTGGTTAAAAAGATTTGTTAATTTAAAATTTTGACGCCGGCGTAATAGGATATTTAGTAATTAAATTGGTTTTCGACAGTGATGCTAAGAATGAACCATATGAGACTCCTGTTTTAATTTGATATAGGAGTGATCGCCCGGTATTTTATTAGGCAGGGTGTCACATGTACCCATTCATGCTTGGGTATTTGACCCACGAGTCCATTCTCAACTTACGGACCCTTGTTATTCTCCGTATCCCCTTTCTTTGGCTACGAAGTTCGTTAACCAAGTTAACTTATCTTTCACGGTCGGTCTTTACCTGACCTACTTGTGATAAGTTCGTAATCCCATTTGCATCTCTGTCTGAACAGTAGATGGAAGATCTTACGATCAAAATGCACCCAATCTCTCGTTTAACTCCATATATACTACTTTATGGGTGGCGACTGACTATCATCGCTCTATGCAGGTCCTATGAGCTAAAAATTTCGTCCGAAATTAAATTCCTAGTGTCACTGCACTCCACCCTACACTATTGCCTTTGGATTATCTTCTTCCATTGGCCTATCACACTTCATCTTTTCTTCAAATCCTACTCCGACTCTCTCCTTTGTCGACTACGCTAGGTGTAGGGGTGTTCGTTGTCCGGTCTGGTTCGGTTTTGAGGTTTTTTTTGGATCGGATCGACTTAATCGGTCCTATAAAAAAATGGACCGGGACCAGACCGATAATGTTGGTTAACCGACCTTAGTCGGTTCAATTTTTTATAGGGTCGGTACGGTCTAACCCGTCGATCCTCAAATTAACGAATTACATCATTTATAATAATGAAAATATACCCTACTATATTTTTTTCAAAACATTAAAAACAAAAAAATATCAAAATTTGCAAGTAAAACAAACCTAGTATTGGATTAAACTATAATTTAAACTAATCAAATATTAAAATATATATTTTCACTATTTATATATCTTATATATAGACATATACATGTAAAAATATATTATTCTATATAGAGTCGGTCCGGGTCGGTCTTAACAGGGTTTTTGAAACTGTAAATCGTGGACCGGACCGACTAGGTTGGTCCGCTAAAATAATAAACCGAGACCGAATCGATTAAGAAAAAAGACCGAAAAAAAAGAATCGGTTTGGGTCGGTTCGGTTCGGTCCGTCGGTCCAATCGGTTTTTTGAACACCCCTAGCTGGGTGAGTCTAAATTTGCACTACTGTTATCTATGACAGTGTTTGGGAAGTTATTGTCCCCGAGTGCTTATCCTTTTATCATTTACCTAGACAACAATTTTGGTGACTTCTATTGCGATCACCGTTCCCCGAATACTCTATGGCTTATTGAGCCTCTCCTCCTGCAGTCCTTTTAACGGCCCTTTACCGGTTGTCCTATATTGTTCGGTGTACCAAGCCCACCCGAACTCGTATATGAATCACATCAATTATTCTTAATAGCAGGAGAACGTAAGTCGTATGCGTAGAGGAATACAACAATCCTATAATAGGGCTCTATATCAAAGAACGCTAAGCTGAAACGTAATAAGCCAAACAGATCCTAAAAGACTCTAGATACTGATGCTCTGATACCACCTGAGACACCCCACTCAATTAAATACCGGGCTGATCAGTCCTTTATTAAATTAAATCAGAATATCCAGTTGGTTCATTCTTAGCATCGCTGTTGAAAACATTTAAGTCATTAATCACCTAATAAATTAATTAAGCTAATGTCAAAAACTTTTAACTGTTTTATTATTATATGACAATTTCAATCATTAACAGCATTCACCATTCTCAAGGATAAATAAATAATGAATAATACACCATCTAACTAAATGGAATGAAACTGGAATAAACGTACCAGTTAAATAACTCTAAAACCATCCAATAGTAATAATACTAAATTCAACTGAAAACTGAATACTGAAATAAAATGAGTATAATATCTCTCTGACATAAATAGTAACTGAGAATGGGCGACACATGCCCTAACTGAAATGACTAAGCATGAAACTGAGATGATAAGGATATAGGCATAGTTGTCAAATCGCGAATCGTATCGTGAATCGTTTACCCCCCGAATCGCGAATCGTGAATCGAATCGTGAATCGTATCGGTCGAATCGGAACCAAACGATAAAAACGTAGTAAAACATATGTAAATGGAATTTAACACTATAGAATTGGTAATTAAGCGTAATATGACAAAAAACTAATCATAGCACATGATAATATACCAAAATATATCACAAAAATTAACCGTAGTACATGTTCTCATCCATTTTAAGCTTAAAAAAGTAAAAAACAAAAATATTTCATAAAACAGCCTACACATTAATTTAAAACACCCTACATAAAACAAATATATATATATATCATAAAGAGCCTATATATTAATTTAATGTAAAAAAAAAAAAAAAAAAAAAAAAAAGTGAATCGGACCGAATCGTGAATCGGACCGAATCGGACCCGAATCGGAAGATTCGAATCGTGAATCGCCGATTCGGTCCGATTCTTTAGACATTTGCGATTCGAAGGTTGATTCGAATCGTTTTGGTAGTGAATCGAATCGAATCGTCCGATTCGAATCGCGAATCGGACGATTTTGACAACTATGGATATAGGCGTTTAAATATGAGGACCTGCAACTCCCGCACTAGTTGCAACACGCCAAATGGTCCGACGGTCTAAGCCTGGTGTCCCTGTGGCTGGACACCTAAAATAGTTGCACAAGAGAAAATAGATTTGCAAGAGACGGTTCAGAGCCCGAGTGTAAAATATTTTAAAACATTTTAGCAAGTATTTAAAATGCTGTAAAGCAAATATTATATACATGTTAGTTTTTCGAGCTCTCACTTGAGATTCTCACCTCTCAACTATTGTTCCACCCCCAACGTATCTCTAGGCCATTCTAGTTATCGTTATCACACCTAACTAGATCGTAGTCATAAACCTTCTAAACTATCACTCGTGGTAATTCCCCGTATTTCCCACATAATATATATTATTAAATGTTTCCGCATTTACTATCCCGAGAAAGAGTGTTCACAATAAGGTTAAGTGTTCACATACTTAAGTTATTTAAGATTTCATTATCTTTCTTATCTACAAATTTCACACAATATATAATATAACAAGCATATATATATATATATATCCATCACTATACTCTCTATATATACTAATACGGCACCCCTAGACTCAGCTGCGGTGCATGCATACTCTGCTGCGCACTGCATAAAGGACTGTCGGTTCGGTATCTCTCACGAACCATAAATACAAATCACATATATTGGAGACGAACATTGTTCCAAGCCTATGGGTTACGCACATACCTACGCACCCATATGACCGTCATCACTATCATTATCACAGATAACCCGTACCTAGGTTCCATGTTCTGAGGTACAAATCAAAAATCCCCCCGAAGGCTGATCAGGATATGACTGTCCCGACGCGTAAACCTCCCGCGATAGCAAGCAGCATCGGTATGTCATACACATAATAAATCAAGCAATAGGTTCACACAACCTATAAAAATGTACACACACCCCGAATATTACAATTCATACGTAGTATTATATTTTTCTCACTATACTACCGACACATTTATTAACTTACAAATATTCTCCCCATCGTATTTTCCCAAGGATGATTCACTACCCAAGAATCTTTTAACGTAATTAACCCAATTCTCCCACTATTAATTTACCCTTATAATCATCGTGGGTTATTCCCTTTCCCTCGAATTAACTACGCCACAAGGTTTTAACTCAAACAGAACAATTTTCTCCATTATCCCAATTTTATTCGTCTCACTTTATGTAAATCTAATCTCCACTTTAGGTCTAATGTCCTTATTATAGAACAACAATCACAATCAATCAATCTAGGCAACCTCCAACGGAATAACAACTAAAAATAACATTTCTTAAAATTTCCCTCACGAATCTGCCCAGATTTTTAAAATGTAGTTTTGAGGCATTTCGGAGTCGTTTTGGAAAAAACGCATCAGAGAACAAAATGCAGAAAACGGGATTTTCTATGAGGCCCCGCGGACAGAATAGCCATTTTCGGCACCAAAACGGCTCAAAACAGTTTCTAAAACGACGATTTAGTTTACCCAATTTCATATACTTCTTCAAATTCAAGAAATTGTTCTATAGTTCAATCATACCCATCAAAATCCAGATTTCTTCATCAAGATTCAATATAATTTCGTGGGTTATATACTACCTACATGTAGGATCCTATTCTATATCAATTTCACCTTAGATAATGATACATGTCTTCAGAAGTTCATTCAAATCAAATGAATTTCACCTTAGAAAATAATTTATTCATGTTAGTTTTTCGAGCTCTCACTTGAGATTCTCACCTCTCAACTATTGTGCACCCCTAACGAATCTCTAGGCCATTCTAGTTATCGTTATCACACCTAACTAGATCGTAATCATAAACCTTCTAAACTATCACTCGTAGTAATGTCCCGTATTTCCCACATAATATATATTATTAAATGTTTCCGCATTTACTATCCCGAGAAAGAGCGTTCACAATAAGGTTAAGTGTTCACATACTTAAAGTTATTTAAGATTTCATTGTCTTTCTTATCTACAAATTTCACATAGTAGATAATATAACAAGCATATATATATATCCATCACTATACTATATATATACTAATATGGCACCCCTAGACTCAGCTACGGTGCATGCATACTCTGCTATCATGTCCTGGTACATCACGCATTGTATACAAGATTGTCGGTTCGGTATCTGTCACGAACCATAAATACAAATCACATATTGGAGGCGAACATAGTTCCAAGCCTATGGGTTACGCACATACCTACGCACCCATATGACCGTCATCACTATCATTATCACAGATAACCCGTACCTAGATTCCATGAGGTACAAGTCAAAAATCTCCCTGAAGGCTCATCAGATATGACTGTCCCGACGCGTAAACCTCCCGCGATAGCAAGCAACGTTGGTATGTTATACACATAATAAATCAAGCAATAGGTATTCACACAATCTATAAAAATGTAGGTATACACACAACCCGAATATTATAATTCATACGTAGTATTATTTTTTTCTCACTAATACTACCGACATATTTATCTACTTACAAATATTCTCGCCATCATATTTTACCCAAGGATGATTCACTACCCAAGAATCTTTTAACATAATTAATCCAATTCTCCCACTATTAATTTACCCTAATAATCATCGTGGGTTTTTCCCTTTCCCTCGAATTAACTACATCGCAAGGTTTTAACTCAAACAGAACAATTTTCTCAATTATCCCAATATTTATTCATGTCACTTTATGTAAACCTAATCTCCACTTTAGGTCTAATGTCCTTATTGTAGAATAACAGTCACAATCAATCAATCTAGGCAACCTCCAACGGAATAACAACTAAAAATAACATTTCTTAAAATTTCCCTCACGAATCTGCCCAGATTTTTTAAATGCAGTTTTGAGGCATTTCGGTGTCGTTTTGAAAAAAACGCATAAGCGAACAAAATACAAAAAACAGGATTTTCTATGAGGCCATGAGGACAGAGTAGCCATTTTCGGCACCAAAACGGCTCAAAACAGTTTCTAAAACGACGATTTAGTTTACCCAATTTCATAGACTTCTTCAAATTCAAGAAATTGTTCTATAGTTCAATCATACCCATCAAAATCCAGATTTCTTCATCAAGATTCAATATAATTTCGTGGGTTTTATACTACCTACATGTAGGATTCTATTCTATATCAATTTCACCCAAGATAATGATATATGTCTTCAAAAGTTCATTCAAATCAATTGAATTTCATAGTTAATTCAATTTACACTAACATGGATATCATATCTGCTATAAGTTTGCAAGATTAAACACTTGCCTCTTTTGGTAGGTCTGATCCGTTGAAAATGATGGGTATATTGGTGTTCTCCTCTCCTCGATCTACAATCTGGCTGCGGTGGTGGTGCAAGAAGGTGGTTCTAGACTTGTTGGAACTCCTCTCCTCTTCCTCCTATGGCCTCACTTTGCGGCTTCTCTTTGTTTCTCATGTAACTAGCCCTAACCCCCCTTCTCTAATCAGATGTATTGCACTTAGAAATTCGTAGGTATTATTCCCCCCAAAATGCAAATGACCAATACGCCCTCCCGGGGTTCCGGTTTGGCCTAAAACTATCCCGGGATCCAAACTAAACCCCCGGGTAGATTTTTCTGACTATCTCGACCATTGCGGATACTTTGGCGCACTCGAAATGACCATTTTGATGATTTAAAATAAATTATTTTTTATCACGATTGACACGCGCGTCACGACTTAAATATTGTAACTGTCGTATTTTTCACTCGCGACAATTTTAGTCACATATTACTTTATTCCCCGAGTAATAATCAATATAAATCACATCACTAAATACTAACCCTTGTCTCGCTAGTTAGTATTTATTTTAATACGGATTAATTATAAATTAATTTTCCATATTTAATTTAATTAACCCTATATTTAAAATTCATTAAAAATACGGGGTGTTGCAGGTAAATGTGGTAATACTCTTTGGCTCTGCCCCAAGAAGAGCACTCTCTCTGGGGTGGCCCCCATTACCCCTGCCCCCGGTTCTGGATCAGTATTTGGGACGAAAGTGTGATCATGTAATCCACCTCTGCATGTATGTATATGTGACTGTATATACATGTTAAACATTACTTTTCATACACTCTTGATTTGTTGGTAATAGATTTCTGGCAACCAATGTTGAAGTTCCATGCATTTGTTATGTATATGTTAATGTCAAAAGTGATATCTTCTGTTCAATCCTTCTAACTTAACATTTTTTTATTGATCTGACCCACAATTTCACATCAAAGTCAACAAATAATCCGATTCTGGTTGTCTATGTTGGGTTTTTGTGCCTTCTTACTTCAGGACATAATTTATGCTGCTTATTATATGCAGTTTACAGCAAAAATATGTCTCTTGACTTCATTCAGAGAGACTTGTTTTATAGAAATCATACCGCAACATCAGGAACCTACTCGAGGTAGACTGCAAATGTTAGCCGTGTTGTAATTAAAAAAATTGTTTTACTGCTCTTCAAGATTTTTTGCGTTGTGTTCTTAAATTCTTGTAATTTTTTTGTTATCTACAGATTTGGTTAATTTTAGGCATATTTGACTTTTGGCTCCTAAAGTTAACGTCGAAACATACTTTACTCCTAGAATTTTCTGTTATGAGATAGCGACGCTCATTGTTAATGGTTCTGTCATTTGGCCATTGCAAATCATAAACAAGTCATCAAAATATCTCCAGTTTAGTCCCCACTAAATATATAAACTGACTTCTAGTGGGGATTGTCTAATGACTTGTCAATGATCTATGGCACTCAAACAATTGAACAGTTAACAATGAGGCCAAAGTCCAGTAACTGACAAATTTGGGGCTAAAGTCAATTTTGACTAAACTTTGGGGAGCAAAATCCAAATGTCCTTAAATTCTATTCTGTCTTTATAGCCTTGTCATGCTGCCTTTTTTTTTTTTTATCTTTCTTGTCTTGTTGCAGAGTTGTGGTTAAGTTTCTGGTCAGAGGTGCATTACAATTCACTTTATGAAATCAGAGGTTCGTATTATCGTAAACTGTTTCCATAAATTTTGGCTTCTAAATTAAATATACATAAAGGAAATAAATTAATTAGGGGCTTCTGGGCACTGTATGACTAAAAATATATACTAGGACAACTCAACTTTTATTTACAAATTTGACCCGTGTATCAATATACAAATATACCTTATAACCAACTCAACTTTCCTTTGCGATTTTAGCCCTTGTATAAATATACAAATATACCTTATAACCAACCCAAAAATCAAAAAATACAAAGCTTCCCTAAATACTGACTGTAATTTTATTTCTTCCTGCAAGTACTACAAGAATGCTCAGAAATAGCTTCAGGGATGTTTTTTACCATCAGTATAAAAATGTTTATAAAAGAACTATCATTGATCTTTTTTTTGGCTGTCACTGTCCAGAATATGGACTTTAAAATACATCACTGAAATAAAAAACAAGTCGTTAAAAAATCCAACTGGCATTTTTTTTAATGATGGTAAAAGAACCGTTAAAATTACTCTCAGTGTCGTTTTTTGTTTTTTATCCGTCGGTCAAATAGAAGTCCAGAAGCAAAAGCGTCGGAAGGTTTTTTTGGTATTTTGTAAAAAGAAATTAATTTTATTGTACGACGATGTAGAGTTAAAATGATTTAATTCGGATGAGGTCATTTTTGACATCTTCCCTATTTTTTGCTATTGTAATTTTTCATTTTATTATTTTCTCTTGTTAATTGTAATCTTTAGCAGGGAGAAGGATATTTTAGCCTATATTTAATGTTCTAACTCCATATGATGTCACAACGTAGGTCACCCAGTGATGTCACCCATGAACTCATAAGGAGAGTAGAGATTTCCTAGATGGGTGGGAATTATAAGATTAAGATATTTAGAGGATATTCCCTCTCCCGTTGAGGGTAAAGGTATTCAACTAATAAAGATTTTGGGAGTCTCGTTTGAGCGTGTTTTCTTTCTGCGCCATTGGCATCATTTACATATTTGTTATCAGAGCCTTGTCATTCCACCTTTTTCTTGTTCACCATGATGCCAAGGCAAAGTTATACTTTTATTATTTCCCCCTTTTAGTTTTATCATGAGTAGAGAATATTCTATTAATGACAAAAATGTTCTATCCTCTTATTCTACTATGATAAAAATGTTCTAGCCCCTTTCTATGGCATGGCCTATGTCACTCACCGTTGTTGTTACCCATAACATCACGAGTGTAAAGCACTTGTTGGTTAGGATTATGATATGCAGAGTGTTCCTTCTCCCTCACCTCTATAAATATATTAGCTTAGCCCTACCTGGAACAAATTTATTTGATTAATAGATATTTTGAGTCTCTCTATTTACTGTGTTTTCTTTGTTGGCCATTGACACCGTGTTTGCCATACGATGCTTTATTTATAGGGACCAATATAGATAAAGAGTCGTTATGTACTACACTTCAAAATAATCATATAGGGGCTTTAAACACATACTCTAAATAAATAATAGGCGCGCCAAAGAAAGTGAATTTGATAGACTGAGAGATTGCTTTGTTTGTGGTACAGATGCTCCGGTGCAGTATAAACCAAGGAAGAAACACTGGTTGTTCTAGAGGGGAGAAATTATCATTGATATATGCACTCAGGAGGTTGTCGAGATTTGTATAAGATGCTCATTTTCCATCTTTGCAATGTTTGTCACCTTGTATCTTATTACTTTCATACGTTCATTCGAATTTATACATTCTATTACAATATTTAATTTACTGTATCTTAACATGAACGAGTGTATAAAATTAAGTATCAATATTGAGGCAATGTATAGTATACTTATTTTCTGCATAAACGTTAGATATTAGTTTCTTTTCCCTTTTCCTTTTGGTTGTTATATAAAGAAGGTGCGTTAGTTAAATCTCCAAATGCAAGAAATATAATCTTAAAATTAGGATGATTTCCCTCTTCGTTCACCCCCTATAGAAAGGTAGAAAACTGTTTTACATAAATCTAACTTTTATCAGCCATAAAGTTTCACAAGTATATGTTTAATTTTAAAAGGGGTCTTTTACGAGAATCGAAATTTACCGAGTAGCATATGGCTGTTGTAAAAGAGAATGCCTTTTTTTAGATACAATTTCATTTTATCGTTATGCTACAAGGGGAATTGAAATCTTTTGGCAGGGTTAAAGTGCGAAGGGCACAATTGGTTTTTAAGGGTGTGGCTTAGGTTAGATATTGAAAATTTACAGTCTTGATTGTTTAAGTTGTGATTGAAAATTTAGAGCCTTGATTGTTTAAGTTGTGAAAATTTACAGCATTGATTGAAAATTTACAGCTTTTGAGGGTGCAGTTCAACTTAAGAATAAATAAGAGAGAGGAATAAATAAGAGATATTTGTAGTATGGTGTCTCCCATTGGGGATACATGACACAAACGCACACCATCGCCCAATTGTCCGGTAGACAAGTATAAAAAGGAACACGAGTTCCTCGACTTCTCGGATTGGCAGGTCTTGAGGAGCCTATAAGGCTCAGTAGATCATTTGGATATTTGGAGGATATTTGGACCGAAGCCTAGTGACAAAAGAAGAAAATCGCGATGCAAGTGTATAAAAATATATGACGGTCATTTTGCTCGGCTCCTACTGTTATGCAAAAATCTAAACTATGACTACACTCTTTTAAGGGAGTACAACGGCCAGTCTGGGTATTGTGGCCATCCTCGGATATATCACCTCGCGGCGGGAGAGGATCCTTCTAGGTCCCGTGCGTCCCTCTCGGGAGCGCTTCGGCCGGCGTCGGTGAATGAGGTGAAAAATGTAGAGAGATAGAGTCGCCAGTCTATTTTACTCAAAACAGACAAAAGAAAAGGGAGCCATCCCGAAGGACAACATCCAAAGACATACTGATACATACGAAACCAAAATGATTCGAAAGGGATCCGGATGCTATGTTACGAAATGGGAAGGTGTTAGGCATCCATTTCGCCTTTACGGTCTCTCATGGCTTGTTGCTATTCCCCGTGATATGTGTGCATGTGTATTACGTAGTGGAGATAGGAATCATCGACTTGTATCATGGAAGAGATAACGCGAGTCATCCATAGGAATGTTCCTAAAAGTAATATTAGAAAATAGGATTTATGCGATTATCCTAGCGTCGATCGTTATAAGAGAATGATAACGCATGTAGAATAATACGCCATTAAGAACAAATATATATATATATACACACACACACACACACATAGAATTTAAGAGAGTTAAGTTTAAAGAATATAGAAAAATAGGAAGAAAGTAGAAAAAGGACTCGAGTCTCGGGTTTTACCCCGAGACGCCTACGTAGCTTATAGACGCATCAAAGTCCACGTAGTTCGTATGCAAAACGAGGAGTGGGATTTATCCCATAAATCCAATCGGGGACTTCTCTTATATGGGTGTGTGTAAAAAAGTGTTTTAGTTGTGAGAAAAGTGTGAGAAAATGTGAGAATTCCCGTTTGGAATTTATGAGCAAATCCTCGTTTTCTTATTTTTTTGGGTTTTATTTATATGAAAATAAGAGATGTGCAATAATACTAGATAAAAAGTATATTAAGATATGTGAGATGAGAGAATAAAAGTGCGAAGTAATAAAACAAGTTAATGTGAATTTAGGGGAATTTAAAGAGAGTTGAAAGAGTTGGACCTTCTTGGAGATCTTGAGCTTGATCTTGGATGTTGGAGAGCAGCCCTTGCACTTGGATGATGATGGAGGGTACTCAATTCACCAAGCTTGATGAAAAAGGTGATGAAAGGTGAAGGTTGGAAAGGGATTTGGATCTGGAAATCACGCTGACTTCGAGAGGGGTTTTCTGAGCTTGCTAAGAGTAATGGATCTCTAATTTTTGTCCTCTTTTGGAATGAGGTTAGGCCTTCCTTTTTATAGGCCCAGGGCATTGCCGATCGGCATAGCCCTGGTCCTGTCATTTGGCAGTGTCTTTCAGGTTCCTTCGAAAAATCGATCGTAGTGCGCGACCCGTTGATCCGAATCGCGCACGGGATGAACCGTTGAAAAGGTATTTCAGAGACCTTCGAAAGTCCTTGGACTGCTCCCGGGTTCGGGAGTTGACTTTGGGTCAAATGTGGCTCGGAAGCGCTCGTCGGTCCTTTGGACGAGGAAACTACGGACGCAAACGGATCGTTCGTCCGTATGGTAAGTCAGAATCGCACACGGGGCGGACCTTTAGAAAGGTTAGGAGATGTACTTCGACATTCCAAAGAGTTTGACCTGGTTCGGGGAGTTGACTTTGGTCAACCAGGGCCTGGAAGCGTTCGGTGACTTTTCGGAGTACAACGGATCGTTCGTCCGTACCGTAAGTCAGAATCGCGCACGGGGCAGACCGTTGGAAAGAGGTTTCAGTGCCCTTTGAAGATTCATTCAGTCTCGGTCAAGCTGAAGAGTTGTTTTCGGTCAAACGGAGCTTGGGAGCGTCCGGTGACCTCCTGATCGAGTTTCGGGAAAAAACGGGTCGTTCGTCCGCATGGTAAGTCAGAATCGCGCACAAGACGGACCGTTAGAAAGGGGATTCAGTTCCCTTCGATGATTCATTCAGTCTCGATCGAGCTGAAGAGTTTGACTTGAGGTCAAACGGAGCCTGAGAGTGCTTGATGGCCTTTAGGTCAGTACCTGGGGTATGACTTAGGTTTGCAATGATGAAGGGAGGTGCTAGGGACCTAAGGAGAGGCTAGGGGGTATTAGAATGAGGTGTCTACAGAGCCCCTCGACGGGTGAGTTTGGAACAAACGATAGCCATCGAATAAACACCACATGATCCCTTTGAAAGAGGTCGATTCTGAGGACCTGAGGGATGAGGATGATCGATTCTGCGGGTCGAAGCCAATTTTGAGGGCTTGGAGATAAGGGTGACCGATTCTGCGGGTCAAAGCCAATTCTGAGGGCTTAAAGGGGATGAGGGTGATCGATTTTGCGGGTCGAAGCCAATTCTGAGGGCTTAAAGGGGCATGCTGGGGATGGTCTTAAAGGAAAGATTTAGGTCAATTTTGAGGACCTACAACAATGATGGGGGTGACCAATTCTACCGGTCGAAGCCAATTCTGCCGGCTTAAGGTGAGGTGACCAATTCTGCGGGTCGAAGCCAATTGCGCGGGCTTAAGGTGAGATGACCAATTCTGCGGATTTCATTATGCGGGTCGAAGCCAATTCTGCGGGCTTAAGGTGAGATGACAATTCTGCGGGTCGAAGCTAATTTAAGGTGAGATGACCAATTCTGCGGGTCGAAGCCAATTCTGCGGGCTTTAGGTGAGATGACCAATTCTGCAGGTCGAAGCCAATTCTGCGGGCTTCAGGTGATATGACCAATTCTGCGGGTCGAAGCCAATTCTGCGGGCTTAAGGTGAGATGACCAATTCTGCGGGTCGAATCCAATTATGTGGGCTTAAGGTGAGATGACCAATTCTGCGGGCTTTAGGTGAGATGACCAATTATGCGGGTCGAAGCCAATTCTGCGGGCTTAAGGATGAGATGACCAATTATGCGGGTCGAAGCCAACTCTGCGGGCTTTAGGTGAGATGACCAATTCTTCGGGTCGAAGCCAATTCTGCGGACTTAAGGTGAGATGATCAATTCTGTGGGTCGAAGCCAATTTTGCGGGCTTAAGGTGAGATGACCAATTCTGCGGGTCGAAACCAATTTTGCGGGCTTAAGGTGAGAAGTTCTTGGGGAACTCTGCCGGGAAAATTACCTCGTGATTTTGATTTGAGCTGGGGAGCCGATTGCTGGAAAAATCCTTGTGTCTTTTGAAGACTTTACTTGGGGAACAACCAATTTGATGCTGGGGAAGTGATTAGGTGGTCCAGGGTTTGGAATTTGAAAAGGCGATAGGCCTCCAACTTTAAATCTTATTACAAAAAGTAATTTCCTTTTAAAGATGTGCGGAAGCGAGATGGTTCAAATAAAACACACACACACAAACATCAAATTTTAATTTCTTTTCAAATTAAAATTAAACCAAGTGAAATAAGATTAAATCCACATAAAAGTTAATTTCACTTAAACCAAATTAACTCAACTCAAATCCTAGAAATTTGCCTAAGTCATATTTTCAATATTCCCAAAATCGGCCAAACCAATTTTATCAAATTAAGTGATGACTTGAATTAAATTAACATAAACATTACCCAATTCATTTTAGCACCAAATTAAACATGAGTAGTGATTTAAACCAATTTTATCTTTTTACCTAAGCATGCGTTCTAAGGTGAATTATGCAAAAGATAAAATAAACAAATAAACCACTACGCTGCGATGTACAAGGAAAAACCCACAACGGTAAAAAACCTCGGACGACCCTAGCCGTAAGTCCACTAAGTATGGTTTTACAATTACAAGACAAATGACTTACTTCCTCGACTCGACCCCTTTCAAGCCTTGACGCGTATTCTTGTAAACACCTTCGCCTAGTTGACAACCCTGGAGCTCCACCGGAATCTTGGGATTCACCAATGAGACATAGGTACACCGTCAACCACACATGATGCCTTTCACCATGTGGGAATGTCGCAGCAAAACAAACTTCTTCTTCTTCTTCGAGGTATTTAGAAGTAAACCCAAACAATCTCTTCAATGCGGTAGAGAAAACCCGGTGCCAAACACTCCAAGCAATGATATATATATTGAAGCTTGGAATAAACAAACTATGGGTGTAAAACAAAAGTGTTTTAAGAAATTTTCTTTGAAAAATGAACACTCAAACTTGAACTTTTTCCTTTTTGGAATTTTGCTCTCAAACTCTCTCTTGGAGATGGAAAGATGTGAAGAAGTTAAAAAAGAAAAAGTTGGTTTCCGCGCTTAATTATTCAGGTAAAAAGTTAGTGGGAAAAGAAGTGGGAAAAACTGCTCAAAACTGCCAAATTAAATGTTCCCGCCAAATCTCGTTTGAACGAGATTTTCGTTCGAACGAAGTCTCGTTTGAACGAGCCTTCTAACGAAGTTCCAGTGTATAAAAGTTGAACTCGTTAGAAATCTCGTTGGAATTCTTGTTCGAACATCATTCTCGTTCGAACGACAATTCGAGCGACATTCCAGTGGCCAATGGAGGAACTCGTTGGCAAACCTCGTTCGAACGACATTCTCCTTCGAAGGACAAACTCCTTCGAACGACAATATCGAACGAAATGCCAGAAAGCTGAAAATTCTATTTTTAGCTTAGAAACTTTATTTTAAAGTTTTAATGAAACTTTCTGAAAATAAACAACAGTTTATAATAAAATTACACCCAGATAAATATTGTTCCAAGCTCCTATATATATATATATATATATATATATATATATATATATATTAAAAATGCATTCATACCTTAGGAGCAATGGAACCATGATGATGACAGCTTTATTATCTTGGCCACTACGTCTTCAACAAACACGTCATAGGTTTGAATGGATACAATTTAAAACTATCCTATGACATAAACGTTTTTGTCCGGAATTGAGCCAAAACTACATTAAGACTCAATCGGAGAATTGTGTCCTTACAAATCTCCCCCTTTGGCTATTCCGGGACAAAAACCAATAAAAATCCTAAAGGGCCGTCAAGCTCTACTAGACTCAAACATCCCACCCAAACTTGACTCAAGACCCAAGGATCACTATATTTGCCGATGAAGAAAGTTGTCATATATTGAAGAATTCCTGCACACTTAAGCAAACACATAAAACGCATAGGGAATATTAAAATATTAAATGCAATATAGAAGAATTCCTGCACACTTAAGTAAACACATTAAACGCATAGGGAATATTAAAATATTAAATGCAATATAAATAAAGACCCCCCCTTAATTAATTCTCCCATTTATCAACTATGATCTACCTAAGAAGGTCGCGACTCCCCATATGTTAAATCTCCTAAACTTAGATACGATAATAATAGGATTAGATACCATTTCTCCCCCTATCATTCTCCCACTTTTTGTTCAGGAATAGACAAAGGCTAAAGAATAAAAAATTAACTTATCTCCCCCAATTAAAGCATATACACCCTCTAAATTAAACAAGGGATACATAGAATTGGATAACAAGCTAAACATGCAATTGTGCATAAAGTGATGAGAACATTAAAGCACATGGGCAACAAAATCATAACTAATCCATATAAAGAATAAAGGATACCAACTAAAATGCAATAAAATGATACCAATAAGATACATAAATTATTAAGCATGTGATATCAACAAGAATGCACCAAGATAGATACCAAAAATGAAGTGGAAGCAAAGATGGACTAGAAAGTTAGGCAAAGAAACACAAATATCATATATAGACGTACTCTAATTATACCAATAAAGCACAAGCACATACATATAGATATAAACACACAAATGACACAAAATAAAATAAGTTTTTCACACTCGTATGGCAAAAATGTGTCATATGGAAACGGACGTGTTGGGGTGTGAACTAGCAACAATTAAATTTAGACCCAATCACTTAAAATATGTTCACGGAGTTCTCAATTGATTGCAGACTTCATCACATTTGAATATAACCTCATGTGACAATATAGATTGAACTCAATGAACAAACATACACAATGCATACAAGCCTTGACTTTTGATGATTCTACTAATAGAGTCATGATATTGAAAGTACAACTAGGATAAACGAACATTGTGCAAACCGTTGATATACCATCCAATCTCCCTCAATAAGCATATATATTTGAATGAATATATCAAACAAAAATAGGCCTTGGCAATTATTTTTCTTTTTAATGCCATATTCTATTTTTAGGCCTTTGGACCACGTATTTCTTTTAGGTCCAAACCAAATGGTGACTTACTATTCACAAAGGATAATAAATCCTTTCGGAGCCGTTCCCTGTGCACATTCATATATATCATTTTTATAACTCGCACAAATCTCACGTGCAACAGATTTTGACGTCGCAAATATGTAGATGACTAGATTGGTAGGAGAACACCTCACAAAGCTCAAATATTCATATGAAGTTAAATTTCAAAAGAGCTCGTGCATGTGTGAATAGAGGCATATAAAAATAGAATCCATTTAATCAACACAAAATCCAACTACTCCATGTAAGCATGGTAAAGAACATAATAAGGATTGACAATCTAAGCCAAAAGTTTTAGCCACATGGGAGCAAAAAAAAACGGGATTCAAACACAAGTATATGCCACACAAAGTGTGTCAAACTAAGATACACAAAAAAAAAATATTTTTGAGTTTTTTGACTTTTTGAACCAAAAATAACAATATTTACTCAAAAGACACACAAAAATCATTTGTATTTTTCATTAAGCATGAATTACGAAAAGGGTAAAACACAAATGATAAACAAAAATCTTTTTGTATTTTATATTTAATGCAAATCAAAAGAGATATAATACAAAAGATAAACAACAATCATTATTCTAGCATGTGATTAAGCATGGAGTATAGACTAGAAAATGATTAAACATGCATACACCTAGCAATGATATATAATATGAAGCACAAAAAGCTAGAGTATGTAAATAATACTAACACATTCAACCTTTAAATTTAGCAAGGGAGGTTTCATGTGAAAGCAAACGAGAATCAACAAATCTAATATCTAGCGCGTCTAAAAATGATTTCCTAACCCATATAGATGTATATTTAAAATGATGGGATTTGGGAACTAATGAAATGCTAGACATAGACTTCCTAGGACTTCTTTTAAGATAAAAACAAAATGACCTAAGGTGACCTTTCTTACCACAATGCAAGCATGTGAAAACACGAAGAATGATACCTACGGTGTGACCTTTTCTAAAGTCCTTGGATAAAGTCGACCCTCTAAAACAAACAATGGTCTTAGCTTTAGCAACGGAAGTATTTGAACAAGATGAGCTAGAACCATTACAACTACTACTCGAGTCAAGTAAATCATTTTTCATTTTTAAAATTTCAGACTCAAGTAATAAATTAGACTCCTCAAATTTACGGGTCTCCTTTAAATTTTCTATAACTCCTAGAAGGTTATCACGCTCCCCCTCAATGTGAGCAAACTTGTCCCTAAGAGTCTTTTCTCGACTATCACTCTCTTTCTTGGATATTTCTAAAATATTAAAATTGTGATTTATGTCCATGAGCTTTACACGAAAAATATCTTTTTGAGATAGGGAGATTTGCGAAAACTCAACTTTAGGTTTAAAACAAGAATTTTCATTTTCAAGAAATTTAATTCTTTTTGAAAATCTCAAATTTAATTCTCTTAATTTTTCATTACACTTATTAAGCTCATTAAATTCATCTCGAATAGCAAAAAATTCATTATCATTAGAAATGAAAAAATTATCATTAAGACGTCCCATCGAGAGATGCAAAAACAAAAATGAGAGTGAGTAAAAAAATGAACCACCTAAAAATACAAGGAGCACAAAAATTATAAAAGCCGAAAAACGGTTCTTTAACGCGATAAATTAGCGCTCCGGCTCTGATACCAATTTGAAAAGGCGATAGGCCCCCAACTTTAAAATCTTATTACAAAAAGTAATTTCCTTTTAAAGATGTGCGGAAGCGAGATGGTTCAAATAAAACACACACAAACACCAAATTTTAATTTCTTTTCAAATTAAAATTAAACCAAGTGAAATAAGATTAAATCCACATAAAAGTTAATTTCACTTAAACCAAATTAACTCAACTCAAGTCCTAGAAATTTGCCTAAGTCATATTTTTAATATTCCCAAATTAGGCCAAACCAATTTTATCAAATTAACTGATGACTTGAATTAAATTAACATAAACATTACCCAATTAATTTTAGCACCAAATTAAACATGAGTAGTGATTTAAATCAATTTTATCTTTTTACCTAAGAATCCGTTCTAAGGTGAATTATGCAAAAGATAAAATAAACAAATAAACCACTACACCGCGATGTACGAGGAAAAACCCACAACGGGAAAAAACCTCGGACGACCCTATCCTTAAGTTTACTAAGTATGGTTTTATAATTACAAGACAAATGACTTACTTCCTCGACTCGACCCCTTTTAAGCCTTGACGCGTATTCTTGTAAACACCTCCGTCTAGTTGACAACCCTGGAGCTCCACCGGAATCTTGGGATTCACCAATGAGACATAGGTACACCGTCAACCACACATGATGCCTTTCACCATGTGGGAATGTCGCAGCAAAACAAACTTCTTCTTCTTCTTCGAGGTATTTAGAAGTAAACCCAAACAATCTCTTCAATGCGGTAGAGAAAACCCGGTGCCAAACACTCCAAGCAATGATATATATATTGAAGCTTGGAATAAACAAACTATGGGTGTAAAACAAAAGTGTTTTAAGAAATTTTCTTTGAAAAATGAACACTCAAACTTGAACTTTTTCCTTTTTGGAATTTTGCTCTCAAACTCTCTCTTGGAGATGGAAAGATGTGAAGAAGTTAAAAAAGAAAAAGTTGGTTTCCGCACTTAATTATTCAGGTAAAAAGTTAGTGGGAAAGTGGGAAAAACTGCTCAAAACTGCCAAATTAACTGTTCCCGCCAAATATCGTACGAACGAGATTTTCGTTCGAACGAGCCTTCTAACGAAGTTCCTGTGTATAAAAGTTGAACTCGTTAGAAATCTCATTGGAATTCTCGTTCGAACATCATTCTCGGTCGAACGACAATTCGAACGACATTCCAATGGCCAATGGAGGAACTCGTTGGCAAACCTCGTTCGAACGACATTCTCGTTCGAATGACAAACTCGTTCGAATGACAATATCGAACGAAATGCCGAAAGTTAAAAATTCTATTTTTAGCCCAGAAATTTCATTTTAAAATTTTAATGAAACTTTCTGAAAATAAACAACAGTTTAAAATAAAATTACACCCAGATAAATAATTTTCCAAGCTCCTACATATATATATATATATATATATATATATATATATATATTAAAAATGCATTCATACCTTAGGAGCAATGGAACCATGTTGATGACCAAGAAATGAGGCACATTAAACACGACATTTGATGAAGCTTTAATATCTTGGCCGCTACGTCTTCAACAAACACGTGATAGGCTTGAATGGATACAATTTAAAACTATCCTATGACATAAACATTTTTGTCCGGAATTGAGCCAAAACTACATTAAGACTGAATCGGAGAATTGTGTCCTTGCAAACGTATTTCTCGGGGAGATTTGGGACCTTTGAGAAATAGGATACGATCCTGAAGTTTTGGATATTTTGGAGGTCCTCTGGGGACTTCGCTGGGGAGAGATTTACTTGTCTTTTGAGAGTTCCACGTGAGGAAGTGCGAAATTTTCTTGATGAAAATGCTCTAAATCCTTTCTGGGATTTTTAGGAAATTTCTGAGGATTTTTCAGGGTTTTCTGGTAATTTTTGTACGAAAATTTAAGGGAGATGCCAGTCGGCATAGTGTGGAGGGTGCCATTCGGTAGTGGCACGGACTTTTGAACTACCTCGAGATGACAAAGGGTTAGTGCCGATCGGTAGGTGGGGGGTCAATGCCGATCGGCATGACCCTTGGCATTCTATAAAAAGGGGCGAATTCCCCCCATTTTCACAGCTTCTTGCCTTCTCTCTTGCTGCGATTTTCTTCTACGAATCGTTCTAGTATTCCAATATCTAAAAAATGGCCACTTTTGTGAGCACTGTAGTACACCGAGAATGGTTGGCTGTTGATGACTGGGCAAACGTGGAGTGGAGGTCCAGGGCGCCTCTTGCCTTGGGAGCGAGAATTCTTTTGACGCATTCGAACCGGTTGCGGATGAGCTGACCTTGCTGCGGGAGCCGTCGCGTCATCGTTCTTCGAGGGTGGTGAACCCTGGCGGTTATGTAAGTAAAATGACTTTTGACATTCTTTTTTTTTGTTTTGTGGTTTTCCTTCTTTTTTTGGATTCTGACAAGGTTTTTCTCTTTTGGCAGCCTGATGTTTCGCTGTCGAATATGCGTGCCCGCGTGACGTGGGGCTTAAGGATGTCTGGGAGCATCTTCCACCTGTGGTGCGTTGGGTGGTATCCTCAGCAGGCTTTGGGAGGTTGGCGTCTGTGTTAGATGAGACGCCTCATTCGACGGTAGTCTTATGCGCTCTGGGGGAGAGGTGGTGGGACACTACCCACACCTTTCATTTTGGCTTTGGGGAGATGACTGTGACTCCTATAGATGTGCAGTAGCTACTAGGGCTAGATTGCGATGGGGAGCAGATAGAGGTGGATCGCTCTTTGCGGGTGAGGTCGGAGGTGGTGCGTGCGACGCTTGGGGATGTGGGGAGGATAGTGTCTGGGGACTCCATCCGTATGGCGCTACTGAAGGATGTTTTATTGGGCAGAGTGATCGATGTGGAGGACGGGCTGGAGGTGAGGCAGATGACCCAGTTGTTCATTTTGCTGGTGTTGGAGGGATTTCTGGTGGCGTCGAGCCGCGATGTTGTCCACTTATGGTTTTTACCATACATGAGGATGTTTTTGAACATCCATCTCTATGATTGGGGGAGCCTTACTTTGGCGACCCTTTATTTTTCCTTGGATGCATTCAGCCGGTGCTGCCGACAGTCTTTCACTGGAGACATGTATCTTCTTAAGGTATTCTTTAATTTTGTGCATTTTTCTTTCATGCATTCGCATTTTCCTTATGCATCTCTTTTGATTGAGAATTTATTGTCTTTGGAAGACGTGGTTCTATGAGGTGATCGGGTATAATACCCAACCGATTGCTTTGAAGGATGAGATCGTTGGGGATTTTTATTGGTTGCATCGATGGCCCAAGGTCAATCGACAGTCTAGGAGGTCTCTCTCTCTCTCTAGAGGCGGTGCGTCAGGTCTTGAATGGCCTGACCAGTGACAGGGTAAGACTTCTTTCTTCTTCAGTCTAAGAACTTTGGGTGCTTTGATTTTGTATTTGACTCATATCTGCTGGGGATTTTTCATGTGACCTTTTACCCTCGGGGGACAACCGTTCAGGACACGGGGTTGACTGGAGTAAATGCGCATATGAGGCATTTGCTGGCGCATGAGTTTGGCTATACTTGGTATCTTGGGGAGAGGGTGGTCTGACAGATTGCTGAGGGGAGAGGTGGTGGGACCACCTGCGAGGCCCCCTAAGTCGATGAGGCGAGAGCGGCTGTTGTCGAAGGATGCGAGGATTGCGGAGATGATTGGCGAGTCCTATCTTCTATACATCGATACGGCTGTGTCGTATGATTATATGGACTTTGTGACGAGATGGATGATGGCTCCTAGCATATATGATGCACTGCCCTTCCCTCCTGCGGGTTCGAGTCGGCCAATGAGGTCCTCCAATAGCGGTGGCGATCCTTCGACATTTGCGGCAACTGCGACTTCAGAGGTTCCCTTTGTGCGACTGCATACTCCTTCATACAATATCCGACGGGCTGATGGAGGGATGGTGCCTATGCTGCATCGTCCTCATGAGATGGATCCGTAGGAGTTGGGCTTGACAGAGGAGGTTCTTCACCACGAGGTATATCTTTTCTGTTCTTCTCCTTTTCCTTCCTTTTGGTTTCTTTTGATCTTTTCTACTTGATACTGATTTTGCCTTTTCTTGCAGCGTCCGGGTATCCACCACTTGGCTGAGGGATATTAGGGACTGGATATCTTCGGCGGGTGCCCATATTCGGGATGCAGTTCCTGTTCCTTCTTGCTTGGTGCCGTCTGCTTCATCTGGGGAAGAGTCTGGTTCAGGTAGTGGTGGTGTGTCATCTTGCCGTCGGGGAAAAAGAGCGCGTTTCAGGGGTGGAAGCTCTTAGGAGAGAGAGGGGAAAGGGCAAGTGGGAGAGAGAGAGAGAATGTGGGTTTGGGCTAAGTCCCGTCTATTTTTTTCTTCTCTTTATTTTCCTGCAAAATGATGTAACACAGAAACATATCTGTGCAATGCAATGAAGTTTTTTGATTATCTTCTGTTAATGATGAATGAATGCATGCACATGCGCTTTTTACTTTGCTGCTGAGACCGTAAAAAGAAATATTTTTGGGATTTTGAAAGAAATTTTTATTCAAAATGAGAATTTATATAAATATGAAAAGGGGATTTTTGAAATTATGTTGAGAATATCAATTTATTTTGAGTTTTATGAATTTTGACAAAAGAGGAAAAAGCAAAATTTCCAAAAGTAGGTGGTTGCCGATCGGCAAGCGCCTTGTCTTGCCTATCGGCAGGTCAGTCCAGTCCCATCACTTCAAAACTTTGATTGGTATCCTCTTCAGCCTTTGGTACCTTGTGGGGCAGGATTTCTTCCGATTTCTGCAGGGGTTATGTCTTTTGTGGGAGTTTTTAAGTATAGAAGAGGGGTAAGAGTGGAGTGTTTTCCTCACACCCTCACATTCCTACTTTCTTATTCTGTGAGATGGCCCTCCCTGGTAGCGTTGAGTTTGCCAACTACCTCAAAAATTTGGAGGCGATGTGCTCCTATAACATCGACTACGATGCTTACAACATGCGTCGAGTTTCTTTATGGCGTAATTGGCCCGTAGAGTGGAACATGCTGATGGCAGTGGTACAATTTTGGTACCCTGAAGACCATATATTCCGCTTTGTCTTGGAAGAAGTCTGTCCGACTTAGGAGGAATTTTCTGCCATGTTAGGGATAAATCCCGGCGTTGTTGTTGCTCTGCTTAAGTTTTCCCGTTCTCCCCGGGAGTTATTGGCTGGGCTTCTTTGTATTTCGTCCTCAGCGGCTAGATCAGTGGTGGCTGGAGGTATGATTTCTCTTTCGGCGGTGTTGCGGTCCGTGCATTTACAGGAGGTTGGTGATGTTGGATATGCCGGAGCTATCGTTCTAGGCTTGGTGTCAAAATTGCTGCTGGTGACTGGAAAGCTGATGGTCGACCCATAACTTGCAGCTATTACCTCATGGATGTCCTATTGTCGCAATCCTGCGGCTGTGATATTGGCGGAGACTCTAAATGGTCTGGATGCCTGGAGAGAAGGTCGTTCTGACTTTTTGAGGGTTAGCCTTGTAATGCTGTTCATGTGGTTGTCTGAAAGATTCCGCTTGGTGACTCCTCCGGAATACCCTTTGTCGGCTGTACTTAATTTCTTTTTGCGCCATTTCATCAGTGTTGGCCGGGATATTGAGAGCTGGGAGAACTGGTTAGTGGAGCATGGGGCTCTAAATCTGTACTGGTCAGTACCTTAGTGGGGACAACTGCTGCCTATTCTGGAACTGGGAGAATACCCATATGTTCGACTGGTTGGTCTGAGACAGACCTATTTTTATTTACCTTGGTGGCTTCTGTGCCAATTTGGCTGGGAGCAGATCGTGCCACCTAGGACACTAGACTTCTTTCCGGTAGAAGATTTGACAGAGCATCTGGGCATGCGACTTGGCTCTTTGTGGGAGAGTCGATGCCCGTCGACCCGTACCTCTCAGTCTGCTGGGAGAGTTTGGCATATCCCTGGGGATTATATGAATTGGTTGCGGAGGAGAGTAGTTAGAAAGATGTTGGAAGTGGAGACTGGACAAAGATGGCTTGCCTTATCTAATACCTGGAGGGAGGTGTCGAGTAGTTTTTTCGAGGCTAGTTCGAGCCTATCGGTCCATAGATCGTCTGCGGCATTCCATTCAGGCAGGGGAAGCTTAGGGGCCCCAGGATGTAGATGATGACGATGAAGAGGGATCCTCTAGTAGCTGTGGGTCGGACTCTTAGAGAGTTTGTTTTGTAATGGGAAATAAATTTGGGAATTTATTTGGCTTTTTAGGAAGGTAGGGGGGGAAGGGAGTCATCCGTTCCTTTTCTTATGTAATTGCACTGTAATTTCTTATTATTGAAATAAATAAGTTTTTGATCATCTAGCTGTGCCTTTTGATGAATTTTGTATTTTGAATTATCTATACCGATCGCTAAGGCATGCATAATCTTTTTGTTCAAGTATATGTTAAAGTGAACTACCATTCTCGGAGATAAGAAAATAATAGTTTTTGGGAAAAAGAAGGGCCCGTGCTTATGTAAGATGTATGATATGCCTACGTACCTCTGGGGGTTTTTGAATTTTTTAAATTTTTATGAGAATGATTTTTGCAGAGGATCAGGCCCACGTAGTTATGGGTAGAGGGAAATGAAGAGATTTTTTTTTAGAATAGAAGGGAGATGAGAAGAGTCATAGCGTGCTGAGATTTCGAACTAGGGGTAAAATTTCTTGAGACGTTCCAAGTTGACTGGGCGAGCCATTTCTTCTCTGTCTAAGTCGGTGAGCATGGCGGCACTGCCGGACAAGATCTTCTTCATAATGTATGGGCCGCTCCAATTGGGATTGAATTTCCCTCTGGGGTCCCAAACGGGCTCTACTATTTCTTTGAGGGCTAAATCCCCTTCTTGGACACCACGATCCTTGACTCTCTTATTAAATGAACGTGATATTCGGTGATGGTATCCTTGTATGTGGTATAACTCCTTGAGCCTCATTTCATCCAAGATTGACAACTCGTCGAGGCGGCTTTGATGCCAGTCTTCCTCACTGACCTTGCTTTCAAGCATGACATGTAATGAGGGTATTTCTAGCTCCACGGGTACGACTGCTTCCATACCGTACACTAGATAGTAAGGGGTAGCCCCAGTAGAGGTTCGGTAGCCCCAGAGGGCGTATGGATTCGATCGACCCAATATTGATAACTTTCGGTCATCTTGCTAATGATGGCTTTGAGCTTCCTGTTAGTGGTTTCGACTGCACCATTGGTTTGAGGTCGGTAGGGAGAAGATTTGTGTCTCTGAATCCCATACTTATTCTCAAAATGCAACCCGTTATCTGACACTAGCTCGTGCGGGACCCCATATCGGCAGATGATGTTTTTTTTGATGAATTTGGCCACTTTCTTGGCATTCAGGACTGCGTATGACTCAACTTCGACCCATTTGGTGAAGTAATAAATGGAAACCAAGATGAACTCATGCCCGTTAGAGGCCTTGGGTGTAACCTTCCCAATAATGTCGATGACCCGGGTGGAGAACGGCCAGGGAGAAGTCATGTTATATAATTCTCGTGGAGGGAAGTGTTGAAGGTTGGAGAACTGTTGGCATTTGAGGCATCTTCGGACATAAGCGGTGCAATCCTGGAACATGGTGGTCCAGAAGTAGCCTTTTCGGACGATCTTCTTGGCAAGCATGTGACCGTTCATATGGGGTCCGCATTACCCACTGTGGATTCTTTGCATCACCTCTTTAATGTCAACCCCTGCGATGCAGTGTAGATGGGTTCCATCGAAGTTTTTCTTAAATAGTGCTTTATAACAGATGATCTACTGGGCGGCCAGTCTTCGCAGGTTTGCCCATTTTTTCTTGTTGGAACCTTTTATCTTGCTTTTGAACTAGGAAGGGGGCCATTATTATTCCTTCGGGAATGTCGACCATGGAGGCCAAGGTAGCAAGGGCATCGGCTAGGCTATTCTTTGTTCGAGGTAGGTAGTGGAAGGTGATAACTTGGAATTGGGAGGCTAGTTCTTTTAAGTGGGCATGGAAGGGTTGGAGTTTCTCGTCCTTGGCTTTCCATTTTCTGAGCACTTGACCAATGATGAGGGCGAAATCCCCATAGACATCTAGGCATTAAATACCTTTCTTAAGAGAAGCTTGGAGGCCTACCATACATGCCTCGTATTCAGTCATGTTGTTGGTGTAGGGGAAATCCAACTTGATGGTGATGGGAGTGTGGGATTCATCTGGGGCGATCAGAAGTATCCCAATGCCATATCCCTTTTTGTTGGCTGTGCCATCAAAGAACATTTGCCATCGAGGGTTGTCCTGAGAAGTGTAGAGGATGTTTTCATCTGGGAATTCGAAGATCTAGACATCAACTTCTTCCATGGGGTGATCAACGAGGTAGTCAGAGATGGCTCTTCCTTTCATGGCTTTCTGTGTGATGTATACGATATTAAACTCGGCTAAGAGCATCAACCATCGAGCCATTCGACTGGATAAGACAGGTTTCTAAAGC
Organism: Sambucus nigra; assembly: GCA_949130495.1. Classification (NCBI taxonomy): domain Eukaryota; kingdom Viridiplantae; phylum Streptophyta; class Magnoliopsida; order Dipsacales; family Adoxaceae; genus Sambucus; species Sambucus nigra. Next base: position 196,299,626 of record OX422220.1, read on the forward strand.
AGGTACTTGATGGGGTCCATTCGGGATACAAGTTTAATTGGGAAGGCGAGCATGTAGTGTCGTAATTTTTGGGTGACCTAAATAAGCGCGACGCATGCTTTTTCCAAAGCAGTGTAGTTGACTTCATACCCGACCAATTTGTGACTGGCGTAATAGATGTCTCTTTCTTTACGAGAATCCTCAAGGTATTGAGTTAGCAAAGCCCTAGATGCAGTGTCGGTTATGGTTAGGTATAGGAGCAAGGGGAGACCAGGCTGTGGTGGCATGAGTACCGGAGGTTGAGTCAGGTATTATTTGATTCGGTCGAAGGCTTCTTGGCAGGCCTCGTTCCAAACTTTGGTTGAATCCTTTCGGAGGAGTTTGAAAATTGGTTCACAAGTGGAGGTGAGCTGGCTGATGAACTGGATGATGTATTATAATTTCCCAAGGAAACCTCAGACCTCTTTCTTCGTTCGGGGAGGTGATATCTCAAGTATGGCTTTTAGCTTGCCAGGATCTACTTCTATCCCTTTTTTACTGACCATGAATCCCAAGAGTTTTCCCTTTGTAATGTCGAAGACACATTTTTGTGGATTGAGTCTCATCTGATACTGTTGCAGTCGTTCGAAGAACTTTCGGAGAGCGGGAACATGACCTTCTCTAGTTTTGGATTTGATAATCATATCATCCACATAGACCTCGACTTCTTTGTGAATCAGGTCGTGCAGGATGGTCGTGGCAGCCCTCTGGTAGGTAGCCCCAGCATTCTTGAGAGCAAATGGCATAACAGTGTAGCAGAAGGTTTCCCATGGGGTGATGAATGCAGTTTTTTCTTAATGATCTGGGTGCATTTTGATTTGGTTATATCCGGCAAACCCATCGACGAATGACTTGAGAGCGTGACTGGACGTGTTGTCCACGATCATGTCGATATTAGGTGGTGGGTAATCATCCTTTGGAGAGGTTTTGTTCAAATCTCGGTAGTCTACACACATCCGAACTTTCCCTCCTGATTTCGACACAGGCACTATGTTGGCTAGTCATGTGGGGTATTCGATCACACGAATAAAGCCTACGTTCAGCTGTTTGACCACCTCTTCTTTGACTTTGAACGACCATTCGGCGCAGAGCTTTCTCAACCTTTGCTTAACCGGCTTGTAATATGGAAGAGTTGGGATCTCATGTTGAGCTATTTCGGGATCAATGCCAGGCATATCGTCGTAGGACCATGCGAAGACATCCACGAATTCCTTCAGTAATTCTTCGAGTTGTGCGCGCTTATGCTCCTCAAGGGTAGACCCTATCCTAATCTCGCGTAGTTGGCTACTAGAACCGAGGTTAATAATAACAGTCTCTTCTTCATTAACTTGAATGCGGTTATGTTGTTTGTTATTAACCTTATTTATACCAGTTAAGAATTGTTCATTTGCAAAATCATCATCATCATCAAAATACTCAAAATATTCGTTTATTTCATTGATAGGAAAGACATCATTGAGAACCTCATCAAAGGAGGTCTCTATTACATTTGAACAAGGATAGACTAGAAGAGGAAATGGGGTAAACATTGGGGTTAGGTGGGATTTCAACTGGTAGAATCGACGTAGCATGCCAGTTGAGGAGAGGTGTATTAGCATCTTTAATCAAGTGGGATGGGTCCAGTGATGTAGTGCTTGAATGAACCATGCAGAGTGTCAGCCCCAGTGTCTGCAAGTTGAACGAGTTCTCGAAGTCACTTTCCTCAGTCTCTTCGATATCTTTGATGAGCGGTTGTACATGGTGTTGGGAACTTTCGGCCCATGGGTAGATGTTTTGGAAAAAGATCTCCATTTCGGGTTTCATCTTCTTGTCTGTATGGTCATACCATGGTTTTAAAAAGTCGTAAAAGGGGAAGTCTTCGCCCTCTTTGATGAATCGTCCATTCAAGGAGTCACCTAAAATAGTCTGGATGCGGTCTAGTCTTCTCTTTGGTCGAGACTGGCGGATGATTCTGATATCTTGTTCCGATGGTTGATACCCCAAACCATAAGGGGGGAAAACTTTCTTCAGTTCAATGGGCTCAAGTATCCCTTGCCGTCTTTGTCCTAGCCCTAGTCCGGGCATGAAGTGCATGTTTCTGAACATCTGAATCACATTGATATTGTCATGAGGGTCGTATTCTGGAAAAACCCTTTCTTTGAAATCGTTCCCTGCCGGGAATAGGAGTGTATCAACTCGGAATCCTGATAAGAGAATATCATTTGACCCGTGTTGTATCTCAAGGATAAGATTGCTGGTGCTTGCACCCTCGGTATTATCGTCGTCTCCCAAAATGGTAATGATTCGTCCGTTGGTGAAGAACTTCAATTTCTGATGGAGTGAGGAAGACACACCTTTGATACTGTGGATCCAAGGTCATCCGAGTAACAGGTTGAAACAAAATGGGATGTCAATAACTTGGAATTCAATGACAGGGTTTATAGGGCCATCTCCTATTACAAGCTATACGGATCCCATCACCTCTCGACGGGTATTATCGTAGGCACGTACAACAGCGGAGGTAGGAGAGAGGTCACTTTCTTTCAGTCCTAAGAATTTGAAGGTTCTTAATGGGCAGACATTCAAGGCGGATCCATTATCGACAAGAGAGAGTGGTACGATTTTCCCCATAACTTCGACGGAGATGTTGAGTTCATGATTATGGTTTGGCCCAATTCTAGGGATTTCTTCTTCAGAAAATGATAGCATTCGGGTAGAGGTCAAGGATTCGACCAAATTTAATGCTTCTTCTGGTGTGGTAGGAGGAGGAACGATGGGTCCATTGAGCAACTTGATCAAAGCGTTTTTGTGTAGCTAGGAAGACATGAAAATCCCCCATAGAGTGATGGTAGCTTGAGTTTTCTTCAGTTGATTGAGGATATTGCTTTCCTCGAGGGTCATTTCTGGCATAGGAAGGTTTTCAACGCCCTTCCCTTTGTCATTGGCTGGTATTGAGCTTGGGATATGGTAATGTCTTCCTGATCTGGTCATGTGATTAACTGAAGAAGGGAAGAATATGAACCCTGTTTCTTCGTCAATCTCGGGTTGTTCTGCTACTTTGTTTATTTCTTCGAGGAGCTAATCAAATGATATCATCCCACACATGTCGGCTACCAGGCCAATTTTCTCAAAAGATTGTTCTTCATTCGAATCTCTGAATTCTTCCCCCCATCCGGTGGCAACAATTATGTCTTTCCATGTAAAGCCAATGCATTCCACAACTTCAATGGCTTCTTCATACAAGTCTTCCCATTCTGTGGGGATATGTAAGAGTGAGCGGACCAGGCGCCCTTGCAATTTCAGAGTATCAAGTAACTCGATCATACTGCAGATGTCGTTAGTTTGCCTGAATAATTCTGCCATGATCTGGACGATGTCATCTAGACTGACTTCATCGGTGGGTACCATCCAACTGTCTGAATCTCGGGCCCACTTCCGTGCTTCCAAGAACAACGTGCTGAACCTTTGACAATTAATGATCATCTGTGAGGGCAATTTCAGCCCGAACTTTAGGAGTTGGTTTAGCACTTCTGATAATTCCATACCTCCATTTTCATCACGGGTACGGACAACGATGCATGCTCTGGTAAGGAGTGACAGTGCTTGATCAACGAGGCTAGTAGGGCGTAGGAGGAAATATGGGCAGGTTTGGGAGAGTGTATGGGTGTGATTTGAGTTGAGGGATCAAATCCTGGGTTCATTTCTAGGAAGATAGCATTAGTATCATTTGGGTGTGGGTTGTGAGTAGTGTTTGACTTAGGATTGGATGGTGGGGCAATGGTACCCTAGTCAATTAGACCTTGGATTACGTTTCGAAGGTGAAAGAATTGGTCGGTGGTATGACCAGCGGTTTGGTGAAAGGCGCAATGGGCATCTACTTTGAAGTTTCTCGAAAGTGGATTGGGCAATGGACGGGGATCCAAGGGTTTGATGAGGTTTCGTCTTAACAGGGACTGATAGTCTTTGGAGAGGGGAGCATGGAGCTCAGTGTATTCCTTTTGGACTGGGACATGGCGGCTCTCTGGTGCCCACGAAGTGGTTGGTTTAGAGATGTTGTTGATGGTTGAGACTGCAGCACAGGTAGGTTTGTCATATTTTCTGGGGGTGAACTTTCCAAACACTTTCTTTGGCTCAACCTCTGTTTTAGCAAGATCTTCCTCGATTTCTACTCCTGCTTCTCTAAGAGCTCGAAAGTGGGGATAGTATTGTCCTCCCATGGTTGCTCGGACATGGGGAAAGAAGTTCTTCTTCACTATGCTGACTTGTTCTTCCTCGGAAGGCCGATTAGTCATGGTAGCTGCTTTTTCCCTCCATCGGGTTATGAAGTTACTGAATGATTCCCAGAGTTCTGTTTGAGCATCTCTAAATCACGACAGGTGACCTTAAGCTCTTCGTTACATTTGTATTGCGACATGAATTCACGGGCTACATCCAGCTACAGATTCTGGACTCCTCGAGAGATAAAAACCATCGGAGGGCGCTATCCTTCAAAGTTTTCTGAAACAATTGGGCCATCACTTCTTCTGAAGCCCCTAGGAGAGTCATGGAATGGTTATAACTACGAAGATGAACAATCGGTGGTCCACTTCCTCCGAATTTCTCTATATTCGACATCTTGAACTTCTCGGGTAACCTTGCCTTAGGATAAGGAGACATGTGGGTGTAGTCCATGTAATTTCAGGATATTCTGACTTGGTCGAACTTCTTAGTTAGCATCTTGAGATTTTCTTTGACCTTGTTCAATTCTTACTCTTTCGGATCAATGATCATAGGTAAGTTAGCCCCAGGCTGGGCAAGGTTTGGCATACGAAGCTGGGCAGGCGACGATCCATTAACAAGAGGGGCACATGGAGCGTGCTGATACTCTTCGGGAACCCAGATAGGCTCGGGTGGACCATAGCACAAGGGAATAGGGCCTCGGGCTCTTGAGGAATAGGAACTTGGTTTCGTTGCATCTCTTGGACCTCTGTCTGGAGGTTGTCAATCTTGGACACAAACTGAGCTAAGACTACCGTCAGATCTAGCTGCGCAACTAGCACTTGATCTGTGTTCTCCATGAAAAGCGGATGGATACCGAACTCGAAAGAAATAGCAGGGGAACGGACAGAACTCTGGGCCGAATTGACTGAAGGCTGGAGCCAATAAGGAGCCAGGCCAAGGGCATGCGATCGACCTGAGAGGGCGTAAAATTGGATTTATTTTCGACAAAAAAAAGGATGAAAATATTTTTGAGATTTTTTCTTTTTGAGATTGAAAGACAAAATATTTTTGGATTTTTGGTAAAGAAAGGAGAAATGTTTTTGGATTTTTGATAAAGAAAGGATAAGTGTTTTTGGAAGACGGGTCTCAGCATTATTATTATTATTATTATTATTATTATTATTATTATTATTATTATTATTATTATTATTATTATTATTATTATTATTATTATTATTATTATTATTATTATTATTATTATTATTATTATTATTATTATTATTATTATTATTATTATTATTATTATTATTACTATTATTATTATTATTATTATTATTATTATTATTATTATTATTATTATTATTATTATTATGTTCTCACTTGTATTAAATTCTCCTAAATGCAAAATGAAATGCCGGACGGGACCCGAGCCTGGAAAAGTTGGGTTTGTAACATGTGCAAAGCTATAGCTGGACTTGTAACCAGGCTCACGGGCAGGGTCCCGTTTTGAAAATGTGCGAAAATTTGGGCGGCAGGCCGACCCGGAATTTCGGCAGAGTTTCGGGTTGAAACTGGCAATCTAATCTAAGTATCCTAGGCTTGACACCTATATGCGGGTATGCAGCTTGGTTGGGTGAATTGGAAAGGGTCCCCCCTTCTGCGTGGCTTCCACGATATACGTTTTGCTTTTGAGGGCAATCGGCACGTGTGGACAAGCCATTTGATATACCTGAGTGTACATGAATTGCCTCACTATATACCTCGTGGGGACGGTACGTGTGAGCGCGAATTCGATATACTCGGTGTTGATGTAAAAAACTAGATTTGATCTAATTATTTTAATCACAGATAAATATGAGTAAATAAATATGAGATAAGAGATTTTTAAAGTGGTTTAGCCTTAAGGAAATGGCCTACGTCCACTATTTTTGTATTGCTGACTGTTTGCCTAGAATTCTTGATAAGTGGTTTTCCCAAGAAATTCCGGTCCTCCTTTCATGAGGAGGTTACAATGTATTTATAGCCTTGAGGCCGTACATGTCAAAGGATAATGCGCTGTTATCTAGTAAACATATACATCTGTACGATAATAATGAGCTTTTAATGCATAGTCGCCTCTTTGATTATCCTGATTTGAGTGTTCTGTACGCTAAGTAGCTCGGACCGCTTAAACTGCTCAGACCGTCTAAGTAGCTCGGCATGTACGAGTTGCTCGGGAACCTAAGTTGATCGGTACGTTTGAGCTGTTCAGAATGTATGAGTTGCTCGTGGCGCTTGAGTAGCTCGGTGGCAGTGAGTTGATCGGTAGAAGTATTTATAATGGCCACGTTGGTTGACACGTGTCTTCAAATGATGGGTCCATGTCAGCAGACTAAATTTGGTATCAACACTCGACGTACGTGAATGAGTACCCTACGATATACCTCCCGTCATGACTTCGGTCAAGCAGTACAATGCGAGGGAACCGTTCGATATACGTCGAAGGTACTTGGCCAATGGAAGGGGAGAGTCATATCACTTAAGCTAATTGTGCCTTGCCGAACCAGCGTCCATCACGAAGTGACCCTCTAGTTACTAGAAATTTTTTTGTCAATCACAATGCTCTTTGGTGATATCGTGTGAATCATGCTTGATCCTCTTATTAGTATCTTATGATGAGAGTATCTTTCTTGATCATGCCCAACAGGGAGCAAAGTATGAGTACCAATGGTATACCAAGTATGGGTGATGCGTGTAACATGAGGATATTTGTGATCCTAGGTGCACGTGGTGTGAAATGTACATGGAGAATTTTTTACAAGTGTGTGAATAGAAGCATAAGCATGAGGTACACATGAATAGTAAAGGGGAAATAGGGGGATATATAAGAAATTAAAATACCCATGTAAATAGAGTCTAGCCCTCAAAAATCAAATCCCCAGCAGAGTTGCCACTGTGGCCATCCCCGAATATATCCCCTCGCGACAGGAGAGGATCCCTCTAGGTCCCCCGCATCCCTCTCGGGAGCGCTTCGGCTGACGTCGGTGAATGAGGTGAAAAATGTAGAGAGATAGAGTCGCCAGTCTATTTTACTCAAAATAGACAAAAGAAAACGGAGCCATCCCGAAGGACAACATCCAAAGACATATTGATACATACGAAACCAAAATGATTCAAAAGGGGTCTGGAGGCTAAGTTACGAGATGGGAAGGTGTTAGGCACCCATTCCGCCCTTACGGTCTCTCATGGATTGTTGCTATTTTCCTTTATTTCTCCATGATATGTGTGCATGTGTATGTAACACCTCGCCTAATTAAATACCGGGTGGCCAGTCCCATACCAAATTAAAACATAATATACAAACTTAGATTGCAATTATCAAACACTTGCCTCTAATGAAGATCTGATCCTTTGGAGTTGAATAACACAGGTGGTTCTCCCTTTATCCGGCCAACTCCTGGTGGTGGTTGGTGGTGGTGACCTCTGGTTCTTAGTTCTTCTCCTTCCTAAGCAAACTTATCTTCTTCCAAGCAACCTTTCACTCTCTCTAAGAAGATGACTTCTCAATATTGTGTAGAAGAGATGAATGAACCCATGTTCAACTAATATCCAAATATTTATAATAGGACAAAATCCAAAATCACTATTCACCCCCCTTGTAAAAATGATCGAAATGCCCTTTTGGGTTGTCTTTTCATTTCCAAATGACCGAGACCCAAAACCAACATCTAAATAGACTTTTCTGACTATTTCAACCCTTCCGGACGCAATGAAACAGTCGAAATGACTATAAGGTCGATATAAAAATAAGTTTCCTTTTTAATTTAACAAATTAGTCCCGACACGTCCCATACCGCGTCCGACTAAAAATTCAAATTACTGAATTAATAACTCACAGCAATATCAATATCATCACATTCATATATTACCTAAATATCTTTAAGTAGTATTCAGAATCATTCATTTTAATATCCACAATTCGGATAAAACCCAAATGAATTAATATTTAATAAAATCCAATTAATCCATTAATTTAAAATATAACCTATTTTAAAAGTCATTAAAATTACGGGGTATTACATACTTCCCCCCTTATAACAGAATTTCGTCCCGAAATTTGGAAAGATAAATCATACTGGTAAGGTCAACTCCGAGTATAAATCTCTCATTGCAAATAATCTATGTCGTACCGCCCATACAGTACATTATCAAAAATCCCCATTGATGTTATACGCCAAGTCTCACCATATAGTTCCAACTGAATAAAATTTAAACTTTACGCAATCTTCCCTATACCATCCTCGTGACAAAGTTTGGGAAAAATGATCCACACTTATTAAACAAATAAATCCTGAAGTCACAACTACTTACTATTTCACAATTATGAAAAATACTACAATCCAACCATCCATGGCGCCCATACACCCTATCGTATATCGTTCATTATAATATAGATATGATTATCCGCATAATACTCTAATTTATCGCAAAGGTTATAAACTCATATCCTAAAGACCTAACTTATTTCGACTCCCAACGGTTATTAGTTTCAGGCGTGGGGTGTCTCGCAAGCGAAATCCAAACAAGGAACCCCCCGATACACTACTACCTAAAGTAGTCGGTCATCGAAACTCCTCAGGTCCTTAGTTAATAGTTCCTCTTCACTAATTTCCATAATATGATTTCCATCCCATATCATAACCCCGTATGTCCCATATCATACGTCGTATAATCATTCATATACGTTTCTCATTAATATGAACCGCTTCTCATTAATATGAATTAAGCTCTTCAATAAACATTCATTAACTCATTTCAATTCTTTTTCTCAATTCACCGTTATCTACAATTATCACAAAGTAGATGAATCAAATCACTATATACACATTTAATTCATTATATATATATATATATATATATATATATATATATATATATATATATATATATATATATATATATATATATATATATATAATACGGCACCCCGAGTCATAGCTGCGGTGCAATGCATTACTCTGCTATCATGTCCCATCATCGCTGGTCGCCGAATAGGGGACTAAAGGTTCGGTAAGGATTCATCGAACCACAAATATCAACACAAATTGGAGGCGAACATAGTTCTCATACCCACGAGTCACGCACATACCTACGTTCCCATAGTCAGCGGACTTATCAACTCCCCGATAAGTCTTTCATAGACCTATGTTCTTGAGCGACAAATAAAAAATCCCATGGATTCGTCAGGATATGACTGCCCTCACGCGCAAACCTCCCACTGATAGCATGTAAGCTAGGTATGTCATACACATAAATCATCAATCAATCAAATAGGCATTATCATCTACCTATAATATAATATCAACAAGGTACTCACACTACCATAAGATAATTCCCATACGTAGCATTATATCTCTCAAATCCTACGTATTAAAATATTATGACTTTACTTCTTTAATTTTATTATCCCAGAGTCCCACTCATTACCCAAGGTTTAAATAGTTTTTTTCCTCAATATATTTATTCGGTAAGAAAATCACTAATATCCTACTGGTCCACCTCATCTTATCGCCCGAATTACTACGAATTAAACTCTCCCTTAATTAGGGTTATAACCGATTGTTTCTAATCTCTTATAAACACATCTTTTATCAACTACGATTGAATACCACCATCACATGGCTCATAGTCTATAGTGTTTCATGCACACTATATGACTTATCAACAAAATCAACATCCTCGCATCCTATAACATATCTCCACTCCCAACGTCGTTAAGGTTCATGCGCGGAGCATCTCGCAAAGCGAAATCCAAATAAGGAACCCCTCCAATACACTACTACTTAAATTTGTCGATCGTGGAGGTCCATCAACTTCAAATACGCAACCGGGATAACCTTATCCCCTCTTTCAACCAAATGTGGTCTGAACTCCCATCTCTATCCAGGAGCCGTACCACTAAGCGCTTGTACTACACTCAGTCCTTGCGAAATCAATAATGACCTTAAACTCAGTCCTTGATGCTCAAATTGTAACCTTAAGGCTACCCAGGTGTTATATTAAATCTCCCCTACTGGACCTATCCTTAATCCTCATGCATACAAATTAGAATCCAACACATGAATCTAGCAACCGAAATTTCTATAATTATCATAATTTTAATCAATTAAATCCCAATCAAATCAATTCAATTATTAACTAGGGCTTACTGAACCTTCCTAAGTCCCATTATATCCAATTAATAATCACCAAAGATTTAGAAAAGGTTTGGGATAAGAACAAGAATTAAAAGAAACAACTTCACAAATTCTGGGGAGGTCGATCGATCGAAGGCAGGGGGTCCATCGATCGATCGCCCAGATAACAGCCCAGTTTTTTGCATTTCTTCTACTACGGGTTTCATCACTTTTGATCATTCAAACCTTCATATTAACTACCCAAATTCCTTATAAACCTTACTACATGATATAGAAACATATGTGAATGATTTCTAATTCTCTAAACATCCTAGAATCATCAAGAGTTTGAATTAAAAGCATATGTTTATCCTCTTTTTCCAGAAAATTATATACATGATATCTTCAAGAACACAACAATGATTTTCAGAATTTCTTCAACAGATTTATGATTATTTCGTGAATTACTATCTACCTACAACAAGAGTTTGATTCCTATAAACTTTCATTTTTTCAGAAATCCGTTAACAACTCTTCATTATCTTCCAAACATGTAAAGATCTCATCTTTTTATAACTATCCTAACATGGACAATATACAAACTTAGATTACAATTATTAAACACTTGCCTCTAATGAAGATCTGATCCTTTGGAGTTGAATAACACAGGTTGTTCTCCCTATCTTCGTCCAGCTTTTGGTGGTGGTTGGTGGTGGTGACCTTTGGTTCTTAGTTCTTCTCCTTCCCAAGCAAACTTCTCTTCTTCCAAGCAACCTTTCACTCTCTCTAAGAAGATGACTTCTCAATATTGTGTAGAAGAGATGAATGAACCCACGTTCAACTAATCTCCAAATATTTATAATAAGACAAAATCCAAAATCCAAAATCACTATTCATCCCCTTGTAAAAATGATCGAAATGCCCTTTTGGGTTGTCTTTTCATTTCCAAATGACCCGAGACCCAAAACCAACATCCAAATAGACTTTTCTGACTATTTCAACCCTTACGGACGTAACTATTCAGTTGAAATGACTATAAGGTCGATATAAAAATAATTTTCCTTTTTAATTTAACAAATTAGTCCCGACACGTCCCATACCGCGTCCGACTAAAAATTCAAACTACTCAATTAATAACTCACAGCAATATCAGTATCATCACATTCATATATTACCTAAATATATTTAAGTAATATTCAGAATCATTCATTTTAATATCCACAATTCGGATAAAACCCAAATGAATTAATTTATAATAAAATCCAATTAATCCATTAATTTAAAATATAACCTATTTTAAAAGTCATTAAAATTACGGGGTATTACAGTGTATACGTACTGGAAATATGAATCATCGACTTGTATCATGGAAGAGATAAAGCGAGTCATCCATAGGAATGTTCCTAAAAGTAATATTAGAAAATAGGATTTATGCGATTATCCTAACGTCGATCGTTATAAGGGAATGATAACGCATGTGGAATAATACGCCATTAAGAAAATATATATATATATATATATATATATATATGTAAATACATAAAATTTAAGAGAGTTAAGTTTAAAGAATATAGAAAAATAGGAAGAAAGTAGAAAAAGGACTCGAGTCTCGGGTTTTACCCCGAGACGCCTACATATCCTATAGAGGCATCAAAGTCCACGTAGTTCGTATGCAAAACGAAGGGTCGGATTTATCCCATAAATCCAATCGAGGACTTCTCTTATATGGGTGTGTGTGTAAAAAAGTGTTTTAGTTGTGAGAAAAGTGTGAGAATTCCCATTTGGAATTTATGAGCAAATCCTCCTTTTCTTATTTTTTGGGGTTTTATATGAAAATAAGAGATGTGCAATAATACTAGATAAAAAGTATATTAAGATATGTGATATGAGAGAATAAAAGTGCTAAGTAATAAAATAAGTTAATGCGAATTTAGGGGAATTTAAAAAGAGAGTTGAAAGAGTTGGACCTTCTTGGAGATCTTGAGCTTGATATTAGATGTTGGAGAGAAGCCCTTGCACTTGGATGATGATGGAGGGTACTCAATTCACCAAGCTTGATGAAAAAGGTGATGGAAGGTGAAGGTTGGAAAGGGATTTGGATGTGGAAATCACGCTGACTTCGAGAGGGGTTTTCTGAGCTTGCTGAGAGTAAGGGATCTTTGATTTTGCTCCTCTTTTGGAATGAGGTTAGTCCCTCCTTTTTATAGGCCCAGGGAATTGCCGATCGGTATAGCCCTGGTCCTACCAATCGGCAGGTGTGTTTAGGCACACTGTCGATAGGCAGGGCTTGGAACCTGCCGTTTGGCAGTGTCTTTTAGGATCCTTCAGAAAATCGATCGTAGAGCGCAAACCGTTGATTCGAATAATGCACGGGGCAAACAGTTGGAAAGGTATTTTAGAGACCTTCAAAAGTCCTTTGAACTTCTCCCGAGTTCGAGAGTTGATTTTGGGTCAAATTTGGATCGGAAGCGCTCGTCGATCCTTTGGACAAGGAAACTACGGACGCAAACGGATCGTTTGTTCGTATGGAAAGTTAGAATCGTGCACGGGGTAGACCGTTAGAAAGGTCAGGATATGTACTTCGACATTCCAAAGAATTTGACCTGGTTCGGGGAGTTGACTTGGGTCAATCAGGGCCTGGAAGCGATCGGTGACCTTTCGAAGTAAAACAGATCATTCGTCCATACCGTTAGTCAGAATCGCACACGGAGTAGACCATTGTAAACAGGTTTCAGTGCCCTTTGAAGATTCATTTGGTCTCGATCGAACTGAAGAGTTGGCTTCGGTCAAATGGATCCTGGGAGCTTTCGGTGACCTCCTGATCGAGTTTCGGGGAAAAATGAGTTGTTTATCCGCATGGTAAGTTAAAATCGTGCACGGGACGGGCCGTTGGAAAGGGGATTCAGTGCCCTTCAAAGATTCATTCAGTCTCGATCGAGCTACAGAGTTTGACTTTTTGTCAAATGGAGCTCGGGAGTGCCTGATGGCCTTTAGGTCAGTACCTGGTGTATGACTTGGGTTTGCAATGATGAGGGGAGGTGATAGGGATCGAAGGAAAGGTTAGGGGGTATTAGAATGGGGTGTCTACAGGTATCGAAATCCACATAGACTAGTTGTTAGACTTTAATTGGTTTATTACTTCTTAAATAAAAGTGTAAAAGATATTTGTTAACAAAAGAAAAGATAATACTAGGCATGTGTTTAAACTAAGATTAACAAATGGAATAAAAATAATAGATTGCGACTGATATCCCTCAACTCGAGTTACTTAGTATAAATGTTTAAATGGAAAGACAAGTCTACAAAGATTAAATTTATTTCATCAGTTAATTAAATCTAGAGTTCACCCCCTAAATTGTCGTAAAAGCCTATTATGATTTTGGAGTCAACAAATATCTCAGAAATTACACACGCAGGTCGTAAATACGGTGCATACATGATATACACTGTTAAATCTCCTAGGGGTAAAATCAAGAACAACCCAATCGAATTAAACTCATAAAACCCATCACCAAAGCAAAGTAATCAAATCAACCCAAGGTGAGTTCAATCAATCAGAACCTAAACTAAATTAGCTAGAAAGCATGTTAAATGGCATTAATTAAAAGAAAGCAATAAATGAAAGTAGGAAATAAAGAAATGGAAACTTGAATTGATGGAGAAGATGATGAATAGTGTTCTTACACAACCTATATGGGTAAATCCTAGGATGGAGAAACGGCACACTCAAAATCTACCTTCAAACCTTAACCTCCCTAACCTAACTAAGAAAGCAAGATAAAACTAAAATTGGATCCTTTACAAAATGGGGAGGCAAACATATATATTTACCAAACCTTAGAATGGCAAACTTGTAATAAAAGAAAGCTGGAAAATCAGGGCCGAAGCAATTCGGTACCAAACTGAATCAATTCGGAAAGAGGAATCTCTAATGCTGTAGCAAACCAAATCGATTGGAAAAAGGGGACCTGGGCACTGTCTTCAATCTAATCGATTTGGTAAAGGTCTGAATCGATTCGGCCCTTCTTGTCCTATTTTCTTTCCCTATTTTTGAGTAGTTATTTGTTCCAAAGAAAAAGGGGTAAAAGTCTATAAACATAATCGGCTATAACTTCTTCGTCCGAACTCGAAACAACATGCCATTTGTGGCCACGCGAAGCTAACTCAAAGAACTACGCTTCCATGGATTTTTGTTGAGCCGGAGATGAAGTGTGAAATGACTAAAATACCCTTAAATTTGAGTCCAACGATAAAACTTCTATGAAATGAAACTAATCCTCACTTTAAGCGTTCCCATGCCTACAATGCTCAATTAAACCCTGCAAAACACACACACACACACACACACACACACACACACACACACACACACACACACACACACATATATATATATATATATATATATATATATATATATATATATATATATATATATATATATATATATATATATATATATATATTTCCAAAACCGAGGTTGTCTGGTTAACGAGAATAAATATAAGGATTAAGGTACACAAAAGTGCTAGAATGTATAAAGATAACGGACGCTATATGCAATATTCGTGATAATCACACCCTATAACTAGACATTGCTAGTCCCTTGTGATGAAACAAACAAAACCATTCCAAAGCAGACGGTACAAAACGTATACACATAAAATATATAAATTCCACTTTCGTGGGTGAACGATTGCATTCAGCATATGCAATAAGACGTTAAACCCCTAGGTTACCCTAGTGGACGAGTGTCGTCTCGTGAGGGTTTTCAGAGATGAAATCTACAAACATCAAAGCTTCCTCAAAATATGCCTAACCACATGCGACAAGCTCAACAATAACGAAAAAGATTTCAAACACGTTATTAGTAAAGTGAACGAATTCACATAAAAGTTCGTTGTCGTTAACATTATAGAATGAACCTCATAGAATTGAAACCTTAAGACGTGGGAGGGGAGCGAGCAGATGCAAAGTATGATATGGCAAAAACTTATATGAACCGAATAAGCATTAAAGCGTGCATAAATCAATCCTATCCGGGTATACACTCAACAATTGAAATCACTATGAATAGGAGGTAATACAGGGACATGCGGGTATAAAGAGTAATTGGAAACTAGGCTGCGCACATGTCATAAATGAAGAACGCTATGTATAAAATGAAAAACATGTAAGTTCAATGAAAGATACCGCTCATTAAAGGAGGTGAAATATATTTTCATAGATTATCAAAACTATTTAAACTTTTGAATTGAATCACCTAGGATCACATAAGACTTTATGGGGTTGTAATGTAGGTTTGGGGTTAAGGTTAGGAAATGAAAGGTATATGTAAGGATTAAAAAGTGTTTGGGGATGAAACACTTGGGATAATGGTGTAAAACCCCGTATTTTTATGGATTTTAATTTGGGGATTTATTAAATTTAATTGAGATAAATTAATTTAATATTAATCCAAATTTTATTATAAATAATTACTAGCGTGACGAGAGTTAGTAATTATATGTTGAATATTACTAGATGAGTAAGTAATATATGAGATTGAATTTATTAATATTTTCGCGAGTGGATAACACGACGATTATAGAATTTAAGTCGGGACGCGCTTGTGCCGTGTTAGGACTAAATTAATGGAATATAAAGTAATTAAATTATGAATCACCCGTATGGTCATTTCGAGTGTGCCAACGTGTTCAAAAGGGTCGAGATAGTAAAAAAAATGTACTCGAGGGCTTAGTTTGGGTCTCGGGACGTTTTTAGGCCTAACCGGTAACCCGGGAGGGCATTTTAGTAATTTTTCTTTTTAAGGCTTAATTATGGAGGAAAATTAAAGGGGTATATCCGATGGGAGTTAGAGTCTTAGAGGATTAGAATTGGTAGAGTTGCATAGAATCTAAGGAAGGGAAAAGAGAGATGAGTCCAAAAAAGAAAACCACCCTACCTACACCACCTTTGCCATCTTTCACCATCAACACGTAGATCGGGAAATGAGGGATGCAACCATACCCTTCAACACCTGAGAATTAGACCTTCATATCAGAGACAAGTTTCTATCTTGCTGTAATCTTGGTTGATATTACACCCATGTTAGTGTAGGAGGACAATATCTATGTTTCAATAAAAGATAATTGGTATTTAGAACAAATTGTGAAAATTACAGAATAGAAATCATGTTAAGATGATTCCTTGTTGAATTTAGATTGGTGAAAACGAAATTTATGTCCAGTAGAGATAGGAATGTGTTATTCAATGAATTCCTTGAGAAATTAAATAAACTAGGGTTAAAGATATATTTTGAATTTAATTCAGTTGATGATGATTATTGATAATTCAAGAGGAAGTTTACGTTAGAAATCATCTATTATTGTTTATATAATGTTCCTTATGGTTGGTTGGGAGATTGGGACTCACTAATGGCAATTTCGTGAAGTTTTATGGAGGAAGCCCGTAGGTTGGAATAACAGAATCTGGGCAAGAACTGCTGAACTGCTCGATCAATCGATCGACCTAAGAATGTTGATCGATCAAAGGCTCGATCGATCGACCCCTTTCCATCGATCGATTGAACCCTCCTGAAAATTGAACATTTTCCCTTTTTGATTAATCTGATAAAAATACGTAGGGACCCTTGGGAATAATTTAAAGATCATGAGGGGACATGGGAAGGACCAGTAGGGTTTAAGTAGGGTCCGAGAAAATGAAATTTAATACGAGATGTAACCGTGGGATAACGGGGGTATACAATTTATTAGAAATCGTGCGTACATTAAGTGAGTTATTGGGAGACTCAAGAAAGACTTAGACCAGTATGTTAGTGAGGGTACACCTACTGAATTTACATCTATTATACGAAAATACTTCGAGGGACGAGAAGTGCTTATGAAATGGCGACAATTGAGAATAAAGAGAAATGGGTTAATTATACATAGGACTTGGGTAGTTGTACTACGTATGGTTTAAATATTATGGGTCGTGGACGAACCAAATTGAAATACGTGGAAATATATATATATATATATATATAACCGAGTGCATGCGTATATATATATAATGATATTTATCTGTGCATAATCATACCCGCGCTACTTGCTATCACGGAGGTTGCCGCCCCGGGACTGTCTTATCTTGATGGGACCTTTATGGGGGATATTGACTCGTACCCTAGAACATAAGATTCCTTGGTACAGGCTATCGGAGAACGATAGTCAGATGGTCCTAAGAGACGTGAGGGTATGTGACGACCTCTTAGTGACTTGGAACTATGCTTCGCCTCCATTATGTGTGTATTGTATTAATACAGTTCGAGAGTGATTTCGAACTAGTATTTCCCTTTGTACGAGAGATACGGGGACTTATAAGTAGAGTATGCCAACACCATAGATTTTATGTGGGGTGCCGATTAGTATATATATTGTATGAGTAATTTATATATATACTTATACCTGGAATTATTCTACTGTGCGCATAAGTAGATAAAGATTGAATAAATGCTTTTCATTATAGTAAGTGCTTGACATTTCCCAGCGGTATTGAGAAATACATAATTGACTTAAATAATTCTTCAGAAGATGGTATCGTAAATAAATTATAGACGTACGATCTCGTGAATTGGAAATTACGGGGAGAGAATTGGGTTGGACTTATTAGTTATTTTAGTAGTACGATAGGCGTGCAGACTAGATGAGAGGTGAGAATTCTCAAGAGAGTGTCGCGTACTAACATGTGTGTCATATCAGCTAGTAATCATTTTAAACACATGCTAAACCATTTTTAAAGCTGTTTTACACTCGGGCTCTGACCCGTTTCCTGTTATCTTTTCTTCTTGTATATATATATATATATATATATATATATATATATATATATATT
Organism: Sambucus nigra; assembly: GCA_949130495.1. NCBI lineage: Eukaryota > Viridiplantae > Streptophyta > Magnoliopsida > Dipsacales > Adoxaceae > Sambucus > Sambucus nigra. The sequence continues at coordinate 196,317,850 of OX422220.1, forward strand.
ACAGGTGCCCAACCACAGGGGCGTGAGGCGTAGGTTCATTGGATTGGACGTGATGTAGCTTGTGTGGGAGTTGCAGTCCTTGCCGTAGATGATTCTTCCTTTGACTCCTTAGCTTTTTATTTAGTTCTCTTAAGTTAGGGTATGTGTCGCCCATTTCCAGATTTCAGTTTAGATTTGTTAGAGATTTTGTACTCCCTTATTGTTTCAGTATTCTTTTTTATTTGGGATTGTTTTATCTACTACGTTAATGGTAGTTATGGATAGTTATTTGTATGGAGTAATCTAGTTGGCATAACTCATTTGAATGGTTTGTTTTATTTATCATTAGTACAATTCATAAACTGGTTTATATACATAAGGCTTTTACAATGGAATTTAAATTAAACAAAAAAAATTAAATGTTTTGACACTTAGCTTAATTATTTACTAGGGTGTTAATAAAGAAAATTATTTTATGACAGTGATGCTAAGAATGAACCAACCGGACACTTTGAATTAATTTAATAAAGGACTGATCACCCGGTATTTAATTAGGTGGGGTGTCACAAATGGAATATTGCGGGCAATTACAAAATTGGACAATGATTCCATAACAAGCATTGGATATGAAATAGGAGAGTGACGAGGATTATTGAACAATATGTACATAATTGAAATTTTCTCTTTCTTTTCTTTTCTTCGTTTTCTCATGTTTTCTTTTGTTTTCTTTCTTATCTTTTTCTTCACTTTCACACTCTCATATGCTTAATTTCAACCACATAACACAAACATCATTCAATCCCATGTATCATTCCAAACAAAGGTACAGAAGGTGATATATATGATTTATAACTCTAATGTGGAGTTGGTTATGGGATTTTGAGTTATGAAACGAAAGGCTATATTTAGTCTCAAAGGGGTTGATGAGGGAAAACATTTAAGGAGAGGTCATGGTGAAGGTCAATATGAGTGATATAACAATGATGGGATATGATCTTTTCCTAAAGTTTATGCGATTCTCGAGTCAAAACAAACTTTGAAAATCATGATCAAGTAACAGATTTCAAGATATGAACTCGGCTAATGAATGATTAATGAAAGAGTAGTGAGATTACCAATGACTGTAACGTTTTCAAGGAGGAAAGAGAAGTGTATAACACTTGCAAACGAAGAAAATCACGGAGCTCACTAGGTGTATGTATATACAATGCAATAAAAGATTATCGAGTTATAAAAATCTTAAACCAAATCAATTAAACAAGAAAAATGCATGTGCTCATGGGATTAAAGTTTAATTCATGAAGTTATTCATAATATCAATAATTGAGGACTAAAGTCTAATAACTTCTAAAATCGAGAACATGCATGATTGAATTATCAATTGGATCGGGCATTTATTAAAATTTATCATCGAAAATAAAGGCAAAATGCCCAACAAAGGAGAAAAAAAGAAAGAAATCTTTTTGAAATTTTTAATTTTTTACAAGAAAAGCATGCTTGGTAAAAACATATAATCAAATCATGGAAACTACCAATGAATAAATAGAATATCCCACACCCCTTATCTAAAACCTGACATTGTCCTCAAAGTGAATTAAGAAGCAGGCTAAAGAAAGGAAAATAGTGATATTACCCAAAATGGAGCGATCTCGTGGAAGTTAAAGTCCAATGATTCTACAAACCATGTTAGTATCATGCATAACAAAAAATAAATAACAAAAAATTAACTAATTATGTTAGACAGAAAGTAAGAATAAAGAAAATTATGGAAAATAAAAAAACTAACTATTTACAACCTACAATTTAAAAATCTAGCCAACCATACACTAGAAGTTGAAATTTTTGAGGGTCCATCCAAAATACGATTTGACTTTAAAGGATCAACGACAGACCCTACCCTTCATGCATACCTTGCGAAAAATAAAAATTCTGTTCAAACAACGGAAGGTATGTGTAAGGCGGAAGAAATGAATCATCATCATTTAAAATTTTCGGAGGGATGATGGGGGATTTGAATAAAATGGGTGATAAAAACTTATAGGGGCCAAAAAAACAATTTCCTCCGAAGGGTTTTGCAATTGGAATGGGAGGTGATGCACATGGAGGCAAAATTTTCTTCATGGAAAGAAACTCAAGCAAGTACTCCTCATCGGTGAAAGGGTTAAATGTTTTAAAGTTCGGAACCTATTCATCAGGTACTCGTATCGGTTTGATAATGGAAAGTGAAATGGGGGATGAAATAAATTCAAACTCAAGAGATGAGTCATTATTGCTTGAAGATTGAGTTTCTAAGGAAATAAGATCATTTTCAATGACACATTCTTTTTTGGGGACCAAAGAAGAAATAATTTCATTGCAAATAGATACTACGTCCATTTCATCCTCATTTTTAATCTCTACTATACCATGGGCCAAGTGAAGAATGGTTTTTTCCAAAGTAGGCAAAAATTCCTTATTTGGTTCAAAACATTCCTCGACTTCAAAAGTCTCGGAAGAAAAATCATCGTTAGAATCGAATAATGCATTTAATTCTTGATCCCAACAATGATTTTCTTCCCGATAACAATTTTCAAAATTTTCATTTTCAAGAATGCGTAATCCCTCATGCAAAGTCATAGGTGGAGGAACGAGTTCTTGATAATAAGAAGTTTGGAAACTATCCTCGAAACTACTATCAAAATCATTATCATAAGAATTTTGAAAGCTATTGCTATTTGTTTCAACATTCTTATTATAAGGATTTCGAGGCCCAAAATCGGAATATTCATCATCAAAATTCCTGTAATCCAAAACTTGACTTTAGTAATACTCACCCAAAGACATTTTAGATGTTTTAATTTTTTAGGCTTGTGAGTATTGACCAAAAGTCATAGGTTTAGGGGGATTTTGAGAATTATCACTACGATTACCGAAAACATTAGGATAAGACATGCTTACCCCAAAGAAGGCTCGAGATGGCAAATTCCAAAAAGTAATGTGCGTTCGAAAAATTCAGGCATTTCTTGGCGCTCAAATGTAGAAGTCCTACAAAAATATTTAACAAAGAACACAAATAGAAAGAAAAATATTACGAAATACTAAATCAATTAAATTCTAAAATAAACAAGTCCCCGACAACGGCGCCATTTTGACAACAAGAGAAAATTGCGGTGTAAGTGTATAACGATATACGCCGATCATTTTTCTCGGCTCCCACAGCTATGAAAAACCTAAACTATGACTACACTCTTTTAAGGGAGTTCAACGGGCAATCCGGGTATCAAAATTCACATAGACTAGTTATTAGACTTTAGTTGGTTTATTACTTCTCGAATAAAACTGTAAAATATATTTGTTAACAAAAGAAAGGAAAATACTAGGCATGTGTTTAAACTAAGATTGATAAAGGGAATAAAAACAATAGATTGTGACTAATATCTCTCACCTCGAGTTAATTAGTATAAATGGTTACATCGAAAGACAAGTCTACCGAGATTAAATCTCATTTCATCAATTGATGAAATCTAGAGTTGTCACCTCCTAAAATTTCATAAAAGCCTACTATGATTTTGGCGTCAAATAAATACCCCAAAAATTACACACTCAAGGTCATAAATACGGCTCATACATGATATACATCGCTAAATATCCTAGGCGTAAAATAAAAAATAACCCAATCGATTTAACTCATAAAACCTATCACCAAAGCAAAGCAACCAAATCAACCCAAGGTGAGTTCAATCAATCACAACCTAAACTAAATTACCTAGAAAACATGTTAAATGGAATTAATTACAAGAAATCAATAAATGAAAGCAAGAAATAAAGAAATGGAAACTTGGATTGATGGAGAAGATGATGAATAGTGTTCTTACACAACTTATATGGGTAAACCCTAGGAGGGAGAAATGGCACACTCAAAATCCACCTTCAAACCCTAACCTCCCTAACCTAACTATGAAAGCAAGATAAAACAAAAATTAGATCCTTTAAAAAATGGGGAGGCAAACATATATATACCAAACCCTAGAATGTCAAAATTGTAATAAAAGAAAGCGGAAAAGCAGGGCTGAATCGATTGGTGCCAAACTGAATCGATTCGAAAAGCAGAATCTCTAATGCTGCAGTAAACCGAATCGATTCAGAAAGGGGACAAATCGATTTGGAAAAGGGGACATGGGAACTGTATTCGAATCGATCCAGCAAAGGGACGAATCGATTCATTCCTTCTTGTCTTATTTTCTTCCCCTGTTTTTGAGCAGTTATTTGTTCCAAAGAAAAAGTGGGAAAAGTCCATAAACAAAATTGGCTATAACTTCTTCGTCCGAACTTGAAACGACATGTTGTTTGTGGCCACGTGAAGCTAACTCAATGAACTATGCACCCATGGATTTTTTATGAGATGAAAATGAAGTGTGAAATGACTAAAATGCCCTTAAAGTTCAGTCCGACGATGAAACTTCTCCGAAATGCAACTGATCCTCACTTTAAGCGTTCCCATACCTTCAAAAGATCAATTAAACCCTGCAAAGCGTATATATCCAAAACTAAGGTTGTCTAATTAACGAGCATAAATATAGGGATTAAGGAATACAAAAGTGCTCGAATACATGAAGATAACGGGTGCAAATATGCAATATTCGTGACTAATCACCTAGAATACAAAAATAGTCGAGTTAGTACTAATCCGATCACCTTATGAATAAAGGAGAACCATCGCAAACCATGCATAAAACTCGTCAGACTTGGTAGTGAAATGCTTATACCAACTCACATTATTGACCTTGGTGCATATCTTGTGACACATCGTATATTTTAATACTCCGATTGATCAAACCTAATTATTAAAACATTACATGTTGTTAAAACAATTAAATATCATTCTCCGCATGAAGAGATCAAATGAAACATAAGATAAAAATATGGAAGGAATATGAAAGTCCTCAATATAAACTCATAAACAAATACAATCATAAAAGATAGAGATGATAATGTCCCAACATTAACCCTCAAGAGAAATCCCAAATGAAACTCAAGTAGTACATACCATAGCTAAAATCCCATAATACATGCCAACTAAAAATGTCTCAAAAGTAACTAGACTAAATAATAAAAAGATAGCCAAACAAGATAAAAATCCGGGTTGAATCTGAAGTTGGATTTTTGAATGAGAGAGATGAATAATGAGTGCTAGTTGAAAAGAGGAGGGGTAAACAGGAGGTTCAACATTAACACCTGAAAGACACCACATAAAAGAGATGGGTCAAAACCCTATCAAGTCATTTAGGTACAACTCAAACCAATTATATATGTAGGTGATAAAATCAAATTTTATATATAATCAATATGAATGACCCTTCGTATAAACGCAACCTCACAATGCATTAGAATTAACACGTAATTGATATGCGCCTCTTCTCCACGACCATATAAAGAACTTGCGGTATGCCATATCAAACCGTCACATAATCCATAGTCGCCTACTTCATTATGTCGGAATACCCGTAACCACCTTCCTACGCAAGTAGGAACTCCACAACTCCATGTGATGCAATAATAACCCATATTAAATCACGCTCATCAAATATCTCAACATAAGGGTGTTCCTCCTTGACACTCACCCATCAATTCACTTTTCCCATGTTCATTTATCAATGGCATTCTCAATTTCACACGTATTTATCACTCCGTGCTATATCATCATTATTTAATTACCAGATCCTCGGGTTACTACTAATTAGAGCATTTAGATACATTTTAATCCACTTTACAAGGAGCTAAAGTGATAGCAAGCCTACAAGTATGTATTCGTAACACAAGAAATTAAAGTAAAGGTATATTGAATTTTAATAAAGGTTTTGAGTCATCACTCGTACCTATCTCTAAACTCCGTGCGTGGGACTTCTCACCGAAGTGAAATTCAAACAAGGACCCCCCGGGGAAATACACTTCCATTTAGATAAGGTAATTGTTAAGACAAATTAATTAAGGTTTTAATATCAGAGGTTAAAGCAAAAGAGTGAGTGTCTAAATATCCAAAGTCCACAACCAAACCAAATCGTCCGATACAACATACAACCACAAAACAAATAACCAACAACCAACACAAGTTTATCCCGTACTCCTTCTATCTTGTCTACAAGATAATTACGTCATCAATAACAATAATATTTTAAGCGATGGTTCATGATATATTCTTGCATAAAAAGGAACATGTAATTGAAATTCCAAAGGCATAATCTTAATATAAAGGTTTCATTTATAACTCAAGGGTTTCAAAGTAGTCTAAGATGAGTTCCCATAAGTTCCTACATCGTGAATATAGTCCACATCCTAAATTTCATAATTTTGGGACTAAAACATGAGGTAAAACCCTAATAAGAAAGTGCAAATTTTGGAATTGATCAATTCTAAATTAATTCCATATTATCTATCTTCTAATCTTAAATAATCAATTCCTAAAATGAGGTCAGAAACCCTAAAATAACAAATTCATAATTTGAAGGACAATATTCAATTTCTATATTTGTTAAGGATAAAAAATTAATATGCATCATATGAAAATATTGTATTTCACCTAATTTCAACAATATATTAGGAGGTCATAATTTTCTGAGGGTTTCTAATTGATTTTAACACTATAATTTTCTAAGGGTTTCTAATTTAACATTTACACATATAAAAGGAGAAGAGTAGAAAAAAACTTTCCTTAATGAGAAATAACTTGATTTGATTTGAACGAGAAAGCCCTTGGATCTTGATTTGAATCCACTTGAAACTTTTCTTGAAATTCTCTTGAAAACCCTCCTTGAAACTTGATTAAAAACCCTTGAGTTGTTTGATTGAAAATCCCTATCCTCTTGATTTGATTTAGGGAAAATGGTTTGCTTAAGAAAAAGCTAACGTGTTTTTGGATTTATTGAAGGAGAACATAAGTTGAAATGAGGGTTTGAGGCTTGGAAATGAGGCAAAAACGTATAGGGTTTTAAAAACATGGAAGAAAATAAAAGTGTCCCATTGCACCTCACGAGGTACGTATTGCACCCTACCACAGATGCATCACCAAATTCCGCAATCATGGTCGCGACTCCAGCAAACACACCACCTCTTGCCACATTGCGACATCTGTGTAACCCTGGGAAACGTTATGATGTTATAAAACCCTAATTTCAAACTTATATCCCAAGTAACAAGAAAAGACCTAAATATCCTTAGTCTCCATTCAACATTTCCAACAAACCAACTCAGCATATATCTCAAAGTAATTACCAAATTGACTCTAAATTTTTATAAACTTAAACTTTAGCCCTTAAGTGTTTTCCTCAACTTATTATTTTAGCTATAAAATTACAAATAAATTCCATTTAACTTATTTCCTCAATGTGAGTTCTAATTTTTTTGTTTTAGTTCTAAAATTTATTTAGGTTGATTTTCAATTAATTAAATCATTATGAATTAAATAATTCTTTGAAATATCAGGGTATTACATTCCTCCCCTTTAACAAAAATAATTATGTCATAAGAATTCACAAAAAATAACATATACTTGCCTCAAAACAAATGTGGATATTAGTGTCTCTTCGTATCCTCTCGCTCTCATATGGAATCATCCTCAATATGCTGAACCCACTGGAAAATAACTACTAGTATCCCCTTATTCTTTTGAATTTGGACCCTAGGGGCTGTCTCCTTAGTGTAGGAAACATCGACATCTAAATGAATATCCTCTAAGTCAATATGGTAATACGCGACCTTACCCCACAATAATCTTTGAAGCATCGATACATAAAACATATTATGTACCTAAGATAGATGGTCTGTGATAGTACAAATATAGCACCCTGCCGCAGAATGTATTCTTCTCTACAGTTCACATACCTCATAGGTCATACAGGCCGCGGCCAGACCTCATTCAGGGCACGGCCAGAACTCACTCGGTGCGATATCCCTTCAGGACTAGATGACACAGGGTGCAGCCCTGTCCATTATAGGCCGCGACACTCCACCGTATGGTGCGTGGCACCCCTCCATCAGCTTACAACACTGCTTGCTTTGTAGGCCGCACCCCCCTCATCCACAACTGCTGCAGACTTGGTATACGCCACGTGCTCAGGGCATGTGACTCAACACATTTCCTCATAAATAGAGGACCACACCTAGAAGGAAGGGAGAGAGATTCCATACCCGTCCGGGGCAGGCTCTGCAATACAAATTCCCTCTACACAACCCCAACATATGACGGGGAGGCGATATATCTGCGACGTAGCTACCTCTTCGACACACCGGAATCCTCAGTCATCATGTATTCTCCTTTATTCTCATACTTGTACGCCTCTTTAGGCACGATCATATTGTATAATACAACACATATAATGAGAACGGATCAACACAGTGGATGTAGGCCTATTTTAAAGGCTGAACCACTCTATATAGTGTCTTCTCTCTATTTACTTGCTTTACTTATTTATTACACACTTTACTCTTGACTTGCTGGTATGAGAACGCCTTATGGCTGATTTATCATATCATCAGTTTGGCACCGTCTGTGGGAACCGAGATATTTCAATCTTGTTTCTCTACATATATGAGTTTTTAAACACCTTATTCGACCCCTGAGGATCTTATGGATCATCTTCTCATGGGTCGGTTACTGGTTATTGGGCTCCGCTTTACATTCGCCCCCTTTAACGGGTATTTCATATTTCTGGATCTGTTTTTGGATCTTCATTTGATGGCTTTGGATCTATCTTACATACCCCTGTGATATCATTCCATCTAGATAATGCTGAAAGGCATGGTGGACTTTAGTCCCAAAAAAGTGGATGATTAGGGAAGGGCTATATTTACTCCCCTTTTTGTTGCCATCCACCTAGGATCTACAGGTTATCATTGAAATTGTGCCATATTACGCACCGCAAGGGAATTCTCTCATCAATGGACCCTAGTAGGTTTTTTTCACGTGTTGGGGGAGAGGATACCAGTTCCTGTCTTGGGATCTCTCCACTACCTAGGCAGGGGTGCGGCCTGTAAGTTCAACAGCCTCTCGTGCCGCGACCCCTACTAGTGCGGACCTATTACAACAGCTCAAAATCACCGTGGGAAGGACTTAAGTGGCCTTCGGATCGACCTTGGTGAATAACATTAAAGGGTCGCGGCAGTGCACTTATGTGCCATACTTCTCGCGGCCTCATCAGCATATCATGGAGCAGTTCAAATTCCCCTTCCCAATATTCCTGTGATCACTCACTTCTGTTAATTTTGTCTCAGATTCTATATACTTTATAAAGACTAACAAAAACAGAAATGGAAGGAGAATCCAGCCAGAGAACAGAAGTCAAGGATGAGATTGTGCAACTGTACAATCACCTTAATCACCTCTATGACAACCATGCCTCACTTCAGACCCAAGTCAATTATCTAACTCAGAGGGTGCTAATGCTAGAGGCCGCGGCCTCTCAAAATATAGGCGCGGGTGCGAAGGAAAAAACTCAACTAGCCTTGTCTGTCGCGACAGTTAAAGAGGCCGCAGAATCAACCGGAAGAAGTCAAAAAAGGAGAACAGAGAAGCCAGAGAAAAAATCAGGTGTCTATACTCCGTTGACCTTCCCGATTGAAGAGATCTTTGAGTTCATCAAAGAGGACAATCTTTTGAGGTGGCCAGAAAAGTTGAGAGCTCCACCCCACAAGAGGAACAAAGCTACCTGGTAGAAATTCCACCAGGACCATGGCCATGACACAGAGAAATGCTATGCTCTGAAGGATGAAGTTGAACGGCTTATTGGGCAAGGGATGCTGTGACGATTCCTGAAGAATGCATAAAGGACTCAGTCGGACCTGACAGAGGCTGCATGCCGCACCTCATCCTTAGTCTTTCCAATTTCAACTATTTCTGTTTATGTTTTATGAAGCTCATCATAGCCTTAATACTCGAGACTTTATGTTTTATTAACAAAGTCATTAGCTGAAGCATACATACATAAATATATGAATTAGCAAGTTTTGCCATATTTGATATCTCTCTTGGTTTCATAATCTGTTATCTCACAAAAAGACCTTTTGTCTCAAACAGATTCCAGAGGAAGAATAATAAAATCATCTCGAAGGATTATCTTACTTCGGGATGCACTTATGGAGGGATTGCAATCTTAATCTGCTCAAAAGTTCCCCTCACAAGGTGCAACTGTATCTTATCTTCTGATGATCATGTTCGTGAAAGCATCGGAGGATTCAAGGAGCTCCTATTAGCCACGGGGGATTACAATGCCCGTTCTCAGCTTTTGGGATGCGTCAACGAGCCGGGAGGCTTATAATATCTAGACAGGGATGGCTTTATATATATCAGTAGCTGTGGGTGGCTTAATAACATAACCCAGCCTGGAGAGGCTTGATAGTGTCTCGCATATCAGCTGTGGGTGGCTTAAATAACATAACCCAGCCTGGAGAGGCTTGATAGTGTCTTGCATATTAGCTGTGGGTAGCTTAATAACACAACCCAGCCTGGAGAGGCTTGATAGTGTCTCGCATATCAGCTGTGGGTGGCTTAATAACATAACATAGCTTGGAGAGGCTTGATAGTGTCTCGCATATTAGGGCTTGGTAACATGACCCAGCCCGAGAAGACTTGGAAATACCAACGTATATCTACAGAGGCACATTGTTCAGATGAACCAAAAATGTTCCGCATCCCACCGATACGGTTGCAGAGCTCTAGGAGCCACTCATTCATGAAAGTGCTGAGGCACTAACATCTTGAAGCATGAGAAAGCTACAATGTCGAATGCCATGGTGGAAGAGAATCAATTGTATCAAGACTAAGGAAAGGCTTTCTCTACATGTTCCATGTTGGTTATGGGATGACAAAAGATAGGCGGTTCAGACAACCATGTGCAATGAAAGCAGCTGGGGATCCATACAATCAGTAAGCCCCAGCCTTGAAATCATGTCCGCGGAAATCAATTAAAGACGTTTACATGATGCAACATAATAAAGGGACGCGACTTGCACGCAGCTGCCTTGTGATGCAACAGTCGATGTCCTTCGGGAGTAAAATGGCACCATTTATGTGGGCGCGGACATTGGCAAAAAATCATACTACGAAGAAATCGATCTCCGTCCGCGGACTTAAAATGTTATGTTTATCTAGACACGGATGCATTTTCAAATACGAGGCAGTTATGATCAACCATTCATTATAGCAAGCAATGTAACATGCAATGTAAAAGTGCAAGAAATATCAAGCAGTTAATCGTTGTGGTAAAAATATGGCCGCAGCCTTGATATTAGTAGTCAAGATTACGGAATGAAGACCGCAGCCACAACCGAAATTAAGATTACAAAAAGGAGGGACGCAACCCTGTATTAATGATTCAATAGAAATTAAAAGAGTTTAAGAGGCTGTGCCATCATCATCATCAGCCTCTTCTCCGTCCGCGGCAGTCTCTGTCTCTCCGTCCACAACCGCTGCCTCAGCCCTGAGACTTGCTCTCTCTTCCGCCGCGGAATTAAGTTCAGCGATGCACTCTTGATGTTCGGCATCGTTAACTTCCAGGAAAGGACCTCCTCCTTAGCCTTAGGGAACCTCTTATTAAATCTTTGCCACAACTCCTGGTAGCCGCGAAGGTAGGCCCTGTTGTTGACAAGGAAGAAGTCCTTGGAGCCTTTAAATGACTCCACGACATGATCTATGGCTAGATGGAGTGCGTCACCATGATCAAACTCCAACCTTTTTATTGCCGTGGCATGATCTTTATCTTTTTGAGTGGACTTGGCTTCCAACTCTTCATATTTCTGCTGGAGTAGGGCGAGCTTGGTATTTGAAATCTCCGCGATATGGGCGGCTTCGGTAGTCTGGGCCTGGAAGGATTTCAGGGATTCCGCGGCTTGCTTAAAATTCTCCTCCGCTTCCTCCCTCGCCTTGATTGCCTTCTCAAGGTCCATGTGGGCTGCCTGAAGAGCCGCGGCAGTAGACTTTTTCCCAGCCTCAAAAGAAGAAGTTCGTGCAGCCTGCAAGTCCGCGGCATGAGTACTCTTTTCGGCCTCCTTCAGTCTGTACAAGGCCTCGTACTTCCTCTTCTGGACCACCATCACATCCGGGGCCTGAAATAAAAGATGTTAGAAAAAATATGGAAAAATATGAGATGCAAAAGTTAAAGAATGACAACTGGTCGTACCCTCAGAAGGCTATGGAGGCCACAGTCCTCCAGATCGTCATGATCTTCTCCCACGAGCCTGTCAAGGTTTGCGGCATCCAAGGCTCTTTTCATTCTCTGTGCAGCCTTTGCGGTAGTGTCCCAAGAAGAATTGGGGTCAGACTGCCTTAATTGGGGCCTTGGTCTACCATCAGGCCCAGACTCTCCGCGGAATTGAGGAGGTGGCAAGTTCGCGTTAACCGCCACAACGGTTGGCGACGGAGGAGAGGATGAATGAAGGGGAACATCGGATGACATCAAGCCTACCGCAGCCAGGTTTTCCCCCATGTAATCATTAAAATGGTCATACGGAAGGTTCTCATCATTAACCATTTGATCCGCTGTAAGTGTTGTAGTTTTTTCGACAGGATCCATGACAGGGGCAGCATTATTTTCTCCGAAGGAGGCCGCGACAGGTCCCTTGGCCTTGGACCTCTTCCTCTTCCTGCTCCACGCAGTGTTATTTAGGACGACTGCGTCCTCATCCATCTCTTCTAGTTGCACCGCTAGCAGTTCCCCGTCAACTTCTTCACCTGGAAAAGCAACAGCATGAGTTCAAGTGTATAAATGACCACGGAGTAAAAATTATAGCGCAGTTGATTACCTTCTGCGCCCACCTGTTGAGGAATGGACTTGTTTGGGAAGAACCCTGCTTCAAATATGGTTGCTGACGTTACAAGTTTGCTGAACTTCTTATGTTCAGTAAGGACTGCCGCGGCCTCAGCTACTCTCTTTTCCTGCCGCTTGTTCAAGTACAGATTGTCAAGGGCTGCAGAAAGAAAAGACAATTCAAAGGTTAGTGGAAGTTATGCATATTTATGTGAAATAAAAGGACGCGGCTATGGTCTTAGTACCTAGTTTTGAGGGAGATCCCCATTGCCGCGACATTCTATATGTCTTTTATCTCTCATTCTCCTCAGGGTGCATCTCCCAGCCTCCGCCGGAGATGTAGAAATATTTCCCCTTCCAGTTCATCACACTGGTCGGTCTCCAAGTGTAAAGGGTCTCGTCCCTGCCGTGGCCTGAGAGGTAGTAGTAGCTCGCGAACTTCACTGAGTTCTCCTTTGGGCGGTAGAATTGAAAGAACTCCGTGGGAGTAATGTCCTTTTTGAATAAATTCTCCCAAAGGACAATTGCGGCGAGAATGGCTCTCCAGCCATTAGGATCCAACTGTGCTGGGGCCAGGTTCATTGCCTGAAAAAGGCGGCAGATAGGAACTGGAATGGGCAGCCGCAACCCGTAAATGAAGGCGTGCAGAGGGAAGAAAATTCCATCATCGGATAGAACCGTGCATGGTCTTTGGTTTGCGGCAGGGGCTGAGCACGTCGAATTTTCTAGAAATTCGAAGGCCTCGGCCACCTGCTCAACCCAATCTTGGGTCATAGTGTCGCGGATATCGAGTGCGGCCAAAGGTCTCTCATCCCTCCCAGATACGCCACCTGGGTTATTTCTGACTGCCGCGGCATTGTTTCCTTCATCCATTGGATGTGTGCTTGAGTTGGCTTCCTCTTCCATCAGCACGGATTGGAAATCCTTCCCGGATACAGAGTCCACTGAGTCTGAGTCAAGTATCATGAAGTTTGGGCAATCTTTTAGCTTGCAAGGCCCTATCGACCTTAGGGGGGGGGGGGACGAAAGCAAGTTCAGGAGGAGAGGTGACAAAGTGATTTTCCCAAAAGCCTCTAAGGAACTCGTCTGGGTCAAAGCTCATATGGCTGCAGCAGTACCTGAAAAGCAGAGTTTGCAGTTAGGCGCCGCAGCTAGTATGGTTTAGAATAGACTCCAAGATGCCGCGGAAGGGTTATTTTTAAGTTAAAAATGTCTTTGGAATTATTTCCCTAACGCAGTTGTTCATAGGCCAACTCTTACTTATGGGATCGTACTGTCCCAACTAGCCGCGGCAGTCTCCATAGAAGAGGAACATAGGATGCCGCGGTAATAAGATCGGATTGCTTTCAGAGATTGCTGGCCACGTCCATTCCTAAATTTGCTCAAAATCAATTTGACGTGCTTTAGTAGAAATTACAGTTATTTAACATGGATATGTATTGGGTTCATGAAAATTTAAAGGCTGTTCAAAACTATAAGGGTGGTGATTCAATGCCGCGGATGATAATTTAATGGACCGCGGCCATTTGGCATGGTATGACGCAGACGGATCGAATCGGTTCAAGGGAATGGGTTGTAGTCCTATCATGCCGCGACCTCTATCCTAAACAGTTGATTATCTAAACTTTTAGCCGTTCTAAGATCAAACTCAAAGAATATGAAGGGTTCGACTATGGACACCAAGAACAGTTGTATGTATTTCATATGTAGCATATGTGGGAAAGGGCAAAACGTACAAACAAAACCCTAGATTTCTAGCAAATGAACCAGAAAAAGCAAAGTCATATCAAAAGGGAAGAAAACTGTAAATTTCAAAGGCTTTTACGAAAGTATAGTGGTTGAAAAATCACCTGGAAATGGAGAAACTTGCAATGCTCAGCTTCAGACCGCCTTGAACCGCCGCACACCGCCTCGGAAGGTTGCCGGAATATGCAAGAGAGAAAGTGCAGAGTTTCGCTCTCGAGGTGCTCTCAAAAGTTTTGGAAACGTAATGAAGTCCACGGCCAAAAACAATTTATATAAGGGAGCGCGGAAGACGAATCGTCGCTTTGGAAGCACCGCGGAACCTAGGTTACTGAGCCGCAGTCCCAATTAATCTCGGCACTACGGCTTGGGGGCTTATTGATAGTACAAATATAGCACCCTACCGCGGAATGTATTCTTCTCTACAGTTTGCATACCTCATAGGTCATACAGGCCGCGACCAGACCTCATTCAGGGCGCGGCCAGAACTCACTCGGCGCGATATCCCTTCAGGACTAGATGACACAGGGTGCAGCCCTGTCCATTATAGGCCGCGACACTCCACCATATGGTGCGCGGCACCCCTCCATCAGCTTACAACACTGTTTGATTTGCAGGCCGCACCCCCCTCATCCACAACTGCTGCAGACTTGGTATACGCCACGTGCTCAGGGCATGTGACTCAACACATTTACTCATAAATAGAGGACCACACCTAGAAGGAAGGGAGAGAGATTCCATACCCGTCTGGGGCAGGCTCTGCAATACAAATTCCCTCTACACAACCCCAACATACGACGGGGAGGCGATATATATGCAACGTAGCTACCTCTCCGGCACACCGAAATCCTCAGTCATCATGTATTCTCCTTTATTCTCATACTTGTACGCCTCTTTAGGCATGGTCATATTGTACAATACAACGCATATAATGAGAACGGAGAAACACAATGGATGTAGGCATATTTTAAAGGCTGAACCACTCTATATCGTGTCCTCTCTCTATTTACTTGCTTTACTTATTTATTACACACTTTACTCTTGACTTGCTGGTATGAGAACGCCTTATGGCTGATTTTTCGTATCATCAGTCTGGAAGAGCTAAATGATAAGAGAGACCCTACATGATCTGTGATTATAAACGAACCAACGTATCTCGATGCAAACTTTCTTTTCTTACCAAAATGCTTCACCCCCTTCATGGGTGACACCTTGAGAAGTACCTGATCCTCCACCTGGAGTTCCACCTCTTGTGACACCCCGCCTAATAAAATACCCGATGATCAGTCCTATAAAAAATTAAAATAGAAATCCCAGTCGGTTCATCCTTAGCATCACTATCGAAAACTTTTTAAAACTTACTAACCACCTAGTATTCCAAAAGCTGGTGTCAATTTTAACTTTTTAATTAAACCAAAACAGTACATGCGAAAATAAATATAAACCATTCACACACTGAATAAAACTCAACTGAATAATTAATTAAATAATTTTTCGAATAAACCATCGACCACCAAAGTGAAATCCAATACAAACATCCAACACCTGAATAAGTACATCTCAAAACTGTACTGAGAAGTTTGGGCAACAAGCCTTAAATGAAACCGAAACTGAAACTGAAACTGATACATGATTCCTAGTCTAGGAAGAAATAAACGATGCGTCTAATCCAAACTCCTGCTAGCATCCACATATGCCGCAACTCCGTGTCCCTGGAATAGAATATCAATCCTGGCGTCCCTGTGGCTGGACACCTAAAAGGTTTTGAAAATAGTTTTATAGCAAGGGTTAGAACCCAAAATATTTTGAAAATATTTAGCAAGTGAATTAACTGCAGTAATTTAAAATGCAAGAATGCGCTTCATATTTAAGTTAGTGTCGCACTACCTTGAGGACATTCTCACCCGTCTACTATTGTGCACACCTAACGGTTACCTTAACCCCACCTAGTTGTACTACCCCATCAACCTACTCCTGGTATAACCTTCCCTTGCCATACTACTCTAACCCGAGTATAATTATTCATGAATTGTAAGTTGTCTCACCAATTAACTTAATAAATTCCTTCTTAACTAATAGCATATTACTATGTCACAAGTTATATAAAGTCAATACATCACACACTGTATTATTACCCGCATATAATATTTAATACCATTATATACGTACCATTACTAGAACATCTACACATATAACATATGTATATCCATCCCTCCGAGTATACCCTCGCCGGATGATTCCCTCTAAAGTGCCAGCTCACTAGGTGTGCTCACATAACCTAGTTACTCAAGTTGGAATCGCTCACCAACCTGGCCCAAAACATAAACGAAGTGGAGGCGGTCATATTCCTTCCCTGAAAGTGAGATAATCTCCTCACCCATATACAGGACGCTATGACCTGGGGATATACTCACCCTACTCTTCAAGCTAGGGGATTCACCCACATCGCGCAACCTCCCTTGATAGCACTAGAGTATATAAATTAAATAAATATCTAATCACTGATATTTAATAGCACACACAATACACACACACACACACACACACACACACACACACACATATATATATATATATATATATACTATCACTACACCGTATATATATATAATTTAAACCCCGGCTTTCCCGTGTACTCAAAAATCCGTAACACTAGCCTGAAACTTTCTGAGTCTATGTCCCGACTCACTTAATTAATTTTCTCACTTAATAATTTATCATCTTCCCGAGTCTATGGTCCGACTCTAATATATTTAATTCACACCTCAATTAACTTATTACCTCCCCGAGTCTATCGTCCTACTATAATTAAATTAATTAACACACCTATTAATTTAATGCCTTCCCAATTCTGCAATCTGACTCTAATTTAATTAATTAACACATCAATTAATTTAATATTAATCCGATTTTGTGATCCGACTCTAATTTAATTAATTTACACATTAATTAATTTATACTAAGCTGAGTCTGTAGTCTGACTCTCATTTAATTAATCTACACATTAGGTAAATAAACAGTAAGCTGAGTCTGTGGTTGGACTCTCATTTAATTAATCTACACAATAATTAATTAATACTAAGATGAGTCTGTGGTCCGACTCTCATTTAATTAATTTACACATTAACTAATTTATACTAAGCTGAGTCTGTGGTCCGACTCTCATTTAATTAATTTACCCATTAATTAATTTATTACCTTCCCGAGTCTACAATCCGACTCTAATTAAATTAATTAACACACCTATTAATTTAATACCTTCCCGAGTCTACAATCCGACTCTAATTAAATTAATTAGCACACCTATTAATTTACTACCTTCCTGAGTCTACAATCCGACTCTAATTAAATTAATTAGCACCTCAATTAATTTTATTACTTGGCATCGCCCAACCATTATACCCGGACTCGCTCACTTGGCCCGTAACCTAATATTTCCCGAGTCTATGTTCCGACTCTAAATTAATTACTCTCTCTCAATAATTAATTTAATACTTTGGTGTCACTTAACCATCATACTCGGACTCACTCACTTGGTCCATTTTTACATCTCAAAATTTCATTCCCACATATTCGCCCACAATGTGTCACACATTCATCTCCATCAAATTTCCCAATTATATTTACCTATAATTACCAACATACCCGGACTCGCCCACTTGGTCCATAACTTATAAATTATTTCCCCAAATTCATTCATCTCACGACATACAATTTTCACCCCCCCTAAACCCAATTATATTACCCTATAATTGTTAAGGAATATATGCATCACCTGAATTTATCACTAAATAAAAGTAAGGGGTTAAATCTTAAATAAATTTCTCTTTATAATCAAAATTGGCCGAACTGCCAAGATTCCTGTATCATTGATCGATCGAACCCCCTGGGTCGATCGATCGATCGTTCTAGGATTCTTCTTCTCCAGGCCACTGTTTGGCCATTGACGAAAAATTAAGGTTTCTTTTCTCAAATTCCAACCTCAAACCAGTCTGTTAATTATCTTATTATATTTCTCATGAACTATAAACATCATCTAAACCTTTTAACATCATTAATACTACGAATCTTTACCCACTCAAGAACACAAATACCAATGGTACAATCCCAATTTCAGAATCAAATTCCACCATTTTATGTCCCGGGTTTTCTCATTCAAATTAGATAATCATACTCAGAAACATATAACACAACTCATTCGTACTTTAAATCTCATTAAATGGTTCCATGAAAAAAAACTCCATTTTGCACCCATTTATCCCCAAAACGAATTTTAGTTTACACATCACTAAAATATGAATTGGATATCACCATTTACACATTACAACAAGTTAACCACTTGCCTAGAATTGTTCGTAGGGTCTGATTCCGTTGGTGTAGAGATTGGTTGATGAAGAACACTCCAAATAAATCCCTTAATTTGGCTCCAAAAGACTCCCAATTGCTCTTGATTTTCTTTCCTCTATGCCTCTCTCAAACCCTAGGTTTACAATTATTGCTGCCATTCAATAAGTCCCTCACTTAGGTTAAAAACCCTTAATCCCGTTTTTGGCCATATGGGCCTAATTAAAATGGCCCAAATCACTCCGTGTGGGCCCGGCTATGCCCAAAAATGCCTGGAGACCCAATTACTACCCCCGGGTACTCTTTTTTGATTATCTCGACCCATCCGGACTCAACTGCTCACTCAGAATTGTCATCCGAAATATTTTTTGACATTTCCAAATTTCGACCTCTAAATGCGACACACATTAATTCGGACAATTAATCTTTAAAGTTGCCAATTATAATTAATTCGGCTCACTCAAATAAATTCTCCAACTTGAATTTAAGTTTATCCAATTTAAATATTTTTATAACTCCCAAAAATAATTAAATATTAAATCCTCAAAATTACGGGGTGTTACATACTCCCCCCTTACAAAGGAATTTCGTCGTAGAAATTAAGATGAGCGTAATGTTCCAAGCTTCGCATATCACTCTCTAGTCATGTGCCTCTAAGCCCGCTATATCTATCCCATCCGCTTCTGAGAATAAGTTACACAAGTATGCATTTAAATTAACTAGGGCACCCATACGCCCTATACCCGTGCTTAACCGCACAAAGTTTTCCTTCATTAACCCGAGTGCCCATACACCCTATCCCCGCGCTTTACCGCACGAAAGTTACCCGACTATGCAAGTCGTAAGCCGTAATATAACTTCGAACCCGTAGTCATATCACACACACACACACACACACACACACACACACACACACACACACACACACACACACATATATATATATATATATATATATATATATATATATATATATATATATATATATATATATATATATATACTGCCCGGGGTACCCAACCCATATACTAACTGTGACACCCCGCCTAATTATATACCGGGTGATCAGTCCTTTATTAAATTATAATCAAGGTGAACGGTTGGTTCATTCTTAGCATCACTGTCGCAAAAATAACTTTTCCAAGTAAACACCCTAAATAATTAAGCTAAGTGTCAAAACCATTTT
Organism: Sambucus nigra; assembly: GCA_949130495.1. Classification (NCBI taxonomy): domain Eukaryota; kingdom Viridiplantae; phylum Streptophyta; class Magnoliopsida; order Dipsacales; family Adoxaceae; genus Sambucus; species Sambucus nigra. The sequence continues at coordinate 196,337,878 of OX422220.1, forward strand.
TAGACATTAATTTCCAAATTTTATTTTAAAAACTAACATTTAAAACTTTACATAATTCATAGTTAAGGAATCACACAACAACTATACTGGAACATATAATTCAAACAATTAAACATCCAGCTAATTAATTCCAACTTTAAAACCTAAAGGAAAACATCCTGACAGTAATAAATCCCAAAGTATAAATACTGGAAATAAACGAATTCATAATCCGATAAACAACTGAATAATGAAAAAGGGCGACACATGCCCAACGGAATAAATAGTGCTAGAAGTGGAATCGATAATGAGGTCGTCCAAGCAAGAGGGCTGCAACTCCCACCTAAACTGCAGCGCGTTCCTTCCAAAGGATCCTATGCAAGACGCCTCTGTGGCTGGGCACCTGTAACATATACATATATATACAAGAGAGAAGAGAAAGTAGAAAACGGGTCAGAGCCCGATTGTAAAACAGTTTAAAATTAGTTTAGCAAGTATTTAAAATGCTTTTCGGCCAATGCAACCAACATATTAGTGCGGCACTCCCTTGAGAAATTCTCACCTCTCTTCTAATGTGCACACCTATCGCACTAATATTCTCAACAATTTAACTTATCTTAAGTTACTCGTAAGGTTTCAAGCCGACAATTTCAAATGTTTAGGAGGTTAATTTTATTTAACAACACAATTCTCACATAAGCCTTATTTGATAATAAAGTTTCTCAGTAATATATCATACTTTTCAAACACTTATTCCCAAGTTGAAATAATTATTCTTTTCTTACATACCAGAGTCACAGCAGGTAGTTCCCAAATTCCAGATTTAAATATATATATTAAATAGTCATATAATATATATATTCTAACAGCACCCCACATAAAATCTATGGTGCGGTCATACTCTGCTATCCAGTCCCCGTATCACTCGTACTAAGGGAAATACTAGTTCGGAATCACTCTCGAACTGTATTAACACAAAACACATACAAAATGAGGCGAAGCATAGTTCCAAGTCACTAAGAGGTCAGCACATACCCTCACGTCTCTTAGGACCGTCTGACTATCGATCCGATAGCCTGTACCAAGGATTCCAATGTTCTAGGGTACGAGTCAATATCCACCATAAAGGTCCCATCGAGATAAGACTATCCCAGTGCGGTAACCTCTGGGATAGCAAGTAGGGGGAGCATGCTTTTTACACGTATATTATATATGCATAAACACAGTCATATATCTATACTACTATTCCCATATCAAATTTAGGTACACTCTCACGACCCATAATTATGATATTTATCCTTATTACTCATTATTTAGTTATCAAGTATAATGGTTTATCTCTTATTTTAATTTGTGGGATTATTCCAACTTACTACGTAACACTCGTGGATTCCTATCTTCTCAAGTGTAATTTCAGTAGGTACTCATTTATTTTACAACGTAACTTCCTTACGAGTCTCACCCTTTAACACATATTCCCATTGTCCCTTATATGTAAAACACCCCCCCGTGAAATGTTAATCTCGGCTCATATTAACGGGTCCATATATTCTTAAAGTCCTACTGGTCTTCTTTATATCCCAAAATGTTCTCACATTAATATCCAAGAATGTCTAATCATTTAAAATTAGAACGACCTATTAAAAAGGGAATATGAGTTATAGAGGAAGAGTCGATCGATCGATGGCAGGTGTTTGATCGATCGAATCATCGATCGATCGATTCTCTAGGGTCGATCGATCGATCAAGCAGGTATGGAAAATCTACAGAATTTCCAGTTACGGGTTTGCTTTTCCAATATCATCCAAAACGATATATTTGACTACCAAACTCCCAATAATTTATACTACAAGTATTATAACCTCAAATAAGTAATTTCCTACGTCAAGCATGCGGATTTTCATCATGAATAACGGATTAAAAGGGCATAATCCATAAATAACATTAAGAACCCTAATATTTCTTTTGTTTAGTTTCTTCCCATTCTTTTACCAGATTTCATAATCTTTATTTACTGTAATTTCGTGGTTCAATCTCTACATATGAATTGGGTTTCCAGAATACATCTATTTCTCATACGACATGCGAATTTAAATCTCCAAAATAGGTTTTTCTTTCACAAAAACTAGTCCTAATCAATCCTAGGCTAATATTATTGGAGCAGTAACTGAAATAGAGCAAGATAGATACTTGCCTGAGAATTCTTGGTTCATATTTGTGGAAAGATTGGTGTGGTTGTGATCCTCATTGCACGATCTATCATTTGGCGGCGACGGCGGTGCAAACGGCGGAGTTCTTGGCCTAGAACACCTTGGAAAGCCTCTCCTCTTCCTCTCCTATAGCAGTCTTTGGTTTATAGTGATTCTAACCCTAGAATATGACTCTTTCCATCTGATATACCCTTAGAATTTTCGTGGGTTTTCATGCCAAAAAATGTAAAATGTCCAAAACGCCCTCCCGGGGTGTTAATTAGGCCTAAAAACGCCCCGAGACCCGAACTAAACCCCCGGGTACATTATTTTGACTCTCTCGACCCTTCCGGACACATTGATGCACTCAAAATGACCATACGGGTAACTTATAATTTTTTTACTCTTAATAGTCCAAATTTAATCCCGACACGACACAAGCGCGTCCCGATAAATTTCTAAAATTATAAAATTAGATTCTCATGATAATTTTTCTAATTATAATTACACCACTTACTTTACCCATAAAGTAACTTATAACAAAATAATTACTAACTCTCATCACGCTAGTAAGTATTTAAATGATTATTTGAATTAATATTAATTTAATATCTCTAATTAAATTTAATAAATCCCCAAAATTAAAAGTCATAAAAATATGGGGTATTACATACTTCCCCCCTAATAACGGAATTTCATCCCGAAATTCGGAAAATAAGGTGTACCTGGTAAGAATAACTCAGGGTACTTCTCACGCATGTCTGCCTCACGCTCCCAAGTGGATTCCTCCACATTATGATACTCCCACTGGACCCGAACAAGTGGAACTACCTTTGACCTCATCTCCTTTTGCTATGGTCTAGGATAGCCACTGGTCTTTCTTCGTAAGAGCTATCGGGCTGTAAGTCAATCTCCTCAATCGCGATATGGGTATGGGCCATGTCATCCCAAAGGTATCGTCTCAACGACGAGATGTGGAACACATCATGAATGCGATGTAAGTGCTCTGGAAGACCCAATCTGTATGCTATTGGCCCAACCCTCTCGATAATGGGAAATGGTCCCACGTACCTCGGGGACAATTTCCCTTTCTTCCCGAACCTCATCACTCCTTTCATAGGAGATACACATAGTAATACTTGGTCCCCCACATTAAACTCTCGGAAGAACCGTTTTGCATCGGCGTAGCTTTTCTGCCTGTCCTGGGCTATCCGAATGCGACTCCTGATAATCTCAATCCTAGCGGAGGTTTCCTGAATTACCTCTGGTCCGAGCAAATTGTTATCCCACACCTCTAGTCAACACGTTGGGGAACGACAAGGCCTTCCATACAAAGCCTCAAATGGAGCCATGCCAATCGTGAACTGATAAGAGTTATTATAAGCGAACTCTACCAATGGAAGATGTGGCTCCCAACCTCCTCCAAAATCAAGGACACACATGCGTAGCATATCCTCCAACATCTAATTAGTACGCTCTGTTTGTCCATCTGTCTGTGGGTGATAAGCTGAACTCAACCTCAACTCCGTACCCATGGCCTCCTGAAAGCTCTCCCAAAAACGCGACACGAAAATCTTATCTCTATCTGACACAATATTTAGGGGCACCCCATGTAATTTGACAATCTCAGCAATGAACAACTGAGCATACTGACCCGTCGTATAGTCTATCCGCACCGACAGAAAATGAGCCACCTTGGTCAAACGGTCCACAATCACCCAGATGGAGTTGTGGCCCCGCTCTGATGTTGGCAACCCAGTAATAAAATCTTTGGAAATACTCTCCCACTTCCACGTGGGTATTTCCAATAGCTGAAGCAACCCTGACGATTTTTGGTGGTCCACCTTTACCAGTTGGAAGTTAGAACACTTGGACATAAACTCAGCAATGTCTTTTTTCATCCCACTCCACCAGTATTGTCGCCTCATATCCTGGTACATCTTATCTCCCCCAAGATATATCGCAAATCGGGACCCGTGAGACTAGGTCATCACTGCATGGCGTAAGTTTGATCCTTCGAGAACCACCAATCTCCCATTAAACCTCAAACCTCCATCGAAACTAACAGAATAGGGCTCAGCACCCTCAGCTAAAAGTCGTACAATCTGCTCCTGGCAAAATGGGTCTACTGTCTGTGCCTGTATTACCCTCATAACAATCTCGGGTGTCACTGTCATGACAGATATGAAGGAACGGGCTATTGTGTCCTAGTCACCTAACTCTTTCCACTTTGCTTTCATGACGTCCGCTACATCATCTACCGGTCTACGGCTCAATGAATCAGTAACTATGTTGGCCTTCCCCGGATGGTACTGTATGTCGAACTGATAGTCCTTCACAAACTCTAACCACCTGCGTTGATGCATATTCAACTCTCTGTAATACCCCATATTTTCTGTGATATTTATTTTTGGGATTAATTGAATTAAATGAGAATTAATTAGGAATTAATCCGGATAAAATACTAGCGAGTTGTGAGTTGGTATTTGACTATATTGAGTATATATGATGTTATATGAATATTGAATTATGAAATTTGTCGTGAGATTGATATACGATAATTTGGACATTTTATTGGGACGCGTGTGACAGTCGCGTCAGGATATAATTATTTTGATTATATAAGTGAATTTAAATTCTATTAACCGTATGGTCATTTTGAGTGCGCCAACGCGTCCGGAAGGGTCGAGATAGTCAGAAAACACTAGTCGGGGGTTTAGTTTGGGTCCCGGGGTATTTTTAGGCCATACCGGCAACATGAAGGATATTTTGGTAATTTGGTATTTTTGGAAATTAAAAGTGACGAAAATTAGTAAATTATATCTGATGAGGATTTGACCCACTAATCCACTAACCAACCCATGTTAACCCAATAGGCTACGTAGGTTATTAGAATTAGGTTTCTAATTTTCTTTCCCCAAAATCAAACCCTAGCCACCATAGCCATTGGAGAGGAAAGCTTGGAGAAAGAGAGATAGAAGGGAATTCTGCAAAAAGAGAGAGGGAACTTCTTCAAATCGTCATCAAAATCAGAGATTGAATCAAGGCAAGTGGTTTAATTTCAATTAATTCAATGCTATGCTTTCCATGTTTAGGAATTTTCGAAATTGACCTTGGAAGATGATATAGACCCATGAATTGGAAGTTAAAAGCTGTAAATTATGTTAGGTATTGCATGTAGTAATATTCTGGACGAATTAGGTGTTCAAAACAGAACCATTGATGATCTAAAAATGGATTTTAGAAGAAGTTTATTGATGTTCTTGAATGAAGAAGAAATCTGGAATTTTGATGAAGTTTTGATCTAATCACAGTCTTTGAATGATGAATTATGGGTTTTAGAATGTTAATACTATTGTAGGATGATAGTATGATGATATTATAACCTTGTCTTAGAGTTTCATGCTTGTAAATGGTGTTTTGGGACGAATTGGTAACTGCAAAACGAAGCAGTCCGTAGCCATACCTGATACGTTCGATCGATCGATGTTCATCAGTCGATCGATCGACCATCATCGATCGATCGAAGGAAAAGGTCGATCGATCGACCTTCCCAGAATGAGTAAAGTTTTCCCTAATTTAATTTTAAATGGTGGTAACTCTTGGATAATAATATTTGAAACCTTATGAATACCCTTAAACTTAAAGGAGACCAGTAGGCATGATTATGATATTGGACCTTAATAGGAATTCAATTTGAGGAATTATTCTAAATTATTGAAATTCGATAATTGAGATAATATTTGGGTTAATAGTGTAAATTTGCATAATTTGATGAAATGAGGTTTGGGGAAGAAGTAAAGACCTTAGGAATAAAGATGTTATAGGTGGGATTAATAGGAGCGTAATAGTCTATTTGAGATAGGTTTTAAGTTTAAGAAACTACGACGTGAGACGTGTCGACAGTTTAACTTTTATATTATCGGGAGACTTGAAATATATGAATTTGGATTAATGGTATAAAGATGTAGAGTATACCTTTATTAATATCGAGATATCTAAGATGTGTGAATGCTTAGTATATAATTTTATGTGTACGGGAGGTTTATGTTCGCTTAGGGCCTTCTTATCCTTGTGTTGCCCGGATTTAGATTGGTTACCTCGATGAACATAGGTCAGAGAAGGACTTATTGGGATGTTAATAAGTCTGCTGATCGTGGGAGCGCAGGTATGTGCGTGACCCATGTGATGTGACTGTGTTCGCCTCCATTATTTGTGATGTTGTTATCTGTGAACTATTCCTGAGAGATTCGGAATATGTGATCCTTATGTACGTGATGTACCGGGATGGATAACAGAGTATGCGTGCACCGCAGCTAGTTCTCGGGGTGCTTGTATTGTATTATATTGTATATTTATGTTGTGGAAAATATACACTTAGTAAAATGGGAACTTTCATATGGTATTGTGTGTATAACTATGGAATAACATAAAAGGGATAATCTATAACGGGTGGTATTACTTGTATATGAGAACCTGAATTTATGTTAAGCCCCTATTTAATTGAGATCGTTATAATGTTAATGGGAACCGAGTAATAAGGGTAGAACCTATGACAGTCTAGCTAGATATGATGCCACTTAGCTAGTAGTTTGTGTCATTTTAGATGGGTACTTACGTTAGGAGTGCACAGTTAGACGAGAGGTGAGTATTTCATGTGAGTGCACGTCCTAACATGTACTTTGCATTTAATGTTTTAAATGTTTTTAAAGCACTTGCAGGTTTTTAAAAATATCTCCACATTCGGGGCTCTGACCCGTTTGCTTTCAAATCTATTTTTTTTGTAAAACCATTTTAGGTGCCCAGCCACAAGGACACCATGCATAGGATTCTCACTCAGATGACGAGCTGTAGCTGCTTGTGGAAGCTACAGGGATTTGCTTTTTAGACGCTTATATCATTTGGATTCCATACTCAGTATTCCTCAGTTGTGGGGCATGTTGCCCAAATTCTATTAGAGACATTTCCATTTCAGTTTTTCAGACTTTGGCATGTATTAATTCAGTATTCAGTATTTCGTTACTTATTTCAGTTGTGGGATTTGTTGTGAGGAGTTTTTCCTCCGGATTTATTTATATCATGTGATGGTTATTCTATTATTTCGTTATGGTGAATGGTGATATTATTCTTGCTTTAAATCTTTTACTGAATGTTAATCAGGCTTAATTAAAATTTGACAACTTACTTTTTAAATACTAGGTGGTTAGTAATAATAAAATGTTTTTGACAGTGATGCTATTAACTGAGCCAACTTGGCATTTTGATTTAATTTAATAAAGGAGTAGCTACCCGGTATTTAATTAGTCGGGGTGTCCCAGGTGGTATCAGAGCATCAGGTTCTAGTGTCCTTTAGGATCTGTACGGCTATTATGTTTCCGCTAAGTTTTCTTTGTTATAGAGCCCTATATTTTAGGACTGTTGTACTCTTTTTGTGTATGCTTCGTTCTTCAGCTATTTTAAGTTTATAAACTGTGAACTTATAAACTTTATCCTTATTTCAGATGCCTCCACGACGTGCACGACGAGTTCCCAGGGATGCAACTCCCGAACCCCAGCCCGCTCCAGTTCAGGGCATGATGAGCGTCGCTGAGGTTGTAGCTATAGTAGCCCAAGCGATAAATGCCGTAATTGCCGTAGTTCAGCAGGCACCACCTCAGGTGCCGGTTGCCGCGCCAGTACAGGAAAATGCATTCCCGTCTGCTTGGGAACGTGTACGTGACGCTTTTCAGAAAGCGCATCCGCCAGAGTTTGCAGGTAGCTCAGATGTGGTAGTCTCGAGCCAGTGGAGGAAGGATATGCAGAGGCACTTGAGGATGTATGAGTGCACGGATGTTCAGAAGCAGGTGATAACTACTTTCAAGCTAGTTGGATCTGCACTGCAGTGGTGGGAGTCTATTACCACCGTGGAGGAGAGGGATACTCTCACTATTCAGTTCTTTTGGGTGCGGTTTGACCGCAAGTACTTTCCGTCTGCTGTTCATACGGAAATGAGGAGAAAATTGATGAGTCTGAAGCAGGAGGGTAAGACCGTGGCCGAGTATGAGGCCGAGTTCACGAATCTGTTGAATATCGTTCCGGATTAGATACCGACAGAAAAGAAGAAGATTGAGAAATTCACCGACGGGTTGACATGGAGGATCCATCAGCATCTGTTAGGGAACCTTTCGTTGGCCACTTATTCTGATGTGGTTAACGCTGCTTTGTTACACTGCCAGGATCACCGCTTTCATATGGCTGAAGGCAAGAGATCGGGAGAGTCTAGCCATCAGGGCAGGACTGGAGGACATGATGCTAGTGGGGCACAATCTGTTCAGGGGCAGAGATAGGGTGAGCAGGGTTCCCAGCAGGGGATCAGAAGAGGTTCAAATCAGGGAATTATAGGCACGTACAGGGAGGTTTTCGTCAAGGCCATCAGGGTCCGAACGGCCATCAGGGTCAACAGGGGCAGAATGGGCAGCAGTTTCAGCAGGGCCAGCAGGGCCAGTGGAGGAATGGTAACGGCCACCAGGGTCGGGGGCAGCAGGGACCGAGAGGAGGAAACTTCCCGGGAAAGTGTTTTGTTTGTGGCAAGACTGGCCATAAACGCCAGGACTGTCCTGATAGGGGCAGGGCCCCGCAGCAGCAGCAGGGTGCTCGACATGAGCCACAGAGGCCACTTTTTCCACCAGCCCTCCCAGCTCCAGCCCAGGTGCCAGCTCTTCCAGCCATTCCAGCAGTTCCTGTGCAGCAGGGACAGTTACAGTATGGACGTGTCTATAACGTCCACCAGGCAGGAGCTCCGCAGGCACCACCCGCGATTGAGGGTACGTTTCCTATCCATGGTACTATGAGTCGGGTTTTGTTTGATACGAGGGCAACACATTGCTTTATAGCCACACATTTTGCGAAAGCCTTAGGGTTGTTAGCTACGACAGAGAGCACAGTGACGTGTGTAGACTCACCATTGGGGAGTGGGTCACTTATTTTCTTTATATGCCGGGGAGTAGGGGTAGATATTGGTAGTCTGGTATTACCTGCAGACATGTTGGTATTAGATATGCATGTGCACGATGTGATTATCGGTATGGATTGGCGCGTAGCTTATAGGGCCATGATTGATTGCTTCAGCGGGAGCATTATTTTTGCCATTCCGGGGTAAGAGATGTTTGTAGTGGCGATGCCTCGCCCAGAGGGAGGTTCGATCGCTCATCTGTATTACATAGAGGAGGATACCTCTAAGGAGGTTGTGATTCTTTTAGATTCGATCCCAGTTGCCAGGGAGTATTCAGATGTGTTTCAGGAGATACCAGGCCTACCCCCCAGTCGAGAGATAGACTTTGTTATAGACCTATTGCCAGATACGATACCTATAGCACGCGCACCGTACCGTATGGCTCCGGCAGAGATGCGAGAGCTACGAGATCAGATAGAGCAGCTGTTAGGTCAGGGATTTATTCGCAGGAGTACCTCACCTTGGGGCGCTCCAGTTTTGTTTATGAAGAAGAGGGACGGTTCACTGAGATTGTGTGTGGACTACCAATAGTTGAATAAGGTCACGATACGGAATAAGTATCCGTTGCCTCGAATCGATGACTTATTCGACCAGTTGAGAGGAGCTTCTTTCTTCTCGAAGATTGATTTGAGATCGGGATACCATCAGTTGCGTATCAGGGAGGAAGATGTCTCGAAGACTGCGTTCTTGTCGAGATATGGTTCTTACGAGTTTCGGGTTATGCCGTTTGGTTTGACCAACGCTCCAGTAGTGTTTATGGACTTGATGAATAGAGTGTTCAGGGATTTCCTAGATTAGTGTGTCATTGTCTTCATCGATGATGTTCTGGTTTACTCCCAGACAGAGGAGGAGCACGCCGAGCATTTGAGGCAAGTTTTGCAGACACTACGTCAGATAGAGTTGTATGCAAAGTATGAGAAATGCGGGTTTTAGTTGAAGGAGGTCCAGTTTTTGGGACATATTATTTTCGACCGGGGAATATCTGTTGATCTGGGGAAGGTATCCGCGGTGAGGGAGTGGGGGCAGCCCACGACACCAACGGAGATTCGTAGTTTCTTGGGTCTAGCAGGATACTACAGGAGGTTCATCCGGGGATTCTCGAAGATTGTAGGTCCTTTGACACATTTGACTCGTAAAGGTGTGCCATTCATCTGGAGTGATGCCTGTCAGTTGGCATTCGATGAATTGAAGGATAAGTTGACCTCAGCACCTGTGTTAGCATTGTCGAGACCGGGAGTTGAATATTTAGTTTACACCGATGCGTCCTTGCAAGGACTTGGAGGTGTATTGCAGCAGGAGAGTCAGGCCATAGCTTATGCTTCCCGTAAGCTAAAGCCTCATGAGAAGAATTACCCCACTCATGACTTGGAGTTGGCGACAGTTGTTTTTGCTCTTCGAATATGGAGACATTATCTTTTGGGAGAGAAGTTTCGGTTGTTCACAAACCACAAGTCCCTACAGAACCTATTCACGCAGAAGGAGTTGAATATGCGGCAGCGAAGGTGGCTTGAGTTTGTGAAGGACTACCAGTTCGATATCCAGTATCACCCGGGGAAGGCTAACGTGGTAGCAGACGCGTTGAGCCGTAGTCCAACAGATGAAGTGGCAGAGGTGTGGAAGGCCAAGTGGAAGGAATTGGGACACCAGGATGCAGTGGCCCGATCTTTCATGTCTGTGATGACCATTACACCGCAGATTTTCACGAAGGTAGTACGAGCACAGGCTAATGACTCGTTCTGTCAGGAGCAGATAGTTCGATTACTAGCAGAGGGAGCCGAGTCCTATACCGTTAGCTCAGACGGGGGATTACGCCTCAATGGGAGGTTAGTAGTTCCGGAAGGGGAGGAATTACGGCACGAGGTGATGGCCGAGTCGCACGGCTCACGGTTCGCGGTACATCCCGGTGGGGACAAAATGTACCAAGACATGAGACGTCAGTATTGGTGGAGCGGGATGAAGAGGGATATTGCCGAGTTTGTTTCTAAATGCGCCACTTGTCAGCTAGTAAAAGTGGATCATCAGAGACCGGCAGGACTGCTACAGCCGTTAGAGATCCCGATGTGGATGTGGGAGAGCATATCCATGGACTTTATCACGGGATTGCCTACGTCACAGAGAGGTCACGACTCCATTTGGGTAATTGTGGACAGGTTGACCAAAGTCGCTCATTTTCTACCCGTAAGGACAGACTACACTGCGGGACAGTATGCCCAACTCTTTATTGCAGAGATAGTGAGACTTCATGGTGTGCCCCTAAATATCGTGTCTGACCGAGACAAGATATTTGTTTCACGGTTTTGGGAGAGTTTTCAGGAGGCCATGGGCACGGAATTGCGGTTGAGTACGGCGTACCACCCGCAGACCGATGGGAAAACGGAGCGTACGAACCAGATGTTGGAGGACATGCTACGTATGAGTATGATTGATTTCGGGGGTGGATGGGAGCAGTATCTTCCACTGGTAGAGTTTGCTTACAACAACTCCTATCAGTTCACCATTGGCATGGCTCCGTTTGAGGCATTGTACGGTAGACCTTGTTGTTCCCCAGCATGTTGGTTGGAGGTGGGGGACAGCAAACTACTTGGGCCGGAAGTGATTCAGGATACTTCGACAAGGATATAATTGATTCGGAGTCGCATTCGGGTAGCTCAGGATCGACAGAAGAGCTATGCTGATGCGAAAAAGTTCTTCAGAGAGTTTCAAGTGGGGGACCAGGTTTTGCTCAGAGTATCTCCTATGAAGGGGATTATGCGTTTCGGGAAGAAAGGGAAGTTGGCACCAAGATATGTGGGACCATTTCCTATTATTGAGCGGATCGGACCGGTTGCGTATAGACTTGGGTTACCGGAGCAATTGCATCGGATTCACGATGTGTTTCATATTTTCTCGCTAAGGAAATACCTTAGAGATAATTTGGCTCATTCTCACATCACTGTGGAAGACATCGATCTCCAGCCTGATAGCTCCTAGGAGGAGGGGCCGATTGCTATTCTAGACCGAAGTAAGCGGAAACTGCGGTCCAAGATAGTTCCGTTGGTGCGTGTTCAGTGGCGACATCATAATGTCGAGGAGTCCACATGGGAGCGCGAGGATGAGATGCGCGAACGTTATCCAGAGTTATTCTTACCAGGTACTTTCTAGTTCCGAATTTCGGGACGAAATTCAGTTATTAGGGGGGAAGTATGTAATACCCCGTATTTTCTGTGATATTTATTTTTGGGATTAATTGAATTAAATGAGAATTAATTGGGAATTAATCCGGATAAAATACTAGCGAGTTATGAGTTGGTATTTGACTATATTGAGTATATATGATGTTATATGAATATTGAATTATGAAATTTGTCGTGAGATTGATATACGGCAATTTGGACATTTTATTGGGACGCGTGTGACAGTCGCGTCAGGATATAATTATTTTGATTATATAAGTGAATTTAAATTCTATTAACCGTATGGTCATTTTGAGTGCGCCAACGCGTCCGGAAGGGTCGAGATAGTCAGAAAACACTAGCCGGGGGTTTAGTTTGGGTCCTGGGGTATTTTTAGGCCATACCGGCAACATGAAGGGTATTTTGGTAATTTGGTATTTTTGGAAATTAAAAGTGACGAAAATTAGTAAATTATATCTGATGAGGATTTGACCCACTAATCCACTAACCAACCCATGTTAACCCAATAGGCTACGTAGGTTATTAGAATTAGATTTCTAATTTTCTTTCCCCAAAATCAAACCCTAGCCACCATAGCCATTGGAGAGGAAAGCTTGGAGAAAGAGAGATAGAAGGGAATTCTGCAGAAAGAGAGAGGGAACTTCTTCAAATCGTCATCAAAATCAGAGATTGAATCAAGTCAAGTGGTTTAATTTCAATTAATTCAATGCTATGCTTTCCATGTTTAGGAATTTTCGAAATTGACCTTGGAAGATGATATAGACCCATGAATTGGAAGTTAAAAGCTGTAAATTATGTTAGGTCTTGCATGTAGTAATATTCTGGACGAATTAGGTGTTCAAAACAGAACCATTGATGATCTAAAAATGGATTTTAGAAGAAGTTTATTGATGTTCTTGAATGAAGAAGAAATATGGAATTTTGATGAAGTTTTGATCTAATCACAGTCTTTGAATGATGAATTATGGGTTTTAGAATGTTAATACTGTTGTAGGATGATAGTATGATGATATTGTAACCTTGTCTTAGAGTTTCATGCTTGTAAATGGTGTTTTGGGACAAATTGGTAACTGCAAAACGAAGCAGTCCGTAGCCATACCTGATACGTTCGATCGATCGATGTTCATCAGTCGATCGATCGACCATCATCGATCGATCGAAGGAAAAGGTCGATTGATCGACCTTCCCAGAATGAGTAAAGTTTTCCCTAATTTAATTTTAAATGGTGGTAACTCTTGGATAATAATATTTGAAACCTTATGAATACCCTTAAACTTAAAGGAGACCAGTAGGCATGATTATGATATTGGACCTTAATAGGAATTCAATTTGAGGAATTATTCTAAATTATTGAAATTCGATAAGTGAGATAATATTTGGGTTAATAGTGTAAATTTGCATAATTTGATGAAATGAGGTTTGGGGCAGAAGTAAAGACCTTAGGAATAAAGATGTTATAGGTGGGAATAATAGGAGCTTAATAGTCTATTTGAGATAGGTTTTAAGTTTAAGAAACTACGACGTGGGACGTGTCGACAGTTTAACTTTTATATTATCGGGAGACTTGAAATATATGAATTTGGAATAATGGTATAAAGATGTAGAGTATACCTTTATTAATATCGAGATATCTAAGATGTGTGAATGCTTAGTATATAATTTTATGTGTACGGGAGGTTTACGTTCGCTTAGGGCCTTCTTATCCTTGTGTTGCCCGGATTTAGATTGGTTACCTCGATGAACATAGGTCAGAGAAGGACTTATTGGGATGTTAATAAGTCTGCTGATCGTGGGAGCGCAGGTATGTGCGTGACCCATGTGATGTGACTGTGTTCGCCTCCATTATTTGTGATGTTGTTATCTGTGAACTATTCCTGAGAGATTCGGAATATGTGATCCTTATGTACGTGATGTACCGGGATGGATAGCAGAGTATGCGTGCACCGCAGCTAGTTCTCGGGGTGCTTGTATTGTATTATATTGTATATTTATGTTGTGGAAAATATACACTTAGTAAAATGGGAACTTTCATATGGTATTGTGTGTATAACTATGGAATAACATAAAAGGGATAATCTATAACGGGTGGTATTACTTTTATATGAGAACCTGAATTTACGTTAAGCCCCTATTTAATTGAGATCGTTATAATGTTAATGGGAACCGAGTAATAAGGGTAGAACCTATGACAGTCTAGCTAGATATGATGCCACTTAGCTAGTAGTTTGTGTCATTTTAGATGGGTACTTACGTTAGGAGTGCACAGTTAGATGAGAGGTGAGTATTTCATGTGAGTGCACGTCCTAACATGTACTTTGCATTTAATATTTTAAATGTTTTTAAAGCACTTGCAGGTTTTTAAAAATATCTCCACATTCGGGCTCTGACCCGTTTGCTTTCAAATCTATTTTTTTTGTAAAACCATTTTAGGTGCCCAGCCACAAGGACACCATGCATAGGATTCTCACTCAGATGACGAGCTGTAGCTGCTTGTGGAAGCTACAGGGATTTACTTTTTAGACGCTTATATCATTTGGATTCCATACTCAGTATTCCTCAGTTGTGGGGCATGTTGCCCAAATTCTATTAGAGACATTTCCATTTCAGTTTTTCAGACTTTGGCATGTATTAATTCAGTATTCAGTATTTCGTTACTTATTTCAGTTGTGGGATTTGTTGTGAGGAGTTTTTCCTCCGAATTTATTTATATCATGTGATGGTTATTCTATTATTTCGTTATGGTGAATGGTGATATTATTCTTGCTTTAAATCTTTTACTGCATGTTAATCAGGCTTAATTAAAATTTGACAACTTACTTTTTAAATACTAGGTGGTTAGTAATAATAAAATGTTTTCGACAGTGATGCTATTAACTGAGCCAACTTGGCATTTTGATTTAATTTAACAAAGGAGTAGCTACCCGGTATTTAATTAGTCGGGGTGTCACACTCTCGATGAGTGAACAGGTACTGCAGTGACTTGTGGTCTGTGAACAAGCGAAATTTATCCCCAAATAAGTAGTGTCTCCATATCCTTAATGCAAAGACGACCACTTCTAACTCTAGGTCGTGTGTGGGGTAGTTCTTCTCGTGCGGCTTAAGCTTGAGGGAGGAAAAAGCTATAGCCTTCTCCTCCTGTTGAAGTACTCCCCCAAGTCCCCGTAAAGAGGCGTCGGTGTAAACCAGATACTCCACGCCCGACTTAGGTAAAGTAAGGACCGGTGCTGAAGTAAGCTTGTCTTTCAGCTCTTCGAAAGATAATTGACAAGCATCGTCCCAAACATATGGTACCCCCTTGCGAGTCAGGTTCATCAATTGACCTGCTATTTTGGATAACCCTCGAATGAATCTCCTGTAGTATCCGACTAATCCCAAGAAACTACGTACTTCCGTCAGTGTCGTGGGCTATCCCCACTCCCTCACCGCTGACACTTTACTCGGGTCAACTGCTATCCCCTGTTCAGAAACAACATGCCCCAAGAACTGCACTTCCCGTAACCAGAACCCGTACTTCTCGTACTTAGCATACAACTGATGTTCTCATAGAGTCTGAAGAACCTGCCTCAAGTGCTCGACATGCTCTTCCTCAGAGTGTGAATATATCAAGATGTCATCTATGGAGACGATGACAAACGGATCCAAGAACTCTCTGAACACTCGGTTCATCAATCCATGAATACGGCTGGAGCACTAGTGAGTTCAAATGGCATCACTCTGAACTCATAGGTACCATATCTCGTCAAGAAAGAAGTCTTTGTAACGTCCTTCTCCCTAATACGTAGCTGAAGGTACCCTGACCTCAGATCTATCTTCGAAAAGAAAGTTGCTCCCCTCAGCTGGTCGAACAGATCATCGATTCGAGGCAACGGATATTTGTTCCGTATCGTGACCTTGTTCAGCTCCCGGTAGTCCACACATAGCCTCAGTGAACCATCTCTCTTTTTCACAAATAAAACTGGAGCACCCCAAGGTGAGGTACTCCTGGAAATGAAGCCCTGACCTAACAGCTGCTCTATCTGATCTCGTAACTCTCGTATCTCCACCGGAGCCATACGTTATGGAGAGCGTACTATCGGTCGAGTATCCGATAATAAATCTATGACAAAATCTATCTCTCGACTGGGGGTAGGCTTGGTATCTCCTGAAATACATCAGAATACTCACGAACAACTGGGATTGAATCTAAGGGAATCATGACCTCCTTAGAGGTATCCTCCTCTATGTAATACAAATGAGCGGTCGATCCTCCCTCTGGGCGAGGCGTCGCCACTACAAACATCTCTTGCCCCGAAATGGCAAAGACAATACTCCCACCGAAATAATCTATCATGGCTTTGTATGCTGCGAGCCAATCCATACCAATAATGACATCATGTTCATGCATATCTAAGACTAACAGGTTTGCTGGTAATACCAAGATACCAATCTCTACTCCCACACCCCGGCATATAAAGAAAATTAACGATCCATTTCCCAGTGGTGAGTCTACCCACGTTACAGTGCTCTCTACTATGGCTAATAACCCTAAGGCCTTCACAAAATGGGTAGCTATAAAATAGTGTGTAGCCCCAGTATCAAATAAAACCCGACCCATAGTACTGTGGATAGGAAACATACCCTCAATCGCGGGTGGCGCCTTTGGAGTTGCTGCCTGGTGGACGTTATAGACACATCCGTACTGTAACTGCCCCTGCTGCACTAGAGCGGCTAGAATGGCTGGTAGGGCTGGTACCTGAGCTGGTACTGGGAGGGCGGCTGAAAAAAGTGGCCTCTGTGGCTCATTACGGGCACCCTGCTGCTGTGGGGCCCTATCACCCTCTGGACAATCCTGGCGCCTGTGGCCATTTTTACCACATCCAAAGCATCAGCCCCTGAAATTACCTCCCCTCTGTCCCTACTGATTACGGCCCTGCTGGTCGTTATCGCCCCACCATTGTCCCTGCTGGCCCGACTGAAAATGCCGTTGGCCCTGATAGCCCTGCTGCTGCCCCTGCGGCTGACGATGTTGGTCCTGCTGGCCCTGCTGATTAGGCTGGCCCTGCTGACCCTGCCTAAATCCCCCAAATCCCTGCCTCGAATCACCTGATCGGAATCGCTTGGCAGGGTCCCCCTGATGGGAACTCTGCTCATGCTGACGAGTCTTCCCCTGAGATGTTGGTGCTCCACTAGCACCACTACCCCCTGTCCTGCCCTGCTGGCCGGACTCTCCTTCTCGCTTACTTCCCTGCAGATGGAAGCGGTGATCCTGGCAGTGTAGCAGAGCAGCATTGAGTACGTCTGTGTAGGTACTCAGAGATAGGTTTCCTATAAGGTGCTGACGAATCCTCCATACTAACCCGTCTACAAATAATAGTATCTTCTTTCCCTCAGTGGGTGCCTCATCTGGCACTATAGTGAGAAGTCTTGTGAACTCCTCTTCATACTCAGTAACAGTCGAATTCTCCTGCTTAAGACTCAGTAACTTCTTCCTCATTTCAGTCTGCACGGCGGATGGGAAGTATTTGCTGTCAAACTGCGCCCAAAATGACAGAATGGTAATAGTATCCCGCTCTTCCAAGGTAGTAGTGGATTCCCACCAATGCAAAGCGACCCCCACCAGCTTAAAAGAAGCCAACAGCTGTTTCTGCACATCCGTGCACTCATACATGTGCAGATGCCTCTGGATATCATTCTTCCATTGGATGACTACAATAATATCTGAACCACCTGCAAACTCTGGGGGATGCGCCTTCTGAAAGGCATCCCTAACTATGCAGATGAAAGATGTGTCGGTACTGGCGCCACTGCCTGAACTTGGGGTGGAGCCTGCTGTACTACCGCTAGCACGGCATTTACCGCCTGAGCAACGATAGCGGCTACCTCATTTGCATTCATCGTTCCCTGAGCCGGAGCTACTAGCTGCTCGGCTAGGGCACGCCTATCCTTTGGTGCACGTCTCGGAGGCATCTGAAATGTGAAGAAATTTATTAATCTAAAGTTATTATCAAATCTCAAATATCTGAAGACGTAATCGTAAAAGAAAGAATACAACAATCCTAAAATAGGGCTATATAGCAAGAACGCTAAGCTGAAAATGAAATAAGTCGTACAGATCCTAAAGGACACTAGAACCTGATGCTCTGATACCACCTGTGACACCCTGCCTAATTAAATACCGGGTGATCAGTCCTTTATTAAATTATAATCAAGGTGAACGGTTGGTTCATTCTTAGCATCACTGTCGTAAAAATAACTTTTCCAATTAAACACCCTAAATAATTAAGCTAAGTGTCAAAACCATTTTTAGACATCAATTTCCAAATTTTATTTTAAAAACTAACATTTAAAACTTTACATAATTCATAGTTAAGGAATCACACAACAACTATACTGGAACATATAATCCAAACAATTAAACATCCAACTAATTAATTCCAACTTTAAAACTTAAAGGAAAACATCCTGACAGTAATAAATCCCAAAGTATAAATACTGGAAATAAACGAATTCACAATCTCCGATAAACAACTGAATAATGAAAAAGGGTTACACATGCCCAACGGAATAAATAGTGCTAGAAGTGGAATCGACAATGAGGTCATCTAAGCAAGAGGGATGCAACTCCCACCTAAGTTGCAGCACGTTCCTTCCAAAGGATCCTATGCAAGACGCCCCTGTGGCTGGGCACCTGTAATATATACATATATATACAAGAGAGAAGAGAAAGTAGAAAACGGGTCAGATCCCGATTGTAAAACAGTTTAAAATTAGTTTAGCAAGTATTTAAAATGCTTACCAGCCAATGCAACCAACATATTAGTGCGGCACTCCCTTGAGAAATTCTCACCTCTCTTCTAATGTGCACACCTATCGCACTAATATTCTCAACAGTTTAACTTATCTTATCTTATGTTACTCGTAAGGTTTGAAGCCGACAATTTCAAATGTTAAGGAGGTTAATTTTATTTAACAGCACAATTCTCACATAAGCCTTATTTGATAATAAAGTTTCTCAGTAATATATCATACTTTTTAAACACTTATTCCCAAGTTGAAATAATTATTCTTTTCTTACATACCATAGTCACAGCAGGTAGTTCCCAAATTCCAGATTTAAATATATATATTAAATACTCATATAATATATATATATTCTAACAGCACCCCAAATAAAATCTATTGTGCCGGCATACTCTGCTATCCAGTCCCCGTATCACTCGTACTAAGGGAAATACTAGTTCGGAATCACTCTCGAACTGTATTAACACAAAACACATACAAAATGAGGCGAAGCATAGTTCCAAGTCACTAAAAGGTCGGCACATACCCTCACGTCTCTTAGGACCGTCTGACTATCTATCCGATAGCCTGTACCAAGGATTCCTATGTTCTAGGGTACGAGTCAATATCCACCATAAAGGTCCCATCAATATAAGACTGTCCTAGCGCGGTAACCTCAGGGACAGCAAGTAGCGCGGGCATGATTTTTACACGTATATAATATATCCATAAACACAGTCATATATGTATACTACTATTCCCATATCAAATTTAGGTACACTCTCACGACCCATAATTATGATATTTATCCTTATTACTCATTATTTAGTTATCACGTATAATGGTTTGTCTCTTATTTTAATTTGTGGGGTTATTCCAACTTACTACGTAACACTCGTGGATTCCTATCTTCCCAAGTGTAATTTCAGTAGGTACTCATTTATTTTATAACGTAACTTCCTTACGAGTCTCACCCTTTAACACATATTCCCATTGTCCCTTATATGTAAAACACCCCCCCGTGAAATGTTAATCTCGTCTCATATTAACGGGTCCATATATTCCTAAAGTCCTACTGGTCTTCTTTATGTCCCAAAATGTTCTCACATTATTATCCAAGAATGTCTAATCATTTAAAATTAGAAAAACCTATTAAAAAGGGAATATGAGTTATACAGGAGGGGTCGATCGATCGATGGCAGGTGTTCGATCGATCGAATCATCGATCTATCGATTCTCTAGGGTCGATCGATCGATCAAGCAGGTATGGCAAATCTACAGAATTTCCAGTTACGGGTTTGCTCTTCCAATATCATCCAAAATGATATATTTGACTACCAAACTCCCAATAATTTACACTACAAGTATTATAACCTCAAATAAGTGATTTCCTTACATTAAGCATGCGGATTTTCATCATGAATAACGGATTAAAAGGGCATAATCCATAAAAAACATTAAGAACCCTAATATTTCTTTTGTTTAGTTTCTTGCCACTCTTTTAACAGATTTCATACTCTTTATTTACTATAATTTCGTGGTTCAATCTCTACATATGAATTAGGTGTCCAGAATACATCTATTTCTCATACGACATGCGAATTTAAATCTCCAAAATAGGTTTTTCTTTCACAAAAACTAGTCCTAATCAATCCTAGGCTAATATTATTGGAGCATTAAATGAAATAGAGAAAGGTAGATACTTTCCTGAGAATTCTTGGTTCAGATTTGTGGAGAGATTGGTGTGGTTTTGATCCTCGTTGCACGATCTATCGTTTGGCGGCGACGGCGGTGCAAACGACGGAGTTCTTAACCTAGAACACCTTGGAAAGCCTCTCCTCTTCCTCTTCTATAGCAGTCTTTGGTTTATGGTGATTCTAACCCTAGAAGATGAATCTTTCCATCTGATATACCCTTAGAATTTTCGTGGGTTTTCATGCCAAAAAATGTAAAATGTCCAAAACGCCCTCCCGGGGTGTTAATTAGGCCTAAAAACGCCCCGAGACCCAAACTAAACCCCTGGGTACATTATTTTGACTATCTCGACCCTTCCAGACACATTGACGCACTCAAAATGACCATACGGGTAACTTATAATTTATTTACTTTTAATAGTCCAAATTTAATCCCGACACGACACAAGCGTGTCCCGATAAATTATCGAATTAGATTCTCGTGATAATTTTACTAATTATAATTACACCACTTACTTTACCCATAAAGTAACTTATAACAAAATAATTACTAACTCTCATCACGCTAGTAAGTATTTAAATGATTTTTCGGATTAATATTAATTTAATATCTCTAATTAAATTTAATAAATCCCCAAAATTAAAAGTCATAAAAATACGGGGTATTACACTAATGTCCAAACATCTCCCCACAAAATACTTGTCTCTTAACACAAAAGTATATACACTTACCCTCATGCTACCAAAGATAATATAAAATACCGCGCCCTTACTATTACTAGTCATTGCACAAAATAAACCCCGAGCCATCTCTCTTTGCTCGAACATAAATCTAACCACCCTGATTCACTTTAGTAAACACCCCTACTTACCGGGATAAAATGTGAGAACACAAGACCTCACTTTGTGTCTATCGCACCACACAATATAAGATATGTACACACATATACATAGGCTAAACGCCCTCTCAGGTGATACCTAGTACCAATCATATCCTAGTGTCGCGAACACCAAAGCTTACCCTCACTATTCACAATAGTTCAAATCCATTGCTATCCAGACAATATTTAGGAAAAATTATTAACCCTACTCCCATAATTCTCTAAAGTAGTAACTCCTCGCATAATTCAAACCTTCGCTCAGTGTACACCTCCACTCTCCTGTGAAGAACACTAAAGAAACTCCGCTACCCCGCGAAAAGTTTATTCACATACTATGGCTGCTACAGCCAACACACCCACTAAATTCGACTCTCCTGCGAACTCTAGTGAAAAATAAGTCTTATATTGTGACATCCTCTTTGTCACTCAAAATACCCCATTACCATAGGGTAAAAATAATTACCTCCATACTCCAGCTGCAACGGCTGATCCTCGGGTTTCGAAGCATCTTCTCCCTGCCCGAATGAACTCATGACTTGCTGTAGTGGCTGTACATCCAGGACCTCATCCTGTAATTGACCCCTGCCTCGCTTAAGGCAATTTCTCTTCATGTGTCTCGCTTCCCCACAAACGAAACACCTTCTAATACATTCACCCTGCCACTGATCCCTTCCGTGCTAGCCTTGTTGGAATTCCTGGCCATCCTGCCGATAGCCCCCAGTTCTAAATTATTTGGCATGATTTCCCTGTCGGTAATCTTGCCCCTTATCTCTCCATGTCTACTGCTGGGATACCCCACTGGTACTATTCCCCCTGCTTCATCCGACTGACTGGTTTCCACTCCCCTCTTGCTTTTTTTCACATGGAAGCGATATTCCTGACAGTGCAGGAGGGCTGTGTTAATGACATCAGTACTAGCTACTAATGCGAGATTACCAATTAAAATGTTGTCTGATTCTCCAGACTAACCCATCCATAAACCTTGCTTTTTTTTTTCTCTCTTCATCGCTTACCTCATCCAGTACCCAATTTGCCAATCGAGTAAATTCTTACTCGTAATCGACCACTAAACGGTCTCCCTGAGTCCTCTCTCTAAATTTTCTCCTCATTTCGATCTCAACCACTAGAGGTAAACACTTGCGGTCGAACCGCACCCAAAACTCTGCAATAGCTAGTGTACCTATTTTCTCAATTGTGGTGATCGACTCCCACCACTGTAGCGCTGCTCCCACTAAACTAAAAGTGGCTAGCATTTGCTTTCACACCTCATAGCAATCTCCCATGCGTAGGTGACGCTGGATATCTCTCTTCCTTGACACGCTAGCACTACATCTGAACCCCCTCGAAACTCTGGTGGATGGACCTTTTGAAAGCGCTCTCGTACTTGCTGCCACCCCGACAGCCCCGCGTGAGCCTGAACATCTGGCGCCACTAATACTTATGGCTGATCTCGTGGCAAGTACCTTACCATTGGAATCATCGTCGCTTCAACTGCCTGCACCACCAATTCAGTTACCTGCGCTGTCGAAATCATCCCTGGAATTTGCTGCGGTAACTCTTGCTCCTGATGAGCCTCCCTGGTCTCATCTCCCCCTGCTGCCCTAGCTGCTCCCTCTCTCTCTCCTGGATGGCATCTGGAATGAGAATCGAATTTTATGAGTTCACCCTCAAATGTAAATTTGGCAGAAGAACGTAAATGCGCATACATATGAGAATACAACAATCTTATGATAGGGCTCTATATCAAAGATTAGCAAGCCGAAACGTGAAAAGATGCACAGGTCCTAAGGACACTAGAACCTGATGCTCTGATACCATCTGTGACACCCCGCCTAATAAAATACCGGGTGATCAGTCCTATACCAAATTAAAACAGTAATCCCAGTTGGTTCATCCTTAGCATCACTGTCGAAAACTTTTTAAAACTTACTAACCACCTAGTATTCCAAAAGTTGGTGCCAATTTTAACTTTTTAATTAAAACAAAATAGTACATGCGGAAATAAATATAAACCATTCACACACTGAATAAAACTCAACTAAATAATTAATTAAACAATTTGTCGAATAAACCATTGGCCACCAAAGTGAAATCCAATACAAACATCCAACACTTGAATACGTACATCTCAAAACTGTACTGAGAAGTCTGGGCAACAAGCCCTAAATGAAATTGAAACTGAAACTGATACATGATTCCTACTCTAGGAAGAAATGAACGATGCGTCTAATCCAAACTCCTGCTAGCATCCACATATGCCGCAGCTCCATATCCCTGGAATAGAATATCAATCCTGGCGTCCCTGTGGCTGGACACCTAAAAGGTTTTGAAAATAGTTTTATAGCAAGGGTTAGAAGCCAAAACATTTTGAAAATATTTAGCAAGTGAATTAATTGCAGTAATTTAAAATGCATGAATGCGCTTCATATTTAAGTTAATGTCGCACTCCCTTGAGGACATTCTCACCCCTCTACTATTGTGCACACCTAACAGTTACCTTAACCCCACCTAGTTGTACTACCCTATCCAGCTAGTCCCGGTATAACCTTCCCTTTCCATACTACTCTAACTCGAGTATAATTATTCATGAATTATAAGTTGTCTCACTAATTAACTTAATAAATTCCTTCTTAATAAATACATCACACACTGTATTATTACCCGCATATAATATTTAATACCATTATATACGAACATTTACTAGAACATCCACACATATAACATACGTATATCCATCCCTCCGAGTATACCCTTGTCGGATGATTCCCTCTAAAGTTCCATCTCACTAGGTGTGCTCACATAACCTAGTAACCCAAGTTGGAATCGCTCACCAAACTGGCCCAAAACATAAACGAAGTGGAGGCGGTCATATTCCTTTCCTGAAAGTGAGATAATCTCCTCACCCATATACCGGACGCTATGACCTGGGGATATACTCACCCTACTCCTCAAGCTAGGGGATTCACCCACATCGCACAACCTCCCTTGCTAGCACTAGAGTATATAAATTAATTAAATATCTAATCACTGATATTTAATAGCACACACAATACACACACACACACACACACACACACACACACACACACACACACACACACACACATATATATATATATATATATATATATATATATATATATATATATATATATATATATATATATATATATATATATATATACACTATCACTACATCGTATATATGTACTATAAACCTAGGCTTTACCGTGTACTCAAAAATTCGTAACACTAGCCTAAAACTTTCTGAGTCCCTGTCCCGACTCACTTAATTAATTTTCTTACTTAATAATTTATCATCTTCCCGAGTCTATGGTCCGGCTCTAATATATTTAATTCACACCTCAATTAACTTATTACCTCCCCGAGTCTATCGCCCGACTCTAATTAAATTAATTAACACACCTATTAATTTAATACCTTCCCAAGTCTGCAATCTGACTCTAATTTAATTAATTAACACATCAATTAATTTAATATTAATCCGAGTCTGTGGTCCGACTCTAATTTAATTAATTTACACATTAACTAATTTATACTAAGCTGAGTCTGTGGTCCGACTCTCATTTAATTAATCTACACATTAGTTAAATAAACAGTAAGCTGAGTCTGTGGTTCGACTCTCATTTAATTAATCTACACAATAATTAATTAATACTAAGCTGAGTCTGTGGTCCGACTCTCATTTAATTAATTTACACATTAATTAATTTATACTAAGCTGAGTCTGTAGTCCGACTCTCATTTAATTAATTTACACATTAATTAATTTATTACCTTCTCGAGTCTACAATCCGACTCTAATTAAATTAATTAACACACCTATTAATTTAATACCTTCCCAAGTCTACAATTCGACTCTAATTAAATTAATTAGCACACCTATTAATTTACTACCTTCCCGAGTCTACAATCCGACTTTAATTAAATTAATTAACACCTCAATTAATTTTATTACTTGGCATCGCCCAACCATTATACCCAGACTCGCTCACTTGGCCCGTAACCTAATATTTTCCGAGTCTATGTTCCGACTCTAAATTAATTACTCTCTCTCAATAATTAATTTAATACTTTGGTGTCACTTAACCATCATACTCAGACTCGCTCACTTGGTCCATTTTTACATCTCAAAATTTCATTTACACATATTCACCCACAATGTGTCACACATTCATCTCCATCATATTTTCCAATTAGATTTACCTATAATTACCAACATACCTGAACTCGCCCACTTGGTCCATAACTTATAAATTATTTCCCCAAATTCATTCATCTCACGACATACAATTTTCACCCCCCCGAAACCCAATTATATCACCCTATAATTGTTAAGGAATATATGCCTCACATGAATTTATCACTAAATAAAAGTAAGGGGTTAAATCTTAAATAAATTTCTCTTTATAATCAAAATTGGCCGAACTGCCAAGATTCCTGTATCATCGATCGATCGAACCCCTGGGTCGATCGATCGATCGTTCCAGGCTTCGTCTTCTCCAGGCCACTGTTTGGCCATTGATGAAAAACTAAGGTTTCTTTTTTCAAATTCCAACCTCAAACCAGTCTGTTAATCATCTTATTATATTTCTCATGAACTATAAACATCATCTAAACCTTTTAACATCATTAATACTACGAATCTTTACCCACTCAAGAACACAAATCCCAATGGTACAATCCCAATTTCAGATTCAAATTCCACCGTTTTGTGTCCCGAGTTTTCTCATTCAAAACAGATAATCATACTCAGAAATATATAACACAACTCATTCTTACTTTGAATCTCATTCAATGGTTCCATGAACAAAAACCCCATTTTGTACCCATTTATCCCCAAAAAGAATTTTAGTTTACACATCACTAAAATATGAATTGGATATCACCATTTACACATTACAGCAAGTTAACCACATGCCTAGAATTTTTTGTAGGGTCTGATTCCGTTGGTGTAGAGATTGGTTGATGAAGAACACTCCAAATAAATCCCTTAATTTGGCTCCAAAAGACTCCCAGTTGCTCTTGATTTGCTTTCCTCTGTGCCTCTCTCAAACCCTAGGTTTAGAATTGTTAGCTGTCATTCAATAAGTCCCTCACTTAGGTTAAAAACCCTTAATCCCGTTTTTGGCCATATGAGCCTAATTAAAATGGCCCAAATCACTCCGTGTGGGCCCGGCTATGCTCCGAGACCCAATTACTACCCCCGGGTACTCTTTTCTGATTATCTCGACCCATCCGGACTCAACCGCGCACTCAGAATTGTCATCCGAAATATTTTTTGACATTTCCAAATTTCGGACTCAAAATGCGACACACATTAATTCGGACAATTAAACTTTAAAGTTGCCAATTATAATTAATTCGGCTCACTCAAATAAATTCTCCAACTTGAATTTAAGTTTCTCCAATTTAAATATTTTTATAACTCCCAAAAATAATTAAATATTAAATCCTCAAAATCACGGGGTGTTACACCTCTTTCCTCTCTAAATCCTCATAACTATTTTACCTACTCTATGTTATCTTGATTTGCTCCCGAATCATCTTAATCTTTTTTGTGGTCTACTAAATGAACTCGGCCCCCAAAAAACTACTATGCCCCGAGTCTAACCAAAACACTGATGATCTATGTGGTCGCCTATACAATTACTCATATGGTTCCATACTAAATAATATTTGATAGTAGTTTTTGTAAGCTAACTTAATTAACCAAAGGTAATTGCACGTCCCAATTGCCCTTGAAGTCCAACATGCTTTCACGAAGCATATCCTCCAAAATTTGGTTCACTCTCTCCATCTGCATATCTGTCTGGGGATGATACGACGTAATAAGGTGCAAACTAGTCCCCATAACCTCCTAGAAACTACCCAAAAAATGAGATATGAAAATCCGATCTTTATTTGAGACTATCAACAAAGGTACCCCATACAAATGAATAATCTCAACTATATACAAATGTGCATACTTCTCTACCGTGAAGTCCATACGAACGAGGAAGAAATGTGAAACTTTCGTCAAATGGTATACTATAACCTAAATAGAATCATGCTGCCTATCCGTCAAAGGAAACCCGACGATGAAATCCATCGAACTTGTGTCCCACTTCCACTCTGGAATGGGTAAGGACTGAATCTTCCCCGAGGGTCACTGGTGGTTCAACTTAATGATTTGATAAGTACTACACTGTACATAAATGTAGAAATGTCCCACTTTTTCCCGGACCACCAGTACTGCCTCCTCATAACAGGGTAAATTTTATCTCGATCGAGATGCACCGAAAATTATGATCCATGGACCTCCTTCATGAAAGCCCCACGAAACTCATCATCTGAAGGACTAACTAATCACCACTTATACTAAAATCCACCATCAAAATCAACGGTATAAAGAGGCACACCAGTGGCCAAAATCTCTATCACTCTCTCCATATAAAATATATCATCTAGCTATGCTCGAACAACATGCATAAGGATATTGGGAGTCATGATGATCATACCCATGAACACATTGACTAATTCACCAATCACTTTAATGTACCGTACATCAATCAACTAGATAAAAAATAAATTTCCACTCGGTCGTCGATTTAAAGCACCTTCCACTATATTGTCTTTCCTCGAGTGATACTGAATCATAAACTGGTAGTCCTTAATAAAATCAAACCACCGTAATTTCCCTATGTTTAAATCCTTCCGTGTGAATTACTATTAAAGAATCTTATGATCACTAATGAGTCTAAACTTCTCATCGCAAAAATAATGCCTCCAAATGTGTAGTGCGATCACTACTGTAGCTAGCCCCAAATCATGAGTCAGGTAGTTGCCCTTGTGGGGTTTCAACTTTTGAGATACATAGGAAATCTGAAGATCCTATTGAATCTACACCCCATCACATCCTTATAGGTAAGCATCAATGTAAACTAAGTACTCAATCTCACACATAGGAAGAGTAAAAATTGGATCCGCATGCAATTTCTCCTTGAGAGTGTCAAAGGCGTACTGACACTTCTTAGTCCAAAAAAATTATATCACCTTCTAAGACAACTCGTTTAATGATCCCTCTACTCAAATAAACCTCTGATGGTACCCAACTAACCCCCAAAAGCTATGAACCTCTGTAGGTTTCATGGTAATCCCCAATCTAAAATGGATGAAACCTTTTTTGGATCCATCGATTATCTCAACTTCGAAACTACATGGCCCAAAAGCCTCACTTCTCATTTCTAAAACTTATATTTTTGGAACCTGACATACAACTTATGTTCTTGTAACGTCTGAAGTGCAACTCTCAAATTCTCGGTATGCTCCTTATATGTCCACAAATAAATCAAGATGTCATCTATGAAGACAATGATAAGCTGGGGTGGACGGAATGAAGGGTTCATCAAATCCATGAACACGATGAGGGCTTTGGTGAGTCCACATGGGATGACCCTGAACTCGTAAGAACCATAACGAGTCGAAAAGGCATTATTCGACACGTACTCCTCCTGTGCCCTTACCTAATGGTATCCCTAATACTAATATATCTTTGAGAAGAAAGAAGCACCCTGTAACTGATCAAACACGTTATCGATCCTCGACAAAGGGTTTTTATTTCTCACCGTCACCTTGTTCAACTGACGATAGTCAATATGCAAATGTAATGAACCATCTCACTTATTAACAAAGAGGAATAGAGCTCCCCATGGGGATGTGCTATGCCAAATGAATCCCTGCTGTAATAACTATTTAATCCATTCTCTCAAATCCCTCATTTCTACTAGAGCCATTTAATATGGTGCCTTAGCAATCAACGTCATGCAAGGAGCCATATCAATCTCTCAAGATGGAGATAACCCTAACACCTCCTAAGATACATAGATTAAATCCATAATAATCAATACCAAATATAATGAAAAGGTATTCCCCTCCCAGGTCTCGTCATCAATAAAATACAAATGTATCATGTCACTACCCTCTGGCCTAGCATAGCCACAACATATATCTCCTGATGATCCCCACAATCTACATAAGCCTCATACCAAACCAACCACTCTATACCCTAGATCACAACGTAAGAATGGGTATCTAAAACTAACAAATCTGACTCAAAACACAACCTAACAATGTATATCTCCACATCATCACAAATCTTCCAAATACGAGTGAATACACCTAAGGAAGTAGTTATCAATAAAGCACAATCATAAGATCTAAGCATTAAACCATAAATCTTTGAAAAATTACGTGATACGAATGAGAGTATGGCGTCGATGTCAAACAAAGCTCTAGATATGGTGGAAAAAATGTAAAATGTATTGTCCACCACCTAGACATGCCCTTAGCTGCCATTTGATAAACCATGCCATACTGAAGCCGGGGTTACTATTGTGCAACTGGGGGTGCAAGTAGAGCCTCTATCAACTGTGGCCTCAATGCTAGAAGTTATGGAGGGAGATATGGTTATTGTTGTTGCTGTTGGTGGCACTTAAATGCATGGTGTCACTGCCCTGAATCTCTACACTAGAGAAAATCTAGGATATATGTACCCTAACCCCACATCTAAAGCACAATCCATTAAATGGGGTTGTGGGTGCCCCTAATTCCATTATTTTTGTGGGTAGTGTGGCTACTGTTGCCCCTGCCCCACCTAAGCCGGTGCTAAGGGTTGTTGATAGTGTCTCTTATGTCCATGCTTGGAATGCCTCCATTTACCTTGGCACTGTTGTCCTTATTACCATATATATCTCCACTAATATAACCTCTTCCTTGGGCCCACCTTCTCTAACTTCCTCATATGATCCTTATGATCCTCACATTATATAAGCACGACATCTACCACTTGAGCATCGATGGTAAAAGTTGGTCCCCATAAGAACCTTCATAATGGGTCACATTGGCCTCTTCACGAACCTCATCATATTCTTATCCTTAGTATCAACCTCATCACTTGCAAAAAGGGACAAACTAGTAAACTTCTGCTCATATTTGGCTATGGTATGATATCCCTGCTCAAGTACAAGAAATTTTATTACCTTTTTCTCTCGAACTGATAGTGGGAGATACTTATCATCAAACATGATCACAAACTCCTCCCATGTCATCCTCTCTATGTCATCCACATAAGTCACAATCACCCACCACTAGATAGCATCCCCAACTAACCAAAAAATGGCTAAAACCTGCTTATGTGCCTCCGTGCAGCTCAATACCCTCAGATGCCTCTCAAAATCTTAGCGCCACTGATGCACCATAATGGGATCAGTAGAAATTGAAAATGTCGGTGGGATATTCTTTATGAACGCTCCCCATGCCTTCTCCCATACAAATGTGGCTGGTCCTGCCAACTGAGGTGCTACAAAAGGCACTATTAGGGTTCGATAAGTAAGAAATAAAAAAGTTCTTCCATAGACAGTTTTATTAATAAAACATTAGAAAGAGGTAAAACCAAAAAATATGTTTGAAGAACAAACCTAGGGTTATAATACAATACCATTTCGGATCCGGTTGCAAACCAGTGGGAAGAAAAGTATTTGTAATAATTAATTGCTGCCTTATTTTGGATATCCAAAATCTTGCTTAACTTTCTGTGAATCTTGGATCTTTTAGTGTATGATCCTATCCAAAGTTAGGTAGGCGTGGACACCTTTTGATATGAAAATTCTTTCTTATGGTTGAGATATGATGGTCTCTCTTTATCCCTTTTCATAAAAATGTAAATAGTATTTTCTCTCACCCCTCTCAAACACTAATGATGAATAATAATGATTAAGACCCATTCTCACGCCTTATATACAAGTACAAATGGTGGGCTTGGGCCAAACTAGGTTACTTGAGAGTTCTTACCTAACTACTTGGGTATATGGAATACATCAGGGAACCAGACAAATAATTAAATTGTCTCCAAATAAACACTTAGAAATACCAAATTACATAACCTTAATTTATTTCCTTTTTCTATATTTAATCATAATTAATTCCACTAAATAATAATGATTGCACTCCAATTTAGTTATCTTTGAAATCAGTAGGATATAATGAGGTTTTATTTGCAAAGTCAATAATGGTACATAATATGATTTCCCGCATTAAGCTTCCGATACCCATTTGGTCAAATCAATATGCTGTTAATTGACTTTAACTAAAATCTAACCAATATCATGATTCTCAGACTTAACTTATTTTTTTATTCCAACGAATTATAAATAATCCACTGATCAAGTTTACTGGTGGAAATAAATATTATAAGTCTATCAGGGGGTATCGCAATCCAATGTATCCTTGGACATGAATTTCTCCCAATTAAGATATCAAACCTGCTTACATAATAGTCACCCAATATGCGGAGATCATTTGATTCAATCTAAGATTGAATTGCACCCTCAATAATAGCACAAGAATTATAATCCTCATAATTCTCGAGATTATGCACCATTCACAAATGGTGTGAGATTACCCGAGTCTAATCATGGCAGAAATTAGACAAAATCTCACGGATGGTCCTGTTTAATATATACCTAGGATGTACCGATCACTACACCAAAAAGGCCAAATTGTCACCTTTGAGCTAGCCAACCTTACCATAATCATTGACCATGATAAGGCCGTGACAACAAGTTGTCATGGTCATTGACCGTGATAAGTCCATGACAAGAGAAGTTGTCACGGACTTGTAACGGTCAATGACTGTGACAATGTTATAAGGTTGTCACGGTCAAAGATCGTGACAGGCCCGCGATAATTATCCCAGTAAAAAAACCCTACCCTTTATTCTTTTCCCACCGTTTCCATTCCCTCCTTTTTTTCCCTCTCTCGTGCGACTGCTCTCTCTCTCTCTCTCTCTCTCTAAGGTACGTTTTTCTCTCCCTCTCTCTTTCCATTATTTTTGTGTGTGTAGGGGTGTGTGTGTGTGTGTGGGGGGGGGGGGGGGGAGTGTGTGTGTGTGTGTGTGTGAATGTGTGGGAGGGGGCAGGGTGTGGGGCAACAGGGGATGGAGGTAAGGGGTGGTGGGGAAGTGTGTGCGCGTGTGTGTGGGAGAGGGGATTAGTTTATTAATTCACACTAATAAATCCTTAAATAATTATTATATTGTCTTAATTTCCAAATATTGTTTGTGTATTCTTATTTAGGTTTTAAATTGTTTAGAAATTGTTAATGTTGGTTGGGTGTTATTATTTGTTAATGTTGGAAATTAATTAATTGAGTAGATGAATTAGAAGGAGTACGGGATAGACACTTGTGGGCTTATTGTTGCTATTGGATTATATTGGACGGATGTGGTTTAATATGGAAGTTGGTTGTTTAATTATTTTAAAATCCTTAATTTATTAATTCACACTATAAATCCTTAAATAATTATATTAGTTAATTTTGGACGTGGCACGACCACTGGATTATTGTCCAAATAGGAGAGGGGGGGGGGGGAGTTTTCAACTTTTTTCTAAAATTACTTTGTGTCACGACCCGTTCGAGAGTTTCACGACCACAGACTTATGATAATTAAATGAAATATACTTTAAATTACATATAGTGCACATAGATACTAACCTTCTAGTTCTTATGCGTACACCTTCAATAGCCCTTAGACGCGTTCGAGAGTCTTTACCCCTATAATAAGATCTTTCGAATTGTCTCGTTTGGACAGTTTAGGACTGCATAGTTTCTGTATAATAATATTCTTAGTGGCTTAAACTTGTTACTTTTGGAGGAAGTTCTGAAGTCATATCTTAATGTTCTCTGGGTACATACTAGATGATGCGATGTTAAGTATTATTTCAATTGATAAATTAAAAAAACACTCACACTTGTGAATTTACGTGTGTACTTGGAGAACTATGGGTATATGCTGCCGAATTTTTCTCAAATTGGAACAATGTGCATGAGTTGTTAAGTATATTACAAAAATATGCGGTATTAAATGGGATAGGACCACTCACCCTTTAGAGGATATAGAGGAAATAGGAATTAATATTATAAATTGAATTTTAATTTTAATTTCAAATTAAAATTGAATTTGAATGCACGAATAAATTTACCCATTGAACCTAGCCTTCTAGTTGTTATGCATATGCATTCAATAGGTGTTTATACTAATGGGAACTAAATGTTCACAGTTTTTTATGCTATTTTACCCATAATAGGTGATTGTTTGTAGTAGCTGTGATGGGATATCCTAAATACAAAGAGTGGATGTGTGAGACAAATAGATTAGGGGATGTGTTTCGCAGAGGTGCTAATGAATTTGTGGAATACGCAAAGAGATGCTATGGTAATGAAAAGTTTTCGTGTCCGCGTACTAGGTGTAGTAATGGTAAGATGTTTGAGTGTAAAACAATTGAACTACATTTATTAAGATCGGGTATGCAAGATAGTTATCGAAGTTGGGTTTTTCACGGGGAACCGAAAGTTCCTTTTGTCCCCGAGGAACCTTCACAACAACTTTCAACAAGTAGGATAGATGTATAAGGGGAGGATGATAATGTAGATCATAATATGCTAGAGGATTTAGTTGATGACGCATATGGAGTTCATGAAGTGGAAGAGAATGAGGTCACTGATGATGTACAAGGTTCAGGTGCTCATGAAGATATCGGGATAAACCTTGATGATGACTACCAATGGTGGACTACCATGACGATAATCTATTAAGGTTAGAGGCGACAGTCCTAGATATGTACGCCTTCATAAAGCGTCAGTTGGGAAAGGTCAAGGGCAAGGGTAAGGGGAAGGAGAATGTGGTACATGAGGAGGAGGGGGACGAGGACGCCGACGTTGACGACAGTGATTCATCGCTGATATGCATGGACTCGGTGCCATATGATGATCCATTTTCCATCATGACCCCTATTGAGTAGCCTATGTCAACACTTGGTTGGTCGAGCGTGCATCTACTCGACATATATTATGGCCTGTCGATAGCGAGGGGGTTGAGGGATCCAAACTTTTGCCTGGGTATGGTGGTTCATGGACGTCCCCTTCAAGACATTGAGTCAATAGTGCGCGTCATGCATGTGGTGGAGGTAAGGGATAACTCACCTGTGTGGCTGCGCAAATAATGCGGCATTCAGCATATTATAGGGGTGTGTGAATTCATATGTTGTGTGGCCTTCCTTCCTCCTCCGACCTGCTAAAGATTGACATTATTTCTATCTGCTTTGATTTTGAAAATTGGGTGGCATTTATATTCTTTTGATTTTGGTACAATTTATTTGAATACGATGGATATTTGCATATCTATTTTATTTGGATATGGATTATAAATGCCTTGATTTGGTATATGATTTGTATTTTATTTGGATATATTTGCTATTTGAACAGGTACAATATTGTTATAACAAGTACAAATACACTGCTGGGCAATGGCAGCGGCAGTGGCCATACTGCCCAACATTTTTTTAAAATTCTGCATAGAATTGTCACGGTAAAAAATCATGACAAGTCCGTGATAAAGAAACTTGTCACGGTCTTTGACCGTGACAAAAACTTGTCACGGTCAAAGACCGTGACAAGTCTAATGAACTTGTCATGGTCTTTGATCGTGAAAAGCCCATGACAAAAAATGTTTTCACCCCCATACTTATTGTGGCCATCCCCGATCCCCGCCGCAAAGGGAGGAAGGGATCCTTCAGGTCCCGCACGTCCCCTCTCGAGAGAGCGCTTCGGCCGGCGTCGATTTGTGAGGTGTGAAGATGTAGAGAGATTTAGAGTCGCCAGTCTATTTTACTCAAAATAGACAAAAGAAAAAGGGGAACCCACCCCGAAGGATGGCATCCAAAGACATACTGGTGCGTGCGAAACCAAATGATTCGAGAAGGGTTCAGAGGCTTAGTTACGAAATGGGAAGGTGTTAGGCACCCATTCCGCCCTTTCGGTTTCTCATGGATATTTGCTATTTTCCTTTATATTTCCCCCTTGATATGTGTGCATGTGTATATATAGAATGGAGGTAGGAGTCCTCGACTTGTTTCATAGAAAAGACAAAGCGAGTCATCCGTAGGAATGTGAGATTAGTGTAGAAAATAAGATTTACGTGATTACCCCTACATTGACCGTTATAAAGGAACGATAACACATATGGAATAATACGTTACTAAGAACAAGTATATAGAATATAATGGAAAATGAGATAAAGAGAAGATAGAAAATAAGAGAAAAAGTGAGAAAAGGACTCGAGTTTCGGGTTTTACCCCGAGACGCCTACGTAGCCTATAAAGGCATCAAAGTCCACGTAGTTCACATATAAACGAGGGGTGGGGTTTAACCCATATATCCAAATGGAGAAATCTCTTATTTTTAAGTGTGTGTGTGTGGGTAGAAAAAGTGTTTTAGTTGTGAGAAAAGTGTGGAAAAGGTGTGAGAATCCCTACTTGGAATTTATGAGCAAACCCTCTTTTTCTTGTTTTTTGGGTTTTTTATTTATATGAAAATAGGAGATGTGCAATACTACTTGTGGGTACCCGAAAATTAGAACTATGGGCCTGGACGAGTAGCCCAGTCCTGGCGGCCCAAAGTCCAGGCCCCTCATCTTTTATAATTGATCCGGTCTCCCCCCACGATCCCATGAAGGGAAGTTATAGGGGAAATGGAAAACATGGAGGAACCCATCACCTCCACTCATCTACATGTACATGTATATATTAAACCCTAGGTCCGGGGCAAAAGGACAAGTTGTATTCTCTGCAATCACTCTCCGGAGTATATATAATATCGACTGCACCACCGTGGACGTAGGCACATCTTGGATGAACCACGTACATCCTTTGTTGTGTGATTGGCATCTTGTATTCCTTGCTCTTTTCTTGGTAATTGTTTCTCTCATATTTATTTGTGTTGCATAATAATTGCATCTACAATTGGTGCCATCTGTGGGAAGCGTTCATCTTTACCTGAGAAGATCCCACGTCAAGAAAGGAGTTTAAGATGTCTGGCCAGAGTAGCAATGCTCCCCAAGATGGAGATATTCAAGAGCCACCTGCTCCTCGCAGGATTAGGTCTGAAGTCCGACGTTCAGATCAGAGAGCTCGCCTGGAAAGACCAGCCTCAGAAGAAAGTCAGGGACCAGCGAGGTCCATGCAGATATCTAGGTTGATTGATGCGTATGAGGCAAGGCTCCACGAGCATAGGGAGTCTTCTCGCAGATATGAGGCTGAGAATGCTCGCTTGAAAAGAAGACTGGAAAGACTGGAGAGGGAGCTTCGTCCTGATAACAGGAGACGCTCATATCGCACTCCTAGCCCTCAGGCAAGCAAATCTCACAGCCGAGGAAGGAGCCCTAGGCGAGAATATCAAAGGGACGAAAGAGGCGAGTCAGACGACGACCTCCGCGAACAGCTGCGAAGAGCTCGCCGCTACCAGAGCCCTGCTCGCAGCGATGAAAACATACAAAACATGGTCTGCAGGGAAATGGACCAGCATCCCTCTCACCATAGAACAAGATCAACTAGAGAGCTCACGAGGCGAGCTCTCAAAACCCAGATGAAGTCGCCTTTCACAAGAGAAATCGAAGAGGAGGAAGCTCCCAAGAAATTTGCCATTCTAAGGTTCAAAGTTTACGACGGAAAGACTGATCCCATCGATCACGTCAGATAATACCGACAAACCATGACCCTCTAGAGTCACCGAGATACCCTGATGTGCCCTATTTTCCCCTCGAGCCTTCATGATGTAGCACAGAAGTGGTTCGAAAGGCTCCCACACCGGTCGATCAAGAATTTCAAATCCCTAGCCAAACTTTTTACGGCCCGATTCATCACCAGTAGCTCCCATCCCAAAAGGATGGATGCTCTACTAACAATGAAGAAAATGCCTCAGGAAACCCTCAGAGAATACGCGAAGAGGTACTGGGAGTTATTCAATGAGATCGAGGACTGCGCGGAGGAAGTGGCAGTGGCCTCCTTCAAAATTGGGCTCCCTAGTTCTTCCCTCCTCTACCAATCCCTGACGAAGAAGGAGGCTATGACTATTGACGACCTAATGGCCCGAATCGAGAAATACGCAAAGGTGGAAGATGTCACCCGCCCAAATACAGGAGAAAATGATCGAGCTAAGCTCACTACCAAGGTAGGTGAGAAAACAAAGAACCAGAGGAAAGGAGGAAAGAACGGAGGCAAAAATGGCTCCAAGAACGGAGGGAACCAGGACGCGTCGAAAGCATTCCAGGCGGTCAACACCGTCTTCAAAGAACCAATTTACAAGGTTCGCGCGAAGATCAAGGATGAGCCATTCATCAAGTGGCCCAGGAAGATGGGAGGAGATCCCTCGAAGAGGAACAATGCGTTAAGATGCGTTTTTCACAAAAAGGGAGGACACAAGACCGAGCACTGCAAAGATCTTAAGTCTCACCTCGAAGAGTTGGCCCAGTCCGGGCATTTGAACGACTTTGTGGAAAAAAGGGCAGAGAAAGTGACTGCCAACAGAGAGATGAGACCCGACAATGTGCTGGAGGATGATGCTGGACACGAGTTCGTCGTAATTCACGGAGTATCTGACGTCAAGCAGATACAAGGGAACTCAGCTCGAATGGAGATGAAAAAACTTACAGCGGTAATGCAGGCTTTTCAAATCGATCCAGCAAAGTCACAGTCAGGAAAGCGTCGACGAGCAGAGGACGTCAACTATAACAAGCATATTGTTTTCACGGATGAAGATTTGATGGGAGTAAGGACCCCACATCATGATGCCCTGGTCATTACACTCAGGATAACCAACTTTGACATCGACAAGCTACTCGTCGATCAAGGAAGCTCATCCGAAGTAATCTACCTCGACCTATTCAGGAAATTAAAGTTGAGCGTCGCCGACCTAAAGGAAGCTACTGTTCCTTTGGTCGGCTTCGCTGGAAAAATGACCATGCCCCTAGGCAAGATAGTGCTGCCAATTCATGCCGGGAACGTCTCCAAGATGATTGAGTTTTTGGTAATTGACATCGAATCACCATACCAGGCCATCCTCGGCAGAGGGTGGCTTCATGCAATTAAGGCAGTCTCCTCGACCTACCATAAAAAACTCAAGTATATAACCGAGTGAGGAGTAATGGAGATCCACGACGACCAAGCGATGGCGAGGAAGTGCTTTATAGCAGCCATCCGACCAAAGCCAGAGAAGAAGGCCGGTCAACCCAGCGAGAAAGTTGAAGAGGGTGTGATACCTTCTAAATAGAAACTAAAGTATGGAAGACTAGGAGTAGAGGAGACCTGGCTCCTCCCCTCCGAGCGTGTTATCGAGGACCTGGTAGAAGTTATAGCCGAAGCTGGTGACAGTAGCAGAGTCTTCTTGATTGGAGCATCTCTCACCGACCAAGAACAGAAGGAGTTGATGACCTTGCTGAGACACAACGTACATGTTTTCACATGGGAACCATACGAGCTGCCTGGCATTGATCCTGATATGGTCTGTCATCAGCTTCACGTCGACCCCACATTCAAGCCAGTCACACAGAAGGCACGAAGAACTGCACCCGAGAAGGCTAAAGCGGTCGAAAAGGAAGTCAAAAAACTGCTGGATGCAGGATCCATACGGGAAGTGCAATTCCCCAAGTGGTTGTCCAACCCAGTAGTAGTTCCGAAGAACAATGGTAAGTGGAGAGTTTGCATCGACTTCACTGACCTCAACAAAGCATGCCCTAAGGATAGTTTCCCCCTCCCAAAGATAGACCAACTAGTAGATGCCACTGCAGCTCATGAGCGAATGAGTTTCCTAGACGCATACTCAGGATATCACCAGATCCCCTTGTATGTCCCAGACCAGGACAGAACGGCGTTCATCATGACAGTTGGGTTGTATTGCTACAAGGTCATGCCATTTGGGCTCAAGAATGCGGGGGCTACCTATCAGCGGCTGGTCACAAAAATGTTCAAGGATCAAATGGGAGACACAATGGAGGTCTACATCGATGACATGCTCGTTAAGAGAAAAAAGAAGGAAAATCATCTCTCAGACCTGTCAAAGACCTTCGAAATCCTCACGAAGTACCGAATGAAGCTTAATGCGAGCAAGTGTTCCTTTGGTGTCCAGTCAGGAAAATTTCTTGGATACTTGGTCAGTAAGAGAGGCATAGAAGCTAATCCAGACCAAATCGATGCAATCAACAGGGTACAACCCCCTCGCACAGTCCGGGACGTGCAGAAGCTCACTGGAATGCTCGCTGCCTTAAATCGCTTCATTTCTAAATCCTCCGAGAAGTGCAAGCCTTTTTTCCAGCTTCTAAAAGGGAGTAAATCGATAGAATGGAGCCTGGACTGCTCGCGAGCTTTGGATGAGCTCAAGTCCTACTTAAGCTCTCCACCGCTGCTTGTCATACCATAGCAAACGGATTCTTTATACCTGTACCTCTCGGTATCCAATCACACTGTCAGCTCGGCGTTAATATGCGAGGTCACAGGAATCCAACACCCCGTTTACTATGCGAGCAAGACCTTATTAGATGCCGAGCAAAGGTAACTGCCATTGGAGAAACTCGCATTTGCACTGGTAATAGCCTCGAGGAAACTGAAGCATTATTTCGAAGCTCATACTATCATCGTCCTTACATCGCACCCCCTTAAGGCTGTCCTAAGGAAAGCGGATTTGTCGGGCAGATTATCTAAGTGGTCAGTCGAGCTCGGCCGGTTTGACATCCAATTTCAACCAAGGACCGCTATCAAGGGTCAGATCCTCACTGATTTCATAGCCGAATTCACTGGCGAAGAACTCCCCGACCAACCTCAACCAACAAAGCAAAAGGAGAACCCAACAACAGTGGAAACCTGGAAACTATTCGTTGATGGAGCCTCCAACTCAAAGGGGGCAAGCGTAGGCATTGTTCTCATCACCCCAGAAAACACCATCCTTGAGCAAGGAATCAGGCTTGGATTTGCAGCCTCCAACAACGAAGCAGAGTACGAAGCCCTAATAGTCGGTCTCCAAAAGGCGCAAACTCTGGGAGCAAAACGTTTACAGGTGTTCGGCGATTCTCAACTAGTCTCCAACCAGATAAGTGGAGATTACAACGTGAAGGATGAAAGAATGGCAACCTACCTCGCCCTGGTGAGAAAACTAATGATGAGCTTTGAAGAGATTAACATCCAACAGTTTCCCAGAGGACAAAACAGTCGTGCCGACGCCTTAGCAGCCCTAAGCTCGGCAGTTAATTCTAGCCTTAAAAGGGTCATTCCCATCGATTTCCTCATTTGTCCGAGCATTAACCACAACAACAAGCTGCCAAACGTGGAACAAATACTCCAAGTGGGATCAGCCCCCAGCTGGATGGACCCCTTAAAAGACTATTTAAAGGAGGGCATGCTCCCAAAGGATAAGAAAACTGCCCACCAGATAAGAGTCAAAGCTGCTCGCTTTCACTTATCCACAGGAGGCGACTTGTATAAGAAGTCCTTCTCCGATCCCTACCTTAGATGCGTCCACCCAAGCGATGTCGAGCAAGTGTTGCGCGAGCTTCACGAAGGAATCTGTGGAAGTCATGTCGGAGGAAGGTCTCTAGCCTTTCGAGCAATGAAGGAAGGCTATTGGTGGCCATATATGCAAAAGGACTCCGCAGTATATGTCTGTAAATGCCTGAAATGCCAACTTCATGCTCCTATGGTCCACCAACCCGCCAGTGACCTAAAATCCCTGACCAGCCCATGGCCCTTCGCCCAATGGGGAATGGACATCGTGGGACCACTGCCCACCGCTGCCGGTAATCACAAATACCTGTTGGTTGCAACTGACTACTTCACCAAATGGATCGAGGCAGAACCATTGGCAAACATCCGAGACGCTGATATGATAAGGTTCATATGGAGGAATATAACCAATCGATTCTGAATCCCCAGAACCATCATCACTGATAATGGGACACAATTCGAGAGTGGCCCCTTTCAGGATTTCTGTAATGAACACGGGATCAGGCACAACTTTAGCTCGGTGGCCTACCCTCAGAGCAATGGGCAAGCAGAAGCTTCCAACAAAACTGTGATCGATGGATTGAAGAAGCGATTAGAGCGAGCCAAGGGCGCATGGGCAACCGAGCTACCCCATGTCCTATGGGCATACCGAACAACTCCTCGGCGAGCAACAGGAGAAACCCCATTTTCGCTAACATATGGCATGGAAGCAGTCATCCCACTAGAAGCGGGTTTGTCAACAATGAGATCCGACCTTGTCGACCAAGGAAATAATGATGAGGCGTTGCTCGCTGAACTCGACCTCGCCGACGAGCGTAGAGAACTTTCCCTAGTGAAGCTTGCGAGCTATCAACAACAGCTCGCAAAGCATTACCACAAAAGGGTTAACTCGAGAAGATTCCAAGTTGGGGACTATGTTCTAAGGAAAGTCCTGGGCAAAACAGTAAAATCATCAGACGGCAAGCTAGGCCCAAACTGGGAAGGACCCTTTAAAGTAACTAAAGACGACCTGCAAGGTGCCTATCATTTGGAAACGATGGAGGGCAGATAGATACCACGAGCATGGAACGCAGCTAATCTCAAGAAATTCTATTTTTAGATTCTCAAGGAATTTTATTGTTGAATCTTTTTCTTGTATTTGTTATGTCAAAGGACAGTTCATTCCCCTTATTACTAATGAAATCAGTAACAGTTGCATTTTATCACACATCTTTTCCAAATCACAGGCACGATGGTCGATATAGCAGGGGAATACCCCTCCTCAGGTCATCGTCATGAAACATGAGAGACCTCTTAGCATTGCCCCTGTCAATATATAAAGCCCTACAGAGGATTCTTAGGCAATGCGACCAGATTTTATACTGGCCATCAAACCTACTTTGGTTGAGCAAAATCCTGATCGGATGAAGTCATCCAATACCAGGTGTGTCCTCGCCAATTGCCCTACTTAGGCCTAAGGGAGTGTGACGACACAACCTAAAAGGTAAAATGGGGCATAATGGTATTTTGGTATTATACTGGACTAGGGGGACACTTGCATGACAAAACAAAAAGGATTATGAAGCAGCAAGAATATAAAAATATTGGATGAACACGTTTAGTCGGCAAAATTGCCCAAAACACGAACTTTTCATTAATCTCTTATATTTACAACAATGATAATACATGTTTAGTCGGCGAATCTCGCCCAAAGTATTTACATTATCAAAAAAGATAAAAGAATAACAACTTGTTATATTTACAACAATGATAATACATGTTTAGTCGGCGAAGCTCGTCCAAGGCGTTTACATTATCAAAAGAATAACAACTTGCAAAAATTCAAGAAGGTGGAAGCCTCCGAACAAGATAATCTGCCACTCTAGCTCTTCGTCCGTCATCAGGAGCGGGGACCATCTCTTCCACAACCTCATCTGCGCCCAACTCTAATAGTTGCCGAGGAATAGCATCAATGGGGATCCATCTATCATCCCTCCTGAATGGGTTGGGCATCAGAGTGGAGGAGGACATCTCGTGACGATACCATAACACCGAGTTCCTCGGGACCTGATTCTCTTTCAAGGCACTCAACCACCCTCTGATGAAAGAAAGTTCCTCGAACTTGAATAGTCTTGTTGGAGCATCTAGCCAGCCTTGATCATAACCGTCAGCCCACGCTTGTCGAGGACCCTTCTTGAATAAGCGACGCAATCGGGTAACGTCCCTTTGAAGCCCAGCAGCAATTACATATGCTCGCCGAACATCATCACAGAGATCTTCCATCTCCTTATCACGCGGTTCTTCTGCTTCCCTGTTCCTGCCCCTGGTGCTCCTACCAGCTCGCGGGAGGGGAGGACGAGTGGAACCTCGCAGCATAGGAGGAGTATATCCAGCTCGCAAAGATGAGGAGCCTTGCAAAACCACTGAAACAGTGCTCGGCGCATGCTCTCTAAGTTACAAGACTTCCCTCCTCAGGTTTTCATTCTCCTGCTGCAGGAACTCCCCAACTTGGTTTATCTCGGTGGCCTCTAGTAACCTTGCTCTCAGCACATTGACTTCCTCTTGTACAGAGGCACCAATGCCTTCCATCTCCTGGAGCCTGTCCTTCAGCTTAGCTACTAGCTCGGACTGCTCCTTATACTTTTGATTCCTTGACCTGAGAGATTTGCAAAGCCTAACAAAGGCCTGACGAACCTGAGGACTGGCATTGGGACCAAGAGTCCTGCCCAATTGAGATGTCTACCTA
Organism: Sambucus nigra; assembly: GCA_949130495.1. Lineage (NCBI taxonomy): Eukaryota > Viridiplantae > Streptophyta > Magnoliopsida > Dipsacales > Adoxaceae > Sambucus > Sambucus nigra. The sequence continues at coordinate 196,381,654 of OX422220.1, forward strand.
TATATTCCTCCCCGTAGAAAGGAACAAAGAACCTCTCAGACCTCGACCCTTCAAACTGGGGAGGGAACTTCCAATTCCTAACGAGGAAACCCTCTTGCCAGTAGTCCTTATGGGAATCAAGTAGGTTTACTACCAATACCCTATCAGGACTCCTAGCTTTGAGGTATAAGACACTTGAACTAGTTCGAGAAAAGGAATAACAGAAACAGATCTCGGAAAGTCCTAACCTAGTACCGTACAACTGGTTTATTCTGTGGATGCCATTTACTATCTTCCACACATTGGGCGAGCACTGTGCGGGAACAATATTGAAATAGCCAAAGAAATGCAAAAATAGATCATTAGGGGGAAAAGTAAGTCACCACTGGGAAAGCAACAAAACATGGATCCAGTGGGCATCCTCTATATCCCTAACGTTCCTAGGAGAGGAGGCACAACATTCAATATCTACCCACTTAGGAATGTTGTAGAACTTCCTGAATTCAGAGATTGACCTATTTCCAATCTTCGCCATTGAAAAACTCAAGAAAATCTACAAACCAAAGAGAAAGTGCAAAGAAAGGGCACGAGAAACTTACAAAACAGAAGATTGGTTCAAGTGATGGAGCAGCACGAGCTCAAGACGACTAAAAAGCAATGGGAATGGGGATTAAGAGAAGAAGGTACGAGGCGCTAGAGTTTTCAGAAGAAGGAAGAGTACTAGAAAGGCTGAAGCGACGGAAGAAAAAGTCGCTATCCCAACAAGCCTTTAATTCTAATCATAGTGCACAAATAGCGAAGCGGGTGCCGCCAAAGCAACTTCACAGTTTTCGAAGAATCGCAAATCAGCCATAATGGCTGATCATTTAAATCCATTGAACCCATAAACATGGCCCAACAAATTTAGGGGAAATTATGGGTACCCGAAAATTAGAACTATGGGCCTGGACGAGTATCCCAGTCCTGGCGACCCAAAGTCCAGGCCCCTCATCTTTTATAATTGATCCGGTCTCCCCCCACGATCCCATAAAGGGAAGTTATAGGGGAAATGGAAAACATGGAGGAACCCATCACCTCCACTCATCTACATGTACATGTATATATTAAACCCTAGGTCTGGGGCAAAAGGACAAGTTGTATTATCTGTAATCACTCTCCGGAGTATATAGAAATAATATCGACTGCACCACCGTGGACGTAGGCACATATTGGCTGAACCACGTACATCCTTTGTTGTGTGATTGACATCTTGTATTCCTTGTTCTTTTCTTGATAATTGTTTCTCTCATATTTATTTGTGTTGCATAATAATTGCATCTACACTACTAGATAAAAATTATGTTAGGATATGTGAACTAAGATGATAAAAGTGCTTAAGTAATAAAACAAGTTATTGCAAATTTAAGAAGAGAAAGGTGAGAGAGATGGACCTTCTTGGAGACTTTGAGCTTGATCTTAAATGTTGAAAGGCAGCCCTTGCATTTGGATGATGATGGAGAGTGGTTAATTCATCAAGTTTGATGAAAGGGATGATGAAAAGTGGAAGTGAAAAAGGGATTTGAAAGTTGAAATCACGCTGCCTTCGAGAGAGGTTTCTGGGGGTTTGCTGAGAGTGATTTGCCTCTGATTTGAGATCCCTTGCAAATGAGGCCAAGGCCTCATTTTATAACCCCAGGGGACTGCCGATCGGCTAAGAGACCTTCCTGCCTTCCGGCAGGAAGGTGCCGATAGGCAGGTTCTGGGACCTGCCGTTTGGCAGTGTGTTTTAGGATTTTCTGGAAAATTGGCCGCCGAGGGCAAACCGTTGGTCAGAATCGTGCACGGGGCATACCGTTGGAAAGTTATTTAGAGACCTTCGAAAGTCCTTTGGATCTCTCCCGAGTTTGGGAGTTTACTTTGGGTTAAATGTGGCTCAGAAGCGTTTGTCGGTCCGTTGGACGGGGAATCGTTCGGACGCAAATGGATCGTTCGTCCGCATGGTAAGTCCGAATCGTGCACGAGATGGACCGTTAGAAAGGTTAGGAGGTGTACTTTGGCATTCCAAAGAGTTTGGCCCAGTTTGGGGAGTTGACTTTGGTCAACCAGGCTCGAGAATCATTCGATGACGTCTCGGAGTAAAACGGATCGTTCGTCCGCATGGTAAGTCAAAATCGCGCACGGGATGGACCGTTGGAAAGGGTATTCAGTGCCCTTCGAAGATTCATTCCGCCTCGGTCGAGATGAAGTGTTTACTTGGGTCAAATAGAGCCTAGAAACTCCTGGTGGCCTCCAAGTAGGGTTTTGGACGAAAACAGAACATTCGTCCGCATGGTAAGTAGGAATCGCGCACGGGGCAAACCGTTGGAAAGGGTATTCAGTTCCCTTCAAATATTCATTGAGTCTCGATCGAGATGAAAAGTTTGAATTTTGGGTCAAACTGAGCCGGGGAGTGCCCGATGGTTTTTAGGTCAGTACTCGGGACGTGACCAGGGTTCAGTGATGAGTGGAGGTACTAGGGACCTAAGGAGAGTTAGGGGGTAATGGAATGAGGTGTCTATAGATCCCCTCGATGGGTGAATTTGGAACAATTAATATCCATTGATTAGACACCGCATGATTCTTCTGAGAGAGTGTGACCGATTCAGAGGGTCGAGGTCAATTCTGAGGACCTAAGGAAGTGAGGATGACCAATTGAGAGGGTCGAGGTCGATTCTGAGGACCTAAGAGTGGTGACGATCGAGGATCGATGTCAACTCTGACCTAACTCAGGTGACGATCCAAGATCGGGGCTAATTCTGACCCAAGAGTGGTGACGATCGAGGATCGAGGTAAATTCTGACCTAACTCAGGTGACAATCCAAGACCGGGGCTAATTCTGACCCAAGAGTGGTGACGACCGAGGACCGAGGTCAATTCTGACCTAACTCAGGTGAAAATCCAAGACCGGGGCCAATTCTGACCCAAGAGTGGTGATGACCGAGGACCGAGGTCAATTATGCCCTAATTCAGGTGACGATCCAAGACCGAGGCCAATTCTGACCCAAGAGTGGTGACAACTGAGGACCGAGGTCAATTCTGACCTAACTTAGGTAATGATCCAAGACCAGGGACAATTCTGACCCAAGAGTGGTGATGATCGAGGATCGAGGTCAATTCTGACCTAACTCAGGTGACGATCCAAGACCGGGGCCAATTCTGATCCAAGAGTGGTGACGACCGAGGACCGAGGTCAATTCTGACCTAACTCAGGTGACGATCCAAGACCGGGGCCAATTCTGACCCAAGAGTGGTGACGACCGAGGACCGAGGTAAATTCTGACCTAACTCAGGTGAAGATCCAAGACCGGGGCCAATTCTGACCCAAGAGTGATTGCATTTCCTTTGGTAAAAGAAAAAGGGTTCCATTGGGGAATAAGAATTAGATTTGAGGTTCCGCTGGGGAATAAGAATTGGATTTGAGGTTCCGCTGGGTAATAAGAATTGGATTTTAGGTTCCGCTGGGGAACGATGAATGAGTTGGGGAAGATTTGGATCATCCTTTGGGAGATATCGTCTGGGGCGAGTGATTCTTCTGAATTCTGCTGGGAAAGATACCATGAGATATTGTTTTGCATCGGGTAGCCGATGGCTGGGGAGGCCTTTTGCCTTTGATTTGAGCGGGGGAGCTGATCGTTGGGGAGATAACCGGTTTGAGGTCGTAAACTCTGCTGAGGAGGTGATTAGGGGGTCTGGGCGCATCGATCGAGAGGTCATTTTCTTGGATTTTGAGGGTTCCGCTAGGGAAAAAGAGGTTTCGCCAGAAGAAATGCGAAAATTTTCTTGATGAAAAAGTTCAAAATCCATCCTGGGATTCTTGGGGATTTTCCGGGGATTTTTCGAGGCTTTCTGGAATTTTTTAGGAATTTCTGTACGAAATTTTAAGGGGGGTGCCGGCCGGCATAGACTGAGGGGTGCCATTCGGCAGTGGCACGGACTTTTTGACTGCCTCGGGAAGGCGAGGAGACAGTGCCGATCGGTATGGCTGGGGTCAATGCCGATTGGTATGGTGCTTGGCCTCTTATATAAAGGGGCCGAATCCCTTTTATTTTTCATAGCCTCTTGCATTCTCTCTTTCTGCGATTTCTTTCTGTGAATTGTTCTAACGTTCCGACCCTTAAGAAATGGCCGCCTTTGTGAGCACCGCTGTCCACCGGGAGTGGTTGACCGTTGATGACTAGGCGAATATGGATTGGAGGGGAAGGGTGCCTCTTGCTTTAGGGAATGAGAATGACTTTGATGCATTCAAGCCGGTTGCGGATGAGCGGACCTTGCTACGGGAGACGTTGCGTCATCGCTCTTCGAGAGTGATTCCCGGTGGTTATGTAAGTAACCTGACCTTTGGCATTCCTTTCTTTTTGGGTGATTTTTTCTTGACCTTTGACTGAATTTTTCCTTTTGCCAGTCGGATATTTCTTTGAAGAACATGCGTGCCAGCGGGACGACGGGGCTTAAGGATGTTTGGGAGCATCTTCCACCCGTGGTGTGCTGGATGGTATCATCAGGGAGGTTGGCGGCTGTGCTTGATGAGATGCCTCGTTCGACAGCAGTTTTGTGTGCCTTGGGGGAGAGGTGGTGGGACACTACCCACACCTTTCATTTTGGCTTCGGGGAGATGACGGTGACTCCCATAGATGTACAGCAACTGCTGGGGTTGGATTGTGACGGGGAGCAGATAGAGGTGGATCGCTCCTTGTGGGTGAGGCCGGAGGCGGTGCATACATCACTTGGTGATGTGAGGAGGATAGTTTCGGGAGATTCCATCCGGCTGTCCTTGCTGAAGGATATTTTGCTGAGCAGGGTGGTTGATGTGGAGGACGGGCTGCAAGTGAGGAAGATGGCCCGGTTATTCATCTTGTTGGTATTGGGAAGTTTTATGGTGGCGTCGAGCGGCGACGTCGTCCATTTGTGGTTTCTGCCATACTTGAGGGTGTTTTCGAACATCCCTTTCTATGATTGGGGGAGTATGACCTTGGAGACCCTTTACTCTTCTCTGGATGCATTCAGCCGGTGCTGCCGGCAGAATTTTACTAGAGCCACGTATCTCCTTGAGGTATTCTTTATTTTGCGCATTTTCATTTCATGCATTCGCATTTTCCTTTCATGCGTTCACATTTTCCTTATGCGTCTCTTTTTGCTTGTGAATTTAGACGTGGTTCTATGAGGTGATTAGGTGCAACACCCCGCTGATTGCTTTGAAGGATGACACTGTTGGGGACTTCTACCAACTGTACCGATGGCGTAAGGCCAACCAGTAGTCAAAGGGATCTCTTTCCCTGGAGGCGGTGCGTCAGGTCTTGAATGACCTGACCAGTGGTCGGGTAAGGTATTTTCCTTTTCAGTCTTGGTTTTTGCACCTTTTGATCTTGTATCGACTCATGCTTGTCTTGTGGATTTTTAGGTGACCTTTTATCCTTAGGGGACAGCTATTCAGGAAACGGGGATGACTGGGGTGAACGCGCAGATGAGGCGCTTGTTGGCGCATGAGTTCGGCCATTCCTGGTACCTCGGGGAGAGGGTGATTCGTCAGATTGCCGAGGAGGAGGTGGTGGTGCCACCTGCGCAGCCTCCTACGTTTATGAGGCAGGAACGACAGCTATTGGAGGATGAGAGGATCGCGGCGATGATCGGCGAGTCCTATACTTTGTATACTGATACGGCCGCGCCGTATGATTATATGGACTTTGTGACGAGCTGGCTGATGGCGCCCAGCATTCATGATGACTTGCCCTTCCCTCCTACTAGTTGGAGTCGGGCGGTGGGGTCTTCCCATAGTGGTGGTGGTCTGTCGTCACCTGCGGTGGCGGCGACATCGGAGGTCCCTTTCGTTCGGCTGAACACTCCTTCGTATAACATTAGGCGGGCTGATGGAGGGATAGTGCCGATGTTGAACCGACCCCTTGCGATGGATTCGGAGGAGCTGGGTTTGACAGAGGAGGTCTTTCATCTTGCGGTAAACCTTTCGGTCCTTTTCCTCTTTTTGATTTTTTTTGCTTGATACTGATTCTGCCTTTTCCTTACAGCAAATTCGGGTGTCGATCACTTGGCTCAGGGACATTAGAGATTGGATATCATCGGCGACTGCCCACATTCGGGATGCTGTCCCTGTTCCTTCTTGCTTGGTGCCGTCAGCCTCGTCCGGGGAATACTCTGGCTCGGGTAGTGGGGGCTCGTCATCTCGCCGTAGGGGGAAGAGAGCGCGTCGCAGGGGTGGAAGCTCTTGAGAGAGAGAGAGAGAGAAAATGTGGGTTTGGGCTGAGTCCCGTTGTTTTTGGCTTTTTCTTTCTATTTCCTGCAAGATGATGTAACACAGAAAACAGATATATGCAATGCAATGTAATTTTTTTTGACTATTATCTTTTATTTATGATGAATGAATGCATGCACATGCGCTTTTTACTTTGCTGCTGAGACCGTAAAAAGGAATGTTTTTGGAATTTTTGAAGGAAAGTCTTTATTAAAAAGGGGGATTATATAAGAAGAAAAGGGATTCTTGAAATTCTATTGAGAATATCAATTTATTTGAGTTTTTTTTTGTCAAAAGAGAAAAAAGGGAAATTTCCAAAAATAGGGGGGTTGCCGATCGGCAAGCACCCTGACCTGCCTATCGGTAGTTCAGTCCAGTCCCATAAATTGAAAGCTTTGAATGGTACCCTCTTCAGCCTTTGGTACCTTGTGGGGTAGGATTCCCTCCGATTTCTGCAGGTATTATGTCTTTTGTGAGAGTTCTCAAGTATAAAAGGGGGTGAGGGTGGAGTATTTTCATCACACCTTTGCATCCTTATCCACTTGCCTACTATTTCTTTGCCTTACAAGATGGCTCTCCCTGGTAGCACCGAGTTTGTCAACTACCTCGAAGCCTTGGAAGCTATGTGCTCTTATAATGTCGACTATGATGCTTTCAACATGCGTCGAGTCTCCTTGTGGCGTAATCGACCTTTTGAATGGAATATGCTGATGGCGGCAGTACAATTTTGGTACCCCGAAGACCACATATTCCGCTTTGGGTTGGAAGAAGTTTGTCCTACCTACGAGGAATTTTCCGCCATACTAGGTGTGAATCCCAGTGTTGTTGCGGCTTTACCCCAATTTTCTCTCTCCCCTAGGGATTTGTTGGCCGGGCTTCTTCATATCTCGCCCTCGGCGGCCAGGTCATTGGTTTCTGGAGGAATGATCTCCCTCCCGACAGTGTTGCAGTCCGTGCATTTACGGGAAGTAGGTGATGCTGGTTATGCTGGAGCCGTTGTTCTGGATCTGGTCTCAAAATTGCTGTTGGTGACCGGGGAGGTGAGAGTGGACCTACAACTTGTAGCCATTACTTCATGGATGTCATATCGTCGTAATCCCGCGGCGGTAATATTAGCGGAGACTCTGAATGGCCTGGATGCCTGGAGAGAAGGTCGTTATGACTTTTTGATGGGTAGTCCTGTGATGCTATTCATGTGGTTGTCTGAAAGATTCCTCTTGTCAACTCCTCTAGAATATCCTTTGTTGGCTGTACCCAACTTCTTTTCACGCTACTTCATCCGCATTGGCCAGTATGTTGAGAACTGGGAGAATTGGCTTGTGGAGCATGGGGCTTGTGGGCTGTATTGGTCAGTGCCTTGGTGGGGGCAGTTGCAGCTAGTTCTGGAGCTAGGAGAGTATTCATATGTGCGGCTGGTTGGTCTCAGACAGACCTCTTTTTATTTCCCTTGGCGGATTTTGCGCCAATTTGGCTGGGCGCAGGTCGTGCCCCCTCGGACCTTAAACTTCTTTCCAGTAGAGGATTTGACTGAGCGTATGCATCTGTTGCTTGGGTCTCTGTGGGAAAATCGGCGTTCGTCGACCCGTCCCTCTCAGTCTGTCGGGAAGGTTTTCCATGTCCCCAAAGATTATATGATGTGGTTGTGGAGGAAAGTAGTCAACAAGATGTTGGCAGTAGAGACTGGTCAAAGATGGTTTGTTTTATCTGACTTCATGGAATGGGGTGTTGTGGTCTTTTCGAAGATGGTTAAGGCTCATCGATCCATGGAATGTTTGCGGAACTCCATTAAGGCAGGAGAAACTTGGGGTCCTCAGGATGTAGATAATGAGGGTGCAGGCTCTTCTGGTAGCTGTGGGTAGGACTCCTGGGGAGTTTATTTATGTAACAGACGTGGGGGATTTTATCTGGTTTTTATGGTAGTGGGGGGAAGGGAGTTATCCATTCCCTTTTCTTATATAATCTGTACTGTAGTTTCTTATTAATGAAATACACAAGTTTCTGATCATCCAACTGTGCCTTTCGATGAATTTTGTGTTTTGAATTATCTATACCGATTGCTTAGGCCTACATAATCCTTTTGTTCAAGTAGATGTTTAGAATGAACTATCGTTCTTGGAGATAAGAAAAGAATATGTTTTTGTGAAAAAGAAGGGGCCGTTCTTATGTGGGATGTATGAGCTGCCTACGTACCTCTATTTTTTTTTTTGAAAAGTTTTAAAATAGTTTTATGTAAAGGATCAGGCCCACGTAGTTCTGGGTGGAGGGAAATGAAGAGTTTTTTTTTTTCTTTTTTAGAATAGAAGGGGGATGAGAAGAGTCGTAACGCGCCGAGATTTCGGACTGGGGTAGAATTTCTTTTGACGATCCAGATTGACTGGACGAGCCATCTCTTCCCCCATCTAGGTCAGCGAGCATGGCGGCACCGCCGGATAAGATCTTGTTCACAATGTAGGGGTCACTCCAACTGGGCTTGAATTTTCCTCTGGGGTCCTAGATGGGTTCTATTATCTCCTTGAGGGATAAATCCCCCTCCTGGACACCACGGTCCTTGACTCTTTTGTTGAATAAACGCGCTATTTAGCGATGGTATCCCTGTATGTGATAAAGATCTTTTAATCTTCTTTCATCCAGAAGGGCTAGCTCATCAAGACGACCTTGGCACCAGTCTTCTTCACTAACCTTGCTTTCGAGCATGACGCGTAGCGAGGCTATTTCTAGCTCCATAGGTAGGACTGCCTCCATGTCATGGACCAAGGAGTAAGGGGTAGCCCCAGTAGAGGTTCGGATTGAGGTTCGATGGCCCTAGAGGGCGTATGGGATCCGGTCGGCCCAGTCTCTACAACTTTCGGTCATCTTACTAATAACTGCTTTGAGGTTTTTATTGGCAGCTTCAACTGCACCATTGGTCTGAGGTCGGTAGCGAGAAGATTTGTGTCTCTGAATCCCATACTCGTTGATAACTTCTGTGACTTCTGCCTCGAAGTGCAAACCGTTATCTGACACTAGCTCGTGCGGGACTCCATATCGGCAGATGATATTTTTCTTGATGAATTTGGCCACCTTCTTGGCATTTAATACTGCGTATGACTCAGCTTCGACCCATTTGGTGAAATAATCGATGGCAACGAGGATAAACTCATGCCCGTTTGATGCTTTTGGCGTAACCTTCCCTATGATGTCGATACCCCAGGTGGAGAACGGTCAGGGAGAAGTCATGTTGTATAATTCCCGCTGAGGCAAGTGTTGAATATTGGAGAACTGTTGGAATTTAGGGCATCTCCGAACATAGGCAGTGCAATCCTAGGCCATGGTGGTCCAGTAGTAGCCCTGTCGGATGATCTTCTTGGCAAGCATGTGACCGTTCATGTGGGGCCCGCATTCCCCGCTGTGGATTTTCTGCATTATCTTTTCAATGTCAGCCCCTGCGATACAGTGTAAATAAGTTCCATCGAAATTCCTCTTGAGTAGTTCTTTATGACAGATGATGTACTGAGCGGCCAGCCTTCGGAGGGTAGCTCGATCGTTCTTATTGGAACCCTCGGGATACCTACCGTACCTGAGGAGGCACCATATATCATAGTACCAGCAATCGGCTAGTTCGGGGTCTTCTGTGGAGACAAGATTAATATGGTAACAATGGGTCGGTTTGTCCTGCTTCTGAACTAGGAAGGGGGTCATTGTTATTCCCTCGGGCATGTCGATCATGGAGGCCAAAGTGGGGAGAGCATCGGCTAGGTTATTTTTTGCTCGCGGCAGGTAATAAAAGGTGATATCTCGGAATTGGGAGGCTAGCTCTTCTAATTGGGCATGAAAGGGTTAGAGCTTTTCGTCCTTGACCTTCCACTTTCTGAGCACTTGACCGATGATGAGGGAAGAATCCTCATATACATCAAGGGATTGAATACCATTCTTGAGAGTGACCTTGAGGCCCACTGTGCATGCCTCATATTCTGTCATATTGTTGGTGCAAGGGAAATCCAATTTTATGGCGATGGGAGTGTGGGAGTCATCTGGGGAGACCAAAAGTATCCCAATGCCATATACCTTTTTATTGGCAGCGCCATCGAAGAACATTTTCCATCGAAGGCAGTCTTGAGCGGTGCAGAGGACATTTTCATCTGGGAATTCGGAGATCCAGACATCTGTTTCTTCTATAGGGTAGTCAGCGAGGTAGTCAGAGATGGCTCTTCCTTTAACGGATTTTTGTGTGACGTACACGATATCGAACTCGGTTAGGAGCATCAACCATCGGGCCATTCCGCTGGATAAGGCGGGTTTTTTGAGCAGGTACTTGATGGGATCCATTCGAGATACAAGCTTAATGGGGAAGGCGAGCATGTAGTGTCGTAACTTTTGGGTGACCCAGACAAGCGCGACGCATGCTTTTTCTAAAGCAGTGTAGTTGACTTCGTACCCGACTAATTTGCGACTGGCATAATAGACGACTCTTTCTTTGTGGGAGTCTTCAAGGTATTGGGCTAGCAAAGCCCCAGCTGCAGTGTCAGTTATGGTTAGGTATAGGAGTAAAGGGAGACTAGGCTGTGGTGGCATGGGAACTAGAGGTTGGGTCAGATATTGTTTGATTTGGTCAAAAGCTTCTTGGCAGGCCTCGTTCCAAACCTTGGTTGAATCCTTTCGGAGGAGCTTGAAGATTGGTTCGCAGATGGAGGTTAGCTGGCTGATGAACCGACTGATATATTGTAATTTCCTAAGAAAACCTCGAACTTCTTTCTCTGTTTGGGGTGGTGGCATCTCAAGATGGCCTTCAGCTTGGCGGGATCTGCTTCTATCCCCTTCTCACTGACCATGAATCCTAAGAGTTTTCCCTTTGTAACGCCGAAGATGCATTTCTGTGGATTAAGTCGCATCTGATACTGTCACAGTCGTTCGAAGAACTTTCGTAGAGCAGGAGCATTACCTTCTCTAGTTTTGGACTTGATAATCATATCATCCACGTAAACCTCAACCTCTTTGTGAATCAGGTTGTGCAGGATGGTTGTGGCAGCCCTTTGGTAGGTAGCCCCAGCATTCTTGAGACCGAATGGCATAACGGTGTAGCAAAAGGTTCTCCATGGGGTGATGAATGCGGTTTTCTCTTGGTGGTCGGGGTGAATCTTGATTTGATTGTATCCGGCAAACCCGTTGAGGAATGACTTGAGAGCATGACTGGATGTGTTGTCCACGATCATATCGATGTTGGGTAGTGGATAATCATCCTTCGGAGAGGCTTTGTTTAAATCTCGATAATCCACACACATTCGAACCTTTCCTCCTGATTTCGGTACAGGTACAATATTGGCTAGCCATGTGGGATATTCGATCACTCGAATGAAACCCACGTTTAACTGTTTGATCACCTCTTCTTTGACCTTAAGCGACCATTCGGTGCGGAGCTTTCTTAATTTTTGTTTAACTGGCTTGAAATCTGGGAGAGTGGGGATCTCATACTGAGCTATTTCGGGATCAATACCGGGCATGTCATCGTAAGACCATGCGAAGACATCCACGAACTCCTTTAACAATTCTTAGAGTTATGCGCGTTCATGCTCGTCAAGGGTGGCCCCTATCCTAATCTCGCGCACTTGGCTACTAGAACGAGATTGATAACAACAGTCTCTTCTTCATTAACTTGAACGCAATTATGTTGTTTGTTATTAACCTTATTTAAATCAGTTAAGAATTGTTCATTTGCAAAATTATCATCATTAAAAGTTTGATTAGAATCTAAACAATTAATGTAAGGCACAACAAGATACTCAAAATCTTCGTTTATTTCATTGATAGGAAAAACAACATTGAGAACCTCATCAAAAGTGGTCTCGACTACATTCGAGCCAGGATAGACAACAATAGAAGAAACAGGGTAAACATTAGGGTTAAGGGAGATTTCAAGAGGTAGAACTGGCGCAGCATGCCAGTTGAGGAGAGGTGTATCAGCAGCTTTGATCAGATGAGAAGGTTCCAGTGATGCAGTGCCTGAGTGAACCATGCAGAGTGCCAGCCCCAGTGTCTGCAAGTTGAAGGAATCTTTAAAATCACTTTCCTCAGTCTCTTTGATATTTTTGATGAGCGGTTGTACGCGGTGTGGGAAACTTTCGGTCCATGGGTAGCTATCTTAAAAGAAGATCTCCATTCCAGGCTTCATTTTCTTATCTGTATGGTCATACCACGGTTCTGGAAAGCCGCAAAAGGGGAAGTCTTCACCCTCTTTAATGAGTCCACTTAAAGAATCTCCCGAGATAGTTCGAACGCAGTCTAACACTCTTTTTGATCAAGACTGGCGGATCATTCTGAGCTCATGTTCTGATGGTTGATATCCCAAGCCACAAGGAGGGAAATCTTTCTTTAGTTCGATGGGCTCTAGTATCCCTTGTTGTCTTTGTCCTAGCCCCAGTCCGGGCATGAAGTGCATGTTTCTGAACATCTGAATCACATTGACATTGCCATGAGGGTCGTATTCTGGACAAACCCTTTCTTTAAAACCGTCCCCTGCCGGGAGTAGAGGTGGCTCAACTCAAAATCCTAATATGAGCATATCATTTGACCCATGCTGTATCTCGAGGATCGGACTGCTGGTGCCTGCACCCTCGGCGTTATCGTCGTCACCCAAGATGGTGATGACTCGCCCATCGGCGAAGAACTTCAATTTCTGATGGAAAGAGGAAGAGACACCCTTTATACTATGGAGCCAGGGTCGTCCGAGCAACAGGTTGAAACAGGCCGGGATATCAATGACTTGGAATTCGATGAAAGGGTTTATAGGTCCAATCCCTATTGCAAGTTTTATGGATCCTATCACCTCCTGACGGGTATTATCGTAGGCGCGCATGGTAGCGGAGGTTGGAACGAGGTCACTTTCTTTTAAGCCTAGACATTTGAAGGTTCTCAGTGGGCAGACATTCAAAGCGGATCCGTTATCAATGAGCGAAAGCGGTACCACCTTCCCCATAACTTCGATGGAGATGTTGAGTGCATGATTGTGATTCGCCCTAATTTTGGGGATTTCCTCTTCAGAAAATGACAGGATTCGGGTGGAGGTCAAGGACCCGACCAAATTCACCGCTTCTTCTGGTGTGGTAGAAGGAGGAACTATGGGTTCTGTGAGCAACTTGATTAAAGAATTTCTGTGCTGCTGGGAAGACATGAAAAGCCCCCATAGAGTGATGTTAGCTTGAGTTTTCTTCAGTTGATCGAGGATCTTGCTCTCCTCGAGGGTCATTTATGGCATAGGAAGGTCTTCAACGCCCTTCCCCTTGTCATTTGCTGGTAGTGAGTTTGGAATTTGATAATGTCTCCCAGATCTGGTCATGTGATTTACTGAAGAAGGGAAAAACTTAAATCCAGTTTCCTCATCAATCTCAGGTTGTTCTTCCACCCTATCTATTTCTCCGAGGAGTTCTTCAAATGATATCATCCCACATATGTCGGCTACTGGGCCAGTTCCTCCTGAAGCTTGTTCTTCATTTGAATCTTCGAATTCTTCCCCCCATCCGGTGGCAACAATTCTATTTTCCCTCGTGAAATCAATGCATTCCACAACTTCAATGGCTTCCTCATATAGGTCTTCCCATTCTGTGGGGATGTGTAAGGGTTAAGGGATCAGGTGCCCTTGTAGCTTCAAAGTGTCAAGTAACTCGGTGATACTGCAAATGTTGTTGGTTTGCCTGAATGTTTTCGCCATGATCTGGACAACATCATCTAAGATGACTTCGTCGGTTGGTACCAAACACCTATCTGATTCTTGGGCCCATTTCCGCGCTTCCAAAAATAGCGCACTGAACCTCTGACAATCGATAATCATCTGTGAGGGCAATTTCAGCCCGAACTCTAGGAGTTTATTCAATACTTCTAACAATCCATACTTCCACTTTTAAAACAGGTCCGGACAATGATGCACGCTCTGGTAAGAAGTGACCGTGCCTGATCAGCGGGGCTAGTAGGGTGTAGGAGGAAATATGGGCAAATTTGAAAAGGTTTAGGAGGGTATAGGGGTGTGATTTGAGTTGATGGATCGAAATTCAGTTTTTCTTCCAAGAAGATGGCATTGGTGTGATTTGGGAGTGGGTTATGAGTAGTGTTTGGTTTAGGATTGGCTAATGGGGCGATGGTACCCCGATCGATGAGATCTTGGATTACGTTCCGAAGGTGAAAGCATTGGTCGGTGGTATGGCCAGCTGTTTGGTGAAAGGCGCAATGAGCATCGGTCTTGAAGTTTCTTGGGAGTGGGTTTGGTAACGGACGGGGACCCAAGGGTTTTATAAGGTTTTGGATTAACAGGGCTTGGTAAACTTTGGAGAGGGGAGCATGAAGCTCAGTGTATTCCCTTCGGACGGGGGTAGGGAGACTTTCTGGTGCCCATGATGTGGTTAGTTGAGAGGTGCTATTGATGGTTGAGACTGTAGCGTTGGCAGGCTTGCCATATTTTCTAGGGGTGAATTGTCTGGTCACCTTCTTCGGTTCATCTTCTGTTTTGGCAAGACCTTCCTCGATTTCTACTCCTGCTTCTCTAAGAGTTCTAAAGTGGGGGTAGTACTGTCCTCCCATGGTTGCTCGGACATGGGACAAGAAATTCTTCTTCACTATGTTGACTTGTTCTTCCTCAGACGGCCGATTGGTCATGGTAGCTGCTTTTTTCCTCCATCGGGCTATGAAGTTACTGACTGATTCTCCAGAGTTTTGTTTGAGCAGCTATAAATCACGGCAGGTGACCTCGAGCTCTTCGTTGTATTTATACTACGACATGAATTCTCGGGCTACATCCTCCCAGCTACGGATTCTGGATTCCTCAAGAGATAAAAACCATCGGAGAGCACTGTCCTTCAAAGTTTGCTGAAACAGTTGGGCCATTACCTCTTCGGAATCCCCTAGTAGAGTCATGGAACGATGATAACTACGAAGATGAATAATTGGGGGACCACTCCCTCCGAATTTGTCGATGTTTGGCATCTTGAACTTCTCGGGTAACCTTGCTTTAGGATAAGGAGACATATGGGTGTAGTCCATGTAATTCCCAGAGATTCGGACCTGGTCGAACTTCTTAGTGAGCATCTTAAGATGTTCTTTGACTTTGTTCAACTCCTCCTCCTTTGGATTAGCAACCACAGGCAGGTTAGCCACAGGCTGGGCAATGTTTGGCATTGGAAGCTGGGCAGGCGGTGGCCCATTAGCTGGAGGGGCACGTGGAGCGTGCTGATATTCCTCCGGGACCCAGATGGGATCGGGTGGACCCATAGCACGAGGGAACAGGGCCTCAGGCTCTTGTGGCATAGGAACTTGGTTTCGTTGCATTTCTCGGACCTCAGCTTGGAGGTTATCAATCTTGGCCACGAGCTGAGCTAGGACTGTCGGCATATCCGGTTGTATGATCGGTGGTTGATCTGCATTCTCCATGGAAGATGGATGGATGGATTCTGGATTCGAAAGAAGTAGTAGAGGAATGGATAAAACTCCGAGGTGATTTGACTAAAGACCGAAGCCAATAAGGAGCCAGGCCAAGGGTGTGCGATCGACCTGAGAAGGCGTAGGATGAGATTTATTTTTGGAGAAAAAAGGGAAGAAACTATTTTTGGATTTTTGATAAAAAGGGAGAAATGTTTTTGGATTTTTAATAAAAAAGGAATAAATGTTTTTGGATTTTTAATAAAGAAGGGAGAAATGTTTTTGGAGACGGAACTCAGCATGATTATTATGATTATTATGTTCTCACTTGTATTTAATTCTCCTAAATGCAATGCCGGACGGGATCTGAGCCTGGAAAAGTGGGGTTTTTAATATATGCAAAGCTACGATTTGGACTTGTAACCAGGCTCGCGGACAGGGTCCCATTTTAAAAAATGCGCGAAAATTGGGCTGCAGGCCGACCCGGAATTTCGACAGAGTTTCGGGTTGAAACCGGCAATCTAAAGTGAGTGTCCTAGGTTTGACACCTATATGCGAGTATGCAGTTGGTTGGGTAAATCGGCATGGGTTTCCCCCTTTTGCGTGACTTCCACGATATACGTCTTGCTCTTGCGGGCAATCGGTACGTGTGGACAAGCCATTTGATATACCTGAGTGTACGTGAATTGCCTCACCATATACCTCGTGGGGACGGTACGTGTGAGAGCGAATTCGATATACTCAGCGTACGTGAACGAATTCCCTGCGATATACCTCCCGTCATGACTTCAGTCAAGCGGTACGATGCGGTGGAACCGTTCGATATAAGTCGAAGGTACTTGGCCAATGGAAGGTGAGAGTCATATCGCTTAGGCTAATTGCGACCTACCGGACCAGCGCCCATCACGAAGTGACCCTCCAG
This sequence comes from Sambucus nigra, assembly GCA_949130495.1. NCBI lineage: Eukaryota > Viridiplantae > Streptophyta > Magnoliopsida > Dipsacales > Adoxaceae > Sambucus > Sambucus nigra. The sequence continues at coordinate 196,398,195 of OX422220.1, forward strand.
TTACTGGGTAAAATTTGGTAAATATCAATGCTCTTTGGTGATATCGTGTGAATCATGCATGATTCTCTTATTAGTATCTTATGATGATAATGCCTTTCTTGATTATGCCAAATAGGGAGCCAATGTACAAGTACCCCAAAAGGTACACCAAACATGGATGGGTGATGCGTGCAACATGGGGATATACATGTGATCCTAGGTGCACGTCGTGTGAAGTGTACATGGAGAATTTTCTACAAGTGTGTGAATATAAGCATAGGCATGGAATATAAATGTGAGAAAGGGGGATAGGCAGATATGAGGGGGGGGGGACATAAACAAATATAGCATCCATGTAAATAGAATCAAGCCCTCAAAATATAATAAAAAAATAAAATCCCCAGCGGAGTCGCCACTGTGGCCATCCCCGATCCCCGTCGCGGAGGGAGGAAGGAATCCTTCGGGTCCCGCGCGTCCCCTCTGGGGAGAGCGCTTCGGCCGGCGTCGATTTGTGAGGTGTGAAGATGTAGAGAGATTTAGAGTCGCCAGTCTATTTTACTCAAAATAGACAAAAGAAAAAGGGGAAGCCACCCCGAAGGATGGCATCCAAAGACATACTGGTGCGTGCGAAACCAAATGATTCGAGAAGGGTTCAGAGGCTTAGTTACGAAATGGGAAGGTGTTAGGCACCCATTCCGCCCTTTCGGTTTCTCATGGATATTTGCTATTTTCCTTTATATTTCCCCCCTTGATATGTGTGCATGTGTATATATAGAATGGAGGTAGGAGTCCTCGACTTGTATCATAGAAAAGACAAAGCGAGTCATCCGTAGGAATGTGAGATTAGTGTAGAAAATAAGATTTACGTGATTACCCCTACGTTGATCGTTATAAAGGAACGATAACACATATGGAATAATACGTTACTAAGAACAAGTATATAGAATATAATGGAAAATGAGATAAAGAGAAGATAGAAAATAAGAGAAAAAGTGAGAAAAGGACTCGAGTTTCGGGTTTTACCCCGAGACGCCTACGTAGCCTATAAAGGCATCAAAGTCCACGTAGTTCACATATAAATGAGGGGTGGGGTTTAACCCATATATCCAAATGGAGAAATCTCTTATTTTTAAGTGTGTGTGTGTGTGTAGAAAAAGTGTTTTAGTTGTGAGAAAAGTGTGGAAAAGGTGTGAGAATCCCTACTTGGAATTTATGAGCAAACCCTCTTTTTCTTATTTTTTGGGTTTTTTATTTATATGAAAATAGGAGATATGAAATACTAGTAGATAAAAAGTATGTTAGGATATGTGAACTAAGATGATAAAAGTGCTTAAGTAATAAAACAAGTTATTGCAAATTTAAGAAGAGAAAGGTGAGAGAGATGGACCTTCTTGGAGACTTTGAGCTTGATCTTAAATGTTGAAAGGCATCACTTGCACTTGGATGATGATGGAGAGTGGTTAATTAATCAAGTTTGATGAAAGGGATGATGAAAAGTGGAAGTGAAAAAGGGATTTGAAAGTTGAAATCACACTGCCTTCGAGAGAGGTTTCTGGGGGTTTGCTGAGAGTGATTTGCCTCTGATCTGAGCTCCCTTGCAAATGAGCCCAAGGCCTCATTTTATAGCCCCAGGGGACTACCAATTGGCTTAGAGCCCTTCCTTCCTGCCGGCAGGAAGGTGCTGATAGGCAGGTTCTGGGACCTGCCGTTTGGCAGTGTGTTTCAGGATTTTTTGGAAAATTGGCCGCCGAGGGAAAACCGTTGGTCAGAATTGTGCACGGGGCATACTGTTGGAAAGGTATTTCAGAGACCTTCGAAAGTCCTTTGGACCACTCTCGAGTTCGGGAGATGACTTTGGGTCAAATGTACCTCAAAAGTGTTTGTCGGTCCGTTGGACGGGGAATCGTTCAGACGCAAATGGATCGTTCGTCCGCATGGTAAGTCCGAATCGTGCACAAGACGGACCATTAGAAAGGTTAGGAGGTGTACTTTGGCATTCCAAAGAGTTTGGACCAGTTTGGGGAGTTGACTTTGGTCAACCGGGCCCGAGAAGCATTCGGTGACCTATTGGAGTCAAACGGATCGTTCATCCGCATGGTAAGTCAGAATCGCGCACGGGATGGGCCGTTGGAAAGGGTATTCAGTGCCCTTCGAAGATTCATTCAGCCTCGGTCGAGCTGAAGAGTTGACTTGGGTCAAATAGAGCCTAAAAAGTCCCGGTGGCCTCCAGGTAGGGTTTCGGACGAAAATAGAACATTCGTCCGCATGGTGAGTCGGAATCGCGCACGGGGCAAACCGTTGGAAAGGGTATTCAGTGCCCTTCGAAGATTCATTGAGTCTCAGTCGAGATGAAAAGTTTGACTTTTGGGTCAAACTGAGCCGGGGAGTGCCCGATGGCTTTTAGGTCAGTACTCGGGACGTGACCAGGGTTTAGTGATGAGTGGAGGTACTAGGGACCTAAGGAGAGTTAGGGGTAACGGAATGAGGTGTCTACACTTATCACGGTTAGTGATCGTGACAACTTGACAGTTTTAGTGTAGTGGATCATAATCTCACATGTTCTCGAACCATCATACATGATCTTATAGTTTGAGATAAATTACTAGGATTTCATATCAACCCTTCCTATAGGATGTTAACTCCTTTATAGGTTGTGAACTTTTCAATAGTATTAGAACATGAATTCAAATCTCTTTATTAATAACCCGGAGTCGACTTACTAGAATTCCTATTAAGATGTACTAACCGACATGTATGAAACAATATACTTAAGAAAATATAAAGCATTCTCACAAACTTTATTCTCATATCGAAATAAATAAAACAATCCTTTATTAATTAATTAATAAAATATTTTACATATGATTTTAAGAATAAACACCAACAAAATACCACTGAGTCTTAAAGCCATGTGGCGATGTGCTAGACTCCTATTTTTTCTACATGATTATTGAAAGTCCCAGATGGAAATCCCTTTACCCTCAATTACAATCATAGTTACGATGATGTCGCCCCTTTTGACCTCTGATGAGTCCTTATTTCTTTAAAATTTACAATCGCACCTCTATTGTCACAATAAAGTGTAATAAGCGATTGTATTTAAGGAACCAAACCCAAGTCACTTAGGAAGTTACAAAGCCAAATAACCTCTTTTGTTGCTTCTGAAGCGATAACATACTCGACTTCCATAATTGAATCAATAATACATGATTTCTTGATTCTCCTCCAACTTATAGTTCCACCTCCTCGGGTGAAAAAAATATCCTAAGGTCAATTTCCTAGAATCCATGTTCGACTAAAAATTCGAATCTATGTACCCAACGAGTACTAGACTTCATGCTGCATCCTATTCAGGCACTTAAGACCGTGCTTCACATCAGTCCAGTGCTACTAATGTGGATTATGGTGGAATGTACTTAACATGCTAATGACATAATGAATATTTGATCAAGTATAGACCATGACATACATGAGGCTCCCCACTATCGAAGCATAAAATATATTCCTCATCCTCCCTATCTAATCAGGTGTCTTAGAACACTGATCCTTAGATAAAGGAATTTCATGCCCAAAACGTAGAAACCCTTTCTTGGAATCTCGCATGCTAAACATTGTGATCACTATATCGATATATATGGCTTATGATATGCCTAACATCCTATTTTCACGATCGTGCAGTTCGTTGACCCTTAAGATGTGAATGGTTCTCCTAAGTCCTTCATATTGAACTGACAAGACAACCACACTCTTACACTAGATAATACACCCAAATTATTCCCGATGAGGAGAATATCATGTACATATAGTACTAAAAATACCACCATATTCCATCATTCTTTTTATATACACAAGTCTCATTCATGCATTGATTAAAACTAACATATTTGATTTCCCAATCAAATTGGATAATCTAAGACCTTTGCTCTTTGCTATGAATCTCATGGGTTGAACTATATAGATGCACTTGTCAAAACTACTATTCAATAATGCAGCCTTAACATCTATTTGCAAAATCTCATAATCAAAATGTGCAATAGTGGAAAAGAAAATACGAATAAACTTAATCATGGCTACCGGTGAAAAGATGTACTCATAATCGATCCTTATTTCTGAGTGAACCCTTTCGTAACAAGCCATGCCTTGAAGGTTTTCACCTTTACGTCAACATCTCTCTTCTTTTTGTTGATCCACTTGAATTCGATGGGTTTTATCCCATCTGATAAGTCTATAAGTTCCACTCTTGATTCGAATAAATCAAACCCATCTCAGTATCCAGTGCCTTTAGACAAATCTCGATATCCTTTTCTTAGAGTGCCTTATCATAGTTAATGAGACCCAATTAGTGTTCCCTTAGTACTTCACCGAAGTGCTCTCCCAAATACAATAACCTATCGGGTTGATGTTTGACCCTCCCACTACGACATGGATCCACTTATGGTCAAGAATAGGTGATGCATGAATCCTCATCATCGATAATACTCCAACTACGATTAGGTAGTGTATTGTCGATATCAAGTTGTATTTCATCTTATACTAGTGGTCCTGAAGCATTTTATTGCTCTTTTACTCTTAGTTCTTACAAGAAAAGCTGTCCATTAGGCTTGTGGTCAATCATAAAATCTTCCTCTAAGAACCTAACATTTGTGCTAACAAATACTTTTCAGTCCTTAGTATAATTGAATTAGCCACCTGTAGGGAAATTTTTTTGAATCAAGCCAATTTTTATGTATTGGCTTTATTCCATGTTTGGATAAAACTTATTTGAGTCATATGTTAGGACTTCAGTTATTTGCCCTTTAAGAATGTGATGTGTGATTGAAAATTATAGTAGCCAAAGATAAAATAACATCATGTTTCGAGATGAGTTTCATCTTCAACATGTGAGGGATCTTAATGTAGGTATGAATACATATTTGTGTTTGATTCATGGATTTTGTTTTGGGTGTTAGGTGTTTATAGAATTGTTTTTAATTAATTTAAAATGATTTTATTCCTTTTTATATTTTTTGGAATATAAATAATTTTTATGAGACCTCGTTAGAACAAACTTAGGAAGTCGTTTGAACGAGTATAGGTACACATTAGATCTCGTTCAAACAAAACTTTTAATGAGATGTTTTTTACACTCCGCTGGAATCTCGTTGGAAGTGTCGTTTGAATGGTGTTCAAATGAGATGTATTACTTTTTTCAAACGAGCATGTGAATTTTTACAGAATTCCAATTTTTCCAAACATCTTTTGATCCTTATTTCATTTTCAACAAACCTCCCTTGAATAGGAGTGCGAAACAACTGATTTTTGGGATACTATGTTTTTATTGTACGATGGCTAGATTGGTCACGATACAAGTAAGATCGGTGGGATATCGAGACATGAGAAAGTACCCGCATTGTGTTGCTATTGAAAAGCATCCGATAGTGGCTGTGAAGAAGGTAACAAGGGATGAGGAAGTGCGTCAAGGCTTGAAGGTGTCGACTTTGCGAGTAAGTCTAATTTGTCCTTGTATTTAGACCTATATTGTAGTGGACTTGTGTGGTTGTCTCTTCCTAGGTTTTTCCCGTTGTGGGGTTTCTTCGTACATCGTCATGTTGTTATTTTCTTATTTTATTCTTTCTTACACTCACCTAGATGCATTCTTAGATCAAGACTAAATTTGGTAAATTTTTTCACACAACACTTGTAGTTTAAAAATTAATGCTAGTTAATTATTAAAATTGTGAAAAGAAAATTTGGAGATGTTTACACTATAAACCCTAATACTCACATAAATTTATAAAATTGGTATCAAAGCGGGTTACACAAGTTTGTCATGTGAGATCCCTATTTTGTGCTTGTTTAGGGTTTAAATGGGTTTTAATCGGGAGGGTAGTTCCATTGGCCAACCTCTAATATTTGAAGGGACAAAATATCCTTATTGGAAGGATCGGATGTGATTTTTCTTTAAATTGATAAACAAGAACTTATGAAACTCAATTGAGTAATGGTAGACTCCTCCTACTAATGGCGGTGCTTCTATAGTGTATGCCTCATGCACAATGGCTGGAAAGAATGTATCGACTTTAATTCTAGGAGTGTGAATGCTATTTTTTGAGCTGTGATAGACGCATTATAACTTACGAGAGCTCGAAGGATGCTTGGGATATTTTATGATCCATAAATGAGGGAACAAATACTATTAGGGTTTCCAAATTACAAAATATGACGTCTCCATTTGAGACGATTAAGATCTAAGAGAATGAGTCTTTTGATGAGTTCTATACCCAGTTGTAAGAGGAATTTTTATAATTGCTCAGTTTGGTTTTATTTGGCTTATCCCGTTACACTTCACTGCACCTTTATGATCGTTCTCAAGTCTTCGAAGAGAAGAATCAATAGTGACATTTGTAAGATTGAAGATCATTTGTCAGAACTTTACCCGAGAAGAGTTATGAGGTGGTTTAGTAAAGCCTTAAAGTTTCAAGGGTTGTTTTTAAAAGAGCATTCATTTGTTCAAAATATTTTTATGGTTTTTTTGCAAAACTTTCAAACTTGTTAGAACGAAATAGACATGTCATTCGAATGAGTAATGAAGGGTCATTAGAATGAGGTTCCCACATTCAAATGTAATTTGAAGCTCGCCTTTTTGTTCAGCTTTGGATTGTCATTTGAAGTTTCGTTGAAAATTGTTAGAAATAGATTAGGTATTTTTTTAAATCAAATATTTTCTAATCTTTAATCCCTATCTCTTAGCAACAACTTTATTTATATATAGTTATGTGGGATTATATTTTTCTTTAAGACTTTTTAGAGTTTCTTTTGTGATCGAACTCTACAATTTTATCATTCTAACCCATTGGATCTTTGAGGATAACTTTACCAAAACAAGAACAACATAATCTAAAGTTCTAAAGTCTTGTAGAGATTTTCTCTACTGCTGATTTGTGGATTTGAGGGTTTACGACTGAAGAAGAAGAGAATTGTGTATTCCAAAGGTTGTTCGGTGGATACTGAGAAAAGATCTTCTTCTTCTGGGTGGTTCTGGACTATATCACATTCTGTTGAAGATTCGAATAATCTTGTGTGTTATATTTAGTGGATCTCAAAGTAGTTTGTAAGTCCATATGTGTCTATCTTATCATTAACAATGCTGAATTAAAGGTTCAAGGGATTTTCCTCTATTTTCTTCTTTTCCTATTTGGTTTGGAAATTGGATTCACTTTATCTTGCATTGTCACTAAAGTTTAATTAAGATAAAATTTCGTACAAAGAGAATATTTATGTGTGTAATCTAAGATACAAGTAATCCATATAACCCTAGCTTTCTTAAATTAGTATCGGAGCTAGTTACACTAATTTATATTATGATCTATATTTTGGGAGTATATGGATAATTTGTATGATAGGCTACCAATTTTTAACGGGTTTAATCATGCTTATTAGAAAGCACGAATGAGGTTGACTTTAAAATCAATTGATGAGCATGTCTGGATTATATATGAAAGAGGGTGGACTCCACTCACAATGTCTAATGACGATGTCTTAAGTCTTAAACCCGTTATTGACTGTGTTGAAGATGATTTTAAGTGGAGTACTTTAACCTCCCTCGATTTAAGTGCAATTTCTGGAGCCATCACCCCTGACGAGTTTCTTCGTATCATGACGTGCACCATGTCTAAAGAAGTATGGGATACCCTCCAGCTCACACCCGAGGGTACCAACACTGTGAAATCTTCTAAGTTACAAAATCTCACCACACAATTTAAAACTATCATTATGATAGAATCTGAGACTTTTGATGAGTTTTATGCTAGATTATCTAATATATTCAATTTTAGTTTTAATTTGGGTGAGAGAACTCCTGAGACGCACATTGTGAAAAATATTTTCAGAACCCTTTTGTCCCGCTTTATCCCTAAGGTCACTGTCCTTAATTTGTTGGGAATTTTAGATCCTCTTAGGTTAGAAGAAATTGTAGGAGACCTTCAAACTTATGAAATTGAATTGCTCCCCAAAATTTAAAAGAAAAAGGAAAACATGATTGCCTCAAAATATTAGTCTAACAATAAAAAGGATTTTAACTCCAACTTTGAGTTTGATATCGAGCTAGATGATCTTGCATTGTTTACAAAAAAATTCAAAAAGTTTCTCAAATAATGAAATTTTTTCCAAAGAAAATAAAAGTTTTGAGGAAAATAAAAATGTCAATGAGGGCAAGAATGTTTCTGAGATTGATCAAGAGAGATGCTATTAATGTGATGGGATATAAAATAAAGCCCATGAGTGTCCCACTAGTCTTAAGAGATGAGAAAAGTAAAAGATTCTTATAATGCCACTCTTAGCGATAGTGATGTAGAGTCGGTGAATTTCGGGGATGAATCACTGAATGAACCCAATTTTTGTGCATTCATGGCCAACCACGTTAGTACTTTTAGTTCGTACCATTCGAGTGAGGACATTTCAAAATGTTATAGCCTCGACAATTTATAGAATCATTCTGGAGAGAGTGGGAGTGATTGAGAGAATCTAAGTGAGGGAGAAAGTGACCTCAAACTTGTCTATGCTGAACTTAACAAAGATTCTTTGAGAACCAAAAAGGAAAATAGAATTTTTACTCTTAGGGTGTTAGATTTAGAGAATGATTTGTAAGTATTGAGAGAGTGTGAGGCTTCGATAAGTCAACTAGAGAAGTTGAAGTTTCTTTGTGATCAATTAATTATGGTTGATAGTAAGAAGACCAATTTGACCAACATAGTGGCTAGTTTTACGAGAGATCTTCAAGCTTCATTAGATACTACTGATAAGCTTGAAGCCCATGTTTCCCAACTCGAGAAATATATGGAATGTGCCTGGGAAGTCAAGGTCACTTTAGAGGACATATCTAAAAAGGTTGAAAAAATGTTCCTTGGTTCCACGTTAGGTTTTAACGAGAGGTAAGGAATTGGTTACGATGGTATATCCACTTTTTATACTGCACCCGAACCAGTTTCTGAGTTTGTGATGGATCCTTATCGGCCTCGACCTAACCCACCAAGGCGACCTAAACCACCAAGGAGAGCTCGTCCTAGGAGATTTGACCAAGGTACACCCAAACATGTCTAAATTTTTTCCCATTGCAAACAAAGAGGTCACCTTAGGGTTTTAATATAGGGAGAGTTTCGAGTTCCCGCACATGTTTCCACACATGCTCCCGCACATCACCATAGAGATTTGAATAATTTTTGAGAGCAAGTGGAGTTTTTATTCAAGACTTCTCAATGTTTGATGGATGAATTTTAAAGGATGTCTATTCTAATTGAGAACACCTCCCGAACTAATGATCGAGATCAAGACTTGTATCTTGTATAGGGTGATTATGATGTTGATATCAGTTGTCCTTATTGCTAGATTGTATTTTTATGTTTATGTTCATCACAAAATCCAAAAAGATCTATTTTCTTTAGAAAAAGTTTGAAAACTTTTTTTTTTATTTTTGATAAAAAAATTGAAAAATTAAAAAATGCTTTTGTATTTTTGTTTTTCACCATATATGGATGTGCATTTAAGATTTTCAAATCACAACTACTCCATTAATTCATGTGACTACTTCATGGTGTTTTATTACCTGACTTTGTTTCTTTAGTGTGATTAATAATGTGTGGCTAGCATTTCGTTGTTCAATGATGATCACTTTCTTCATGCTAAACTTTCTATCACCTTTATTGCACACATGCTCTGACTTTTTAAATATTGTACTTGCTTATCATGTGTCGAATATGGTGTTCTCATCTTAATAGTATTTAATAACGAACCAAATGTACTAGAGATGAGTTGTTCTTCTAAGAACCATTGCCTAAATTTTGTTTCCCAATTTTTTTTATGTTAAGCAATGGAAAGAGGATACAAAAGAGAAAATTCTCTTTGCGTTAAAATACACCATTTGCAAAAGAGCCTAAAAGAATAAAAACATTCAAAAACAAAATGGCCAATGCCATTTCTTTATTTCATTGATGCCACGCTTCACATAAGCATTATGATATCTTCAAAAATTATAGAGCGACTATAGACACCCCATTCTAACACCCCCTAACCTCTCGGTAGGTCCCCTAGGGATGGCAACGGGTCGGTTTGGGGTCGGGTTTTAACTCTCCATCCCCGTTAGAAATAGCATTCCCCGTCCCCACCCCGTTCCTCATTATAACGGGTTCGGGGATCCCCGTCCCCATTTAAAACGGGTATCAGTTTCCCCGCGGGGAACCCGTTTATTTTTTTTATATATAAATTTATTTCTTTTTTTTTAATATAAAAAATTAAGTATTAGATATTCTAAACAAAGAGAAAGCATCTGATACTAGTTATGCTAAACAAAGAGAAAACATCAAACAAATTGATGTTTACATAAACAGGTTTTAGAGCAGGTGGCATCATCACTATTTAAACATAAACCCAAATCTCAATTTTCTCAAAGAGAAGACAGTGGAGAAAACCCAAATCTATAACTATTATGAGTGGCAAAACATTATACATTGAATAAAACTCAAATCTATAACTATTATCAGTGACAAACCCAAAACTCAAATACATTATTTCAATAAATTCATACATATACATTGTATTACCTATCTACTTGAAGCTACGAAGAGGAGAAGAACAACTAAAAAGAGCAGACCTTCTACCAGCTCAACTCGTCACCATTACCCTTTGGACAAAACATGGTCATTATGGGAGGGAGATGAGGTCGTCGCCGACGTGGGAGGTCGCTGCTAAGCTCGTTACCATTCCCCTTTAGACAGAACTAGGAAAAAGAACAGGGTCATCGTGGGAGGGAGATGAGGTCGCTGCCGGAGTGGGAGGTCGCCGCCGGAGTGGGAGGGAGATGATGGAGCAGGCGTGGGAGAGAATTGGACTGAGGTAGGCGTGCATGTATCTGTTAGGTTAGGCGTGTGTCTCTGTTAGGGTTACATCTTTATATGTTATATATTTATTAAAATATAAGTATATATATAATAATATATTAATAATTCGGGTATCCTCGTGGAGACCCGAGGCTATACCCGAAACCGACCCAAAATGTTTCGGGGATTTTTTTAGCTCCCCGAACCTGCCCCGATCCCCGAATTTACAAAGATTTTTTGGGGATTTTTTTTTGGTATCCGTAGGGACCCAAGATTTTGGGTAAAATTGCCATCCCTAAGGTCCCCTAGCACCTCCTCTCATCGCTACAAACCTAAGTCATATCTCGGGTAGTGACTAAAGGCCATCGGGCACTCCCAGGCTCTGTTTGACCAAAAGTCAAACTCTTCAACTCGACTGTGACTGAATGAATCTTCGAAGGTCACTGAATCCACTTTCCAATGGTCCACCCCGTGCATAATTCTGACTTACGGTGCAGACGAACGACCCATTTTCCCTCAAAACATGATCAGGAGGTCACCGGACGCTCCCAGGCTCTGTTTGACCAAAGTCAAATCTCAGCTCAACCGAGACTGAATGAATCTTCTAATTACATCTCCTAACCTTTCCAACGGTCCCCCCCGGGTGCAATTCTGACTTACGGTACGGACGAACGATTCATTTTACTCCGAAAGGTCACCGAGCGCTTTCAGGCCCCAGTTGACCAAAGTTAACTCCTTAAACCGAGTCAAACTCTTTGGAATGTTCAAGTTCATCTCCTAAACTTTCCAACGGTCTACCCCGTGCATGATTCTGACTTACCATGCGGACGAATGATCCATTTGCGTTCGACAATTCCCCATTCAAAGGACCGACGAATGCTTCCGAGCCACATTTGACCCAAAGTCAACTCCCGGACCCGGGAGCAGTCCAAATAATTTCTAATGTCTCTAAATTACCTTTCCAACGGTTCACCCCGTCCACGATTCGAATCAACGGTTCGTGCTCTACGACCAATTTTTAGAAGGAACCTCAAGGAGGCTGCCAAATGGCAGGTTCCAAACCCTTCCTATCGGTAGTGTGCCTAAACACACCTGCTGATTGGCAGGACCAGGGCTATGCCGATCGGTAATGCCCCGGGCCTATAAAAATGAGGGCCTAACCTCATTTTAAAAAAATATCTGAAATCCATCACTCTCAGCAGGCTCAGAAAACCTCTCTCGAAGTTAGCGTGATTTCCACATCCAAATTCCTTTCCAACCTTCACTCTTCATCATACTTTTCATCAAACTTGGTGAATTAACTACCTTCCATCATCACTCAAGTGCAAGGGCTGCTCTCCAACATCCAAGATCAAGCTCAAGATCTTCAAGAAGGTCCAACTTTTTCAACTCTCTCTTTAAATTACCCTAATTTCGCATTAATTTGTTTTATTACTTAGCACTTTTATTCTCTCATCTCACATATCCTAATATACTTTTTATTTAGTATTATTGTACATCTCTTATTTTCATATAAATAAAACCAAAAAAAAAAGAAAAAGAAAAATAGGGTTTGCTCATAAATTCCAAGCGGGAATTCTCACACTTTCCTCACACTTTTCTCACAGCTAAAACACGTTTTCATGCAAAAACACACACACATAAGATAAGTCCCCGATTGGATTTATGGAAAAACCCCACCCCTCATTTTCCATACGAACTACGTGGACTTTGATGCCTCTATAGTCTACGTAGGCGTCTCGGGGTAAAACCCGAGACTCGAGTCCTTTTCCTACTTTTTTTTTTCTATTTTTCCTATATTCTTTAAACCTAACTCTCTTAGACTCTCTATATACATATATTTGTTCTTAGTGGCATATTATCCCGCATGCGTTATGGTTCCCTTATAATGATCAACGTTAGGATAATCGTGTAAATCCTATTTTCTAATATTATTTGTTAGGAACATTCCTACGGATGACTCGCTTTATCTCTTCCATGATACAAGTTGATGATTCCTATCTCCACTATATATACACATGCACACATATCACGGGGAAATAAAGGAAAATATCAATAACCCATGAGAGACCGTAAGGGCGGAATGGGTGCCTAACACCTTCCCATTTCGTAACTTAGCCTCCGGACCCTTTTCGAATCATTTTGGTTTCGTATGTATCAGTATGTCTTTGGATGTTATCCTTTGGGATGGTTCCCTCTTTCTTTTGTCTATTTTGAGTAAAATAGACTGATGACTCTATCTCTTTACATTTTTCACCTCATCACCGACGCTGGTCGAAGGGCTTCTGAGAGGGATGCGCGAGACAAAGATCCTATCGAGATGAAGGGGACCCCCCTCTTCTTCTTCTTCTCTCCCGCCGTGAGGGTCGGAAGGGATGGCCACAGCGACTTAATAAATATGTGAGATTTTGAGGGTGTTATAAAGTATACTATCAATGGGCTTGCATTATGGACTCTCTTGAATAACATTAAATAGTTTGGCATTCTTGTCTTGAGAAACATTTAAATTCATGGCATGTTACATAAGTTGAGTTAATTTCATTTTGTTCAACATTCTTACCCCTAAGGTTGAAATTGAGTTCTTTCTTTGGAAGTGTCTCATTGACTTCGTGCGTTTATGCTATGAATGCCTATGTGGATATGCCTTTGGAACTTGTTCACAAAATTTCATTATGTTTTCATGATTCAGATATTTCAGTGTTATTCCATAATGTACTTTATTTGTACCTATTTGTATTTTATACACCTTATATACTTAAGAAAAATTTTAAAAATTAAAAAATTTCAAAAGGCATCTGTAACTCCCCGACCCGGGTTTGGGTCACCGTTGAGTCAACGCGCACCGAGCCAAGGAATTATAGGGGAGGGAAAAAATTACAGTTTTATTATTTGAGAAAAAACATCATTAGCACCATGCTTAAAGGATTATATTACCGACTTTAATTTATGATAAGCGAGTGACTACTTTAAGTAATTAAGTTAATTAAGAAGGTTTATTTATGAAAATTCATTTAATCCAAAAATACTAAATACATAAAAAGTAAATCATAGTTGTCCCTATCTTATTACATCACACTGACCAAAGGCCTGAATAAAATGATTTAAATGTCTCAAATTCCAATGTTTTAGAAACGAGTTCAAAATAATGTTAGAGCTTCTAACGATGGTTATTACCCTCAGTGCCCTTACCGACGTCCTTACCAACGTTCATATATGATGTACCTCGTGTGGGGGTGGGGTACTTAACATAAAAAGTGGAGGTGAGCGAACGCTTAGCAGGGTAGATAATACTAAGCTATACATTTTCTATGAAAATGCTATACATATAATAATGTTTATTAAATAATTCTGAAAACGTTCAACCCTTTAGCCAGTATTAATGCAACTACCATGCAATGCACCTGAGCTATTTGCCCATACACACTCTTAACTATTTCATACCACCCTTTACTGGGACTAGAGATTATTTAATCATAATTTATTCCTTAGTTTCCTCTTTACTAGGTCATCATCATTCACATTCATTACGTACAACCATCTTCATTTCATTTCCATTATCTCTTCTAAGAATCCTCTAAATATTTGCATACTTTAATGAGCTCCACACCGCCGACAATTCTACCATATTCTCTGGCCAGTGATTTTGGATTTCTCATCCCAGGGCTCCGAGCCCTTCTTAATTAATTTCTGATGCCATCTGAGTCTACTTTTAACGTGTTTTAACATTTTTACTAATGTTTGCATTATTCCTTTACTTTCATCGTTTTCATACTATTATGTTCATTTATTCGCTTTTCCCAAAAATTGATTGATCAGGTCAAATTTGTAAGTCCATCCATTTGAATCCTCTAATTTTGTCAAAATTATCCTTTTACCCTTTATTTACCAAAACCTTGTGAAATGCATATTTCTTTCATCATGGCATCATAAATCGTCGTTTCACATTCCAAAACCACCTTTCATGATTTTATATCAAAAATCATACATTATCTTTTTTCTCCAAAAAAATCCCATTTCTTAATATTTCATTTCAAGAAACATATTTAATGTCATGAAGACCATTTTACAAAAATATCCATTATATCCTTCTCTCCAAATGTTGCATTAAATTTCACTTTTTCCTCATTTACCAACATTCTTAGGGTTAATATTTCCTACTTTCTTATTTCAACAAGAAACTCATTTTCAATTTAATATACCATGTTCATAATTCCTTTCTTATCGTACTACAATATTTTAAGCACCTTTTGAGGGGTTCCAAGCCTAGAGACCTTTAATATGCAACTAATCATGATATTAATATGGACAATATATCTTCTTGTTTATTTCCTCATTTTTCCAAAATTAAAACAACATTTTTTCATCAAAAGCTATTAAATTATGTTTTCATCAAAATCTCACTTTTTGCTAGAAAACTTTAAAAATAAACAGCTTAGAAATCATTTTGCAAAAGAAACTAATCTAGCATGCATCTAATAGCTTTTAAATCTTAAAAACACATGAAGGAAAACCCTACCTCAAGGTTTGAAGAGGAAAATAAGCGAGAAGATGAAGAGATAGGCCTTACCCTCCAAGAATGCTCCAAAAGTCCTGCAAAGCTATCTTGAAAGCTCCAACTTGTTCAACTCAACCCAAAATCTGCCTTCAATAAGGCTTGTAGTGGAAGAATAAATCTTGGAAATGGGTGATTTAGCCTTGGAAATTCTTGGGGAGGAAGGGGAAACCTTTAGAAAATAGTGGGAATATTTGAGCATGGAATAGTGTGTGTAGAGGGGGAGAGAGATCCAAAAATTTGATGGTAGAATGCCCCTCTCTCCATTCTTTCCTCTTATTTAAACCCATAAGACTTGACCATTTACCCAATGGTTAAACCCCGAGCCGTTGGGAGATAGACATATCAGCAAATCCAACGCCCCACGTCGCGACATCACATTAAATGTGTATATTTTTCAAACTCAGTTTCGGTCGTTCGAACGACATTGGACCTCGTTCGAATGATATATCCTCTTATTTGAATGGGAAATATAATGAGGCAAAATTGTAGGGTTGAAAGGGACGTGAGATGTACCTCGTTGGAATGAAAACACCCATTCGTTTGAACGACGCTATACCACGTTCGGACGTGTTCTTTCCAACGAGATTCTAGTGAGTGAGGAAAATCAAGCATTTCTCAATCATTAGAAGGTCATTCGATCGAAAACTTTACCTTGTTCGAACGACTGCAAAAATCCAATATATTAACTTTAAGACATAAAAACCCCAATTCGACATGCACGAAAGCCATGATGATGGTTCAAATTCAATATTCATCCATAATATACGGTTTATGGTCCATAGGCATATATGTTACATTGAATAAGTTACAATTCCCGGGCATGGGTGTTACAACATCCATCTTCGGGTTCCTTTCTTTCGCATTCTTCTTTTTGAAGTTCATCGCATGTGGTTCATTAATTATCTTTGTGATGTTATTTCTTTTGGATACGCATGATGCGAACATTTTGGGATTAGTTTCTAACCTTTTGTCTATTATGGAAAAAAATGGGGAGAACAAATTGAGGGAAAGTTTATTTATTTTTTTAAACTCGTGTGTCTCATAGTTTTTCTTTTGTCTCATGTGTGTAGGTTATTCGGGTCTGATGATGATTTCATGGACTACACAAGATGAAGACTTTCAGTTGAAGACTTGTACATTTATGCATTTCCATTTCTTAGTTTGGGAGGGCATTAATTATATTAGTCCCAGGGGTCAATTTTTTTTCGGTTTGTGTTTTGTTCTGGAATAATCAAAGGGGGATATTTGTAAGAGCAAGTTTTGTAATTTCTCATTTTAGTTGTATTTGGCTTATCCCATTACAGTGCACCTTCATGACTGTTCTTAAGTCTTCGAAGAGAATAATCGTTAGTGACATTTTCAGGATTGAAGATAGTTCGTCGCAACTTTACCCAAGAAGAGTTATAAGGTGGTTTGGTAAATCCTTAAAGTTTCAGGGGATGTTTTTAAAATAGTTTTCATTTGAAAGTTTTCAAAATATTTTTAAAATATTTTTTAAGTATTTTATACAAATCTCGCTAACTCGTTCAAACAAAATTAACATGTCGTTCGAATAAGTTATGAGGGGTCATTAGAACGAGGTTCCTAAATTGGAACGAGATATGAATCTCACCTTTTTGGTCATCTCTGGAATGTCTCTCGAAGTTTCATTGTCAACCATTCAAACTAGATTAGGTACTTAGTTGAAATGAGGTGGCAGTTTTTTCGAACGAGTACGCGTGCTTTTTTTAATTAAAAACCTTTCTAATCTTTAATCCTTATCTATTTGTAACAACATTCTCTCTCTATATATATGAGGGATTAGAATTTTTTAAGCCTTTTTAGAGTTCTTTTTATGATGAAACTCTAAAATGTTGTCATCTAAAGCCCTTGGATCTTTGAGTATCACTTTTCCAAACTAAAAACAATATAATCCAATGTCCTAAACTCTTGTAGAGATTTTCTCTATTTCCGATTTGTGGAGTTGGGGATTTACAATTGAAGAAGAACAAAATTGCATATTCCAAATGCTGATTGGTGGATATTGTGTTCCTGTGGGTGGTGCTAGACTGCATCACTTTCTATTGAACATTTAAAGAATATTGTGTGTTATACGTAGTGGATTTCTTAGTAGTTTGTAAGTCATAAAGTGTCTGTCTTATCTTTAACAATGCTGAATTAAAGGTTTTATCCAAAATGGATTTTTCCTCTATTTTATTTCTCTCCTTTTTGGTTTGGAAATGAGCTTCACTTTATATTGCATGCTCATTAAAGTTTAATCAAGATAAAATTAGATAAAAAGTGAATATTCGGGTGTGTAACCTAAGATACAAGTAAATATATATAACCCTAGCTTTCTCACAAGTTGGCAGATATTGTTAATTTCTTGTTTAACTTAGGTGAATTGATCATAGAGTATAGAGTTGTGCAAAAAATCTTGAGGTCATTGCCCAAAAGATTTAACGCCAAAGTCACGGTCCTAGATTCCCTAGATGGTGTCGATACTATGAGAGTCCAAGAATTTGCAGGTGATATTCAAACCTACGAGATGAACATGTGTCCTCCAAAGAAAAAAGAAAAGGGTATTGCTATGAAAACTCGAAAAGAGGATGTTTCAAATTCTAATAATGATAGTGAGTTTGATGCTAAATAGATATCTAGGTTTTCTAGGAAGTTCAAGAAGTTCCTTAAGCTTAAAGTTTGGAAAGAAACCTGGGAAGTTTATCGATCATGATAGGGAGAATATGGATGGTCCTAAGAATATGGATGACTGTGAGAAGTGTTTTGAATGCCAAGATTTGGGGAATTATTCTCGATAGTGTCCCATTAGACAAGGAGGGAGGATAAGAATTCGAAGGTATAAAATACCAGCCCTTTGTGATAGTGAGTTAGGAGAGAAAGTTAATTCGCCCACTGATTGCAACTACACCGTGTTCATGTCTAGTCATGTGGGCTTAAATGAAGTGTCCTCCTCCGATGAAGATGATCATGTTCATGACGATTTTGAGATCTAGTATTAGGTTCCTAAGATAGTGAGGAGAGGATTGATGAACAATAAGAATAAAAAGAAGATGAGGAGGCGAGTGAGTTTCAAGTGGCCTTTTGGGAGCTATATATGGAGTCATTAAAGTTAAAAAAGGCCGACATGCACTAGAAGTTAAGGTGAAAGAACATGCCATAAGGGATGATAATAGTAAATTGATTGAGGATATTAAGGAACGTGAGAGGACACTTAAGGATAATCTCGGGTACGTTGAGGGGGAGAAAGATATTCTTCATGGTTTTATGGAGGCTTTAAAGAAGGAGATTTTTGAGTTTGAAGATTTTAGGCATTTTCACGAGTTTAGGATTATGGAGTTAGAAGAGAAGTTGGGAGACTCAAGTAATGTCTAATTTGATTTGGAGTCTGGGTTGGAGATGTTGGATAAAATATTAGGCACCATACAATCAAAGATAAAAAGTGTGGGATTGGATTCGATGGTATAGATACTTCTGCTACATAACCCAAGACGATGATTTTGAGAGCCAAACAAATCTAGAGACATTAGAAAAGGTTAACCTAAAGGAAAGATTCATCGTGTATTCATTTGCACACACTGTGGTAGGAAATGTCACCGTAGGCATTTCTGTTATGATCTTAGAAAAGGTCCTGGGAAGATCAAGGCCAGTGTCACCAAAGTTCCCCAAGTCCAAGTTCGTCATGTTACACCTATGTGGGTTAGGAGATCCAATTTGGAGGCGCTCAATGTTAGTCTTGTTAACTGTCATTTTCTTTCGCATGATTCATCCCATGATATATATTATAAGTGAATATGATTGCATGTTTGTGATATACTTGGTTTTTGCTTTATGCTATATGTTATTACCGGTGTTATGGCGTGTTTATCTTTTGTATTTTATTTTCCCATTTTTTTGAGGCTTAATGAGAAAAGTACAAAAAGATTTTATTTGTATTTTGAGTTTTTTAAAATTGGTATCATTTTGAAAAATCTTTAAAAAACTCCAAAAGATTTTGGTTTTTTTGTATTTTGGGTTTACAAATATTGTGTGGCATATCGATGTGTTTGAATCCCATTCATTCCCTGTATCCGTGTGCTAGATATTTAGTTTTGATTTTCAATACTTGAATTGTTCTTAATCATGTCTACATGAAGTACTTTGAAATTTATTTTCATGATGGATTCAGTTTGTATATCCCTCCGTACACACTTTGCATGAGCTCTTTTGAATTTTAACTTCATATGTCACATGACCTAAGTGAGTTGTTCTCCCAATAATCTTATCATATACATAATTTTTTTTTTATTATGGGGGATTTTTGCATGTAAAAACCATTACCCGTGAGTTTGTTTGATATTTTTAAAAAGTATGAGTGTGCATGAAAAAGGGCTACAAAAGGAGAAATCTCCTTTTTATGAAAGGCCACCGTTGGCAAGAGCCTAAAAGATTGAGAGGCAATAAAAATTGAAAAATTGCCAAGGCCAAATTTTATTTACATGGATGCTTCAAAAATTTTGGTATCTTCAAAAGAAAAAGAAAGAGAAAAATGATATATATTTTTTTGGATGTTCAGTTGAAGATCAATGGGTTTGCATAATGAGTCCTAGTTGATCATCATTGTTTTGACACTATTGATTCAAGAATCATCAAAATTTATAGCAAGTGTGGATTATGTTTGTTTGTCCTTTTGAGTTCTTTATTTGACATGTGAGGCATAATCGAATGTTGATGAATTATTACATTCATATAGACCTACTTGGACTTTTTTGAGTGATTGGGTAATTTTCTCTTATTTCTAGTTCACGTCCCTTCACCCCGTTACACCCTATTTAGACACATTGAAATTATGCGAATGTGTAAAGATTGTGTGTTTATGTCTTTCATGGTTATTTATACCTATATATAGTTGTGCTTCATTGGTAAATGTTTGATCATATATATGTTATGTTTTTTGTTTTGAGTCTTTGCAATGTCATTTAATCCATGTTTACCTTATGCTTAATCTTTGATTTAATTTGGCATATACTTAATTGTTTTCATCATAGTTGATATATTTTCTAATGAAGAACATGCAAGAAATAAGCTTCAATAATTTCTGGAATGGAATCAACTTCTTATTGAAATTTACATGAAAAGAAATCAGAAACTTTTCTCCACTTGTTCCTAGGGTTCTTCTCTACTTTCTATCAATGCCTATGTGATAATAATACTCCTAATAACAATTTACAAGTCATGGAAGTCATTTTTCAAAGTCCTAAACTAACACAACTCTTGTAGATAAAAAAGGAGAAAATGAGAATTCCTGTAATTTTCAATCAGGTACATCGAGCCCATTCGCCCAAGGGAACTCGAACCGGTTTGTAGGTCAAACCTGTTCACTCTAAAATTCGAATCGATTTGCGTACTTGCTCTCCATAAGGTCACTTTTTTGGGTCTTTTTCTCTTATTTGCACTTTTCACCCCTAGATTCTTATCCCAACTTCAAATGTGCATAACTTCTTCACCTTAGCTTGGATTGAGGTCCCTTTTCTTCTAAAGTTCTAGTGATTTTGAGTTCTTTGATTTTTCAGTTAGATCCTCTTCTGAATTCTAGCTAGAAAATTATAAATTTTCCCTTGACTTTCCTTTCTCGGGTTTCTTTCACCGTTTCGATTTCTCTTTCTCACCCACTTGCATAAATTACCCGCAAAACATGAGAGATACCCAAAAGAAGAAATACTCTCCAAATATGGTTAGTAGCATAAATATGAGATAAAATCGGGGTAAATGCAATGAATGAGACAATAAAAGTATCAAAATTAAATGGATAAATATGAAATATTTATGCCGAATCACTTCACTCAGGGGGAGATTTGGTTTTACTGGAGAGAAATGTATTGTTATTCTGCGCCTTAATCTTTGTCTACTCTTGAATAAAATTGGGGAGAAATATCTAATTCTTTTCTTGTGGGGGAGATCTTTAACTTGGGTAGAGACGTTCTTTATTAGGTAGAGATGGTGGGACAAGGGGGAATGATTTTTCATATTCAATTAATATATTATTATATTCTCTTTATATTTGAGGGTGTGTTTAAGTGTGAATGTTAGCAGCTATACAACAAAGATTTACACAAGAGCAAAGCTGTTAAATTTTGTGTCAGTCAAGTGTTTTTACTCTTTTTCCTTTTGGGGGTTAGGTATTGAGTATTATTGGGCTTGACAGACTAGTAATTTTTTCATTTTGAGTTTTGTACCAGAATAACCAAAGGGGGAGACCTGTAAAGACAAATTTCCGAATAAAGTCAATTTGTATATATTGGATTTATTTTGTGCTTGGACAAAACTAATTTGATTCATAGGTTAGGACTTGAGTTATTTTCCCTTCAAGCTTGTGATGCGTGATTGAAGATTGTAGCGGCCACAGATAAAGAAACATCATGTTTCGAGTGGAGTTTTATCGTCAACAACTGAGCGATCTCAATGAAGGTATGAATACATATTTGTATTTGACTACTTGATTTTATTTTGGGTGTTACATGTTTATAAAATTGTTTTTAATTGTTTTAAAATGATTTATTTCCTTTTTATGTTTTTTGGAAGATAAATAATTTTTTGAGGACTTTCTTAGAACGAACTTGGGAAGTTATTCGAACGAGTATAGGTACCTTGTTAGATACTGTTTAAATAAAACTTTGAATGAGTTATTTTTTACCTTTAGCTGGAATCTCGTTGGAAATTTTGTTTGAATGGTGTTTGAACAAGATGCTATACTTTGTTGGAACGAGTTTCAAATTAGTTCGAACGAGTATGCAAAATTTTGATGAATTCGAGTTGTTCCAAATAAATTTTGATCCCTGTCTCGTTTAAAACAAACCTCCTAATAAATAGGAGTGTGGAGCAACAAATTTGTGTGAGAATTTTCCAGCTTTTTATGTTCCTAAACTTGTTTGGAAATCTCTACAAGTTTATGTGTTTGATTTGTGAAAAATTCTCTAAATTAAAACCCTAGTTTATGCCCATGTTTGAGATCCAAGAACCCTAAATATTTATGTGTGCTTGATATCTCTTATGTGTTGCAACGTATTGGTTTTCTCTTCATACTATGAGCATCTTGGACAGTGGAGATTGTGTTTGGGTTGTGCGACGACTGGACTTATCACGAGACAAGTAATATCGATGGGATAATGAGACATGGGAAAATGCCTATGTTGTATTGCTATTGGAAGGCATCTGAAAGTGGTTGCAAATAAGGTAACAAGGGACGAAGAAGAACATTAAGGCTCGAAGGCGTCGAGTTCTTGAGTAGGTCTAATTTGTCCTTGTAACTAGACCTATATCATAGTGGAATTATCTAGTTAGGCCGTTTGAGGTTTTTTCCATTATGGGTTTTCCTCGTACATTGTCATATTGTGAATTAATTATTTTATTCTTCCTTACACTCACCGAAATGCAAGATTAGGTCATAAAATTGGTAAATTATTTCACACGACACTCGTGGTTTAAAATTGGTGCTAGTTTGAGAATGTTGCGATATCGATTATCAATTTAAGTTTCAAATTTCCAAACTTTAAACTTATTTAAAAAGAGTCTTTCTCTGATCCAAATTAATTAAACCTTAAAACATGCATCTGTAATACCCCGTAATTTTATTGATTTTTATTTAAGGGATTAATTGAATTAAATGGGAATTAATTAGGAATTAATCCGGATATAAATACTAGCGAGATGTGAGTTGGTATTTGATTACGATGTTAAAATTGAATATTTCTGAGTATATATAATAATATATGAGTATTGAAAATATTAAAGTTGTCGCGAGGCTGAAATACGACAATTTGGAAAAATTAAGTTGGGACGCACGTGTTAGTAGCGTCAGGAATGAATTTAATTAGATTAAAAAGTAATTTACATTTTTATCAACCGAATGGTTATTTTGAGTGTGCCAACGTGTCCGGAAGGGTCGAAATAGTCATAAAATACTAGCCGGGGGTTTAGTTTGGGTCCCGGGGAATTTTTAGGCCAAACCGGCAACCTAGAAGGGTATTTTGGTAATTTTAAAAATAAGGGGATTAAAACTCACGAATTTTTTTAGGTAAATTAAAGATTATTAAAAGATCCACTAAGGCCATTATCAGCAAAAAGTGAGAGAGTGGGCTACGGAGGTTTTGAGAGAAGTTAGAAGAGAGGCTAGAGGGTCTATACCAAACCATCTCCCCATCACTAGAAATTGGAAAGGATTTGTGACCGGAAAGAGGAGAGAATCAACCTTGAGTCATCGACAACAATCTGAAGAACGAATCTAAGGCAAGTGATTTGATATTTTTAAGTGCATTGAATATTTCTTCCATATTTAGTGTAGGAACTGTTTTGTCTTGAAAGTTTTGAGGAAAACCTAATGAAATTGTTGTAGAAACTCTAAAGATGGGTTAGGGATTGCATGCAGAATGACTATGGACGAATTTAGTATCCAAAAACTTAACTATGATGATTTAAAAACGGATTTATGATGAGAAATTAGGCATAATAAAATTATGGGTTCATGTTCATAGGGTTTGGGATAAAATTTGGGGATTAATGATAATTGCATGTTGATTAGGAGGATTTGACCCCAAAAATATGTTAAGAAGCGAAATAAGAGGACTTAGAGTTGTTTAAGAACATTAAAATGCTATTGGGATGATCTTAGGATGAAATTAGAGAAGAGAAAAAGGAAGAAAAACGAGTTGGGAATTTTTTGGGCGTTTACTGCCATCTCGTTAGAAGACCTGCCCAGGTCGTTCGAACGAACTCGTTCGAACGAGACTTCTAACGAGATGACAGTACCCCTTCTAACTAGTTGGTAATTCATTCGAATCCATTCGTTCGAACGACACTCGTTCGAACAGCCTCGTTCGAATGAGTTGACAAAATGGCCTTTTAGGCCTGATTTTATTTCGAACCTCCAGTAGACTTGTTTAATTAAGTGTTAACCTTCCCTTGTTGACCAGTGGGTATAGTTGTGAAGATTTGAGTACGTTGAGGAGTAAAACATAGAATTTTTGTAGTAAACCGGATGACAATTATGAGTTAGGAAATAAGTACCTAAAATTACGACGTGAGAAGAGTTGACAACTTTAATGTATATAAACCGGGGACTTGTAAATGTACAACATTAAATAACGGTATAAGGACGAGAAATATACCTCTATTAATATTCTAAGATATCTAAGATATATGTGGTTATCTGTGAATAACATGCCTACCATACTTGCTATCACGGGAGGTCGGCGTTCGATCAGTGCCATCTAATCTTTGTGTGCCTACGGGGGGATTTAGATTGGTACCTAGAGGACATAGGTCAGAGAAGGACTTATTGAGAAGTTAATAAGTCTGCTGATCATGGGAGCGTAGGTATGTGCATGACCCGTGTGATGTGAACTATGTTCGCCTCCATTATGTGTGATTGTTGTTTATTTGAGAACGATTCCTGAGAGCGTCAGACTACGTAGTCCTTATGTACGTGATGTACCGGGATTGGATAGAAGAGTATGTGTGCACCGCAGCTTAGTCTCGGGGTGCCAATATTGTATATTCATGATGAGAATAATATACTATTTATTGAAATGAACTGTCATGTATAAATGTAAGTGTGAATAATGGCAACATTGTAGTAGAATTAAAAATGGAAAATCTCTAGTGAATAGTATTATTAATTTTGGGGACCAAGAAGAAAAGTAAAACTGTCTGTTTAAATTAAGATGTCGGGAATTAAATCGTGAATCGTATAGAAATGTTAGATTGTGTATTGGACTAGTTAGATATGGGAATAACTAGATCGGGTACGGGTACGATAGGAGTGCACAACTAGTTGAGAGATGAGGAACTCATGTGAGTGCACGCACTATCATGTACTTTATATTCACTGTTTAATTATATTAAACACTTGCAGTGGAGTTCCATTCCAGTGACGTGTTGTAGCTGCAGTGGAAGTTACCGGACCTCGATAGTAGATTCCTCCACTTTCTATCTTGACTCTACTTCAGGCTTACTCATCTGTAGGGCATGTCACCCCTTTCCTTTTAGAGACATCTAACCCCCTCAGTTTTTATTTCATATTTTGGGTTGTAATTAAATTAATGTTTCAGGCTTTGTATTTGTTTATTTCAGTATTCGGTTTGTTGTGAGGTGCATTCCTCTAGATTCAGTTTATTACATCGTTATTTTATTGCGACTGTGATGTGGTTGTGGTATCAGTATTTCATAATTTATTTTGGTTGTATGTAAATCAGATTCAATTAAAATTGACAACTCACTTTTTAAATATTAGGTGGCTAGTAATTGCTAAAACGTTTTTCGACAGTGATGCTACAAACTGAACCAACTTGACATTTTGAATTAATTTGAATAAAGGAGTAGCTACCCGGTATTTAATTAGTCGGGGTGTCACAGCATCTAGGTGAATAAATTAATCATGCCATAAAAAACAATCATAAATAGCTGGACACACCAATTTCAGGAAAAATCTCCCGAAAGGGCAAACTCTATATTTCTATAAATCTTTGCAAATTTCAACGTTAAACACACTTATAAAAATCTGCAATGAATCTACAGCAGTAAATTCACATAAGACGCAACCTCGAAACCCGAAATGGACTCTTGCAAGAACCCACAAAAATCGTAGCTCTGACTCCATCAAGGAACACCCTTAAGTCTTCCCAAGTGATCACAATCATCAGCACGCAACTCCCTCAAGATCTACCAATTCACCAGTAGAGATGGCACTCCATAAGAACAATCTTCAACAAGAAGTGATTTAGATTCCACAAAAGATTCACAAAGGAATTGGGATGATTTGGTGAATCAAAACTAGGGTTTTCACCCAAAAATTAAAGACTTAAAGTTCTGCCAAAAAGCAATTTTCGTGTATCAAAAGTCTTAATGAAAAAGGTCTTGAAATCAGGTATTTATAGCTGATCAAAAAACTTGAGGTGACGCATGTTGTTAGAAAGACTTCAAATGACATCTTCATGTCATTTGAACGAAATCTCATGTCGTTAGAAGTGACCTTACAAACGACAGTTAAAAACACAAAACAGTATGGGTTTGTTTGAAGAAAACAAGAAATGACCCTTTGAACGACCCTTGAAACGACATTACATGTCGTTAGAAGCTGTCGTTTGAACGAAATGCTTGCCTATAGGTCTTGAAAAATTATTTTGACTTAGAAAAAATGCCTCATTTTGTTTTGAAACAGTTTTGAAAAGTGACCCAAAGCATTTACGAAACTTAGACACAATCTATATGAAATTATACTTCATGTCGCGCAAATGTTGAAGATACTTGAAATTCAGATCCGTTCATGAATGTATGAACTAGAGTTTCCCTTGACGGTTATAGCGGTAAAACAAATACCTTTGTGACGTATCAAGTTTGAAATGAGATAAAGCATAAATCAAATCAAATCAAATCAAATCAAATAAATCTCAAATCTCCCCCCATAATGTAAACTCCCACTCCCTTATAATTCATAATTCATTCTCTCCCTTTTTATTTGTTCGAAATAGACAAGAAAAATAATAAACAATAAAATAAGCACGGAGTGTCACAATCAAGAAAATCATCATGAATGAAGCAATTACGATCAGGCAAGGATAAACTAAAAAATATCCACAATTTCTCTTTTTGGTTTTTCGAATTTTCCAAGCAAAGAAAATTTATAACAACAACACACATCATAAATTTACACTAAGATAACCAAATCGTGGAAACGGAATGAATGGGTGTCAAAATATTCAATAGGTAAATCAACTCAAACATACATAATAAATGTGCACGATAAATATGGATACTCCTAATGAATGAACTTCACAATCATCCTTAGGTGTAAAAATGGTTGAATTCAAATGATATCAACTTAATCTAATCAACAAATCAAAGTCTAAAATGATTTCCACACCAATAACGTCTAAAACTATGTAATGCTTTTTCAAGACTTTTTCAGGACCTGCAAAGCCGCTGATATATTTCCAACCAAACTCCCTCAAATTTAAGAAAATAATCACATTTTTATATTCAATTCTTTTATTTTCAATGATCATATCAAACTAAAGTAATTTGTCCTTGGCTACTTTTTTCAATGCCACACTTTTTTGGCTATTTTTAAACTCTTTGGACATTGGCTACTTTTTACAATGCCACACTTTTATTTGTCCGATTTAAGGTGGCTTAATCGTAAAGGACATGTGTACCTTTCATAGCCCTTTCCCGTGTTCACTCATCATTTTTTCAAATTAAACAAATTCCTCACGAGCAACGATTTTTATATGCACTACTTTCATTGTCAAGTTTTATCGCATATGATTCATTTTAAAGACATGATTGAGATGAAAACACTTCTACCAACATCTGATAGATAAGTACAATAATAAAAAAAATCCACGCAAGTGTGAATTAAAGGAAATCATGAGTCAAACATGTAGAAAGTAATCTCTAATTTCATCTTAATGACTTCAAACATTATAAAGCACATGGATGAAATGATGTATCATCTCAAAACACTATCAAATAGTCATATGGATATGGAATGATGTTGTGACTTGGTCATCTTAAATGTCCATCCATAAACGGTGTAAAACGAAATACAAAATCTTTTTATCTTTTTTCCAAAAAAAGTATTAAAATAATTTTTTTTGGCTTTTTCAATTTTTCTTAAAAAAATAGAAACTCTTTTTGTATTTTTTCAAAAAATTTAAAAAACAAGAATCTTTTTTGGTTTTTTCAAAAAATATATCAAAATGGAAAAAAATAAATACAAAAGTGGTACACACTAGCAATAGGCATAAAATATCATCATTAAAATCATCCTATATTAGCAAACAAGTCTAAACCTCAACCATTAGGTGCAGAGGAGTTTTCCAAAGGTGGTGACATCATACGAAAAACATCCATCAAATCATGTGAAGTCTTGACTAAAAACTTAACCTGCTCTCGATTATGTGCAAACTCTCTCATGTGATGCGAAGGATCATGCAGAGTATCATGTGTGGGTGCGTGTGTGGGAACACATCGCAAACATTTATGTAACACACTACCCAACTTAAAACAGAATTCCCTAGGGTGTCCTTTCTTCTTACAATGGGAGCAAACATTCACACAGGCCTAGGAACACCTCTCTTAAAATGTCTAGGATGCACTCTCATATCGGGTAATGGACTCCTAGGAGGGCTAAGTTGAGAGCCATATGGATATATCACAAACTCGAGAATCGGCTTGGGTGCAACATGGGAAGTGGATGCACCGTCATGACCTATTCCTAATCTCTCAACATTACCCAAAGCGGGACCGATGAACATCTTTCCTACCTTCTTAGATGTATCCTCTATAGTGACCTTTACCCCCCGGGCTTGTTCAATATTTCTCTCTAGTTGGACCACACGGGCTTCAAGTTCATTCTTTTTTAGACCTATGACGATCAACTGCTCATTCAAAAAACCTTCACCTTCTCGAGTTAACTCGTCGATGCCTCAAATCCACTCAAAACTTCTATCTCTGTCTCTCCAAATCTAACACCTTAAGGCCTAACTCTTTAATCAACTTCTTCGTCTTTAAAGTCTCGACATACAAATCTCTAAATGCTCTTTGGAGTTCACTTTCATCTTCACTTCTAACTTCGCCCTCACACTCATTAGAAATACTCAAATCATCATTGGGGGTCTCACGTACACAAGTATCCTCATCACCGTGGGACAAAGTAGGTGTGCTCATGTGACTTTCCATAAAGGCGACACACATACTGACACACCCCAGTTACTTATAATTAAGTTTGAAAGTCAAAGTGAGTCAAACCATGATTAATTTAACCAAACCATAAACAAGAGTTTTAATTTCAGAGTCATCATTGTAAATCCATATATCTGAAAACCTTTTTACAACATCAGAGTAGTCACACTTATACAAACTTGCTTGAAGGAAAATTTAACTTAATTACATCATTTACATTTAAACAAAATGTTTGTTTCTCCCATTCCTGGCTAACCCAACCCGACTTCCTAGATTTGGCAGTGACATCGCGTTACCTGAAAAATGTGAACATAGGAACCATGAGCAAAATAACCCAGTGAATGCATCACTACTATACTACTGCATAAATTTAAATGCAATAAATCATGTCCATATAATTATATATTAACTTATTCGGATCATTCATAATGAATGACCAACTTTTCCGAATCATGATTCACATATCCTGTCTAAATAGACAATTCTCCCCCATTCCTGGTCGAGGAGTAACCCCTTGTCATTAATAGACAAATCTCATCCATTCCGGGTCGGGGAGTAACCTCCCATTTCGGTAAACCAAAATGAACAATTTCATATTCATTATATTTTGATCATATCAACAACACGATACAAATATCTCTTTCCAGTGAGTACACTAACCTTGGTTGACAACTATGTATTCACGTTTCCTTCTGGTGGAGCTGAACTGGGTTGATTAGACCTTACACCTGTCAATCCAACAAATCAGTACTGAACCTCAATCATAAATATTATCCTAACATAATTATGTAACTTTCCATGACTATACATCAACAATATTATTCCAATTAAGTCACATTCCATAAAACATAGGTAAAGGAAAAACAATGATATACATGTTGATAAAGTTACGTACATTCAACCGTAAGAAATACCTTATAAGTAATTTATAACCAAAGTCAAGTAAACATGAAATTATACCTCTCAATGTATATACGCAAGAAACATGTACTCAAAGTACCATTTGTAAGGACGAAATACAAACATTCATTCAAGGGGTATCCAGTATGGCCTGAAATTATTGTCCTACACACTTAACTATCCTATATTCCTAAATTGTACAAATAAAGGGGTCCAACCTTATCAATATGAAAACATATATGAATATACTATCCATTAAAAGTGACGGTGTAATTTTTCAAGCTTCCTAGGGAAAGTTATGACCATTTCTCTACAACACAAGAAATCTGCCCTACAAGCTCCTTTATTGTTCCTTCGAATTCCCAGAATTTTCATAATTTTTTTACAGTATAAATTTCCATGATTTTTAACCTATTTTCAGTAAACATACTTAATAGTACAGAATTAAAGTTTCATAATTTTTTGAGTTCATTTGCTATCTCAAAAACTCGACTAAACTTAGGGCATACTGAAATCAAGTATACAAATAGCAACCATATACCAACTTGAAATCATCATTACGGCCTAACCACAAGGATATAAATTCTAATTTTAGGATATGATATGAATATATGAGTCTAATTTCATATTCAATTGGAATTTCTCAATTCCAGTAAGTACACAAAGAGATATGCAAGTTTTAATGCAAGGGGTTTCAATACAAAGCAATTTTAAGGGTTTCTACATTTAACTTAACATAAACTTGCATCTAACCATACATACATATAAAGGGCTGAAACTTTCGTAAAACTATAATGAATTATATCATATAAATCAGTAATATAAGATAAATGACAAGATTTGCAATTAGGATTACCTTCGGGACTTTTACATAATTTCCACGGATTTTTCTACACCTTTTTTTCCTCACTTTTCCTTACTAAACTCCCTAATTCTCTTTCCTCAAGGTGAAACCCTTTCATGGCTGATTTTGGCTGAAGGATAAAGCTATTTCAAAGGTATAAGGTCGGACAAGGCTACCTCCCAAGACAACCAATCAAATTAAACCATTTGGTTTAATAAAAGACAAAATACCACTTAAAGGGAATGGACAACTTTGCCCTTTGTTCGTAAATTCGGTATAACTCTTTACTCGGGCATCCATTTGATGATCCGTTTGTTGTGTTACAACCCTAACTCATATTTCTACAATCTTATAGTTTTCAACTCAAGTCAGCTGTAATGTTATAAGGGTCAAAACTAGTCTTAAACAGGAACATTTCTATCGAAAATAAGAAAATTTTGTGTTCGTACATAACTCGACATTTCATAATTTATGAAAGTAGGATTAGACTAAACATAAGCATTTAATATTAGATATACTAATAACACATTCTTCATATCACATAAGGTAAGCATGGTTTAAATATAATTTATCATAATTATATTCGGGTTGTCACAACTCATAGTTATATTCGGGTTGTCACACATACCATGTGATGACTCATCCCAAGAATCATTCATCTCTTCGTCACCATCGCTAAGAGCTTTTGGCATAGCAATTTTATTTCCCTTTCTCTTTAGTATAGTGGGACATTCAAATGCTTTGTTCCCTTTGCCCCCGAACTCAAAACATCTCGCATCTTCCTCTTTCTCTTTCTCACCGCTCTCTTTGGTCTCTCCTTTCTTTTTATTTTTCTCAAAAATCCTTTTATTGGAATAATTTTCTTTGGAAAATTTGAGAAACTTTTTAAATTTTTTTATCAAGTATGGCCACATCATCAAAATGAAATTCACCCTCAGATTCGAACTCACAAACTTTATCTTTACTTTTCTTCTCTCTATTGGACACTTCCTCACCTTTTCTAGAGTGGGCCTTAAGTGCTATCCTTAGGCTTGACAGTGTCAGGAAACATGTCAATTTCATACGTTTGGAGGTCTCCTACCAGTTCTTCTAACTTAAGATTGATCAAATTTCCTAAGGAATTAAACACAGTGACTTTATGTATGAAACATTTAGGCAATGATCTCAAAATATTTTTGACTACTCATGAATCAAGATTATGTTCATCAAGAATGAAACTAGTATTGACAATATCAAACAAACGAGCATAAAACTCATCAAAACATTCAGATTCAAGCATGGTTATTGTTTCAAATTGAGTAGTTAAACTTTTCATTTTAGATTCTTTCACTGTATTTGCGCCTTCATGGGTAAGTTGAAGAACATCCCACGTTTCCTTTGATGTGGTACACATTATGGTGCGTCCAAACTCGTTAGGTGTGATGGATCTAGAAATTTCACTTAGCCCACGAGAATTATATGTGCTCCATTTAAATTCATCCTCAGTCTAGTCTGACACCGGTTTAATATTTGTCACATTATTAATGGTGACATCGGGAGGAGTCCACCCTCTTTTACAAACAACCCAAACACGTTCATCGACAACCTTTAATGAAGATTTCATGCGGACTTTCCAATAGGCATAATTAGTGTCATCAAAGACGGGCATGTGATTATATAAGTTATCCATCGAAAAAATTGCAAATTTTTTTCAAAATCAGATTTTTCAAAAAAAAATTGATATAACAAAAATTTTACGAAAAAGGATCACTCGATAAATTATAGTAACCTGTTCTGATACCAATTTGAGAATGTTGCGATATCAATTATCAATTTAATTCGCAAATTTCCAAACTTTAAACTTATTTAATTAGAGTCAATCTTTAATCCAAATTAATTAAACCCTAAAACATGCATCTAGGTGAATAAATTAATCATGCCATAAAAAACAATCGCGAATAACTGGACACACTAATTTCAAGAAAAATCTCCCGAAAGGGAAAAATCTTTATTTCTATAAATCTTTGCAAATCGCAACGTTAAACACACTCACAGAAATCCGCAATGAATTTACAGCAGCAAACTCACATAAGATGCAACCTCAAAACCAGAAATGGACTCTTGCAAGAACCCACAAAAATCGTAGCTCTGTCTCCAGCAAGGAATACGCTTAAGTCTTCCCAAGTGAATTGTCAGCAAGCAACTCCCTCAAGAGCTACCAATTCAGCAGTAGAGATGACACTCCACAAGAACAAATTTCAACAAGAAGTGATTTGGTTTCCACAAAAGATTCGTAAAAGAATTTGGATGATTTGGTGAATCAAAACTAGGGTTTTCACCCAAAAATTAAAGACTTAAAATTTTGCCAAAAAGCAGTTTTCGTGTATCAAAAGTCTTATTGAAAAAGGTCTTCAAATCAGGTATTTATAGTTAATAAAAAAACTTAAGGCGGCGCATGTCGTTAGAACAACTTCAAACGATATCTTCATGTCATTTGAACGACATCTCATGTCTTTAGAAGCGACCTTACAAACGACAATTAAAAACATAAAATAGTATGGGTTTGTTTGAAGCAAACAAGAAACGACCCTTCGAACGACCCTTCAAATGACATTACATGTCGTTAGAAGCTGTTATTTGAACGACTTCTCAATGTTATTTGAACGACATGAGCGACAAAAAATATTTTTTAAATGCTCGCCTACAGGTCTTGAAAAATTATTTTGACTTAGAAAAAATGCCTTATTTTGTTTTAAAATAATTTCGAAAAGTATCCCACTATTAATGTAAAGCATTTACGAAACTTAAAAACATTATATATGAAATTATACTTCATGTCGTGCAAATTTTGAAGATACTTAAAATTCAAATGCATTTTCATGAATGTATGAACTAAAGTTTCCCTCGACGGCTGTATCAGTATACGACATATTCTATGTAAACTACGGACAATGGAAATTATGTCCTTACATAGTTAATTATCAAAATTGTGAAAATATAATTTGTTGGTGTTTTCTTTACAAACCCTAGGATGCACATATATTTCTCACCACCCTTGGTTCCTTTGGGTATCCCACAAAAAGACATATATTCTTCCTTGATTCCAACATCCCTGGCTCTTTTCGCAGCATGCACTGGAAAACCCCAATATTCGAGTGTGAGCTAGACTTGAATTTCTCCTTTTCTAGAGTTTTATAGGAGTTAATTAGACCAATTTAGATGGAACTAAGTAAAATAAATATTTAGCCATCTCTAGCCCCAAAAGAAATTTAAAAAATCTAAATAACTTATTATGTATCTAACCATATCCAAAAGAGTTATGTTCCTTCTCTCCTCTACACCATTTTATTGTGGAGTTCCTGGTGCAGACAAATGAATGATGATATCCAAGCCTAATAAGTGTTCCCTAAACTCGCCCAAGAAGTATTACCCTCTATGTTCATATCGTAGAGTATGGATT
Organism: Sambucus nigra; assembly: GCA_949130495.1. Classification (NCBI taxonomy): domain Eukaryota; kingdom Viridiplantae; phylum Streptophyta; class Magnoliopsida; order Dipsacales; family Adoxaceae; genus Sambucus; species Sambucus nigra. The sequence goes on from OX422220.1 coordinate 196,432,478, forward strand.
TGTTTACCTTAGAAATTCACCACCTCAACCTTATATTCTTTGAACTTATCATTGGCTTTAGACTTGTGGATCAGGTAAATACCCAAACCTCGAGTAATCATAAATAAAATTGATGAACTAATCATAATAACCTCGTTCCCATATAGTCATATGGCCACATAAATCATAATGAACCAATTGCAACACATATCTGTCTTTATACCCTTTGGTTGTAAACAACCTCTTGGTCATTTTACCCTTTAAGGAAGATTCGTAAACTGAAAGTGCCTCCACTTAAATTAACCTAATTATCCATTTTAAACCCGTGTTTATATCCTTTTTAGATTGATATGACCTAACCGTATGTGACAAAGATATGTTTGGTTTAACTTAGAAGGTTCCTTTCTATTTACTTTCCATATAAGTTATTCAATTCAGTATTAAATGAAGGTATTCCATCTTGGTACAAATTACAGACATTTGAGGCATCTTCTAACATAGGCGGAGACCATTCATGTGAGGCCCACATCGTTCACTATGGAAATTTTACATTACTTCTTCAATATCCGACCCAATTATGCATTGCAAATGGGCGCCATAAAAGTTTTTTATGAATAGCACCTTATCGCAGATAATATATTGAGCTGTAAGTCTACAAAGGTCATGCGATCTTTCTTATTATCCCCTTCTGGATACTAATTGTGTTTGAGGAGGAATCGAATATCTTAATACCATAGACCAACTTTGTCTGGATCTTCTTTCGTGGCGAGCTCGATGTGGTAGCAATGAGTTGGCATGGATTGTTTCTAAACTTGAAAGGGACGTCGAACATGTTGACCATTGAGGACAAAGTTGTCAATGCATCGACAAATATGTTACTTGATCTGGAAAGGTAGTTTAATGTGACGTCTTTGAATTAAGAAGCAAAATCTTCAAGGTGATCATGAAAGGTTAGGAGTTTCTTATCTTTGACATTCTATTTTTGAAGGATTTTTCCTATAATGAGTGGAGAATCCCTGCAAACATGAAGGTATCAAAGTCCTTTCTTGAGGGAAAGCTTCAGGCCCATAGTGCATGCTTTAATTCCATCATGTTATTGGTTCAAGGTAAGTCTAACTTGATGGAGATGGGAGTGTAAGTGTCATCAGCTGCGATTCGGAGTATTTAAATAACATATCCTTTCTTATTGGCATCTCTTCCAAAGAGCATCAATCATCAGATCTCTTTATGAAAAGCATATAGAATATCTTCATGAGGGGATTCATAAATACATACATCAATTTCTCCCATGGGATTGTCGATTAGGTAATTTATTCCCTTGATGGAATTTTGTGTGACATATGTGATGTCGAAATCGGCTAAAAATAATGGGCAATGGGCTATGGGAAAGTTCTTCCAGCAAGAAATTCATGGAATCCATCAGTGACACTAACTTGATGGGAAATCAAAGCATATAGTGTCAAAGTTTTGAGTGACCCAAACCAGGGTGGCACACGCCTTCTCTAATGTTATATAGTTTACCTCATACTCTTTCAGTTTTGACTGGAATAGAAAATCTCTCTTGCTTTGTGTGATTCTTTAAGTAATTAGGCTAGCATATCCCCAGGAGTAATGTTTGTGACAGTTAAGTACATAATAAGGGGTAGATACGGTTTCATTAGATTCAGAACCAAAGGTTGGGTGCGGTATTGATTGATTTTATCAAAGTCTTATTAACGCGCCCCATTCCACACTTTGATCTATTTAGGTCATTCATCAGGATAACTAGTCATACCATACGATGTGATTGTAATGGAAATGAACGTATCAAAGAATGCTATGCAAAAAATTAGAATGAACATACGAAACCTACGTTGCCTAGGACCATGCTTTGATGCCACCCGTGACACCCTGTAAATTTCATAAATAGATTTACCAAGTTTAATTCAAATATCACGGTAATAAAAATTTTTGGTAACATTCTTAGCATAACGAATAATAAATAAAACTGGACAAGTAACATACTGAGATATGAATGAATACTGAATAAAATAAAACCATCTCCGATGCCATTCAACTATTAATACAAAAAAAATATAAAATATATCTCTAACATAATACCCAACACTGAATATATTACTACTTGTACAACCTATGACTCATGATAACTAAATAAATACCACGACTACTGAATCAAAAATTAAAACAATAAATAAATGAGCTACAAAATTCGACTTCAACATCCTAGAGACGATGAACAAAACATCACTAGGGATAATTGTCTAATGAATCAACCTAAGTTTACGACAGTAACATTAGCCTAAGACCTATAAAAACTGATGAAATAACAATGTAAACAACATGTTTACAAAGCTTAAGAATTTAACTAAAGTTGGACCACAATAATAATTATACATCTTCTTCCCATTTTAAATCATTTAAGTTACCCTGTCTAAGAAACTTAAATACACATGTGGTTCTGCTCCCAAGCCCATATGTGACGAATACGCATAAAGTTCATCTCTTAGTTCATTCTTCTTTACTTTCTAATTCTTAAATTAGTCTCTTATATTAAGAATCATTTTGTCTTACAGTATGCTCTTATCTTAAATGCATCTTACTAACTAATGGGAGTATCACTAAGTATCTCTAATTACGATACTAAACAAGTATCTCAAGTCTATATGTCCTGAACATTCTCATTATGCAATTATATTATATACACCTCTAGTATATTTATTGAAGAATTTTTGAGTCATAAATTTATAGTTATACATATATAGTATAAATCATATACACTACTAGTATAATATATAAATCGATACGACCAACTCAAGTAGTGCAACATAAAATTACATAAATCTGAGGAAGACATTCTCTACGCCTAACCGCCACATAAGTACTATCTCAATCACGCACATAACAAATGGGATATGCTCTTCCATAAAGGATATCCCCTCTAATATGTATTCCCAGGAGCACACATGGTATATTGTGCGTAAAGAAAACAAGTACGATCCCACGCAATCGGGCCAAACAACCAACTATAAAACCCTACTCAATCGGGTTACACATAAAGTATTTTAATAACATTAGTTCGTATCTAGCTTAATAAAAAATTATTATACATGGCACTAACCCAAATCTCCAAGGCTTTACAAATATAGGCAACATCTCACACTTAAGTTATACAAGGATCAGTTTGATTGCTATGGTACGATTTGATTTTATATCGGGTCAAATGATCCTTGCATATTGAGTGACAGTTGTGTGAGTAGGTTCAAAATAAAAATTCGAAGGAATCAATGATTTTTTGTATAATTCTGGTGGAGTAGAAAATAAGTTAAGTTTGATAATCAAGGAAATTGATTAGATGTTGGTTGAAATCAATTAACAATAAATTGATTTGACTAAGCGGGTATCAAACACTTAATGTGGGGAATCATATTATGTACTATAATTAACTTTGCAAATAAAACCTTATTATATCTGAGTGATTTCGGAGATAATTAAGTTGGAATGCTGTCACAATTATTTAGTAGAGTTGATTAAAATTAAATAAAGAAAGAAAATAAATTATGGTAATTATAATTGGGATTTTCTAGTATTCATTTGGAGATAATTTAATTATTTTTCTTGGTCCCTTGTATAGTTCACATACCCATTTAATTAGTCCCAAACCCTCAAGAAACCCAGTTTGGCTCTAGACCACCTTTTATACTTGTATATAAAGGCGTGGAAATGGGTTTTAAAGTTAATGATTAATTATTAGGGTTTTAGAGGGGTGAGAGAAAAAACTATTCTCATTTTTTTAAAGAGGCCTAAAGAGACCACCATATCTATTTATAAGTAAGAGTTTTCATCTCAAAAGGTGCCCACACACCTACCTATATTTGGAGGGGATCATACACTAGAAGACCTAAGCGTTACCGAAGGTTACACAAGCTTTTTGGAGACCTAGGAAGGTAGAAAAGATTTCATCATCATTTGCCTTTGTCTTGTCATATGAATCACAACATGATTCGCTATGGTATTATAATCTTACACCCTAGGTTTAATCTTTAAACCTAGTTCTTGATTTCTTTTCAATGCATGATTAATAAAAAAATCTTTAGTGATGAAGATTTTCCATGTTTGAATGTTAATTATCAAAGCTTGGTTGAGAGTGATTGTGTATTGAAAAGGTCCATGTTGTCCACCAAGAAACTCTAGTTTTGACATGTTGTATGATTGTACAATCTTGTGTATGGTATCATACTAACATGTTTTTACAGATATTTTATGTTTATATCCCTTCAATCACTGTTACATATGTTTATTTTATGTGATTGTATCCTATGGTGGTTTATCCATAGTTATTTTTTAATTATTTAATTATTGATGTATTTATGGGCGATTGTGATGGGATGTAATCTTTTTTAAAACTTAGAATCACATATTTTTATGGGTTTGGGTGTTGGACAAAGTTTATTGGAGTTTGGTTAAGTTTCAACCCGTTTATGGAGGTCTTTGCATGAGTTTTGCGAAGTTGGGACAAGGTTGTCCTCGACAGGGTGAATCTATCGACCCCCCTCAATCGATTGACCTCCCCCTGCGTAGATTCATTTTTTTGAAGAATTTTAATGTCGTTTTGATATCTCTTGCACCGGTTATTCGTTCCGATCATTACCATATGTGCAAAAGAGTTTTTCCAGAAGGAAAGGTCAACAAGAGCTCATGTTTGTGATGAAGTCTACTTCAAGTTGTACTCTGTGTCAAAGGGCAGTCTTCTACAACAAGGATTCGTGGGCCTGAAGAGTAATATTTCAAGAAGAAGATTAAGCCATGATGAAAAAAGAAAATTTTTTCCTTATATTTTTATTTGCATTTATTTAACTATTTGCATGTATGTCTCTTTATTGTTATGTTGCATACTTTCACATGCTAATTATTTGGATTAATTAGGAACACCCATTTTCTGGATAACATGGATTTAATTTTGAGACCAGCCTAGATTACCATTTATTCTAAAAAAATCCATTTTATTTATTATTTTTTAAAATTGGATTACATCATGGTAATTCATTTAATTTAAAACTAGTTTTATTTTTTGGAAAATTAAAATGGCGAGATCGGGTAATTTAATTTGTACAAGTAAATTGAAAATTACCAAGGATTTAAGTTTGTTCTTTTAGAATTGAATGGATAGTTTTTCACAGCCCTCGAGTGTTTTTTAAAATACTAAGTGAAAGAGGGGTTTCAACATACATCCCATGGTCTCTATCGGTGTTTTATAAATTAGATATGATTAATTCATCACGCCATTTACCCCACCCCACCGCGCACGCCGATGGAATTGATTAGTGCATCAAGGATTCGTTAAAACTCAAAAGTCATAATTTCAAGAATTAGAATGTGAGTAAATTCAAATCCCCACGGGGAAGTCCTTCAAGAGAGGGCCCATTTCGAGGAGTGGACTGGTGGTATACACTTATATGGATTTGATGATATCGTCCTCCATAGAGTAACTATCATTAATTGGGCGCCAAAAGTAGTCCGTTATTCATTATGTGGGACAATAGGGTACTGAACTATTTGAATAGCATAATGAATTTTTTTTTTGTCTAGTTCAAGATGTTGTGATTTCAGCTTCCCAGAAGAAATATCACTTGATAAGGGAACTAGGATGTCCAACGAGATTAATTTTAAAAATTAGCGGTTGAGGGATATCACTTTAAAATTTAATCAAATTAATTCTCTTGTGTTAATTGACAATTTATTTTTTCAATTTTATGATTCTAAAATTTCAAAAATGTATTTAACTTTATCTCACTCATATTAGCCTTAAAGTTTTAATTATAATAAGTTTCATGGAGAGAAATGTATTTGGACATTGTTCTAACTTAAGGGAATAATAAGCTATTTTAACCTATAATCCTAATCAACATTTTAAAACTATTTAATGTGATTAACTCCTTGCGTCAGTTAAGCTGACCCCCCACACATCATTTTAATCACATAATCATAGTATTTTGGAATACTTGGTAATTGTTTTAAATTAAGTGTAGCAGGTGTTCGATCCCCCCAAGAGGAAGTTCTATATGTAGAATTTTAATTTTAAAGAATTTATCGATGGGAATTTGTAGACACCTATGATTGATTGATGACACTTAGGTAAGAATCGTGTTCTTAAAATAATCTCCATCATTGATTGATCTAAGGATTATTTGGATTAGATATGGTGGGAAAACCCGATACCATTTTGTAATTCAGAAGTGAGGATCATTAGTAGTCAACGGTTGGTTTTAGTTGTTTGAGATATGTTTAACTTCATTCTCGAAATGAAGGTAGGCGGATAAGGCTATGTTTCAGATATAATGGTTTGGGATAAAATGTTCATATGCCTCGTCAGTAGTGAAATAACTGAAAGGGAGGTAATCTCACTAGAAGTATTTAGAAATTTTATAGCAATAATGTTCGATTTTCCTTGCTCCATAAGAAAAAAAATATATGGTAATGATTCATCTCTTAAAAGTAAATGTTTGATTTTTTATTCGATCTACGACAACCTAGTGTGTAGACTCGGGAACCACAAATCAGTACTGCAACTCGTTGAAGAGGTCCAAGGTAACATGGTAATTACTTAGAAGAGAGATGTTCCTAGTTATGGGCATTTACAATAAGGTAGCAGTATAAACAATAGGATATCTTTATAGATTACGGTGAAGACACAAACTTAATATGGGTAAATTATTTAATGTACCTGGGATATAAAGAAGTTGGTTTGGGTATCTAAATTGGTTTTGAACAAATATTCAATTGATTTTAAAAAATTGTTTTATCAAAATTATGATATCTTTAATTTGTTCTGTTACATTGGAAAATAATTTATACATTATAAGGTTTGTCTCACCAATACCGCTAAATACTAAATTGAATAATTTTATAGACAAAAATAATTAAAGAGAAAATTTCTTTCTAGAACCAAACACACTTTTGGCACTTATACTTCGATTATTTTATTCTAAAAGGATTTTGAAGACCGGTTTAAAATGGAAAATTGAGTTGATTGGAAGTGGAGGAACTTATACTCTTGAATCCCATTTAGAAGGTAAAATGACTAAGGGGACTTCTCAACCAAACACTAAAGAGCCAAAGATTTGTTGGAAATGGTTCATTTCGATTATTTTGATTATGTGACTATCCGATTAAGAGGTGGTTTTAAGTTCTTCCTTGATTTCATTTTTGGTAACTCAAAGGTATGGATATGTTTACCTTATGCTCCACATGTATGAGGCCTTCGATTAGTTCAAAATGTGAAAGGATAAGATGGATCATGGGTGAGGTAAATTAATTCAAACTCTGCAAATTGATTGTAAGGAATATACCTCTCAGGGAGAGTTAAGGAATCATTTATCGGAGGTATGGGATTGTATCCTAGTTGTCTACACCGATCCTTCCATTTCAGAATGTTCTAGAGGATAGGAAGGAATAAGTCTTTTATTTATAAATGATAAGGTTCATGGTTAGTTATTCAGGACTATAACATTAATATTGGATATTACATAAGAGATGACCTTATACATTATGAATCTAGTTTTTTATTAATCGGTCTCTTCAGCTCCCAATGAATATTGGAGTGTGCACAATATCATTCTAGGGTATGTTCGGATATGGGGTTGCTCAACACTCATGATATGTTAATATCTAAGGAAGTTGAAATTAAGGACAAAGGTATGTTTTTTTAGTTATCCCAATAGTTAAAAAAAGTAGTTTTTATCATATTTCTAAGTACAAAAAGGACATTAATGGCATTAATGCCAACTCTTGTAAGAGGATTATGTAATAAACTATGGGCAAAAGTGTCAGATTAGACTTATAAAATATAATGGAACATCATGTTACCAATGTTGCTAAACCTCCTGTACATGATGAAATACGACCTGATATCGATAATAAACTACCTTATCGTAGTGGGAGCATTATCGATGATCAGGGTACATGTGTCACTTATACTGGATAACAAGTGGTTCCATGTCTTAGTGGGAGAATCATGAGTCATCCTGAATGGTTAGTATTTTAGGTTATCACTTTGATGACATCCCAGGCAAACATAGATCGGCTCCCAATAAATACAATCAGTTATTCCAAGATAAGGACTTTTGATTTGACTTGTGATTATGTATACCAGAAGGGATTCGATGTATTCAAATAAGGTTTTGGGTACTTGTAGACTTGACAATGGGGTAAAATACACCGAACGCAGGTGGTCCTATAAGAAGTTAAAAGAAAGATGGATGTGAAGGTGCAAACCTTCAAGTTAAGTCTTGAGAAAGGGTTTACTAAGAAAGAAAGGGATTGACTATGAGTAATCGTTCTCGTGGTAGACATGATAAAGTATGTCGGGATTCTTTTAATGTCAAGACTGCATTCTTGAATGATTGTCTTGACAAGTACATAGTAAGAAATAAAGAAAGAAATGTGATGTAAGCTTGTGACATCCATTTATGGATTTAAGATAACATCAAGGCCTTGGGTCATTCTACTTGATCATGTAATCAAGTTTTATTTTTATTAATGATCAAAAAGTATATGTTTATATAAGAATCATGGTAGAAATGTGGTGGTATTTCTAAATATGATTTGTAGATAATACTTGCCTAATTGGGAACGAGGTGGAAGTATTGTCTTACCAAGTAGTGTGGTTTTTCGGATATTCGCTATAAAGTAGTTAGGACAAGCTAGGAACAACTTTATGATCAAGCTTTCGCTTAATCGGTTGCAAATGATGTTAGGCATATCCCAAGAAGATGATATTGATGTAGTATATAAAAGATTAGCATCGGGATTCCATGAAAAGATTTTATTTTCAAGTGTAGAGTCTCTATATTTGGGAATCAATGTCTTAGGACACATAATTATATGGAAGGAGTGATGAATAAACCTAATGCTCAGGCAATAGGAAACTTCATGAATGCTATATATTGTTTGCAAAGACCAAAATATGTTATGCCTTCGGCATGGTCAACAAATTTTAGTCTAATAGTCTTGTAATTCTTAGGCACAAAGACTATATTGTCATTCAGATAAGCATTTTAAGTTTTCTACCTAGAAATATTTGTTTACTGAAGGAGATTGAGCTATAAGTTGGAGGATTGTGAAGAAATTTTGGATAATTAACTCCACTAGGAAGATCAAAGTTGTTGTCACTTGGGATACAACTAAAGAGGCTAGATGGATCAGTTACTTTCTAAGTCACTTGGGTGAGGTTCCTTCAAGTGTAATTAGCTATTACATTCTTCAGTGAATATAACAGTACGATTGTAAGTTTAAGATAATAAGTGACCCATAAGAGGGTTAAACACATTAAGCGTAGGTTTGACCTAGTTCGAAAGATCGAACACATGGATGATAAGTTTATCACAAGGTTCTATCGAATAACACTCGGTCAGTCTTCTACCGACAAGCAACAAACAAACATGTAGATGTGTTAGGAGTTGGATACATGTCTTTAATACTAAGTGGGTGATTATTGGGATTTTATTCTTAAAACTATTTATTACATTTACCATTTACGTAATGGCATATCAGTTCATTTTGAAATAATAATCATGGTTGTGAGAATACCATACGTTTGGTTTAAATATATTGTAGACATGTTGGTCAATAAAGCTTAGTGAGAATTTCGGTGATTCAATTTCAGGTTAATCACTAGGAGATTCGGAGTTTAGTTTTAGCACTATTGAAATGTTCACAACCTAGATAGGTAGTTGGCATCCTATCGAAACGGTTGCGATGCAATCCCAGTAGTTTATCTCAAACTATGGGAACTTGTTTAATGGTTTGAGAACTTTTTCGATAGTTCGATGGAGGATTATGATTAGTACATCCCATGAATGTATTAAACAAGGCCACCCGTTAAATTTGAGCATAAGGATTGTCTTGATTAGACTTAGGCAATCTCACACCATCTTCAAAGGGTGCATATATTTTTAATTCGAAGAATTGTGGGGATTGGAATGTTTGTATAAATATCACTTTGTTTGCTATAGGTGCAATTTGATATTATATTGAGTTAAATGATCCCCGTATATTTAGTGAAAGTTGTGTGATTATGTAAGAGATCCTAATTCAGAGGAATCTGCATCCAAGGATACCATGGATTATGATACCCCATTGATAGATTTATATATTTGTGTCCACCAAGTAAAACCTAGTCAATGGTTTATTTTAAAATCCTCGGGAGTAAAAAATAAGTTAAGTCCGAAAATTAAGGAAATTGATTAGATGTTGGTTAAAATCGATCAACAGTAAATTGATTTGACCAAGCGAGTATCAAACACTTAGTGTGAGGAATCATATTATGCACCATAATCAACTTTACGAATATGACCTCATTATATCCGAGTGATTTATGAGATAATTAAATTGGAGTGCATTCATAATTATTTAGTGGAGTTAATTATGAATAAACAAAGAAATAAAATAAATTACTATAATTGTAATTGGTATTTATTAGTATTTTTTTGGAGCTAATTGAATTATTTGTCTTGGGTCCTTGATATAGTCCACCTATGCATGTAGTTAGTCCCAGAATCTTAAGAAACCTAGTTAGGCCCAAACACACCTTTTATACTTGTATGTAAAAGTGTGGGAAAGGGTTTTAAAGTGAACGATTCAATACTTGGGTTTAAGAGGAGTGAGAGAAAACACTATTCATATTTTAGTGAAGAGGCCTAGAGATAGACCAACATATATCACTCATACAGAAGGGTTTCATCTCGAAAGGTGCCTAGACACCTACCTAGATTTGGGGAGGATCATATACTAGAAGATTGTAAGGACACAAATTTCCAATTGAGTCCATATGTAGTTTTGGCTCAATTCCGGACAAAAACATTTATTCATAGGATAGTATTTAATTGTAATATTCTCAAGCCTATGAAGTGTTTGTTGAAGACGTAGCGGCAAAGAATATAAAGCTTCATCAAAATGCCGGTTTGCGTGCCTCGTTTCTACGTCATCAACTAATGGTTCCATGCTCCCAAGGTATGAATGCAATTATGTTTATATAGGAGCTTGGAACAAAGTTTGTTGGGTGTTAGGATTAAAATAAACTGCATTTTGTTTTAAGAAAGAAATTATATAAAACTTTAAAAATAAGTTCATAAAGTTTTCTGGGCCAAAATCGAATTTTACAATCTTTCTGGTTGTTCGTTAGATATGTCGTTCGAACGAGTTTTTTCGTTCGAACCAGATGTCGTTCGAACGAACCTGCCAATGAGTTCCCACTGTCGTTAGAAATGTCGTTCGAACGAGATTGTTGTTCTAACGAGATTTCCAACGAGCTTCTAACGAGTCCATACTGGAGCGTCGTTAGAAGTCTCGTTCGAACGAGACTTCGTTCGAACGAAATGTCGTTCGAACGAGCTGTCAGGCGGGAACAATTTTTGGCAGTTTTTGGCAGTTTTTCACCCACTTCCCCACTTGGTTTTTAACCAACTTTTTCAGACTTAATAATGTGCGGGAATGACATTTTCCAAATTAACTTTTCCATACCATTTCCATCTCTTAGAGAGAGTTTGAGAGCAAATTTGTTTTAGGAAAATGTTCATGTTTTGAGTGAGATGTTTAGAGAAATATTTTCATCACTCTAGTATTTACACCCAATTGAGTTTATTCCAAGTTCTATATACTTATCAATTGAGTGGAGTTTTTGGCACCGGTTTATCTCTACCGAATTCAAGAAGAGAAGTTTTGGTTTGCTTCTACATCCATCAAAGAAGAAGACTTTGTGTTGTGATTCTACCCACTTGGAGAAAGGCTCCTTGCTCGGGTGACGGTGACCATAGAAAGCCCCATCGGTGGATTCCGAGACCGCGGTGGAGTTCCGAGGTTGTCAGCTAGGAAGAGGTGTCTACGAGAAGAAGCATCGAGGCTTGAGAGGGATCGAGTCAGTCGTTATAAGTCTATCTGTATTGTAATTGTAATTCCGTATCTAGTGGACTTGTGGCTAGGGCCGTCCGAGGTTGTTTCCCGTCTTGGGTTTTTCCTCGTACATCGCGGCGTAGTGTGATATTGTTTATTTTATCTTGCATCTTAATTTAGAACGCATGCTTAGAATAAATTCAAGATAAAATTCGGTTTAATGTATCACACTCAATTTAATTGGGACTTATATTAAATGTTGAGTAATGTTTAATTAATTCAAGTCATTTGCTAAAATTAGTTTCGCCTAACTTTGGATAATTAATAAATATGACTTAGGCAAACTCTAGGACTTGGATTAATGAATCAGTTTAAGTGAATATATGAATCGATTAATTTTGTTTTATTAAACTAAAATCTGATTTGTTTAATTGTTGAACCATCTTCTTTTAACGCTTTCGCATCATCTATTGAGTTTTAAATACAAAGGAAATTACTTACGTTTACAAATTGGTATCAGAGCCAAAGCGATAAATTATTTCGTTAACGATCTTTTTAAATAATTTTTGGCTAAAATGGATTTTTCCCCATTTTCAAAATTTCCTATTTTCGATGGTTCAAACTACGCGTATTGGAAAGCGCAAATGAGATCTGCACTAAAATCTATCGACGAGAGAGTTTGGATGTTTGTTGTTAACGGGTGGTCCCCACCAACTTATTTAGTTGAAAATGAACGTGTTATCAAACCCACCGATAGATGGACTGAAAATGAGTTTAAACTAGCTAATTTCAATTCCCGTGGTTTAAATGCTTTGTTTAGCGCTGTCACACCGGATGAATTCCGCCGTATTATGACGTGTGAAACCGCTAAAGAAGCTTGGGATATTTTATAATTAACTTATGAAGGAACTAGTGTCGTTAAAGCTTCAAAACTCCAAAACCTCACCACTCAATTTGAAACTATCAAAAAGAATGAAAAAGAAATTTTGATGAATTCTATGCTAGACTTTCTGATATTGTTAATTCATCTTTTAACTTGGGAGAGAAAATACCTGACGACCGTGTTGTAAAGAAAATTTTAAGGTCCCTACCCGATAGATTTATTCCAAAGGTGACCGTTTTAAATTCTTTACCCACTTTAGCCTCTACGAAATTAGAAGAGCTTGTAGGTGATTTACAAACCTATGAACTAGATATGTTTCCCTCTAAAACTGAAAAGAAAATTGAAAAGGGCGTTGCTTTAAAAGCCCGAAAAGAGGTCAAACAAGTAGTAGAGAGCGATAGTGATAGTGACTCGGAAGACATGGCTTTATTTGCTCGTAAATTTAGAAAATTTCTTAAATTTAACAAAGATAAATTTAAAAATGATTTTAAGAAATTTGATACTTCTAAACATGATAAAAGCGAGAAGATTTCTAAAGACGAGAAGATCCCTAAACCTAGCAATGACAATTTAGATAGGGACGAGTCTGATAAATGTTTTGGTTGTGAAGGTTATGGCCATAGGGCTTATGGGTGCCCCACTAAACTAAGGAAAGATGGTAAGCGACCCATTTCATATAATGCAACCCTTAGTGATAGTGATAAGGAAGAAAAGCCTGATTCCCCCACTAAGAAAAATTTTGTGGCTTTTATGGCTAGTAATGTGAGTGATAGTGAAAACTCATCGATTGATGAAACGATAGCACATGCCACTTCCAAGGTCATTGTACACGATTCTCTTGTTTTTAATGATAGTGAGAGTGAAGAAGAAACTGAGAGTGAAAATGAAGAAGAGGTTAATGTGAGTGAACTTCAAAATGCTTTTCAAGAACTTTATAAAGAATCTATTAAATTGAAAAGAGCTAATTTGAAGTTAGAAGCTAGTTTAAGAGAAAGTGTCAAGGTCATTGATGAAAATGTTTTAATAGAAGACCTTAGGACACATGTGAGGACTCTTCAAGAGAAGCTTGATTATGTAGAAGGCGAAAGAGATGGCCTTAGGGGTTTAATGGAATCCTTGAAAAAGGAGCTTCTTGCTTTTGAAGAGCGAAATGTTTTACTAGAATCTAACATTTTAGAATTGGAAATTAAATTAAAAGATTCTAGTAATGTCAAATTTGATTTGGAGTGTCGTTCGAAAAAACTAGATAAAATGTTAGGAACGATCCAAATTAAAAATGACACTTGTGGTTTAGGCTTCAATACTTGTAATGAATTTACTCATAATGCCCAAACCAATGTTTTAGGAGAATCAACTAGGAATACTTTTAAAGATCACTCCTTAAGTAAATCTTTTCGACATGTTCTCACTTGTACACATTGTGGTCGACAAGGTCATCTTAGGAAATTTTGTTTAGATCTTAAACGAATTCCTAGAAAACCCCATAGTAAAGTAACCACGGTAGTTAAAGTTCCTACACCCCAAGATAGTCATTCCTCATTAATTTGGGTTAGGAAATCCGACTTGGTTTCCTTACAAAATAGGGTTGTTGATTCTCATTTACTTTCACATGCTTCCTCCCTTCCTAAATCTAAAGGATGAATGTGTTAGTATTTGCATACTTTAGCGTTTGTACTTTATGCTATATTCACACGCTAAATGTATGCTTGTTTAGTCAATTTTCTAGTCATTGCTTTATTTGATATCACATGCTAGAAATTATGATTTGTTTATCTTTTTGTATTATATTTTGTGTTTGAATTAATAAAAAAAAATATAAAAAGATTTTTTTTTATCATTTTTGTTTTATTTATCTCATTTAAGCTTAATGAAAAATACAAATGATTTTTGTTTGTCCTTTTGAGTAAATATTTACTTTTGATTAAATATGTTAAAAACTCAAAAAGATTTTATTTTGTGTGTATTTTAGTTTGACACACTTTAAGTGGCATATATTTGTGTTTGAATCCCATCGTTTACGCTCCCATGTGGCTAGAACTTTTGGTTTAGATTTTCAATCCTTAAAATGTTCTTTACCATGTTTTATATGGAGTAGTTGGATTTTGTATTGTTTAAATGGATTCTATTTCTATATGACTCTATTCACACATGCAAGAGCTTTTTTTGAAATCTTAATGTCACATGTTATATTTGAGCTTTTTGAGGTGTTCTCCTACCAATCTAGTCATCTACATATCTTTGACCTAGGAGGACTAGTGCATGTCAAAATCCGTTGCATGTGAGATTTGTGTGAAAATGAAAAACATGATAAATAAAAATGTGCACGGGGAAGGGCTCCGAAAGGATGAATTAAATCCTTTGCGATTGTAAGCCACCGTTTATTGGATCTAAAAGAAATACGTGATCCAAAGGCCTAAAAACAGAATATTTGGCATTAAAAAGAAAACAATTGCCAAGGCCTATGTTTGTTTGATATATTCATTCAAAAGTAAAAGAATATATATGCTTATTGAGGGAGAATTGGATGGTATATCAACGGTTTGCACAATGTCCGTTTATCCTAGTTGTCTTTAATGTCATGACTCTATTTGGTTTGTAGAATCATCATCATGCTAGGCTTGTATGCATTGTGTATGTTTGTTCATTGAGTTCAATCTTCATATTGTCACATGAGGTTATATTTAAATGTGATAAAGTTTTCCATCAAATGAGAACTCCGTGAATGTTTATTAAGTGTTTGGGTCTAAATTTAATTGTTTCTAGTTCACACCCCTACACTTCCGTTTCCATATGACACATTTTTGCCATACGAGTGTGCAAACTTATTGTATTTTGTGTTATATGTGTGTTTATATCTATATATATGCAAGTGCTTCATTGGTATATTTCTAGGGGGAGTAATTATTTAATTGAATTTAATACTTTGATATTCCCTATGCATTTGATGAGTTTGCTTAAGTGTGCAGGATTTCTTCTAAAGCGGCATTGTTTAAAAGGCAAAGCGTTTGATCCTTGGGTTGAGTCAAGTTTGGGTGGGTTATGTTTTGAGTCTAGTGAGGTTGATGGACCTTTAGGATTTTTGTTTGATTTTTTGTCCCGGAATAGCCAAAGGGGGAGATTTGTAAGGACACAAATTTCTAATTGAGTCCATATGTAGTTTTAGCTCAATTCCGGACAAAAACATTTATTCATAGGATAGTATTTAATTGTAATATTCTCAAGCCTATGAAGTGTTTGTTGAAGACGTAGCGGCAAAGAATATAAAGCTTCATCAAAATGCCGGTTTGCGTGCCTCGTTTCTACGTCATCAACTAATGGTTCCATGCTCCCAAGGTATGAATGCAATTATGTTTATATAGGAGCTTGGAACAAAGTTTGTTGGGTGTTAGGATTAAAATAAACTACATTTTGTTTTAAGAAAGAAATTATATAAAACTTTAAAAATAAGTTCATAAAGTTTTCTGGGCCGAAATCGAATTTTACAATCTTTCTGGTCGTTCGTTAGATATGTCGTTCGAACGAGTTTTTTCGTTCGAACCAGATGTCGTTCGAACGAACCTGCCAACGAGTTCCCACTGTCATTAGAAATGTCGTTCGAACGAGATTGTTGTTCTAACGAGATTTCCAACGAGCTTCTAACGAGTCCATACTGGAGCGTCGTTAGAAGTCTCGTTCGAACGAGACTTCGTTCGAACGAAATGTCGTTCGAACGAGCTGTCAGGCGGGAACAATTTTTGGCAGTTTTTGGCAGTTTTTCACCCACTTCCCCACTTGGTTTTTAACCAACTTTTTCAGACTTAATAATGTGCGGGAATGACATTTTCCAAATTAACTTTTCCATACCATTTCCATCTCTTAGAGAGAGTTTGAGAGCAAATTTGTTTTAGGAAAATGTTCATGTTTTGAGTGAGATGTTTAGAGAAATATTTTCATCACTCTAGTGTTTACACCCAATTGAGTTTATTCCAAGTTCTATATACTTATCAATTGCGTGGAGTTTTTGGCACCGGTTTATCTCTACCGAATTCAAGAAGAGAAGTTTTGGTTTGCTTCTACATCCATCAAAGAAGAAGACTTTGTGTTGTGATTCTACCCACTCGGAGAAAGGCTCCTTGATCGGGTGACGGTGACCATAGAAAGCCCCATCGGTGGATTCTGAGACCGCGGTGGAGTTCCGAGGTTGTCAGCTAGGAAGAGGTGTCTACGAGAAGAAGCATCGAGGCTTGAGAGGGATCGAGTCAGTCGTTGTAAGTCTATCTGTCTTGTAATTATAATTCTGTATCTAGTGGACTTGTGGCTAGGGCCGTCCGAGGTTGTTTCCCGTCTTGGGTTTTTCCTCGTACATCGCGGCGTAGTGTGATATTGTTTATTTTATCTTGCATCTTAATTTAGAACGCATGCTTAGAATAAATTCAAGATAAAATTTGGTTTAATGTATCACACTCAATTTAATTGGGACTTATATTAAATGTTGGGTAATGTTTAATTAATTCAAGTCATTTGCTAAAATTGGTTTCGCCTAACTTTGGATAATTAATAAATATGACTTAGGCAAACTCTAGGACTTGGATTAATGAATCAGTTTAAGTGAATATATGAATCGATTAATTTTGTTTTATTAAACTAAAATCTGTTTTGTTTAATTGTTGAACCATCT
Organism: Sambucus nigra; assembly: GCA_949130495.1. Taxonomy (NCBI): domain Eukaryota; kingdom Viridiplantae; phylum Streptophyta; class Magnoliopsida; order Dipsacales; family Adoxaceae; genus Sambucus; species Sambucus nigra. The sequence goes on from OX422220.1 coordinate 196,449,883, forward strand.
TCTTTCAATGCTTCTGCATCATCTATTGAGTTTTAAATACAAAGGAAATTACTTACGTTTACAAAGATCAAGCTTTACAGAAGGCTATATAAGGCTTTTGGAGACCTTGGAGGGAAACAAGGATTTTATCATCATCTACCTTTGTCTCCTTATACGAATCACAACATGATTTTCTATGGAATTGTATTCTTGAACCCTTAGTTTAATCTTTAAACCTAGTTCTTAATTTCTTTTCAATGCATGATTAATTAAAGATATTTTGGGATGAAAATGTTCTACATTTCAATGCCAATATCAATTTGTTTTCCGCAACATAATCAGATACTGTACTGGAGCTTTTGCAAGAAACTGGGAACTTTTTTCTTAGTCTGAGGATGTGGTATGTCGAGGATTTCTTTGAGTTTGGAAAGGTCTGCTTCTATACCTCTTTCAATGACCATAAAGTAAAGGATTTACCCGTTCGTGACACCGAAAATGCACTTTTGCGAATTCATCTGGTATAATCACAGTCGTTCAAAGAATTTTCTTAAGGCATGGAAGTGACGTCTTGAAATTGATGGTTATATCATTAACACAAGTTTTGACCTCTTTGTGTATAAGATCATGCAAGATGGTTGTGGATTCTCTTTGATATGTAGTCCCATAATTTTTGAGATCAAAAGGCATTATATTATTGAAAAAATTACCCCATGGTATGGTGAAATTAGTTTTTGCTTGGTGGTCAGGATGCATCTCGATCTGGTTGTACAATACGAAGCCATCAACGAATGACTTAAGGGAGTGATTGGTTGTGTTATTGCACTATACCAAAAGTATAAAAATGCCATTTTTTTATCTGTAGGTTTTGTCACCATCTTTAAACGTGACAAAAAATACCTGCGTGTTGTCACGATCAATGATCGCGATAAGTCAATGACTGTGATAACACACAAGACATTTTCTATCATGATCTTATCACAGTCCTTGATCGTGAAAATGACCGTGATAAAATTATCAGGATTTTAGCCTTAAAACCCCCCTTCCCCCCCAAAAAAACACACCTTCCCTCCTCTCTCTCATTAACCCAGTTGCCCCTATCTCCTAGGTAAAAAATACACCATTTTTCACCCAAAGGTATGATTTACACATTTTGAGTCTGATATATATATATATATATATATATATATATATATATATATATATATATATACACTTATAGTTAAATACATGTGTTTGTTGTAAAATAGTTGTATTTACGTGTATGGATTTGATATTATTAGAAAAATAACTTGTGCAAAACCTAGGTTTGAACAATTTAACTTTACTTTTTGTTTGGACTGAATATATGTGTTTGTTTATTATAAAATAGTTTTATTTACATGTACAACTTGATTTTTTAGGAAACAACTTTTGGAATACCAAGGTTTGAAGGTTGGAACATTTTGACATTGATATTTGTTTGGGCTTGAATATATGTGTTTATTTGTTGTAAATGTAATCATTTTGGTCAAAAAAATAATTTGTGGATTTATTTAAAAATTTGAGGGATTTTGATATTATATATATAATTTGTATGTATAATGTGATTAATTTGTAGGTTTATTTAAAAATAATTTATGGAATTATTTAAAAATGTAATCAAGAACACAATGAATGTTATACTATAATTTCCAATTTAGTGTGTATACGCGGCTTAGGGTTTCAACCTAGGTTTTGAAAATTATATTTGATTAGGTTATAAAGTATAATTAAAGCCAATTTGATATGTATACACGACTTAGGGTTTCAACATGATAGTGTTTCAACATTGTTATTTAAACATGATATGTTGTTAATTAGATTGCGCTGGTCTGAGTTAACTAATGATTCAACTATCCATAGGGATAAACAAACTTGTATAAATACCCTTTGTTACACATAGTAGGTAATGATCCCTGCAAGTTGTTATGGGGTATCCTTTATACAAATAGTGGATGGGTGAGATAAATAGACTCGGGGATATGTATAGTACAGGTTCTAACAAGTTTGTAATTCTCAAAGAGTTGTCTCAATAACGAAGAGTTCTCTTGTCCTTGTGCACATTGTAGACATGGGAAGTGTTTGAGAGGAAAATAATGAAATTACATCTTCTTAGATGGGGTATACAAGACGATTATCGGGTGTGGGTTTTTCACGAAAAATTTAGTATCCCTTTATCTCTGAACAACCTCCACTACAACCGTCAAGTAAGAAAATGGTGGAACGATCAAAGGAGACCCCCCGTAGAGCATAATATGTTATATGATCTAATACATGATGCTTTTAAAGTTCATATCGTGAATGACAATGAGGTTCCGATAAGGAAGATAATGAATCTTGTAGTGAAGGTTCTAGTTCTCATGATGACGTTAGGATAAACCTTGACGATGACTACCGAAGTTTAAAAGTCAAATGGACCAAACTATTGTACCCTAATTACGATAAAAGTCAAACAAATTTTCATGCCATTGTTGGTTTGCATCTTTTGAAGAGACTTTTTGTTTTGTCTGGTAATAACGTGACTAAAATTCTGAATTGGGTGAAGGGTTTTCTCCCCAAAGAAAATGTTCTTCCATATACCAATCTGAAAATGAAAAATAGTTTGAAAGGTTTGGAAATGAAGTATAAATCAATTTATGCTTACAAGTATGATTGCATACTGTGACAACCCGCTCACCAAAATAAGGGGTGGCCAGCCCGATACTCCAATATAACAGGAATCATGGATTGAATCATTCTCAGCATCGTAACAATATAATAAGTATACGGGATAACCACCTTATATTTTAGAAAAACGGGTTGCCAAAAATTTTGTTTTATAAATTAAAGAAAGAATTTAAACAACCCAATTTAAAAAGAAAGTGGAAACCCAAGAGAACTTATATACAACTATAACCGAGATACAATAAGGGGACCGAATATGCTGTCAGTCAATAGATACATAACAAATATAACACGTTCATTAAGTTACATATTACATCCATTAGACAGTTACAAAAGTTTGGGTCACACGCCCGAATAAAAGACCCGATCATAACTAGAGTGCAAAAATTAAAGTGTTTATACAAAGTATCCCATAATATCCGCAAAATATCACTGCTCCCAAAAGTTCACCGGAATGGGAGAGTCAGTACGGGCGTCCTTGCGGCGGAGCACCTGAGCGGATACAAGATTCATGCACAACAAAAAATATGAACGGGTCAGGGCCCGATTTTATATGATCGCCAGATGAATAAAGAGTATGACAACTATGAACAGATAATCATGATAGATAAAGATGAGAATATACCTACACAATTCAAAGCACAATGTAAGGCAATTTAAATAATCATAATTTAATTCAGTTATGCAGGAAGATAGGAATAAATAACATTACTAAAGCTTTCATCCTTTATATTTTGTTTGTTCATCGTTCCGTCCCTTACTAGGAACTATAATCACAATTATATGCTCTTTGTGGCATTTCTGTAATAACCCTCGCTTATGAGAACGTAATTTATATTAATTACTAGGTATGGTACTTAGATATAAGTTTTGGGTTATGATTTGAGTGCTAATTTTATGAAGAAAAGTTAATATTCACCATGAGTTTGCATATGTACCATAACTATGGGTGAATATTGCTATGTTATGCTTATTAATATCATATGAATTTAAAATGATATTTGGCTTAATAATGAGACCGGAACTTAAAATTTATTTATAAAATGTCCAAATGATAATTTGGAGGCCGCAGTTGATTTCGGAACGTGCGAGATAGTCAAATATTGTGCCATTATGTGTTTTGAGATTTTGGGCATTTTTGACTGATTTTCCCTTAAATATGCAATTGCGTATTATATTATCGCAATATTTATCCATTTAGTTGGGATTTTGGCTAAAGGCACGATTTATGTCTTGAGTGAATCACTATTCACCTAATTGTCTTTCCTAAACCTAGAGAACTAAAGAGAGAAAGAGAAAAAGTAGAGAGAAGAAAGGGAATTGAAGATTTAAGAAGGATTCTTGCTCCCACACCAAGAAAATCTGCATTTTCTACATTGAGGCAAGTTTACTACTTGCTATTTATGGTTTAAGATAAATGATTTGTGTGAGAATGATGTATTTGTTTATGGTTTACTAGTTTAGGGTTTGGGTGTTGGTTGGGTTTAAATCATTAAAGGATAGTTGAATGATTGTTGATGTTGATGGTAGTGGTAGTAGTATTTATGTTGTGTGGGTGAGAATAAATGAGTTGGCTTTGGGATTTGCTTGAAAATTGGGAATCGTGGTCTAGGTCTGCTCAGACCGGTCGACCGCGGTTCGCAGACCGGTTGACCGGGTCTACGGGAGAGGGTTTACTGCATTTCTTTCAAAGGCCTAAAATTGTGGCGCGGTCGACCGCGGTCCCCTGACCGGTCGACCGGTCCTGCCGAAATGAACTTTCTTCTTTTCTTCTTAGGCCAAATCTTGAGACGCGGTCGACCGCGATCTTGGGACCGGTCGACCGGTCCCCTGTTTTCTTACCAAACATTTTATTTTCATTCTTTAACCTCTTCTTTTCATAGGAACATAGGGACCTTCTTAAATGAAGTAAAATAATAGGGTCTTGGAGTATTAGTTGAGTTCGGTCGACTCCCTAGACTCGAAGGGATTCATCTAGGGTTCCTGTAAAAAGGGGGGGGGGGGGAGGAGATTTAAAGAAATGTTTAGGCATTTCTTCTGTCAGGTATTTCTATAAGAGTCTAGGAAATCTTAAGGTCGAATTTGGAGACTTTAGGAGTATATGCGAACTAGATCTCATTTGAGGATTATTATAAAGTCCAAGCAAGGACATTTGGGAGAGATAACTTGGGAGTTTAAATAATCTTCGAGGTTATAGTGATGATGTGAAGTATACCATAATGCATTTGATAAAATGTAAAATGGATAAAGTAAAACATAATTTACTGAATCATGAAATGGAAATTAATAAAAATGGATGTTACACACCTCTCTAAATACCATCTTAAGGGAAGTCCGTGCGAGAGGTGAAGCACCCTGGCTAATGAATGCAGGGCGGATATAGTCCTAGGCCATATGAGAGCTTGTTTTATGTTTTTCTGTGATGGGTAGGAGATTCTAAGTGTGGTCTTGACTACCCCGCAGGCATATGGCCGCTTCCCGACGTTTGCGGTAGGATCCCAGGTTGTCTTATGTTAGGCCCTGGAAGATGATGGTTATTTAGGGGCGCGCACAATGGGGAAACCCGGACGGGCGGTCTTAGAATCGTTATATATATATATATTTATAACTATTCTATTATCGAGTTGGACTCGATGGAACATTAATGCCATAAAGAGCAAAGTATATGCCACAAAGAGCATACTATTGAGATAAGTGCCATAAAGAGCACATGGTAATAAATGCAATCCTGATAAGGAATGGAAAGAAGATGGAATTGAAAATGATGAAAGATGAAAAAGGCTTATAAGTACTTTTATTTCTTTGCATAACTAAATTCTATTTTAATAATCATTTAACTGTTTTAGTTCTTTATATGATGTTACCATGCTAGAATATCATCCATATCATCCATGCTTACCTGTACATTATCGTCATACCTGTCATTTATCTAGTGATCATATAAAACCGACCTCTGACCGGTTCTACGTTTTCTTGTTGTGTATGTATCTTCTATGTTCGTTCAGGTGTTCTGCCGCAAGGTTGCCCGTAATGACTTTCTTTTCTCTGAGTCCTTGAGGAGCCGTGACACTTTGCGGATATCACGGGATATTTTGTGTAGACGCCTATATTATTGTTTTCTAGCTAAGATCAGTCTTTATTCGTGCGTGTGGCCCAAATGGTTGTAATTGTATAATTGATGTATTATGTAACACGTGTAACTTATTGTATGTTGTATGGATGGTATCGACTGACGCTTTATTCGGTCCTTTCTTATCTGTTTGATTACATATATATGTTTGTGGGAGTTTCCATCCTCTTTTTCTATTTGGGTTGTTGAAAGTGCATTCTTTAAATTACAAACTATTTTTTTTTGATAACCCGTTTTCTGGAATATTGTGTGGTTATTCCTGATTCTCTGTATGATTATGGTGATGCTGAGAATGGTATCTATCTATGATTCCTATTTCATCAGGGTTTAGGGCTGGCCACCCTTTATTTCGGATAGCGGGTTGTCACAGATGGTATCAGAGCATCAGGTTCTAGAGTCTTTAGAATCTATGCGGACTTGTCACGTTCTACCGTAGCGTTCTTTGACATAAAGCTTAATGTTAGGATTGTCTTGCTGCTTGTGTATGCGATCTTCTACTGGATAGTTTGTTTTATATAATGTTCTAACTCTATCTCTTCTCTATCTCAGATGCCGCCAAAGAGAGGACGTCCCGCTAGACGCAATAGGGTGGTCGAGGATGAGGTTGGTCCTTCACCGCCGCCACCGGGGAATATCAGTGCCATTGATGTGGCAAATATCGTAGCCCAAGCTGTTAATGCAGTGATGACTGCAGTGGCACAACAAATGACACAAGCTCAAGCGAGAGGATAAGAAGTACTAGTTCCTACGGGACCTTTTCAGTGGGAACGGGTAAGAGAGTCTTTCTTAAAGGGTCATCCCCCAGAATTTGAGGGAGGTTTCGACGTTATAAAGGCAAACCAGTGGAAGAAGGACATGCAGCGCCATCTTAGGATGGTGGAATGTAGTGAGGAGAAAAAGCAAATCCTCATTACCTTTAAGCTTGTCGGATCGGCTTTACACTGGTGGGAGTCAATAACGACACCCGAACAAAGGGATACAATGTCAATCACCAATTTTTGGGCTTTGTTTGATGGAAAGTACTTCCCTCCCGCAGTTCAAAGGGAGATGTAGAGGAAGCTTCAAAATTTAGTACAAGGGGAGAGATCGGTTGCCGAATACGAAGGGGAGTTTACCCGGTTAGCAAGCTTTATACCGGATGAAGTGACTTCGGAAGCGAAGGGGATCTCTAAATTTGTAGGGGGTTTGCACTGGCGAATAAAACAACATTTTCTTGGAAATCTATCTTTGGTAACCTTTGGGGACGTGATGAATGCTGCTTTACTTCACTGTCAAGAGCATAGATTGTTTGTGCAAAACAATAAGAAGGCTGCAGTAATGGGGAAAGTGGTGAAACCAGGAAGTAATGGGACCGGAGGGGGGACATCTTCTTTGTCCCAATCCTCGGGGAACAAGCAGAAAGAGAGGGATCCTCAGTAAGGGGATTCGTCCAAGAGTCAACATTTCGGTGGGTTTAATGCTGGTGGCAACAATAATAATAATAACAGGTCGGGTCAAGGTGGACAACAACAACAACAACAGGGAGGTAGAGGTGGAAATGGAGGTAGGGGCCAGCAGGGCCGGGGTGCGGGGCAATTTCAAAACAATCAAGGTAGGAATCAGGAGAATGCGGCTAATAAATGTTTTCAGTGTGGGGAGTTGGGCCATTACAAAATGGCGTGTCCTCAGTTGGTTGGAGGGCATCTTCCTAGGGCCCCACAACAGCCGTATGTACAGTTTCCGCCCCAGGCGCCTAATTCGATTGCTCCTCCTCAGCAAGGGAAATTGCAGTATGGACAGGTTTACCATATTCAGGAGGCTATGCTTCCTCCAGCTCCTCCGGTACCGCCAGCAATCGAGGGTAAGTTTTTCATTCATGGGCATATGGGTCGAGTACTATTTGATACGGGTGCTACACACTCCTTTATTTCTAGAAGTTTTGCCCAGACCACAGGTTTGATAAAATCTGCTGAAAGTAACTTCACTAGCGTTGAATCCTATATGGGGGATGGATCATTGATTTTCTTTGATTGTAAAAATGTAGGGATTAATCTTGGTAACTTGTGTTTTGAGGCCGAATTGCTCGTCCTTGATATGGTCGGGTACGATGTAATTTTGGGTATGGATTGGCTAATGAAATACTGCGCGATAGTAAACTGTTATGGGAAAAGCATAATTTTTGCAGTTTCGGGACAAGAAATGTTCCTGGTTGTTATGCCTTGTATGGAAGGGAGTACGAGTGCTTATTTATATTGTATTGCGGAAGATGCATCTAGGGATGTTGTGGTTCCCCTAAATTCTCTTCCGATTGTTAGAGATTTTGAAGATATTTTTCTGGAGATACCGGGATTACCTCCAATTCGGGAGATAGAGTTTGTGATTGATTTAATCCCGGGAACTCGAACGATTGCTAAAGCTCCGTATCGAATGGCTCCTGTGTAGATGAGGGAGTTGAGAGATCAGATTCAGCAGCTATTAGAGCAAGGCTTTATTAGGCGTAGCACATCGCCATGGGGTGCTCCGGTATTGTTTGTGAAGAAGAGAGACGGTTCTCTCCGATTATTCGTGGACTATAGGGAGTTGAATAAAGTCACCATCCGGAATAAATACCCTTTACCTCGCATCGATGATTTATTTGATCAACTTAGGGGAGCATCATACTTCTCCAAAATCGATTTGAGGATGGGGTATCATCAACTGAGGATACGGGCGCAAGATGTATCTAAGACTGCATTGCTGACCCGTTACGGATCCTATGAATTCTTGGTTATGCCCTTTGGGCTAACCGATGCTCCTGCTGTGTTTATGGATCTTATGAACAGGGTGTTTCGGGATTTCCTTGACCAGTTTGTTATTGTATTCATCGATGACATCCTAGTCTATTCTCAGACATAGTCTGATCATGCTACTCACTTACGGTTGGTCCTACAGAGATTGAGGGATCACAAATTGTATGCAAAGTTTGAGAAATGTGGCTTTTGGTTGAAGGAAGTTCAATTTCTGGGTCATGTGGTGTCATCCCAGGGTGTATCTATGGATCCTGGCAAGGTGATTGCGGTGAAAGAGTGGGGTCAGCCCACGACACCTACTGAGGTTCGTATTTTTCTGGGCTTGGCGGGTTATTACCGTCGATTTATTAAGGATTTTTCAAAGATCGCTAGCCCGTTGACGAATTTAACCCGAAAGGGAGTGAGATTTGTTTGGGACAGTTCATGTCAAGCTGCATTTGATGAGCTCAAAGACAGATTAACTTCGGCCCCAGTCCTTACGTTGCCAAAATCGGGATTGGAATACCTAGTCTTCACCGATGCATCTCTTCAAGGGTTAGGAGGTGTTCTTCAGCAAGAAAGACAAGCTATTGCTTACGCTTCTCGTAAGTTTAAGCCTCACGAAAGGAACTATTCGGTGCATGACTTAGAATTTGCCGCAGTTGTCTTTGCCTTGAAGATATGGAGGCATTATCTCTTGGGGGAAAGTTTAGTCTTTTCACCGACCATAAATCGCTACAATATTTATTCTCCCAAAAGGACTTGAATATGCGTCAGCGTCGTTGGTTGGAGTTTGTGAAAGACTACCAATTTGATATCCATTATCATCCTGGAAAGGCGAATGTAGTAGCGGATGCCTTGAGTAGGAGGCCCGAGGGAGAATTAGCTAATGTGTGGAAAACTAAGTGGAGAGAGCTCAGTCAGGAGGATGAAGGGGTAAGAGCATTCATTTCCGTGATGACCGTTACTCCCACGATTATAGCGAGAATTGTGGAAGCCCAGGGAAGAGATAAAGGTTGTCAAGACCATATACAACGAATGTTGTCCGAGGGAGCGGAGTCGTACTCGATTGGTTCTGAGGGTGGACTACCCTTCCATGGAAGACTTATTGTTCCCGAAGAAGGGGACTTGAGACGAGCGGTGATGGCGGAATCTCACGGGTCAAAGTTTACGGTACATCCAGGTGGGGACAAGATGTACCAAGATATGCGCCGTCAGTATTGGTGGGCTGGTATGAAGAGGGATGTCTCGGAGTTTGTATCCCAATGCACTACTTGTCAGTTGGTTAAGATTGACCATCAACGACCGACATGTTTGTTACAACCGCTGGAGATTCCAGTATGGAAATGGGAAAGCATTTTGATGGACTTCATTACGGGCTTACCTAGATCACAGAGAGGTCATGATTCGATCTGGGTGATTGTTGACCGTTTAACTAAGTCGGCACACTTCTTGCCTGTACGTACGGATTATGATACCGCTCGCTACGCCCAATTGTTCATCGAGGAGATCGTTAGACTTCATGGGGTACCTTTAAATATTGTTTCTGACCGAGATAAAATATTTGTGTCCCACTTTTGGCGATGTTTTCAAGAGGTCATGGGAACCGAGTTGAAGTTAAGCTCTTCTTATCATCCTCAAACAGATGGTCAAACTGAAAGGGTAAACCAGATGTTGGAGGATATGCTTCGTATGTGCATGCTTGATTTTAAGGGCGGTTGGGAACAATACCTCCCATTGGTTGAGTTTGCTTATAACAACTCATACCAATTTACTATTGGAATGGCACCTTATGAAGCTTTGTATGGCCGACCATGTAGATCGCCCGCTTGTTGGTTGGAAGTGGGTGATAACAAATTTCTTGGACCTGAAATGATCCAAGACACTTATTCAAAGATTGAACTTATTCGAAATCGCATTCGGATAGCCCAAGACCGTCAAAAGGGCTATGCCGATGCGGGTAGGAGACACATGGAGTTAGAGGTTGGAGACCAAGTATTGGTGCGAGTGTCTCCAATGAAGGGCATTAAACGTTTCGGGAAGAAAGGAAAGCTTGCACCGTGTTTTGTTGGACCTTTCCCAGTTATTGCAAAAGTTGGTCCCGTGGCGTATCAACTTGCTTTACCGGAGCCTTTGCAACAAATCCATGATGTATTCCATGTCTCCTCTTTGAAGAAGTATAGAAGATGTGAGAGTGCCCTTTGGCACATCCCTTTTGAAGATATCGACTTGCAACCCGATGTTTCATATGAAGAACAACCGGTTGCTATTCTTGAGTATGGGGAGCGCAAGTTAAGGTCTCGTGTGGTGCCCTTAGTGAGAGTTCAATGGAGTCATCACAATGTGAAAGAATCAACGTGGGAACGCGAGGACGAGATGCGGGAGAAATATCCACATCTTTTCTTATAAGGTACGCCTGAATTTTGGGGACAAAATTCACTCATAAGGGGGGAAGTATGTAATAACCCTCGCTTATGAGAACATAATTTATATTAATTACTAGGTATGGTACTTAGATATAAGTTTTGGGTTATGATTTGAGTGCTAATTTTATGAAGAAAAGTTAATATTCACTATGAGTTTGCATATGTACCATAACTATGGCTTAATATTGCTATGTTATGCTTATTAATATAAATTACGGTCGACCGGTCCTGCCGAAATGAACTTTCTTCTTTTCTTATTAGGCCAAATCTTGAGACGCGGTCGATCGCGGTCTTGGGACCGGTCGACCGGTCCCCTGTTTTCTTACCAAACATTTTATTTTCATTCTTTAACCTCTTCTTTTCATAGGAACATAGGGACCTTCTTAAATGAAGTAAAATAATAGGGTCTTAGAGTATTAGTTGAGTTCGGTCGACTCCCTAGACTCGAAGGGGTTCATCTAGGGTTCCTGTAAAAAGGGGGGGGGGGGAGATTTAAAGAAATGTTTAGGCATTTCTTCTGTCAGGTATTTCTATAAGAGTCTAGGAAATCTTAAGGTCGAATTTGGAGACTTTAGGAGTATATGCGAACTAGATCTCATTTGAGGATTATTATAAAGTCCAAGCAAGGACATTTGGGAGAGATAACTTGGGAGTTTAAATAATCTTCGAGGTTATAGTGATGATGTGAAGTATACCATAATGCATTTGATAAAATGTAAAATGGATAAAGTAAAACATAATTTACTGAATCATGAAATGGAAATTAATAAAAATGTATGTTACACACCTCTCTAAATACCATCTTAAGGGAAGTCCGTGCGAGAGGTGAAGACCCCTGGCTAATGAATGCAGGGCGGATATAGTCCTAGGCCATATGAGCGCTTGTTTTATGTTTTTCTGCGATGGGTAGGAGATTCTGGGTGTGGTCTTGACTACCCCGCAGGCATATGGCCTCTTCCCGACGTTTGCGGTAGGATCCCAGGTTGTCTTATGTTAGGCCCTGGAAGATGATGGTTATTTAGGGGCGCGCACAGTGGGGAAACCCGGAGGGGCGGTCTTAGAATCGTTATATATATATATATTTATAACTATTCTATTATCGAGTTGGACTCGATGGAACATTAATGCCATAAAGAGCAAAGTATATGCCACAAAGAACATACTATTGAGATAAGTGCCATAAAGAGCACATGGTAATAAATGCATTCCTGATAAGGAATGGAAAGAAGATGGAATTGAAAATGATGAAAGATGAAAAAGGCTTATAAGTACTTTTATTTCTTTGCATAACTAAATTCTATTTTAATAATCATTTAACTATTTTAGTTCTTTATATGATGTTACCATGCTAGAATATCATCCATATCATCCATGCTTACCTGTACATCATCGTCAGACCTGTCATTTATCTAGTGATCATATAAAACCGGCCTCTGACCGGTTCTACGTTTTCTTATTGTGTATGTATCTTCTATGTTCGTTCAGGTGTTCCGTCGCAAGGTCGCCCGTAATGACTTTCTTTTCTCTGAGTCCTTGAGGAGCCGGGACACTTTGCGGATATCACGGGATATTTTGTGTAGACACCTCTATTATTGTTTTCTAGCTAAGATCAGTCTTTATTAGGGCGTGTGGCCCAAATGGTTGTAATTGTATAATTGATGTATTATGTAACACGTGTAACTTATTGTATGTTGTATGGATGGTATCGACCGACGCTTTATTCGGTCCTTTCTTATCTATTTGATTACATATATATGTTTGTGGGAGTTTCCATCCTCTTTTTCTATTATGGGTTGTTGAAAGTGCATTCTTTAAATTACAAACTAAATTTTTTTTTGATAACCCATTTTCTGGAATATTGTGTGGTTATTCCTGATTCTCTGTATGATTATGGTGATGCTGAGAATGGTATCTATCTATGATTCCTGTTTCATCGGGGTTTAGGGCTGGCTACCCTTTATTTCGGATAGTGGGTTGCCACAATTTCATTATGCTCTTTATGGCATTTATAATCCATCAAGTCCCACTTGATTAAGAATAGTTATAATCATATATATATATATATATATATATATATATATATATAGCGATTCTAAGACCGCCCGTCTGGGTTTCCCCACTGTGCGTGTCCCTAAATGACCATCATCTTCCAGGGCCTATCAATTACGAAAACCTGGGCACCTACAACGTAAGACATCGGGAAGAGGCCATATGCCTACGAGAGAGTCATAACCACACCCAAAATTACCTCACCATCGCAGAAAATATACAACAAGTGCTCATATGGCCTAGGACTATATCCACCCTGCATTCACTAGCCAGAGGGCTTCACCTCATGCGGGAACTTGCTTTATGATGGCATTTAGAGAGGGTGTGCTTAAACAAATCATCATTCACATATTATGATTAAGTAAATTATCATTTACCATCATCATTACCATATTCACTTCCATTTTTATTTCATTTTTCATTTTCCATGTACATGTTCATTTAATGGATATATCCCATTTTATCCAAAGCCATATGTGAATCATATCATCATTTTCTTTCATCATATACTACATTCCCAAATTCTTCTCCAAGATATCACACTACTTCTTCAAGTCACAAGGTTTTATATACCTCAATTGAGCCCCTTAAAGCCTCCAAATACGGGCTTATAACTCCTAGACTCCTAAGAATTAACTAAAGGAAAGAAATGCCCTAACCTCAATTGTACACCCCCGGGATAAGCCCCGTTTAACCCATTTCTAAGGTAGGTTAATGACCCAACTCAACTAGAACTCTAGGACTCTATGTTTACTTCATTTAAGAAGGTTCCTAGGGCCTAAGTCTAAAAGAAAGGGTTGGAATTAAACCAAGAAAAATCACCCAAAAGTGCAGGGTTTTCGAATCGATTCGGCCTGACCGAATCGATTCGGTCAGAAAGGCGAATTGATTCGAACCATTCGAATCAATTCGATCAGAAAATTTGGGTTTCTTCATAATTTCTGAATCGATTCGGACATGCCGAATCGATTCGGCCCATTCAGACCTGCAAACTGCCCCTTGAGCGAATCGATTCGGACAGGCCGAATCGATTCGGCCCTACGAATTTGCCAAGTTTGGCTATGGAGTCTTGGACTCCTAAATTCCCCCAACTCAAATCTACCCAAACCAAGCTCATTTATTGCAACCAACTAATCATCAATGCATCTAACAACTATAATTTACACCAAAAAACATCCAAATCAACCTCCAAGGATTCAAAACCCATAAATCCATAAAAACCCTAACTTTATTAAACCATAACTAATACACATCTATCAATACCAATTATTCATCTTAAATCACATATTAGCAAGTAGAAAACTTGCCTTGGTGTAGGAATCTTAGATTTTCTTGTAGTAGCAACAATCTCCAAGCTTGAATCTTCAATTTCTCTCTTTCTCCTCTTTTTCTCCAAAGTTCTCTTCCTCTCTCTAACTCTCTAGGTTAACAAATGCACTTAAGAGGAATAAAAGGCTTAGCAAGACTAAATCATGGCATTAGTCTAAAATTCCCAACTTAAATGGTTAATACCACATTAAAATGACTCGTAACTACGCGCTTATGCTAAAATCAGTCAAAAGTGCCCGAAACATAGAAATACAATATGGCACCTATTTTGACTATCTCGCACATTTCGGGACTAACTACGCCCTCCAAATTATCATTTGCAAATTTTATAACTCATTTCAAGTTCCGGTTCCATATTCAACCATAATCGTCATTTAAATTTTATGACACTATAAAACACAACATGGTGATATTTATTTACACATACAGTAAATATGCAACAATTTAGTAAATATCAACTTTAACTCATTCAATTAATATTCACTCCATATTCCAACATTTTATATAATTACTTCACACAGTAAATTAATATAAAATAGGTTCTCAGAAGCGAGGGTTGTTACACATACTAAATTGGAAGGAGTACAAAAATTTGATCATTGTCCGATTTACACTGAACCTAGATATATGCCAGAGCATGGTTCTAATGATAACATATGCGCACTTTCAAAAGGGCTTAAAAAGTATTGAAATATTTCCTCGTTTAATCTTAAGTTGAGAGATTTTTCATAATACCATGGATAGTGGAGGTAATGACTTGTCAAGATACGACAAAAGTAGAAGATAATCTCATGCATCATCTTATGGACTCAACTATTTGGAAAAGCATAAATTTTAATTACCCAGATTTTTCCAATGAAAAGTGTAATAATCATTTGTTATTATCAACAAATGGGTTCAATCCATTTGGCACTTTAAGCACCAATCAAAGTGTATGGACGGTGTTTTAAGTACCCCTAAATCCATTCGTTGTGCATGAGACTAAATTTTTTGATATTGTCTTTGTTGATATCTGGGCCAAAGGCACCAAGTGATGATATTACTGTCTACTTGGAACGGTTGGTAGAAAAATTAAATGAGTTATGGGTAGAGGTTGTGAAAGCATTTGATCTAGTAAACAAGAAGAGATCATGCTAAAAGATATGTTGATTTGGGAAATTCACGATTTCTCAACTCAAGAGATATTATTGGCCTATAATGTTCATGATTACTTTGGGTTTCCTATTTGTGGAGAGTAAACTAGATCTCGACATTTCAAGGATAGTGGAAAAATTATATACCATTCCCATAGATATTCTTACCTCCCAATCACATGTTTAGATTTGATAGGGTCTAATTTTTATAGGGTGGGGTCGAACATAGGCTACTTCTAAGAAAGATTTCGGGTTCAGAAATTAAAAGGAGATCTTCTAAATGTGAAGCTAATGTGCCATAAATTCAAGAATGTCAAGAATAAAAAGACCCCTGTTGAGAATGAAGCCAAGAAAAGGATGGCATGGTCTAAGAGGTCAACATTACTACACTTTTCGCATTCAAAGGGTAACTCCATATGACATGTATATTTATCATGCATGCCGAGAAGAACATCATCGGACATTGTATGAGCACATGCCTAGGTGGAAGTCATTCGAAGGATGGAGAAAAGGCATGATGTGATCTTAAAGTGTAAAAATTAGGTCGTAATAATGGTTAAAAGAAGATAACAATGGGATGAATATAATCCCCCTGAGGCATATACTTTGATGAGATATGGAAGAAAGGTACTTTTAGACACACTGTATTATTATAAAGTTCCCTCTACTTTTTCATCAAATTTTCAAAGGATTGTGATCTATGCCACATATGATCTATAAAAGTGCAAGTCTCACGATTGTTATGTGATCATCCAACTAGTCCCTTTGTTATTAAAGAACTATTTTCCTACGCATAAGGATTTGCGAAGGGCTATAGATTATCCTTTTCTTCACACTTTTGTGCACAAAAATAGTTAACCAAAAGCACATCGTCGATGTAAAAGAAACTTTAGATGAAGCAACTTAAGTGTTGGATAAGTAGTTTTCCTGATATTCTTCAACATAAGTATTCACTTGTTGGTGCACTTATGAGATGAGGTACTTCTTTGTGGCCTAGTAAGATATCGATGGATGTACTCGTTTTTAAGGTTGATGAAAGTTTTTAAAGAGTATGCTAATAATACGAGGTACATTGAAGGATCCATCGATGAGGAATATGTTACTGTGGATGCATCCTTATTCTCTTGGTAATATATACTTGATCCTAACATTGTAGAATGTGGAGATGAGTTCGCCAACGAGGGCAAGTCATGGACAAACGAGTTAAACTAATAAGTTTACAATATGATGAAGTGACTCGTTATATGTTTGAAACCCATGAAGATGTCGACGAATGGAGAGAGTAAGTTCATGTTGTAACTTTACTTTGTGTTGTTCACTTATATACTTGTTAACATTATTGATAAATTTTGTCATTCAATGTAGGAAATATAATGCGCCCGGGCACAACAAAAAAATGAAGGAGAATTTTACATTCACACAATGAATTTAGACTTTGGGTGTCACAGGAGGTAATTATTAGGTTAAACATCCCTTAATAAATGATAAATAATTTCAATATTTAAAACTTATCACATTAACTTATGTAATCCATAATTTCAGTTGTTGAAGAATGGTGATGCCACGTCATGGCCTGATCATCTCGCAACTGGACCTAATTTTATGGCACACGAGTATAATAACTACATATTGAACGGTAATGTAAGCTCGTCGAGGTTGTACAATCAAAATACGTTGTCATAAATAATGGCATTTCATATAATGCTCTTACCTATTTCAGGGTGAGTGCCAAAGACAAAAATCTCGTTGAGGAAGAAATGTCTTCCTATAGTGTATTTCAAAACATTTTTGAATTTGACAATATATATTTCAAAGTGGTTGCGTTTTATTGTGACCAGGTAAGAGTTGCGGATAAAAATTATTATAATGTTGATTCAGATACCAATTTCATAATGATAGACTTGTCTAAGATGAAGAGTAATGATCATATGAATGATGAGCTGTTTGTTTGTGCACGCGAAAAGATCAAACAAGTGTTTCACTCGGAGTATTTCAACAACAAATCATGCTAAGTCATCTTACACATGCCAAATCATCTAATTACTAGTGTGGATGACTTGGCTTCCCTTATCGAATATCAATCCATTTTGGATGGCAACCCGAACTTAAAATAATTTTTAGATACTTTACATGAGTAGAGTTATTATTGGCGTAAAATGTATTGAGGTTTCAATTAGTAATATTTAGTTTGAAACAATCTCAAACATTAATTTATTGTTTGTTAACTCTAATGTTGATTTTTATATTAAAATAGTCGTGTTAGCATTTCCATTCGACTCTTATATTCCGATTGAGTATTTTCGTTTGATTCACTAACGAAATATGTGGGTGGAGTTGTTTCGTGTTATTTAAATTCTTATATTCCGAACGTGAGTATTTTCATTTTCATTTGATTTATACTATATATTATGCTACTAAAGCCTATTTTTTTCATAGAATATGATTTCATCAGGCCATCTGACCCCAGGAAAAAGAGGGAGTGATGAGCGATGTTCTGAAAATAATCCCATCAAGTTCCACAAGTATGGGAGCATAGTTAATAACAAAGATAGTTCATTAGAGTTATTGAAATTAGTAATTGGTCCCGAGTACGAAGATTGGAGGATCGTTCCCGTGGAGCTGAAGATGGTTGTTGGGGGGGCCTTAGAGGTATGAAGATATCAATATTTATATTAAATATTTGAGTTTTATAAAAGATTATTATTATTATTATTATTATTATTATTATTATTATTATTATATTTTTTTAAATTTTAATTCATTAACTTTCTTATATTATGTGTTTGTTGGACAACACAATTCAACTTGCCTCCAGAAGCACTGGATAGAGTATTGGTGGGTGTAGGCGGGAAATGGAAGACATGGACAAAGAACCTGCGTGCTCAATATTTTAGGAAGGATCGAGAGTCCGTGCTTGCGCGTAAGTACACCATCCGGGAGAAAGATCCAATCATGTTGGTCAACTGGAACAGGTTTGTGGATAATGAGGATTCCAAATGACAGTTGTCCTCTTATAGCTCAAGGAGGATTTACCAGTCAAAGAAGGTGGATGTACACAAAGGTGGAGTATAGGATGGTAAGTAAATCGATTTAAATTACATTTTGTTTAGTGGTGAGTAAATTAATTTAATTTGGTCACACTTTTCTTTAATTTGGTCTGATTTTACAAGAGGTTAGGATTTGCCTGCGGGAAAGCTACATATGATCGACTCCTATATAAATATTTGGACAAAGAAAAGCGAGATTGCTAATTCATAGGTTTCCGAGACCATTGTAAATGATAATTAAAATTATAGTGTAAATTTCAAATTGTTTATTAATATTCTTTTCAAAGTTAATAGCGTGTT
The DNA here is from genome assembly GCA_949130495.1 of Sambucus nigra. NCBI lineage: Eukaryota > Viridiplantae > Streptophyta > Magnoliopsida > Dipsacales > Adoxaceae > Sambucus > Sambucus nigra. Next base: position 196,468,705 of record OX422220.1, read on the forward strand.
TTTATATTATATATGGGAAGGCTAAAGGCAATGAACAATACCCAGAGTGATGCTGGCAAGGCATCTCTAAGTACAGATGCACTGAGCTAAGTGCTGGGCTAAGATAGAAAAGGCCATACTCAAGGGTGTCAGCTCCCGAATAGGAAAGTCGAAGCTAATGGGTGTGGCTTGCAGTAACAGTGGGCTTTCCTCTAAGTTCGTCACGTACAAATAAGACACGAACTAGAAATTAAAAAGTCTTCAAAAATGATGAACCACATGTTCGAATGGCTCAAACGTGTAGTAGCGGATAAGGAGAAGGGGAATGAAAAGGCTCAAGATAAAGAAAAGGGAAATAAGAAAGAAAGTGATGGGACCACTACTCCATCCCCTTCACTGACTCCAATCAACTCATAATCCCCGTACCGCATGTAATCTACCCCCAACCTAACTTTCCTAAATTAATTTAAGCCAACTAAGAGAGAGTCTATATCCTTTCCATGCATGGTGGTGACCCAATTTCCAAGGGAGTTAAGGATATGAGCATAACTATTGGTACCATGGTGCACAATCGTCCACCGTAAGATTTTGAGTTCTAGGTCAGGGTCACTGAGATTATGATGTGAAAATTGGACGAGGTATGGTGGTTGTATCAGACAGTCATTGTCCAACATATTGATGGCATATTGGGGGCATACATCAATTGAACATATTTTCTCCTCAAGCCTTATTAAGTTTTTATAGACTTAGGTGTATTTGAAATTGGTGTGTTTTGAAATTCGTAAGAATTAACTTGAAACATTAATTTGGTTTGATATATGGAATTGGTGTATTTTAGCTTTGATTTCATTTCTCTGTCATATTATAATGTTGATTGTGTTAATGTTGGTTTGAATAAAAATGGAACTCATATGAATACTACTTAATATTTTTTTTCACGTTCTACATTTTGTCACGATCCTTCTTATAGTCAATGGCCGTGACAAAACTGAAGAAAAAAATAAGGGTCGTTTGCAAGACCTTAATTTTGGTGTGTGCGCAGGACCGTCATATATCTCATCACTGATTCCCATCATGCGCACGAGCAAAAGTCATCCATGTGCATGGGTAAGTTTGGACTTATCACGGTCTTTGAGCATGACAAGACCGTGATAATATCAATACTTATCACGGTGAGCGTGACATGATCGTAACAATTATTATGTTATCACAGTACTTGACCATGACAAATCTTGGTCATACCCATTCATTAGTGATTTACTCTGTGTAAAAAGGACCGTGATAAAGGGTAGTTAATACGGTCAATGACTGTGACATAGGGAAGTGTCTGTGACACCCCGCCTAATTAACCCCGGGTGATCAGTCCTAAATTAAGTTAGAACAGGTTTCTCAGTTGGATCATCCTTAGCATCACTGTCACCTTTTTAATTACTAACCACCTAAGTGAGAAAATTAGATCGGTGCTGTGGGTACCCAAAATTAGAACCATGGGCCTGGACGAGAAGCCCAGTCCTGGCGGCCCAAAGTCCAGGCCCCTCATCTCTTATATTGATCCGATCTCCCCCCACGTTCTCATTAAGGGAATTTATAGGGGAGATGGAAAACGTGGAGGAACCCATCACCTCCACTTATCTACATGTACATGTATATATTCAACCCTAGGTCCGGGGCAAAGGGATAAGTTGTATTCTCTGTAATTACTCTTCAGAGTATATAGAAATAATATCGACTGCATCACCGTGGATGTAGGCACATCTTTGCTGAACCACGTACATCCTTTGTTGTGTGATTGTTATTTTACATTCCTTATTCTTACTTGGTGAATGCTTTCTTCTTATTTATTTGTGTCGCACAATAATTGTCACCACAATTGGCGCCGTCTGTGGGAAGCGTTCATCTTTCCCTGAGAAGAGACCATACCAAGAAATGAGTTTAAGATGTTCGGTCACAGCAGCAATGCCCCTCAGGCAGGAGATATTCAAGAGCCACCTACTCCTTGCAGGACTAGGTCTGAAGTTCGGCGTTCAGATCAGAGAGCTCGCAGGGAAAGGCCAGCCTCAGAAGAAAGTCAGGGACCAGCGAGGTCCACACAGATATCCAGATTGATTGATGCTTACGAGGCAAGGCTCCACGAGCAGAGGGAGTCTTCCCGTAGATACGAGGCTGAGAATGCTCGCTTGAGAAGAAGACTGGAAAGACTGGAGAGGGAGCTTCGTCCTGATAACAGGAGACGTCCATACCGCACTCCTAGCCCTCAGGCGAGCAAGTCTCGGAGCCGAGGAAGGATCCCTAGGCGAGAATCTTAGAAGGTCGAAGGAGGCGAGTCAGACGACGACCTCCGCGAACAGCTGTAAAGAGCTCGTCGCTACCAGAGCCCTGCTCGCAGCGACGAAAACATACAAAATCTAGTCCACAGGGAGATGGACCAACATCCTGCTCACCACGGAACAAGATCAACCAGAGAATTCATAAGGCGAGCTCTCAAAACTCAGATGAAGTCACCCTTCATGAGGGAAATCGAAGAGGAAGAAGCCCCCAAGAAATTTACCATTCCAAGGTTCAAGATTTATGACGGAAAGTCTGATCCCATTGATCACATCAAGCAATACCGACAGACCATGACCCTCTGGAATCACCGAGATGCCCTGATGTAATGCATTTTCCCCTCGAGCCTGCATGATGTAGCGCAGAAGTGGTTCGAAAGGCTCCCCCACCTATCGATCAGGAATTTTAAATCCCTCGCCGAACTCTTTACGACCCAGTTCATCACTAGCAGCTCCCATCCTAAAAGGATGGATGCTTTATTGACAATGAAGAAAACGCCTCAAGAGACACTCTGAGACTACACGAAGAGGTACTGGGAGTTATTCAACGAGGTCAAAGATTGCTCGGAGCAAGTGGTAGTGGCCTCTTTCAAAATTGGGCTACCCAGCTCTTCCCTTCTTTACCAGTCCCTGACAAAGAAGGAGGCCATGACTATTGACGACCTAATGGCTCGCATCGAAAAATACGCTAAAGTAGAGGATGTTGCCCGCCTCAGTATAGGAGAAAATGGTCGAGCTAAACTCGCTACCAAGGGAAGTGACAAAGCTGAGAATCAGAAGAAAGGAGGAAAGAACGGGGGCAAAAATGGCTCCAAGAACGGAGGGAACAATGATGCATCAAAAGCATTTCAGGCGGTCAATACCGTCTTTAAAGAACCAATTTACAAAGTTCTCGCAAAGATCAAAGACGAGCCATTCATCAAATGGCCCAGGAAGATGGGAGGAGATCCATCGAAGAGGAATAATGCGCTAAGATGCGCTTTTCACAAAGAGGGAGGACATAAGACTGAGCACTGCAAGGCTCTTAAGTCTCACCTCGAGGAGCTGGCCCAGTCTGGGCATTTGAACGACTTTGTGGAAAAGAGGGCAGAGAAAGTAGCTGCCAACAGAGAGGCGAGACCTGACAACGTGCTGGAGGATGATGCTGGACATGAGTTCACAGTAATCCACGGAGCATCTGACGTCAAGTAGATACAAGGGAACTCAGCTCGAATGGAAATGAAAAAACTTACAGTGGTAATGCAGGCTTTTCAAATCGATCCATCAAAGTCACAGTCAGGAAAGCATCAACGAGAAGAGGACGTCAACTATAACAAGCATATTATTTTCACGGATGAAGATTTGGTGGGAGTAAGGACCCCACATCATGATGCCTTAGACATTACACTCAGGATAGCCAACTTTGACATCGACAAGCTGCTCGTCGATCAAGGAAGCTCATCCGAAGTAATGTACCTTGACCTATTCAGGAAATTGAAGTTGAGCGTCGCCGACCTAAAGGAAGCTGCTGTTCCTTTAGTCGGCTTCGCTGGAAAAATGACCATATCCCTGGGCAAGGTAGTACTACCAGTGCGTGCTGGAAACATCTCCAAGATGATCGAGTTTTTGGTAGTTGACATCGATTCACCGTAGCAGGCCATCCTCGGCAGGGGATGGCTTCATGCGATGAAGGCAGTCTCCTCGACCTACCATCAGAAGCTCAAATATGTAACCGAGAAAGGAGTAATAGAGATCCACGGTGACCAAGCGATGGCGAGGAAGTGCTTCATAGCAGCCATCCGACCAAATCCAGAGAAGAAGGCCGGTCAACCCAGCGAGAAAGTTGAAGAAGGTGTGATACCTTCCAAGTAGCAATTAAAGTACGGAAGACCTGGAGTAGAGGAGACCAGGCTCCTCCCTTCCGAGCGTGTCATCAAGGACCAGGTAGAAGTTATGTCTAAAGTTGGTAACAGTAGCAGAGTCTTCTTGATTGGAGCTTCTCTCATTGACTGGAGCTTCTCTCATTGACCAAGAACAGAAGGAGTTGACGACCTTACTAAGACACGACATAGATGTTTTCGTATGGGAACCATACGAGCTTCCTGGAATCGATTCAAGTCTGGTCTGTCATTAGCTGCACGTCAACCCCACATTCAACCCAATCACGCAGAAGGCACGGAGAATTGCACCCGAGAAGGCTAAAGAGATCGAAAAGGAAGTCGAAAAACTGCTAGATGCAGGATCCATATGGGAAGTGCAATTCCCCAAGTGGTTGTCCAACCCAGTAGTAGTTTTGAAGAATAATGGGAAGTGGAGAGTTTTCATCGACTTCACTAACCTCAACAAAGCATGCCCTAAGGATAGTTTCCCCCTCCCAAAGATAGACCAACTAGTAGACGCCACTGCATCTCACGAGCGAATGAGTTTCCTGGACGCATACTCAGGATATCACCAGATCCCCTTGTATGCCCCAGACCAGGACAAAACGGCGTTTATCACGATAGTTGGGTTATATTGCTACAATGTCATGCCCTTTAGGCTCAAGAATGCAGGGGCAACCTATCAGCGGCTGGTCACTAAAATGTTCAAGGATCAAATGGGAGACACAATGAAGGTCTACATCGATGACATGCTCGTTAAGAGAAAGAACAAGGAAAATTACCTCTTGGACCTGTCAAAAACCTTCGAAATCCTCAAGAAATACCGGATGAAACTTAATGCGAGCAAGTGTTCCTTCGGTGTCCAGTCTGGAAAATTTCTTGGGTACTTGGTCAGTAAGAGAGGCATAGAAGCTAATCCAGACCAGATCGATGCAATCAACAGGGTGCAACCCCCTCGAACAATCCGGGACGTACAGAAGCTCACTAGAATGCTCGCCGCCTTAAATCGCTTCATCTCCAAATCCTACGAGAAGTGCAAGCCTTTTTTCTAGCTTCTAAATGGAAGTAAACCGATAGAGTGGAGCCCAGACTGCTCGCGAGCTTTGGACGAGCTCAAGTCCTACTTAAGCTCTCCACCGCTGCTTGTCATACCAAAGCAAATGGATTCTTTGTACCTGTACCTCTCCGTATCCAATCACACTGTCAGCTCTGCGTTAATATGCGAGGTATCAGGAATCCAACACCCCGTTTACTACGCGAGCAAGACCTTATTAGACGCCGAGCAAAGGTACCTACCATTGGAGAAACTCGCCTTTGCACTTGTAATAGCCTCGAGGAAGCTGAAGCATTATTTCGAAGCTCATACTATCATCGTCCTTACATCGCATCCCCTTAAGGTGGTCCTAAGGAAAGCGGACTTGTTGGGCAGACTGTCTAAGTGGTCAGTCGAGCTCGGTCGGTTTGACATCCAATTTCAACCAAGGACAGCTATCAAGGGTCAGATCCTTGATGATTTCATAGCCGAATTCACGGGCGAAGAACTCTCCGACCAACCTCAACCAACAAGGCAAGAGAAGAACCAAGCAACAAAGAGAACTTGGAGACTCTTCATTGATGGAGCCTCCAACTCGAAGGGGGAAGGGGTAGGCATTGTCCTCATCACTCTAGAAAACACAATCCTTGCACAAAGAATCAGGCTTGGATTTGCAGCCTCCAACAACGAAGCAGAGTATGAAGCCCTAATAGCCGGTCTCCAAAAGGCACAAACTCTAGGAGCAAAATGTTTACAGGTGTTCGGCGACTCTCAACTAGTCTCCAATCAGATAAGTGGAGATTACAATGCAAAGGATGAAAGAATGGCAACCTACCTCGCCTTAGTGAGAGAATTAATGTCAAGCTTTGAAGAGATCAACATCCAGTAGTTCCCCAGGGGGTAAAATAGGCATGCTGATGCCTTAGCAGCCTTGAGTTCGGTAGTTGACTCTGACCTTAAAAGGGTCATCCCCATCGATTTCCTCATTTGTCCGAGAATTAACAATAACAGTAAGCTACCAACGTGGAACAGATACTCCAGGTGGGATCAGCCCCAAGATGGATGGACCCCTTAAAGGACTATTTAAAGGATGGCACGCTCCCAGATGATAAGAAAACTGCCCACCAGATAAGAGTCAAAGCTTCTCGCTTTCACTTATTCACAAGAGGCGACTTGTATAAGAAATCCTTCTCCGGTCCCTACCTTAGATGCGTCCATCCAGGTGATGTCGAGCAAGTACTACGCGAGCTTCACGAAGGAATCTGTGGAAGTCATGTCGGAGGAAGGTCTTTAGCCTTTCGAGCAATGAAGGAAGGCTATTGGTGGCCATATATGGAAAAGGACTCCTCAGTATATGTCCGCAAATGCCTGAAATGCCAACTCCACGCTCCTATGGCCCACCAACCCGCCAGTGACCTAAAGTCCCTGTCCATCCCATGGCCCTTCGCCCAATGGGGAATGGACATCGTGGGACCACTTCCCACCGCTTCCGGCAATCGTAAATACCTGTTGGTTGCGACTGACTACTTCACCAAATGGATCGAGGTAGAACCACTGGCGAACATCCGAGATGCTGATATGATAAGGTTCATATGGAGGAATATAATCACTCAATTCGGAATCCCCAGAACCATCATCACCGACAATGGAAAACAGTTCGAGAGTGGCCCCTTTCAGGACTTCTGTAACGAACACGGGATCAAGCACCACTTCAGTTCGGTGGCCTACCCTCAGAGCAATGGTCAAGATAAAGCTTCCAACAAAACTGCGATCGATGGATTGAAGAAGCGATTAGAGAGAACCAAAGGCGCATGGGCAACAGAGCTACCCCATATCCTATGGGCGTACCGAACCACTCCTCGGCGAGCAACAGGAGAAACCCCATTTTCACTAACATATGGCATGGAAGCAGTCATCCCACTAGAAGCGGGTTTGCCAACAATGAGATCCAACCTTATCGACCAAGGCCAGAATAATGAGGCATTGCTCGCTGAACTCGACCTAGCCGACGAGCACAAAGAACTTGCCCTAGTGAAGCTAGCGAGCTATCAGCAATAGCTCGCGAAGCATTACAACAAAAGGGTTAACCCGAGAACATTCTAAGTTGGGGACTATGTTCTAAGAAAAGTCTTGGGCAGCACAGTGAAGTCGTCAGACAGCAAGCTAGGCCCAAATTGGGAAGGACCCTTTAAAATAACTAGAGACGACCTGCAAGGTGCCTATCACTTGGAAACGATGGAGGGCAGAGAAATACCACGAGCATGGAACGTAGCTAATCTCAAGAAATTCTATTTTTAGATCTTTTTCTTGTATTCTTTTGTTACGAAAATAGAAGTTCAATTCCCTAATTACTAATGAAATTTACTTAATTGGTTACACTCTGATCAGTAACAGTTGCATTTATCGCACATCTTTTCCAAATAACAGGCACGATGGTCACTATAGCAGGGGAATACCCCTCCTCAGGTCATCGTCATAAAACATGAGAGACCTCTTAGCATTGCCCCTAGGAATATATAAAGCCCTACAGAGGATTCTTAGGCAATACGACCAAATTTTATACTGGTCATCAAACCTACTTCGGTTGAGCAAAATCCTGATCGGATGAAGACATCCAACACTAGGCGTGTCCTCGCCAATTGCCCTACTTAGGCCTATGACGACACAACCTAAAAGGTAAAGTGGGGCACAATGGTACTTTGGTATTATACTGGACTGGGGGGACTTGCATGACAAAACAAAAAAGATTGTAAAGCAGCAAGAATATGAAAAGTAGGATGTACACGTTTAGTTGGAAAAATTGCCCAAAACACGAACTTTTCATTAATCCATCATACTTACAACAATGATAATACATGTTTAGTCGGCGAGCTCGCCCAAAGAATTTACATTATCAAAAATACAAAAAAAATAACAACTGGCAAAATCTCAAGGGGGTGGAAGCCTCCGAGCAAGATAATCAGCCACTCGATCTCTTCGTCCGTCATCAGGAGCAGGAGCTACCTCTTCCGCAACCTCATTCGCATCCGACTCCAATAATTACCGAGGAATAGCATCGATGGGGATCCATCGATCATCCCTCCTGAATGGGTTGGGCATCAGTGTGGAGGAAGACATCTCATGACGATGCCATAGCACTGAGTTCCTCGGGACTTGCAGCTCCTTTAAGGCACTTAGCCATCCCCTGATAAAAGAAAGCTCCTCGAACTCATATAGCCTTGTTGGAGCATCCGACCAGCCTTAATCATATCCGTCAGCCCACGCTTGCCAAGGACCTTTCTTGAACAATTTTCGCAACCGGGTAACATCCCTTTGAAGCCCAGCAGCAATTACATATGCTCGCTGAACATCACCGCGGAGCTCTTCCATTTCCTTATCACGAAGTTATTCTGCTTCCCTATTTCTACCTCTGGTGCTCCTACCAGCTCGCGGAAGGGGATGGAGAGTGGGACCTCACGACATAGGAGGAGTAACATTATGACCAACTCTAGTTCGCGATGATGAGGAGCCTTGTAATACTGCACGAACGGTGACGGCGCGTGCTCCCTGAGTCGTAAGACTTCTCTCATCAGGTCTTCATTTTCCTGCTAAAGAACCTCCCCAACTTGGTTGATCTCGGTGGCCTCTAGTAGTCTTGTTCTCAGCACATTGACCTCCTCTTGCACTGAAGCACCAATGTCCTCCATCTCCTGGAGCCTGTCCTTCATCTTGGCCACTAGTTCAGATTGCTCCTTATACTTCTGATTTCTAGACCTGAGGGACTTGCAAAGCTTGACGAAGGCCTGGTGCACTTCGGGACTCATATTGGGACCAAGGGTCCTGCCCAATTGGGAAGTAGAGGGAATGTAATCATCCACATCAACTAACTACAAGCAAGAAAAAGAGACAAATCAGTACAAGCAGAAATGAAGCCTTTTTCATTAATGAAGATTGAAATTACATCAGACTGAAAAAAGAAAGGTTACAGACTGAAAAAAGAAAAAATACAAGGCAACCCTATCAGATAACTAAGTAGCGACCTCAGGGGGCCCAGAGGCTGATGGCCCTTTCCCCTTATCGGCATCAACAGGAGCACTGCCCTCGGCAAGGGTGATCTCTATCGCCTCAACAATAAAAACATCAGCAGGGGTCGCCTGAGGAGCAGGATCAGAGACTTCAACGGCTTGGGCAGGGTCCTCATCCATGACTAGCCTCGACCCTGGATTGTGCTCGTCAAAAAGAGGAGATGCAACATCCGCTCCAGTAACTACGAGATCCTTGTTCTATCCTTTTTTAAAGTTTAGACGGCTAATATAACCTATCTGAACTTCAGTATCTTTGTATGCTTCAGCCCAGCCAAAATTGTAAGAGTCTTCCTTGGCAGTGACAGCCTCGGACTCCTTCTTCTTCAGCTCTTCAGAGAGCACCCTGTTGTCCTCCACGACAGTAAGTTTGCTCGAGAAAACCAGGTCATAGGCCTGCCTCAGCTCCTTTAGATCCTTGATCGCCGCATCCTTCTCCTTGTTCGCAGTGGCAAGAGCCAAATCGAATGAAATCCGAGCAGCATCAACAGCCTTAAAATTGGCCTCGAGCTCTTTACCCTTCAGCTTCAGGGCAGAGTTATCTTGCTCCAGCTCACTGTTCTTCTTCACCAGCTCATCGCGTGAACGATACAGCACGGTCAAGTCAGTAACAAACTGTGAAAAAGAGAAGACATTAGAAGAGGGAAATGAGGGAAGCCAGAAAAACATAAGAGAAAAAGAAAAAAAACCTTACCAGAGCAAGCCTCTGACTAGCCTGAAGGGCCAAGTGCTCTGACCCTACTTCCCTTTAGCGATCATCCGGGAGGACAGCTCTCTCGAGTAGGGCCGGGGCCAGCCGAGGAGAAATTGCCACGGAGGCCCCCTCGGGCAGTGCAGATACCGGGACTAAGGCATGCCCGGCCTTCGTCCTCGCCTCAGCCCTCCTTTTCTCCTCCTCCTTCTCGCTCTCTCTCTTCTTCCTCTCCTCGACCCTCCTTTTCTCCTATAATTTCTTCCTCTCTTCTTCCTTTTTCCTCTCTCTCTCTCTCACCTGCTCCTCTTCCTTCCTTCTCCTCTCCTGCTCCTGAGCAGAGGATCGGGAACCAGTAGCCACAGCCCCAGAAGTAGATTTTTGCTTCTTTGGCCTCTGTTCAAGAAGCACGTGGTCCTCATTATCATCATCCCTAATCAAGTTCTTCCTTGGAGGAACCATCTCTTCACTTGAACTGCTAGAAATGCTCGACGATCTTCGAGCTTCAGAAACCTCCTCACGATCAGAGAAACTGCTACTATCAAAGCTCCCTCCACCCAAATTACTCACGCCTCCTATAAGGTCACTTTCAGAGTTGCTCTCCTCCTCGTCCAACTGGATAGGCTCCGCAGCAGTCTCTTCGAAGGAGTCAAACTCTGGTATACTATCCACAGGCCTTGCTATGAAGCTGGAGCCAACGTTCTTGTACTCGAGCAGAAAGGGAGCAGACCTGGGATGCTCGCCGTCACCCAAAGGCTCCCTGATATTCCAAGCCTTAACCAATTTCGAGATACAAACCTCGCTGAGAGCAGGCTCCAAATTCTTTGACTTTGTTGTGGAAGAAAAAGCAAAGAGGAGTTAGACAGGTCACAAATTAGCAAAAATTGAAACAATAGTACAATGTCTACCTATGTATTCCTCCCCGTAAAAAGGAACAGAGAACCTCTCAGACCTCCACCCTTCAAATTGGGGAGGGAACTGCCAATTTCTAACAAGGAAACCTTCTTGCCAGTAGTCCTTATGGGAATCAGGTAGATTTACTACCAATACCCTGTCAGGGCTCCTAGCTTTGAGGTAAAGGACACTTGAGCTAGTTCGAGAAAAGGAGTAACAAAAGTAGACCTCGGCAAGCCCTAACCTAGTACCATACAATTGATTTATCCTATGTACACCATTCACCATTTCCCACACATTGGGCGAGCATTGTGCTGGAACAATATTAAAATAGCCAAAAAAATGAAAAAATAAATCATTGGGAGGAAAAGTGAGTCCTCCCTGGGAAAGCAACAAGACGTGGATCCAGTGGGCATCATCTATATCCCTAACGTTCCTAGGAGGGGAGGCACAACACTCAATATCTACCCACTCAGGGATATTGTAAAACTTCCTAAATTCAGAGATTGACCTATTTCCAATCTTCGCCATTGGAAGACCCAAGAAAAGCTACAAACCAAAGAGAAAGTACAAAGAAAGGGCACAGGAAACTTACAAAATAGAAGATCGATTCAAGTGATGAAGAAGCACGAGCTCAAACAACTAAGAAGCAATGGGAATGGAGATTGAGAGAAGAAGGTACGAGGCGCTAGAGCTCTCAGAAGATAGAAGAATACTGGAAAGACTGAAGCGACGGGAGAAAAGTGGCTATTCCAACAAACCTTCATATTCTACTAATCATAGTGCACAGTAAGCAAAGCGGGTGTCGCCAAAATCAACTTCACAGCTTTCGAGGAATTGCAAAACAACCATTATGGCTAATCATTTAAATCTATTGAGCCCATAAACATGGCCCAACAAATTTAGGGGCAATTGTGGATACCCGAAATTAGAACCATGGGCCTGGACGAGTAGCCCAGTCCTGGCAGCCCAAAGTCCAGGCCCCTCATCTCTTATATTGATCCGGTCTCCCCCCACGTTCTCATTAAGGGAAGTTATAGGGGAGATGGAAAACGTGGAGGAACCCATCACCTCCACTTATCTATATGTACATGTATATATTCAACCCTAGGTCCGGGGCAAAGGGACAAGTTGTATTCTCTATAATTACTCTCCGGAGTATATAGAAATAATATCGACTGCACCACCGTGGACGTAGGCACATCTTTGCTGAACCACGTACATCCTTTGCTGTGTGATTGTCATTTTACATTCCTTATTCTTACTTGGTGAATGCTTTCTTCTTATTTATTTGTGTTGCACAATAATTGTCACCACATGTGACAAGTTTTATCTTTCATTAACTTAAATGAAAACTCATGCGAAAAATAAAATCACACAATTAATCTCAATTAATTAAAACAACCATACACAATTAAATGACTATCCGAATAAACCATCGGCCCAAAAATCCAACAAACATAAAATAAAGACAAGTAATCAATCTCAATAAGTCTGACAGAAACTAAATGAACTGTGAGAGACATGCTCGAAATAACTGATAGAAGTCTCTACACTAGAATGAAAGAATGAGGCGTCTATCAAAATTCCCGCATCATCCACATATGCTGCAACAACGGATTTCCTGAAACAGAGTCAAGCCTGGCGTCCCTGTGGCTCGACACCTAAAAGGTTTTTAAATTTTTTATAGCAAGCGTTAGTACCCAAAAACATTTGAAAAACATTTAACAAATGATTAACTTGCAGTAATAAATAAATATGCATGCTCTCCATATTTTAGTTACTGTCGCACTCCCTTGAGGACATCCTCACCCCTCCTCTAATGTGCACTACTAACGCCTTAAATAAAATCACCTAGTTTTTCATCTTATGACTAGATAAATTATAAAGCCCTTTGTAAACACCCTACTCTAATAGAGTATACCTTAATTATGATTTTTAAGTTATTATCGTCATTAACTTAATTAAATCATTTCCCTTTTTAATTTCATATAACTTACACATCTGTTATACATATAATACAACTCATGCTTTGTATTAATTAGCCCGTATATAATTATTTACCTAATTATATACTCAATCACATTACAATATTCACAACCATACTAATATAACATTTAATAATCGTATTTTTCCCCGAGTAAAGTCTCTCCGGGTAAAATTCCTCTAAAGTGCTATCCCACTAGGTATATTCACCTGACCTAGTTACCCCAAGTCAGAATTTCTCCTTAACTTGGTTATTACAAAAATATTGGAGGCGGTCATATTCCTTCCCTGAAAGTGAGATGCCCCTCACCCATATAATGGACGCTATGACCTGGGATTATACTCGCCCTACTCCTCAAGCTAGGGGATTCATCCACTACGCGCAACCTCCCCCTATAGCACTAGAGAATAATAATAATAATAATATCTATCACTGATATTAAAGCACACCCATATATATACATATACTATCGCACACCGTATATATATATATATATATATATATATATATATATATATATATATATATATATATATATATATATATATATATATATATATATATATAAATATCTCGGCTATACCGTGTACTGTCCGTAACACAAGCCTATTCCATTTTATAATGAGTTTGTGGCTCAACTCGAATTATGAATTAATTTTCACATTAATTTCTTTTGGTATCGCCCTAACCAATATATCCGGACTTACTTTCGTGGCCCGAATTAACATCACCCGAGTCTCAATCCCCGACTCTAAATTATTTAGCTTTTACCTAAATACAATTTATATCTCGGTATTTCTTAACCGTTATTCCTGGACTTGTTCACTATATCCATATTTAATCCGTTCGAACAACTTTCCAAAAATTCAACCTTAGTGTGTCAAACCAAATTTCTCCAAAACCCAACAAAATTTAAATTATGGTGTCACACAAAGCCGCCCTAAAATTCTAATTAATTTTATTCACTATTAATTAGATTTTTAAACCCATGTATTAATTACTCATCAATTTAAGACAAGGAAAATATTAAATTAAATTTTTCTCCATATAAAGGAAAACTGGGCGAACTGTCAAAATGTGCCGACCCTCGATCGATCGACCCCAGACCTTCGATCGATCGATCGAGCAGGTCTTCGTCTTCTTCGCGAAGACAGATTCAGCCATTGACGAATTTCTTAAAACCCTAATTTCTTCTACCAGTAAACTCAAGCCCTCTTAACAACAATACATGTTAGAAACCTTACTAGGGATCTCCAGAATGTCCACCAACATCATTAATTCGTCCATTATCTACTGATTTCTAAATTTGGGGAAAAACTCACCTTTAACTCTTAACCCATTTACACCCCAAATTCCTTCATCAAATTCATTTCTAATTATCCAGATATCATCCTACCAGATATATATTAACTTACAATTATCATATTTTACATGAATCCTTACCCAAATTCCTAAATCAAATTATTGTTTTCAAAATCTCATGTTTATGCCATTAACACCCAAAACGAATTTCAATTAAACACCTCACATAAATATGAATTGAAAAACAGATTCAATACTACAGCAAGTCATCCACTTGCCTAAGGTTTCGTAGAGTCTGATTTTGGAGATGAATTCCAAGGTTGAAGTGACTCTTGTTGGTTCTCTTGTGATCCCCTAAATCTGCCTTTAACTGCTATTAGGGTTCCTTAACACACTAAGCCTTTTCCTAAACTCACATCAGCCGTTTCCTTATTTCTTCTAATTTATCAATTAACCTAAATCCCGTTTTTTGCCTAATGGGCCAAGCTCAAGTGACCCAAATGCCCCCGTGTGGGCCCGACTACGCCTAAAAACGTCCCGTGACCCGTTTACTACCCTCGGGTACACTTTTTCGACTATCTCGGCCCATCCGGACTCAACCGTACACTCAGAATTGGCGTCCAAATTAATTTCTAAAAAGTCCTTATTTCACACCCGAATTAGTCTATACCGACTCCCGGCTGAAATAAATACATATCCCGTCATTAATATCCAAAATACCGTAAATACAATATTACTATTCACTTAGTAAATAAGTTTCCCTAAATATTAACCATTCACTTCCCGATTAATATTTAAATAAAATTTCCCTAATTAATTCAATTAAAATTACGACTCATAAGTAATTTTCAATTCCCGAATTAATTAAATATTTAATGCATGAAAATACGGGGTGTTACATACTCCCCCCTTTACAAAGGAATTTCATCCCCAAAATTAGGTCATACCTGTAATGAAAAGTTCTGGATATTGTTCCCGCATATCCTCCTCCCTCTCCCAGGTAGACTCGTCAACGTTGTGATGACCCCACTGTACTCTAACTAGTGGAACAACCTTGGATCGTAACAGTCCAGAATAGCCACCGGTCTCTCCTCATATGAGATGTCTGGCTGTAAATCAATTTCCTCGAGTGGAATGTGCCAGAAATCCCTCTCGCTCCTACGATATTTCTTCAGCGATGCTACATGGAACACATTGTGTATCCGCTGAAGGTGCTCCGGTAATCCCAGCCTATAGGCTATAGGCCCCACCCTCTCGATAATAGGGAAAGGTCCCACGTACCTTGGTGCTAACTTACCCTTCTTGCCGAACCTCATCACCCCTTTCATAGGGGACACCCGGACCAATACCTGATCCCCAACCTCTAACTCCACGTGTCTCCATAAAGCATCAGCGTAACTTTTCTGCCTATCCTGAGCTATTCGAATCCTCCCTCGGATCAGCTCTATCTTGGCAGATGTCTCCTGAACAATCTACGACCCCAATAGTTTGTTGTCCCCCACCTCTAACCAACAAGCGGGTGAACGACAAGGTCTCCCGTATAGTGCCTCGAATGGTGCCATGCCGATCGTGAATTGGTAAGAATTGTTATACGTAAACTCTACCATAGGAAGATATTTCTCCCAACCTCCCCTAAAGTCTAATATGCACATTCTGAGCATATCTTCCAGCATCTGATTGACTCTCTTAGTCTGTCCGTCAATATGTGGGTGATAGGCTGTACTCAAACGTAACTCTGTGCCCATGGCCTCCTGAAAACTCTGCCAAAAGTGGGCCACAAATATCTTGTCCCTATCCAACATAATATTTATCCGTACCACATGCAGATTAACAATCTCTGCTATGAATAGCTTCACATAACGGATCGTCTCAAAGTCTGTGCGAACTGGAAGGAAGTGGGCCACTTTGGTCAATCGATCCACAATGACCCATATGGAATCGTGACCCTTCTGCGATGTCGGTAACCCTTTAATGAAGTCCATGGAGATGCTCTCCCATTTCCACATGGGAATTTCAAGTGGCTGTAGCATCCCTGATGGTCTATGATGGTCAACTTTCACAAGCTGACACGTGGCACATTTCGAAACAAACTTTGCTATGTCCCGTTTCATTCCTGCCCACCAATACTGCCTCCTCATATCCTGATACATCTTATCCCCACTGGGATGTACCCCGAATCTCGACCCATGAGACTCTGTCATAACAGCGTGTCTCAACTCCTCATCCTCTGGCACAATCAACCTCCCATTAAGGCGTAAGCCTCCCTTCGAGCTGATCGAGTAACCCTCTGCTCCCTCAGCTAGTAACTGGCTAACCCTATCTCGGCAGGTCTGATCCTCTGCCTGAGCCCTCACAACCCGCATAATGATCTCAGGTGTGATGAATAATGCTGACATACAAGCCCTGGCTACATCATCCTCATATCGAAGTTCTCTCAACTTCGCTTTCCAGACTTCCGATATTTCCCCAGTCGGTCTCCGACTCAATGCATCTGCTACCACATTAGCCTTACCAGGATGATACTGAATATCAAACTGGTAGTCTTTCACGAATTCTAGCCATCGCCTCTGCCTCATATTCAGATCCTTCTGAGTGAAGAGATATTGAATTGATTTATGATTCGTGAATAATGTGAACTGCTCCCCCGAAAGATAATGTCTCCATACCCTCAAAGCAAAAACGACTGCTGCTAACTCCAGGTTGTGAGTGGGGTAATTCCTCTCATGGGGTTTTAGCTTCCGGGACGCATAAGCTATAGCCATTTCCTCCTGCTGAAGCACACCCCCAAGTCCCTGTAAGGATGCGTCAGTGTAAACCCGATACTCTAATCCCCCTTTTGGTAATGCAAGCACGGGTGCAGATGTCAACTTGTCCTTTAACTCATCAAAAGCTAATTGACAATGATCACTCCAAGTGAAAGTTACCCCTTTCCATGTCAGATTCGTCAAAGGGCCCGCAATCTTTGAGAATCCTTTGATAAACCGCCTATAATAATCGGCCAACCCTAGAAAACTGCGCACTTCAATCGGTGTCGGGGGATGTCCCCACTCCCTCACCACCGATACTTTACTTTGATCCACCGTAATACCCCGGTCTGACACCACGTGGCCAAGGAACTGAACCTCCGGTAGCCAAAATCCACACTTACCGAATTTGGCATAGAGCTGGTGATCCCGTAATGTCTGTAAAACTATACGCAGATGCTCTGTGTGCTCCTCCTTGGTGTGTGAGTAGATCAGGATGTCATCAATGAACACTATGATAAACTGATCAAGAAACTCCCTGAAAACCTTGTTCATGAGGTCCATGAACACTGCTGGTGCATTGGTGATCCCGAATGGCATCACCCTGAACCCATAAGATCCATACCGCGACAGGAAAGCGATCTTAGGAACATCCTCCTATCGGATACGTAGTTGATGATACCCTGACCTCAAGTCGACCTTAGAGAAGTAAGACGCCCCTCTCAACTGGTCGAATAGGTCATCAATCCTAGGCAACGGATACTTATTCCGTATTATCTCCTTATTCAGCTCTTTATAGTCCACGCATAACCGTAGTGAGCCATCTCGCTTCTTTACAAATAATACCGATGCACCCCATGACGATGTACTCCGCCGAATGAAACCTTGACCCAGAAGCTGTTGAATCTGCTCTCTCAACTCACGCATCTCTGAAGGGGTCATACGATATGGGGCCCGAGTAATTGGCCTCGTCCTCGGGGCAAATCAATTACAAATTCGATTTCCCTGCTAGGTGGCAACCCTGGTATCTCCTGAAACACATCCTCAAAGTCTCTCACTACTGGGATTGAGTCCAACGGAATAGCCACCTCCTGTGAGGTTTACTCCTCAATGTAATACAAGTGTGTGCATGACCCTCCCTCAAGTAGCGGCATTGCTATCAAGAACATCTCCTGCCCTGGAATGGAGAACACGATGGTCCTCTCGTAGCAATCCACCATCGCCCGATAACCTGCCAACCAATCCATACCCAAGATGACATCGTATCCCTCCATATCTAATACTAAGAGGTCCGCTGCTAAACTAAGTCTCCCAATCAAAATGTCCACACCTCGACAAATCGAGTGAATCGTAGTCCCACTGGCTACTGGCGACTCTACACACACCCGAAGACTACCCTTGGTCTCTAGTAGTCCGGCCCGCTTAGCAAAATTAAACTTAATGAATGAATGTGATGCTCCCGTATAAAAAAGAATACTACCCTCATAACCATGAATGAGAAACATACCCTCAACTGCTGGCGGTGGTTGCTGCGCTGGGGGATTGGGAACATCCCGGACGTTATACACATGCCCGTAGTGCATATGTCCCTACTACGGTGGGGCGGGTGCTACTGCTGCTGGCGGCATCTGCCCCCGTTGCCCCTGTTGGGCCTCCTGCTGTTGACCTCTGCCCCTCTGTGGGCACTCCCTCTTGAAATGTACTAGATGGCCACAAACAAAACATCGTCTCTGACCATCCCCCTGTCGTTGGCCCTGTTGGCCTCCCCCATTGTTCCCTTGGCCCTGACGGCCCTGCGAAACCTGCTGCTGCTGATTTGGGCCCGGTTGCCCCTGCCTGAACCCCTGTCCTCCTGGTCGGAACCCACCAGGCTTAAACTTCTTAGCCTGATTCCCTTGCTGATTGCCCGTCTGCTGCTGAGCACCACTTGTGTCACCACTAGTAACTGCCTTGCCCTATTGGCTCGGCTCCCCTGCTCTCTTGCTCCCCTTCGTATGGAAGCGATGATCCTGGCAGTGTACAAGTGCGGCATTAACGACATCTGTATACGTCACCAATGCCTAATTCCCAATCAAATGTTGCCTGATTCGCTAGGCTAAGCCATCCATAAATCTCGATTTCTTCCGCTCCTCATCGCTCACCTCATTTGGTACAAAGTTTGCCAACCGGGTGAACTCTTCCTCGTAGTCTGCCACTGATTGGTCACCCTGAACTAAATCACTGAATTTCTTTCTCATCTCAGTCTCTACTGCTGGAGGAAAGTACTTGCGATTGAACCGCACCCAGAACTATGCTATTGTCATCAAATCTCGCTCCTCGACGGTGGTAACTGACTCCCACCACTGTAAGGCTGCCCCCGACAGATGAAAGGTAGCAAGCATCTGTTTCTGTACCTCGGTACACTCCAGCATGCGCAGATGGCGCTGAATATTCTTCTTCCAGTCACAAGCCTCTACTACATCTGTGCTACCCAAAACTCAGGTGGGTGACCCTTCTGAAAGGTCTCCCTAACTCTCTGCCAAGATGGTGGCCCCACTGGAGCCTGAACTGCTGGTGCCACTGGAGGCGGTGCCTGGGGCTGTGGAAAGTGAGCTGCCATAGCTCACATTACTGTCTCGGCCGCGTGGGCCACTATCACTGCGACCTGAGTAGTGGAAATCAACTCGGGTGGGGGTGGTGGTGGAGGTACCTGTGGCTCCTGGTGAGCCTCCCTGATCTCATCCCTAGCCTCATCCCTCTCCGCTCTCAGTCTCCTCGGTGGCATCTAAAATAGATTAAATCGTATAAGTACATAATTTACACAATAATATACACAGCAGAAATACGATATCTCACAAGCGGAAAATGAATCAACAGTCCCAATAATAGGGCTCTATAACAACCGAGTGCTATGATGAAACGTAGAAAGCCGTACAGATCCTAAGGACACTAGAACCTGATGCTCTGATACCATCTGTGACACCTCGCCTAATTAACCCCGGGTGATCAGTCCTAAATTAAGTTAGAACAGGTTTCTCAGTTGGATCATCCTTGGCATCACTGTCGCCTTTTTAATTACTAACCACCTAAGTGAGAAAATTAGACCGGTGCCAAGTTTTATCTTTCATTAACTTAAATGAAAACTCATGCGGAAAATAAAATCATACAATTAATCTCAATTAATTAAAACAACCATACATAATCAAATGACTAACCGAATAAACCATCGGCCCAAAAATCCAACAAACATAAAATAAAGATAAGTAATCAATCTCAACAAGTCTGACATAAACTAAATGAACTGTGAGTGACATGCTCGAAATAACTAATAGAAGTCTCTACACTAGAATGAAAGAATGAGGCGTCTATCAAAATTCCCGCAAAATCCACATATGCTGCAGCAACGGATTTCCTGAAACAGAGTCAAGACTGGCGTCCCTGTGGCTGGACACCTAAAAGGTTTTTAAATTTTTTATAGCAAGGGTTAGTACCCAAAAACATTTGAAAAACATTTAACAAATTATTAACTTTCAGTAATAAATAAATATGCATGCTCTCCATATTTTAGTTAGTGCAGCACTCCCTTGAGGACATCCTCACCCCTCCTCTAATGTCCACTATTAACGCCTTAAATAAATTCACCTAGTTTTTCATCTTATGACTAGATAAATTATAAAGCCCTTTGTAAACACCCTACTAGAATAGAGTATACCTTAATTACGATTTTTAAGTTATTATCGTCATTAACTTAATTAAATCATTTCCCTTTCTAATTTCATATAACTTCCACATCTGTTATTCATATAATACAACTCATGCTTTGTATTAATTAGCCCGTATATAATTATTTACCTAATTATATACTCAGTCACATTACAGTATTCACAACCATACTAATATAACATTTAATAATAGTATTTTTCCCCGAGTAAAGTCTCTCCGGGTAAAATTCCTCTAAAGTGCTACCCCACTAGGTATATTCACCTGACCTAGTTACCCCAAGTCAGAATTTCTCCCTAACTTGGTTATTACATAAATATTGGAGGCGGTCATATTCCTTCCCTGAAAGTGAGATGCCCCTCACCCATATAACGAACGCTACGACCTGGGATTATACTCGCCCTACTCCTCAAGCTAGGGGATTCATCCACTACGCGCAACCTCTCCCTATAACACTAGAGTATAATAATAATAATAATAATAATAATAATAATAATAATAATAATAATAATAATAATAATAATAATAATATCTATCACTGATATTAAAGCACACCCATATGTATATATACATATACTATTGCACACCGTATATATATATATATATATATATATATATATATATATATATATATATATATATATCGGCTATACCGTGTACTGTCCGTAACATAAGCCTATTCCATTTTATAATGAGTTTGTGGCTCAACTCGGATTATGAATTAATTTTCACATTAATTTCTTTTGGTATCGCCCTAACCAATATATCCGGACTTACTTTCGTGGTCCGAATTAACATCACCCGAGTCTCAATCACTGACTCTAAATTATTTAGCCTTTACCTAAATACAATTTATATCTCGATATTTCTTAATCGTTATTCCCGGACTTGTTCACTATATCCATATTTAATCCTTTCGAACAACTTTCCAAAAATTCAACCTTAGTGTGTCACACCTAATTTCTCCAAAACCCAACAAATTTTTAAATTATGGTGTCACACTAAGCCGCCCTCAAATTCTAATTAATTTTATTCACTATTAATTAGATTTTTAAACCCATGTATTAATTACTCATCAATTTAAGACATGGAAAATATTAAATTAAAATTTTCTCCATATAAAGGAAAACTGGGTGAACTGTCAAAATCTGCCGACCCTCGATCGATCAACCCCAGACCTTCGATCGATCGATCGAATAGGTCTTCGTCTTCTTCGCGAAGACAGATTCAGCCATGGACGAATTTCTAAAAACCCTAATTTCTTCTACCAGTAAACTCAAGCCCTCTTAACAATAATACATGTTAGAAACCTTATTAGGGATCTCCAGAATGTCCACCAACATCATTAATTCGTCCATTATCTACTGATTTCTAAATTTGGTGAAAAACTCATCTTTAACTCTTAACCCATTTACACCCCAAATTCCTTCATCAAATTCGTTTCTAATTATCCAGATATCAATCTACTAGATATATATCAACTTACAATTATCAGATTTTACATGAATCCTAACCCAAATTCGTAAATCAGATTATTATTTTCAAAATCCCATGTTTATGCCATTAACACCCAAAACGAATTTCAATTAAACACCTCACATAAACATGAATTGAAAAACAGATTCAATACTACAGCAAGTCATCCACTTGCCTTAGGTTTCGTAGAGTCTGATTTTGGAGATGAATTGCAAGGTTGAAGATGACTCTTGTTGGCTCTCTTGTGATCCCCCAAATCTGCCTTTAACTGCTATTAGGGTTCCTTAACACACTAAGCCTTTTACTAAACTCACATCAGTCGTTTCCTTATTTCTTATAATTTATCAATTAACCTAAATCCCATTTTTTTGCCTAATGGGCCAAGCCCAATGACCCAAATGCCCCCGTGTCGGCCCGACTATGCCTAAAAATGTCCAGTGACCCGTTTACTACCCTCGGGTACACTTTTTCGACTATCTCGACCCATCCGGACTCAACCGTACACTCAGAATTAGCGTCCGGATTAATTTCTAAAAAGTCCTTATTTCACACCCGAATTAGTCTATACTGACTGCCGACTGAAATAAGTACATATCCCGTCATTAATATCCAAAATGCCATAAATACAATATTACTATTCACTTAGTAAATAAGTTTCCCTAAATATTAACCATTCACTTCCCGATTAATATTTAAATAAAATTTCCCTAATTAAATCAATTAAAATTACGACTCACAAGTAATTTTTAATTCCCGAATTAATTAAATATTTAATGCATGAAAATACGGGGTGTTACAGTGTCACCCCCATAATTGTTACGGCCCTTGACCGTGACAACTCTCTTTTGTAGTGTCAGTAACCATGGAAAAATAACCAAATTGGTGTAGTGTTAATGATCATATCAATATTGGGCAAAGGCTAATCATTCTTTTATTGAAGCTTTGTTCAAATCACGGTGCAGAATCACATTGGCAAGTCAAGTTGGATATTCGACCACACGGTTGAAACAACCGTTCAAGTGCTTGATCATTTCATCTCTAACTTTGATTGACCACTCTAGCCAAAGATTTCTTAGATTTTTCTTGAAAGTGTTGTGTTCAGGATAACTAGGGATCTCATGATGCACAAGTTTTAGTCGATGTCAGGCATATCACTGTAAGACCATGCAAAAATGTCTACGAATTCTTTCAAAATCTCTTTAAATTATGACCGATCATGCTCGTCAAGGGTTGACCCTATCATAATCTCCCACGAAGTGCTACTAGAATGAAGATTAATAATAATAGTTCGTCATTAGTTTGAACACGATTAACTAGTTTGATCTTTTCCTTTTTGAGATCAGTTAAGAATTGTTCATTTATTAGATCATCTTGATTAATTTTTTATTAGAATGAATGCAGTTAATATAAGGCTCAACAAGATACTCAAAATCTTCGTTTATTTTATTAGCAATGTTTTCACGGAAATACAACATTGAGAACCTCATTAAACGAGGCCTCATTTAAACTTGCTTCAGGATTAGAAAAAATGGAAAAATATTCATTTTTTAGAGGATAAACAATAGGGGTTTGGATAGGCAGAGTTAGGTTGAATGGAATGCTCCACTAGGTAAAGAAAGGATAATAAGCAAGAGATATCTTCAAGGATGAATTAGACAGCTTAGACTCGGTGAGAATCATGAAAAAGTCCGTTTGCAGTGAGGCTAAACGATTCATCGATGTCCATGATTTCCTTGCTTCTCTTACTTTTTATGCTTTCCGTGTTAGAGGAGATCGAGTCAGCATATTTAATGGTTAAAAGTTTCACCTCGTGCTTTGGGACTTTAATACAAGTAAACTTTTCTTCGAAGAAGATTTAAAATCCAGGATTCAATTTCTTTTAGGCTGCATTGTACCATAGCTTTGGAAAGAGGGAATAGGGGAAATCTTCGCCCTCTTTGATAAAGTGTCCATTCAGAGAGTCCCCAAATATGACTTATTTCCTCTTCAATATTTTATTTCGGTATAGTTATCAGGGATCCACAAGTTCAGTTTGAGATGACTGATGTCCCAAACCACATGAGGGATAGGTTTACTTCAAAATAACTGGATAAAGAAATCCTTGTTGTTTATAACCTAACCCCATTATAGGCATGAAATGCATGTTCTTGAACATATGAATTATGTTAGCATTGTTATAGGGGTTTTGTTCAGGACTCACTTTTACTTTTTCTTTGTCTCTTCCTAGGAGAGGGGTTGGATAAATCTTAAAGCCCGAGAGGTACATATCATTCAAATTTTGATGGATCTCCAAAACTAGATTACTAGTGTCGATGCCATCATAGTTATCACAATCTTTGATAATGGTAGCTATTTTTTATCTGTGAGGAAATTTAGTTTCTGGTGAAGAGAAGATGCAACCCCTCAAATGTTATGAGGCCATAGGTGATCAAGAAGTATGTCAAAACAAGAAGGGATGTCAATGACTTGGAACTCTTTCTGAGGGCATATAAAGCCTTCCCCTAGTGTGAGTAGTATTGACCCCATGACATCTCATCGTGTATTATCATAAGCACATGCAATAGTAGATATATGAGTGAGTTTGCTGACTTGTAACCCCAGGCATTTGAGAGTTTTCAACGGGAAAACATTCACAAAAGAATTGTTATCATCGAGCACTAATGGGACTGTTTTCTCCAAGACTTCTATTGAGATGTTGAGGGCGTAATTATGATCCAGGCCAAATTCTGGGATTTCTTCATTGTCGAAAGATATGAGTCTTTTTGTAGTCATATTCCCAACTATATGGATTGCTTCATCGAGAGAAGTGGAGGGAGGAACTGTAACCAGGGTGAGAAGTTTGATAATATAGTTCTTTTGGATTTGGGAAGACAAGAAAAATCCCTACAAAGTGGTGTTGGCTTAAGTTTTCTCGAGCTTCTCAATGATCTTACTTTCCTCAATCGATGTTTCGGTATAGAGATTTCCTCAACAATCCTATTTCCATTATCCACGAGAGAATTTATTAATGGGAGGATTGTGTCCTTATAATACCGGCTTGATCAGGTCTGGTTCAAAAATGCTGGGAAGAACTGAAATATGATCTTTTCATCTATTTCTAGAGCAGGAGAAACATCACTAAAATCTGATAAAAAAATTTCATAAGAGATCACCCCATAAAAAAGGTGATTTTACAAGGATTTCATCATTGGATATGTTTTTAGAGCTATCTAAGGGATCAGAGTCATCCTCCTAATTGGTTGCGATAATGAATTTGTTCTAGGAGAAATCAATACATTCCACAACCTCAACTACTTCATCCTACATATTTTCTCATGGAGTGAAGAAGTATTTTTGGTAAGGGACCAAGTATCCTTTGATCTTCAGTGCTATGAAGAACTCATGAGATTTATATACTTTCTTCCTCTTGATAAATCTTCTATGAAAATATGAATGACATTATCTACGTTGAATTCCTCTGGAGATACAAACAAATCATTGGACCGACGGGCCCATTTTTGAGCTTCCATGTATATGTCACTGATCTCTTCATATTCTTTTCCCTCAAGGGTAATTTCTGATGGGAATTTGATCCCAAAGATTTCCAGCTATACCAGAACAACGGGCATTTCTATACTTCCTATTTCTAAATGGGATTGGATGATAATGCACACCATTATCATAAGAGAGAGATCTTAACCACGAGTATTCCTGAGATGTAGTAGGAAGGATATTCAGACTTTGGGAGAAAAAATCGATTTGAGTAAGTTCTTAGATGACGTAGGTTTATTTATGGTAGGATATAAATCTGGATCTTCATCTGTAAGGATGACATTCACACCAGCTTGATGCATTGGTAAAGGGTTTTGAGTAGTGTTTGGTTTTGGTCCCTCAGGAGGTGTGATTATGCATTTGTCAATAATGTTTTGGATAAAATTTTACATGTGGTGACATTGGTCGATGGTATGCCCAGAAGTTTAGATGAAGTCACAATAGGCATTATGCTTGAATTATTTGGGAAGTAGGTCAGTAAGTGGTGCGGGTCAAGAGGTTTCATGAGGTTATGGGATAAAAGAGCTTGGTTTTCTTGGATAGGGGAGCATGGAGTTCAGTATACTGCTTTAGGGTCATAGAGGGAGGGGCCTCTGGGGCACATGTGGTAGCAGGCTAAAATGAAATATTTTTAATGGCTGAAATGACATGCTTTTTATACTTTCGAGAAGTAAACTTCCTAATGGGGTTTTTCAACTCGAATTCTGATTTTTGACTGTTACCATTCTCTTCGATCTCAACCCTAGCCTCCTTGAGGCCTCTGAAGTGGGGGTAATAATGGCCATCCATGGAAGTCTGGATGTGTGGAAATAAATGCTTCTTTACAATGTTGACATGTTTATCTTCTAACGGTAGATTGGTCATGATGGAATCCTTTTTTCTCCACCTTGTGATGAAATATTGACCAATTACCCTGATTTTTATTAGAGAAATTTTAGGTCTCGATGAGTAACCTCCAACTTTTCAATGTATTTATACTGAACCATGAACTCCCTTATGACATATTCCCAATTAAGTATTCGAGATTCTTCAAGTGAAAGTAACCATTTTAGTGCACTCTTTTAAGTATTTGTTGAAACATATGAGCCATTATATCCTCCTTAGCCCTCATTAAACTCATAGAACAATGGTAGTTCCGTAGATGCACAATAGGAGGTATATTTCCTCCAAACTTCTCAATGTTGGGCATTTTAAACTTCCCAGGCAATCTGGTTTTTGGGTAGGGGATGTGTGGGTGTAATACACATAATTCTTTGAGATCTTTACTATATTGAATTTCTTAGAAATCAACTTAATATCCTCTTTCACCCGGTTTAATTCATTTTCTTTAGGTTGGTTAGAGTTGACACGAGCAAATTAGCCCCTTATTGAGCAAGATTTGGCATCAATGGATGGGCAGACTATGATCCATTGATGGATGATACACATGGATCCTATGAAGCTTGTTAATACTCTTTCGGAGCCCATATCAGTTCAGTCATTTATGGTTTCATAGCATGAGGAAAAGCATCATCTGAATCTAGTATCTTTGGGACCTGACCCCCATTTTTATGCATCTCATGGAAATCTACTTGAAGACTAACAATATTTGTAGTGATCTGAGAAAGTAGAATCCTTAGATGTGGTCGAGCTTTAACATTCTGATTGTGATTTTCCCTGAGAAATCTGAGGTGGGACCATTCATTTTCTGCTAAAGTGGTTGACGATGGTGTAAAGATTGAAGGTGGTTTGATACCGGATCTCAACGAATACAGATCCAGGACAAGTTAGAGGTATGTGATCATACCTGAGAGGGAAATATACATACTTTTTGAAAAGCGGGGGTAAATATTTTTGGTATTATTTGTAAAAAAGGAGAAAAATCCCTTAGTGTAGTTATTATTATTATGTTCACTTGTATTTATGTTCTGCATAGGGTGAAAATAAAACAATGAACCCAAGTCTAGGGAGATATTGGGTGCATAATGTAAGACACGGTTTGACTGGTTTCCAAACTCATGGACATGGTCTTATTTTGAAAACGGGCAAAACAACGTGAATTTTGTGTAGTAAGACAACCTAAATTTTTTCCAAAGTTTTGCATGGAATCGAAAATCTAGGTATGAGTGTCCTACATTAGACGTATACATGAGGTTTATGCATAGAAGGCTAGTAAAGGTAACCTACGTTGAAATGACTTCCACGATATACGTCTTGCCTATAAGGGATTTATTCTTTGATATATGTGGAAAAGCCATTTGATATACAAGGGGAATGTGAATTGTCTCACAGTCTACCTCGTGGTCATGGTACATGCGAGAGAGAAATCGAGATGCTCCAAGTACGTGAATGAGTTCCTTCTATATACCTCCCGTCATGAGCATGGTCAAGCGGTATGATGTGGGGGAACCTTTCAATATACGTAGAGGGTACTTGGACAATGGAAGGTGGGAGTCATATAACTTAGGTTACATGCACCCCGCGGAATCGAAAACCCATAACAAAGTGACTACCCATTATGGGACAAATATAGGGTCAACATGTGATTCTCACATGGCATAATGTGTGAAATTCATGAATCTTAATTAGTATTTCTATGCAAAGTTTTTTGCATGGTAAAATAATATGTAAAACTACTAAGCCTGAAGTAAAGCTGGAAATATACATGAGTGGCATGTGAAAAAAGCTACGTATACAAGGGGATTAAAGTGAGAAAATATGTACAAATGGCATGAAGCATAGGGTATATATAAGTGAGTAAAGCATGTCAATATATACATGTTGTGACACATATGGATATACACAAGTGAGATGGACATATATACAAAGTGGGAATAACAAGGGGATACACGTTAGTAGGGAAAACATAGAGATGTGTGTAAGTAATGTGAAATATATACATGAAGAATGTGGTATATGTAAGTGATATGAAGCATTTGATAGGTGAAGCATGTGAACATATACAAGTGGGAATAATCATGGATATATATAAGTGACATGGATTATATGAAAATGTGGACAAATGAAATGAAACATGGAAACTATATACAAGTGAATGTGAAATATGAGATATATATACGTGAATGAAGCATGTATATATGCAAGTGAAAAAGGATGGTATATACATGTGACGAGAAGATAGACATGATGGAGACAAAGAGTATACAAGGATAGTCTAACCTGGAAATGACATATATAACATGGAGCATGAGAGTAAAAAGAAGAATATACAATTGGAAACATATATACATTTGTAGAAAAATGAAGAAAGGGAAAAAAACCCACGTAAATAGAGACTAGTCCTCTAAAATATCCCCAGTGGAATTACCACTGTGGCCATCCTAAGGGTCGCCCGGAAGTGGGTCGAGGAGGGAAAATCCCCTTTCACTGATTGTACCGTGTTCATGAGCTACAAAGTACATGAAGCTGTCGACGTTAAGGGTAAAAATGTGTGAATATGTAGAGATTAAAGTTGCCAACCTATTTTACATAAAATAGGCAAAAGACGTAGTCGTCTCCAAAGAGACGTCATTCAAAGGACAAACTGATACATGCGAAACCAATAAAATCATGGGCTCGAAGACTATATTAAGAAATGGAAAGGTGTTAGTCATCCATTCCGCCATTTAGATCTCTCATGGGCTATAAAATGTTCTCATTCTCTGAAAAATATAAACATGAGTATAATGTGTATGGGGTGATAAACATATATATATATATATGTGAATAGTGCGTAAAGAGAGAAATGATCGTATTCACATCATGAAAGAGGCAAATATGAATCATTTCAAAGAGTAAAGCTAATAGAAATAAACAAAAAGAGAGATAGCCAGAATGTGAGTACATGTTAACGGGACCGGTAAAGTGTATACAGGAATAAAAGTGGCTAAGCTTTGAACGATGCCCCGAATCATGACTCACTATGAACAATTAAATGTGCATGTCAATGGAACTGCTAAATAATAGTAATAAAATAAGTAAAAATATATAAACTATGAATGACACGTCAGATCGTAACTCACTATGAACAAGTGAATACGCATGTCGAAGGGATTTCTAAAAGGTGATAAAGTAAGTAAAATATATAAACTAATTTATAAATAGAATGCTAGTAAAAATAAGGTGAAATAAGTAAAATGAGGACTCGAATCCCAAAATATCTTTGGGATGCCTACGCAGTCGAAATTGAAATAAAATTTCACGTCGTTTGAAATGGTTAATAATTTGGGGTATAACCCATATTCAAAATTAGAGTTCTCCTTTTTTAGTTTATGGAAAAGTGTGGAAAAGTAGTGAAAGTGTGAGAAAAATGAGAAGAAACTCTAATTTGGGGTTTAGGATAAACCATCTTTTTGGATTTTTGAATTTATGAAAATAAGTTATATAAATAATAAAAAGTGTGATTAGTGGTGAGAAAACAAGAATTAACTAGAAAACTAGTTTGCGACTCGTGCGATGCACATGCGGTATATATAGTTAGATATAATTGTTATGACATCCCCTCAATGTACATCATTCAATAAATATTGAAAATGGCTTTAACACTCCTTAAAAATACTTTGGAGTTTAAGTTTCACAAAAAAAAATATATAAAATGGTAAATTGTTTTTTTAGGTTGCCTGAAATATTTAAACATCACACAAAAAAATCAACTAATTTTTTATTTTTTGCTATTTAAAAAAGGGTCCGCATGGAAGGTCCTTATTTAAGGACCTCTCTCTCTCTCTCTCTCTCGATATATATATATATATATATATATATATATATATATATATATATATATATATATATAAGGGATAAAAATTGTGCACTATTCATGTGATGTCACAAGAGACATTGTATATGTCATAAGTTACATTAATACTGTAGTAACTATTTTGCCCCTTATATATTTGAGTTTGCCCCTTTTCTCACCCTCTAAATATTTGCCACCTCATTACTTTAATTAAAAAACAACGATATTTTAGTAAATAAACACCCTCAACCCTCAACCCTCAACTCCTTCTTCATCTCATCCTCTCCTATTTCAACGTTCACTATCTCTCTTAGGAACAAACCCTACCACCTCTCTCTCTCTCTCTCTCTCTCTCTCTCTCTCTCTCTCACACACACACACACACACACACACACACACACACACACACGCCCCGTATTCTCTTCTCAATGAGGTATGAATATTAAACCCTAATATTTTTGTTCAGTTTACATTTTGTAAACCCTAAATACACATCACTGGTTTCAGATTTTCTTTGTTTTAGATCTAGGTTTTCATCAAACGGAAGATCCCCTATCGAAAAAATCATGTTCAAAGGTCTTCCAATGTATTTCTTATATTCATTTTGTGTTTTGGGGGATTTGATGTTTATTATTTATAATTTTCAGGTATGCTAGAGTTTGAGGTGGAATTAAGAACCTATGGATTTTGCATACAAGAAGCTATGGTTTAATATACTGCTTATTATATTATATGGATTTTGGATTTTATATACATGAAGCTATTGTTTTCCCATTTGGGTTTTGATACATGTTCTTAATACATTTATGGGTTTTTAAATTCAGATTAATTTCAGATTATTATTTGTTTATTTCAGATTATTGTTAAATTAATACATTTCTCATTTGAGTAATATATTTTACACTAACACATGGATTGTATAATGTATCGTGGTTTTTTTTGTTTACAGTAATGGATTCGGCTCCATTAATGTAAAAAAAATAAAACTATTACGGCCTTGTTATATAAGTTTGATTCTTCTTTTAATATTTAGATTCTTTTTTCATTTTGTGATTTTAGGTTTATCATTTTGATGAATTTGGCGGAGCTGGTGGTGAATCTCCTTTTTTAGCAAACAAGTCTTGGAATCACTGAGGTATGCTTATACTTTTTTTTCCTCAGTTGTTGGCTGTTTGATAATAATCCTAAATAAATGTTTCACTTTGTTTATGACTTTCTATCTTCACTTAGATGTTTTGTGCACATCTTGGACCATTGAGAAAGCATTAGCTCAAAATGGTTGTTTGAAGATCAAAGTGCTATTGTGCTGTTGTGGAAGCATAAGCAACAATCCATTAAGGATAATTCTTATTATGAGGTCTCTAAGTTATTATTTTTTTTTGGGCATTTATTTTCCAAACCTTTTTGTGGTTAAAGTTACAAAAGTTATCATCTTTCATTTTATTTAATTTTTACAAATAACACAACTACCATATGGATGGTGCTTTTCTTTGGTTTTGGGTTCTACGAGTACTAAACATATGGTTGGTTATCTATATTGAGGTTCATGTGATTAGCTACTTGCAGCTTCATTATAAATGAATGTTTACTGGGAATTTTATTGCAAGATTCAGGTCATGATTTGAGTTCAATGCTACATTTTTAAATGTCAAAAGTGAATGTTGTGTTGCATAAATATTTTGGAATCTCAATACTACTATGGCATATATCATTCGTAACATGAAGAATTTTGTTTTGAAACTTATGGGTATATTTGAGGACAATTTTTGAAACTTTTATGTTGGTTATTATATTAAATGAAGAACTGTGCTTGAGGGATTGCCCAATCACATTTTTGAACTGTAATTGAAACTTATAGATATATTTAATGATGATTTTTGTGTTTTATCCAGCATTTGTTCGTTATATCTATGTTTTATCGAAATCTAAGCCTTTATATGTACGTAGCATTTGTGTTTTTCTATTTGATAATGACATATAAGATCATTTGATCCCACACAACTTCATTTGGAAGCTTCTGAACAAAGCAATCCCATTAGAAGCTGAGATTCAACAAATGGGATCCAACATGAAGCTGCATAAGGGTTTCTCCATCATTTCATTTACATGAGGTGAGTCATTTTTTTGATAGATTATAATTTTGTTAGTAATTTTTTCAAACTTAAAACGCGTTACATTTCACGATATACCCCAATGAGGTGAATTACTGACAGATTTAAATGCTGCCATTAAAGTATCATCTTCAACTCAAGCTTCCTATTTTGACTCTGACTCCCTCATGTCTGTTATAATTTATAAATTTGTCGACTTTTTAGCCCTACAGTTTTTTAATTCAACACTATAGAATTTAAATGAAAAGATAAATTTTCTTTGGAACAAGAACTAATGAGTTGATATTTGGGAAGAATACGAAGAAAAAGAGACCGTAAAGGTTTCATTCTAGCCCTCTCTCTTTGCATGCCAGAGATTTCAACTCGGATCAGTCAATTTGTGGTTTCCAATGACAATAGTAGGTTTCAAAATCGATTAGGACGTGATTGTTTTTTTTTTGGTTTGAAGGTCGATTTCTACTCAAATATAACATAACATCTAACTATTTGGCTTGAATTTATATATATTTTCGCTGATTATGAGTAGAAATTTGTTTAGTAATCAGTGGATTGAGTAACCAGTTGCTTGAGTTATAGTTTTATAATCGAAGTTGGCCATATTGAAATTGAATAGCGAGAGAGTGCCCTTTCAATGGTTATTGGAGTGAAATTTTTTTAGTCAGGTTCAACTCTATTTTTGTTTAGTTTTTTGTGTTAAAATTGGTTCTGTTTAGCTTGGAAATATTTATTCCACACTGCAATTTTCTATTTTTATCATGATGAACCATCTTTGAATTTGATTGGTATTGACTTAAGTTTCAAAGCATATGAAGAAAACTTCTCATAGGGGCTTTGGGTTTGTGACATTTTAAGATGAAGCAGCAACAACTGCACGTGTTTCCCGACGTAGGCATTTTCTTCACAATCGAGAGATTGATTTTGAATCGATATGTCCGACAGACAATGCTCACGTGGATGGTCAAGTTCCTTTATGATTCCAAGTTGACACAACTTCACGGTGCCTGTGTAATTCAGCCTATTGGACCTACACTGAGATACAAGCCATATTAGAACCCATAATGTGCAACTTCATTGGAAGTCACTCACCGGTACAAGTTGCATGATTAATAGTTTTGGCCATGTAAAGTTGAGTCGTAGGCCGCTGTAGCAGTAATGTCGCACGTTCATTCTTTAAGGTTCATATTAAATTCATCTGATTTATTTTGAAAATAAAATACATCTTAGTTAACTTTATGTTATATCATAAATTCATTATGTTGTTAGTTGTCACTTTCTAATTTTCTTATATGCTATTTGAATTATTTTTCTCTTATTTTTTAGGAGTTCGGACAAATGGAGTGGAAGATGATAAATTTATTTACGAGATTAGGACAAAAAGAGTATTCATCTATGCACCAACCCTTCATACTCCGGGTGATTTCAAGAGCCTTGAAACGAGCTTCGCTAGCAGGAACATATTAATTAACAAGGCCTGAATAATAATGCATCAGTGTTGCTAAAGGGCTGAGTGGAATTAAGGGAAAATAGCAAAAAAAACTCATTTGAGCTACACAGTTTCTATAAGAAACTCCCCTGAAATATTTTTAATGCCTAAACCCCCTATGCATTATTTTGCAAATACCCATTCTCAGACATTTTAGTAACAAAAAAAAAAAAAAAAATTTAGCAGCAATAGGGGAGTTTTTGCAACTAAAATACTTTGTTTAGGGTGTTTTTTTCATTATAAATAGTTCAGAGCGTTTATTGCAAGAATTAAATAGTTCACGGGGTTCTTTTTTACTTTACCCTAAAATGAAATTGAACTCAGCTCCCATCTCTACCACATACCCAATGATATTGTATTTATCGTTGATTTTTTTACCAGTAAATATAAGTTCTTTTGCCAATGATTTTCCAACCAATCTAGGAAGCTGTTGTGTCCCACCTGCTCTGCAGAAGGCCAGGAGTCCATGATAAGAGAATGAACAAGAAAACAGTTTAACTAATGGTTTTTTATGATTTAATCAATGTTCCCTAACTACCAATGCATGGATAGAATAAGCAATTTTAATTTAATAGTTAATTGGTTCATATGATAACATATGTAATCAAGCAACCCAAACCAAATTTCACTGCCTAACACAACCTACTGCCTAAGACCTACTGTCTCTACAAACCTTCCCTATTTATAACTTAATTTAATGATTCTTTTTTGCCTCTTAATTTGATCTACAAGATTCCAGTTTCTCTAATAGGTTATTCGTGAAAACCATGAAGAGTTTACATGTTTATGTATTCTGGTTTCTTCGTAAGGTATTTATATTTTGCTATTTTGAGTTCCTAATTATAGAGAATGTAATGTATTACTTAAATATGTTTGTTTAATTAATGAGCACAGGTGTATGTACTATTCGAGTAAAAAAGACGCAAGTTTTCGGACAACACATTGAGCACAAGTGTATGTGGATCTTGCAGATGAACCTGTGATGTCAACAATTGGCGTTAATGTCACCATTATCGGAGGACATGCCGGGATTACTATCGTACCCGTGCTCTGAAAGATAAATGGACAGGGTAGGATGATATCATGCTTTGTAGATCGTAATCATGCTCGAGTGTGCTTCAGAAACTACTACGTTCACACCATCATTTTAGTAGGTGATTGTTTCTTAACGATTGACAACCTTAAAGGAGATAAACAATTCCTTAGCAAGTTGATTTATCATTTGAGAAACAGTTCCTTAAAGGAGAAAAACAGTTCACTATATTTTAGTCAGCTTTGTTTTAATTGAATGAAAGTCTCCTAAGTCTTCATTTGATTCTTGATTACTTATTATTTTTGGTGCAGTGTCCGATGCATCGGAAAGATTTGTTGAGTCATTTCTGCGTGCTCTCGATGGAGACAGTGATGTCTACGAGTGTGCTTATATTCAGTTAGAGATGACTGAGCTTCCATACTTTACATCAACGATAAAGATTGGTTGTAAAATGGGTTGAAGCTGTAATTTCGACTGACCTTCAAGGGTTGATGGGGTATGAGGAGAAGGCTTGGGAAGCCTTAAAGCCGGAACTGAAGTCTAGTATTGAGAAGGGGATGGCGTTTGCCCAGAAGAAAATAGTATCTTCTTGAAGTCGATAACTATGAATCTCCACCCTTAGAAAGAGTAATAACAAACAATGGCAATGTTTTGTTGATTCATCAATGCGTTCAGCATTTTCGATTTCGTAGACTTCCTTGGGTTAATGCTATTTTCAATTTTAGAAAATTGATGTGTGGATTTGATAAAAAAAAATACTTTTGTATTATGTACCTCAATTACAATTCTTAGTTACTTAAAGTGGTTTGTTCCTTTCTACTATGTCCATTCCGTTGTCAAATTAATAGTCTCGGTATTAATTTAAAACATATGTGGCGTTTCATTTGGACTTTTTTTTTTTAATTTGGTATTATTTTCGGCAGTTTTATATTAATTTGTTAGGTTATATATTAATAATAGTATAGTTGATATTTTTGTTCTTAAACAGGGAGAATTGTTCTATAAACAAAGGAAATTCAACCCAAATTTTTTAAATTATTAGATTTAGCAATAATAATAGTATAGTTGGTCTTTTTGTTCTTAAGGACGGTGGATTGTTTCATAAATAAATGATTTTTTGTCCAATTTTTTTAAAACTAATATGTTCGTATAATAGGCTAGTTCAAAAATTGTTTATTTGTTGTGAACTAAATACGACGTATGGTCCTATTAACAATGTACACTTTTGAATATTATGTCGTGCCTTCAGGCACGGGCATACCCTACTGTATATATATATATAGGGTATGCCCGTGCCTGAAGGCACGATGACAATTCTCCCAAATATAAAACGCGTGGCCAAATCATAGAAAATTTATATTATAGTATAATATTCCAAAGTATCAATCATGGTAACTTTTCCTAAAGGACAAATATTTATTTTAAAATTATTTAATCGGGTATAATTTTAATTCCAAAAATTTATTTTCAACACAAATAAAGGTAAAAACTAATTTGTCTTATAAAAAGTTATAAAAATATTTTTTTGAAAAGAGTCAAATTTAATAAAAAAACAAATTTATTTATAAAATTAGAATTTTAAAATAAAGTTATAAAAACTATTTTCGAAAAATCCACAAATAATGTTTCAAAAATGTCAGATTTAATTCATAAAAATTACTTTTTTATTTAGGAAAATATTCTTTATAATTATAATTAAAAAAATTATTTATAAAAGTCACTTTATAGAGAAAATGTCCTATGCACAAATCAAATTTTATATTTATGAAAAAGGTCATATTTATAAAAAAGTTTTATTGTAAATATTTTATAATACTTGTTTATTAATAAAAAAATACCACAACTTTTAATTTCAAAACAAAATTAAAAGATACTGTATCGATTTAACTAAAGACACACTTAATCTAATGAAATTTATTATCGACATTCCTAAGTCCATGCATAGCCATATTCCCATGTGATGATAGTACAGGCTTTATCAAAAGAAACGCTTTCCCCAAACACACACTTTCTTATTGTCTGCCATGCATTTTTTAAGTGTGTTATTTAGTAGGTATGACATTTTGAGTAAGATCATTTGGAAATTTCCAAAACATTTAACCTGATGTTAAGTTTGTACCATTTAAGTTGTGTAAAAATTTTGTGGGGTTGAATCAAGTTTCGGGGGAATTAAAATTCAATAAACGCAAAAAAAAAAAATTGCAATTGCAAAAATAAAAATGGATCCTACCAAACATCTACTTCGTGAATACAAATTAGAAAACAAAAACAATGTCTATAAATAATGCCATGCGCACTAAATTTGTAATAAACAACTAAAATAAATTTTAAATAAATAATTATGTTTTCCTTAACTTAAATTTTAAATAAATGATTAACAAAAAATGTACAATTTGTATTAATTAAAAAAATCTTTAAACATGTAAACATCTAAAATACATGTAATGGTGGTGAAACATTAAAAATTCAAGGTTCATATGACCGGGCATACTTTCATCACATGAAAAAGACGTGTCATAGCAAAATTTATGTTCCTTGCTTAATAATAAACATTTTGATTACAGTTGGAAATTAACTTTGGTGCTTAACTTTGGCTTGTGGTGAAATCCCATGGCTTAATGATTGGTAAAACCCCTTTTTGATCTTATATTAGTAAATCCATTTTTTCACGTGATGATCATCAAAAGCATAAGGGTATGTATTCTTTTCCTCCTACATGAATGACACTTAACATGAAATGATATAGAAATGACGTTTCATACACATAAATCTATAAGAAGTAAACATGCTTCTGCAACGCATCAAAAAAACCAAACAACTCCTTATCCCACTTTTATCTCACACATAGCCATAATATGAGACAAATAAAACATATCCTCTATTTTCCAAGAACAGAACCCAGAAACATACTTGGTAAGAACTCATAATTCGCATGCATGGAAGAAATAAAAAATGCATATAAACATAAAACTAACATTTAATTTAAATATATTGAGAAAGAATCACAATATTCATGTCACAAAATATAATAATATCAATTATGAATATAGGACAACAAACATTTGGCTTGGCATGTTGTGATTGGTTAATGTTTTATTGATCTGGATCCACGCCAACGAATTTATTAAAAAATAGGGACTAAAATTATAAATAAAATATTTGTTATTCCGTTTTCAAAATACATATTACAATACATAATAAATTTACAAACCACCTGTATTGAACCAAAAAATATGCTGGTTCGTTTTTTTCTCTCCACTTATTGCCAGGTCTTTCTTTTCTTCCCATACTTATTTTTTGTTATAATACAAAAACACTACGAACCGAAATTAATATTAAAACAAAAAGGTTAAATCCCCATAAAAAATCAGTTTTAGAAGTTTACCTATTTTGGGAGGCGGCATTGCATGTGTCATTCGTTAATCACCCAACACCTCATCATTTCTTAAAATATGCAAGCCTTTGTGTTTGACTTCACAAATCCATACCAACTTATTATCTCCCCTCCCTCTTTGTTTATCATTGAAAGATGAGTAGACCACCTATTGGAAGAAGTAAAGAAATATAAGTATACGTGTAAGGTGTATCCATATAAATTCATAAGGATGGCAATAGAGAACCATAGGAACCCACCTTACATTGATGGTGGAAAAATGAAATAGAGGAAGTAAGGCCTATACAAAATAAGTTTACACACAATTTTCACTCAACCAACACACCTTATAATGAACAAAACATTAAACTCACCCAGATATTTGAAAAACCCACTATATACTTTAACCAATATTACTCCTATAAAAACCCATAGCAAATAAAAACATTATAGCCTAAAGTTTACCTTATAGAAAAAGATGTAGATAAAATAAACACGAATCTATAACTTTTAACTCTAACATTAAAACACGGATCTATAGCTATAGGAAAAAATGTTAGATAAAAAAAAATTACACACATACAAAGATGGAAGAGAACATAATAATGGACAAAACATTAAACTCACCCAGATAGTGCCGGATTTGAGAGAGAGAGAAAGCACCATGGCTGAGAACTTTACAGAGATGGAGATTTGGAGACAAACAATAGGAATCAAATGCATGATATTGCAACCAACAAACATATAAACAACGTTAGGATGAACAATATAAGTAAGAAAAAAGTCAAAATAAAATGCCATAAATCTCATGGGTTGCAGATAACATATAATAGAGTGAATGTATTGGTAAACTCTCTTCCCAATGCTTTGAGCCTGTTTCATTTCTATTAAGTACATTGGGAGTGGGTATGAGAGAAAAAGTGATGAGATACGAAGAAGAGATTGTAAAAAAATTCATTTCTGTTAAGTACTTTTGTGATGAGTGGTTGTAAAAAAGATTTCTCCATAGATTTTACCAGTCTCGAGACATGGGTCAGTCTCGAGACGTGGGACATAAAAGTGCTGGAAAATATTTTGACTCTTAAGTGTGGTGGGAATCTAAAATAGGCGGATTTGAATTAAAGTTGTAGTAATCAATCACAACCCTTCATTTCTAGTCTACTTGGCTTTGATCTCAACCATTAAA
Organism: Sambucus nigra; assembly: GCA_949130495.1. Lineage (NCBI taxonomy): Eukaryota > Viridiplantae > Streptophyta > Magnoliopsida > Dipsacales > Adoxaceae > Sambucus > Sambucus nigra. The sequence continues at coordinate 196,508,185 of OX422220.1, forward strand.
TGTCCTCTAAACTTATAAACAGTAAAAACACCATTGCTCCTTATTATATAGATATACATATACTTAGGATTATTCACTTGGTCATAGAAACAAAAAATCTAACATACATAAGAAAATTCTAATCCTAAAATATCTTTCGACCAACCAATTTAAAGCGATGGATGATTTTTCTTTATGATTTCTCATCATGGTAAAATTTAGCTAGATGTTATAAAACAAATAAAAGCATATCCAACTTCGTAACTACATAAAGAAACAAATATTACATAGCTTTTAACCACGAGAGTTAGGAACGAAATTCAAACTAAGATCATCTAGGTCACATTAATTTTCTTTGGTGGAAAAAATGACTACTTAAATATTAACCAAACATAAATTTTTTGTGAAGAGTAATAAAGTAAAACTAATAACCATTTAAATTCCTTTATAGATGTACAAAAGACATGAAACATAAAAAAGAACTAACATTTTCGTGATAACATTGAATATCTCCACGAAAATAGGCATAATTACAACTTCAACAGAAAGAATTTACCATTTAATAAAATTGGATCATTGTAACACATAAAATAAACTAAAACAAAACTTAAACATAACATATACTTGAAACTTATTTAATGAACAAATGCATATGATAGCATTAGAACATTATAACATAGAAAATAAACTACAACATAACTTAAACATAATATATACTTGAAACTTATCTAAATGAACAAATGAGCCGAGAAAATCTAGAGCAAATACATGAATCTTGAGGATAAAGTGAACAAAAACTACATGAACTTTTATCAAATATATTCTTACAAATGATACAAAATAAGAGTTGTGTTGTACATGCATATATACTGAAAGAGAATATATGGAAAGACACATCTCATTGGAATCTCAAAAGGAATGTGCAATGAATGTAAACAAAATCATGGGAAAGAGAGGTAAATACATGATGAAAAGACTTGTGATTAATAGACATGAGAAGCCTCGTAATAAATTTTAAAGAATATAAGAGAGAAATAAGATAGCAATTGTGGGGCCTCTTATAACTCACTTTGGGGAAAGGAAAGACAAACTAATACGGAGAGTAAAAATAAAAATGAGGACATTACACATGGAAGAAGATTTATTACAGAGTTTTGTATGTTATAATAGTTTACAGATGTACTAAAAGTAATGAAATATATGAAATTACACTAAATTGGGAAAGTAGGATTGAGAGGATTTAGACCTTCTAAGTTGTTTTGAATTCTAATTTTGGATGTTCTGGAATATGATTTTTGGATGGTAGTGGTGCAGTGGTAAGTAGGGGCGGAAATTTTAGAAACGACACTAAAAAATGACCCAAAATTGACATGATATGTCGTGTTCGTGTCGTATTCTTTTGATACGAAGTCGTGTCATGTCGTGTTTGAATTATGAGCCATGTCGTGTTGTGTTATCGTGTTTTTCAGGCATGAAATTTAAGAAATTCTGGTATTCGTGTCATGTTGTGTTGTTTTTTTATTCGGGTCGTGTTTGTGTCAACTAAAAAAACACGAATTCGTGTCGTGTCCGAAAAAACCTTATCGTGTCCTATCGTGTCGGACCGAAACACGCCTCGTTGACCCGAATTGCCACCCCTAGTGGTAAGTAATGGAAAATGTTGAGATGCGAGAGTCAAATAAGGGAATGTAAGAGAATGTTTTTTAGAGTGATGTAATAGGGCTTCCGCACAAATTATGAGGTTAAAGGTCGTGAATGGTGAGGTTAGGGTTTCCTTAAATAGGGAACGCTAAATATCAAAATGAATAGGTTATCGAGGGGTGCTGACTGACATGGATCTTGTCCTGTCAATCATAAGGGTTTCTAGACTTGTCAGCCAAATAAAGTCTTCCCTTCGAGTAGGCAGGGTGAAAGTGTACCAATAGGCAGGCTACTTTATTTATTTATTTTTTATAAAATGCAAATCATAAGTCTGATTTTCCCACGGGTAGGACAATTGTAAAGAGGATTAAAAAATATATGAAAGTTTGTTCTAATACTCTCAAATTCGAGATTTGAACAAAGTCAAACGGATCTTAAAATGCATCCCGTCATTTTTTGGTTAGGGTTTCTGAGTAAAAAGGTTGATAAATTTAAACCATATGTCTACTTCGTGAACATTTAGGACCATTATAAAGAGGATTCAAATTTATGTAAAAGTATGTTAACATACACTCGGGTCCAACAGTTGATCAAGGCCAAATAGAACTTGGAAAGAATCCCATCATTCTCCGGTTAGGGTTTAAAGGAAGACCGAGGGTCTGGGATTTGAAGGGACTTTTATTGGACCCGTGGTGGTGTATGGGATATTAGAATGGGATTGTTGATAAAAAAAATTATCCACCTTTGTGGACCAATCAGAAATGGACACTTGTCTCCTTACGTGGCAATAATCCTAGTCAACAGTCACTTAATCAACCATAAAGATAGTTGCTCGGCAGGCATGCCGACCAACATGAAGAATGCAACCAACAAATTAAGTGAACAATCACCACTATAGGGAAACAACCAAGGGTCCTTCCACATGTGGTTTAGACCATCAACCATCACATCATTATGTACGAGTGTAAATGATTGAATATATAAAGGCATTCTAACCCTTGATCTCCGGGTCACTATAAATACATTGTATTCCTTTAAAAAAAGGCATGATAGAACAGATTCTAGGATATTCTTCTTAACAAGAGTACCTAGATTTCTGTAATCACGCAAATCAATACAATGACAGTGGGCATAGGCTTTTTTACATAGCCGAACCACTTTAAAAACTCTTTATCTATTGTGTAATTATTTCATTATCATCTTATATTTTATCTGTGATTAGAAAATTAGATCTAGTCCATTTTTAACATCAACAGATTGGCGCTATCTGTGGGAATGTGTGTCTAATTGTCGTTCTCTCTCTCATATACCCTTGTTTAAGGGAAGATGAATGATCCTGAGCCCAGTTCCATAAATGAAGGTAACCCAACCGTCCCATCTGCTCCGCCTACAGCTGCAGACCTAAATATAATTCTTGCTAGTATTTTTAGGGGTCAAGATGCCATGCAGGAAGTAATCAGATAACTGGCTTAATCATTACAAGATAAATCTCTATCTCGTTCCAGGAAATAAATGATTTATTTTTAAAGGAGAGATATGCCACCTCCGCCTCTTAGGCATTGTCGACATAGCTATTCCAGATCTTCACGAGATAGGTCTTACCGTCCAAGAGTAAGTTCACCGCTCAGATCCATAAAATTATATAATGGCCATTCTCCCTCTCCTGAAAGACCAAGCGTTTTGGAAAGATTGAGTAGAGCTTCACCTTTTAACCTTTTAGGACCCCGAGCAAATAGAAATCCTCCAAGAGAGCTATCTAGAACTAATCAACACCCAACCAACCACCGTGAATTCCCGACGATCTATGCATGCCAAGCAAATTTCTCAGGAAGAGAGTTCATCATAAACACATGGCCAGGATAGCCGAGATGCTTCACACAAAAGTAATGCAGGCAACCCTTTATGGAAGGGATCAATCTAGTGATTTGAAGATCAACTATGAGAAATAGCAAAGGCAAAGAATTTGTTTCAGAGAAAATTTGTCAAAGGATCTCCTTTCATTCAGGAAATTATTGATTTCCTAACTCCATCCAAGTTTAAAATCCCTATGGTCACACCTAAATATGATGGTAGAACTGACCCAGTTTTACACATAGAACAGTATCAAGATGCAGTCGATATCTATTATGTTCCTGATGAAATGAGATGTAAAGCATTTTCGAGCACCATTACTAGTTCAACCCAAATATGGTATAATAACTTGCCCTGAGGACAAATTGCCAACTTCAACCAGCATATCGAGCTGTTCCGCAATAATTTTTGTTTAGGGGCCAAGACAATGAAGAGATTAGCCCATCTCTTAAGTGTCAGGTAGCGAAGCGAGTAGAGGAAACAACCAAGGAATATATTACGCGATTCAACAACGAGAAATTAGAAGGCAGGGAAAATCATAAGCGCCGAGGAAGAAATGGATGTAAAGCAGAGTCCAACCACTAAGTATGAGAAGAAGGATCAAAAGGAGAAGAAACCTAAGAAGGTTGAGAAGCTCAAAAAGTATGGAACATACACTCTATTAACGACCAATATTCACCATATCCTAGAGGAAATAAAATATAATAAAGATTTACGATGGCCCGAGAGGTAGAGGGCACCACCTAACAAGATGGAAAAATATAAATATTGTGAGTTCCATAAGGATCATGGCCGCACAATCGATAATTGTATCGATATGAAGAACGAAGTGGAATCCCTCATTTTGCCGAGGAAAGCTGAACAAATTTTTTGATCGGTGAGAAAGTAGAGAAACAAGGGGAAGATAAAATTCTCCATGTAAACCCAAAGATGACAGGGAGAGAAACCATGGAGATGGTTATTGTGACACCCCGCCTAATTAAATACCGGGTGATCAGTCCTTTATTAAATTAAATCAAAATATCCATTTGGTTCATTCTTAGCATCACTGTCGAAAAATAATATCTTATTTATTCCCCTAATGATTAATTAAGCTAAGTGTTAAACTTTTCCAATTTTATTTTAATCAAATACATACCACTATACGGAACGAAATAAGTAACATTCCATCACAACTGAATTAAAAGTCAACAAGTATAAATGTAACTAGAATAAACTCTCCCGTTGAAATATCTTAATATCATCATCCAAAACAAAATGATAATAACAATACCAACATAAAACCGAAATAAAATCCGAAATAGAAATGGAACTACTAGAATCTTGGGCGACATGCCCTAAATGAGTAAAATACTACAAAAATAGGAATCAATGGAATGAAAGCGTCTAATCCAAAGCTTCATTTCCAGAAACTCTTCAAAATATCCATCCTCTAACCCGGGCATCCCTGATGCTGGGCACCTAGTGTAATATATATAGCAGATAAGAGAATATGCAAGTAAACGGGTTATAGCCTGATTATAAAAGATTTTTAAAAATAGAAAATTCTTAACAAGTCCAATTAAGCATGAATTTTGTACATATTAGTTCTCGTCTCTCACATGAGAATCTCTCCTCTCATCTAGTGTGCACAAGTAACGTACCTTATTATCTCTCCAAACAAGGTTCTCAATTATTATTCTATCTCTTCTCATTATCCCGTATTTCTCACGCAATACTTATATTAACTAAACATGTTCATTTCTCTTTAAGATGAACTAGGCCTTCGAGGATTAAGTATTCACTTACTTAACTCAATTCATATTTTATTAATCATTTTTATTTACTAATTCACCCAGTAGATCACATCATAGTATATATATTCATCACAATATTATATATACTAACGCGGAACCTCCCAGACACAGCTGCGGTGCATGCATACTCTGCTATCATGTCCAGTTACATCTCTCATTGTAAAAAGGACAATTGGCTCAGCGTCTCTCCCGAACCATAAATAACATAACACACATATTTGGAGGCGAGCATACTCCCCAGCCAAATGGGTCACGCACATACCTACGCTCCCATTCAACCGTCGAAGCTATCATTCACACCGTTAGAATGTGTCCAAGGACCTATGTTCAAAGTATGAATCTAAAATCTCCCCTAATGGGCTCATCAGGATAAGATCGACCACAACACGAAACCTCCACCCCGATAGCAAGCAGCGTAGGTATGTCATACATAATACAAATTACAGTATAGGTATTCACACAACTATACAATAAATTCATACATAGTATATTTTTCTCTCTAATATCCTGCGTATTTATAGATTATGGCTTTAATTATTAACATATATTTGTTGAGATTTCCCAACACTCGAAAGACATTCATTATTACTCAAATAAAATTTTGTAGGTAATTATTCACACCCTATTGGTCCATGTCATCCCAATTCCAAAATTTTCACAAATTTATATTATCCTCAAATGGGTGTATTCCTCAATAATATCCAATTTAATTTTTAATTTGTTAATTCATTTTCAAGGATTAATTGCTCACATAAATATTTTCTAGGCCTCAAATACTACCCTATTGATCTTCCCTAAATCCCATTACGCTATATTTAAATTACACTAAGCATCCTTGGAAGTGGGGAATTTAATCAAACCTTAAAAGAAACAAAATCACATATTCTGGGATCGTCGATCGATCGACGGTTTGAATCGATCGATCGACTTGTTTGATCGATCGACATTCAAGGGTCGATCGATCGACCAAACATGTAACAGCCTACTATTTATGCATATTTGGCCTACTGGTTTCATCATATTTCATCCTTAAATCCTCCATTTTGTGATCCCAAACTTCTTATAATTTGTTCCTCATGATATAATAATATAAATAATTTATCTCCAATCATTAAACAACCTAGAATCATCAAGAAATTTGGATTAAACATGCTATTTCTCATGATTTCCAAAAAATACATATTTTATCATTTCTCCAATAATAACATATAAAAACTCAGATTTTCTTTATCAATTGATTCCAAATTAATGGATTAAGATACATTATCAAAATGAGGTTTGTCCTAAAATGTATCTCATATAAAGGAGTCCATTAAAATCATCATGGTTTATCTCTAAATCATGCAAATTCTCAGAATTCTACAACTGTCCTAACATGAACATTATACACGCTAATTTACAAAGATTAAGTCGCTTGCCTTTAAATTATAGGTCTGAACCTTTGGGGATGATAGTCTAATAGTGGTCCTCCCCATTTTCTGGCCAACTTCCGGTGGTGATGGTGGTGTAGGATATCCTTTGGCCTCTTAGCTTCCTAGGGTGTCTCTTCCTTTCTTAGAAAAACCTCTTCTCTCCTCACAGACGTGTCTCTTGAATTTTTTATGAATGAACCTCACTTTGATAAACCCTAAACTTAAATAAGATAACTCCAAAATTCTTAGGTACTATTCACATACCTTGGCAAATGACCAAAATACCCCTCTAGGGTTTCTATTCGGTTCCAAAGTGCCTCGAGACCAAAATCAAACACCAAAATAGACTTTTTTGACTATTTAAACCCTTCCGGACACTTTGGCGTAGTCAAAACAACCATTTGGATGACATAAATATATTTTACTTTTATTTTCTTTAAAGTTAGTCCTTACACGACTCGCACGCGCATCCTGACTTAATTCCCATAGTTTTCGTATTAATCACTAGGGATAATTTGTTTTATTAAATCATAATTATATGTACAGTCATAATCATATATTACTTTTAATCACCAAGTAATATTCACATAAATAATATATTACTTTATTCACGAGTAATATTGAAATTCGGATTAATTTTAATTTAACCTACAATTAATCCTAATAAATCCAATTTTTAAAATCCTTAAAATTACAGGGTATGACATACTTCCCCCTTATAACGGAATTTTGTTCCGAAATTCGGAAAAAGCATACCTGGTAAAAACAACTCCGGTTATCGGTCACGCATATCATCCTCGCGCTCTCAAGTAGACTCCTCCACATTATGGTGTGCCCATTGAACACGCACAAGTGGAACTATTTTCGATCTTAAACATTTCTTACTGCAGTCTAAGATCGCCACTGGTCGCTCCTCGTAAGAACTATGTGGCTGCAAAATAACTTCCTTCAACGCAATATGAGTGTGAGCCAACTCATCTCGTAGATATCGCCTCAATGAAGAAACATGGAACACATTATGTATACGATGTAAGTGCTCCGACAACCCAAGTCTGTACGCTAATGGTCCAATTCTCTCAATAATAGGAAATGGTCCCACATATCTTGGTTCCAATTTTCCTTTCTTCCCAAATCTCATTATCCCCTTCGTAGGAGATACTTGTAATAACACCTGGCCCCCCACATTAAACTCCCGAAAGAACCTCTTAGCATCAGCGTAGCTCTTCTGTCTATCCTGGGTTACCCGAATGCGAATCCTGATCATTTTAATTTTGGCAGATGTGTCCTGAATTACTTCCGGTCCAAGTAGTTTGTTGTCCCCCACCTCTAACCAATATGCAGGGGAGCAACAAGGTCTACCATATAATGCCTCAAATGGGTCCATACCAATCGTGAACTGATAGGAATTATTATACGCAAATTCTACTAGTGGAAGGTACTTCTCCCAACTCCCTCCAAAATCCAGAATACACATGCGCAACATATCCTCTAACATCTGGTTAGTATGCTCGTATGCCCATCTATCTGTGGGTGATAGGGCGTACTCAATCGCACCTCAGTACCCATGGCCTCGTGAAAACTCTCCCAAAATCGGGAGACAAAAATCTTATCCCGATCGGACACAATATCAAGTGGTACCCCATGTAACCTCACTATCTCGGCTATAAAGAGTTGCGCATACTACCCCGTCATATAATCAGTTCGAACCGGTAAGAAATGAGCTACCTTAGTTAATTGATCCACAATCACCCATATGGACTTGTGACCCCTCTGGGTAGTTGGCAACCTAGTGATAAAATTCATGGAAATGCTCTCCCATTTCCACATCGGAATATCTAGCGACTGAAGAAACCCGATTGGCTTCTGGTGATCCACATTCACTAACTGACTGGTAGCACACTTAGAGACGAACTCAACAATGTCTCTCTTCATCCCACTCCACCAATACTATCGTCGCATATCCTGGTATATTTTATCTCCACCGGGATGTACCGTAAATCGGGATCCATGCGACTCTAACATCACCACGTGCCATAGTTCTTCCTCATCTAGTACAATCAGTCTGCCATTGAAGCGCAAGCCTCCCTCTAAACTTACTGAGTAAGACTCTGCTCCTTCAGCCAAAAGTTATCAAATTTTCTCCTAACATAACGGATTCACTGCCTGAGCCTGTACTACCCGCGTCACAATCTGAGGAGTAACGGTCATAACTGACATAAATGACCTAGCATCGGCATCCTGATGGCCTGGTTCCTTCCATTTAGCCTTCCACACGGCGGCTAGTTCACCCTCAGGCCTACGACTCAACGCGTGTGCTACCACGTTAGCCTTCCCTAGGTGATAATGTACCTTAAACTGATAATCCTTCACAAATTCAAGCCACCTGTGCTTTCGCATATTCAACTCTCTCTGAGTGAACAAATACTGTAATGACTTGTGATCCGTGAATAGGCAAAAATTTTCTCCCAACAAATAATGTCTCCATATTCGAAGGGAAAATACGACTATTTCTAGCTCCAATTCATGGGTAGTGAAGTTCTTCTCATGAGGCTTAAGCTTCTTAGAGTCATAAGCTATAACATGCTCTTCTAGTTGCAACACCTCACCAAGTCCTTGTAACGATGTGTTACTGTACACTGGGTACTCCACTCCTGGCCTGGGTAGTGCTAGTTTGGGTGTTGAAGTTAACTTATCCTTTAGTTAATCAAATGCCAACTAACATGTATCATCCCAAACAAACGGTATGCCCTTACGGGTTAAATTGGTCATCGAACCTGTAATCTTCAAAAATCTTCGGATAAATTGTCTGTAATACCAGCTAGTCCCAAGAAACTGCAAACCTCTGTCGGTGTCATGGGTTGTCCCCATTCCCTCACCGCTGATACTTTGCTAGGATCCACTGCTATACCCCTTTATGACACTATATGCCCCAGAAACTGCACCTCCCAGAGCCAAAACCCACACTTTTCATATTTTGCATACAACTGATGCTGACGTAGTGTCTATAGGAACCTTCGCAAATGCTTGACATGCTCCTCTTTGGTTAGAGAATAAACCAGGATTTCATTTATAAAAATAAAGACAAACTGATCTAGGAACTCTTTGAATACCCTATTCATTAAGTCCATAAATACAGTCGGCGCATTGGTTAACCCGTATGGCATAACTAGAAACTCATAAGATCCATATCTTTTCAAAAAAGCAGTCTTCGACACATCGTGCTCCTTGATCCGTAGCTGGTAATACCCAGACCTCAAGTCAGTCTTTGAGAAGTATGCTTCTCCTCTCAACTGATCAAACATGTCATCGATGCGGGGTAATGGATACTTATTCTGGATCGTGACTTTATTAAGTTCCCTATAATCCACACATGATCGTAGGTATCCATCCTTTTTTTTTACAAACAGAACTGGGGCACCCTAGGGTGAGGTACTCTGACGGATGAAACCCTATCCCAATAACTTCTCTATCTGATCTCTTAACTCCCTCATCTCGGTAGGAGACATACGATAGGGAGTACGAGATATTGATTGAGTGGTCGATGCTAAATCAATCACAAATTCAATCTCCCTACTTGGCAATAACCCTGGTATATCCTAAAAAACATCTGCGAATTCCCTAACAATTGTAATCAAATCAAGGGGAATCAAAACTCCCGTGGAGGTCTCCTCCTCTATATATTACAAATGAGTGGATGATCCTCCTTCGAGGTGCGGCATCGCCACTAAAAACATATCCTGTCCTCAGATAGTGAATATAATGCTCCTACTAAAGCAATCAAACGTGGATCTATAAGCAACTAGCCAATCCATCTCGATAATAACATCATATTTGGACATGTCTAACACAAGCATTTCAGCTGGTAAAATCAGAGTCCCAACCTCTATACTCACACTCTGACATATAAAGAAAATAGGCATCCCATTACCCATCGGTGAGTCTACATAGGTAACAATATTGCTGGTCATGTCTAATAATCCTATGGTTCATGCAAATCTAGTCTGACATATAAAGAAAATAGGCGTCCCACTAACCATCGGTGAGTCGACATAAGTAACAGTACTACTGGTTGTGTCTAATAATACTATGGCTTATGAAAATCTAGTGGCTATGAAAGAATTTGAGGCCCATGTATCAAACAAAATATGTCCCATAGCTACAGAAATAAAAAACATACCCTTAACTGCGGGTGGTGACTGTTGAACTGTTGCCTGCAAGACATTGCACACACACCCATACTATAACTACCCCTGCGTTGGTGGGGCTGTGGAGAAATGGCAGTTAAGGCAGGCATTTGTTCTGGTGCTGGAAGGGTGGCTAGAAACATAAGCCTCTGCAGCTCCTGATACGTGCCCTGCTGCCGAGGTATCTTGCCTTTATCTCGGTAATCCTGCTTCCTGTGGACAATCTTACCACAAGTGAAGTATCTAACTGTAAACTGTCCCCCATTTTGACCCTGCTGGCCACGACCCTGATGACCATTTCCACCCTTCCCTTGGCCCTGATGGCCATGCTAATTGTGCTACTGGCCCTGGTGGCCCTGTCTATTGCCGCCCTGCCCAAATAAAAAATCCTCCTGACCTCAATCGCTTAACGTAGTACCCCTACTGTGAATTCTTCTCACTATATTTATATTTCCTCTGAACTGATGATGATCCACTGCCACTATTTCCCCCAGTTCGACCTTGCTGACTAGACTTAGACCCCGACTTACTTCCCTTATGAAGACGGTTGGTCCCGGTAATGAAGTAATGCCTCATTCAAGACATCTGTATAAGTCTGTAGAGAAGGATTGCCCAAAAGCTGTTGGTGAATCCTCCATGTAAGGCCATATTTGAACATCTGAATCTTCGTCTCTTCAGTGGGTACCTCAGCTGGCACCAAATTAGTCAGCGTAGTAAACCCCTCTTCATACTTGTCAATTGACTTCCCTTCCTGGGTGAGGTCCAAAAATTTCCTCCTCATTTCGATTTGAATAGGTGAAGAAAAGTATTTGCGGTCAAATCGCACCCAGAAGTCCTAAATAACCATCGTATCCCTATCCTCTACTGTAGTAGTGGACTCCTACCACTGAAGAGATTCTCTGACCATCTTAAAAGTCGCTAAGATATACTTCTGAACCTCCATGCATCATACATATGCAGATGCCACTGGATATCTTTCTTCCATTGGCTAGCAGTCACGACATTGGAACCCCCTTGGAATTATGGTGGGTGTTACTTTTGGAAGGCATCCCTAACACGCTCCCAAGTAGTGGGGAATGCCTACGCTGGTGCTAGTGTCACTACCTGTGCCGGTGGTGGTGCTTACTGGACAACTGCTAAGGCTGCATTAACGGCTTGAGCAATAATGGCAGCAACTTCTGTTGCATTCATAGTTCCTTGAGTTGGAGTGGGCTGTGGGGATGGATGTGCCACACCGGGGGCTCGTCGTGCACGCCGAGGAGGCCTATGAAACAAGGGAGAGATATTTTTATCAGCATTTAAAATATCGCAAAATAGATGAAGTCGTAAATGCGCAATTATGAATACAAAAATCCTAATGATAGGGATCTATATCAAAGGACGTTAAGCTGAAAGAATAATAAGACGTACAGATCCTAAGGACACTAGAACCCGACGCTCTGATACCACCTCTGATACCCCCACCTAATTAAATACAGGGTGATCAGTCCTTTATTAAATTAAATCAGAATATCCAATTGGTTCATTCTTAGCATCACTGTCGAAAAAAAATTTCTTATTAATTCACCTAATAATTAATTAAGATAAGTGTCAAACTTTTCCAATTTTATTTTAATCAAATCCATACAACTATATAGAGTAAAATAATTAACATCCCATCACAACTGAATTAAAAGTCAACAAGTATAAATGTAACTAGAATAAACTCTCCCGTTGAAATATCTCAATATCACCATCCAAAACAAAATGATAATAACAGTACCAACATAAAACCGATACAAAATTCAAAATAGAAATGGAACTAATAGAGTCTTTGGAGACATGCCCTAAATGAGTCAAATACTACAAATATAGGAATCAATGGAATGAAAGTGTCTAATCCAAAGCTACACTTCCATAAACTCGTCAAAATATCCATCCTGTAAGCTGGGAGTCCCTGATGCTGGGCACCTGGTGTACTAGATATAGTAGAGAAGATAATATGCAAGTAAACGGGTCAGAGCCTGATTGTAAAAGATTTTTAAAAATAGCAAGTGCTTAACAAGTGCAATTAAGCAGGTATTGTGTACATGTTAGTTCTCGGCTCTCACATGAGAATCTCACATCTCATCCAGTGTGCATGCCTAACGTACCTTATTATCCCTCTAAGAAAGGTTCTCAATTATTATTCTATCTCTTCTCATTATCTCGTATTTCCCACATAGTACTTATATTAATTAAACATGTTAATTTCTCTTTAAGATGAACTAGGCCTTCGAGTGTTAAGTATTCACTTACTTAACTCAATTCAGATTTTATTATTCAGTTTTATCTACTAATTCACCCAGTAGATCACATCATAGTATATATATTCATCACACTATTATATATACGAATACGTCACCTCCTAGACACAACTGTGGTGCATGAATGCTCTTCTATCATGTCTAGTTACATCTCTCGTTGTAAAAAAGACTATTGGTTCAACGTCTCTCCTGAACCATAATTAACATAACACACATATTTGGAGGTGAGCATACTCCCCAGCCGAATGGGTCACACACATACCTATGCTCCCATTCAACCATCGAAACTATCTTTCACACCGATAGAATGTGTCCAAGGTCCAATGCTCAAGGTACGAATCTAAAACCCCCCCAAATGGGCTCATCAGGATAAGATCGACCATAACGTGAAACCTCCAGCCCAATATCAAGCAACGTAGGTATGTCATACATAATAAAAATTACAGTATAGGTATACACCCCACCTATATAATATCAATAAAGTATTCACACAACCATATGATAATTCCATATGTAGTATATTTTTCTCTCTAATATCCTATGTACTTATAGATTATGACTTTACCTATTAACATATATTTCCCCAGATTTTCCAACACTTGAAAGACATTCATTATTCCTCAAATAAAATTTAGTAGGTAATTATTCACACCCTACTGGTCCATGTCATCCCAATTTTCGAGTTTTCACAAATTTAAATTATCCTCAAATGGGGTTATTCCTCGATAATCTCAAATTTAATTTTTAATCCATTAATTTATTTTCAAGGATTGATCGCGCACATAAATATTTTCTGGGCCTCAATTACTACCCTACTGATATTCCCTAAATCCCATTATGCTATATTTAAATTACAATAAGCATCCTTGGAAGTTGGGAATTTAATAAAACCTTAAAAGAAATAAAATCACATATTCTGGGATCGTCGATCGATCGACCGACGATTTGGATCGATCGATCGACTTGTTTGATCGATCGACATTGAAGGATCGATCGATCGACCAAACAGGTATCAACCTACTATTTCTGCATATTTGGCCTACGGGTTTCATCATCTTTCATCCTGAAATCCTCTATTTTATGATCCCAAACTTCTTATAATTTGTTCCACATGATATAATAATATAAATAATTGATCTCCAATCATTAAACAACCTAAAATCATCAAGAAGTTTGGATTAAATATGTTATTTCTCATGATTTCCAGAAAATCCATATTTTATCATTTCTCTAATAATAACATATAAAAACTCATATTTTCTTTATCAATTGATTCCAAACTTGTGGATTAAAATACATAATCAAACGGAGGTTTGTCCTACATGTATCTCATATCAAGGAGTCCATTGAAATCATCGTGGTTTATCTCTAAATCATGCAAATCCTCAGAATTCTACAACTATCCTAACATGGACATTACAAAAAAATATTTTACTTTTATTTTCTTTAAAGTTAGTCCTGACATGACTCACACGCGCATCCTGACTTAATTCCCGTAATTATCGTATTAATCACTAGCGACAATTTGCTTTATTAAATCATAATCATATGTAAAGTCATAATTATATATTACTTTTAATCACTAAGTAGTATTCACATAAATCACATATTACTTTATTCCCAAGTAATATTGAAATCTGGATTATTTTTAATTTAACCTATAATTAATTCTAATATCATTAAAATTATGGGGTATTACAGTATTAAAGATGATCCTGACCTATCGAAGAAGGCTAAGCAACCAGAGAGTGAGGTAGCTATGATAAGTTTTGACTCTTTTGACTGCCATGTAATTACAGGTGGCGATGCAGGAGGAGGAGATCACACTGTAGAGAGAAAGGCCTACCTGAATGAAGCACAAGCCTATTCTTATATCCAGAGAATCAATATGAATGAAGATGATCGAACCAGGAAACCCAATAACGACAAACTGGTAATTGAATTTTCCAAGAATGACTTTTTTGGGGTACTGTATCCCCATGATGATTCGTTGGTCGTCAAGTTTATAATCCAGGATGCCATTATCGCTAGAGGTTTGATTAATAATGGGAGCTCAAAGGATATCATGTTCTACCCCTGCGTTCAGAGTTTAGATTTGAAACTCATTTATCTGGTACCATACCATATGACATTGATATATTTTTAAGGAAAAAATTCTACCTCCTTGGGACATTCAAGCTAGAAGTGTTATTCGGCACTTGGCCAGCAAGTCGTACTGAAAATGTATGCTTCTTTGTCATGGACAAAAATTTTCACTCTGCGTATAATGTGATCCTCAGCAAGGTGGGACTAAAGAAGTTTGAAGTTGTACCGTCCATAGTCCATCAGTGTTTGAAGCTCCTAACTCACTTTGGGTCTGGCGTTATGAAAAGTGATCAAAAGGTGGCTAGAAAGTGCTATTACTCCTCAGCCGAGCAAGAAGACTTGGTTAATTTGAAGAAGAAGACCACAACTTACTAGGTAAATACTACAGAGCCCAATAGTGAATCAGAAGTTGAACTCTGGATCCCCGAGATGAAATGGAGTTAGTCAAAAGGTAGATTGTTGAAGCTACAGAAAGCATAATCTTGGATGATGAAAAATTAAAGAGAACCACCTAGATCGACTTCACACTGGATCAACTTCTTAAATGGGAATTGATTGTGTTTTTAAGACAACGAAGGAATGTGTTTGCTTGGAGTCATAAGGATATGACTGGGATTGATCCCAACTTCCTCTGCCATGAGCTCAACATTAATAAGGATGCCAAGATGATCAAGTGGGTGTTCAGTCTGGAGAAAAATCAAGCTATACAGGAAGAGGTGGAAAGACTAAAAAAGGACCAATTCATTAAGGACGTCAAATATCCACCCTGGTTGGCAAACATTGTGATGGTTATAAAAGAAAAATGATAAGTGGAGAATGCGTGTAGATTTTAATAATCTTAATAAAGCCTGCCTAAAGGACCACTTTCCCCTGCCTAGAATTGATCAGTTGGTGGATGCTACATCAGGACATGACCTGTTAAGCTTAATGGATGCTTATTCTAGTTATAACCAGATAAGAATGAAACCAGAAGACAAGGAAAATACTTTTTTCATCACCAGTCAAGGTACTTATTGCTACAATGTAATGCCCTTCGGGCTCAAAATTTCTAGAGCAACATATCAGAGGTTGGTCAACAAGGTGTTTGAAGAGAAGATTGGAAGAATATGGATGTTTATGTGGATGATATGTTGACTAAAGTAAGAAGGATTTAAATCAATTCAAGGAACTCAGTTAGACTTTTAATCAACCGAAAAAACATCAAATGAAGCTAAACCCGACCAAGTGTGTGTTTGGTGTGCAGGAAGGAATGTTCCTCGTCTTTATAGTAAACCAAATGGAAATTGAGGTCAATCCAGCCAAAATTAAAGCTTTGATAGAAATGCAGTTGTTGACTTGTAAGAAGGATGTACAAAGGCTTCCTAGTAGAGTAGGAGCTTTAAATAGGTTTGAAAAGTGCTGAGAAAGACCTTTGGATGGAATCCAAAATGTGAAGAAGCGTTCCAAGAATTGAAGAAGTATTTGGGATCACCACCTTTATTGGTCCGACCTGTTTTGAGGGAAAAATGATAATTGTACGTATCTATTTCTGAATATGCAGTTAGCTCAGCACTAGTTCGGCTGGATAATGGAATCCAGAAACCAGTTTATTACACCAGTAAATCATTCAGGGGAGCCAAAATCAGGTACCCACACTTGGAAAAACTAACCTTAGCACTTATTAAAGCTTCCAGGTGTATGAAGCTTTATTTCCAAACACACACCATAATTGTGTATACTGATCTACCTCTTCGGCAAGAGCTCTATAAACCTGAGAAGTCATTAAGCTTGATGTACTGGGTAGTAGAACTAGGAGAATATGACATCGTCTACGAACCAAGGTCAACATTGAAAGGACAAGCTTTGGTGAATTTCATTATAGAGTTTACCTATCTAGAGGTTACTAATCAATAAAACTTGCCATTCGAGCAGACTTCTTTGGAAGATAACTCTGCTCAAAAGCAAGCCAAAGTCATAGCCAACCAACTTGAATCATCCATAACTTAAAAAATGGCTAAAAAATATGCAGAGGAGAGTAAGAAGATAATCCACCACGGAGTTTTGTCTATAGAGTGATTCAGTATTGATATCCCATTATAAAATTTATATTTGGATGAATCTTCATGTACAACTGTAAGTGGAGCATGTATCATACTCAATAATCCTAATGATATTAATGTTGAATATGCCTTTAGGTTTCAATTCAAGGCATCAAACAATGAAGCAGAGTATGAAGCTTTAATAGTTGGGTTGGAAATAGCCCATCTTTAGGTGCCGAGCACGTAGTGACGCATATTGATTCACAGTTAGTTCTCAACTAAGTACTTTATCTATATGGAGCCAAGGGAGAATTAATGACTAGATATTTTTCGAAGTCTAGGGAAATTATTTCCAAGTTTCTAGGTCCGTGAAAATAAGCAGGATACTAAGAATAGCTAATGCCCAAGTTGATGCACTTACTCGGCTAGCTTCAGCAATAAGAGTTGAACTCCGGAGAAGCATTCCAATTGAGATCTTGGCCGACAGAAGCGTAGACGAAGATCTAATGGTCATTTTCATTACTTTAGATTTAGTAACTTCCTGGATGGATCTGATAAAGGATTACATTAAATATGGAACCCTAATAGTTGATCCCAAAGAAGAAAAAAATCTCCGATATAAGATAGCCAGATATGTGTTGGACAAAGGAGTTTTATACAGAAGGGTATTAACTATCTCCTTAATACATTGTGTTCATCCATTGGAGGTTGAATATCTGATTAAGGAAGTCCACGAAGGTTCTTGTGGTGGTCATTCAGCTAGTTAGTCGTTACTCCATAGAATCAACACACAGGGATACTATTGGCTGACTATGTAGGCAGATTATAAGGCCTTCGTAAGAAAGTGTGATAAGTGCTAGCAATTTTCTGCAATTCACAAAGCACCCAATGCGGATTTAGTACCAATCACTTCTCCTTGGCCATTCGCTATTTGGGGAATTGAATTGGTCAGCCCACTGTTGACCACCAAAGGCAGGTTCAAGTACCTGGTAGTTTCTATTGATTATTTCACAAAATGGGTGGAAGTAGAAACGTTGATAGAAATTCCTTATGAAAAGGTGTATCAGTTCATCTGGAAGAGCATTATATGAAGGTATGTCATGCCCTATGCCTTCATTACGGACCATGGAACCTATTTTGACAATAATGAATTTGAAGCATATTGTGTTCAGTCCAAGATCGAGAAACTCCACTCAACGCTAGGCCATTAACAAAGTAATGGTCAGACGAAAGTGACAAATAAAATTTTGCTCAATAGACTAAAGAAAAGGCTTGATGTTGCCAATGGAAATTGGATTAATGAATTACGCTCTATTCTCTGGGCTTACAGGACAATGTCGAGGACATCAACTGGAGAAACACCTTATATGCTTGTATTTGGGACAAAAGCCATGGTACCAGCCGATATAGGCCTAACAACTCCACGGTGCTAAATTTTGATTCTCCTATGAGTGATTTGATGAGATGATTGGACTTAGACATGCTATAAGAAGTTCAAGAAGAAGCTCCTCTCAGAAATGTTGCGTACCAATGCAAGATTGCTCACTTTTACAACAAAAAGGTCAGTCCGACCAACTTAAAAGAAGGCGACTATGACCTCAATACGGTCATCCAAAAGGGCAACAAGCTTGAAGCCAATTAGGATGGCCCATATCGCATATCAAAAGTCATCCGACCAGGGACCTATCGACTTGAGACACTAGAAGGAGAAGAATTTAAAAACCCTTGGAATGTTGAGCACCTTCGAAAATATTATAAAGAAGTTCAACACAACTATCTGTCATGTCCAATAAAAATATTGATTATAATTCCTTCAAGTTTTTTGATTTTTTTTGGAGTACGACGATATACATCCCCCAGAAACAAAGAACAAAAAATGTCTCTTGGTCTTCAGCTCTTACCGATCAACAGCACATACTTAATCATGTTGAACTGATCTGTCGATCACCAATATATACTTAATTATGTTGAACTTATCAAATTTGAGATGTACCAACAGCTTAATGCACAGTCGTATCTCTCCCAACTTATTACTTCATGTATGACTTCGTATGTACAAGTCATGGACAAGAAATTATTACTTCATATATGACTTCGTATTAACAAGTCACAAATAAGAAGTATTACCTGACCAAGTTAATTACAGGAATACACTCCTAACACTTGGTCGACACTAATAATTTACTTTATGTATGACTTCCTCTTTGACAAGTCAAGAACAAGAAGTATGTGCAACTTTGTATACAACTCAAACAGTTACAAACAAGTTTTACCCGACTAAGTTAAATGCAAGAAGACATGTAAACATTCCTAACCATTGGAATACACACATATATTCCTCATACACCTGGTCACCACTAGTAACTGATGCTAAACTTGGAACAATAAAACTATTTATAATTTCATCTAAGCGCATTAGTAGAATCGATGGCCTCACAATCATAGTTTAATAATTCATTATTAAACGATAACTCAGTTGACTGAATGATTAAATAATCATAAGTTGACAACACAAAAGTATGAATTTTTATTCAAATTCTAATTGTATTACATTCAAGATCAAATGAATACAAAATACATAAATGTTATTCAACTGGTGTAAGGACATAATTCTATAATTGTCCGGGGTAGAATCTAGGAATTTTTTGTTTGTCTCCTAGATCACAGTTCATATGTCTGATACCGCTACATTCGGCACGTCAACATGATCATCCTCGACGGCCTGTATCCGAATTCAATGCAACCACTTTCTTCACGTGCATCATGCTACATGCAACGTGCTGCTCCGCTCATTCCCACTACTCCACTATGCCTTATCAGTAAAATGTTTTATTGGAACTTTAAATATTTGCATAAATATTTGGGAATTGTTTTTGAAAATTATTTTTGAATTCTGGATTAATTTTTTATCAAAAGCATAATTTTTCTAAGTGTAGAAGTGAATGGACTCGATCGACGAGATCGCTCGAGCGACTTTAAAAGTCGTTCGCGCGAGATAGACATGTCGCGCGATATCGTTCGAACGACTTCTGTCCTTCGTTCGAGTGACATGCTATCTCGTTCGAACGAGCCATCGCCTCGATTTTTGTATAAATATCTGATCTCCTTCTACACGTTTTTCAAGTCTTTCTGCAATCTCAATATTCTGCAAAATCTGCCCAGAATAAGACTTCACCTTTTAAGGTTTTCTAAACCTTTTTGATTCACAAAACCATTCCCATATATGTGTGTGAATCTTTAAACCTTCAGGAAGATCATTTACTAATCTGGAGTACTTTGTGAGGAATCCGTTCTCTTCATCATTGCTGCCCTACTGGAAAGGGATTGTTCCAGCCGCCGACAACAGAACCGACACCCGAGGGTATTTCTGTGTCACTTGTATTTTCATTGTAATCCGTTGTAAGCCGTTCTCTTACAAAAATTATTGTGAAAATAAAAGGTTTTGCCCCGTTGGGGATTTTTCCTCATATATGTGTTTTTTGCATGTTTCACCATCATATTTAATCACATATAGATGCATGCTTAGGACTTAAGTGGTAAAAATTGTGTTTAATTAAATAACTTCCTTATTTGAATGCAAGCGCACTCTCCTCAAATTGGTATCAGAGCCAGTTACACAATTTATCGTGTAATTTTCCGCAAAATTTTTCTAAGATATCAATTTTTTTGAAAAATTGATTTTTAAAAACGAGTGTGTTCATTATGGAGAAGTTATATAATAAAATGCCAGCTTTTGACGGGACAAATTTTACATATTGGAAAGCCCGCATGAGGTCGGCTTTAAAGGCTATAGATGAAAGGGTTTGGATTTTAGTTGAAAGAGGGTGGACACCTCCCTCAGTCACTGTGGAAAACGTGACCAATTTGAAACCTATCGCTTCCTGGACTGAAGATGAATTTAAATGGTCTTCTTTTAATTCTAAGGGTCTGAGTGCCATTTTCGGATCCATCACCCCTGATGAGTTTTGCCGAATTATGATGTGCACCACGTCTAAAGAGGCTTGGGATATTTTGAAACTGACACATGAGGGTACGAACGCGGTCAAAGAATCAAAATTACAAAATTTGACCACCCAATTTGAGACTATTACCATGTCTGAGTCTGAATGATTTGATGATTTTTATGCTCGTTTGTCAGACATCGTTAACACTAGATTTAATTTGGGTGAGGTGATTGATTACACGCATGTCGTTAAAAAGATTTTGAGATCTCTCCCAAAACGCTTTATTCCTAAAGTCACTGTTTTGAACTCTTTGGGAAATTTGAAATCACTTAAGTTGGATGAACTTGTAGGAGATCTTCAAACCTATGAGATTGACATGTTTCCCAAAAC
This sequence comes from Sambucus nigra, assembly GCA_949130495.1. Lineage (NCBI taxonomy): Eukaryota > Viridiplantae > Streptophyta > Magnoliopsida > Dipsacales > Adoxaceae > Sambucus > Sambucus nigra. The sequence goes on from OX422220.1 coordinate 196,529,770, forward strand.
CATTAAGGCTAAGGATAATGACATTGCTTTAAAGACTCATTTTAAGAAAGAGAAAGAAAAAGTTTTTGAGTCAAATTCTGATTGTGATTTAGACTTAGATGATTTGGCTCTTTTTGCAAAAAAATTCAAGAGGATTCTCAAATTTAAGAAAAGTGGCAATTTTAAAGATAAAAAGAAATTTGAGAAAAATAAGTTTGAAAAGAAAAATGATTTTTTTTTTAAAGAACCTCCTAAGAAAGAAAGTGAGAGATGCTTTGAATGCGACGGTAGGGGTCATAGAGCCTTTGAGTGTGCCACACGTCTGAACAGAGAGAAAGGGAAAGCTGTTCTTAATGATACCCTTAGTGACGACAGTGAGGTCGAGTCGGTGGATTCTGGAGTCGAGTCACCGCATGAGCATAACATCACCGCACTCATGGCAAGTCATGTGAGTACCTCCAATACTTCTCACGACGATGAGAATGCTACTTCACAGGGACACCTCGACAGTGAGATCGATGTGAGTGAGGGGGAGGATGACACAAGTGAGAGCGAGAGTGATCTCTAATGCGCCTATGCCGAGTTATATTCTGAGTCATTTGAAGCCAAGAAGTGTAATAAAGCGTTAGTTCTTAGGATCACCGCTTTAGAGAGAGATTTAAGATTGTTTGGAGAAAGAGAGAGTGGTGATGAGAGTGGAAAAGAAAGAAAGAAAGAACTTGATAAGATAAGATGTTTTGTGTACGATGGGATAGGACACAAGAAATTTGAGTGTCCCACTAAACATAGGAGAGAGCATAAGAAAGATGCCATGCCCTCTCCTCTAAGTGATAGTGAGGATCAGGATGGTGATGAAAGTGTGACCTGAAAAGCATTTAGAAAGTTGTTTATCGAAACCATGGAAACAAAAAAGTCAAATAGGATCCTAGGTCTTCGGATTCGTGAGTTAAAGGAAGAGAATGATGTGCTAAAAATGGAAAAAGGTGACTTGACCAACATGGTGTCTAGTCTGACGACACGTGTATCCCATCTCGTGGATGATCTCAAACAAGCACGAGAGGTCCAAGTCACATTAGAGAATGCATCTGAGATGGTTGATAAGATGATTTCCTATCCCATTTTGAATGATGTTGGAAAAGGTAATGACGGTACATTCTCTACTTTTAATGCACCCGAGCCTATATCCACCTTGGTGAGTGAGTCCCATGGGAGCCCGTCTAGGAAAATTCATCCCAAAATTGTTGACAAATTACTTCCTAGACCGATTTATGTTTTCTCCCACTGCAAGAAGCGAGGAAATCTTAGGGAGTTTTGTTCTAATTTGGGTTTTATGTCACATCATTCCACTTCACACATTCATGCATATGCACTCACTCATGATACCTTACTTGCACATAATAATAGAGAGTTTGCACACATTCCCGAGCAAGTAAAGTTTTTTATCAAGACCACACATGATCTTACGGAGTTGGTTCAAAAGATGTCATCATCTTTGAAAAACTCCACCGCTCTTCCTGGTTGAGGTCTTGTCATGTCTGCTAGCATATGGTGGTTTTCATCATATCTCTTTTGCCTATTGCTAGCATGTACCATTAATTTGTATTATTCCTTTAAAAAAAACCAAAAAGATTTTTGTTTTTGTATATAAATATTTCAGAAAAGCCCAAAAAGATTTTTTTATTTTTAATATACACCTTTTATGGATGAACATTTAAGATAGCCAAGTCACAATTTCATTCCATTTATCCATGTGACTGTTTGATAGAGATTTGAGACGCTACATCATTTCATCCATGTGCTTTACATTGATTGGAGTCTTTGAGATGTAATTAGTGATATTTTACTACATGTTTGACTCCTATCTCCTTTATTGCACACATGCACGACTTTATTTGATTATTGCACTTGTCTATCACATGTTGGCTTGAGTGTTTCCATCTCAATTCTATCTATACAACTAACAATATGCGATAAAACTTGACAAGATTGGATTGCATGTAAAAAACATTTTTCTTGTGAGACTGAGTGTTTGTTTAAGAATGAGGAGGGGCTGCGAAAGTTATTTACCACGTCTTTGCTCAAAAGCCACCGTTCAAAAGGACATAAAAAATGGAGGAATTTTATTATTCGGGGTCCAAAGAGGTTAAAAGAGCCCGAAAAAATTTAAAGGCAATAAAAAGCAATTCATGCCAATTATGGGCCACTTAGGTTTCACCATCAATTCTCCAAAGTTTGAGAATTTAGAAAATCCTCTATTCAAAATAACAATATGAGGGAGTTTGGTTGGAGAATATAAACGGGTTTGCACTTCATTGAAAGGCCTGAAAAAGCATGAAAAGTTTTGGACGTTATTGGTGTGGAAATCACTTTGAGTTTTGATTTGTTGATTTGATTGAGTCAATATCTTATATTTCCATTTTTTTCACCAAAGGAAGACTTTGAGTTCATTCGTTAGGAGTATCCGATATTCATCGTGCACATATGTCATGTTTGTATGCATTGATCTTCCTATCGAATCTGTTCACACCCCTTAATTTCGCTATCATTGACTTGGTTATTTTTGTGATCTTTCATGGTGTGATTCTTTGTTGTATACTATGTGTAAAATATTTTTTTAAAAAAAATAGCAGTTTATTCCCGTGTGTCATTCTCCATGTGCATTCATTTCTGCTTCTCATATTTGTCTATTTGGGGACATCATAAAAAGGGGGAGAAGAATTATGGGGGAGAATTATGTTTTGGTATTTTGGTTGATTTATGAATGATTTGCTTAAGCTTAATTGATCAACAACTTTTGCATATCATTATATTTCAAAATGTTGCTTGTCACGGGTATTTGCTTTATCTCATGTGTGTAGGTACATCATTGTTCATTTTTTGTATTGCACACCCTTATGAGAAAAGCTTTGAAAGTTTCTGAAGAGCTGAAGATTTGGGAGACAAGTCATTTAGTATTCTCAGTTTGAGGGTTTAATGGGGATATTATCTTATATGTCATTTGATTGCATAATTCGGATTTTTTATGTATGTACCGGTATAGACATAGGGGGAGATTTGTAAGGAAATAATTCTATATTCAAAAGTTGTAAGGACATAATTCTATAATTGTCCGGGGTAGAATCTAGGAATGTTCTGTTTGTCTCCTAGATCACAGTTCATATGTCTGATACCGCTACATTTGGCACGTCAACACGATCATCCTCGACAGCCTGTATTCGAATTCAATGCAACCACTTTCTTCACGTGCATCATGCTACATGCTACGTGCTACTCAGCTCATTCCCACTACTCCACTACGCCTTATCAGTAAAATGTTTTATTAGAACTTTAAATATTTGCATAAATATTTGGGAATTGTTTTTGAAAATTATTTTTGAATTCTGGATTAGTTTTTTTTATCAAAAGCAGAATTTTTCTAAGTATAGAAGCGAATGGCCTCGATCGACGAGATCGCTCGAGCGACTTTACAAGTCGTTCGCGCGAGATAGACATGTCGCGCGATATCGTTCGAACGACTTCTGTCCTTCGTTCGAGTGACATGCTATCTCGTTCGAACGAGCCATCACCTCGATTTTTGTATAAATATCTGATCTCCTTCTACACGTTTTTCAAGTCTTTCTGCAATCTCAATATTCTGCGAAATCTGCCCAAAATAAGACTTCACCTTTTAAGGTTTTCTAAACCTTTTTGATTCACAAAACCATTCCCATATATGTGTGTGAATCTTTAAACCTTCAGGAAGATCATTTACTCATCTGGAGTACTTTGTTAGGAAGCCGTTCTTTTCGTCACTGCTACCCTACTGGAAAGGGATTGTTCCAGCCGCCGACAACAGAACCGACACCCGAGGGTATTTCTGTGTCACTTGTATTTTCATTGTAATCCGTTGTAAGCCATTCTCTTACAAAAATTATTGTGAAAATAAAAGGTTTTGCCCCGTTGGGGATTTTTCCTCATATATGTGTTTTTTGCATGTTTCACCATCATATTTAATCACATATAGATGCATGCTTAAGACTTAAGTGGTAAAAACTGTGTTTAATTAAATACTTCCTTATTTGAACGCAAGCGCACTCTCCTTAACTGGACATTTTTCTTGAGTTCAGGAAGTTTACTTCACTCTCTTCATACCAACAGGAGGATCATCCAGAGTATAAGGGGAGTTGATGAAGTTAAAATCCCTCAGCATTTGCATATTACTACTGCTCAGTGCATTGATCAGATGAGGAGGATAGACTATTTCATGAACATTATATAGACCATAGTTTCCCAAGTATTTGGTAATTAAGCATTGGGGAATAACATCAGGAGGAATCCATGATATATCCAACTTGAATGGAGGCTTATCACAATCTAGCAGACCAGGCTCATTCCAGTACCATAGCTCACCGTTTTGATCATATTTCAGTAAAGTTAAATAATTGGCCCATCCCCACTTGTAGCCTTCCCAATGGCTTTGGGCTAAGATCCTTATTATATCCTTCCATCAACACATCTCTAGTTTTTTTGTGAAATTGAAAGGTTAACCTTTCGACTTGACATTACAGTTTCTTCAAAACACCACTCTTCACCTTCAACTGAACAGATTAGTCGACAATGGATTTATCCTTAGCTTTCATCTTCACAAACAGATAAATAATAGCTTGACTCTTTGCCTTCAATAAGGCAGCTTGGTCGGTTATTGTTTTATTCATTCTTGCCTCATCTACAGTTGGTCGGCTAGTTCTTTGTTTCGTAGAAGTTTGCCTAGGTTTAGTTTTCTTCAGAGCTTCATGTTCTTCCACTAGTTTGGCATTCTTAGCCTCCAAAAAAGAAGCACCTTCATCAACACCACTAGAATATGGTTTCTTCAAGCTATCCAACTCATTTATGAGCTTATTGTTTTACTCCTTAAGAAGTTTGGCTATCTCCCTGGCTTCATCCACTTCTCGGTTCAACAAGAACTCCTTCTTTCTATACAAGAGTCATATTCTTCTAGCTTCTTTCCAAAGCCCCAACCTTCACTCAATGCTTTGTATTTAGCCTCATAGTCAGCATGGAGTGCAGACAAAGTAAATTTGTGGTCTTCCTTTAGATCCCCAATCATCTTGTAATAAGCAGCGTTATTGGCCACTCCCCTGTCCAGCAAGCAATGAATGTGGATGTATAACTCCTTAACTTGGTCGAAAACATCTGGACCAAGCAAGCTGACAAAGTCTTCTTTAGTTAAAGGAACATGTCCAACCTCTAAAATATTTCTACTCCGCCTGAGAAGATCGGATTCAGCAGAAACTATGGCCTTTTTCATAGCATCAAATTGAAAATTACAAATGTAAGTACACAAGTGTGATTACTGGGCAAACATAACACTAATTATGAAATTTCATTCAACTAACCAAAAAGACATAAGTATGAAAAGTACAACACATTCACCCAAAAAAAGAAATATTTTCATTGATAAATAACAAGGTGTTACATACTACTGGTCCTATTACAAAGAAGATGAACAAAAGGAAAAAACGAAGGAGTTAAACCTTCTCCTTATCTTGAACATTACTCCCAGAGGGTTGGTCGACAGAGGAAATAACTCCATCAACGCACTTTAAGGTGGACCCAATAGGCTGTATGGAGGATTCCTCAGATCCCTCCTCATCATCAAAATATTCCTCCATGTTTGGAGGAGAGCCTAGATCATTCCTCAAGAATAATTCAGAGTCCTTTGCAGTGTCGTCCTCCATGAGGGCCTCCGATAAACCATCTTTAAAAGATTTCTTCCTAATGAACTCAATCCTAGAGGAGGCAACCAAAAATGCCATATCCCAGCCTTTATTGAAGGATTATTCTTTTATCTTCTTATTCTTGACCTTATCTGCAACAAGCTCAGAGGAAAGACTAACTACTTTCTCTTTGGTAGACTTCAAGAGAGATTGATTTTCCACCAATTTATCTTCAGCCATCTTGGCCTTATTTTCAATAGTTACCATTTTTCCTTCAGCAGTGGTGTCTCACTCATTAGCCTTTTTCATCTTAGCATCTTAAGTCTTATGTTTGGACTCCAACAGATGCCTTGAAGCCTCAACAGATTACCTTAGACCCTCAAAGGCCTCCTCAACATCCCCTCTTGAAGAATGAATTTGATCATCCTTCTCCAACATTTGATTGAAATTCACCAAAAACTACACAAAGGACAACATCAGATTAGAAGGAGTACCAGGAGTAAAAAAAGACATTAAGGGCAAGTAATAGAGGGGAAAGGGTTACCATAGTCAAACTTTGGCAAGCATTTTCTGCCAACTTTAATCTTGGGAGAGGATCAAGAGTTTCTCTATCAGCAGAGCGGGTACTAGTTTTGATAAACTTCTTGGCCATACTAGGATGAATAACAATTAAGGATGAGCCTGCAACAGCCAAATCCTCCTGAATCTTATCAACTAACTCTTCGTCGGCAAAGATCTTCTTCACCTACTTCTCAAACAAACCTTTTCTTAACCTCTTGAATTGAGGTGCATCAGTACCAATCTCCCCAGCAGTGATGACTTAGGGAACTTTTTTAGCAACTTTAGAGTTTTTTTTTGCTTCTTGGCATTACCAGCCTTGCTAGTTTTCTCGGCACTCTCTTGGCAGTTAAAGATAAAACCCCAGCCATCAAATCGGTGATTTTCCTCTTTCCCATACTAGAAAGTGGAGAAGTGGGAACAATAGATATATCCAATGACTCAAAAAAGGATAAAGTCCTAAGGTCCTTCTTAGCACCAGCAGATTCCTCAATCGAAGAAGTAGGAACTGGTTCCTCTTTAATATTTATGGGGGCTAAAGCTGCAGTAGGTGGGGGCCTAGAAACAAAGGAGGCAATTGAACTCCTATACTGCAATAAATACGAGACAACTCTTGGGTGTTCCTCGCCAATCCTCTTATGAAAGTTCCATAAGAATTTCAATTCATGGATATTAATGTCCTCTTCTTTGGGATACTTCTTTTTGCTCTTAACTGTGCAAAGCGGGGCAAGAAAATACTGGTCAGCATATCATCAAACAATTGGTTAGCAAAAAGACAAATACAGTAATTAAATTCAATAACCTATGTATGTCCTACTTGGGGGCACCTGGGCTCATCATACACTTCAGCTCTTTGAAGAGGGGAATGTTGCTAATTTTTTTGCAATAACTCCATAATCAAAATAATCTTTGTTTGAGTCTGACAAATTGACAACTAGGGATTTGTAGGCAAACCAAGTTTTCATGTAGTAAGTGTTATCACTGGTAACCTATTTATAACAAAATATTAGCTCCGGGATGCCAATATGGGTTCCATGTCTTTTGTTAAGCCTATGAATCCAATTTACCACTCTACAGGTGTTGGGCCCTACTCTATCTGGAACGGCATCAAAATATTGACATAACTCTAGACATTAGCGATTGGGGGGAAAAGTGAAACCAGATTCAACAATGAACAAAGAGGGAATCCAGTGACCCTATGGAAATGATAACACCTCAATAGACGGTACAGGAATTTCTAATTTTACCCAGTCAGGGATGTTCCTTTCCCACCTAAATTCATCTAGAGAATCCTCGTAAACTATGTAAACCATGGCTACCATAAAGAAAAAATCGAAAAGAAAGAGAAAAAGAAAGCTTATAGAGAAAACGGTGGCTGGAATGAAGATAGGATGCAAAAGAAAGCTAAAAGAACAGAGAACTTAGAGAAGAAGGATAGTTTGAAAGCTTGGAAAAGTTATGGTACAAAAGCCAACAAACTCTCGTCTCTTATAGCTTACCTCAAAAAATGTGCAAGAAATGATTGCTTATATAGACGATTGACGTTCTGACGACTTCGCAATTTTAAGGATGCAAAAATACTAACATACCCTTTGGCGGTTAGCTACTTTTCAGATTATATACAAAAATGCCACTACAAGATCAAGGCGTGGAAAATTTTCACAAGTCCCACACGTCAGCATACGCCAACCAACTTTGAAGAAAATAAACTCCATCCTTTGAATAAAAACATCAAGAATGAAGTGTTGAAGGCTTCTGTTGATACAAAAAATTATCCACCTACGTGGACCAATCAGAAATGGACACTCGTCTCCTTACGTGGCAAGAATCCTAGTCAACAGTAACTTAATCAACCCCGAAGATAACCAATAAGAAGAATGAAGACCAACAAAGTAAGTGAACAGTCACTACTAAAGGGAAACAATAAAGGGTCCTTCCACACGTGGTTTAAATAATCAACCATCACATTCATTATGTACGAGTGTAAATTCTTGAATATATAAAGGCATTCCAACCCTTGATCTCCGGGTCATTATAAATATATTGTATTGCTTTCACAAAAGACATGATGAAACAGATTCTAGGATATTCTTCTTAACAAGAGTAAGTACCTTTCTGCAATCACTCAAATCCATACAATAATAGTGGACATAGGCTTTCTTACACAGCATAACCACTTTAAAAACTCTTTGTCTATTGTGTAATTATTTGATTATCATCTTATATTTTATATGTGATTAAAAAATTGGTTCTAGTCCATTTTTTGACATTAGCAAGAATGTCTACACTAATGAACATAAATGCGTTTTAAACCACAGAGTGAGAGAAAATATGTAATCCTTGTCTAGTTAATTTAAAGGTTGTGAAGATGCCATGTGCATGATCTAACGATATATACTAAGTTAGTGGGAGACAATAAAACCACAATCCGTATATGATTACACAAGCGATCAAGATTAGTTTAACATAAACTGTTATCAATGGCTTAGATTAAATCTAATACTAATTTCCAAAAAAGTATATTTCATATTTAAAAACTTTCAATTAATTATATATAATTATATATATATATATATATATATATATATATATATATATATATATATATATATATATATAATTATCTGAAAAAAATCAACTTTTGACACTTATAGCCCTCACCTTTTCATCAATCTCTAATTTGCCATTTCAAGTCTAGTCAACACTTATATTTCTCAAAAGACATTGAACTCCAAAGGTTACAATAACTCTCTATCCTCTCCTCATCCCTATGTTCCCTCAAAGTTCTCTCTAAATACGCTAATGCAACTCATCAAGAATTAACCAATCATATAACTCCCGACTCCCCCAATGGCTTCTGAAACATAAAACCCCTTTATTTGAACTCCTTTAAATTTAGACTAAAGAATGAACTATTGATACATTCCCCATATCATTATTCCAAAGTCAAAATACAATGGAAAATCTAGTGCATGTAGAGTAGTTGATCTTTTATGATTTTTTTGATTTCTACATTCTTGCTTTTATTTCTGGACTAGAGCAGAACTGAAAAGTTAGAGAATCCCTCACTTTTTAGTTTCATATTTCACTATCTTGTCTACAAATTGTTTCCATTCACATATATATCTTTATAATGTATGTATATGTTAGGTCTGAACAAAATTTGGTTATTATAAAGTGTGCTTCACCCATGGTTCAAAGTCAAGGCCGATACCACGATGATACAGTCGAGTTGACTAGGTATCGGTGCCCATCGATCCGATTCCGAGTTACGAGTTGAGTTTTCAATTATTGATCAGAATCGACCATATATCGATAATTTCTCGGTAGTATCGGTGATATATCGGTATAATTGGCCCATATCGACAATATCGCAGTAGAATCGACCCATATCAGCGATATCGCGATGGAATCGGCCCATATTTGCGATATCACAATAGTATCGACCCATAGCAGTTATATATCGGCCAAGATGGTATAAGTTACTAAACATCAATCTCTCTTTATCTTTCTCTCTCTATCTCTCTCTCTCTCTCTCTCTCCCGCCCTCTCTCTCCAGTGTTGTGTTGGTAAGTGTGGTTTTTTTGGGGGTTACGAAATGCTAATTATTTTTTTAATTCAGTGTGCTGTGTGTGGGTTATTTGGTCATCGTGTGGGTTTAATTTAGTGCGTTGTATATGTGCCAGTTTGTTTTTTAAAGAATGCAAATGATCCAAAAGTTATTTATTATTTTTTATAATAATGTTCCCAATGTTATTTTATAATATGCTATTATTTATAAAAAAAAATGTAAATGTTATTCGTTTACAAACAAATATACAACTGTAATTATTGTAAAAATAATATTTGTATCCTTTAAGCATTTGTAACAATAATATTTTCATCCTTTATATAAAAATAACATTTGCAACACGAGTAAAAAAAAATACTTTCATCCTCTTCGTAAAAAAATAACATTTCCATCAATTTAAAAAATAACATTTACATTCCTTTTATAAAAAAATAACATTTGCATCATTTTTTGTAAGAAAATAACATTTGCATCCTTTTTGTAAAAAACGATTGTAAAAAAATGTAGTGTTTTGTCAAAATCACTATTTGTATACTCTTTGTAAAAAAATAACAATACTTAAAAAGAAACATTTCTATCCTTTTTAGAAAAATATAACATACTTAAAAAACATATTTGTATCCTCTTAGGAAAAATAATACTAAGAAATTAATAGTTGTATCCTCTTTGTAAAAAAAAATATCCTCTTATTAAAAAAGTAACATTTGTTTTTCTTTGTAAAAACATAATATTTGTATCCTCCGTGAAACAAAACATTGATTTATTATGGAACATTGAATCTGGTAAGTTCGCAGCACATCAATATAATCAATTTTACAATGTTATGCATATTAAAAGATGGTTTTTGTGATAACCCGAATATAATTATGATAAACTATATTTAAATCATGCTTACCTTATGTTATATTAATAATGTTTTATTAGTATATCTAATGTTAAGTGATTATGTTTAGTCTAATCCTATTTTCATAAATTATGAAATGTTGAATTATTTACAAACACAAATTTTTGTTGTTTTCGATAGATATGTCCCTGTTTAAGACTAGTTTTGACCTTTATAACTTAACCATTAACTTGAGTTGAAAACCATATAATTGTAGAAATATGAGTTAGGGTTGTAACACAACAAACGGTGCAGCAAACGGATGTACGAGTAAGAAGTTAGGCCAAAATTACGAACAAGGGGTAAATCTGTCAATTCCCTCTAAGTAGTAAATTGTCTTTTATTAAACTAAATGGATTAATTTGATTGGTTGGCTTGGGAGGCAGCCTTGGCGGACTTAAATCTCTCCCTCTAACTTATTTATTCAGCAAATTAATCCCTAGGTTCAGTTTGAAGTGTTATTAGGGTGAGGAAGGAGAAAGTAGAGGTTTAGGAAGAAAAAGTGAGTAGAAAAAGTGTAGAAAAATCCGTAGAAATTACGTAAAAGTCCCAAAGGTAATCCTAATTGCAATTATTTTTATTTTTATTATATTACTGATTTAGATGATATAAATCATCATCTGTTTACTAAAGTTTAAGCTATTTATATATATGTATGGTTAGATGAAAGTTTAAGTTAAATTGAATGTACAAACCCATAAAATTGCTTTGTATTGAAACCCCTTGTATTCAAACTGGTATATCTCTTAGTGTGCTTGCTGTAATTGAGAAATTCCAAATGTATATGAAATTAGACTCATATATTCATATCATATATGAGAATTAGGATTTAACTCCTTGTGGTTAGGCCGTAGTGATGGTTTCAAGTTGGTATATAGTTGCTGTTTGTATATTTCATTTCGGTATGCCCTGGGTTGGGTCAAGATTTTGACATAGAAAATGAAGTCAATAAATTATGAAACTTTAATTATGTACTATTAAGTATGTTTACGGAACATGGGTTAAAAATAATGGAAACTTAAGATGTAGAAAAATTATGAAAATTCTGGGAAGTTGAAGGAACAATAGAGGAGCTTGTAGGGCAGATTTCTTGTGTTATAAAGAATTGGACATAACTTGCTCTAGGAAGCTTGAAAAATTACACCGTCACTTGAACTGGAAAGTATATTCATATATATGTTTTCATATTGATAAGGTTGGACACCTTTATTTATACAATTTTGTAATATAGGATGGTTGAGTATAGAATACAACAATTTGAGGCCATACTGAATACCTGATGAAAGAGTATTGTTATCTCCTCTTTCTAAAGAGTATTTTGAGTACATGTTTCATGTGTATATACATTGAGAAGTATGTTTTAATATTTACTTGGGTTTAATTATAAATCCATTATGAGGTACTTCTTACGGTTGAATGTTCATAGCTTTATTGACATGTATAACATTGTTTTATCTTTACTGATGTTTCATGGAATGTGACTTAAGTGGAATTATATTGTTGTTGTATAGTCATTGAAAGTTACATAATTATGTTAGGATAATACTTATGATTGAGATTCAGTACTGATTTAGTTGGATTCACAGGTGTAAGGTCTAATCAACCCAGTTCAGCTCCTCCCGAACGAAATGTGAATACGTAGTTGACAACCCAAGGTGAGTGTACTCACTGGGAAAAGATAATTGTATCGTGTTGTTGATATGATCAGAATATAATTAATATAAAATTGTTCATTTCGGTTTACTGAAATGGGAGGTTACTCCCCGACCCGGAATGGGGGAGATTTCTCTATTAATGACAAGTGGTTACTCCTCGACCAAGAATGGGAGAGAATTGTCTATTTAGACAGGATATGTGAATCATGATTCGAAAAAGTTGGTCATTCGTTATGAATGAGCCAGATAAGTTAATACATAATTATATGGACATGATTTATTGCATTTAAATTCATGCAGTAGTATAGTAGTGATGCATTCACTGGGCTATTTTTCTCACGGTTCCTATGTTCACATTTTTCAGGTAACGCGATGTCACTGCCAAATCTAGGAGGTCGGGTTGGGTTAGCCAGGAACGGGAGAAACAATGATTTTTTTGTAAATGTAAATGATGTAATTAAGTTAACTTATCCTTCAAGAAAGTTTTTATGGACATGAATACTCTAATGTTGTAAAAAGGCTTTCAGTTATATGGATTTACAATGATGACTCTGAAATTAAAACTCGTGTTTATGGTTTGGTTAAATTAATTATGGTTTGACTCACTTTGACTTTCAAACTTAATAATAAGTAACTTTGTTGGGGTGTGTCAGCTTTTGGTATCAGAGCCTAGGTTTTAGAGGTTCTGGAGTTAGAAGAGTCTAGATTTGGCAGTGAATGTTAGAAATATGTTTTGTCTGATACTAACGATTATGTTAGGAAAATTATGTATATATGCATGTTGTTATATCTTTGATTTATTTCAGATATAAAAGAATGGAACAAGGGAATTTAGATTTGATAATAGAAGATGAGTCTTCAAATATGGCAGCAGAGGCGGAGGTTGAGCAATCTGTTCATGGAAATGTAAAACCCGACTCGAAATAATTGACGTACATGAAAAAAATGGCACGTGCTATGACTCTAATGGCAGAGTAACAAGCTAGATTTATTGCTCATGTGGAAGAAAAACAGACCAGTCAAATGGAGCACAAGCTTTGGATAGGTCTAAGGAGGTGATACACCGGGAAGAAAGGAGTACTTCACATGAGAAATTTATTAAAATGAATCCACCCTCATTTGAAGGAGCAGTTGATCCAGTAGAGGTAAAAGAATGGGTTAAAGATATTGAGCTTATTTTCGGGGTGATGAGAATGCCTGAAAATTAATGAGTGATCTTGGCGACGTACATGTTGAAAAGAGAAGCTAAATATTGGTGGGATTCCATAAAACATTTGTTGATTACTCCAGGAGGTGGGAATGTGATCTCATGGAATGCTTTTGTCAAAGCTTTGCATGATAAGTATTTTCCCCCAATGTATCGAAAACAAAAGGAGAAGGAATATTTCATGTTGAATCAGGGGAGCATGGCAGTTAGAGAATACGAAGTTAAACTTATAGTCTTATCTCCGTTTGCTTTGAGGTTTATACAAAATGAGGAAGACACGTGTAGCTAATTTCTTGACGAACGTGAGTTAGTTATTAAATCAAGGTTGTCGGCTTTAGAGACTGTTAACTATTTAGCCTTGGTGAATAAAGTCATGCTAGTAGAAAAGGATGTGAATGAAGAAAGAGGGAATGGAGAACGAGGCGTAAAGAGAAGCAGATTCGATCCAAGTTATCAAAAGGGTAGTGATACACAATATTCGAGACTTGGAGGGTAAAAATTCCAGCATGGTAGAGGCATGGAAGGTAGTTCGCAAAGGGGTGAAGCAAGTGGTGGAAGAGGTTCAAGAGTTTCAGCGCAAGGAGATCCAAATGTTTGTTTCTTTTATGGGACATCGGGTCATATAAAGAGAAATTTCCCAAAGATACCGAATATAGAATGTTTTAACTGTCATCAGAAGGGCCATCTGAGAAAGAATTGTCCTATGTTATCAAGAGCGATTTTAGTCAGTAGTGTGGGGCCTCATAAAGGATCCTCTCCAGGCAGTTCCACCAGGGGAAGAGGTACAGAACAAGCAACTGGATCGAGGGCAGGGGGAAGAGTGTTTGCGATGATGCTGCAAGATGCCGATGCTACACCGAAAGTGGTTACAGGCAAACTTTCTATTGCAAATAAAGATCTATATGCACTCATTGATCCTAGAACTACGCATTCATTCGTAACATTGCATATTGTTTCACATTTTTGTAGACCATGTTCATTTCTCAATTGTGCCTTATATATTTCTACCCCAATGGAAAGTGTAATTTTGGTTGAGCATGTTTATAAAGATTGTATCTTACGAATGGGGGGATGAGATTTCTATGTTGATTTGATACCGTTGGCCATTGGAGATTTTGATATTATATTGGGGATGGATTGGTTATCATCATATCATTCTTCCATTGATTGTTTTCGAAAAGAAGTTACATTTCATCTGCTTGGTGAACCCGAGTTCTAGTTTACAGGGGAAAGGAGTGTTATCCCTAATTGTCTTATCTCAGCAATTAAGAGCATAAAGTTATTGAGTAAAGGTTGTAGAAGCTATTTAGATTCTGTTGTTGATGTTAGTAAGGAAGCACTTAAATTTGAAGATATACCAGTGGTTAGAGAATTTTCTGATGTCTTCCAAGAGGAATTGCCAGGATTGCCACCCGATAGGGAAGTAGAGTTTTCCATTGAATTAATTCCAGGTACTAGTCCGATTTCCCTTGCTCCATATATAATGGCACCAACAGAGTTGAAAGAATTGAAAGTGCAATTACAAGATCTGATAAGCAGAGGTTTCATTCAGCCTAGTGTTTCACCATGGGGAGCCCCAGTGTTATTTGTGAAAATAAAAGATGGGGCAATGCGATTATGTATTAATTATCGGCAATGGAATAATGTGACCATTAGAAACAAGTACCCTCTACCTTGTATCGATGATTTGTTTGACTAATTACAGGGGGCCACAATATTTTTGAAGATTGATTTGAGATCGGGTTACCACCAATTGAAAGAAAAGGATAGTGATATTTCCAAAATAGCTTTTCGGAATCGATATGGGCACTATGAGTTTTTGGTGATGCCATTTGGATTAACTAATGCTCTAGCAGTTTTTATGGATTTGATGAATCGGGTATTCCACCCTTTCATTGATTCATTTGTGATTGTATTCATAGACTATGTGTTGATTTACTCGCGTAGCATGGAGGAACATGAGAAACATTTGAGACTTGTATTGCAGATTTTGAGAGAGAAGAAATTATTTGCTAAATTTAGCAAATGTGAGTTTTGGTTGAATGAAATTGTGTTTTTAGGGCATGTTGTCTCGAGAAATGGTATATATGTTGATCCAAAGAAGATGGAAGCAATCGTTAAATGGGAAATTCCTAAGAATGTGATAGAAATTAGGAGTTTCCTAGGACTGGCAGGTTACTATCGCAGATTTATTAAGGGATTTTCAGCAATAGCATTACCACTGACAAAATTGACTCGTAAAGAAGTGAAGTTTGTATGGGATGAAGAATGCGAGAGTAGTTTTAAAGAATTAAAGAATCGGTTGGTTTCAGCCCCTATACTTACTATTCTATGTGGGAATGAGTCTTTTGTGATCTATATAGATGCTTCATTTCAGGGGTTAGGATGTGTTCTTATTCAGAGTGGGAAGGTAATAGCATATGGTTCCAGACAATTAAAGATGCATGAACGAAACTACCCTACACACTATTTGGAGCTAGCATCCATTGTGTTTTCTTTAAAGTTGTGGCAACATTACTTGTATGGAGAAACTTGTGAGATATTTACGGATCATCAAAGTTTGAAATACTTTTTTACACAAAAAGAACTGAATTTGAGACAAAGGCATTGGATAGAGCTGATTAAAGACTATGAATGTACCATTCATCATCATACTGGGAAGGCCAATGTAGAAGCAGATGCTTTGAGTCAAAATCATCAGGGATGCTTGGTTGCATACGGTGTGCCCGTGTTGGAAATATTCTTGACTTGGCATCGATGGGGGTTGAATTGAAGTTTTTAAAAAGTGGAGGATTATTAGCACATGTCATAGTGAGACCTTTATTGGCCGAACACATTCTAAATTTGCAGATCAGTGATCCATTCCTTGAGAAGAAGAAACAACATATCCTGGATGGTAAAGAGAGTGACTTTGAAATTAAGAATGATCAATCATTGTGTTATAAAAATAGGATTTGTGTACCGAATGATCCACCCTTAAAGAAGGATATATTAGAAGAGGCACATAGTTGTATTTACTCTATGCATCCGGGAGGTACCAAAATGTACAGAGATTTGAAAGAGTATTACTGGTGGAACAATTTAAAACGTGAGATTACAGAGTTCGTAGTTAAATGTTTAGTATGCCAGTAAGTAAAGGCGGAGCATCAGAAACCGGTGGGATTATTACAGTCATTGCCTATTCTGGAATGGAAGTGGGAACATATAACGATGGACTTTGTTACCGGATTACCCCGGTCACCAAAGGGGCATGATTCTATTTGGGTGATTGTAGACCGATTGATGAAGTCGGCCCATTTTCTTCCAGTTAAGACCACCTACACTTTTGATAAGTATGCACATATGTATGTCGATGAGATTATCCATTTACATGGGGAACCAATGCCAATTGTATCAGATAGAGATCCAACATTCACTTCTAAGTTTTGGCCTCGTTTACAGAATGCCATGGGCACAAGTTTGAAGTTCATCACTGCATTTTATCCATAAACCGATGGGAAATCTGAAAGGATGATTCATATATTAAAAGACATGTTACGAGCTTGTGTATTTGATTTTAAATGTAGTTGGGATGATCATTTGCCATTGATGGAATTATCGTATAATAATAGTTATCAGTCCACCATTGGTATGGCTCCGTATGAAGCTTTATATGGGAGGAGATGTAGAACACCTTTGTGTTGGGATGAAGTGGGTGAAAGGAAAATATTGGGTCCTGAATTGATAGATGTGACGACTAAAAAGATCAAAATGATTTGGTAACAGATAAAGATAACACAAAGTAGGTAGAAATTTTATGCAGATAAGAGTAAGTATCCATTGGAATTTCAGAAGGGAGATTTTGTATTCCTGTGTATGTCACCATGGAAAGGCGTTATGAGATTTGGGAAGAAGGGAAAACTAAGTCCAAGATACATTGGACCATATGAGGTGTTATAAAGAATTGGGAACCTGGCATATACTTAGCATTACCTCTAGATTTATCCCATTTACATGATGCGTTTCACGTATCGATGGTTCATAAGCATTTGGCGGATCCATCTCATCAGTTGAAAACTCAACCAATTGAACTGAAGGAAGACTTGTCGTACATCGAGGAACCAATGGAAATTATTGATCGTAAGGATAAAGTATTGAGAAACAAAGTTATTACCTTAGTTAAATTTATGTGAATGAGCCATGGAATTAAAGAAGCAACTTGGGAAACGAAGGATAACATGAAGAAACAGTATCCCCATTTGTTTGGTAAGTGATCTTTATATTAAATTTCGGGGACAAAATATTCTAAGGAGGGTCAGTTGTGACAACCCGAATATTATTATGATAAATTATATTTAAATCATGCTTACCTTATGCAATATTAATAATGTGTTATTAGTATATTTAATGTTAAGTGATTATGTTTAGTCTAATCCTACTTTCATAAATCATGAAATGTTGAATTATTTACAAACATAAATTTTTATTGTTTTCGATAGAAATATCCCTGTTTAAGACTAGTTTTGACCTTTATAACTTAACCATTGACTTGAGGTGAAAACTATATAATTGTAAAAATATGAGTTAGGGTTGTAACACAACAAACAGTGCAGCAAACGGATGTACTAGTAAGAAGTTAGGCCAAAATTACGAACAAGGGGTAAATCTGTCAATTCCTTCTAAGTGGTAAATTGTCTTTTATTAAACCAAATGGTTTAATTTGATTGGTTAGATTGGGAGGCAGACTTGGATGACTTAAAACTCTCCCTCTAACTTATTTCTTCAGCAAATTAAGCCCTAGGTTCGGTTTGAAGTGTTGTTAGGGTGAGGAAGGAGAAAGTAGAGGTTTAGGAAGAAAAAGTGAGGAGAAAAAGTGTAGAAAAATCTGTAGAAATTACGTAAAAGTCCCAAAGGTAATCCTATTTGCAATTATTGTTATTTTCTTATATTACTGATTTATATGATATAAATCATCATTTTTTTACTAAAGTTTCAGCTATTTATATATATATGTATGGTTAGATGAAAGTTTAAGTTAAATTGAATGTACAAACCCTTAAAATTTCTTTGTATTCAAACTGGTATATCTCTTCGTGTGCTTGCTGTAATTGAGAAATTCTAAATGGATATGAAAGTAGACTCATATATTCACATCATATCAGAGAATTAGGATTTAACTCCTTGTGGTTAGGCCGTAGTGATGGTTGCAAGTTGGTATATAGTTGCTGTTTGTATATTTCATTTCGGTATTCCCTGGGTTTGGTCAAGCTTTTGACATAAAAAATGAAGTCAATGAATTATGAAACTTTAATTTAGTACTATTCAGTATGTGTACGGAAAGTGGGTTGAAAATAATGGAAAGTTATGCTATAGAAAAATTATGAAAAGTCTGGGAAGTTGTTGTAAAGAAATGGTCATAACTTGCTCTAGGAAGCTTGAAAAATTACATCGTCATTTCTATTAGAAAGTATATTCATATATGTTTTCATATTGATAAGGTTGGACACCTGTATTTATACAATTTGGGAATATAGGATGGTTGAGTATGGAAGACAACAATTTGAGGCCATACTGAATACCCGATGAAAGAGTATTGTTATCTCCTTTTTCTAAAGAGTATTTTGAGTACATGTTTCATGTGTATATACATTGAGAAGTATGTTTTAATATTTACTTGGGTTTAATTATAATTCCCTTATGAGGTATTTCTTACGGTTGAATATTCATAACTTTATTAGCATGTATAGCATTGTTTTGTCTTTACTCATGTTTCATGGAATGTGACTTAAGTGGAATTATATTGTTGTTGTATAGTCATTGAAAGATACATAATTATGTTAGGATAATACTTATGATTGAGATTTAGTACTGATTTAGTTGGATTCACAGGTGTAAGGTCTAATCAACCCAGTTCAGCTCCTCCCGAAGGAAATGTGAATACGTAGTTGACAACCCAAGGTGAGTGTACTCACTGGGAAGAGATAATTGTATCGTGTTGTTGATATGATCAGCATATAATTAATATGAAATTGTTCATTTCAGTTTACCGAAATGGGACGTTACTCCCCGATCCGGAATAGGGGAGATTTCTCTATTAATGACAAGGGGTTACTCTTCGACCAGGAATGGGAGAGAATTGACTATTTAGACAAGATATGTGAATCATGATTCGAAAAAGTTGATCATTCATTATGAATGAACCGGATAAGTTAATACATAATTATATGGACATGATTTATTACATTTAAATTCATGCAGTAGTATAGTAGTGATGCATTCACTGGGCTATTTTGCTCACGGTTCCTATGTTCACATTTTTCAGGTAACGCGATGTCACTGCCAAATCTAGGAGGTCGGGTTGGGTTAGCCAGGAACGGGAGAAACAATGATTTTTTTGTAAATGTAAATGATGTAATTAAGTTAACTTATCCTTCAAGAAAGTTTTTATGGACATGACTACTCCGATATTGTAAAAAGGCTTTCAGGTATATGGATTTACAATTATGACTCTGAAATTAAAACTCGTGTTTATGGTTTGGTTAGATTAATTATGGTTTGACTCACTTTGACTTTCAGACTTAATTATAAGTAACTTGGTTGGGGTGTATCAGTTTTAAACTTATCTGATTGGTCCACATTGTTCATCGTATTTTTTTTTAATTTTCTAGATTTTTTTTTGAAATTTTTGCCCTCTCTGAATAGTGTATCTTTGCGTATCGCCCGATACCGTGATCGATACCGTGGCCGAATTGAAAATTGAGTGGCCGATACCGGGACCGATATCGAGACTTTTAACCATGTCACTCTATAAGATTATGCGGAGTGTCTTCAAATGCCATAAAAGTTATCGGTGTCATGAATCTGATGACATATCTATTTTCGGCCAACAAAATTGTCATAACTCCATTGATTTAACTTTCCCAGGTTATTCTTCCATTTATCTTTTCGTACCACCACACTACGTTCTCTCGTATTTTGTTTTGTGCAAAATCATTTCATTTTTCAACAACTATTAATTAGGTCTTTAGACTGCAATCTGCAATTAACTTTAGTTGTACCTCTTTTTAATAATTTTATTGCATTATGAAGTTTTTAATTTTTTCACAGATTTTTATTGACTTACTTTTCTCATATTTATTTTCTTAACCTTTGAGTAATATGAGTTCATTGTTTGGGAATTTTATCTTTTTTACAACAAAGGTATTTACTGCTCAGCAATATTGAAATCCAATTTATTTACTAATTCTTGGAGTTATCATAATATGCCTCTGTCGTGACAGTTGAAAGTTTAGTAATATATAAAAAAGCTATAGCATATGTGTTTACATTTATATTAGTTATTCACAGATTCTATTCCTCTTTTGGGGTAGGCTTTTGAACCTAATGCACGTGGAAACTCAATCAAGTGTTTTCAGATCAATGTATGTAATTTATTTTCATTTTCACTGATGCATCTTTCATGAAACTGTAACATAGAAATATGGGTTTTATATGGCCGAATTGAATATCCACATCTCTTGTGCTTCCATTTTAGATAGGATACTACCTAAAATTAATAAGAATGAGTTATTTTTTATCATGGTATGTTATCCCTCCCTATCTTATTACTAAAGCATTGTATTATTCATGTATTAACACACGGTTGCTATTATCATGCAATGATACAGTTAGATTTGCTATAATTTCAATCATTGGTCAAATACTTATGAACTGTGCTTGATTGGTTTTTAGTTTGACAATGTTAACTTGAATGAAAGTTATAGAAAATAATTGACAACCACTGTCATTGTGTTTGGGTTTGGACCCAATAATGGACACAAAGTGATGGTACACCCAATATTATAAAATTGAATTCTATCATAAATAACAAATTGAGCTGAGATAGTTTTAATCAGACCTTTTAGTACACGTGTTAGATCATCGCGGTGTAACACCCCGTAATTTTATTGATTTTTATATTGAAAATTAATTGGGATTAATTAAATTATTTTTGAGAAATTAATCCGGTAAAATAAATATTAATTAGAGAGAGAAGGATTAATATTTATTTACATTGAATATTACTTAGTGAATGGATAATAATAATAATGATAAGGAAATATTATAATTATCATGAGTAATAAATACGACAATTACGGTCGGAACTTAATTTGGGAAATATAATATAACTTCACTTTTGATATTTCATATGGTCATTTTGAGTACACCAGTGTGTCCAGAAGGATTGAGATAGTCGGAAAAGTCTATCCGGGGGTTTAGTTTGGGTTTCGGGGCACTTTTAGGCCAAACCGACACACTGGGAGGGTATTTTGGTCATTTGAATTTTTGGAGAAGAGAGACCTACGAATTTTATAGGTTTATATCATCAGTTAGGATGAGGTAGTTAGGGTTAGTATTTGCAAATCACAGAGAGACCATAGGAGGAAGAAGATAGGAGGTCCCAAGGCCAAATTGAACCATTCTTGCACCACAAACACCACAGTCGCATAGATCCGGAGGAAAGGATCACAACCATACCATTCTTCTAAATGGAATCAGACTTTCAAACATAGGCAAGTGTTTAATCTTACTAAACTATGATTTGATATATCATTGATGTTAGAATAGGGTGATAATCTTGTGAAATTCATGAAATTCGGCTTTATAATTTGAGATATAAATCATGTTCTTGGGTATAGTTGGTGTTATATTTAACCCCTTACACATGTAAAATAAAATTGTTGAGAAACATCATGAAATTTGGGAAGAAATTTGGAGAAACATTGAAGTTCTAGAACATGAATGATAAACTAGAGTTTTGAATGTTTAATCTTGAATTAATTGAATTTAAGGGTGTTCTTTGATGATTTAATGATTCCAATACGTTAGAACTCATGTATTAGTATGATTGGTTTGGAGATTGGGAATGAATCATGGAGGTTTTAAGGTTAAAAATGGAGAATCCCGTAACTTCTATAAGTGGAGAAGACGATATCTGTAGTAGGCGAATCGATTCGGACCAAGGCCGAATCGATTTGGTTTCCCAAAATTGCATAGTTTCCCCCCTTTTCACATAAAACTCATGGGAATTGTTTGGGTTGACCTTGAATTAATTGTAAGAACATATTAAGGGATATTCTAATTACCAGTAGGCTAAAGTTGGGTTTGAGATTAGTCGCACGAGGAGAGTTTAAGACTAATAATTGATTTTGCTTAATCCGTAAAAAAATCTTATTCGTATATTGATTTCTTATTATGGAAAATTAGGGGAATGTAGGACCAAAGACGGTTAGCCTTGAGTGGGATTGCCTACTGAATTTACTTAAGGGACACTTGATAACCATTTGGGATTAAGAAACACTCGAAAATTTACTACGAGAAGTATTATGTTACATAGAACATTCGAGAGATATTATACTACGTATAGGTTACGTGTATACCTATGATGATATTATACATATATATGGGTGGTGTGTATACCTATTGTTGTATTTGTATGTGTAATCATACCAAGGCTACTTGCTGTCACGGGAGGTTTCGTGTCATAAATAGTCTTATTCTGATGAGCCCATTTAAGGGGATATTGACTTGTACCTCAAGACATAGACCTTAGGGATTGAGCACCACTTGTGTGAATGAGGGTGTGACCGGTCATTTGGGTGCGTTAGTTGAAGGGAGACTATCCGAGCTAGTTTTCTTATATAGTACGTGATGTACCGGGACTTGATAGCAGAGTATGCCCACACCGCAGGTATCCACCTAGGGGTGTTGTTTATGTATATATGATAAGAGTGACGTATATATGTACCTGTGATTTATTCTTCTACGAGTATGTTAGTAGATTAGACAGATTGTGATATCTAAATTATTCAAGTGTATGAGAACTAAATTCGTAACTAATAGATTGTGATACCTAAACTAGCTAAAGTATACGAGAACTAAATCATGTAGTAGTGATTACTAATGAGTATAAATAATTGGGAAAATGTAGTAATGTATTGTATGGGAAATACGGGGGGCACTATAATGGATTAGATGCAAAGAGATATAAGGCAGACTAGTTATGCGGGTAACATAACTAGGCAGATTATAGTAGTACGTTTGGTGTGAACAATAGTAGAGGGATGAAGATCTCAAGTATCTTTTCCCATTTTAAACACTTGCTCAACTTTTTCAAACTGTTTTACTTGGGCTCTGACCCGCTTCAAATACTTTTTTGTAAAAACCATTTTAGGTGCCCAGCTACAGGGACGACAGGCATAGGAGTTCCCCATTTGACGTGTTGCAGCTGTTGCGGAGATTGCAGGACCTTGCTATTAGATGCCTACACTTTTATTCAGTTCATATCTATCTTCATTTATCTCAGTCGGGCATGTCAACCAATCATAGTTCGATACTATTTTCAGAGACTTTTTATCTCCGTTTATTTTCAGTATTTATTTAGACTTTACTCATGGATGATTGTACTTATATTTTTTTGGAGCGTTATTCCAGACTCAGTTATTTACTTATGTCATTATCTTATATTCATTGTTATGTGTGTGGAATGTAACACCCCGTATTTCTGAATAGTCCAAATATCCTATTTAATTCTATTGGAGAATTAAATGAGAAAATACCGGCTTAATTTAAATTACATAAGGGTAGTAATTTAAATAATTTTATTTAAAATGGTAATTATGGAATATTAATCGAGAGATAGATACCGGTTTATATTACCTCATTATATTTACTTAGTGCGAGTGGTAAATAGTTACCTAACGCGTGTAGACCGTGTTGGGGTGAGAACGAGTAATATTTGTTAAGTGACTCAAATGATAATTTAGAGGTCACCGATGAGTCCGGAAGGGTCAAATTAGTCAAAATAGTATACCCAGGGGTACTAGTTGAGTCCCGGGGTAATTTTGGACTAAACCGAGACCGTTCGGGGGCGTTTTGGTCTTTTAACATAAGATGGTATGGAGACCTACGAAATTTAGAGTTTTATATCAGCCGTATGATAGAGGAATTAGGGTTAGAACACCCATGAAAACACCAATACCATTAGAGAGAAGAGAGGCACAACTTTCTAAGGCAAAAGGAAGAATTGGGAGGGATTCAAAGGGATTTTTACCATCAACTTGTTAGGGAAGAAGGATTGAAGGATGAAGATCATCAATCATCAACAACAACCACGAAATCAGACCCTACTGATCATAAGGCAAGTTGTTTATTGCAAAAATTATAAAGTTATAATACCCATGTGTAGGGTTTTTGAATAGTTTAGTTTAAATCATTATTTTGATTGGAGAAAGATGATATTTATGCATGTAGGGATAGGAATCTCATGTAGAAGGGTTTAAACTATGTAGAGGATTAATATTCAGATTAGACTTGATGATTTTCAGAATAAAAATCTGGATTTTGAATGAAAATATGGGAAGAACACCATAACTAGGGTTTCAAGAAATTTTGGGGTTTAATTCATTAATTCTTTAAAGGAATTGGGGTTTTTGATGTATTTGACACGTTAGAAACTGTCCTAGTATATGTGGAAATATGTTAGGATCATTGGGTCAAAGTTTGGTGGACTATAATGGACTTTGAAGGTTTGTTAATGGAGGAAAAATCTTAACGAAGAAGACAACTGCATCTGTCCCTGTTCGATCGATCGATCGATCTCGAACTATCGATGGATCGACTATGTCGATCGATCGAACCCAGCCGTCGATCGATCGACGCAAGCTGTTTCCCAAAAATTTTGTGTTTAATCCTTCGTTGAGTTCGGTAATGAATGAGTATTCTAGGATTTACATTATACTTATATGGGAGTGAGAATAAGACCAGTAGGTATATTGTTGAGGTTCGATAAGGCCATTGGGTGTAGGGCTTGGATTACGGACCGAGGAGATTAATCCGATTTAGTAGAGTATCGGGGATTTTGGAAATTGAGTTACGGGGCGAAGTAAATTCAATTTAAGTAATAGACCAGTAGGGTAAGAAATAACTACTGAAATTATATGTAAGGGGTAACTAGGACCCTTAGAGTTGTGTGAATACTCAAATAAATGCGATTAATGAGATAAATCGTGAGGCGAATATTGTACGGTAAATATATGAGATTAAAATATTACGTACGTATATGATTAATAGGTCGGGCGTGTACCTACTGAATTATGTGATCCTTTAGGTAGAGAGATTATACCTAAATTAATTATGTTAGGGTCGATGAGACATTCCGAACTAACATAAAGTTATTATATGTTTGGGGTCGATGAGAAATGCCGAACCAAACTTTGAACTGGTGTCGCGATGAGAGAGTCCCGAACCAGAATATGTGTATATATATATTTTTAAAAATAGTTGGGGTCGATGGCTAATTTTGAACCAACTCTACTTGGGGTCGATGAATCATTCCGAACCAAGAGATCTTTATTTGTGTATATAAATAATTGGGGTCGATGTATCATTCCGAACCAATTCTTACTTGGGGTCGATGAATCACTCCGAACCAAGAGTCCTTTACGTGTATAAAAAGGACAAAATAGCAATGACTGATATTTAGTATATATTGTGTGTGAAATATATATACTTGATGATATCCTACTTTCGTGTGTTAGTAGATTGATACATATTATGTATTTAAAGATACATACTGAATTGGTAAGTTAAGTAGTGAAACTTAATTATGAAATGCACCTTTAGATAGAGAAAATCTATTTAGTAATTCAAGTAGTGAAACTTAATTACATAAGTGGAAAGTCAACAATTGTGAGAATTTTAGTAATTTTAGTAGTGAAACTAAATGGGAAGTCTTGAAAAATAACATAGATGAAATGTTACTTGAGAATTAATTAACATACGCAAGATGTTAGTGAAACGGTTGTACTGTATGGGCGGTACTGGAACTTGGGTTCAGATAAGTTCAGTTGACTACTTTGGTTTTAGTTAGCTTGGGAGGTGTGGCTAGATAAACTAAGTGTAGAACGTTAGGTGTGCACAAAAGATGAGGGGTGAGTAACTCAAGAGAGTGTATGAGAACCTAACATGTGTAATCAATAACCGTATTATATATTGTGATAAACGCTTGATAAATATTTTCAAAATGTTTTGAGTACTAACTCTTGCTATAAAATATTTTCAAAACCTTTTAGGTGTCCAGCCACAGGGATGCCATGTATGATGATTCCATTCCAGAGACTCGGAGCCATAGCACAGTGGATGCTTACAGGATTTTGACTAGACGATATCTCTCATTCAGATCTAGTACAGGATCTCACACTATTCTATGTATGGACTTGTTGTCCGGTATTAGTCTCAGATGTTAGTTTCAGACTAGTGGTTATTCTTTTGTTGTTTGGGATTTTTTAGCCGATGGTTTATTCGGTAATACTTTTGTTTTGTTGTACTTTTACTTTGTTGTTTGTATTATCGTACATGATTATTTGTACTTCGTTTCGCATGGTTGATTTATCTATTTTAAGAAAGATAAAATTTGGCACCGGTCTAATTTTACTTAGGGGATTAGTAATTAAAAAGTTTTCGACAGTGATGCTAAGAATGAACCATTTGAGAAACCTGTTTTAATTTAATAAAGGCCTGATCACCCGATGTTTAATTAGGCGGGGTGTCACAGATGGTATCAGAGCGTCAGGTTCTAGTGTCCATAGGATCTGTATGGCTTACTACGTTTTCAGCGTATCGTTTGATTGATATAGAGCCCTATCTTAGGATTTTTGTACTCCTATACGTACGTAGTTTACGTTCTCCTGCTATATAGTAAATGTAGTGTTATATATACGAGTTCGATTGGGCATGATACGTCGAACATGGCGGTAGAACCAACATTGGCGTTGGAAGGACTGCAGGAGGGAGGAGTTCAGCATGAAGCCTGGAGTGTTCAATTATGGTAATCATAGGAGAGATGATCGTTGTTGAGGTCACTCCTATTGTGTAATGGAAGTAGATTCCACAAGGGTTGTTGAGGCATTGTAGGCATTTTCCAAGTATCGCGACAGCAAAGAGGAATGCTAATCTAGACCGCCCAATGCAGTGATAGTGGGAGGAGGTCTGAAGAAATTTTGATGAGAACGAGCCGTAAAAATGTGATAAAACGACGACTGTACATGTTAACCAATGGAAGTAGCATGTCCAGGGGTTTTGGCGTTTAGGATAGAGTAGAAATACTCAGAAGTGAAAATTTGAGTAAATTTTTAGAGGCCAATCGTGAGAGAGAAATTTATCCTTTTAAGTGAACTTCAACCGATGAGATAGGTATCAAGGAAAAAGAGCCCTTGAGAGAATGGACTCTCGAGTTATAATTCGAAATTTTGGTAAAACTCTTCTTGGATGACTTATGTTTATGAAGACAATATGGTACTTTCGACAAGGTTGAAGTAAATGCTCCTGGGTGGGCGGAGCTAAGGGAGTTTAAGGATTTAGTCAAAGAGAAAGACTGAATGTAAAGGGGCTGGTGCAAGCCATGGGTGAAAACCCACTAGGGGATTTAATGATTAAATTCTAAGTCGGGGTTGTTAATTCCCATAATGCATTCCTCTTGGTCAGCAAAACTAAGGGAACCAGAATGATAGTGTTCAGGATCGAGACTACCCAGTTCGAGAGGAGGGGTACCTAAACCGGTCAGTATGGCCTGGAGTCAAGAAATTTTTGAAAATATGTCTAGGGTGGATTCTAGGGCCGCACGTTTTATTTTAGCTTGAAGTTATTTGAAGAAATAATAACTCCAATAAGTTTTGCATTTCGGAGAGGACAAGCGTGTTAGGTCCGAAAACCATCTAAACCACCAGAGTGATGGATAAGGAAGTATATGGGTTTTAGCCTCGAGTGAATGGGGTATATGACGATTCCTCACCTGAAAAAGGGTCGAGTTGTCATTATTCATCAAGATGTGAGAGACTTCGGAGATTATGAAAATCTCATAGTAATTGATTTCGGTGTGTGGGAACCTAAATGATGTGAGTCAAGGTATGTAGTATGACCGCTGAGCGGAGAGATCGAGCTCGCCGTTGTAATTAGTGCTAAATACTTAGTGATAGTATAAGCGCGGTGCCACTTGACTCCTTTAGAAATATTGGAGTATGGTGGCACATATTGTCGAGGAATCGAATTTGAGCATCTCGACTATGTGTTGTTCCGACGATGCTCAGTAAGAATACATGGGGAGAAGTCCCTTGTTTAAGTTCGGTTACGAAAGGGAATACGACTGAATTTTTATGCACGTCAGGAGAAGAGATATTGTTAGATGCTAGGGCATCAGTGGAGCCGGTAGTGTTGTGGGGAAACACTGAAAGGCTTACCTCACCACGAAGGGATAAGTGGGACTTTGTGGGAAAGGATTTGTTTTTTGGTCTATAGGGTATTGAGAATACCCACAAGATTGTGATCACGTCGTGTAGACTAGGCTAGAGTTGAAGAAAAGTATGTTACGGGTGCGACATTTGCAATGTTTTTGCAAATGTACCCGTGAAGCACCTTATACCTTTGACTTACTTAAGTCTATATTGTATAAGTGCTCAACTAATTTGGAAATAGTGACAAAATTGGTTGTCTAACCTAGAATCCAAAGAACCTCAAAATTATTCTCTCTAATCCTCTTCAATGATCCAAACAAGGTATAATTGAATCACACTACACACATTAGAAGTGCATACATGTGTATATATTGATCATATTGATTGTGTGATTAAATTCCCCTTAAAATGTTGTTTTAATATTTTTTTTGGGAATTTTTAAACATTTTTAAAATAATGTTTTCATTAATAAAAGTTTGATTATAAACTTTGTGGGGTTAATATGCTATTTTGAAAAATTCATTTTTCATTGGAATGTTTGATTGGGTAGAATGTAAATGCGCTAGAGACTCTAGGGAACAACCTGTAATTTCTTTTGACGCGCGTTTGCAAGCCAATTAAGTGCCAACACATGTCATGCTCCTGTTAACTCTTTTGTGTTTGTTATGTGAGAGGGTTGCCTGGTAGTTTGCTGATCGTTAGATCAAACCTTATCTATAGCCTGCATGTGTTTTAAACTTATCCATGTGCTATCACTGTGGACTAATCAACTTCGACTTAACCACCGCTATATTATCACCCTTGGATCAAGTCAATATTAGGAAGACCTAATCTCAGCCCTTGATTGCCTTCGACAATCCAGAACCTTCCTCCACTCCTATATAAGCCCTCTAATTCTCAACCTTTCAAGACTTTTGGCAGTCGTCATTTTTGAGAGAAAAAAATAGAGAGAAGAGAGAAGTGAGAGAGAAGAGAGAAAAGAAAAGAGAGAAGAGAGAGAAAGGGAAACTGTGTTAGCCAAACCCTATCCCTAACCCTAAACACTTCAAATCTGATTCAAACCTTCGTATATTCAAAACCCAAACACAACCTTGAGTGTTGAGAGAGAGAGTTTTGTTACTGGTTTGTTCATTTGAAGCTGTAACCTCTTGATCTGTGATCTTATTACCAACTTAAACATTTTTGTGAAGATCTGTATTTCTTTATCATAGAAATTGTAGATCTACACTTTGCATGTTATATTTCACTAGATCTGCATATTTCTTTCTCGTTTTAAGAAAATCTTTACTGATTTAGTTTTGTAAATATTTTATGGTTTCTGTTCTTATGAAACTTAACCTTGACCTAGTTGGATTCACACTTGGAGATTTTCAATCTCAAAAATATTTTTAAAACAGAGATTGATTAAGGTCTTGACCGATTTTGAAGCAAGATTTTCGTGGAATCTGGGATATATTAAAGGTCAAAAAGGTTTCAAGTTCTGTAAGAAAGAAAGAAAATAAAATCACAGCATATAGTCTTTATATGTAATTTTCTAGGACTGTCTGTAAAAACTAAGTGTGTGTGAGTTCATGCATGTTGATAGGAATCACATCACAAACACTTAACACACTACCACAAGATCAAAGATTATTGAGTCGACGCAAGGAAGCTAAAGCAAAGGGGAAGTTATCAAACTGGAAGAACATCATCAACAATCAGATCTAAGAGAAGTTAGAAGGACACCAAGTGGGGTATATTCCTAAACTTAGAATAGGCTGAGTTGTGAGCATGTATGTTGTATTGTTTGTAAATGCTATCTGTTTTTTAGTGAATTTTTACTTTCGTGACTTATAAGTCACCGTGGATGTTTCCTCTATTGGGAGAGGTTTTACCACGTTAAAAACTGTGTGTTCTGATTATCTTCATCTCCTCATCTCATTCTATAGTGTGCTGAATTTTTGAAACTGTCTTAGTTTTAAAACTGATTACAAAGTCTTGGTTATTGTCGTACATAAGTTTTTGTAAACACATCTTGTTGTTTATCATTTTTATTTTCAAAAGAAAAGGGTTTCTTCAACAAACATCTCGGAGTTGCTTATACAGTTTAATCTTGTATTAAACGGCATTAGCAACGTTTTTCAACCCGGAGAAAAGGGTGTATGGGCGCCCTAATCAATAGGATTCCTTAGACATCCGAGATAGAGGGATGCGGGAAAATTACTTTGTACACCGGTGGGGAAATTAGAAGACAAGTCGTATCGATGAAATGGGTTGAACGTTATGAGAGATAGACGATGATCCAAGATTTTATGTGCTGAGAGATCCAGCACACCCTATGGGATGAAAGTCGGTGGGAAACTGTTCAAAGGTTATCTCTTGATATGGGAGACCTAACTGTGGGGAAGAAGTAGCGCAAGGTGCTACTTGACTGAGTGTTGTGAATGACTTACGTGTTACTAAAATGTTGATTCTTATAAAGTAACCAACCCAAAAAGTGCGCCAATTACGAAGAGTGCACGGATTGTAAAGTATAATATACCCGGAGAGAAAGGGGAATAGAGTATCCTTTGAGGAAAGATGACGTAAGTGGGGAGTGATGTTGAGGAAGAGACATAGTGAGATTGTCTCCAGACACACCTCTAGTTAATAGAGAGAGATGGACTCGAAATGAGCAACCGAAATATGGTAGTGAACCTACATTTCCAATGATGGAATGAGGAGACAGACTTATAAATTATTGATGGGTTGTGAACATCATAATTAAGCCAACATTTCGTTGGGGTAGCGAAATGGGGTGACCGGGATGGATTAGTATGTAGTTGAAAAGGGAGAGTGAACAAGTGCACGATGCCGCTCTACATGATTGTGAATCAGGGTGAAATCCTAAAATTCCACCCTGTGAGAGATGGTCAGGAAGGAATAGCAATAAAGTTTTATTTTGAGTATGTTGTGTTACCTACGACTCAAAGTTAGTGAGAAAGAATGATGATACGCCCTTACGATAGTGGAATTTTGGAGAAGCCCACTGATCAATTCATAGGTTGAATGTATGCCTATAAGAACATATTTATAGGTAGAGTGAGTACCTATATGGACTGTACATGAGGATTAGGTTCGTGGGTACCGATTATGAACAATACATGTACTTTGGGTGTGGTTCGAGGAGACATTTCGAACTTTTAGTCCTTAACGCGTGATATGAGGACATTCTTTTGGAGTATGACATTTAGGGTATATGAAATGTGTAATATATGGCTCACAAATTGTCTACTCATGTGCGATGAGATATATATACATATATTGGTGCTCGAGATGTGATTCCGAGACAAGTAATTAATCACTATTGGTGATCGAGGTGAAATTCCGAGCCAATAGCCCCAAAAGTGTTATAGAAGGGGGATGATTATAAGATAAGTGTCGATAGTATATGTTATGTGAACGATATATATACCTATTGATTTTTCCTACTTATGTGCGATAGTAAGTGTGCTTAACCTCTGTATTGGGGTCGATGATGTTCCGGACCAATACATGAGGGATCGATTTGGGGTCGATGATTTTTCCGAACCAAATCAATGATAAATATTGGTATCGACAGAAGGTTTGGACCGACATGTGCATTACATTTACCTTGGGGTCGATGGACTCCCGGACCAATGTAAATGATAGGATTATTGGGGCCGATGATTTTTGCCGGACCAATTTTCCTTAATGTATATATTGTGTGTGAAATGTATACCTTATAATATTCTACTTATGAGTGATAGTAGACACTTAGATGTTATATAGAGATATACATCGAATGGGTAAATTAAGTAGGGAGAAACTTAATTTCAAGAATTAACGTTGGATTGGGAAAATCTATGGAGAAATTAAGTAGTGAGACTTAATTATGATATATGCGGCATGGGTAACATGCGAAAAGAATTTATAATTAAGCAAGGCATGTACTTGGGGCGACCGTTAGGATGTTATGATTTGGTATTGGGTATTAGAGTATGCAATTATATTTAAGGTCCTTAGCCTTAATACCAGCCTTATCCTAATTTCGAGGACGAAATTCCTTTTCAAGGGGCGAAGTATGCAACACCCCGTATTTCTGAATAGTCCAAATATCCTATTTAATTCTATTGGAGAATTAAATGAGAAAATACCGGCTTAATTTAAATTACATAAGGGTAGTAATTTAAATAATTTTATTTAAAATGGTAATTATGGAATATTAATCGAGAGATAGATACCGGTTTATATTGCCTCATTATATTTAGTTAGTGCGAGTGGTAAATAGTTACCTAACGCGTGTAGACCGTGTTGGGGTGAGAACGAGTAATATTTGTTAAGTGACTCAAATGATAATTTAGAGGTCACCGATGAGTCCGGAAGGGTCAAATTAATCAAAATAGTATACCCAGGGGTACTAGTTGAGTCCCGGGGTAATTTTGGACTAAACCGAGACCGTTCGGGGGCATTTTGGTCTTTTAACATAAGAGGGTATGGAGACCTACGAAATTTAGAGTTTTATATCAGCAGTATGATAGAGGAATTAGGGTTAGAACACCCATGACAACACCAATACCATTAGAGAGAAGAGAGGCACAACTTTCTAAGGCAAAAGGAAGAATTGGGAGGGATTCAAAGGGATTTTTACCATCAACTTGTTGGGGAAGAAGGATTGAAGGATGAAGATCATCAATCATCAACAACAACCACGAAATCAGACCCTACTGATCATAAGGCAAGTTGTTTATTGCAAAAATTATAAAGTTATAATACCCATGTGTAGGGTTTTTGAATAGTTTAGTTTAAATCATTATTTTGATTGGAGAAAGATGATATTTATGCATGTTGGGATAGGAATCGCATGTAGAAGGATTTAAACTATGTAGAGGATTAATATTTAGATTAGACTTGATGATTTTCGGAATAAAAATCTGGATTTTGAATGAAAATATGGGAAGAACACCATAACTAGGGTTTCAAGAAATTTTGGGGTTTAATTCATTAATTCTTTAAAGGAATTGGGGTTTTTGATGTATTTGACACATTAGAAACTGTCCTAGTATATGTGGAAATATGTTAGGATCATTGGGTCAAAGTTTGGTGGACTATAATGGAGTTTGAAGGTTTGTTAATGGAGGAAAAATCTTAACGAAGAAGACAACTGCGTCTGTCCCTGTTCGATCGATCGATCGATCTCAAACTATCGATCGATCGAACCCAGCTGTCGATCGATCGACGCAAGCTGTTTCCCGAAAATTTTGTGTTTAATCCTTCGTTGAGTTTGGGAATGAATGAGTGTTCTAGGATTTACATTATACTTATATGGGAGTGAGAATAAGACCAGTAGGTATATTGTTGAGGTCCGATAAGGCCATTGGGTGTAGGGCTTGGATTACGGACCGAGGAGAATAATCTGATTTAGTAGAGTATCGAGGATTTCGGAAATTGAGTTACGGGGCGAAGTAAATTCAATTTAAGTAATAGACCAGTAGGGTAAGAAATAACTACTGAAATTATATGTAAGGGGTAACTAGGACCCTTAGAGTTGTGTGAATACTCAAATAAATGCGATTAATGAGATAAATCGTGAGGCGAATATTGTACGGTAAATATATGAGATTAAAATATTACGTACGTATATGATTAATAGGTCGGGCGTGTACCTACTGAATTATGTGATCCTTTAGGTAGAGAGATTATACCTAAATTAATTATGTTAGGGTCGATGAGACATTCCGAACTAACATAAAGTTATTATATGTTTGGGGTCGATGAGAAATGCCGAACCAAACTTTGAACTGGTGTCGCGATGAGAGAGTCCCGAACTAGAATATGTGTATATATATATTTTTAAAAATAGTTGGGGTCGATGTCTAATTCCGAACCAACTCTACTTGGGGTCGCTGAATCATTCCGAATCAAGAGATCTTTATTTGTGTATATAAATAATTGGGGTCGATGTATCATTCCGAACCAATTCTTACTTGGGGTCGATGAATCATTCCGAACCAAGAGTCCTTTACGTGTATAAAAAGGACAAAATAGCAATGACTGATATTTAGTATATATTGTGTGTGAAATATATATACTTGATGATATCCTACTTCCGTGTGTTAGTAGATTGATACATATTATGTATTTAAATATACATACTGAATTGGTAAGTTAAGTAGTGAAACTTAATTACGAAATGCACCTTTAGATAGAGAAAATCTATTTAGTAATTCAAGTAGTGAAACTTAATTACATAAGTGGAAAGTCAACAATTGTGAGAATTTTAGTAATTTTAGTAGTGAAACTAAATGGGAAGTCATGAAAAATAACATAGATGAAATGTTACTTGAGAATTAATTAACATACGCGAGATGTTAGTGAAACGGTTGTACTGTATGGGCGGTACTGGAACTTGGGTTCAGATAAGTTCAGTTGACTACTTTGGTTTTAGTTAGCTTGGGAGGTGTGGCTAGATAAACTAAGTGTAGAACGTTAGGTGTGCACAAAAGATGAGGGGTGAGTAACTCAAGAGAGTGTATGAGAACCTAACATGTGTAATCAATAACCGCATTTTATATTGTGATAAACACTTGCTAAATATTTTCAAAATGTTTTGAGTACTAACTCTTGCTATAAAATATTTTCAAAACCTTTTAGGTGTCCAGCCACAGGGATGCCATGTATGATGATTCCATTCCAGAGACTCGGAGCCGTAGCACAGTGGATGCTTACAGGATTTTGACTAGACGATATCTCTCATTCAGATCTAGTACATGATCTCACACTATTCTATGTATGGACTTGTTGTCCGGTATTAGTCTCAGATGTTAGTTTCAGACTAGTGGTTATTCTTTTGTTGTTTGGGATTTTTTAGCCGATGGTTTATTCGGTAATACTTTTGTTCTGTTGTACTTTTACTTTGTTGTTTGTATTATCGTACATGATTATTTGTACTTCGTTTCGCATGGTTGATTTATCTATTTTAAGAAAGATAAAATTTGGCACCGGTCTAATTTTACTTAGGGGATTAGTAATTAAAAAGTTTTCGACAGTGATGCTAAGAATTAACCATTTGAGAAACCTGTTTTAATTTAATAAAGGCCTGATCACCCGATGTTTAATTAGGCGGGGTGTCACATGGAAATGGTAAATGATATATTTATTCCGATTTATCTTTTGCATGCTAATAATTTAAGATTAAAATTTTGACACCAGGCTATTAGGGTATTAGTAATTAATTTGAAATTCGACAGTGATGCTAAGAATGACACAATTAATAACAGGAAATGGGTCAGAACCCGAGTGTAAAAAAACTTTAAAAATAGTTTAGCAAGTATTTAAAATGCTTACCAGTTGATATTACATACATGTTAATACCTCGACATGCGCTTAAGAATCCTCACCTCTCAACTAGTGTGCACGCCTAACATACTACTGAATTAACCTAGTTAAATCCAACCCGATTAACTAGTCTAACCCAAATTTTCATTCACCAAGCCTAATCCAAGTGATTGAATAACTATAGTTTATATCTGATAACCTTTTCTTATGAATTTTCCAAGCCAATTATATTCATCTCAATTCAGACTTCAGTTTTCAACCAGTTAATTCGTTTAATATTAATTATTCCATTTGATCTACTTACAAGCACAGTAGCTGAATCACAAGTATAGGTATATATTTTTGTCACTCATATAATATATACTAATCGGGAAAACCACTTAAAATCTATGGTCTAGCATACTCTGCTATCAAGTCCCCGTATCACTCGTATAAATGGGAAATACTAGTTCGGAATCACTCTCGAACTGTATTAATAAAAAACACACATATTGTAGGCGAAGCATAGTTTCAAGTCACTAAGAGGTCAGCACATACCCTCATCTCCCTTAGGACCGTCTGACTATCATTCTCGAACATCCTGTACAAAGGATCCTATGTTCTAGGGTAAAAATTAATATCCCACATAAAGGTCTAATCGAGATAAGATTGTCCCAGCGCGAAACCTCCATGATACCAAGTAGTGCGGGTATGATTACAGACGTATATAATATAATATATATATACATGCACCCACATATATATTTACATTATTCATCTAGGTACGCCCATGACCCATAATATTCGAACCATGCGTGGCATATAACGCCCGAGTTCTGCGTATAATTTAAGTCATTCTTTTTATTTCCTCAATTACCGTAAATCCTTAAGTACTTCTCGACTTTCAAAGTGTATCCTCTTGATAAATATAAAATCATTAGGTGTACACTCACTACCCTACCCTAATGGTCTAAGTCCTTCTATATCCTCGCAAGACCTAATTTAACGTACGCACAATTTCCCACCCAATTTATACCCCCGAAATCCCACGATTAAATATCATATAAAGTATTATTATTCGGACCCTACTTATACCCTACTCGTCCTTCTCAAGTCCCATTATGATATAAAAATTATGTCCAAAGGTCCTTACACATCGGGATTGGATTAACATTTAAACGGAGAAAAAGTTCCCATTTCTAGGTGGAGTTGAACGATCTATGAAAGAGGGTCGATCGATCGATCAAAATTCTTGAGTCGATCGATCGATCGAGCAGTTCTTGTCCCAATTTCTGCAATTCTTTACTTACGGGTTTCCTTAACATAAATCCTCAAAACCTCTATTTATTCGTCCCAAACTCCCAACCAATCAAACCAATAGTTATATTATCCTACATACATGATTTGTAACGTAAAACATATACGAATTCATCAAGGGCCATCAATTAAAGGGTTAATTCAAATTAATACATCAAGAACCCTATTTTTATCATCATTATCAATATCTTCCTAATTCTTCCAGAATTTAACCTCTACTGGACATCAATTTCGTAGTCAATCATTTATTTATAACAATAGGGTTGTCCTAACTTGATTTCTATTCAGAATTTCGATATAAATCTCCCAAATATCATTTGTCTTTCATGAAAACATAAATTATTATCTCCTACACTAACATGTATGTGTTATCCACTAAAGAACATCAAGTTAGATACTTGCCTGGAAATCAAAGGTTTGATCCGAAGAATTAGAGTGGTGTTGGAAAGATCCCCTTATTCCAATCCACGCATTGGTGGTGGAATTGGTGAGAGTGGTGTTGGGTTGGTGGCTCTCCTCTTTGGAAGCCTTATCTCTTCTCTCATCTTTAGCCTCTCTAAAACTCTAATGTTTTTAACCCTCGAGGACTCTAACTCCCATCAAATATAACACTTCAATTTTCGTCCATAATTAAGGCCTAAAATTGGAAATTAACAAAATGCCCTCCAAAGTTACTGATTAGGCCTAAAAACGTCCCGAGACCCAAACTAAACTCCTGGGTACACTTTTTTGACTATCTCAACCCTTTTGGACACATTGGTGAACTCAAAATGACCATACGGATGACTTATAATTAAATTACTTTTTATTCCAATAATTTAGTCCTGACATGACACACGCGCGTCCCGACTTAATTTCTATGATTGTCGTATTATTCACTCGCAATTTTAATAAATTCAATCTTAAATATTACTTTACCCATTACGTAATATTCAACATAATTCTTACCAATAATTACTAACTCTCATCACGCTAGTAAATATTTATTTTAAAATTTGGATTAACATTAAATTAATTTATCCCAATTTAATTTAATTAATCCCACAATTAAATGCCATAAAAATACGGGGTATTACATACTTCCCCCCTAATAACGAAATTTCGTCCCAAAATTTGGAAAATAAGGCATACCTAGTAAAAATAATTCCGGATACACTTTGCGAATATCTGCCTCGTGCTCCCAAGTGGACTCTTCTACATTATGATGCTCCCACCGAACCCACACAAATGGGACTACCTTCGACCTCAATATCCTCTCATTATGGTCTAGGACAGCGACTGGTCTTTCCTCATAAGAAATGTCGGGCAACAAATCAATCTCATCTATCGCGATATGAGTGTGGGCCAAATCATCCCGAAGATACCGCCTCAACAACGAAATGTGGAACACATCATGAATACGGTGCAAATGTTTTGGCAACCCAAGCCTGTATGCCATCGATCCAATCCTCTCGATAATGGGAAATGGTCCTATGTACCTTGAAGCCAATTTCACTTTCTTCCCAAACCTCATCACTCCTTTCATAGGAGACACTCTTAGTAATACTTGGTCTCCCATGCTAAAATCCCTCAAGAACCTCTTTGCATTTGCGTAAATTTTCTACCTGTCCTAGGCTAGCTGAATGCCACTCCTAATCAACTGAATCCAAGATGACGTCTCCTGAATCACCTCTGGCCCAAGTAGCTTTTTGTCACCCACCTTTATCCAACAAGTGGGGGAACAACAAGGTATGTCGTACAACACCTCGGAAGGGGCCATGTCGATCGTAAACTAGTAGGAGTTATTCCACCATAGGAAGGTACTGATCCCATCCTCCTCCAAAATCAAGGACGCACATGTGTAGCATATCCTCCAGCATCTGATTAGTATGCTCAGTCTACCCATCTATCTGCGGGTGATATGCCGCACTCAACCTAGCTCGGTACCCATAGCCTCCTAAAATCTCCCTCAGAAGCGTGACACAAAATGTTATCTCTATCAGACACGATATTTAAGGGCACCCCATGCAACCTCACTATCTCCGCAATAAATAACTAGGCATACTGTCCAGTAGTGTAGTCTATCCGCTCCGACAAAAAATGTGCTACCTTGGTCAAACGATCCACCACCACTCATATAGAATTGTGACCCCGCTGTGATGTAGGCAACCCAGTGATGAAATCCATGGAAATGCTCTCCCATTTCAATATAGGGATCTCTAACGGCTGAAGTAACCCTGGAGGTCTCTGATGGTCCACCTTTACCATCTTACAGGTGGCACGCTTGGACATAAACTCTGCAATGTCCTTCTTCATCCCACTCCACCAGCACTGTCACCTCATGTCCATGTACATCTTATCCCCTCCGGAATGTATCACAAATCGGGATCCATGTGACTCTATCATTACTGCATGGCATAAGTTCTCCCCCTTTGGGACCACTAATCTCCCATTAAATCATATTCCTCGGTCTGAACTCACTGAGTAGGACTCTGCGCCCTTGACTAGAAGTCGTAAAAGCTGATCCTGGAAAAAAGAATCATCTGCTTGGGCCTAGATCACTCTCGTAACAATCTATGGTGTGACTATCATGACGGATATAAAGCATCAGTCCACTACCTCTTGATGTCCCAACTCTTTCCACTTTGCCTTCTATACTTCCACCACCTCACCTTTCTGGCCTACGGTTCAACGCATCATCAACTATGTTCGCCTTCCCTGGGTGGTACTGTATCTCGAACTGGTAATATTTCACAAACTCAAGCCACCTGCACCGATGCATGATCAACTCCTGTTGGGTAAATAAGTATTGCAGTGACTTGTGGTCTATGAACAGGCGAAACTTCTCCGCCCACAACTAGTGTCTCCAAATCCATAAGGCAAACACGACCACTGCTAGCTCCAAGTCGTGGGTAGGGTAATTCCTCTCGTAAGGTTTGAGCTTGTGGGAGGCATAAGGTATAGCCTGATCCTCCTGCTGAAGTACTCCACCAAGTCCTTATAGGGAAGCATCAGTATACATGAGGTACTCCACTCATGGCCTGGGTAAAGTGAGGACTGGCACCGAAGTCAACTTGTCCTTTAGCTCATCGAAAGCCAATTGACAAGCGTCATCCCATACGTATGGTACCCCCTTGTGAGTCAGATTAGTCAATGGATCCTCTATCTTTGAAAACCCTTGAATGAACCACCTATAGTACCCTGCTAATATCAAGAAATTACATTTCTCTAAAAGTGTCGTGGGCTGCCCCCACTCCTTTACTGCGGAAACCTTTCCCGTATCCACGGATATCCCCCTGACGAAAACTATGTGCCCCAAGAAATGGACCTTTCGTAGCCAAAACCCTCACTTCTCATACTTAGCAGATAGCTGATGCTCTCGCAGAGTCTGAAGAACCGATCTAAAATGCTAGACATGCTCCTCCTCATCCTGGGACTAAATCAGAATGTCATCTATGAAAATAATAACGAACTGATCCAGGAACTCTCTGAACACCCTGTTCATTAAGTCCATGAACACGGTTGGAGAATTGGTTAGCCCAAATGGCATAACTCGAAACTCGTAAGATCCATAACGCATGAAGCAAGCACTCTTTAACACATCCTGCTCCCTAATTTGTAACGGATGGTATCCCGACCTTTGGTCTATCTTTGAGAAGAAGGAAGCTCCTCTAAATTTGTCGAATAAATCATCGATTTGGGGCAATGGATACTTATTACGTATCATGACATTGTTCAACTCTTGGTAATCCACACACAACCTCAATGACCCATCTATTTTCTTTACAAACAACATGGGAACACCCCAGGGCGAGGTACTCCTATGGATGAAGCCCTGTCCTAACAGCTGCTCAATCTGATCACGCAACTCTCTCATCTCATTTGGAGCCATACGGTATGGTGCTCGGGCTATCGGCAAAGTGCCCGACATCAAATCCATAACAAAATCTATCACTCAGCTAGGCAGTAGTCTCGATATCTCCTGGAACACATCGAAAAACTCCCTAACTAGGAGAATCGAATCAATGGGAATCATTACCTCCTTAGAGGTCTCCTCCTCTATGTAATATAAATGAGTGGATGACCCTCCCTCAGGAAGAGGCATCACCACCAGAAATATCTCCTGGCCTAGAATAGCAAAAATAATACTCATACTGAAACAGTATATTGTGTCTCTATAAGCAGCAAGCCAATCCATGCCAATAATGGCGTCATGCTCATTCATATCTAAGACTAACGTGTCTGTAGTCAAAATTAGACTCCCAATCTCTATACCTACTCCCCGACATATAAAGAAAATCAATGACCCATTACCCAACGGTGAGTCTACACATGTCACTATACTCTTTGTCGAGTCTAACAACCCCATGACCCGTTCAAATAAAATCTAGTGTCTATGAAGCAGTGTGATGCCCCAGTGTCAAATAAAATTCTCCCTATAGTACCACGAATAGGAAACTTACCCTCAACTGCAGGTGGCGCCTGTGGTACTGCTGCCTGGTGGAAGTTATAAACACGTCCATACTATAATTGTCCCTGCTTAATTGGGACGATTGGGATGGCTAGTAAGGCTGGCATCAGAGGTGGTGTTGGGAGGGCGACGGGGAAGATTGGTCTTTGTGGCTCCTGACGGCCACCCTAATGCTGCGAGGCCCTATCCCCCTCAGGGAAATCCTGACGTCTATGGACATTCTTGCCACAACCAAAACATCTACCCTTGAAATTTCCTTCCCTCTGTCCCTGCTGTCCCTGACCCTGATGGCCATTGCCACCCCCCACTGGCCTTGATGATACCACTGTTTCCCCTAATGGCCCTAATGTTGTCCATGTTAGCCCTGCTGATAACGATGCTGACCCTGCTGACTGGACGGGCCTTGCTGGCCTCGTCTATTACCTCTCTGTCCCTGCCTAGAGTCACCAGATCAGTATCGCTTAGCAAGGTCCCCCTGATGGGAACTCTGCTCACCCTGACAGACCTGTCCCTGAACTGCTGGTGCCCCACTGGCATTATTACCTCCTGTCCGACCCTACTGGATGGACTCTTCAGCTCATTTCTTCCTCTGCTGGTGGAAACAGTGGTCCTGGCAATGCAATAGGGCGAGGTTGAGTACATCAATATAAATACCCAATGACAGATTACCTAAAAGGTGTTGGCGAATCCTCCAGGTCAAACCATCCATAAACATCCAAATCTTCTTCTCTTTGGTAGGTGCCTCATTTAGTAAAATAGTAATCAACCTCGTGAACTCCTCCTCATAATCCACGACAATCATACTTTCCTGCTTGAGATTCAACAGTTTTTGCCTCATCTCAGTCAGCAGGGCGGAAGGAAAGTATTTGCGATCAAACCACACCCAAAATCTCTGAATCGTCATATTATCCCTCTCTTCCAAGGTGGTAGTGGACTCCCACCACTGTAAGGCGACCCCCAATAGCTTGTAGGAAGCCAGTAACTATCTCTGAATATCTGTGCACTTATTCATGCGAAGATGCCTTTGGATGTCTTTCTTCCATTAGCTCGCAATGAGAATATCAGAACTGCTCGAGAACTCCGGGGGATGTGTCCTCTGAAAGGTCTCCCTAACCCTCTCCCTTGTAGTAGGAAACTGAGCTGGAACTGGTGCCACAACCTAAACTTGGGGTGGGGCCAGCTACACGATCGTTAAAGATGCATTTACGGCCTGAGTAACTATGGCGGCAACTTCAGCTGCGTTCATCACTCCCTAAGCTTGAGTTGCTGACTGCTCTGGCTACGCATTTCTATCCCTCAGGGGCTGTCTTTGAGGCATCTGAAATGAGAAGGAATTTTATTAGTCCACAGTTATTATCAAATCTCAAATAGCTGAAGACGTAATCGCATAAATAAGAGTACAACAATCCTAAAGATAGGGCTCTATATCATAGGATGCTGAGCTGAAAGCATTATAAGCCGTACAGATCCTAAGGGACTCTAGAACTTGATACTTTGATAC
This sequence comes from Sambucus nigra, assembly GCA_949130495.1. Taxonomy (NCBI): domain Eukaryota; kingdom Viridiplantae; phylum Streptophyta; class Magnoliopsida; order Dipsacales; family Adoxaceae; genus Sambucus; species Sambucus nigra. The sequence continues at coordinate 196,573,131 of OX422220.1, forward strand.
CACCTGTGACACCCCATCTAATTAAATACCGGGGGATCAGTCCTTTATTAAATTAAATCAAAGTATCCGGTTGGTTCATTCTTAGCATCACTGTCGAAAAATAATTTTTCTTTATTAATCACCTAATAAATAATTAAGCTAAGTGTCAATACATTTAATTTTATAAATTAAGACCTATTATTATGATTTAATATGAAACCATTTTCATGAAAACAAAGGATAATATTTAAACCAAACCATCCAAATGAAATAACCAAGCTCGAATAATCAATCCAAATAATAAATTCCAATCGCCGGATAAGGAAATAAATAAAACAATCCCAACAATAGCTAAATCCTGAAATAATAAAGAGTACAAGTCTCTCTCTGAACTAAATGAAATATGGAAACGAGCGACACATGCCCTAACTGCGAATAACTAAATAGAAGACTGGAAAGGTAAGAATGGTTTCGTCTACTGCAAGGACTTGCAACTTCGACAATAGCTGCAACACGTCAATGGTCCAAAGATCTAGACCTGACGCCCCTGTGGCTGTATATATGTATATATATATATATATATATATATATATATATATATATATATATATATATATATATATATATATATATATAATAGGAAGAAAATATAATAGAAAATGGGTCAGAGCCCGAGTGTAAAATAACTTTGAAAATAGTACAAATATTTAAAATGATTACCAATTGATATTACATACATGTTAGTACCTCGATACTCATTTGAGAATACTCACCTCTCAACTAGTGTGCACGCCTAATGTACTATCGAATTAACCTAGTTAAATCTAACATAGTTAACTACTCTAACCCAATTTTTCATTCACCAAGCCTAATCCAAGTGATCGCATGACTATAGTTTATATCCGACAACCTAATCTTATGAATTTGAGAAGCCAGTTATATTCATCTCAATTCAGACTTCAGTTTTCCTCCACTTAATTCATTTAATATTAATTATTCCATTTTATCTACTTACAAGCACAGTAGATGAATCACGTGTATAGGTATATATTTTTATCACTCATATAATATATGTACTAATCGGGCACCCCACGTAAAATCTATGGTGCTAGCATACTCTGCTATCAAGTCCCCGTATCACTCATACAAAAGGGAAATACTAGTTCGAAATCACTCTCAAACTGCAATAACACAAAACACACATATTGGAGGCGAAGCATAGTTCCAAGTCACTAAGAGGACAACACATACCTTCACGTCTCTTAGGACCGTCTGACTATCATTCTCGAATAGCCTGTACCAAGGATACGGTGTTCTAGGGTATAAGTCAATATCCCTCATAAAGGTCCAATCAAGATAAGACTATCCCGATGCAGAACCTCCGTGATAGCAAGTAGTGCGGGTATGATTACACACAAATATAAAATATAATATATATAAATTCTCCCACATATATATTTACATTATTAATCTAGGTACTCCCACGACCCATAACATTCGAACCATACGTGGCATATAACGACCGAGTTCTGCGTATAATTTAACTCATTCTTTTTATTTCCTTAATTACCGTAAATCCTTAAGTACTTCTCGACTTTCGAAGTGTATCCTCTTGATAAATATAAAATGAGTAGGTGTACACTCACTAACCTACTGGTCTAAGTTCTTCTAAATCCTCGCAAGACCTAATTTAACGTACGCACGATTTCCCACTCAATTTATACCCCCGAAATCCCACGGTTAAATCTCATATAAAGTCATATTATCCGAACCCTACTTATACCCTACTGGTCCTTCTCAAGTCCCATTATGATATATAAATTATGTCCAAAGGTCCTTACGCATCGAGATTGGATTAACATTTAAAAGGAGAAAAAGTTCCCATTTCTAGGTGGACTTGAACGATCCATGAAAGGGGGTCGATCGATCGATCGAAATTATTGAGTCGATCGATCGATCGAGAAGTTCTTGTCCCAATTTCTGCAATTCTTTACTTACGGGTTTCCTTAACATAAATCCTCAAAACCTCTATTTATTCATCCCAAACTCCCAACCAATCAACCCAATAGTTATATTATCCTACATACATGATTTGTAACGTAAAACATATACGAATTCATCAAGGGCCATCAATTAAAGGGTTAATTCAAATTAATACATCAAGAACCCTATTTTTATCATCATTATCAATATCTTCCTAATTCTTCCAGAATTTAACCTCTACTGGACATCAATTTCAAAGTCAATCATTTATTTATAACAATAGGGTTGTCCTAACTTGATTTCTATTCAGAATTTCAATAGAAATCTCCCAAATATCATTTGTCTTTCATGAAAACATAAATTATTATCTCCTACACTAACATGGATGTGTTATCCACTAAAGAACAGCAAGTTAGATACTTTCCTGGAAATCAAAGGTTTGATCCGAAGAATTAGAGTGGTGTAGGAACGATCCCCTTATTTCGATTTACGTGTTGGTGGTTGAATTGTTGAGAGTGGTGTTGGGTTGGTGGCTCTCCTCCTTGGAAGCCTTATCTCTTCCTTAGCCTCTATACAACTCTAATGTTTCTAACCCTCGAGGAATCTAACTCCCATCAGATATAACACTTCAATTTTCGTCCATAATTAAGGCCTAAAATTGGAAATTAACAAAATGCCCTCCCAGGTTACTGATTAGGCCTAAAAACATCCCGAGACCCAAACTAAACCCCCGGGTACACTTTTCTGACTATCTCAACCCTTTTGGACACATTGGTGAACTCGAAATGACCATACGGATGACTTATAATTAAATTACTTTTTATTCCATTAATTTAGTCCTGACATGACACACGCGCGTCCCGACTTAATTTCTATGATTGTCATATTATTCACTCGCAATTTTAATAAATTCAATCTTAAATATTACTTTACCCATTACGTAATATTCAACATAATTCTTACCAATAATTACTAACTCTCATCACGCTAGTAAATATTTATTTTAAAATTTGGATTAACATTAAATTAATTTATCCCAATTTAATTTAATTAATCCCACAATTAAATGACATAAAAATACGGGGTATTACATACTTCCCCCCTAATAACAAAATTTCGTCCCAAAATTTGGAAAATAAGGCATACCTAGTAAAAATTATTCCGGATACTCTTTATGAATATCTGCCTCATGCTCCCAAGTGGACTCCTCTACATTATGATGCTCCCACTGGACCCACACAAATGGGACTACCTTCGACCTCAATATCCTCTCATTGTGGTCTAGGATAGCCACTAGTCTCTCCTCATAGGAAATGTCGGGAAACAAATCAATCTCATCTATCGCAATATGAGTGTGGGCGAAATCATCCCGACGATGCCGCCTCAACGACGAAATGTGGAACACATCATGAATACGGTGCAAGTGTTCTGGCATCCCAAGCCTGTATGCCATCGATCCAATCCTCTCGATAATGGGAAATGGTCCTACGTACCTCGGAGCCAATTTCACTTTCTTTCCGAACCTCATCACTCCTTTCATAGGAGACACTCGCAGTAATACTTGGTCTCCCATGCTAAACTCCCTGAAGAACCTCTTTGCATTTGCGTAGATTTTCTACCTGTCCTGAGCTAGCCGAATGCGACTCCTGATCAACTTAATCCTAGATGACGTCTCCTGAATCACCTTTGGCCCTAGTAGCTTGTTGTCTCCCACCTTTATCCAACAAGCGGGGGAACAACAAGGTCTGTCATACAACGCCTCAAAAGGGGCCATGCCGATCGTAAACTGGTAGGAGTTATTCCACCATAGGAAGGTACTGATCCCATCCTCCTCCAAAATCAAGGACACACATGAGTAGCTTATCCTCCAGCATCTGATTAGTATGCTCAGTTTGCCCATCTGTCTACGGGTGATACGCCACACTCAACCGTAGCTCGGTACCCATAGCCTCCTAAAAGCTCTCCCAGAAGCATGACACAAAAATATTGTCTCTATCAGACACGATATTTAAGAGCACCCCATGCAACCTCACTATCTTCGCAATAAATAACTAGGCATACTGTCCAGTAGTGTAGTCTATCCGCTCCGACAAAAAAGTGCTACCTTGGTCAAACGATTCACCACCACCCAAATAGAATTGTGACCCCGCTGTGATGTAGGCAACCCAGTGATGAAATCCATGGAAATGCTCTCCCATTTCAATATAGGGATCTCTAACTGCTGAAGTAACCCTGGAGGTCTCTGATGGTCCACCTTTACCATCTTATAGGTGGCACACTTGGACATAAACTCTGCAATGTCCTTCTTCATCCCACTCCACCAGTAATGTTGCCACATGTCCATGTACATCTTATCCCCTCGGGAATGTATCACAAATCAGGATCCATGTGACTCTATCATTACTGCATGACGTAAGTCATCCCCCTTTGGAACCACTAATCTCCCATTAAATCATATTCCTCGATCTGAACTCACTGAGTAGGACTCTGTGCCCTCGACTAGAAGTCGTAAAATCTGATCCTGGAAAAAAGAATCATCTGCTTGGGCCTAGATCACTCTCATAACAATCTATGGCGTGACTATCATGATGGATATAAAGTTTCAGTCCACTACCTCTTGATGTCCCAACTCTTTCCACTTCGCCTTCTATACTTCCACCACCTCACCTACTGGCCTACGGTTCAACGCATCAGCAACTATGTTAGCCTTCCCCGGGTGGTACTGTATCTCGAACTGGTAATCTTTCACAAACTCAAGCCACCTGCGCCGACGCATGATCAACTCCTGCTGGGTGAATAAGTATTGCAGTGAATTGTGGTATGTGAACTGGCAAAACTTCTCCGCCAACAACTAGTGTCTCCAAATCCCTAAGGCAAACACGTCCGCTGCTAGCTCCAAGTCGTGGGTGGGGTAATTACTCTCGTAAGGTTTGAGCTTGCGGGAGGCATAAGCTATAGCCTGCTCCTCCTGCTGAAGAACTCCACCAAGTCCTTGTAGGGAAGCATCAGTATACACCAGGTACTCCACTCATGGCCTGGGTAAAGTGAGGACTTGCACCGAAGTCAACTTGTCCTTTAGCTCATCGAAAGCCAATTGACAAGCGTCATCCCATACGTATGGTACCCACTTGTGAGTCAGATTAGTCAATGGATCCGCTATCTTTGAAAACCCTTGAATGAACCACCTATAGTACCCTGCTAATCTCAAGAAACTACATATCTCTGACGGTGTCATGGGCTGCCCCCACTCCCTTACTGCAGAAACCTTTCCCGGATCCACGGATATCCCCCTAATGGAAACTATGTGCCCCAATAAATGGACCTCTCATAGCCAAAACCTGCACTTCTCATACTTAACAGATAGCTGATGCTCTCGCAGAGTCTGAAGAATCGATCTAAAATGCTAGACATGCTCCTCCTCATCCTAGGACTAAATCAGAATGTCATCTATGAAAATAATAACGAACTGATCCAGGAACTCTCTGAACACCCTGTTCATTAAGTCCATGAACACGGTTGAAGAATTGGTTAGCCCAAATGGCATAACTCGAAACTCGTAAGATCTATAACGCATCAAGCAAGAACTCTTTAACACATCTTGCTCCCTAATCTGTAACTGATGGTATCCCAACCTCAGGTCTATCTTTGAGAAGAAGGAAGCTCCTCTCAATTTTTCGAATAAATCATCGATTTGGGGTAATGGATACTTATTCCATATCATGACATTGTTCAACTCTTGGTAATCCACACACAACCTCACAGACCCATCTCTTTTTTTTACAAACAACATGGGAACACCCTAGGGTGAGGTACTCCTATGGATGAAGCCATGTCCTAACAGTTGCTCAATCTGATCACGCAACTCTCTCATCTCATTTGGAGCCATACGGTATGGTGCTCGGGCTATCGACAAAGTGCCCGACATCAAATCTATAACTAAATATATCTCTCTGATAGGCAGTAGTCTCGATATCTCCTGGAACACATCGAAAAACTCCCTAACTATGAGAATCAAATCAATGGGAATCATTACCTCCTTAGAGGTCTCCTCCTCTATGTAATATAAATGAGTGGACGACCCTCCCTCAGGAAGAGGCATCACCACCAGAAATATCTCCTGGCCTAGAATAGCAAAAATAATACTCATACTGAAACAGTATATCGTGGCTCTATAAGCAGCAAGCCAATCCATGCCAATAATGGCGTCATGCTCATGCATATCTAAGAGTAACATGTCTGTAGGCAAAATCAGACTCCCAATCTCTATACCTACTCCCCGACATATAAAGAAAATCAATGACCCATTACCCAACGGTGAGTCTACACATGTCACTATACTCTTTGTCGAGTCTAACAGCCCCATGACCCGTTCAAATAAAATCTAGAGCCTATGAAGCAGTGTGATGACCCAGTGTCAAATAAAATTATCCCTATTGTACCATGGATAGGAAACTTACCCTTAATTGTAGGTGGCGCCTGCAATACTACTGCCTGGTGGAAGTTATAAACACGTCCATACTGTAATTGTCCCTGCTGAATTGGGACGATTAGGATGGCTCGTAAGGTTGGCATTTGAGGCGGTGTTGGGAGGGCGGCGGGGAAGATTGGTCTCTGTGGCTCCTGACGGCCACCCTAATGCTGCGAGGCCCTATCCCCCTCAGGGAAATCCTAACGTCTATGGACATTCTTGCCACAACCAAAACATCTACCCTTGAAATTTCCTCCCCTCTGTCCCTGCTGTCCCCGACCCTGATGGCCATTACCACCCCTCCACTGGCCTTGATGATACCACTGTTGGCCCTAATGACCCTAATGTTGTCCCTATTAGCCCTGCTGATAACGATGCTGGCCCTGCTGACTGGACTGGACTTGCTAGCCTCGTCTATAGACTCCTTATCCCTGCCTAGAGTCACCAGATCAGTATCGCTTAGCAAGGTTCCCCTGATGGGAACTCTGCTCACCTTGACAGACCTATCCCTGAACTGCTGATGCCCCACTGGCATTATTACCTCCTGTCCGGCCCTACTGGATGGACTCTTCAGCTCATTTCTTCCTCTGCTGGTGGAAACATTGGCCCTGGCAATTCAATAGGGTGAGGTTGAGTACATCAATATAAGTACCTAATGACAAATTACCTAAAATGTGTTGGCGAATCCTCCAGGTCAAACCATCCATAAACATCTGAATCTTCATCTCTTCGGTAGGTGCCTCATTTGGCAAAATAGTAATCATCCTCATGAACTCCTCCTCATAATCCACGACAATCATACTTTTCTGCTTGAGATGCAACAGTTTTCGCCTCATCTCAGTCTGCAGGGCGGAAGGAAAGTATTTGCGATCAAACCACACCCAAAAGCTCTGAATCGTCATATTATCCCTCTCTTCCAAGGTGGTAGTGGACTCCCACCACTGTAAGGCGACCCCCAATAGCTTGTAGGAAGCCAGTAACTATCTCTGAATATCTGTGCACTTATTCATGCGAAGATGCCTTTGGATGTCTTTCTTCCATTAGCTCGAAATGAGCTCGAGAACTCCGGGGGATGTGTCCTCTGAAAGGCATCCCTGACCCTCTCCCATGTAGTAGGAAAATGATATGGAACTGGCGCCACAACCTAAACTTGGGGTGGGGCCAGCTACACCACCATTAAAGATGCATTTACCACCTGCGTAGCTATGGCGGCAACTTCAGCTGCGTTCATCATTCCCTAAGCTTGAGTTGCTGGCTGCTCTGGCTACGCATTTCTATCCCTCAGGGCTTGTCTTTGAGGCATCTGAAATGAGAAGGAATTTTATTAGTCCACAATTATTATCAAATCTCAAATAGCTGAAGACGTAATCGCATAAATAAGAGTACAACAGTCCTAAAGATAGGGCTCTATATCAAAGGATGCTAAGCTGAAAGCATAATAAGCTGTACAGATCCTAAAGGACTCTAGAACTTGATGCTTTGATACCACCTGTGACACCCCGTCTAATTAAATACCGGGTGATCAGTCCTTTATTAAATTAAATCAAAGTATCCGGTTGGTTCATTCTTAGCATCACTGTCGAAAAATAATTTTTCTTTATTAATCACCTAATAAATAATTAAGCTAAGTGTCAAAACATTTAATTTTATAAATTAAGACCTATTATTATTATTTAATATGAAACCATTTTCATGAACACAAAGGATAATATTTAAACCAAACCATCCCAATGAAATAACCAAGCTAGAATAATTAATCCAAATAATAAATCCCAATCGCCTAATAAGGAAATAAATAAAACAATCCCAACAATAGCTAAATACTGAAATAATAAAGAGTACAAGTCACTCTGTGAACTAAATGAAATATGAAAACGGGCGACACATGCCCTAACTGCGAATAACTAAATAGAAGACTGGAAAGATAAGAATGTAGTCATTTACTGCAAGGACTTGCAACTTCGACAATAGCTGCAGCACGTCAATGGTCCAAAGATCTAGACCTGACGCCCCTGTGGCTGTATATATATATATATATATATATATATATATATATATATATATATATATATATATATATATCATATAAAGTATTATTATCCGGACCCTACTTATACCCTACTGGTCCTTCTCAAGTCCCATTATGATATATAAGTTATGTTCAAAGGTTCTTACACATCGGGGTTGGATTAAGATTTAAAAGGAGAAAAAGTTCCCATTTCCAAGAGGAGCCGAACGATCCATGAAAGGGGGTCGATCGATCAATAATCTTGAGTCGATCGATCGATCGAGCAGTTCTTGGCCCAGTTTCTGCAATTATTTACCTACGGGGTTCCTTAACATAAATCCTCAAAGCATCTATTAATTTGTCACAAACTCCCAACCAATCAAACCAACAATTATATTATCCTACATACATGATTTGTAACGTAAAACATATACCAATTCATCAAGGGCCATCAATTAAAGGGTTAATTCAAATTAATACATCAAGAACCCTATTTTTATCATCATGATCAATATCTTCCTAATTCTTCCAGAATTTAACCTCTACTGGACACCAATTTCGTCGTCAATCATATACATATGAGAATAGGGTTGTCTTAACATGATTTCTATTCATAATTTGAATATAAATCTCCCAAATATCATTTGTCTTTCATGAAAACATAAATTATTATCTCCTACACTAACATGGATGTGTTATCACCTAAACAATAGCAAGTTGGATACTTGCCTGGAAATCAAAGGTCTGATCCAACGAATTAGAGTGGTGTAGGAACGATCCCCTTCTTCCTATCTACGGGTTGGTGGTGGAATTGGTGAGAGTGGTGTAGGGTTGGTGGCTCTCCTCCTTAAAAGACTTTTCTCTTCTATCTTCCTTAGCCTCTCTGTAAGTCTAATGTTTCTAATCCTCGAGGACTCTAACTCCCATCAGATATAACACTTCAATTTTCGTCCATAATTAAGGCCTAAAATTGGAAATTACCAAAATGCCCTCCCAGGTTACCGGTTAGGCCTAAAAACATTTCAAGACCGAAACGAAACCCCCTGATACACTTTTTCGAGTATCTCGACCCTTTCAGACACATTGGTGCACTCGAAATGACCATACGAGCAACTTATAATTGACTTACTTTTTATTCCATTTATTTAGTCCCGACACGACACACGCGTGTTTCGACTTAATTTATATGATTGTTATATTATTCACTCGCAACAATTTTAATAAATTCAATCTCAAATATTACTTTACCCAGTACATAACATTAAACATAATTCTTACCAATAACTCTCATCATGCTAGTAAATATTTCTTTTAAAATCCGGATTAACATTAAATTAATTTATCCCAATTTAATTTAATTAATCCCACAATTAAATTCCATAAAAATCTGGGGTATTACATTTTCAGGGCTCACGACCTTCTAGTTAGGAAGTGGGAATATAGTAAGATTCAGGAGGGATAAATGGAGGAAATATGGAACCTTAAAAGAGATTTTCCTGGGGATGTTTAGTCTTGGAAGGGATAAAGACGGCCACAGGGTAAGGGTAGGGGATCGTTTGGTGTAGAATTTTAAATTCGTAAGGTATCTCTGCATGATTGTGAATTACAGGAAGAAAATGCATTTTTTAATTGGTTTGACTTGGCGCCGACTCTGATAAGATGGGAAGAAATTTTGAGATGGGTGCATTCGAGGGATGGCTTCTTCACGATTAAGAACTATTACACAGTGCTGAGGGGACATGTGAGTTCTTATTTCCCATGGAAGGAAGCGTGGAAGCCTAAGGCACCTCCTAAGGTTCTTTTCTTTGTATGGATAACTGCTTGACAAGCTATGTTGATGACAAAAGGGCTTCAAAAGAGGGGTAAAAGGATGGCTACCAGATGTAGGTTATGTAAGGAAGAGGATTAAGAGGAGACTAATAGTTTTCTTCTGCATTGTCGGGTGACAAAGGGATTATGCCATATTTTCTTATCTATTTGCCATGTTCATTTGGTCACGCCTTAAATGGTGAGGGATGTGATGGAATCTTAGAAGATTCCTAAGGGTTTAAAGGGCGAGGGAAATGTTTGGACATTTTATGTTGTGGATGGTGTAGAAAAAGAGGAATCGAAGATATTTTGCATGGGTGGAGCTTGATCCATCTAGACTTCGTTACACCAATTTGAGTATGCTTCTAACCTATCATAAGAAAAGTCGTTTCACATGTCTATCTTTGTTCATCTATTTCATGGAGTAGTTACAGAGGATCGATTAGTTCTTTTGTTTCAGTTGGGAAGGGATTACAATTAGGCCAGCCTACTCCTTTTGTTTTTATAACTCCTGTATACGGGATTTTGCCCCTTTAGGCGGGTTTTTCTATGAATCATTTACTTAGCAAAAAAAATCACTTTTGACCCCAACTTAGTGTAAATACTAATTTTAACTAAGCACTTAAAGACCCCAACTTAGTGAAAATACTAATTTTAACGAAATCAAACCCTACCTTAATATAAATTCTTAATTTTTTTCTTAATCTATTTCTTTATTAGTTTATGTTAGGTATAATCAAGTTTTGGTAAAAACAAATATTTAAGAGAGATTATATATAATCTTTTAGTTGTTGTTAATACATACCATTTTTTTTAAAAAAATCCTTTGTAATTGATAAGACTAAAAATGTAGCATAACGTGATTGGAATGGGTGTCTAATGGTATCTTTGTTTTTCCAGTACAAAACATGGAAATTTTATTCTCTTCCATGATCATGCTTAAGATTTTTGTACATCATAATTTATGTTCTTATGTATTCATTGCCTATTTTAAATGCAACATGAGATATGGGAAGTTCTAGTAAAATAATTACGTTGTATTTTTTTAAAATTTATTTTCTCGTTAATTTGTGTATACGTGATTGGTGATGTACCTATATTGCGAGATCAATTGTAAAACTATCTCTTCGATATTCTTGGTTTAATTATTACTATGTGATGCTCATGTTTAGTATCGATGATTATTCTATATCATATGCTTATTGTTTTGATTCCTCCAAGGAATTATTAATATAACAACCTATAATATTATATCATTTTAGAAAGAAAAATCATTATATATGTATATTTGAGTAACTTGATTATTGTGGAGTTGCTGCAATGAACCTGTATCATGTATAGTGGAAAAAACATGATTTGGGGGGGAAATTAACCCCCATTGATAATTTTTTTCATCTTTATGTCTTTTCCACTATTAAATGTGTCAAACTTAAGTATTTTAGCTCGAATCAGCTTAATACCTCAAACCTCTTCCCATTTAAGTTCACCACAAATTATTTAACTTCAATGAATTCATTTTGCCCCTCTTGAAAAATATTCATTTTTCTCCATAAATAAACCTTGCAATTGTACCCCTTTTGTTATTTATTACACATCAAGTACCCACGTTACCTATATAGATAGGTGCGTCAAAAGATCATGTGATAAAGTTTTCATTTTTTATTTAAGATCTCTATACTTATTGGATTGATCATGGAAAATTTAAGTTTTTTTTTTTTACTTTAATACATTACTAAGTGTAACTGACACATAGCTTTTTTTTATTAAAATAATTTAAATGAATTGAAAAATGAAAAAAATCTAATATTAATTCATATATTTTTAAAATGGGGAAAAAGAAAAAAAGAACCCCAATTTTGTCTTCCTAGATGTCTTTCTCGTCAATAGCCAATAATCCCCCCCACCCCACTCTAGTGGAATCACCCCATCACCCACCAACACTACCCACCCCAACACCTTACACCGACATCACCTCCACCTCTATCTACAACCATTGCAACACACACACACACACACACACACACACACCCTAGAAATCTCTGCCCAACTCCTCTCTCTCCACCCACAGCGATCTTCGGCGACTTCCTTCGACCCACCCTAATACCCGTCACAACCAAATCTAAAAAAAATCCACAATACAAAAAATCTCCAAATCAAAGCTTAAAAAAATATTGTCGCGAGGTATAAAGAGAAAGGGGCAGGGGTTAGGAAGTGACATAAGTGTTGTTTTTCGTTTTCTTTTTGAAAGGGGTGTTGTGTGTGGGGTTAAGGGGAAAGAGAAAGATTTATTTTTTGAGTTATTTTTAGTTTAATATTTATTTTTCTATTTTTAATTATTAATTGAATTTTTTGAATTTTAAAATGATTTTAATAAAAAAGGAACGTGTTAATTACACTTAACAATTTTTAACAATTTTGAGCAATGTCTAATTTTTAATTAAAATTTTATTTAAGTCTAAAATTGACAATTAGTAATGTATTAAAGTAAGAAAACTCAAAATTTAATGTAATAATTTTGAACTTGATCTCAAATTTGGATTATGCTATTGATTCCTTTATATTGTTTTAATTTTGGGGATTTGTGAAAACAGGACTTTCCAACATTTATATTTGGAAAATAGGACAACCAATATTTTATTTATAAAAATACTCCCTATTTTTTTCAAAACAGGGCACACGTTGAAATCTCCTCCTTCGACGTCCAATCGAATCAGTAAGAAAGATAAAATTATCCTTACAAAACATCATTACACAAGCCAAATGGAAAAGATGAAATTATCGCTATCTCTATCCAAGACGAATCAAATCAGTTACTCTATTTTGCATGCCCAGAACTCTTGTATTCTAAGCAGACAACTTTTAGCGCTTTACAATTCCTCATTTCAAAACCCTAGTTCTCGACAATCTATTTGGATAAATCCGAAAGTTTGGTTGAGGTAAGTTTATTTTAGTTATTTATGTTTTAAACTCATCACATTATATTATGTTTATATGTTTTTTTTGTTTGAATTAAACAATTTTAACTAATATTTTTGACTAAAAATTATAAAACCTTGTTTTTATAATTATATATGTGTTTTCTTTGTTCCTAATGATAATTTCATGAAAAACAGATGAAGATTAAAATCAAAATGGTAGATACTAGACGTTATAGTTCTAAATATAAAGTTGAAAGAAAAATAGGGAGTGCAACCAGGAGAAATGAAAATGCTGAAAGGAAAAAATTCTGATAGGAACATAAGAAGCACAACAGTAACTACATCAAATTTCTTATAATATTTCAGATAAACTTTTAGTATTATAAAGTTTGCAAAATTACTTTTGCAACTATCTATCTCCATGATAATTTCTGCTGTATTGTGTAATGTATGTTGTTTGTTTCAAAATAAATATCATTGCAGTAATAGTTATAAATATATAAATAACTGTTTCACAAATTGGTGCGAAACTAGATTCGATAGTTAAAATATAAAGCTATTTTGTATACATCATTACGTTTACATACATTTATTAAATAAATAAAAAAAAGTGCAAAAATAGATTTGCTAATATGTGGAATCTACACTCCAAACAAGGGAGTCCTACAATCAATGCTTCTTGTTCTATAAAATGTCTCCTAAAACTGTTATCAATGTTTTTTTATGAATATTACTTCAATAGTAATTTCTTATATATATGTTTACATATTGTCTTTCATTATTTAAAATATGTATTCATAGGGTAAATTTATTATTTATTATAGTTTTTCGTAAATTCATAATATATTTATTATCACATGAAAACAACTTCTCAATGATTAACTATAAAAGTATGTTTGCAATTTTAATAGTTAATACTATTACATTTACATAAAATTTTTGAAATACGTAAATACAAAAATGCAAAACTATTTTTGCTATCACTTTTGAGAAATTTGTGTTAGTACTATTTGATGATACGAGAAACCTTCAACTTGTCGTTCTCGCATTAGCAAATCACGAGTAAAGTGCGTAATAAACAAGTAAAGTAAGTAAATAGAGAGAAGACAAGATATAGAGTGGTTCAGCCTTTAAAATAGGCCTACATCCACTGTGTTACTCCATTCTCATTATATGCGTTGTATCATATAATATAATCATGCCTAAAGAGGCATACAAGTATGAGAATAAAGGAGGGTACATGGCAGTATTGAGGATTCCAGTGTGCCAGAGAGGTGGCTGCGATGTAGATGCGTGGCCTCCAAGTCATATATTGAGGTTGTGTAGAGCGAATCTGTATTATAAAATCTACCCCGAGCGCGTGGTCCCTCCTTATTTCGAGGTGTAGTCCTCTATTTATAAGAGGTATGTGAGTTGTCACGTGTCCTGAGCACGTGACATAAGTCCGGAGTTGCTGTAGTAGAAAGGGATGCGACCTATAAGGCAAGCACAAAGTGCAGCACCCTACATGAGGCTAGAGCCGTAGGTGCCGCGCCCTGTACATGGTAGGGCCGCGGCCTGTATTTTAAGACAAGGGGTGAGTGCCACACCCAGTACTTGTAGGTACGCACACCGAGTTCAGTAGGGCCGCACCCTATATTGTTAAGGACTGCGGCAGGGTGCTATATTTGTATTGTCAATAAGCCCCCAAGTCGTAGTGCCAAGAGAATTTGATTGGGGCTGCGACTTAGTTACTTTTCGTGCCGCGATATTTTTCAAAGCGATGATTCCTCTTCCGCACTCTCTTATATAAATTGTTTCTGGCCGTGGACTTCATTATGTTTCCAAAACCATGAGAGCAAATCGAGAGCAAATTTCCAGCGCGTCCATCTTCTTCCATTTTCCAGCGACCCTCAGAGGTTGTGCGTGGTGGTTCCAAGGTGGTGCGAAGCTGAGAACCGCTAGTTTTTTTGTTTCCAAGTAAATGTTTCAACCATCCTTCTTTTAAACAACCTTCGTATATCGTAACTCTACTTTGAATATATAAACACATGAGCTTTTGCATTGCTTGATAAAAAACTAGGGTTGAAATTGAATATTCTGTTATCGCCTCATGATCGAACACACACGAATGCAGAGCACATCAATAATTTTTTAGAATCGATCTTCATATGATGTATTTGACCCCTGATCTTCAAAACTCCATAAAAATCATATTGTTGTTCTTGTTGTATATAAGAAACTCTTCGAATTCTGTGAATTTGATCTTAAAAAATGATCAAACGTTAGGTATGAAACTATTTAAGATAGAGACTGTGGCATAATAGACTATCCGTAATTTAGTGGTCATTTGAATTGTTGAAGACCCTGTCCGTGGCCCCCTTAGGTTCTGAGATTTTCCCTCCACGACGCTTTGATGCGTAACCATTTAACCTTCCGTGGTGGTTCGGTCTTTTAGGGATCTGAATCCCCACCCTTGTAATTTGAACAGTTATTCGAACTTTCACCGACCAAGTATACATCCATGATAAATAATTGTGATTCCTACCTTTAATAATTTTGGAAGTGGCCGTGGCAGTGTATGTTCCCTTGCTGATTATAGGAGGTGGTTGCGGCCAGTAGGGCCAGAAGGTAATCCCTTAGGTTCTATGAATAGGGTTGGCAGTGCTTTTGGCCCATTAATAACTACGTTAGGGAAATAATTCCAATCAAGCAAATGTTTACTATTCATATATATAATCTTCCCGCGACTTCTTAAAGTCTTTTCCAAACCATACTGGCTGCGGCGCCTAACTGCGGACTCTGCTTTTCAGGTACTGATGCAGCCATATGTGCTTTGACCCAGATAAGTTTCTGAGAGGCTTTTGGGCAAAGAATTTTGGAACATCTCCTCCTGAACTTTATTTCGTGCCCCCTCTGAGATCAATAGGGCCTTGTCAACTGAGGGATTACCCAAACTGCGTAATATTAGACTCAGATTCCATGAATTCTACGTCTAGGAAGGATTTCCAGTCCACGCTAATGGAAGAAGAAGCCAATTCAAGTAATCATCCATTGGGAACATGAGATGATGCCGCAAAAGTTAGGGATAACCTGGCAGGTACATCTGGGAGGGTTGCGAAACCCCTAGCTGCGCTTGATATCCACGGCATAATGACTCAAGACTGGGTTGACCAGGTGGCTGAGGCCTTCGAATTTCCAGACAATTTGATGTGCTCCATACCCTCCGCGAACCAAAGACCTTAAACACGTGGGCTGATGATGGATTTTGATTCCCACTTCATGCATTTGTTTACGAGCTGCGGCTGCCTGCTCCCGTTCCCATCCGTCGCATCTTTCAGACCATGAAACTGGCAGTGGCACAGATAGATCCCAATGGATGGAGGGCCATACTTATTGCGGTCGTCCTTTGGGAGAATCTATTCAAAAAGGACATCACTTTAGTATAGTTCTTTCATTTCTACTGCCCAAAGGAGAATTCAATAAAGTTCGCAGGGTACTACTACTTCTCCATCCGCGATAGGGATGAGACCCTTTATAGTGGGAGGTCGACCACTGTGAAGAACTGGAAGGGGAAGTATTTTTACATCTTCGGAGAAGGTTGGGAGATTCACCCCGAGGATAATGAGAGGGAGAGGTCGTATAGAATGCCGCGGCAATGGGGGTCTCCCTCTAAACTAGGTATTAGGACTATAGCCGCATCTTTTCTTCATATTTTGTTAATCTCTTCTAACCTTTGGGTTGTTATTCTGTAGTCCTTGACAACTTAAATTTAAGCAACCGAAAAGAGAAGATAGTTACTGAGGTCGCGACAGTTCCTGCAGAAGAAAAGAGATTTAGTGTCCTTGTGATCTCTTCCACCGTATTTGAAGCAGGTTTCTTTCCTAGCAAGAGTATTCCAAAAGACATGGCCGCGGGAGGTAATAATATGATTCCATATTAGTCTGTTGTATTTTGTTTTGCCTTTGAATATTTATTATTTCTTTTTCCTTTTCAGGTGAGGAGGTTGACAGGGAATTGCTGGCCGCGCAGTTGACTGAAATGGACGAGGACGCAGTTGTTCTCAATAATACTGCACGAAGAAGGAAGAGGAAGAGGTCCAAAGCTAAGGCACCTGTCGTGGCTTCATCAAATGTTTTGAACACTCCTGCCGTGAACTCAACTCCCTCCATGGAGAAGACCGGCTTTGTAACACAACCACAATCTGAATTTGATGACGATATAGGAGCCAACCTGGCCGCGGCAGGTTTAATATCAAATGAAGCTACGCTCAATATAGCTTCACCGCCGTCGCCGCCTATTATTACGGTAAATGCAAACTTAGCACCCCCTAGTGTTGCGGCAAAGTTTGTCCCGATGGTCGCTCGCGGCCTCAATTGAGGTAACCCGACCCCGAGTCATCATGGGACACCACCGCGAAAGCCGCATGAAGAATAAAAAGGGCCCTAGATGCCGTGGATCTGGACAGGCTAGTGGGATAAGACCATGATGATCTAGAGGACTATGGCCCCCATAGTCTTCTGAGGGTAAGTGCTTAGTGATGCTTTGTATTTTTTTGGCATTCTATATATTACAACTAACTTTTTTTTAATTTCAGGTTGCGGATGTCATAGTGGCCCAGAAGAGGAAGTATGAGGCTCTTTATAAATTGAAAGAGGTCGAGAAGAGGGTGCATACCGTGGATCTGGAAGGTACGCATAATTCATCTTTTGAAGTTGGCAAGAAGTCTGATGCCGTGTCCCTTCAGGTAGCCCATATGAACTTGGAAGCATCAAATAAGGTAAGGGAGGAAGCGAAAGAGAACTTCAAATAGGCTGCGGACTCCCTTAAAGCCTCCCAGGCGCAGACTGCTGAAGCTGCACATGCCGTGGAGATTTTAAGTAACAAGCTCGCTCTTCTTCAGAAGAAGTATGAAGAGATGGAGGCCAAGTCCACTCAAGAAGCCCTAGATCATGCCGCATAAATAAAAAAGATGGAGGCCCATCATGTCGATGCTATTCAACTGACCATAGACCATATTGTGGAGTCATTCAAGGGCTCAAACGACTTTTTCCTTATCAATAACAGGGCCTACCTCCGCGGCTACCAGGAGCTAAGGCATAGGATTGTAAATAACTTCCCTGAGACCAAGGAGAAGATTCTTGCCTGGAGACTAAGTGATGTTGAACACCAAGAATGCATTGCTGAGATAAAGGTCGCGGAGGAGGAGAAAGCAAGGCTTAGAGCAGAAGCAGCGATCGCGGAGGAAGAGACTGAAACATCCACATAAGGTGAAGAGGGCGATGAGCTTAAGATGCTGCTTCCTCAGTGTTCATTTTTTATCATTGATATAGGTATGCGTACCTTTCTCCAAATTTTAACTGTAGTGGCTGCGACCCATTCACCTGTAAACTTAACTGATAATATTCAAGGTTGTGGCCACCTTTTCTACTGGAATTATTATGGCCTTATTTTCTTATAGCTTTTGTATCTTCTTTGCCTGCTTCTTCAATGCTTTATTGAATGCTTTCTGTATGTCTCTGATGGCTTGAATACAACTGCCATGCATAATTAAACTGCCTTATAGATGGAGTGAACTTGTAGAAATAACAGATTAAGTCCGCAGCCCCATAACATACTTACGGTGGCACCCTAGAGTAATTCCAAGGAATCCTCACATGAGTTATAGGTTGCGGCTGTAATTTGCATGGCTTAATAGGGATGCAACCTTTTGATAATGGCTGCATCCATATTGCCTGTATCACCTAATAATGGTCGTAGTCGTGCGAGTTAATTTCTGTAATCATGCCGCGGCATCTTTGAGTATTTGAAACCATATTCTGTAGCTTTTCAAATGGATCTAAATCCAAGTCATTCCCGCATCAACTCTTAGTCGCTTTAATGGTTGTGATTGTATTGACAGGGTTACTGCACTCTTTACCGGTATGGTACATATAAAGGAGGCCAAGGATTTCCCTTAGTCGCTTCAATTTCTTTTCTCGGGAGTGATGTTCTTTATCTTCCTTAGCATCGTCCTTCTGTGTGTAAGCGGGATATTATCAAGCCTCCTCAGGCTGGGTTATGTTATTAAGCCACCCACAGCAAGCATATAGGATATTATCAAGCCTCCCCAGGCTGGGTTATATTATTAAGCCACCCACAGCTAACATATAGGATATTATCAAGCCTTCCCAGGATGGGTTATATTATTAAGCCACCCACAGCTAACATATAGAATATTATCAAGCCTCTCCAGGCTGGGTTATATTATTAAGCCACCCACAGCTAACATATAGGATATTATCAAGCCTCCTCAGGCTGGGTTATGTTATTAAGCCACCCACAACTAACATATAGGATATTATCAAGCCTCCTCAGGCTGGGTTATGTTATTAGGCCACCCACAGCTAACATATATGATATTATCAATCCTCCTCCGGCTGGGTTATGTTATTAAGCGACCCACAACTAACATATAGGATATTATCAAGCTTCCTCAGGCTGGGTTATATTATTAAGCCACCCACAGCTAACATATAGGATATTATCAAGCCTCCTCAGGCTTGGTTATGTTATTAAGCCACCCACGGCTAACATATAGGATATTATCAAGCCTCCCTAGGCTGGGTTATGTTATTAAGCCATCCCTATCTAGATATTGCAAGTCTCTCGACTTAATGGAGCATCCTGAAAGCCAAGAGCGGGCATTGTAAGACCTTGTAGCGAATGAAGCATTACGGAAGCTAAAATCGTGCATTGGAAGCCATTGTGAGTGATGTTATAGTCCAACTTGGATAACTGCTTCCAATATTTTCTTTTGCCACTTCCAATTATCATCAGCTTCCGGACGATCAGGAATCCTTTCGAGCATTGTGGACCCTTCAGATATTATCATTCTCGATATAACATGTTGTCTCAGATCGGGATCTGTTTAAGACAAGGATGATCTTTGTAAGATGTCATTTCATGGAAATAAGAATCAAAATATAACACTATAAAAGTGAACTTGATTTTATAACTATTCATATATATGACTTTGTAAGGATAACACAAAGTTTAATTTAACACATCATAAGAGGAGTTGCCCCTGTAAAGTAGATACAAATAGAATATAAGACATAAACATGAAAAATAAGCATGCGGCATGTGAGATGAGGCTGCATCCCCTAAACATCTTTGAGGAACCTCATCATCATCCCTTTCCCGATCAGTCTTTCAATTTCATCCTTGAGAGCATAGCATTGCTCAGTGTCATGGCCATGGTCCTGATGGAATCTGCACCAAGTAGCCTTATTCCTCTTTTAGGGTGGGGCTCTCATCTTTTCTGGCCACCTAAACAACTTGTCTTCTTTGATGAACCCAAATATCTCTTCAATTGGGAAGTCCAACGGAGTGTAGGGACCAGATTTCTTCTCCGCCTTCTCCGCTCTCCTTTTTTGACTTCTACTGGCTACTTCTGAAGCTGGATCCTCTTGAACTGCCATGACATCAAAAGCTGCTGAAGCTATGATCTTAGGTGTCGCACCCCCATTGGGAGAGGCCGCAGCCTCGAGCATTAGCACCCTCTGAGTCAGGTAGTTGACCTGGGTCCGGAGCGAGGCATGACTGTCGTAGAGGTGGTTGAGTTGGTACAACTGCACAATCTCATCTTTGATTTATGTGCTCTGGATGGACTCTCCTTCCATTTTCTGCTTTTGTTAGTCTTTACAAAGTGTGTGTATAATCTGGGACGAAACTAGTAAAAGTGAGTGATCAAAGAAATACTAAGCAGGAAATGGGGATGCAGCATTGTACTGAAAGGTGCTGCGGCCGGTATAGCACCTAGGTGCACTACCGTGGCCTTTGTATGACATTCACCAAGGTTGAGCTGGAGACGTCCCAAGTCCGATCCTTGATGTTTTGAAGGCTCTGTAACATAACCGCACTAGCACAGGCTGCGGCATGAAGGTATTTAAACTTCCTGTCGCAGCCCTTGCTAGGCGGGGGGGGGGGGGGGGGAGTAATCCCCAAATCGAAACCCAAAAACTGAGTTTTTCTCTCGAAACAGGGGGAGAGCATGCCTACTAGGGTCTATCCATGAAATAATAACCTCTCAATGCACACAATGGCACAATTCTGGTGATAAAACCCTAAATCATAGGCAAAGAACAACAAAAAGGGTGTACACATGATTCTTCCCTAACCATTCATCTTTTCGGGGGTAAAGCCCATCATGCTTTTCAGCACTATCTAGATGAAATGATATCACAGGGGCATGTAAGTTAGATCTAAGGTCATAAAAAAGAGACCAAAACAGATCTGAATATACAAATTACTCATTTAAGGGTGTGAATATAAAATAGAGCTCACAAACTTGAATCTACTCGTGAGACAATGATCCAAAGGATCCCCACGAATAAAATAAGGTGTTAAGAAATCGTAACATAGAGATACAAGATTGCAATATCTCGTTCCCACAAACGGTGCCAAATTGATGATACGAGAAACTGTCCACTTGTCATTCTCGCATCAGCAAATCATGAGTAAAGTGCGTAATAAACAAGTAAAGCAAGTAAATAGAGAGAAGACAAGATATAGAGTGGTTCAGCCTTTAAAATATGCCTACATCCTTTATGTTACTCCGTTCTCATTGTATGCGTTGTATCATACAATATAATCATGCCTAAAGAGGCATACAAGTATGAGAATAAAGGAGGGTACATGGCAATATTGAGGATTCCAGTGTTCCGGAGAGGTGGCTGCGACGTAGATCTGTGGCCTCCAAGTCGTATATTGAGGTTGTGTAGAGCAAATCTGTATTATAGTATCTACCCCGAGTGCGTGTACCCTCCTTATTTTGAGGTGTGGTCCTCTATTTATAAGAGGTATGTGAGTTGTCACGTGTCCTGAGCATGAGTCATAAGTCTGGAGTTGCTGTAGTAGAAAGGGATGCGACCTATAAGGCAAGCACAAAGTACAACACCCTACATGAGGCTAGAGCCGCAGGTACCGCGTCCTATACATGGTAGGGCCGCGGCCTATATTTTAAGACAAGGGGTGAGTGCCGCGCCTAGTACTTGTAGGGCCGCACACCGAGTTCAGTAGGGCCGCACCCTATGTTGTTAAGGGCCGCGACAGGGTGCTATATTAGTAGAACTATACACACGTTCTACTGTTTAAAAGTGTTGAAATATTATTGAAATTTAATAGGCTCTATGGTTGCATTACTTAATACTCAATAGAATGGCTACTATATATATACAATAATTATTTTATAAAATGTGTCCTAGTATGAGAGTATTGAATGCTCTCTAACTTGACTTTGGTAGTAACAAGTAATTATTAGTAAGTTAATAACCTTCACAATGCTTTATATTGAAAATTGCTATCCATGACAAGTAAAAGCTTGTTTCAATAGTATTTCACGTAGTAGAGTTGGTGGAGAGCAATGGAGAATGGTTGATATATTCATGATTATACGAGTTTAAGGTTGGGAATAAAATTGTAGGTTTTTGAAGTGAAAATGAACAAAATGATTTAGTAATTGTGCTTTAATCTAGAACAAGTAGAATACATACTTGTTTCTATGGAAGAATTTTTTATGTCCCTAAATACATGAAACTTTCACGTCTTAAACATGCAACTGGTTACTGCCGTTAGCGAGGAACCGCATCATTTAATGGATGTGGATCTGTGCCAACGAATTAATCAATCGCATCTCTAAGACATCAAATTTTGATTTGTTTAGAGACATTTAAAAAAATTGAGCATAGCAAAACTATTTTTCCTTTTCTCAACCTTCATTGGTCTAACTACATTCAACCTTCAACCTTCATTGGCCTCTGATTTCGATATGATTCCATATTTAAAACATCGAATTTGACACATTAAATGAAAACTTAATCATCGCCTTCGTTGGTACGTTTAACTGATTTATTTGTTTATATTTTCGGTTCTATTACTTAGTGTTCATTGAGTTATAAGTTGATACTACTTGTATTTGTCTACCTTTTGAACATTTCAGTAATTTGGATAGTTATTTCAATTAGTTACTTATGTGTTTATACTATTGGCATAATGTTTATACTAGGATAATATCTTCCAGTTCTGTTTTTTAGTGCCAACTGACTTGTCAGTTTCATTACTGCCATAATATCTACGAATTGAAAAGAAAAAAAATACATAAATAACTTACTTTAATCATTTTTCATATCATATATATTACTTTTTATAAAGAAGATAGTCCATATCGAATATACGTTTTACATAAATTTTCTGAAATACATAAATACAACAATGCAAAACAATTTTTTCTATTAGTTTTGAGAAATTTGTGTTAGTACTATTTTTAGAAGTACACACACGTTCTACTGTTTAAAAGTGTTGAAATATTATTGAAATTTAATTAGCTCTATGGTTGCATAAATTGGTACTCAATAGAGTGGCTACTATATATATATATATACACACACACACACACACACACTAATTGTTATGGAAAATGTGTCCTAGTAAGAGAGTATTGAATGCTCTCTTACTTGACTAGTAACAAGTAATTGTTAGTAAGTTGATAACCATCACTATGCTTTATATTGAAAATTTCTATCCATGAAAAGTAAAAGTTTGTTTCAATAATGTTTTACCTAGAAGAGTTGGTGGAGTGCAATGGAGTACGGTTTATATATGCATGATTATACGAGTTTAAGGTTGGGAAAACAATTATGACTTTTTGAAGTGAAAATGAACAAAATGATTGAGTAAATGTGATGTAATATAGAATAAGTAGAATACATACCATGTATTTATTCTACTTGTTTCTATGGAAGAATTTTCGATGTCCCTAAAGACATGAAACTTTCATGTCTTAAAGAAGCAATTGGTCAATGCCATGTAATACCCCTTATTTATGAGTAATTATTTTTATATTAATTTTCCATGCGGGTTAATTATATAAAATAAAGGAAGTCAGAGTAAGTATTACTTTAAGTCATTTAAGAGATACAATTTACTGAGTTTTGCATATCTATCGCTAAGTGAATGTAAATAACATCATATTATGTGTTATTGCGTCGTTGTGCTTTAAGCAACGATTATGATTTAAAATGACATTGAGTCATGAAATAATTTATGTTATCCCAGATGCCAATTTAGAGGGCACGGTTAGTCCGGAAATAGTTGAAATAGTCAAAATAAGTACCAAGTTGTATTTTTGGATTCCGGGTAGTTTTGACCGGTTATGACTTAATTATGTTGTTACGAGTCATTTTAATTATATAGTAGCATTTAAAGTTAGACTTAATGTAATTTGGCTATTTTAGTCTTGCTAGATCATTCGAGCTCATTTATGTTTAAAAGCCTATAGAGAGTAGAGAGAAGAGAGAATTTGGGATAAAGAGATGAGAAAAGAGAGAATTGAAGATTTGGGCTTGAATTTGTTGCTACTGGAAGATAATCTGAGACTACAATCCTAAGGCAAATTTCTAACTTGAAAATGTATGATTAAGTGTGGATAATTTTTATTATTGTTGTGTTTTTGGAGATTTAAACCATTTATAAATTTGATAATGTTTGGTGTTTAAACCCTTAAACATTGATTTAGAGATGAATTGTGTTGGTTATATTAGATGTTAGTTATGTAGGATGATTTAGTGGTAGTATGAGTTGATGGCGTTGGGATTTAATGGAAGAAATTGGATTTGGGGAAAGTAGGGTTCATATAACCCGTAGACCTCAACTGGGAAAATCGACTAGGGCGAATCGATTCGCTCATCCTAGGGAATCGATTCGCTAAGAAGGGTGGCTACATGTCTAGGGAGATGAATCGATTCGGGTTAAGGCCGAATCGATTCGGCATGAGACATAAAGTTGGTGTTCTCAGCCGAATCGATTCACAATCAGGGGCGAATCGATTCAGCCCCAGGGCGAATCGATTCGAAAATCCTGCTGTTTTAGGATATTTTTCTAACTCAGTTTTTAGCCCTTTTCTTTTAGGTTTAAGGCCTAGGAGCTTTCTCTTATGAAGTAATAAAGAGTACTAGATAATTATACTAGGAATATTAATACCCTATATTAGAAAGGGGGTAATTGGTCTTATTTCGGGGGCTATTTAAGAGAAGATTAGGGTAGTTCTTTATTTAGTAAGCTAGTCTAGGACTAGGGGACAGTAGGGTTACATAATTTTGAACTTTTAGAGACTTGTACGAGGTAAATTGTACTTGATAGCCTTTAGTGTTGTTATAAATTCTCGGAGGTTAGTATGGGGATAAAATTAAACTTGGTAACTTATGTCGTTAGACACACATGGTTCGGATGAAATAAAATGTACTTTTAATTGACATATCTTGTGAATTATGAATTGCATGTACATATCTCTCTAAATGCTATCATAAGGGAAGTTACGTGAATGAGGTGAAGTCCCCTGGCTAGTGCATGCAAGGTGAATATAGTCCTCGACCATAGGACTGGTGGTTACATTGTGTTGTTGTTTTATTTGAAGTGAGGTAATTTCGGGTATGGTTATGACTCACTGTCGAAGGTATATGGCCACTTCCCACGTGATGCGATTTAGGGTGCCCAGGTGGTCTTGGTTATAGGCCCTGGAAGATGATAGCTATTTAGGGGCGCATCCAGTGGGGTGACTCCCAGAAGGATGGTCTTAAAATCGTTATATTATGATTGTAACTATTCTACTAAATGTGGCATTTCATAAATGGCTAAAGAATTTTATAAATCAACTGTTTGGAATAAGTTTCCTAATGAGGAATATACTCGGTAAACCATATTGTACAAAACTTTAATGCCAGTTTATTGAATTGGAATTTAGTTACCTCTCTTACGTAAATGAATAGTTAACATTATAAATGATATTGCGCTAGGATGTGCACTTAGATGAGAGGTGAGGATAATTCTTGTTTATGAGAGCGGACTGGAACTTCTTATGAGGTTTAGCATTCATAACTATTATGAATTTTATTCACATGTTTATCATATCAAACCGGGCCCTGACCCGTCTATATTTCTCTGTCTTTTGTGGTTCTCTTTTACGCCCAGGTGCTCCGTCGCAAGGACGCCCGTGTTGATCCTTCCTTCCTAGTGTCCAGGGGCTATAGCATTTTTGTGGATGTTATAGGAGTTTTGTCATAGACGCATCATTCTTTTGTATAATCTAGTTATGATCAGTCGTTACATTCGGGCTTGTTGCCAAAGTTTTGTAGTTGTATATATTATAATACTCGGTGTAACCTATTTTGTACTAGTCTGTTAACCGACAACTTATTCGGTTATTATGTTGTGAGTGATTGTTAAACTATTGTCTATCTTTATTTATATCCACCTTCTTTTCAAATTAGATTGTCTAAATGGTTTTATTTAAACTTACAAAGTATTCGACATCCGTTTTCTTAAATAATTGGTGGTTATCTCGTACTAATATTTTCACGACAGTGATGCTAAGAATGGACCATCTATGATTCCTGTATATTATTGGAGTATCGGGCAGGCCACCTCTTATTTTAATTAGCGAGGTGTCACAGATGGTATCAGAGCATCAGGTTCTAGAGTCCTTAGGATCTATGCGGACTTATCACGTTCTACCATAGCGTTCTTTGATATAGAGCCCTATCGTTAGAACTAATTTCCTTGTGCATGCTTGTGATCTTATGCAAAGTTAAATTATTTTAAATGGTATTTTGATCCAGTTGTTTCTTCATCTCAGATGCCGCCTAGAAGATGTCACCCAATAAAGAGAAATCGAGTTGTAGAAGATAATCTAGACCCCCCCCCCCATCGCAAGGAACGATTAATTCCGCAGAAGTGGCTAATATTGTTGCTCAGACAGTCAACGCTTCAATGACTGATATGGCCCAACAATTTCCCAAGTCCAATAATTGGTAGTCCCGAAGGTGAAACCCCATATGGGACCCTCCCCGTGGGAGGGAGTTAAAGAATATTTCTTAAAAGGTCACCCTCCAGAATTCCAGGGTGGTGCCGATGTGATAGTAGCAAACTAGTGGAAGAAAGATATGCAACGTCATCTCCGAATGGTAGAGTGTAGTGGGGAATGAAAATAAATTCTTGCCACTTTCAAACTAGTAGGATCAACTTTACATTGGTAGGAGTCAGTGACCAATCCAGAGCAGAGGGATACCATGTATATATCGGACTTCTAGGTTTTGTTTGATCGAAAGTATTTTCCTCCCGCAGTTCAGAAGGAGATGAGGAGGAAACTCCAGGATGTGGTTCAAGGGGAACGGCCAGGTTCGGGATATGAAGAGGAATTTACTCGTCTAGCGAGCTTTGTACCGGATGAAGTAATTCTTGAGGAGAGGAGACTATCAAAATTTATTGGGGGTTTAAATTGGAGAATAAGGCATCACTTATTGGGAAATCCAGCCTTGCAAACATTTGGGGACGTGATGAATGCATCCTTGCTCCACTGCCAAGATGATCGTCTTCATGTGAAAGGAAAAAAGAAAAGTACGGAATTGGTTCAAGCCAGTAAGCAGGGAGGTAATGGTGCCGCTGGATCACTACCCTCACCACAACAGTCGAGAAGTAAACAGAAAGAGAGGGACACCCATCAGGGGGATTTGTCTAAGAGACAACGTTTTGGGGGTTTTAATTTTGGCGGAGGTGGTTTTAGGCATGGTCAGGGTGCCCAGCAGTAGCAGCAGGTGGGCCAACAAGGCCAAGCAGGCCAAGGAAATAATGGGGGTCGAGGCCATCAGGGCTATGGAATGGGGAAGTTTCAAAATAATAATCGAGGTCATTATCCGGAGAATATTGCGGGCCGCTGTTTTCAGTGTGGTGAACATGGGCACTTTAAGAAAGCTTGTCTGCAGTTGATTGGGGGACAGTTGCCTAGGGGTCCTCAGCATCAACAGGCATATTTACATCCTCCAGCGCCTATCCCAACCGTCCCTCTACAATAGGGGCAAATTCAATACGAGCATGTGTATCATATTCAGGATGCTTTACTTCCTCCAGCCCCGCCCGCACCGCCAGCTATTGAGGGTAAGTTTCCCATTAACGGGTATGTGGGTCGTGTGTTATTTGATACGGGTGCAATGCACTCATTTATTACTAGACATTTTGCTCAATCGATGGGGTTGATTAAGTCTGCAGAGAGTACCTTTACTAGTGTTGAATCTTCCATGGGCGATGGTTCATTTATATTCTTTATTTGTAAAAGGGTAGGAATAGAACTTGGTAATTTACGTTTTGAGGCCGATTTACTCATCCTGGATATGGTCGGGTATGATGTTATTTTGGGTATGGATTGGTTGGTGAAATACCGTGCTATGGTAAATTATTACCGGAGGAGTATAGTCTTTGCCATTCTGGGGCAAGAAATGTTTCTAGTGGTTATGACTCTTTCGGAGGGAGGTTCGAACACTTACTTATATTGTATTGTAGAGGATACTTCACGCGATATAGTCATTTACTTAGATTCGAATCCCGTTGTTAGAGAATTTGAGGATTTTTTTGGGAGATTTCAGGTTTACCCCGAAGTCATAAAATCGAGTTTGTAATTGATTTAGCACTGGGAACTCGGCCGATTGCTCGATCTCCATACCATATGGATCCTATGGAAATGAGGGAGTTAAGGGATCAAATTCAGCAATTGTTAGAGCTAGGGTTTATTTGGTGTATCACGTCACCATGGGGTGCTCCTGTGTTGTTTGTGAAGAAAAGAGATGGTACCCACCGGTTATGCATTGATTACCGGGAATTGAATAAGGTCACCATCAGGAACAAATACCCAGTACCTCGGATCGATGGTTTGTTTGATCAATTAAGTGGAGCATCGTACTTCTCCAAGATAGATTTGAGGATTGGGTATCATCAGCTAATTCGAGAGAAAGACGTGTCGAAGATTGCATTTTTGGCTAGATATGGGTCCTATGAATTTTTGGTCATTCCTTTTGGGATAACCAATGCTCCTGCAGTATTTATGGACCTTATGAACCGAGTGTTTCATGACTTCCTAAACCAGTTTATCATAGTGTTTATTGATGACATTCTAGTCTATTCTCAGACTGAAGCCGATCATGCTAAACATTTATGATTGGTCTTGCAAATGCTATAGGATCATCAATTGTATGCCAAGTTCAAGAAGTGTGGTTTCTGGCTACAGGAAGTGCAGTTTTTGGGTCACATTGTGACAGTTGAGGGCATTTCGGTAGACCTGAGTAAAGTTGTCGCAATAAAAGAATGGGGTCAGCACATGACTCCCACTGAGATTCGTAGTTTTCTAGGTCTGGCCGGTTATTATCGTCATTTCATCAAGGGTTTTTCCAAGATTGATATCCCTTTAACGAATCTGAACCAGAAAGGAGTGAAGTTTGTTTGGGATGATTTCTGTCAGCTAACTTTTGATGATTTGAAGGATAAGTTGACTTCTACTCCAGTACTCGCGTTGCAAAGATCGGGGGTGTACTACTTAGTCTTTACTGACGCATCTTTGAAAGGATTGGGAGGTGTGTTACAACAACAGCATCGGGCCATTGCCTATGCGTCTCATAATCTAAATCCCCATGAGAAGAATTATCCCGTGCATGATTTGGAGCTTACTACGGTAGTGTTTGCCTTGAAGATATGGAGGCATTACCTCCGTGGGAGAAGTTCAGTCTTTTCACGGACCACAAATCGTTGCAATATTTATTCTTGTAGAAGGATTTGAATATGCAATAATGTCGATGGTTGGAGTTTGTGAAGGACTATCAATTTGATATTCATTATCACCCAGGTAAGGCAAATATGGTGGCGGATGCGCTAAGTCAAAAACCCGCGGGGGAACTAGCGAAGGTATGGAAGGCTAAATGGAAAGAACTTAGCCAGGAGGATGCTGTAGCAAGGGCGTTTATGTCAGTGTTGATCGTTACGCCTGCGATGGTGATGAGAGTCGTGGAAGTGAAAGGAAGGGACAAAGATTTCCAAGACAAGATACTCCAGTTGTTGACCGAGGGAGCGTAGTCCTACTCTATCAGTTCTGAGGGTGGGTTACGTTTCCATGGGAGACTTATTGTCCCGAATGAGGGATATTTGAGACGTGCCGTCATGACTGAATCTCATGGGTTCAAATTTGTAGTACATCCAGGTGGAGACAAAATGTAGCAAGACACGCGCCGTCAATATTGGTGGGCGGGTATGAAAAGGGATATCTCTGAATTTGTTTCCTAATGTACAACTTGTCAATTGGTGAAGATAGATCACCAGCGACCAACGATATTGTTACAACCGTTATAAATACCGGTATGGAAATGGGAAAGTATCTCGATGTATTTCATTACATTATTGCCAACGTCACAAAGCGACCATGATTCTATTTGGGTTATTGTCGATCGTCTGACCAAGTCAGCACATTTCTTATCGGTATGTATGAATTATAGTACGGATCGTTACGCTCGACTCTTTATTGCGGAGATTGTGAGACTCCATGGGGTGCCCATCAATATAGTCTCTGACTGAAAGAAGATTTTTGTGTCCCATTTTTGGAAAAGTTTCTAGGAAGCAATGGGGACCGAATTGAAGTTGAGTACCACTTACCATCCGCAAATATATGGACATAAGGAAAGAGTCAACCAGATGTTGGAGGACATGCTTAGAATGTGTTTTCTTAACTTTAAAGGAGGATGGGAGCAATACCTTCCCTTGGTCGAATTTTCTTATAATAATTCGTACCAATTCACAATAGATATGGCACCTTATGAAGCATTATATGGCCGGCCATGTAGATCAGCTACTTGTTAGTTCGAAGTAGGAGATAATAAGCTCCTTGGACCTTAAATGATACAAGATACCTCTTCAAATATTGAGCTTATTCGAAACCGCATTCGAATTTCCCAAGACCGTCAGAAGAGTTATGCCGATGAGAATAGAAGGCATGTAGAATTGGAGGTAGGGGGCCAAGTTTTGGTAAGGGTGTCACTAATGAAGGGTATAACACGATTTGGGAAGAAAGGAAAGCTTGCTCCTCGCTACGTGGGCCATTTTCCCGTTATTACAAAGGTAGGCCCCGTAGCATATCAACTCGCTTTGCCGGAACACCCACAACAGATTCACGACGTGTTTCATATTTCAACCTTGAAAAGGTACAAAAGGTGTGACGGAGCTCACTGGCACATTCCTTTGGATGATATCGAATTGCAACCCGATATTTCATACGAGGAACAACCAGTTGCAATCTTAGATCATGGGGAATGTAGGCTAAGGTCGAAGGTGGTGCCCTTGGTTCGTGTTCAATGGGGACATCACAATGCTGAGGAATCGACATGGGAGCGTGAGGACGATATTCGAGAAAAGTATCCACACCTCTTTTTACAAGGAATGCTTAAATTTTGAGGGCAAAATTCCCTTATAAGGGGGAGAGTATGTAATACCCCTTATTTATGAGTAATTGTTTTTATATTAATTTGCCATGCGGGTTAATTATATAAAATAAAGGAAGTCGGAGTAAGTATTACTTTAAGTGATTTAAGAGATAAAATTTACCGAGTTTTACATATTTACTGCTATGTGAATGTAAATAGCATCATATTATATGTAATTGCATCGTTGTGCTTTAAGCGATAGTTATGATTTAAAATGACGTTGAATCATGAAATAATTTATGTTATCCCGGATTCCAATTTAGAGGGTGCGGTTAGTTCGGGAATAGTTAAAATAGTCAAAATAAGTACCAAGTTGTATTTTTGGATTCCGGGTACTTTTGATCGGTTATGACTTAATTATGTGGTAGCATTTAAAGTTAGACTCGATGTAATTTGGGTATTTTAGTTAAAATCCTAGAGAGAGTAGAGAGAAGAGAGAATTTGGGAGACAGAGAAGAGAAAAGAGAGAATTGAAGATTTGGGCTTGAATTCGTTGCTATCGGAAGATAATCCAAGACTACAATCCTAAGGCAAGTTTTTAACTTGCAAATGTATGATTTAGTGTGGATAATTTGTATTATACTTGTGTTTTTGGAGATTTAAACCATTTATGGATTTGATGATTTTTGGTGTTTAAACCCTTAAACATTGATTTAGATATGAATTGTGTTGGTTATATTAGTTAGTGGTTGTGTAGGATAATTTGGTGGTAGTATGAGTTGATGGTGTTGGGATTTAATGGAAGAAATGGGATTTGGGTAAATTAGGGTTCATATAACCCGTAGCCCCCAACTGAGCAAATCGACCAGGGCAAATCAATTCTCCCTCCCTAGCGAATCGATTCGCTAAAAAGGGTGGCTACATGTCTGTGGAGCAGAATCGATTCGGGTTAAGGCTGAATTGATTGGCTTTTAAGGCGAATCGATTCTCTTTTAGGGCAGATCGATTCGCTATTAGGGGCGAATTAATTCAGCCCAGGGCAAATCGATTTGAAAATCCTGCTGTTTTAGGATATTTTTCTAACTCAGTTTTTAGCCCTTTTCTTTTAGGTTTAAGGCCTAGGAACCTTATCTTATGAAGTAATAAAGAGTACTAGAGTATTATACTAGGGATATGAGTACCCTAGATTATAAAGGGGGTAATTGGTCTTATTTCGGGGGCTATTTAATAGAAGATTAGGGTAGTTCTTTATTTAGTAAGCTAGTCTAGGACTAAGGGAATGTAGGGTTACATAATTTTGGACTTTTAGAGATTTGTATGAGGTAAATTGCACTTGATATCCTTTAGTGTTGTTATAAATTCTCAGAGGTTAGTATGGGGGCAAAATTAAACTTGGTAACTTAACTCGTTAGACGCACATGGTTCCAGATGAAATAAAATGTACTTTTAATTGGCATATCTTGTGAATTATGAATTGCATATACATACCTCTCTAAATTCTATCATAAGGTAAGTTACGCGAATGAGGGGAAGTCCCCTGGCTAGTGCATGGAGGGAGAATATAGTCCTCGGCCATAGGACCAGTGGTTACATTATTTTGTTATTTTATTCAAAGTGAGGTAATTTCGGGTATGGTTATGACTCACTGTCGAAGGTATATGGACGCTTCCCATGCGACGTAATTTAAGGTGCCCATGTGGTCTTGGTTATAGGCCTTGGAAGATGATAGCTATTTAGGGGCGCATCTAGTGGAGTGACTCCCGGAATTAGAATCGTTATATTGTGATTGTAACTATTCTCATAAATGTGACATTTCATAAATGGCTAAAGAATTTTATAAATCAATTGTTTGTAATAAGTTTTCTAATGAGGAATAGACTGGTGAAACCATATTGTACAAAACTATAATGTTAGTTTATTGAATTGGAATTTAGTTATCTCTCGTGCGTAAATGAATAGTTAACATTGTAAATGATATTGGGGTAGGATGTGCACTTAGATGAGAGGTGAGGATAATTCTTGTTTGTGAGAGAGGACTGGAACTGCTTATGAGGTTTAGCATTCATAACTATTATGAATTTTATTCACATGTTTATCATATCAAACCAGGCCCTAGCCCGTCTATATTTCTCTGTCTTTTATGGTTCTCTTTTACGCCCAGGTGCTTTGTCGCAAGGACGCCCGTGTTGATCCTTCCTTCCTAGTGTCCAGGGGCTATAGCATTTTTGCAAATGTTATAGGACTTTTGTCATAGACGCATCACTCTTTTGTATAATCTAGTTAAGATCAGTCGGTACATTCGAGTGCGTTGCCTAAGTTTTGTAATTGTATATATTATTTGTATTTACTATAATACTCGGTGTAACCTATTTTGTACCAATCTGTTAATCGATAGCTTATTCAGTTATTATGTTCTGAGTGATTGTTAAACTATTATCTGTCTTTATTTATATCCACCTTCTTTTCAAATTGGATTGTCTAAATAGTTTTATTTAAACTTACAAATTATTCGACATCTATTTTCTAAAATAATTGGTGGTCATCTCGTACTAATATTTTCACGATAGTGATGCTAAGAATGGACCATATATGATTCTTGTATATTATTGGAGTATCGGGTTGGTCACCTCTTATTTTAATAAGAAGGGTGTCACATGCCACTGGCGCGGAACCACATCATTTGCTATATAGTTTGAAATGCAAATGTGTAGTTAATGGTGCCATGACATGCAACTTCATTAAAGTATAATACAACATAGATCCCCCATGATTAATGGTATCATATATCATTGTTCTTCATTCAAGTATAGTCTATGTTATATAATATTAGTGTAATCAAGCCACTTTAGACCTTGATATATAATTGCAATGTTTTTAAGTTAAAAAAATTTGAAGAACAAATTTGTTTACCGTTCTGACCATTGAATAATTTTTTCAACCTTTTTAATTTCGTACAAAATTATATAACCATGTGGATATGAAGTTATATAGCTATTTATTGTTCTGACCACTGTATAATTTAAGCCTTATTTTCAGTTTAAATTCTTGTTCGAAAATGTGTCCTCGCTAAAATTACATGCATTCAAAATGTCTCGTTCAACTGTTAGTTATATATCCATAAGTTTAATTAATGTATCATTATTATACTTTGTTAAATTGAATTGTAATCTGAAAAGTTGCAAAAATCTATTTGCTATTTTTGCAAAACTTTTCTCTCTTTTTCTCTATTGTACAGTTGTATATTATAACAAATATTATATAAGATTCGGTAGAACTAAATGCAAAACTTTATAACATTGTTGAAAGCAAGGCCGAAAATGTGGTACGATAATATATCATTGTTCTTGATGATGCTAAGATTCAACACCACAATATAAGAGGTGGAGAGCTCAAACAGTAATAACAATGGCATCCATGGAGATGTATATGTGTGTATAAGTGTATATAAGGGGATGAGTATAAGAGGAATAAGATGACGATGTATAGTGGTTCAGCCAATTAGGCCTACATCCACTATGAGTGTGTGATCCACTAAATATGGGCACTAATCGCCTTGGATATAATGCATATAAGCTCTCTCTCTCTCTCTCTCTCTCTCTCTCTCTCTCTCTCTTTCTCTCTCTCTCTCTCTCTCTACTGTGTGTACAAGCCGAGTTTTAGCTAGGGTTACAATTATCGATCCCTTTCCAGGGTTATAGGTGACAAGTATATATAGGTCTTGGAGGGAGTAGTGTACCCCCCAAGCATGTATGTTGCATGTGAGGTATAATCTAGCCAATCCCCTGTTGACACCTAGAGGTGCCACCTATGATTAAGGATGACATAATATTCCCTCATGTGAGGGGTTGATATTTTTATAACGATTTTCCACGTGCCATATGAGTCCCACACGCACTGTTCCACGCGTCTCCCAAATCACGCACTGTGATGATATTACCCTCGGCCTATGATGCGAGGCCAAGGGCCAAGTTCCTGCTGGAAGCGAGCCAGGCCTAGTATGGGCCTCGTACTATCGTACCCTCATAGGGTTGTCCATACCACGATGAGGGGCCGACCCCACTACACCAAAATGACAAAATTGTCACCTTTCAGCCAGCCACCTTTGTCAAGGTCATTGACCGTGACAAAAAACACACTTTTTGTGGCACGGTCATTGACCTTGACACGACCGTGACAAAGAATTTCACGGTCAATGATCTTGACACGACCGTGACAACTTCTACAGCAAAAACCCTTACCCCTTATTTCTTTTCCTCCCGTCGTTCCCTCCCTCTCTCTCTCTACGCTCTCTCTCTCTCTCTCTACTTTCAGGTTTATTTCTCTCTCTCTGTCTTCCATTTATATATATGTTTGTGTGTATATATATGTTTGTGTGTGTATATATGTGCGTGTGTGTGTACGTGTGTGGGGGGTGGGGAAGGGTGGGGGTAGGGGGTGGGGCAGGGGGCTGTTGTGTGTGTGTGTGTATATGTGTGGTGGGTGGGGGATGTGGAGGGAGGTGGGGCAGTGTGGGGGCTATTGTGTGTGTGTGTGTGTGTGTGTGTGTATGTGGTGTGTGTGTGTGTGTGTGTGTGTGTGTGTGTGTGTGTGTATGTGGTAAGTGGGGGGGGTGGAGGGAGGTGGGGTGGGGGTGGGGGTGGGTGTGTGTGTGTATTTGAATTAACCCATGAATTTGTATTTTTTTATTTGAATTAACCCATGAATTTATTTTTGTGTTTGAATTAACCCATGAATTGGTCAATTTGTTTGTGGGGTGGGGGGGGGGGGGGGTGGGGGGGGTAGGGGGTGGGGGTGGGGAGGCGGGGTATGTCAAGGTACCATTGTAATTCTCTTAATATCGTGCAAGTACCATATGAAAGTAGGATTGCCCCTCAGTATAAATTAGTAAATTAATAATTATATACGTTAATTGTTAGTTTAATTGATGAAATGAATTAATTGAGTAGATGAATTAGAAGGAGTACGGGATACACATTTGTTGTTGACATTGCTGTTGGATTATTTTGTTTAGTAAATGTTTGGTTGGTTAGTTTTAAAAGTGGCATGACCACTGGATTATTGTCCATATGGGGGTGGGATTTTTCAACTTTTTTTGAAAATTACTCTGTATATCGAACAATATATATATAGTATGATAATTAAATGAAACAAACTTGAAATTAAATATAGTGCGCATAGATACTAGCCTTCTAGTTCTTATGCATACGCATTCAATAGCCCTTAGACCCGTTCGAGAGTCATTACCCCTGTAATGAGATCTCTCGAATTATCCCATTTGGAAAGTTTGAGACTGTATAATTTCTGTATAATATTCTTATTGTCTTAAAGTTGTTACTTTTGGAGGAAGTTCTGCAGTCGTATCTTAATGTTCTCTGGGTACATACTAGATTGACAAGTGTGACTGTTATTTCAATTGATCAATTGAAATAACACTCACACCTGCCAATCTACGTCGTGTACTTGGAGAACTACGGGGATATGCTGTCGAATTTTTTTCAAATCGTAACAATGTGCATGAGCTGTTAAGTATATTACAGAAAAATGCAGTCTTGAATGGGATAGGATCAGTCACCCTTTAATAGGATAATTAAATGATGGGATAATTAAATAAAACATACTATAAATCTAAGTTTTGTTTACCTTTAATAGGTGTTTAGTTGTGGTAGCTGTGATGGGATATCTGAAATACAAAGAGTGGATGGGTGATACTAATATAATGG
Source organism: Sambucus nigra (assembly GCA_949130495.1). Classification (NCBI taxonomy): domain Eukaryota; kingdom Viridiplantae; phylum Streptophyta; class Magnoliopsida; order Dipsacales; family Adoxaceae; genus Sambucus; species Sambucus nigra. The sequence continues at coordinate 196,610,264 of OX422220.1, forward strand.
GGGATGTGTTTCGCAGAGGTGCTAACGAATTTGTGAAATATGCAAAGAGATGTTATAATGATGAAGAGTTTCCGTGTCTGTGTGCTAGGTGTAAGAATGGTAAGGTGTTTGAGTGGAAAACAGTTGAACTACATTTGTTAAGATCGGGTATGCAAGATAGTTATCGATTTTGGAGTTTTCACGGTGAATTGAAAGTTCCTTTTGTCCCCGACCAACCTTCACAACAACCTTCAACAAGTAGAATAGATGTAGAAGGGGACGACGTAGATCATAATATGTTAGAGGATTTAGTTGATGATGCGTACGGAGTTTATGAAGCAGAGGAGAAGGAGGTTACTGATGATGTAGAAGATTCAAGTGCTCATGAAGATAACACGATAAAACTTGACGATGACTACCAAAGTTTAAAATTTAAGGCGACCCAACCGTTATACTCTGGCTGTGAGAAAGATCAAACAACTTTACATGCCATGGTTGGTTTGCACAGTTTGAAGACGCAGTACGGTTTGTCTGGAAATAGCGTAACGGGAATTCTGAAATGGGTGAAGGGCTATTACCCAAGGTGAATACACTTCCAAATAGATATCCTTTTATGAAGAACAGTTTGAAAGGTTTGGGAATGAATTATAAATCGATTCATGCTTGTGTGTATGACTGTATACTATACCGAAAGGAGTATGAATATCTTGATCGTTATCCGATATGCGATGAACCTAGATATTTCCAATCTACTAGTAAGGAAGTCACAAGCTCAAAAGTGCCTCAAAAAGTATTGAAATATTTTCCCGTTGGGCCTAGATTAAAGCGATTTTTCACAGTACCATGGATTGCAGAGGCAATGACTTGGCATGCTAGGGCAGAAGTAGGGGGTAATATCATGCGTCATCCTATTGATTCTACTACCTGGCGGAGGATGAATTTTGAGTATCCCGATTTTGCTCGAGAACAACGCAACATTCGTTTGGCTATATCAACAGATGGTGTCAATCCATTTGGAAATCTAAGCACCAATCAGAGTGTATGGCCAGTGATCCTAGCCCCACTCAACCTCCCTCCTTCACAATGTATGAGGCCTGAATTTTCGATAATGGCTTTGTTGATTCTTGGGCCAAAGGCACCAAGTGATGACATTGACGTCTACCTGGATCCTTTGGTAGAAGAATTAAATGAGTTGTGGGAAGAGGGTGTGCAATCATTTGACTCTTTTAGAAAAGAAGAGTTTACGCTGAAAGCTATGTTGATGTGGGCAATTCATGATTTTCTAGCTTATGGGACATTATCCGGTTGTGTAGTACATGGTTATTTGGGGTGTCCTATTTGTGGAGAGGAGACTAAATCTCTTCATCTATCCTCTAGCTTAAAAAATGTTTACCATCGCCACAGGAGATTTTTACCCCCAGCTCATAGTTTCAAATCTGAGAAAGGTTCCAATTTTTTATTGGGCAGAGTTGAACATAGGCTACCGCCGAGACAACTTTCGGGTTCATAAATTGAAAGTAAATCTTCTAAATATGGCCCTAATATGACAGGTGAGAATACCAAATTTAAGAATGTCAAGCATGAGAAGACCCCAACTGGGGAATGAAATTGAGATAAGAAAGGCATGGTCTCGGAGGTCAATTTTATTTGACTTGCCTTATTGGAAGAATAACTCGGTGCGCCATGTATTGGATGTGATGCATGCAGAGAAGAACTTCGCTGAACATATTGTGGGTACTTGCCTTGGGGGGAGTCATTCAAAGGATGGAGAAAATGCACGAAAAGACCTTAAAACGTTAAAACTTAAGCCACAACTATGGTTGAAAGAAGAAAGTAGGGGAAGGACAATATTTCCCCCTGGTGCGTTTACTTTGATGAGTTGGGAAAGGAAGGTGCTTCTAGACACAATATATAATTTGAAGGGCCCATCTACGTTTTCGTCCAACTTGCAAAGGATTGTGAATTATGCTACTCATGATTTACATAAGTGTAAGTTCCACGATTGGCATGTGATCATGCAATTGGTTCCTCTATTGTTTAAGCATTGTTCCTCCAAGCACAATGATTTTTGTAGGGATATTATGAAAATTAGTATTACCTTCTCCCTCTTGTGTGAGAAGGTAGTGAATCGAGAACACATAGTGGCCGCAAAATTGGCTATGATCGAAGCGATTTATGTATTGGAGAAGTACTTTCCCCCAGCATTCTTTGACATAAGTGTTCACTTGTTGGTACACCTATGTGACGAGGAACTTCTTTGTGGTTCAGTTAGATATCGGTGGATGTATCCATTTAAAAGATTGATGAAAGTTTTTGAATATTACGTCAAGAATACGCGATACATTGCAGGATCAATTGCAGAGGAATACATCATCGTGGAGTCATCAATATATACTCGGTAATATATGCTTGACTCGACCAACGTTGATGACACTGATGAATTCATCGATGATGGTGGTCATGTGATGGGAAAACGAGTGAAATTAACGAGTTTGCAACATGAACAAGTAGCTCATTATCTATTTGACACACATGAAGATGTCGAAGAATGGAAAAAGTAAGTTTCGATTATTATAATGTTTAACATTATTTTAGATTATTTTATACATGATTAATTTTGTAATATGAAGAAAATATGAAGCCTGTGAGAGCAATAAAAGACGAAAAACAATGGTACAATCAGACAGCGAATTTAGGCTGTGGTTGACACAAGAGGTAATTATAATGAAAACAATCGTTATATAACGTTACATTACACTCAAATTTTACCACTAATATAATTAATTTATCTATATTCTCAGCTCCTAAATACGGGTGATGCGACATCAAGGCTTGCTCGTCTAGCCACTGGACCCTTGTTCGTGGTACAAGAGTACAAAAAGTATCGATTGAACGGTTACATTTTCGGCGCTAAAGTGTACGAGGAAAGTACAAATGTACAGAACTCGGGAATTTCATACAAAGCTCTTACTATCTTTCGAGCGAGCGCAAAAGATAAAAACCTCGTTGAAGCTGAAATGACTTACTATGGTGTAATCCAAAATATATTTGAATTGGATTATATAAGCTTCAAGGAGGTTGTATTTTACTGTGACTGGGTAAGAGTTGAGGATAAAAATGCTTGTAAAGTTGATCCTGTCACCAATTTGATCATGGCTGACTTATCCAAGTTGAAGAGCAACGACCACGTGAGCAATGATCCATTTATTTGTATATTTCAAAAGGTTAAGCAAGTGTTTTATTTGGAGTATATCAACAACGAGCCGTGGTCAATTGTCTAACACGCTCCAAGGCGTCTAAATAGTAGTGTGGATGACTTGGCTGCTCCTATCGAATATCAATCCATTTTTGATGATAACCTGAATTTGAAACAACTTTTCAATTTGTAATAAATATTTCAATTTGTACTGAAACATCCATTTTTAATGCTTTTAATTGATTTGCACTTTATCATTTTCACTCTTGTGTGGTGTGCGTGTGTGGAGAGGAGATTAATACATAAATATTCCAAATACATCTAAGTTTTCTTTATACTAATCCATGAATATACGCTTCTTACCTTTAATAGGTGATTAGTACATAATTATTTGGGGTGTCCTATTTGTGGAGAGGAGACTAAATCTCTTCGTCTATCCGAACACTAAGAAATTCCATAATCCTATGGAGTTATGCTCTGCAAATTCCTCCCAACCGTTATGTAGCCAAACATCACCAGTTGAAGTTGTCAATTCCACTTTCCATACCCCACCACTTGGAATCTTTAGCAAAACATGGGAGACCATTGAAAGGTGCAATTGACAACTTCAAGTGCTGATTTTTGGCAACACAATGGTTGGAAGGAATTTGCAGCCCATAACTCCATAGGATTATGGCATTTCTTAGTGTTTAGATATGAAGAGAATTATATTTGACACGATTGCCCGGGGTACATTAGTTGGAAGGAGGTGCCATATGAGCTCAAGTTAGCTGTTTGGGTGACACTACAGGTAATGTATTTATATTTATATGTCAATTTCAATTTCAATTTCAATTTCAATTTCGATTTATATTTATCTATATTTGCAGGGCGGATACTAATTTTACTTTATTTCAATTCAGGGGCAGGGAGTGGCCCTGAGGGTAGGCCACATATGCTCGATACTTATGTGTCTATTCGGACAAGAAGGGAAGGATAAGGTGGTGTCCCCAAGCGTCGCGGTACAAAATCTCTTTTCCAGCTAAATAGTTTGTAGATTTGAGATAATTGTTGGTGATGTTGTTTCTTCTTAAATAGTTTTTATTTTGAATATATATTTGCATTATGTTTAGTTTGTTTGGATATATTATGTTTGAATAGGTACAACGTTGCTATAACAGGTACAAATATACTGCTGGGCAGTGGAAGTGGCCATACTGCCCAGCAGATTTTTTTTTAAATTATGCCCAGAATTGTCACGATCATTGACCGTGACAAGTCCGTGACAACTTTTATCACGGACTTATCACGGTCAATGACCGTGACAATTTTATAAAAAAGGGTCAAGGCGTTGTCACGGTTTTTAACCGTGACTAAACGTGTCATGGTCATGGCCCGTGACACGACCATGACAATTCTAACGAACTTGTCATGGTCATTGACCGTGACACGTCCGTGACAAAAAAAGTTGTCTCGCCCTGAATTGTCACAGTCATTGACCTTGATAAGTCCAACTTGTCAAGGTCAATGACCGTGACAATAGTGAAGATTTGGTGTAGTGCCCATTGAAGGGTCATCCGAGACATGATGAGGGGTTGACCCACGAAAGGGTCGTCTGGGCCTGATGAGGGGTCGGCCCACTGAAGGGTCATCTGAGACATGTTGAGGGTTTGACCCACTGAAGGGTCATCTGAGACATGATGAGGGGTCGGCCCACTGAAGGGTCGTCTAGGCCTAATGAGGGGTTGGCCCACTGAAGGGTCCTTTAGGCCTGATGAGGGGTCGTACCCTCATAGAGTCGTTTGGGCCTGATGAGGGGTCGTACCCTCATAGAGTCATTTGGGCCTGATGAGGGGTCGGCCCACTGAAGGGTTATCTGATATTAGCTGAGAGATTATCTTGGCCTCATCCTGGTGGAGCACGCCCTCGGTCTGGCCGAGGGTATATATGGGTATATCAATCACCCCCCATCCCTCAGCCATCGATGTTATTGAGATGGTTGGGGGATAGTGCTGCCTTTGATATAAGTGTATGATTATTTTGGTGAGTGACACCTGTCAAACTGATTTGACACCTAGGCAGATATTCATCATCGTTGCAGTTTTCTAGACGTGGCATCTGCACACTTGGCCTAGGATTTTGTGCCCTAATGATACCGTCCTCGTGGGCCGTGTTTTTCCTTGGTTAATGGGTCCACTCATTAGCAAGAAATTTAATTGATTTTTTGAAGTCATTTCGTTTCTTCTTCTTCTTCTTCTTCGCGCCTTAACCCTCTCTCTCTAGCTTCTCAACAGCTCCATTGCCATTCCTGCAACCTTTCTGTATTAAGCTTCATTCAGCAATTGTCTTCACCTTCAGGTAACCTTCTTTGCCTTAGAATCCATTTTTAATCTCCAATTTCAGTTTCATTTCTTACATTGGGGTTTCTCCCCCAGCTTTTCTCAGCTTTGTATTTTTCCACCGCAAAATCGCCTTATTATGGGGGTTATAGGGTTGAGCCCTAGGTTTTAGGCTGCTTAAATTTCATCCTCCATCTCTTAGTGGCGATTTAGTGCCCCCTAGTGCTGTTTTTAGGGTTTCCTTACATTTTCTGGCGTCTTCTCAGGCGAGCTGAGTTCTTCCTATTCTTGGGCATTCTTGATCAAAAACCCTTTATTTATTTCTTTAGTTTTAATCCAAAAGTCCAAATTAGTCAACTGTGAGCCTATTTTTAGTTAACTTAGTCAAACTCTTTTAAGTGTAGGGTCTTCCCCTTAATGCTTAGGAGGATTTATGATCTAGCCGAGGAATTTCCATCCCTGAGAGAGAAGTTCTTCATAGAGATTAGGAGAATAGAGGAAGAGGACGAGAGAAGATGAGAGGTCGACCCTAATTCGGTATGACCCATTTTTCCCATTCCATTAGCCATAATAATCCCCCCTGAGTCCTACGGGTCATCTTGTCATCCAGCCGAGAGTCAATCAAACGAGGGGAAATGGATCAGAGAGCATCGCCGCCGACGGGTGCTGGTCCTTTCGGGAGGGGAGAGATATCCACTCTTAGCCCAAGATGATAAGCCGAGGGCACAACACCTTCTGAGGCTATTCCTGTGATAGCCCTGTCCCCTCTTGCATTTCAAGTGGCCTTTCCAGATGGTCCCCCAATAGGAGACGAGGCTGGGGATGAGAGAGCTGAGGATGACAATGAGGGTTCCTCGGATGATGATGATGGTTAGGTTGATACTTCAAGTGCCTCAACTTATGTATCGTCGGTTAAGGATCGTGATCTCTTAGTATAGAGGCATCTTTTTGGCATACAACCCAATATAAGTATGAGGGTTCCCAGTGAGTCTGAGAGGGTCTTCTAGGGGGATGAGGGAGAGATTGTTGTTTATGAGAAGATTCTAAGGGTAGGCGTCAGGTTCCCTCTACACCCTTATATAGTCGACATATTATCTGCCCTTGGGGTCGCCCATTCTCAACTTCCTCCCAACTCGTGGAGGACTATCCTTAGATACATCTCGCTTTGGAAGAACTCATTTATCGATGATCCCTCAGCCGATGTATTCCTTGCCTACTACAACATCACCTATTCGTCCAAACAGCCTGGGTATTTCCATTTGGGGGATAGGAAGTCTGATAAGAAACTTCTCCACGTGGCTTAGACTTCCAATCATGACTGAAAGAAAAGGTTTTTCTTTATCTTCGAGGATTGGGAATTCCCCGCCGACGGCGAGCCTGTGGAAGATGGTCCGAGAGTACCGAGGGTATGGTCTAACCCTTCAATGAAAGCGCGATTAGAACCCAAACTCATCTTGGAGGAGAGGGTCATTGTTGACTACCTGAGGGATCGAGGGAGAGAGGGTGAACTTGCCAAGTTTGAATATTTAATGATCCCTCATTTCCTCAAAGAAGCTGGTCTGAGGGTCATCCCCCCTAACAGAACTATGTGAGTGATTTTTTGCTCAATTTTTTATTTTTTTCAAATGTTTCATCTTTGTCTCTGCATCTTTTAGATATGTTGTATCCTTTTCAGGTCGTCCTGCGAATATCTCTGACCAACTTTGGGAGATGACTGCCCCCAGCTTACTGTCTGGCCTGGGAAAGAAAAAGGGAAAAGAGCCTCAACAGTCTTCGAGGAAGACAAAGGCTATGGGGCCGACCCATGTTAAGCTGATTGTCGACAGTCATAAAAGAAAACAGCCAGAAGTTCCTGTTGATCCTCGGTCGGATTCTAGGATGAGGGTGAGGGTGGAGACGTCTGAGGGGACTGGCTCCTCCTCCAGTATGGGGGCTTATTGGTCTCAAAACTTGATATTTTTTAAGGCTGAACCATCTTCCCTCATAGACAACCTGAGGGCGGCCAAGGCTTCCATGTTCTCTACCCCTTCGATCGCTGATTATGACTTTTTATCGATGATGCCCCCTGCCAAGGTGTATGATTACGGTTTGCATACTCTGGACCAGGTACTTATCTTCACTTTATTTCCTCAACTTTTCACCAACTGTTCCCTCGGCCCCTTACTAAGTGCCTACTTTTGTGCCTTCACGTCGGCCACCAAATGGATGGCCGAGAATCAATAAAAATTTCATGAAGTCGAGAGAGCCATCCAGCATGAGGCTGAGCTACAGACTGATCTCGAGACTACCAGGGCAATATTAGAGAGTGCCAAGATTGAGCACGCTAGGGTGCTGGATGAGATTACGAGGGAGCATGATGCAGACCTGAAAGCGAAGGATGACCTCTTCAAGGCAAAGAAAGAAGCCCTGAATGCTCAGTTCAAGAGTGAAATAGCTGAGGCAGTGAAGAAGGTCGAGGCTGATGCAGTGGAAGCTTACAAACTCCCAGGCGAGTTTCAAGGCTTCGGTCTTGAATACCTGGAGAGGGAGATCAGGACAGCCTGTCGGTGGGTCGTCCTGAGGTTCACTGATGGTGTATCATCTGCCCGCCCCTCTCTGGAAGCGGTGGAGTTGAACGACCCCCTGATTGCTGAGGTGGTGACCCATGTAGAGTCACAGGTGAACGGTGAAGGCATAGGCACCTCTACGGATCGGCCTTTTTTGGTCGTCGAAGAGACCCCTGTTATTAATATTGAAGCCCTTCCCTCTGATGTTGCTCAATAGTGTGTCCGTATGTATCCCATACCCTATATATGTAAATCTTTTTTACTTGATCTCCTTTTGGACAAATATTGTAGCACGACTTCATGAAATTTGCTCTTATAATGCAATTTATCTCTTTCTATCTTCTATGCTTGTCTCTTGTATGATTTGACTTAACTGTTGTGTTCACCCATCTTACAAGTCCCCCCTCGTCTTTCTTGAGGGTGAATGAGGGGTCGTCCCCACCATTGGCCCTCATTATAGGCGAGGATGGTTACCACCAATCAATGATGTTTTCAATTTCAAGTCCCCCCTCGTCTCTCTTGAGGGTGAATGGGGGGTCGTCCCAACTATTGACCCTCATTATAGACGAGGGTGGTTACCACCACTCAATGATGTTTTAAATTAAGTCCCCCCTCCTCTTTCTTAAGGGTGAATGGGGGGTCATCCCCACCATTGACCCTCATTATAGTCGAGGGTGGTTACCACCAATCTTAATGATGTTTTAAATTAAGTCCCCCCTCGACTTTATTGAGGGTGAGTGGGGGGTTGTCCCCACCATTGACCCTCATTATAGCCGAGGGTGGTTACCACCAATCTTAATGATGTTTTAAATTAAGTCCCCCCTCGTCTTTCTTGAGGGTGAATGGGGGGTCGTCCCCACCATTGACCCTCATTATAGCCGAGGGTGGTTACCACCAATCTTAATGATGTTTTAAATTTCAAGTCCCCCCTCGTCTTTCTTGAGGGTGAATGGTGGGTCGTCCCCACCATTGAACCTCATTATAACCGAGGGTGGTTACCACCAATCAATGATGTTTTAAATTAAGTCCCCCCTCGTCTTTCTTGAGGGTGAATGGGGGGTTGTCCCCACTATTGGCCCTCTTTATAGCCTAGGGTGGTTACAACCAATCTTAATGATGTTTTAAATTTCAAGTCCCCCCTCGTCTTTCTTGAGGGTGAATGGGGGGTCGTCCCCACCATTGACCCTCATTATAACCAGGCGGAGTTTCCACCAATAATATCCCCAATTATACTAGAATTAACAAACAAAAGATGAGGGACCAATATGACATTCTCATTAACATTCCAATTGTTCTGCTGGAGCAATAAATTCATTACAGTTGTGATCCGAGAGGACATTACAACATTATTGATAGTATTTCTTCAAATGATCTGCTTTTCAAGGATTCGAAAAGGGTTCCCCTTCAAGGTTTTCTAGTCTATAGGTTCCAGGTACGACTTCATCAATGCCCCTATATGGGCCATGCCAATTTGGGTGGAGCTTTTTCATCTTTTGCCAAGTCTTTTTGAGGACTAAGTCCCCCACTGCGATTGGCCTTTGCTTCACCCTCTGGTTGTAAAACCTGGCAATCCTCTGCTGGTAGGCATCTTACCTTATCTCAACGTCTTCTCTCCTTTCCTCGATCAAGTCTAAGTCAAGTCTCGTTTCTTCCATATTCCTCTGGGGGTTATACATTTGGACCCTATGAGTAGGAAACCCAATCTCGGTGGGGATGAAGGCTTCTGAGCCATACGCCAGCATGAACGGGGTTTCTCCGGTAGGAGTCTTTACCGTCGTCTTATAGGCCCACAGTACAGCGTACAATTCCTCAGCCCATTTTCCTTTTTCCTCCTCGACCTTCCTCTTGATCCCGTCTAGGATTGTCCTATTTTTAACTTCTGTTTGCCCGTTAGCTTGAGGTCGGACTGGGGTAGAGAAGAATTGTTTGATACTCACCCTTTCATAGTACTTCTCCAGAGATGTATTCTTGAATTGATTCCCATTATTCGAGATAAGGGTGTTGGGGAGACCATATCTGCATATAATATTTTTCTAGATAAACTGGAAGGTTTTCTAATCTGTGATCATTACCATCGTCTCCGCCTCCAACCATTTTGAAAAATAGTCAATTTCCACGATCAAGTATCGATAGTTATTGACGGCCCTGGGCAAAGCCCCTACTAGATTGATTCCCCATACTGCGAATGACCATGGGGATGTGATGGAGGTAAGAGGCTGATGGGGATGGTAAGGAATGGTGGAAAACCTTTGACATTTATCGCACTTTTTTACGTATGTCGTGGCGTCTTTCCCCAGGGTTGGCCACCAGTATCCCTGGGTCACTATCCTCTTTGCTAACGATCTGCCCCCAATGTGTCTTGAGCATGACCCCTCGTGCACATCTTCCAGAATGTGAGGGGCCTCAGACGGGTGCACACATCTGAGCAAGGGGAGCAATAACCCCTTTTTGTACAAGGTGTCTCCAATGACAGTGAATTTCGCAGCTCTTTATCTCAACTTCTTCCTTTCTTATTTTGCCTCTGGAATCTCCCCCTCTCTAATGTATCTGATAAGGGGGTCAATCCACTAAGGTTACCTGTTAATGTTTAGGAAAGAGCCATGTGTTATCTCTTCTTCTTCGATCGTTGGTCGAAGCAAAATTTCTACTGGGACTGTCCTCCTTACTTCTGTCCTAGTTTCCGAGGCCAGCCTAGCAAGTGCATCGGCTCGGCCATTGTCATGCCTAGTTATACTCTTCAACTTTACTTCTCTGAAGCTCTTTAATAGTGCCCTTACCCTTTCAAGATATTTGGCCATTCTCTCATCCTTAGCCTTCTAGGCTCCTAGTATCTGATTCACCATTAGTCTTAAATCACTATGGACCACAATATGGTCGACACTAAGAGACTTAGCCAAGGAGAGGCCTACTATTAGGGCCTCATATTCAGACTCGTTGTTGGAGACTTGGAAGTTGAACCTTAGGGCGTACTCAATGTCTGTTCCATCAGGCGCTGTTACAATTAATCCAACCCCACTTTCGCTTTCGTAAGAGGACCCATCAACGAAGAGGTTCCACACGGTCTTTTCCTCTGAGAAATTTCCCTTTGTGAGGGACCCCTGTTTAAAGAGATATCTGACCTCTTCATTTTCTGCCATTTTTTCTCTAGATGTGCTTATTTCAGCCTTTTTTGCGGATGGGTCAACAATTTTTCCCTGTCGTGTATCTCTCTCTTCGAGGCTCTCATTTTCAGCCTCATCATCTTCCTAAGTAAATTCAGCCATGAAATCTGATAATGCTTGCCCCTTAATGGCCACCCTAGGTTGATATACAATGTCAAACTCCCCCAACTCTATAGCCCAAGACATTACCCTCCTTGATTTTTCCAGCTTGTGTAAGACCTGTCTGAGGGGAGAGTCAGTGAGGATGACCATTGTATGGGACTGGAAGTACGACTTCATATATGCTAACTTCTCCATCCTTGGGTATCTTTTCTCTACCCCTTGGAGTGCCTTATTATTGAAATACATAGGCTTCTGTACTCCATCCTCTTTTCTCATAATGCCTGCACTGATGGCTGATTCTGAGATGGCTAGGTACACATGTAGTCGTTCACCTTACAGTGGTCGTGACAAAAGCAAGGGAGACCCTAAGTATGACTTTAGCTCCTTGAAAGCCTGATCGCACTCTTCACTCCATTCAAAGGACTTTATGAGGATCTTGAATAATGGTAAACACCTGTATGTGGCTCTAGATACGAACCTATTCAAAGCAGCCACTCGCCCTATGAGCCTTAGAACGTCTTTGATGGTCTTGGGGGTCTTCATTTCTACGAGGGCCTTTATCTTTTCAAGATTGGCCTCGATGCCTCTTTAGTTGATAATGAACCCCAAGAACTTCCCTGCTCTGACCCCGAAGACACATTTGGCTGGATTGAGCTTTATTTAGTAAATTTCCATTGTGTTAAAGGTCCTCTCGAAGTCAGCCACATGATCCTCGGCCTTTAAACTCTTGGTCAGCATATCATCTATATAAACCTCCATAGACTTCCCAATTTGGTCTTCAAATATTTTATTCACGAGGCGCTGATACGTTGCCCCTGCATTTTTTAGGCCAAATGGCATGACCGTATAACAGTATGTCCCCTTGTCGGTAATGAAGGCCATTTTCTCTAAGTGTTCAGGGTTCATGAAGATCTGGTTATAACCTGAATAGGCATCTATGAAACTCATGAGCTCATGGATAGCAGTAGCATCTACCATCTGATCAATGCGAGGGAGAGGGAAGCTATCTTTGGGATAATGTTTGTTGAGGTCTGTGAAGTCTATGCACATTATCCACTTCTCGTTGGCTTTTGGGAGGATAGCCATGTGGGATAGATGACCTCCCTGATAAACTTTGCATCTTCTATCTTCTTAACCTCATCCCTAATGACCTCATACTTCTCTCGAGAATAAATTCTCCTCTTCTGCTTTACTGGTTTTGCACCCTCTACCACGTTGAGCTTGTGGCTCATAATTTCGAGGTCTATCCCTAGCATATCCTCTAGACTTCATGCAAAGATACTCTGCCTTCTCCTTAGCAGCTTGATGAGGTCTTCTTTTATGTCTATATTCAGAGCTTTGCTGACTTGGACGGTTTTTTCGACTCATCCTCATTGAGGATGATGGATTCTACCTCTTTTGCGGCTTCTCCTTTCTTCAGTTTTTTCTCATCCCTGGGATCAAGGGTATCAATATTGTAAGTAGTTGTTGCCTTCTTGTGCGCCTCTCTTTCTTCGGCGAAGTTTAAGTAACATTCCCGTGCCGTCATTTGGTCTCCCTGAACTTCCCCTATCCCATAAGGGGTCAGAAATTTGATCATTTGATGAATCATAGACGGCACAACCTCAAACCCCTTAAGGGCTACTCGCCCCAGTATAATGTTATAGGCCAAGAAGACATGTTCATCCATTACGAAGAAGCTGACCTTCTTGGTAAGCCATCTCGACCACTCGTCCTCCATCCTGACATCGGCCTCATACACTCCTAGAGGATGAAATTTTTCCCCACTGAACCCAATCAATGGGTTATGGTATGGGATAAGTCTATCACGGCTGAGGCCTAAGGCTTTGAAGCATGGCTAAAACATCACATATATAGAGCTACCTCCATCTACCAAGATCCTCGGCACCTCATATCCGTGCACCCTGTTAGTGATGACTAGAGGGTCATCATGCGGGGTTAAGAGGCCTTTGAAGTCCATTCTTGAGAATCCTACTATCAGAGTATCCATATCAACCTTTTTCCTCTTATCTGACTTTGCTTCTATAGAGGTTAAATGCACAGCTTTTGTCACGGCCTTGGCTTCGGCCACATGGGCCTTCCTATCTGTGACCTCTAACCCTCCTCCTGCCAATCCCCTGGAGATCATTCTAATACCGAGTGAGATTATATTGAGTCTCTTGACAGGGTCGTGGTCTTCTCTTGGTGGGAGGTCAGGTCGTCCTAGTCATCTGAAGGGTCGTCTTTTCTGTTTGGAGGATCTTCTCGGCATGCATCACCTCTCTTCTTTTTGGGGTCATCCCTTCGGCCCCTCTTGAAGGCGCCTTTGTCAATGTAGTTCCTAAGCTTCCCTTCTTTTAGCATTTTCTCTATTTCATCTTTCAGAGCAAAACACTTGTCGGTGACATGGTCATGGTCTTGGTGAAGTTCACACCACATATTTATATTCCTCTTGTGGGGGATGCCCTCAACTTCTCAGGCCACTTCAAGGATCGATCACTCTTTATCTCATTTAGAATGTGCTCTCCACTGACCGTAAGAGGGGTATAATCGACAAATTTGTCATCTGCCAGCCTCTTCTTCCCCTCTTTGTTCCTTTTCTGGTACTTACCCCCACTAGTACCTCCTTTTTCATCTTCATATTTTGTGGCCATCGCCTTTTCGGTGTTCATCACCTTTCCTGCTATTGACAGCATTTTAACCATTATCCTCGGAGGGTCTTTCGCAAGCTTCCATAATAGCTTTCCCTTCTAGAGTCCTCCAATGAGGGCTGTCATGGCAATGCTTTCCTCATAGTCTTCGACCTCTAACTTTTCTATGTTGAATCTGGCTATGTAGCCTCTTAGGCTCTCATTCTTACCCTGCTTAACATAGAGCAGGTGTGTGGTCTTCTTCTGTGGCCTCACTCCAAAGAAAAAATTATGGATAAACCGGTCTGCTAACTGCTTAAAGTTTTCAATGGAGTTCTTAAGGATAGACATATACCAGACATGTGCAGCCCCAATCAGAGTGCCAAAGAAGGCACGATGCCTCATCTCGTCTGAGATAGAGAATATCTCTGCCACTGATTGGTACATCTCAATATGATGGACAGGGTTGGTACTCCCGTCATATAACGTGGGGTGACCACTGGTGGCTTGAACTTGGATGGCGTGGGGAAGTTGACTATATTCGCCACAAAGGGTGAGCCTATGGAGTATCCTCTCTGAAGAGGGTCCTGACTTTTCAGAATATCACTAATCTTATCTTCCAACCTTTGGATCGAGTCATTCTAGGGCCTCGTAGGGTCGGCTTGGCCGATGTTATCCCCTGCTGCCTCTTTGAGGTGAACAAAGGGTTACACTCCGGCAGGTTTGTGTCGATTATTTACTTTTCCCAGACCGTTGACTCGTCCATGGGGCCGTCCCTCATGGGGTCGTCCATCTGCTGCCTCCCTTCTGGACCTCGCAACACTTCTCGACTGGGAAAATTTTTCTCATAAGTCATTTACTGGGCCTAGCCTCTCAAAGGTCGACCCTCTGCTCAGACGATCGAAAGCAGAGCCCCTCGGGAGATAGTCAGGATTTTGCCTTCCGCACTTCCCTCTACTCTCCTGAAGAGGTCGCATAGTATTATTAGAGACCTCATATGGCTTCCATCACTCTATGGGGGCCTCCTGCCCCTCCAGATCATCATACCTATCTTCTAGGCAAGGGTTTCCTTACCTCCCCAGGCATAGACACCGGGGGTCAACAACATCCCTCCGTCGCTGAGGAGGCGGCAAGTCTTTACGTGGTGCCCAGGGTGGTCCCCTAGCCTCATTATGCCCTGGAGCTGCCGTCGGAGTAATCATCTCCGGTGAGACTCTTGGAGGTCTTAGTATGTTTTGGCTAAGAGCTCTGAACTGCTCCTGCATAATCAGCTAGCTTGCTGCTAGAGACTTCAAGGTGGCCGCCACATCACCCATCTCAGACTGAGGTGGTGGTTGACTGGAAATGGGTCCTACTTCACTGTCTAGTGGAGGAAGAGGTGGTGGTGGCATCTCAGGTGCCATGTGTTTGAGCTATAGAGTTGAATGATCAAAAGACCGATGAGCCTGAAAACCTTAATGGGTCTCTTTTAATGGTGAAACAGCTCCACCAAGGGGGAGATCTGGTTCACCACCAGTTCCCGGTGAGGTCAAGATGTACAAAGGAAAATATGTCCTCTCGTTCCCACAGATGGCGCCAAAATAATGATGCTAAGATTCAGCACCACCAGATAAGAGGTGGAGAGCTCAAACAGTAATAACAATGGCATCCATGGAGATGTATATGTGTGTATAAGTGTATATAAGGGGATGAGTATAAGAGGAATACGATGACGATGTATAGTGGTTCAGCTAATTAGGCCTACATCCACTATGAGTGTGTGATCCACTAAATATGGGCACTAATGGCCCTGGACACAATGCACATAATCTCACTCTCTCTCTCTCTCTACTGTGTGTACAAGAAGAGTTTTAGCTAGGGTTATAATTATCGATCCCTTTGCAGGGTTGTAGGTGACAAGTATATATAGGTCTTAGGGGGAGTAGTGTACCCCCCAAGCATGTATGGTGCATGTGAGGTATGATCTAGCCAATCCCCTGTTGACACCTGGAGGTTCCACCTGTGATTAATGATGAAATAATATTCCCTCACGTGAGGGGTTGATATTGTTATAACGGTCTTCCACATGCCATATGAGTCCCACGGGCACTGTTCCACGCGTCTCCCAAATCATGCATTGTGATGATATCACCCTCGGCCTATGATGCGAGGCCGAGGGCCAAGTTCCTGCTGGTAGTGAGCCAGGCCTAGTCTGGGCCTCGTACTATCGTACCCTCATAAGGTCGTCTAGACCACGATGAGGGGTTGGCCCACTGAAGTGTCATCCGAGACATGATGAGGGGTCGGCCCACGGAAGGGTCGTCTGGGCCTGATGAGGGGTCGGCCCACTGAAGGGTCATCTGAGACATGATGAGGGGTCAGCCCAGTGAAGGGTCGTCTGAGACATGATGAGGGGTCGGCCCAGTGAAGGGTCGTCTGGGCCTGATGAGGGGTCGTACCCTCATAGGGTCGTCTTGGCCAGATGAGGGGTCGACCCACTGAAGGGTTGTCTGATATTAGCTGAGAGATTATCTTGGCCTCGTCCTGGTGGAGCACGCCCTCGGCCTGGTCGAGGGTATATATGGGTATATCAGTTCTAGTTTGTCCACTTAGACTATAATTTGTCAAACTATAACATGTGGGATTGGGGGTATCTATTAGGTATTTAGGAATATGTTTGGTTAAAATATTGTTCTATTGTTAGTTATTGAGGCATATGTTTGGTTAATGTATTGTTATATTGTTATTTATTTGGCCATAAATTTGGTTAATGTATCATTGTTATACTTTGTCCAATTAAAGTGAAATCTGGAAAGTTGCTAAAGTCCATTTGCTATTTTTTTGCTACTATTTGCAACAACCATTATTTCATGTTTTAGAAATTATTCTTAGGACACATTATTAACACTTTTTAATAATGTAATATCCTTATTAAAAATGTCTCGCACAACTTTTTTTTACCGTATCATGTTAGTGACATTATTTTTTTAATATTTAAAATTTAAAAATCACCGAGTCGTTAATCAATGAATTCAAAAGTTAAATACTATAATATTATATAACAAATTATCTTAGAAATTGATTGATCATTGAATTCAAAAGTTATATATCAGGGCCAAATATATAATTTCATACCCAAAATTATAAACATACTGTAATATTATATAACAAATGTTTTTTAACAAAATGTGGACCCGTTAAAACATATGTATAATTTAGGCCCCAATCAAAAGGAGTTTTGAAAAGAAGAACATGCTTAAAAATCCTCCTATGATTTAAAAAGTTGTAATGTAATTTTAAGTTGGGCTTCTATGATTTCAAAAATCCTCATATGATTTCAAAAGAAGAACATTTTTAATACCTTGAAAAGATACTATGCTTATTGATTGAACATAGAAGTTGGGACAAGATATTATGCATGAGGAGTTCTCCGCAAAATTTCATCAAAAAGATTCAATCCCCAAGTTTGTAAAATACAAAACTTATATTTATATACGCACTTTGATATGTTGAATTATCTAGGTCTAATTGCAAAACGTCTCTCTTTTTCTTTGTTGTACAGTTGTATGTCATGACAAGTATTATATAAAATTCAGTAGAACTAAATGCAAAAATTTGTGGAAATACAAAAAGCAAGGCTGAAAACGTGGTACGATATTATATCATTGTTCTAGTTTGTACAATTGAACTATAATTTGTCAAACTATAACATGTGGGATTGGGGGTCTTAGGTCTATGTTAGGTTAAAATATTATTCTATTATTAATTATTTAGGAATATTTTTGGTTAATGTATTGTTCTACTGTTAGTTATTTAGCTATACGTTTGGTTAATGTATCATTGTTATACTTTGTCCAATTAAACTGTAATCTCGAAAGTTAAAAAAGTCCATTTGCTATTTTTTTGCTACTGTTTACAACAACTATTATTCATGTTTGATATTAAAAAAAAACTGAAAAATACATTGGTCACCACTTCTTGCAGTAGAAGCAAGAATACAACCCTTGTATTTGGCTTTTAGAAATATACCATCAAGACATAACACAAGTCGACATATATATACACGCTTCAAATGCAATAAAACACCTTTCAAATCTCATGCTTTTACCATTGACCTCATGAACAACATGACTCCCACGATTCGAAGTTATTAATGACTCCGTATAAAAACTAAGCTCGTGATATGATAAAGCCTCATCTCCATGGATCTCTTTCACAGCCATTTCTTTACCCGATAGGCATAATAGTATCCTAAATTCAAACCATGTTCCCTTTTAAAAAGATCAATTATCTCACTCAGTTTTACATTAGGCCTACCACGAACTAAGCTCAATAACACATCTTTAACTAATTTACTGCTAATAGCAGGTTTATTCCTACCATTTAAACCAATACCACACGTATGTTATGATATCATACTCTTTATAATGAAATAACTGGGTAAATTGAATTTCTCAGATGTAAGAACTCTCCATAAGCACCCCATTTCCTCTTTCTTACTACACACAACATTAATCCTTATTGAGTCATTTTTTACATATCTAGCCTTGAATATGGTCTCTAGTTAATATTGTTTCAGTTTCACTTGAAACACTTCAACACCACCGGTAAATCTTTTTCCTGCATCTATAATTGCCTTTTCCTAAACACTCAAGTTCAAAGTCTGCTAAACCTTAATTTCATTGCTAAAGTTCCATCCCGGTACAAAAATAATACTTCCACATTCACCAGAACAAACTCCCGAAGTAAAACCCTTCAGCAAGCTAATAATATGTACTTCAGCAAAACTCTCCCCTAGTAGAAAAGTCTGAATCTCACCAATACAATCTATAATACAGCGTTTCCCATCACGCATATAGAAAATCTCAAATGATAAGTTCCTCAAATCATCTAAAATCTCAATTATTGTGTTACGAAATTCTTGAAAACTATGCACTACAGAAATTCAAAATGAAGTTGATCTCCCATTATATAATATAACATAAAGAACACCCCTGTTAATATCCCTACAACAAAATTACAATAAAAAAATGTCATTTTCAACAAAATTTTTTGATTAACAACTTAAATGTAATATAACACAAAACTAAAATAAAATAAAAAATAAAATAAAACAATATCATGTAATGAACAATTCAATATACCAAATAAATAAACAATAATACACCTCAAAACAGTTCCATGCAAAATGGTTTATTTTTCACAATGTTTTTTCAAAAACTTCAACTTGAGCATTATATGATTACACTTGTTTTAGTATATCTTATAAAAACCATTAATACAACATCAATAATGATATGTGAACAATAAGCTATTCAAAACACACACTAATAACTTTCATAAAAAAAATTGTGCATTTTATACATGTTGAGTTTATAGAAGACTTTTGTGACTTTTTTTTCTTCCAATCATAACTATAAATCTATCCGAGTCGCTCGTGAAAACTATATTTTGAAAATGAACATGGGGGAATTATATCCTATAATGAACATGGATGGACTTAAATTTTTAACATAAAAGATCATGTGCATTTTGTAGGAGAGGCTAGGTTCATAATTGGAACATTAGAAACACTCAGTCTATACTAGGGCCGTGTTCATAAATAACAAAACTCATATACATACATAAACAAACCAATAACCTCACAATTTAGTTATCATGTCATAAAACTAATAATTCAGCAAATTGTGCATTGGAAAACAAAATATAAAAATAACACCAGTCATCATACACTAAAACCAATATAATAGCAAAGTAAATTTTTCACACACAAAAAAATTAACAGATCATATATTATATAATGAAACCAAACAAACAGCAAAAAAACATTTGCACATTGAATAAAAAACTAATAGATCAGATATTATACAATGCAGCCAAACTAACAACAAAAAAACATTTGCACATTTTATAAAAAAAACTAACAGATGAGATATTATACAATGGAGTCAAATAAACAACAAAAAACATAACAAATAGCAAACAAACATTTGCACATAAAAAAACACAAAAAATATTAATATATCTTATGATTATATAAACAACAAAACCAAAGTATGAAACAACCAAAAATAATAACAGAGTATGAGATATTACCTTGAAATTGAATCACAATCCATTTTAGTCTAAGAGTAAATAATAAAGCATATAATCTCTGCAAACAAACACAAAACAAAAGAAATATCGGTAAAAAAATATTACAAATTCAATAAAAAATTATATATATTTACAGATTTCATCTTTATCACACTTTCGAAAACAGATAATGAACAATCCGTATGTCAATAACGAATTCAACAAACCGTTTGTGAATTACGAACCTTTCAGAAAACCGATTTTGAAAAATAACAATTCAAAATACTCTTCAATTCGTAAAATTTCTATTTTATGAAATGAACTCCGGTTTCCCTAAAACCCTTTATAAAACCTGCTGAACAAAGAACACAATTCTAAACTTACGTAAAGAATTAGGTAAAGTTAGAATCGTAAATCCTACCCAAAATATTTTACACTTGATCAAGGGTAGCAAAGTAAAATTACCATTCCAATATAATTGAAGCCTCTTAAAAATAAGTACCGAATCCATTAAAATAATGTGTATAATTTGAACCTTAAAAAGTAGTGACTAAAATGGCAACAAAAAAGATATGTGTCCTATTTCAATAATGCATAATATTATAGGTCCTAAAATTTTGTAATCTATTTAATGTAGTTCAAATAAAAAGTACTAGGTTGTGGATAATCGTATGTGACACGTAACTCCCATTTTTCTTCCATATTAGACCACTTTAATTTTGAAGCATTTCTAAAGTGGCAAAAACACCAAAATTTTTACATACTCATGTTTGTTTTCTATTTTTCATGGAAATGTGTTACATATTAGATGCACCTTCAAAGTGTTATAGTTCAATACCCATGTATTTTTTGGAATGAGAATGAGTCTAGTCTATTTAGCTTCTTAAAGATAAAATTCCCTCTGAAAAAACCTTTCACAGCATTACAAACGTCCATACCAATCGTGCTCCAATATTTTTGAAAAACTAAGATTGAGAACCCATCTGGACCGAGGGACTTCAAGGATCCCTTTTGGGAAGCCTCTTTAGTAATCTCGGTATTTATACAAACATCCACATAAACAAGATGCTATTTCATATCACAAGGTCCTTGGAAAGTTAATAAATCTTTAAAATGGTCCCTCATCAAATTTTTTAATTCTTCTTCATTAGATTACCAACTCCTATCTACTTTATTGAGTTTTGCGATTCGGTTCCTACTTCTTCTTTGCATCGTGGTAGAATGGAAAATTTTGGTGTTTTATCACAATATTCACTACAAGAAAAGAGAGATCCTGCGACAAATTTTTTTGCAACGAATAATTTTTCATCACTGAAGATATATATGTTGGGACGAATTGTTATTTTCATCGCATATTGAAGGTAATTTTGCAAAATGTTTTGCGATTATTTTAATTTCATTGCAAAATCCTTGAATTTGCGTCATATATAAAAAAATCTCATAAATTCGTGGGTGCGAAATTTTTTCCCGCCTCATTTACCTGCTCGGGTTACAAAAGTACAAATGATTTGCGATGTATTTTTGTTTCCTCGCAAATTAATTGCCTTTATTATTTTGGTGATGCACTACATTGATCACAGTAGGTATAAAAAATGTGGGTTTACAAGGGAGTCGTGGGTTATGAGAAGTCTCTTTAAAGTTCGATTTTAGACGCCGCTCGTTTTTAGCTCTTATCTCCACAATCAATGTTATCTCTCTTTCTCTTATTCTTATCTACATCTACTTCTAATTCCCCGTTTAATTCCTTATTTAAACCTAGATCTCATTTTTTTGCTGTCAAAATCAAGGGAACACCATTTTTTTGGATCAAGGTCTGCATGCAGTTTTCTCGAGTAATTTATTTCGTCTGTAAGTACATTTCATTTTTTTCAAATTTCTTTTAAACTCACTTTTCAACATATAGGTTTCATCTGTAAGTAAGTTGGGAATTGTATTCTTTCAATTTTTTTGAAACATATAGGTTTCTATATTGGAGAAACCTAACTAAATATAGTCTTAGGCATGTGAATACGTACATTGGGATGCAGTTTTTTTACATAAAAGATTCATGTTCTTATTTGATTGTTTGGTTTTTGTGGATAGATAAAGAAGCCCGATTTCTCAAAACAGGGGTCTCACTAAATTTATAAATAATACTAACCTTTCTGTTTATCAAGCTGAATCCAACTTACAAATTTTCATTCATTTTAAACCCCTCGTGCTAACTAAATATTCTCTAGTAAATTCTTCATTGGCTATATTACGTGTTCCGTATTTAGTTTGTAATTTGTCAAGATCTATTTTCTTTATGATTTTTGAAATAGGTTGACACGGGGGTAAATAGTCAATAAGCTATGTTCATGTGTGTCCTGAAGACAAGTCATAAGATAACTGAATTCGGATGGAGTACATACCAATTAATCACATTATGATGATATAAGTAGTAGAATCCAGGTTACATTTTGATGATCACTGATATTCAAAAGTAGTAGTATCTATATAGGTTACATTGTGATGATCAGTCATATTTAAAACTAGTAGTAGAATTTTGATGTGTAAATAAAGGATTTACTATTTCAGATTCTTTGTTAGTATGAATTGATTGATTACGCGTGAAATTATTTGTCATGGTATTTGTATTCTTTCGATTGATTGATTAAATTGTCATAAAATACACATAGTATATATTGAGTTCCATTACTCAGGAATTTAGCAAGTTTGACAAAGAATGATTACACTGTTATTTCAAAATGCGTTGATCTTTAAGCATAATTTAGATCAGTGATAGATAAAATTAGTATTCATTGAATTTGAAGAATCTAGGTTACGCTCATTCAATTTCACAAGGATTGAACTCATTGTTTTTTTTTACTATTGATTGTGAAAAGATAAACTTTTTTCTTTCTCTGTATACATTTTTTTAAAAAAAATTCATCTTTCATCTTTCTTCATTCTTGTTTCTAAGATTCCTGTTTAATATTCATTCATTGATTACATGTTGAATTGTATCGATTGATAAAAGTAGTAAAATATGGGATGCATTATGATGATCAATGATATTTAAAAGTAATAGTATCTATGTAGGTTACGTTGTGATGATCAATCGTAATTAAAACTAGTATTAGAATTTTGATGTGTAAATAAAGGATTTGTTATTTTCAAATTCTTTGTTTGTATGTATTAATTGATTACATGTGGAATTATTGGACAAGGATTTTGTGTTTGTCTTCTTTTTAGAATGATTACATTGTCAACAATAGTTATTTTGAAATAATTTAGATCATTGATTGGTAAAGGTAGTATTTATTGAATTTGACAAATCTAGGTTACACTCATTCAATTTCACAAGGATTGAACTCAATTGTTATTTTTCATTTTTTACAATTGATTGCTTACATTGTCACGATTTGTTAAATTGTTTGATATTGGTTACATTGTCATGATTTCTATCGATTGATCACATTGTGAAAACGATCAATAAAAAAATTAAAACTTGTAGAATCTAGGTTAAAATGTAGTTTGATAAGTAATGAACAAGTTCTTGTTATTCAGTTTATTTTGTTTTTGTATCCATTTATTCATTGAGTGATAATTTTTCAATACACAATCTCGGCTTTATTTTTTTAAGAGTGCGAAACTTTCTTCTTTCTTTGAAAAGAACGTTTTTCAAATTTCTTTGAACTCATTCTTTTTTGTAAGATTCTTGTTAGTATGTATTCATTGATTACATGTTCAAGTGTTTGAATTTTAGAATTTAGGTTACACTTAGGTGTTTGAATTGTAGAATCTCGGTTACACTGAGTTCTTGATATGTAAAAAAATAGCAGAATCTTGATCTTACATTTACAATTTATTCATTTTCAAGCTATTTTTCATATTCTTTTTTAGTATGTATTCATTAATTACACATGGAATCATTTGAGAAGGATTTTGTAGAGAAGTTAGAAATTTTGTAAATAGTCTAACTGGAAAAGCATATGCTTGATAAGGTAACTGGGGTTTGTTGTGCAAGCTTTGGGTATTTCGAGTTTCTATAAATGTTTTCAAATTCAATGTTAAAAAGTTTGATTTTGTTACAATGAAAAAAAAATGCTAGCAAATTAACATTGGAACAGTCAAATGAGGGTTGTTTGGGATGAGGTGTATTCTGCATAGAACCCTCTTTTAGAGTCAAGTGATATATCTTTATACACGGAAAATCAATAATTTATATAATATAATTGAAAAAAACTTTTTTGAGGTTTTGAAAAATTATAAGCATTTTTAGAGAGACTTTATCATAATTTTGAATATAATATATGTATATTGCCATTATTTTTAATAACTTTTTTTAAAATCCAAATCATTGAGATATAACTTATAGATATTGTATAAATAAGTAAAGAAAGGCATCGTATAAATAAGTAGGACTTGTAATATTAAGGGCTCTGCTTGTATTGTATGTAGTTTTTGGGTCATTTGACATTTGGTATAACATCTATTACTTTGGTGAGGAAATTTAGGCCCCTGTACTAGACGAACGTAACTGAATATGATCTTAGGCATGTGGATGCGTACATTAGGAATCATCTGAGTTCAATTTTTTTTTGCAACATATAGGTTTCTATATTGGAGAAACATAACTAAATATAGTCTTAGGAATATGGATACATACATCGAGATACAATTTCTTTACATAAAAGATTCATGTTCTTATTGGATTATTTGGTTTTGTGGATAGATAAAGAAGCCTGATTTCTCAGAATAGGGGTCTCACTAAAATTTAGAAATAGTACTAACCTTTCTGTTTACCAAGTTGAATCCAACTTAACAATAAAAATTATTGCATCCTTTGATTTCGATGGAAAGTCTTCTAAGATATTATTGCACGAAGCTCTTTCATTGTTGATAGAATCAATAGAAACATGTTGTTTTCTATTTGTGGATAGTTAGGAATTGTGACAACCCGCTCACAAAAATAAGGGGTGGCCAGCTCAATACTCCAATATAACAGGAGTCTGGGATGGAATCATTCTCAGCATCACAATAAAATATAGAGTATCTAGGATAACCACCCAATATTTCAGAAAACGGGTTGCCAAATTTTTTTAGTTTTAAAGTTAAAGAAAGAATTTTAAACAACCCAATACTGAAAAGAAAGTGGGAACCCCAAGATTATATATATTACAATAACGACAAGTAAACAATAAGAGGACCAAATGTGTTATCGGTCCACAACATACAATAGTATTACACAAATTCAATAAATTTATATAATACATTACATTAAACAATTACAAAAGCTTGGGAGTCACGCCCGAATACAAAGCTTGATCTTAACTAGAGTGAAAAAATGAAAGTGGCTATACAATATAACCCGTAATACCCGCAAAGCATCACGGCTCGTCAAGATCATCGGAATAGGAAAGTCAGAACAGGCATCCTTTGCGGCAGAGTACCTGAGCGGAAACAAGATGCATGCACAACAAGAAATATGAACGGGTCAGGGCCCGGTTCTATATGATTACCAGATGAATAAAGAGTATGACAGTTATGAATGATAATCATGAGTAATTTATGAGAATCTAACTACAAAATTTTATGCAGGAGAATAAGAATAATTAGCATTTAAATTAAAAGCCACATCAAAACCTTGTTCCATTTAATAATCCATTCCTTAATAGGAAAATATAGTCAAAATTGTAAGCTCTTTATGGCTTTTAGCTCATTTACTTTCCCTTCCTGGCATTCGATTCCTTAACAGGAATATTATCATCAATAAATGCTCTTTGTGGCATTTCATTGTGCTCTTTATGGAACTTCATCATGCTCTTTATGGCATATCTCATACATGAAGTCCCACTTGATTATGAATAGTTATATTTATATACATATAACGATTCTAAGACCGCCCCTCCGAGTTTCCCCACTGGGCGCGCCCCTAAATGACCATTATCTTCCAGGGCCTATCTATATAAGACGACCTGGGTACCTACAATGCAAGACGTCGGGAAGCGGCCATATGCCTGCGAGAGAGTCAAGACCACACTCGGAATCTCCTCACCAGTGCAGAAAACATAACATATCGCCCATATGGACTAGGACTAGGACTATATCCACCCTGCATTCACTAGCCAGGGGGCATCACCATGCGCGCGAACTTCCCTTATGATGTCATTTAGAGAGGTGTGTTTAAGTAAATTAGCATTTACCATATTCATGATTAAGTAAATTATCATTTACCATCATTATTACCATTTCCATTTCATTTACTTTCCATATATATGTTTCATTTCATCCGAAACCATAATCATTTACATTATTGTAAATACCTCATATTATACCCGGAGCCATGTTTAATACACCTTATAGTTGTAACCTCGATGAATAAACAAACTTCCAATTTATTCTCCCAAGATTAGTTTGTGGTGTTATTATAAACCATCAAGACTAACATAGCTCAATGGAGCATCTACAATCACCCAAACATAACACTATAACTCCTAGTTTCATAATAATCAACTAGAAGAAAGAATGCCCTAACATCAATTGGCATATCCCCGGAAAAGCCCCCACACAACCTATTTCTAACATAGGGAAATCCATCAACTCATCTAGGACTCTAGGACCCTAAATTTACTTCATATAAGAAGGTTCTTAAGTCCTAAACTTAAAGAAAAAGAGATGGAATTAAACTAGGAAAATCACTCAAAATGCAGGGCTTCCGAAGCGATTCGGCCTAGCCAAATCGATTTGGATTCAGAAAAGAGAATCGATTTGGACCATCCGAATCTATTCGGTCAGGAAAGCCTAACTTATGCATAATTGACGAATTGATTCGGACCATCCGAATCGATTCGGTTGACCCAGACCTGGAAACTGTCTCAAGGCGAATCGATTCGGCCTAGCCGAATCGATTCGGTTCTGCAGATTTTCCTAATTTTGTCTTAAGGGTTATGAACCCTAATTTTTCCCAAACCTCAAATCTCTTCCATTTTAACCACAACCAACAACAATTATCTACCCAAAATTTATCCTACATGATTTATAACCATAATAATCCATAATTTTATCATCAAAAACTAAGATTAGGGTTTAAATCCCATAAGTTCCATTTTTTCCCCATAAATACAAATACACAACTATCACACAAATTATTCATCTTAAATCACATATTAGCAAGTAGAAAACTTGCCTTGATGTAGGAAATATCAGATTTCTTTGTGTAGTAGCAACAATCCATCTTCAATCTCCATTTTCTCTCTTCTTTCTCCACTTTTCTCTTCTTCTCTCTTTCTCTCCTTTTCTCTTTAAGTTTAAGACATAAAATGAGGAAATTAAGGTATTTAGAAGACTAAAACCGGGGCTTAACATAAGTCTCCCAACTTAAGTGGTTAATACCACATTAAAATGACTCGCAAATACGCGTTTAAGCTAAAACCACGTAAAAGTGCTCGAAATACAAAAATACAATATGGCACTTATTTTGACTGTCTCGGACATTCTGGGACTAACTACACCCTCTAAATTGGCATCCAAAAATTTTATAAACCATTTTAAATTCCGGTCTCAATTAAACCATAATGTCATTTAAATCATATGACACCATAAAACACACAACCGAATGATATTTACTTTCTCATGCAGTAAATATGCAATAACTCAGTAAATATTAATCTTCAACTCATCAAATTAATATTTACTCCAGTTCCAAGATTTTATATAATTACCTTATTCGGTAAATTAATATAAAATTAGTCTCCTAAAAGCGAGGGTTGTTACAGGAATATGTGAAGAGCGATTTAGGTCCTTTTCCACTCGATTGTATCTTTTAGTCCAAATAGCTTGATCGTGTCTCCCTTATGATCCACGTGATATGGGGAACACAAAAAAAATACAAAGGGGGAAAATTGATTAATGGGTCCACTTATAATGGTACAAATATCATTCTTTGGGGCTTTATTCTTCAGAATCTATAGGTAGTTCTTCTTTGACCAATTTTAAAGACCTCTTTTTAAATGGAAAACATTGGCATATACATTAATTACTAGAAAATAGGTAGCAATAAGGGACCTGTAGGATTAGGATACAATATCAGCTTCAAATAAGGATATAATCAATAATGCTGTTATTATTGTTTGTGGCAGTTGAAGTAACGAAATTGAGCACAATGAGGTTATTGGATTCAAGTGACATAATCTTTTTTCCAGGATGGGAACTTAGAGAAACTACATTTTTTCTTTTTAAATCGTGTATTTGGGGCAGAGTTAAGCAAGAAAATTTTAACCTTTCAGTCACTTTTTATTACTTATCAGTTGGTTAAAAATAAAAATCCTAAAGTAGAGCATTTACAATATCCTTTGTTGTATATATATATATATATATATATATATATATATATGCATTTATACGTGTATAATTTATTAACTAAATTGGTACATCATGATGACACTCATATCAAATTTCATAATTTGACATCAACAAAAGCATATATCAAAGCTTTAAGCTACTTTCGAGAGAGGGAGAGAATAACTAAATGAAATGTAGGGTACTAGTCGCTAGGCACACAGGTAGAAGAAGAAAACATTTGAAAGTGTAAGATTATAGTGCAAGAAAATAATAATTCAAAATTTTATCATCATGTTTTGTTTTATTTATTCATTTATTGTTTCCTCTATTTTTTTTTCTTTCCATTTTACTGTCCAATACATCTATTTTTCAACTTGAACAAGTTCCAACCATGCAATACACCATCAGAAAGGCTGATGCATTTGGGTCCAATTAGACATAAGAATCATTTAATTAAATTTGAATAATTAGATTTTGGAGGAAAGGTAAATAGGGTGGTTTAAATTTAATACTAATTACCAAGTTAGCTTATTTGATTTTTAGATAAGAAGGCAAAATTAAGAGGATAATCTTTTCAAGTTTTTTTTCTCAATCCTAAAAATAGGCATTTAAAAAACATCTATTAATTACTATCCTTGATAAATCAAAGTCCATGGAAACAAGAAAAGTCGAACAATTTGTAACCTTTTACACAATTTCAACCTTAAATTAAACTCAATCCATGATTCCTTGTATATTTGTTGGTAAAACGTGATTTCTTTTTGCTCTTAGTATATTTTGTTGATGTATCATTCATGCATAAACAATGCGAAGCTTCAAATGTGGGGAAAAAATAAATGGGAGAAGATGTGAATAAACCTCGACTATTGGCCTTCAAAAAGATTTTGTTTTGGTTTCATTGTGCCACCAGATGAGCAAGCCACTGTTATCTTGGAGCTTGTGACCCCCAGCTTATAATAATAATGGGTGGCCACCCAAATACTTAGATAAAATAGGAATCTCAAGTGGATCATTCTCAGCATCAACTACCGAATATATTAAAAAGTAATGAACCACCCAAAATCAAAATAAACGGATGCCAAATAATTAAAACAAATAGAATATTCAGACAATAAACAATAACAAAAAGTGATCATAAATATAGAACATGTTCAAAAAAAAATATATATACCCGACTAAGTTGCTAGGCAACAAACAATACAATGTAACAAATCTCTGAGATGTATACGATATACAACACTACAACCCTTGAGTTAACACCCGAATTACAATTTTGGATCCTTTACTAATAGAAAAATGAGAAGCCGCTACAACAAAAGTCTTGGAATAGTCCGCATATGCTACAACTCCATAAACCCAGGAATGGAAGACTCAACATTGGAGTCCTTGCGGTGGGACACATATATGAAATAAAAAAAGCAAGAGAGAGGATATAAATGGGTCAGATCCCGAGGTTTGAAAACAATTTAGCAAGTGAATTCAAATGCAATAATTATGAATTCACAATTTCATAATATAAAGTGGTGCCGCACTCTATTGAGATTCATCCTTACCCCTCAACTATAGTGTGAACCCTAACGTATGCATTTTAATCCTAATCAAGCTACCCAACTCGTTTAAGGATAACTCAACCTCAAGTTTTCGCATTTACCCCACTCGCGTATCTATTTTATCCCAAAACGCAATCATTTTAATCTCATCATAATGGATTACGTAACAATTCATTTCTTAATAACTTTCTTGAGTTATACATAACATATTACACGTAATCTTATAGTCCATATAATATCAGTCTCACTATTATACAAGACAAATCATCGTTACCAAGTACACATACATAACACACATAACATATGCATACTAACCATCCTTCAGAGTTTGAACTCAATGGATGCAGTATCTACCATGCCATCATCTTCCAGGGACTTACTCACATACTATCCCGGGTTACCAATGGTCAGAATCTCACACCGACTTGGTAAAAATCAAATCACAAATGTAGGGGAAGCAGCCATAGTTCCTAACTAGAAATAAGACGAATCATACCCAAGATTTCTTATCCCTGATAAATGCCACACAAAAAATTGATGGACGCCATGACCTGGGGACTATACGCTCCTTGCTCATCAAGCCAGGGGCCTCACCCACGTCGCGCAACTTCCCATCATAGCACTAGAGGGGTATGTCCGCACAATAGATATATATCACACAAACAAGATATATATACACATCATATATACAAACCATCTCATATCCAAATGGATATATTGCATAATCCTGGCTACATGTATATACACACCTTACACTAGCTGATAATCCATAGAATTATTCCCAATTAATTTTATGATTCAATCGTTCACTTGAACCTTTGTCAACAATTAAACATATGATTTATCATCAATTTTAACATCATTAAGGGTACACGACCTCTCTCTCATTGTCCCATATTCATCCTCAAAAGAATTCATATCACTAGGAGTATTCTCAAACCAAATCGGCAAAATAAACTTCTAAATATGCCTCCACACTCATCTTGATGCATCTCGAACATCTCCTCATATCATATACCCACATTTTATCTCATATATGTGTTTACCACGTCATATTAGAAGGTTCCTAAGCACCAAACCCAATTGGAAATGAGTAGAACAAATTCTAGAAAACCACTCTAAAATAGTAGGATTTCTGAATCGATTCGCACTAGGACGAATCTATTCGCCCCTATAACTAATTGATTCGCTAGACTGTGAATCGATTCGGTTAAAGGGGCCTGATGCTTCTGCGTAAGCCAAATCGATTCGCACTAGTTCGAATCGATTTGGGTCCACGACTTGATACTTCTTCCTTAAGACACATCGATTCGCTTGGGGTCGAATCGATTCGGGTCTACAGAATTGAAAAAGTTCTCCACTTTCTCCATAACCCATGAAAGCTTTACCCTAAAATCCAATTCTACTCCATCATCTTCCCAATCAAGCATGGTTTCTAACATCATCAGTCTACCCATTTATGAATTTCAACCATTTTCATTTACAAACCCCTTTATACCACATCAAATACAAGATTTAATCAACAATTCTAGGGTTTAACCATAAATGCTCAAAATAAACTAATTCACCAAAAATTTATGAAATAATTCACACACATAGATCATTTAGCAAGTTTAATCACTTGCCTCAAAGACGTAAAGACTGAATCTTCCTCAAAGTTGTGAATTTCACAGAAAATTTCCAAACTCCAAGGTTTTCTCCTCTTTCTCTTCATCCTTTTTCACTCTCACAAGATGGGTTTCTCACATGAGATTAGCCTACGCCTCATGCGAGTCTAATAACCCTTATCTCGTTAAAACCCAACTTTATAGGATAATACACACATAAAATGACTCG
This sequence comes from Sambucus nigra, assembly GCA_949130495.1. Classification (NCBI taxonomy): domain Eukaryota; kingdom Viridiplantae; phylum Streptophyta; class Magnoliopsida; order Dipsacales; family Adoxaceae; genus Sambucus; species Sambucus nigra. The sequence goes on from OX422220.1 coordinate 196,641,922, forward strand.
TATACCTCAATTCGAGTCAAACTAGCCAAAAAGACCCCGGAACTCAAATAAAACCCCCGGGAAATCATTTTGACTTTCTCGACCCGTCCAAGATCAACCGTGCACTCCAATTTATTATCTGAGACTCCAAAAATAAATTCATCTTCCAACCTCATATAACTTACTCAAATATGCCCCGATTGAGAAATAACTAATTCCCGTCTCTAATACACACATACGACTTAATAGCATTCAACAAGATTATATACCATATCACACTAGTAAATGTACAATTCGCATAAATATTAACTATTCTACCCAAATTAATATTTATGTTAAATTCTCATTTTTATTCTCAATTATATTAAATCACTAACGCACCAGGTAATTTAATATATAAAAATATATACTCAAAAGTAAGGGGTATTACAGAGCGCTTATCTAATTTTGACTCAATATTTGTTCTAATGTGCTACACAATTAATTAAAATCAAATCTATCGTATAAACTTGTCTAAAATTTTAGATGCGCAAATATAGAAAATGGTAATCCTATATTAACACATGGAAATCAGATGCTATGCGTTTTGGTCATTCTTTTTAAACCCCTCGTGCTAACTAAATGTTCTCAGGTAAATTCTTCGTTGGCTATATTACCTGTAAGGGAAAATTCTAATCGAGTCATTTTGTTGTATTGGATTAATTTCGGACAAAAAAATTTGAATCATAAGATAGATTTTCATATTGTATCCTCTCAAGCCTATGATATTTGAAGAGTTGAAGACTTTTCAACCAAGAATTTTAAAGTTTCATCATTGTCGATTTTCGTGCCAAGTTTGAAGTCATCAACATTTCAGTTTCGAAGTCTCCAAAGGTATGAATGCATTTATATATATTTAGGAGCTTGGAATATTTATTTGGGTGTAATATTTATTTAAAACTTAACTGAAAAATGAATTTGTATTTTATTTTAGAAAAATACCTTTTTCTGAATTGTCGTTCGAACGATATATCAGACAAGACTTCTAACAACCTTAACTTGAACTCTCTGAATTCTCATTAAAATCTCGTTCAAACAAAGCCCTTCGAACGAGAAGTCAAACGAACATCTAACGAGATCTGACATTTTTTTTTCTGAAATCTCATTCGAAATTTTGTTAGTAATCTTGTTCGAACAGACTTGTTCGAACGACATTTCAGTGTCATTCGAACAAACGTTCAAAAATTTTTGATAGTTTTTCCTAAAAAACTTCCCACCTTCCCCACTTGTCCACCAACTTTTTACCTGATTAAAAAGTGCGGGAACATCAGACTTTAGATAACTTTTGACACACCTTCTTATACATTGGAGATCAAATATTTTCTCTATCAAAAGTTCTTGTTTTTGTGTTTCTATTTTCATGGATTAAAATCTTGAATACACAAATTACACCCATGTTTGTTTAAATCCAAGTTTCTACTTATATACATCTTTCTTGGAGTTTTTTTGGCACCAAGTTACTTTTCTACCCGATAAGAAGAGAGTTTGGGTTCATTCTCTACCCATAAAGGAGAAGAAGTTTGTCCTGTAGATTTCTCAAATGGTGAAAGGCACCATGTGTGGTTAATGGTTGTTGTGCCTCCATTGGTGGACTCCAATATTACAATGCACTCCAGAGTTATCTACAAGGCAGAGGTTGAAGAGCGAAGGAAGCGTCGGGGATTGAAGGATTCGAGTCGAGTGTTGTAAATCTTCTTGTCTTTGTCATTGTAAACATATCGTACTGAAGGGTCATTCGAGGTTTTTCCCGTTGTGGGTTTTCCTCGTACATCACGGCGTAGTGTGATTGTGTTTAATTTATCTTGCAAATCACTTAGATGCATGCTTAGGTTAATCAAGATACAATTTGGTTTTAATCACACTACAATTTATTTAAAGCTAATTTAAGTTCGATTAATTTAAGTTTAATTTAATTTTAATCCAAAATTTAATTTGATAAAATTTGGTTTGGTTTCTATTAAAAACTGAATTAATTATCGTTAGGCAAATTTTAGGACTTGGGCTGAATTAATTTTGTTTAAGTGGAATTTAATATGTTTGAGTAGTTTAATTTCACTTTTAGTTTAACTTAATTATAATCTTGAAGAAATTAAAATTTAAAGTTTGTTTTTTTTTTAAATTTGAATTGAAATTTTAGATTGAACCATCACATTAATTTTAAGAATTTAAAATTTGGGGACTTCTGTGTTTACAAGTGTTATCAGAGCTAGAGTGCTAATTTATTGCGCTAAGATCCTTAATTTAGTTTTGTTTAAAAATGAAATTTTCCCCATTTTCCAAATTTCCAGTTTTGATGATTCTTGTTACACGTACTGGAAAGCGCGTATGGAATTGGCACTAAAGTCATAAGTGAGAGGGTTTGACTATCTGTCATTACCAAGTGGTCCCCACCTACATGTCTAGTAGAAAATGAGAGTGCCACCAAATCCATAGAGAGATGGAGTGAGAATGAACTTAAACTAGCCAATTTTTATTCCCGAGGCTTGAATGCTTTGTTTAGTCCGGTCACACCGGATGAATTATGACGTATCATGACGTTTGAAACCACTAAAGAAGCTCGGGATATTTTACAACTCACCTACGAGGGAACTAGTGTTGTAAAAGCGTCGAAACTCCAAAACCTCACCACTTAATTCGAAACCATTAAAATGCTTGAAAATGAAACTTATGATGAATTTTATGCTAAACTTTCAGATATTATTAATTCATCATTTAATTTGGGAGAAAAAATACCCGACGACCGAGTAGTAAAGAAAATTTTAAGGTCCCTACCTGATATGTGTATTCCTAAAGTGACCATCTTTAATTCTTTACCCACTTTAGCCTCTACGAAACTAGAAGAGCTCTTAGGTGATTTACAATCCTATGAACTTGACATGTTTTCCTCAAAGATCGAAAAGAAGAAAGATAAGGGTATCACTTTGAAAGCCCAAATGGAGGAACAATAAGTTTCGGATGATGAGAGTGATTTTGACTCGGAAAATATGCTAGGAAATTTAGAAAATTTCTAAAGACTAATAAGGAGAGTCTCAAAAATGAATATAAGAAATTTGATAAATCCAAGTATATCCGAGAAGATCCCTAAAAATCATAATGAAGATCTTAATATGGACAAGTCAAATCGTTGTTTTGGTTGTAAAGGGTATGGCCATAGGGCTTTTGAATGTCCAACTAAACTAAGGCGAGAGGGAAAGTAACCAATTTCATACAATGCTACCCTTAGTGATAGTGATAAGGAAGATGGACCCGATTACTCCATTGAGCGTAAATTTACCGCGTTCATGGCAAGTCATGTGAGCACCGATAATGAATCTTTCCATTAAGATATACATTTACATGACCCTTTCGAGGCCTTTGTTTGTGAATCCTAAAAATTTGTAGGTAATAAGAGTGGAGTTGAATGTGAGAATGAGAATGATGAAGAGGTTGATGAGAGTGAACTTCAAGTAGTATTTCAAGAATTGTATGCCGAATCAATTAAATTACAAAAGGGCTAATTTAAAGTTATAATATAGTTTGAGATAGCGTGCCAAGGTCACTGATGAGAGTGATTTAGTGGAAGACCTTAGGACACGCGAGAGAAATCTTTGAGAGAATTTTGAATATGTAGAACGTGACAAGATAGCCTTAGAAGTTTACTGGAGGCTATAGAGAAAACGCTTCTTATGATTGAAGAGAGTTGGTGTTTTCTTGAGTCATTCATTTTAGAGTTGGAAGAAAAGTTAATAGACTCAAGTCAAGTCAAATTTGATTTGGAGTGTAGGTCCGAAAAACTAGATAAAATATTAGGCACGGTCCAAATAAAAAATGACACTTTTGGTATTGGCCTCCATACTCAAAATGCTTCCGCTAATAAAGTCAAAACCATTAGTTTGAGAGAATCCCGTAGGAATACTTTGAAAGGTCCATCCTTAGGTACTACTTTTCACCGGGTCTTTACATACTCACATTGTGGTCGAAAAGGTCATCTTAGGAATTTTTATTTTCATCTCAAAAAGAGTCCTATAAAATACAAAAGTAGAGTCACCAAAATTCCTAAATCCCGAGATTGTCAGGTTTCACTAGTTTGGATTAGAAAATCTGATTTGGCAGCTTTACAAGATATAATTTTTTATTCTCATTTGCTTGCACGTGATACCTCCCTTGCTAAATCCAAAGGTTGAATGTGTTAGCTTTATTTTATACACTAGCCTTTATACTTCATGTTATATATTCTTGCTAGTTGTATGTAAGTTAGTCATTTTTTAGTCCAGGCATCATTAAATATGCTTTGCTAGAATTATTATTTGTTTATCTTATGTATTTTAATCTGTTCATTTTTAGGGGGTATTAAATGAAAAATACAAAAAGATTTTATTTTTCTTTTGAGTGTGTATATTTGAGTTTTACACACTTTAGTTGGCATGTACTTGTGTTGAATTATCATTTTTCGCTCCCATGTGGCTAGAATTTTTGGTTGTGTATTTCAATCCTTAAAGTGTTCTTTATCATGCTTGCATGGAGTAGTTTAATTTTGTGTTACTTAATGGATTCTATTTTATATGCCTCTATTTACACATGCACGGGCTCATTTGAAATTTAACTTCACATGTATATTTTAGCTAAGTGAGATGCTCTCCTATCAATCTAATCATCTACATGTTACTATGGCTATGGAGGATTTCTGCATGTAAGAACTGTTTCCTGGATATAAAAATTAGAAAAAAAATATTTATCTGGCGTTTGTTGTTGTTGTTATTGTTGTTGTTTATCAATGGAATTGGGCTCCGAAAGACAAAGTTACTTTGCGTCAAAAGCCACCATTGAAATTTGGCATCAAAAGAAAATTAGCCAAGGCCTATTTAGTCTAGTTGATATGTTCATAAAGAAAAGAAAAGAAAAATAATATTAATGAGGAAGTTTGGTTGGATATATTAATTGGTTTGCACAATGAATTTGTATCCTAGTTAAGCCATTTTGTCATGACTCTATTGGTTTATCGAATCATTAAAATTCTAGGCTTGTGTGCATTGTGCATGTTTGTTCATTGAGTTCACTATATATCGTCACATGAGACTATATTTAAGTGTGATACAGTTTTTCCATCAAATAATAACACTGTGAACATGTTTAAGTGATTGGGTCATAATTTAATTGTTACTAGTTCACACCCCTACAGTTCCGTTTCCATATGATACATTTTTTCCACAAGAGTGTGGAAAGCTCATTTTATTTTGTGTCGTGTCATTTGTGGTGTTTATATATATATATATATATATATATATATATATATATATATATATATATATATATATTGTAATACCCCATATTTTTTTGGCTTTTAAATTTAGGAATTTATTAAATTTAATTGAGATAAATTAATTTAATTTTAATCCGGGAAGTTGTTTTTAAATATTTACTAGCGCGACGAGAGTTAGTAATTATTGGAAATTTGTTGAATGTTACTGGATGAGTATAGTAATATATGAGATTGATTTTATAAAAATTGCCACGTGTGAATAAAATGACAAATATGGAAATTAAGTCGGGACGCGCCTGTGTCGTGTCAGGACTAAATTATTATTATATAAAGTGAATAAATTATAAGTTACTCGTATGGTCATTCCGAGTGCGCCAAAGTGTCCGAAAGGGTCGAGATAGTCAAAATAATGTACCCGAGGGTTTAGTTTGGGCCTCGGGGCGTTTTTAAGCTTAATTAGTACCCCGGGAGGGCGTTTTGGACATTTCGTAATTATGGGTAATTAAACCCACGAATTTGCTAGGGTTATATCAGATGGTAAGTGTTGTATTCTAGGGTTAGCATAACCAGAAACTAATGACGGCCATTGGAGAGGAAGAGGAGAAGCTTTCCAAGGAGTTGTAGGCCAAGAACTCATGCGGTTGCACCGCCGTCACCGCTAAATGGTAGATAGCGCAACGAGGATCTCAACCAGACCAAATTCTTTAACAAATCAGAACTTTGAATTTCATGCAAGTATCTATCTTGATTTAATCAAGTTAATTCTTCTTTTATATTAGTCTCGGGTTTATTAGAATTAGTATTCTTGAAATAAAACATTAATTGGAGACAAAAATTACATGTTGTAGAGGTAAAGATCATATTCTGGAAATCCAGTTCACATGTAGAGGTTGAACCACGAATTTCCATGGTGTTAGTGATAGAAAATCTAGAAAAAAGAATGGAAGAAACTATGTTAAAGAAAAATATTAGGGTTTTTGAGATTTATATAGATTTTACCTTTTTATTTTGTTATAGTTGATGAAAACTCGCATGTTTTACGTAAGATATTATTTATATGGGTATACAACACTTGCAGTATAAGTGGTTGCGAGTTTGGGACTGAAACATGATGATTTGGATGAGTTTGGGGTAAGATTTCCGTAGATGGGTTTTCTGCAGTTTCTCCATAACTGCTTGATCGATCGATCGAGCCCAGAGCATCGATCGATTGATAGATCGATCGATCGACCCCATTTCATCGATCGATCGACCCCTCCGGGAAAACTGCATTTTTGCTCGTGTTAGCTTAATCCGATTTTATGCGTAGTAAACCTTGATTAGGGTTGCTAGAACATAATGAAACACAAAAAGGACCAGTAGGGTCAAGATAAACCCCATTAAGTGGGACTTTAATGTGAAAGGGAAATGAAGGGTAAACGGGGAGATATTCATACTTAGGAAATCACACGTGCGTTGATTAAATAATCGAAATGTCTAGGAAGTTGGATTAGAAGGTGAGTGAGGGCCTACTGAAATTGTACTTAGATAAAGAGAATACTTCGAAAGATGAGAAGTGAGTTTAGAATAACTTAATTATGAGAATAAAATGAACGAGTCCGTTATACGAGATAATCGAGTCAAATGTGTAATAACGGATAATTATAATTATGGGTCATGAGCGCACCTAATTTAATAATGTAGATGTGAATACATACATACATATATATATATATATATATATATATATATATATATATATATATATATGACAGCTTGATTGTGCATATATCATTTTTGTGTAAAAATCATACTCGGGCTACTTGCTATCACGGGGGTTTTCGCGCCGGGACGGTCTTATCTCGATGGGACCTTTATGGGGGATATTGACTCGTACCCTAGAACATAGGATTCCTTGGTACAAGCTATCTAATTGATAGTCAGATGGTCCTAAGAGACGTGAGGGTATGTGCTGACCTCTTAGTGACTTGGAACTATGCTTCGCCTCCAATTGTATGTGTTTTATGTTACTGCAGTTCGAGAGTGATTCCGAACTATCATTTCCCTAAATATGTGTGATACAGGGACTTGATAGTAGAGTATGCAAGCACCATAGTTTTTATCTGGGGTGCAGATAGTATATATATGTTATATGAGTGATTGGTATATATATACTTATATATGGAAACCTTGCACCGTAGATTTTATGTGGGGTGCCGTTTGTATATATATTATATGTGTAACTAATATATATACATATATCTATATGAGAACTTTATACTGTGTGTATAAGTAGTTAAGAAATGCATAAATGTTTCACTTCACTATAAGTATTCGAAAATGTTATAACGATACAAAATTATTCTAAATAACGTAAGAAATCTTGAAGAGATAGATTTTCTAAAATGAATATCATAACCTTAATTTCACGTGTTAAGACTTATGGAGAATAAGTTAGAGAGATATATGAGATTCATTAGTACGATAGATGTGCACACTAGATGAGAGGTGAGAATTCTCAAGAGAGTGTCGCACACTAATATGATTGTTGCATTAGCCGGTAAGCATTTTAAATACTTGCTAAACTATTTTAAAACTGTTTTACACTCGGGCTTTGATCCGTTTGATGTTATCTCTGCTCTCTTGTGTGTATATATATATATATATATATATATATATATATGTGTGTATTATAGGTGCCCATCCATAGGAGCGTCATGCTTAGGATTCTTTGGATGGAACGTGCTGTAACTTTTGTGGGAGTTGTAGGCCATTGCTTAGACGAATTCATTGTTGACTCCACTTCTAGTTCAGTTTTATCCAGTGGGGCATGTGTCTCCATTTTCCATTATTCAGTTGGTTTTGTCAGAGTTTGTAATTCTTTTACTTTCAGTATCTTTACTTCAGGATTTAGTACTGTCAGGATGTTTTCCTTTAGTGTTTTAAAGTTGGGATTTGTTATTGATGGTTAAACTCTTGAATGTTCATTTATATTCTTATACTTAATGTGTGAATCTTAAAATGTTAATGGTCAAAGGTTTTATAATTGGATTTAATAAAAATGGAAATAAGGTTTTAAATGGTTTTGACACTTAGCTTAATTAATCAGGGTGTTTAAATTTGAAAATTTTAATTTGCGACAGTGATGCTAAGAATGAACCAACTGTTCACCTTGATTTTGATTTAATAAAGGATTGATCGCCCAGTATTTAATTAGGCGGGGTGTCACAGGTGTTATCAGAGCATCAGGTTCTAGTGTCCTTTAGGATTTGTTCGGCTTATTATGCTTTCAGCGTTGCATTGTTTGATATAGAGCCCTATGTTTAGGATTGTCGATTTCTTTGATGAGATTTCATTCTCTTGCTATAACGTATGTACATTAGTGAATTCTAATTTCATTCGGATGTGTGTGTATGCCGAGCAATGACGGATGTCAGAAGAGGACCGTTAAGCAGACATTAGGAGGTAGGGCTCGGTTGAGGTTGTAAAATATATTCGAGGATGATGACCGTAGTTGAGGTCACCTCCATTATGGCACAAGAAGCCAAGACTAGAAAGGTGACTAAGGAGCAACCATGATTTTTAAATGCTACTATAGTCGAATGAGGTGCGAGAGTAAACTCACCCAATGTGTTACAAAACATGTAGAGATATGTCAGTGGGAACTCTAGAAATGCGGGAATTGTGTGTGTTTACCAAAGGAGGTAAAGTATCCAAAGGTTTAGATATAGGACGGAGTGTGGCTAACTGAAAGTGAAAATTTAGAGAAAATTTTCTTGGCTGTCGGAATGAAGTTATAATGATGGGAGTCAACCACAAATTTTAGAAGTGGAATGCTATGCCTATAGGAGAACCTTAGGTACAGTGTTGACCGTATGTTACTTCATCAGATGTTCAGGATTAGAAGTGAACGTTGTCCTGAACTCATCACAAGAGGACATGATAGAGGTCCATTTATGAATATGAGTCTAAACCATTAGCGAATCTTGTATCGGAAGATGTAGATACAAAGGGAGGAAAGAACTCCAAGTGGGAGATCGACTCATAATAATAGTTGATAGCACTTAAAAAGGGAATTCTGCTAGACGTTCGATTCATGGGTTGACAAGATCGTACCTTGTCAATGAAGATGATAATTCTTCTTGGTGTGGTAAGCTAAAATAATCGAAGAATTTAGTCGAGAATAAGACTGAATACAACGGTGGTGGTGTACCACCACAAAGGGGTGTGGATACACATCAGGGGACCCATTTAAATGATTCGAATAGTTGAATTCTTACCAAGTGATGGTAAATTCAGTAGGAAATATTATAGACAGTGACATGTTATTTAGGGCCTAAAAGGCTAAGGGAATAACCGGGGTAGCCAACAGGAATCGAGTCTACTAAAGTCCGAGGGAAGGACAATCCTAACATGGTTAGTAGGACAGGTGATAAGTGGATTATGTGTTGAGGTGTTTTGTGGGGAGTGAAATCGCACGCGATAATATTTTCCGAAGTGAGTAAAGGGACAAGAATACAGTGCCTAGTAAAAGACAACGATTAAAGTAGTTTTGTTTTTGTTTGGGCAGACGTGTTACGTCCGGAGACCATTTGTGCAGTCAAGACAATTGGCAAGGTGGAAGTATAAGTTGTATCCTTAGAGGATGAGGCGTGTTTATGTGATACGAACGAGTCACTGTATTTTGTTCATTGCTTGATTAGCATGTGAGACGAGTTTAATGCGTATAATTATAAACGTTATTATTGTGTGAATATTTTTCCCTAGTGTACCGGGATTTTTCTTTAGTGCTATCCTAGGAGGATGAATGAATATATTAACAGTGTTATGTACTTTATTGAGGTTACTTGTTGTAGTGATGCGATATGTGAGTATGACATTATCTTTGTTACAATGTTATAGAAATGGTTAGTACGATAGTGGGCAATTATTGCAAGGCTATCGGAGTGGTTGCATTAGTGCAGCATGTTTTGTTCTGGCGAGGCTTCACCTGCAAGAAAGTCAGACTCACACTTATATTATCTATCCTAGAGACTTTGGAGGGGATAGCAGGCTCGAGATATTTGATACCGATGTATGTATGGACTTTGTCATTATGATTCAGTATGTATCGGGTTTACGGTTGAGCGAAAAGATTTAACTCAGTATTATGTTTAGCGCTTAGGACTTGGTGATAGAAAGAGTGCATTGCTATACCTATCCTTTAGAGATGTGAGAGTTAAGAGTTGGACCCATATGTTTGGGGGACAGGATTTCGAGATCCCCGAGCGGCTGTATTCGAGGTTTATGGAGTGTGATTACCGCTATTATTGAATGATTGTACAATTAGTGAAATGTTCTTTGTTAAGTGTAATTACGGGAGGAAATGTAACTTTTTTGTCAAGAGACGGAATAAAGGGGTACATGCTACGGACGGAGGACCTAACGGATTTTGATAACCGACAATGCTAGGTAGTAGTGTATCGGGGGGTTCCTTATTTAGATTTCGCTTTGCGAGACATCTCACGCATGAAACTTAGCGTAAGGTTAGAATTAGGGAGATGTTTGGTCCTTAGTCCGTGAGTTCGGTACCTCGGTTGTACTAGGGGTAGGTAATTATATCTATAAGTTAGAAGTTGAATCATGATTTAAGGCCAGTGGAGCCGGTTATGTGGTAAGAAAGCATTAAAAGTTATCCCCACGAGTTGAGGGGTGGAACTATGATAAGGACAATTTAAAAATCTCAATTTCCAGGGTGATTGAGAGTACCCAAGTGTTGTAACCGCGTTCAGAACACAAGGTAAATAAAGAGTTGGGATAATTTTTAGCATGGATTATCTGGAAATAATTTTTATTATACAAAAGAGATGACTTGTATTTATTTTGATGAATAGAGCCTTAGTGATTTATTTTGGTTGTTTTACCTATTTGGGAAAATTATTTTACTTATCTGAAGAAGTTTGAGATTTGTTGTTCCTCTTTAGTTGTCATGGAATTTGAATGCCCTATTCCTTATATTTTGTTGGATTTAGTTAGTTCTACAGATGAGTAGCGCGCCGTTCGCTCTCCCGGGGCGATCGGGGTGTTACGAAATGTGGGCATCTTGGTTAGCTGATGTTAAAATCGTCCGAGTTGAACGGACGTGGTAATAGACGTGTGAAATATATATTTGGGGGACTAGCATAACGAAGTGTAAGTGATAGAGTGGATTAAACGTCACATGAGGGGCGATAATCCATACATAAGTGTGCAATTAGAATATCACATCCTAATTTGATTGGAAGACCGTGGGAAGCCATTTAAGAAGGGGTATTCCTTGAATAGAATATAATTTAATTATTATGAAGAACACTCGGAGCGGAGTTGTTATTAGTCAAGTGTGAGAGAGACTTGCGCATACAAATAATGATGATGTTAGTATGGTATAAAAGATCCAGAAGTGCGCATCGTGGAGAAAAGATCACGGGTCGGAACTTTCAGCATACACCAAGGAAGGAAGGGGAGTATTATGTGTCACTTATGTGAGACATTTCAAGGAAAAATTGATGTTTAGCGGGACGTAGTGAGAAGTCTCTACATGCACCGCCCATAGGTAGGGTTCGGTTGGAAGAGGAGAATCAACCAGAGAATTTTGTGTTTATCGACAATTCCTGTAATTGGAAGAGGTCGGCAAAGTCGGTAAAGTTCTTGGATGGGTTGACATCCTCAAAACAAGATCAAGGGTTCATCTGAACATGTGAATTAAGTCGCCCAAAAAGGAAGTGATTGACATTCCTTTGGGGTGATTTACAATATTAACTAGTGTGCCCCAGTCTTCCTTTGAAAGGAAGGGATCGCGCCGGTACGTAGTCTTACACGGTATCATTTTCTGAATCAGGATGAAATTTGTGAATCCCACCTTCAATATGGGATTTCAGAAGAAAAAAATAGCGGAGATAACATTTTGTTCTGAGTAGGAGGTATCACCCATAGCCGAGGAGCGTGGGCACAGTGATTAACGAGTAGTGGAGCCGTGTGAAGGTGATTTTTGAAATCTTGGTGATCATTTCTTTTCCACCACGGATATAACTAGCAAGTGAAGGATAGTATGGTAGAGTCCCGGGAAAGCACTCGTACCTATTTGTCGTAAACGAGATGCTTATTGAGGTTTTTGTGTGGAAGAACCCTAGCTATTCTCCCTATGCGTATGTTTAAAGGTGAGCGGATAATCAAAATTTTGTATCGGTCAAGAATAATACAACGACTATGGTGGAATTCCACGACTGTTTTAGGCGAATAAGAGTGGTCAGATGTTCGTATGGTTTCTCTCATAATGGGAGTTTTGTGTAGATAAATCCGAGTAGTTGTTATGTAGTGAGGTGAGGCCTCCCAATGATAGTGAGATAATGGAAATTTATAATGTATAGGCGTGACCTATGCGAATGTTGTCGGTTAGGAGCACCATGTGAAGTGTCTCCAATGAGAAGTTAATCAAGCTTGTTGTGGGGCGGGGGCTATAGTGGTTAAGTGCCTTACTATGTAGATAGTTTGCGTACTAAAAAGATATCCAGAATTGTTCTACCAGGTAGGCCTTATTTTACGAATTTCGGGACAAAATTCCGTTATTAGGGGGGAAGTATGTAATACCCCATATTTTTATGGCTTTTAAATTTAGGGATTTATTAAATTTAATTGAGATAAATTAATTTAATTTTAATCCGGGAAGTTGTTTTTAAATATTTACTAGTGTGACGAGAGTTATTAATTATTGGAAATTTGTTGAATGTTACTGGATGAGTAAAGGAATATATGAGACTGATTTTATAAAAATTGTCACGTGTGAATAAAATGACAATTATGGAAATTAAGTCGGGACGCGCCTGTGTCGTGTCAGGACTAAATTATTATTATATAAAGTGAATAAATTATAAGTTTCCCGTATGGTCATTTCGAGTGCTCCAAAGTGTCCGAAAGGGTCGAACTAGTCAAAATAATGTACCCGGGGGTTTAGTTTGGGCCTCGGGGCATTTTTAAACTTAATTAGTACCCCGGGAGGGCGTTTTGGACATTTCGTAATCATGGGTAATTAAACCCACGAATTTTCTAGGGTTATATCAGATGGTAAGTGTTGTCTTCTAGGGTTAGCATAACCAAAAACTAATGACGGCCATTGAAGAGGAAGAGGAGAAGCTTTCCAAGGAATCTAGGCCAAGAACTCCTCCGGTTGCACCGCCGTCACCGCCAAATGGTAGATCGCGCAATGAGGATCTCAACCACACCAAATTCTTCCACAAATCAGAACTTTGAATTTCAGGCAAGTATGTATCTTTCTTTAATCAAGTTAATGCTTCTTTTATATTAGTCTAGGGTTTATTAGAATTAGTGTTCTTGAAAGAAAAAATTAATTGGAGACAAAAATTACATGTTGTAGAGGTAAAGATCATATTCTGGAAATCCATTTCACATGTAGAGGTTGAACCATGAATTTCCATGGTGTTAGTGATAGAAAATCTAGAAAAAGGATGGAAGAAACTATGTTAAAGAAAAATAATAGGGTTCTTGATATTTAATTTATATAGATTTTACCCTTTTATTTTGTTATAGTTGATGAAAACTCGCATGTTTTACGTAGGATATTGTTTAAATGGGTATACAACACTTATAGTATAAGTGGTTGGGAGTTTGGGACTGAAATATGATGATTTGGATGAGTTTGGGGTAAGATTTCCGTAGCTGGGTTTTCTGCAGTTTCACCATCACTGCTTGATCGATTGATCGAGCCCAGAGCATCGATCGATCGATAGATCGATCAATCGACCCCTCCTGGAAAACTACATTTTTGCTCGTGTTAGCTTAATCTGATTTTATGAGTAGTAAACCTTGATTAGGGTTGCTAGAACATAATGAAACACAAAAAGGATGAGTAGGGTCAAGATAAACCCCGTTAAGTGGGACCTTAATGTGAAAGGGAAATAAAGGGTAAACGGGGAGATATTCATACTTAGGAAATCATACGTGCGTTGATTAAATAATCGAAATGTCTAAGAAGTTGGATTAGAAGGTGAGTGAGGGCCTACTTAAATTGTACTTAGGTAAAGAGAATACTTCGAAAGATGAGAAGTGAGTTTAGAATAACTTAATTACGAGAATAAAATGAACGAGTTCGTTATACGAGATAATCGAGTAAAATGTGTAATAACGGATAATTATAATTATGGGTCGTGAGCGCACCTAATTTAATAATGTGGATGTGAATACACACACATACACACACACACACACACACAAACACACACACACACATATATATATATATATATATATATATATATATATATATATATATATATATGATGGTGTGATTGTGCATATATCATTTCTGTGTAAAAATCGTACTTGGGCTACTTGCTATCACCGGGGTTTCCGCGCCGGGACGGTCTTATCTCGATGGAACCTTTATGGGGGATATTGACTCATACCCTAGAACATAGGATTCCTTGGTACATGTTATCTGATTGATAGTCAGACGGTCCTAACAGACGTGAGGGTATGTGCTGACCTCTTAGTGACTTGGAACTATGTTTCGCCTCCAATTGTATGTGTTTTATGTTACTGCAGTTCGAGAGTGATTCCGAACTAGCATTTCCCTAAATATGTGTGATACAGGGACTTGATAGCAGAGTATGCCAGCACCATAGTTTTTATGTGGGGTGCAGATAGTATATATATGTTATATGAGTGATTGGTATATATATACTTATATATGGAAACCTTGCACCATAGATTTTATGTGGGGTGCCGTTTGTATATATATTATATGTGTAACTAATATATATGTGTATATCTATATGAGAACTTTATACTGTGCGTATAAGTATTTAAGAAATGAATAAATGTTTCACTTCACTATAAGTATACGGAAACCTTATAACGATACGGAATTATTCTAAATAATGTAAGAAATCTTGAAGAGATAGATTTTCTAAAGTCAATATCATAACCTTAATTTCACGTGTTAAGACTTATGGAGAATAAGTTAGAGAGATATATGAGATTCATTAGTACGATAGACGTGCACACTAGATGAGAGGTGAGAATTATCAAGAGAGTGTCGCATACTAATATGATTATTGCATTAGCCGGTAAGCATTTTAAATACTTGCTAAACTATTTTAAAACTGTTTTACACTCGGACTCTGACCCGTTTGCTGTTATCTCTGCTCTCTTGTGTATATATATATATGTATTACAGGTGCCCAGCCACTGGGGCGTAATGCTTAGGATTCTTTGGATGGAACGTGTTGTAGCTTTTGTGGGAGTTGCAGGCCATTGCTTAGACGAATTCATTGTTGACTTCACTTCTAGTTTAGTTTTATCCAGTGGGGCCTGTGTCGCCCTTTTCCATTATTCAGTTGGTTTTATCAGAGATTGTAATTCTTGTAATACCCCGTATTTTTGTGATATTTATTTATGGGATTAATTGAATTAAATGCGTATTAATTGGAAATTAATCCGAATTAAAATACTAGCGAGATGCGAGTTAGTATTTGATTATAATGTGCATATATGATTATATATGAATATGGAATTATTGATTTGTCGTGAAATAGAAATACGGAAATTTGGAAATCTTGTTGAGACGCGTGTGACAGTCGCGTCATGGAATATAATTATGATAATTAAAAAAAGTGAATTTTATTTCTATAAACCGTATGGTCATTTTGAGTGCGCCAACGCGTCCGGAAGGGTCAAAATAGTCAGAAAACACTAGCCGGGGGTTTAGTTTGGGTCCCGGGGCATTTTTAGGCCATGCCGGCAACGTATAAGGGTAGTTCAGTAATTTTGAATTTTTGGGAATTAAAACCTACGAAAATTGGGAATTAAAAAGCTGACTTGGTAATTACCCACTAAACCCACTAACCACATCTTAGGACTTAATGGGCTACGGGGATTATTAGAATTGTTCCAAAAGTTCCTAAGCCAAAAACCCTAGCCACCATTCACTTTAGAGAAGAAGGCTTGTAGAGAGAGAGGAGAGGAGAATTATGCAGAGAGAGAGAGAGAAAAAACTTCATCAGATCGACATCAAAATCAGAGTTACACATAAGGCAAGTGGTTTAATTTCGTTATTTTACAAAGAATGTTTCTTCCATGTGTAGGAAATTGATAAAATCTTATTGCTCTTGGAAGTTGATGAAAAACCCATTTAAATTGGATGTAGAATTTACATTTTGATGAGGAATCGCATGTGGATTTGTATTTAGATGATTATTCTAAGGATAATATATTTTGGACAAAACGAAAAACGGATTTAATTAGACTCTTTGATGATTTATAAATTTCTAGGGTTCATGTTCTTGAAATTGGGAAAAATATGAAGAGATTTGATAATTGTATGAGGTTAGGATGAATTAACCCCACAAAACATGTTAGTATGTAACCTAAGTATATTTAGGATCGATTAGAACCCATGTATATTGTTGGTTTGATGTTTAGAGGAGATTAGAGGTGAAGAAAAGTCGGAAAAACGAGTTAAGGAAAATCTGGGCTCGAAACTGGCCACTCGTTAGAAGACCTGCCTAGGTCGTTCGAACGAGCTCGTTCGAACAAGCTTCTAACGAGTTGACCTTTGACTTCTAACGAGGGTGAAGTTCATTCGATGATTTCGTTCGAACGAGACCTCGTTAGAAAGCCCACTTCGTTCGAACGAACTCTCGTTCGAACAGCCTCGTTCGAACGAGACTTCTAACGAGTTGACAGTTTAGGCTTTTTAGCCTGTTTTGATCCCGGGTGTCCCATAACCTTGTTTATATGTAGAGATAACACTTCCTTATGGATTAAGTGATATACTTGGGACATTTGAGATATTATGAGGAGTAAAACCTAGAAGTGTAGTTTGAGCTTAAGGGAAATTATGAAGTAGGACGTGAGTGTCTATTACGATGCGAGAACTATTGACGGCCTAAATTATTATATTAACCGGTAACATATAAATTGTGTAGTATTATATGTCGGTACGAGAATGAGAATTATACCACAACTATATTATGGTGACTACTAAGATGTGTGCATACTTAGTATACGCATATGATTTTATGTGTATGACATACCTACCATACTTGCTATCACGGGAGGTTTACGTTCGCTTAGGGCCCTCTAATCCTTGTGTTGCCCAGATTTAGACTGGTACCTCGATGAACATAGGTCAGAGAAGGGATTATTGGGATGTTAATAAGTCTGCTGATCGTGGGAGCGCAGGTATGTGCGTGACCCATGTGATGTGACTGTGTTCGCCTCCATTATTTGTGATGTTGTTATCTGAGAACGATTCCTGAGAGATTCAGAATACGTGATCCTTATGTATGTGATGTACCAGGATGGATAGCAGAGTATGTGTGCACCGCAGCTTAGTCTCGGGGTGCTTGTATTGTACATTTATGACGTGAATAATATACACTTAATTAATGGGAACTTTCATGTTGTTATTGTGAAAATAATTATGGTAATGTTTTGAGAAAACATAACGGGTTAACCGATAGTGAATTGTCTTACAAATTGAGAATATGAGTTTAAGTAAGGCCCTCTATTTAATTGATAATGCTAGAATGTAATATGGGAATCGAGTAGTAAGGGGTAGAACTTATTACGGTTTGGTTAGGTATATATGTTATTTAGATGGGTACGGTACGTTAGGAGTGCACGTGTAGTCGAGAGGTGAGAATTTCATGTGAGTGCACGTCCTAACATGTATTTTGCATTTAATGTTTTAATGTTATTAAAACACTTGCTGTTTTTAAAATGATTTCCACTTTCGGGCTCTGACCAATTTGCTTTCAAATCTATTTTGTAAAAATCATTTTAGGTGCCCAGCCACAAGGACACCATGCTTAGGATTCTCATTCAGGTGACGAGCTGTAGCTGTTTGTGGAAGTTACAGGACTTTGCTTGTAGACGCTTCATCTATCTTGACTCTATATTCAGTATTTATCAGTTGTAGGGCATGTCACCCATTTCTTTTAGAGACATTTCATTTATTTTAGTTACTCAGACTTCTGGCATGTAATTAATTCAGTATTCAGACTTGTCATATTTTTTTAGTTGTGGGTTTGTTGTGAGGAGTTTTCCTCCGGATTTATATTCATATTGTTGGTTATTTATTACTTCATTATGGTGAATGGTTGTGATTCTTTCATTTTTTCTTTACTGCATGTTAATCAGACTTAACGTAAAATTTGGCAACTTACTTTTTAAATACTAGGTGGTTAGTAATTATGAAAATGTTTTCGACAGTGATGCTGTTAACTGAACCAACTTGGCATTTTGAATTGATTTAATAAAGGAGTAGCTACCCGGTATTTAATTAGTCGGGGTGCCACAGGTGGTATCAGAGCATCAGGTTCTAGTGTCCTTTAGGATCTGAACGACTTATTATGTTTTCCGCTGAGCTTTCTTTGATGTAGAGCCCTATATTTTAGGACTGTTGTATTCTCTTGTATATGCTACGTTCTTCAGCTATTTTGAGTTTATAACTGCGAACTTATAAACTTCATTCTTATTTCAGATGCCTCCACAACGTGCACAACGGGTTCCCAGGGATGCGACGCCAGAACCACAGCCCGCACCAGTTCAGGGCACGATGAATGCCGCCGAGGTTGCAGCCATTGTGGCCTAGGCGGTAAATGCCGCACTAGCCATAGTTCAGCAGGCACCACCTCAGGCGCCAGTAGCCGCGCCAGTTCAGGCTCATGCATTCCCGTATGCTTGGGAACGTGTACGTGATGCTTTTCAGAAAGCACAACCTTCGGAGTTCGCAGGTAGCTCCGATGTGGTAGTTTCGAGTCAGTGGAGGAAGGACATTCAGTGACACCTGAGGATGTATGAGTGCACAGATGTCCAGAAGCAGATACTAGCTACCTTTAAGCTAGTGGGGTCTGCACTGCAGTGGTGGGAGTCTATTACCACCGTGGAGGAGAGAGATACTCTCACTATTCAGGAGTTTTGGGTGCGGTTCGACCGCAAGTACTTTTCGTCAGCTGTTCACACGGAGATGAGAAGGAAGTTGATGAGCCTCAAGCAGGAGGGTAAGACTGTGGCCGAGTATGAGGCCGAATTCACTGATCTTCTGAACATTGTTCCGGATGAGATACCGACAGAGGAGAAAAAGATACAAAAATTTATGGACGGGTTGACGTGGAGGATTCGTCAGCACTTGTTAGGGAACCTCTTGTTAGCCACTTATTCTGATGTGGTTAACGCTGCATTGCTCCATTGCCAGGATCACCGCTTTGACATGGCTGAGGGCAAGCGATCGGGAGAGTCCAGCCATCAGGGCAGGACTGGAGGAAATGGTGCCAGTGGGGCACAATCTGTTCAGGGGCAGAGACAGGGTGATCAGGGTTCCCAGCAGGGGGATCACAAGAGGTTCAGGTCAGGGAATTTCAGGCACGGACGGGGAGGTTTCCGACAGGGCCATCAGGGTCCGAACGGCCTTCAGAACTAGCAGGGTCAGAATGGTCAATAGCAGTTTCAACAGGGCCAGCAGGGCCAGTGGAGGAACGGTAACGGCCACCAGGGCCAGGGGCAGCAGGGACAGAGAGGGGGGAACTTCCCGGGGAAGTGTTTCATTTGTGGCAAGACTGGCCATAAATGCTAAGACTGTCCTGATAGGGGCAGGGCCCCGCAGCAGCAGCAGGGAGCTCGACATGAGCCACAGAGGCCATTTTTTCCACCTGCTCTCCCAGCTCCAACCCAGGTGCTAGCACTACCAGCCATTCTAGTAGTTCCTGTGCAGCAGGGGCAGTTACAGTATGGACGTGTCTATAACGTCCACCAGGCAGCCGCTCCACAGGCACCACCCGCGATTGAGGGTATGTTTCCTATCCATGGTACTATGGGTCGGGTTTTGTTTGATACGGGGGCAACGCATTGTTTTATAGGTACACATTTTGCGAAAGCCTTAGGGTTGTTAGCCACAGCAGAGAGCATAGTGACGTGTGTAGACTCACCATTGGGGAGTGGGTCACTTATTTTCTTTATATGCCGGGGAGTGGGGGTAGAGATAGGTAGTCTGGTATTACCTGCAGATATGTTGGTATTAGATATGCATGTGTACGATGTGATTATCAGTATGGATTGGCTCGCAGATTATAGAGCCATGATTGATTGCTTCGGTGGGAGCATTGTTTTTGCCATTTCGAGGCAAGAGATGTTTGTAGTGGCGATGCCTCGCCCAGAGGGAGGCTCGACCGCTCATTTGTATTACCTAGAGGAGGATACCTCTAAGGAGGTTGTGATTACTTTAGATTCGATCCCAGTTGTCAGGGAGTATTCCGATGTGTTTCAGGAGATACCAGGCCTACCCCCTAGTCGAGAGATAGACTTTGTCATAGACTTATTACCAGATACAAGACCTATAGCACGCGCACCGTACCGTATGGCTCCAGCTGAGATGAGGGAGTTACGGGATCAGATTGAGCAGTTGTTGGGTCAGGGGTTTATTCGGAGGAGTACTTCGCCGTGGGGTGCCCCTGTGTTGTTCGTGAAGAAGAGAGATGGTTCACTGAGATTGTGTGTGTACTACCGGGAGTTGAAAAAAGTCACGATACGGAATAAGTATCCGTTGCCTCGAATCGATGACTTATTCGACCAGTTGAGAGGAGCTTCTTTCTTCTCGAAGATTGATTTGAGATCGGGATACCATCAGTTGCGTATCTGGGAGGAGGACGTCTCGAAGACTGCGTTCTTATCGAGATATGGTTCTTACGAGTTTCGGGTTATGCCTTTTGGTTTGACCAATGCTCCAACCGTGTTTATGGACTTGATGAATAGGGTGTTCAGAGATTTCCTAGATCAGTTTGTCATTGTCTTCATTGATGATATTCTGGTTTACTCCCAGACAGAGGAGGAGCACGCCGAGCATTTGAGGCAAGTTTTGCAGACGCTACGTCATAACGAGCTGTATGCAAAGTATGAGAAGTGTGGGTTTTGGCTGAAGGAGGTCCAGTTTTTGGGACATATTATTTCCGACCGGGGGATAACTGTTGATCCGGGGAAGGTATCCGCGGTGAGGGAGTGGGGACAGCCCACGACACCAACGGAGATCCGTAGTTTCTTGGGTCTAGCAGGATACTACAGGAGGTTCATTCGGGGATTTTCGAAGATAGCAGGTCCTTTGACACATCTGACTCGTAAGGGTGTGCCATTCATCTGGAGTGATGCCTGTCAGTTGGCATTTGATGAGTTGAAGGATAAGTTGACCTCAACACCTGTGTTAACATTGCTGAGACCGAGAGTTGAGTATCTAGTCTACACCTATGCGTCCTTACAAGGACTTGGAGGTGTATTGCAGCAGGAGAGTCAGGCCATAGCTTATGCTGCCCGTAAGATAAAGCCTCACGAGAAGAATTACCCCACTCATGACTTGGAGTTGGCGGCAGTTGTATTTGCCCTTCGGATATGGAGACATTATCTTTTGGGGGAGAAGTTTCGATTGTTCACAGACCACAAGTCCCTACAGTACCTATTCACGCAAAAAGAATTGAATATGCGGCAGCGAAGGTGGCTTGAGTTTGTGAAGGACTATCAGTTTGATATCCAGTATCACCCGGGGAAGGCTAACGTGGTAGCAGACGCGTTGAGCCGTAGGCCAGCAGATGAAGTGGCAGGGGTGTGGAAGGCCAAGTGGAAGGAATTGGGACACCAGGATGCAGTGGCCCGATCGTTCATGTCTGTGATGACCGTTACACCGCAGATCGTCACGAAGGTAGTAAGGGCACAGGCAAATGACTCGTTCTGTCAGGAGCAGATAGTTCGATTACTAGAAGAGGGAGCCGAGTCCTATACCGTTAGCTCAGACGGGGGATTACGCTTCAATGGGAGATTGGTAGTTCCGGAAGGGGAGGAATTGCGGCACGAGGTAATGGCAGATTCGCACGGATCACGGTTCTCGGTACATCCCGGTGGGGACAAAATGTACCAAGACATGAGACGACAGTATTGGTGGAGCGGGATGAAGAGAGATATTGCCGAGTTTGTTTCTAAATGCGTCACTTGTCAGCTAGTAAAAGTGGATCATCAGAGACCGGCAGGACTGCTACAGCCGTTGGAGGTCCCGATGTGGATGTGAGAGAGCATATCCATGGACTTTATCACAGGGTTGCCTACGTCACAGAGAGGTCACGACTCCATTTGGGTAATTGTGGACAGGTTGACCAAAGTCGCTCATTTTCTACCCATAAGGACAGACTACACTACGGGATAGTATGCCCAGCTGTTTATTTCAGAGATAGTGAGACTTCACGGTGTGCCCCTAAATATCGTGTCTGACCGAGACAAGATATTTGTTTCATGGTTTTGGGAGAGTTTTCAGGAGGCCATGGGCACAGAATTGCGGTTGAGTACGGCGTATCACCCGCAGACCGATGGGCAAACCGAGCGTACAAACTAGATGGTGGAGGACATGCTACATATGTGCATCATTGATTTCGAAGGTGGATGGGAGCAGTATCTTCCACTGGTGGAGTTTGCTTACAATAACTCCTACCAGTTCACCATTGGCATGGCTCCATTTGAGGCGTTGTACGGTAGACCTTGTCGTTCCCCAGCATGTTGGATGGAGGTGGGGGACAACAAACTACTTGGGCCGGAAGTGATTCAGGATACTTCAACGAGGATAGAATTGATACGGAGTCGTATTCGGGTAGCTCAGGATCGGCAGAAGAGCTATGCAGATGCGAAGAGGTTCTTCAGGGAGTTCCAAGTGGGGGACCAGGTTTTGCTCAGAGTATCTCCTATGAAGGGGATTATGCGTTTCGGGAAGAAAGGGAAGTTGGCACCGAGATATATGGGACCATTTCCTATTATTGAGCGGATTGGACCGATTGCGTATAGGCTTGGATTACCGGAGCATTTACATCGGATTCACGATGTGTTTCATATTTCCTCGCTAAGGAAATATCTTAGAGACAATTTGGCTCATTCTCACATTGCTTTGGAGGACATAGATCTCCAGCCTGATAGCTCCTACGAGGAGGGGCCGATTGCTATTTTGGATCGAAGTGAGCGGAAACTGCGGTCAAAGATAGTTCCGTTAGTGCGTGTTCAGTGGCGACATCATAATGTCGAGGAATACACATGGGAGCGCGAGGATGAGATGCGCGAACGTTATCCAGAGTTCTTCTTACCAGGTACTTTCTAGTTTCGAATTTCGGGACGAAATTCAGTTATTAGGGGGGAAGTATGTAATACCCCGTATTTTTGTGATATTTATATATGGAATTAATTGAATTAAATGCGTATTAATTGGAAATTAATCCGGATTAAAATACTAGCGAGATACGAGTTAGTATTTGATTATAATGTGCATATATGATTATATATGAATATGGAATTATTGATTTGTCGTGAAATAGAAATACGGCAATTTGGAAATCTTGCTGAGACGCGTGTGACAGTCGCGTCGTGGAATATAATTATGATAATTAAAAAAAGTAAATTTTATTTCTATAAACCGTATGGTCATTTTGAGTGCGCCAACGCGTCCGAAAGGGTCGAAATAGTCAGAAAACACTAGCCGGGGGTTTAGTTTGGGTCCCGGGGCATTTTTAGGCCATGCCGGCAACGTATAAGGGTAGTTTAGTAATTTTGAATTTTTGGGAATTAAAACCTACGAAAATTGGGAATTAAAAAGCTGACTTGGTAATTACCCACTAAACCCACTAACCACATCTTAGGACTTAATGGGCTACGGGGATTATTAGAATTGTTCCAAAAGTTCCTAAGGCAAAAATCCTAGCCACCATTCACTTTGGAGAAGAAGGCTTATAGAGAGAGAGGAGAGGATAATTATGCAGAGAGAGAGAGAACACTTCATCAGATCGACATCAAAATCAGAGTTACACATAAGGCAAGTGGTTTAATTTCGTTATTTTACAAAGAATGTTTCTTCCATGTGTAGGAAATTGATAAAATCTTATTATTCTTGGAAGTTGATGAAAAACCCATTTAAATTGGATGTAGAATTTACATTTTGATGAGGAATCGCATGTAGATTTGTATTTAGATGATTATTCTAAGGATAATATATTTTGGACAAAACGAAAAACGGATTTAATTAGACTCTTTGATGATTTATAAATTTCTAGGGTTCATGTTCTTGAAATTGAGAAAAATGTGAAGAGATTTGATAATTGTATGAGGTTAGGATGAATTAACCCCACAAAACATGTTAGTATGTAACCTAAGTATATTTAGGATCGATTAGAACCCATGTATATTGTTGGCTTGATGTTTAGAGGAGATTAGAGGTGAAGAAAAGTTGGAAAAACGAGTTAAGGAAAATCTGGGCTCGAAACTGGCCACTCGTTAGAAGACCTGCCCAGGTCGTTCGAACGAGCTCGTTCAAACGAGCTTCTAACGAGTTGACCTTTGACTTCTAACGAGGGTGAAGTTCGTTCGATGATTTCGTTCGAATGAGACCTCGTTAGAAAGCCCACTTCGTTCGAACGAACTCTCGTTCGAACAGCCTCGTTCGAACGAGACTTCTAACGAGTTGACAGTTTAGGCTTTTTAGCCTGTTTTGATCCCGAGTGTCCCATAACCTTGTTTATATGTAGAGATAACACTTCCGTGTGGATTAAGTGATATACTTGGGACATTTGAGATATTATGAGGAGTAAAACCTAGAAGTGTAGTTTGAGCTTAAGGGAAATTATGAAGTAGGACGTGAGTGTCTATTACGGTGCGAGAACTATTGACGGCCTAAATTATTATATTAACTGGGAACATATAAATTGTGTAGTATTATATGTCGGTACGAGAATGAGAATTATACCACAACTATATTATGGTGACTACTAAGATGTGTGCATACTTAGTATACGGATATGATTTTATGTGTATGACATACCTACCATACTTGCTATCACGGGAGGTTTACGTTCGCTTAGGGCCCTCTAATCCTTGTGTTGCCCGGATTTAGACTGGTACCTCGATGAACATAGGTCAGAGAAGGGCTTATTGGGATGTTAATAAGGCTGCTGATCGTGGGAGCGCAGGTATGTGCGTGACCCATGTGATGTGACTGTGTTCACCTCCATTATTTGTGATGTTGTTATCTGAGAACGATTCCTGAGAGATTCAGAATACGTGATCCTTATGTACGTGATGTACCGGGATAGATAGCAGAGTATGTGTGCACCGCAGCTTAGTCTCGGGGTGCTTATATTGTATATTTATTACGTGAATAATATACGCTTAATTAATGGGAACTTTCATGTTGTTATTGTGAAAATAATTATGGTAATGTTTTGAGAAAACATAACGGGTTAACCGATAGTGAATTGTCTTACAAATTGAGAATATGAGTTTAAGTAAGGCCCTCTATTTAATTCATAACGCTAGAATGTAATATGGGAATCGAGTAGTAAGGGGTAGAACTTATTACGGTTTGGTTAGGTATATATGTTATTTAGATGGGTACGGTACGTTAGGAGTGCACGTGTAGTCGAGAGGTGAGAATTTCATGTGAGTGCACGTCCTAACATGTATTTTGCATTTAATGTTTTAATGTTATTAAAACACTTGATGTTTTTAAAATGATTTCCACTTTCGGGCTCTGACCCATTTGCTTTCAAATCTATTTTGTAAAAACCATTTTAGGTGCCCAGCCACAAGGACACCATGCTTAGGATTCTCATTCAGGTGACGAGCTGTAGCTGTTTGTGGAAGTTACAGGACTTTGCTTGTAGACGCTTCATCTATCTTGACTCTATATTCAGTATTTATCAGTTGTAGGGCATGTCGCCCATTTCTTTTAGAGACATTTCATTTATTTCAGTTACTCAGACTTCTGGCATGTAATTAATTCAGTATTCAGACTTGTCATATTTTTTCAGTTGTGGGTTTGTTGTGAGGAGTTTTCCTCTGGATTTATATTCATATTGTTGGTTATTTATTACTTCATTATGGTGAATGGTTGTGATTCTTTCATTTTTTCTTTACTGAATGTTAATCAGACTTAACGTAAAATTTGGCAACATACTTTTTAAATACTAGGTGGTTAGTAATTATGAAAATGTTTTCGACAGTGATGCTGTTAACTGAACCAACTTGGCATTTTGAATTGATTTAATAAAGGAGTAGCTACTCGGTATTTAATTAGTCGGGGTGTCACAATTCTTTTACTTTAAGTATCTTTACTTCGGGATTTAGTACTGTCAGGATGTTTTCCTTTAGTGTTTTAAAGTTGGGATTTGTTATTGATGGTTAAACTCTTGAATGTTCATTTATATTCTTATACTTAATGTGTGACTCTTAAAATGTTAATGGTCAAAGGATTTATAATTGGATTTAATAAAAATGGAAATAAGGTTTTAAATGGTTTTGACACTTAGCTTAATTAATCAAGGTGTTTAAATTTGAAAACTTTAATTTGCGACAGTGATGCTAAGAATGAACCAACTGTTCACCTTGATTTTGATTTAATAAAGGATTGATCGCCCGGTATTTAATTAGGCGGGGTGTCACACACACACACACACACACACACACACACACACACACACACACACACACATATATATATATATATATATATATATGTACTTGTGCGTCATTAGTATATTTGGGTATGTATATATATGATATTTGTTTGGTTTTAAGTCGCTATGTTGCTTGCTAGTCCATATATGCTTATAATTCAAAATTGGCATCCATCTTGTTGCGAATTTTTTGTTTGATATCCCATGCTTAACGCAATACATTTTAAGTGGTATTTTTTTGTTATCACATCTTAGTTTGTATCCATTAATATTTGTATGGATTAGTTGTACTTCATTGTTGCCCATATGCTTTAATGCTCTTATCACTTTAGTCCCCATTGCATGTTTATCTTGTGTTTTCCTTACATCAAATTCCTTTTGTAGACTCAGGGGGAGAAATAAGATTTTTTAAACCTTTGTCTATTCCTGAACAAAAAGGGGGAGAGATGGTATCTAAACCTTTAGTTTAGGAGATCTAACTTAGGGGGAGATCTTTATCTTCTTAGGTAGATCATGTTAGATAAAAGGGGAGAATTAATTAAGGGGGAGTCTTTAATTCATGCAATTTATATTTTGATATTCCCTATGCCTTTAATGGTTTGCTTAAGTGTGCAGGAAATCATCTTAGTGGAAACTTTAAAGTGGCAAAGCAATTTATCCCAAGTGTCGAGTCAAGCGTTGTATTTTTTATTTTTGGGTGGGATTGAGTTTGTTTAGACGAGCTTGACGGCCCATAGGATTTTTCGTTTAGTTTTGTCCCGGAATAGCCAAAGGGGGAGATTTGTAAGGGCAAATTTCCAATCGAGTCAATTAATTGTATTGACATAATTTTCGACAAAAGAATTTGAGTCATAAGATATATATTCATATTGTATCCTTTTAAGCCTATGAAATTTGAAGAGTTGAAGATGTTGCGGCCAAGAATTTTAAAGTTTCATCATTGTCGATTTTCGTGACAAGCTTGGCTTCATCAACATTTGAGTTTCCAAGTCTCCAAAGGTATGAATGGATATATTTAGGAGCTTGGAATATTTATTTGGGTGTAATTTTTATTTAAAACTTAACTGAAAAATGAATTTCTATTTTTTTAGAAAAATACCTTTTTTCTGAAATGTCGTTCGAACGACATTTTGCATTCGAACGACATATCAGACGAGACTTCTAACGACCTTGACTTGAACTCTCTGAATTACCGTTAGAAGCTCGTTCGAATGGGAATTCAAACGAACATCTAACAAGATTTGGAATTTTTTTTCTCAAATCTCGTTCGAAGTTTCGTTACTAATCTCGTTCGAACAGACTCGTTCGAAATTTTTTGACTGTTTTTCCTAAAAAACTTCCACCTTCCCCACTTGTCCGCTAACTTTTTACCTGATTAAAAAGTGAGGGAACTTGATACTTTAGATAACTTTTGACACACCTTCTTCTACAGTGGAGAGCAAATATTTTTTGTATCAAAAGTTCTTGTTTTTGTGTTTTTATTTTCATGGAATAAAATCTTGAAAAAACAAATTACACCCATGTTTGTTTAAAACCAAGTTTCTTCTTATTTATATCTTTCTTGGAGTTTATTTGGCACCGGGTTCCTTTTCTACCCAACAAGAATATAGTTTGGGTTCATTCTATACCCATAAAGGAGAAGAAGTTTGTGCTGCGGATTTCTCACATGGTGAAAGGCACCATCTGTAGTTGACGGTTGTTGTGCCTCCATTAATGGAATCCAAGATTTCGATGGACTCCAGAGTTATCTACAAGATAGAGGTTGAAGAGCGAAGGAAGTGTCGGGGCTTGAAGGAGTCGATTCGAGTGTTGTAAGTCTTCTTATCATTGTCTTTGTAAACATACCTTATCTAGTGGATTCGTTAGGCAAGGGTCGTCTGAGGTTTTTAACGTTGTGGGTTTTCCTCGTACATCGTGGTGTAGTGTCATTGTGTTTAATTTATCTTTCAAATCACTTAGATTCATTCTTAGGTTAATCAAAATAAAATTTGGTTTTAATCACACTAAAGTTTAATTTGGTGCTAATTTAAGTTTAATTTAATTCAAGTTCAGAATTTAATTTGATAAAATTTGGTTTGGCCTCTATTAAAAATTGAATTAATTATTGTTAGGCAAATTTTAGGACTTATTTGAATTAATTTTGTTTAAGTGGAATTTAATATGCTTGAGTAGTTTAATTTCACTTTTAGTTTAACTTAATTTTAATCTTGAAGAAATTAAAATTTGAAGATTGTTTGTTTGTTTAAATTTGAATTGAAATTTTAGTTGGGAATTTAATTGAACCATCACATTAATTTTAAGAATTTAAAATTTGGTGGCTTTCACATTTACATTACGTCTTCCGTATTTAGTCTGAAATTCGTCAAGCTAAATCTGCATCTGATTTTTGAAATAGGTTGACACTACGATATAACGTCAATAAGCTATGTTCAAGAGTTTCCCGAAGACAAGTCATAAGCTAACTGAATTTGAATGGAGAACAGAGAGTTTGATGATAAAAGTAGTAGAACCTAGGTTACGTTTTGATGATCAAAAGTAGTAGTATCTATCTTGGTTACATTGTGATAAGTCATCATATTTAAAACTAGCAGTAGAATTTTGATGTGTAAATAAAGTATTTGCTATTTTCAGATTCTTTGTTAGTATATATTGATTGATTATACGTGAACTTGTTTGACAAGGATTTTATATTTGTCTTCTTTATATTAATTGATCACATTTTCGTAGAATATAAGTAATACTATGTGGAAACTCACGTGATGCGCGGTTTATGTGTTATTGAATGCATATTGAACGAAGGCAAGTGGGAATTTGAAATTAGATTAAAAAAGTGCAATAAAGTAACAATGTAGAGTAGTAATGATAGTTAAATCTCTTGTAGAAATGATGGAAAACATTGTTACTGTTTTATATAGAGAGAGACAATAAAGTAGAAATTGAATGTAGTAGCATAAGGTGTAATATGTTGATGAAGATGACACACCTGAAATTGAATCTACAACATCCTTTTTTTACTTTCATCAATGTTCCTACAATTAAGGAAAAATATATGTTAATAAATATGATAATAGTATATTTTAAAGGTGAAGAGAAGTTTAATAGATAATAAATTACAAATACCTTGTCGCACGCTTCCTTTAATAGATATGCTCGCTTTCGACTTTAGTGGAAATGTGTGATTTATGTGATGTAGGAGATATTGGTGAAGTGGGATGAATTCCTAAATGTTGATTTCATTGTCTCTGATAATAATAGGATCTTGATTTGTAGTGACTGGACTTGTTTCCTTTTATTTAAATGAGATAGGATCAGAGTAAGGAAAAAATTATAGTAGAAAAATTTGAATGATTATGTGCACAATACCTTTTGAATAGGATTATTACTCATTGAATTATCTCCGCTTAAGTTCTTTTAGAAAATGGTTGGAATAGTGTAGTTTTCATAACCAAGAATTAAGTTGTAGTTATTTAGATTGAGGCGAAATCTGTGGGAGGTACTGATGATCCTTGTGATTGCAAGTGGAAGTGGATTGTTGGTTACCTGGATAAAATAGAAAAGATAGTATGTGTGATTAAAAATTGTGTAAAATTAATGTTATGAGATAATATTATGAATGATGAGGAAAAATATACGCTAACGTCATTGCTGGATCAACTGCTCCTTCAAATGAGGGTGGATTCATTTTAATAAATTTCTCATGTGAAGTAATCCTTTCTACCCAATGTATTACCTGCTCATCCCCAGCCAATGCTTCAGCCTCCAGTTGCCTAGCTTGTTGTTCTTCCATCTGAGCCATAGCACGTGCCATTTTTTGTATATCTGTCAGTTGTTCTGGCTCGGGTTCCTAATTTATTTGAACAGGTTGCTCAACCTCCGCTTTTTCTTCCATATTTGAAGCCTAATCTTCTATCCCCACATTCATATTCCCTTGTTCCATTCTTTTATATCTAAAATGAATCAAAGATATAACAACATGCAGTTATACATATATATTTCCCAATATGATTGTTAGTACCAAAGAAAACATATTTCTTACATTCACTGCCAAATTTAGACTCTTCTAACTCTAGAACCTCTAAAACCTAGGTTGTGATACCAAAAGCTGACACACCCCAACCCAGTTACTTATAATTAAGTTTGAAAGTCACAGTGAGTCAAACCATGAGTAATTTAACCAAACCATAAACACGAGTTTTAATTTCAGAGTCATCAACATAAATCCATACTTCTAAAAACTATTTACAACATTAAAGTAGTTATGCATTTACAAACTTCTTGAAGGATAAGTTAACTTAATTACATCATTTACATCTAAAAAAATCCATGTTTCTCCCATTTATGGCTAACCTAACCTGGCCTCCTAGATTTGACAGTGACATCGCGTTACCTGAAAAAAATGTGAACATAGGAACCGTGAGCAAAATAGACCAGTGAATGCATCACTACTATACTACTGCATGAATTTAAATGCAATAATTATGTCCACATAATTATGTATTAACTTATTCGGCTCATTCATAATGAATGACCTAACTTTTTGAATCATAATTCACGCATCGTGTCTGTAATAGACAATTCTTCCCCATTCCTGGTCGAGGAGTAACCCCTTGTCATTAATAGACAAATCTCCCCCATTTCGGGTTGGGGAGTAACCTCCCATTTAGATAAATCAAAATGAACAATTTATATTCATGATATTATGATCATATCAATAACACGATACAAATATCTCTTTCCAGTGAGTACACTCACCTTGGGTTGTCAACTACGTATTCACGTTTCCTTCGGGAGGAGCTGAACTTGGTTGGTTAGACCTTACACCTGTCAATCCAACTAAATTAGTACTGAATCTCAATCATAAGTATTATCCTAACATAATTATGTAACTTTCCATGACTATAAAACAACAATATAATTCCACTTAAGTCACATTCCTTGAAACATGAGTAAAAACAAAACAATGGTACACATGTTGATAAAGTTATGAACATTCAACCGTAGGAAATACCTCATAAGGGATTTATAACTAAAACCAAGTAAATATGAAAACATACTTATCAATGTATATACATATGAAACATGTACTCAAAATACTCTTTGGAAAGAGGAGATAACAATATTCTTTCATGGGGTATATAGTATGGACCCAACTTATCGTCCTACATACTTAACCATCCTATATTAATAAATTGCTCAAATACAGGTATCAAAGATTATCAATATGAAATCATATCTGAATATACTTTCCATTACAAGTGATGATGTAATTTTTGAAGCTTTCTATAGCAAGTTATGACCATTTCTTTACAACACAAGAAATCTACCCTACAAGCTCCTTTATTGTTCCATCAAATTCCAAGAATTTTCATAATTTTTCTACAGCATAAATTTCCATGATTTTCAACCCATTTTCAGTACACATACTTAATACTACATAATTAAAGTTTCATATTTTTTTTGAATATATTTGGTAAGCCAAAAGCTTGACCAAACTCAGGGCATACCGAAATAAGGTATACAAATAACAATTATGTACCAACTTGAAATCGTCTTTAAGGCCTAACCACAAGGGGATAAATTGTAATTTTTGGATATGATATGAACATATGAGTCTAGTTTCATATCCAATTGGAATTTATCAATTACAGTAAGCACACAAATATATATTCAAGTTTGAATGCAAGGGGTTTCAATACGAAGCAATTTTAAGGGTTTATACATTCAACTTAACTTAAACTTGCATCTAACCATACATATATATAAAGACGTACGCGATAATCCAAATTTATATGGAAAATAGAAGTAGCATGCTCAAGTTAAGCGATGAGACCGACGAGAGTGGTCGAACGTCAGAGTAACTTCCTTTTTGAGGGAAATTAGATATCCTGATCTAGATGAGCGGATGCTTAGAATCGTGATTCTCCGGCGAAATTTAGATGTTAGAGTGGAGGCTATAGGATAATTTTCTCTAATTGTGGCACTAGAAATGATGGGTGCGATGTGACGTTATTAGAGTCACCTTACAACCGAGGTAGCAGTATAGTATCGTATAAACCTTAGTAGAAGTGAGTGCTGAATGAGTGGATGGTTGAGATCCATCGGGTTAGTACCATTCCACTTGAGGCATTAGGATGTGGAGTGATTCATGATCCTAGGTTAGTGTTGGTAGTATCGATTGTAACTGAATTTTGAGGGAAAAATTTCATTGTAAGGGGGGGAGTATGTAACACCCCGCACTTTTGGGAATAATTAAAATTCATAAGTAAGTGAAAATTGGGAATTTAAGAAATTATCGTGAATGGTAATTTTTGGAGTTTTCAAGGATTAGATGACTTTAGATGGGTGTTATTTTTACTTTTGGGATTAAGTAAATAAGTTGGAGTATTTTAATTATATATCGCAGCTGGGTAAAGCGATAGAGGATAATATTGTAATTGGAAAACCTGCATTTGGATGTATTGGGTTTAATTAGTGATTCGCGGTCAAGTACCTCAAATGGAGAATTCGATTTGCGCGGTTGGTCTCGGAATGGCCAAGATAGTTAGAATAGAGTATCCGGGGGTAGTATTTGGGTTCGGGGGATTTTTGGAGTAATAGGGACTCACTGTTGAATAAATGAGTCATTTTTGGGTTTATAAGGGATAACCCTCTATTTCTATCTTATAACACACGAGAGAGTGAGAGAAAAGAAAGAAAGAAGAGAAAAGAGAAAGGAAGAGGAAAAAGGAAGGGATTTTCGGCCAAACTTCGCGGGATTCGACTCGAGATCGTCGGATTTTATCCACGAGGCAAGTGTTTAACTTGCTTTAGTGATTTAGTGTTTTTTTTTCATATTATAGTTGGTAATGGAAAACTATATGATTTTAGGTTTGGGTATTCTTGTATAAATGGGTTTTTGGGAGAAGTTTTCATAAGGATTTATTGTCATAATGATAGTAGAAGAATTCTAAGCTTAAATCCATGTTATTGGTGTAAACTATGGTGAGAAAATGGAAGAAATGAAAGTTAGGGTTTAATTGGTTGAATCCCCAAATAAGTTATTGTGTTTGGTAAATTATTGAGGGGAGATATTTATATTGTTGTTGGGTGATGTTAAGATCCATAGAAATGGTGTTTGATGACTATTAGGAAAAATAAGGATTGAAGAAGATGATGAATAGTGACACATCATCACTTCCGAATCGATTCGGATAGGAAACGAATTGATTCGCCTCTTGGTCAAAAAATAAAATTTGTAGATATTTTCGATACGGTCCCGTGGACGTTGACCGCGTATATTTATGATTTTTTTGAATTTATAATAATTTTTATACGGAAGGCTGTCTGAAATCAAAATCGTTAGTCAGAAATTAAGGCTAGAATTATTTAGAGATAAATATTAGGGGTTTCTAAATAAAGTGTTAGGTCCTCTAAATGACTTGAGGATATATAAGAAACTTTGGGTTCGTAGAAATAAATCTGAGATAAAATTTAAATGGAGATTGGGATGATATTGGGTTTTGGAGAAGTTAGAAACTTTAGCAGATTTTCAAATTTGGACCAGCCAAATCGATTCGGTATGAGACAGTAAGAAAGTTGAACATTTTCGAATCGATTCGGACAAGCCGAATCGATTCGGGGAAAAGTGAATCGATTCGGACAAGCCGAATCAATTCGGTCCTGGCAGCATTTTGAAAATTTTCTTCCTTAAGGGAAGTGAAATTATAAATTTGGAGATTCATTTTAGGGGATTCTAGATTTGATATTAGGACTCCTATACAATGGAATTGAGGGTGAATAAATCCTAGGATGTAAGTAGGATGGAATTATTATAAATTTGTATAGTTGGAGAAATCATATAAATCCTTAAACGTGAATAAGGTACAGGTTATTTACCAAGTGAGGGAATACTTTTGGGTTTAGTATCGTGAGTGTGCGCATACTTGAATGATATTATTTGTGATAATCTTTGGGGTTATTGGCCATCGTTATGTGTGATTGGCAATTATGGCCATTTATATATGTTAATACCAAAATTAATATGCTGATGTGGACGAATAGTACGAACACACGTGTTAGTCTACGTGGCACAATAGCAACGAGGAAGTTCATTTCCCCGACCAACTCATGTTCTATCCGAGCAACGAGGACACCCCGAGGAACTCCAGCATTCTGAGGTACTCTCGCGCTCCGAGGAACTCCTGAGCAACAAGCAACTAAGGCGGTCCGAGCTGCATCTCGGCCGTATTATTAATTGCCAGAATGTCAACAGTTCAACTATTCATTGAATGTTCATTATCTTGACGCACACACTGCATTAAATGTATTACCCTTTCATATGTATACCATTTAATGTATCAACCCTTTCATGTATAGCCTAAAGGCTATAAATACCTTGTATCACCCTCATTCAAAGGGACCGGAATTTTTTGAGAGAACTTGTAATCAAGAATTCTATAAACATTCAGCAATAACATAACAGTGGACGTAGGCTTTATTCCTAGCCGAACCACTTTAAAAATCTTTGTCTTATTTATTTATCTGTGATTGAATAATTAGAGCAATCTAGTTTTTTACATCAACAGATTGGCGCCGTCTGTGGGAATCGATTGTTACTATCGTTTTTCACAAAAATCATTTATTATCAATGGCAGATAATCCAGAATCCAGTAATCGAAATGCTGGAAATACTGGAAATTTTTCAAATCCATCTGCACCTCCAGATCTGGCTGGAATTATGACGAATCTGGCTCAAGGACAAACCGCCATGCAAGAATCTATGAGGCAACTCATTCAAACTCTTCAAGGCGGTGCACCTACATATTCAGGGCAAAGGAGTGATCGTGCGCAATCGCGATCCAGACGTACTGGGTCATATCGCAATGGAGAATCTAATGATTCTTCTTATCAACCTGGGCGAACTTCATCAATACAGGCTACGGATACAAATCAACGTATCACTCTCTCTCCGGAGAGAACTAGCGCTTTAGAAAGATTAAGCAGGGTGTCTCCTTTCAGTCGATTAGGACCAAGGAGGAATATGAATCCACCTAGAGCTCCATCGAGAAGTTTGCGGCCACCATCAGGTTTGAGAGAAGGATCAGCACAATCACGACCAGCTACTCGTCGAGATAAATCTCAGGAAGCTACGTCAGAGCAATCAATTGCTCGGACTAAGCGGCCTGAGGAAGGAAATAAAGCATGGAAAGGTTCCATTCAGCGGTTGGAGGATAGATTGGGAGAAATGGCTAAGGCAAGAAACCCCTTACAGAGAACTTTTGTTCAAGGGACACCTTTTGTGCAAGCCATTGTGGATTTTTTTACACCATCGAAATTCAAAGCACCTGTGGTGACCCCCAAGTACGATGGAAAGACAGATCCTGTACTTCATATAGAACAATACCAAGCTGCTGCCGACATCTATGTCGTCCCCGACGAGATGAGGTGTAGAGCATTCTCGGGAACTCTTACCGGATCTGCACAGATATGGTACAATAATCTTCCTCGGGGTAAGATTTCAACTTTTATTCAGTTAGCTGAGTTGTTCATCGGAAATTTTTATTTTGGAGCAAAACCGGTAAAGCGAGTAGCGCACTTGCTAAGTGTTAGACAAAAATCAGGTGAAAGTACTAGAGATTACATAACTCGTTTCAATAACGAGAAGTTGGAGGTCATAGATTACGAAGAAAAGATAGCGATCACCGCTTTGATGAGTGGTTTGCTGCCTAATAAGCTGTACTACACCTTGGCCAAAGATCCACCTAAAACTATGTCCGAGTTGATGGCGAAAGCAGCCAAAATCATGAATGCCGAGGAGGCTATGTCTGCGAAGAAGAATATGGATAAAGAAACTAAGGTGGATGTCGACAAGTCTAAAAAGAAAGATCATAATGGTAATGGTGGTGACAAGCACTCCAAGAATAATAGGACGTCATGGGAAGTCTTAAAGAAGTACGATAATTATACTCCATTGAAAATGGGTATTAATCATATTTTAGAAGAAATCAAGAACAGCGAGGAAATCAAGTGGCCAGAAAAACTGAGGACAAATCCTGATCTGAGGAATAAGGCCAAATACTGCGAGTTTCACAAAGATCATGGCCATATGACCAAAAATTGCATATCCCTTCAGAACGAGATTGAAACGCTCATCCGAAGAGGAAAATTATCAAAATATGTAGATCGCAGGGGTGAGAGGAAGAATGATGATAGAACTAGAGAGAGATCTAGATCTCCTCGTCGTGCAGAGGAGAAAAAGAAGAGGGACCACGAAGATGATCCAGATGATGACCCTGATCTTCCCAAGAAGCCAAGGCACCCTGAACGAGAGGTATTTTCCATACGTTTTGGGTCATTTGATTGTAATGTTATTACAGGAGGAGATGCAGGAGGAGGAGACCTTACTGCAGAAAGAAAGGCTTACCTCGGGGAGGCTCAAGCTTGTTCGTATATTCAGCGAATAAATCTGGCCGAGGATGATCGTCCGAGGAAAGTAAACAAAGAGAAGCTAGTCATTGGGTTTTCAAAAAACGACTTGGCAGGTGTTCTTTACCCTCATGACGATCCTTTGGTGATCAAAATGAGGATGAAAGAGGTGGTGATTTCAAGGGTGTTAGTAGACAACGGTAGTTCGGCAGACATAATGTACTATTCATGCTTTGATAGCCTGAATTTGAAATTATCTCAATTGGAACCTTATCATAGGCCCCTTCTGGGTTTTGCTGGCGAGAAAGTTTTTCCACTTGGGACGATCAAGTTGGATATATTCATCGGAACTTGGCCTGCTTGTCGAACGGCAAGAATACGCTTCTTTGTGATGGATAAAAATGTGCAATCAGCCTACAACATCATCATGGGAAGAGTTGGATTGAAGAAGTTCGAAGAAGTTCCTTCTACAGTACATCAGTGTTTGAAATTCCCAACAAATTTTGGAGTCGGAGTTGTGAAAGGTGATCAAAAAGTAGCTCGGGAATGCTATTACTCGTCTGCCGAGCAAGAGGAACTTAAAGAATCAAGGAAAAAGACCACTACTTACCAAGTGGATGAAGGTACAGAAATTGAAACTCTTGACCCTAGGGATGAATCTCAACTTGTAAAAGGACAGGTGGTGGAATCTACAGAAAATATTATTCTGGACGACGAGCATCCTGAACGAGTAACCCAGATAGGATCGTCGTTGGATGTTTCAATAAAACAGGAGTTGATAACTTTCTTGAGAAATAGGAAGAATACTTTTGCTTGGAGTCATGAAGACATGCCAGGAATATATCCAAACTTCTTATGTCATGAGCTCAATGTGAATAAGGAGATCAAGCCTGTGAAGCAGAGGAGAAGAGTGTTTAGTCCCGAGAAGAACCAGGCCATACAAGAGGAGGTCGAGAAGCTCCAGAAAGCCCAATTCATTGAAGATGTAAAATATCCAGATTGGTTGGCAAATGTGGTAATGGTAAAGAAGAAGAACAATAAATGGAGAATGTGTGTTGATTTCACTGATCTTAACAAGGCATGCCCAAAAGATCATTTTCCATTGCCCAGAATCGACCAACTAGTGGATGCTACCTCGGGACATGAGCTGCTCAGCTTCATGGATGCATACTCTGGCTACAATCAGATCAAAATGAAACCCGAAGATAGGGAAAGTACTTCTTTTATTACCCCAAGGGGAACTTATTGTTATAATGTTATGCCTTTTGGTTTAAAAAATGCAGGTGCAACATATCAGCGGCTGATGAACAAGGTTTTTGCCGAACAAATCAGTTGCAATATGGAAGTCTATGTCGACGACATGCTCACCAAAAGCAAGAGAGCTATTGATCATCTTGTTGACTTAGGCCAGACCTTTGATCAACTGGACAAATACCAAATGAAGCTCAACCCGACGAAGTGTACCTTTGGAGTACGAGAAGGAATGTTCCTCGGATACATCGTCAACCAACGAGGTATTGAGGCAAATCCAGAAAAGATCGAAGCTCTTTTAGGGCTACGATCCCCAACGACGAAGAAAGAAGTACAGAGTCTTACAGGACGAGTTGCAGCGCTCAACAGATTTGTATCCCGAGCAACTGATAAATGCCTCCCATTTTTCAAAACACTGCGAAAACGTTTTGAGTGGACTGATGAATGTGAGAAGGCTTTTTAAGACTTGAAGAAGTATTTGGGAGCACCACCATTGTTGTCCAGGCCAATAACCGGAGAGAGATTGTACTTGTATCTGGCCGTATCAGAGAATGCAGTCAGCTCTGCATTGATCAGGTTGGAGAATGGAGTTCAGAAACCTATCTACTACACAAGTAAAGCTTTTCGAGGTGCAGAAATCAGGTACCCAAAGCTAGAAAAATTGGCACTGGCACTAATCGAAGCAAGTATAAGAATGAGGCCATATTTCCAGGCCCATACCATCATTGTGTACACTGACATGCCGCTAAGACAAGCCCTCTATAAGCCGGAAAAATCAGGAAGACTAGTGTATTGGGCGATAGAACTTGGTGAATATGATATTGTGTATGAACCCAGATCATCCTTAAAAGGGCAAGCTGTAGCAGATTTTATAGCAGAGTTCACATACCCTGATACCCCCGAGGAACAAAAGGTGCTTGCTGACCAACCTGTGGACGATACAGGATCAACAGACACAGGTCCAGACCAACTAAGGTTGGTAAAAGGACTTGTGGATGTAGAAAAATCATCATATTCAAACCCAGACCAACTCCGGTTGGTAAAAGGGCACGAACAGATGATCGACGAGGAACGAAAGATACCAGGGGATGATGAAAGAAAACAACAGATATTTTACCGAGGGGCTCTGACAGATAAGAAATTTGAAGACGAGTTACCTACATGGAGATTATATGTAGATGGATCATCTTGCACAGCTGGTTGTGGAGCAGGGATTATTTTAAACACCCCAGATGATATTGACATGGAATATGCTTTGCGATTCCAATTCAAAGCCTCCAATAATGAGGCTGAGTATGAGGCCCTGATAGCAGGCTTAAATTTAGCGAAATTTATGGAAGCACGGCAAATAATGGTGTTCAGTGATTCTCAATTAATTGTCAATCAGATGATGGGAGTATATGCAGTCAAGGGAGAATTAATGGCGAAGTATCATGCAAAGGTGATGGAATTGTTGGTAGAATTTGATGCCATTCAATTGGTGAGAATACCGAGGATGGAGAATGCTAGAGCAGACGCATTGGCCCGATTAGCGTCATCTACGCGCACCGAGCTACGAAGAACAATACTAATTGAAGTATTAGAAAGTCGGAGCATAGAAGAAGACCTGATGGTGAATATAATAACCCTTGATTTAGGACCATCTTGGATGGATCCTATCCGGGCATACATTGAAGAAGGAGAATTACCGGAGGATAAGCTAGCCGCTAAGATATTAAAGTATAAAGTTGCTCGATATGTGTTAATTAATGGTGTTTTGTATAGACGAGGAGTTATGGCAGGTTTGCAGAGATGTGTACATCCATCAGAAGTCAAGGAATTGGTTGAGGAAATCCATGAAGGATCCTGTGGAGCTCATGTAGCAGGTCGGACACTTTTGCAAAGGGTGATGACACAGGGATACTACTGGCCGACGATGAGGGTTGATTGTATAGCCTATGCCAAGAAATGTGACAAGTGCCAACGCTTTTCCTCCATCCGAAGAACTCCACAAGCATTGTTAACACCCATAACTTCACCTTGGCCATTTGCTATGTGGGGGATTGATTTGGTTGGACCATTACCGATGACCCGAGGAAGGTTCAAGTACCTCGTCGTGGTAGTGGATTATTTTACTAAGTGGGTGGAAGCTGAACCACTGATTGATATGACGTACGAGAAGGTTTATCAATTCATTTGGAAGAACATCATCTGTCGATATGGTCTCCCCCATGCTTTCATCATAGACCATGGAACACAATTCGATAACGAAGAATTTGCTGCCTATTGTCATCAGTCGAACATTTTGAAGTTTCATTCAGCACCAGGCCATCCCCAAAGCAATGGACAGACTGAGGTGACGAACAGAACATTACTAAATGGTTTGAAAAAGAGATTAAGTGAAGCTAAAGAAAATTGGATTAATGAGCTCCAATCAGTACTATGGGCTTACCGAACAACTCCCCGAGCAGCAACTGGAGAGTCACCATACATGTTAGCATTTGGAAGTGAGGCTGTAATACCTGCCGAGTTGGGTCTCCCAACACATAGAGTGCTGAATTTTAATTCCCCAATCAGCGATTTAATGAGAAGACTGGATTTGGATATGCTCGAGGAGGTTAGAGAAGAGGCCTCCATCAGAAATGCTGCTTATCAACAACGAACAGCTCTGTTCTACAACAAAAGGGTGGAGAAATGCGATTTAAAAGAGGGGGATTATGTGCTAAAGAAGGTCATTCAGAAGCATAATAAACTGGAAGCAAACTGGCATGGACCTTATCGAGTTGTGTAAGTTGTTCGACCAGGAACTTACAGAATAGCAACTCTAGAGGGAGAGGAGTTTAAGAATGCATGGAATGCTGAACACCTGCGCAAGTATTATCAGTAATGTAAAATGTAAAGCTTTTCCTTCAGTATGAATAAAACGAGGATGTTTCACCATTTTCTTTCTGTTGAAAGTTTTTCAGGGAATACTAGTGTAATACACTACGCTTATAGTTCGAAAGAAAAAATATACTCCTTCTTATAGTTCGAAAGAAAAAATATACTCCTTTGGTTAGGAGGTGACACTAGTGTGACCAACTATGGTTGGTAAGATATCTAGTGGACAGTTCGAAAGAACCAAAAATATACTCCTTTGGTTAGGAGGTGACACTAGTGTGACCAACTATGGTTGGTAAGATATCTAGTGGACAGTTCGAAAGAACCAAAAATATACTCCTTTGATTAGGAGGTGACACTAGTGTGACCAACTACGGTTGGTAAGATATCTAGTGGACAGTTCAAAGAACAAAAAATATACTCCTTTGGTTAGGAGGTGACACTAGTGTGACCAACTATGGTTGGTAAGATATCTAGTGGACAGTTCGAAAGAACCAAAAATATACTCCTTTGGTTAGGAGGTGACACTAGTGTGACCAACTATGGTTGGTAAGATATCTAGTGGACAGTTCGAAAGAACCAAAAATATACTCCTTTGATTAGGAGGTGACACTAGTGTGACCAACTACGGTTGGTAAGATATCTAGTGGACAGTTCAAAGAACCAAAAATATACTCCTTTGGTTAGGAGGTGACACTAGTGTGACCAACTACGGTTGGTAAGATATCTAGTGGACAGTTCGAAAGAACCAAAAATATACTCCTTTGGTTAGGAGGTGACACTAGTGTGACCAACTACGGTTGGTAAGATATCTAGTGGACATATATTTCGAAAGAACCATTACTACTCCTTTGGTTAAGGGGTGTACATCAGCATGATCAATTACGGTTGGTAAGATAAAAATATACTCTCACATTACAACTTATGTTGGTCGGGAGGTAAGATTAATACAAAAAGTTCCCCAGAGAACAAAATATAATATTCCAAACTGAACCAAGTATAGTTGGTCGGGGATAAAAACCCACTAACTGTTGTTGGTCGACGGGGACAAATTATTGACCTTGGTTGGTCGGACACATTTTATGAAAATATTTGAAATTGAACTAAGTATGGCTGGTCGGGGATAAAATCCCATCAACTGTAGTTGGTCGACAAACATTATTTAACCACTTTGGTTGGTTGGAAATATTTTGAACATTTTATACTCAAGTGATTGAACAACCTTGATACTTGTAACTTTTTATTAAGTTGCTCGATGAACAATATTATTGTTATCTTTTTAACAGATACATATGCACAAATATAAAGGTGTTTGATAAACACAAGACAATAGCAAAATTTGTAAACAGAAATTGAAATTCTTTTCATTAAAATTCAAAATAAATTACAGTTTACATGAATGTACTAACTATTACGTTGATATTCCTATTCTATTGGTTTCTTGCCCTTTGCTTTAGAAATAGGCTCTTCGCCAGCAGGAGGATCTTCCAGGCAAAGGGGAGAATTAATAAAGTTCAAGCCCTTCAACATTCTGACATTCATTATTGAAGGTGTCTCCATTAGATGCTCTGGACGAGATACTTCGATTTGGGAATGAAGGCTATAATCACCGAGGTATTTTGAAATTAAGCTACGAGGAATGGAACGAGCTGGGATCCAGGCCATGTCCAATTTGAAAGGTGGCACAGGCAAGTCTAGTAACCCTGGAGCATGATAATCCCATAAAAAATGCCCTTGCTCCAATTTTAACACACCCAGTGCGTTCAACCACCCCTG
This sequence comes from Sambucus nigra, assembly GCA_949130495.1. NCBI lineage: Eukaryota > Viridiplantae > Streptophyta > Magnoliopsida > Dipsacales > Adoxaceae > Sambucus > Sambucus nigra. The sequence goes on from OX422220.1 coordinate 196,684,945, forward strand.
CTTATAACCTTCATTGTTGGCATGTTCAATACGAGCATCCAAATGAACAAGAGCTTCATTATATCCTGCCATCCAGAATTCCCTGGGTTGCTTATGAAATTGAAAGGTTAATCTATCCAATTGTTCGAGAAGGTTTTTGGCAAAAAGATCCTTAGTATGTAGAGCAGACTTCGTTGTAGTAAGTTGATCTTCCAGGGATAGATTTTTCTTGGACATTTCTGATAGAGCCTGATCTTTGACGTTTAATTGGAATGCTTGAGTTTCCAAAGTAGATTGGGTACGAGCCTCTTCGTCATTACGACTAAGAACTCTTGATCGACTCCGAGCAGCGATTGGAGAACTTTACTCCTCGATAACATTTTGGATAGCTCTTCCTCGCCCCCGAGAACCTCTTCCTCGTCCCCGAACAGTCCCAGAAATAGCAGATCTTCTTAAGTCATCCAGTTCTTGCCTTAATTTGGCATTTTCGACCTCTAAGAACGAGAAACCTTCATCAGTAACTGGTACTAAAGCAGTGGAAGATGATGCTGCAGATTCATACTGAGCCAACTTTTTCTGCAAGTTATTGTTCTCCTGTTCCAACAACTCAGCAATCTGCCTGCAGGCCTCAACCTCACCTTTTAGAGTTCTTTCCCTAACATCATATCCAGCGAGGATCTTTTTATGGCCTGTTTCAGAAGAAAGTTGCTGATATCTATTTTCATATTCCTTATGTAGCAAAGCAGTTGATTCATTATGTTGATTCTGAAGATCTTCTAAGCTACAATGAAGTTCCTCGATCAATTCGTAGTATGCCACATTATTGGCCACAGATCTATCAAGTAAATCCTTCAGGTACCGGTACGCCTCAACTGCTTGTTCTGAGGCATCGTGACCAAGAATGTCAACAATCTCTGATACACTTAGGTCTGTATGACCAGCTTTATAATATCCATTGCATTGTCGCATCAACTCAGTATCAGGAGCAGATATCAATTTCATTCTGGCTAAAAACTAATAACGAAGAGAAAGTAGGAGTTAATAAATAAAAGCAGACAGAGGATCAACAATGAAGAGGAGCGAAGATGTGTTTTAGTAGATTATCAAAAGATTACATTGTTCGATTACAAGTAATGAAAGAAAGAAAGGATACCGAACAACTTCACACCTTTTCCTTGTCCCCCAAGACTTTCTCGGGAGGCTGGGACGAGGAGCTCGGTTGCTCGGTGGTAACAACAGCTTGATCGGCAGGAATCTTCTCGGGAGGAGGAGGCATGGAAGAAATGTCCTCGGTGGCAGAGGGTTGAGAGGCAGAGACCTGATCACCTATGGCCATAGAAGATTCATCAGAGACAGGCTCATCTTCTTCTTCTTCCACAATTGGTGGAGGAGGACCAGGGAGGTGCATTTGGAATAGATCAGAATCATCCTTGATCTTCAGTTCCTGCAGAGCAGCTACCCAGCCATCGTCGAAGTATTTCAGCTTCCCATATTGAACTTGGGAGGTCATCGCAGCAATTCCCTTATCCCATCCTTTTTCCCAGCCAGCGCTGAAGGATTTTTTGACTGTGACTTTTCTTCTCAATTTCTCCGAGGAGAGATTCACATCCAATTCTTCCTTTTGGACCTTGATATCTTGCAGGGCGGACAACTTCTCCTCTGCTTTCTTCAACTTATCTTCAAGCTCTCCCAAGTTCTTCAGCTTGACATCATACTTCTGATGTTCAACCTCTAAACCTTTTACTTTATCCTCCAAATTCTTGGAGATCTCAGCTATCTTCACCTTCTCGGCCTCAACTGCAGACAACTTTTTCTCCTAAACATCCTTATCCTCATTATACTATTGGCGAGATTCTTTCAAGGATTGGGTCAAACCCAGCAGAGCATCCTCTACACCTAACGAGGAGCTTGAAGCTTTAATAGCTTCATCTTTCTTCACAATATTATTGAAATAATTCACCAGCTGAAAGATGAGAAAAACAGTAAAGTCAATACAAAATGCAAGCATTCAGAGAAAGAAAGAAAACCCAGAGTATGAGAAATTTACTGAAGCAAGGTGACGAGTAGCTAGGGATGTCAGCATATCCCTAGAAATGTTTTCATCAATTCCTTGGACCTCGGGTATGATCCAAGTTTTTACCGAGCTCATTGCAGAGCTCGGAGGAATGATGGTTGGAACACCAACATCACCAGATGGTGGGGAAAAGGCAGTTTCAGCCAAATTGACTGAGGATGATTTCCTCAATCTTCTCAAAGGGACTTCAGCAGCTTCAACCAAAGAAGAACTCTTGGTCGGAGAGATGGTAATCACTTCCATAGGAGCAACTTTCTTGCTCGGAGCCATTGGGGGCTTCTCGGCAGGTTTAGAGGGTGCAGCATCCACTTTCTTAGTCCCCTCTGGGACATCAGTTTTGCTTTTCTTAGCCCCAACAGTAAAAGTAATGTCATCAAAGAGAGCAGGAGGAGATCTTTTCTTACCCATTTTTTGACTTAAAGGAAGATGAGAATCTGAAGAAGAATCTTCTGGAGTTGAAGTTGGTTCAACAGGGCGAGCAGTATAAGAGGTTGTGTAACTCTTATACTGTAGCAGATATGAGGCAGACCTGATGTGTTCGTCTGCAACGTTCTTATGCAAACCCCAGATAAGTTTCAGATGCTTGATATTAACCTCTAATTCTTTTGGAGTTTTTCTTTTGCTATCAACTGCAAATAAATACATAATGAGATATCAGTCATACATTTTGTCAAACATGATGAAAGCATAATTTCATAAGAAAAATAAACCTATCCCATTGCCATATGGGGGGCATCTGGGACCGTTGTATACTCCATCACCAACTAAAGGGGCATATTGCCAATTTTTTATAACCAACCCATGTTCAAAATAATCTCTATTTGAGTCGGGGAGGTTAACTACAAGAGCCCTATTCAGAAACCTAGTTTTTAAGTAATAAATATTATCTAGAGTGGCCCACTTATAGCAGTACATAATTTTAGGGATCCCTATACGAGTCCCATGAGTTAGATTTAATTTGTGCACCCCATTAATTATTCTCCGTGAATTGGGGGCTATTTTTGTAGGGACAAGATCGAAATACTGACAAAACTCAAGACACAATGGGTTCGGTGGAAAAGAAAATCCATATTCAGCAATGAATAGACTGGGGAACCAATGTCCCTCAGCCAATCGAAAATAATCTAAAGGCTCAGAAAGAACCTCTAGAGTTACCCAGGAAGGAATGGAAAAATTAGAACGAAATTTCTCAACAGATTCCACAATATAAACCATACTGAATAAAAGAGATACAAAAGAAAGGAAGAAGATCTTACAGGAAGAAAGGAGGTATGTTGACAACGAACGAAAATAAGGGTGAACGCACAAGAGAGAAAGAGAGAATAGAAAGCTTGAATGCAAGAAATTGGAAAAAGAAGAAGACGGTATGGTTACCTAAGAAGTTTAAAAACTTTGCCTTGGGAAGCGGCGAAGGAAATGATTACACGAAAGAAACTATTGAATTTTCGGCGGCTAAAAGGACAAAAAGGGCACAAAGATCGAAGCGCCCTTAAAAATTCGAAAAAAGGCGGATTCTATGAAGTTGGAAATAAATTCAAATACAATGCTCCTAAAACCCAGGAAGATCTTCAATACTGCTACATACCGAGAAAGAATGTTCCATACTCCTCAAAGTTCGAAATATTAAACATTGGGGGCTTCTGTTAATACCAAAATTAATATACTGATGTGGACGAATAGTACGAACACACGTGTCAGTCTACGTGGCACAATAGCAACGAGGAAGTTCATTTCCCCGACCAACTCATGTTCTATCCGAGCAACGAGGACACCCCGAGGAACTCCAGCATTCCGAGGTACTCTCGCGCTCCGAGGAACTCCTGAGCAACAAGCAACTAAGGCGGTTCGAGCTGCATCTCAGCCGTATTATTAATTGCCAGAATGTCAACAGTTCAACTATTCATTGAATGTTCATTATCTTGACGCACACGCTGCATTAAATGTATTACCCTTTCATATGTATATCATTTAATGTATCAACCCTTTCATGTACAGCCTAAAGGCTATAAATACCTTGTATCACCCTCATTCAAAGGGACCGAAATTTATTGAGAGAACTTGTAATCAAGAATTCTGCAAACATTCAGCAATAACATAACAGTGGACGTAGGCTTTATTCCTAGCCGAACCACTTTAAAAATCTTTGTCTTATTTATTTATCTGTGATTGAATAATTAGAGCAATCTAGTTTTTTACATCAACAATATATATTGGGGAAACGATGTGATTACAATATATATATATATATATATATATGACACGGATATGTATATATATCTATGTGTGGATGGTATATATATATTTATGTTAAGCATGCCCCTTTTATGCTATCATGGGAAGTTACGTGATGTGGGTGAGGCCTCTGGCTTGAGAAGCAGGGATCGTATAGTCCCCAGGTCATAGCATCCATTTTATATTGTGTGATTTTTATTAGGGGTGAGACGTGGTGGGTATGTTTCGTCTCACTTTCGGGGAGGAACTATGACCACTTCCCATACATTGTGATTTGGCTTTTACCAAGGCGGTGTGTGATTCCGACCGTTGGTACCCAGGATGATACGTGAGCGATTCCCTGGTAGATGATATCATAGAGACCGCATCCTCGAGTTATAACTCGTTGGGATGGTTATTATACTGGTGTGTATAGTATATTACGTGTTCATGAGAATAAGATATTATATATCTCTAACTAGAATAAATGGATAAAAGGAATAAAGGATTAATTCTCATTCCGGGAGATTATATCCGGACGTATATTATGATATGCTTATGAAAGTGAGTATGATAATGTATATAATTACATGAGTACATATATATACGTGTGTACTGAGGGTCTAATGGATCTCGATGATCAACACTGTCAAGTAGTAGTGTATCGGGGGGTTCCTTATTTGGATTTCGCTTCGTGAGACACCCCACGCACGAACATGGCATAGTGTTGAGACTGGGGAGAAGTTTAGCCCTTAGTACTCAGTTTACTTAGGACTTTCAGAGTTTGGGGGTGATGAATTAGTTAGGCAAGGTAGCTTGACTAGGATGTTTAGAAGGATGCGATAGGTGCACACCATTAGAAGAGGGGTGAGGGGTATCTCATGGGAGTACGATACCAATTTAAATATGAAATAAAACATATTTTTCATAAATAAAGTATTTATGCACTTGCGAAATATTTTCACAACTCGGGCTCTAACCCGTTTATCTGTTTTTCTTCTCGTTTTCTCTCTCTCTCTCTCTATATATATATATATATATATATATATATATATATATTTATAGGTGTCCAGACACAGGGACGCCTAGATGATGATTCCTTTGAGTCAGATGTCTGCTGCAGCAGCTGTGGATGCATGCATGTTTACTACAGACGCTTCTACCCTTGTAATCTAGATATAAGGTACTGTAAAAATATTCGGGTTTATAACCCAACTGCAATGATTTATTCGTTTACAACCTTTTAGTACGACATTTATTTTGATTTGTATTATTATTAGACCGAGTGTTCTGTTATTTTATTTCTCTTCTGTTTCATTTATTTAAACTGTGTGATGGTTTTACTTAGCTGGTTTGATTAAAAAAGTTAGTGAATTAAAATTTTGATGCCAACCTAATAGGTTATTAGTAATTAATTTGGTTTTCGACAGCGATGCTAAGAATGTACCATATGTGACTCCTGTTTTAATTTGGTACAGGAGTGATCCCCCGGTATTTTATTAGGCGGGGTGTCACAGATGGTATCAGAGCATCGGGTTCTAGTATCCTTAGGAATCTGTGCGGACGTACTACGCTTTCAACATTGCTCTCGATTTGATATAGAGCCTTAGGATTAGGATTGTTGACTCCTCTTGTGAGATTTCATTATCCTGCCATATCATAAGATTATAGTAAATCTTTTGCGCGCTCGTTTAAGACTCGTATGCTGATCGATGAAGGACAACCATAGAAGGTCATTGCAAGGGTAGCAGAAGGCAGGGATTTATTTGGGGTGATTAGTTGAAGTTGGAGACTAGGACCGTAGTAGAGGTCACTCTCCTTGTGGCCTTTGTCAAAGATGGTTGAAATGACTACTAAGGTATAGTGGTTAAAATTATCCATGCACCGTTATAGGAGAGGGTGGTGCTAAACTTGAATTACCTAGTGAAGTAAAATGGGAAAAAGGTTCGAAAGGTCTTCTATAAGGACCATACCTTGAAGTTAAGTCATGTGAAGTAAGTGTAGTATGATTCAGCGAAAGTGAAAGGCTCAGAAGCTTTGGCTTAGAGCAGGGTGTGGAAATACCCATATGTGAAAATTAGAGGAAATTTTTTCACTCGTAGGAGTAATATTGAAATGGTGGGAATGGTGGTCACCATATTCGGGGGAGCAGGACGTGTGGCTCGTAGAGGAATCTCATGGACGGTTTTAACCGTAAATTCCTTTGATTGATTAGGAAGGAAAAGAATACAGTTTTGGATTATTCATATAAGGATCGGCCAGGGACCGACAATGAATATAGAGTGATATGGAAAAGTGAACCTAGTACCAAAGTAAGGTAGGTACAATGAAGACCGAGCCCTTCAATGGAAGGTTAGACTCACTGGATAAGTGTTTCTAACACTTGTGGAGAATTTGTATCCATGGAACCCCATCGGTGGACATCCACCCGGGGAATTCATCGAACCAGGGCTGTTGAAGGAGGTATATTCGATGTGACAAGATTTAGTAACGGTATTTTATTAGCCTTAGACTCGTGTGTGATTCGAGTTTTTTAGTAGTATCGATCACATTATATAGTATATGTTTATTTATTTTTTCGCGATAGCGGAGATCTATTTTCTTTCATTCGCCAAGAAAAGCGGGTGTTAGTATTTTAAGTTTATATCAGATTTGTATTACTCGTTTTATGCGTGTTATATGAGTATGGTGTTATTTTGAGTTATTATGATCTTTGTTTATCGGAGCGATAGCAGGAAAATGATTGCTAGACTATCGTGTATGTGGTTCTAGGGTGGAACAGGTTGTTGTTGTGATATCTCACCTGGATACAGGTTGGGTGCGCCTCTATTATAGGTATAGATGAAACTTCGGTGAGCAGATGTTTCATTATCATGATTCGAGTGTGTGGCGACCTTATAGGTGTGATTTAAGGTATGCTAGGACTTAGTGTTAGTGCGAGCGCTTGATGTTGTGGCTCCTGTGTATTGATAGGAGTTCAGACCACATTCTATTGAAAGATGGGATAGGTCCCAGTTGCATATTTGAAGCTAACGGACCTCCACGATCGACAAAGTTAAGTAGCACTGTATTGGATGGGTTCCTTGTTTGGATTTCGCTTGCGAGACGCTCCACTCATGAACCTTAACGACGTCAGGATTGGAGAGATGTTATAGGATGCAAGGATATTGATTTTGTTGATAAGTTACCTAGTGTAGAGAAAACACTATGGAGTGAGAGCCGTGTGATGATTGTGTGCATATAGAGATGGAAGTGATATAGCACTGAAATGGTTCTCTCACCGCAAGTATGTGGGTGAGGCAAGGTAAAGGAAATTGATTTAAGTTTTGTAGCTAGGCCTTGATGAGAAGGCTAATTCGAAGATAGTGTGTTTTGGGTGTGATGTTCATAACAGGTTTGAAGGGAGTAGGCACCTCGATTAGTTATATTTTTCCTTTTTGCCAAGGTGAAAGGTTAGAGTCGTAGAAGTATGTTAGTAAGATAGCAAGATAGGATTTAGGATGTCCTGTTGGTGTGCCTCAGGCCGTTATATCTCGATGACCAATAACGCGAGGAAGTAGTGTAACGGGAGGGTTCCTTATTTGGATTTCACTTTGCGAGACGTCCTACGCATGAAACCAAGAAATTGTCAGAAGTTGAGAGAGGCCTTGGGCACTAGGGATATACTTAGAATTATCCTCATTTCGTGTTGGTAGGCTAACGCATAGATTGTAGGATTATTAGGGAGTAAGTTCATCAGAGCTAGTGGCGCTGATATCAGGAGATTGTGGTGAATTAACATTGAGAAGGATTGGATTTCTAATTACAGGAAGAATTGAATTTTTTGGGTTAATAAAACCCATGTATAATTATTACGCCAAGGAAATAAGGCCCATTGTTTAGAGAGAGTGTACGTATCGAACGTTTATAATGGTTTTGCAGATAGGCACGGGTCCAAAAAGGTGTATGGGCACCCTGGTAAGGTTGTTTTATATATACCGCCTTGAATAGAAGGGGCATAGTATATAAAGTTGACGATAATGTCGTAAGGCAGTCATAAGGGAGTTGGAGTGTGTTGGATGGAGCGTCGTAAGAGGAACGCGATAATCCAATTGTATAGGGCAAATAGAAGTAGCATGCTCAAGTTAAGCGATGATACTGACAAGAGTGGTCGAACGTTAGAGTAACTTCCTTTTTGAGGGAAATTAGATATCCTGATGTAGATGAGCGGATGCTTAGAATCGTGATTCTCTGGCGAGATTTAGATGTTAGAGTGGCACCTATAGGCTCGTTTTCTCAAATTTTAGAACTAGAAATGATGGGTGCGATGTGACGTTATTAGAGTCACCCTACGACCGAGGTAGTAGTATAGTATCATATAAACCTTAGTAAAAATGAGTGTTGAATGAGTGGGTGGTTGAGAGCCATCGGTTTAGTACCATTCCACTTGAGGCATTAGGATGTGGACTGATTCACGATCCTAGGTTAGTGTTGGTAGTATTGGTTGTATCTGAATTTCGAGGGAAAAATTCCATTGTAAGGGGGGAGTATGTAACACCTCGCACTTTTGGGAATAATTAAAATTCATAAGTGAAAATTGGGAATTTAAGAAATTATCGTGAAAGGTAATTTTTGGAGTTTTTAAGGATTAGATGATTTTAGATGGGTGTTATATTTACTTTTGGGATTAAGTAAATAAGTTGGAGTATTTTAATTATATGTCGCAGCTAGGTAAAGCGACAGAGGATAATAATGTAATTGGAAAACCCGTATTTGGATGTATTGGGTTTTATTAGTGATTTGAGGTCAAGTACCTCAGATGGAGAATTCAATTGTCCGGTTGGTCTCGGAATGACCGAGATAGTCAGAATAGAGTATCCGAGGGTAGTATTTGGGTTCGGGGGATTTTGGGAGTAGTAGGGACTCGCTATTGAGTAAACGAGTCATTTTTGGGTTATAAGGGATAACCATCTATTTCTCTCTTATAACACACGAGAGAGTTAGAGAAAAGAAATAAAGAAGAGAAAAGATAAAGGAAGAGGAAAAAGAGGAGAAAGGAAGGGGTTTTCGGCCAAACTTTGAAGGATTCGACTTGAGATCGTCGGATTTTATCCACGAGGCAAGTGTTTAACTTGCTTTAATGATTTAGTGTGTTTGTTTTTCATATTATAGTTGGTAATGGAAAACTATATGATTTTGGGTTTTGGTATTCTTGTATAAATGGGTTTTTGGGAGAAGTTTTCATAAGGATTTATTGTAATAATGATAGTAGATGAATTCTAAGCTTAAATCCATGTTAATGGTGTAAACTATGGTGAGAAATTGGAAGAAATGAAAGTTAGGGTTTAATTGGTTGAATCCCCAAATAAGTTGTTGTGTTTGGTACATTATAGTGGGGAGATGTTTATATTGTTGTTGGGTGATGTTAAGATCCATAGAAATGGTGTTGGATGAGTGTTGGGAAAAATAAGGATTGAAGAAGATGATGAATAGTGACACATCGTCACTTCCGAATCGATTTGGCTAGGAAACGAATCGACTCGGCTCTTGGTCAAAAAATAAAATTTGTAGATCTTTTCGATACGGTCGCGTGGGCGCCGACCGCGTATTTTTCTTATTTTTTTTTGAATTTTTATTAAATTTTTCTACGGCAGGCTGTCCGAAATCAAAATCGTTAGTCAGAAATTAAGGCTAGAATTATTTAGAGATAAATATTAGGGGTTACCAAATAAAGTGTTAGGGCCTATAAAGAACTTTAGGAGATATAAAAAATTTTGGGATCGTAGAAATAAATCCGAGATAAAATTTAAATGGAGATTGGGATGATATTGGGTTTTGAAGAAGTTAGAAACTTTAGCAGATTTTCGAATTTAGACTAGCCAAATCGATTCGGACAAGCCGAATCGATTCGATATGAGATAGTAACAAATTTGAACATTTTCGAATCGATTAGGACAGGATGAATCGATTCGAGGGCAAGCGAATCGATTCGGACAAGCCGAATCGATTCGGACCTGGAAGCATTTTGAAATTTTTCTTCCTTAAGGTTAAGGGAAGTGAAATTATAAATTTGGAGATTTATTTTAGGGGATTCTAGATTTGATATTAGGACTCCTATACAATGACATTGAGGGTGAATAAATCCTAGAATGTGAGTAGGATGGAATTATTATGAATTTCTATAGTTAGAGAAATTATATAAATCCTTAAACGTGAATAAGGTACAAGTTATTTACCAAGTGAGGGAATACTTTTGGGTTCAGTATCGTGAGTGTATGCATACTTGAATGTTATTATTTGTGAGAATATTTGGGGTTATTGGCCATCGTTATGTGTGATTGGCAATTATGGACATTTACATATATTGGGGATACGATGTGATTACAGTATATATATATATATATATATATATATATATATATATATATATATATATATATATATATATATATATATATATATATGTGTGTGTGTGTGTGTGTGTGTGTGTGTGTGTGTGTGTGTGTGGATGGTATATATATATTTATGTGAAGCATACCCCTTCTATGCTATCATAAGAAGTTGCCCGATGTGGGTGAGGCCCCTGGCTTGAGGAGCAGGGAGCGTATAGTCCCCAGGTCATAGCGTCCATTTTATATTGTGTGATTTTTATTAGGGGCGAGATGTGTTGGGTATGTTTCATCTCACTCTCGGGGAGAAACTATGACCGCTTTGCATACGTTGTGATTTGGCTTTTACCAAGGTGGTGTGAGATTCCGACCGTTGGTACCCAGGATGATACGTGAACGATTCCCTGGTAGATGATAGCATAGAGACCGCATCCTCAAGTTATAGCTCGTTGGGATGGTTATTATACTGGTGTGTATAGTATATTACTTGTGCTTCAGAACAAGATATTATATATCTCTAACTAGAATAAAGAGATAAAAAGAATAAAGGATTAATTCTCATTCCGTGAGATTGTATCCAGATGTATATCGTTATATGCTTATGAAAGTGAGTATGATCATGTATATAATTATATGAGTACATATATATACGTGTGTACTGAGGGTCTAATGGATCTCGACGATCGACACTGCCAAGTAGTAGTGTATCGGGGGGTTCCTTGTTTGGATTTCGCTTCGTGAGACACCCCATGCACGAACATGGCATAGTGTTGAGACTGGGGATAAGTTTATCCCTTAGTACTCAGTTTACTTAGGACTTTCAGAGTTTGGGGGTGACGGATTAGTTAGGAAGGGTAGCTTGACTAGGATGTTTAGAGGGATGCGATAGGTGCGCACCATTAGAAGAGGGGTGAGGGGTATCTCATGGGAGTGCGATACCAATTTAAATATGAAATAAAACATATTTTTCATAAATAAAGCATTTATGCACTTGCAAAATATTTTCACAACTCGAGATCTGGCCCGTCTATCTATTTTTCCCCTCTTTTGCTATATATATATATATATATATACATAGGTGTCCAGACACAGGGACGTCTGTATGGTGATTCCTTCGAGTCAGACGTCTGTTGCAGCAGATGTGGATGCATGCAGGTTTACTGTAGACGCTTCTACCCTTGTAATCTAGATAGGAGGTACTGTAAAAATATTCGGGCTTATAACCCAACTGCATTTATTTATTCGTTTATCGCCTTTTAGTTCGGCATTCATTTTGATTTGTATTATTGTTAGACCGAGTGTTCGGTTATTTTATTTCTTTTAAGTTTCATTTATTTAAACCGTGTGGTGGTTTTACTTAGACGGTTTGATTAAAAAGGTTAGTTAATTAAAAATTTGACGCCAACCTAATAGGTTATTAGTAATTAATTTGGTTTTCGACAATGATGCTAAGAATGAACCATGTATGACTCCTGTTTTAATTTGGTACAGGAGTGATCTCCTGGTATTTTATTAGGCGGGGTGTCACATAAACATGAACATTCCTACCAAAAACTTCAAAATTTTATATTTGTAACTAATTCAATATTTCATGCTTTATGAAGGTAGGATTAGACTAAACATGATGACTTAACATTATATATACTAATAACATATTATCCATATCACATAAGCTAATCATTATTTAGACATAAATTATCATAATTATATTCGGGTTGTCTCATTATATTTCTAAAAGGATACCTCATTTGGAAAGTTGAAACCAATATCCAAGATATCTTCAATCGGTATAAAATCTCCTTCACTTTGAAGCTTTGAAATGTCGCAGCTTGTCAGATTAGTTGCGAGGAAGATTGATCGTTGTTCGTTTTGAAGTCTGTGTGAATTTAATATAAGTTTGTAATAGTTAGGAGAAATGATTTCTAATGAAATGGAGTGTGAAAGATAATGATAAAATGCAAAAGAATAGAATAATTAATTTGGAAATGAAATATGAATAAATGAATAGGGATGTGAAGAAGAATATGTGTAAAGTTAGTAATGAGAAAAGAAAAATAATAGAAGTAGTATGGAACTCGTGCTAAAGTAGTTTGCAGATATAAAATAGGCAGTTAACAGTAGTATGTTTATGTATTCGGTAAAACTGAGTTAGGATAAAGCAATGATAAACATTGTCACTACATTAACTAAGTCTATACACAACGATTTGTTATTTAGATAGCACAATATGATGAAACAAAATTTAAATTTCATTCATGAAAAGCACAATCCATTTATAATGCAGTTATGAGAACCTTAAACGTAAACAGTATTAGAAGTCATCGATACAAAAAGATATATCTTCATTAGATATAGTTGTTATGTATGATGAAGTTGAAAGATGAAGTTCTTAATTAAAACAAACAACTTGTAATAGTATAAAAACATAGTTTGAGGATGACTCTTCATGAATCAACCATTGATTTTGTGATGTATAATATATTAATGCCTACCATAAAACGAATATAATTGAACATGTTTAATGTGCATATGTACGTGTATAGGATTTCCCTTATCTCTATTTATGAAAATGTATATATTTTTGCATAATATAGACCTATGATTAGACTTGTGATATAATTTTATGTAGTTGCAGTAGCTAAAGACGTAATATCAGTATAATATTGCATAATAGCAGCGACCAAGGACCTTCACATCACGATGAGGTGTTTTGTGTACATTTTAGCAGACTTCTTATAGAACTGCCTCATTTGCATATACTTTTATATATACAGTGAATGACGAAACTCATTTGTATGTTAAAATTCAATTAGTGTAAAGAATTATATACATGCAATATATAGGTAGTCTTGATATTATTTGGCAAAAATCAAGCTTAAATGAATGCAGCAATGTAGGGAAAGCTTATCAAACAGATCTTGTTTAGTTATGTAGTTATTTTTCATGATGGACTTATATTTGTAGGTTTATCTATTAATCGACTTAAAAAATAGTAAAAAACATTACGAACCGATTCACTTGAAGAATAAAGTAAGAACACATTAAAAACCGAGTTAGGATATTAAACGGAATAAAAATAGTATGACTATGTTAATAACTTAATGGCAACGTGTCTAATCCCTAATAAATTTGATTCATAAACAGAGACCATACAAAAATAAAAGTAAATGAAGATTTGTTTCATTTGGCAATTTCAAAGGAACACATAAACAAATCATATTTATAACATGAACAAATGAAGTTATTACAAGCTATAGTACCATTTAAATTTAATCGTGATATAAACATATTAAGGAATAGAAGTACAATAGTGATGTATTTATTAGACAGGTGAGAATGAATAGAAGAATGCAATGGTTATGTCATAAAAATAGATGAATAGATTAATGCTTTACATACAAGTAAATCAACAAATACGTGCTTGATAATTTTAATCATAGTATATGGTCATGAAAATGTTACGAACTTATTTAAGCAAAATACAAATAATAAGTCATAATTACAGAAAGTAGATTGTAGAACATAAAAAACCAAAACCATGTGTTATTCATATATAAATACCATGAAATAGTTATAATAAACATGTTAAGAATCCCAATAACAACTATTTTCAACATATGTATGGCATAGGGAAGCAGAGATATCATTTTGGTTGATTCATTTGTTTCTAAATGTAGAAAAATGAAGTTTAGAAAACATATATGTTAGTGGAACTATACTGCTGAATATCTGAATCAAGTAGTTCAATGAATAAATTATTTAACAGTTACAAATAAGCATATTTTTATAGTGTTTTGATACATTAGAAGGTACATAGGTTATGAAGTGAAAGATTTATGAATTTTATTTATTGTGTGATTAATTATGGTCTTGTAGCTTAAATGTAGTCGTAGATTATATGTATGAAACAATTAAAAAAAGTTTATACGAATTGTGGGCATAGTGTACTGTTATGAACGTGATGATTGAAAAACAAATGGTTTATGGCGCACAAATATGGGAGATGCGAATATCATAGAAGGGTAGTTAAATTGGAGAAATTCAGTAAGTGGACCATTGTAGTTAAATTTTTGAATCTTGGATGTTATAAGATGAGAAAATATGCAATGATCAATTGAAGAAATAAGATGAGAACAAACAAATGTAAAATATTTTTCTTATAATGAAAGTGGAAATTATAATTTCTTACTTGGTCATAAAGTCTTTAGTGGCTTGAATATCCGGATTTATATAAACTTTGGATGCATTTGTTGCTGACAGATAAAAATCCCCTACGAAATAAACATGCTATGAATATTAAATTGCTTCATTTAAAATCGTGAAAAGTTATAAATATGATAAGATCAAAAATATATTAGAAGTACCTCTAAACTATTTTACTGTAGTTGAGGTAACGGCTACAATCAAATGATCTTTGGAATTCTTGCATATATCTTCAGTTATGAACGCAGTTTCGTCGGCCCACGGAGTGATGAAAATTCATTTCCCCGTTGTAGAATAACATATGTGGTTAAGGAATTATGCTTATTAAATCTTTCCATTGAATGAATATAATATTATGAAAATTAGAAATTATTATCTTGTATTTTCAAGCTTTAGAACCATTTTTTAACTGTCGATCCCCTAACAGGCTGATCCTCAGTAGGTAATTATAAAATGAAGAATAAGTAATGAATATAATATACTCGTGAGGTATGTGTAATTACAAAATTTAGATGTCAATTCCTTGAATTCCAAAAATTAGAAGTGATATTTGGGAATGAGAAAATTATCAGCTTCAGAATGTATCATCCTTGATGATGGAAGGAATTAAATCATTAGATTGTGGGATGTGACCCTACAGCTATGCTTGTTCTCAATAACTCTGAAATTAGTTATTTTGTAGACTTTTCCATGATCCAGTGTATTACCGAATTTACTAATAAGTATCTCTGCATGATTGCATGTATCGAGTCACCCTGTGAAGGTAACAAATATTTATTATAAAAGGAAAAATATTTATTAAGATGTTGTGATTTCGAATGGCATAACATATATAAAAATGATAAGGCCTAAATAGATTTACATGGTCATCAATTAAGAGCATGTCATCCGATAGTTTTGCATTATCACCATATCTATTCTTCGATTCCCATTTTTGGACAACACGAACAAATATGGTCCAATCATCCCTGCCTTTTGTAAGATCTTCAAGTCTTGTTCTTGTTTCATGTTTCTGATTGGTTTTATGAGAAAATAATTATTGGTGAAATGAATTAAGGTAGTTGAATTACAAGTCAAAGGATTAAGAATATTAATAGTTTAGTGAATTACGTAAATATACCTATAGATATAAATAAAAGAATCTCATTGTAAACAACATTTTTTTGTGTAATGGCTATCAATGTGGCCTTCATTATTTATGAATAACTTTAGACCGTTGCTTGAAGTTACTCTAGATATAGCGACATACAGTTGACCATGAATAATACTGGCTTTGGTAAGTAAATCAAAACTTGTTTGAGAGTTTGGCCTTGGCTTTTGTTGATTGTCATAGAGAAAGCTATCCGTACTGGAAATTGACATCTTCTCAGAATAAATGGCCATGTGGATCCCATTGCAGTCATAATTATTCTTAGAATGAATACTTTTGTGCCTAATTTTTTCCTCAAAGACTAATGGAGATAACTTTGTAATGATCAATCTTGTCTCATTTCAAAGCCCAACACTCTGGTTTATGTTTCTCATTAGCATAATTGGTGAATCAATCTTTTGTCCTAAGATATGACCTGGGAACCCAACAAAGTTCAAGATTTTTAAAAATTCAACAAGGAAAAGCACATTTTAGTCATGTATGTCCCAAGAAACCTTAGATATTGAGTCTGAATTGAAATATGTTGTAGCATCTCCCAGAATGAGATTTAGTACATAAGCATTGATGTTGTCAACCATATGGTTTGTTGGAGTAGGAATAGATCGACCCTTGATGTAATCTGGATTACTATATATGTTGACTAAATCAGGGGTATGCATTTGATACAATATCGACAATTGGGTTATTCGAATGGGGTATAAGGTTGGCATTAGGTATTTTTAGCCACAATGAATAGTCTTCATCTCTGAACCATTCAGTTGGCAGTTTCTCGTTACCTAGTGCAAGGACCCGATATCTGAATGAAGTCAAACCTTGTGTCCACATGTTTTTTGATAGATTGAATACATGACACAAACTCATGAGAATTGATTTGTTAATTAACAAATTTGCAATTTCTTCTCTGCCTCCCTTATGAACAACATGTAGGGTTTGCTGAAAATCTCCACCAAGAAGAACTGTAATTCCTCTAAAAGCCATTTCAGAAGAATTTTCATCATCGAACCGCATTATGTCTCTTAATGTTTTGTCAACGCCTTCAAAACAATGACGGTGGTTCATAGGAGCCTCATCCCAAATAATTAAGATTATTTTCCTAATGAGCTCTGGAAGATGAGTCCGTTAATGAATATTGCACGTTGATTTCGCATGAATATCAGTGGGAATTTTAAATATTGAATTAGAGGTTCTTCCACTGGGTAGCAATAACAATGTAATTCCAGAAGATGCAACTATGAGAACCATTTTTCCCTCTAAACCCAGACATGCAAGATTTGTTTTGTAGAAAAAAGTTTTCCCCGTGCCACCTACCCCATTTATGAAGTAAAATCCTCATTTGCCTTCGTAGATGGATCGTATACCATGATTACAAACATCTAATTACTCAACATTGAATGCGTTGAACATGTTAGTATGGTCGTGTCCCAAAGAATACGCATCGTACAAAAGTTCCTCTCTTAAGAGCCTATTATCCTTTTCTCGAATCAGTGTAGCATCCGGAAGTGGAATTTTTTTGAAGTCTTTTAGGTATTTACCAATTCTGTTCAAAATCTGGTTAATTTCAGGAAGATCATAATTCTTCAATTTATTTTCACTCAGAATAAGATCAGGGAGGCCTCAAATTTTTCTTTTAAGATGAAGTAAATATTCTGATAGAACCTCCCAATTGTCTTCCCAAATTCTTTTTGGATCAGTAACTTCGCAAAAAAGAAGCATTATAGCAAATAGGTCACGCAATTGATTACTCGTAGACCATTTTGAAGCTTGGTCTAGAGCATCGTGCCATTCTTTTTCATCTTCTAAAAGCCCAAGAGCGTAATATGAGGCTTTGCATGTTGGATAAATAATTCCATTAACCTTCTTCACCTCAACGTAATTTCTTGCTCCGCAGATAACGAGAGGTTGGATGAGCATATAATATACGACCTAGCTAGGTGCCTAAATTTTTCCTTCTAAACCATTACTTTGCCTCTGAGTCCTAAACCCATTTTGAAGGAAATTTAACAAGGTTAACTCCCTCACATCCTCGTGGATGCAATTTGTTGCCATCCATTGTGTAAACATAGTGTTTTAAATATCTACCCTTTCAATCATAGTATCTAGATTGTCAAAATCTTTAAAAGTGAGAACCTACTCATCCGGAAAATGGAATGTCAAACGCTCAAATCTGATGCTTCGATATTGCACATGGAATTGATTAATTCCCCAACAAGCTTCACATGCAAATAAGTCACAACAATCGAGGAATGTTTTAATTTCATCAACCCTAATATTTTGTCGTTAGAATTATCATGATTTTGGACAACTGATTTTGTGAGCTTTGTTTTAATTATGTTCGGGCCTTTATTTATGTACTTGAAAAGGTATTTAATTTCCCTTGATTTAATGCACCATTCCAAATTTATGTGAGCATGGTATTTCATGACCAAGTCAATATTGTGGCGAACTACGAATTTGTTGTCAAGTCTTATTCCCATCTTCTCTATAAATCTGACGTCATCTCTACGTCTATAAATTGGGAATCCATTTTCATCAAATTTTGTCATGCTTGTGATTTTTTTGGGAATTTTTTTGAGCAACATCCGTTTTCCATACAAGGCGGTCGGGAATTTGGGTGCCCACAGGGTCCATGCATCATGAATTGTGAAACATATGTGTATCCAACTAGGTCTCTAATACAACATAAATAATATTATCAATATCATCTCATGTTGGTTGTTTTTCATCTACGTGTAGGAATAAAAGTATGTGGCCGTGTGGCAATCCTCTTTTCTGGAATTCAATTGCGTAGATAGCTATCATAAAAATTATATCTTGTTATAGTTATTGACATAGTATAGATGGTTAGGAACTTAAATAATATGATTTGTAATGACGGATCACTACTTATTAAATATAAAATACGTACCCTCCATTAATATCCCAAAGTATTTTCCTTGAACTAAATCCTTCATTAGAGCATCAAGTTTAATTTTAAAAACTTGTGTGATAATATCTGGCCTATCCTCAGTCTTTTGGACAGGAATGAGTTTGAGAAACTTTGTGATTTCGGTCCATTTAGGATTCATCGTGAATGTGATGAACATATCTGGAATACCAAAGAATCTATAAATAGTCATCATGTCTTGAAAATTTTGAGCCATATAATGTGGACCTCTAGTGAAACTTGACGGAAGGAGAATGCATTTTTCTACAGACGATGGAGTTAAATATCTTTCAAGAACAACATCTTTTAAGCCTTTATATAGCTCAACCCTTAATCATGGCTGGTTTGTTATAACCCACCTCAACCTTTCTTGTGCTACGCTTGTATATGCATCAACAACATGTTATTGAAAAAGTCTTCCTGAGGGCAAAACGGCATGAGCTTAATTTGTTCTTTAATGTAAACGGTATCTGTAATATTCTCTTATGGTCACGCAATTTCGTTTAGTCTTATGTTTCCCACTGTTGTTTTTGTAAGTTATACCCAGTTGATAATCATCTTCCCCATATGGTAATAACAATGGGTATTGCATAACCATAAAGGATGGATGAAAATCACTAATTCTTTGCAAACCATTTGACTTATGGTCAACAATAATATCTCTCATAACATTTTCCTTTGTAAAGTCACCAATAATGAGTGAGATTATTTTGAAAGCAGTAGGAAAATTGTAAATCGATGGGTCTTTGGAACAATTTTTAATCAACCTTATTCTCATAGGCATGACATTTAAATGCTACAAATTCTCACATGCCATTCAAAACACTTTTGGAATATCATTATGATCAAGTATTGATTGTAATTTCGAAATTACTTTTGGATCTAACTTTGATGTTGGCCTATCTCCTCCTAATGATTTCAATCGATTGCTCAACTCATTCTCCGTGTCATAAATATATCGTTGCGCAAATTTTGGTCTTTGACCTCGAATTAGAAGCAATGAACCAAGCAGATGATGGTTTTGCTCACTCGATAAATATACGGACCAAATCCATTATTTATTTGATGATCAAATTTAGCACCAATAGAGGTAAGGTGACCATTGAATTGTAAGCTCTAATGTTCTCCATGAATTTAGATGACGCCCGCTCTTTTTCAGAATCTAGTAGATCGTTCAAAATCCGAGATGCTACATTTATAGTTGGTAAAATGTAATGACTCGACCCGGATTTATGGGTTACCCGTGAGTCCACCCGGTCCGAATTAGACGTTAGGTGTGAGGTACAATTGAACAACCTAGATAATGTTCCTAGTCCAGTTTTATTTTAAATTAATGTTTCACTTGTTTGGCATGCGATGTCAGTTTCAACATAAACTACGTGTGGGACCCATGGGGAGCACCCCGAGTCAAAGTAAACAGAGCTACTAATGCAAAATAAATTAAGTATAATTACCTATAAAACGGCCTCAAAATATGAACCCGCACCCAACCAACCCTAACAAAGAGAGGGTGTGAGCCTATGCCCAGTGGGAATATACAAGCAGTATAGAAACGTACGGCATAATAGAATACTCACATGCTACAATCACATGCATGTGAAAATTTATATGTATCCACATATATATAGATATACCTTTGAAAAATACATATTCAAATGCATTAACCGTTTTACTTTTGAAAACCTTACTCCTCTAGATTAATTTACCTTAATCTTGTAAAGACTTTCTTTATTCATACATGGAATTTCTCACTTTATTTAACACACCTGGTTCCATACTTAACACCACTATACTTGATTTATTCCAACCCGTTCCCTTGTTGGAATCACATTATATTAATTTAGAATATACTTTAGTATTTTCATTGAAAAGTACCATTTCAACACACACATTCACCATGTTAGAAAATATTTGTTTATCATTTGGAACCCTTTTCAATTCATGCTTATGAAAATTACGGGTTTGACAACTTAAGTTACACAACCATCCATTTGCCCACTTTACCTTACCCTTTTTACCTCAACTTATGGACATTTATAGATTTACGCATTTACTTGCCCATTTAATCCTTTTACTGGAACATTTATTTCATTCATTCAAGTTAGGTTGTATTAACACGTTTTATCACACAATTCATTTCTTGACAGGTTCCTTATTCCTTTTATCTTCACTCAGAATCTTTCTTTACCGCATACTTACACGACCTCCACACTCTATGCGCACCATATGCTCTGGCCAGTCGTTTAGGACTTTTCACCCAAGGGCTCCGGGCCCTTTTTTCTTTATCCTGGTGTCATTCGAGTTTCTTTTATGTGTTTTAATATTTTACAAATGTCCACATTATTCACTTCCTTACTTTTACCCAGCCGAAGTCAAAACTCGGACTTATTTGTCCGTTTTTCCATTAACACTTGGAAAATTGTATCTTTTCATCTTTTAGTCGCTTACCCACACACACGTGATTTAAACTAAAATCATTCACTCTTTTAGGACTTAAATTCATTTTCACATAAATTAGTGTAAAGGCATCCTTTAACATTTTTATTCCATAAAAATGTTCCACTTTAAGTAAATTACCAATTTACCCTTTGTTTACCAAACTTGCAATTTAGTTCATAAACAAGTGTTATTTCTTAAATGGTTATTAAGTTTCCAACTTAACATGTTAAACACTTTGGCCATTTTAATACTTATTTAATATCACATTTCCCCCCAACTTTCACACTTGTCATTTTAATGCTTTTAACGCATAAACAACACCCTTTACATTCAATCTCCCAAATTTCTATTTGTCTTCTTTCATGCTTAAACCCAGCAAGACTTTCTTTAAACTCTCTCACATGTTTATTATTAAAATACTACAAGTTTATTGCATAGAAAGTGGACCTTAAACACTAAAATTCCACCAAGTCGATAATATATGTATTTCAAGTAATAAATACATTTTTATTCCATATAAATGTTTATTTTCTTTTTCACTATAAATACACCAAAATAGTATTCCTACATTTTTATTCCATAAAAATATTTATTATTATTTTTCACTAGAAATACACAAAAATAGTATTTCTTATATTTTATTTCATAAAAATTTCTATTATTTCTTTTTCACTAGAAATACATCAAAATAGTATTTCTTACATTTTTATTTCATAAAAATGTTTATCATTTCTTTTTCACCAACAATACACCAAAATAGTATTTCTTACATTTTTATTTCATAAAAAATGTCTATTATTTCTTTTTCACTAGAAATAAACCAAAATAGTTTTTCTTACATTTTGATTTCACAAAAAATGTCTATTATTTCTTTTTAACTAGAAATACACCAAAATAGTATTTCTTACATTTTTATTTTATTAAACATATTTTTTTTAGTTTACTAGAAAACACACCATAATGTTTATAATAATCCTACTCTTATCATTCAACAATCACAAGACTACAATATACACCAAAAGAGTCTTAATTAAAAGAGTAGATTATCCCACCTAAGTGGTCTTCAAAGATGGTGGTGGTGATGAAGATGGGTGATGTGGCACCCCGCCTAATTAAATACCGGGTGATCAGTCCTTTATTAAATTAAAATCAAGTTGATGGTTGGTTCATTCTTAGCATCACTGTCGTAAAAATAGCTTTACCAATTTAACACCCTAAATAATTAAGCTAAGTGCAAAAACCATTTTAGACATTACTTTCCAAATTTTATTTATATAAACCAACATTTAAACTGGACATCATTCATAGATAAACGATCACACAACAACTATCCTGGGATATATAAATCCAAATAACCAAACATTCAATTAATTGAATCCAACATTTAATACTTAAATGAAAAACATCCTGACAATACTAATCCCAAAGTGCAAATACTGGAAATAAATGGATTACAATATCCAATAAAATAACTGAATAAAGGAAAAGGCGACACATGCCCAACTGAAATAATAGTGCTAGAAGAGGAATTAAGAAGTGAGGTCATCTAAGCTAGAGGCCTGCAACTCCCACCTAAGCTGCAGCGCGTTCCTTACAAAGGATCCTATGCAAGACGTCCCTGTGGCTGGGCACCTGTAATATATACATATATATACAAGAGGAAAAAGAAAATGGAAACGGGTCAGAGCCCGATTGTAAAAACGATTTAAAATTTGTTTAGCAAGTATTTAATATGTTTACTGGCCAATGCAACAACATATTAGTGCGACACTCCCTTGAGAAATTCTCACCTCTCTTCTAATGTGCACACCTATAGCACTAACCTTCCCAACGGTTAAACTTGTCTTATCTTATGTTACTCGTAAGATTTAAACTGGAAATTCAACTCTTTAAGAAGTAAATTTCATTTATTAAAAAGGCTCTCAATTTAACGTTATTTTCTAATAATTTTTTCCAATATCACATTATATTTTTCAAACAAGTATTTTCAAATTGAAATCATTTATCATCTCTTACTTACTATAAACATAAGAGGTAGTTCTCAAATTTCTGAATTTAAATATATATATATTAAATACTCATATAATATATATATTCTAGCAGCCCCCCTCATAAAAATTATGGTGCAGGCATACTCTGCTATCCAGTCCCCGTATCACTCGTACTAAGGGAAATACAAGTTCGGAAGCACTCTCGAACTGTATTAACATAAACACAAACAACATTGAGGCGAAGCATAGAGTCCCAGTCTCTAAGAGGTCAGCACATGCCCCCACGTCTCTTAGGTCGTCTGACTATCGATCCGATTAGCCTGTACCAAAGGATCTCCGTCTTCTAGGGTACAAGTCAATATCCCCCACAAAGGTCCCATCGAGATAAGACTGTCCCAGCGCGGTAACCTCAGGGATAACAAGTAGCATGGGCATGGTTTTTACACATTTATAATATATGCACAATCACATAGTCATATATATATACAACACATATTCACATTTCTCAATTTGGTGTACCCACAACCTATAATTATAACTTCTTGTTCTGAAGACATTTTACTCATTTATCTCGTATAACGGACTCCTATCGTTTATTACGGTTATCTCCCTCTCGTGATCTTTAAAGTAACCTCACCGTCCCAAATACTTAAATCGTCACACCTAAACAACCCCAAAATTTTTTACTAATCTGAATTCCTCGAATACTCGTTTTCCTCACTCAAATTAACAGATTTCTAAAATTGGGGTAAAAATAGGAATTTCCCTAAAAATTGAAAATCTCGCTCGAACCAGAATGGTTCTCGCTCAAATGACTTCCACGTGTCGCTCGAACTGCTTCGAGCGACTTGTCCATCTCGCTCGAACGACTTCGCGCGACATCGCGCGAACTGCACTGTTTCGTCTTCAACCTTTGGCATATTCGTTTTTCACCATTTTGAAGCCTAAAAAACCTCTATAGTTTAATCCCAAACGTCTCCTCTTCAATCCCAATCAATAATATCATGATTATATAACATTAATAACTTCCTAGAATCATTAATTCATCAAAAATCATTTAGATTTCATGAAATCCCCAAATTAATTCGTAAGAACCCTAATCCCCAAATTTTCAATTAAAGAACCTAATCAACATCAATTCGTTCATCCATATTAATTCCAAATTTTGTAATACAACCTCTACATATGATCAAGGTTCAAGCTACACAGATTCTCCTTACAACACATGAGATTTCTTCTTCCAAAACATATAATTTTTCAATCAAAATACAAAATTGTTATTCCTACACTAACATGATAGGAACATTAACCAGAATTCAGCAAGATAAATACTTGCCTGTGGTTTTTTTGGTTCTGATTTGTGGATGAATTTGGTGTGGTTGCGTTCCCCATCGCGCGATCTACGCGTTGGTGGTGGTGGCGGTGCAACCGGAGGAATTTTGGCCTTAGATTGCTTGGAAAGCTTTCTACCTTCTTCTCTAATGGTCGTTCTAAGGTTGTGAGTCTGCTAACCCTAAAAGACCATTACAGATGGCTGATAGAACCTAATAAATTTCGTGGGTTTAATTACCCAAAAATGCAAAATGTCCAAAATGCCCTCCCGGGGTGCTAAATAGGCCTAAAAATGCACCGAGACCCAAACTAAACCCCCAGGTACACTTTTCTGACTATCTCGACCCTTCCGAACACTTTGGCCCACTCAAAATGACCATACGAGCGAATTATATTTTATTCACTTTTATTAATCAATATTTAGTCCCGACGCGGCACAGGCGCATCTCGACTTAAATTTCCGAAATTTTCATTTTATTCACTCGTGACATTTAATAGTACCAATATTATATTACTTTACTCATTAGTAATATTCAACAAGTTTCCAATGATTACTAACTCTCGTCACGTTAGTAATTAAAAATATTTAATTTTTGAATTTATATTAAATTAATAACTCACATTAAATTTAATAAATCCTCAAATTTAGAAAGCATAAAAATACGGGGTATTACATACTTCCCCCTTAATAACGAAATTTTGTCCCGAAATTCGAAAAATAAGGCATACCTGGTAAGAATAAATCTGGGTATTTCTCGCGCATATCTGCCTCGTGCTTCTAGGTGGATTCCTCCACATTATGATGCTCCCACTGGACCCGTACAAGTGGAACTACCTTCGACCTCAATCTCCTCTCGCTATGGTCTAGGATAGCCACTGGTCTCTCCTCGTAAGAGCTGTAAGGCTGTAAGTATATCTCATCTATCGCGATGTGGGTGTGAGCCATGTCATCCCGAAGGTATCGTCTTAACGATGAGATGTGGAATACATCGTGAATGCGATGTAAATGCTCTGGCAGTCCCAATCTGAATGCCACCGGCCCAATCCTCTCGATAATGGGAAATGGTCCCACGTACCTCGGGCCAATTTCCCTTTCTTCCCGAACCTCATCACTCCCTTCATAGGAGATACACGTAGTAACACTTGGTCCCCCACGTTAAACTCTCAGAAGAATCGTTTCGCATCGGCGTAGCTTTTCTGCCTGTCCTATGCTACTCGAATGCGACTCCTGATAATCTCAATCCTCGCAGAGGTTTCCTGAATCACCTCTGGTCCTAGTAACTTGTTATCCCCCACCTCTAGCCAACAAGTTGGGGAACAACAAGGCCTGAGATACAAAGCCTCGAATGGAACCATGCCAATCGTGAACTGATAAGAGTTATTATAAGCGAACTCTACCAGTGGAAGATGTGGCTCCCAACCTCCTCCAAAATCAAGAACACACATGCGTAGCATATCCTCAAACATCTGATTAGTACGCTCTGTCTGTCCATCTGTCTGTGGGTGATAAGCTGAACGCAACCTCAACTCTGTACCCATAGCCTCCTGAAAACTCTCCCAGAAACGCGACACAAAAATCTTGTCTCTATCTGACACAATATTCAGGGGCACCCCATGTAATCTGACAATCTCAGCAATGAACAACTGAGCATACTGACCCATGGTATAGTCTGTTCACACCGGAAGAAAGTGATCCACCTTGGTCAAACGTTCCACAATCACCCAGATGGAGTCGTGGCCCCGCTGTGATGTAGGCAACCCTGTAATAAAATCCATGGAAATACTCTCCCACTTCCACGCATGTATTTCCAATGGCTGAAGTAACCCTGATGGTTTCTGATGGTCCACCTTTACTAGCTGGCAGGTAGAACACTTGGATACGAACTCAGTAATATCCTTTTTTATCCCACTCCACCAGTATTGTCGCCTCATATACTGGTACATCTTATCTCCCCCAGGATGTACTGCGAATCAGGACCCGTGGGACTGGGTCATCACTGCATGACGTAAGTCTACTCCTTTCGGAACCACTAATCTCCCATTAAACCTCAAACCCCCATCAGAACTAACAGAATAGGACTCAGCACCCTAGGCTAAAAGTCGTACAATCTGCTCCTGGCAAAATGGGTCTGTGATTTGTGCCTGTATCACCCTCGTAACAATCTCGAGTGTCACTGTTATGACATATATGAAGGAACGGGTTACTGCGTCCTGGTGACCCAACTCTTTCCACTTTGCTTTCTATACGTCCGCTACATCGTCTACCGGTCTACGGTTCAATGCATCAGCAACTACGTTGGCCTTCCCCGGATGGTACTGTATGTCGAACTGATAGTCCTTCACAAACTCTAACCACCTGCGCTGACGCATACTCAGTTCTCGTTGAGTGAACAGGTACTGCAGTGATTTGTGGTCTGTGAACAAGTGGAATTTCTCTCCCAATAAATAGTGCCTCCAAATCCCTAATGCAAAAACGACCGCTGCCAACTCTAGGTCGTGAGTGGGGTAATTCTTCTCGTGCGCCTTAAGCTTGCGGGAGGAAAAATCTATAGCCTTCTCCTCTTACTGAAGTACTCCCCTAAGTCCTCGTAAGGAAGCATCGGTGTAAACCAAGTACTCCACGCCCGACTTAGGTAAAGAAAGGACCGGTGTTGAAGTAAGTTTGTCTTTCAACTCGTTGAAAGCCAATTGGCAAGCATCACCCCAAACGTATGGAACCCCTTTGCGAGTCAGGTTCGTCAATGGCCCCGCTATTTTGGAGAACCCCCGAATGAATCTCCTTTAGTATCCCGCTAATCCCAAGAAACTACCCATTTCCATTGGTGTTGTGGACTGTCCCCATTCCCTCACCACTGACACTTTACTTGGGTCAACTGCTATCCCTTGTTCAGAAACAACATGCCCCAATAACTATACTTCTCGCAGACAGAACCCGCATTTCTCATACTTAGCATACAGCTAATGTTCTCGTAGAGTCTGAAGAACCTGCCTCAAGTGCTCGGCATGCTCCTCCTCGGAGTGCGAATATATCAAAATGTCATCTATGAAGACGATGACAAACTGATCCAAGAACTTTCTAAACACTCGGTTCATTAAGACCATGAATACCACTGGAGCATTTGTGAGTCCAAATGGAATCACTCTGAACTCATAGGACCCATACCTCGTCAAGAAAGTAGTCTTTGAAACATCCTGCTCCCTAATACGTAGCTGATGGTACCCTGACCTCAAGTCTATCTTCGAAAAGAAATTTGCTCCCCTCAGATGGTCGAACAGATCATCGATTCGAGGCAACGGATACTTGTTCCGTATCGTGACCTTGTTCATCTCCCAGTAGTCCACACATAGCCTCAGCGAACCATCTCTCTTTTTCACAAACAAAATTGGAGCGCTCCAAGGTGAGGTACTCCTTCGAATGAAGCCCTGACCTAACAGCTTCTCTATCAGATCTCGTAACTCTCGCATCTCTACCGAAGCCATACGGTATGGAGCGCGCGCTATAGGTCGAGTATCTGGTAATAAATCTATGACAAAGTCTATCTCACGACTGGGGGGTAGGCCTCGTATCTCCTGAAATACATCGGAATACTCACAAACAACTGGGATCGAGTCTAAGGGAATCACAACCTCCTTACAGGTATCCTCTTCTATGTAATACAAATGAGCGGTCGAGCCTCCCTCTGGGCGAGGCATCGCCACTACGAACATCTCTTGCCCCGGAATGGCAAAAATAATACTCCCACCAAAATAATCTATCATGGCTCTATAAGCTGCGAGCCAATCTATACCGATAATAACATCGTGCTCATGCATATCTAAGACTAACATGTCTGCTGGTAATACCAAGCTACCAATCTCTACCTCCACACCCCGGCATATAAAGAAAATAAGTGAACCATTTCCCAGTAGTAAGTCTACACACGTCACAGTGCTCTCTGCTGTGGCTAATAACCCTAAGGCCTTCGCAAAATGGGTAGCTATAAAGTAGTGCGTCGCCCCAGTATCAAATAAAACCAGACCCATAGTACCATGGATAGGAAACATACCCTCAATCGCGGGTGGTGCCTGTAGAGCTGCTGCCTGGTGGACGTTATAGACACGTCCGTACTGTAACTGTCCCTGCTGCACCGGAGCGGCTGGAATGGCTGGTAGGGATGGTACTTGAGCTGGTGCTTGGAGGTCGGCTGGAAAAAGTGGCCTCTGTGGATCATTACGGGAACCCTGCTGCTGTGGGGCCCTATCACCCTCTAGATAATCCTGGCGCTTATGGCCATTCTTGACACACACGAAACATCGGCCTCTGAAATTACCTCCCCTCTGACCCTGATGACCACGGCCCTGTTGATCGTTATTTCCCCGCTACTGGCCCTGTTAGCCCTGATGAAAATGTTGTTGGCCCTGCTATTGACCTTGCTGGCCCTGCTGACCCTGCCTACATCCCCCAAATCCCTGTCGGGAATCACCTGATCGGAACCTCTTAGCAGGGTCCCCCTGATGGGAACTCTGCTCATGCTGGCGAGTCTGCCCCTGCGATGTCGGGGCTCCACTAGCGCCACTACCCCCTGTCCTGCCCTGCTGGCTGGACTCTCCTGCCCGCTTTCTTCCCTGCAGATGGAAGCGGTGATCCTGGCAGTGTAGTAAAGCAACATTGAGTACATCAGTGAAAGTACTCAAGGACAGATTCCCTATAAGGTGCTGACGAATCCTCCAAGTTAACCCGTCCACAAATAATAGTATCTTCTTACTCTCCGTGGGTGCCTCATCTGGCACTATAGTGAGAAGTCTTGTGAACTCCTTCTCATATTCAACAATAGTAGAATTTTCCTGCTTCAAGTTCAGTAACTTTCGCCTCATCTCAGTTTGCACGGCGGGTGGAAAATATTTGTTGTCAAACCGCTCCCAGAATAACTGAATTGGAATAGTATCCCTATCCTCCAAGGTGGTGGTGGACTCCCACCACTGCAAAGTGGCCCCCACTAGCTTAAATGAAGCCAACAACTATTTTTTGCACGTCCATGCACTCATACATACACAGATGCCGCTGGATATCTTTCTTCCATTGGCTGACGATGATGATATCTGAACTACCCGAGAACTCAGGGGGATGCTCCTTCTGAAAGGCATCCCTAACCCTCTCCCATGCTGATGGAAGCTGTGCAGGTACTGGTGCCACTGCCTGAATCTGGGGTGGAGCCTGCTGTACTACCGCTAACGCGGCATTCACTGTCTGAGCAATAATAGCGGCTACCTCATTAGCATTCATCGTTCCCTGAGCCGAAACTGCTGGCTGCTCGGCTTGGGCACGCCTATCCTTTGGTGCACGTCTCGGAGGCATCCGAAACATGAAGAAATTTATTAGTCTATAGTTATTATCAAATCTTAAATAGCAGAAGACATAATCGTAAAAGCAAGAGTACAACAATC
This sequence comes from Sambucus nigra, assembly GCA_949130495.1. Taxonomy (NCBI): domain Eukaryota; kingdom Viridiplantae; phylum Streptophyta; class Magnoliopsida; order Dipsacales; family Adoxaceae; genus Sambucus; species Sambucus nigra. Next base: position 196,715,039 of record OX422220.1, read on the forward strand.
CTAACATAGGGCTCTATAACAAAAATGCTAAGCTGAAAGCGAAATAAGCCGTACAGATCCTAAGGACACTAGAACCTGATGCTCTGATACCACCTGTGACACCCCGCCTAATTAAATACCGGGTGATCAGTCCTTTATTAAATTAAAATCAAGTTGACGGTTGGTTCATTCTTAGCATCACTGTCGTAAAAATAGCTTTACCAATTTAACACCCAAAATAATTAAGCTAAGTGCCAAAACCATTTTAGACATTACTTTCCAAATTTTATTTATATAAACCAACATTTAAACTGAACATCATTCATAGATAAAGAATCACACAACAACTATCCTGGAATATATAAATCCAAATAACCAAGCATTCAATTAATTGAATCCAACATTTAATACTTAAATGAAAAACATCCTGACAATACTAATCCCAAAGTGCAAATACTGGAAATAATTGGATTACAATATCCAATAAAACAACTCAATAATGGAAAGGGCAACACATGCCCAACTGAAATAATAGTGCTAGAAGAGGAATCAAGAAGTGAGGTCGTCTAAGCAAGAGGCATGCAACTCCCACCTAAGCTGCAGCGCGTTCCTTCCAAAGGATCCTATGCAAGATGCCCCTGTGGCTGGGCACCTGTAATATATACATATATATACAAGAGGGAAAAGAAAATGGAAACGGGTCAGAGGCCGATTGTAAAAACGATTATAAATTTGTTTAGCAAGTATTTAAAATGTTTACTGGCCAATGCAACAACATATTAGTGCGACACTCCCTTGAGAAATTCTCACCTCTCTTCTAATCTGCACACCTATCGCACTAACCTTCCCAACGGTTAAACTTGCCTTATCTTAGGTTACTCGTAAGATTTAAAATGGCAATTCAACTGTTTAAGAAGTAAATTTCATTTAATAACAAAGATCTCAATTTAACGTTATTTTCTAATAAAATTTTCCAATATCACATTATATTTTTCAAACAAGTATTTCCAAATTGAAATCATTTATCATCTCTTACTTACTATAAACACATGAGGTAGTTCTCAAATTTCAGAATTTAAATATATATATTAAATACTCATATAATATATATATTCTAACAGCACCCCTCATAAAAATTATGGTGCAGGCATACTCTGCTATCCAGTCCCCGTATCACTCGTACTAAGGGAAATACAAGTTCGGAAGCACTCTCGAACTGTATTAACATAAACATAAACAACATTGAGGCGAAGCATAGTGTCCCAGTCTCTAAGAGGTCAGCACATGCCCCCACGTCTCTTAGGTCGTCTGACTATCAATCCGATTAGCCTGTACCAAAGGATCTCCATCTTCTAGGGTACACGTCAATATCCCCCATAAAGGTCCCATCGAGATAAGACTGTCCCAGCGCGGTAACCTCAGGGATAGTAAGTAGCACGGGCATGGTTTTTACACATTTATAATATATGCACAATTGCATAGTCATATATATACAACAGTTATTCACATTTATCAATTTGGTGTACCCACAACCTATAATTATAACTTCTTGTTCTGAAGACATTTTACTCACTTATCCCGTATAACGGACTCATATCGTTTATTACGGTTATCTCCCTCTCATGATCTTTAAAGTAACCTCACCGTCCCAAATACTTAAATCGTCACACCTACACAACCCCAAAAATTTTGTACTAATCTGAATTCCTCGAATACTCGTTTACCTCACTCAAATTAACCGATTTCTAAAATTGGGGTAAAAATAGGAATTTCCCTAAAAATTGAAAATCTCGCTTGAACCAGAATGGTTCTCGCTCGAACGACTTCAACGTGTCGCTCGAACTACTTCGAGCGACTTGTCCATCTCGCTCGAACGACTTCGCGCAACATTGACATCTCGCTCGAACTACTTCGCGTGACATCGCGCGAACTGCACCGTTTCGTCTTCAACCTTTGGCATATTCGTTTTTCACCATTTTCAAGCCTAAAAAACCTCTATAGTTTAATCCCAAACGTCTCCTCTTCAATCCCAATCAATAATATCATGATTATATAACATTAATAACTTCCTAGAATCATTAATTCATCAAAAATCATTTAGATTACATGAAATCCCCAAATTAATTCGTAAGAACCCTAATTCCCAAATTTTCAATTAAAGAACCTAATCAACATCAATTCGTTCATCCATATTAATTCCAAATTTCGTAATACAACCTCTACATATGATCAAGGTTCAAGCTACATAGATTCTCCGTACAACACATGCGATTTCTTCTTCCAAAACATATAATTTTTCAATCAAAATACAAAATTGTTATTCCTACACTAACATGATAGGAACATTAACCAGAATTCGGCAAGATAAATACTTGCCTGTAGATTTTAGGGTTCTGATTTGTGGATGAATTTGGTGTGGTTGCGTTCCCCGTCGCGCGATCTACACGTTGGTGGTGGTGGCGGTGCAACCGGAGGAATTTTTGGCCTTGGATTGCTTGGAAAGCTTTCTACCTTCCTCTCTAATGGTCGTTCTAAGGTTGTGAGTCTGGTAACCCTAAAAGACCATTCCAAATGGCTGATATAACCTAATAAATTTCGTGGGTTTAATTACCCAAAAATGCAAAATGTCCAAAATGCCCTCCCGGGGTGCTAAATAGGCCTAAAAATGCTCCGAGACCCAAACTAAACCCCCAGGTACACTTTTCTGACTATCTCGACCCTTCCGGACACTTTGGCGCACTCAAAATGACCATACGAGTGACTTATAATTTATTCACTTTTACTATTCAATATTTAGTCCCGACGCGACATGGGCGCATCCCGACTTAAATTTCCAAAATTGTCATTTTATTCACTCGTGACATTTAATAGTACCAATATTATATTACTTTACTCATTAGTAATATTCAACAAGTTTCCAATGATTACTAACTCTCGTCACGTTAGTAATTAAAAATATTTAATTTTCGGATTTATATTAAATTAATAACTCACATTAAATTTAATAAATCCCCAAATTTAGAAAGCATAAAAATACGGGGTATTATAGGTGACTCCCCCATCACCAAAGCTGGGCTTAATGGGAGTCCTAAAAAGCTCCTCCAAACAGGCTCCATGGGAGCTCCAAAATAATCCCAAAAATGCTTCCACACATACATCTTCTTGCTCCAAGAATATCCTCTTAAAAAACCCCAACAAAACTTCTCTTTTTGTCTCCTTTAAAACTCCCAGGTTACACCTTAATAGTGGAAAAGATGAGTATTTAGTGGTGTGGTTATAACCTAAACACTTAAAAGAAAAACAGTGGGAGACAGTCTAAGAAAAGGGGATCAAAATTTTGTCGAGAGTTTGATACCCATCTCACTCTCTTATACACAATACATCTTTAAAATAACTCTCGTACTAGCCGATTTAATCCTGATCGTCCAGTCCCGAGGGTTGAAAAGAGAAGTAAATCCACAGTTGGGATATTAACACTATGGTGGTGTGTAGATTGGAGTTTACGTCCCTTTCTCTCGCTGATATTATATATCCACAAGTCCACCAATCTGTGTAATATATATACATCTATGTATAGCTCAACTGTCGCAAATCCTAACCCACGATTGAGAGCTTAATAGCAAAGAGAGATAAAAGTGTTCCTTTCAGCATCGCTCGAACGACTTATCTCGTCATTCAAGTTATATTCCCTACTCGTTCGAGCGACCTCCATGGTCCTTTGAGCGACTAGCTTTGATACTTTACATATTTTCCCCAAGTGACTTCTCAATTCTGAAAAGAGAACCAATTAATTTAATCACTTTAGAATAAATTATTCTATAATCCAATTTGTTACCCAAAAACCCAATAATTACAATTTGTTCCTCCTCATATAAAATCTATATATAATTTAATAAATTTATCGAGGCAGGAGATTACAAACTTCCCTCCTTAGGGAATTTTGTCCTCAAAATTCTTAGTTCGTTACAAACTATACTCCAATTAACAATGACTGGTTTCCAATCCTAGGCATCCTCAACACTATGCTCTAAACCCAAAGATTTAACTTTAATTAATCCCTATTGTTAATCCAATCCCGACGAACCCAAAGGTCTTATTTCTAGTTCTCAAGTACGCCTAACGCGTCGATCTAAATAAAATCTTGAGATGTTTGTTACATGTCAAATATCGCCATATCATCAACAACGAATTTACTCACATGGATCATTACTATGTCTGGATTCACAACCTATGTTTCCTCAAACAATCTTGGATCATGCCTAGCCTAGCCTTATATAACCTCGATACTTCTCGTTATACATATTAATGATTTCTAAGATTATCATCTTATAACATAGTTCGTCATGAGTGATATCTCCTACGAGATCCTTATGCTGTCCTAGGGTCACCCTGGGTATCACAACATGCATATATATACAGACGATCATCTACTATACCTCCAAAATTTCGAACCCAGTGCAACACTATCATCCAGTGTTTTAACAGATACCAATTTTCGCAAATATTATCAAGCCACAACCATGGGACACAATACCAAGTCGTAACTAATTACACTTGCTAAATAACAACATCATTAATCTAAAATAATTAAGTAACATGTAAAAGAATGCGAGATCATGCGTATACACAAACGGGGTAGAATAATGGGTATCCGAAGAAGAGCACACTCACTTATCATGATGCATCTGCCACAACCGACCTAACCCACATCATCACTGCGATGTACCACCCCATAAATTCAAAGACCTTTAATTTAATTATTTTGGGAGAAAAATAATTTATTTTATTGGGCGAAATTAAATTCATGATTTTAAGAATTTTTAAATTAGAGGATCTATTTAATTTGGTGAATTGAAATTTAATTATCCGTAGTATTTTTGGGTCACATTTTTTAGGTAAAAAATTGGAGAGTGTTATAAATTAATTAATTCTGAGTGCACAGTTGAGTCCAAATGGGTCGAAATAGTTTGAAAAGAGTACCCATGGGTATTAAATGGGTCTCGGGGTATTTGTAGGCATATTTAAGCCCACATAAGAGTGTTTGTGCCCTTTTTATGAAGCCCACAAGCTTAAAAATGGGACTCAGTTATTAAACCCTAAAAGTGAGAGGGTGTGGCCTCCATAACACATTTTAGAAAATCTAATTGAGAGAAAGAAAAGTGAGTGAAATTAGACTAACCATGGAAGGCAAAATCAAGAACAAGTGTGTGTGTGTATTCTTCATAAAAAATAATCATCTTCCCCAAGGGATTCAGACCCTACAAACCCTAAGGCAAGTGGTTAACTTGCTTTCAAATTAATTGCATATTTCTATTCATATCATAGTGGGTGTGATAAGATGATATGGTTTTTGACTTTGTTGACATCGAAAGTTGGGTTTTATATTAATTTCATGTTAAAATATATAGAGGATTTTTTAAATTGAGTTATAAGCCTAAAATCGATGATTATTAAATTAAGATACGTGAGTATTGAATTTGTGGGTTTAGCATAACTGTTATTGGCGTGATATAAAATGTTGGGGGTAGAGGTTCTTTACTGTTAACAATTGTGGATTGCACTGAGATGACAAAGGGAGAGGAGGGAGCCCATGGTCGTTCAAACGACCTGGGTAAGGTTTTAACGATACCCTCTGTCATTTGAATGGCATGCTTCTCGTTCAAACGACACCATTTCACAACCCTCCCTTCCCCTATTTAGCATAGATTCATATATCTACGGAGTAGTGTTGTCTTTGGGTTTAAAATGGAAGATACTATTGTGGTGGGTCATGGGATGTATGGGTTTATTGTTTTTGTTTGGAGGTTGGATTGGAAATTACGAGTGAACATCCCAAGGAAAGGGGGATTAAGGTTAATTAGAAATAATTAAGAGCCTCAGAGTAATAAGTATGTGAGACTTATTAAATAGAATTTAGGATAATAAATTAGAACTATTTTATCTTCGAGCCAAGTGAGCGAGTCCGAGTATATTAATTGAGTCACGCCAAGATAATAAATTAATTAATGCGTAATTAATTAAATTTGAGACAGGACATTGACTCAGTTATAATTTTAGAGCTAGTGTCGAGGGCTTAGGCACGAATTTAGCCAATTGAATTTATTATATAGTTATATAATAAGTTATGAAATATTCAAAATAAAAAGGGTGAAATCCTTAATGTGTGGGATTTGAGGACTGAGCTCTACAGGATGAGATTTCGGACTGAAGGTGCAAGTCCGGGTAATTTAGTTGGGTAACACAACTTGAGTACTAAATAAATTAATGTGGGAATCATTTAAATATCAAGTCGGTATATAGACTTGAGAATGTCAGATTAGTGTTACGATAAATTGTGCACGAGTAGCCTAGATGAATTAAATATATATTTGTGGAGTTTTGTAGCGTGTGTATATATATATATATATATATATATGTGTGTGTGTGTGTGTGTGTGTGTGTGTGTGTGTGTGTGTGTGTGTGTGTGATTTATAAATATTTGTATGAATAATATTTATAATAATACATACCCCTCTAGTGCTATCATGAGAGGTTGTGCGATGTGGGTGAATCCCCTGGCTTAAGGAGCCGGGTGAGTATAGTCCCCAGGTCATAGCGTCTGTAGTGACGTCTTAGGTATGAGTCGGTCTGATTTCTAGGGGTAACTATGGTCACCTTTTATTTTATGATTCGGGGAGCTAATCATATCAGGGGTCCGGGTGGATGAGTATACCTAGAAATGATAGCATTTTCAGAACATCCGGTGAGTGCCTACTTGGGAGGATGTATTATATATTTATGACATGTGTGTGACTCTTGTAACATGATGATACTTATATATGGTGTAGATATTTATATACGGGTGGAATACTTGATGTGAATTGTATTGATATTTCATATAACTTGTGAGAATATTATATGATCTCAAATAAGAAATCATTAATTAAGTTAATGTGTTAAATAACTTATAAATCGTATATTAAACGTACTGGGGCTTGAGTAGTGTGACAGGAAGGATATCATGATGAAATAGTTACAGGGTAGTTGACAAAGTGGGTTGTATAGAAAAGCATTAGGCGTGAACAATAGTTGAGGGGTGATCTGGTCCTCAAGGGAATGCGACACTAACTTAAATATGAAGAGCATTCATGCATTTTAATTTACTACAATTTAATTCACTTGCTAAATATTTTTGAAATGTTTTGGTTTCTAACCCTTGCTATAAAATATTTTCAAAACCTTTTAGGTGTCCAACCACATGGATGCCAGAATTATTCTATTCCAAAGTTATGCAGCTGCAACATATGTGGATGTTGCAGGATTTTGACTTAGCCACTTTAGTCATTTAATTCCTAGTGTAGGATGCAATCAATATTTCATTTGGGCATATCTCCCTAGTTATTTCTTTTGTTCTAGTGAGATGATGTACTCATTTTATTATTCTTGTGGTGTATATTTCTGGATTTGGGTTCTGTAGCTGTTGGTTTTCTCGGCAAGGATGGTAATTATTCATTTTTAGTATTGTTTGAAATAGTGACTGTGTGAATGGTTTATTATATATTCTTTTGCATGTTATTAGTGATGTTTAATAAAAAGATAAAATTTGACACCGTATCTTTTTTAATACTAGGTGGTTAGTAATTTTTAACAAGGTTTCGACAATGATGCTAAGAATGAACCACACGAGATTTCTGTTTCATTTGATATAGGACTGATCAATCAGTATTTTATTAGGCGAGGTGTCACAGATGGTATCAGAGCATCAGGATCTAGTGTCTTTAGGATCTGTGAGGCTTTTCCCATTTCAGCATAGCGTTCTTTAATATAGAGCCTTATTATAGGATTGTTGTATTTCTTTACGTATGCGACTTATGTTCTCCTGCTATTAAGTATAGTTGATGTGATTCATATACGTATTTGGTCAAGCGTGGGGGATCGAACATTATAGAACTAAAAGTGTGGGATTTTAGAAGAATTGCAGTAGGGAGGACTCATTAGAAGCCATAGAGTATTATGGAAATAGTGATGCGATGGGAGTCACCATATTATTCGAACAATTGAAGTTGGAGTAATCGTTGGGGTGCAGTAGTTGTCCCAGGAACCATCGGGGAGGACGATGGTGCAAGCTAAAACCCTTATAGTGGACGACAAATGGTAAGGGTCGAAGAAGATTTTTTTTCAGAAGGACAATCCACTAGAATTCGAGGGAGGTGCAGAAGGGTGAACTACCAATGGATGGAGAACATTCAATTAGGATCACATGTGGGGGAGTGTAGTGACACTCAAGATTAAATTTCGAGCAAGGATGTTTTCTCTTAAAAGCAATATGGGGTGATGGAAGCCAGTCACCACATCCATGTGAGATGCTATGAATAACAAGGAATTTGATGTGCGAATTATTACGAATCCTCTCACCAACGTTTAAATAGAGAGGCAAGGGATATTTCAGTAACTTTCCAAAAGGGACGGATAGTGGACGGAGTTGAAGGATCGATGGAGAAATTCACAAACTTCATAACCGATGAGAGGGATACGAAGAACAAAATAGTTTGTAAGAGAATAATAGACCCATGGGTAGAGAATACAAGCACGAATAAGAGATTCAACTAGGATGACTGGTGACATTGTCATTAAGGCTATCCATTTACAATTTGTACCAATGCTCTCGGGAGAGGGGAGCTAAGGGAGTTGAAGAATCTGTCAAAAGGGTAAGACCGGATTGGTGTGCTAGTGAGGTAGCAAGGGAAGAGATACCCAGTAGAGGACCCAACTTAATGATCGAGATCAATAGAATTTCTAACAAGTGACGGTGGGTTTAGCTAGGGCCATCAAGTCCATCAACAAGTCCCATGGGAACAACGAAGCCAAAGGGACATTAAGGGTAGCAATTAAGGTCAAGACTACCAGGTCCCTGAGAAGGACAACCTGACATGGCTGGAGGGGGGCCAGAGAAAGAGGAATGACACATAAAGGTGTATTATGTGTAAAAGAGTGGAAACACATAGGTGGACTTTGTCCGCAGCGAGTTAGGGGACAACAGAGGTATGCCTAGCAGGGGCAACAGTTAGAGAATTTTTTGGTTTGGTTAGGACGAGGGTCTTATGTCCAGTAACCATTTGAGCCGCTAGTGTCGTGGGCAACTGAAACTACAAGTTTTATTCCTAGATGATTGGGGTCTATTTTGTGTGATGCAAACGGGTCACAGTAATGTATTACTACTAAATTCGCATGAGAAATGGATTTAGTGGAGGTATCGTTAATATCACTAGTATGTGTATATTTACTTTGGAATAGCGGGGCGCTCTTCAGTTCCACTTGTAAAGGAAAGGGTGGGTACATTGAGATGATATATATTTTTATGGGGATTAGCTCATTTGAGAGGTGATATCAGATGTGTGGTTTTATCCTGGGTACTGACGGGTTTGCAATGGTGGGCGATTATAACAAGGCTACCGTGTTCGTTGTTCCAGGGCAGGATGTATATTTTTGTGATGTGCCACCTGAAAGAGGGTTGAGCTCGAGGTGATATTTTTGTGAAGAAGACTTCAGAGAGTACAATTGTTTAGTTATATTGGATCCCGATGCGTAGAGACTTTTATAGATGAAATTCAGGGTATGTTGGGTTATCGTGGAGTGGAGAGATTTAGCTCGTTATTAATATTTAGCGCTAAAGGATTAGTGATAGTACGAGTGCAGTAGGATACGAATCCTTTGGAGATGCATGAGTCAATGATTAGATTTGTGAGTATAGGGAGATGGTTTAGGTGTCGCGGGTGTATGCTTTGGGTTTTATGAAAGTCAAGGACCGACAATGCTGAGTAATAGTGCATTAGGAAAAGTTCATTTGGGCTTTAATGTGAGGTGTTATACGCATAAGCCTTAATTAAATATCAAAAGTGTGAAGACGTCGTTGGATTCTAGGTCATCAGATTTAATGATAATTAGTGAACGTGTGGAGAAAGTATGTGAGCAGAGAGCCACTATGAAATAGGGCTAGTAGAGCTAGGAAGTGTTGCAAAAGAAACACCGTGGATATTAGTTCCATAAAGTTAATAGGTGGGGCAATATCGGGAAGAATTAAATAATAATTGGTAAGGTCATAAAAAATACTCGGAGAATATAGCCACGTCGAGAATGCGGGGGCCGAACTTGAAATAAGTATGCTACGTATGAGATGATCTAAGGTTTGTGCAAATATTCACGAATAATAGGGTGTATGGGCACCCTAGGTGGATCCAGAGTCTCTCTTAGTTAGTTGCCTAGCAGTTTTTGGGAGCAAACGCAAGGGCAATAATTTTGAATATTCCGAAAATAGGGGAATAAGTGGTCTCTCGAAAGGTGAAACATTGAGCTTGGGTATCTTGGAGTGACTTTGGGTGCGTCGCAACCTAAGATTTTTACCAATAGGATTCACAAGAGAGACGGATTTAGTGGGTGCATTGGTCGTAATAGGAGGGTAACGAGGTCCTTAGGGGTTAGCCACAAGAGAGTGGAAGTTATACTAAGAGAATGGTTTCATTATATGAGAGAATTTTACTTTTGATAATTGGGAGAAATTAAATTCATGATTTGGAGAATTTTTAAATTAGAAGATCTATTTAATTTGGCGAATTGAGATTTAATTATCCGGAGTATTTTTAGGTCACATTTTTTAGGTAAAAATTTGGAGAGTGTTATAAATTAATTAATTCTGAGTGCACGGTTGAGTTGGGATGGGTCAAAATAGTTGAAAAAGAGTACCCATGGGTAGTAAATGGGTCTCGGGGTAATTTTAGGCATATTTAAGCCCACATAAGAGTGTTTGGGTCCTTTTCATAAAGCCCACAAGCTTAAAAACACAATTGAGTTATTAAACCCTAAAAGTGAGAGGGTGTGGAAACCATAACACATTTTAGAAAACCTAATTGAGAGAAAGAAAAGTGGGTGAAATTGGAAGAACCATGGGATCCAAAATCAAGAACAAGTGTGTGTTCTTCATAAAAAATAATCATCTTCACCAATGGATTTAGACCCTACGAACCCTGAGGTAAGTGGTTAAACTTGTTTTCAAATTAATTCCATATTTCTATTCATATCATAGTGGGTGTGATAAGATGATATGGTTTTTGAGTTTGTTGACATCTAAATTTGTTGTTTTTTTTTACTAATTTCATGTTAAAATCTGTAGAGGATTTTGAAATTGAGTTATACGCCTTAAATCGATGATTATTAAATTGAGATATTGGAGTCTTGAATTCGTGGGTTTAGCATAACTGTTATTGGCATGATATAAAATGTTGGGGGTGGAGGTCCTTTAATAATGGTGGATTGCGCTGAGATGACAAAGGGAGAGGAGGGAGCCCATGTTCTTTCAAACGACTTAGGTATGGTTTGAATGACAGCCTCTTTCATTTGAATGACATGCTGCTCATTCAAACGGCTCCATTTGACAGCCCTCCCTTCCCCTATTTGCCCTAGATTCATATATCTGCGAAGTAGTGCTGTCTTTGGGTTTTAAATTGAAGATACTGTTGTGGTGGGTCATGGGTTGTATGGGTTTATAGTTTTGGGTTTATTATTTTTGTTTGGAGGTTGGATTGGAAATTACGGGTGAACATCCTAAGGAAAGGGGGATTAAGGTTAATTAGAAATAATTACGAGTCTTAGAGTAATAAGTATGCGAGACTTATTGAATAGAATTTTGGATAATAAATTATGACTATTTAATCTTCGGGCCAAGTGAGCGAGTCCCGGCATTGGTTGAGTGATGACAAGATAATAAATTAATTAATTCGTGATTAGTTAAATTTGAGTCGGGACATTGACTTGGGTATAATTTTGGGGCTAGTGTCGAGGGCTTAAGCACGGATTTATCCAATTGAATTTATTATATGGTTATATAATAAATTATGAAATATTTAAAATAAAAACGGTGAAATCCTTAATATGTGGGATTTGAGGAATGCGTTCTACAGGATGAGATTTCGGACTGAAGGTACAAGTCCGGTTAATTTAGTTGGATGACACAACTTGAGTACTAAATAAATAAATGTGGGAATCATTTAAACATCAAGTCGGTATATAGACTTGGGAATGTCAGGTTAGTGTTACGGTAAATTATGCATGGATAGCCTGGATGAACTAGTTATATATATTTGCGGTGATGTGTAGTATATATATATTTGTGTGATTTATAAATATTAGTGTGAATAATATTTTTAGGGATACATATCCCTCTAGTGCTATCATAGGAGGTTGAGCGATGTGGGTGAATCCCCTAGCTTGAGGAGCAGAGTGAGTATAGTCCAGAGGTCATAGCGTCTGTAGTTAGGGGTGAGACGTCTTGGGTATGAGTCGGTCTCATTTTCGGGGGTAACTATGGTCACCTCCGCTGCATTTATTTTATTTTTTGATTTTCGGGGAGCTAATCTTATCAGGGGTTCGGGTGGATGAGTATAGCTGGTAATGATAGCATTTTTAGAGAACATCCGGTGAGTGCCTACTCGGGACGATGGATTATATATTTACGACATGTGTGTGAATGTTGTAACACGATGATACGTATATATCGTGTATCTATTTATATAGGGGTAAAATACTTGATGTGAATTGTATTGATATTTCATATAACTTGTGAGAATGTTAATGATCGCAAATGAGAAATGATTAATTAAGTTAATGTGTTAAATAACTTATAAATCATATAATAAACGTACTCGGGCTAGAGTAGTGTGATAGAAGGATATCATGGAGAACTAGTTATGGGTAGGTGACTAGGTGGGTTGTATTGAAAAGCGTTAGGCATGCACAATAGTTGAGGGGTGAGATGGTCCTCAAGGGAGTGCGACACTAACTTAAATATGAAGAGCATTCATGCATTTTAATTTACTGCAATTTAATTCACTTGCTAAATATTTTTGAAATGTTTTTGGTTCAAACCCTTGGTATAAAATATTTTTAAAACCTTTTAGGTGTCCAGCAACAGGGACGCCGGAATTATTCTATTCCAGGGTTACGCAGCTGCGACATATGTGGATGTTGTAGGATTTTGACTTAGCACTTCAGTCATTTCATTCCTGGTGTAGGATGCAGTCAGTATTTCATTTGGGCATGTCGCCCTAATTAATTCTTTTGATCTAGTCAGATGATATAGTCATTTTATTATTCTTGTGGTGTATATTTTTGTATTTGGGTTTTGTAGCCGGTGGTTTTCTCTGCAAGGATGGTAATTATTCATTTTTAGTATTGTTTGAATTAGTGATTTTGTGAATGGTTTATTATATATTCTTTTGCATGTTGTTAGTGATGTTTAATAAAAAGATAAAATTTGACACTGTATCTTTTTGAATAGTAGGTGGTTAGTAAGTTTTAAAAAGGTCCCGACAATGATGCTAAGAATGAACTATATGAGGTTCCTATTTAATTTGATATCAGACTGATCACCCGGTATTTTATTAGGCGGAATGTCACATGCGCTTATGCAGCGCTACTCTCGAATCAAACTTATTAATGACTTCCCCTTTATTGGGATCAATGACGACACGACAATTCTACTAATCGGGTGACCGCCACGCCAAACGAAAATAATTTACCTTTGATAACAAATTGAATCACACGAAGTACGAACCTACGATATGCACTTAGAGTTCCCATTTTATTACCCGTATCCACCAAGCACTTTAGCCTTGCGACGTACCCTGGCTTGGCCTCTTAACCTTGACGAGTTCTACTCAATAATCATCCATCCGTGTCCGACGAACGGAATACAAAACCACTTCGTTCGGGAAGCTAAAACCCTAGGCTTCCCTCCTTAGGACTAATGCTACCTATCTATCATTGTCAGGCATAACTATCCTAATTCAAAATGAAGTTTCTTCTCTTAACATTTATCATTAGTTATCGACCTATCACAACTTGGCCACCAAAATTCTTAACTTGCAATAACAAGCCTCAGTTTTCAAGATCACTCATCATCAAGTAAACATACCACTCACATGGTCTCACACATTCAATTCATGAACTATTGCTACCACTCTTAGCATTGCCAACATGGTGCCAAACCTTAATCATTCTAATGGCATTTCATCTTTTAATCATCACTCATGCCTAATGATTTCCTTCAACAGAGCCACTACTAACCATATCGGTAGCACACTTGGGTGCTATAATCAAGTCTAACACTTTATCCCGAGTGCTATTTCTAAAATCCATAACGAACCTCATCGTGTTCTAGGTCTCCCAGGTGCACCGCCTAGCACTAACCAACCTAGTTTCAAAATTATCCTCGAAGGTCATGTCATGACGCATGCCTATAGATTAAATTGTAGAACTAACTACAAGGTACCTCCATAAATTAACATGATCTAATCGTACTCAATCATCAATGGTCTACCATCACTTATGTAAATTTTAATACAACAATGATCCTTAATGCCTCATGGTGACGACATCGAACTCATTTATTTCTCTAAACTGCTTACACATATAGTACCAAAAACCACCAGTCATACCATGACCTATGCTACACAACCTTGAGTTTATCACTATGAAATGGACACCAATACATAACCTCAATGAAAAATAAATCCCAAGGTTTCGAAGATAGGTACTATCATCATTATAATTCATGGTACACAACCTCAGACTCATTATTACCAGTAAATGACTACCATCCACATTAATGTCTTATTAGACAAACCTTAGTATAAATCTCCAAAGGAATTTTCAAGACTATTTCACAAGCCTATGTATTTTAATCCTTAATTAGCATTCAACTACAATAACTTAATTTCCATACTATGTAAACCTCATACTATGTGCCAATCTACCACTTACCAAAATTATATATTTTCTGGTAGGGTACGGGACATCGAGCATTGCTTACAAACACTAATGCCCACGCCTACGAAGCCATAAAGGATCCTATCTCTCAATGCTAAAATATGATCACCAGTTTCTTAAATTAGTACCATTCAGATTTTTGGAAGGATAAAGGAGGACAGGTATTGCCAAGAGGAGGCCCAACAATTCCGCAAGAGGTTCTATTCTTGAACATCATAACTTATTTACTGAATACCAAGTCACAACGATTATCTAGGTTCGCTCCTAGGTTTCCTCAATCATTAATATTATCTTAAATCCTCACTATAATCAAGGGACATGAATGGGGACACACTACACTCAAGCTCACAACCAAGGGACCTAACACCTTCTCGCAATGTAGATATAACTTGTAAATACATTCATTGACCAACGACCACTAGGGTGTTCACTCATAAAGACAACATTCTATGACCCAAGACTGACTTATTCTTTGGCGTTAGCCTACATCAATTTATAAGTTTATTAACCTTATCACCAATCACACTGTTACCCTAAGGATCGAAATTGCCTAATCATCACATCAGTATCACTACACCAAAAAGGACAAACTGGCACCCTTTAGCAGGCCAGACTTTTCACTGTCATTGACCGTGATAAGTCCGTGACAAGGTCTTATCGCGGTCAATGACCGTGACAAGTCCGTGACAAGTACAATTGTCACGGGCTTCTCACAGTCAATGACCGTGACAATACTTATAATATTTTCACGGTCAAGGACCGTGATAGGTCCATGACAAGTTTAGCATCAAAAAACCCTTCCCCTCCTTTTTTTTCCCACCGCTTTGTTTCCCTCCACTCTCTCTCTCTCTCTCGCTCTCTACGCGCTGCTCTCCCTCTCTCTCTACTTTTAGGTTGGTTTCTTTCTCTTTCTCTCTCTCTCTCTCTCTCTTCCATTTATATATATATGTGTGTGTGTGTGTTGGGGGGTGGGGGTGGGGAGGGGAGGGGGTGTATGTGGGTGTGTGTGTGTGTGGTGGGGGGTGGGGAGTGGAGTGGGGCTATGTGGGGGGGGAGGGGGCAGGGGGCTGCGCGCGTGTGTGTGTATGTCCGCGCATGTGTATATGTGTGTGTAGTGTGCGTGTATGTGCATGTTTGTGCGTATGTGCGGGAGGGGGAAATGATGCGGGGGGTGTGACATGGGGTGGGACTGTGTGCGTGTGTGGGGAGGGGGTGGGGGTGGGGCAAGGGGAAATGGGAAATGGGGCGGGGGTGGGACTTGTTAATTTTTTTTATTAAATTTTAATTGGTTTATTAGATATTTTCCCACATATTCAAGTAGTGTCCCTTGTAAACGAATTGATTGATTATTAATTTTTTTAGTAAATTAATAATGAAAGTAGGATTGCCCCTCATTGTAAATTAGTAAATTAATAATTGTATACGTTAATTGTTAGTTTAATTGATGAAAAGAATTAATTGAGTAAATGAATTAGAAGGAGTACAGGATACACATTTGTTGTTGATATTGCGGTTGGATTATAGTGGATCGATGTTGGGTTGGTTAATTTTAAAAGTGGCATGACCACTAGATTATTGTCCATATGGGGGTGGGATTTTTCAACTTTTTTTTAAAATTACTTTGTATAACGAACAATATATATATATACTTGAAAGTACATATAGTACGCATAGATACTATCCTTCTAGTTCTTATGCATAGGCATTCAATAGCCATTAGACCCATTCGAGATTCATTACCCCTGTAATAAGATCTCTCGAATTGTCCCGTTTGGACAGTTTGGGAATGCTTTATTTCTGTATAATAATATTCTTAGTGGCTTAAAGTTGTTACTTTTGGAGGAAGCTCTGCAGTCGTATCCTAATGTTTTCTGAGTACATACTAGATTGACAAGTGTGACTGTTATTTCAATTGATCAATTGAAATAACACTCACACTTGCCAATCTACGTCGTGTACTTAGAGAACTACGGGGATGTGCTGTCGAATTTTTCTCAAATCATAACAATGTGCATGAGCTATTAAGTATATTACAGAAATATGAGGTCTTGAATGGGAGAATACCACTCACCCTTTAGAGGAGATGGAGGAAATAGGAATTTCTATTATAAATTCAATTTAAATTTGAAATTTAAGAATCGAAGACATAATTAAATAAAACATACTATAAATATAAGTTTTGTTTCTACTAATCCATGAATATACGCTTCTTACCTTTAATAGGTGATTAGTTGTGGTAGCTGTGATGGGATATCCGAAATACAACGAGTGGATCGGTGAGACAAATAGAATGGGAGATGTGTTTCGCAGAGGTGCTAATGAATTTGTGAAATACGCAAAGAGATATCATAATGATGACGAGTTTTTGTGTCTGTGTGCTAGGTGTAAGAATGGTAAGGTGTTTGAGTGGAAAATAGTTGAACTACATTTGCTAAGATCGGATATGCAAGATAGTTATCGATTTTGGAGTTTTCATGGTGAATTAAAAGTTCCTTTTTTCCCCGAATAACCTTCACAACAACCTTCAACAAGTAGGATAGATGTAGAAGAGGATGACGTAGATCATAATATGTTAGAGGATTTAGTTGATGATGCGTACGGAGTTTATGAAGCAGAGGAGAATGAGGTTACTGATGATGTACAAGGTTCAAGTGCTCTTGAAGATATCACGATAAATCTTGACGATGACTACCAAAGTTTAAAATTTAAGGAAACCCAACCATTATACGCTGCCTGTGAGAAAGATCAAACAACTTTACATGCCATGGTCACTGCACAATTTGAATACGCAGTACGGCTTGTCTGGCAATAGCGTGACATGAATTCTAAAATGGGTGAAGGGGTTACTACCCAAGGAGAATACGCTTCCAAATAGCTATCCTGTTACGAAGAATAGTTTGAAAGGTTTGGGAATGAAGTATAAATCGATTCATGCTTGAAAGGAAGGCACAAGCTCAAAAGTGCCTTAAAAGGTGTTGAAATATTTTCCCGTTGGGCCTAGATTAAAGCGATTTTTCACAGTACCATGGATAGCAGAGGAAATGACTTGGCATGCTAGGGCAGAAGTAAAGGGTAATCTCATGCGTCATCCTATTGATTCTACAGCCTGGAGGAGGATGAATTATGAGTATCCCAATTTTGCTCGTGAGCAACGCAACATTCGTTTGGCTATATCAACAGATGGTTTCAATCCATTTTGAAATCTAAGCACCAATCAGAGTGTATGGCTAGTGATCCGAGCCCCACTCAACCTCCCTCCTTCACAGTATATGAGACCTAAATTTTCAATGATGTCTTTGTTGATACATGGGCCAAAGGCACCAAGTGATGACATCGATGTCTACCTGGCTCCTTTGGTAAAAAAAATTAAATGAGTTATGGGAAGAGGATGTGCAATCATTTGACTCTTTTAGAAAAAAAGAGTTTAAGCTGAAAGCTATGTTGATGTGGGCAATTCATGATTTTCCCGCTTATGGGACATTATCCAGTTGTGTAGTACATGGTTATTTGTGGTGTCCTATTTGTGGAGGGGAGACTGAATCTCTTCGTCTATCCTTTAGCTCAAAAAATGTATACCATTTTCATAAGAGGTTTTTACGCCCGGCTCATAGTTTCATATTTGAGAAAGGTTCCATTTTTTTATTGGGCGGGGTTGAACATAGGCTACCGCCGAGACAACTTTCAGGTTCAGAAATTGAAAGTAAATCTTCTGAATGTGACCCTAATATGCCAGGTAAGAATCCCAAATTTAAGAATGTCAAGCATAAGAAGATCCCAAATGGGAATGAAACTGAGACAATCCATTTTTGATGACTTGGCTGCTAAATAGTAGTGTGGATGACTTGGCTGCTCCTACCAAATATCTCCATTTTTTATGATAACCCGAATTTGAAACAATTTTTCAATTTGTAATAAATATTCCAATTTGTACTTTATCAGTCCATTTTTAATGATTTTAATTGATTTTCACTTTATCATTTTCTCTCTTGTGTAGTGTACGTCTGTGTGGGCAGTAGGGGTGGCGGTGGGGATGTTTCGTATTTGTAGTAATTGTACATATTATGAGCTAGATGCTGTTGTTTTGGAATTCAGAATTGAGGTGTTAAACAGTAACAATTCATTTGAATTTGTAGTAATTGTACATATTTGCTTGTCTTCTTCTAATTCATTTTGATTTGTACTAATAACAACATTTTTTTACAACAAATGTATCCTTCAGGTATTAAGGCGGGCATGATGATGCTGGTTATAATGATATAGTCCGGGCTCAGTGGTAGTGGAGGCGACGAGGCCTCCTCGGTCCCTAAGATCCCCAAATATGGCAAATTGGGGATGGCCGCTGGGAATAAGATGGGGCTATTAGCGAGATCCCTCGAGCTGGTAAAGACGATCATCGGCCCGGGGTACACTAGTTGGAGGGAGGTGCCAAATGAGCTCAAGTTAGGTGTTTGGGTGGCACTACAAGTAATGTATTTATATATATATTTATCTGAATATTTCAATTTCAATTTCAATTTCAATTTCAATTTCAATTTCAATTTCAATTTCGATTTCGATTTCGATTTCATTTTATATTTATATATATTTATATTTATATTTATATTTATATTCATTCACAACTAACAATGTATTTCTTTGACAGGAACAATTCAGCTTGGATCCAAAGCTACGCGATTCCATCTTGGAGCAGTTGAGGGAGAAACACAAGACGTGGAAGAAAAATATGCGGACCCGGTACTTTGGTAATACCCGAGAGTCCGTTATCCGAATACGTGAATCCGTCCCGCCGAAGGAGACGATCTCATTGGTAAAATGGCAACAGTTCATTGACAATGAGATCGGGGAGCGACAATTGGCATATCGCCAATTGGGGAGGGAAAATCGGGCAAAAAAGATGGACGTGCACTACTCCGGCCGGACGTCTTAAGACGAGGTGGAGCATAGGATGATGGTAAGATTTAATTTTTCTATAACAATAGAAATATATTATTCTTCATTACTTTACTTTGCGGGGCCGATACTAATTTTACTTTATTTTATTTCAGAGGACAAGGATTGGCCCTGGGGGTAGGCCACTAGGCTCGATACTTATGTGGCTATTCAGACGAAGAAGGGGAAGGATAAGGAGGTGTCCCCGAGCATTGCGGCCACGATTCTAAGTAATCCAACAGTTTACTTTTCGTTAATAACGTTATAATTTTTTTATTTACTTATTTTACTAATCATGTGCTTTTTGTTGTTTCATGCAAAATATAAGGAAGTGCATGAGTCGCAGTCTGATGTCGACAAAGCATCTTTGTCCACAGACGCACTCAGCCAACTGCTTGGCACTAATCGCAAGGGGAGGACAAGGGAGTGAGCTCGCTGGTGGACAAATCTAGGATCATCAGACTAGAGACGAGCGACATCGGGTTAGCTCAAATGGTGGACTCGCATGACACGAAGCTGTCCCGTTTGGAGGCGATGGTCCAAGATATGTTCACATTCATGAAGCATTCGTTGGGCAAAAACCGTAAGGGGAAAGGGAAGGAAAAGGTGGTGAGGAGGAGGTGAAGGGGGAGGAGGTGCAGGATGACGAGGATGTGGACCTCTTGCTTCATCGTCTACATGTGCGGACTTTGATGATCCACTCCCATATTTGGCTCCCTTCAACCGACCGATGTCGACACTTGGTTGGCCGAGCGTGTTTATAATGGAAAATTTTGATGGCTAGCGGATAGGGTGGGGGTTGAGGGACCCTATTACCGTCCAGGGTATGCCAGTTCATGGACGTTTTCTTCAAGACATTGAGTCCAAGGTGCTCGTCATGCATGTGATACCCGGGAAGGAGAACTCCCCCTTGTGGTTGCACGAACAATGCAGTACGATGTATATTGGTGGGTGTGTGAATTCTTATATCGTGTGGCCTACTCACCTCCTCAGAGTTAACCTTACCCCAGACATTTAGTGACATTATTTGAATTGAATTATTGTTTTAAGTTGTTATATTTGAATTCTATTAGGATTATATCATGATGCATATTGTTTTGAATGTATATTTGCATTATCTCTATTTTATTTGGATATATAATGTTTGAAAATGTACAACGTTGCTATAACATGTACAAATATACTGTTGGGCAGTGGCAATGGCCATACTACCCAGCAGATTTTTTTTTAATTCTTCCCAGAATTATCACGATCAATGACCGTGACAATTTTTTATTAAATTACACCGGTTTGTCACGGTCCTTAACCGTGACAAAACTTGTCAACGTCAAGGATCGTGACATGACCATGACAAGTCTAATGAATTTGTCATGGTCAATGACCGTGACAAGTCAGTGAAAACAAAAGTTGTCAACCCCAGAATTGTCATGGTTATTGACCTTGACAAGTCCAACTTGTCAAGTTCAATGACTATGACAATTCGACAGATTTGGTGTAGTGTATTGACCTCTCACATGTGTCACACGCAAGGCTACATATAATTTAAATCATGATTTCCCATTACATATTTTTGTCACTCTAACTATCAATCTCTACCATTGATTATTCATAATTGTGTGACATTTTCTGAATGGACGATATCTCATTCTATCAACATCTCCAAAGACTCTATGTCTACAAAGGCTGGAACACAAAGCACCTCACACTATGAACCGCGGTGTCACCACTCATTGCTTTACGTGGATAACCATAAATTATTAACACACTTAATTAGAAACACGAAAGTGATTTATACAACTAACTTGAACGTATGCCACTTGGCACTAATTTACTTGTCATGCTAACCTCTTTTACTTTACCGTCGAGAACACGAACCACAATTTTCACTAAAATAGCATGACTGGACTAAACCAATAACGATGTCAAAAGATCCAATACCGACCTCACCACGTCACACCCAAAAGGAACCTTGAACATAGAGCTCTGATACAACCCTACCCGGATTTATGGGTTACTCATGAGTCCACCTGGTCCGAATACGATGTTAGATGTGAGGTGCAATGAAACAACGTAAATAATGTTGCTAGTACAATTTTATTTTAAATTAATGTTTCATATGTTTAGCATGCAATTCTAGTTTCAAGATAAACTACGTGTGGGACCCATGGGGAGCACCTCAAGTCCAAGTAAATAGAGCTACTAATGCAAAATAAATAAAGTATACTTACCTGTAAAATGCCCTCAAAATACGAACCCGCACCCAACCTTCCGTAACAAAGTGAGGGTGTGAGCCTGTGCCCAGTGGGAATATACAAGCAGTATAGAAACGAACGGCAGAAAAGAATACTCACACGCTACAATCACATGCATGCAAAAATATATATGAATATACATATTTATAGATATACCTTTGAAAAATACACATTCAAATGAATTAACCACTTTACTTTCGAAAACCTTACTCCTCCAGATTAAATTACCTTAATATTGTAAGGACTTTCTTTATCATACTCGACATTTCTCACTTTGTTTAACACACCCGGTTCCACACTTAACACCACTACACTTGATGTATTCCAGCTTGTTTCCTTACCGAATCACCCCTTTTATTCATTTAGAATATACTTTGGCATTTTCATTGAAAAGTACCATTTTAACACACGCATTCACCGTGTTAAAAAATACTTGTTTATCATTTGGAAACCTTTTCATTTAATACTTATGCAAATTACGGGTTTGACAATTTAAGTTACACAACCACCCATTTTCCCACTTTACCATACCCTTTTTACCCCAATTTATGGACATTTATAGATTTATGCATTCACTTGCCCATTTAATCATTTTACCCGAACATTTCATTCATTCATTCATTCAAGTTAGGTTGTATCAACAGGTCTTACCACACAACCCATTTCTTGACATGTCCCTTATTCCTTTTATCTTTTCTCGAAATATTCCTTTATCGCATACTTATACGGGCTCCACACCGACGACTATGTGCACCATATGCTCTGACCAGTGATTTAAGGCTTTTCGTCCAAGGGCTCAGGGACCATATTTCTTTATCCTCGTGTCATCCGGGTTCCTTTTATGTGTTTTAAAATTTTACAAATGTCCACATTATCTACTTCCTTACTTTTACCCAGCCGAAGTCAAAACCCGGACTTAACCGTCCGTTTTCCCATTAACACTTGGAAAATTATTTCTTTTCTTCCTTAAGTCCCTTACCCACACACACGTGATTTATACTAAAATCATTCACGCTTTTAGGACTTAAATTTATTTTCACACAAATTAGTGTAAAGACATCCTTTAATATTTTTATTCTAAAAAAATGTTCCGCTTTAAGTAAATTAGCAATTTACAATTTGTTTACCTAACTTACAATTTACGTCCTTAACAAGTGTTATTTCTCAAATGGTTATTAATTTTCCAACTTAACATGTAAAACACTTTGGCCATTTTAACACTTATTTAATATAACACTTTTGCCCAACTTTCACACTTGTCATTTTAACACTTTTAACGCATAAATAACACCCTTTAGATTTAAGCTCCTAAATTTTCGTTTGTCTTATTTCATGCTTAAACCCAACATGACTTTCTTTAAACTTGCTCACATATTTATTATCAAAATACAACAAGTTTATATGCATAGAAAGTGTAATTTAAACACTAAAATCCTACCAAGTGGATTAAACACATATTTCAATTAATAAATACATTTTTATTCCGTAATAATGTTTATTACTTCTTTTTCACTAAAAATACACCAAAATAGTATTTCTTACATTTTTATTCCATAAAAATATTTATTATTTATTTTTCACTAGAAATACACTAAAATAGTATTTCTTACATTTTTATTGCATAAAAAATCTATACTATTTATTTTTCACTAAAAATACCCCAAAATTGTATTACTTACATTTTTATTTCACAAAAAATGTCTATTATTTTTTCGCTAAAAATACATAAAAACGGTATTTCTTACATTTTTATTTCATAAATAATTTCTATTTTCAGTTTATTAAGAAAACCCATCACAACAATATTTTTCTAACATTTTTATTCCCTAAAAATATTTATTTTCAGTTTACTAGAAAATACACCATAATTGTTATAATAATCCCACTCTCATCATTCAACAATCACAAGACTTCAATATACACCAAAAGACTCTTAATTAAAAGAGTAGATTATCCCACCTAAATGGTCTTCAAAGTTGGTGGTGATGATGAAGATGGATGACTCTACCACCTCCAAAATTGTCCCTAAAGGGAGTCACAAAAAGCTCCACTAAACAACCTCCATGGGAGCTCCTAAATACTCTAAAAAATGCTTCCACACATACATCTTCTTGCTCCAAGAATACCCTCATAACACCCCCCCAACAACACTTTTATATTTGTCTCCTTTAAAACTCCCACAACAACTCTACACATCTCATGGTTACACCTTAACAGTGGAAAAGTTGAGTATTTAGTGATGTGGGTATAACCTCAACACTTAAAAGAAAATTAGTGGTAGACAGTCTAAGGAAAGGGGATCAATATTTTGTCGATAGTCTGATACCCATCTCACTCTCTTATACACAATCCATCTTTAAAATAACTCTCGTACTAGCTGGTTTAATCCTGATCGCCTAGTCCCAAGGGTTGACAAGAGAAGTAAATCCACAGTTGGAATATTGACAACACGGTGGCGTGTAGATTGGAGTTTACATCCCTTTCTCTCTATGATATTATATATCCACAGGTCCACCAATCTGTGTAATATATATTAAACTATGTATAGCTCAGCCATCACAAATCCTAACCCACGATGGAGAGCTTGACAGCAAAGAGAGAGAAAAATGTTCCTTTCAGCATCGCTCGAACGACTTATTTCGTCGTTCAAACGATATTCCCTATTCGTTCGATCGACCTCCATGGTCCTTTGAGCGACCAACTTTGATACTTCATAGATTTTCCCCAAGTGACTTCTTAATCATGAAAAGAGACCCAATTAATTTAATCACTTTAGAATCAATAATTCTATAATCCAATTTTTTACCCCAAAACTAAATAATTACAATTTGTCCTCCTCATATAAAATCTATATATAATTTAATAAATTTATCGAGGCAGGAGATTACAAACTTCCCTCCTTAGGGAATTTCGTCCTCAAAATTCTTGGCTCGTTATAAACTATACTCTAATTAACAATGACTGGTTTCCAATCCTACGCATCCTCAACACTATGCTCTAAACCCAAAGATTTTACTTTAATCAATCCCTATTATTAATCCAGTCACGACGAACCCTAAGGTCTTATTGCTAGTTCTCAAGTACGCCTAATGTGTCGATCTAAATAAAATCTCGAGATGGTTTCTACTTGTCAAATATCGCCATATCAGCAATAATGACTGTACTAACATAGATCATTCCTCTGTTTGGATTCACAGCCTATGTTTCCTCAAACAATCTTGGATCATGCCTAGCCTAGGCTAATATAACCTCGATACTTCTCATTGTACATACTAATGATTTATAAGACAATCATCTTATAACATAGTTCTTCGAGACTTGTATCTCCTACGAGATCCCTATGCTGGCCTAGGGTCACCTTGCGTATCACAACATGCATATATATATATATATATATATATATATATATATATATATATATATATATATATATATATATATATATATATATATATATATGTATATGTCATTTGAGCGACCAACTATGATTTTCCTTAAACAATCTTGGATCATGCGTAGCCTAGGCTGATATAACCTCGATACTTCTCGTTATACATACTAATGATTTCTAAGACAATCATCTTATAACATAGTTCTTCCAGACTGATATCTCCTACGAGATCCCTATGCTGGCCAGGGGTCACCTTGGGTATCACAACATGCATATATATATATATATATATATATATATATATATATGTTGATTGAGCGACCAACATTGATACTTCGCAAATTTTCCCCAAGTGACTTCTCAATTCTTAAAAGAGACCCAACTAATTTAATTACTTTAGAATCAATAATTCCATAATCACATTTGTTACCCAAAATCCTAATAAATACAATTTTTTTCTCCTCATACAAAATCTATATATAATTTAATAAATTTATCGGGGGAGGATATTACGTAAGATGATCTTGCCATCTTGGCAACACAATGAGAATTTAGGCGATGCAAGGGATAGGTGCTTATCAGTTCTCTCCTCATACTATAAAATGGCACCACAATTGTTGCAAACTATTCTTGGACCTCTGAAATCCCATGCTTCATTAACTTTCCTATAAAATCGTTAAATTTTTGCATGTGCAAAACCATAATCGAAGTAAATGAATTTTTTACGAGTTTATTCAATGAGCACTTACTAATACCGTACTTACATTTCGACATCCTATTCAACTGATCCTTACTTCGATTCGTATGCTCGGTTGGTGGCGTAGCCTTAAAGTTCATAAATACATAGAATACTCATAAATTATATTCAAAATAACTAAATATTTATTTCTAATATAAATACATATTACTGTTTCGTAGAGTTAATAAATGACTAATCTATTCTAGTGACAGAATGGAGTGATTCGAATGCATGGTTTACAAAGGTAATAGTATATCCACGATTGTTACCGAGAGGAGTAATCACATATGATGCGTCATTAGCAATCGTTGTTGTTATGACATATCCATTTTTAGTACTTTTGTTCGAGACGTTATTGTCTTTTTTTTTCTTTGTCGTTCAACTCCCTCGCTTACTTAAATTGTTAGGTGCACAATTTAGATGCCGAATGGACAACATGTGTTGAACCGATGGATGTAGGTTATATGACATATTACTCAAAGTAATACTTCATGATTTCGTACGACGTAAGTTTCTTGAGAACTTATGAAACATATTCATCCTACGATGAAATCTAGCAATGCGAGATTGAGATGCTTAATCCATCTCGGTTGAAAGAAATAACTATTCAATTTTATTGGGTAAACAATAGCATGCAAGATATATAACATGGCAATGCAACAAAGTTTTATGTTATGTTTTAGTAGTATATAGATGGCGAAAATCAACATGAAACAAATAGTATTAAACAATATTCGGACCTTATTACTGGATAGTGTAGTATTACGATAACTGAATGCTACCGCATAAGTAATCTTTATTATTTTGATATCATACATTTACACTCGATATACAAATCATTCTTCCTAAGTAGGGGTAATTAGTTTGCTAATTAATGTGGCATTAACCTAAAATAGGTAGCATTACCTTGGAAAGACAATGTGACGAAGAAAACCTAACCTACAACAATGAATTAGGAAAATTTATGTATGTTATCAATTAAGAATTAATTAAAGGAATGAAAATTATTTTTGCTTACGTATAATTCGAATGTAACAAGGTGAATGTATTCATTTTTAATAAAATAATAAAATAATACGATGTAGAGGACACAAATAAAAAATATTTACCACTGTTATATTAGGCTGGCGTCAAAATTTTATTTAACTAATCTTTTTAATCAAACCAACCAAGTAAGACAATCACATAGTATATATACCACAACTAAAATGAAATAAGGTAACCAAACTATCGGTATAACATAATACAACCAAATTGAATTGTCGCAAACTAAAGTGCGGTAAAAGAATAAATGAATACAGTTAGGCTATCAGCCCGAGTGTTTCTACAATACCTCCTATCTAGATCACAAGGATAGCAGTGTCTAAAATAAATATGCTTGCATCCACAGCTGTTGCAGCAACATCTGACTCGAAATAATTATCATCCAGGCGTCCCTGTGTCTGGACACCTAATATATACATATATAGAAAGAGATAGGGAAAAAGAGAAACGGGTCAGAGCCCGAGTTTTGAAAATATTTATCAAGTGCATCGAATGCCATATTTTTAAAATATAAAATATCTCATATTTAAACTGGTATCTCACTCTCATGATATACACTTCACCCCTCCTCTAATAGTGCACACCTATCGTATACATTTTAAACAACCTAGTTAAGCTACCCTGCCTAACAAACCTCTTTCACCCATCCTCTAAACTCTCATAACTATCCCTTACCCGGCGTGATATTAATATAAGTTATAACGTAAGCTATCACCTAAGCTTTAATTAACATTTTCATCGATTTGATACACACACACACACACACACACACACACACATATATATATATATATATATATATATATATATACCGTTCATTTTTTGAAACTTTCACTAGTTTAAAATACCAATTTCACTTTAGTATATAAAATTCAATATATATAATTCTCATTTAATGTACGATTTACGTTTGTATTAATCCGGATATAAATCTCCCGGAAGAGGAATATACTCTTATTCATTTTACACTTTACACAAGTCTAAGTTATATGATATCTTATCTTCATATACGAGCAATATACTATACACAACAAGTATATTTATACCTATATTATAATCATAAGTATAATAACCATCCCACCAAGCTATAACTCGAGGATGCAGTCTCAAAGTGCAATCATCATCCGGGTATGCTCAACTTAACCCCAGTACCAAGTCAGACTCACACATGATCATGATAGAAATACTAAACGATGGAGGCGATAATATTCCCTCCTGAAAGTGAAATCATTATAGTACCCATATTCAGGACGATATGACCTGGGAATATACTCTCCCTACTCCACAAGCCAGGGGATTCACTCACATCTCGCAACCTCCCTGGATAGTACTAGAGATATATGTATACACAAATATATCGTTTGCATACCAATATATTTATAATCAATTCATATATATATATATATCTATATACTGTAAGAACACTCATAGATATAATATATATCCCTTCTCATTATGCCCTGGCTATATTTGCCGAACTCTTATAGCGATAGACAAAATATCCCGAATGTTCCCATTCATAATAGTATATAAGTATTTACGCACTTAAAATACTAAACCTATAAGCATTATTTTACTTAAGATTTACTTACCTTAATCACTTTTAAGGATTTATATATAATCCCGAATATACCAATTCGTAATACTTAAATAACTATCCAAGCTACTTATCTTAATTACATAGGTATCACATCACCTATAATAATAGTCGTCCATAGACGTACCAGATTGTTGCATAATCCTCTTTAGCCCATATCCTGAATTCCATCCTAATCGCATCCTAGGATTTACTCAAATGCAATCGGCCCATATTTATTCTAACCATATAAATATATCTATACACACTTTCCGAAGACCTCTCTCGAATGTTACACATCCTAACCATTCATTAGGTCCATACCTCGGATTGTACCCTTAACTAATCCAAGGTTCCCTCTTTCATCCCAAGGTTTACTCACCCTAAATTCAATTATCTAGGAGTCCTAATATCACTTCAAGAATCCCATACAATAATCTCCAATTTGCAATTTAACTCCCCATAAACCTAAAGGAAGAAGATTTTCCATGTCTACTAAGGCTAATCAATTCGCCCAAACGTGAATCGATTCGGCCAATCGAACCGATTTGCCAAAGGCTGAATCGATTCAACCTGAGACAGTCCTACAGGTCTTACCATGAGAATCGATTCTCCCAAATGCGAATCGATTCGCCCTGTTCGGAGTTGATACTTTGAAATATTTCATCTTCTCCAAAAATCCCAAATATCATACCAACCTCCATTTTTGTTGTTTCTAATCTCAACCAAGAACACTATAATCATCCTGACACTAATTTATAACTAACACATCAATTAATTTATGGGATAGAACAATTTCTCCTGGATTTAAACCCTAAAGCCAATTAAACTCACTTTTATCATTTCTTCTCATTTCTAACCATTTATACACACCATTAACATGGGTTTTACACTAGAAGTCATCAAGAGTTAACAATACATCAATTTGTAAACTCAAAATCATTTTTTCCCAAATTTATTTGAAGGGTTTCAACCCAAAATTATCTAGTTTACCAACTAAAATATGAGATACACACACTCAATTCAATCAAATAAGTAAACACTTGTCTCGTGGATAAAATTCGACGACCTCGAATCGAATCCCGCAGAGTTTGGCCCGAAATCCCCTTGTTCTTACTCTTTTCCTTCTTCCTTTATTTCCTTCTTATTTTCTATCTTTTCTTTCCTCTCTCTCTCTCTCTCTCTCTCTCTCTCTCTCTCTCTCTCTCTCTCTCGTGTGTGTTATAAGATAAGAGATAAACGGTTATCCCTTATAAAACCCAGTTTTGACTCGTTTACTCAATTGCGAGTCCCTACTAGTCCAAAAGTCCCCAGAGCCCAAACGCTACCCCCTGGTACTCTATTCTGACTAACTCGGCCATTCCGAAATCATCCGTTCACTCAAAATCTCCATCCGAGTCACTTAACTAAAATTCACTAATCGGACCCAACACATCTCAACACGCATTTTCTTCAACGTGCAATATTTCCCGTCGCTTTACCCAACTGCGACATGACTTAAAAATATTTCGAATCATTTACTTAGTCCCTAATGTAAATGTAACACACATTGGTAATTATTTAACACTCATTAATCCAGAATTACTATTCATAGTAATTCCTCTAATTACCAAATTACACCGACTTATGTAATTTAAATATCTATAAAAGTACGGGGTATTACAATTTAGTATTTCTAAAATGCGAAATTATTTTAAATCATGTTTCACCATAACAAGGAATGAAAATTTTATGTATTTCATTTAACGGAAATAAAGAAACCTTATCCACCCAGTAAACATAAACACTATTATAACTCATCCATACAAAATGATCCTTGTTCATTAGAGACAACTATTACTCATGGAGAAGTTTAAAGATGAACTCCTCAAAATAATTCAACGTCTTCTAATATTATAAAAACATAGTTTGAGCATGACTCTTGATGCATCGATATCTATTTTCGTGACGTATAATATATTATTTCCTACAATAAAATGAATATACATGAGCTTTTGCGTTTGTACTGAGCTTCTATATGTTCTGTTTTTATATCTTTTAGTATTTACAAAATATATGGAGGTCTGAAAATAATCAAAATGATTTATCTTTTAAATTTTTAATTTAAATTTCTGGAGCACACCATTACTCTTATCTTGTACTTTTCAATTTAAAGATTAAGTTATACAACATTATATGTTGTTTTATATGTATCCATTGATGAAACTGGGAAATGACAGCATCCACAAAAATAAAACCTTATTGGATATAGTGTAATATATTTTGGCATTTATAGAAGTGATCATAAACATATTTCATCCAAACCAAATTGACATACAAAGCAATTATTATTACTGACAATAACCAAGGCATTAACAATAACAGAGTTAACGTCCACAACATTAGACATCAAAGAATAAGTGGAGAATGTATTATAAGAAGCTACTGAAAAATGGAGTAGAATCAGTAGCGAAATAAGAGATTAGTTTCAGAGCCTTAGAGTAGGTAGGGTTCATGGCTATGTTTGTGTTTGTGTTTGTGTGTGAGTTTTCTACCCATAAAACACATAAAGCTAAGAGTGAGATGAATAAAGAAGAAGATATATACAAATATATAGATATTGATAACTTAACTCAAAATAATGGAAAAACTACATCTAAACTATGACGCAAAATAAATATATTCGGAGATTGATGAGATAAATTTGATATACAAAAATAAAAATAGTACTTATGTATTTTTTTAGCACATAATGAACAAAAACATTATATTGATTATTTATGTACTCTATGTTGATATTGTTTGGTCTGGTATGGCTTGAATATGCAAAAATTATGGCAAGTAAAATAAGAGTTCTACTCAAACTAAAGAAAGGCTTGTTGGTAAATCTAATTTGGAAAGAAAAATAACTTTAAAGGTAAATTTGGTAGGAAAATAATGTAATGTATATAAATCAAGGAAATTGAAATTGGAACTAAAAAAGTCAAATAAAACGAATAAATTAACTGTGATTCCAAAATATGTAAAGCCACTCGAACGATTCCAGTGCACCAAGACAATGGCGGTCAAGCAAATCCCAAAAATAGGCAAAGTGGGCAAGGTGTTTCCCAAATGACCTAACAATATCCTCATTGTTATTTCCCAATAGTCGAGATACGATTCAAATAGAAACATCCGATACAGGTACAGGTAGAGGCCAACTTAAAAAGGGGAATTGAATTTTGTCCACATTATTCTATGAGAAAGTAAATGCTACTTCTAAAATCTGACCCCATTATATTTTAAAAATATGTTCAAGCACATAAATAATATAGAAAATTAGCATTAGGTCCTTAAGACTTAGTAATGGTAAAAAACAACTTGTATTTTTTAAATTCAATTCTGCCACACCTTTTTATAATCACTGTGTGTTTCATTAAAAATATTTGTGTGGGTAAAATATCCATGAGGATTGTGAAATATCAGTATGGGTTGTCAAATACTCCCATTAGGGATCTAAGCCTAAAAGCGCTCAATCAATAAATTATTAGTTGAATCCCAATATAAACAACAGACTAATTTTATCAACTTAATATGTATTTAAACCTCGCCTTGTACATGCAGTCCATACGAATAATACAAGCAACATGCTAGCAATAGTAAAGCACGTCAAGAGGAAGAGGAATTGAAAATTTTCATTCGCTCAGTTTGCAATAACAGGTGAGCCAAGATTGGGTGGAAGAAGGACTTCACTTATGCGGAGCTCCATGATGCTACGGAAGGGTTTTCTCCGATGAATTTCCTATCAAAAGGTGCATTCGGTTGTGTCTACAAAGGAGAGATGAAAATGGGCTAAATGTTAATATTAAGCATCATAAAGATGCAAGCCTTAAAGGCAAGGAAGTGTTCAGGTCTAAAGTTAATATACTCCGCAAGGCCAGACATTAGAATTTGGTCATGTTATTGGTCTCATGTTTAGAAGGAAGTCGTGGGTTGCTTCTTTATGAGTATGTCTGTCATGGTTCACTGGATCAACACTAATCAAGTAAAAAACACTATAATTTTAAAGCCACCAAATTTATGCACATCTAGGTCTTGTCTCTAGTTATGATATATTTTTGACAATTATATTACACAAATTTATACTTATATTTGCAGAGACCAATCAAATTATAAAGTTGAAACCATCATGGGAAGAAGAAATCTAACCCAACATGTATTTTCTAACACATATAGAATACACATAAATACCTCTCCACTAGGAAAAGAGGATAAAAATAACAATTAAGCATACCAAAGATTTAGATTCTATCCATAAAACAACAACATACACAAATATGAGTCCAAACAACATTCTTGTAACCCACGATCATTAATCAATTATTTCCTATACATTAATATCTATTTAAATATGTTTATAAAATAATTCTTGATAAGAAATTAATTTATCTTACTTTTCAAATGAACAAAGACAGTGTAAGTTATTTAATATCACATTTTCTTTGTTCATTGGCACAAACTGGTATTATATCGGCTATAATAGATTTACAGGAATTTCATTAAAAAGGTAAAACTTAAAATTTTTAGAAACCACCTCTCCATTTACCAATATGACAGTTCAATCATTTACAATTAGAGATATTTTTAAATCTCACAAAACATATAAGAAGGTTGAATCATAAAACAGAAAAAACAGAAATGAGAGGAATAAAGTGGGAAATTGGCAATGCATATTAAACTAACTATAAGAAGGAAAAAATGGAAATTTATACATGTTCACATGCTTAGTTGACGTAGAGTCTTTGGAGATGCTGATAGAATGAGATAACGACCATCGGGCAAGTGGCACTAAATTATGTATGATCAACGATAAGGATTGATAGTTATAGTGTCATAAATGAGAAATCGTGATTCAAATTCTATGTGGCTTTAGGTGGCACACATATGTGGGGTCAATATCAATGTTATAATTAGGAAAAGTCGATCCTTGGGGTAATACAGTGATTGATGGGTAATACGATGAACATGTAAATTGTATAGGTCAACGCTAGAGGATAAATCAGGCTTAGTTGATAGGATGTTATCCTTATGGGTGGATGTCTTATTTGTTGTTGACCAATGAGTGTGTTTATAAGTGTTAGCTACTTGGAAAAAAATATTAGGTCCCTTAGTTGCAGGCTTAAGTTTAGTATGTCCCGATTCATGTGCCTTGACTATAGTGTGGAATTAGATAATATTAATAATTTAGATAACTTAGGAGAGAATCTAGATAATCATGGTAACTTGGTATTAAGTAAATGAGTTGTGATGTTATAGAATGAACTTCTTGCAGCGTCATTAGGGTGGGCCTCCTCTTGGGAAATACCCGACGTCCTGTGTCCTACCAAAACCTAGATAGTGTTAATTTATGGTTTGGTGATTGTAGTGTGGCATTGAGAAAATAGGATCCCTTATGGCATTTGTAGGCATGGGCCTTAGTGTTCGTAGGCAATGCTTTACGTCCCGTATCCTATAAAAAACATGTAGTCGTGTTAATTGGTAGATTAGCATAGAGGATGAGGTTTGCATGGTAAGGTAATTCGGTTATAGTGGTTGAGCACTCATTGAATATTAAAAGATGTATACTTATGAATGCGTATTGAGAATTTCCTTGGAGATATATAATAAGGTTTATTAGATGAGGTATTGATGCGAGTGATAGTCATTCTCTAGTAATAATGAATCGAGGTTGTGTAGCACAGGTCATGACATGACTCGTGTTTTCTTGTAATAGACGTGTGAGTTGTCTAGAGAAATGATTGAGTTTGACATCGTCATCCATGAGGCTTTAGGAATCATTAGTGTATTAAAGTTTACATTAGTGATGGTATACCATTGATGAATATAGTACGGTTAGAGCATGTCGACTTGTGACAGTGCCTTGGAGTTAGTGTTATGACTTTGTTTATTGGCATGTGTCACAATATGAACTTCTAGGATGATTTTGAAATTAGGTTGATCAATCCTAGGTGATGCACCTAGGGGACTTATAACACGATGGTGTTCATCATGGATTTAAATATAGTACTAGGGATAAAGTGTTAGGCTTGATTATATCACCTACGTGTGCTACGTGTATGGTTAGTAATGACTCCATTGAGGGAAATCATAGGGCATGAGGGATGCCTAAAAGTTCGGATGCCATTAGAATAATTATGATGAGTGACAAGAGAAGTAACTTCGACTTGAATTAGGATCATTATTGTTACCGGTGATGGATAGGTAGTGTTGGTCCTAAGGAGGGAAGCCTAGTGTTTGATCTCCTTAAAGAAATTTGGGTTGTTTTCCATCCGTTCGGCATGGACGGATGATTCTTGGTAGAATCCGTCAAGGTTAAGAGGCCAAGACAGGGTACGTGGCAAGGCTAACGTGTTTAACAGGTATCGTATTGGAGTTATAGATTTCAATTATACCTTGTGGGTTTTCACTTCGTGTGGGTCGATTCATTATCGAAAATTGATTGTTTCCTTTCGACGTGGTAGTCGCTCAATTTGTAGCATCCTTGTGTCATATTTGATCCTGGTAATGGGAAGTTTTTGATTAGTTTTGATTCTGGTGTAGGGTTGCGTATGCTCAGTAGTGATACAGGATAAGCATGTTATGGACGATGAATCATAGTATGTGAGTGCACTCTTCTTCGGATACACCATTATTCTACACCAGTCTGTGTATACATATGTTCTCACGCTCTTACATATAGTTTGCATGTGTTACTTGATCGTTTTAGGTTAACATGTTATTAGTTAGCTGGTGTAACTAGTTATGACTTTATCGTTAGTCCTGAGGGGTGACTTGAGAATAAGAAGGATGCTAAAATTTTATACTATGTGAGGTGGTATCAGTGTTACGCTCCATGGAGAGTGGAACTGGTCGGAAATGTGATCGTTCATGTATAATTATACTAAGATAACTCTTAGTTAGTATAAGGATCTCATAGGAAACATCGATGGGATAGAACTATGTGATAAGGCGATTGTCTTATAAGTCATTGATATGTGTAACGAGAAGTGTTGAGATTATATCAGGCTAGGCTAGGTGTGATCCAAGAATTTTGTGTGGAAAGGTAAGTTGTGAGTCCTCACGGAGATGTGTTAATAATTTCACTATTATTATTGCAATATTTAATGAGTATCAATCATCTTGAGACTTCTTTTAGATAGACATGTTCAATGTGCTTGAAAGTTTACAAGGGGACCTTAGGGTTATCGTGATCGGATTAGCAATGGTGCTAAATTAAAGCGAAACCTTTGAGTTTGAACCATAGTGTTAATGATGCTTAAGATTGGAAACTGGTCGTAGATAGCTAGATTATAAATCGTGATATAGCAAGAATTTCGAGGACGAAATTTCTAAAGGAGGGAAGTTTGTAATATCCTACCCTGATAAACCAATTAGATTATATATGGAATGTATACAAAGAGGAACAAATTCAATTTTTAGGAGATTGTGGATAACAAAGTTGGAATATGGATTTTATATGGAAGTAGTGTTTATAAGTAATTAAATTAGTAAGGCCCCTTCTAAAAAAATTAGAAACCGTTTGGGACAAATCTACAAAAAAAATTAGATTTGTCCGTTCGAACGACCATGGATGTCATTTGAACGAGGAGAAGATCTCGTTCGAATGACATAGAAAATGTTTACCCTATCAGCGTGCTAACGACTTCCCGTTCGTGGGTTAAAACTCAGGTGTCGGTATGGATGGAACCATGGGTATATTATGTAACTTATAGGATATTATATTAAGAACACACACACACACACAAAGACAGATACGTGAGCTGCCAACCCAAAAAGGCAAAATGTTGTCTAACTAGTGACCATTGGATCAATTGTGCTATCAATTGTGGAGGGTTTAACACCAGATATGGAAGCATTTTTAGAATAAGGATCTTTCCTTTTAAGACATTAAGGCTATTAGTTTGGCTTTAAGAGGGAGAGAAAACTGTTTGTGGCCATAACCCACATCATTTATATAGAAGATTAAACTCTCTCTAGAGTTCACAGTTCCTCTCCCCCTCCGAACTGTCTTCCTCCATTTTCCTTAGTCTTGTGTTAATCAGTCACACCTCAAAATAGCTTTTCCCTCCACTGTTAAAATTGAACTAGGAAGAATAAGTCCAGGTCTGGTAAATAAAGGTGTTTAAATATTAAGTTGGAAACTTAATAACCATTTTGAAAAATAATACTTGTTAAAGGACTAAATTTCAAGTTTGGTAAATAAAGGGTAAATTGGTAATTTACTTAGAGTGGAACATTTTTATTGATTAGAAATGTCAAAGAAGGTCTTTACACTAGTATGGGGGAAATTGAATTTAGTCCTAATGCGTGAATGATTTTAGTATAAATCACGTGTATGTGTGTGAATAAGGGACTTAAAGAAGAAAAGAAACAATTTTCCAAGTGTTCATAGAAAAATGGACGGTTAAGTCCAGGTTTTGGTCTCGGTCGGGTAAAAGCAAGAAGTGGAATAATATGGACAAGAGTAAACATTAAACACATTAACAAGAATCGGATGCAACTGAAAAATGAGCAAGAAGGGCCCGTAGCCCTTGGGTGAAAATTCCCAAATCACTGGCCAGAGCATATGGTGCGCATAGCCGTCGGTGTGGAACTCGTGTAAGTATGGGGTAAATGAGAAGAGTGCGCTTGCGTTAAAATACGGAAGTTATATAATTAAATTTAGTTTTTATCAATTAAGTCCTACACATGCATCTAGGTGTGATTGATGATTATAAAATCAAGCAAGAATAATCAAACACACATAAATGAGGAAAAATCCCCCAAAGGGGCAAAACCTTTTATTTTCACTATAATTTTGTAAGAGAACGGCTTACGTGGATTACAATAAAAATATGTGACATAGAAATACCCTCGGGTGTCGATTCTGTTATTGGCGGCTTGAACTATCCCTTTTTAGTAGGGCAACAATGAAGAAGAGAACGGCTTCCTCACAAATTACTCCAGATGAGTAAATGATCCTCTTGAAGGTTTAAAGATTCACACACATATATGGGAATATTTTTGTGAATCAACAAGGTTTAGAAAACCTTAAAAAGATGAAGTCTTATTCTCGATTGTTTTCGTAGAATTTTGAGATTCTAGAAAGACTTGAAAAACATGCAAAAGGAGATCATATATTTATACGAAAATCAAGGCGGTGGCTCGTTCGAGTGACATGGCTATGTCGCTCGAACGAAGGAAAGAAGTCGTTCGAACGAGATCGTGCGACATGACTATCTCGCGCGAACGAACTTCAAAGTCATTTGAGCGAGCTCTTCGTTCAAGGCACTTCGCTTTTACACTTAGAAAAAATTCTTCTTTTGATAAAAAAATAATCCAGACTTCAAAAATAATTTTTAAAAAATTTCCCAAATATTTATGCAAATATTAAAGCTCCAATAAACCATTTTACCGATAGAGCGTAGTGGAGTAGTGGGAATGAGCTGAGCAGCACGTTGCATGTAGCATGATGCACGTGAAGATAATGGATGCATTGAATTCGGATAAAGGCCATCGAGGTATATCGTGTTGACGTGCCAAATGTAGCGGTATCAGACATACAAACTGTGATTTAGGAGAAAACAGAAAATTCCTAGATTCTACCCTGAACATTTATAAAATTATATCCTTACAAATCTCCCCCTATGTCTATGCCGGTACATACATAAAAAAAATTGAATTATGCAATCAAATGACATAAAAGATAATATCCCCATTAAACCCTCAAACTAAGAATACTAAATGACATGTCTTCCAAATCTTCAGCTCTTCAGAAACTTCCAAAGCTTTTCTCATCAGGGTGTGCAATCCAATAATGAACAATGTTGTACCTACACACATGAGATAAAGCAAATACCCGTGACAAGCAATAGTTTGAAATATAATGATATGCAAAAATTGATGATTCAATTAAGCTTAAGAAAATCATTCATAAATCAACCAAACACCAAAACAATTCTCCCCCATAATTCTTCTCCCCCTTTTTATGATGTCCCAAAATAAACAAATATGAGAAGCATAAATTAATGCACATGGAGAATGACACACGGGATTAAACTGATATTTTTGTATTTTTTAAAAAATTTCACACATAATATACAACAGAGAATCACACCATGAAAGAACATAAAAACAACCAAGTCGATGATAGCGTAAATGTAGGGGTGTGATCAAATTCGATAGGAAAATCAATGCATACAAACATGACATATGTGCACGATGAATATCAGATACTCCTAATGAATGAACTCAAAATCTTCCTTTGGTGTAAAAGGTGGTAATATGAGACATTGACTCAATCAAATCAACAAATCAAAGCTCAAAGTGATTTCCACACCAATAACGTCCAAAACTATTTTATGCTTTTTCAAGACTTTCAAGGAATTGCAAACCCGTTTATATTCTCCAACCAAACTCCCTCAGATTTATATTGTGTATAGAGGCGATCTAAATTCTCAACCTTTGGAAAATTGATGGTGAAACCTAGTGGCCCATATTTGGCATATATTGCATTTTTATTGCCTTTAAATTTTTCGGGCTCTTTTAACCTCTTTGGACCCCGGATAATAAAATTCCTCAATTTTTTAGGTCCCTTTTAACGGTGGCTTAAAATCGCAAAGGCTAAATGAACCTTTCGCAACCCTTCCCCATTTTCAAATAAACACGCAGTCTCACCAAAAATGGTTTTTACATGCATTCCAATCTTGTCAAGTTTTATCGCATATTGTTAGTTGTATGGACAGAATTGAGATGGAAACACTCAAGCCAATATGTGATAGATAAGTACAATAATCAAATATAGCCATGCATGTGTGCTATAAATGAGATAGGAGTCAAACATGTAGAAAGATATCACTAATCACATCTCAAAGACTCCAAACAATGTAAAGCACATGGATGAAATGATGTAGCGTCTCAAATCTCTATCAAACAGTCACATGGATAAATGGAATGACATTGTGACTCTACTATCTTAAATGCTCATCCATAAAAGGTGCAAATAAAATACAAAAATCTTTTTGTGTTTTTCTAAAATTTTTATAAAAACGAAAGACTTTTTGGATTTTTCAAAAGAATAAATAAATAGGTGTACAATAAAGAAATAATACATATAAAACAAACTAGCAATAGGAAGCATATGATATAAACATGAAAAGCATCTTATCCTAGACATAGACCAACCCCTCAATCAACTGTGCAAATACCCAAAGACTTCCTAAGACTCTCAAATCTAAGGGCATCTAAAGGTTTTGTGAAAATATCGACTAACTGACGGTCGGTGGGTATGAAACTCAGGGATACGACTTTCTCCTCAACTAACTGACGTATAAACTGCTCGCATATCCTGATGTGCTTTGTGTGCGAATGTTGGACTGGATTGTAGGATATGTGTATAGCACTCGTATTATCACAGGAAATAATCATGGTTTCCTGTTAAATCCCATAGCCCTCCAATATTTGCTTCATCCACAAGAGTTGCATGAAAAAACTCCCGGCGGAAATGTACTCAACCTACGCGGTGGATAAAGATATGGAATTTTGCTTCTTGCTAAGATGGGAGATAAGAGCAGAACCAAAATAAAAACACCCACCAGAAGTGCTCGTACAACCATCTACATCCCCATCCCAATCGGCAACCGAATAGGCGGACAAATGATCATCGGTATCAAAGGAATACCAAATACCATATGAGAGAGTCACACTCACGTATTTAATAATAAGTTTTAAAGAAAGTAAATGTGACTCTTTCGGGGACGCCTGATATCGCACACAGACTCCAACACTAAAGGCGATGTCGGGACGACTGGGAGTCAAGTAGAGAAGACTACCTATCATACTCCGATACAAGGTTTGCTCTACGTCCTCGCCTGAAGTGTCCTTACTAATCTTGGTAGTGGTACTCATAGGTGTATGTGCGTTCTTAGCGGAGTCTAACCCAAATTTCTTCACTAGGTCTCTAGCATACTTAGATTGGGAGATAAACATCCCATCCTCTAGCTGACGAACCTGAAGACCAAGGAAGAAAGTAAGCTCACCAACCATGCTCATATCAAACTCACTTTTCATCTCCTCCTCAAAGTGATGAGCATGTTGGGAGCACATGCATTCAAAGACTATGTCATCCACATAGACATGGGCAATCAAAATAGCACTGTCATCTCTCCTAACGAATAGTGTCATATAAACTCCCCCTCTCTTGAAGCCACGGGCTAAGAGATAGGAAGTAAGCCTCTCATACCAAGCACGGGGTGCTTGCTTCAAACCATACAAGGCTTTCCTCAGATAGTAGACGTGCTCAGGATGCTTAGGGTCTTCAAACCCTTTCGATTGTTCCACGTAAACCTCCTCCTGTAGAATGCCATTTAGAAAGTAACTCTTGACATCCATCTGATATAACTTGAAGCGCAGATGACATACGATGGAGAGTAGTAAGCGTAGGGACTTAAGCCTCATAACAGGAGCAAATGTCTCCCCAAAGTCTACACCTTCTATCTGTGTGTAGCCTTGAGCAACTAACCTAGCCTTGTTTCTGATTATGGTACCATTTTCATCCATTTTATTCTTGAAAATCCATCTGGTACATATCACATTAGTCTCACTAGGTCGGGGGACAAGTTCCCAGACATTATTCTTTTTAAACTGAAGCAACTCATCCTGCATAGAAGATATATTCTTGGGCTCGACTTTGGATTTGTAGCAAAAATAGCTAACAATGTTCTCGAGCTGAGCACGAGTCTTGACCCCTAGAGTGGGATCACCAACAATGGCAGAAGGGTCATGACTCTTGTGAAATCAAGCAGGTGTGTCCCCTAACACGGGAGTAGGGTCCACAGAGTGTGGGTGAGGTACAAGTAAATTACTGCCAGAAACATCCTCATCCTCACACTGAAGGCTAGAATCAATAAACGTCGAAGGTTCGTCATCTTGCACGGTGACGTTTATTGACTCCATAACCTTAGAGCTCTTCAGGTTAAAAACTCGGTACGCTCTACTATTCGATGAATATCCTAACAGTATTCCCTCGTCGCTTCGGGAGTCAAAATTTCCTAATTGCTCTCTATCCCGTAATATGTAGCATTTACTCCCCAAAACACGAAAATATGCAAGGTTGGGTTTCTTGCCAGTCCACAATTCATAAGGCGTCTTAAGAGTGTGTGGACGCAGGTAAACCCTATTCACCGTGTGGCATGCAGTAGACACTGGCTCTGCCCAAAATCTCCTAGAAACGTTACGACCTAGAAGCATAGATCTAGCCATTTCCTGGATCGTCCTATTTTTTCTCTCAATAATCCCATTATGCTGAGGAGTCTTCATAGCAGAAAACTAATGTTTGATCCCAATGCTATCACAATAAAGATCTACCTTTGCTTCCTTAAATTCAGTGCCGTTGTCACTACGTATCCTGTTAATAGTGACTCCGTATTTATTTTGTAGGACACAGTACTTGGTCATTAAAAACTCCAC
The DNA here is from genome assembly GCA_949130495.1 of Sambucus nigra. Taxonomy (NCBI): domain Eukaryota; kingdom Viridiplantae; phylum Streptophyta; class Magnoliopsida; order Dipsacales; family Adoxaceae; genus Sambucus; species Sambucus nigra. The sequence continues at coordinate 196,757,212 of OX422220.1, forward strand.
AGCATCGTATTTCTCCCTCAGGAAACCTACAATCGAGTATCTAGAGAAATCATCCACCATCACAAGGATATACCTCTTACCACCCAGACTCTCAGTATGAGTAGGACCCATAAGATCCATCTGAATAAGCTCAAGTACACGAGAGGTGGTAATGGAATGCAACTTCCTATGGGGCTATGAATTTGTTTTCCCAACTGACAGGGTCCACAAACCGTCGAAGTTGGCTTCCCAGTGATGGTAAGCCACATACTAGGTCCTTTTTAGCTAAATGAGATAAATCTCTAATGTTCACGTGACCTAGACATTGGTGCCACATATCCATAGGAGTGCTCATGGCGCTGTTGTAGACAAGTGAGGATGTGGGCTCAGTCCCATAGCAATTATCCTTTGTCCTCACCCCTCGCACTAAAAGTTTACCGGCTTGATTATAGACATTATAGGCGTCCCGGTCAAACTTTATGGCGAAGTCAGCGTCGCACAGCTGGCTAATGCTGAGAAAGTTTGCTTTCAAACCTTTGACGTACAAAACATTCTCTAGCTTAGGAAATCCTGGTAACCCTACAGTACCACGTCCTACAATGCTAGACTTGATCCCATCTCCAAAGGTGACTCTACCATCCTGATAATCCTCAAGAGATGTACAAAATGAGGCGTCACCTGTCATTTGTCTGGAGCACCCACTATCAAAATACCACTGTGAGGTATTATGTGCTTTGAGAGAGACATGAACAACAAAGGCCTTTTTATCTTTATTAGGTACCCAAGAAGTGGTAACCTTTTGTTTAGCTTTGTTTTGTTGGTTTTAGACGGAATGTGAGAAGCATTCACTAACGGTAAAGACATCCGTCGAAATTCCTCCATCAAACTCTGTGATGTGGCAGCTAAAAACTCAACTCTCTCTCTCTCAGACTGGTAAAATCATCAGTATGCTATGGTGGATAAGTAGTACGTCGTGTCTGACCCATACTATAGCAAAACTCCCTGAGGTGGCCTTTTCTTTTGCAATATGTACAAAAGAACACAGTCAAAGGAGGACCTTGGTGTGACACCCCGCCTAATTAAATACCGGGCGATCACTCCTTTATTAAATTAAATCAAGGTAAACAGTTGGTTCATTCTCAGCATCACTGTCGATAAAAATACATTTTCCAATTTAACACCCTAAATAATTAAGCTAAGTGTCAAAACCATTTTCATACAAAACTCTCCAAATTTTATTTAAAGAAAACATTTATATAATTTATTAACAACATTCAATAAGTAAGAATCACACCACATTAAATTCTGCAACATAAACCAATTAATAGAATACATTCGTCAATCGAATGTCAACATACGAAAACTAAAGTCACAAATCCAAACTGAATAAATCTATAGAACAATACTGGAAATAACTGAAATATAAATGTCCAATAACAATGGAATAATGGAAAGGGCGACACATGCTCAATAAATGAGAATACTAGAAGTGGAGTCAATAAAGGAAGCCGTCTACGCAAGTAACCTGCAACTCCCACCTAAGCTGCAGCACGTTCCTCTCAAGGAATCCTAAGCAAGACGCCCCTGTGGCTGGGCACCTGAAAAATATACATATATATACAAGAGAGAGTGAGAAGAAGAAACGGGTCAGAGCCTGAAAGTGTTTTTGATTTAAAATACGTTTAACAAGTATTTAAATTGATACAGGCCAATGCAACAACATATTAGAGCGACACTCTCTTGAGAAATTCTCACCTCTCTTCTAATGTGCACGCCTATCATACTAACCATCCCAACGGTTTATCTTATCATAATATCATACTAACCTTCCCAACAGTTTATCTTATCATAACTTACTCATAAGATTTCAAAACCGAACAATATTTTTGTTTAAAAAGAATACTTCCAATTAGCAGCACAACTCTCGTTTTAGCTTTTATTAATTTATAAAGGTTGCCCAGTGACATATTATACTTTCACAAAACAAGTATTTACTATTTGAGTCATCAACCATGTCCCACTTATCAAATCACAGTAGGCAGTTTCAAATTTCCAAATCTCATATATATATATTAACTACTCGAATAATATATATAAAATAACAACACCCCACATAAAACTATGGTGCGTGCATACTCTACTATCTAAAGCCCCATATCACTCATATTAAGGGGAATACATTCAGAATCACTCTCGAATTGTATTAACATAAATACACAAACAATATTGAGGCGAAGAATAGATTCCAAGTCTCTAAGAGGATGGCACATGCCTGCGTCTCTTAGGACCGTCTGAACTATCACATCGATAGCCTGTACCAAGGATATATATCTTCTAGGGTACAAGTCAATATCCCCCATAAAGGTCCCATCGAGATAAGACTTGTCCCAGCGCGGTAACCTCAGGGATAGCAAGTAGCGTGGGCTACACACAATCATATAAATATACCACTTTATCATATTAATATAGGTTCTTCTCGTCACCCATTATTATACCATTTATTCTACATTTCACATTATTAGTATTACGTATAAGGTTTCATCTCTAACCTTAACTCGAAGGGTTTTCTCACTTAATACGTGACATTCGTGGACTCTATCCTTCCAAGTGGGAAATTCAGTAAGTATACCTCTATTTACTATCGTAGCTATTTGCCGCAATCTCTCACTTGAAATACGTAATTTCATCGTTCATTATATAATTATCCCAAAAATAAGATTCTCGTCTTATAATAAAGTTCCCAACACTTATTCATATGTCCTACTGGTCTTTCCTATCTCCCAAAACATTTCATTAAAAATACCCAAGAATTATTTCACGATAAATTTAATTTAACTAAGTAAACAAGGGAAATAAGAGTCTGTCAGGAGGGGTCGATCGATCGAGGTCTGGGGCTCGATCGATCGAACCTTCGATCGATCGAAGCTCTAGGCTCAATCGATCGATCAAGCAGGTCTGCGAAAATTCTGCAGAAATGCAGTTACGGGTTCTACCAAATTTCTTCATCCAAAACCATGTTTTTCCATTCTAAACGTCCCAAAAATCCTACTACTATCATTATAACAATATACTAGATGTTTTCAACGTAAAGCATGTGTATAACTAACATTAAACATGGATAATTAACCCAAAATCCCATCTAATCATCAAGAACCCTAGAGTTTTTCTTAATCAAGGTTCTAATCTGTTTTTACCAGAATTTCCTTCTAATATATCATCAAAATTTCGTGGGTTATATTCCTCTACATGGCAAGGATTCCAGAAACTCATATAAATCAATACTATATGCATTTTCCTAACACAAATTGGGTTTTCTTCCATATTTATCATCTCTAATCATTCCTAAACTAACATGAGGATTGCACTAACGAAAATACGCAAGATAAATACTTGCCTGGGATTTTCAGAAGTCTGATTTGCAGATGAATCCGGTGTGGTTGCGTTCCCCTTCTCGCGATCTACGCGTTGGTGGTGGCGGCGGTGCAAACCGGTGACTTTTTGGCCTTGAATTGCCTTGGAGCTCTCTCCTCTCTTCTCCAATGGCCGTCACTTGTGTTCTGAATATTATAACCCTAAAAGGCTAACCTAAATGGCTGATATAGGTTGCTGAATTTCGTGGGTTTAATTACCCAATTATGTAAAATGACTAAAATGCCCTCCCGGGGTACTAGTTAGGCCTAAAAATGCCCCGAGACCCAAACTACACCCCCGGGTACACTTTTCTGACTATCTCAACCCTACCGGACGCGTTGGCGCACTCAAAATGACCATACGGGCAACTTATAAAATATTCACTTTTTATTTAACAAAATTAGTCCCGACGTGACACGAGCACGTTCCGGCTTAAATTTCCGAAATCGTCATTTAATTCACTCATGACATTTAATATAACCAATATAATATATTACTTTGCTCATTACTAATATTCAACCAATTTCCCATAATTACTAACTCTCGTCACGTTAATAATTATAACATAATTAATTTTTGGATTTTTATTAAATAAATCATTCACATTAAATTTAATAAATCCCAAAATTAATATAGCATAAAAATACGGGGTATTACACTTGGTTTTCTTTTCTTAGTCTAACTCTCCTTCGAGGTTTTTGACGATGGCCATAAGGAGTCGTAGTAAACTCAGGAACTAGTCCAGGTGCAATTTTGGACATGGAAGCACCATCATAATTCCTTGCCAATCACCAAAACCTAAAGCGGGGTCGAGGAGCATCTTTCCCATCTTCCCAGATTTTTCCTCGATTTGTACCTTGACTTCTCATGCTCTCTCCAGATCATGAGTAAGCTGGGCTACAAGAGCTTCAAGTTTATTTCGAGTCTCCACGGAGGAATGGAGCTCATTCGTAAGACTAGACACTTGTTTAGTCAAGTCCCCTCTCTCTTTCTCAAAACACCTTTCTCTTTCTCTAAATAAACTCTCTTTCTCAACACAGGCAGACTCTCTCTCTCTCTCTCTCTTAAGCTAGTCCAGGTGGAGGACTCTCTCTCTCTCGCTTTTCTTAAATCTTCCTCTAACGCGGTGATCCTAAGAACTAACGCTTTGTTACACTTTTTATTTTTAAATGACTCAGAATAAAGCTCAGCATAGGCGCGTTGAAGATCACTCTCGCTCTCACTTGTGTCATCCTCCCCCTCGCTCACATCGCTCTCACTGTCGAGGTGTCCCTGTGAATCATCATCCTCATCGTCGTGAGGAGCACTGGAATTACTCACATGACTAGCCATGAATGTGGTGAAGTTACACTCAGAATCTGATGTATTTGTCTCTCTTTTTCTAGATGACTCTCCCCTCTTTCTTGCCGGCCCCTCACTCTTTCTTTCCTGGGCATTAAATGCAATTCCCTTATCTTTATACTTGACAGATTTTGGAAACATGTCAATTTCATACGTTTGCAAGTCTCCTACAAGTTCTTCCAATTTAAGCGTATTTAAATTACCCATAGAATTTAACACAGTGACTTTAGGGATAAAACGCTTAGGCAGTGATCTAAGAATCTTTTTAACAACTCTAGCATTAGGAATGCGTTCACCAAGATTAAAGTTAGTGTTAACAATGTCAGACAGTCTAGCATAAAATTCATCAAAACATTCAGTTTCAAGCATGGTGATTGTTTTAAATTGAGTTGTTAAAGTTTGCAGTTTCGACTCTTTCACAGCATTAGTACCTTCATGGATAAGTTTCAAAACATCCGATGCCTCTTTTGATGTGGTGTACGTCATTATGCGTTTCAACTCATCAGGTGCGACAGACCCAGAAATGGCACTTAAACAATTAGAATTAAAAGATGACCATTTAAACTCTTCTTCAGTCCATGTAGTGACAGGTTTTAAATTGGTCACGTTTTCAAGAGTGACAGAGGGAGGTGTCCACCCTCTTTCAACCGAAATCAAGACACGTTCATCAATTGCTTTTAATGCAGATCTCATGCGGGCTTTCCAGTATGCATAGTTTGTCCCGTCAAAAAATGGCATTTATTATATAACTTTTCCATTATGAACACACTCGTCTTCAAAATTCAATTTTTCAGAAAATTAATATCTTAGAAAATTTTGCAGAAAATTACACGGTAAAATTGTATAACTGGCTCTGATATCAATTTGAGAAGAGTGCGCTTGCGTTCAAATACGGAAGTTATTTAATTAAATTCATTTTTTATCAATTAAGTTCTACACATGCATCTAGGTGTGATTGATGATTATCAAATCAAGAAAGAACAATCAAACACACACAAATGAGGAAAAATCCCCCAAAGGGGGAAAACCTTTTATTTTCACTATAATTTTGTAAGAAAACGGCTTACACGGATTACAATGAAAATATGTGACACAGACATACCCTCGAGTGTTGGTTCTGTTGTCGACGGTTGGAACTATCCCTTTCTAGTAGGGAAGCAATGAAGAAGAGAACGGCTTCCTCACAAATTACTCCAGATGAGTAAATGATCCTCTTGAAGGTTTAACTATTCATACACATATATGGGAATGGTTTTGTGAATAAAAAAGGTTTAGAAAATCTTAAAAAGATGAAGTCTTATTCTGGACTATTTTTGCAGAATTTTGAGATTGTAGAAAGACTTGAAAAATGTGTAGAAGGAGATCAGATATTTATACGAAAATCGAGGCGGTGGCTCGTTCGAACGAGATAGCCATATCGCTCGAACGAAGGACAGAAGTCATTCGAACGAGATCGCAAAACATGCCTATCTCGTGCGAACGACATTCAAAGTCGTTTGAGCAAGCTCGTCGTTCAAGGCACTTCGCTTCTACATTTAGAAAAAATTCTTCTTTTGATAAAAAATTAATCCACACTTCAAAAATAATTTTCAAAAAATTTCCCAAATATTTATGCAAATATTAAAGCTCCAATAAACCATTTTACCGATAGAGCGTAGTGGAGTAGTGGGAATGAGCTGAGCAACACGTCGCATGTAGCATGATGCACGTGAAGATAATGGATGCATTGAATTTGGATAAAGGCCGTCGAGGTATATATTGTTGACGTGACGAATGTAGCGGTATCAGACATACAAACTGCGATCTAGAAGAAAATAGAAAATCCCTAGATTCTACCCCGGGCATTTATAAAATTATGTCCTTACAGTAAAGAAAGAATTCAAGAAAATATATAAGGAATAAGGAACGTGTCAATAAATGGGTTGTGTAGTAAAATGTGTTAATACAACCTAACTTGAATGAATGAAATAAATATTCCGATAATGGTGAAATGGACAAGTAAATGCGTAAATTTATTAATGTCCATAAGATAAGGCAGAATGGGTAAACTAAAGCGAGTAAATTGGGTGATTAAGCAACAAATTTGTTAACCCACAAATTGTATAAGTATGTATTGAAAAAGGTTATCAATGAAAAATGATTACTTCCTAACATGACGAGTGCATGTGTTGAAATGGAAATTTTCAATGAAATACTAAAGTATACTTTTTCATGGAATAAAAAGGGGTGATAAGGGAATGTGTTGGGTTAACTTAAAAATAATGGCTTTAAGTGTTGATCGGGTGTGTTAAGTAAAGTGAGAAATGCTAAGTATGAATAAAGGAAGTCTTTATAAAATTAAGGTAAATTAATCTGGATGAGTAAAGTTTTTGGAGTAAGTCGGTGTGACACCCCGACAAATTAAATACCGGGTAGCTACTCCTTTATTAAATTAAATCAAAATGCCAAGTTGGCTCAGTTAATAGCATCACTGTCGAAAACATTTCATTATTACTAACCACCTAGTATTTAAAAAGTAAGTTGACAAATTTTAATTAAAGCCTGATTAACATGCAGTAAAAGATTTAAAGCAAGAATAATAACACCATTCACCATAACGAAATAATAGAATAACCATCACATGATATAAATAAATCCGGAGGAAAAACTCCTCACAACAAATCCCACAACTGAAATAAGTAACGAAATACTGAATACTGAATTAATACATGCCAAAGTCTGAAAAACTGAAATGGAAATGTCTCTAATATAATTTGGGCAACATGCCCTACAACTGGAGAATACTGAATATGGAATCCAAATGATAGAAGCGTCTAAAAGAAAATCCCTGTAGCTTCCACAAACAGCTACAGCTCATCACCTGAATGAGTATCCTATGCATGGTGTCCTTGTGGCTGGGCACCTAAAATGGTTTTACAAAGAAAAATAGATTTGAAAGAAAACGGGTCAGAGCCCGAATGTGAAGATATTTTAAAAACCTGCAAGTGCTTTAAAAACATTTAAAACATTAAATGCAAAGTACATGTTAGGACGTGCACTCACATGAAATTCTCACCTCTCGTCTAACTGTGCACTCCTAACGTAAGTACCCACCTAAAATGACACAAACTACTAGCTAAGTGACATCATATCTAGCTAGACTGTCATAGGTTCTACCCTTAATACTCGGTTCCCATTAACATTATAACGATCTCAATTAAATAGGGGGCTTAACGTAAATTCAGGTTCTCATATAAAAGTAATACAACTCGTTATAGATTATCCCTTTTATGTTATTCCATAGTTATACACACAATACCATATGAAGGTTCCCATTTTACTAAGTGTATATTTTCCTCAACATAAATATACAATATAATACAATACAAGCACCCCGAGAACTAGCTACGGTGCACGCATACTCTGCTATCCATCCCGGTACATCACGTACATAAGGATCACATATTCCGAATCTCTCAGGAATAGTTCACAGATAACAACATCACAAATAATGGAGGCGAACACAGTCACATCACATGGGTCACGCACATACCTGCGCTCCCACGATCAGCAGACTTATTAACATCTCAATAAGTCCTTCTCTGACCTATGTTCATCGAGGTAACCAGTCTAAATCCGGGCAACACAAGGATTAGAGGGCCCTAAGCGAACGCAAACCTCCCGTGATAGCAAGTATGGTAGGTATGTCATACACATAAATCAATACATATACTAAGTATGCACACGTCTTAGTAATCACCATAATATATTGGTACATATCTCTTCTCGTACTGACATATAATACTACACCATTTATATGTCCCCGGTTAATATAATTAATTAGGCCATCAATAGCTCACATCGTAATAGACACTCACGTCCTACTTCATATTTTCCCTTAGGTTCAACCTACACTTCTAGGTTTGACTCCTCATTATATCCCAACCATCCCAAATATATCTATTACTCATCAAGGAAAGGCTATTTCTACCTATACACAAGGTTACGGGGTACTCGGGATCAAAACAGGCTAAAAAGCCTAAACTGTCAACTCGTTCGAAGTCTCGTTCGAACGAGGCTGTTCGAACGAGACTTCGTTCGAACGAACTGAGTCTTCTAACGAGATCTCGTTCGAACGAAGTGGGCTTTCTAACGAGATCTCGTTCGAACGATCTCATCGAACGAACTTCACCCTCATTAGAAGTCAATGGTCAACTCGTTAGAAGCTCGTTCGAACGAGCTCGTTCGAACGACCTGGGGAGGTCTTCTAACAAACGACCAGTTTCATGCCCAGAATTTCTACTTTCGTTTTTTCATAAATTTCTACTCAATTCTCCTCTAAAATTCATCCCAACAGTGTTTTAAGGTCTCTAATCAATCCTAAACATATTAGAATCACATATTAACGTGTTTTAAGGGAATCATTCATCCTAAACATCACCAAATCACAAGTCTCATCACTTTTCCCCAATTTTTCAAGAACATAAACCCAAAGATTATAAATCTTCAATTTCCAGAAACAAATCCGTTTTTATAACACATAAATTTATGATTCTCTTAATCCAATCTTACCATAACATTTCTGCATGCAAACCTATCTCCAAAATTTATTAACAACTCCAGTTTCATGGGTTTTCAATTATCTCCCAATTAATTATGATTATTGGATAGTCTAAGCATGGAAGAAGCATTTACTGCATAAAAACGTAAATTAAACCACTTGCCTTGATTCAATCTCAGATTTTGATGGCGATTTGAAGTAGTTTCCTCTCTCTTTCTACAGAATTCCCTTCTATCTCTCTCTCTCCAAGCTTTTCTCCAATGGTGGCTAGGGTTTTCTTTGGGAAAGTTTTGGAAACCTAATCTAATAATCCCCGTAGCTTATTGGGTCATTAAGGGTTGGTTAGTGGGTTTAGTGGGTCAATTCCCAATCAGATAAAAACTCTTAATTTTCGTCACTTTTAATTCCCAAAAATACCAAATTTCCAAACTACCCTTATATGTTGCCGGTATGGCCTAAAAATACCCCGGGACCCAAACTAAACCCCCGCCTAGTGTTTTCTGACTATCTTGACCCTTCCGGACGCATTGGGGCACTCAAAACGACCATACGGTTAATAGAATTTAAATTCACTTTTATAATTAAAATAATTATATACCATGACGCGACTGTCACACGCGTCTCAACAAAAATTTCCAAATTGTCGTATTTCAATCTCACGACAAATTTCATAATTCAATATTCATATATAATCATATATGAACATATAATCAAATACCAACTCGCATCTCACTAATATTTTAACCCGGATTAATTTCCAATTAATACGCATTTAATTAATTAATCCCATAAAATAAATATCACAAAAATACGGGGTATTACAGTTGGGTAATGCATTGAATATATATATATATATATATATATATATATATATATATATGTAGATATACATATACATATTTTTGCATACATGTGATTATAGCATGTGAGTATCTTTTCTTCCATTCGTTTCTATACTGTTGTATATTCCCACTGGGCATAGGCTCACACCCTCACTTTGTTACAACAAGTTGGTTGCGGTTTTAGATTTTGTGGGCGTTTCACAGTTAATTTTACTTTATTTTTTATATATTAGTTGCTCTGTTTACTTGGACTCGGGGTGCTCCTTATGGGTCCTACACGTAGTTTATCTTGAAACTGGAATTTGTTGCTAAATAAGTGAAATGTTAATTAAAATAAAACTGGACTAGCAACATTATATAGGTTGCTTCATTGCACTTCATACCTAATTCTTGGGCTGAACCAGGTTGACTGCGAGTAACCCATAAATCCGGGTCGGGGCGTTACACTATAGTACTTGTTTCTTCAACAATCTTTAAGAATCCAAATGCAAGTAATTCCGCTGATGATCCAAAAGAGATTGATTCAACAAACTTAGAGATTTCGAGCAGAGGTGTCTTATTAGAATACCAATGAATTACGCAAACATAAATATTAGGTCCAAATGACTTTATATATTCCATTAATACGAGATATTAGTTGTCCATGTGAAGGAATCACTTTGGAGATGAAGGGGCTATGTAAGTTATAACAATGGAATTTACTTTTGTATATGAATTGGCGCAATCAATTATAACGAACAACTATGTACTTCAATCTGAGATGAATGGTTAACTGTGGATAGTAATGGCTAGCTTACATGGACAGCCTCATTGAATAGGACTCCTAAATGCTTGTATAACATTTTAGTGTATTATAGATACATATCGAGTTCCATGACTCAGGTATTTAGGGAGTTTGATAAAGAATGATTACACTATCAACAAAAATTATTTCAAAATGTGTTAATCTTTAAGCATAATATAGATCAGTGATCGATAAAAGTAGTTATTATTGAATTTGATGAAAATAGGTTACACTTATTCAATTTCACAAGGATTGAACTCATTGTTTTTTGTAACACCCCATGATTTTTGAGTCGTAAAAATCTTTGTTAAATTAAAAAATTCTGAGAAATAATTTTTTGGAATCTATTTAATTTTGGTATGTAAAAATGTTGGGTTTTATATATAAAAATAAGGTTTTAAGTGAAATTTAAATTAGGATTAAAATTTGGAAATTATAACTTTTTATATAAAAAAATCAGGGGAGGATCTAGACTAAGGAGGAAAAAAATCGACCATCCGATCGAGCTAATTTTATATAGCAGCTTTGTCTCGCCATCAACTACAACACATCAAAATTTCAGCCAATTCCAACGATCCGATTATCCGTAATGTTTTCTTAGTGTTTATGTTTGATTAGGACTCTTTCTTTAAATCCTTTATATTATATAATGGACAAGTTTAGACTTTTTAAAGTAATTTTAACCCTTCTAAAAATTATTAGCCTCCCAAATTATTATCTCCTCTCATCTACAAAAGCTAAATCCCATTAAACACAACTTTCAACCTAAGTTTTGAAGATTTAAATTAAGTTTTCTTAAGAACAACCAAGAAGGTGTCTTTACTATTTTCGCGAGGGGAACGCAACCGTTTAGTCAGATTTGCAAAACGATTTCTTTACGGGCATAAATAATTCTATTATTCCCCTTTAGTATTATGCGTTTTAAATGTTACCTTTACACTAATAATCATTATTTTCTTAAAATATATTAGAGACACTAATTAAGGAAAGTGAAATTTAAAGTTGGGACTCTTTTTATTCAAATATTTATATACAAATTAAGACTTAAAACCCTTCTATGTTTAGGTTAGAGGTTGGAATTTCATTTATAAGGACAAAATTTCCAATTGAGTCTATTTGTGTGTAATTGACTTATTCTCAAAACAAAACTTGTTTGAGTCATAAATAGATTTTTATATTGTCACGATACTTACATACTCTATGACGTGTTTATTTAGAAGACGTAGCGACAAAGCTTCAAAGATATATCATGTCGAGTTTTGTTGGTGCACGTTTCGCGTCTTCATTCAGATTGCATTATGAATATCTCTCATGTATGAAAACATTATGTTTATGGAGTTCGAAAAGAGTTTTTTAAATGTTTTATCATCATATATTTTGAGATAAGTACTTCTTAAAGTCGTGTGAATTCTCACCTTGGTTTTTCGAGACTCCAAACAACATGTGATGTCTTTTAAATGACATCTCACAGTCGCTGGAATGACTTGAACATATCATTAGAAGGACTTCCCGACTTTAATTTTTTATTTAAGGCATTTTCACTTAGAATGTTGTAAAAGGTGTAGAACAAAATACGGTTTCAATAGTTTCATTTTTCTGCACAAAAGTTTTCTAAGGTTTTCAAAGATTAAAACCATCCTTAGAGTTTAAAGATCCGAGCTTTGATATACAATTGCTATAGATATATTATTTTCACCATCTGGGGTTTGTTCATCACTTTGAACATTGTTCGTTGGATTTTGCGAGGAAGAAATGGAGGAGTTCGTGTTTAGAATCGTAGACGATTGCCAAGATGCTTCGGTGGACACCGAGGCACACATGAACATGTGTGTTATGGATGAGTATTGTGAAAGGAACTCTGCGTGGGCACTATGGATGAGCGATTAAAGAGAAGAAGAGCATCAAGACTTATGGGGATCGATTCTTTATGTTTGTCTGTCTGTATTCCTTTGTAAACTCGTACCATAGTGATTGTCTGGCTTGGGTCGTCCGAGGTTTTTTCCCTTTGTGGTTTCCTCATAAATCCGATATTGTGAACTTTACTTTATTTTACTTGATTTAATCACCTAGATGCATGTTTATGATTAAACAAGATAAAATTGGGTTTAAGTAAAATTGGTTCACAAACTTGGTGTGTATTTAAAATGGAAAAAGGTTTTGAAAGGAAAATTATTTTGAATCCTTAAAAAACATTAGAAAAAAGGCCTACAAATTGGTATCAGAGTGGGTTGCATTTAGTTTGTGTGTAGATCCTTGTTTTGTGCTTATCACTCTTAGTTTGTTTTTTCTCAATGTATTCTCAAAGTTTTTATGAAATAAATCTTTTGAATTTGAAGTTTGAAAAATTAATTGAAGTTCTTGAAGAAGAAAATTCTCGTTTTAAACATATGATTGAATATTTGCAAACGTTTCAAACTCAAAGAGATATCATTCGTGAGAAGTTTGCGGCTTTTTACGATAACTTTAAATCTCTAATTTTGTCCAAGGAAGAGAGTGAGAATAGAGTCTTTATTTAAGAGAAAGAGTTAGAGGACTTTAAGAAATCTACGGTTTGTGCCGTTGAAGAAAGTGGTTTGATTAATGAATTTAAGGATCGTGAGAAGACTCTCAGGGATAAGTTTACTAAAACTTAGGGGGAGTGATATAACCTTCTAGGGGTACTTAAAAATTTAAAGAAGGAGTACCTAAAATTTGAGGAGTCTAACTTTTTGCTTGAGTCCAAAATTTTGAAGTTGAAAAATGATTTAAGCGATTTAAGTAGTAACGGTAGTGGCTTATCTTGTTCTAGTGCTTCGCATGTTAAAGCCAAAAACATTGTTTGTTTTATAGTGTCAACCACATCCGAGGGTATTAGAAAAGGTCAACCTAAAGGTCACATTCCTTGTCGCGTTTACACATGTTTGCATTGTGGTAGGTAAGGTCACCTTAGGTATTTTTGCTATGATCTTAGACAAGACCCTAGGAAGTTTAAACGTAGTGTCCCATCGGTTCCCAAAATCCGTTTTGTTAGTTATACACCGGTTTGGGTTAGGAAATTTATTTTGCATACGCTAAATGCTTCTTTGGTTAATTCTCACATACTAGACATGATGCTTCACATGCTATTTCTCATGGATGATTGCTTGCATGACCATGTTTGTCATACGCTAGTCTTTGCTTTATGATTTATGTCTTTCACGTGTTATGACATGTGCATCTCTTTGTATTATATTTTTCATTTATTTGAGTCTTATTGAGAAAATACAAAAAGATTGTTGGTTTCATATATTTTTGAAAAATATAAAAAGATTTTATTTTTGGGTCAAAAATATTTTTAGAAAAACACAAAAAGGTTTTTCGTTTTCTTTTGTGTCTTGAGTTTTCATGTTTGATGTTCCATATTAGTGTGCTTGAACCCCCATTATTTCATTATCCATGTGCCTATGACATTGGTCAAAATTGTTGATGCGTTGAATGATCTTAAGAATTGATTAATGGGGTTGTTTCGAAGTTGATATGCATTTGGATTTGAATTTGTTTATATGCCATCTTTGAACATATGCACGCGTTTATATGATTGTTTGACATCTCATGCATATTTGAGTTTGGTGAGACGTTCTTAACTCAATTTTTCCATCTATGCATAATAAGACTTAGGAGGAGGAGGTGTGCATGTAGGAACCTTTTACAGTGAGGATTTATGTTATATATATTGAAAAAATGATGTGTTCACGGGAAAGGGTTGCGAGAGTACAATTAACTCTTCGTGAAAGCCACCGTTTAAAAGAGCCCGAGAAAAAATTAATACAATAAAAAGAATCATATTCTAAAAATAGGGACAATGATATTTCTCTAAGTTAAGAAAAGTAGAAACCTCAAAAGAGCTTGAAAAAGAGAATATATATTTGAGGGTGTTTGGATGGAAAAATAAACGAGTTTTCACCACAAATCCTAATGTTGAAAAATTGTGTCATGGTACTATTATTTATAGACTCATCAAAATTTCGGATTTGTGTGCATGTTGCTTGTTTAGTTCATTTAGCTCAAAATATTAATTGTCACATATGGCTAAAACTAAGTTTGATGACATTTAAATAATAGTTAGAGCTTCTTGATCACTTCGATGTGTTCATGTTGTGACTCATTTGTTGTAGTTCACGTCCATTCACTCCATATCCATGTTTGAGCACATTGATCTTATGTTAGCATGAAAATCACATTATTTTTGTTTATTTTAATTTTCTGTTTTGAGTCTGTTTTGCTGTTATTTCATATTTCCAGTACCTGTTTTCATGAAATATTTTCACTGGGAAAATCTTTAACATTTTTGAAACTGGATTATAGAGTTGGTTGAAGTCGTTCAAAATGACTTTTGGACGTCGTTCGAAAGATATGTCCAAGTCATTCGAAGACTGGCTCAAGCAACCCTTCTAGCGAATTTTTAAAAGTGTCAGGTATGGTCGTTTCTTAGGTTGTTTGTAAGGTCGTTATAAAGGTGCTTCAAATGACAACTTACTATCTTGGGTCATTTTTTAGATCGTTCAAATGAGTTGTCAATGTCATTCAAATGCCACGGCTTAATCGTTCGAACGAATTGCCTGGATTTTTTAGCCCTATTCTATTTTGTACCTGCTTTATATATGAGATGGTTTCATTCTGTTTTGGTACTTCTTGGTTCATTTGGACAGTTTACATGCAATCGTTAGCGCTTATTCATGCTTTGATTCTTATACTGCATTGTTTTTGGTTAGTCACGTCTTTTCTTAGATTGATGATTCATTCTTTGTGACTTTTTACTAGCTACGAGTTGGTTTCTTCTGATTATTTTTAGCTTGCATTCTTTGTTTATCTAGATTTGCTTCATTGATTATATCATTCTAGATATTTAGTGATTTGTTTATCTTTTTCAGTTATTGTCTATTAGGGACAAAAATGGGGAGAGATGTATGTAATGTAGGGGGAGAGTTTGTTTATTGAGAACATATTTTTTATCTTTACAAATTGGTATCATGATCATACGTTCAAATTTTATCGGTATCATGTTGTATTAACATATTGGTATTCCTCACATGTTTAACAAACGATTTGTTCTACATATTAGTATTTTATATCATTTGTTCCTCCATACTTCACTTGGTATTTGTCTGTTTCATGTGTGTAGGTATGCTTCACATAATCAAGATTTCAAGACTACGTTACATCCGGACAACTCATGCTTGTCGGACCTGCATATATTAGTCCTTGTCCTATACTTTTTGATTTTGGGTTTTATGGGATTGGATTTAGGTATCATATGGATTGACGGCCCGGCTTAGGCATTTCACTATTTGGGTTTTGTCCCGAAATAGTCAAAGGGGGAGATTTATAAGGATAAAATTTCCAATTAAGTCCATTTGTATGCAATTGACTTATTCTCGGAAAAACAATTTAATGAGTCATAGATAGAATTTTATATTTTCACAATACCCACATAGTCTATGACATGTTTATTTAGAAGACGTAGAGGTAATTCTTCAAAGATATATCATGCCAAGTTTTGTTAGTGCATGTTTCATGTTTTCATTCAGATGGCATTCCAAATATCTCTCAGGTGTGAACGCATTATGTTTATGGAGTTCAAAAAGAGTTTTTAAAGGATAGAAACTTTATTTAAAATGTTTAAAATATTTTATCTTCGTTTATTCTGAGATAAGTACTGTTTAGAGTCGTGTGAATTCTAACCTTGGTTTTTCAAAACTTCAAACGACATGTGATGTCGTTCGACCGACATCTCACAATCATTAGAACGACTTGAGAATCTCGTTAGAACGACTTACCAACTTAAATTTTTTATTTAAGGCATGTTTCACTCAGAATTTCGTAAGGGGTACAGAACCAAAATACAGTTTCAATAGTTTCATTTTTCTCCACAAAAGTTTTCTAAGGTTGTCAAAGATTAAAAGCATCCTTAGAGTTTAAAGATCTCAGTTTTCATACACCATTGTCATAGAGATCATTTTTTCACCATCTGGGGTTTATTCATCACTTTGAACATTATTTGTTGGGTTTTGCGGTGAAGAAACGGAGGATCCCACGTTCTGAACCGTATGCATCGGTGGACACCGAGGCACTTGGAGACGCGTGTGTTGTGGACGGGTATCTTGGAAGGACTTCTGTGGTGGAGTGGTTAAAGAGAAGAAGAGTGTCAAGTCTTGTAGGGATCGAGTCGTTGTGTAAGTCTGTATGTCTTCTTTTGCAAACCCGTATCATAATGATTGTCTTTCTTGGGCCATCCGAGATTTTTTCTCTGTGTGGTTACCCCATACATCCGGCGTTGTGAACTTTACTTTATTTTACTTGCTTTAATCATCTAGATGCATGTTTAGGATTAAACAAGGTAACATTGGGCTTAAGTACAATTGGTTCACACACTTGGTGCATGTTTAAATTGGAAAAAGGTTTTGGAAGAAAAATTGTTTTTACAACCTTAAAGCACATTAGAAAAAAGGCCTATGTCGTTAGATTATATAGACATTCACATGTTAAAATAAATCGTTTGAATTTTATAAAAGGAATTTGACTTGTAAAATCATGTTATTTATGTGTATCTTTTAGAATATAAAATTATTGTTATATGCTCCGAAATATGCATATGTATGGAAATTTTATAAGTTGTTGAAAATCGAAAGTGTTTAATTAAAATTTAAATTAAATGGACGTATATTGGTTAAATTCAAAATCTTGGAATTTAATTAGATTAATTGTTATTATAGGTTGAAAATATGCCTTGGGTGATTTAGTAATTTTATTAATAATCAACACCGCGGGGACGATGGGATTTTTGGTATAGTTATTACTCTCACCTTATTTTAAAAAGTGCTTGCTAGGTATGAGACTAGTTAGTGTAGGTTTTATTGATGAATAATTCAGGGGTGGGGCTTAAATGTACATCATTTCCGTTGGATCATTAGCCAACTGTTATAACCTGTACTTTTATGGATATTTAAATTACATATGTGGGTGTAATTTGGTAATTTGAGGAATTATTGTGAATTGTGATATTGGAATTTATGGGTATAATTTGATAAATTGAGAATTTAATGTGAGTAGTAAATATTAATTTGCAAGTGTCGGATTGATATTTACATGGGTTATATTTTCCTACGGGACTAAGCATACGAGTTGGATTATTTTAATTACATGTCGCTGTGGCCATCCCCGCCGATCCCCGCCGCGGAGGGAGGAGGAATCCTTTGGGTCCCGCGCGTCCCCTCTCGGGAGAGCGCTTCGGCCAGCGTCGATTTTGTGATGTGTGAAAAATGTAGAGAGATTCAGAGTCGCCAGTCTATTTTACTCAAAACAGACAAAAGAAAAAGAGGAAGCCACCCCGAAGGATGGCATCCAAAGACATACTGGTGCGTGCGAAACCAAAATGATTCGAAAAGGGTTCGGAGGCTTAGTTACGAAATGGGAAGGTGTTAGGAACTCATTCCTCCCTTTCGGTCTCTCATGGATATTTACTATTTTCCTTTATGTTTCCCCCCGTGAGATGTGTGCATGTGTATATATATAGAATGGAGGTAGGAATCCTCGGCTTGTATCATGGAAAAGATAAAGCGAGTCATCCATAGGAAGATTATAAAAGTAATATTAGAAAAATAAGATTTACGCGGTTACCCCTACGTTGATCGCTATAAAGGAATGATAACGCACATGGATTAATGTGTCACTAAGACTACGGATATATATAATATAAGAAAAATGGATTTAGAGAAAATAGGAAATGAGAGAAAAAGTGAGAGAAAGGACTCGAGTCTCGGGTTTTACCCGAGACGCCTACGTATCCTATAAAGGCATCAAAGTCCACGTAGTTCGCATACAAAGCAAAGGGGTGGGGTTTATCCCATAAATCCAAATGTGGGATCTCTTATTTGTAAGTGTGTGTGTGTGTGTGTAGAAAAGGTGTTTTAGTTGTGAGAAAAATGTGGAAAAAGTGTGAGAATCCCTATTTGGAATTTATGAGCAAACCCTCTTTTTCTTGTTTTTTGGGGTTTTTATTTATATGAAAATAAGAGATGTGCAATAATACTAAATAAAAAGTATATTAGAATGTGTGAGATGAGATTATAAAAGTGTTAAGTAAGAAAACAAGTTATTGGGAATTCAAGAGAATTTAAGAGAGAGAGTTTGAGAAAGTTGGACCTTCTTGAAGATCTTGAGCTTGATCTTGAATGTCGGAGAGCAGACCTTGAGCTTGGATGATGATGGAGAGTGTCTAATTCACCAAGTTTGATGAAAAGGATGATGAAAAGTGAAGGTAAAAGAGGGATTTGGAAGTTGAAATCACGTTGCCTTCGAGAGAGGTTTATGGGATGCGTTCAGAGAGGTTTCTATCAGATCTGGGCTCCCCTTGCAAATGAGGCCAAGGCCTCCTTTTATAACCCCAAGGGACTGCCGATTGACCCTATCATGGCACTGCCTATCGACAGGTGCCGATAGGCAGGATCTGGGACCTACCATTTGGTAATGCGCCTAAGGCTTTTTCGGAAAATTAGCCACCGAGGGCAAACCGTTGGTCAGAATCATGAACGGGGCATACCGTTGGAAAGGTATTTCAGAGACCTTCGAAAGTCCTTTAGACCTCTCCCGAGTTCGGGAGTTGACTTTGGGTCAAATGTGGCTCGGAAGCGTTTGTCGATCCATTGGACGGGGAATCGCGCAGACGCAAACGGCGCGTTCGTCCGTATGGTAAGTCCGAATCGTGCACGGGGCATACTGTTGGAAAGTTTAGGAGATGTATTTTGACATTCCAAAGAGTTTGACCTGGTTTGGAGAGTTGACTTTGGTCAATCGGGCCCGGGAAGCGCTTGGTGGCTTCCCGGAGTCAAACGGATCGTTCATCCGCATGGAAAGTCAGAATTGCGAACGGGATGGATCGTTGGAAAGGGTATTCAGTGCCCTTCGAAGATTCATTCAGCCTCGATTGAGCTGAAGAGCTGACATAGGTCAAACAGAGTCCGGGAGTGCCCGGCGGCCTTTAGGTCTGGTTTCGAACGCAAATGGCGTGTTCGTCCGCATGGTAAGTCGGAATCGTGCACGGGGTGGACCATTGGAAAGGGTATTCAGTGCCCTTCGAAGATTCATTGAGTCTCGGTCAGGATGAGGAGTTTGAATTTTGGGTCAAACTGAGCCGGGGGGTGCTCGATGGCCTCCAGGTCAGTACTCGGGACGTGACCTGGGTTTATAGTGATGAAGGGAGGTACTAGGGACCTAAAGAGAGTTAAGGGGTAACAGAATGGGGTGTCTACAGTCACAGTTGGGTAAAGCGACAAAGGATAATATTTTAATTGGAAAACGCGTGTTAAGAAGTGTTTGGTCTGAATAGTGAATTCTAGTTAAGTAACTTGGATGGAGATTTTGAGTGTACAATTGGTTTCGAAATGGCCGAGATAGTCAGAATAGAGTACCCGGGGGGTAGTGTTTGAGTTTCGGAGACTTTTGAACTAATAGGGACTCGCAATTGAGTAAACGAGTCAATTTTGGATATAATAAGGGTTAAGCTTTATAAACCCTTATAACCCTCATTTATCTCATAATTCAGCCCTAAGAGAGAGAAAGAGAAGAGAGAAAAGGAAGAAGAGAAGAGAAGAAGGAAGAAAGGGGATTTTCGGGCCAAGCTCCACGGGATTCGACGAGAGGTCGTCGAATTTTATCCACGAGGAAAGTGTTTACTTGCTTTATTAATTTAGTGTGTTTATTTCTCATATTATAATTGGTATGTAAAACTATAAAGATCTTTGGGTTGGATTTTCGTGAATCAAAAGGGTTTTTCGGAAGATTAACGAATAAACCCCGGATAATATCCAATTCGGGAAACTTAGAAATTAATTGTTGGATATGGGTTCTAGGATTATTTCAATCCTTTTTATATGTGTATATATTGTTGGTTGAGGTTGGAGGATGATAGGAGATAAAATAAAAAGCTTGGAGGTGTATTAATGGAAGTTTGGGATTTTGGAGAAGAATGTGAATAGTGACACATCGTCACTTACGAATCGATTCGTCCAGGAAACGAATGGATTTGGCTCTTGATCAAAAAATAAATTTTTTATATTTTTTCGATACGATCGCGTGGACGCTAATCACGTATTTTTATGATTTTTCTTGGATTTATAATGATTTTTGTACGGAAGGCTGTCCGAGATCGAAATCGTTATTTAGAAATCAAACCTGATATTGGGAGAATTAAGGCTAAAATTGTTTAGAGATTATCTTAGGGGATTCTAGAAGTGATATTATTACTCCTAGATAATGGTATTGAGGGTGAGTAAACCTTGGATCGAAAGAGGGAACCTCGGATTAATTTGGTGTACAATCCGGGATATGGATTTAATGAATGTATGAATAACATTCACGGGAAGTATTCGGCAAGCATATGTAGATATATGTATGTGGTTAGAATATTAAAGGGCCAATTGTAATTGAATAAATCCTAGGATGCGATTCGGATTGAATTCAGAATACAGGCTCAAGAGAATTGCGCGGTTATCCGGTACATTAATTGACGACTATTGTTATAGGGGATGCGATACCTATGGGACTAAAATAAGTTGAGAGTACACTTATTTGATTATTACGAATTGATATATTTGAGATTGTATACAAATCCTTAAAAGTGATTACGGTGCTAGTTATATATTAAGTAAGATAATACTTATAAGTTTAGTATTGTAAGTGTGCGAATACTTATATACTATTACGAATGGGAACATTCGGGGTCATTAGCTATCGCTACGAGAGTTTCGTAATTATAGCCATATGTATTGAGAAGTGATATAGATTATATATACGACGTTGAATAGTATATATAATATGATACGAAAATACATACATATATATATATATATATATATATATATATATATATATATATATGTGTGTGTGTGTGTGTGTGTGTGTGTGTGATTGGTATATTTGTATCTTAGAGGCGATTTCCATAGGCTTTCTCAGGTATAGGGTTAGACAGCCAGATTATATAGTTTCTCTAGTGCGATCCAGGGAGGTTGCGCGATATGGGTGAATCCCCTGGCTTAAGGAGTAGGGAGAGTATATCCCCAGGTCATATCGTCCCGTGTACGAGTGCGATGTGTGTATTTTACTTGCAGTGGGGAACATGACCGCATCCACCATTGTGTATATCTACCATGACTATGAGTGAGTCTGACTTGGTACCATGGCTGAGTGAGTAAACCCGGATTTGGATAAGCACTATGAAACTGCATCCTCGAGTTATAGCTCGGTGGGATGGTAATTATATTTATGATTGTTATAGGTATAATTATACTGGTTGCGTATAGTATATTTCTTGTATATGAAGATGAGATATCATATAAAGTAAACGTGTATAACATGATAAGAATGAATAAGAGTTGTCCCCCTTACGGTTGATTTATATCCGGATTTATATGAATATGAATCATAGCTTCTAGTGAGAACTATATATATATGAGTATTTATATACGCGTTCTGTGCTAAGGGCCTAATGAATCTCGATGATCAACATTGCCAGATAGTAGTCTATTGGGGGGGGTTCCTTATTTAGATTTCGCTTCGGGAGACACCCCACGTATGAAACGTGGCGCAATGTTGGGAATGGGGAGAAGTTTAGTTCTTAGTACTTGGGTTTATGAGGACTTTTAGAAGATGGGTGAAACAGATTAGTTAAGCAGGGTTGCTAAACTAGGTTGTTTAAAAAGGCATGTGATAGGTGTGCACTATTAGAAGAGGGGTTAGGGGTATCTCATGAGAATGCGATACCAATTAAAATATGAGAGATTTTCATATTTTAAAATATGGCATTTATGCACTTGTTAAAATATTTTTAAACTCGGGCTCTGACCCGTTTCTCTATTTTCCTCTCTTTCTATATATGTATATATATTATGTGTCCAGATGTAGGGATGCCTGGATGATGATTCCTTCGGGTCAAACGTTTGCTGCAGAAGCTGTGGATGCCTGCTGGTTTATTATAGATGCTTAGGTCCTTGAGATCTAGATAGGAGATATTGTAGAAACATTCGGGCCGATAGCCTAATTGTATTCATTTATTCTTTTGCCGCATTTTAATTTACGACTATTCATTTTGGTTGTATTTTATTAAACCGAGTGTTCGGTTATTTTATTTCATTTTAGTTTTGTATATATAAACTGTTGTGATTGATTTATTTGGTAGGTTTGGTTAAAAAAAACACTAGTTAAATAAATATTTTGACGCCAGCCTAATAGGTTAGTAGTAATTAAATTGGTTTTCGGTAGTAATGTTGAGAATGAACCATATGACACTCCTGTTTTAATTTGGTATATGATTGATCACCCGGTATTTTATTAGGCGGGGTGTCACAGATGGTTGAAATGGTGGAAATAGTGGTCACCATATTTGGGGGAGCAGAATGTTTTGCTCATAGAAGAATCTTACGGATGGATTTAACCATGAGATCCTTTAAGATGTCAGAATGAAGATAATGTAGTTTCTAAATTATTCACATGAGGATCGGTTAGAGGCCGACAGTGAATAAAGAGTGATATGGAGAAGTGAACCTTGTACCGAAGTAAGGTAGGTGCAACGAGGAGAGATTCCTTCTGTGGAATGATAGGCTCACTAGTAAGTGTTGCTAAAACTTATTGAGAAGTTGTGTTTGTGGAACTCCATTGGTGGACATCCACCCGGGGAATTCATTGAAATAGGGAAGTTAAGGCCGGTAGTGTAATTTCCTTTTAGACAAAGAAGTTAAGGGAATTACGAGGGTGATTGTCAGGATCGAGGCTATAGAATCTGAGATACGGATAACCTTAACATGGTCAGGGAGGCCAGACATGGAGAATATGGTGATGTGGAGTGTAAAACCACACGCTTTAATCTTGCCTGGTAGGAGTTAAAGGAAAAGAGTAAGGTGCCTAGGTGGGGCATTGATTAAAGTAGTTTTTGGTTCAGTTAAAGCAAGTGTACTATGTCCGGGAACCAATTGGAGCAGTCAGGGAGATTGGTGAAGTTATTGTTATGAGTTTCACCTCGGATGAAGGAGGTATATTTCGTGTGGCGAGATTGAGTCACAGTATTTTATTTTCCCTAGATTTGTGTGTGATTCGATTTTACTGACAGTATCGATAACATTATATAGTGTATGTCTATATATTTTTTTCCGCGGTAGCAGGGTTTTATTTTTCTTCATTCACTTTGAAAGGCGCGTGTTAGTATTTCGAATTTATATCTGGGTTGTACTACTCGTTTTGTGTGTGTTATACGAGTATGGTACTTTTTTAAGTGTAATGTATTTATGGATTATCGGAGAGATAGCAGGCTAATGATTGCAAGACTATCGTCTCCGCGGTTTCAGGGTGGAATAGGTTATCGTTGCGATATCTCATCTGGATACAGATTGAGCTC
Organism: Sambucus nigra; assembly: GCA_949130495.1. NCBI lineage: Eukaryota > Viridiplantae > Streptophyta > Magnoliopsida > Dipsacales > Adoxaceae > Sambucus > Sambucus nigra. The sequence continues at coordinate 196,781,511 of OX422220.1, forward strand.
GCCTTCATTATGTGTTTAGCTGGAACTTTAGTGAGTAGATGTTTCACTATCATGGATTTAGTGCATGAGGACCTTATATATATATATATATATTTTTTTTTTTTTTTTTTTTTTTGCGCAAGGAAATGTTTGATTCATCGAAGATGTAATTGTAGGATAAACGAAATCACTGATAGGAATCAGTTCATATGAGAAACCAAAACAACTAACGAAAAATGCTCATTCAAAATTAAAAAAACAATAACATAGTACACAACTCATAATCATCTCTTAAAATCAAAATTGCTTTCAAGCACATTAACTTCAGTCTCACAGCTTAGTTCTTTGCGGCTATCTTTTCTTTTGCCTTCTGAATCTTCAGAACCTTCTTCACAATCTTTTGCTCTTCCACCAAGAAGGCTCGGATGATCCTCTCTCTCACTGCACCTCCGGATAATACACCACCGTAGGCACGGTTCACTGTCCTTCTGTTCCTGGGTAATCTGGACCTCTTGTATTCGGTAGGTCTCAAGTGAGGAATCCCTTGGATTCTCTTTCCGGTAACAGGGCACTTCGGGCCACTTGCTCTCTTCTTGGTACCCTGATAAACCAACCGGCCACCAGGGGTTTTGACGACCCGGTGTTGGTTGGATTTGGTTGCATAGCTATGGCGTTTGCGGTATGTCAGACGCTGCACCATCTTCGAGAGACTGGAATATCGCTATGTGTCTCTGGGAGATGGAGGCTGAAAAGGGCCCATGAGGACCTTATAGATATGATTTAAGTTATGCATGATTTATTAATAAGTTGTGAGTTTAAGCTAATTGTTGTTTGCGTGAAGGACTTAGTGTTAGTACAGGCGCTTGGTGGTGTGGCTCCTTGAAAGAAGTAGGAGTTCTGACCACATTTTGTTGGTAGATGGGATGCGATTTTCCCGATTGCACATTTGAAGCTAACTGACCTCCACAACCGATAAAGTTAAGCAGTAGTGTATAGGAGGGGTTCCTTGTTTGGATTTCGCTTGTGAGACACTCCATGCATGAACCTTAATGACATTAGTAGTGGAGAGATGTTATGGGATGAAAGGATGTTGGTTTTGATGATAAGTTACATAGTGTGGAGAAAACACTATAAACTTAGAGTCATGTGATGACTGCATGCTTATGGAGATAGAAGTACTATGGAAAAGCACTCAAATGTTTCTCTCACCACAAGTAAGCGGGTGAGGTAAGGTTAAGGGAATTAATTCGAAACTTATGGCCATGTCGTAGCTAGGAGGCAAATTCTGAGGTAACATGTTTGTGTATGATGATTGTAACACTTGTGTAGGGTATAGACGCCCCGATTAGTTAGACATTCCATTTCGCTGAAATGGAAGGACACAGAGATAGAAGCACATTAGTACGATTACGGGGAGGGATTTAGAACATCCCGATGGTATAACTTAGGCCGTTATATCTCGATGATCGACGATGCGAGGAAGTAGTGTAACGGGAGGGTTCCTTGCCTGGATTTCACTTTGTGAGACGTCCCACGCATGAAACCGAGCGAATGTCGAAAGTTGAGAGAGGTCTTAGGCACTAGGAAATAGTTAAAATAGTATGAAAAAGCTGTTACTTAGGATGTTTAATACAAGATTAAACTATTGAAGTAACTCCAAACTGGTTTTTGAAGAAACTCTTTTTCTTTAAACTAAAATAGATTAATCACAAGTTGTGTTTAATAAAACATGCACGAGATTTGTTCAAGATTTTATAACGAGTTTTGAAAAACAAAACTAAGATAGTTGATGTCAGCACACTATCAAGAATGAGATGAGGAGATGTAGAAAGATTAAGTACAAGGAGTTTTTAACGTGGTAAAACCTCACCCAACTGAGGAAACATCCACGGTGACTTCTAAGTCACAAACCAAAAATCCACTAAAACAAAATATACAAGTTACAACTATTTAACACACATGCATAAAAAATAGTCCTATACAAGTTTAGAATATGTACCCACTGGTTTGATTCTAACTTCTCTGCAGGTCTGATGTTGATGTGGCTTTTCCAGTTTGCTAACTTCTCCACTTTGTTCTAGTATTTATGTCGACTCTTGTTAATTCAAGATCTTATGGCCAACACTTATGTGGTGTAGTGTGACAAGTGTCTGTGAAAGTGTTCTAACACATGCATGCACACACACATACACTTATTTATACAACAAGTCCTAGCAAATTACAGATCAGATCTAAATGATGTTGTTTTCAGTTTCTCTCTTCTTTAGAAATAAAAAAAAAACTTCATTTGACCTTTCAAATAATCCCAGAATCCAAGGTTACCTTGATCGAAAGATGGTTCAAGGTCTTAATCAATTTCAGAGGGTTTTGAAAATATTTTTGAAATTAAAAACCACCAATTGCGATTTCAACTAGGCCAAAAGTCTTGTTTAGTAAGAACTAGAAACATAAAATAGATTTGTTGATTATGGAGTTTTAAAAATCATTTACAGAAAGAATAATCAACAAATATGATTTCTCAAGATGAGAAACTAAAATATGCAGATATATGTGTAATATGACATGCAATAATCAGATCTACTGTTTCCATGAAAGAGAAATAGAGATCTAACATGAAATGTCTAAGTTGTTAATAAGATCTCAAACTCAGAGGATAAAAATCTTTAAACAACCTTCAAACTTCCACCAACAACACTCTCAAACACACAGGTATAATGTTTGGTAAATACTATTTAGGAGAACTGAGTTTAGGGTTTGAAAAGGGTTAGGATTTCTCTCTGGTTTCTCTCTTCTCTCTCTCTCTCTCTCTGTATAGACGAACTGCCAAAAGTCCCCAAATGATGAGGGTAAGCCTCCTTATATAGTAGGCTAGGAAGGATCGAGAAGGTTAGTGGAAATCTAAAGGCTGAGATTTGGTCTTGGCCTTTTGACTTTTATCCAACGGTTTAACATCAGCGGTGATTTAAACAAGTGTTAATTGGTCTAGAGAGGTTCACAGGGATTGGAGAAAAATGCATGCATATTGTTGATTATAGAGATCCAAGGGTTGAGTTAACACTAGGGTTATGTGTCTTGCAGCAAACACAAATCTGGCCGTTATAAGGACGACAGGTGTATGGCTGAGATGCAACCAAAATGCGTGTTTGAAACTTAATTACACAGCTCCCCTGAAGCCTCAAGCTCTTTCAGATCCTACCCAACCAACTTTTAGGTATGAAAACATACACCAGTAATTATAAATTGATCCCAAAAGTTTTATAAACCAAGTTTTAATTAAAAAAAACATTTAAAAATTATTAAAAATTCCCAAAAAATTATTAAAATCAATTTAAATGGGATTAAACACACACAACTCACACACAATCAATTAATACAATATATGAACAATGTATGCAACCCTAGTGTGTGTGATTAAGATTTATACCTTCAATTGAATTACGTGTGGCTTAAGAAGAAGATTAGGAGGCTCTTTGGTATCTAGGGAATGGGACTCTAATTTTGTTACAATTTCCAAACTAGATGAGAACTTATACAATGTAGACTCAAGTGAGTCAAGAGTATAAGGTACTTCATAGTACTCATTTTACGTGTGTAGGAAACACACCGATCTTTGGACTACCATGAAGTAAGGCAAGTAAGACTAGTGGCGCTGATATAGGGAGATTGCAGTGAGTTAACCACGAGAAGATTGGTGGGTTAAATTTAAGACGGATTGGAATTCCAGGTATAAGAAGAATTGAATTTTGAGTTGTATGGGTGGGGAGTACCCAGGTGTTAGTACCAGGCCGAGGAAAGTGAGGCCCATTTTTAGAGAGAGTGTTACATCTGTGACATTTGCAGTAGTGGTGCAGATAAACACGGATTATAGGGTGTGTGCGCACCTTGGTAAGTTGATTTTATATACCGCCAGAAGTAGAATTATCGGAGTATATAAGGATGAATAATGTGCTTTGGCGCAGTTACGGGTTGGATTGAACATCATAGGATGCACACGATAACCTAACTGGGTAGGTGCAACAAGAGTTAGTACCCCTAAGATAAGTTATTATACTAGCGGGAACAATCAAGAGCTAGTGAAGTTTTCTTTTTGATGGAAATTCGATGTCATGTTATAGATGAGAGGACGCTCAGATCATGGTTCTTCGGTGGTATATATACGTTAGAGGGGCAGTTATAGGCTCGTTTTCTTTTTATACGGTTATAGAAGCACTAGGCGCGATGTGTCGTTGTATAGTTGAACTTATGACCAAGCTAGGGTGTTAGCACGTAAAGATTTAGTTAAGCTTGTAGTTAAGCTAGTGCGATAGAGAATAATCCTTGAGATAGGTGGTTTCCATGAACGAGTATATGGTAGGGTACCGTTTGGGTTAGTATCTTTCGACTTGTGTGTGCAGGATGAAGTGTGATTAGTAATCCTAGGTTAGTAGTACCGGTCAAATCCGAATTTCGAGGATGAAATTATATTATAAGGGGGGGAGAATATAATACCCCGCACTTTTATGGATATTTAAGTTACATATGTGGATGTAATTTGGTAATTTGAGGAATTACTGTGAATAGTGATATTGGAATTTATGGGTATAATTTGATAAATTGAGAATTTAAGGTGAGTAGTAAATATTAGTCTGCAAGTGTCAGATTAATATTTACATGCGTTATATTTTCCTATCGGACTAAGTATATGAGTTAGATTATTTTAATTACAGGTCGCAGTTGGGTAAAGCGACAAAGGATAATATTTTAATTGGAAAATGCGTGTTGAGAAGTGTTTGGTCCAAATAGTGAATTTTAGTTAAGTAACTCGGATGGAGATTTTGAGTGTACGGTTGGTTTCGGAATGGCCGAGATAGTCAGAATAGAGTACTCATGGGTAGTGTTTGAGTTCGGGGGACTTTTGGACTAGTAGGGACTCGCAATTGTGTAAACATGTCAATTTTGGGTATAATAAGGGATAATCTTTATAAACCCTTATAACCCTCATTTCTCTTACAATTCATCCCTAAGAGAGAGAAAGAGAAGAGAGAAAAGGAAGAAAAGAAGAGAAGAAGGAAGAAAGGGGATTTCTAGGCCAAGCTCTACGGGATTCGACTCGAGGTCGTTGGATTTTATCCACGAGGCAAGTGTTTACTTTATTTATTAATTTAGTGTGTTTATTTCTCATATTATAGTTGGTTTGTAAAACTATAAAGATCTTTGGGATGGATTTCCGTGAATCAAAACGGGTTTTTCGAAAGATTAACAAATAAACCCCGGATAATATCCAATTCGAGAAACTTAGAAATTAATTGAAATTAATTGTTGGATATGGGTTCTATGATTATTAGAACCTTTTTTATGTGTGTATATATTGTTGGTTGAGGTTGGAGGATGATAGGAGAAAAAATAAAAATCTTGGAGGTGTATTAATGGAAGTTTGGGATTTTGGAGAAGAAGGTGAATAGTGACACAACATCACTTCCGAATCAATTCGTCCAGGAAGAGAATCGATTCATCTATTGGTCAAAAAATGAAATTTGTAGGTTTTTTCGATATGTCGTGTGGGCGCTAATCGTGTATTGTTCTGATTTTTTTTGGATTTATAATAATTTTTCTACGGAAGGCTGTCCGAGATCGAAATCGTTATTTAGAAATCAAACCTGATATTGGGAGAATTAAGGCTAAAATTATTTGGAGATTATCTTAGGGGATTATAGAAGTGATATTAGGACTCCTAGATAATGGTATTGAGGGTGAGTAAACCTTGGATCAAAAGAGGAAACCTCGGGTTAATTTGGTGTACAATCCGGGATATGGATTTAATGAATGTATGAATAACATTCACAGGAAGTATTCGGCAAGATTATGTAGATATATTTATGTGGTTAGAATATATATGGGCCGATTGTAATTAAGTAAATCCTAGTATGCGATTAGGATGGAATTTAGGATATGGGCTCAGGAGAATTTCGCGATTATCCGGTACATCTATTGACGACTATTATTATAGGTGATGTGATAACTATGGGACTAAAATAAGTTGAGAGTATACTTATTTGATTATTACAAATTGATATATTCAAGATTATATATAAATCCTTAAAAGTGATTACGGTGCGAGTTATATATTAAGTAAGAGAACACTTATAAGTTTAGTATTGTAAGTGTGCGAATACTTATATACTATTACGAATAGGAACATTCGGGGTCATTGGCTATTGCTATGAGAGTTTGGCCATTATAGCCATATGTATTGAGAAGTGATATGGATTATATATACGACATTGTACAATATATATAATAAGATATGAAAATACATATATATCTGTGTGTGATTGGTATATTTGTATCTTAGAGGCTAGTTCCACAGGATTTCTTGGGTGTAGGGTTGGATAGCCAGATTATATATTTTCTCTAGTGTGATCTAGGGATGTTGCGCGATGTGGGTGAATCCCCTGGCTTGAGAAGTAGGGAGAGTATATCCCCAGGTTATATCGTCATGTGTACGAGTGCGATGTGTGTATTCCACTTGCAGTAGGGAACATGACCGCCTCCACCATTGTGTATTTTTACCATGACCACGAGTGAGTCTTGCTTGGTACTGTGGTTGAGTGAGTGAACCCGGATTTGGATAGGCACTATGAGACTACATCCTAGAGTTATATCTCGGTGGGATGGTTATTATACTTATGATTGTGATAGGTATAATTATACTGGTTGCGTATATATTTATATCCGAATTTATATGAATATGAATAGTAGGTTCTAGTGAGAACTATATATATAAATACGCGTTATGTGCTGAGGGCCTAATGAATCTCGGCAATCAACATTGCAAGATAGTAGTTTTTCGGGGGGGTTCCTTGTTTGGATTTCGCTTCGCGAGACACGCCATGCACGAAACGTAGCACAGTGTTGGAAATAGGGAGAAGTTTAGTCCTTAGTACTTGTGTTTATGAGTACTTTTAGAAGATGGGTGAAATGGATTAGTTAGGCATGGTAGCTTAACTAGGTTGTTTAAAAAGTTATGTGATAGGTGTGCACTATTAGAAGAGGGGTATCTCATGAGAGTGCGATACCAATTTAAATATGAGAGATTTTAATATTTTAAAATATGGAATTTATGCACTTGCTAAAATATTTTTAAACTCGGGCTCTGACCCGTTTTTCTATTTTCCTCTCTTGCTATATATGTGTATATATATATATATATATATTTGGTGTCTAGACACAGGTACACCTGAATGATGATTCCATTGAGTCAGACGTTTGCTGCAGCAGCTATGGATGCCTGTAGGTTTATTGTAGACGCTTCTATCCTTGAGATCTAGATAGGAGGTATTGTAGAAACATTTGGTCCGATGGACTAATTGTATTCATTTATCTTTTATCGCATTTTGATTTACGACTATTCGATTAGGTTGTATTATGTTAAACCGAGTGTTCGATTATTTTATTTCATTTCAGTTTCGTATATATAAACTATTGTGATTGATTTATTTGGTTGATTTAGTTTAAAAAAAATACTAGTTAAATAAAAATTTTGACGCCAGCCTAATAGGTTATTAGTAATTAAATTGGTTTTCGACAATGATGCGGAGAATGAACCATATTGGACTCCTGTTTTAATTTGGTATAGGATTGATCACTCGGTATTTTATTAGGCGGGGTGTCACACCTATGTGAGAGGATAGGTAGCAGTTATTGGTAGGTATCCTTCTTAAATGATAGGTTAGGAGATATTTTTATTGTGGAGACCTATAGGTATAGGACTAGGGATGGTTTGAGGATTTATGCTCGATAAAAGAGTGGGGATAATAGAAAATAATGTGAACTTGAGAAAATTAAGAATTAATGCCTAAGATTATAAGCGGGTGTAAAAATGAATTTGCATCGTGAGTATGTGCAGGGATGATAGAATACGGGCCAACTAGCTATAGCAACATGGGTGTGTGTGGCGTCATGAGTATGTGCATGGATGACATAATACGGCTGAACTGTCTATAGTGATAGGTTGAGCATTGAACCTCATGAGTATGTGCAGTGCTAACGAAATTGGGCGAATTGGTTATAGTGAGGGGAATGTGCGTGCTATAGAACGTAAGCGGGCCAAGAGTATGTGCATGACCTGAAATGGGGTGAACTGGCTATACTGGTGTCATACAAATTAATTGGATTTAATTAATTAAATTAAATTATGGGATCTAGTGTTATGTTATAATATCATAATCGGACTTAAACATTGGGGTGGCGTAGTTATGTGGGTAGATAGTGATGGTTTATTTTACTCGCATTATATATATATATATATATATATATATATATTGTTTAATTTAAAATACTCTGTTATAATGTTTATCATGTATAATGATATTGTCAGGGTTTATGGACCCTAATTAGCATTCATGCAGTGGGCTCTAACCCATTGAGTTGAATAACATTTCAAGTATCGTTGTGGGAGTAGTTGCATATGATGTATTAGGGATCTTTTGAGCGCAGTTGGAGATTTATTTTTTCTTCTTTAGTATTTTGGATTTACTTTCCATTCCGTCGTTTTATTTTGAGACAATTATTTATGAATTTTTTTGTGGGCCATTCAGTTCCACAGTTGTTTATGGATTTCAGTTAGAGATTTGTAGTGGTATTATTATTTGATATTACTTTATAAAATTTGAGTTGAATCTATTTTGGACATAACATGGTGATTGATTTTAATATTTCATGAATGATTATATTTGTGGAAAATTTGAGGATATCTTGTGAATTTTTTTTAAATGTCTCATATATCTATCACATGTTAAGAATGGTATTTAATTTAGTAATATTCGGTGTATTTTGGTGGGGACCGACGCCAGAATGCGCGGGATGTTACATTTATTTTACTATTTATTGCGAAAAGTGAAACTTTTGTCTTTCACTGTAACACTTTTTTTTCAAACTTCATCTTTCTTCATTCTAGTTTTTTAAGATTATTATTTAGTATTTATTCATTGATTACATGTTGAATTTTATCGATTGATAAAAGTAGTAGAATCTAAAATGCATTGTAATGTTCAATGATATTTAAAAGTAGTAGTATCTATCTAGGTTACATTGTGATGATCAGTCATAATTAAAACTAGTAGTAGAATTTTGATGTGTAAATAAAGGATTTGCTATTTTCAGATTCTTTATTAGTATGTATTGATTTATTACATTTGGAATTGTTTGACAAGGATTTTGTGTTTGTCTTCTTTTTAAAGTAATTACATTTTCAACAGTAATTATTTTGAAATAATTTAGATCAGTGATCGACAAAGGTAGTAATTATTGAATTTGACGAATCTAGGTTACACTCATTCAATTTCACAAGTATTGAACTCAATTATTATTTTTCATTTTTTTACTATTGATTGATTACATTGTCATAATTTGTTAAATTATTTAATATTGATTACATTGTCATGATTTGTATCGATTGATCACATTGTAATAAGGATTGATAAAAAAAGATTAAAACTAGTAGAATCTAGGTTAAAATGTAGTTTGATAAGTATTGAACGGATTATTGTTATTCATATTATTTTGTTTTAGTATTCATTTATTCATTGAATGATAATTTTTCCGTACACAATCTCTGACCTGTTTTTTTAACTGTTGACTTGCTAAATTACTTTATATGGGGTGATTAAAAAAGTAGTAATCTATATGATTTGTATGCAAAAAATTGGTTGTATATAAATTATGGCCTTGATATTTTGATATTTCATTAATTAGTTAATTAAAATGATATTTGTATTCTCTGGTAATCAAGTATGGATAATAGTTGGATGTTATTACCCGATAAGTTTTCTGAAGAGTACAACGATGGTGCTAATTCATTTATTATCGATAAACAAATTAATCAGAATGTAAAAAACAACTTGAGATGTCCTTGTCGAGATTGCGTGGAAATTTATTTCAATAACTTGCCTACCATTGAAACACATTTGCTTGTATGTGGGGTCTCCTCTAGTTATGTTGTGCATCATAATTTGAATGCTCAATCGTAAGAATGTTCTGAAAATAAAGACAAAGATGATGACATGATAGGAATATTGAATGATGCACTTGGCCTAATTAATTTTCAAGATGAGAGTGATCCAGAAAAGTGTGATTCATAAGTGTATCGTGCCAAATTGGTTGAACTTTTTAATGATCTTGAACAAGAACTCTATCCAGGTCATAAGAATTTCACTTCATTCCATGTTCTTGTGAAATTGATGCATATGAAAGTTCTTAATGTTTGGAGTAACAAATCATTTGATATCTTACTCCGACTATTAAAAGATACATTTTTCGAGGAAAATATTCTGGTGTCGCATTATGAATATAAGAAAAGGTTACGGGATTTAAAATTGGGCTATGAAAAAATTCACGCTTGCAAATATGATCGCGCATTATTCTGGAAGGAGCATCAAAATGCTAATAAATCCCAATATGTGATGAACCAAGGTATAAGTATAACGACAACAAGGGAAAAAACATATCGCATTAGATATTGCGTTACTTTCCAAAGAAACCTAGATTGTAAAGATTGTTTAAGCCAAGACATACATCGGTTGATATGCAATGACATAAGGAAAAATGCATCTGTACGAAGGGTGTCTTAAGGCATCTCACCGACTCCTTAGCATGGAAAGATTTTTATAAAAAAATATCCTTAGGTTGTAGAGGACCCTCATAATATTAGGTTAAGTCTTGCCTTTGGTGATTTTAATTCATTTGGAAACATGAGCAACTCATACATTATGTGGCTTTTAGTACTAGTGATTTATAATATGCAATTGTGGAAGTGTTTGAAAGAGCCTTTTTTTATGATGACATTATTGATTCGTGAACCTAAAGTTCCTGGAAAAGACATGGATGTCTACTTAAGACCATTAATTGATGAATTGAAAGAGTTGTGGGATGTTAGTGTTCAGACATGGGATGCTTACAAGAATGAATATTTTTATTTGCATGCATATTTTTTGTTGACTATAAATGACTTTCCTACTTATGGGAGCTTGTCAGGTTGGAGCACAAAAGGATATACAGCAAGCCTAGTATATAATGAAGATACATCATCAGAACCATTAAGGAATAAAATATGTCATATAGGTCATCGTCTGTACTTGCCTAAAAACCATCCTTAGCGAAGAAGTAGACTTCACAATGGGAAGCTTGAACTGTGATATGCACCAATGGAGTTTTTTGGAGATGGCATATTACAACAATTAGGTAGGGTCAAATTATTAAAACCTGGAAATAACCCTAACAATAAGGATCAAAAGAGAAAACGTACCCCCGAGGAATTGAATTGGACAAAGAAAAGTATTTTCTTTGAGTTGGGGTATAGGTTAAAGATAAAGTTAAGACACAATTTTGATGTCATGCATATTAAAAAAAATGTATATGATAGCATTCTTGGAACACTCTTAAGTATTGAAGGGAAAAAAAAAGATACAGAAAAAACTCGATTAGATTTGGTCATCATGAAAATAAGAAATGAGTTACATCTAAAAGAGTATGGGAACAAATGGTTGAAGCCACGTGCATCGTATACACTAACATCGGATGAGAGACAAAGATTTTATACATTTTTAATATTAGTTATATTTTCTGATGAGGATGCAGCTAACATATCACAAAATGTAAATATAATTCATGGCAAGATATCTAGATTGGATAGTCATGATTGTCATGTTATCTTACAACGACTTCTCCCTATTGGAATACGTCCATTCTTGCCTAAGGATGTTTGTACAACATTGATTAAGTTATCCAACTTCTTTCAGCAATTATGTGCCGAAACGTTTCTTGTAAAGGACCTTGAAAAATTAGAAGAAGGGATTATTCGTATATTATGTAAGCTTGAGGGAATCTTTCCTCCGACATTCTTTGATGTTATGGTCCACCTGGTCAGGCATTTACCACGTGAGGCTATTAGTGCCTGACCAGTAAACTACCGATGGATGTTTCCATTTGAGAGGTACTTTATAATAAATTTCAATTTATATTTGTAATGCATATTACATATTGTTATATTATGTCAATAGGAATCTAGGGGCACTAAAGGGAAGCGTCAACAATAAAGCCCACCTTGAAGGTTCAATAGTAGAGACGTGTGTTGTTAAATAAGTGTTAACTTTTTGTTCAATGTACCTCCATGGGATTGAAACCAAATTCAACCGAGTTAATCGAAATGATGATGCTCACCCATCGTAGCAAGAAGGATCACTATCTATTTTTTCTCAAGTTGCCCGCCCCTTTGGTGGAAGACAATTCATAATGTTACAAGAAGGTGATATTGACAAGATCCATTGGTACATCTTTAATAATTGTGATGAGATACGACCACATAGAGAATAAGTCTTATTCCAATATCTCATTAATTAAAATACTTATAATTACTAGTTTATAATTAAATGTGTTTCACTATGCATATGTAGGGAACATATGGCATTACTAGAGATGGAATCTCGAGATACCTTGTATCAAAGGAATCAACAAAAATTTCCACATTGAATCGAGTAAGTTGATGTGGGTGTATAGTTTACTATCTTAACAAAATTAAAAATTGACAAATATTATTGTCAATTGACAACATACTTAAAACATTTATCTATTTTAGATGAGGAATTTGCGTCAAGAAGGCTCTCCACTTGCCACATATGAAATATATTCATTATCTTGTGGTCCCGATGTTCGTAGGGTTGCATACACTACATGTGTTGTTAATGGAGTTTGATTTCATACTAAAAATCGTGATGACCGCCGCACAACTCAAAACAGTGGGGTAGTTATACCAAGGGAACACGATGATGAAGTTATTAATTTTTATGGTCAGTTATGTAATGTTATTGAACTGAATTACATAATGAGGTAGCACATTGTTGTATTCAAGATCAGTGTTTTTTAGTGTACATCTATAAATGATGTTTCCACTTAGCTTCGCGTAAACGATGATGTCCGAAAAGCAACCCACTAAGTGAATACTTATGTCCCTAAAGGTTGTACCGATCTTACCTTCCCTTTTAGTTTCATAAGAATGCCTTTTTTGGTCATCCAACTATCAACCAAACCCAATACGATGATTTCCCAAAAGAACCACACTAAGTGAATATTACTTCTTCAAACGTTTGAAATTTTGTTTTAGTTTTCAATATTTAAATTATTTGGTACTAATTCAAATGTTTAAATTTTTTTAATTCAATTTTTTGTAGTGAAACGATTTGGTACTGAAGCAATAGGAACAATTTTCTATGTTGGTATTAAAGCAGTATGATCATCTAAGTGTTGGAAGTTCTTTATGAGTGTGCTAAACATTTATTATATGACAATGCTTAATTACCTTCTCAATTTAAGTTCTTTATGAGTGTGTTAAACTTTCACAGGTCAAAAGCACAACTTAATACCAGAAAAGTAATAAACTAGTTTAATTCAGCAGTTTGTGGTGTGTTTATTTCTCAGTTGCTCTGCTTCATCTTACATATAGTAGAATATTAGGAAGCCTTATTCAGTTTGTATTAGTTATAAGTTATTCGACCCCACTTCTCAACCTTGCAGTATAATAAATTTATAAGTAAATCTATTTTTGTTGTGTATAACTTTGTCGTAGTGATTTGAAATGGCGACTGCTACTGGAAGAAGAGGGGGGGAGAGAGAGGCAATTCTGACGATTCCAATCACTTTGAGGCTGCTTTTCCTGATACACTCGGTAGTGATACATAAATCATGTCATCATGTTTTTAGTTACTTGATAATTGGTTTTGTAATTTATATTATTATGTTTCTTTCCAGTATTCACAGTTCAAAAGAGAGTCAGGGGCATTGCCCGTAACTTAGCAGCTAAAAAAATATTTGTAAAGAGTAAGACTAAGCTTATTATGGAGTTTACACATGGTAGACCATCGGGAATTAATCGCAAGGCTTTTGTCACAGATATTGGTGTTGTAATGCGAACCTGCACACTTATACAAGTAAAGAAATGGTCGCATATTACTGAAGGTCAAAGGATTGAATTGATTGGTTCGCTTTTGATACGTATAAAATCTACTATTGCTGTTAGCTATCAATGATTGAGCTTAAGTTTTTAGGTCAAGTTTTAACATTTTAAAATCATGCACAATTTCAGACAAAGTTTGATGTTGACATGTTAAATCTTATTGTTCGGAGATATGTGCGAAGGATCATGGGTTCTCGATACAAAGACCACCATTACCGAATTAAAGATCATTTTCAAAAGTTCACTAGCATGGAAGAGGTGCGACGACACAAACACAAAAATGTTTCATCACAAGAGGACTGGGATTTTCTCTACACACTTTGGACATCTCCAAAATTTTTGTTAAGCAAGAAATAGTATACTATTATTACAATAATCTTGGTCGATTGATAGTCCACCTTTTTTTCATCTACATTGTTGAGTTATTGTAGATTGTGGACCAAAATCTTAGTTAAAAAAAATTCTAACTATGATTTTTTTGGGATAATATCTAATTTTTGCTTTTCATTTATGAATGAATTAAGGGTTTAAAAAAATGGGTATTCTTAATTTCGATGATAGGGGTTATTTAGGCCTCTATTTATCTCTTTCACTATTATATATGGTAGTGGTTATTCTTAATTTCGATGGTAGATGTTATTTAGGCCTCTTTTATCTCTTTCGCTATTATATGTGGTAATGGGTGTTCTTAATTTCAATGGGATGAGGGTACTTGGGGTACTAATTCAGTGCTTAATTTCGATAGATATTTATAATTCCAATGATATGAATTATTATTTATATCAAATATTCATTTGTTGAAATATTTTTCATATATAATACAGTGCTACAAAAATTTTACAAAATATCGCGCATCGCGTGGGGCTAAAATCTAGTATTCACTATTTTTATCTCAATTTTTTTACCAGCACACTAGTGTATTAAAAACAAATTTGGTTACTAATTCAAGATCGTTCAGCCAAGTTTAGAGAAAGTCGTCGAAAGAATTTATTTAATCATAGCGGTGGGTCAAAATCATTTGTTCAACACACGTACGAGGAGGTAAATTTGGTAGCTAATATTTGTAACTTGCATTTTTTGTTTATAGCATAAATTTGTTTACTTTGTTTTTTTATGGAAGAAGGATGGTAAGTTACCTGAAACACCTATTGCGTGTATTAAACTCTTCCATAATTCCCATTTCAGTAGTGCTAGAGGATTCATAAACCATGAAGTCGAGAATGTGTATGTAAGTATATGTGATTGACACTTTTTGTTTAGATTTCATGTGCGATGGAAAATTAGTATTTGGTGAATTAGATTAATATTTGCATATAATTGATTGACTATTTTCTGGTACATGTAAACATTTTATCTTTAGCGAAGCAATCCAGAGTTGACCGAAGCACAAATTTGTGAGGAGATGTTTGGGAAGAGGCTGGGTAATATTTAGGGTTTTGGGTTTGGACCTTGACCTGTGACATTTGGATCTAAGTATGGATCATATGCCATTGCATTTAATGAGGCCTTGAAATCTGAGATCTCTCGGTTGAATGGTGTTTTGAAGAATCAAATGCAAAAACCCAGAGTCAAGGAGTGATGATTGAAAAGATCATGGTGACACTTAGTCAGATGGAGGGATATTCTTAAGTTTTAATTATAATGAATACTCCTAGATTTGGTTTGAGTAGTAATTAATATTTTTAGTTGTGACAAATTAGTAAATGACTCGTGTCTTAGTTTAAATAGGTCGCAGTGACTTTTATCTTAGTCTAAACAATGAATTATAACATGTGTTTTAGTTCACACAATTGGTTATGACTTTTTTCAATATTGTTTTTATCTTAGTACTTAAGTTGCTATATATTAGTTTTTTTTGTTTTCTCTTGTGACAAAATCACTTATTATCGCAACAAAAAATTTAATATATAAAAATATTTGATTAAAAAATAACTCATGTTTAGTAATGCTTAACACATTTGCGACAATTTAATTTGTTTCTATTAGTTTTTTGAAAACATATTTTGCGAAGAAGTTTCTTTATCACAACAACTTTATAAATGAAAAAATATTTGCAACGAATATAACTGCTTTAGCGATGAACATATGTATCGAGAATGGGCAAAATCAAGTAATGTCATTGGAATTGCGACAATGTTTACTTCCTTTAGTGACGTATCTGTTCGGCGCTAAGATTATTTGGGACGAAGTTTCTTTATCACAACAACCTTATAAATGTAAAATATTTGCGACAAATATAATTTCTTTAGCGATGAACATATGTATCGAGAATGGCCAAAACCAAGTAATGCGATTAGAATTGCGACGATGTTTACATACTTTAGTGACGTATATTTTCGTCATTAAAGATTAGTTGTGATGAATGTTAGATTCTTCGCAAAACATGTATAGAGATACACTTTTTGCGACCATGTATTCTATTAATATAGGCCATAGTAAATGATGGTTTGCATCGAATTTTAACCAATGACGATGAACCTAATTCGACACTAAAATATAGTTGTCTTGTAGTGATTTAAGCCATTTCTTCCTAGATCTTTGGTGCCAAAATTGTACTTTATTTGCAAGGATGGGGTCAATTTACTTAATCAAGGAGTCTCCCATATTCAAATTATTGGTCATTGTAAGGTTTTATTTAATGATGTTAAGCTTATGGTTGAATTCTCTAATTTTGACCCGAGAGTTTCCAAAGTGATTTTTTTCTCCATTGCATAAGCTCCTTCGCAAAACCTTTGAGTTTCTTCACAAATTTAAATATTTTGGTGCCATAATCATCTCTTGACTAACCACTTTTTATAGCCTCCTCACTAAGAGGGGAATCAACCCAAGAGGATTCAAATGTAAAGATTAATTTATGTTTGCTTACGAAAGGTAATAAATTCATAATTAAAGGACAGTGACAGTCTGACAGATCAACTGATAGTCTCATGGGTGATAAAATCTTATGGAAACACAACCCTCCAATCTTCATTTGTGATGGCCCTATAAATTGTTGGGCCTCTCTTTTATTGGACTAGGTGAACTTTGGTCCCTTAAAATCACTCTCTTATAAGTTACCCATAGCCAATACACTGTGATATTCTTCGATTTTCTTTCTCGTATCGTTAGACAAACCCTTTTTTTCCTAATGAACCCCAGTGATATTCAAGTCACATATGATAAGCCAATGAATGGGAGGCTGGTCCATGCTTTTAAATTAATTTTCCCAGTTGGCTTCTCACTTATAATCATTCGGGTTAGCATATAAAAAGGAAGTTTTCCAAATTAATTCTCTATCAATAAAAGAACACTCCACTTCACTGGAACCTTTTTCACGCATTTGTCTTCCTTTCATCATCTTAGTCGATGAGCCACCATGCGTAATAAGACTAGCCATAACTGGAACCTTTTTTCCTTCCCCATTGCTTATAAATACCGCTTCTAGAAGTTTTAATTTTTGGAGATACTTTTAAAACAGGAGTTAATTTTGATGTCAACCCTAAGACATGTCCCATAGTTTTTGCCTAACTTCTCCCCCTCTCGTTTAAACCACTAGTCCTATATCTCATGCCCTAATCGACTACATTCGTAACAAAACTAGTGCCTCTTATAGAGACTAGTCTCACATTGGCAAATTAAAATATCGCATCACAATATATAAGATTCTAGGTTCCTCTATTCATTGTCAATTGGTATTAGGTTGAATGCTCCAATATTTAATGTGGTATCAGAGTAGGTTGTTCAAGGCCCACTGACCCAATTTATCCACATCACCAAATATAAATATGCCCACGTGTTAGGATCAAGTCACACCACACGTGAGGGGGCATGTAGAGAGTAAAAGTCTCACATTGGGAAATTAAAGCCTCACATCACAGTATATAAGATCCTAGGGTCCCTCCACCCATTGCTAATTGGTTTTGGATTTAGGCCCCCCGAATATTGTATACTGTGGTATTAGAGCAGGGTATCAAAGGCTTAACTACCCAATTGCTCCACGTCACCTAATATATATATATATATATATATATATATGTCCACGTATTAGGCTTAAGTCACGCCTCACATGTGAGGGTGTGTGTAGAGACTAAAAGTCACAAATCGGGAAATTAAATCCTCGCACCACATTATATAAGATCCTGGGGACCCTACACCCACTGCCAATTCGTTTCGAATTGGGTACTCCAACATTTAACACCTCTCATATTGGAATGAAACCCAACTTTGGGTATCTCCCTCTGTATTGATGTAGATTCATTTTTTGAGTGGAAACTCCAGCTTAATCTTAATCTTAGCTCTTATCACCATTGATTTTTGAAGGTTTAAATCATCATTCCCATCAACTACCGCAAGTTTCTTTATCATGGCTATGATTTTTTTCACATTGGACATAATACACTTTTGCAAGGGGAGGTTGTGCATTTGAACCCATAAACTACATTCTTCAAAGGACATATACTTTATCTTAACTGCTTGGTTCGAAAGTTAAATCACCATTAAGTGTCCCATAATAAACCACAGTCCTCTTTCAAAACCCTTCTCTAAATCTCAGATATCGTTAAACCTAAATATATAGGTGTTTGATTCCCCATCTTGTTATGGTATACCATTGTTTAATTTTCCAAGCACTCTTAATAATATTCCTAACACCTATTTTATTTAGGTGTTTAATAGCAAGGATTCTGCCTATGGGGGTTTGTGAGTTTTCTTCATTCTCAAGAAGGTAGTCTTCTAAAGTTAAGATTTCTTTAGGTCCATTTTCGTCCTCTAATTCTCCCATTGGAGCAAATAGGGTTGTATATAATTGGGAGGATATTTGAGGTAACTAAAAGATAGATTAATAGTGGGCAGTGTGCTAAAGAAAGGGGAAAATAAATATTTGTAGAGTTTTGAAAAGAAAGATGTGTTTAAAGGTTGATAATGTATCTGACATGGGGGAAGAATGGGATGGATTAATGAAATAGGAGCAAGGGATGTTTTTAGGGTTTATAGAAGATGACGAGGGTAGGGATAGGGCTGAGATAGGACTCGTGGAAATGAATCATACAGAGAGAAACTCTAGAGAGAAAAAGATCTCATAGATGGAGAGAAAACAAAAAGATTAAAATTTTGAGTGGTTATTGGATTTAATATAATTTTGAAAAGACATGATATGAGAGTTTAACAAAACATTAAAAATTTAATTAGACCTAAAAAAACTATTTAATGTAATAATATCTCTCATTATGAATTTATTATTCTTTATATGCATTAAACTACAAAAAAAAATACTCTATTGGGACTGGTATATTAGGGACAGTTTGAGTAGCCGTCCCTAAAACTAATTATTTGTGACGACTAGTATGCCCATCCTATATACATGTATTATTATTGATGGTTAGACTCACGCCATCCCAAATACCACATAAAAAGGGATTACAAGGAATGGTTATTTTTTCGGTCCCTTAAAAGTTGGTCCTGTGAAACTTTAAGGGACAATTTCTTTTTTTTGCCAATTCATTTTTAGTGTTCGCTCCCATCCTCAATTAGTTCCCCCTAAAAATCATGATTACCCATTTTCTCCCTCTTCCTCCATACCTGCAAACACCCCATTTCTCTCGATTTGATGGCTCCATAACGGCAAGATCTCTCCCTCTGGCTCCATAAACGTAAGATCTCTCCCTCTCTCTCGATCAGCGGTGACCCGAAACCCTCGTCAATATGTTTTTGCTACATCTCTCGGCTTGCCGACGATTATCTTGGTGTTCGATTATAAGGTATCAGATGGCTTTCACTCTAGATATTAGTTTTAGATTTATTGTGAAGAATGTTTGGGTAGTTAAAACTTCCTTTTGATTTGTATTGTGATTTCTGTAATATAGATATCGTTTCACTGGTAAAACATTTACATGGTTTTGAATTTTTATATTTGTGTGGCTGTAGGATGATGATAACGATTTGGAATATCAATGCCCTTTCTTTTGACGGCTTCACCAGTAGTGGAAAGTAATTACTTCTTAATTTATATTTTATACAGTTTTTTTTATATGATAACCATTTTGTTTACTGACTTGTGGTATGAAATTAGTGTTTCTTTTTCTAGGGGTCAATCGCAGATTGTTCTTTCACAGGGTCACGATGATGCTTTAGGATATAACTGACAGGTAATAATTCTAATTTAATTTTCTTATTTTGATCTTACTTTAAAAAATGTGTTGTAAAACGTGACGATGTGGTGTGTGATACCGATTTAAAATAATTTGCAAGTTTTCAATTAAACCTTATTTAATTAGAGTCTATTTTTATACCAAATTAATTCAGCCCCTAAACATGCAACTACGTGTATGCGTGTGTCAATCCATAAATAAATAAATCATGCGACACAAATATTCAGGAAAAATCTCCGAAGGTAAAAACCTTTTATTTCATTATAATAAGTAAATCGCAACTTACACGGATTACAATGAAATACTGTGACACACGAATACCCATAGGCGTCGATCGATGTCGTCAGCAATGAATCCACACGCAGCAAACCCACATGGACCGCAATCCAATCAGCAAAGGAAGAACCGCAACACTTCTCAATGGTACGCAATCATAAAACTTCGTAGAGACTCCCTTAGCAATAATACGCAACTCTCGATTGCAGAGATCTCCCCACAAAGATGTATAAAAGCAAAGTAGTGTTCTTGGGTTCCAAAAGGATTCACAAAAATATGGGAATGATGTGTGAATCAAAACACGAGTTTTTGGGACTCAAAAATACGAAGACTTGAGCTAATAGAACTCTCAAAAATGTCTCTCCAAGTCTTAAAAAATAACTCCTACGAAGTTGACTTTTATAAGAAAACCAAAAAAAGTTTGAAGTCATTGGGACTCTTGCCAGCATTAGGAACCCCAAACCGGTTCGGCTTGTACCTCGAACCAGTTCGCCCCCCAAACCGGTTCACTGCTTGGTTCTTGGTACTTCACTGGATTTGGGGCTTAAAATACACAACATTCTCCATAAGGATTTTTCTCCATTTTCAAAGGGCCATAACTCCCTCACCGTAGCTCGGATTAAGGTGCCGTTTCTACCAGTATCTTCGTGGCGTCGAGCTCTCCAACTTTCCTATTGACTAGACCTACGGAATATGACTGTAAAATTATCAAAATGCCCTTGAACTTTCCTATCTTGCCTTTCTTTCATTATTTTGACTTCTCTAGCGTACCACTTGCATAAAATCCATAAAATCGTGGAACGTGAAGTCATTGAGGCAGCTATGGGACACTTGATGGAGATGTTGAATGCTTGATTCGGATAGAAGCCGTCATGTGATATCGTGAAGTGACGTGTCAAATGTAGCGACGTACGACATACGCAAATTAACATATCGGACTTGAGAAAAATGTCCTTATAAATTTCCCCCTATGTCTATACCGGTACAAAATAAAAAATACGAATTACTATCATTCAATTGACCTATACAAATCTACCCTCCCATGAACCGAAAACTGGAAAGATACAAATGAGAAAGTCTTCATCGTTTGTTCTTCAAATCTTCAAAATCTCAAACCTTTTCTCATCAGGGTGTGCAACATATGATCATCAATGTAGTATCTACACACATGAGAAAAAGAAAAATACCAGGTGACGTATCGAGTTTGAAATGATATAAACACACATACCAATGTATGAGAAAAGCATAAGTCAAATCTCAAAAACTCCCCCAAAATTCAAACTCCCCTATAAGATGATAATTCTTTCTCCTCGTTTTTATTAGGTACCCAGACAAATGAGAAGAATAAATCAAACAAGTAAACTCGGGGTGTCACCGTATTCGAAACAAGGCATCAATCAGATGGCAAACGCGCTCTTGCAAAGAGATACTCAAAAAATCTTCACAAACTATTTTTGATTTTTCAAATTTTTTCATACAAAAATAAGATACCAACAAAATCACACCATGGATTTAAACTCAAACAACCAAGTCATGAAAACGAAATGTATGGGTGTGAACACATTCGATAGGTAAATCAACTCAATCAAGCATATGTGCACGATGCATACGTGTACTCCTAATGAATCAACATCAAAAGTACCCTTATGTGTAAAAATTTATTGAATTTAGATGACATTGTCTTATGCAAATCAACAAATCAAAGTCAAAGTGATTTCCACACCAATAACTTCCAAAACTATTTAGCGCTTTTTCAAGATTTTCAAGGACGTGCAAGCCCGTTTTAATTCTCCATCCAAACACCCTCATATATATATATATTTTTAGAGGTTTATAGACTAAATTCTCAAAATTTGGAGAATTGGTGCAAAAACCTAAATGGCCCATAATTGGCATGAATTTCTTTTTATTTCCTTTAAATTTTTTCGGGCTCTTTTAAACCTCTTTGGGCCCTGGATAATAAAATTCCTCAATTTTTTAGGTCCACTTAAACGACGGCTTAATCGCAAATGATAAATGATAGCCTTTCGTGGATCGTTTTCAAACAAATCACACAAACTCACAAACGACTCTTACATGCACAACTTTCTTATCAAGTTTTATCGCGCTTGGTTCGTTTTAAGGACAGGATTGAAGTGAAAACACCCAACTAACATATGATAAGACAAGAATAATAATCAAACAAATTCGTGCATGTGTGCAATAAAGGAAACATGAGTCAAATATGTAGGAAGTGACACTTAATTACATCTTATTGACTCCAAACATTATAAAGCACATGGATGAATTGACCTATTGTCTCAAAACACTATCAAATAGTCACATGAAAAAATGGAATGATGTTGTGACTCGGCCATCCTAAGTGTCCATCCATATATGGTGCAAACAAAATACAAAAATCTTTTTGAATTTTTCAAAAATTTATCAAAATAAAATCTTTTTGTATTTTTCAAAATTTTTCAAAAGCAAAAATTTATACAAAAAGTACATGTCATTACACTAGAAAATATATATCATGAAACCATAACTAGTGTATGACAACTATGCTGACACAATCATCTATATGATATGGCAAGAGAAGAATCATGTGCAAGCAAACGGGAATAAACTTGTCTAAAATCTAGTGCCTCTAAAAGTGATTTCCTAACCCAAATAGATGTGAAACGTTGTGTGGGGGCTTTGGGAATCACGTGAACACTAGACATAAACTTTCTAGGATATTTTCTAAGATCAAAATAAAAACGCTTAAGATGACCTTTCCTACCACAATATGAACATGTGTAAAGGGGTGGAATGACACCTATGGGTTGATCTTTTCTAACATCCTTAAAATTAGTTGACCCTCTAAAACAAATAATGGTTTTATCTTTAGCATTAAAAGCATGAGAACACGATGAGCCATTACCATCACTATACAACCTACTCGAGTCTGTCAAATCATTTTTTAACTTCAAAATTTTTGACTCACGCAAAGAATTAAACTCTTCCAAAGACAGGGATTTCTTTTTCAAATTTTTAATTAAACTTAGAACGTTATCTCACTCCCCCTCAATTAAAGCAAACTTTTCCCTAAGAGTCTCTTAACATGCCATAAACTCATTAACTAAAATATTTTAATCCTCTTTGGCACAAACACAAACCATTGAAATTTTAAGTTCCTCCAATTCTTCTTCTAAAAATAGGACTTTCTCAACACTCTCATTTTTGGATAATTTTAAAGAATTAAATTCATAGTCCAAAGAAACAAATTTTTCTCGATAAAAATCTCTTTGATTTTGAACCGTTTGCAAAAGATCCATCACGGATTTAAAACGAGAATTTTCATTTTCCAAAACTTTATTTCTTTTGCAAAGTTTCAAATTCAAAAGTTTTAATTTTTCAGCACTGTCGTGAACTTTTTCAAAAATAGGCTCCTCGGTAGATGGGCGTTCCATTGGAAAAATTGCGATTTTTCACAAAACTGATTTTTCAAAAAAAATTAATATCACACGATTTTGCAGAAAATAGGAATACGCGATAAATTAGTGCAACCTACTCTGATACCAATTTAACGACGTGAGAAGTCAAATTGTATAAAAAAAATTCTTAAAAAATCAGGATCACGCGATAAATTAGCGTAATCTGCTCTGATACCAATTTGTAAAACGTGACGATGCGGCGTGTGATACCGATTTAAAATAATTCGCAAGTTTCCAATTAAACCTCATTTAATTAGAGTCTATTTTTATACCAAATTAATTCAGCCCCTAAACATACAACTACGTGTGCTCGTGTGTCAATCCATAAATAAATAAAGCATGCGACACAAATATTAATAAAAAATCCCCAAAGGGCAAAACCTTTTATTTCATTATTATAAGTAAATCGTAACTTACACGGATTACAATAAAATACAGTGACACACGAATACCCGCAGGCGTCGATTGGTGTCGTCAGCAATGAATCCACACGCAGTGAACCCACATGGACTGCAATCCAAACAGCAAAGGAAGAACCACAACACTCCTTAATGGCACGCAACCATAAAACTTTGTAGATACTCCCTTAGCAATAACACGCAACTCTCGGTTGCAGAGATCTCCCCACAAAGATGAACAAAAGCAAAGTAATGTTCTTGGGTTCCAAAAGGATTCACAAAAATATGGGAATGATGTGTGAATAAAAACATGAGTTTTTGGGACTCAAAAACATGAAGACTTGAGCTAATAGAACTCTCAAAAATGTCTCTCCAAGTCTTGAAAAATAACTCCCCCGAAGTTGACTTTTATAAGAAAACCAAAAATTTTTTTAAGTCATTGGGACTCTTGCCAACATCAGGAACCCCGAACCGGTTTGGCTTGTACCTCGAACCGGTTCACCCCCCGAACCGGTTCACT
Source organism: Sambucus nigra (assembly GCA_949130495.1). Lineage (NCBI taxonomy): Eukaryota > Viridiplantae > Streptophyta > Magnoliopsida > Dipsacales > Adoxaceae > Sambucus > Sambucus nigra. Next base: position 196,806,251 of record OX422220.1, read on the forward strand.
ACTTGATTCGCGGTACTTCGCTTGATTTGGGGCTTAAAATACACAACATTGTCCATAGGGATTTTTCTCCATTTTTAAAGGGCCATAACTCCTTCACCGTAGCTTGGATTGAGGTGTCGTTTCTTCTAGTATCTTCATGGTGTTGAGTTATTCAACTTTCCAGTTGACCAGACCTCCGGACTATGATTGTAAAATTACCAAAATTCCCTTGAACTTTCCTATCTTGCCTCTCTTTCATTGTTTTGACTTCTCTAGCGTACCACTTGCATAAAATCCATAAAATCGTGGAACGTGAAGTCGTTGAGGCAGATTTGGGACACTTGATGGAGATGTTGAATGCTTGATTCAGATAGAAGCCATCATGTGATATCGTGAAGTGACGTGCCAAATGTAGCGGCGTACGACATACACAAATGTAACTTATCGGACTTGAGAAAAAATGTCCTTACATGTATATATCATATATTAATCTTAGGGGTGGGGTATTTAAGATATTACTCTTCACTCTGTATTTTCTTTTTACTGCAATATAATTTTATACTAGAACTTCAATACTTGTCTCGTGTCAATACAACCACTCCGCCTATGAGAAATAAAATGGTGTCGTGATCAGGAATCTGCGCTCGATAGAAAATTATTGTGGTTCATTGCGAAGTTGAAGTAATTGGTCATGTTGCAAAGTTGTGCACGACCCACATTTGAAGTTGAAGCAATTGGTCGTGCTCGTCATAAGAATTTGAATTTGGTGAGGCTTCTTGGATATTGTGCTGAAGGTGCTCACAAGTACTATGATTTCACTGATAACCGGATTTATAATTGCATAAAAAATTTATAACCCTATGTATGCTAGAAAATTAATATTGCATCGAATAATACAATTTTCGATTGGGTTGTTTAGGATTCATCTTTTAATTAATACAAATTATAAAGATTCATTTATAAGCATACTCAGGTTGTTTAGGATTCTTGTTTATGAGTATGTGGATAATGGGAAATTAGAGCAGTGGCTTCATGGTGACATGGGAACTTCCAGCCCTCTTATTGGGTCATCAAGAGTGAGATCATATTTTTGTAATCATACATGTTGGAAAGTACGTCTTGATTTGGGCCGTGTGGTGTTAGTTTTTTTAATTGTTCATCTTGCTTGAATATCAATCTATATTGTTTGAGATCAAAAAATATCCCCCCCCCCCCCACCCACACACACACAATTTGCAAGATCCCCACTTCAGTTTCAAACTCATGGTCATGAACCACTCATTTAAACTTAGAACATGTCTTCTTACTTTCGATCTTGCTTCCATTGCGTCAAATGCATTCATATTATTGATTACATTTCGCAGCCCCAAGATTGAGAATGTCTTCTGATGATGGCAAGGCCCCCCCTAAGGAATTGATCTATGAACCACTATTGATTAGGCATAAATTCTTCCTAATTTATCCCTTGATTTAGTTACTTATAGCAACTCGAACAACGTAATTGAGTTGGATTTATCTCATAATCATGCTACTGACTGATCCTAATGAGTACACTGAGTTTCTGGTATTTTGTAGTGATTTTACAGGTATTTGATGTCAAGAAACGGAAGAAAGAAACCGAAAGAATCAAGAAAGAAAGAAGGAAAAGTCAAAAGGGAAAAAGTGGAATTTCCACCCGGAATTCAGATGAGGTACCTAAAGAGAAGTTGAAGACATCTCATTCACGAGTACATAAGAAGAAACAGCACCTCAATCGGAATCCCGGAACAAAAGTTATGAGCAGTCAAAGTTGAGCCAAAAAGTCAAATAGCCGGACCGGTCCGCCCCTCCCCCAGATCGGTCCGCCTTGCCAAACTCCAGTAGACCCCGGACCACAAGCAACCTGAAGAAGGCAAAAATAAAAGGAACCGGTCCGCCCCCGAACCGATCCGCCCCAAAATAAAAAGAACCGATCCGCCTTGGGGGCAGACCGGTCCGCCTAACGCCCGGACCGGTCCGGGCTTCGATATTTGCAAATCCTATCTCTTCCTAAAAAGACTCCTAGTGTAGCTGAACTCCGAAATTGTTGTAGGGTATAAAAACCCCATTTATTATTGTTATTGATACGGAGAATTAGTAGGATTTTTTCCTCTCTTTTTCCAGAAACCCTAGTTTAGCTAACAATTGCAGTTTTAATTCAAAGGTTGAAGATTTATTCAGTGATTTTTGTGAGTATCAGTTTCATTCATTGTTACACTTACTGCTTGGGTAATTTTAGTGAGTATTTCTTATTTCTGATTCGTTTCTACATCTAATTCCCATTTTCCTTAGATTAATTATGAATTCCTACACATCAATCATTGTTTTCATTAAATTCAACATGTTAGGCTAGATTTTCCAAGGCCGGGGTATATGAACCCAGCCTGATGTGTTAGCGTGTGTGTATAAAATTAATCCGATGAATTTAGTGATTGATTATGGTCGTATTGCGTAGTTACCCAATAATTGTAGATCTTTATATCTCGTTTGCCTCTGGGTACTCGTGATGATTTAGAGTGAAATTAGAGTGTCACTATCGCGATACTGATTTACTCATCCTCAGATTAGGTATGATGCGGGCTTGAACCTCGTATACATAATGCTTAGGAGTACTAAATTCCGGGTCATATCAATCACATAAATTTATGATTAATATTATAACTGCACTACACTAGGGTTGGGGGATTGTATTCCCGTCCTATTTTTCTCATCATTTAAACAAAAAGTTTTGAATCATTATTCATTCTTAATTTAGGTAGATTAGTATAGTTGCATTTCTTCATAATTTCATTATCGCATTCAGCTGTAATCAATCTCAAAACCAAATCAATTTTTCCTTTTCTTTTTAGAGTCAAAGTTAGGGTCTCTCCGTCTCTTCCCGTCGTCACAACTCTGTTGTCCTTTTTCACTGAGGATCAATACCCGACTTACTGGGATTATTACTTGAGCGATAGGCTTACACTTGAGCCTAGAGTGAACGCATTCCTGAGACACATTTTCAGTCGTGTCAATTTTTTGGCGCCGTTGCCGGGGAAATAGGTAGACTTAGGATTAGATCGAGTCAATCCAAAACTTTGACGAAAAATCTCCAAAAATCCAAAAACATATAAAAAAAATTCAAAAAGCACAAAAAGATTCACCATCATCTCTCCCAAGATTTTAATGCGAAATCCCACTCCCCATAATACTCCAACCAGCATTCACGAAAATCCAATAGTTGAGTATAACCCAGATTGTCCCCACACTCCAAACGCCCCACAGTTCTGGATCCCGCCTCCCACACCGTCACACTCAATCTCCAATAACACTCCGTTTACCTTCTTAGGACACACGTTCGAGTACACTTCGAGCACACCCAGTGAGAGCACCGAGTCGTTTAGTGAGAGAGATATGTCGCAACACAGTAATGCACCCACCAGTGAGGAAGAGCCCCCATACCGCCCGCTGAGAGAATTCCTATATCCCGAGCGCACTGTTACTCTGGGATGCATTATACTCCCGTATAATGCCGGGCAATTCCGTTTCAAAAATGGAATGATCCAGATGCTACCACATTACCAAGATATGGATTCTGAAAAGCCATACCTCCATATTAGGGAATTTGAGGATGTGTGCGATACGCTCAATGATCAAACCTGCACCCAAGAGGTGATCCACCTCAAACTCTTCCCTTTCTCGCTCAAACAAGAGGTTAAGACCTGGATATGGTCTTTACCTCCGATCTCGACTCCATCTTGGAACGAGTTACAATTGAGATTTCTCAAGAAATTATTCCCGCCACATCGAACAATTTCCATAAAGGCTCAAATTCAATCGTTCAGACAATCTGAAAATGAGCCATTTCATCGATGTCATGAGCGTTTCAATGAGTTAGTTACTTCATGCCCCCATCACGGATTTGATGCAGCGCAAATCATCTCTTTTCTCTATAATAGGCTGAATCTCAATTCCAAGCAACTTGTTGAAACCATAAGAAGTGGTCCCTTTGTCGATTTAGACGCCCAAGATGCAGAGCTTCATTTGAGGTATGTCGCCGAGACTACCCAATCCTGGGATACCTCCGACCCTAATGCTTAAAATCGAAATCGTCAAGCGACCACCACTCCGTCGGCGTCAGGCCTATATCATGTAGAAAATAATTCTATAGCAGACAGTCGGATTGATATACTTGAGAAAGAGATGCGAGACCTACGAGGGATATGTGGGAGAGGACTAACTGGATCCATATCGAACCCCGTCGAGAAGGTGTGTGCTATTTGTGAGGCGGGCCATTCAACTGAGGAATGTCCGATGATACCCGCCTACAAAGTAATGCTTCAGGAGCAAGTTAGTGGTATAGGAGGATTTAAGGGTAATTTCGGTGCCCCACACGGGAATTCCTACAACCCTTCATGGAAAAATCATCCCGGTTTTAGCTATGAGCAACAACATGCCGCCATGAACCCGCCTTCGTATGTTGCCCCTCCTCCACAACAATATTTTCAACAAGCTCCACACATGCAAGGACATGTGCAAGCACCACCACCTCAAGGAAATTATATTCCGACACAACGAAGAACTCTCGAGGATACCATGAATCAATTCATCGCAAGCCAGACCGCAACTAATGCCAAATATGATCGTCTGATTGGCGACATAAATGCGAATCTGTCAAAAATACAATCCTCGTTAAGTGTTCCAGAGAAGGGAAAGTTTCCTGCCCAAGGCCAAAGACCTCCTCAAGGTCAAACTAGTGTAAGCTCCACCTCCACTGAACATCAGGAGCAATGTCAAGCTGTGACCACTCTTCGTAGTGGGAGAGTCGTTGATTTATCACCTCCCCCACACGACACAACGAAAGACAAGGAGATTTCGCCCTGCACGAAAGAAGCCGAAGATGTCCCCTTGAATGAGAGTGACCAAGAAGATGCTAGTGAGCTAGAGGTAGTAGTGAAACCACCCTCCGTGGCACCGTTTCCTCAAAGGTTGATTCCCTCCCATAGAGGAAACCCACGTGAAGACGTGCTAGAAGTACTAAAGCATGTCAAGCTGAATTTACCTTTTCTTGATGCCATTAAGCAAATTCCAGCTTATGGCAAAGTCATCAAAGATTTGTTGACAGTAAAAAGGAAGATGAAGGTAAAGAAGAATGTCTTTCTAGCCCAGAACGTGATCTCCATTCTACTAAATGATCTCCCGCCTAAATTCAAAGATCCCAGTGCACCCACCATATCCAGCATCATTGGAGAGAATAAAATTGAAAAATCCTTACTTGACTTGGGAGCAAGCGAAATATCATCCCTTACTCCATCTATAGGCAACTTGACTTGGGTGACCTCAAGCCCACAAAGGTCACTCTCCAATTAGCGAATCGAACAGTGAAGATCCCACGAGGCATAGTCGAGGACGTGATCGTCCAAGTTGACACTTTCTACTTTCCGGTAGATTTTGTCATTTGGGACACGGAGCTCTCCTTCCACTCGAGTAATCATGTTCCCATCATCCTTGGGCGTCCTTTCCTAGCTACGGCTAACGCAATCATCAATACTAGGAATGGGCGAATGCAACTCACCTTTGGGAACATGACCTTGGAAGCCAACATCTTCCACATAGCCCAAAATGCAGGGGAGGAAGATGATCTTCACTCGGTGAGCCTCATAGATGAGATAGTAGAGGAGTACTTTGAGGAGAATTACTGTGGCGATGCTTTAGAGTCCTGTTTAGCGGCGAGACACGAGAGTGAGGGGACGTACACCGACTTCGAGAGGGAGGTTGGGGAGTTGAGAGAGCTACTCAATGAGAGTGCATCGAACGAGGACATGAGAGAGGTTAATTGGGTTTCTAGATTCGAGGAATTACCTCCGAGGGATACACACATGGTTCCCTCCAGTGAAAATTTTCCAACCCTCGAATTAAAGAAACTCCCCTCCTATATTAAATATGCATACCTAGGAGAGGATGAGACATTTCCTGTTATTATCTCCTTTAGCCTAGATGAAGGGCATGAGGGTAAATTATTGAAAATTCTGAGGAAGCACCAAAGTGCTTTTGGTTGGTGCATTGATGATTTGAAGGGGATAAATCCTTTGATTTTCACTCATAAGATCCATCTCGAAGAGGATGTCAAACCCTCTAGAGAAATGAAAAGAAGACTGAATCCCAACATGAAAGAAGTTGTGAGAACCGAAATTATCAAATTGTTGGATGCCTGGATCATCTACCCAATCTCGGATAGCAAGTGGGTAATCCCTATTCAAGTCGTCCTGAAGAAGTAGGGTATGCCTGTGATTGAGAATACCAAGGGAGAGCTAGTCCCCCAACGTACCACCACCGGGTGGCGCGTTTGCATTAATTACCATAAACTTAATGCGGGAACTAGGAAAGACCATTTCCCCTTGCCATTTATTGATAAAATGCTTGAAAGAGTGGTGGGCCACCCTTACTATTGCTTCCTTGATGGTTATTCCGGATATAACCAAATTGAGGTAGATGTACTTGACCAGGAGAAGACGACCTTCACTTGCCCTTTTGGTACGTTTTCCTACTAACGTATGCCATTTGGCTTGTGTAATGCACCCGCGACCTTTCAAAGGTGCACGTTGAGCTTATTTAGCGATATGGTCGAGAGAGGACTCGAAGTGTTCATGGATGAATTCAGCATTTTTGGCACCTCTTTCAATCATTGTTTAGAAAAGCTGGAAAAAGTACTTACCCGATGTGTGGAAAAGAACTTGGTGCTGAATTAGGAGAAGTGCCATTTCATGGTCACCGAGGGAATAGTTCTTGGCCACATAGTATCATCCAAAGGAATAGAAGTTGATAGGGCAAAGATAGATGTCATAGTTGATCTTCCCCCACCAAAATCGCTGAAGGACGTGCGCTCATTCTTGGGCCACGCGGGGTTTTATCGAAGGTTCATTAAGGACTTTAGCCCCATCGCTAGGCCCTTAAGCAACCTACTTATGAAGGACATCCCATTCGAGTAGACGGAAGCATGCCAAAGCTCTTTTGAAAAATTGAAAAACATGCTTGTGTCCGCTCCCATCATGCAAGTTTCGGATTCCTTACCATTCAAACTTATGTGTGATGCAAGCGATTACGCGATCGGGGCTGTTTTGGGCCAACGAAAAGATAAGCAAGCTCATGTCATCTACTATGCTAGCCGGACCCTTACCGGACCTCAACTCAACTACTCTACCATGGAGAAGGAGTTTCTAGCGGTAGTCTTTGCCCTTGATAAATTCCGGTCATATCTCATTGGTTCTCCTATTACTGTCTTCACCGACCACGCGGCCTTGAAATACCTACTTGCAAAGAAAGATGCCAAGCCACGCCTCATAAGGTGGATCCTACTCCTACAAGAGTTCAATCTCTCCATCAAAGATAAGAAAGGAGTAGAAAACGTCATTGCCGACCATTTACCTCGACTTTCGTTCGACGTACCTAGTGATCCCATACCCATAGACGAATACTTTCCGGATGAGCAACTTTTTGCTACCTCTTCGTATCCCTGGTTTGCAGATATAGAGAACTATCTTGTCACGGGAGTCGTCCCTCCCGACTGGACACCGCAACATAAGAAGAGGTTTATTACTTGGTCGCGCATGTTCTTCTATGATGATCCATTCCTTTTTAAATATTGCGCCGACCAAATCATCCGACGATGTGTACCGGATGACGAAATCCCGAAAGTTATCCAGTTTTGTCATTCGAAAGCTTGTGGAGGCCACTTTTCAAAGAAAATACGGTCGCAAAAATTCTGCAATGCGGCCTCTATTGGCCCACAATCTTCCGGGATACGAATGATGCTTGCAAATCGTGCAATAGGTGCCAACGAATGGGAGCCATTACTCGACGAGACATGATGCCTCTTACCCCCATACTCATGATTGAGATATTTGATTGTTGGGGTATTGACTTCATGGGACCCTTCCCCCCATCCTTTGGTTTCCTATACATCCTTGTCGCGGTAGACTACGTTTCTAAATTGGTGGAAGCTATAGCTACCAAGACTAATGATAACAAAGTGGTGATAAAGTTCCGTCAAGAACACATACTTTCCCGCTTCGGTGCACCGAAAGCAATAATTAGCGATAATGGCACCCACTTTTGCAATAGGCCATTCGCGAAGCTCATGAGAAAGTATGGTGTCGTTCACAAGGTGGGAATGACTTATCATCCACAAACGAATGGGCAGGCCGAACTAGAGAATCTATAAATCAAGAACATTCTCGAAAAGACCGTCAATCCTACCAAGAAAGATTGGTCACTTAGGTTGAACGATTCACTATGGGCCTATCGTACCGCATTTAAGAATCAACTCGGCATGTCCCCTTTCTACTTTGTATATGGCAAACCTTGCCATCTTCCCGTTGAGCTCGAACACAAAGCGTATTGGGCGATTAAGAAATTGAACTATGGCATGGACAAGGCTGGTGAAGCCCGCAAGCTTCAATTGAGTGAGTTAGAAGAACTACGCAATGATGCGTATGAGAATGCCAAAATTTCGAAAGAGAGGATGAAACTCGCTCATGATAGCATCATTCGACGAAAAGAGTTTCTCCCCGGGCAAAAAGTTCTCCTCCACAATTCTGGGCTTCACCTCTTTTCGGGTAAATTGCGGTCACGATGGTCTGGCCCGTTCGTTGTGAATAATGTTTTCCCCCATGGAGCTGTTGAATTGGACGATTTCAAAGGGGGAAATACATTCAAAGTGAATGGACAACGCCTAAAGCCATATCTAGAGGCGTGTGCAGAAGAAGTCGACACCATCTGGTTGTCGGACCCCGTTTACGGGGTTGAGTGAGCTGTTGCAGTGAGGTCATCGTACCCCCGACGCGTATGGGGTGAGAGTCGTGTGTATGAGAGTAGTGTGTGTTTTGAGAGTCGTTAGGACTAGGTTTCGTTCGGGAGAAGCATGTGACACCCCGCCTAATTAAATATCGGGCGATCACTCCTTTATTAAATTAAAATCAAGGTGAACAGTTGGTTCATTCTTAGCATCACTGTCGTGAAAATAATTTTTTCCAAATTAACACCCTAATTAATTAAGCTAAGTGTCAAAACCATTTTTCAACATTCCTGACCAATTTTATTTTAAAGGAAATTGTTTTTTTTAATTAGTAACAACATTTTCAATAAGTAAGAATCATACAACAATTATCCTGGAACATAATCCAATTACTTTAAACATTCAACATCCAAAATCCCAACATTTAAAACTTCATATAAAACATACATGCTGAATAAATCCCAAAGTAACAGTACTAGAAATAACTGAAATACAAATGTCCCAACAGAACAGATAAGTAGTGGAAAGGGTGACACATGCCCCAATAACTGAGAATCATAGGAGTGGAATCAAGTAAATGAAATCGTCTAAGCAAGTGGCCTGCAACTCCCACCTAAGCTGCAGCACGTTCCTTCCAAGGGATCCTAAGCAAGACGCCCCTGTGGCTGGGCACCTGTAGTACATACATATATATACAAGAGGGAGAGAGAGAGAGAAAAACGGGTCAGAGCCCGATAGTGTATATGATTTAAAAATTTGCTTAGCAAGTATTTAAATTGATACAGGCCAATGCAACAACATATTAGTGCGACACTCCCTTTATAAATTCTCACCTCTCTTCTAATGTGCACACCTATCGCACTAACCTTCCCAGTGGTCTATCTCATCATATATCACGCTATCCTTTCCCAATGGTTTAACTTATCTTAGGTTATTCACAGGATTTAAAATTTAACGATTCAATTGTTTGAAAAGGATATTTCAATTAGTAACCAAAGGTCTCATTTTAAATTTATTAATCAACAAAGTTTTTCAGTGTCATATTATACTTTCCCAAAACAAGTATTTACAATTTGATTCATCAACCATGTCCTACATTTCAATTAACAATAGGTAGTTCTAAATTTCAGAATTTCATATATATATATATTAACTAATCGTAAAATATATATATCATAACAGCACCCCAAATAATAACTATGGTGCGGGCATACTCTACTATCCAAACCCCATATCACGCACATTAAGGGGAATACAAATTCGGAATCACTCTTGAATTGTATTAACACATACTCAAACAATATTGAGGCGAAGCATAGATTCCAAGTCTCTAAGAGGACGGCATATGTCTGCGTCTCTTAGGACCGTCTGAACTATCACTGCGATAGCCTGTACCAAGGATATCTATACACAAACAAGATGAGGCGAAGAATAGATTCCAAGTCTCTAAGAGGATGGCACATGCCTGCGTCTCTTAGGACCGTCTGAACTATCATTCCGATAGCCTGTACCAAGGATATCTATCTTCTAGGGTACAAGTCAATATCCCCCATAAAGGTCCCATCGAGATAAGACTGTCCCAGCGCGGAAACCTCAGGGATAGCAAGTAGCGTGGGCATGATTTTCACACATAGATAGTATATGCATACACAATCATATAACTATACTAATATTACCATATCAATAATGGGTAAATTCTCAATTCCCATAATTACGTCATTTGCATTTATTTCTCATTATATAGTTATCACGTATAACCATTCACATCTTACTTTAATTTGAGGAACTTTTCCACTTACTACATAACGCTTCATGGATTCTATCCTCCCAATTATAAAATTCAGTAGGTATTCACCTTTGTCCCAAAGTAACCTCTCTTACGTGTCTCTCTCTTTAAATCATAAATTCACCGACCCTTAGGTAATTATCCCAAAAATACAATCTTTGCCCGACAACAAGGGTCCCAAAATCTATTCACATGTCCTACTGGTCTTCCCTATCTCCCAAAACATTTTAATAAGGATGCCCAAGAATTATCTCAAAATAAATTGAATTTAACTCATTTAAAAAGGAAAATAGGAGTCTGCCAGGAGGGGTCGATCGATCAAGGTCTGGGGCTCGATCGATCGAACCTTCGATCGATCGATCAAGCAGGTCTGCGAAATCTACAGAATTGCAGTTACGGGTTTCATCTTCTAACTTACACCAAATCCATATTTTACAATCCCAAACGTCTCAAAATTTGTACTACTAACATCCTAACATGATATTATACATTTCCTACGTAAAGGATGTCAATTTACATCACTAAACATGGATTAATCATGCCAAAATTCATTTAAAATTCAAGAACCCTAGAAATCTCTAAATCATGGTTCCAATCTGTTTTTCCCCGAAATTTCCTTCTTATACTACATTAAAATTTCGTGGATTATTCTTCTACATCACCAATAATTTCCAGAATAAGGTTCAAGTCATCACTACATGCAAATTCCGATCACAATTTAGGTTTTCTTCAATGTAATTCATCCCTAATCATTCCTAAACTTATATGAAGGATGCACCAACGAAATAAGAAAAATAAACACTTGCCTGGGATTTTTGGTGTTCTGATTTGCAGATGTTTTTGGTGTGGTTGCGTAGCCCGTTGCGCGATCTACGCGTTGGTGGTGGTTGCGGTGCAAACGGATGACTTTTGGGCCTTGAATTTACCTTGAGAGCTCTCTCCTTCCTCTCCTATGGCCGTTCTTGTGTTTGAGTTTTCTAACCCTAGTAGACTAACCTAAATGGCTGATATATATTACTGATTTTCGTGGGTTTAATTACCCATAAAGGTGAAATGTCCAAAACGCCCTCCCGGGGTACTAATTAGGCCTAAAAATGCCCCGAGACCCAAACCAAACCCCCGGGGATACTTTTCTGACTATCTCGACCCTTTCGGACGCGTTGGTGCTCTCAAAACAACCATACGAATGATTTATAAAATATTCACTTTTATTTTTCACTATTTAGTCCCGACGCGACACGGGCGCGTCCCGACTCAAATTTCCAAAATTGTCATTTTATTCACTCGTGACATTCAATATAATCAATATTACATATTACTTTGCTCATTAGTAATATTCAACAAATTTTCCATAATTACTAACTCTCGTCACGTTAATAATTATAACATAATTAATTTCCGGATTTTTATTAAATAATTAACTCACATTAAATTTAATACATTAAATTTAATAAATCCCCAAATTAATATAGCATAAAAATACGGGGTATTACAAAGCATTCGTGTGTTTTGGGAATTTTGATTCAAAGGGTGTTGACCAGTGAAATCGAGAGGGTTTTTAGTCCAGTTGGATAGAGAGTATGTCGGGAAAGTGAAATTTTTTTAAGATGAGAGCTCGAAACGAAGTTAGGAGAATTCTATTCCAAAAGCCCTGGGGAGGACCGGTCCACCTGGCGAGTGTTGAAAAGTCAAAGGCCCGGACCGGTCTGCCCCTACCCCGGACCGGTCCGCCTTCTGCAGATTTGTCTTCTCCCCTTCCCAAGATTCACCCCCCTTTCCCCCCAATCCCATTCATTCCCTCCAATCCATTTTTCCTCTTCCCAACCCCAACCTTTCCCTCCAAAATCCACCCCTTTTTTCCCTCCAAAACCAACCCCTCCCCTCCCCTTTCCACTATAAATACACCCCCAAACCCTCCCCTTCTCCTCACACCTTCAACCCAAATACTCTCTTCTTCTTCTCTAGTGTTCAAGCAATAAACCCCTTCTGTTTCCATGGCCCCCCGTGTTTCCCCCACCAAATATGACTCCACCGTGATCCAACCCTCCGGTCACGGCGAATTCCGCTCCCGCCAAGAGGAGCGGTGGTGCACTCAATACTTTAGTTTGGGACGCAAACTCCATATGGAGTGCGCTGTCCAATGGGAAGCCCTGCCCAACTCCGTCACTGCCCTATTCATGGCTCGGGGCTGGTGCCGATTCCTCAACCAACCTCACAAAGCGGTTTGGGCAACCGAAGTCCGCTCATTCTATGGTACCCTCGCCCGGACAGGCCAATTCGAGGCCGAAGCTTTCGTGGATGGGAATCCCATTCCATTTTCCTTGGCCCGTCTCACGACCAAGTTGGCCGAGTTTGACATCCCAGATGTCCAAGAATTCACATATCCCTAAAACATCCCTCTGGTCGACAAGGACATTATCATGGCCCGAATTGCACCGAACATGGCTTGGACGGGGCAAACCGTCGCCGTTGGATGCCTAAACGAGAAGGCGCGCCTCACATTTCAGATTGTGTGCGCCAACTTATTACAAACATCCAACGATTCCGCCATGCGGCCTCGGTAAGCTACTTTGACATATCATCTCTTCGACCCCCAAACTTCCATCCATTTGGGCTGCACTTTATACGCGGATATCATTAATGCGTCCTTGGATGAGAAGGGCGTCAACCCACTTCCCTATGCCCGTTTGATCACTTCCATCCTTCAGGATGCTAGCATAGCGGCGCCCAACGACCATACGCGCCTCCTCGGTCCTTTTGGACAAGGGACCCGCACCAAAAGCGCCAAACAGCTAGCTGTCCTCCGGGCTAGGTGGGGTGATGATGTTGAAGAAGAGGCTGCCTCGAGCGAGAGCGAGGAAGAAGCAGGGCCAGCCGGTGAGGATGTTGAGATGGGAGATCTCGGCGCGGACGAGGAGTCGGCGGACGAGGAGGACGACCCAAATTTTGAGTGGGCGGGAGCCGACCTGGCAGCCCGCATGTCGGCGCTTGAGACCAACTTCAACACTTTTCAGACCAATTACGAGCGCGACATGGGCGTCGTCCTCCGCTTCCAAGCGGACATCTATCGCCGCCTTGGGGATCCGAATGAGCCACTACCTTCCTACTACCATAACCCCTATGACCCCACCGCACCCGGTTCCTCCCATCCCCCACCCCGGTGAAGCTCTATATGGTGCTGGAAGCTTTTTATTTTTATTTTTATTTTTTTTCCTGTTCACAGTTGTATGCTTTTTCCTGCATATGTAACACAGTCCTGTTGTAATAAAAACTGCATTTTCTCTATTTGTTTGTTTTATTTATCGCACTTATTATTTTGCCTTATTTAGATTTTAGTCCTTTTTGCTTGAGGACAATGCAAAAGTCTAAGTTAGGGGGGGTCACAAGTGCGTATCTCTAAAACTTCACAAATTTTCAAAAATGCCCAGAAATTTCCAAAAAAATCATAAAATTTCGAAAAATCAAAAAAATATTTTTTGTTCAAAATAAATAAAAATTGGAATTCAAAATTTTCAAAAATATCATTAAAAGTCGGTTCAAAGTCTCAAATTGTAAACATTCAACATACACAAAGCCGAAATTGACCAAAGATGGAAATTGAGTGAAAATTGACGACTTAACGAATACGTGTGGAGATTAACAAACCCGGTGAGATTCGAGTCTATCACTTTTTGCGAGTTTTTAAATCAATCCGAGTTAATTGTTAACTCAAAGTTCTTTTCAGCGCCTAAAAAGTTGTCAAGGATCTCAATCCTTTCATTTTGATCGGTTTTGAAAAACGTGTGTGTTATTGCTTTGAAAAACGTGCCAAATCGATCTCTAAACTAAAATTCATCTCGAAACGCATATGGTAATGCAATTGGTATTTTAGACAATGAAGTAGGCCCTCGTTTGGCACCCAAAAATATTAGCCATAAAAAGATGTGAAAAATTATCCCTTTGATAACCCAATTGAGCCGAATAAAATTTATCCTTTTCGTTTGGTAACCCGAAAAACCCAAATAGCCCGGAATTGTGAAAAATGAGAAAATTCAGAATTTAAGTCCGAAAAGTGCATATAAAGGGGCAAGAAAAAAAATAGATATGCCCAACAAAAATAGAAAGAAAAGAAAAGAAGTGAAAAATTGAGAAATTGAGAAAAAGAAGAAGAAGAAGAAAGTGAGCAATAGCCCGGAAAAAGCACAAATGGACATCACTAATAATTTTTCCAATTCCAACCTCCCTACAATTGTCATTTCACCCAATATACCTTAAAACCCGAAAAAGTCCTAACCGAGTCTAAATTGCGAAATTGGTTACCGCGTGGAGAGCTAATACACCAAAAGATAATAAGGGAGATTAAGTGCGCAGAAAAAGAGGCAATGTTCCCATTTTTAAAACCGTAATCCGTTGATGAGATCCTTTCACCATGAAATTTCCGTTTTTCTACTTGTATGCATGATTTTGCTTCCATTACATTTACTCTTTATATCACGCATACCGAGAGAATAGACACAATCCGAGAGATTCGTTTGTGAGAGCATTCCGTGAGAAATTGATATCAAAACGAATTTTCGATTAAGTAACGGAATGATCAATCGATGAAAATTGGCGGTTATATTTCCGGCTACGCACACACGCACTATGATTTGAGACGATTGAACATGACTTGATGATGATTATTTTCTAGAAAGGTTTGAATTATACAATTTTTACGTGTTTTGAATGTTCTTTGAGTCGAATTTTGTGGGTATATTCTCTGCAAACCCTCACGAGACAACACTCGTCCTACTAGGGTAACCTAGGGATTTAAAGGCTTGTTGCATACGCTAAATGCAATCGCTTGCCCGTGAAAAAGGTATTTTATCCCAATAAAATGATTTTCAAGAGTTAAGCCTTACTAGGATTCTTTTACATTGCTCGGGACGCTCAAAGTTCTAAGTTAGGGGGGTTTAATTAGGCATAAACTCTTCCTAATTTATCCCTTGATTTAGTTACTTATAGCAACTCGAACAACGTAATTGAGTTGGATTTATCTCATAATCATGTTACTGACTGATCCTAATGAGTACACCGATTTTCTGGTATTTTGTAGTATTTTACAGGTATTTGATGTCAAGAAACGGAAGAAAGAAACCGAAAGAATCAAAAAAGAAAGAAGGAAAAGTCAAAAGGGCAAAAGTGGAATTTACACCCAGAATTCAGATAAGGTACCTAAAGAGAAGTTGAAGACATCTCATTCACGAGTACATAGGAAGAAACGACACCTCAATCAAAATCCCGGAACAAAAGTTATGAGCAGTCAAAGTTGAACAAAAAAGTCAAATAGCCAGACCGGTCCCCCCCTACCCCGGACCGGTCTGCCTTGCCAAACTCCAGTAGACCCCGGACCACAAGCAAACCGAAGAAGTCAAAAATAAAAGGAACCAGTTCTCCCCCGGACCGATCCGCCCCAAAATAAAAAGAACCGATCCGCCTTGGGGGCAGACCGGTCCGCCTAAGGCCCGAACCGGTCCGGGCTTCGAGATTTGCAAATCCTATCTCTTCCTAAAAAGACTCCTAGTGCAGCTGAACTCCGAAATTGTTGTAGGGTATAAAAACCTTATTTATTATTGTTATTGATACGGAGAATTAGTAGGATTCTTTCCTCTCTTTTTCCAGAAACCCTAGTTTAGCTAACAATTGCAGTTTTAATTCAAAGGTTGAAGATTTATTCAGTGATTTTTATGAGTTTCAGTTTCATTCATTGTTACACTTACTACTTGGGTAATTTTAGTGAGTATTTCTTATTTTTGATTCGTTTCTACATCTAATTCCCATTTTCCTTAGATTAATTATGAATTCCTACACATCAATCATTGTTTTCATTAAATTCAACATGTTAGGCTAGATTTTCCAAGGCCGGGGTACATGAACCCAGCCTGATGTGTTAGCGTGTGTGTATAAAATTAATTCGATGAATTTAGTGATTGATTATGGTCGTACTGCGTAGTTACCCAATAATTATAGATCTTTATATCTCGTTTGCCTCTGGGTATTCGTGATGATTTAGAGTGCAATTTGAGTGTCACTATCGCGATACTGATTTACTCATCCTCAGATTAGGTATGACGCGGGCTTGAACCTCGTATACATAATGCTTGGGAGTACTAAATTTCGGGTCATATCAATCACATAAATTTATGATTAATATTATAACTTCACTACACTAGGGTTGGGGGATTGTATTCCTGTCCTATTTTTCTCATCATTTAAACAAAAAGTTTCGAATCATCATTCATTCTTAATTTCGGTAAATTAGTATAGTTGCATTTCTTCATAATTTCATTATCGCATTTAGCTGTAATCAATCTCAAAACCAAATCAATTTTTCCTTTTCTTTTTAGAGTCAAAGTTAGGGTCTCTCCGTCTCTTCCCGTCGTCACAACTCTGTTGTCCTTTTTCCCTGAGGATCGATATCCGACTTACGGGGATTATTACTTGAGAGACAGGCTTACACTTGAGCCTAGAGTGAACGCATTCCTGAGACACATTTTTAGTCGTGTCAACTATGCTTTCCCATAACAAAGCAACTTAAAAATTGGAGACTCTTTAGTCTATCCATTCCAATCGGCATCTCCATTATTCTTTTTTCACTAGGATCAAAACGCCGTAAGCAAATTAGTTTCCTCATTTCTCGGGGCAAAATAGTGAGAGACTTATAATTTGACAACACTAATGTTTGTAAATTGAACAGAGTAGTTACTGAATCAGGTAACCATTTGATTTATGTGCAAGAGACATCCAAATAGCGTAGATATATCAAATTAAATATTGAGTGGGGCAATTCAATGATAGAATAATGTGATAAATATAGCACCCCCAAGCATCTTAGTATTAGCAACTTATAATTCAATACTTGTCCCATTAGATAAAACTTGATTCTTTGTCAAATGGGTACTTGTCATCGTCTATACAGAAAAAAACACTCTATCTACAAACTCTTATAAATAGTTGATTAGATCGTACATTACAAAACATGATTCTTTGTCAAATGTTGGTTGAAAAATTACCTTGATAGCAGTTCACAGAAACCCTGATTGCCTATGTCTTCCATTTTCTGATTTGACTGTTAGATAATACACAAATATTGCGTATTTCATCCATCGAACCTACTCATTTTAGCCCCCTCGGGTGCCTTAATATCTATATTTAAGCTCGTTAACCAGAAAACCTTGGTTTATAAATATGCTATATGAGGTATAATTGGGCTTTTGTAGGTATTTGGGTACTAAGAATGGAATTCGGATGCATTTCGGTGAAGTTCCGTACGCAATCGCATGTTTAAAGGCAATCCGATCAATTCACAGTTTGGGCACCTAGCCCGACATCTCACAGAAGTTGTATCCCTCCTCGCAAGCTTCGCGTGGCCGTAAACGATGCGCGATTCCGAGTCCGAATGAAGAAGTTACAGCGCTTTTGGCGGAAGGGAATACCAAATACACCAAAACAGGAGGAAAGGAGATTCTGTCCTGCTTGATCGATCGATCGATCCTTCAGATTTTTTGCCACGATTTCAACCATCGATCGATCTACCAAAGGGGTGGATCGATCGATCCCCTGCTTTTTTCAGATATTTTCCTTTTCTTTTCTTTCTTCTTTTCTTTCATCCCAACTTACTATATAAGGGATTTTTGTTGTAATATCAAATATATTCAGTTTTTATTAGTTTAGCCTAGGGTTTATGGGTTTGGAGAGCTTGGCTTCATTTCTCTTTGGGTTGACAACCATATGGGTTATGTATGTTTAACTTTTTTGTAAAGACACAAATTTCTAATTGAGTCCTTTGTAGTTTTGGCTCAATTTCAGATAAAAACGTTTGAGTCATAGGATAGTGTTATTGACCATCCTTCAAGCCTATGACATGCTAAAGTTGAAGATGTAGCGGCCAAGTTTAAAGCTTTATCAAAATGCCAAGTTTAATGCGCCTCGTTTCTACGTCATCAACATGGTTCCATTGCTCGTAAGGTATGAATGCATCTTATTATATATATAGGATCTTGGAACAATTTATATTGGGTGTACTTTATTTTTAAAACTGTTATTCAGAAAGATTTAATTAAAACTTTAAAATAAAGTATATAAAGTTTTCGGGGCTAAAACTCAAATTTTCAACTTTCTGGAAGTTCGTTCGAATTGTCGTTCGAACGAGTTTTTCATTCGAACAATAATGTCGTTCGAACGGGTTTGCTAACGAGTTCCCCAAAAGGACACTAGAATGTCGTTCGAAGTATCGTTCAAACGAGAATGATGGTTCGAACGAGATTTCCAATGAGTTCACACTGGAACTTCGTTAGAAGGCTCGTTCGAATGAGACTTCATTTGAACAAAAATCTCGTTCGAACGAGTTTTGGCGGGAACAGTTAATTGGAAGTTTTGAGCAGTTTTTCCCTCATTCCCACTACTTTTTCCACTAACTCTTTTCCTCAATATCTATGTGCGGGAACCAAGTTTTTTAACTTAACTTTTTCACATCTTTCCATCTCCAAGAGAGAGTTTGAGAGCTTCAATTTAAAAGGAAAAAGCTCATGTTTTGAGTGTCTAATTTTTTAAGAAAATATCATTTAACACTTTAGTTTTCACCCAAAGTTTGTTTATCCAATTTCATCCGTATATATATATACTTTTCTTGGAGTTTGGCACCGGTTTATCTCTACATATTGAAGAAGAGATTGTTTGGGTTTGCTTCTATATCCCACAAAGAAGAAGAAGTTTGCATTGATTTACTCACTTGGAGAACGGCTCCTTGTTCGGGTGATGGTGACCATAAAAAGTCTGATCGGTGGATTCCGAGACCGCAGTGGAGCTCCGTGGTTATTCGCTAGGAAGAGGTGTTTACAAGAAGATGTGTCAAGGATTGGAAGGGGTCGAGTCGAGGAAGTAAGTCATCTGTCTTGTATTTGTAAAACTGTACTTAGTGGATTTGAGGCTAGGGTCGTCCGAGGTTTTTTTCCGTTGTGGGTTTTTCCTCGTACATCGCGGCGTAGTGATTCATTGTTTAATTTTATCTTGCTATCTCACCTAGAACGCATGCTTAGGTAAAAAGATAAAATTTGGTTTAGTCACTACTTGTTTAATTTGGTGCTAAATTAAATTTGGGTAATGTGTAGTTAATTTAATTCAAGTCTCTAATTTAATTTGATAAAATTGGTTTGGCCTATTTTGGAAATATTAAAAATATGACTTAGGCAAAATATGACTTAGGAAAATTTCTAGGACTTGGGTTGAATTAAATTGGTTTATGTGAAATTTAATTTGTTTGGATTTGATCTTATTTCACTTGGTTTAATTTTAATTTGAAAAGAAATTAAATTTTGTTGTTTAATTGAACCATCTTACGCTTCCACATATACTTAAAAGGAAATTACTTTTTGTGAAGTAAAAAGATTTTGATTTAAAAATTAAGTGGCCTATTGTTCCAATAAGTGGTATCATGGCATTGATTGAGAAAAGCTCTCATTTTCAAATTGGTATCAGAGATGGAGCGCTAAGTTATCGCATCAACGATCCATTTTCGGCTTCTATGTTTTTTGTGCTCCCTGTATTTTTAGGTGGTTCAATTTCTACTCACTCTCAATTTTTTTGTATCTCTCGATGGGATGCCTTAATGATAATTTGTCCATTTCTAATGATAATGAATTTTTTTCTATTCGAGAGGGATTTAATGAGTTTAATAAGTGTAATGAAAAATTAAAAGAATTAAATTTGAGATTTGCAAAAAGAATTAAATTTCTTGAAAATGAAAATTCTTGTTTTAAAACTAAAGTTGAGTTTTTGCAAATCTCCCTAACTCAAAAAGATATTTTTCGTGAAAAGCTCATGGACATAAATTACAATTATAATATTTTAGAAATGTCCAAGAAAGAGACTGATAGTCGAGAAAAGACTCTTAGGGACAAGTTTGCTCACATTGAGGGGGAGCATGATAACCTTCTAGGTGTAATTAAAAATTTAAAGAAGGAGTCCCGTAAATTTGAGGAGTCTAATTTATTACTTGAGTCTGAAATTTTAAAAATGAAAAATGATTTACAAGACTCGATTAGTTGTAGTAATGGTTCTAGCACATCTTGTTCAAATTCTTCTGTTGCTAAAGCTAAACCCATTTTTTATTTTAGAGGGTCAACTTTATCCAAGGACTTTAGAAAAGGTCACACCATAGGTATCATTCCTCGTGTTTTCACATGCTTGCATTGTGGTAGGAAAGGTCACCTTAGGTCATTTTGTGTTGATCTTAAAAGAAGTCCTAGGAAGTCTATGTCTAGCATTTCATTAATTTCCAAATACCATCATTTTAAATATACATCTATATGGGTTCGAAAATAATTTTTAGACGCGCTAGATATTAGATTTGTTGATTTTCATTTGCTTTCACATGAAACCTCCCTTGCTAAATTCAAAGGTTGATTGTGTTAGTTTTGTTTGCATACTCTAGCTTTTTGTGCTTCATATTATATATCATTGCTAGGTGTATGCATGTTTAGTCATTTTCTAGTCATTGCTTTATTTCATATCTAATGCTAGAAATCATGACTTGTTTATCTTTTGTATTATATTTCTTTCATTTTAGTTTGCATTAAATAAAAAATACAAAAAGATTTTTGTTTATCATTTGGGTTTTATCTCTTGGTAAATTAAGATTAATGAAAAATTCAAATGATTTTTGTTTTGTCTTTGAAGTATATATTTTTATTTTTGGTTAAAAATTTCAAAAACTCAAAAAGATTCTTTTTTGTGTTATTTTAGTTTGACACACTCTATGTGGCATACACTTGTGTTAGAATTTCATCTTTTTCGCTCCCATGTGGCTAGAACTTTTGGTTTAGATTGTCAATCCTTATTATGTTCTTTACCATGCTTATATGGAGTAGTTGAATTTTGTGTTGATATAATGGATTCTATTTTTATATGCCTCTATTCACACATGCACGAGCTCTTTTGAAATTTAATCGTCACATGTTATATTTGAGCTTTGTGAGGTGTTCTCCTAACAATCTTGTCATCTTTATATTTGTGACCTAAGAGGACTAGTGCATGTCAAAATCCGTTGCACGCGAGATTTGTGTGAGATATAAAAAAATGATAAATATAAATGTGCACGGGGAAGTGCTCCGAAAGGATTTATTATCCTTTGCGAATAGTAAGCCACCGTTTGTTTGGACCTAAAAGAAATACGTGGTCCAAAGGCCTAAAATTAGAATTATGGCATTAAACAAAAAAATAATTGCCAAGGCCTATTTTTTTATATATTCATTCAAATAATATATGCTTATTGAGGGAGATTGGATGGTATATCAACAGTTTGCACAATGTCCGTTTATCCAAGCTGCACTTTCAATGTCATGACTCTATTGGTTTATAGAATCATCAACATGCTAGGCTTGTATACATTGTGTATGTTTATTCATTGAGTTCAATTTATATTGTCACATGAGGTTATATTCAAATGTGATGAAGTTTAAAATCAATTGAGAACTCCGTGAACATGTTTTTAAGTGATTGGGTCTAAATTTAATTGTTACTAGTTCACACCCCAACACTTCCGTTTCCATATGACACATTTTTGCCATACGAGTGTGAAAAGCTTATCTTTGTTTTGTATCATGTTGGTGTTTATATCTATATGTGTGTACTTATGCTTAGATTGTATCTATTATGTATACATATATATGATATTTTGTTTAAGTCTTTGCCATGTTTAGCTAATCCATTTATGCTTCAATTCATAATTGGTACCTTGTTTGTTGCGTAGTTTGTTTGATATAACATGCTTAGAATCTTATTTGTCAATTTGGTATCATTTTTTTCGCATCATAGTTGGTATTCATTTGTATGGATTAGTTATGATTTTGTTGCCTATGTGATTTAATGTTCACATCACTTTATGCACTAATGAATGTTTAGCTTGTTATCCCATTATATGTATCCCTTGTTTTGTTTAAGGGGTGTATTTTCTTTAATTGGGGAAGATAAGTTAATGTTTTTATTCTTTAGCCTTTGTCTATTCCTGAACAAAAAGGGAGAGATGATAGGGGGAGAAATGGTATCTAATCCTATTATAATTGTATCATAGTTTGGGAGATTTCACTTAGGGGGAGTCGCGACCTTCCTAGGTAGATCACAATTGATAAAGGGGAGAATTAATTTAGGGGGAGTAATTATTTAATTGCATTTAATATTTTGATATTCCCTATGCGTTTAATGTGTTTGCTTAAGTGTGCATGAATTATTATATTCTAAGTGGCAACTTTTACCAGCAAAGATTTTGATCCTTTGGGTTGTTTGAGTCAAGCATTGTATTTTTATTTTGGGTGGGACATTTTTGTCAGTCTAGTAGAGCTTGACGGCCCTTTAGGATTTTTGTTGGGTTTTGTCCCGGAATAGCCAGAGGGGGAGATTTGTAAGGACACAAATTTCCAATTGAGTCCTTTGTAGTTTTGGCTCAATTTCGAACAAAAATGTTTGAGTCATAGGATAGTGTTATTGACCCTCCTTCAAGCCTATGACATGCTAAAGTTGAAGACATATCGTCCAAGTTTAAAGCTTCATCAAAATGCCGAGTTTAATGTGCCTCATTTCTACGTCATCAACATGGTTCCATTGCTCCTAAGGTATGAATGCATCTTAATATATATAGGAGCTTGGAACAATTTATATTGGGTGTACTTTATTTTTAAAACTGTTGTTTATTTTCAGAAAGATTTAATTAAAACTTTAAAAAAAAGTATATAAAGTTTTCTGGGCTAAAACTCAAATTTTCAACTTTCTGGAAGTTCGTTCGAATTTTCGTTCGAACGAGTTTTTCATTCGAACAATAATGTCGTTCGAATAAGTTTGCTAACGAGTTCCCCAAAAGGCCAATGGAATGTCGTTCAAAGTATCGTTCGAAAGAGAATAATGGTTCGAACAAGATTTTCAACGAGATTTCTAACGAGTTCACACTGGAACTTCGTTAGAAGGCTCGTTCAAACGAGACTTTGTTCGAACGAAAATCTCGTTCGAACGAGTTTTGGCGGGAACAGTTAATTGTCAGTTTTGAGCAATTTTTTCCCTCATTCCCACTACATTTTCCACTAACTTTTTTCCTGAATATCTAAGTGCAGGAACCAAGTTTTTTACTTAACTTTTTCTCATCTTTCCATCTCCAAGAGAGAGTTTGAGATTACAAGGAAAAAGTTCATGTTTTGAGTGTCTAATTTTTCAAGAAAAAATCATTTAACACTCTAGTTTTCACCCAAAGTTTGTTTATCCAAGTTCATCCATATATATATATATATATATATATATATTTATATACTTTGCTTGGAGTTTGGCATCGGTTTATCTCTTTGAAGAAGAGATTGTTTGGGTTTGCTTCTATATCCCACAAAGAAGAAGAAGTTTGCGTTGATTTACCCACTTGGAGAAAGGCTCCTTGATCGGGTGACTGTGACCATAAAAAGTCTGATCGGTGGATTCCGAGACCGCAGTGGAGATTCATGGTTATTCTCAAGGAAGAGATGTTTACAAGAAGACGCGTAAAGTATTGAAAGGGGTCGAGTCGAGGAACTAAGTCATCTGTCTTGTATTTGTAAAACTATACTTAGTGGATTTGAGGCTAGGGTCGTTCGAGATTTTTTCTCGTTGTGGGTTTTTCCTCGTACATCACGACGTAGTGATTCATTGTTTAATTTTATCTTGCCGTATCACCTAGAACGCATGCTTAGGTAAAAAGTTAAAATTTGGTTTAATCAATACTTGTTTAATTTGGTGCTAAATTAAATTTGGGTAATGTGCAGTTAATTTAATTCGATAAAATTGGTTTGGCCTATTTGAAAATATTGAAAATATGACTTAGGAAAATTTCTAGGACTTGGGTTGAATTAAATTGGTTTAAGTGAAATTTAATTTGTTTGGATTTAATCTTATTTCACTTGGTTTAATTTTAATTTGAAAAGAAATTAAAATTTGTTGTTTAATTGAACCATCTTACGCTTCCGCATATACTTAAAAGGAAATTACTTTTTGTGAAGTAAAAATATTTTGATTTCAAAATTAAGGGGCTTATTGTTTCAAAAAATGGTATCAGAGCATTGATTGATAAAAGATCTCATTTTCATTTCCACTTGCATCTCCATTTATATAAGTTGTTCTTGTTTAATTAGTGCTTTGTAGAGTAATTTACTGCTTTCTTAATTAGTTTCTTTATTACTTTCTTTCCTAGTTTAATTAGTTGTAATTTAGTTGAATCATTATGTGCCCCTAGATAAATAGGGTTGGGATGTCGTTCCTCCATTAACGGGCCCCGAGCTCTGAAAATTAGGTTTTGTGCAAAATTGCGTTTAATTGAACCCACGCGAAATAAAGTCGGATTAGTATGCATTTAACTTTCTTTGTCATGCAACGTTAGTGTTTATAGTGATAATCCGAATTTAATCCGCGTGCGACCAATTTTCGGTTAATTGTTTATTCTCGCAACTTTGGCTTAAATTCCTTACTATGTGAAGTTTATGATTAATTGATAATGCTCGATTAAATTGCTCTCGAGCCGGAATTCTAATTAGTTGTTATTTCGATCCGTATGGTTGGATGATATCCCGATCCTTGCTTTTACTTTATTTAGACTTAACTTCTCTCTTTTCTTTTATTTACTGGCATACATCACCCTTTTACACTTTTATTCCTGAATTAATAATCCATTACGATCTATCGAACATTCTCTGTGGATTCGATACCCGACTTATCGCTATACTCACCCATTGAGTGTAGTCGTAACTTAGGTATTTGTATAGTTCAGGTGAGCCGAATATAACACGACCGGCGCGTAGGTGACTCTCGCACCGCGGTAAAACTCTGCCTATCAAAATGGCATCGCTGCCGAGGACTATTTTGTTATATATTGTAATTATTTTATTAGTTCGTAGTATTCTTTCTTTTGTATTTGTATTCTTTCTTTTAACCTTTTTTGCAAGACTTCTACATTTGAGCGCCTAGAAACGCTTGAATTTTCCCGCGTGCACATCTTTTTTGTGGAAGTTGCCCACTTGAGCCTTTGTTGGGATAAGCATGTCTTATTCTAACTTTTCTGGGAATCTTAATGATAACTCTCAAAATTTCAGTAAACCTATGACTTTTGGTCAATACTTGCAATTCAAAAAAGTTGTAACATCTAAAATGACATTGGGTGAGTATTACGAAAGTCAAAGTTTGGATTACATCAATTTTGGGCGTGATCATTTTGATTCTGGGTCGCAAGATCCTTATGATAATAATTTCGAAACAAATTGTAATCATTTTCAAAATTCTTATGTTAATGATTTTGAGTGTAGTCCCGAGAATAATTTCCAAACTTCCCATTTCCAAGAATCCTCTCCTCGCCCTATGACTTTCGGTGAGGTATTGTGCATGCTTGAAAATAAGAGGATTGAAAAACCGTTATCGAGAAGAAAATCAATGTTGGGAACACGAGTTGGATTTACTATTTGAATCCGATAACGACTTTCTTTCGAGACTTTTGAAGTCGAGGACCGTTTTGAACCAAATGAGGTGCTTTTGCCTACTTTGGAACAAATCATCCTTGACTTGACCCATGGTATAATAGAGAATGAAAATGAGGATGAAACGGGCATAGTATCCATTTGCAGTGAACTCGTTTCTTCTTTGATTCTCAAAGAAGAAAGTTTCATTGTAAACGATCCTATTTCTTCCAAAAATTAATCTTCCTGCGATGATCACTCATCACCTGAGATTGAATTTCTTTCATCCCTGTCTTTATTCTATATTGTCACACCAATTATAGTACCCGATGAATCGGTTCAAAACTTTTTAGTTCCAAACCTTTTCACCAACGAGGAGTACTCGCTCGAGCCGCCTTCCATGACGGCATCTTTGCCCTCATGTGCGCCGCCTCCCATTCCAACATTAAAATACTTGGGATATGATTCAATTTTTCTTGGCCCACATGTGTATTTATTGCCCCTCCTATCCAAATCCCCCATCCTCCCTCGCAAATTTTTAATTGGGGATGGTTCCTCTTTTCCACTACCCACATGCCTTCCGTTGTTTGAACGGAATTCCTATTTTCTGGGAGGCATGCATGAGAGGGAAGGTCCACCATTGATCTTCCAAAATCAAAATGTTATTTGGGTGGACCCTCAAAACTCCTACTATTAGTATATAGCTAATTAGGATTCCTTTGTGTAGGTTGTATATACTAACTTCTTCATTTTTTATTTTTTCTCAATTTAGCCTAGTGTAATTAGTTAATCTCTTTTTATATTTTTCGTATGCTTGGTTTTAACTCTTTTGTAGGTTCAATGGACTTGAATTTGAGGAGACTGCGCCCCGGCACACACTTGTTAAGAAAACAATGAAAAAAGTCACAAAAACATTTTTTCTTTATTTTTCACACACTCATTCTCACACATTTTCTTTTGTTTTTCTTTTTTATTTTATTTTATTTTATTTTTCATTTTTTTTTGTGAACATGCGTGTGTGTTGCTCGTTGTATATATTTTTCATTTTTTTTGTTACATATGTGTATGTATGTGCATATTGTAGTCTAAGTCTATGTTATGTTATTTTATTTTTATTTTTATTTTTTTATTTTTATTTTTATATACTTATATATACTATATATATGCTTATATATATACTAGCGGATGCTCGTGCCGAGGGCATGACGATAAATTTGCCCCTGTGATAAAACCTATCCCATAATAACATGCCTTTTTTTTATATAAAAAAACACCTTTAAAAAAAAATAAAAAGAAAAAAGAAATAAAAAAATATTTAAACAAAAAATAAAAAAAGTATTTAAAAAAAATATATATTTAATTAAAAAACAAACAAACAAATATTTAATAAAAAAAATCCCCTTTAAATAAAACAAAAAACCTTTACCACCCTTTAACACACACAAAAAAAAAATAAAAAATAACTTTTAGCATGACATTCATGCATGGGCATGAAAAGAAAAAATATCATACATAGGGTGAATAGTAAAACACCATGGTGCTATATTATATATATATATATATATTTTTACATTTCTACCCCCCATACTCCCCTAAATTGCATTTTCCCCTATTTAAAAACTAGAGGCAGTAGGCTTTTTACTGCTTGATTGATCGATCGATGCCCAAGGGTCGATCGATCGATCGACCAGTAAAAAGCCGAGGCAGGTCAGTTTTTTTACCCTTTCTCTTCATTTCATTTTATCTCCTCTCTTCCCAATTTCGTGCCCTAATTCCCCCACCACATTTTTCTTCAATTTCCACCCATTTTCTACACTTGCAAGGTATCATCCTTCTTTCTAACTTGTGTATTTGTAGATTTTGGTTGAAATTTGTCATGTTTTTCATGTTTTCTCCAATTTTTGACATATTTTGAATGTGTGTGATTTTATCCCTATTTTGTGTTGTTCTAACTGATTTAACTTGTGATTCTTGATTGATATCCATTCATGAACACATGTGTATTGTTGCATTGTTGTTGTGTTCATGAATGGGGCTAATTTGTTGGTTCAAAATGGTATTTTTCATCCTCGTCGTACATTGCACATGCCAAGTGTTCGCTAAAATGACCAAAACAGTTTTCAATCCATTTTTTGGCGCACACTTGAGTGATTTTCACTCCTTGTCGTATTCCGACAAATTATATCGCAATGTTGAATTTTTTCCCTCGGTTTTGCGCATGTGCACCCACCATTTCAACTCGTACGCTAACTAACCATTAATTGTGCTTACAATTTTTTTGTATTGCTTAATTACTATTTTTTAGGTTGAAATGGCCAATATTAAGAAATAAAAGTTCACGTGGTGCATGCCCAACCGGGGCTTCGAGGGGTTTCGTTGCGATGAGGAACGAGACTGGTTTCAGGCCTATTTTCAAACATCCGAGCGACCGCTGGGTTATCATTTTGCTTTGACCCTTGATCATATACCACAGGAGGCGCGGGTTTTATTGCGCCGACAGGGATGGGAGCCCTTTCTCGCTACCATTGGGCACGTTAATAAAGATCTAGTCCGTATGTTTTATTCGACTTTGGTAGAGGTGAGGGGGCAGGGGCCTACTACATATGAGGCCATGGTCCGTGGAGTTCGGATACCGCTCCACCGTGCAGATTTGGAGACTTTTATGGTTGTTTCAAACCCTACGGATCCTATCAGCTTTTTGGATGGGGATATAATTTGGCGTGCGACGTTGATTGAGGCCCTTGCACCGACGAGGAATGGAAGAAAGGTGCATTCCGTTTGGTGTCAATGGAAAACTTATCGAGACTTCTCCACTACATCAACGTCCACTCATTCATGGTGACGAGAAAGCGATGAGAGGTTCATCACAAGCACTCAACATTCATCTACACTATGCTTCATGATTTGGGTGATATCAGTTTGCTCAAAATATTTTGGAGACGATGCTGGCGATATCCACGAAGATCACCTTGAGGTATTCCTTTCCTTTTCCTGCCCTCATCACGAGGATCTGCTCTTCTCACGGTTGCCAGAATATGACGTTGATCGCAAGCATGAGCCACTAGGGCTTCTAACAAAGGAAAATATCTCGAAGATGTTGACTCACCTTGGGGAGAGCCGGTGAACAAAAGACAGAGGGCAGCGGCGGCTGATATGGCAGAGGAGGAGGTAGAGATTAGAGGTATGGAGCAGGGTGAGGGTTCTCATGTGCCACACACAGATTTAGATGCCCGCTTTGAGACATTTCAGGCAGTGCAGGACCAGCGCTGGGAGGAGATCCAGCTCAGGTGGGCTACATAGGAGTCCCGCCTGGACCAGCAGTAGTTAGAGCTGAGACAGCAGCAGGAGTGGACCGAGCAGAGACAGGCGAGAGCGTAGCAGAGGCATGAGTACTGGATGATGCAGGCGATGATGTGAGACCTTTACTTGTAGAGGCATGATTCGGACATAGTGCGACCTCCTCATTTTCAGGATCCTTATGATCCTAATGGTTCCGGCCACTAGGCTTCTGCTGTTTTGGGTCATTTTTGCATTTCTGGGACGGATATTATGTTGTATTTTTATTTTTATTTTTATTTTTATTTTTATTTTTATTTTTATTTTTATTTTTTTATTTTTATTTCTTTATTTTTAATAGTTGTAATGTATTAAGTTGTTTTGAATGGAACTTATGAAATGAGCAATGAGAATGTAATTTGAGGTTGTTTATTGGATTTTGATGTGTGTGACCTTCCATTTTATAAAATCAAAAAGTTCACCATCAATTTATCTAGTATTTGCACTTCAGCCCTCTATATTGTTGTGACTTGTGACATAGATTCTTTTAACTTAATACATCAGTATATATTCTTCCTATTCTTTGTACTAACTTGTTTTGCAGATTCATTTGGACTTGTCCTTATGGAGATCGCTCCAAATTTGGGTAATATCATTCTTTTCCTATATTTGTGTTGTGTTCTTTAATGGACGCATTGGGGACAATGCAACATTTAAGTTAGGGGGTGTGGGATATCCTATCCATTTCATTATTTAGTCTTTGAATTTAACTACAATTTAGTTACAAAGCATGTTTTTGTTAAAAATTTGAAAATTTTCAAAAATATTTTCTTTCTTTTTTCTCCTTTGTTGGGCATTTTGCCCCTGTTTTCGATGATAAATTTTAATAATTGCCCGATCCATTAGACAATTCAACGATGCATGTTCTCGATTTTAGAAGTTATTAGACTTTAGTCCTCAAATCATTAATATTATGAATAACTTCATGAATTAAACTTTATCCTGTGAGCACATGCGTTTTTCTTATTATATTGATTTGGTTTATGATTGTTATAACTCGGTAAGATTTTGTTGCATTGTATATACTTACACCGAGTGAGATTAGAGACTTATCTTCATTTATGAGTGTATACACTATTCTTTTCTCTTTGGAAATGCTACAGTCATTGGTAATCTCTTTATTCTTTCATTGACTGTTCATAATTGAGTTCATTCTTGAAATGTATTACTTGATCATGATTTTCATTTATTGTTTTGACTCGAGAATTGCGTAAACTTTTTGAAATGATCATAGGCCATCTTTGTATATCACCCATATGACCTTGACCTCACCTTTTATATGTTCCCTAGTCAACCCATTTGAGCCTAAATACTAGCCTTTCTTGTCATTACCCAAAATCCCATAACCAACTCCAAATTGGAGTTTTATACCATACATATTACCTTACATACCCTTTTTTGGATTGTTACTTAGGATTGAATGATATTGTTGTTTTGTGGTTGCAATTTGAGCATGAAAAGAGTGAGAAAAGAAGAAAGTGTAGTGAAAAAGAGATGAAAAAGATAAAGTGAAAACAAAAGAAAACAAAAGAAAAAAGTGAGAAAAAGAAGAAAAGAAAAAGAAAGATAAAGTTATATATTATTTGTAGTGGTGTAATAATCCTTGTTACTCTCTCGATTGTTATATCTAATGCTCGTTTAGAAATCATTTGTCCAATTTTGAAATTGCCCACTTTTTCCCATTATTTCGAGTTTCATCCCCAAACAATTTGAATCCGTATATACATCCCTTTCATTTCGTACCCTAACCTAGTCTACATTACAACCCTATTAAAGTCCTATGTGATTTTAAGTAGATGTAATTCAAAGGTTTAAATAGTTTTGATAATCTGTGAAAATGCATTTCGCCTCTTTTATATGCGTGGTATCCTTTCACTGAGATTACAGTTTTTATTTCCTATATAGCGTTCTTCATTTGTGACATGTGCACGACCTAGTTTCCCTTTACATTTACTCCTTATGCCCGCATGTCCCGTGTGTTACCTCCCTATTTCAAGTGAATTCATTTTATGAGGGTAATGCCCGTGAGGATTGACTTTTGTGCATGCTTTGATATTTAGTATCCGAGTTATTTAAGTTTTTGCCAAATCATATTTTGCGTCTGCTCACTCCCCTCCCACATGTTAAAGTTTCAATTCATTGAGGTGCATTCTATCATGTTAATAGATACGGACTGTTCACGTGAATTCGTTTGCTTTGCTAATAACATGTTGAAATCTTGTTCGTATTGTTGAGTTTGTAACATGCTTGATTGGGCATATTTTGAGGAAACTTTATGATGTTTGTGGGTTTCATCCCTGAAAACCCTCACGAGACGACACTCATCCACTAGGGTAACCTAGGGGTTTAATGGCTTATTGCATACACTAAATGCAATCGAATCGCCCGCGAAAGTGGCCTTATGCGTTTATACCATATTTTTGTACTATCTCCTATTTTGGTTTACTTGTTGTTCTTGTTGCATCATATTTCATTGCTAGGGACTAGCAATATATAAGTTAGGGGTGTGATAATACGCAAATATTACGTATTTCATCCGTCGAACCGACGCATTTTAGCCCCCTCGGGCGCCTTAATCTCCATATGTAAGCCTGTTAACCAGACAACCTCGATTTATATTGTTAATTAGGTATATGAGGTATAATTGGGCTTGTGTCGGTATTTAGGTACTAAGAATGGAATTCAGACGCATTTCGATGAAGTTCCGTATGCAATCGCACGTTCAAGGGAATTTCGGTCAATTCACAGTTTGGGCACCTATCCCAACATCTCACGGAAGTTGTATCCCTCCTCGCAAGATTCGCGTGGCCATGAACGGTGCGCGGGAGTCCGAATGAAGAAGTTACGACGCTTTTAGCGAAAGGGAATACCCAATACACCAAAACAGGAGGAAAGGAGATTCTGCCCTGCTTGATCGCTCGATCGATCAGAAGGATCGATCGATCCTTCAGATTTTTTTCCACAATTTCAACCATCGATCGATCGACCAAAGGGGTCGATCGATCAATCCCCTGCTTTTTTCAGATATTTTCCTTTTTTTTTTCTTTCTTCTTTTTTTTTATCTCAACTTACTATATAAGGTATTTTTGTTGTAATATCAGATATATTCAGTTTTTATTAGTTTACCCTAGGGTTTGTGGGTTTGGAGAGCTTGGCTTCATTTATCTTTGGGTTGACAACCATATGGGTTGTGTATGTTGAACTTTCCACTTCCATCTCTATTTATATAAGTTGTTCTTGTTTAATTAGTGCTTTGTAGAGTAATTTACATGCTTTCTTAATTAGTTTACTTTCTTTATTACTTACTTTCCTAGTTTAATTAGTTTTAATTTAGTTTAGTCATTATGTGCCCCTAAATAAATAAGGTCGGGATGTCGTTCCGCCATTAACAGGCCCCGAGCTCCGAAAATTAGGTTTTGTGCAAAATTGCGTTTAATTGAATCGGCGCGAATTAAAGTTGGATTAGTATGCATTTAACTTCCTTTGTCACGCAACGTTAGTGTTAATAGTGATAATCCGAATTTAATCCGCGTGCGACAAATTTTCGGTTAATTGTTTATTCTCGCAACTTTGGCTTAAATTCTTTATTGTGTGAAGTTTATGATTAATTGATAATGCTCGACTAAATTTCTCTCAAGATGAAATTCTAATTAGTAGTTGTTCCGATCCGTATGGTTGGATGATATCCCGATCCTTGATTTTACTTTATTTAGACTTAACTTCTCTTTTTTTTTATTTACTAGCATACATCACCCTTTTACACTTTTATTCCTGAATTAATAATCCGTTACGATCTATCGAACATTCTCAGTGGATTCGATACCCGACTTACAGCTATACTCACCCGTTGAGTGTAGTCGTAACTTAAGTCTTTGTATAGTTCAGGTGAGCCGAATTTAACATGACCGGCGCGTAGATGACTCTCGCGTCGCGGCAAAATCCCGCCTATCGTTGTTGCACTAGTAAATTTTCAGCCATCCATAGAAGGACTAGTTCCTCATTTTGGAATTCTTAATATTTGGAGAATGCTGAACGATGTGCGAAACAGTTTCATTATTTTCTCTGTGTCATTATTCCAAATATAGGTATCACAGAGATCTGATTCTCACTCCCCCATCAAGCAACAATAATTCCATTATATTCTCTGTGTCATTATGCCTACCATAGACACCAGTTGGCCTTTAATGTTAAAATAGCCAAATGAGGAGACATATAGTAGATCAACTGTAAGGAGGAAACAAGTGTAAGTATACAAATAGTATACAAATATGGTTAGCCAAAACAGAGTGAAGCATAGAGAGGGGCCAACTGTGCAAGTATACAAATAGTAAAGCAAAAGGAGCAAAATAGTCAACTGTAAAGAGGAAACAATTGACTTGTTGTAGCCAAAATAGAGTGAAACATAGAGAGGGGCCAACTGTTACTCTCAGTACGCCACCGTAAGGGGCATAATGAGGGTAGAAGGTCTTAGACAAAGGCAGATCAGGTCTAGATAAGCCGAAAACTCCATCATAAGAACTGAGGAGACCAGTCACCACAGAGGTTGAATCTAATTCAAACCAATAGTGTTTAGGAATAGAAGTTTTAAATAATTAGGCAAGCATTTACTTTTCCCCATTTGATAGGAAGAATATCATCTTGAATGGAATCAATGGGCCATTATAAAACCAAGTTTCTTGATCCAGAAATCAATAGGAACAAACAAATTAAGAATCCACTAATTAAATGCTGAAACTTGAAACTTTAATAGGTGTATATTGATTCCATATGTACTTACTGAAAATAGAAGAACTATTAGAATGTCTGATCAGATTAGAAGTTTATTTAAATGTAAATTCCCCTTGAGTAGATGTTATCCAGATGTATTTTGCTCCTCTAAAAAGGTAGACTTGTTCTGCTGAATCTTAAATAATTTTGTCCCTCTTAATAGTATGAGAAGCTTTGGACCCATGAGAAAATCCTTTCTTATACTCCTAATTCATAAAATTATCCCAGATACCTTTAACTTCCAATAGATCTTCAGATTATTAGCCTTGGAAATATCAAATAGGCTTCTTCAATTCAATCCTCCTTCTTTATATGGATAGCATGAGTGCTCCCAAGATTTAATTTGATGTTTTCCACCAGACCAAAGGAAATTATTGAACAATCTATGAATCCCTTGGATAATCATCTTTGAGGGGTTAAGAGCAACAAGGGTGAAAATGGAATAGTAGTAAGAATATGTCTAAGTAAAAAAATTCTACCATATTTAGATAGAAAACATGGTATTCCATCTCTTAATGAAAGAATTCTCTGTATTGGAACTCGCATGAAGAGAAATAATGGTTGCATTCATCTCTGGTCTATCATTTCATGGAGGGGCATATCAAAATTGAAATAAAAAAGTTACATGGTCAGTTTTCTTGCAGATTTAGCACACAAGTGATAAATTGTTATTATTTGAGCTTGAAATGTATAATCAAATGTATAATCAGATTTGTTTCATAAAGTCACAACTAAAGCATCAAATTCATCTTCAAGACCATTGATAGTGTACATATGGTTGAAACTACCCAAACTGATTTGAAAACTATAAAATAATATCACACATATGCTTGACGTGTTCTTCATTTCAGAATTGATATATAATTTCACAAACTAATTATTTGATGCCCATTACCTCTTTTTGATAGATAGTATATAGGGCACCCCATCTTCTAGGCGACGAATTAGAGGAAGTGCAAAACCATGCAAGGGATGGGGCAAAGACAAAAATATAATTGATTGGAATGAAAAGTGTCAACCAATTGGTGATGATGCTTCAAAGTTGGCAACTCGGTTGGGTTATTTTGCACGACAAGGGAACCTATTTCCGTTGGATGTCCCATCTTGGGATAAAATGGATTCACATAATCTCATAACAATTTGGGAAATCGTGCAGGTAAAAGTTGTTGATTTTTTTATCTACATTGATATATAAAATTGCACATAATCTAATTAGTTTATTGTAACACATTTTCTTTTAAACATATAAATGCTCCTGATGGTTACATAGATCTTTGTCTGAAGTAAATCGGTTTGCAATTGAAGCGGTTCAAGAACCACTTAAAGGAGGATTATTACAACAAATTTGAGACATATGAGGAGCGAATTGAAAATAGACTCTCCCATGTTGACAGTGATCGGAGAAGTTGGTGGAACGTTGGGGCATAGAAAAATCTAAGGTATTAATCTAATATTATCATTCAATTGTATCTTTCACCCAAAGTTCTATGTGTTCCAATACATATTTTCAATGTATAAGTTTAATTTAGTTTCATTCTCTTGCAGCAAGTGGCGGATCAGAATTCTCAAAATCGAACAAACCTTTGTTTTCATCCTAAGACAGGACAAACACCATTGCTACGAGTAATATAAAAGGTTAGACATGTCATTTGAATTTATTTTGTATTTTTATGTCTTTAGTTTGAATCAAAATAGTTCTTAGTGTACTTATTTTTACCAATACATTAGATGAAGACAAATGGTTTGCAAATCGATAAACTTTGGGTTTGGAGATATACACGAAAGAGAAATGAGTCTTATAGTGATACTAATGGATCGGCCGATAAAGAGGTATATACATTTTAACTATTTTTCTCATCGTCTAACATGGAATAGTAATAAATAGTTCCATTTGCTTACGATCCATTTTATATATCACGTGCATTTGATACTTTATTTGAATTTTGTTATTTATTTGTACGAAATTATAAAAAGATTATTGGAAGTGTTACCGGAGGATTAACAAAATGACATCGAAGCACGAAATAAGATATTCGATGAGTTGATAGGGACCGACGAGAATGGTTGTGTCTTATGCATGGGAGTAGATCTTCAATCGGCACCTAAAAGGTCAAACACAACGTCATCATCTCAACATTATGAGCAAGAGATAGCTGAATTATTCAAAGAGGCCGAGGAACGTGAAATTTACCATTAAGAAGAGCTTGATCATATCCGGGACGAGGTTAGTGCCGAGACAGATGACAAAATCAACAAGACTAAAGAGTTTTTTTCTCAATTTGATGCAGCAAACTGGATTTCTCGTACCAAATGATGCACTTGCTTAGGTATTTTCTTAACAAGTAGAATTATTTTACTAATAATTTGAGATTAAGCTAGGCCGTGTGGGCCAATGAATATTTATGATGATGAAATTAAGTTATGTGATCATTTGGGCTTTTGTTGTTGTTGTTGAGTTGCGTTTTAATGTTAAAACATGTTGGTTTTCATGAATAAACAAAGGAAACTCTGCCGAATTTTTTTAAAATAGCTAAAAAGATAACATACGGCTTACTATAGTTGAATATTGTACTAATTTATGTTTATTTTCCCTTTCACAGGTCTGGACATCATTTGGAATAGGTGTTGGCCATCTATTTTTTGGGTTTCCTTGGTTATTTGAGATTTTTGGGGATGATTGTAGTCTGAATTATATAACTTATGTTTTAAGTTGGTTGTTTTACTTTTTGGAGATGTTATGATGGAAACCTTGAATATCAATGAATGAATTTTCGGAGCTTTGTTGATCTTTTGTTTTGGATATTTATTTATCATAACTTGTACATTTGTTGATAATTATAACAATAGAAATTTTGGTGGCAATTATGGAGGCAACTTTTTAACGGAAGATTATTAGTGTCCCAAATCATATTATTAGGGACGGCCAAGAGCTAGTCCCAAATAATATTATTAGGGATGCTTGTCGCCCTCCCCAATAATATTATTAGGGACGACTAGATACGCCCCTAAAATGCAGTTGTACAATAAGTTTTTGGCGGTAATTTTGCTGCTAACTTTTAAGGGATGGTTCATACCGTCCCAAATAATATTATTAGGAACGGTAAAATCCGTCCCTAATACATTTGGGACGCCCATCAAATGTGACCTTGTCTTGTCGTCCCTAAATCTGTCCTTAGAAGTCTTTAGGGACGGATATATAGTCTTTAGGGGGGCGGATTTTACCTGTCCCTAAAAGAGAATTTTTTTGAAGTGTTATTATGGATTAGTCTCATTTATTAGGTCAAAGATACATAAAATTCCATTGACTTTTATTTAATGCACCAAGTCATTTTTCATTATAGAGCACATATATTTAGAGAAAATTACCCTCATTCATACCTATTTTAAACCAACTTACTCTCCCTCTTAAAACGAATACATAAACCCATTCTCTAGCAGTCCCACCACCACCCTCCCGAGACTTGTCGAAACAATCCACTGAAGAAGCTAGTCGAAGGCCTCTGAAATCCTCGTTAGACTGTTTCCTTATTTTTCTTTCTCTCCCTCTTCATCTATTTCTTTTCTTTTTCTGGTCTGTGCTAGCGACACCATCGCCGGAACTGGAGAAGAAGGTTTTTCGCTTGAAAAATGGAGGTTTTACCGAAACAATAAATTTATCTGTTTTTTTTAATAAAAAATCTCGAATATGAGTGTCGTTTGCTACATCTTGACGAGTAGATTTCAAATATATAAATTTTGTGAATTTTGGATATGTAGATTTGCAGTTATGGACTTTCAAATATATGATTTTTTTTTTCAAAAAATGAGGTGACAGCTGTAAAAAATATTCTAGGGGTATGTTGGTCATTTTAACGCACTGAGTTAGCTAAATATGACCTTTGCCACCATTGTCAATGAATCTCTTACATCATTGACCAAGTCAATGAGACTTGATAGCTACTATCCCTTTTTTTGTATGATATGGTGTATTATGGTCTAATTGTTCACATAAAAAAATGCCCGAATCTAAACTCCATGTATCTAGTAAATCCTTTTCTTTCATTTTGACAAAATATATGGTCTTAGTTTTATTCATTTCTTTGATATAATTTTGGATTTCGCAGAAATGCACCTCCATATTCGATGTATGTAAACAAGTATTATATTTTATCATGTTAAAATTCACCAGGCTTAAACGCCGTAGGCATGAGTGATTCACATATTATCGATTGGCTTCGAATATTATTTTCAAATAAGGATAAGAAGATAGAGGTTTTGGTTGACTTCTTATAAAATAAATAGGGTTAATTATAGTTTGACCCTTTTAACTTTGCACTTATTTTTAATTCACCACCTGTACTTTTAGTTTCTGGACTTAACCTTTTAACTTTTACAACCACATCATTTTACCCCTTGACTTTAACACTGTTAAGTTTTCGAACAAAAAATTGGTCATTTGTACAAGTGGTGGGACAAAAATTCCTTTATGTGTAGCACAAATAATCAATTTTCTGTCTAAATATGTAATCGCGTAATTTTGAGGGGCGCTAAAGTGACATGTTTTATAAGTTGAGGAGGCTTAAGTCTAAGAATGAAAGTGCGGGTGGTGAAGTGAAAATGTGAGCAAAGTTAAAAGGGTCAAAGTGTAGCTAGCCCTATAAAATATATTATTATTGGATTCTTTCAGTAGAATGATTTAATTCTACTTTCATTTTCAACTCAAAATGTTTTTAATTTATTTTTAGCATCATATATTGAGTGCTCTTGTACCAATAAACTGAATTGGTGGTTTAAAGTGCACATAAATTAACTTAGAACAAGTAATAGCATAATAATCCTAGCTTTAACAATTCATTATAGTTATTCACAACTATTAATGGGTACTGTTGTTCATGAATAGCTTTTTTAGCTAATGGTTTGCTTTATCCTTATTGCCCGGGCCCAAATTCATTAATCTCGAGTCTAACATTGGGGCAAGCATTGAGAAACTCTGACTAATTAAGTTCATACACATATATTAGTAGTAGGATAATTTTCACAAACGCTATAAAATAATCAATCTACAACTTCCTTGTATTAACAACAATGTATAGTAATTTAATTACAGCTTTATCACATGAAAATATAACAAGCTAAGCCAGAAAAAAATCATGCAATGAGCCACCGTTACATAATAATTTTGACGAATGTTGAATTTCTCATCAATGAATGGATGAAAATAAGGTGTATTTTTTATATCCACACTCAGTTCTACTATTGACGGGTATATGAAATTTAACACATCGCGCTGTCATTTATTTTGAGACATATTTGTTGCTACAGTTATTCTAC
Source organism: Sambucus nigra (assembly GCA_949130495.1). Lineage (NCBI taxonomy): Eukaryota > Viridiplantae > Streptophyta > Magnoliopsida > Dipsacales > Adoxaceae > Sambucus > Sambucus nigra. Next base: position 196,845,687 of record OX422220.1, read on the forward strand.
TCCTATCAAATTTTATGTTGTTGTCTATGTGACACCCCGACTAATTAAATACCGGGTATCTACTCCTTTATAAAATTAATTCAAAATGCCAAGTTGGCTCAGTTAATAGCATCACTGTCGAAAACATTTTATTATTACTAACCACCTAGTATTTAAAAAGTAAGTGCTAAATTTTAATTTAAGTCTGATTAACATGCAATGAGTAAAATGAAGAAATAAATAACATCATTCACCATACTAAAGTAAACTGAATAACCATCACAATAGAGTAATAAAGTCTGGAGGAAAACTCCTCACTACAATCCCATAACTGAAATGAATAACCGAAACTGAAATAAAACATGCTAAAGTCTGAAAACTGAAATATAAAAGATGTCTCTAAAGAAATGGGCAACATGCCCTACAACTGATAGATGGTGACTCTGGAATCCAAAAGATGGAGGCGTCTACATGCAAATCCCTGTAGCTTCCACAAGTAGCTACAGCTCATCACCAGAATGAGTATCCTATGCTTGGTGTCCTTGTGGCTGGGCACCTAAAATGGTTTTACAAAGAAAAAGAGATTTGAAAAGCAAACGGGTCAGAGCCCGAATGTGGAGTTATATTTTAAAAACCTGCAAGTGCTTTAAAAACATTTAAAACATTAAATGCAAAGTACATGTTAGGACGTGCACTCACATGATATTCTCACCTCTCGTCTAACTGTGCACTCCTAACGTAAGTACCCATCTATATCGACCCATACTACTAGCTAACTGATAACATAACTAGCTAGACTGCCAAAGGTTCTACCCGTATTACTTGGTTCCATTTAACATAACAACGCTCGTAATTACATAGAGGTTTAACGTAAACTCAGTTACTAAATACGCCATTGATATAACTATTAGTTAACTCATTATATATCTCGAAACAATACCGTAATATCTTCACAACATTAACATGAGGATTTCCATTAATTTAAGGTATATTATTCACATCATAAATATACGATACAAGCACCCCGCAATCTAAGCTATGGTGCACACATACTCTGCTATCCATCCCGGTACATCACGTACATAAGGATCACACATTCCGAATCTCTCAGGAATAGTTCAGATAACACAAATCACAAATAGTGGAGGCGAACACAGTCACCATCACATGGGTCACGCACATACCTACGCTCCCATGGTCAGCGGACTTATTATATCACAATAAGTCTTTCTATGACCTATGTTCATCAAGGTACCAGTCTATATCCCCCCCGTAGGCACACAAGGAATAGAGGGTCCTAAGCGAACGCAACCTCCCGTGATAGCAAGTATGGTAGGTATGTCATACACACAATCCATATACCAATACTAAGTAAACACATGTCTTAGTAATACCATATTTTAATCGTAGTACATATTGCACTCTCGTACTAACTATAATTATCACAATTCGTAGTATTCCGGTTTGTAATTATACGCGCTATAATTCATCCTCACATCACAGTAGACACTCACGTCTCAACCCAAATGGTTTATTGGATATAACTCTCGTATATAATTTACTCCTCTCAATAACACAAAAGTCCCAAATCTATCCTTACATCATCAAAGAATGTTAACTCTACCCTCGAACCAGTTTCCGAGACTCCAAAAATCAAAACAGTCCAAAAAGGACAAAACTGTCAACTCGTTAGAAGTCTCGTTCGAACGAGACTTCGAACGAGTTTGGACTGTCAGGTCGTTAGAAGTCTCGTTCGAACGAGATCCCAGTTCGTTCGAACGAACTGTCCCTTCTAACGATATCTCGTTCGAACGAGATATCGAACGAAATCCCTGCTCGTTAGTAACGACTGGTCAACTCGTTAGAAGCTCGTTCGAACGAGTTCGTTCGAACGACCTGGGGGCTTCTTCTAACGAATTGCCAGTTTCGGCCCAGATTTTTCCAAAAATCGTTTTTCACCATTTTTATCACTTCAATCCTTCTCCAAAGTTCGTCCTAACCATGATTTAAGTCCTCTAATCATACTAAAACATGCTTGGGGTATAAACTAACGTCTTTTAAGGCAATAAGGCATCCTAAACATCATTAAATCCCAAGATTTTATACTATTTCCCCAATATCATCAAGAACATGAACCCTAGATATATATCAACATCAAATCCAGAATTTAATTCGTTTTTCTTTCACCCAAACATGTATTAACATCAGATTAATTGTCTCCAAACTATTCTACATGCAATCCTTCTCAAATTCCTCAACTTTTATGATCTAGACTACATGGGTTTTCATATTTTATCAAGAACAACCATAAATCCAAATTTTCTAACATGGAAAAGACATTCTCAGAATTTAAATGGAATAAAGTCACTTGCCTTGTTTGTCTCTGAATTTGGTGTGGATTCGGTGTAGAATTTCTGCAGAATTCCTCTCTCTCTCTCCTTCTCCAAGCTTTCTTCTCCAAAAAGCTATGGTGGCTAGGGTTTGCTTTGGGGAACTTATGAAAACCTAATTTAATAAACCTCCGTAGCTTGTTGGGTTAATAAGGGTTGGTTGGGTCAATTCCTTATCAGATTACAACTCTCAATTTTCGTCACTTTTAATTCCTAAAAATGTAAAATTACCAAAATACCCTTTAAGTTACCGGTATGGCCTAAAAATACCCCGGGACCCAAACTATACCCCCGGCTAGTGTTTTCTGACTATCTCGACCCTTCCGGACGCGTTGGCGCAATCAAAACGACCATACGGATTATAGATTTTAAATTCACTTTTTATTAACAAAATATATACCGTGACGCGGCGGTCCCACGCGTCTCAACAAAATTTCTAAAATGCCGTATATAAATCTCACGACAAATTTTATAATACCAAATACATATATAATCATATATGCACATAATCAAATACCAATTCGCATCTCATTAGTATTTATAACCTGGATTAATTTCCAATTAATACGCAATTTAATTAATTAATCCCAAAATAAATACGGCCAAAAGTACGGGGTATTACATACTTCCCCCCTAATAACTGAATTTCGTCCCGAAATTCGAAACTAGAAAGTACCTGCTAAAAACAGCTCTGGATAACGCTCGTGCATCTCATCCTCGCGCTCCCATGTGGATTCCTCGACATTGTGATGTCGCCACTGAACACGCACTAACGGAACTATCTTTGACCGCAGTTTCCTCTCGCTTCGGTCCAAAATAGCAATTGGCCCCTCCTCGTAGGAGCTATCCGGCTGGAGATCGATGTCCTCCACAGCAATGTGAGAATGAGCCAAATTATCTCTAAGGTATTTCCTCAGCGAGGAAATATGGAACACGTCGTGAATCCGATGCAAGTGCTCCGGTAGTCCAAGTCTATACGTAACGGGTCCGATCCGCTCAATAATAGGAAACGGCCCCACGTACCTCGGTGCCAACTTCCCCTTCTTCTCGAATCGCATAATCCCCTTCATCGGAGAAACCCTGAGCAAAACCTGGTCCCCCACTTGGAACTCTCTGAAAAACCTCTTCGCATCAGCATAACTCTTCTGCCTGTCTTGAGCTACCCGAATGCGACTCCGAATCAACTCAATCCTTGCCGAAGTATCCTGAATCACTTCCGGCCCAAGTAGTTTGTTGTCCCCCACCTCCAACCAACATGCTGGGGAACGACAAGGCCTACCGTACAATGCCTCAAACGGAGCCATGCCAATAGTGAACTGATAGGAGTTGTTGTAAGCAAACTCCACCAGTGGAAGGTACTGCTCCCATCCACCCCCGAAGTCAATGATGCACATGCGTAGCATGTCCTCCAACATCTGGTTGGTGCGCTCTGTCTGCCCATCGGTCTGCGGATGATAAGCCGTACTCAACCGCAATTCCGTGCCCATGGCCTCCTGGAAACTCTCCCAAAACCTCGAAACAAATATCTTGTCTCTGTCAGACACGATATTCAGGGGCACACTGTGAAGTCTCACAATCTCTGAAATGAAAAGTTGGGCATACTGTCCCGTAGTGTAGTCAGTCCTTACGGGTAAGAAGTGAGCGACCTTGGACAACCTGTCCATAATTACCCAAACGGATTCGTGACCCCTCTGCGACGTAGGCAACCCCGTGACAAAATCCATGGATATGCTCTCCCACATCCACACCGGAACCTCCAACGGCTGTAGCAATCCTGCTGGTCTCTGATGATCCACTTTTACAAGCTGACAAGTGGCGCATTTCGAGACAAACTCAGAGATATCTCTCTTCATACCGCTCCACCAATATTGCCGTCTCATATCTTGGTACATTTTGTCTCCTCCGGGATGTACCGCGAATCGTGAGCCGTGCGACTCTGCCATCACATCTTGCCGCAATTCTTCCCCTTCCGGAACTACCAACCTCCCATTGAAGCGCAATCCCCCGTCTGAGCTAACGGTATAGGACTCGACTCCCTCTGCAAGTAATCTAACTATCTGCTCCTGACAGAACGAGTCATTAGCCTGTGCCCGTACTACCTTTGTGACAATCTGCGGTGTAACGGTCATCACAGACATGAAAGATCGGGCCACTGCATCTTGGTGTCCCAATTCCTTCCACTTAGCCTTCCACACCTCTGCCACCTCATCTGCTGGCCTGCGGCTCAACGCGTCTGCTACCACGTTAGCCCTACCCGGGTGGTACTGGATGTCGAACTGGTAGTCTTTCACAAACTCGAGCCACCTACGCTGCCGCATATTCAGTTCCTTCTGCGTGAACAGGTACTGTAGGGACTTGTGGTCCATGAACAACTGAAACTTCTCCCCCAAAAGATAGTGCCTCCAAATCCGTAAGGCAAATACCACTGCTGCCAACTCCAAATCATGTGTGGGGTAATTCTTCTCATGAGGCTTAAGCTTACGGGAAGCATAAGCTATGGCCTGTCTCTCCTGCTGCAATACACCTCCCAGTCCTAGCAAAGACGCATCGGTGTAAACCAAATACTCAACTCCCGGTCTCGGCAATGCTAACACAGGTGCTGAGGTCAACTTGTCCTTCAATTCATCGAATGCCAACTGACAGGCATCACTCCAAATGAACGGCACACCCTTACGAGTAAGATGTGTCAAAGGACCTGCTATCTCTGAGAAACCCCGAATAAACCTCCTGTAGTATCCTGCTAAACCCAAGAAACTACGAATCTCCGTCGGCGTCATGGGCTGTCCCCACTCCCTCACTGCTGATACTTTTCCCGGATCGACAGATATTCCCTGATCGGAAATAATGTGACCCAAGAACTGGACTTCCTTCAGCCAAAACCCGCACTTCTCATATTTTGCATATAACTCGTTCTGACGAAGTGTCTGCAAAACCTGCCTCAAATGCTCGGCGTGCTCCTCCTCTGTCTGAGAGTAAACCAGAATATCATCAATGAAGACAATGACAAACTGGTCTAGGAAATCCCTGAACACTCTGTTCATCAAGTCCATAAACACTGCTGGAGCGTTGGTCAAGCCGAAAGGCATAACCCGAAACTCGTAAGAACCATATCTCGACAAGAATGCGGTCTTCGAGACATCCTCCTCCCTGATACGCAACTGATGGTATCCTGACCTCAAGTCAATCTTCGAGAAGAAAGAAGCTCCTCTTAACTGGTCGAATAAGTCATCGATTCGAGGCAACGGATACTTATTCCGTATCGTGACCTTATTCAACTCTCGGTAGTCCACGCACAATCTCAGTGAACCGTCCCTCTTCTTCACAAACAAAACTGGAGCGCCCCAAGGTGAGGTACTCCTGCGAATAAAGCCCTGCCCTAACAGCTGCTCTATCTGATCCTGTAGCTCTCGCATCTCAGCCGGAGCCATACGGTACGGTGCACGTGCTATAGGTCTCGTGCCCGGTAGCAAATCTATAACGAAGTCTATCTCCCGACTGGGTGGTAAGCCTGGTATCTCCTGAAACACATCTGAATACTCCCTGACAACCGGGATCGAATCCAAAGGAATCACAACCTCCTTAGAGGTATCCTCCTCTATGTAATACAGATGAGCGGTCGATCCTCCCTCTGGGCGAGGCATCGCCACTATAAACATCTCCTGCCCCGGAATGGCAAAAACGATGCTCCCGCTGAAGCAATCAATCATGGCCCTATATGCTAGGAGCCAATCCATACCGATGATCACATCGTGAACATGCATATCTAACACTAACATGTCTGCAGGCAATACCAAACCACCAATCTCTACCCCCACTCCCCGGCATATAAAGAAAATAAGTTACCCACTCCCTAATGGTGAGTCGACACACGTCACTGTGCTCTCTGCCGTAGCTAACAATCCTAAAGCTTTCGCGAAGTGTGTAGCTATAAAACAGTGTGTAGCACCCGTATCAAATAACACCCGACCCATAGTGCCATGGATAGGAAACGTACCCTCGATCGCGGGCGGTGCCTGTGGAACTGCAGCCTGGTGAACGTTGTAGACACGTCCATACTGTAGCTGACCCTGCTGAGCTGGGACTGCAGGAATGGGTGGCAAAGCTGCCATCTGTGGCGGTGCAGGAAGAGCGGCGGGAAACATAGGTCTCTGTGGCTCCTGGCGAGCACCCTACTGCTGCTGCTGCTGCTGTGGGGCCCTGCCCCTATCAGGACAATCCTGCTTCTTATGGCCAGTCTTGCCACAAGTAAAGCATTTCCCTGGGAAGTTCCCTCCCCTCTGCCCCTGTTGTCCCCGGCCCTGGTGGCCGTTACCATTCCTCCCTTGGCCCTGCTGGCCCTGATGAAACTACTGCCCATTCTGTCCCTGCTGGCCCTGATGGCCGTTAGGACCCTGCTGGCCCTGACGGAAACCTCCCTGTCCCTGCCTGTAGTTCCCTGACCGGAACCTCTTATTATCCCCCTGCTGGGAGCCCTGCTCAGTCTGTCTCTGCCCCTGACCCGATTGTGCCCCGCTGGCACTATGTCCTCCAGTCCTGCCCTGATGGCTAGACTCCCCCGACCGCTTGCCCTCGGCCATATGAAAACGGTGGTCCTGGCAATGCAACAATGCAGCGTTAACCACATCAGAATACGTGGCCAACGATAGGTTCCCTAGTAGATGCTGACGGATCCTCCAATTCAACCCGTCGGTGAACTTCTCTATCTTCTTCTTCTCTGTTGGAATCTCGTCTGGAACGATATTCAACAGGTTAGTGAACTCGGCCTCATATTCGGCCACTGTTTTGCTCTCTTGTTTCAAACTCATCAGCTTCCTCCTCATCTCTGTATGAACTGCGGACGGAAAGTACTTGCGGTCGAACCGCACCCAGAACTCCTGAATCGTGAGGGTATCCCTCTCCTCCGCGGTGGTAATAGACTCCCACCACTGTAATGCAGATCCCACTAGCTTGAAAGTAGCTAGCACCTATTTCTGAACATCAGTGCACTCATGCATCCTCAAATGCCTCTGTATGTCCTTCTTCCATTGGCTCGAGACTACCACGTCTGAGCTACCTGCAAACTCTGGCGGATGCGCTTTCTGAAAAGCGTCACGTACACGCTCCCAAGCAGACGGGAATGCATTAACCTGTGCTGGCGCGGCAACCGGCGCCTGAGGTGGTGCCTGCTGAATCACGGCAATCGCGGCATTTACCGCTTGAGCTACTATAGCTGCAACCTCAGTGGCGTTCAACATGCCCTGAACTGGAGCGGGCTGGGGTTCGGGCACTGCATTCCTGGGAACTCGTCATGCACGTCGTGGAGGCATCTGAAATAAGAACAAAGTTTATAAGTTCACGGTTTATAAACTTAAAATAGCTGAAAAACGAAGCATACACAATAAGAGTACAACAGTCCTAAAATATAGGGCTCTATATCAAAGAAAACGTAGCGGAAACATAATAGCCGTACAGATCCTAAAGGACACTAGAACCTGATGCTCTGATACCACCTGTGACACCCCGACTAATTAAATACCGGGTAGCTACTCCTTTATAAAATTAATTCAAAATGCCAAGTTGGCTCAGTTAATAGCATCACTGTCGAAAACATTTTATTATTACTAACCACCTAGTATTTAAAAAGTAAGTGCCAAATTTTAATTTAAGTCTGATTAACATGCAATGAGTAAAATGAATAAATAAATAACATCATTCACCATACTAAAGTAAACTGAATAACCATCACAATAGAGTAATAAAGTCTGGAGGAAAACTCCTCACTACAATCCCATAACTGAAATGAATAACCGAAACTGAAATAAAACATGCTAAAGTCTGAAAACTGAAATATAAAAGATGTCTCTAAAGAAATGGGCAACATGCCCTACAACTGATAGATGGTGACTCTGGAATCCAAAAGATGGAGGCGTCTACATGCAAATCCCTGTAGCTTCCACAAGCAACTACAGCTCGTCACCAGAATGAGTATCCTATGCTTGGTGTCCTTGTGGCTGGGCACCTAAAATGGTTTTACAAAGAAAAAGAGATTTGAAAAGCAAACGGGTCAGAGCCCGAATGTGGAGTTATATTTTAAAAACCTGCAAGTGCTTTAAAAACATTTAAAACATTAAATGCAAAGTACATGTTAGGACATGCACTCACATGATATTCTCACCTCTCGTCTAACTATGCACTCCTAACGTAAGTACCCATCTATATCGACCCATACTACTAGCTAACTGATAACATAACTAGCTAGACTGCCAAAGGTTCTACCCGTATTACTTGGTTCCATTTAACATAACAACACTCGTAATTACATAGAGGTTTAACGTAAACTCAGTTACTAAATACGCCATTGATATAACTATTAGTTAACTCATTATATATCTCGAAACAATACCGTAATATCTTCACAACATTAACATGAGGATTTCCATTAATTTAAGGTATATTATTCACATCATAAATATACGATACAAGCACCCCGCAATCTAAGCTATGGTGCACACATACTCTGCTATCCATCCCGGTACATCACGTACATAAGGATCACACATTCCGAATCTCTCAGGAATAGTTCAGATAACACAAATCACAAATAGTGGAGGCGAACACAGTCACCATCACATGGGTCACGCACATACCTACGCTCCCATGGTCAGCGGACTTATTATATCACAATAAGTCTTTCTATGACCTATGTTCATCAAGGTACCAGTCTATATCCCCCCCGTAGGCACACAAGGAATAGAGGGTCCTAAGCGAACGCAACCTCCCGTGATAGCAAGTATGGTAGGTATGTCATACACACAATCCATATACCAATACTAAGTAAACACATGTCTTAGTAATACCATATTTTAATCGTAGTACATATTGCACTCTCGTACTAACTATAATTATCACAATTCGTAGTATTCCGGTTTGTAATTATACGCGCTATAATTCATCCTCACATCACAGTAGACACTCACGTCTTAACCCAAATGGTTTATTGGATATAACTCTCGTATATAATTTACTCCTCTCAATAACACAAAAGTCCCAAATCTATCCTTACATCATCAAAGAATGTTAACTCTACCCTCGAACCAGTTTCCGAGACTCCAAAAATCAAAACAGTCCAAAAAGGACAAAACTGTCAACTCGTTAGAAGTCTCGTTCGAACGAGACTTCGAACGAGTTTGGACTGTCAGGTCGTTAGAAGTCTCGTTCGAACGAGATCCCAGTTCGTTCGAACGAACTGTCCCTTCTAACGATATCTCGTTCGAACGAGATATCGAACGAAATCCCTGCTCGTTAGTAACGACTGGTCAACTCGTTAGAAGCTCGTTCGAACGAGTTCGTTCGAACGACCTGGGGGCTTCTTCTAACGAATTGCCAGTTTCGGCCCAGATTTTTCCAAAAATCGTTTTTCACCATTTTTATCACTTCAATCCTTCTCCAAAGTTCGTCCTAACCATGATTTAAGTCCTCTAATCATACTAAAACATGCTTGGGGTATAAACTAACGTCTTTTAAGGCAATAAGGCATCCTAAACATCATTAAATCCCAAGATTTTATACTATTTCCCCAATATCATCAAGAACATGAACCCTAGATATATATCAACATCAAATCCAGAATTTAATTCGTTTTTCTTTCACCCAAACATGTATTAACATCAGATTAATTGTCTCCAAACTATTCTACATGCAATCCTTCTCAAATTCCTCAACTTTTATGATCTAGACTACATGGGTTTTCATATTTTATCAAGAACAACCATAAATCCAAATTTTCTAACATGGAAAAGACATTCTCAGAATTTAAATGGAATAAAGTCACTTGCCTTGTTTGTCTCTGAATTTGGTGTGGATTCGGTGTAGAATTTCTGCAGAATTCCTCTCTCTCTCTCCTTCTCCAAGCTTTCTTCTCCAAAAAGTTATGGTGGCTAGGGTTTGCTTTGGGGAACTTATGAAAACCTAATTTAATAAACCTCCGTAGCTTGTTGGGTTAATAAGGGTTGGTTGGGTCAATTCCTTATCAGATTACAACTCTCAATTTTTGTCACTTTTAATTCCTAAAAATGTAAAATTACCAAAATACCCTTTAAGTTACCGGTATGGCCTAAAAATACCCCGGGACAAAAACTATACCCCCGGCTAGTGTTTTCTGACTATCTCGACCCTTCCGGACGCGTTGGCGCACTCAAAACGACCATACGGATTATAGATTTTAAATTCACTTTTTATTAACAAAATATATACCGTGACGCGGCGGTCCCACGCGTCTCAACAAAATTTCTAAAATGCCGTATATAAATCTCACGACAAATTTTATAATACCAAATACATATATAATCATATATGCACATAATCAAATACCAATTCGCATCTCATTAGTATTTATAATCCGGATTAATTTCCAATTAATACGCAATTTAATTAATTAATCCCAAAATAAATACGGCCAAAAGTACGGGGTATTACAGTCTACTGCAAACACATAATGGTCATCCCATTTCAATGACATCATTGTACAATTTCATCGTGATTTTGTTATGACACACATTTAGCTTACCCGCATACTTTCTTTAAAAATATGTCTTTTTTATAACCCTAATTTTAGAAAAGTTCTCGAAATGTTAAAAACAATCTGAAAATAATCCAAAAATACAGGAAAATTATTTTGACTAGTTACCAACCAAACCTTATAGTTAGGGAATTTTTTTGACTTCCAAACCATATTAAGTGCTGTAAGGACATTTTTCTCATGTCCAACATGTTACATTTGTGTATGTCGTACGCCGCTACATTTGGCACGTCACCTCACGATCTCACATGACGGCCTCTATCCGAATTCCGAGAATCAAGCATTCAATATCTCCATTAATGTGTCCCACATCTACCTCAACGACTTCACGTTCCAAGATTTTAGGGACTTAATGCAAGTGGTACGCAAGGGAAGTCAAAACAGTAAAAAAAGGCACGATAGGAGAGTTCAAGGGCATTTTCGTAATTTCACATCCATAGTTCGGAGGTCTGGTCAACTGGAAAGTTGAAGATCTCGCCGCAATGAAGATACTGGAAAAAACGGCACCTCAATCCGAGCTACGGTGAAGGAGTTATGACCTTTTGAAGATGGAGAAAATTCCTTAAAGAATGCTGTTTTTTTTGTACGCTGGATAGAATTTTAGAGTTTTATGAACGTGGGACTCTTCATCTTTTTTCCTATAAATACCAACTTCGGGGGAGTTGTTTTGCAAGACTTTAGAAGACGTTTTTTAGAGTCCAAATACCTCTAGTCTTCATATTTTTGAGTCCCAAGACTCATGTTTTGATTCACACAATTGCCAATCCTTTGTGAATCTTTTTGGTAACCCAAGAACACAACTTTTTAGTTTGTTCAAACCTTTGTGGAGAGATCTTTGCAACCGAGGGCTGCGTGTCATTGCTGAGGGAGTCTCTATAAAGTTTTATGGCTGCATGTCATTGAGGAGTGCTGCGGTTCTTCCTTTGTTGATTGGACTGAGGTTCATGTGGGTTCGCTGCGTGTGGATTCATTGCTGACGACACCGACCGACGCTGGCGGGTATTCGTGTGTCACTGTATTTCATTGTAATCCGTGTAAGTTGCGATTTACTTATTATAGTGAAATAAAAGGTTTTGCCCTACAGGGATTTTTCCTTAAACTTGTTTCGCATACTTTATTTGTTTATGGGTTGACACACGCACCGTAGATGGATGTTTAGGGGCTGAATTTATTTGATTTAAAAGTAGACTCTAATTAAATAAGGGTTACTTGGAATCTTGCGAGTTATTTTTTAATCGGTATCACACAGTCGCATACGACGTTTTTCAAGTGCAGTGTAATTGGTAGTGTAAAATGAGCATGTAATTCACTGCTCATTTTACGTTTATGCCCATCGTCTCTTGTGTATATTTGAGGAGCATTACTGAGTCTTGTTGGTCTTTGATGTAGTTTGATTTTCTTTAAACATAGATTGGACTTCTAAAATGTGTTTTTACACAAATAAGCCAAACTAAAGACCTTAGTCATCCCACACTCGCAAACCTGTCAAAGTCTTGACTGACATGGGTATTTCCCCACCTTATAAATATTTACTTGTTCCATTACCTCTGATGATAGATACGATTTTGTACATATTTGTATCTGCATAATCACTAATATATCGAACATTAAACATAATTTAAACAATCACTCTTCTTCTCATCTTGTAGGTAACATGATTCAAAACTCCTCTCACACTTACTAATGTTTAGGACACATATTTAGGGAAAGCATAATAATAAATATTCACATAAAGATCGAAAGGGCAATTTCTAGATTATTCAGGATCTCTCTCTCTCTCTCTCTCTCGATAACTGTCAGAAAACCTCCCGTTAACTATCATAAACCTCTCCTATGGCTGTCACCTTACAACCTCCATGCCCAGATCCTAAACCTCCGGGCCCCCATAATGCTTGGCAAAGATCTTTTGTTGATGTATTGAAGGGTTCCATATCCAACCATGCCATTGATATTATCCCCCTTAATGTTAGTGCAAATGGAGAGTTTTGAGAATTGCCATCATTTAAATACCATAATTAATACACATGGTAGCATATCAAATGAATAGTTACTACATATGTTTAGTAGCGTATCAAAGGAATAGTTACCACACATGTTTAGTACCTTACCAAATGAATAGTAATGGTTGATGACACACTATTAATCTCAACCATCTAATCTTGTTTTGATCAAACGGTCATGGTGACTCCCAAACAACTATAAATAGGCCTTGAATTCTCTCACTGTAATCATCCCAAAACTCTCAAGCTTGAGAGCAATTAGAGAGCAAAAGAAGAGAGAGTAGTTAGGGAGAAAGACAGTGCATTTTTAACACTTGTCAGAGTGTGTAGAAGGTAGTGTTAGCCTCTACAAAAATAATGAGTGCAAGAGTGCATACAAGAGAGTTGTAAAAGTGTTCCTATAATTTTTTTATAGTGAAAGTGGGTGTGATCCGTGGATGTAGCCAAATTGGTGAACCACGTAAATCTCTTGTGTTGTGTGTATATTATTGTTTTTTGCATTATTTTTCTTGACCCATTAAATCCTAAGGTCCTGAAAATATTATCGGCGGAATTTAGCGGCATCTAATTTCCCAACACTTAATAGATACAAAGGAGAACCATCGGGTTTTTTCTCTCAAGATCAAGTATCAATTCTGGCCTCCCATTTCAAACATGCAATTGTTGGGAAGTACTCACATGGTAAGCCCTCAATGAAATATATTTGGAAAATTTTCGAATCATTTGGTTTGAAAACAACCTTTGAAATCGGGTTATTAGATCATAAACATATTCTCATTAAGCTTAATTTTGAAGAGGATTTCATACGTTTGTGGATGAAAGATTCTTGGTATATTGGTAAAAGTCTCATGCGCACATTCAAATGGTCCCCTAGCTTTAGAGTTGATCAAGAAATTTCTATTGTCCCACTTTGGATCAGTCTCCCATGCCTTCCAATTCATCTATCTGCCAAAGAACCATTGTTTTCGATTGCCCAGGCAGTTGGCAATCCCATAAAGTTAGATAATCCTATTATGAAATGCTGAAGACCAAGTGTGGCCCGAGTTTGTGTTGAGAGGGATCTTTTAAAAGATAATCCTGATAGAATATGGATAGGCGGTGATAAAGGATATTGGCAAACAATTGAATATGATTCAGTTCCTAGTAACTACACTGATTGTATTAAAGTAGGCCAACGCAAGGAGGATTAAAAATTTGGTTCTCAAAAGGATCCGGGTAATCAACTAATTGTTCATCAGAATCGAGAAGTCAGAAATAGCAAGAAAGTTTACATGAAAAAGGAGATCACCATACCAGATCATCAGCAAACCATTGATAAAGGTAAAGCAAAAATCTCAGGGACAATTGACATTGAAGAAGGGGAAATAGAAGACACAAGTCCATCTACTACTCTCCCAATTAACCTAATAGAAGATTCAAAGGCTCCAAATGAAGAAGAATTGGATACACAAATTCTCAAGTCCAGCATTGCAGATAATCAGATAATAAATTCTCATGCAGTAATCGAGCAATTTAATCATCAAGGCCTAATATTTAAGGCTTCTGAAGAGGGATACAAATTAGGAAGAAACAAGAAAATAAATTCTAAACATGACAGAGGTGCTATATCCGACTATGTAGACTATTCAGTAGCAGACTTTCCAAAAATAAAGGATTTAAAAAAAATTATGTTCAAGTGTAAGAGAAATTGAAGAAATTTATGAAGAATAAACAAGATGGCCTTTGTAAGATTCAAATGACAGATCAAAATCATGATATCAAAAATAATCTTTCTTAGAAAAAAGGTGATCTTTTAAACTCTGTCTCTAACTTGTCGACCAGAAAGTCTTCAAAACTTTCTGTTATTTCCAACCCCCCAATTCCCCAATAATTAATCTCCTTATTTGGAACATCAGAGGAGTAGGTAATAAATCCTCTAGAAGAAGATTAAAAAAAACTTTATAAAAATCATAATCTTTATTTTTTGGATATTCTAGAACCAATGATTGTTGTAAAAAGAATGGACTATTTCAGACATATTCTTAAATTTGAAGGCTGCTCAGCTAATGTATCTAATAAAGTTTGGTGTTTCTGGAGACATGGAATCCAATGCAACTATTTCATTGATGGAGGTCAATCTGTCTTCATGTATCTATATTATCTTTTATTTCATATAAAGGTTGGTATAGGAGTGGTTATGCAAAATGTAATAGACTGGATAGAAAAAGTTTATGGGAGTTTATTGAAGATCAATCAAATGCCAAATAAATCATTCCTATCTTATTTCGTGGAGATTTTAATATAGTCTGCTCAGCTGAAGAGAGAGTTGGAGGTAATGATATTGATGTTGGACCAGCCAGTGATATAATGGAATGCATTCAAAACAGTTACCTTCAAGACATGGGATATAGTGGAACCAAATTTACTTGGGAAAAATCTTCTAATGGGGTTATGATGTTTCAGAGACTTAACAGGGGCCTCATCAACATTCAATGGATTAATGTATTCCAATCTTCCAAGCTTACTCACTTGTCTAAAAATTGCTCAGACCATTATCCCCTCTTGATTTCTATCTCTTCCCTTGTTAATTCTAGTAAAACGTCATTCAAAATTTTGAATTTCTGGACTACCAACTCTACCTTTCTCAAAACAGTTGAAGATAATTGGCATATTCAAGCTTATGGTAGACCAATGGATATATTTGCTTTCGAACTCAAGAGATTGATGCCTATCCTTAGATTGTGAAGTAAATCAGAATATCAAGACTTATTTTAAAACATCCAGGACCTTGAGGATAACCTTCTCTAAGCAGAAAGAGTCCTAGAACAAATTCCAACCTCCTCCAATAGAGGTGAAGTCTCAAATCAAAGCTAATCTCAACAAAGCTTTAGCCACTGAAGAGAGTTTCTGGTTTCAAAAATATAAGTGCATTTGGATCACTGAGGGTGATAGAAATACTAAGTTCTAACATACCTTAGTCAATCAAAATAGAAGAAAGCAATGGATTCATTCTATCAAAACAGAAGATAACAGAATGTTCTCTAACAAAAATGATATTGATAACTCTTTGTTTCTTATTTTGAAAATCTTTTTTCTACAGGTCCAAGTAGCAACATAACTATCATTAAATTCATTACTAAGCTTGTTACATCTGAAATGAACTCTCAAATCACAAAAATCCCTGAAGAAGAAGAGATATGGACTGTTATTAAAGGTTTAAATGCCAACAGCTCTACTGGTATAGATTATTTTAATGGCCATTTTTTTGTTACCTGTTCGGATATCATTAAAGCAAACCTGGTTCTAGCCATTCAATCCCTTTTTATCGGTGGGGAAATACCTAAAACTTATTACTCTTATTTGATATGTCTCATTCCTAAATCTCTTGCAATTTTTCTTGCAAAATCCTCTCTAAAATAATTTCCTCAAGACTTTCCATACATCTCCCTCTTCTAATATCTCTTTCTCAATCTGGATTTGTCAAGGGTAGAGGCATTGTCCAAAATATTCGTCTAGGGAAAGAAATGATGCATCTAAGTGATAAAAAGTTTGATGGGGGTATTTTGATCCTAAAGATAGATATGCCTAAAGCTTTTGACAAGGTTTCTTGGCTGTTTTTACTTCAAACTCTTAAATCTTTTGAATTTGATAAAATATTTATTGATATGATTTGGAGATGTATTTCTCCAACTTGGTTTTCTGTTCTTGTTAATGGGGAATCATATGGTCATTGATGATGTTAAGATTTAGCACCACCGGATAAGTGATGATGAGCTCAAACAGTAGTAACCATGGCAGCCATTGAGATATAAGTGTTTAAGTGTGTAGAAGGGGATGAGTATAAGAGGAAATAAGACAATGATGTATAGTGGTTCAGCCAATTTGGCCTACATCCACTGTGAGTGTGTGATCCACTAAGTATGGGCACTAATGGCCTTGGATACAATGCACATAAGCTCACTTTCTCTCTCTACTGTGTGTACAAGCAGAGTTTTAGCTAGGGTTACAATAAATTGATCGATCCCCTTGTAGGGTTGTAGGTGACAAGTATATATAGGTCTTGAAAGGTGTAGTGTACCCCCCAAGTATGCATGGTGCATGTGAATGATGATCTAGCCAATCCCCTGTTGACACCTGTAGATGCCAAATGATGACATAATATTCCCTCATGTGAGGGTGTGATTTTGTTATAACGGTCTCCCATGTGCCATGTGAGCCTCACGCGCAATCTTCCACACGTCTCCCAAACCACGCGCTGTGATGATGTCACCCTCGGCCTTTGATATGAGGCCGAGGGAAAAGTTCCTTTCGGTAATGAGTCTGGCCTAATTCTGGCCTCGTATTATCGTACCCTCGGAGGGTCGTCCGGAGCCTGATTAAGGGTCGGCCCCCTGAAGGGTCGTCCGGAGCCTGATGAAGGGTCGGCCCCCCTGAGGGGGTCGTCCGGAGCCTGATGAAGTGTCGGCCCCTTGTGGGGTCGTCTGGAGCCTGATGAAGGGTCGGCCACCTGGGGGTCGTCTGGAGCCTGATGAAGGGTCGGCCCTTTAAGGGGTCGTTCGGAGCCTGATGAAGGGTCGGCCCTGTAAGGGGTCGTCCGGAGCCTGATGAAGGGTCACCCCCTGAGGGGTTGTCCGGAGCCTGATGAAGGGTCGGCCCCCCTGAGGGGTCGTCTGGAGCCTGATGAAGGGTCGGCCCCCTGAGGGGTCGTCTGGAGCCTGAAGAAGGGTCGGCCCTCTAAGGGGTCGTCCGGAGCCTGATGAAGGGTTGGCCCCCTGAGGGGTCGTCTGGTTGGAGGGTATATATGGGTATATCAATCACCCCCAAGCCCTCAGCCATAGATGATGCTGAGATGGCTGAGGGATAATGTTGCTTTTGAGATAAGTGTACGGCCTGTTGGATGAGCGACACCTGGGTAGATACTCGTTGTTGTTCCAGTTTCCAAGGTGTGGCGGCTGCACACGACCTAGGACTTTGTGCCCTAATGATGCCCTCCTCGTGGGTTGTGCTCTGCCTTGGTTAATGGGCCCACTCATTAATAAGGTATTTAAGAGATTTTTAAAACCTTTCCTTCTCTTCTTCTTCTTCGCGCCCAAGCTCTCTCTCTCTAGATTTCCAACAGACAGACCTGCGCATTTCGACATTTCGAGTTTGGCACCCTCTTTCTCCTTCCTCAGGTAATCCCTCTACCCCAGTGTCCTCTTTTACTTTCATTTCTTTCTTTGCTTTAGGCTTGTATGGTCGGACTTAGGCTGTTTTATATTATTTCCGGCATATTCTCCGGCGACTGGTTTTTGAGTGTTCTTGAGCTTTCTTGAGTAAAACCCTTAATTTCTTTTGTTTTAATCCAAGAGTCTAATTTGTCAACTGCAAACTTGTTTGTAGTTAAGTTCCCCAAATTCCTCCAAGTGTAGGGTCTCCCCCTTGATGCTTAGGAGGCTTTATAGCTTAGCTGAGGAGTTCCCTTCCCTGAGAGAGAAATTATTTGTTGAAATCAGACGAATAGAGGAAGAGGAGGAGAGGAGACGAGGGGCCGACCCTAATTGGGTACGTCCCATCTTTCCTATTCCTCTCTCCACAATAAAACCATTTGATCCATCTGAGTCTTATGGGTCGTCCCATCGTCCAACCGAGTGTCATTCAAGTGAGATGGACGAGAGAGCATCCTCGCCAACTGGCGTTGGACCTTCTGGTAGAATAGAGACATCTGACCTAAGCTCGGGCCGACAAGTCGCGGGTATGGTACCCTCCGAGGATGTCCCTGTGACAACCCTATCTCCACATGCCTTCCAGATGGCCTTTCCCCATGGTCCTCTAGCATATGACGAGGCCGAGGGAGAGGGGACTGAGGACGAGGGCGATGATTCAGATGACCAGGTTGATACCTCCCATGCCTCGTTCTATATCTCCTCCATTAGGGATCGCGACCTCTTATTGTGGAGACATGCATATGAAGTGCCCCCCGGCATAACCATGAGGGTTCCCTCTGAGTCTGAGAGGGTTTTTGAGGGTGAAGAGGATGAGGTTGCAGTGTATGAACAAATGTTCAAGGTTGGCGTCAGGTTTCCTCTGCATCCTGCTATCGTAGATATCCTATCAGCCCTCGGTATTTCCCTCTCTCAGCTTCCTCCCAACTCCTGGAGGACGATACTAGGTTACATCTCCCTGTGGAAGAATGTTTTCACTGATGAGCCCTCGACTGACATATTCTTGGCTTGCTACAATATCACCTCTTCGTCCAAACAGCCTGGGTACTATCATCTAGGGCGAGGAGGTCTGAGAAAAAACTTCTCCACGTGGCACAAACCTCCAACCATGATTGGAAGAAGAGATTCTTCTTCGTCTCTGGGGAGTGGGAGTTCTCCGCCGAGGCATCTCCTGTAGCCGATGGTCCGAGGGTCCCCCGAAGATGGTCTAACCCGTCAATGAAGGCCAGGTCAAACCCCGGACTTAGCCTGGAAGAGAAAGATATTGTTGAATATCTGAGAGGACGAGGGAGAGGGGGTGAACTTCCAAAGTTTGAAGATCTGATGACCCCTCGGTTCCTCAAGGAAGCTGGTCTGAAGGTCGGCCTCCTTACAGAACTATGTGAGTTGTACTTTTCTTTACTTTTTTCAAGTGTTTCCTTTTTATCTCTGCATTTTTCTCATGTGTCGTACCCTTTTCAGGTCGTCCTACTGGTGTATCAGACTATCTCTGGGAAATGACTGCTCCCAGTTTACTATCAGGCTTGGCAAAGAAGAAGGGTAAGGAGCCTCAGCAGGCTCCGAGGAAGACGAAGGTCGTGGGGCCGACGGTTGTTGAGCCGACAGCCGATAGCCACAAAAGAAAGAGCCTGAGATTCCTGTTGACCCTCGGTCGGATTCTCGGACGAGGGCCAGGGTCGAAGCATCTGAAGGGACTGCTTCTTCATCCAGCATGGGGGCCTTCTGGTCCCAGAACTTAGCATATCTGAGGGCCGAGCCATCACCGCTCATCGAAAATTTGAGGGCAGCCAAGGCATCAATGTTTTCTGCTCCCTTGGCTGCTGATTACGACTTTCTGTCAAAGATGCCTGTAGCCAAAGTGTATGACTATGGTCTGCACGCTCTAGCCCAGGTTTTGGTCTTGATTCATTTCTTTACTTGCATTCTTTCACCAACTGTTTCCTCGGCCTCTTGACATCTGTTTATTTTTCTGTGCAGTCTGTATGCGCCTTTACCTCGGTAACTAAATGGATGACTGAGAATCAGGAAAAATTCCATGAGGCCGAGAGGGCCATCCAGCATGAGGCCGACCTGCAGGCTGACTTAGATACTGCAAAGGCTGAGCTAGAGAGTGCCAGAACTGAACATGCACGAATTATGGACGAGCTGACGAGACAGCATGATGAGGACCTGAAGGCCAAAGACTTGCTTCTGAAGGAGAAGGATGAAGCCATGACCCATCGAGAGGCCCAGTTTAAGATTGAGCTATTTGAGGCTATGAAGAAAGCCGAGGCAGACGCTGTGGAAGCCTATAAACTCTCCGATGAGTTCCAAGGCTTCGGCCTTGTGTACTTGGAGAGAGGGATAAGGACGGCTTGTCGGTGGGTCGTCCTCAAGTTCGGCGACGTCGTCTCTTCCGTCCGTCCCTCTCTGGAGGCCGTTCAACTGGACGACCCCCTGATTGCCGAGGCTCTAACCCAGGTGGAATCCCAAGTGCAAGTCGAGGGGGTCGGAACGTCTGAAGACCAGCCAGTTGTGGTCATTGAGAAAACCCCTCTTGTGGATGTTGAGGCCCTGCCCTCTGATATTGTTCCATAGGGTGGCTGTCTGTAGCCCATACCCTCTTGATGTAATTGACATTTTTGTACTCTATCTTGTAGAACACTTGATATTTCATTTATACTATCATCTCCTTTGCTGTCTTCCATATTTGCCTCTTGTATTATTTGTGTTGTCTCTTTGTTAATGCCACTAACCCCTCCCTCGTCTCTCTTGAGGGTGAATCGAGGGGTCGTCCCCTGGGTTGGCCCTCATTATAGCTGATTATTAATCACTAAATTAATGGTTTTAAACACAGTATTCCCTCGTCTTTCTTGAGGACAGTGGTGGGGTTGTCCCCCCCCCCCCCCCCCCACTGGCCCTCATCATAGCCGAGGGTTAATCACCAAATTAATGGTTTAAAACACAGTATTCTCTCGTCTTTCTTGAGGATAGTGGTGGGGTCGTCCCCTCCACTGGCCCTCATTATAGCCGAGGGTTAATCACCAAATTAATGGTTTTAAACAAAGTATTCCCTCGTCTTTCTTGAGGACAGTGGTGGGGTCGTCCCCTCCACTGGCCCTCATCATAGCTGAGGGTTAATCACCAAATTAATGGTTTTAAACAAAGTATTCCCTCATATTTCTTGAGGACCATGGTGGGGTCGTCCCCTCCATGGGACCTCATTATAGCCGAGGGTGATAATCACCAAATTAATGGTTTTCAACAAAGTTTTCCCTCATCTTTCTTGAGGACCATAGTGGGTTCGTCCCCTCCATGGGACCTCATTATAGTCGAGGGTGATAATCACCAAATTAATGGTTTTCAACAAAGTTTTCCCTCGTCTTTCTTGAGGACCATGGTGGGGTCGTCCCCTCCATGGGACCTCATTATAGCCGAGGGTGATAATCACCAAATTAATGATTTTCAACAAAGTTTTCCCTCGTCTTTCTTGAGGACCATGGTGGGGTCGTTCTTGAGGACCATGGTGGGGTCGTCCCCTCCATGGGACCTCATTATAGCCGAGGGTGATAATCACCAAATTAATGGTTTTCAACAAAGTTTTCCCTCATCTTTCTTGAGGACCGTGGTGGGGTCGTCCCCTCCATGGGACCTCATTATAGCCGAGGGTGATAATCACCAAATTAATGGTTTTCAACAAAATTTTCCCTCGTCTTTCTTGAGTACCATGGTAGGGTCGTCCCCTCCATGGGACCTCATTATAGCCGAGGGTGATAATCACCAAATTAATGGTTTTAAACAAAGTTTTCCCTCGTCTTTCTTGGAAACCATGGTGGGGTCGTCCCCTCCATGGGACCTCATTATAGCCGAGGGTTATAATTACCAAATTAATGGTTTTGAACAAAGTTTTCCCTCGTCTTTCTTGAGGACCATGGTGGGGTCGTCCCCTCCATGGGACCTCATTATAGCCGAGTATTATAATTACCAAATTAATAGTTTTGAACAAAGTTTTCCCTCGTCTTTCTTGAGGGCAATGGTGGGGTCGTCCCCTCCATTGACCCTCATTATAGCCGAGGGCCGTTCTCTGAAAATGTTTTCATGCGTACTAGAACTGATAAACACAGGATGAGGGGAAACACTGATATTTCTCATTATATTCTCCAAGTGTTCTGTTGGAGAAACTCCTATTACAACTATGGTCTATTAAGACCTTACAACGCTACTGATAGTATTTTTTCAAATGATCTGCATTCCAGGGGTTGGAAAAGGGTTCCCCCTCTAGGTTTTCTAGTCTATAGGTCCCAGGGACGACTTCATCGATGACCCTATACGGGCCATGCCAATTAGGGTGGAGCTTGTTGGGCTTTTGCCATGTCTTTTTGAGGACCAAGTCCCCCACTGCGATTGGCCTCTGTTTCACCCTCTGATTGTAAAACCTTACGGTCCTCTGCTGATAGGCGGCCTGCCTTATCTCAGCGTCCTCCCTCTTTTCCCCAATCAGGTCTAAGTCGAGTCTCCTCTCTTCTGTATTTCTCTGAGGGTCATACATATGGACCCTATGAGTAGGAAACCCAATCTCGATGGGGATGACGGATTCTGGCCATAAGCTAGCATGAATGGGGTCTCTCCGGTAGAGGTCTTCACTGTCGTCTAGTATGCCCACAACACGGCATATAACTCATCGACCCATCTTCCTTTTTCCTCCTCAAGCCTCTTCTTGATTCCATCTAGGATTGTCCCATTTGTAACTTCTGTTTGGCTATTGGCCCGAGGTCGGCCTGGGGTGGAGAAAAATTGTTTGATACTCACCCTTTCACAGTACTTCTGTAGAGAGGTATTCTTGAACTGAGTCCCGTTATTTGAGATGAGGGTTTTGGGGAGACCATATCTGCATATAACATTTTTCCAGATGAACTGGAAGGTCTTCTGCTCTCTAATTGTCACCATTGGTTCGGACTCCACCCATTTTGAGAAATAGTCAATAGCTATGATGAGGAACCGATAGTTATTGACTGCTCTTGGTAAGGGTCCTACGAGGTCGATCCCCCACACTGCAAATGGCCATGGGGATGTAATGTAGGTAAGAGGCTGATGGGGTTGGTGAGGGATGGTGGCAAATCTCTGGCATTTATCGCACTTTTTTACATATGCCGCCGCGTCTTTCCCCAAGGTCGGCCACCAGTACCCCTGGGTGATCACCCTCTTCGCTAAGGATCTGCCCCCGATGTGGCTTAAGCACGACCCTTCGTGAACATATTGCAAAAGGGATGGGACCTCAGATGGGTGCACACACCTAAGTAAGGGGAGTAAAAATCCCTTTTTGTACAAGGTGTCCCCAATGACAGCGAACTTTGCAGCCCTGTATCTCAACTTCTTCCTTTCTTGCCTTGCTTCTGGCATCTCCCCCTCCTTAATGTATCTGATCAGGGGGTCGATCCACGAAGCTTCCTGCGAAACATTTAGGCAATTGCTGAGTATTCCCTCAGTGTCTTCAATAGTTAGTCGAAGCAAAATTTCCACTGGGACCGTCCTCCTGATGTTTGTCCTAGTTGTCGAGGCCAACCTAGCAAGGGCATCAGCTCGGCCATTGTCGAGCCTAGGTATCCTCTTTAATTTTGCTTCCCTGAAGCCCTTCAATAATGACCTCACCTTCTTAAGGTACCTAGACATCCTCTCTTCCTTGGCCTCGTAGGCTCCTAGTATCTGATTCACTACTAGCCTTGAATCACTATGAACCAAAATCTGGCCGACACTAAGAGATCTGGCCAAGGAGAGGCCTGCTATCAAGGCCTCATATTCGGCCTCGTTATTGGAGGCCTTAAAGTTGAACCTCAGGGCGTACTCAATGTCTGTGCCGTCGGGTGCTGATACTATTAATCCAGCTCCACTCCCGCTTTCGCAAGAGGACCCGTCGACGAAGAGACTCCACACAGTGTGTTCTTCTGAGAAACTTCCCTCAGTGAGTGACCCCTGTCTAAAGAGATATCTTCCCTCTTTGTTTTCAACCACTTTCCTTCTATAGGTTCTCATCTCAGCCTTATTTGTAGTCGTGTCTGTGAGCTCACCCTGTCGGGTATCTATCTTCCCGAGGCTCTCACCCTCGGCCTCATCATCTTCCCTAGTAAACTCAGCCACGAAGTCTACCAATGCTTGTCCCTTAATGGTCATCCTAGGCTGATACACTATGTCAAACTCCCCCAGTTCTATAGCTCAGGCCATTAACCTCCCTGATTTTTCAGGCATGTGAAAAACCTGCCTAAGGGGAGAGTTAGTGAGGATGACCATCGTATGGGACTGGAAGTATGGCTTCATCTTTCTTGATGCATGGATCAAGGTGTAGGCCAACTTCTCCATCCTTGGATATCTTTGCTCTGCCCCTTGGAGTGCCTTGCTGTTAAAATACACAGGCTTCTGTATTCCGTCTTCGTCTCTCACAATGGCTGCACTGATGGCTGACTCTGAGACGGCGAGGTACACATAAAGTCGTTCACCCTGCACGGGTCGTGACAACAGTAAGGGAGACCCTAGGTATGATTTTAACTCCTTGAAGGCCTCATCGCATTCTTCACTACCGTTGGCCTTTGGAACAATGACTGCATTGGACAGCCATTCAGGGTAGATGACCTCTCTGATAAACTCAGCGTCTTCTAATTTTTTGACCTCATCCCTAATGACCTCATACTTTTCTCTAGAGTAAATTCTCCTCTTCTGCTTTACCGGCTTCACTCCCTCTACCACATTGAGCTTGTGGCACATGATTTCAGGGTCAATCCCCGGCATATCTACATGACTCCATGCGAAGATGCTTCGTCTTCTCCTCAACAGTTTAATGAGGTCTTCCTTGATATTGGGCTTCAGAGACTTGCCGACTTGGATGGTTTTTTCCGGGTCATCCTCATCGAGGATGATGGATTCTACCTCTTCCGCGGCCTCTCCTTTCTTGAGCTTCATCTCGTCCCTGGGGTCTAGGGTATCAATATTGTAAGTGGTCGTAGCCCTCTTGTGTGCCTCCCTTTCTTCAGCGGAGTTGTAGTAACATTATCGCGCTGTCGTCTGGTCTCCCTGAACTTCCCCCACCCCATAAGGGGTAGGAAATTTAATCATCTGATGGACCTTAAACGGCACAGCTTCAAACCCCTTGAGGGCCACATGCCCCAGTATGATGTTGTAAGCCGAAAACACATGTTCATCCATCACAAAGAAACTGACCTTCTTGGTAAGCCATCTCGGCCACTCGTCCCCCATCCTAACATCGGCCTCATACACTCCCAGGGGATGAACCTTTTCCCCACTGAATCCAATCAATGGATGATGGTATGGGATGAGTCTAGCACGGCTGAGACCTAAGGCTTTGAAGCATGGCCAAAATATTACATCTGCAGAACTGCCCCCGTCGACCAATATCCTCGGCACCTCACACCCGTGCACCCTAGTTTTGATGATGAGTGGGTCGTCGTGTGGGGCTAGGAGGCCTTTAAAGTCCATTCTCGAGAACCCCACTATCAGGGTGTTCATATCAACCTTCTTCCTCTTTTCTGACTTGGCCTCCAGGGAGGTTGAGTGTACCATCTTCATCACCGCCTTGGCCTCAGCCACATGGGACTTCCTGTCAGCGACCTCAGACCCTCCTCCTGCTAGACCCCCGGAGATCATTCCCACTCCGAGAAAGATCATATTAAGCCTCTTGACAGGACCTTGGTCATCTCTCGGCGGTAGGTCAGGGTCGTCCTCATCATCAGAAGGGTCGTCCCCTCTTTTTTGAGGACCTTCTCTGCATGCATCGCCACGCTTCTTTCTAGGGTCGTCCCCTCGGCCCCTCTTGAAGGAACCTTTGTCGACGTACTTTCTTAACTTCCCTTCTTTCAACATCTTCTCAATCTCATCTTTCAGAGCAAAGCATTTGTCTGTTACGTGGCCGTGGTCTTGGTGAAATTCACACCACAGGTTCTTATTCCTCTTGTTGGGGGCTGCCCTCAACTTCTCAGGCCACTTCAGGCACCGGTCACTCTTTATCTCATTGAGTATCTGCTCACAGCTGACCGTCAGAGGGGTGTAACCAGCGAACTTGTCGTCCGTGGACCTCTTCTTCCCATCTTTATTCCTATTAGGGTATTTACCCCCACTAGCGCCTCCTTTTTCGTCTTCGTATTTTGCGGCCATCGCCTCTTCGGCGTTCATCACCTTTCCTGCTGTCGACAGCAATTCAGCCATCGTCCTCGAAGGGTCTTCATCAAGCTTCCATAACAGCTTCCCTTTTTGGAGTCCTCCAATCAAGGCTGTCATAGCTATACTCTCCTCATAGTCTTCCACCTCCAGCTTCTCTTTATTGAATCTGGCTATGTAGTCCCTCAGGCTCTCACTCTTCCCCTGCTTAACATAGAGCAGGTGGGTGGTCTTCTTCTGTGGCCTCACCCCAAAGCAAAAGTTATGGATGAACAGGTCTGCCAACTGCTTAAAGTTTTCAATGGAATTTTTTGGAAGAGACGTGTACCAGACATGTGCAGCCCCAGTCAGGGTACCAAAGAAAGAACGACACCTCATCTCATCTGAGATAGAGTATATGTCTGCTGCTGATTGATGCATCTCAACATGGTGGATAGGGTTGGTGCTCCCGTCGTATCTTGGGGTGACCACAGGTGGCTTGAACCTTGATGGCGTAGGGAAGTTGACTATCTTTGCCACAAAGGGTGAGCCTATGGTGTATCCCTTCTGAAGAGGGTCCCGGCTCTTCAGTATATCACCGATCTTATCCTCTAGTCGCTAGATCGAGTCATTCCAGAGCCTCGCAGGGTCGGCTTGGCCGATGTTATCCCCTGCCGCCTCTTTAAGGTGGACGGAGGGTTCTGCTACGGCAGGTCTGTGTTGGCTGTTTACTTCCCTTTGACCGCCATCCCGTCCTTGGGGTCGGCCATCTACTGCCTCCCTCCTGGACCTCGCAGCACTCTTTGACCTGGACAATTTTTTACGCAGGTCATTTACTGGGCCCAGCCTCTCAAAGGCCGACCCCTTGCTCAAGCGATCAAAAGCAGAGCCTCTCGGGCGATCATCAGGATTTGGTCTCCCGCACTTTCCTCTACTATCTTGGAGAGGTCGTACAGTATTTTTGGAGACCTCATATGGTTCCCAGCATTCTATAGGGGCCTCCTCTCCCTCCAAATCGTCATACCTGTCCTCAGGGCAAGGGTTTCCTTGCCTCCCCAGGCGTAGATGCCTGGGGTCAGCAACATCCCTACGCCGCTGAGGGGGTGGCAGGTCTTTGTGTGGTGCCTGGGGTGGTCCCCTGGCCTCATGCTGTCCTGGAGCTGCTGCCGGAGTAATCATCTCGGGTGAAAACCCTGGTGGTCTTAGCATATTTTGGCTTAGAGCTGTGAACTGCTCCTGCATCATCCGCTGGCTTGCTGCCAGAGACTTTAAGGCTACCGCCACATTAGCCATCTCAGACTGAGGTGGCGGCTGACTGGAACTGGGTCTTCCCCCATCATCCGGCGGGGGAAGCGGTGGCGATGGCATTTCAGGTGCCTTGTGTTTGAGCTATGAAAAGATGAACTGAAAAAAAGACTGGTGAGCTTGAGAACCTTAGTGGGTCTTCTTTCAATGGTGAAACATCTCCTCTCAGGGGGAGAGCTGGATCACCACCAAAGTGCCCAGTGAGGTCAAGCTGTACAAAGGAATAGATGTCTTGTCGTTCCCACAGACGGCGCCAAACTGATGATGCTAATATTTAGCACCACCGAATAAGTGATGATGAGCTCAAACAGTAGTAACCATGGAAGCCATTGAGATATAAGTGTTTAAGTGTGTAGAAGGGGATGAGTATAAGAGGAAATAAGACAATGATGTATAGTGGTTCAGCCAATTTGGCCTACATCCACTGTGAGTGTGTGATCCACTAAGTATGGACACTAATGGCCTTGGATACAATGCACATAAGCTCACTTTCTCTCTCTACTGTGTGTACAAGCAGAGTTTTAGCTAGGGTTACAATAAATTGATCGATCGGTGACAAGTATATATAGGTCTTGGGGGGTGTAGTGTACCCCCCAAGTATGCATAGTGCATGTGAATGATGATCTAGCCAATCCCCTGTTGACACCTGTAGATGCCAAATGATGACATAATATTCCCTCACGTGAGGGTGTGATTTTGTTATAATGGTCTCCCATGTGCCATGTGAGCCTCACGTGCACTGTTCCACGCGTCTCCCAAACCACGCGCTGTGATGATGTCACCCTCGGCCTTTGATATGAGGCCGAGGGCAAAGTTCCTTTTGGGAATGAGTCTGGCCTAATTCTGGCCCCGTACTGTCGTACCCTCGGAGGGTCGTCCGGAGCCTGATGAAGGGTCAGCCCCTTGAGGGGTCCTCCGAATCCTGATGAAGGGTCGCCCCCCCTGAGGGGGTCGTCCGGAGCCTGATGAAGGGTCGGTCCCTTGAGGGGTTGTCTGGAGCCTGATGAAGGGTCAGCCCCCTGAGGGGTCGTCTGGATCCTGATGAAGGGTCGGCCCCCTGGGGGTCGTCTGGAGCCTGATGAAGGGTCGGCCCTCTAAGGGGTCGTCCGGAGCCTGATGAAGGGTCGGCCCCCTGAGGGGTCATCTGGGACCTGATGAAGGGTCAGCCCCGTGAGGGGTCGTCTGGAGCCTGAAGAAGGGTCGGCCCCCTGAGGGGTCGTCCGGAGCCTGATGAAGGGTCGGCCCCCTGAGGGGTCGTCCGGAGCCTGATGAAGGGTCGGCCCCTTGAGGGGTCGTCTGGAGCCTGATGAAGGGTCGCCCCCTGAGGGGTCGTCTGGAGCCTGAAGAAGGGTCGGCCCTCTGAGGGGTCGTCCGGAGCCTGATAAAGGGTCGGCCCCCTGAGGGGTCGTCTGGTTGGAGGGTATATATGGGTATATTAGTCATTTCCACCTTAGCAGGGGTTTAAGATAATTAGACCCCCTCTCCCCTTCTCTATTCATCTTGGCTTCTGAGTGTCTTAGTAAAGGATTGCACAATTTGGTTTCTCAAGGTATTATCGGACCTTTCTCTCATCCTAAAAACTGTAAATAGTTAGCCATCTTAGCTTTGTTGATGAAATTATTATATTTACAAATGGTTTTAAAAGAAGCTTGAAGAATTTAATGAATTTTCTTTCCTCTTATGAATCTTGATCAGACCATCTCATTAGTGTTTATAAAAGTAAATTTTACACCAGTTTTAAGATTATCCCTAGACTTATTCACTCTATTTCTCCTATCACTAAATTCTCTTAAGGTATAGCCCCTATAAAATATTTGGGAGTTCCTCTTTTTAAGGTTAAAAAGAAAGCTATTATGTTTGATCCCCTTATTCTAAATATTGCCTTTAAAATTAGAAGCTGGAAAAACAACATTCTTTCATTAGGAGGTAGAATAACTCTTTTGAATTCAGTTCTTAGATCTCTTCTTATGTACACCCTCTTTGCTATTTCCCCTCACCGCAACAAAACAAATAATTAGTGGCAAAAAAATTCTTCACCAAATGAAAAAATTTCGTCACCAAAAATATTTGGTGACAAAAAAAATATAATCAATCATCCGTCACGAAAGCCCCGTCACTAAAGGTTTTGGTGACGAAAAGCAGATTTCGTCACCAAATAGTACACCTTTTGGGGACAAAATATTCTCTGTCACGTAATAGTAACTTTTTAGTGAAAAAATTATTTGTAGCCAAAGATCTTATTTTTTGTCCCAAAAATGTCCATTTTGTCACCTAATGTATATGATAATATGCAAATGGATAACCATTTGGTGACAAAATTAATATACTTTGGGGACAAAATATTTTTGTCACGAAATAAATTTTTTTGTCAAAAAATTATTAATTTGGAACTTATAATTTTTTTCATTTCTCATATAGATATTCAATCAAATAAATATTAATTATAGAATCGACATTTTATAAGTAATCAACTACCATCATATACATAATCAAAATTAAGGTTCAAAAGCTTATTTAATTGATAGGAAAGCATTCGTACAAATATCTCAAAACCATTGATCAATTACAAAGTAGCCTACATCGTTTGTTACAACACTTCAACTAGCCTCCAAAAAATAATTCCTATGGCATTAGTTTCTAGCTTTATATTTCCAAAGGCACTAGTTTCTAATCAATTACAAAGTATGCTCCAAAAAACAATTCCCAACAAATTTGTTAAGTTCTCCTTTCATCTTCATCATCATGACAAAAATAATTTCCAAAAAAGTGTCCTCACAACGTCCCAATCTGCAATTCAAAAAGTAGCGAGACATTAGTTTCTAACTGTAACACCCCGCCCGCCTGGGGAGAGCGAACGGAGCGCTAATGCGATAAAATAAATCCAAATCCACAAGTGACAAGGTATAGAGCATATAATTCCCACAATAAAACAAAAGAGAAACTACAAATCTCAATTTCTTCAAATAAGTACCAAGTCTCTCGAATAAATACAACATCTAACTCTAAAAATAAAATAGAAATCTTCAAAGCTCTATACATAAAAATAATACAAATCTTTCCCAAACAATCCTCACTAAAATCAATCTCCATAGCGCCTCAAAATCCGCTCTAACCTGCCACTAAAAGAAAATATGGGGAAGTACACAATACGACAAGAAAGATGCTCAACAAATATATGTTAGCGATGAATAAAACGTAACAATACGAGTACGAATATTCAAATCAAAATGAAAATCTAAAAGCATTTATCAATATAATTTCTCAACAACACTTTAACCGGGTCACCAGGCTTCACCACATCCGTATATGATTTATCAAGCCATAGCCCGGAAAACAGGAATTTTGGCGGGTGCCCAACATCCGTGCCATATTAAAATCTCATGAAAACGTGCTCATCAATAATATAATGATACCACATGAATCAAAATAATTTCAACAATTATTTTCCAGATTTCAATGAATTTATCAATTCAAATATGAGTTCAATTAACAAAAATTCAAAGAGAATGACACTCGCGAGATTTAAGGAGCATATTATGTGAAACCCCATACCTCAAACCATGATGAGAAACCAATGATCACATCCTCAAGATCAACTCAAAAGATCTACAAAATCTCTTCCAAGAACCTCCAACAAAATAGCCCCAAGAACACCTCTACTCTAAGGTTGAAACTCACAAATCTCAAGGGCAATGTGTATATAAAAAGAAGAGGAATATAAAATATATTTGCTGCCAAAATTTGTGCCAAAAGTATGTTAAAAAGGTTGCCCACGACTTCCTTTTATAATGCAAAGAAATGAAAAGTTGGAAGAAAAAAGACTCCTTTAAATAAGGCAAAGAAATGAAGAGTTGGAAGCCAAAACAACTTCAAGAGTTAAAAATATTTAAAAATCATTTTAAAATCCGTTTTAACGCCGTTTTCAAAACCGTTTGAAATTCTCGCCTTTACAAATAATAACCAACATATTTGAGCAATAAAATAATTTTATCAAAAACTTTATTTTCCTCCATTTTCCAAAAATTAATTAAAATAGTCCAAAATTACGCGGGTTGTTACACTTCCCCACTAACAATGGAATTTCGCCCTCGAAATTCGCCGAATGCATAACTCTCAAAATCAAGCCAACAATCTCCAACATAATATCGTCTCCAAAAATAAATTCCTCACATCTAATCTCGAAACCTATCACGAATTTCACCTAAAATTTTCTATCTCCAAAAATTGCTAACCACGCATTGAACCCAAAACCCAAGACCCGAGGATTGCTGTATACCTAAGCTCTGATACCATTTATAACACCCCGCCCACCCGGGGAGAGCGAACGGAGCGCTAATGCGATAAAATAAATCCAAATCCACAAGTGACAAGGTATAAAGCATCTAATTCCCACAATAAAACAAAAGAGAAACTAAAAATCTCAATTTCTTCAACTAAATATCAAGTCTCTCGAATAAATACAACATCTAACTCGAAAAATAAAATACAAATCTCCAAAGCTCTATACATAAAAATAATACAAATCTTTCCCAAACAATCCTCGCTAAAATCAATCTCCATAGCGCCCCAAAATCCGCGCTAACCTGCCACTAAAAGAAAATATGGGGAAGTACACAATACGACAAGAAAGATGCTCAACAAATATATGTTAGCGATGAATAAAACGTAACAACACGAGTACGAATATTCAAATCAAAATGCAAATCTCAAAGCATTTATCAATATAATTTCTCAGCAACACTTTAACCGGGTCACCAGGCCTCACCACATCCGTATATGATTTATCAAGCCATATCCCGGGAAATAGGAATTTTGGCGGGTGCCCAACATCCGTGCCATATTAAAATCTCATGACAACGCGCTCATCAACAATATAATGATACCACATGAATCAAAATAATTTCAACAATTATTTTCCAGATTTCAATGAATTTATCAATTCAAATAATAGTTCAATTAACAAGAATTCAAAGAGAATGACACTCGCGAGAATTAAGGAGCATATTATGTAAAACCCCATACCTCAAACCATGATGATAAACCAATGATCACATCCTCAAGATCAACTCAAAAGATCTACAAAATCTCCTCCAAGAACCTCCAACCAAATAGCCCTAAGAACACCTCTACTCTAAGGTTGGAACTCACAAATCTCAAGGGCCAATGTGTATATAAAAAGAAGAGGAATATAAAATATATTTGCTGCCAAAATTTGTGCCAAAAGTATGTTAAAAATGTTGCCCACGACTTCCTTTTATAATGCAAAGAAATGAAAAGTTGGAATAAAAAAGACTCCTTTAAATAAGGCAAAGAAATGAAGAGTTGGAAGCCAAAACAACTTCAAGAGTTAAAAATATTTAAAAATAATTTTAAAATCCGTTTTAACTCCGTTTTCGAAACCCTTTGAAATTCTAGCCTTTAAAAATAATAACCAACATATTTGAGCAAAAAAAATAATTTTATCAAAAACTTTATTTTCCCCACTTTTCCAAAAATTAATTAAAATAGCCCAAAATTACGCGGGTTGTTACACTAACTTTATAAGTCTATTAACAATTGATAAATAGAATAACACCTATTAAGAAATAATACACATTGATCAAAACACCAAAAAAAAATACCAAATTTTATTTTATTTTTAGTATTTTAGAAAAATTCGACAGCATCTCCTTTGTTTATAGACTAAAACCAGCCTGTAAAATTGAAAAAAAAAATCAAGAAATCCAACGACAATCCACAAAAATACCCCTTCCACCGATTCAAAAGATAAGGTAATAGCATCGCCAATATTTTGAAAAAAATCGATAGAATTTCCTTTGTTTATCGACTAAAACCACCCTGTTAAATTAAAAAATAAAAAGGTCAAGATACCCAATCACAATCCACCAAAATCCCCTTCCACCGATTCAGCAAATAAAGTAATAGCATCACCAATAGAGATATTAAATAACTGAGGATGTGAATCCAACAATGTAATTTCGATAAATTCAACATTGAAATTATTAAAACTTACCATATAGTAAATGTGGGAGGAAGGGAACCTGATGCTTTTAAAGCATCACACAATTTGTCGAATCCAAATTAACGAGCCTCTAAGCGCTCTAGACACTCATCACGAGCTTGTAGTTGTTCTTTTAACTCACGATTCTCTCTCTGAGCTTCCTTAAGGGCCTCCTCCAACTCTGCGGTTCGTCGTGATGCTTTTTGGTATCTTTCGGTCCATGCCCAAGACCTATAATATATCCCGATTTATTACCAATTACTCGATTCGCTATCTCATCAGGAGTCAAAGGTTCACTACCCTCAGGAGTAGGCTCAGCTTGCAACCGTTTCATCTCAACCTGTAAAACAAATTTGTATATATATCATTTCATAAAATTGAAGTTATGTTATTTGTCTAATATATTCTTACATATAGTTCCTCTGCCTCGGGAGAAGACCATTTTTCATTAGTGCAATTGGTTTTCTTGTAGAAATCAATTCGATCTAGCTTCGCATTCGCCACATCATTCTTCATAATCACGAAAGAAATCATTATCATGAATATTTGTGAAAGACTATATCCACTTTCAAAAAAATAAATATATAAAAATATATACCAAGTGATAACGAGCTGTACAAATGCCCTCGACCCTTGATTGTGTTTGATAGTTTGCATCGCTCGATTATTCTTATTGACGTCACATTGATGCTTCAATAATAGTTAATGGATAATGAGTATGTTATGTGTCAATTAAAAGTAGAGAACTATTATATTTTATTAATTTATTATACCTGATGTTTAGAAGTAGAGAACAAATCACAAAGTTGTAAGGGCATTTTTATCATGTCCGAAATGTTTCATTTATTTATGTCATACGCCGTTACATTTGGCACGTCTCTACACGATCTCATACGACGGTCTCAATCCAAATTTTGGAAATCAAGCATTTATTATCTCCATCATATGTCCCTCATCTGCCTCAACGACTTCACGTGCCATGATTTTAGGCTCGTAATGCAAGTGGTACGCAAGAGAAGTCAAAACAGTGAAATAAGGCTTGATAGGGAAGTTCAAGGTTAATTTGGTAATTTTACAGTCGCTGTCCGAAGGACTAATCAACTGGAAAGTTGAAAAGCTTGCCGTAACAAAGATACTAGAAGAAACGACACCTCAATCCAAACTACGGTGAACAAGTTATGGCCTGTTGAAAATGGAGATAATTCCAAGAAAAACCTTGGACATTTTTCTAAGTGTAAAGAACTTTTTCCCAGCGAATTTCCCCGAACCCAGCCCGAACCAGTTCGGTGGGGCGAACCAGTTCGTAGGGACCCCGAACCGGTTCGGGTACCCTGTATGCTGGCAGAATTTTTAGTTTGCAAAACTCTTCATGTGTTTCCCTATAAATACCAACTTCGGGGGAGATGTTTCATAAGACTTACGTAGATGAATTTGAGATTCCTAATACCTCAAGTCTTCACCTTTTTGAGTCCCAATACTCATGTTTTGATTCACACAACTCTGCCAATCCTTTGTGAATCCATTTGCAACCCAAGTACACATTCGTGTGTTTGTTCATACTCTTGTGGAGAAGACCGTTCTTCTTCTTCATTGCTGCCCTCCTGGAAAGGGAAAGTTCCAGCCGTCGACTACAGATACGACGCCTGCAGGTAATTCTGTGTCACTGTATTTTCATTGTAATTCGAGAAATTGTATGTAACAATATTATAATGAAAATGAATGGTTTTACCCCTTTGGGGGATTTTTCCTCACATGTATGTGTTTGAATGTTTTTGCATGTTTCATCATCTTGTTCAACCACATATAGCTGCATGTTTAGAACTTAACTGATAAAACTGAGTTTAATTAAATAATTTTTCTATTTGAACGCACGCGTACTCTCTCAAATTGGTATCAGAGCCAGTTATACAGTGTAATTTTCCGCAAAATTTTTCTAAGATATCAATTTTCTGAAAAATTGATTTTTGAAAATGAATGTGTTCATTATGGATAAGTTATATAATAAAACGCCAGTTTTTGACGGGATAAACTATGCATATTGGAAAGCCCGCATGAGATCGACATTAAAAGCCATTGATGAACGTGTCTGGATTTTGGTTGAAAGAGGGCGGACACCTCCTTCCGTCACTGTTGATAATGTGATCAATTTAAAACCTGTCACTTCTTGGACTGAAGAAGAATTTAAATGCTGATCATTCAATTCTAAGGGTCTAAGTGCTATTTTTGGGTCTGTCACACCTGATGAGTTCAAACGCATAATGACGCGCACCACGTCAAAAGAGGCATGGGATGCATTACAACTCACCCATGAAGGAACTAATGCTGTGAAAGAGTCTAAATTGCAAAATTTGACAACTCAATTTGAAACCATCACCATGCATGAGACTAAATGTTTTGATGATTTTTATGCTAGGCTTTCTGACATTGTTAATACTAGCTTCAATCTTGGTGAACATATTCCTAATGCTAGAGTTGTTAAAAAGATTCTTTGTTCTCTGCCCAAGCATTTTATCCCTAAAGTCACTGTGATAAATTCTATGTGTAAAATAAATACGCTAAAATTGGAAGAACTTGTAGGAGATTTGCAAACATATGAAACTGATATGTTCCCTAAAACTACTAGGTCTAAAGATAAGGGAATTGCACTTAATGCCAAAGAGAAAAAGAGTGAGGGGTCTGCTAGAAAGAGGGTAGAGTCATCTAGAAAGAGAGAGACTGACACGTCAGATTTTGATTATGATTTTGACTTAGATGATTTGGCTCTTTTTGCAAAAAATTTCAAGAGGATTCTCAAATTTAAGAAAAATGGCAATTTTAATGATAAAAAGAGACTTGAGAAAAATAAGTCTGAAAAGAAAAATCAAAAATATTTTAAAGATCCTCCTAAGAAAGAAAGTGAGAGATGCTTTGAGAGCGACGGTAGGGGTCATAGAGCCTTTGAGTGCGCCACACGTCTGAACAGAGAGAAAGGGAAAGTAGTCCTTAATGCTACCCTTAGCGACGACAGTGAGGTAAAGTCGGTGGACTCGGGAGATGAGTCACCCATGAGTGTAACTTCACCGCATTCATGGCTAGTCATGTGAGCACGTTGAGTACTTATGACGACGATGAGGATGCTGCATCACAGGGACATCTCGATAGTGAGATCGATGTAAGTGAGGTGGAGGATGACTCAAGTGAGAGCGAGAGTGATATTCAATGCACCTACGCCGAGTTATATTCTGAGTTATTTAAAACTAAAAAGCGTAACAAAGCGTTAGTTCTTAAGATCACCGGCTTATAGGAAGATTTTAGAAAAGCGAGAGAGAGAGAGTCCTCCACCTGTACCGCCCCGAGAGAGAGAGAATCTGCCTGCGTTAAGAAAGAGAGTTTGTTTAGAGAGAGAGAAAGAGTAGTTTTGAGAAAGAAAGAGGGAACTTGACTAAACAAGTGGCTAGTCTTATGAGTGAGCTCCATTCCACCGTGGAGACTCGTAAGAAACTAGAAGCCCTTGTTGCCCAGCTGACTCATGATCTTGAGAAATCACGGGAAGTCAAGGTACAAATTGAGGACAGATCAGGGAAGATGGGAAAGATGCTCCTCGGTCCCACTTTAGGTTTTGGTGATAGGCAGGGAATAGGTTATGATGGCGCCTCCACATCCCAAATTGCACCCGGACCAGTTCCTGAGTTTACTACGATTCCTTATGGCCATCGTCAAAAACCTCTAAGGAGATTTCGACCAAGAAAAGCAAACCAAGGTTCGCCTTTGACTGTGTTCTTTTGTACTTATTGCAAAAGAAAAGGCCACCTCTGGGAGTTTTGCTATAGCATTGGTCGGACACGACGTACTATTGTCCCACCTTACCATACTGATGATTTTACCAGTCTGCGAGAGCGAGTTGAGTTCTTAGCTTCCACGTCTCAGAGTTTGATGGAGGAATTCCGACGGATGTCTTTGCCGTTAGTGAATGAATCTCACATTCCAGCTAAAACCAACAACAACAAAGGCAAATAAAAGGTCACCTCTTCTTGGGTACCTAAGAAAGATAAAAAGGCCTTTGTTGTTCATCTCGCTCTCAAAGCACATAATACCTCACAGTGGTATTTTGACAGTGGGTGCTCTAGACATATGATAGGTGATGCCTTATTTTTTACATCTATTGAGGATTATCAGGATGGAAGAGTCACATTTGGAGATGGGAGCAAGTCTAGCATTGTAGGACGTGGTACTGTCGAGTTACCTGGATTTCCTAAGATAGAAAATGTGTTTTACGTCAAAGGTTTAAAAGTAAACCTTCTCATTATTAGCCAGCTGTGCGACACTAACTTTGTAGTAAAGTTTAACCGGGACGCGTGTAATGTCTACAATCAGGACGGTAAACATTTGATGCAAGGGGTGAGGACCGAGGATAATTGTTATGGGACTGTGCCTACTTCCTCACTTGTCTGCAATAGCGCCACGATCACTCCTATGGATCTGTGGCACCAACGTCTAGGTTAAATAAATATTAGAGATCTCACTCGCTT
Organism: Sambucus nigra; assembly: GCA_949130495.1. NCBI lineage: Eukaryota > Viridiplantae > Streptophyta > Magnoliopsida > Dipsacales > Adoxaceae > Sambucus > Sambucus nigra. The sequence goes on from OX422220.1 coordinate 196,883,731, forward strand.
AGCTAAAAAGGACCTAGTACGTGGCTTAACATCTCTTGGAAGGCCAACTTCAACGGTTTGTGGACCCTGTCAGTTGGGAAAACAAAGTCGTAGTCCCCATAGGAAGTTGCATTCCATTACCACCTCTCGTGTTCTTGAGCTTATACACATGGTCCTTATGGGTCCCACTCGTACCAAGAGTCTGGGTGGTAAGAGGTATATCCTTGTGATGGTGGATGATTTCTCCAGGTACTCCATTGTAGGTTTTCTGAGAGAGAAATCCGAGGCTGTAGAGTTTTTAACGACCAAGTGTCGTGTCCTGCAAAATCAATACGGAGTCACTATTAACAGGATACGTAGTGACAACGGCACTGAATTTAAGGAAGCAAAGGTAGATTTGTATTGTGATAGCCTTGGGATCAAACTTGAGTTTTCTGCTGTGAAGACTCCTCAGCAAAATGGGATTATTGAGAGAAAGAATAGAACGATCCAGGAGATGGCTAGATCTATGCTTCTAGGTCGTAAAGTTTCTAGGAGATTTTGGGCAGAGGCAGTGTCTACTACATGCCACACTATGAATAGGGTTTATCTGCGTCCACACACACTTCAGACTCCTTATGAATTATGGACTGGCAAGAAGCCCAACCTGGCATATTTTTGTGTTTTTGGGAGTAAATGCTACATCCTAAGGGATAGAGAGCAATTAGGAAAGTTTGACTCCCGAAGCGATGAGGGAATACTGCTGGGATATTCATCGAATAGTAGAGTGTACCAGGTCTTTAACCTAAAGAGCTCTAAGGTTATGGAATCAATAAACGTCACCGTACAAGATGACGAACCTCCGACGGTTATTGATCCTAACCTTCAGTGTGAGGATGAGGACTTGTCTGACAGTGATCCACTTGTCCCTCACCCACACTCTGTGGTCCCCACTCCCGTGTTAGGGGACACACCCGCTTGGGTTCGCAAGAGTCATGACCCGTCTGCCATTGTTGGCGATCCCACTCTAGGGGTCAAGACTCGTGCTCAGCTAGAGAATGTTTGTTATCCATCTTTGCTACACGTCCAAAGTCGAGCGCAAGAATCATAAAGAAGCACTCAAGGATGAACACTGGATATCTGCTATGCAGGATGAGTTGCTTCAGTTATGAAAAATAATGTTTGGGAACTTGTCCACCGACCTAGCGAGACTAATGTGATAGGTACCTGGTAGACTTTTAAGAATAAAATGGATTAAAATGGTACCATAATCCGAAATAAGGATAGGTTGGTCGCTCAAGGCTACACACAGATAGAGGGTGTAGACTTTGGGGAGACATTTGCTCCTGTTGCGAGTCTTGAGTCCGTCCGTCTACTACTCGCCATCGCATGTCATCTGCACTTCAAGTTATATCAAATGGATGTCAAGAGTTCCTTTCTAAATGACATTCTATAGGAGGAGGTTTACGTGGAACAATTAAAAAGGTTTGAGGACCCTCAGCACCCGGAGCACGTCTACTATCTGAGGAAAGCCTTGTATGGTTTGAAGCAAGCACCCCGTGCTTGGTACGAGAGGCTTACTTCCTATCTCTTAGCTCGTTGCTTCAAGAGAGGGGAAGTAGATATGATGTTGTTCGTCAGGAGAGATGACGGTGAAATTTTGGTTGCCCAGGTCTATATGGACGACATAGTCTTTGGATCCACGTGCTCTCGACATGCTCATCACTTTGAATAGGAGATGAAAAGTGGGTTTGAGATGAGCATGGTTGGTAATCTTACTTTCTTCCTTGGTCTCCAGGTTCGTCAGCTAGAGGATGGGATGTTCATTTCCCAATCCAAGTATGCTAGAGACCTAGTGAAGAAATTTGGTTTAGACTCCGCTAAGCATGCACGTACACCTATGAGTACCACTACCAAGCTTAGTAAGGACACTTCAGGCAAGGACGTAGAGCAAATCTTATATCGGAGTATGATAGGTAGTCTTCTCTACTTGACTGCCATTCGTCCCGACATAGCCTTTAGTGTTGAAGTCTGTGCGCGATATCAGGTGTCCCCGAAAGAGTCACATTTACTTGCTCTCAAACGTATTATTAAATACGTGAGTGAGACTCTCTCATACGTTATTTGGTATTCCTTTGATACTGATGACCGTTTGTCCGCCTATTCAGATGCCGATTGGGCCGGGGATGTAGATGGTTGTAGGAGCACTTCTGATGGGTGTTTCTACTTTGGTTCTGCTCTTGTCTCCTGGCTGAGCAAGAAGCAAAATTCTATCTCTTTGTCCACTGCAGAGGCTTAGTATATATCCACCGGGAGTTGTTGCACGCAACTCTTGTGGATGAAGCAAATGCTGGAGGATTATGGGATTTCACAGAACACCATGACCATTTCCTGTGATAACACGAGCGCGATACACATATCCCGCAATCCAGCCCAGCATTCGCGCACAAAGCACATCTGGATACGTGAGCACTTTATATGATAGTTAGTTGAGGAGAAAGTCGTATCCCTGAGTTTTGTTCCCACCGATCGTCAGTTAGCCGATATTTTCACGAAACCTTTAGATGCCCTTAGATTTGAGAGTCTTAGGAAGTCTTTGGGGATTTGCACAGTTGACTGAGAGGTTGGTCTATGTCTAGAATAGGATTCTTTTTCATGTTCATATCATATGCTTCCTATTACTAGTTTGTTTTATATGTATCATTACTTTGTTGTACAGCTGTTTATTTATTCTTTTGAAAAATCCAAAAAGATTTTTATTTTTTTTGTATATAAAAATTTCAGAAAAGACCAAAAAGATTTTTGTATTTTGTTTACACCTTTTATGGATGAACATTTAAGATAGCCAAGTCACAACTTCATTCCATTTATCCATGTGACTATTTGATAGAGATCTGAGACGCTACATCATTTCATCCATGTGCTTTACATTGTTTGGAGTCTTTGAGATGTAATTAGTGATATTTTTCTACATGTTTGACTCCTATCTCCTTTATTTCACACATGCACGGCTTTATTTGATTATTGCACTTGTCTATCACATGTTGGCTTGAATGTTTCCATCTTAATTCTGTCTATACAACTTACAATATGCGATAAAACTTGACAAGATTGGAATGCATGTAAAAACCATTTTTGTGAGACTGTGTGTTTAAGAACGGGGAGGGGCTGCGAAAGACAATCATCTATTCTTTGTGCAAAAGCCACCGTACAAAAGGACCTAAAAAATGGAGGATTTTTATTATCCGGGGTCCAAAGAGGTTAAAAGAGCCCGAAAAAATGTAAAGGCAATAAAAAGCAATTCCTGCCAATTATGGGCCATTAGGTTTCAACATCAATTCTCCAAAGTTTGAGAATTTAGAAAGCCTCTATTCAAAATAAAAATCTGAGGGAGTGTTGTTGGAGAATATAAACGGGTTTGTACTTCCTTGAAAGTCCTGAAAAAGCATGAAACAGTTTTGGACGTTATTGGTGTAGAAATCACTTTGAGCTTTGATTTGTTGATTTGATTGAGTCAATGTCCCATATTACCACCTTTTTACACCAAAGGAAGACTTTGAGTTCATTCGTTAGGAGTATCCGATATTCATCATGCACATATGTCATGTTTGTATGCATTGATTTTCCTATCAAATTTGATCACACCCATACCTTTACGCTACCATCGACTTGGTTGTTTTGTGCTCATTCATGGTGTGTTTCCTTGTATATAATATCTGTATGAAAATTTTTGAAAAATTTAAAAATAGTGGTATATTACCTTGTGGCATTCTCCATGTACATCTATTTCTGCTTCTCATGTCTGTCTATTTGGGGACATCATAAAAAGGGGGAGAAGAATTATCATACTATGGGGGAGTGAGTTTTGAGGATCTATTTTAAATTGGTATCTATGTTTAGCTCATTTCAAACTCTATATGTCACGTGGTATTTTCTTTTTCTCACGTGTGTAGGTACTACATTGCTGATCACTGAATTGCACACCCTGATTAGAAATTTGAAGATTTGAAGATCAAACGATGAAGACTTATTCATTTTTATCTTTCCAGTTTTGGGTTCACGGAAGGGTAGATTTGTATGGGCAATTTTGTTATTCGATAATTCGGATTTTTTATGTATGTAACGGCATAGACATAGGGGGATATTTGTAAGGACATTTTTATCATGTCCGAAATGTTTCATTTATTTATGTCGTACGCCGTTACATTTGGCACGTCTCTACACGATCTCATACGACGGCCTGAATTCGAATTCCAGGAATCAAGCATTTATTATCTCCATCATGTGTCCATCATCTGCCTCAACGACTTCACGTGCCATGATTTTAGGCTCGTAATGCAAGTGGTACGCAAGAGAAGTCAAAACAGTGAAACAGGGCTTGATAGGGAAGTTCAAGGGTAATTTGGTAATTTTATAGCCACCGTACGGAGGACCGGTAAACAGGAAAGTTGAAGAGCTTGCCGCAACAAAGATACTGGAAGAAATGGCACCTAAATTCGAGCTACGGTGAACAAGTTATGGCCTGTTGAAAATGGAGATAATTCCAAGAAAAACCTTGGACATTTTTCTAAGTGTTGAAAGAACTTTTTCCCAGCGAATTTCCCCGAACCCAGCCCGAACCAGTTCGGTGGGGCGAACCAATTCGTAGGGACCCGAACCGGTTCGGGTACCCTGTATGCTGGCAGAATTTTTAGTTTGCAAAACTCTTCATGTGTTTTCCTATAAATACCAACTTCGGGGGAGATGTTTTATAAGACTTACATAGACGAATTTGAGAGTCCTAATACCTCAAGTCTTCACCTTTTTGAGTCCCAAGACTCATGTTTTGATTCACAAAACTTTTTCAATCCTTTGTGAATCCGTTTGCAACCCAATTACACATTCGTGTGTCTGTTCATACTCTTGTGGAGAAGACCGTTCTTCTTCTTCATTGCTGCCCTCCTGGAAAGGGAAACTTTTAGCCGCCAACTACAGATCTGATGCTTGCGGGTAATTATGTGTCACTGTATTTTCATTGTAATTCGAGAAATTATATGTGACAATATTATAATGAAAATAAATGGTTTTGCCCCTTTGGGGGATTTTTCCTCACATGTATGTGTTTGAATGTTCTTGCATGTTTCATCATCTTGTTCAACCACATATAGCTGCATGTTTAGGACTTAACTGATAAAACTAAGTTTAATTAAATAATTTTTCTATTTGAACGCACGCATACTCTCTCAAAAGTGCATTCCAATTTTCTTGACTCATGTTTTTTGGCTTATTACGTCGTGCCTCTTCAATTATTTTATGTTTTTTGAACCTTAGTCGATGTCTATATCTTGCACCCCTGCTTTGACTCATCAGCAATTGTTCGACACTGTTTTTAACATACCCGTCCCCTATTTTGATGTCAAATTTGGACTGAAAATTCATAACTTATAAAAATTAGTATGTAGAATAAATCAATTACTCAAGAACGTTTAATAACATAGTAGTTTTTACTTACATCGAGTCATTTAAAGGCTTCTTCTTTGTCATTTTCAGACATGTCCTTCCCTTTCGCAGGAATCGGGATGAGATTTCGTGCAATAATTCCTAATTCACTTGATAGTTTAGAAGATTGCACCACATTTGTCGGCCTTCCCTTATCCCTTGAAATTTCAATAGTCAGCTTCTTTCCATCCGACCTAGTCAACTTCTCAAGGCCCTTTCCTTTAGTTGGACCACGTATCCTTTTTGTCGTGGTGGAAGCTACAATTAAAGGATATATTAGTTCATCAAATACAATATATAATGAGATGAGGCATTATAAAAACCATGATGTACACAATAAAGAGGGCACCCTAGAACATTCTAAGGGAATATTACCCTCAACTACATATAATATCTGTATGATTAGAGACTAGGAGTATGCAAAAATCATTTCACGAAATTCAGCATTGGCCAAGTACTAACTACATAGCGTTCATAATAACCAATATCACAACATTATAATATCAATTATCAAACTCAAGTAATAACAGAGTCATACTTATTTGTGCATCTGCTTTAAAAGAGGTTGATGAAAAGCCTATTTTGAGACAAATTCAGCTCCCATAAAACAAGAGGAGGCTTAATATATAATTTTGATTTAAAATAAGTTTAAGGAGGAATAGACCCTTCTCATTGGCATATATGGAAAGGATATACCCTTAAGCCCAAACCCTCTTACTTACAAAACCTGAATGTAGGAAGATGAAGAGAATCTCCCTTTCTCTCGCTCTTGCTCTTGCCTTTAACTATACTTGGAAGGTCTCTGAATATGTCAAATTCACAAGAACAATCAACTTTGCTACCCCACTTGGTTAAACCCCTAATTTTCTTAAACATTCACTGATGGGTATGCAAAGGTTAAGAATTTTCAACATGAAAGCACATAACTTCATGGGGATAAATTGGTGCCAAAATCGATTATGGAGGAATGGAGTACCTTTCTATTATCTAATCTGCTCTCGACACAATTTAGTGTAGAATTGGCCATCATTTGAAGCTTTCCATATTAGACTATGATCCTTGTCCTGATTTATTTGAACCTCCTCCAAGATGTGATTCAATTCATTCAAGTTAAACACACTTTTTAACCAATCAATGTTCCATCTATCACCGTTCCAGTAATATTTAAACTTTTGTTTTAAGTATCTTGCCAGAGAATAACCATGGTTCCAACCAAAATTTAATCTCCCATGTACCAATATTACAACACAAATCGTTTCCCACATCTTCTTTAACTCTGATCATCCTTTTCTATACATGAGAGGCCATAAATTTGGTTTAACCACAATAGAATTCTTTAGTTTGGATACTAACCATTAAGGTATTTAGCCCATAGAGTATGCAACTAAGGGCATTGATCACATCTTCAAGCATTCTAAAGCTCAATTACCCTTGATTATACAGATAGAAGAGTTTATGCTATTTCAGACAAAGATGTTTTTGACAACTATCTTCATTCGCTCCCAAAAGAAATTAGAAAATATTACTTCAATTTTGGATATTGTGTGTTTTAGGGGGTTTATAGCAGCAATAATGTGGATAGGAATAGACTGCAATATATGCTTGATTAAGATGATCCTTCCTGGAGGGGTAGAACTGCTTTGTAGCTCCAACATTTCATTAGGGACCTACGTTTTCTTTTGTGTTGTTTCTTGTAACTGGATATGAATTTTCCATAAAGATGGCATGAAAATCTCAGGTTAAGTTAATTGAAGGGGAAAAAAGATGTTTCTTTCTGCAGTAAACGCAAATATTGTTTTTTATCCATTCTCACCATTGTCTCCCTGCAATCCCGTCCTTGAAACTGTGTCTATCCCTTATTCTTATCCAAACATCTTCTTACCTTCTTCGAAACACAATTACACTTGTAAATACCTTAACCTCAATGCAATTTCGAGGATATCTAGTTTAGAACCTGGCCCTAATCTTAGCCCCAACTCTACTTCCAAACCTAAAACTAGAAATCAGTTCCAGAGCCCAAAAATTGAAGTTCCCAAAAATGAGGATGAAAATCCTGACAGAGTATTCCCGAAAATAATCCTTAAAAAGCCAAGGCGTGGTCAGAAGAGTGAAGTAGCTGCAGTTGAAGATTTAGTGCGAGATTCAATTGAAAGACATTTGCATCAATCCGAGAGCAGAATTTAGAAATTCTCAAGGATAAAGAAAATATAATGAAGGACAAGTTTACCGATGAGATTGATTCTGATAAAAGTGTTGATGATGAAGGTGAAGGTGATACAAAAGGAGAGGAGATGGTGGTCGAAGAAGAAAATACATATTGGCCTGTGGATTCTGATGTAGGGTAGGGGATTAGGGCATCAGAATATTTTGAACAACCCCTAATTAAAGATGTTATTGGGGAAGATGGTGTTGAGATTGACTGGGAAGGAGAGATCGATAATAACTGGGTCAAAGAGATCAATTTTATGGAGTGGGAGACCTTTGCCTTCCATACTAGCCCGTTAATTGTTCTTATTTTTGAAAGATACAATCGGGCAACTGATAACTGGAAAGTTTTAAAGGACCTAGAGAAGGCCACTAAAGTGTATTGGAGTGCTAAAAATCAATTGCCACCTCAGACTGTAAAGATTGACATCAACATTGAGAGGGATTTGGCGTATGCTCTTAAGATTAAAGAATGCCCACAAAATTTATTTTTATGAGGAAACAAGATCTTATACAGGGAAAAAAAGATTCTAACAGTAGATGAATTGGTCCAGATGATAGCACATTTTTACTATAAGTCCAAAAAGCCTTCATTTATGACTGATGCAGCTTTGTCTTGGTAATTCTAGTTTTGGTACAGGTGCAAAGCAAGATAGTAACACAGGGTTAGTCAAAGAGGTTGATGAAGATAACATGGATCCCCATGTGGTTCTAGCCAACCCTTCAGTTCAGTTGAGTTGTAAGACAGTGAAGAACGAGTGCCTAGATAATTATTACTTTATGGAACACTACGCGATGACACTTGTTAAAAAAACTCTAAAATGATGTTGTTGTTAGTAAATTGGAAGGCAAAGAATTTAACAGCAAAAGAAATTATTGATAAGCAATCAAGCCCATTTCCTTGAGGTGAGGTTATGCCAATGGGGGATCAGGGTTAAAAATGAGGCAAAGGATTCAAATAGTGGATGCAATATTTTTTCATTAACAACATCCAGTTATAAAAAAAAAAGATGAGCCTTCCTCCAGGAGATAAATTTTACACTTCCAATTTCCTTCTAACTTTAGGAATAAAATCCAAAAAAATGCTCTGATATTTTTTGCCCACATATAAGGGACAACCAAGGTAATTAGCAGGAAATTTTTTCATGGATATTATCAGAGTCATACTTATTTGTGCAGCTGCTTTAAAAGAGGTGAATTAGGACTGACACGCTAGATAAATACGCTTGGATTGCGATAGATTACATTCATTCATTTCTAGGTGGACCAAATACATATATTTAAATTGAAAAGACTTGTACAGATCTATGATAAAGTAGTATCAAATCCATCATATCACCCCTCCTACAAAATAGGGCAAGTAATCTTAAAGATAATCCTTGTGTTGATTATGAGAAATTCGACACTGATTTCAAAGTCAATTAAACTCAAAGTGAAACTTAAACTCAATCCTGATTTCTAGCTTTAATTCAAAGTCAAACTCAATTACATTCAGTGTTAATCCTGATTTCCAAAGTTTAATTCAAATCAATCAAAAATCAATTAATGATAAAGATGATGCTCTATTAAGAGAGTTAGAGTTTGACTTGAAGGCATCACATACCAGTGCTATTAGTAGGGGTATCCATTGGCAACGGGTTTGAAGGTATAGTTATTATCTAGTTTGAAGTCATTGATGGAGAGGGATTTAAAGCCATTGTTGTAATGGAATTTGATGCCATTGATGGAGTGGGATTTGAAGCGGTCGACAGAGTTTCATCGAAAGTCACTGGTGGTGGTGGTGGTGGTGGGTTGGGACTCATTTATTAAACCAGTCTACCATCAACTCTCATCCTCTTACATCCAGGAGCCATGCTGCCAAATAATATGTATTTCATGTTAAAGATACATAACAAAATGCCATAATCTTGGTACAATACAAATATATAATTACACATAAATAAACATAAAGAAATGCATTTAAGTTACTCCTTTTCACCACATCAATAAATTCAATAACATGAAAGTCTAGGAAAAAAATCAAAAAAATTCAACCCCATTTCACCACATCACTAAAGTCAATAACATGAAAATCTAGGAACAAAAACACAAAAATTTAACTCCATTTAACCACATAACTAAATTAAATAACAGGAAAGTCTAGGAACAAATGTACAAAAATTCAATCTATGTCACTATAATCATGATCATGCACCAGATCTTCATCATCAAAATATTCAACCAATGTTATGTCTTCCTCGTCACTATCATCATGAATGAAATTGATTTCATCAGAAGATACAATATTTACATTAACAAGATCAACGTCAACATTATCCGCATCAACATCATTCCTTGCGATGACCCAATATCAACTTCAACCACTTGAACAACGTCAGATGGATCGGTCTCCTGGTAGACGTCGTTATTGGGGACATCATTTGTATCTACACCAAATTTTTCCACGTCGGGATCATACATGTGCCGATGTTGAAAATCTTGCACAACTTTCTAATTATTACCCAACTTTGTGTCATTAAGATAGAAAACTTGCTTGGCTTGCACCGCTAGTACATAGGGATCATTTTTATACCACCTGCCATTCACATTAACGCTTATGAAATGGTCATCAATTTGTATTCCCACTTTCTTTCTTCTGTCTGCCTCGAACCAATCACAGTCAAACAGAATAACCTTTCTACCTTTGATATATTCCATCTCAATAATATTTGTCAACACTCTATAAAAGTCTATTTCAATATCATCATGATCCCCCTTGACAACCAATCAGCTATTTTGAGTTTTACGACGACTCTCACGATCCTTAGTGTGAAACCTAACTCCATTAACAATGCAACTTGTATACTTTCTTATTTGAACATCAGGACCACATGCTAATGAATAAAGGTTCTCTGTAGCTTCAAGAGAGTTTTAACGGTATAAATTTTTCATCTGTCAAGAAATACGAGTGAATTATATTATTTGGGTAATTTGATTACTTAATACCAAATTAAACTCTTTGTAATGTCTTACATATTGTTCAAACCATTGAGGGAATTTCTTTCTTTGTCGTTGTTCTAAGTTCAAAAGACTTTCTTTCATAAGCTCCTTCCTAAATTCACTACATAAAAATAAAAAATACAAGCTTCACACCCAAATAATTAAGAAAATATATATAATCATAAATAGAATACAAAGAACAAATGATGACTTACATCATGTATGGCTCCATCTTCTCGCAATTAGATAAAACATACCAATGAGTCATTTCTTTCTCTTTCTCGGTGAGGAAGTCATATGTAAATGCTCCAAAAGGCCGTACCTTTTGTGAGAACACATCGAATCTACCATCCTCCATCTCACTGTCATAATTTCGTTCTTCATGATTGAACTTAGTTTCGATCCCTTCAAGGTACATGGAACAAAATGACAAACACTTATTGACAATGTATGCCTCCGCTATTGAGCCTTCGGGATGGGCTTTGTTATGTACATAGCCCTTAAGAGTTCCCAAGTACATATTCGAAGAAGACATAAAAAAATAGGATGTTAAGGAAATATGTAACCAAACATAAGGCGAAAGGAAAATGAGAAAAAAGAACAAACTATCACCTTTCAATTGGGTACATCCACCTATACTGCACTGGTCCTCTAAGAATTGCCTCTTGAGGTAAATGAATCGCTAAATGGATCATTATATCAAAGAATATCGGTGGATAAATCATTTCAAGCTTACACAAAATCAAGACAATATCGGTTATTAATCTATCTAGTTCTTCAACTTTTAAAAATTTAGAACATAAGTCTTTGAAAAACTTTCCAAGCTCAACCAATTTAGTAAATACATCCTTTGATAAATACCCACGAACACCAACATGAAGCAATCGTTGTAAAAGAATAAGACAATCATGACTTTTTAACCCTGACACTTTTCCATCACTTGTGTTAACACACCATGAGATATTAGAAGCATATCCATAAGGGAACTTCACTCATTTTATAAACTCATAAAATCCTATTCTTTTCCACTTAGGCAATGTGTAACATGGGTGTGGCATCTTATACACATCACCATGCAACTTCAACTGTAGTTCCTTTCGTATTTTCATATCCTCCAAATCTTGTCTTGCTTTTTAAGTGTCCTTTCTCTTCCCTTCAATATCTAGTAATGTTCCCAACACACTTTTGCATATATTCTTCTCAATGTGCATGACATCCAAGTTATGATGCAACTTTAGTGTTCGCCAATAAGGCAATTCAAAAAATATGCTCTTCTTAGTCCAATTCAACTCTTCTGACGTACGCTTTCTCTTGCAATTGTCTCCATGCTTCCCTAGTTTAAAATCTTTGATATGATCCAAATTCTCAACACATCATCCCCATTTAATTCCACAGGTTTCAATCGATGCTCAGGCAAAACATCAAACTTTTTACTCCTCCGCCATTTATGATCGGTTGGTAAATATCGTCGATGACCCATATAACAGATCTTATTTCATAACTTATGCGAAGAAGTATGTTCATTACAAGTTGGACATGGCATGTATCCTTTTGTGCTCCACCCAGACAAATTAGCATATGAGGGAAAACCATTTATAGTCCATAAAATTCCTGTATGCATATGAAAGTTATTTCCTATAGATGCGTCATGTGTCTCTACACCCACTTCCCACAACTCCTTCAATTCATCGACTAAAGGCTTTAGATACACATCTATATCTTTACCAGGTGAAGTAGGACCTGTAATAAGAAACAGCATCATAAAAAATGGTTCCTTCATACACAACCAAGGAGGCAAATTATAAGGCGTAAGTATAATCGGCCACATGCTATATGAGTTATGCATGTTATCGAAGGGATTAAACCCGTCACTTTCCAATCCAAGCCTTATATTTTGAGGTTCTTATGAAAACCATGCATGATCCTTGTCAAATTCCTTCCAAGATTTAGAATCAACAGGATGTCTCAATTCATTGTCATTATCTTCACGCTTCTCTTTGTCCCACCTCATATCATCAACCATTTTCTTTGACATAAACAACCTTTAGAGTCTTGATGTTAATGGAAAATAACGCAATACCTTGTGAGGGATCTTTTTTCCCTTGCTATCATTAATTTTCCATCTAGACTCCCCACATATTGGTAATTCTTCTCTATCTTTAAAATCCTTCCAAAATAGCTCACAATCATTTTTACAAACATGAATTGATTCATATCCCAAGCCCAAATCATGCAACATGGTTTTTGCTTCATAATGGGACTTAGGGATCATCTCGCACTCAGGAAAATCTTTTTTGAACAAATAAAGCACCATATTGAAGGACTTGTTAGTCCATAAGTTCATAAATTTACAATGAAATAACTTTATAATAAAGGACAGTGTCAAAAATTTCATACAATTGGGATACAATTCACGTTCAGCATCTTGCAATAACTTGTCAAGTGTTTTAATTTTCCCCGTAATATTTTCTCGAGGATAGCTATCATTGGATTCCACATGAATGGATTCATGGAAGGTTCCCCTTTGAATATCGTCCAACATATCATGTATTCCATTACCTTCTTCTTTATGACATTACATTTCATCATCATCATCATCATCATCATCATCATCATCAAAGGCACAAGATCCCCCTAAAAGAGAACCTTCTCCATGATGAATCCATTGAGTATAGCTCGTAGAAATCAACTTAAAAAACAAATGGTCCAAAACTTCATCAATAGATTTAATATCGATATTCAAACAATCGATGCACAGACATATAATATCACTTGTTGGGCCCATGTGTTTCTTAACATACTGAATAAAAGATTTAACCCCAGTCACATATTTCTCACAGAATCTATTAGTTTCTTGGATCCAACTCCGATCCATCTCCATTTTAGAATCCTACGAAATTATTTAACAAACATGTTATATATAAATACAACATATTAACATGACATTGTGTAAGGACATATTTTCATAGGTCCGTTATCAATTTATTATGTCATATACCGCTACACCGTCGAAGAACATTCAAGAGACATCTACATCAAAGACGGATCCGAATTATTCAAGTTCTTCATCATTCAAGACTCCGCGAAGTTTACTTTGGTAAGGTTATGTTTTAAATACCTTAATTTTTCACTTGGAGCTTTTGGGATATTTTTACAAAATATTTTCTAAGTGTTTGAGCGGACTTTTTCATCAAATATTAAGAGTGAGTATTTTGACTAAGTTCTGTAGAGTCCTCAATTTTGACGCCCAGGTCGTTCGCGCGAGATCAGCATCTCGTTCGAACGAGATTGGAAGTCGCGCGATGTCGTTTGAACGACATGCATACTTCGTTCGAGCAACATAGCTTCTCGTTCGAACGAGCTCTGTTTTTGAGGCGGTGGGTTTTTCTATAAATACTCATTATTTGGTTCCGTTCTCATTAAGAAGTCACAGCGTTTTGACGAACAGAAAATCTGCAAAAGCAGAATCCTCTTTAGGCTTCTTCCTTTTTGGGTTTAATCCCTTTTTGTTTTCAATTCACAAAACTCCCATATGCTTTAGTGAATTGTTTTGGTGTTGAAGAACACACCTTGCTACTGTTTATCTTTGTGGGGAGAACTCTACAACCGGAGAGCTGCGTGCTATTGTGGAGGGAGTCCTTATAAAGATAACACTTGTGGAGAAGCCGTTTCTCTTCTTCACTGCTGCCCTCCTGGAAAGGGAAAGTTCCAGTCGAGACATCGGAACCGACACCTGCGGGTATTTCGTATGTCGCACTTATTTCATTGTAATCCGTGTAAGCCGTTTTCTTACAAAATTATAGTGAAATAAAAGGTTTTTCCCTTCGGGGATTTTTCCTTAAGCTTGTGTCGCATACTTTATTTATTTTATGGTTTGACACACGCACACACGTAGTTGAATGTTTTGGGGCTGAATTAATAGACTCTAATTAAATAAGTGTGCCAACGTAGAAAGTCGCGAAATAATTTAAATCAATTATCACATAATCACCACTTTCAAATTGGTATCAGAGCCAGGTTACGGTAATTTATTGCGTATTCCTGTTTTTCGCAAAACCGTGTGATATTGATTTTTTTAAAATCAGTTTTGTGAAAAATCGCAATTTTTTCGATGGAACACTTATCTAATTTGTTGCCCCCTCCCGTTGGCTCGAATCAAAATTTTGACGATTTAAAAAGTTTGAATTTGAAACTTTGCAAAAGAATTAAAGTTTTGGAAAAAGAAAATTCTCTCTTTAAAATTAAGATTGAATATTTGCAAGAGTTCCAAACTCAACGTGATATTTGTCGTGAACACTTTGGTAATTTGTGTATTGATTTTGATTCTTTAAAAATTGCCAAAAAGAAGAGTGATGAGAAAGTCCTAGTTTTAGAGAAGGAATTAAAGGACTTAAAAAATTCTAGGGTTTCCGTTTGTGCCGTCGAGGATAAAAAATTAATCGATGATTTTACGGCACGTGAAAAGACTCTTAGGGATTAGTTTATTTTAATTGAGGGGGAGCGTGATAAACTGTTAATTTTAATTGAAAATTTGAAAAAGAAATCCCTGTCTTTGGAAGAGTCTAATTCTTTGCTTGAGTCAAAAATTTTGAAGTTAAAAAATGATTTGACAGACTCAAGTAGGTATGATAGTGATGGTAATGGCTCATCTTGTTCTCATGCTTCTAGTGCTAAAGCCAAAATCATTATTTATTTTAGAGGGTCAACTAATTCCAATGATGTTAGAAAATATCACACTTTATGTGTTATTCCTTCCGTTTACACATGTTAATATTGTGGTAGGAAAGGTCACCTTAAGTGTTTTTGTTTTGATCTTGGAAAAAGTCCTAGGAAGTTTATGCCTAGTGTTTTCGTGGTTCCCAAATCCCCCACACGGAGTTTCACATCTATTTGGGTTAGGAAATCACTTTTAGAGGTACTAGATTTTAAACAAGTTGATTCCCGTTTGCTTGCACATGATTCTTCCCTTGCCATATCATATAGATGATTGTGTTTGCATGTTTGTCATACTCTAGTTGTGGTTTCATGATATATATTTGCTAGTGTAATGACATGTACTTTTTGTATAGATTTTTATTTTTGAAATTTTTGAAAAATACAAAAAGATTTTATTTTGATAAAATTTTGAGAAAATCCAAAAAGATTTTTGTATTTTGTTTGCACCTTTTATGGATGGACACTTGGATGACCGAGTCACAATTTCATTCAATTTATCCACGTGAGTATTTGATAGTGTTTTGAGACAATAGGTCAATTCATCCATGTGCTTTATAATGTTTGGAGTCATTAAGATGTAATTAAGTGTTGCTTCCTACATGTTTGACTCATGTTTCCTTTATTGCACACATGCACGGATTTGTTTGATTATTGTTCTTGACTTATCACATGTTGGTTGGGTGTTTTCATCTCAATTCTGTCCTTAAAACGAACCAAGTGCAATAATATGAGAGTAATAAAAGTAGTGCATGTAAAAATCATTGCCCGTGAGGAATAAATTGTTTAGTTTAAAAAAATGATGAGTGAACACGGAAAAGGGCTACGAGTGAATAATAATCACGTCGTGAAAGCCACCGTTTGAAAAGAGCCCCCACAAAAAATTAAGGCAATAAAAAGATAAAATATGCCAAAAATTTGGGCCAATAGGTTTTCTCTAAGTTGAGAATTTAGTACCTATTTAGATATAAAAATTGCATTATTATATATGAGGGAGTTTTGGATGGATATATCAATGGGTTTGCACGTCCTTTGAAAAGTTCTCGAAATGGCACTGATCGAGTCGAAAACCGAGCGTTCGTGTAAATACACTAGTGGTTGTTATCGGCTTCCAACTACAATACAAAAAAAACTTAAACTTTAACTATACTCTTGCGGAGTATAGTGGCGAGTCTGGGTATCGAATCCACAGGGAATGTTTGATAGATTTTAATTAATTTATTACTTCAAAAAATAAAGTGTAGAAGATGATGATTGAGTGAGAAAGGAAAAAGGGAAAAATAAAGAAGTTAACTAAAACTAATTGGAAAAATTAAGGTAGAGACACAATCCCCAAACCCTAGAGTATTGATGGTATAAAACTAATCGTAAATTTAACTCATTAATTTGACCCAGAATTTAGTACTCCCAAGCATTACGTATACGAGGTTCAAGCCCGCGTCATACTTAATATGAGGATGAGTAGATTAGTATCACGATAGTAGCACTCGAATTGCACTCTAAATCATCACGAGTACCCAGAGGCAAACGAGATATAAAGATCTACAATTGTTGTGTAACTACGAATACGGTCATAATCAATCACTAAATTCAGCGAATTAATTTTATACGCACGCACTAACACATCAGGATGGGTTCATGCATTCCAACCTTTAAAAACCTAGCCTAACATGGTGAATAATAATAAAAGTGCTGGAAATTAAAGTTACCACGATTGAAGAATAAGAACATGTAAGAAGAAATCAAAGATTGAAGAAAAACTGGAAAAGCTCTTGAATGAATGGTGCAAAATATGTGAATCTTTTTCCTAGATGTTCCTACTTGTTATGGAGCTTTTACATGAATGAAATCTGAATAAAAAGAATCCTAATGACTAAATATATAGGTTAGAGGTCGTTTAGAAGAGTCCCCAAAATATAAAACTCTTTTGGCTAAAAGATAAGCATAAAATAAAAATCCCGTATCTGCCAATTTGTCACACTTAGAAAGCGTGACTAATTTTGTTACGGTTCTGGAGCGTGACTAATTTCGTAACGGATCTGGTGCGTGACAAATGGGCGGGCCGGTTCTTTTTTCTCAGCTTCGGTTCGGTTTAGTTCTGACAACTTTTTTCTTGGATTTCTTCTCAGCTTCAAATGGGCATAACTTCTTCATCGTAGCTCGGATTGAGGTGCCGTTTTTTCCAATGTTCTTGTAATTGAAATCTCTTCAACTTTCTATATGGCCGCACCTCCATACTATGGCTGAGAAAAATACAAAAATGCCCTTTAACTCCCTGATTCTTGGTTTTTTTCACTATTTTGAGTTCTCTTTGGCACTAACTTGCATGAAATATCTGTAAAACACATAAGAGATACAAAAAATATGAAATACTTTCCAAAAAGGGTTAGTAGCATAAATATGAGACAAATCCAAGCTATTTACACCGCACGGGATCATAAAAATACCGAAATTAAGGGAATAAATGTGAAGAATTTATGCCTAATCAAACCCCCCTAACTTAGAACTTTGCGCGTCCCGAGCAATGTAAAAGAATGAGAGTATGAGTTAAGGACACTTCAAAAACTTTATTGGGATAGAATACCTCTTTCGCGGGCAAGTGATTGCATTTAGCGCATGCAACAAGTCTTTAAACCTCTAGGTTACCCTAGTAGGACGAGTGGTGTCTCGTGAGGGTTTGCAGTGAATATACCCACAAAATTCTTTGTTGACTCAAAGAAAATTCAAAATACTTAAAAATTGTACAATTTAAACTCCCCAAAAATGGTCACCTTAAAATCTTATTTAGGAGTCTCACGTCAGAGTGTGTGTGTGCGAAGCCAAAAATTGAACCGCTAACTTCCACCGATTGATCATTACGTTACTTTTCGAAAATTCATTTTGATTCAAATGCTCATGGGATGCTCTCTCAAACGAATCTCTCGGAATGTGGCTATTCTCTCGGTATGCATGATTTATAAAGAGTAAATATAATGGACGCAAAGTCACGCACACAAATTGAAAGACGAAAATTTTTGGGTGGAAAGATCCCTTCATCGGAATACGGTCATAGGGAAACGGGAACCATCATCTCTTTTTCACGCCATGTAATATCTTTTATTATCTTTTTGTGTTTTAATTCTCCACGTAGTAACCAATTTCGTAATTCGGACTCGGTTAGGACTTTTTCGGGTTTAAGGTGTAATTGGGTAACATGGAAATGGTTGGGAAATTCGAAATTGGAAAATTTTCTTATGATGTCCGTTAGTGCTTTTTTTTTTTTTTTTTTTTGGGCCATTGCTCATTTTCTCTTCTTTTTCTATTTTTTTTCTTCACATTTTTCTTTTCTTGCTAACATTCGTTGAGCATTCTTCTATTTTTTTCTTGCCCCTTTTTGTTACACTTTTCGGACTTAAATTATGACTTTTTCCATTTTTCACAATTTCGGGCTATTTGGGTTTTTCGGGTTACCAAATGAAAAGGATAAATTTTATTAGCCGCAATTGGGTTATCAAAGGGATAATTTTTCACATCTTTTTATGACTAATATTTTTGGGTAACAAACGATGGCCTACTTCATTGTCCGAATTACTTATTAATTTACCATATGCGTCTCGAGATTAATTTAATTTACAGATTTGTAGTGCGCGTTTCGAGACAACATTCCCTTTTCCATAACCGATCAAAATAATAAATGTAAGGACATTTTTATCCATTAACAATTTATTATGGCGCACGCCGTTACACCATTGAAGAAATTCAAGATTCATACATTCATCAACAGATCCGAATATCAAAAGAAGAAGAGGAATCAAAGTCTGACAGCCGGACGGGTCCGCCTCCCTACTGAACCGATCCGCCAACGGACCGGTCCGCCCTCTACCCGGACCGATCCGCTTGCTGCTGATCCAGTATACCCCGGATAGAATGCAAACCGATGGAGCCATATTTTAAAAGAACCGATCCGGTCATCCGGACCGATCCGCCCCCAAGCCGGACCGGTCCGCCTGGGATAAACTCGAACAGTTCCGTGAATTTTTTTACCACTAATTTGTTTTTCCTATATATATACCTATTTTGGTGGTGTATTTTTTAAGACTTTTCAAGGCGAATTTCAGAGTCCTAAATACTCTAAGTCTTCACCTATTGAGCCCAAGACTGTAGGTTTTTTATTCACACAATTGCCAATCCTTTGTGAATCTTTTTGGTAACCCAAGAACACAACTTTTTAGTTTGTTCAAACCTTTGTGGAGAGATCTTTGCAATCGAGGGCTACGTGTCATTGCTGAGGGAGTCTCTACAAAGTTTTATGGCTGCGTGTCATTGAGGAGTGTTGCGGTTCTTCCTTTGTTGATTGGACTGAGGTTCATGTGGGTTCGCTGCGTGTGGATTCATTGCTGACGACACCGACCGACGCCTGCGGGTATTCGTGTGTCACTGTATTTCATTGTAATCCGTGTAAGTTGCGATTTACTTATTATAGTGAAATAAAAGGTTTTGCCCTGCGGGGATTTTTCCTTAAACTTGTTTCGCATATTTGTTTATGGGATTGACACACGCACCGTAGATGGATGTTTAGGGGCTGAATCTATTTGATTTAAAAGTAGACTCTAATTAAATAAGGGTTACTTGAAAACTTGCGAATTTAATTTAAATCGATATTACACGCGTTCTCAAATTGGTATCAGAGCGGGTTACGCTAATTTATCGCGTGATCCTATTTTCCGCAAAATCGTGTGATATTGATTTTTTTTGAAAAATCAGTTTTGTGAAAATTCGCATTTTTTCTTATGGAGCACTTATATAATCAGATGCCTATTTTTGACGGGTCTAATTATGCCTACTGGAAAGCTCGTATGAAATCGATTTTAAAATCTATTGACGAGCGTGTTTGGTTGCTTTGCGAAAATTGTTGGACTCCTCCCACGGTCACTGTTAATAACATCACCACTTTAAAACCCGTGTCACCCTGGACTGAAGATGATTATAAATTGTCCAATTTTAATTCCTGTGGTCTGAGTGATATTTCTGGAGCTGTCTCTCCTGATGAGTTTCGCCGAATTATGACGTGCACCACGTCTAAAGAGGCTTGGGATGTTTTGAAATTGACACATGAGGGTACGGACGCGGTTAAAGAGTCAAAATTACAAAATTTGGCCACCCAATTTGAGACTATCACCATGTCTAAGTCCGAATGCTTTGATGATTTTTATGCACGTTTGTCGGACATTGTTAACACATGTTTTAATTTGGGTGAGGTGATTGATAACACACGTGTCGTTAAAAAGATTTTGAGATCTCTCCCAAAACGCTTTATTCCTAAAGTCACTGTTTTGAACTCTTTGAAATTTGAAATCACTTAAGTTGGAAGAACTTGTAGGAGATCTTCAAACCTATGAGATTGATATGTTTCCCAAAACCATTAAGGCTAAGGATAATGGCATTTCTTTAAAGACTCATTTTAAGAAAAAGAAAGAAAAAGTTTGTGAGTCCGATTCTGAGGGGGATTTTGATTTTAATGATATGGCCTTGGTTGCGAAAAATTTTAAAAAATTTCTCAACATGAACAAAAATAATTCTTCCAATAAAAAGAATTTTTTTGAGAAAAATAAAAATAAAGGAAAGGCCAAAGAAAGTGGTGAGAGGGAAAAAGGGAATGACTCCGATGAGGGGTGTGAGGAAGATTTTGAAAACGTCACTTGTTTTGAATGTGGGGATAAGGGGCATAAGTCGTTTGAGCGTGGCTTAGAAAGAAAGTAGCTATGCCCACCACACTTAGTGATAGTAGTGAAGGTGAGGGTGATGAGACTAGTGGTGAGAAGTTTGTAGATTTTTCTAGTCGTGTGAGCACACCCACCTTGTCCCACAATAGTGCACACGAATTTGATAGTGATGGTTTGAGCGCTTCAAGTGAGGGACAAAGTGAGAGTGAAAGTGGAGATGAAAGTGAGCTCCAAAAAGCTTTTAGAGATTTGTACACCGAGACCTTGAAAAGAAAGAAGTATAATAGGGATTTAGGTCGTCGGGTTTTAGATTTGAAGAATGAGAAGGAGGTTTTGAGAAAGGAGAAGTGTGATTTGGCCGACACGTTGTCTAGTCTGATGACACGTGTATCCCAACTCGAGAGTGATCTCGAACGTGCCCGGGAGGTCGAAGTCAAGTTTGAGAACGCACCTGAGAAGGTTGAAAAGGTGGTTCTTATGGGTAAAGGTGAGAAGTTAGTAATAAGTCATGACGGTGCTTCTTCTTCTTCCCAATTAGCACCCGAGTCGGTTCCCACTTTAGTGAGAGTTTCACATGTGTCTCACCCTAACCCACCTAGGCGTCCGATTCCTATTAGGAGAGTGCGTCCTAGAGTTTTTGAGAGAGGTGTTCCTAGGCCTATTTATGTTTGCTCACATTGCAAGAGGAGAGGACACCTTAGGGAATTTTGCTTTAAGTTGGGGTATGTGTCACATTTTGCTTCTACACGTGTTTCTGGCACACATGCACCCACACATGATACTTTACATGCTCCCGGAGACTACATGAGAGAGTTTGCACATTTAGGTGAGCAAGTTAAGTTTTTAGTCACAACTTCACAAGAATTGATGGAGGTTTTTCATAAGCTGTCACCACCTTTGGAAAACCCCTCTGCACCTAATGATTGAGGTTTGACTTGTTTACTAGCATAGGGTGATTTTCATGATGTCATTGTTTGCCTATAGCTAGTATGTATCATTTTTGTATATATTTTTATTTTCAAAATTTTTGAAAAAATCCAAAAAGATTTTTGTTTTTTTTGTTTGCACCGTTTATGGATGAACTCTTAGGATGGCCAAGTCACAACATCATTTCATTGTTCACGTGACTATTTGATAGTGTTTTGAGACAATAGGTCAATTCATCCTTGTGCTTTATAATGTTTGGAGTCATTAAGATGTAATTAAGTGTTACTTCCTACATGTTTGACTCATGTTTCCTTTAATGCACACTTGCACGGATTTGTTTGATTATTGTGCTTGTCTTATAACATGTTGGTTGGGTGTTTTCACTTCAATCATGTCTTTAAAACAAACCAAGCGCGATAATTTTTAAATGGAAATTGTGCATATAAGAACCGTTTTGTGAGTTTCCTTAAACTTGTTTCGCATATTTGTTTATGGGATTGACACACGCACCGTAGATGGATGTTTAGGGGCTGAATCTATTTGATTTAAAAGTAGACTCTAATTAAATAAGGGTTACTTGAAAACTTGCAAATTTAATTTAAATCTATATTACACGCGTTCTCAAATTGGTATCAGAGCGGGTTACGCTAATTTATCGCGTGATCCTATTTTCCACAAAATCGTGTGATATTGATATTTTTTGAAAAATCAGTTTTGTGAAAATTCGCATTTTTTCTAATGGAGCACTTATATAATCAGATGCCTATTTTTGACGGGTCTAATTATGCCTACTGGAAAGCTCGTATGAAATCGATTTTAAAATCTATTGACGAGCGTGTTTGGTTGATTTGCGAAAATTGTTGGACTCCTCCCACGGTCACTGTTAATAACATCACCACTTTAAAACCCGTGTCAGCGTGGACTGAAGATGATTATAAATTGTCCAATTTTAATTCCCGTGGTCTGAGTGCTATTTCTGGAGCTGTCTCTCCTGATGAGTTTCGCCGAATTATGACGTGCACCACGTCTAAAGAGGCTTGGTATGTTTTGAAATTGACACAGGAGGGTACGAACACGGTTAAAGAGTCAAAATTACAAAATTTGGCCACCCAATTTGAGACTATCACCATGTCTGAGTTCGAATGCTTTGATGATTTTTATGCACGTTTGTCGGACATTGTTAACACATGTTTTAATTTGGGTGAGGTGACTGATAACACGCGTGTCGTTAAAAAGATTTTGAGATCTCTCCCAAAATGCTTTATTCCTAAAGTCACTGTTTTGAACTCTTTGGGAAATTTGAAATCACTTAAGTTGGAAGAACTTGTAGGAGATCTTCAAACCTATGAGATTGATATGTTTCCCAAAACCATTAAGGCTAAGGATAATGGCATTGCTTTAAAGAGTCATTTTAAGAAAAAGAAAGAAAAAGTTTGTGAGTCCGATTCTGAGGGAGATTTTGATTTTAATGATATGGCCTTGGTTGCGAAAAATTTTATAAAATTTCTCAACATAAACAAAAATAATTCTTCCAGTAAAAAGAATTTTTTTGAGAAAAATAAAAAGAAAGGAAAGGCCAAAGAAAGTGGTGAGAGGGAAAAAGGGAATGACTCCGATGAGGGGTGTGAGGAAGATTTTGAAAACGTCACTTGTTTTGAATGTGGGGATAAGGGGCATAAGTCGTTTGAGCGTGGCTTAGAAAGAAAGTAGCTATGCCCGCCACACTTAGTGATAGTAGTGAAGGTGAGGGTGATGAGACTAGTGGTGAGAAGTTTGTAGATTTTTCTAGTCGTGTGAGCACACCCACCGTGTCCCACAATAGTGCACACGAATTTGATAGTGATGGTTTGAGCGCTTCAAGTGAGGGAGAAAGTGAGAGTGAAAGTGGAGATGAAAGTGAGCTCCAAAAAGCTTTTAGAGATTTGTACACCGAGACCTTGAAAACAAAGAAGTATAATAGGGATTTAGGTCGTCGGGTTTTAGATTTGGAGAAAGAGAAGGAGGTTTTGAGAAAGGAGAAGTGTGATTTGGCCGACACGTTGTCTAGTCTGATGACACGTGTATCCCAACTCGAGAGTGATCTCGAACGTGCCCGGGAGGTCAAAGTCAAGTTTGAGAATGCACCTGAGAAGGTTGAAAAGGTGGTTCTTATGGGTAAAGGTGAGAAGTTAGGAATAAGTCATGACGGTGCTTCTTCTTCCCAATTAGCACCCGAGCCGGTTCCCACTTTAGTGACAGTTTCACATGTGTCTCACCCTAACCCACCTAGGCGTCCCATTCCTATTAGGAGAGTACGTCCTCGAATTTTTGAGAGAGGTGTTCCTAGGCCTATTTATGTTTGCTCACATTGCAAGAGGAGAGGACACCTTAGGGAATTTTGCTTTAAGTTGGGGTATGTGTCACGTTTTTCTTCTACACGTGTTTCTGGCACACATGCACCCACACATGATACTTTACATGCTCCCGGAGACTACATGAGAGAGTTTTCACATTTATGTGAGCAAGTTAAGTTTTTAGTCAAAACTTCACAAGAATTGATGGAGGTTTTTCATAAGCTGTCACCACCTTTGGAAAACCCCTCTGCACCTAATGATTGAGGTTTGACTTGTTTACTAGCATAGGGTGATTTTCATGATGTCATTGTTTGACTATTGCTAGTATGTATCATTTTTGTATATATTTTTGTTTTCAAAATTTTTGAAAAAATCCAAAAAGATTTTTGTTTTTTTGTTTGCACCGTTTATGGATGAACTCTTAGGATGACCAAGTAACAACATCATTTCATTGTTCACGTGACTATTTGATAGTGTTTTGAGACAATAGGTCAATTCATCCTCGTGCTTTATAATGTTTGGATTCATTAAGATGTAATTAAGTGTTACTTCCTACATGTTTGACTCATGTTTCCTTTAATGCACACTTGCACGGATTTGTTTGATTATTGTGCTTGTCTTGTCACATGTTGGTTGGGTGTTTTTACTTCAATCCTATCTTTAAAATGAACCAAGCGCGATAATTTTTATAAGGAAATTGTGCATATAAGAATCGTTTTGTGAGTTTGTGTGCTTTGTTTGAAAACGGGGAAGGGCTGCGAAAAGTTCATTTTGCCTTTGCGAATACTAAGCCATC
This sequence comes from Sambucus nigra, assembly GCA_949130495.1. Taxonomy (NCBI): domain Eukaryota; kingdom Viridiplantae; phylum Streptophyta; class Magnoliopsida; order Dipsacales; family Adoxaceae; genus Sambucus; species Sambucus nigra. The sequence continues at coordinate 196,908,822 of OX422220.1, forward strand.
GTTAAATTGGACCTAAAAAATGGAGGAATTTTAATATCCGGGGTCCAAACAGGTTAAAAGAGCCCGAAAAAATTGAAAGGCAATAAAAAGATATTCATGCCAAAAAGGGGCCATTTAGGTTTTTGCTCCAATTCTCCAAAGTTTGAGAATTTAGATTACCTCTAAAAGAATATATATATGAGGGAGTTTGGTTGGAGAATTTAAAACGGGTTTGCACGTCCTTGAAATGCTTGAAAAAATGCGCTACATAGTTTTGGACGTTATTGGGGTGGAAATCATTTTGACTTTGATTTGTTGATTTGAATAAGACGATGTCATTTAAAATGAACAATTTTTACACCTAAGGATACTTTTGATGTTCATTCGTTAGGCGTACACATATGCATCGAGCACATATGATTGATTGAGTTGATTTACCTATCGAATGTGTTCACACCCATTCATTCCATTTCCATGACTTGGTTGTTTGAGTCTAAATCCATGGTGTGATTTTTGTATCATATTTGTTCAAATTGGTATCTTATTTTCGTTCAAAAAAATTAAAAAATCAAAAATAATTTGTGCATTTGTTTATGTGCATCTCCTTGCAAGAGCACGTTTACCATATTGTTTGATGCCCTGTTTTGTATACCGTGACACCCCGATTTTTCTTATTTGATTCATTCTTCTCATTTGTCTATTTGGGGACATCATAAAAAGGGGGAGAAAGAATTATCATATTATGGGGGAGTTTGAATTTTGGGGGAGTTTATGAGATGTTGCTTATGTTTTTATCATATATTATCTCATTTCAAACTCGATATGTCACTTGGTATTGTGCTTTTTCTCATGTGTGTAGGTACTACATGGATTATCATTGGATTGCACACCCTGATGAGAAAAGTGTTGAGATTCCTGAAGAATCGAAGAGCAAACGCTGTAGTCTTATTCAATTGTATCTTTCCAGTTTTGGGTTCATGGAAGGGTAGATTTGTATAGGCATTTTTAGTTGTTTGATAATTCGGATGTTTTGTTTTTATGTATTTACCAGCATAGACATAGGGGGAGATTTGTAAGGACATTTTTGTCCTTTAACAATTTATTATGTCGCACGCCGTTACACCGTTGAATAAATTCAAGATGCATACATTCATCAACGGATCCGAATATCAAAAGAAGAAGAGGAATCAAAGTCTGAGAGCCGGACCGGTCCGCCTCCCTACCGGACCAATCCGCCAACGGACCGGTCCGCCCCTTAACCGGACCGATCCGCAACCGGACCGGTCCGCCCTCTACCCGGACCGATCCGCTTGCTGCTGATCCAGTATACCCCGGATCGAATGCAAACCGATGGAGCCATATTTTAAAAGAACCGATCCGGTCATCCGGACCGATCCGTCCCCAAGACGGACCGGTCCGCCTGGGATAAACTCGAGCAGTTCCGTGAATTGTTTTACCACTAATTTTTTTTCCTATATATATACCTATTTCGGTGGTCTATTTTTTAAGACTTTTCAAGACGAATTTCAGAGTCCTAAATACTCTAAGTCTTCACCTATTGAGCCCAAGACTCTAGGTTTTTGATTCACACAATTGCCAATCCTTTGTGAATCTTTTTGGTAACCCAAGAACACAAATTTTTAGTTTGTTCAAACCTTTGTGGAGAGATCTTTGCAATCGAGGGCTGCGTGTCATTGTTGAGGGAGTCTCTACAAAGTTTTATGGTTGCGTGTCATTGAGGAGTGCTGCGGTTCTTCCTTTGTTGATTGAGCTGAGGTTCATGTGGGTTCGCTGCGTGTGGATTCATTGCTGACGACACCGACCGACGCCTGCGGGTATTCGTGTGTCACTATATTTCATTGTAATCCGTGTAAGTTGCGATTTACTTATTATAATGAAATAAAAGGTTTTGCCCTGCGGGGATTTTTCCTTAAACTTGTTTCGCATATTTGTGTATGGGATTGACACACGCACCGTAGATGGATGTTTAGGGGCTGAATCTATTTGATTTAAAAGTAGACTCTAATTAAATAAGGGTTACTTGAAAACTTGCAAATTTAATTTAAATCGATATTACACGCGTTCTCAATAAAATATAGATCATCAACGACTTTTGTAAAACGCTGAATTAGAACTATGAGTTAACCATTAACTCGGATTGATTTAAAAGCTCAAAAAGATCGATAGGCTCGAAATCTCACCGGTTTTTGTTAAACTCCACACTTATTCGTTAAGTCGTCAATTTTCGCACAATTTCCATCTTTGGTCAATTTCGGCTTTGTGCATTTGATTTTTACAACTTAAGACAAAATATTTGTGACATTTTTGAAGCTTTTAAATTCCAATCTTTATTTATTTTGAAGAAAAATATTTTTGGCTTTTTTTCAAAAAATTTCATTTTTTTTTTAATTTTTTAAGAAAAACCCTATTGGAAAGAACATGTGATCGAATCAATGAATCTAAACAATAAACGGGAAGAATATCCCACACCCCCTAACTTAAATGTTGCATTGTCCTCAATGCGAATCAAGAACATAACATAAAGAGAGGAAAAAAAAGATATTACCCAAAATGGAGCGATCCCCAAAAAGTACGAGTCCATTGAATCTACAAAACATGTTAGAATCAAGCATAGCAAAAAGAATAACAAAAACTCTAAACTAAAAAAAAAAATAGGTTAACTATTATACAAGCTACGATTTTCAAATTCTAATAAGTTATACACTAGAAGTCAAAAAATTTGAGGGTCCACCCAAAATACAATATGACTTTGAGGGATTAATGGTGTACCCTCACTAGGATGTATGCCTCCCGAAAAATGAGGATTCCGTTTGAACAACGGAAGGCATGTGTGAGATGGAAAAAATGAACCATCACCAATTAAAAATTTTAACGGGATGATGGGGGGTTTGGGTGCTAGGTGGGACAAGTACAATTGAGATCCAAGAAAAATATAATCACCTCCCAAATCTTTTTCAAGTAGTATGGGGAGAGGGGCACACAAAAAGGAAGAGTCCATATTAGAAAACAATTCTAGCAAAGTGTCTTTGTCGGTAAAAGGTGTAAACGTTTCAGAATTTTCAACCGACTCATAGGAATCTAGCGGTACTTCTAATGGTTCAATAACGGTGAACGAAAATGGTGATGAAATAAACTCAATCTCAAGTGATTCATCATCACTAGGATATTGAATTTCAAGGGAGCAAGACTCACTTTCAATGAGATGTTCTTAAAAAATTTGAGGTGACACACAAGTCTCAACCTCTTCTTTGTTTTCCAAATCAGAACGCATCTCATCGCAAAATGAGAGTATTTTCGTAACAAGTCCAACATCCATTGCACTTTGGGTGGAAAGAAAATCGAGTACTTGTTTGATTAGAAAAAGCATTCTTTCTTCCAAAGTAGGATTCATTGGCTCTATAACCTCGGAAGAAAAATCGTCATTGGATTCGAATAATGCATCCAACTCTTTCTCCCAAAAATGATTTTTTTCCCGATATTTGTTTTCAAGCCTTTCATATTCATGAATTAAAAGCCACTCACCCATTTTAATAGGTCGAGGCGGAGATTCTTGAAAATAAAAAGATTGAAAACTATTCCCATATGAACCATTATAATTACCGAACTCACTATAAAAATACATGATTACCGAATAGTTTGTAAACGGACAATCCACTTAAAGAGGTGTGCGACTAAGGATTCAACGTTTCTTGGCGCTCAATTGTGCAAGCCTGCAAAAAAAAACTAAAAGAAAGAAAAAAATATCTTGCGAAATAGTAAATCAATTATAATCTATAACAAAACACTCCCCGGCAACGGCGCCATTTTGATCGAGTCGGAAACTAAGCGTTCGTGTAAATACGCTAGTCGTTGTTGTCGGCTTCCAACCACAATACAAAAAAAAAACTAAACTTTAACTACCCTCTTGCGGAGTATAGTGGCGAGTCTGGGTATCGAATCCACAGGGAATGCATTTTGATCGAGTCGGAAACCGAGCGTTCGTGTAAATACGCTAGTCGTTGTTATCGGCTTCCAACCACAATACAAAAAAAACTTAAACTTTAACTACACTCTTGCGGAGTATAGTGGCGAGTCTGGGTATCGAATCCACAGGGAATGTTTGATATATTTTAATTAATTTATTACTTCAAAAAATAAAGTGTAAAAGATGTTGATTGAGTGAGAAAGGAAAAAAGGGAAAAATAAAGAAGTTAACTAAAACTAATTGGAAAAATTAAGGTAGAGACACAATCCCCCAACCCTAGAGTATTGATGGTATAAAACTAATCGTAAATTTAACTCATTAATTTGACCCAGAATTTAGTACTCCCAAGCATTACGTATACGAGGTTCAAGCCCGCGTCATACTTAATCTGAGGATGAGTAAATCAGTATCGCGATAGTAGCACTCGAATTGCACTCTAAATCATCACGAGTACCCAGAGGCAAACGAGATATAAAGATCTACAATTGTTGTGTAACTACGAAATACGGTCATAATCAATCACTAAATTCAGCGGATTAATTTTATACGCACGCACTAACACATCAGGCTGGGTTCATGCATTCCAACCTTTAAAAACCTAGCCTAACATGGTGAATAATAATAAAAGTGCTGGAAATTAAAGTTACCACGATTGAAGAATAAGAACATGTAAGAAGAAATCAAAGATTGAAGAAAAACTGGAAAAGCTCTTGAATTAATGGTGCAAAATATGTGAATCTTTCTCCTAGATATTCCTACTTGTTATGGAGCTTTTACATGAATGAAATCTGAAAAAAAGAGTCCTAATGACTAAATATATAGGCTAGAGGTCGTTTAGAAGAGTCCTCAAAACATAAAACTCTTTTGGCTAAAAAATAAGCACAAAATAAAAATCCCGTATCTGCCAATTTGTCACACTTAGAAAGCGTGACTAATTTTGTTTCGGATCTGGAGCATTACTAATTTCATAACGGATCTGGTGCATGACAAATGGGCGGGCCGGTTGTTTTTTCTCAGCTTCGGTTCGGTTTAGGTCTGACAGCTTTTTTCTTGGATTTCTTCTTAGCTTCAAATGGGCATAACTTCTTCATCGTAGCTCGAATTGAGGTGCCGTTTTTCTAGTGTTCTTGTAATTGAAAGCTATTCAACTTTCTAGTTGGCCCCACCTCCATAATATGGCTGAAAAATTACAAAAATTCCCTTTAACTCCCCGATTCTTAGTTTCTTTCACTATTTTGAGTTCTCTTTGGCACTAACTTGCATGAAATATCTGTAAAACGCATAAGAGATACAAAAAATACGAAATAATTGACAAAAAGGATTAGTAGCATAAATATGAGACAAATCCAAGCTATTTACACCGCACGGGATCATAAAAATACCGAAATTAAGGGGTAAATGTGAAGAATATATGCCTAATCAGGCACTAAATAGTTTTGGACGTTATTGGTGTGGAAATCATTTAGACTTTGATTTGTTGATTTGATTAAGACGATGTCATTTAAATTCAACAATTTTTACACCTAAGGATTCTTTTGATGATCATTCGTTAGGGGTACACGTATGCATCGTGCACATATGATTGATTGAGTTTATTTAGCTATCTGATGTGTTCACACCCATAATTCCATTTCCATGACTTGGTTGTTTGAGTTTAAATCCATGGTGTGATTTTTTTTGTATCTTATTTTTGTATGAAAAATTAAAAAATCAAAAATAGTTTGTGAATGTTTTTGGGACATACCTTTGCATGTACGTAGCTTGATCTTTGTTTGCTATGCATTTTGTCGTGACACTCCATGCTTTTATTGTTTCTTCATATCTGTCTATTTGGGGACATCATAAAAAGGGGAAGAAAGAATTATCATGTTATGGGGGAGTTTTTGCATTATGGTGGAGATTTGATTTTTAATGCTTTATTCTTATATCATTTCAAGCTCGATGCGTCACGAAGGTTTGTGCTTTATCTCATGTGTGTAGGTACAAAATTGAAGATTGATATCCCAAAAACAGTTTGAGGTCTTGCAAATTTATTCATGGGAGGGTAGATTTGTATAGGCAATTTTGGTTTTTGATAATTCGGATTGTTTATGTATGTACCGGCATAGACATAGGGGGAGATTTGTAAGGACATATTTTCATAGGTCCGTTATCAATTTATTATGTCATATACCGCTACACCATCGAAAAACATTCAAGAGACATCTACATCAAAGACGGATCCGAATTATTCAAGTTCTTAATCATTCAAGACTCCGTGAAGTTTACTTTGGTAAAGTTATGTTTTAAATACCTTAATTTTTCACTTAGAGCTTTTGGGATATTTTTACAAAATATTTTCTAAGTGTTTGAGCGGACTTTTTCGTCAAATATTAAGTGTGAGTATTTTTTCTAAGTTCTGAAGCGTCCTCGATTTTGACGCCCAGGTCGTTCGAGCGAGATCAGCATCTCGTTCGAACGAGATTGGAAGTCGCGCGATGTCGTTTGAACGACATGCGTACTTCGTTCGAGCGATATAGCTTCTCTTTCGAACGAGCTCTATTTTTGAGGCGGCGCGTTTTTCTATAAATACTCATTATTTGGTTCCGTTTTCATTAAGAAGTCACAGCGTTTTGGCGAACAGAAATTCTGCAAAAGCAGAATCCTCTTTAGGCTTCTTCCTTTTTGGGTTTAATCCCTTTTTGTTTTCAATTCACAAAACTCCCATATGCTTTAGTGAATTGTTTTGGTGTTGAAGAACACACCTTGCTAATGTTTATCTTTGTGGGGAGAACTCTACAACCGGAGAGCTGCGTGCTATTGTGGAGGGAGTCCTTATAAAGATCACACTTGTGGAGAAGCCGTTTCTCTTCTTCACTGCTGCCCTCCTGGAAAGGGAAAGTTCCAGTCGAGACATCAGAACCGACACCTGCGCGTATTTCGTATGTCGCACTTATTTCATTGTAATCCGTGTAAGCCGTTTTCTTACAAAATTATAGTGAAATAAAAGGTTTTGCCCTTCGGGGATTTTTCCTTAAGCTTGTGTCCCATGCTTTATTTATTTTATGGTTTGACACACGCACACACGCAGTTGAATGTTTTGGGACTGAATTAATAGACTCTAATTAAATAAGTGTGCCAACGTAGAAAGTCGCGAAATAATTTAAATCAATTATCACACAGTCACGTTTACACATTGCAATCAACTAGTGATAAAATCAGACTACTTAGAAACGAAGTCGATGTACTCATAAAAAGGATATGAGCAAGCCGATTAAAACAATGACCTCAATGGAAGGCATTGCAAGATCCGGTTTAGACGTGATTTTTGTATATATGGAATTAGCAAAGACGATGCTTTCCCTTACACAAAGCAAGAGTTGATAGTTTAATCTTTGAACTTGCAATTTCAATTATGTTTTGACATTGTTCCGTGGTTGAAAAGTTAAGAAAGTAAACTGTTTGTGGCCTCGAACTCAAACTTGTGTAGATGATAAAGAAGGCTCATGATTGTCATAAACAGACAAAAAAATTTCGTTTGACTTAAAATAAGAAAGGATATATCAACACAATTTTTATAGATGTTTGATGCTGACAAACTAAGGGTCTAAGAAACCCCTGATCGATTTTTTTATGAGTTAATGCATTCAATTAAATGTCCACATCTATTTTGACTGTCAAGTGGTGCACTAAACTATTTTCGGATGCAATCTCGCCCCTACCCCCTTCCTAAAAAAAATAATTACACCTATATAAGTTATCAACTCACTTCAGAAATCGAATTACGTCTTTAAATATGAGCTGGGATAAAAATAACACGGGTTCCTTATTCATTATTGAGAATCAAAATACACTGTAAAAATAACATGGGTTCCTTATTCATTATTAGTATAAAAATAACATGTAAATATCTTTGTTTTAAGGTCAAAATTCACTTCGAGCAGCCATGTCCCCATTTTTACAGTCAAAATGTTAACAAATATTTGTGAAGAGGTTATTATAGAATAGAGAGAGAAGACGAGAGAGAAAATATTTCACACCTGATGAGGGGAACGATAGCCAAGAGAGAAGACGTGAGGTCCGCCTGAGAGAAGACGATAGTCTAGAGAGAAAACCTGAGGGCCACCTAAAAGCAGACGATAGCCGAGAGAGAGGACGAGTGATATGTCAGCGTCTAATTTTTGGGGAACGATTTAGGTTTAGAAGAAAAGGTATTTTTTAAGGAATAAGTGACAAAATTTTTTGTCACCAATTAATTTTTTTTGGTGATAAACGCATTTGTCACTAAATGATTGATATTTTTGTCACGAAAAGATGAATGGAACATTTTTCAGTACGGGAATGATGGTGCCAAAATTTTAATGAGTATTTGGTGACAAATATTATTAATTTGTCAGCAATTTAACATTTGCACACTCAATTATTGACGAAATTAATTTTCCTCATAAAAAGGTTACTTTTTGTGACAAAATTACTTTTGTCCTAAATTTTTTTGTCACTAATAAGACATTCTGTTGTAGTGCCTCCTAAAAGAACCTTACATCTCATTGATAAGTTTTGTAGTTCATTCTTATGGGGTCTCAACATAGATAATGGAAATAAACACCATTGGGTGAAATAGGAAACTTTATGTTTTCCAAAAGCTGAAGGTGGTGTAGGAATCAAGTCTCTGGACTCTTTAGTGAAGGCAAATAACCTCAAAATTGCTTGGTAATTCAAGTTTGGAAATTCTCTATGGGAAGAGTTCAAGAGAGATAAATATCCTATCATCCTAACCACTCAAGGTTCTTTAACAACTAGAAGTATAAAAAAATCTTGGGATCTATTGGAAGAGAACTCTTGCCTAATCAGAAATGAAGGTATATGGACCTTCCCCACATCAGGTGAATTCTCTTTCTCCTCAACAACTGATCTAGTGAGAAAAGCTAATCTGGAATAAGCTATTAATTGTTTCATCTGGGATTCCAAAATTCCTTCAAATTTATCTTCTTTTAATTGGAAAGTTATCCATAATCCAGTCCCTATAGACATGAATATTAAACCTATTGGAATTAGACTCTCTTCCAGATGTCTGTGTTGTTTAAAATCTAAAGAATATAACTCTGACTTATTTTATTCTGGCCCTATAGCTTCTTCTATATGGAAATTATTTGAGAATAAACCTCAAATTATTTGTCCCAATCCTTTAAGTTCTTAGATCATTAATTGGTGGCTTAATTCTAGCTTTGAACCTCTTTTAAACTAGTTATGCAAATTAATCTTTTGTTGTATTCTTTGGGAAATCTGGTTGGCTAGAAAAAAATCCTTTTTTGATAATGTTATGATGCATAACTCTTTCATTGTTAAAAATGTTATCTTTAAATCTAAATACATTGCCTCGTCTTTCAATCTTTCTCCTTCTTCTTCTTGAGACTTTGAGATCTGCCACTCTTTCAATCTTAATTACTCTCTTCCCTCTCCCACTTCTTGTATTCCTATCTCATGGGATAAACCTGATCATAATCTTCTTAAGCTCAATTCAGATGGTGCTTGCAATCCTTAAGGCAGAATGGACATGGGAGCTATATTACGAAATTCTTCAGGTACTCTCTTATGGGCTATGAACAACTATAAATAAGGTGGATCAAATAACTTGGCAGAGACTATTGTTATTAAAGAAAGTTTGGATTATTGCATTTTTAATAGCTGATCTAATATAGTGGTGGAATATGACTCTTTGCTCTTAGTTCAATGCATCAATGATATCCTTAAAATTCCTTAGAAAATTAAGGAATTGGTACTTTAAATTAAGGATCTAATCCAAGGATTCAATATCAAAGTCATACACTATTACAGAGAAGAAAATTTCACTGCAAACTTATTATTCAAGCATGGCCCATCGCCTTTCATCACAATCTTATTCTTGCTATCATTCAGTCCAAGAGTTACCAAGCTTCATCAAAGGAGCATATTGACTAGATGCACTTAAATTTCCTTATTTGAGGTATGTAAAAAGTTCTTGTATTGATCATGTCTAGTCTCTATTTGCCTTTACCATGAGAGAGGCTATTTCTCTCTTATTCTATATATAAGTTGAATTAAAAAAAATCTAGATTTAGAGAGAAAAAAAATTGAAAGATAAGATCCTCTGCCTAAGACTTTCCCTCTTATAATTTATTCCTTGTAAATAAGATTTGGTTTCGTATAATGATCATCACTACCTATCCCTACTAGGACAATCCCTATTTTTCTAATTTTAAGGAAAATTGGATAGCGACTTTGAATCTCAAACACATTTGAGTCCACTAATATTTCTTATTAACTTATTTAAGAACCGAACACGTTCATGTGAAGTCCTCATTTAGATTGTTGGGTTCTCACAATCATAAATTATCATTATAATCACTTAATAAATTTTAGTGAACAAATGGAGATATCGAGTCATGCTTGGGGAAATTTGTGACAACCCGCCTACTAAAATAATAGGTGGCCAGCCCAATACTCTAATAATCACAGGAATCATAGATGTCCATTCTCGGCATCATTGTCGATTAAAATAATAGTACGAGATAACCACCAATCATTTTAGAAAACGGACTGTCAAATTTAAAATTTAGTAAGTAAAAGAAAAACACTTAGACAATCCCATTTGCAAAAACGGTGGATATAAAAAATCGACGAATAACGAATGACAATACAATAAATAATCATAGAAATAAGCTGCCGGTGAACAGACCAATACAAATAGTTACACCGAGTATTACACATTAAATATTACACTATAATAAATGAGTGCAATGCCAGGGTAACACGCCTGAATAAATAAACTCAACATAACTAGAATACAATGGAAAGAAGCGTCTAATACAAATAACCTACATCATCCGCAATATGATGTAGCTCCATGACAACTGGAAAGAAAATGCAAATACGGGTGTCCATGCGGTAGAGCACCGGCACGACAAGGAGTATATGCAGAAACAAAGAAATATAAACGGGTCAGGGCTTGATTTGATATGATTCCCATGTTACTAAAATGCATAACAGTTAAGCGCGTAATTCTCTCGCAATATAATATAAATATTCTCACCTCTCATTATAAAAGCACAATCTAGAGCAATATGATGATGATGCTCTAGTTAACCCAAGTACTAAGGGCTAACTTTTCCCCAGTCTCAACACTATGCCCTATTCGTGCGTGGGGTGTCTCGCAAAGAGAAATACAAATAAGGAACCCCCCGATACACTACTACTAGGCAAGGTTGATCATTGAGATCCATTATACCCTCAGCACGTAATTAATATATACATAGGTTTGGGAAATCACATCTACAGCTACTCAAAGAAGAATAAATAAACCCATTCACCATCTAAAAGCATAATTCCTATTTCTTCTTAAGGAATATATATAAATGGTACAATATTTTATCAAATGTTTACCAATTCAATCACATTTCAAAACTTTCTTTACCAATTTTATTTCCTTTCTTCCATCCAGGAAAAATATATTTTCAAAGCAAGTTTTATTATCATAAAAATGCTTTAACCTTTTCAGAACATATCATCCATTTTCCTTCTTCCATCCGAAAAATGTATTTAACAACCCATTTCCCTTCTTCCATCCCAGAAATGTAAATTAAAGCCATTTTATTATCATAAAATGCTTTAATAACCAATAATGTCCCACATTATTGAACATAGATATATATCATATTTATATAACGCAATCTAAGACCGTCCGTCCGGGTTTCCCCACTGTACGCGCCCCTGAATGGCTATCATCTTCTAGGGCCTATCATCAAGACAACCTGGGATCCTATCGAAATGTTGGGAAGCGGCCATATGCCTGCGGGATAGTCATGACCACACCCAGAATCACCTAACTAGCGCAGGAACATATAATAAACGCTCATATGGCCTAGGGATATATCCACCCTGCATTCACTAGCCAGGGGGCTTCACCACACGCGCGAACTTCCCTTAAGATAGCGATTTAGAGAGGTGTGTATCCATATTTTAACATTTATGAAAATCATTTTTCTTTTCAGTTGAAAACATCCATCTTTACATTCTCAAAATCATTTGTACTTATTCATTTAGTACCACATTATTAAATTATGCATTTCTTATTCTTAGAGTCTTATTTTATTAATTCCCTAAGACCAAAGTTCCGTTATCCTCAAACTAGTCTCCAAGTGTTCATATAATTTCATAAACCATCAAAGTGAGTCTCCCTCAAGGAGTGTCTCCCAAGAGTCTCAACATTAAAATTTTATCTCCAATTTATTGTCAGGTTAACTTCCTATATCATACGGACATTAACCTACACAAACTAGCCCTCCGGTTAAGCCCAATCATCCCATTTTATCCTAGGACAATAGTCTACCCAAAACAACCCTCTAGGACTCCCCATTACTTCCTAAACCTCAGACCTAAAAGAAAAAGGGCTAAAACAAACTAGGAAAAATCTCACAAAAACAGGCAGCCGAATCGATTCTCCCTAGGGCCGAATAGGTTCGCCCCTGGTTGCAAATCGATTCGCCCAAATGCGAATCGATTCGGTGACAAAAACCAACTTTCTATCTCTATCCGAATCGATTCGGCCTTAAACCGAATCGATTCGGTCTCCCAGACCTGTAGCCTACCCCCAAACCGAATCGATTCGCCAGGGAACCAAATCGATTCGTTCCTAAAAATCTGCCTGGCTTACAGCAGGAGTCGATCGATCGACCCTTGGCCGTCGATCGATCTAAGGCTCGATCGATCGATCATGGCGGGCAGCTTCTTCTCCGAGAAGCTGTTTCGGCCATAGACAATGTCCTAAGATTTTTATCCGTTATTCCACCCGACAACAACAACAAAAATAGCTACCAAATCACTTTTACATAATTACTAACTAATAATTTATCCTCAAATCAAATAAAAACACAAGATTTAGGATTAAACACCAAAATCAACCAAAAACCTTTTTATGGTTTAAATCTTCAAATCTAACTATACATGCAGATTTATCACATTAAATCAATATCTAGCAAGTAAGAAACTTGCCTCGAGTTCGTAGTCTCCGATCCTCTTCCGGTTGCAACGGATTTCAGCCCAAATCTCCATTTTCTCTCTCTTTTCTCCATTTCTCCCAACTTTCTCTTCTCTCTCTCTCTCTTGGCTTCTCACACAAGAATGAGAAAATAATAAGGGGTGGGAGACTTATACGGGTTCTAAACATTAGTTTCCCCTCTTTTAATAGCTAATACACCATTAAAATGACTCGTACCCAGATAATTGAGTCATAATACCCCAAAAATGCCCAAAACTCAAAAACACAACATGGCACTTATTTCGACTATCTCGACTATTCTAAAAATAACTGCACACCCTATTTTGGCATTCGGAATAAAGTGAACCATTTTTATGTTCCAAATTCATTTTATTTCATTTATTAAGCTCCAATATATATATAGGTCATAACCATCGTTTAATATATAATGACGCAATAAAACACAATATAATGCTATTTACCTTCTCATACGGTAAATAGACAAAACATAGAAAATATTATCCCTAAATCTCACGGGCAATAATATTTACTCCAACTTCCCTTATTTTCTAAAATTAGCCCATCGGGCAAGATAATATAAAATAGTCGCTCAAAAGCCTGGGTTGTTACATACTCCCCCCTTTAGAAGGGAATTTTGCCCTCAAAATTCAGGCATACCGTATAACCATATAAAGGTATACTATAATAAACTATCGTTCTATCATTCTTAACAAACCCCTTGGCAGTGAGGTGTCCCCATTGGACTCGGACTAAGGTCATCACTATTCGATCTCATTCTACATCTCCGTGCTCTAACATAGCACCAAATTGTTCCTCATGAACTATCGATCCTACCTTTCTACTACGGAAGGAGATACCTACACATCTCAATACAAATTGCCTTTCTGCCCGAATTATGTTATACCCTTGCCAGGGAATAACTACGCTAACTATTAATCGCTCACCTCAACACTACTTACTTCTATTCGCATTGGTGTAGCCCTTAAAAGTATGCGGCTCAATGAGACCAATCGTTAAAGAAATATTCTCGAACCACTCCAAGCCCAAAGAATATATTGTCCGCTAGTTCCATTCCAACGAGTAGGTGAATTACTCAACCGACTACACTAGGCCACATACATGGCACCACACTTATAAAAAATGATCCGAACTATTGTACAGAAATTCGATCCAGAAAAACTACTACTCCCATCCTTCTTCGTTCCACCACTAGTCTATTTACACTAGTAGGTGAATTGGTCAATCACAGATCTGAATGCTCTTACTACAAAGTCCTCCTAGTCAGGCTCGTTCTTCTTGGCATTCCATGCCTCACTAATATCTCCGATGGTTTTCTAATCGGCACATCTACTAATCCATCCTCATTTCCTTAGCGAAAGGGAATATCCAATTGATAGTCCTTTACGAACTCCAACTTATTGCTCGCGAAAAGACTAGTTTCCTGCCCAGGAAGTAGTGCCTCTGTTCCTTTAAGGCGAATACCACCGCTACGAACTTTAAATCAAGTGGGGGATGATACTTCTCATGGAGTTTAAGTCTGTGAGACGCATAAACAATGGATCCATGCTCTCGTATTAATACTTCCCATTCCTGGCAGAGACCCGTTCGTTAAATCCACTTTCGATCATAAAAATAAGAGTGCAAGAGTAAAAGTCAGCTCATACTTCAACTCCTCGGAAGATAGGTTACCGATGTAACACTCTATCTAAGAAAGGCCCCACCTCCTATGGCCTAACCTTCCGAATCACTCGAGATCCCATACTTCTTTGTTCTAGGGACCTAAATCTTACTTAGAGTTAACCCACAAACCTATTGTGGTCAACCCCATACCGCCTTCCTAAAACAATATCGCATGCCCTAAGGGCCTTACATCCTAATATGAGGGTGAGTTTATATTAATATAACTAAATAATTGTGACACCCGACATAATTAAACATCGGGTGATCAGGACTTTATTAAATTAAAACAGGTTTCTCAAATGGTTCATTCTTAGCATCACTGTCAAAAACTTTTTAATTACTAATCACCTAAGTGAAAATTAGATCGGTACCAAACTTTATCTTTCTTAAAATAGATAAATCAACCATCCAGAAAATAGTAAAATAGTCACCATGTACTAAAACCCAATCTAACAAAGTAAAAGTACAACATAACAAGAGTATTACCGAATAAACCATTGGCTAAAAATCCCAAACAACAATAAAATAACCACTAGTCTGAAACTAACATCTGAGACTGATACCGAACCACAAGTCCATAAATAGAAAAGTGTGAGATCTTGTACTAGATCTGAATGAGAGATATCGTCTAGTCAAAATCCTGTAAGCATCCACTTTGCTACAACTTCGAGTTCCTGGAATGAAATCATCATACATGGCGTCCCTGTGGCTGGACACCTAAAAGGTTTTGAAAATATTTTATACCAAGAGTTAGTACTCAAAACATTTTGAAAATATTTAGCAAGCATTTATCACAATATAAAATGCGGTTATTGATTACACATGTTAGGTTCTCGTACACTCTCTTGAGTTTACCCACCCCTCATCTTTTGTGCACATCTAATGTTTTACACTTAGTTTATCTAGCCATACCTCCCAAGCTAACTAAAACCAAAGTAGTCAACCGAACTTATATGTACCTAAGTTCTAGTACCGCCCATACAGTACATCCGTTTCACTAACATCTCGCGTATGTTAATTAATTCTCAAGTAACATTTCACCTATGTTTTGTTTCAAGACTTCTCATTTAGTTTCACTACTAAAATTACTACAATTCTCACAATTGTTGTCTTTCAACTTGTGTAATTAAGTTTCACTACTTAAATTACTAATTAGATTTTCTCTATCTAATGGTACATTTCGTAATCAAGTTTCACTACTTAACTTACCAATATGATATGTATCATTAAACACATCATATATCCTTCTGACACACATAAAGGACTCTTAGTTCGGAATGATCCATCGACCCCAAGTGAGAATTGATTCGGAATGATACATAGACCCCAATTATTTATATACACATATTCTGGGTCGGAATCTTTCATCATGCCACCAGTTCGAAGGTTTGGTTCGACATTTTACATCGACCCCAAACATATGATAACCCAATGTTAGTTCGGAATACTCCATCGACCCTAACATATAATAACCCTACGTTAGTTCGGAATACTTCATCGACTATAACGTAGTTAATTTAGGTATACATCTCTTAACCTAATAGTTCATACAATTTAGTAGGTACACACCCGACCTATCAATCATTCTTGTACGTAATACAGTATTCACTTATATTAACAATAATTATTTGCTTTAACTTTCATATTAATACGAGTATTCACACAACTCTAAGGGTGCTAGTTACCCCTTGTTATATCAATCCAGTAGTTACCCTTGTTAACCAACTGACTCAATAAATTTAAGCTCTCTCACGCTTTTCCGTAATCATATTCTTATCATCTCGAATTAGAATACGTCACAATCAGGCCTATGAATCTCCACTTTAATTCTCTCACAAAATTAAAGTCCAACACTCAATCATAGAACTACTTCCATATCATTATTCTAGAAATAAATTTCATCAAGGTCCCAAACACTTCCCCGATAAAATTTTAGGCATTTGAGTCTTAAAAATAAAGATCTTACATTTTCTCGCAGCCGAAACGAATCACAAATTTTTCTAGAAGATTAAACACCCTCTAGTAAAATTTCTATTTCTCCCTCTACAGAACTCCGATTGACCTGATTCCAAGTTTGTTGGAAAGATAAGAGATATACCTTTCCATAAATCTATGATTAACACTCTAATTCGAAGTACAACTCAAATCGTACACATTTAAAGTCACGTCAAAATTCTGGCAGATTACTATGGTGGCAGATAAAACACCCTGTAGTAACATGTCAATTACTCCCTCTACAAAACTCAGATTGACCTGATTCCAAGTTCATTGGATAGATAACAGATAGACCTTTACAGACATATATGGTTCACACTCTAATTTGAAGTAAAACTCAAATTCAATACATTTAAAGTTATGTCAAAAATTCCGGTAGATTGACATCTTGTGTTCATCAATTAAACCCTAAGTCATTCAAGATTCATGTTCTTTAACCAAGAACTCAGAAAGATTCTATGTTAATCATCAAATATATTCAAATTTTATTTCATCTTTACTGAGGGATTCATTATACATGCAATCCTACCGAAACATATGATCAATTCATACATTTAATTCAAGTTTCTTCAATAGAATCAACCAATTCTTAAAACTTCCTACACATGGGTATTATAACTTGAATTTGATTTGTAATAAACACTTGCCTTGATAGAGGGGTTCTAATTTCGTGGAAATGATGATGGATTTATGCTTCTCTTCTTCAATCCTTCCTCTTTTGGCTCCTAGGATGCAAAATCCAAACCCAACCTCTTCAAAAGCTTCTTCTAAGCCTTGAGAATGATTTTCTCCTTCCCTCTAATGGTCTTGGTGTTTACATGGGTGTTATAACACTAACCCTCTTTCATACGGCTGATAATAGACTCTCAAATTCGTAGGTCTCAATACCCTCACATGTTAAAAGGCCAAAACGCCCCCGAACAGTTTCGGTTTAGTCCAAAATTACCCCGGGACTCAACTAGTACCCCCAGATATACTATTTTGACTTATTTGACCCTTACGGACTCATCTGTGATCTCTAAATTATCATTTGAGTCACTTAAAAATAGGTTATTCGTTCTCACCCCAAAAATGGTCTACACGTGCTAAGTAACTATTTACTACTCGCCCTAAGTAAATAGAAAGAGGCAATATTAATCAGTATTTATCTCTCGATTAATACTCCATAATCACAATTATTAATAAATCTCACTAAATTACTTTTCTGGAGTAATTTAAATCAAATCATATTTTCTCATTTAATTCTCCAATTTAATTAAATTAAAATACTTAGAAATATGGGTATTACATACTCCCCTCCCCCCCTTACAAAGGAATTTCGTCCTCAAAATTAGGATAAGACTGGTATTAAGACTAAGGACCTTAAACATCATCGCCTCCTCGAATACCCAAAAATACAATCATATTATCCTAAGGGTCGCCCCAAGTACATGCCTTGCTTCATTATAAAACCTTATTGCATGTTATCTATGCCTCATATATTATAAGTTAGTCTCACTACTTAATATCTCCATAGATTTTTCCCAATCTAACGTTAAATCTTGAAATTAAGTTTCTCTCTACTTAATTCAACCTTTTGATGTATAGCTCTATATATAGCATCTATGTGTCTACTATTTCTCATAAGTAAAATATTTTAAGGTATATATTTCACACACAATATATACTATAAGGAAAATTGGTTCGGCTAAATCATCGACCCCAATCGTCCTATCATTTACGTTGGCCGGAAATCCATCGACCCCAAGATAAATGTAATGCACATGTTGGTTTAGACCTTCCATCGATACCAATGTTTATTATTCATCATCGATTTGTTTCGGCAAATCATCGACCCCAATACAGAATTAAGCATACTTATTATCGCACATAAGGAGGAAACCCATAAGGTATATATTTCTTACACATAACATATACTATCAACACTAATATTATAATCACCCCCCCTTCTATAACACTTTTGGGGTTATTAGCTTGGAATCTCACCTCGATCATCAATAGTGATTGGTTATATTGTCTCGGAATCACACTTCGAGAACTAATATATGTAAATATATCTCATCGCACATGAGTAGACAATTTATTAGCCATATATTACACAGTTCATATATCCTAAAATGTCATACTCCCATAGAATGTCCTCATATCACGCGTTAAGGACTAAGAGTTCGAAATGTCTCCTCGAACCACCCTCAAAGCACATATAAGTTCATAATAGGTACCCAAGAACCTAAACCTTATGTACAGTCCATATAGGCACACACACTACCTATAAAATATGCTTATACGGTTATACATTCAACCTATGAATTTATTAGTGGTTTCTTCTAAAATTCCACTATCGTTATTACATAATATCAGTGGTTATAAAGCGGCACCTTGCACTTGTGCACTCTACCTTTTTAACGACATATTAGTCCATCACGGTCAACCCATTTCGCTAACCCAACGGAATGTTAACTCAGTTACGATGTTCACAGCCCATCCATAAATTATAAGTCTGCCTACGCATTCCATCACTGGAAACGTAGGTTCACCACCGAATTCTGGTTGCTCATTTTGAGATGGTCTTTCTCTATCAACTAGTGGTGTGTCTGGAGACAATCTCACTGTATCTCTTCTGCAACACCGCTTCCCACTTACGTCATCTTTCTTCAAGTGGTACTCTATTCCCTTTTCTTTTCGAGTATTTTATACTTTACAATCTGTGCGCTCTTCGTAATTAGTTCACCTTTAGGGTTTGTTACCTTGTAAGAATTAACATTTTAGTAACGCGTAAGTCTCTCTCAACACTCAGTCAAGTAGTACCCTGTATTACTTCTTCACAATAGTTAGGCCTCCCATATCAAGAGATAACTTTTGAATGGCTTCCCACCAACTTTCATCCGATAGGGTGTGCTAGCACTCTCAGCACATACAAGCGTGGATTAGCGTCTATTTCCCACGGCGTTCAATCCATTTCATCAATACGACTTGCCTCATAACTTACCCACCGGCGTACTTATCAAAATAATTTTCCGCATCCCTCTATCTCGGATGACTAAGAAAGCCAATTGACTAGGACGCTCATACACCCTTTTCTCCGTGAACATTTGCAAAAACATTGCGACTGTTTCTCTCGTAGCATGCTTTTCCTCTACTCTCACCTTGTCTTCACGGCGTGACTACAATCTTGCGGGTATTCTCAATCCCCTATAGACCAAGAATCAAATTCTTGCCCACAAAGTCCCACATATCCCTTCGTGGTGAAATAAGCCTTTCATTGTTTCTCCACAACACTACCGGCTCCACTGATGCCCTAACATCTAACGTCTCTTCTCCTGACGTGCATAATAATTCAGTCATACCCCCTTTTCTCAACCGAACGTAAACAAGGGACTTCTCCCCATGCATTCTTACTGAGCATTATCAGAACACCACATAGTCGAGATACTCAAATTCCATTCCTCGACAATATGTGCAACTATACTCCAATATCTCTAAAGGAGTCAAGTGGCACTGCACTTATACTATCACCAAGTCCTTAGCACTAATCATAACAACGAGCTCGATCTCTCCGCTTAGCGGTCATACGATATACCTTGAATCATATCATTAAAGTCCCTATACACCGAGATCAATCACTATGAGACATCCATAATCTCTGAAGTCTCCAAAAAACTGATGAATAATGCGAGCTCGACCCTCTTTCGGGTGAGGCATCATCAAATACCTCATTCACTTGAGGTTAAAACTCATGTACTTTCTTGTCCATCGCACTGGTGGTTCGAATGGTTCCCGAACATAATACGCTTATCCTTACAGAAATGAAAAACTTATCGAAGTTATTATTTCCTTAAATAACTTCGGGCAAGATCAACACGCGTGGTCTTACGTCCCACATAAGACATCTTTTCATAAATCCCCTTATTCCAAGCCACACCGACTGGTTTAGGTAATTCCTCCTCTCGGACTTGGCAGCCTTGATTTTTAACACTATCATCATGGTTCCCTTAGTTTCGCTGACCAAGGAACATACGATTAGATTTAACATTCCCGACATAGGATCAAATCAATGAATCCCTTAGTGGGTTTCCACTTATGGCTTGTACTAGCCCCATTACATTCAGTCTTACTCTGACTAAATCCTTAAACTCTTTTAGCTCCGCCCACCTAGGAGCATTTACCTCAACCTTGTAAGAAGCGCCGTACTGCCTCCATACACATAAGTCGTCCAAGTAGAGTTTTACCAAAATTACGAACGACAACTCGAGAGTCCATTCTCTCAAGGGATCTTTTCCCTTGTACCTATTTCATCGGGTACAAGTTCACTTCAACAGATAAATTTCTTTCTCACAGTTGGCCTCTACCAGGCTTTCACGTGATGGGTTCAAAAATTTCCATTCACTTCGCTTCTAAACTATCATTGGAGAAATTTGGGGGTAAACTATATGTAAGGTCCCTCTATTTGTATACTGACCCTCGGTCCGAATGTGGTGACTGGTATCCCCACCACGTTTCCTCTATAAAAAAAATTTACCCAAATTTTCACTTCTGAGTATTTCTACTCTATCCTTAATGCCAAAACCTCTGTACATTCTACTTCCATTGGTTAACATGCACATTCGCCGTTTTATCGAAATTTTCACGGGCGTTCTCTTCCAAGATCTTTTAGACCTTCTCCCATTATCACTGCGTTGGGCGGGTTTAGATTAGCCTCACCCTTTACCGTCACGGTACTTAGAAAAATGTCTGATATGCCCCAATAGTCCTTGCAGCATCTACTTCCATTACACACTAGGAGTGACCTGGACAACGGTCATCTCTTCCATGATTACCATCCTCGAAAACTCCATGCTTCATGCCGAGCTCCTCCCTCCTGCAGTCCTTCCAATGCCAATGCTAGTCTTACCGCCATGTTCGACGTACCATGCCCAATCGAACTCGTATATATAACACTACATCTACTAAGTAGCAGGAGAATGTAAACTACGTACGTAGAAGAGTACAACAATACTAATATAGGGCTCTATATCAATCAAACGATACGCTGAAAACGTAGTAAGCCGTACAGATCCTATGGACACTAGAACTTGATGCTCTGATACCATCTGTGACACCCCGCCTAATTATACATCGGTGATCAGGACTTTATTAAATTAAAACAGGTTTCTCAAATGGTTCATTCTTAGCATCACTGTCAAAAACTTTTTAATTACTAATCACCTAAGTGAAAATTAGACCGGTGTCAAATTTTATCTTTCTTAAAATAGATAAATCAACCATGCGTAAAATAGTAAGACAATCACCATGTACTAAAACCCAATCTAACAAAGTAAAAGTACAACATAACAAGAGTATTACCGAATAAACCATTGGATAAAAATCCCAAACAATAATAGAATAACCACTAGTCTGAAACTAACATCTGAGACTGATACCTAACCACAAGTCCATACATAGAATAGTGTGAGATATTGTACTAGATCTGAATGAGAGATATCATCTAGTCAAAATCCTGTAAGCATCCACTTTGCTACAGCTTCGAGTCCCTGAAATGAAATCATCATACATCGCGTCCCTGTGGCTGGACACCTAAAAGGTTTTGAAAATATTTTATAGCAAGAGTTAGTACTCAAAACATTTTGAAAATATTTAGCAAGCGTTTATCACAATATAAAATGCGGTTATTGATTACACATGTTAGGTTCTCGTACACCCTCTTGAGTTTACTCACCCCTCATCTTTTGTGCACACCTAACGTTTTACACTTAGTTTATCTAGCCATACCTCCCAAGTTAACTAAAACCAAAGTAGTCAACTGTATCTGTACCTAATTCTAGTACCGCCCATACAGTACATCCGTTTCACTGACATCTCGCGTATGTTAATTAATTCTCAAGTAACATTTCACCTATGTTATGTTTCAAGACTTCTCATTTAGTTTCACTACTAAAATTACTACAATTATCACAATTGTTATCTTCCCACTCGTGTAATTAAGTTTCACTAGTTATATTACTAATTAGATTTTCTCTTTCTAATGGTACATTTCGTAATTAAGTTTCACTACTTAACTTAACAATTTGATATGTATCATTAAACACATCATATATCCATCTACTACTACACAATAGTAGAATATCATTAAGTGTATATATTTCACACACAATGTTGATACCAAATTTAGTCTACTGACGTGAACCAATTAGGTGGAGACACGTGTCAATCTACATGGAACCTGCAAACATTTTTTGAATAAACACCTTGACTCCGAGGAACTCAATCTCCCTGACCAACTCAGGCGCTCCGACCAACAAGTGTTCTCCGAGGAACTTTATTGTATCGAGCAACTCATGTATACCGAGCTACTTAGGAAGTCCGAGCAGCTTAGGCGATTCGAGCTGCATCTCGTACAGAGCATTCATATCCGAATAATCAAGAGGATGACTACGCATTAAATGCTCATTATTATCACACAGATGTACACGTCTATTGGACAACTATGTAATATTCTTTCGCATGTACAGCCTCAGGGCTATAAATACATTGTATCATCCTCATTGTAAGGGGACTCATAATTTGTCACACCCCGCTTAATTCTGGCGTCGGCCGACACCAAAACTAAGCCGGGCGTGAACTAAATAAAATATCATTCTTAGCATGAGACAGATATGAGACATAAATAAATCAGTCCATAAGATAAACAATTGAGTCAATCTCAAATGATCATAAACAACTAAGCGATAAAAGATCCATCACATGCTAACTCCAAAAAATCAAATCTCCAATAATGATTAAATAAAATCTGAATAATCCCAACAGAAATCTTCTAAACAACTTTGGAACCGAATGGCCCAATAAAACTCCAATGAAGTCTTATAATACGACTGGAAAATAAAGTCTAACTAAACTATGCCATAAAGTAAATAACTTCAGCTGCCCTTCCAATGATAACTCCGATAAACTTGTGCAGCTTCCCCAAATCAAATCCTGAAAAAGATTAGTCAACGCATGGGTCAGAGCCAAAGCCCTGAGCAAGAATACACACTACTCCCCTCAAATAGGATCCTTGAATCCAGACAGTAGCATTATACGCAATAAATATCACAGTAGAATATTTTAAATCAGACGGGATAATTAAACGCGATAATTATAATCTATTAACTACCCGCAAAAATCCCCATTTATAAAGGCACACCAATATGATTTTAAATTCCCAAGTCCCACGATGTTAATTTAATTAAATTAACCAAATTTTATTATAGTTCTCACTTTTTATTAAAGTGTCACACTTCCCCTTTGTCAATCGTCCTCTGACCCGTTTACTGTCGGCCCCGACACATGACAAGGTTCCCCTTGTCAATCGTCCTCTGACCCGTTTACTGTCGGCCCCGACACATGACAAGGTTCCACACACGACACGAGATAAATCGTCCTCTGACCCGTTTAAACTATCGGCCCCGACACATTATGTCGCCACAAATTTTAATACCCGTTTTTATCTTAGGCATTAATTCTCAATTTCTCAATTTATAATCACCCCACCCTTTTAATCGATGTGAGATCCTCAAAATACCCCTTAGTCCCATACCTAAGGGTCCCCAAGTTATCAATACGTCCTATCCTGTGTATAGGAGGATTTTCTAACATAAATCTTAACTTATTCTCGTACTTAGGCTACCGTAACGACGATAAAGTAATAAAAATCAGCCCACCCTCAAGATGATAAAAACGTGATAATCTATCCTCACTAGTCCCATACCTAGAAGGCGTAAATCAACAAAAGGCATACCCACTAGTCTCATACCTAGAAGGCATTCTAAAAACTGGAAGAGCAATAATACCCAACAACCCGTCGTCACAAAGGCAACATCGTAATACTAATAAGTCACACAAACAAGCATAATTAATCAATTTATAAAACTACGCATGATATTCCAATTCAATTAATTCTTTAATTTAATTATCACCTCGTCGACAATACCCAATTAATCTCATTTAATTATTTTAAATTAAATATACCAAGTTTTCATCATATATATATCAAAAACCAAATTTTATTATCTCTACATGTATTACCTGAGTTATACGCACCCAAAAGTCAATTATTTTAAAGCTAGGATTTTTCTACATGCAACCCACACCAATAAAATCCAAAATCACTCATAAATTCTACGTACCCAAAGGGTTACGAATATTATTCAGATTAAAATATTTTATAAAAATAGCCCCATAATTAATATCCACTTTTTCTAATTAAGTTACTAATTATTTTTAAGAAAACATGTAATTAAGTGTTTAGGCGACACTTAAAACGCATAATACTAAAGGAAAAGAATAGAGTATTCATGACTGAATAAAAGTTGGTTTAGAAATCTGATCTTGAATGTGTATTCCTCTAAAAAATTTGACAAAGATTCGTTCTTGATGCGTCTTGAGAAAATCCGGTTAATCTTGACAAAACTTGAGTTGAAAGTTATGTAGAATGGGGCTAGGGTTTTGAGGTTGAAGAAGATGAAGAAGATGAGAGGATTATGATTTTTGAGAAGGTTAAAATGTGTTTTAAAAGATCTAAACTCGTCACTTTATGTTTATATACCAAAAAGAATTAGAGTGCTAATCAAATACAAATACTTGAAAAAATCATTACGGACGATCGGACCGTAGAATCGCTTGAAATTTTAGTATGTTGTAGCGAACGGCGAGACAGAACTGCTGACAAAAATTCAGCTTGATTGAACGGTCAGATTTCTAAAAATATTATTTTTACTAGAGAGTTTTATGTTCCGAGGACTCTTAGAGAGTTTTATGTTTTGAGGACTCTTCTAAATAAATTCAATTAAAACTCCATTTTAATTTCGATTCCAATTCCGTTTGAAAATTTATTTTTCAAATATAAAAATCAACACTTTAAATTATAAAATTTATAAAACCCAAAATTTCATTTTTTTTTCCGATTTCCAAAATTAATTTAAAAATTCCCATTTAAAAAATCCGGGTTGTTACATAATTTCTTGGTAAAAACCTGTTATCGAGAATTCCAAACAGTCAGCAATAAAAAAAATAGTGGACGTAGGCCATTCTTTCAAGGTTGAACCACTTTAAAATTCTTTATCTTATTTATTTTTATCTGTGATTAAATAATTAGAGATAATCTAATTTTTTACATCAACAGATTGGCGCCGTCTGTGGAAAACGACTAAAATTATCGTTTTTCACCAAGACAATTCATCACCAATGGCTGAAAATCCTGAATCCAGTAATTGAAATGCTGGAAACCCCCCAAATCCATCTGGTCCCCCAAATGTTCAAGATCTGGCTGGAATAATGGCTAATTTGGCCCAGGGCCAGATGGCCATGCAAAAAACTATGCGACAACTCATACAAACTGTTCAGGGTGGAGTATATACTCATTCAGGACAATGAAGCGTTTAAAGAAATACCCGATTTCCTTATAGGCGAACGCTACTCTTAGAGAAATCTCGATCCAGACGCATCGATTCATATCGTACTGAGAGATCTCACGATCCTTCTTATCAGCCCGGGCGTATTTCCTCGGTACGAGCTACAGACACTCAACAAAACATCACTCTATCTCCAGAAAGAACAAGTTCTCTTGAAAGGTTGAGTAGAGTCTCTCCTTTTGATCATTTGGGTCCTAGGAGGAATAAAAGTCCCCCTAGGATTGTGCCGAGGAACTTTCAACGACCATCCGACCTAAAAGAGGGTTCTGCCCAGTCACGACCAACTGCTCGTAATGAAAGATCCCAGGAGGCAAATTCAACATGATCAGTTGCTCGAACCAACAGGCCTGAGGAGGAAAATGATGCATGAAAAGGCTCTATTCAAAGGTTGGAGGGTAGACTAGGGGAAATGGCTAAGGCCAAGAACCCTCTAGAAAGAACTTTTGTCCAAGGGACACCTTTTATCCAGGCAATTGTGGACTTTACCACACCATCAAAGTTCAAAGCACCTGTTGTGACTCCTAAATATGATGGAAAAACTGAACCTATCCTTCATATAGAACAATACCAAGCTACTGCCGATATCTATGCCGTGCCAGATGAGATGAGATGCAGGGCATTTTCGGGAACTCTTACCGGATCTGCTCAAATATGGTACAATAATTTTCTCGGGGGAATATTTCAACTTTCTTTCAACTGGCCGAGCTCTTTATTGGAAATTTCTATTTTGGAGCAAAACCAGTTAAACGAGTAGCACACTTATTAAGTGTTAGACAAAAAGCAGGTGAGAGCACCGGGGATTACATAACTCGTTTCAATAACGAGAAGCTCAAAGCTATTGATTACGAGGAAAAGACAACAATTACTGCTTTGATGAGTGAACTATTTCTAAATAAATTGTACTACACTTTAGCCAAAGGTCCGCCTAGGACCATGTTAGAACTAATGGCAAAAGCAGCCAAAATCATGAATGCCAAGGAAGCTATGGCTGCTAAGAAGAACATGGACACTAAGGAGACCAAAGTTGAGGCCGAGAAGGTTGAGAAGAAGGATCAGAAGAACAATAGTGGTAACAAGCAATCAAAAGCAAAGCCATCATGGGAAATGTTGAAGAAATTTGGAAATTATACTCCTTTGAAAGTAGACATAAACCACGTTTTGGAAGAAATCAAGAACAGCGAGGAGCTAAACTGGCCAGAAAAAATGAAGACAGATCCTGACAAGAGGAATAAGTCTAAATATTACGAGTTCCATAAAGACTATGGTCACACGACCAAAAATTTCATAGCTCTTCAGAATAAAATTGAAGCACTCATCAGACGAGGAAAGTTGGACAAGTATGTTGATCGTAGAAATGAAGGAAAGAACAATGACCGAGCAAGATAGAGATCTAGATCTCCTCGTCGAGCAAAAGAAGAAAAGAAAATAGATCATGAAGATGATCTAAAAGACGACCCTGATCTCCCCAAAAAACCAAGACAGCCAGAACGTGAGGTATTTTCAATTCGTTTTGGATAATTTGATTGTAATGTTATTACTGGTGGAGATGCAGGAGGAGGAGACCTTACTACAGAAAGGAAAGCTTACCTTAATGAGGATCAAGCTTGTTCATACATTCAACGAATAAATCTAGCTGAGGATGATCACCCGAGGAAGGTAAACAAAGAAAAATTGGTCATCGATTTCTCCAAGAACGACCTCGCAGGTGTGTTATATCCTCATGATGATCCATTGGTGATCAAAATGAGGATGAAGGAAGTAATGATCTCAAGAGTACTAGTGGATAATGGTAGCTCGGCGGATATCATGTTCTACTCATGCTTTGACAACTTAAATCTAAAGTTGTCTCAGTTGGAGCCTTATCACAGGCCCCTCCTCAATTTTGCTGGCGAGAAAGTTTTTCCACTAGGGACAATCAAATTGGATATGTGCATCGGTACATGGCCTGCTTGTCGAACAGAAAGAGTGCGCTTCTTCGTGATGGATAAGAATGTCCAATCAACTTACAATATCATCATGGGAAAAGTAGGTTTGAAGAAGTTCGAAGCAGTACCATCTACTGTACATCAATGCCTAAAATTTCCAACCAATTTTGGAGTAGGAATAGTGAAAGGTGACCAAAAAGTAGCTCGGGAATGCTACTATTCATCTGCCGAGTAGGAAGAACTGGAGGAATCTAGGAAAAAGACTACTACCTATCAAGTGGATGGAGGTGCAGAAATTGAAACATTAGATCCCAGAGACGAGTCGCAGCTCGTAAAAGGCCAGGTGGTGGAAGCCACTGAAAATATCATTCTGGACGACGAGCACCCGGGACGAACAACTCAAATAGGTTCGTCGTTGGATGCCTCATTAAAACAAGAATTGATAGTTTTCCTAAAAAGCAGAAAGAAAACTTTTTCATGGAGACATGAGGACATGCCAGGGATAGACCCAAATTTCTTATGTCACGAGCTCAATATGAACAAGGAAATCAAGCCAGGGAAGCAGAGAAGAAGGGTGTTCAATCCCGAAAAGAATCAAGCTATACAAGAGGAGGTAGCGAAGCTCCAGAAAGCTTTCTTTATTGAAGACGTCAAATATCCGGACTGGTTAGCTAATGTGGTGATGATGAAGAAGAATAAAAACAAGTGGAGGATGTGTGTAGACTTCACCGACCTCAACAAGGCCTGCCCAAAGGATCATTTTCCTTTGCCCTGAATTGATCAATTAGTGGATGCTACCTCGGGACATGAGCTATTGAGCTTCATGGATGCTTACTCTGGTTATAACCAGATCAAAATGAAACCTAAAGACAGGGAGAGTACCTCTTTTATTACCCCAAGGGAAACTTATTGTTATAATGTTATGCCTTTTGGTTTGAAAAATGCAGGTGCAACATATCAGCGGCTGATGAACAAGGTGTTCGCAGAGCAAACCAGTCATAATATGGAGGTTTATGTTGATGATATGCTGACGAAGAGCAAGAAAGTTGTTGATCATCTAATTGACTTAAGCCATACCTTTGATCAACTAGATAAATATAAAATGAAGTTGAACCCCACCAAATGCATATTCGGAGTACGAGAAGGCATGTTCCTCGGGTATATTGTCAACCAATAAGGTATTGAAGTAAACCATGAAAAGATCAAGGATCTATTGGGACTACAATCTCCAACGACGAAGAAGGAAGTGCAAAATCTCACAGGGAGAGTTGCAGTACTTAACAGATTTATATCACCAGCAACTGATAGATGCCTCCCATTCTTCAAAACACTCCGAAAAATGTTTGAATGGAATGATGAATGCGAGAAGGCCTTTCCAGAGTTGAAGGAATACCTGGGAGCACCTCCACTGTTGTCCAGGCCAGTGATGGGAGAAAGATTGTACTTGTATCGGACAGTTCCAGAGAATGCAGTTAGCTTGGCACTGATAAGAATGGAGGATGGAGTGAAAAAACCAATTTATTACACTAGCAAGGCCTTTCGAGGAGCAGAGATCAGATATCCAAGACTGGAAAAGTTGGCACTAGCGTTGATCGAAGCGAGTAGAAGAATGAGGCCATACTTCTAAGCTCATACCATAGTTGTGTATACCGATATGCCGTTGAGGCAAGCTCTTCATAAACCAGAGAAATCAGGGAGATTGATGTACTGGGAAGTAGAACTTGGTGAATATGACATAGTTTATGAGCCTAGATCGTCGCTTAAAGGGAAATCAGTAGCAGATTTTATCGCAGAATTCACTTATCCTGTCACCTACGAGGAGCAAAAGCTAAATACCGACCGATCTGTGGATGTTACAGAATCATCAAATTTAAACTCCGACCAACTTAAGTCGGTTGACGATCAAGAGGAGATGGTCGACGAGCAGCAAGAAGTGCTAGGAGAGGATATAAAGAAGCAACAAATATTCCACCGAGGAACGTTATCTGATAAAAAATTTGAGGATGAAGTATCTATATGGAATCTTTATGTGGATGGCTCATCTTTCAGTACAGGCTGTGGAGCAGGGATTGTTTTAAACATCCCGGATGAAATCGATGTGGAGTATGCTCTGCGCTTACAATTCAAGGCTTCTAATAATGAGGCTGAATATGAAGCTATGATTGTAGGTCTTAGTTTAGCAAAAACCATGGGGGCAGAGCAGGTCATTGTATTCAGTGACTCACAGTTAATCATAAATCAAATGCTGGGAGTGTACACAAAAAAGGGAGAATTGATGATAAAGTATTATGCGAAAGCAATGGAGATTGTATCGAGCTTTAACGCAGTGAAGTTAATTAGAACACCAAGATCGGAGAATGCAAGAGCAGATGCTTTAGCTCGGTTAGCCTCAGCCACACGCACCGAGTTACGAAGAGCAATCCTAATAGAAATTTTGGCTATCAGGAGCATCGATGAAGATCTGATGATGAACTTTATTACCCTTGATTTAGGACCATCTTAGATGGATCCCATCAGGGCATATATTGAAGAAGGGGTTTTGCCAACTGACAAACTCACAGCCAAGAAACTAAAGTTTAAAGCTGCTCGTTATGTATTGAATAATGGTATTTTATATAGATGAGGAATTATAGCAGGTTTGCAAAGATGTGTGCATCCCTCCGAGGTGAAAGACTTGATTGAAGAAGTCCATGAAGGGTCCTATGGAGCCCATGTAGCAGGTCGGACGCTTTTGTATAGAAAAATGATGCAAGGATACTATTGGCCAACGCTGAGGGCTGATTGTATAGACTATGCCAAAAAATGTGACAAATGTCAACGTTTCTCTTCTATCCGAAGAACTCCCCAAGAATTGTTAACACCCATTACTTCCCCTTGGCCATTTTCCATGTGGGGAATTGACTTGGTCGGGCCACTTCCAACGACCAGGGGAAGATTGAAATACCTCGTGGTCGTGGTGGATTACTTTACTAAGTGTGTGGAAGTTGAGACCCTTATTGATATGACATATGACAAGGTGTATCAATTTATATGGAAGAACATCATTTGTAAATATGGTCTTCCCCATGCATTCATCACAGACCATGGAACTCAATTTGATAACGAGGAGTTCGCTGCATATTGTCACTAGTCAAACATATTGAAAACCCACTCTGCACCAGGCCATCCCCAGAGCAATGGACAAACTGAGGTGACAAACAGAACGCTGCTGAATGGTTTGAAGAAAAGATTGGATGATGCGAAGTCAAATTGGATCAACGAGCTACATTCTGTGCTGTGAGCTTATCGTACTACACCACGAGCAGCAATAGGAAAATCTCCATACATGTTGGCATTTGGAAGTGAAGTTGTTATACCTGTTGAGATGGGACTCCCCACACACAGGGTGCTAAATTTCAATTCTCCTATCAGTGACTTGATGAGAAGATTAGATTTGGATATGCTCAAGGAAGTTAAAGAAGAAGCAGCAATCAGGAATGCTGTATACCAACAACGAACAACTCCATTCTAAAACAAGAGGGTAGATAAATGTGATTTGAAAGAAGGGGACTATGTGCTAAAGAAAGTAATTCAAAAACACAACAAACTGGAAGTTAACTGGCATGGACCCTACAGAGTAACAGAAGTTGTTCGACCAGGGACATATATGATTGAAACCTTAGAAGGAGAGGAGTTTAAGAATGCATGGAACGCAGAGCATCTGCGCAAATATTATCAGTAGTTCAATCCCTATGTAATGTAGTTTTCTTCAATATGAATAAATTTTTGGATGTTTAACCCAATTCTCTCCTTTTGTTGAATTTTTTTCGGAATACTAGTGCTACACACTACGCATCAAGTCCGAAATAAAAATCCACCAACTACGGTTGGTCGGGAATAAAAATCCACCAACAACGGTTGGTCGGAAATAAAAATCCACCAACTACGGTTGGTCAGAAATAAAAATCCACCAACTCAGGTTGATCGGGAACAGTTGGTTAAACAAAGAAGGATCATGGGATGAAAGTCGTTTCATGACTTAGAATTAAAAAGTGATAAGTCACTATAATAAAAAAATTCCTTTACTTGTGACATATCAGATTACCACCAACTCTAAGCTGGCCGGGAAACAGAATATCACCAACTCCGGTTGGTCGTCAAATAATTATCACCAAATCAGGATGGTCAATAATAAATTTTCACCAACTCCAGTTGGTCGGCAATTTAAAATTTTACAAATATGCATTCATCAATAAAATAGATATTTTATAAAGTAATGACAATCAAGATTGTAGAGAAAACTAAAAGTTTCTTCATTAAAATCAGAACAAACTACATAGAGTACAAATTACATATTACATGAGGAATCATTACATCAAATATCCTATTCTATTGGCTTTTTCCCTTCTGCCCTTGAAACAGGTTCTACTCGAGCAGGAGGATCGTCTAAGGCATAAGGAGAGTTTATGAAATTTATGTCTCCAAGCATCCTGACATTCATTACTGATGGCCGATCAAGTAAGTGCTCCAGGCGGGATATCTCAAAATTAGAATGAAGACTCTAGTCGCCGAGATACTTGGAGATTAAGCACTGAGGAATTGCCCGAGAAGGAATCCAGCTCATATCAAGTTTAAAAAGTGGCACAGATAACTCGAGCAACCCAGGGTCATAGTAATCCCAGAGATAATGGCCCTGCTCCAACTATAACACCCCCAGTGCATTCAGCCATCCTTGCTTGTAACCCTCGTTATTTGAATTTTGGATCCGATCATCGAGGTGATAAAGGGCTTCATTATGTCCAACCATCCAAAACTCTCTGGGCTATTTTTGAAACTGATAGGTCAACCTCTCCAGTTGCTCGTGGAGGTTCTTCACTAAAAGTTCTTTATTCTCTAAGGCAGAGCTTTGCGCAAAGAGTTGCTCATCGAGGTTCAGAATCTTTTTGGACATCCCACCTAATGCTTGATTCTTCGCCATCAACTGGAATGATTGATTCTCCAAGGATGCCTGAATTCTATCCTCTTCAAAAGTAACCCGAGCAGCTCTTGCTCGTCCCCGAGAAGCTCTTGCTCATCCGCGAGAAGAATTAGAGGGTCCAATCCTCTTTAAGGTTTCTAATTCGTCTCTCAAATTGGCATTTTCAACCTCCAAGAAAAAGAAACCTTCATCATTGACAGGGACCAAGGCTCCCGATGTAGATGCTGCAGATTTCAGTTGGGATATCTCTCCTCGCAAGTTAATGTTTTTCTGCTCTAACAGTTTTGGCAATTTGCCTACGTTCCTCAACCTCAACCTTTAAAGTTCTCTCTTTCTTCTCATAAGCAGCAATAAACTTATCATACCCTTTGTCAGCATTTAATTGCTGATATTTTTTCTCATACGCCTGATGCAAAAGGGTAGAAGATTCCTTGTATTGTTGTTGGAGTTCCTCTATGGTATCCTTGAGATCTTCAATCATCTCATAGTATGCCACATTGTTGGCAGCTGCGCGGTCGAGCAAACACTTCAAATATTTGTAGGCTTCGACTGCTCGTTCAAAAGCGTCTGAACCAAGGATATCGATAACTTGAGCTTCATTCAGAAAGAAGCCATAAACAAGAATCAATAATGATAAGGACAGACAAAGAAGAAGAAAATGGATCAATAATAAGGGCAGAGCAAGAAAAAGAGAGTTAAGATGAATAGCCAAAAGTTTGAATTTTATTACATCACAAAAAGAAGTACATAACCCAGAATTACATTTAACAAAAAAGAAAAGAGAAGGGTTCGAACAACTCTACACCTTCTCCTTGCTTCCTAAGACTTCCTCGGTAGGCTTGGACGAAGAGGTAGGTTGCTCGGTAGACACAAGTAGATGCTCGGTAGGAGTAATAGTTGGTTGGGGCTGCTCGTAGCGAAGTTCAATAGTAGGGACTTGATCCCCAGCTATCATCGAAGACTTTTTTGAGGCAGGTTCGTCCTCTTCTTCTTCTCCAGGAGAGGGAGGAGGACCATGAACATGTCGCTGGAACAAGTCTGAAGTCTCAGTGACCTTCAGCTCCTGCAGAGCTATAAACCATCCATCTCTGAAGTATTTAACACTAGTGAACTCCATCTAGGAAGACATGACAGCTAGTCCTTTGTTCCAACCTTTGTCCCAGCCAGCGCTAAAGGACTTTTTAATAGCAAGTTTTCTCTTTGTCTTTTCTGAGGAAATCCTCTCAGTATGAAGTTCCTCGGCAGCCTTCATTTTCCCTTCGATCTCCTGCCTTTGACGATCAACGTCACGAAGTTTGCCAAGTTCTTCTTCAGCAGTTTTGAGCTTAGTCTCAAGCTCTCCAACATTTTTGAGCTTTTCCTCAAGCTCATTATTCTTCTTCTTAGATTCTTTCACTTTCCTCTCTAACTCCTGAGAAACCTCCACAGCTTTCTTTTTCTCTTGCTCGATGGACTTTAGTTGCTTCTCCCAGGAAACTTTATTTTCGTCGTATTTCTAACGAGAATCCTTTAAGGACTGTGTCAGACCCACAAAATCTTCCTCCACACCTCCCGAGGGGCTCAAATATTTAATAGCCTCATCCTTTTTCAGAATACTGTTAAAACAGGTTACCAGCTGAGGAAAGAAAATAATTGTAAGTCAGTGCAGGGACATAACATTGAAAAATGAAGGTTTAGATTAGTAATACTTACTAAGGCAATAGGTTGAGCTGCCAAGGTAGTAACCCTGTCCCGAGAAATATTGTCCTCATCACCTTGGATCTATGGGATAATCCAAGACTTCACCGAGCTCATAGCAGAGCTCGGAGGAACAAAGGTGGGAATACTGCCTTCAACATTTAAAAACTAAGAGACTGCTTCTACTGGTCTCTCCACAAAATTTTTCTTTAACCTCCTCGTGGGAGCAGGAACATTCTCAACCAAGGATGTTGTCTTGGTCGGTGATATAACGATAACCTCGCTTGGAGGAGAAATAGCAACAACCTTGCTCGGGGCCATTGGGGGCTTCTCAACAATCTGCTTAGCAGTAGCAGGAGGGGATGCATCAATATTTCTCGTCCCTTCTTCTGGGACATTTGGTTTATTTTTCTTTGCCTCTCTAGAAGTAGAGGCAGACTTATCAAAGAAGGCAGGAGCTCTTCTTCTCTTCATTCTATTACTGAGGGGAATATTCAATTAAGGGGAGGAACCTTCAGAAGCTGGCAATGGGTCGATGTCACCCACCACTGGACGAGTAGTAAAGGATGAAGTATAGCTTTTGTACTGAAATAAATAAGAGGCTGATCTAATGTGTTCGTCAGCAACGATTTGGTGCAAACTCCAGATAAGTTTCAAGTGTCTCAAATTAACATCAGTTTCTTTGGGGGATTTTCTTTTGCTGTCAACTGCAAATAAACAAAAACTAAAATGTCAATGACGCATTTTATCAAACATAAAGAAAACATAATTTCAAAAATAAAATAAGAACAACCTATCCCATTGCCATAAGGGGAACACTTAGGACCCTGATATAGATCATCTCCATTTAATGGAGCATGTTGCCAATTTTTCATAACAACCCCATGCTTGAAGTAATCCCTGTTGGCATCTGGGAGATTGACAAGTAAAGTCCTATTTAAAAACCTAGTTTTTAAATAAAAAGTACTATAACTGACAACCCATCTATAGCAAAACATAATTTCTGGAATTCCTAAACGGGTTCCATGAATTTGGTGTAACTTATGAACTCCATTAACTATTCTCTAGGTATTAGGAGCTATTTTTGCAGGTACAATGTCAAAATATTGACAGAATTCCAAACACAAGGGATTTGGAGGAAAAGAAAAGCCACATTCGGCCACAAAGAGACTGGGGAACCAATGTACCTCAGCCAAAGAAAAATAGTCTGAAGGTTCAACAAGTTCTTCTAATATGACCCATGAAGGAATAGAAAAATCAGAGCGAAATTTATCAAGCGACTCAACAATGTAATCCATGATGAACAAAGAAAATAAAAGAGAAGGAAGAAGATCTTACAGGAAAAGGGTGGATCAGTTGATAACGGACAATGGAAGAAATGAACGCACAAGATAGAGAAGAAGTAAAGAAGTTCTAAGATGCAGATTTGAAAAAGTAAAAGACGATTGAATTTTCTGAAGCGTTTAAATACTTTACCTCGGGAATAGAGAAAGACAATGATTACCAGGATGGGCGATTATGTATCCGGCGGCTAAAAAGAAGAAAGGGGCACAAAAATGAAGCGGTTATGGAAATTCAAAATATTTAAGAGGTCTGATACTGAGCATTTAAAAAAGAATCTACATACAATGAATGCTTTCTTAAAAACCATACAAACCGAAAATCTAAGCAGCAAAATGTTCCATACTTCTCTTTAACATCAAACTACGAAACATTGGGGGCTTCTGTTGATACCAAATTTAGTTGGCTGACGTGAACCAATTAGGTGAAGACATGTGTCAATCTACATGGCACCTGCAAACATTTTTTGAACAAACACCTTGACTCCGAGGAACTCAATCTCCCCGACCAACTCGGGCGCTCCGAGCAACAAGTTTTCTCCGAGGAACTTTATTTTATCGAGAAACTCATGTATACCGAGCTACTTAGGCGGTCCGAGCAGCTTAGGCGGTCCGAGCTGCATCTCGTACAGAGCATTCATATCCGGATAATCAAGAGGATGACTGCGCATTAAATGCTCATTATTATCACACAGATGTACATGCCTATTGGACAACTATGTAATATTCTTTCGCATGTACAACCTCAGGGATATAAATACATTGTATCATCCTCATTGTAAGGGGACTCAGAATTTCTTGGTAAAAACCTGTTATCGAGAATTCCAAACAGTCAGCAATAACAAAAACAGTGGACGTAGGCCGTTCTTTCAAGGCTGAACCACTTTAAAATTCTTTGTCTTATTTATTTTTATCTGTGATTAAATAATTAGAGCTAATCTAATTTTTTACATCAACACACAATATATACTAAATATCAGTTATTACTATTATGTCCTTCTGACACATGTAAAGGACTCTTGGTTCGGAATGATCCATCGACCCCAAGTGAGAATTGGTTCGGAATGATACATCGACCCCAATTATTTATATACACATATTCTATCTCGGACTCTTTCATCACGCCACCAGTTCGAAGGTTTGGTTCGACATTTTACATCAACCCCTAACATATGATAACCGAATGTTAGTTCGAAATACTCCATCGACCCTAACATATAATAACCCTACGTTAGTTTGGAATACTTCATCGACCCTAACGTAGTTAATTTAGGTATACATCTCTTAACCTAATAGTTCATACAATTTAGTAAGTACACACCCGACCTATCAATCATTCTTGTACGTAATATTGTATTCTCTTATATTAACAATAATTGTTTGCTTTACAAATTTATTTCACTTTCATAATAATTCGAGTATTCACACAACTCTAAGGGTGCTAGTTACCCCTTGTTATATCAATTCAGTAGTTACCCTTGTTAATCTAATGACTCAATAAATTTAAGCTCGCTCACGCTTTTCCGTAATCATATTCTTATCATCTCGAATTAGAATACGTCACAATCAAGCCTATGAATCTCCACTTTAATTCTCTCACAAAATTAAAGTCCAACACTCAATCATAGACCTACTTCCATATCATTATTCTAGAAATATATTTCATCAAGGTCCCAAACACTTCCCCGATAAAATTTTAGGCATTTGAGTCTTAAAAAGAAAGATCTTACATTTTCTCGCAGCCGAAACGAATCACAAATTTTTCTAGAAGATTAAACACCCTCTAGTAAAATTTCTATTTCTCCCTCTACAGAACTCCGATTGACCTGATTCCAAGTTTGTTGGAAAGATAAGAGATATACCTTTCCATAAATCTATGATTCACACTCTAATTCGAAGTACAACTTAAATCGTACACATTTAAAGTCACGTCAAAATTCTGGCAGATTACTATGGTGGCAGATCAAACACCCTGTAGTAACATGTCGATTACTCCATCTACAAAACTCCGATTGACCTTATTCCAAGTTCATTGGATAGTTAAGAGATATACCTTTCCATAAATGTATGGTTCACACTCTAATTTAAAGTAAAACTCAAATGGGATACGT
Source organism: Sambucus nigra (assembly GCA_949130495.1). Classification (NCBI taxonomy): domain Eukaryota; kingdom Viridiplantae; phylum Streptophyta; class Magnoliopsida; order Dipsacales; family Adoxaceae; genus Sambucus; species Sambucus nigra. The sequence continues at coordinate 196,946,930 of OX422220.1, forward strand.
TTAAAGTTATTTAAAAAATTCTGGCATATTGACATCTTGTGTTCATCAATTAAACCCTAAGTCATTCAAGATTCATGTTCTTTAACCAAGAACTCATAAAGATTCTATTTTAATCATCAAATATATTCAAATTTTATTTCATCTTTACAGAGGGATTCATTATACATGCAATCCTACTGAAACATATGATCAATTCATACATTTAATTCAAGGTTTTTCAATAGAATCAACAAATTCTTAAAACTTCCTACACATGGGTATTATAACTTACATTTTATTTGTAATAAACACTTGAATTGATAGAGGGTTTATGATTTCGTGGAGTTGATGGTGGATTGATACTTCTCTTCTTCAATCCTTCCTCCTTTGGCTCCTAGGATGCAAAATCCAAACCCAACCTCTTCAAAAGCTTCTTCTAAGCCTTGAGAATGATTTTCTCCTTCTCTCTAATGGTCTTGGTGTTTACATGGGTGTTGTAACCCTAACCCCTCTTTCATACGACTGATTATAGACTCTCAAATTCGTAGGTCTTAATACCCTCACATGGTAAAAGGCCAAAACGCCCCCGAACAGTTTCGATTTAGTCCAAAATTACCCCGGGACTCAACTAGTACCCCCGGGTATACTATTTTGACTAATTTGACCCTTTCGGACTCATCTCTGACCTCTAAATTATCATTTGAGTCACTTAAAAATATATTATTCGTTCTCAGCCCAAAATGGTCTACACGTGCTAAGTAACTATTTACTACTTGCGCTAAGTAAATAGAAAGAGGCAATATTAATCAGTATTTATCTCTCGATTAATACTCCATAATCACAATTATTAATAAATCTCACTAAATTACTTTTCTGGAATAATTTAAATCAAATCGTATTTTCTCATTTAATTCTCCAATTTAATTAAATAGAAATACTCATAAATATGGGGTATTACAATAATACATATGAAACTTCTAATATCTGAATAAGGGAAACCAATAAGTGGCCTTTGATAGAAAATCCCTAATATCCATTCATCTTGCATTGTTACATTGAGTTGAATAAGATTTTGAATAACATTTTACATACTTATAGATACTATATGGGAAATTTACATTCTATAAATATAAAATCATCTAAATAATAGAGAGGACATTTCCACCAATCTCCACTTAAAGCACTACCAAACTCATCTTCCTCAACCCTACAATTATTGGTCGAGTATCTAAAGCATTGAGTATTGTTCAAACATTGAGGAAAGAGATCTGAACCACCATAATAGATTGATGAGCTAAATTGACATTGTGTAATTTTTTTCTTCATGGTAAAATGAACTCGTGTCCCAATTTGGTTGGTTTTATCTTGTGTCTTTGTTGCTCCCGTATCTATCATTTGGATCTACAGACTTAGAATTACTCTTCTAATCCAAAGTTAAATCATCATATTTCTTCTTAGTAGACTCATAACATAATGACTCCTTACCCAATAACTTGGATATGAGTGCAAAAATATACCCAAACAATTGTGAGAATGAATATGCAGAGGAATCATTAGAACCAAAATGATATCAAGTAATAAAAAATGTTGGGCATTTTAGATAATACGATTAAAAATAACACAAGATAGTTTTGTGAAGAAATCAAAAAACAAAATCATAATTTATTTTAGTCTACTGCTCAAAATTAAATTATTACCTCATATAATTATCACAAATATAAATCGCATGCTTTGGGATCCAAATATACACTCCACAATAAAAACAAATAATATTACTTAATTGTTTCTAAAATATATGGTAGATGATTCTTTGTTTGAGTCGTGGACTAGGTCACTCTCTTTAAGAAGTTTCGTGGATTTACCCTCTCCATGTAGGTTGTATACAACTACAATGTCTCCTAAATAAAACAAGCCCAGAATCTCCGTTGTCTCATATAACTATGCACTGTAGTTATATGGCATGCTATTACCCATTCGGAGTTACTTGCCCAATATTAGAAAATATTTTGAAGTAATAAATATTTTTAGGAAGGAAAAGTTTTTTACAAAGAGATAATGTTATATGATAGAGAGTTGCAGAATTTTGTGTTTGTCTCTTTTTTTTCAACAGAAATGGGTCTTTAATGGAAGTTGGAAGTATATTCCATATCAAGTAGTATGAAGAAAATAGGCAGTTCTTAGCATTTAGATTGCTTTTCTCTTAGTATAGATGACTTTCCAAAGCAGCTGAAAGGTCTTATAAGAGTAGATAGATGGGGTTTTCCTTCATTCAGAAATGTCTGAGGGTCATTGGTGTCTTGTTTGTTCCACTGGTTGCTTAAAGTTGGCTCTAATCAGCTCTTTCCCATATGATTCTGTAAGGGTTCTATTTTATAAAGAACCTCATTTATGCTTCTTATTTCCTTCTTTTTCGATTTTTCTCAATGATGTAACTATTTAGAAGAGGCTAGTTCTTCAATTAATTGAGAATAAATAGATGAAAATTCCAAAAAGAAAAGAAAATAAGGCTTAAAAGTTGGAGAAATTAATGGAGGAAATGTTTTCTTAGAAACATTTCGTAAAAGTTTGTCCAACACCTCATCTTCAGTTGTTATTTCTTTAGAATGCATCACTGACTGTAACTTTACAAATAATGTATTAAAAGAAAGAGAATTTTGTAATAGACTTACCTATTCATTTACTGACATCTCCATTCCCTACTCAATGAAATAAATAATTCTCCACTTATTAATTTTAAAGGACAAACTGATAACTATCCCGCACTTGAATTTAAAAAACACGCTCATAACAATCGTCCATCTATAATTTTAAAAAAATTATTAAGCAATAATGCTTAGAATTAGGCATAAGAAAATATGCCTTTTCACTTGAACCTTTACGTAGTAAAGATGATTCAGATTATACTAGAGTAACTCGTAGTTTTGAACTTTATCTCTGACAACATAGATAAAATTTTTCCATTATTATAACTCTGACAACATCCTACACATAACCATTATTATAACTCCTAGTAAAGATGATTATATCCCAAGCTCACACTTCCACATTCATATAGGTGAGTTTATCAAGGATACTCCCGTAGTTGGGTACCCCAATCAAAATAGAGCTATATATCTTCATTAAGAGTTACTAATTAACTCAACCTTAATTCGCTTCAGGATATCATGCTCCATAGGGATGGACTTAGAGTAAAACCTTGTATAAAATAATTAGCATGATTCAACACATATCACTTGTGACTTGTTATTACCCTTTGAACGCATTTATTGGGACTTATAACCTGTAGGTTGGGTTACCATGACAAGTGATTCAATTATTAATGGGATTTAGTCCCATCCCTTAATAGGTCTTAAACACCTTCTCCAGTAATAGTTCTTTCATTAAAGAACAAGTCAGGGTTTATTCGCATATGTCCAAACATAATCTACACTCACAACTCATTAGTTTTATATTCTCAAACTATGTTGTGCTTATGACATATTTTTTATTCTTGCCGTTATAATACGGGTTCTAAAATTTTATAATAGCCATGGTTCTATTATTATGGATAAAATTATTGGTATCAATCTCTCCTATAAAGGGTATCTTTTATCATTGGTCTTTCAAGATTTTATTTCCTCACTAGCCATAGATAAAGGTATCACCATAAACTCCATCATTAATTGTGTCAATAATTAATATTTCTAGGAGTTCCAAAATATAACATCATAATATGTGTTATAGACGCATCCATTAATTGATTCAAAAATCAATTCTAGGTTAATGGTTTTATCAAAACACATAACCTTTCTTGATAGCATAAGGATGGACTTTTCAATTATGAACCTTCATAGAACTCCCACAAAATAAACAATTCCAAGCTAACTGTATATAACAACTCATTGGAGACTACTTAAAATGTTCACATATTAATCTTTCTTAATAATGTATATAAAGTTCTTTGAACAGTTGATACTTGGGTCATGTGGAGTACATGGTTCACAATAATCATATATATAGTAAATAGATGGTCGTATATTCCAAGGTATTCAATCTAATAATGATCCATATTTGACCTTATAATGTTGACAAGTAATATTCTTCTTTCATCGGAACTCTTTATGCTAACACTTTGACTAGCATAAATTTAGTTTTCTTGACAACACAATATCATAAACAAACATTAGCTAATCATTCTTGCATAAACAAATAACAGTACATTCATATTTCAACATGTTTAGTGATAAACATGACTCATATTATTTTTAATTCATTCTCATTTGATTATTTATAAAAGTATCATGCCATTTATAGGTGCCTTCCAAATTCATGGATTATCCAACTTCAAGTTGGTCCAAATAAGTTTCCTTAGCTAGGCTATCGTTTAAAAAGAGATATTATATACAACTTGAACATTAATGATGGAGAGTGGATAGGATTCCACTACCGCAACTTGTACACAATGTCTCACTTCTTCCACTGTCTTCATGCTACCAACTTTCCCGGTCTATCTTTCCTTTTGCATACATAGAATCACCAGTTGCATACGCTTAAATGTGTCCCTTGTATAGCCCGACCCCTTCCTTTCACCACCTCCAGTAGCTGAAATTGGACTCGGCCTCTAACATCTCTAACCACAATATTAAACCAAGTATCACCCTTATTATAGCTCATGTAAACAATAACCTACGTCTTTTTGTATTATCTTCTCCTATAGAACCTCCATATCTTCTGCTGAACGTCCCAAAGGCATTTACTTATCCAAAACACCTCCTTCACTAAATAGTCTCCTTTAGTGTAACCTCTATCTCTAACTCGAAAACAGAATTGTTAACTTTTATCTAGATTTTCCTTCATAATTTTAAATGTTATCCACCAACTTGGAAGATAACCTTATTTATCTCCTCCTTCATTTTTATCAAAATGTTTCTTTATCCTGAGAATGTAAACATTTTAGCCATGGAATTTGGTAAGATTGTACAAAATTCATTATAGTTTCATAGTTTTGATCTCTAACTTTAATTAGATAATAGCAAAAAAATAACCAATTGAATACCCTTTTGTTAAAAGATGTCATTTTGGGACTTTTGTAATATGTTTAAAGAGACCAAAGGGGCATTACAATAGTATTATATGCTAATTCTAAGTGTTGGCTTCTGTCGACAATGTTTTTGAGGTAATAAATAATGTAAATTGAATGCAATATATGTATAAAAACCAAAGTCCATAAATCTCTTATAGAGTCCTTTCACAGTGTTTAATATTGTTAGATATTATGTTTTATATGTTTTATATGGGGTCGATATTGGAAAATTATTTATTTTATGAGATTATTGATCTATATTGATTTACTTGGCAGCGTACATATATAGACATATACATACATACATACATACATACATACATACATACATACATACATACAATAGTCATATTATTCTCTTTATATTCTGCCATATAAAGTTTTTCATCAAAATGTAAAGGTGTTTTATTATCCATGACTTCATATAATTATCAATTACTATTAGAAAGTATATGAGATTAAAAATTACCCACCTCCAAATGAGGTTAACAAACCAATTCCCTAGTTTAATCATACAACTCCTAGCAATAGAGGAATTTAAGGTTTGGGTATATTAAACATTCACATCTAACAAAGGAAAACAATATCATCCAACATAAAAATGAAAAGAATGTAAATGAAACACTCGACACTATATCGATAAGAATATAGAGAAGAAAATGAACCTTAAAATTTTAATTTTGGACTAAAGTGTAGGCCAAATAAGTTGTTGCTATTTCTCAAAGGGAAATAAATTAGTGACTTAAAATAAAAATTCATTCAAGTTTGTTAAGATTTTTTATAACATTATTGTAACACCCCGTGCATTCTAGCAAGCTAGGTGGCCCACCGCCGCCGCCAAACTACGTCGGATGTCACTAAATAAGTTATCATTCTTAGAACGTGACAGACATATGAGACATAAAAAAAATCCACAAGATAATAATCAAATTGATTCAATAAATATCAGCATTCAAGCAATATTAAATCCATCACCATGCTAATATCTAGAATAAATTCGCTCCAAATAAATATAAATCCCAAATGAAATAATCCAACTATTAATATCTGACATAAATTGTAAATAACTGTGGAATATATTGGCCCACCAAATCCATAAATAAAAGTCTCATAATAAAAGCGACGAAAATTGAAAGAAATCTAAACTACTAAAGTAACTAATAATAAATCTCCAGCTGCATCTCCAATAATATCTCCAATCACTCCTATGCATCTACTTCAGCGTTATACCTAAAATGTTAGTCAACCCAATGGGTCGAATCCCACCACATGAATACTAGATACTCTCCCCAATTAGGGTCCGTGAACCCACACAGTGGCATTATACATGATAAACATCACAATAAAGTAATTTAAATTAAACGAGATATAAATTAACATGCGAATTAAAATAACTATCATTATCTACCAACATAACTAGGACACCCTTTCATTTAGATCCAATTATCATGTGGCAGTATTCAACTAACTTTTACAATTTAATTTAATTAATTCTTCTCATTTTAATTTATACGACACCAGTATAGCCAGTTCACCCTCTCCCGGATCCTGCACATATTGCTAGCACGCCTAAGGTTTTACACCACACACAATCCTCTCACTATTGCCAGTTCCCCCGTATTTAGTCAGCCCTGTACATATTGATGAGATTCCACACACGACACGTCACTATAGGCAATTTTCCCCTTATTGTTAGCGCTGCACATATTGGCGATGCCAAACCATTTTAATACCCGTTTATAATCTTAGGCATTAATTCTCAATTTCTCACTATTTTATATTAACCCCACTCTATTATAGGGCATAAATCCTCAAACCTACCCTGTCACACCCCGCAAAATTCGACAGACGGGGTGGCCAGCCACCGCCGCCGAACTATGCCGGGCGTGAACTAAATAAAATACCATTCTTAGCATGAGACAGATATGAGACATAAATAATCAGTCCATAAGATAAATAATTGAATCAATCTCAAATAATCACAAATAACTATTCGATAAAAGATCCATCACATGCTAACTCCAAAAAATCCAATCTCCAATAATGATTAAATAAAATCTGAATAATCCCAACAGAAATCCTCTAAACAACTTTGGAACCGAATGGCCCAATAAAACTCCAATGAAGTCTCATAATACGACTGGAAAAGAAAGTCTAACTAAACTATGCCATAAAGTAAATAACTCTAGCTGCACCTCCAATGATAACTCCGATAAACTTATGCAGCTTCCCCAAATCAAATCCTGAAAAAGATTAGTCAACGCATGGGTCAGAGCCAAAGCCCTGAGCAAGAATACACACTACTCTCCTCAAATAGGATCCTTGAATCCAGACAGTAGCATTATATGCAATAAATATCACAATAGAATATTTTTAATTAAACGGGATAATTAAACGCAATAATTATAATCTACTAACTACCCTAAAAAATCCCCATTTATAAAGGCACACCAATATGATTTTAAATTCCCAAGTCCCACGATGTTAATTTAATTAAATTAACCAGCTTTTATTATAGTTCTCACTATTTTATTAAAGTGTCACACTTCCCCTTTGTCAATCGTCCTCTGACCCGTTTACTGTCGACCCCGACACATGATAAGGTTCCCCCTTATCAATCGTCCTCTGACCCATTTACTGTCGGCCCCGACACATGACAAGGTTCCACACACGACACGACATAAATCGTCCTCTGACCCGTTTAAACTGTCGGCCCCGACACATTATGTCGCCACAAATTTTAATACCCGTTTTTATCTTAGGCATTAATTCTCAAGTTCTCAATTTATAATCACCCCACCCTTTTTTATCGATGTGAGATCCTCAAAATACCCCTTAGTCCCATACCTAAGGGTCCCCAAGTTATCAATACGTCTTATCCTATGTATAGGAATATTTTCTAACATAAATCTTAACTTAGTCTCATGCTTAGGCTGGCGTAACGACGATAAAGTACCAAAAATCAACCCACCCCCAAGATGATAAAAAATGCGATAATCTACCCTCACTAGTCCCATACCTAGAAGGCGTAAATCATCAAAAGTAGGGCTGTGTTTTTTTTCCGAACATTCCGATTTTTCCGATGTCCGATCCGATATTTTCCGATTTTGGAACATATATAAGGTTTCCAATTTCCGATTTTCCGATTTCCGATTTTTCCGAATTAAATTGGATAGGAAATTGGAACTATGTTTTAAATTCCGATTTTCCGATTTTTCCGATCCGATTTTTCCGATATAATTTCCGAATATTTTTTCCGATTAATATTCCGAATATATCTTCCGATTAATATTCCGAATATTTTTTCCGAATATTTTCTATATATATTTTTTTACCTTATAAGTTATATCCTTATGTAATAAGAATGTGTACAATTTAGATTTCCTTTATTTTTTACCTTACGCCATATATTTATATATGCTGTCAGTAGAGAGCAACTAGGGTTGTATGATATCCTTATTAAAATATCTCTCACATCTCTCTCTCTCTCTCTCTCTCTCTCTCTCTCTCTCTCTCTCTCTCTCTCGTCTCGCCCCTTTCTCCTCGGCGGTGCATATATCTCACCTCTCTCTCTCGACCCAATCTCTATACCGTCTTCCAACCCCTTTCTTCTACTTTCGGCGGCGCATATTTGTTTACATCATCCGACCCTTATAGTCTCGAACATAGGTAAGCCTTTTCTAGTTTATTTTTATCTGTTTATTTTTTTATTTCTACTTATTTACAGATCTGTTTACATCGGTTTATAGGCTCTGTTTACATCTTGTTTACTTCTGTTTATAAGATCGATTTACATCTTATTTACATCTGTTTACATCTTTTTTATTTCATCTACTTATTTTGATCTTGTTTACATCTGTTGGGATCGATTTATAGGTTTAATAGGTTTGTTATATTGATCGGTTTATAGGTTTACAGATTTGTTTACATCGATTTGTTATATTGATGGCTGCGGCAGAACAGAAAAAAACTAATTTCTAATTTCTCATACTGTCTTCATGCGGCAGAACAAAAAAAAATACCATATTTCTAATTTCCGAATTTTTCCGATTTTTTTCCGATTTTCCGATATTTCCGAATTCGAAAACTTTTTTGATTTTCCGAAAAAATTGGATAGGAAATTGGAACAAATATTTTATTTCCGAAAAAATTGGAATTTTTTCCGAAAGGTCATTTTCCGATCCGATCCGGCCGAAACACAACCCTAATCAAAAGGCATACCCACTAGTCCCATACCTAGAGGCATTCTAAAATATAGGGAGAGCAATAATACCCAACAACCCGTCGTCATAAAAGCAACATCATAATACCAACAAGTCACACCAACAAGAATAATTAATCAGTGTATAAAACAACGCATGATAGTCCAATTCAATTAAATATTTAATTTAATTATCACAACGTCAACAATACCCAAATAATCTCATTTAATTATTTTAAATTAAATATACCAAGTTTTCATCATATATTCATCAAACCAAATTTTATTATCTCTACATGTATTACATGAATTGTACGCACCCAAAAATCATTTATTTTAAAACTAGAATTTTTCTACATGCAACCTACACCAATAAAATCCAAAATCGCTCATCAATCCTACGTACCCAAAGGGTTATGAATATTATTCAGATTAAAAGATTTTATAAAAACAACCCCATAATTAGTATCCACTTTTTCTAATTAAATTACTAATTATTTTTAAGAAAACATGTAATTAAGCGTTTAGGCGACACTTAAAACGCATAATACTAAAGGAAAAGAATAGAGTATTCATGCCTGTAAAGATCGTGTTGAAAATCTGATTAGAAATCTGGATTCCTCTCGAAAAATTAGCAAAAGAGTGTTCTTGAACGATCTTGATTAAACCCCAATTAAGGCTTCAAAAACTTGTGCCAAAAACTTGATTTTGTTGAAGGTTGATGATTATGAGTGAGAGGAAAAATATTTGGAATTGTTCTCTGGTGAAAAACTGGAGAAAAAGTGATTATGAGAAGTCTCCCTACGGATTAACAAGGTTATATAGTGATTAGGAGTCCTAATCCTACACAAACTCTAAAAAAAACAGCTCACAACGCACGTTTTCTGGGAGGGTTGATCGATCTACCCCTCCGTCGATCGATCGATCACCCCGAAAAACTGACAGTTTGCCCAAAAAATGCCATAAGGCAAAAATATTGTAAAATCAATATAAAATCCGTTTTAACTCCGATTTTAATTCCGCTTGAAGTTTTGTTCTTCTAAAATCATAACCAACATACTTAGCCAATAAAAATTTTAAAATTTTAAAATTTATTTTCTCAAAAATTCCAATTAATTAATTAAAATAATAAATAAAAATACGGGGTCCCATACCTAGATATCTCCAAAACATAAGTACATCCTACCCTATTATGTAGGATGGATCTCTACCATGAATTTCTTCCTAGTCTCACCCCTAGACCATCGAATCAACGGAATGACACAAAAATCAGCCCCACCCCGGATCATCTCATCCGTAGAAATATACACTAACTAGTCCCATACCTAGAAAGTGTTAATAGCTAATAATCCATACTCACTAATCCCATGCCTAGCAAGCACTCATAAAATTTGGGTGGGAGCATAACTGCCCCAAAATCCCGTCATTCTCGTGGTGTCAAATATACTTAAAATCAACAACTCGCATAAAACAGTTTATTAACAGTTCTATGAGATCACAAATAAATCTAATTTCATCCGTTCAATCAATTTTTGAAATTAAAAAACTTATTTTATGCAACGAATATAATTTAATCATCGTGCAAGTTTATAGTGTACACAACAATAATTTCTCTTTTATCACACTTACATAATTTTATGTGATTTTACAAGCCACTTTTAATTAACACATCTATAATGATTTTCTACATGAAAATATACATCCATATTAACAAAAAAGTAAACTAACTCTACCCTAAGCACACAAGGGTTATAAGTTTTAACTCATATTAATTTTTTTCATAAAAACAGTCGAAACATAAATTTCACTTTCCTTAATTAAGGGTTCTAGTTTATTGTAAAAAAACCATGAAAATTAATGTTTAGGCGATATTTAAAACGCATAATACTAAAGAGAAAGAATAGAAGTATTAATGACTGTAAAGAAATCTTTTGAATAATCCAATTGCACTATGTTCCTCTTGAGAAAATAATAAAGACATGTTCTTGGACGATCTTGAGAAAACTTGATTTAGATCTTCAAAACTTGGGTTAAAGTTGTGTTCAATGGGGTTTAGGTTTTGTAAATGAGAGAGAATGAAATTATGGGAGGCTACTTATTTTTTAAAACGCTAAAATGTATTTTACAAGTCCTAAACCCATCACTTTATGTTTATATACCAAAAAGAATTTGAGTCATAATTAAACACATATACTAAAAAAAATACTACGGATGATCGGACCGTTGGAATTGGCTAAAATATTAATATATTATAGCTTAAGGTGAGACGAAGCTACTAAAAAAAATCAGCTCGATTAGACGGTCAAATATTTTTTTCCTTAGGTCGGCTCCTCCCCCGATTTTTATACGAAAAGTTATAATTTTCAAATTTTAATCCCGATTTAAATTCCACTTAAAAATTATTTTTATATATAGATACCAACCTTTTTATATACCAAAACTAAATAGATTCCAAATTTTTTTTCAAAATTTAATTTAACAGAGATTTTTACGGCTAAAAAATCATGAGGTGTTAAATATTCCCCCACTAATATAGGAATTTCGTCCTCGAAATTCTACAAAGCATAAACGTCAAGCATAAGGTCGCGTAAATAAAATAAGGCTTAGATATGTTTACTTGTAGAATGCTACAATTGGGCACCCATACACCCAATCCTACACGCACCTACCCCATGAATAAATGTATAATATATATCCTTATTAGTGTTCTTGGGGCTTGGGAAAAATGCCACACATTAAGATTTTTACGCCTTATTCTTGGTAAAAGCCTTAAAGAGCACTTTTTTAAAACAAAAATGTTTTAGTTAAACAATATCACCTTTTAAAGACTTTTTTACAAACCACACCAATATCTCGTCCAAAATAATCAAATAGTATTTTAATTTGCTTATATTCACACATATTTTGAAAGTATGTGAAATTTTAGTATTTTTAATAGCCTTATTATGGTTACAAGTATTAAAATATATTATAAAAGGCCTAACGTCTTTTCACGCCTTTTCACGCCTAATGCCGACCTAGGCTTCTAAAGCTTAAGGCTTGGCCTCCACGCCTCGGCCACGCCCCACATTTTTTAGAACCTTGATCCTAACTATATATATACACATGTCTATGAAACTAACGGAGAACCATGCTATCACACAAATCAACACTCGATTTTATCTCCAAAAGACATCTCGAGCTTAAATCCTTAAATAAAATCACATCACTGCATCGATACTAGATATATACAAAATTTATACTAATGATGTGCCAAATAAATATCGTCTCCAAAATCAACTTTAAGGATCCTCACCTCAATATCTCTATTTCTAACCTCAATTCCTAGAACGTCCCTAACACAAAACTCTTTATCTCCAGGAAACATAGCTAACATGTATGCTAAACCCAATATCTAAAGGAGTACGAATCAACAAAGGGGATCAAAGATCGTTAACACGTAAGTTAAATGGACTCACAACCTATAAGACCTAAGACCTGACTCTGATACCATCTGTAACACCCTGAGGAAATCGAGGCGCTACAATGATTAAAACTAAACTAAATCCTCAACAATCCTATATGGATTTTTGAGGATTTAGTTTAGTTTTAATCGTAGTAGCGCCTCAATTTCCTCGGGGTGCTACAATAATTTTTTATAATTAATCTTTTTTAAATGGAGGAATTTAGTTCTAGATGATTCTTAAAGGATGGAGACACTTTGTTGAAGTTCAGCCAGAAATTGTACAAACGCATTCACATATGTAGACCCAAATAAAATAACATAATGTTGAGGGTAAATACCTAGAAAGATGTACTATTTTGGGTCATGATTTTTGGTGAAGCTCTTATGTATCAAATTATATGAGGTCTTAGTGGTAAAATGGGATTTAAACTCATTTACCAGAGAGTAGTTGTAACGGGGAGGGGGGAGGGAGAGCGAGAGAGATCCATAAGAATAATAGGGAGGGGAAGATATTGAGGAAAAATAAGAGTTTGGAATAAGACAAGATTTATGGATAGAAAAAAAACTAATAGGTGGCTAATTAATTAATCATTTTACATCAGATATCATAAACGAATTTTTAGTAAACCTTGGGCTAAAAGTGTCAAAATGATTAATTTTGTTTAAAGAAACTTTTATAGGTAGTATAGATATAAATAATAAGATCCCATATTCATGAAGCTTCAAATAAGACAAAGTGACCAAAAACTTCGCTATAAATAGACTAGAAGCATACATAAAATGAGTTTTTTCTTTCTCCCAAGATTTATGTAATTACAATATTTATGTAATTACAATATTAATGTGAGTTAATTTAACTCACAAGATTTATGTAATTACAATATTAATGTGAGTTAATTTAAGATGTTTTTATTTTACATTTGTATATAATATTGGTCCTATAATGGAAGGGAAAACCTTCCATTAAATAAACAATTCCAACCTGAAACTTGTCTTTCACCACATAGTCGCATGATACAAGTTGTTGATCATAGTACATTTGAATGAGGCCAAAGTAAAGTGAATGAAAGATCAATATTTTTATGTCAATTATTTAATCCCACTTTTAAAGATTTATTTATACCCACTCCCATATTTTTTACTTTCTACTTGTTGGCCCTATTATAACAACTAGAGGACAAATGTCATTCTCTACGGAAAGGAAGATGAGAGGTTACGAGCGGTTATGGGACTTACTACAATTTTAAAAATACATGGGATGGGTGCATAACAAATCTTTTGAAATGGTAATAAATCTAAAAAACAATTCTCCTTTAGTATATAATATCATTTTTAAATCCAAACTCAACTTATTCCGACCGGATCTACCAGCGATCCATACGCCACATGTTACCAACACTGCCCCATAAGATTTTCTGCCACCTATTCAAACTAATAATGTTTTAGTAGTGGGAATCTTAAACACATTGCTCGTTATTGTATATAACAAGCACATCAATAGAACAAGGCAAAGGACTACTATCACAACCTTTTCGATGGATGATAGGTATTTGATAATTTAATTGTTATGACCCATGATCAACTAGATGTGAACCGAATAGTGGAAGTTAAATTTTCATTATAACTTTAAAAATTGATGTTCCTGCATTTGGTGATCAAATGGACCTCAATTTATTTATCGATTTTCTTAATATCATCGAGAAGGTGTTAAAAAAACCATGAAAATCAAGTGTGTACGATTTATAACAACCAAATTGAAGGGTTATGCTCAGTGTGGTGGAATGAATTATAAAGAAATCTATAAGTCACAGTGTTCCCTACTATCACTTTATGGGAATAAACGAGTGAAATAACTCAATCTATTTTTTTTAACCAGATTGAGAAAATGAATAAAAGTTGTTGAAAAGACTCTTATTTGTAAAACAAGATTTGACACAAGATGTGTTGAATCAAAAGCAGTACACCAAATTTGATATTTTAGATCCTAGGTAACAAGGTTTTAAGAAAATAAAATCTAATAAACCTAAGTCAGGTTGAAAATCAAGTAAGAGTTAAATAATCTTGACTTTCTTCACACATATATTTTAACCTGGTAGAACCCCAAAGTTAGGGGAAACATCCATGATGACCTCTATGCTACAAAATGAAAAATCCACTAAAAAGAGTACTAATTTTACAAAAAATCTACTAAATAGAGTACTCACACACATTTATATTACAAATTATCCTAATAAATTACAGTAACTACCTAAATGAACATATCTAAACACGTTATATCAAAATATCTCTTAAAATAAAATAGAGTTTTCAACACAAAACAGTCTAGATCTAATATCAAAGTGATTTTATGATATATGTTTTTTTATCTCAAACAGTTTGGATCTAAAATATTTTAAAACATGAAAAACAAGATCCAGACAGACATGTAGATTTGAAAAAAAATGTTTTGAAAAAGGTTTTAGAATGATATTTCTAAACAGAACTAAAACTACGAGTGTGTGAATATTTCACTTGTGCTAGATTCTTGATTTTACAAAGAGAAATTCAAGCCTCTAACATTGTGAGGGTTATTTAAAAGACAGCAAGACTGGTAAGGAGTATAAACTTCTAAAATTTCAATCTTAAACGTTATTTGTAAAACCTAACACTTATAATCTCTCACAAAAATATTTTATCTCTAGTTTTCCAGACTTTCTCACTCAAGAAAATATGTTCTCTCAATTTTTTCACTGGTTTCCCTCAAAAATATTTTTCTCTCTTCCTCTCTCTAACTTCTACTTTCTCTTTATTTTCTCTCTCTAGACCGAGCCAAAAGATCTCAGAGGCAAAGACGATAGGTATTTATAGAGAGGGTAGATGGAGCTGGAAGGTGTAGTTTGAACCAATGGTTAAGATGCATCTGAACGGTTGTGAATTGATCTTGCAACTGTAAAGAATGCATAACATTTAAGCCTAGCTAGTTAAAGTTGGTTAATAGGCCATGATGGTGATTGGTTCAATTGGGTTGCATTAGGATTGCCAGAACTCTCAATAATATCCATTTATAAAATGATATAACGGTGTGAGTTGAGTTCAATATAAGTGACTTCGAGAAAACATAATTCAAACCAACCAGGACGAGGAAGATGGAAAACACGTGTTGTGTACACACACACTTTTTCAAATTATAAATGCTACCTGTGGTGACAATTATTATACAACACAAATAGATAAGATAAAGTCAATCACCAAGTAGGAAAAAGGAATGTAAAATGACAATCACACAACAAAGGATGTACGTGGTTCAGCAAAGGAGTGCCTACGTCCACGGTGGTGCAGTCGATGTTATTTCTATATAATCCGGAGAGTGATTATAGAGAATGCAACTTGTCCTTTTGCCCTGGACCTAGGGTTCAATATATACATGTATGTTCAGGTATGTGGGGGTGTTGGATTCCCTCATGCTTTCCATCTTTCCCTATAACCTCCCTTAATGGGAACGTGGGAAGAGATCGGATAATTAAATGAGAAATGGGGGGCCTGGACTTTGGGCCGCTAGAAATGGGCTACTCGTCCAAGCCCATGGTCTTAATTCTGGGTACCCACAATTGCCCCTAAGTTTGTTGGGACATGCTCTTGGGCTCAATAAATTTAAATGATTATCCATAATGGCTTTTTTGCAATTCTTCGAAAGCTGTGAAGTTGATTTTGGCGGCACCCGCTTCGTTTCTTGTGCACTATGATTAGCAGAATTTGAAGGTTTATTGGAATAGCCACTTTTCTACCGTCGCTTCAGTCTTTCCAGCATTCTTCTATTTTCTGTGAGCTCTAGCACTTCGTACCTTCTTTTCTCAATCTCCATTCTCATCGCTTCCTAGTTATTTGGGCTCGTGCTTCTTCATCGCCTGAATCGATCCTCTATTTTATAAGTTTCCTGTGCCCTTTGTTTGTACTTTCTCTTTGAGTTTGTAGCTTTTCTAGGGTTTTCCAATGGCGAAGATTGGAAATAAGCCAATCTCTGAATTTAGGAAGTTTTATAACGTCCCTGATTGGGTGGATATTGAGTGTCGCATTTCTCCTCCTAGAAATGTTAGAGAGATAAATGACGCCCACTGGATTCATGTTTTGTTGCTTTCTTAGGGGGGACTCACCTTTCCTCCCAACGATTTGTTCTTGCATTTCTTTGGCTATTTCAATATTGTTCCTACACAATGCTCGCCCAATGTGTGGAAAATAGTTAATGGCGTACATAGAATAAATCGGTTGTATGGCACTAGGTTAGGACTCACCGAGGTCTATTTTTGCTATTCCTTCTTTCGAACTAGCTCTGGAGTCCTCTATCTCAAAGCTAAGAGCCCTGATAGGGTATTGGTAGTAAACCTACCTGATTCCCATAAGGACTACTGGAAAGAAGGCTTCCTTGCCAGAATCTGGCAGTTTTCTCCCCAATTTGAGGGGTTGAGATCGGAGAGGTTCACTGTTCTCTTTTATGGGGAAGAATACATAGGTAGACATTGCTCTTGTTGCTTCAATTTTTGTTGATTTGTGATCCTTCTAATTCTTCTCTATTATTCTTTTGCAGCGAGGTCAAAGAACTTGGAACCTACTCTCAGCGAGGTTCGTCTTTCAGAATTGATAAAGGCTTAGAATATCAGGGAGCCTTTGTGTGATGGAGAGCATCCCAGATCTGCTGCTTTTTAGCTCGAGTATAAGAATATTGCCTCCAGCTTCATAGCAAGGCCTATGGACAGTATCCCAGAGTTCAACTTATTCGAAGAGACTGCTGCGGGTCCTATCCAGTTACACGATGAAGAGAGTAGCTCTGAGAGTGACATTGTAGGAGCTATAAGTGATTTTCGGGGAGAAAGATCTAGCAGTAGCAGTTCCTCTGATCCTAGGGAGGTTTCTGAATCTCGAGGGTCGTCGAGCACTTTTAGCAGTTCGAGCGAGGAGATGGTTCCTCCAAGGAAGAACTTGATCAGGGATAATGATGATGAGGACCACGTGCTTCTTGCACAAAGGTCAAAGAAGAAAAAATCTAATTATGGGGTTGTGGCTACTGGCTCCCGGTCCTCTGTCTCAGAGCAGGAGAGAAAGAGGAAAGAAGAGGAGCAGGTGAGGGAGAGAGAGAGAAAAAAAGAAGAAGAGAAGAAGAAGATGGAGGAGAGGAGGAGGGTAGAGGAGAGGAATAAGAAAGAGAATGAGAGAGAAGAGGAGGACTGAAGCGAGGACGAAGGCCAGGCAGGCCTTGGTCCCGATATTCGCACTGCTCGAGGGGGCTTTTGTTGTAATTTCCCCTTAGTTGGCCCCCGCTTTACTCGAGAGAGCTGTCCTCCTAGCTGATCGCCAAAGGGCGATAGGGTTTGAGCAATTGGCCCTTCAGGCTAGTCAAAGGCTAGCTCTGGTAAGGTTTTCCCTTTTCTCCCATGTTTTTATGCACTTCATTATTTTTTCTCCTTTAACATCTTCTTCTTTCTACAGTTTATTACTGACTTCGCCGTGCTATATCGTTCATGCGATGAGCTGGTGAAGAAAAATAGCGAGCTGGAGAAGGAAAATGCTGCCTTGAAGCTGAAGGGTAAAGGGCTCGAGGCTAGTTTTAAAGACGTGGACTCTGCTCGGATTTCATCTGACCTGGCTCTTACTACTGCCAACAAGGAGAAGGACGCTGCAGTCCAAGATCTGAAGGAGCTGAGGCAGGCCTACGACTTGGTTTGCTCGAGCAAACTTACTATCGTGGAGGAGAATAGGGTGCTCTCTGAAGAGCTGAAGAAGAAGGAGTCTGAGGCTGTTACTGCCAAGGAGGACTCCTACAATTCTGGTTGGACTGTAGCATACGAGGATGATGAAGTTCAGATAGGCTATATTAGCCGTCTGAACTTTAAGAAGGGCTGGAACAAGGCCCTTATAGCTGCTGGAGTGGATGTTGCATCTCCTCTGTTTGACGAGCATGACCCAGGGTCGAGGCCAGTCATAGATGAGGACCCTACCCCAGCTGTTGAAGGCTCTGATCCTATTCCTTAGGCGACCCCTACTGGCGTTTCTCTTGTTGAGGCCACAGAGATCACCCCTGTCGAGGGCAGAGCTCCTGTTGATGCCGATAAGGGGAAAGGGCCATCAACCTCTGGGCCACCTGAGGTCACTAATTAGTTACCTGCTAGGATTGCTTTGTATTTTTGGTTTTTTTTATCTGTAAACTTTCTTTTTTCTATTCGATGTAATTTTAACCTTCATTAATGAAAAAGGCTTTTATTTCTCTGTGCACTGATATGTCTTCTTCTCTCCCTTGTCTTCTCATTGTTTGTAGTCGATTGATGTTGATGATTACATTCATGCTACTTCTCAATTGAGCAGGACCCTTGGTCCTAATGCGAGTCCTGAGGTTCGCCAGGCCTTTGTTAGACTTTGCAAATCCCTTCGGTCTAGGAATCAGAAGTATAAGGAGCAATCTGAACTTATGGCCAAGCTGAAGGACAGGCTCCAGAAGATGGAAGAGGTTGGGGCTTCCGTGAAAGAAGAAGTGAATACGCTGAGAGCAAAGCTTCTTAATGCTTCTGAGATCAACCAGGTTAGTGAGATTCTTCAGTAAGAGAATGATGTTCTGAGGAGAGAGGTCTCACGACTTAAGGAGCATGCGCTGAGCACTGCTCCAACAGTATTATAGGGTTCTTCATCATCGCGAGCCAGAGCTGGTCGGAGTGATACTCTTGTACTGTGGGGTTCCACTGGTCCATCTGTTTCGTGAGCTAGCAGGACCACCAGGAGCCAGAATAGGGAGGTAGAAGAACTTCGAGAGAGGGAAATGGAAGAGCTTCATGGTGATGTTCAGCGAGCATATGTTATTGCTGCTGGGCTTCAGAGGTACGTTACTCGGCTACGGCACCTGTTCAAAAAAGGTCCTCGACAAGTATGGGATGATGGCTACGACCAGGGTTGGTCAGATGCTCCAATAAGGTTGACAGAGTTCGAGGAGCTTTCTTTTATCAGGGGGTGGCTAAGTTCCTTGAAGGAGATGCAAGTCCCGAGGAACTCGATGCTCTGGTATCGCCATGAAATGTCTCCCTCTACCCTAATGCCTAACCCATTCCGAAGGGATGATCGATGGATCCCCATCGATGCCATCCCTCGACAATTGTTGGAGGCGGATGCGAATGAGGTTATGGAAGAGTTAACTCCTGCTCCTGATGACGGACGAAGAGCTCGAGTGGATGATTATCTCGCTCAGAGGCCTCCCCCTATTGAGATTTTTCCAGTTGTTTTTACTTGTATTTTTGATAATGTAAATGCTTTGGGAGAGTTTACCGACTAAGCATGTATCACCATTGTTGTAAATATAATTCATTAATAAAAAGTTTGTGTTTTGGAAAATTTTGTCGACTAAACGTGTGCATCATATTCTTCATATTCTTGCTGTTTTATAATCTTCTAAGTTTATTTTGTCATGCAAGTGTCCTCCCAGTCCAGTATAATACCGAGATACCATTGTGCACCACTTTACCTTTTAGGTTGTGTCGTCACACTCCCTTAGTCCTAAGTGGGGCAATTGGCGAGGACACACCTGGTGTTGGATGCTTTATCCAATCAGGGTTTTACTTAACCGAAGTAGGTTTGATGACCAGTATAAAATTTGGTCATATTGCCTAAGGATCCCCTATAGGGCTTCATATATTTCCAGGGGCAATGCTAAGAGGTCCTTCGTGTTTCATAACGATGACCTGAGGAGGGATATTGCCCTGCTATAGTGTAGTGATCAATGTGCCTGTTATTTGGAAAAGATGTGCGATAAATGCAGCTGTTACTCATCAGAATGTAACTAATTAAATAACTTTCATTAATGATAAGGGAAATGATCTTCTATCTTCATAACAAAAGAATAAAGGAAATGATCTAAAAATAGAATCTCTTGAGTTTGGCTGCGTTCCATGCTCATGGTATTTCTCTTCCCTCCATCGTTTCCAAGTGATAGGTGCCCTGCAGATCGTCTCTTGTTATCTTAAAGGGTCCTTCCCAGTTTGGACCTAGCTTACCGTCTGATGGTTTCACTACGCTGCCCAGGACTTTCCTTATAACATAGTCCCCAATTCGGAATGTCCTCGGGTTGACCCTTTTGTTGTAATGCCTCATGAGCTGTTGCTGGTAGCTCGCCAGTTTCACTATGGCTAGCTCCCGGCGCTCGTCGACTAGGTCGAGCTCAGCGAGCAATGCTACATCATTATGGCCTTGGTCGACAAGGTCGGACCTCATTATCGATAAAACTTCTTCGAGTGGGATGATTGCCTCCATGCCATATGTCAGCAAAAATGGCATTTCTCCTGTTGCTCGTCGAGGAGTGGTTTGATATGCCCATAGGATGTGAGGTAATTCATTTACCCGTGCGCCTTTGGCTCGCTCCAATCGCTTCTTTAATCCATTGATAATAGTTTTGTTGGAAGCCTCAGCTTGGCCATTGATTTGAGGGTAGGCCACCGAACTGAAGTGGTGTCTGATAGCGTGTTCGTCACAGAAGTTCTTAAAAGATCCGCTTTCGAGCTGTGTTCCATTTTCGGTGATGATGGTTCTGAGGATTCCAAAATGAGTGATTATATTCCTCCATATAAACCTTATCATATCAGTGTCTCGGATGTTTGCCAGGGGTTCTTCCTCGATCCATTTGGTGAAGTAGTCAGTCGCAACCAACAGATATTTATGATTGTCGACGGAGATAGGCAGTGGTCCCATGATGTCCATTCCCCATTGGGTGAATGGCCATAGGCTGGACAGGGACTTTAGATCGCTGGCGGGTTGGTGGACCATAGGAGCGTGGAGTTGACATTTCAGGCATTTGCGGACATACACTGCAGAGTCCTTTTGCATATATGGCCACCAATATCCTTCCTTCATTACTCGAAATGCTACAGAACTTCCTCCGATATAGCTTCCACAGATTCCTTCATAAAGCTCATGTAGTACTTACTCGACATCCCCTGGGTGGACACATTGGAGGTAGGGATCGAAGAAGGATTTCTTATAGAAGTTGCCTTCTGGGGATAAGTGAAAGCGAGCAGCTTTGACTCTTATCTGGTGGGCAGTCTTCTTATCATCAGGGAGCGTGCCATCCTTTAAATATTCTCTTAAGGGATCCATCCAGCTGGGGACTGACCCCACCTGGAGTATCTGTTCCACGCTGGGTGGATTATTGTCGATGCTCGGATAAGTGAGGAAATCGATGGGGATGACTCTTTTTAGGTTGGAGTCAACTGCCGAACTCAGGTCTACTAAGGCATCAGCATGACTGTTTTGCCCCCTGGAAAACTGTTGGACGTTGATCTTTTCAAAGCTTGACATCAATTTTTTTACTAAGGCGAGGTAGGCTGCCATTCTTTCATTCTTTGCATTGTAATCTCCACTTATCTGATTGGAGACTAGTTGGGAATCACCGAACACCTGTAAATGTTTTACTCCCAAAGTATGAGCCTTTTGGAGGTCGGCTATTAAGGCTTCGTACTCTGCTTCGTTGTTGAAGGCTGCGAATCCAAGCCTAATTCCTTGTTCAAGGATTGTGTTCTCTGGACTAATGAGGACAATGCCTACCCCCTTCCCCCTTTGAATTGGAGGCTCCATCAACAAACAATTTCCTCTGTTGTTGGGTTCTCCTTTTGCCTTGTCATTTGAGGTTGGTCGGAGGATTCTTTGCCTGTGAATTCGGCTATGAAATCATTAAGGATCTGACCCTTGATAGCTGTCCTTGGTTGAAATTGGATGTCAAATTGACCAAGCTCTACTGACCACTTAGACAGTCTGCCCAACAAATCCACTTTTCTTAGGATTGCCTTAAGGGGATGTGATGTAATGACGATGATAGTGTGAGCTTCAAAATAATGCTTCAGCTTCCTTGAGGCTACTACTAGTGCAAAGGCGAGCTTCTCCAATGGTAGGTACCTTTGCTCAGCGTCCAGTAAGGTTTTGCTTGCGTAATAAATGGGGTGCTGGATTCCTGCAACCTCGCATATTAGTGCAGAGCTGACAGTGTGATTGGACACGCAAATATATAGGTACAAAGAATCTGTATGCTGTGGTATGATGACCAGCGGTGGAGAGATTAAGTAAGACTTGAGCTCGATCAATTCTTACGAGCATTCTGGGCTCCATTCTACTGTCTTGTTCCCCTTTAGAAGCTGAAAAAAAGGCTTGCACTTCTCTAAAGACTTAGAGATGAAACGATTTAAGGCAGCGAGCATACCAGTGAGCTTCTGTACGTCTCGGATTGTGTGAGGGGTTGTACCCTGCTAATGGCATCAATCTGGTCTGGGTTAGATTCTATGCCTCTCTTACTGACCAAGTACGTAAGAAATTTTCCTGACTGGACATCGAAAGAACACTTGCTTGCATTAAGTTTCATTCGGTACTTCCTGAGGATTTCGAAGGTGTTTGACAGGTCTGAGAGGTGATTCTCCTTCTTCTTGCTTTTAACGAGCATGTCATCGATGTAGACCTCCATGGTGTCTCCCATCTGATCTTTGAACATCTTGGTAACCAGCCGCTGATATGTTGCCCCTGCATTCTTGAGCCCAAAGGGCATGACTGTGTAGCAGTATAACCCAACCATAGCGATAAACGCTGTTTTGTCCTGGTCTGGGCATATAAGGGGGTTTGGTGATACCCTGAGTATGCGTCCAGGAAACTCATTCGCTCTTGAGTTGCGATGGAGTCTACTAGTTGGTCTATTTTTGGGAGGGGGAAACTATCTTTAGGGCATGCTTTGTTGAGGTCAGTGAAGTCGATGCAAACTCTCCACTTCCCATTGCTCTTCGGAACTACTACTGGGTTGGATAGCCACTTGGGTAATTGTACTTCCCGTATGGATCCTGTATCCAGCAATTTTTCAACTTCTTTTTTGACTGCCTTAGCCTTCTCGGGTGCAGTTCGTCGTGCCTTTTGCATGACTGGCTTAAAGGTGGGGTCGACGTACAGCTGATGACAGACCATACTAGGATCAATTCCAGGTAGCTCGTATGGTTCCCACGTGAAAACATCTACGTTGTGCCTCAATAAGGTTGTCAGTTCCTTCTGTTCCTGGTTGGTAAGAGATGCTCCAATCAAGAAGACTCTGTTACTGTCGCCATCTCCAGCCGTAACTTCTACCAGGTCCTCGACGACCCGCTCGGAGGGGAGGATCCTGGTCTCCTTTACTCCAGGTCTCCCATACTTTAATTATTATTTAGAAGGTGTCAGACCTTCTTCAATTTTCTCACTGGGCTTCTCGGACTTCTTTTCTGGCTTTGGATGAATGGCTGCTATGAAGCACCTTCTCGCCATTGCCTGATCACCGTGGATTTCCATTACTCCACATTCGGTTACGTACTTAAGTTTCTGATGGTAGGTTGAGAAGACTGCCTTCATCGCATGAAGCCATCCCCTATCGAGGATGGCCTGGTATGGTGAGTCAATGTCAACTCCCAAAAACTCGATCATCTTGGAGACATTTCCAGCACGCACTAGTAGTACAATCTTTCCCAGGGGCATAGTTATTTTTCCAGCGAAGCCAACCAAAGGTACAGTATCCTCCTTTAAGTCGGTGACGCTTAACTTCAATTTTCTGAATAGATATAGATACATTACTTTGGACGAGATGCCTTAATCGACGAGCAGCTTGTCGACGTCAAAATTGGCTATCCTGAGTGTAATGATCATAGAATCATGATGTGGGGTCCTCACTCCCACCAGATCTTTATCTGTGAAGACAATATGCTTGCTATAGTTGATGTCATATGCTCGTCAACATTTTCCTGACTGTAACTTTGCTGGATCGATCTGAAAAGCCTGCATTACTGCTGTAAGTTTCTTCATCCCCATACGAGATGAATTTCCTTATATCTTCCTGGCATCAGATGCCCTGTGAATTATTGCGAACTCGTGTCCAGCATTATCTACCAACACGTTGTCAGGTCTCGCCTCTTTATTGGCAGCCACTTTCTCTAACCCTTTTCTCTACAAACTCATTTAAATGCCCAGACTGGGTCAGCTCCTCGAGGTGAGACTTAAGAGCTTTGCAATGCTCAGTCTTATGTCCTCCCTCTTTGTGAAAAGTGTATCTTAGCGCATTGTTCCTCTTCGACGGATCTCCTCCTATCTTCCTGGGTCACTTGATGAATGGCTCTTCTTTGATCTTCGCGAGAATTTTGTAAATTGGTTCTTTAAAGACGGTCTTAACCGCCTGGAACGCTTTCGACGCATCGTTATTCCCTCCGTTCTTGGAGCCGTTTTTCCCCCTGTTCTTTCCTCCTTTCTTCTGGTTCTCGGCTTTGTCACTTCCCTTGGTAGTGAGTTTAGCTCGACCGTTTTCTCCTGTACTGAGGTGGGTGACATCCTCCACTTTAGCGTACTTTTTGATGCAAGCCATTAGGTCGTCAATAGTCATAGCTTCCTTCTTTGTCAGGGACTGGTAAAGAAGGGAAGAGCTGGGTAGCCCAATTTTTAAAGAGGCCACTGCCACTTATTTCGAGCAGTCCTCGACCTCGTTGAATAGCTCCCAGTACCTCTTCAAGTAGTCTTGGAGTGTCTCTTGAGGCATTTTCTTCATTGTTAGTAAAGCATCCATCCTTTTGGGATGGGAGCTGGAAGTGATGAAATGGGCCATAAAGAGCTCGACCAGGGATTTGAAACTTCCAATGGACCCGTGGGGTAGTATTTCAAACCATTTCTGTGCCACATCATGTAGGCTCAAGAAGAAAATACGGCACATCAGTGCATCTCGGTTATTCCAGAGGGTCATGGACTGTCGGTATTGCCTGACGTGATCGATGGGATTAGTCTTACCGTCGTAAATCTTGAACCTTAGAATGGAAATTTCTTGGGAGCTTCTTCTTCTTCAATTTCCCTCGTGAAGCGTGACATCATATGGGTTTTGAGAGCTCGCCTAGTGAGTTCTCTGGTCGATTTGGTACCCTAGTGGGCAGGATGTTGGTCCATTTCCCTGTGGACCAGGTTTCGTATGTTCTCGTTGCTGCGAGTAGGGCTCTGGTAAAGGAGAGCTCTTCGCAGCTGCTCATGGAGGTCATCGTCTGATTCGCCTTCCTCCATCTTTTGAGATCCTCGCCTGGGGCTCCTTCCTCGGCTGTGAGACTTGCTCGCCTGAGGTCTAGGAGTGTGGTACGGACGTCTCCTGTTATCATGATGAAGCTCTCTCTCCAACCTTTCCGGTCTTCTTTTCAGGCAAGCATTCTCAGTCTCGTGTTTGCGAGAAGACTCCCTTTGCTCGTGGAGCCTTGCCTCGTATGCATCAATCAGTATAGATATTTGTGTGGACCTCACTGGTCCTTGGATTTATTCTGAGGCGGGACTTTCCAATCGAGTCCTTTGATCTGAATGTCGAATTTCAGACCTAATCCTGTGAGGAGCAGGTGGTTCTTGAATATCTCCCGCCTGGGGGGCATTGCTGTTGTGTCCAAACATCTTAAATTCCTTCCTTGGTGTGGGCTCTTCTCAGGGAAAGTGAGCGTTTACCACAGACGACGCTAATTGTGGTGACAATTATTATGCAACATAAATAGATAAGAGAAAGGCAATCACCAAGTAGGAAAAAGGAATGTAAAATGACAATCACACAACAAAGGATGTACGTGGTTCAACAAAGGAGTGCCTACGTCTACGGTGGTGCAGTCGATGTTATTTCTATATACTCCGGAGAGTGATTACAGAGAATACAACTTGTCCTTTTGCCCTGGACCTAGGGTTCAATATATACATGTATGTTCAGGTAAGTGGGGGTGTTAGATTCCCCCACGTTTTCCATCTCTACCTATAACCTCCCTTAATGGGAACGTGGGAAGAGATCGGATAATTAAATGAGAAATGGGGGGCCTGGAATTTGGTCCGCCAGAAATGGTCTACTCGTCCAGGCCCATGGTCTTAATTTTGGGTACCCACACTACCCATAGTTTTAAAATCAATTAAAAAATATTTAATTATAAGGGCATTTTTCCGACACTGCCCCTCGAATCTAAAACTTGTCCATAGTTTTTAGTTTACATTATATATAACATATCCTGCTACATCAGTTATGGCATAGCACGTATCCACGATCATCCATGACGTCAATGATCCGAATATCTGGCAACATGCATCTCCATTGTGCACCATTCATCTTAGTTATGCTCCATGTACATCTTCAACCGTGCTCCACAACTCCACCTTTATTATGGTATATTTTATGTTTGGAGTTCTCTGTTTTTCATAATTATAGTGGGAGTAATTTTATTTTATTTTGATTTAAAAAACGAGGTTGGTTTTATTTAAAAATAATTTTTTTGCCTTCTATCGTTCAAATGAGATGGACATCTCGTGAGAATGATCCAGTAATCTCATTCGAAGTCTCGTTTAATGGACGATGTGGAACATGCTTCAAACTAGGGCTTACTATTTTGGTTTTAGTCAATTATGAGAAGGTCGTTAGTAGAGAGCTTCTAATGAGATAAATATCTCGTTCGAACGATGCTTCAATCTCGTTTGAACGACTTGATGTTGCCTCATTATTCGTGTTCGCCTATAAAAACCTATTTCCTGCATTTATTTTGCAAGACTTTTAAAACCTCGATTTCTGTAGATCTTTTGAACAAAAGTCTCAGTTTTCAAAATGTAAAACACCCTTTTGATTCACACATCACCTACTATATATTTTGTGAATCACTTTGAAGCCCTTACATAACCTCACCCTGGAGTTTCTCTTATGGAGAAGGTGTCTCCACTGCTGATGTTGTGGTTCTTGTGGGAACCATTACTGAAGGAAGATAAAGGGTCACCTATGGGGGATTCATCTGAAAACGTTGTCTGTATTTCTCTATTGTAATTGTAAGTTGTGATTTGCGTACTATAGTGAAATAAAAAAGAGTTTTGCCCCGAAGGGGATTTTTCCTGAAATCCTTGTTGCTTGTTTGATTGCATGCTTTCATGTTTTACTGCTTTCAATCACATAGTTTCATGATCTAGGGTTTAAAGGAATTAAAACTAGCTTGACATTTAATTAAATAAGTTTGGGCCATTGAACTATAACGCACTCTCAAATTGGGATCAGAGCCATTTACACAACTTTACCGCGTAATTGATTTTCTGCAAAATTTTTGTGATATCAATTTTCTAAAAAAATGATTTTATAAAGGATGAGTTCAAATGGATAACTTATATAATAGCATGCCAAATTTTAATGGATCTAATTATGCCTATTGGAAAGCAAGAATGAGATCCACATTAAAAATAATTGATGAAAGAATGTGGATTACTTGTGAAAGAGGGTGGACACCACTCACTATGAAGGTGGGTAATGAAATTAACCCTAAACATGTGACTTTATGGACTGAAGAAGGAATTTAAATGGAGTAATTTTAATTCACGAGGCCTTAGTGCTATTTCTAGAGCCATCACAGCCGACGAGTTTCAGCTTATAATAATGCACACCACGTTAAAAGTGGCATGGGATATACTGCAACTTACCCATTAGGGTACAAACGCTGTTAAGACATCTAAATTACAAAAATTTTAAGACCATAACAATGCCGGAGTTCGAGAGCTTTGATGAATTTTATGCTCGCCTGTCAGATATCGTTAATTATAGATTTAATCGTAGTGAAAAAATTCCTGAATCTAGAGTAGTAAAAATATTTGAAGATCACTCCCTCCCCGTTTGATCTCGAAAGTCAATGTGTTTATTATTTAGTTATGTTAGATTCCCTTAGGTTAGAAAAACTCATAGGAGACCTTCAAACTTATGAACTCGACATATTTCCTAAAATGGTAAAACCAAAAGAGAAATGGATTGCACTTAAGGCCCAGTGCAGAAAGATAAGGGAGGTGTCTTCCAATTCTGAGTACGACTTAAACTTAGATGATTTAGCCCCTTTTGCTAAGAATTTTAAGAAATTTCTCAAACTTAAGAGTAACGTCTCATCTAAAGATAAAAAGAGTTTTGAGAAAAATAAAACTGGAATAAATTTGAAAAAGATATAAAGGATGTCCCAGAGAGAGAGGAAAAGAGGTGTTACGAGTGTGATAGGAGACGTCACAAAGCGTATGAGTTCCCCACTAGGTTAAAGTTTCAAGGCAAGGGCAAATATGCTTTAAATGCCACCCTTAGTGATGATAGCAAGGTCGAGTTGGTGGATTTAGGAGAAGAATCACCACATGAATGTAACTTCACCGCATTCATGGCTAGTCGTGTAAGTATGTCTAGTGCACCTCACCGCGATTAGGATGTTACTTCACATGGATACCTCAACAGTGAGATCGATGTGAGTGATGGTGAGGATGTAGCAAGTGATAGAGAGAGTGATTTGACTGCACGTACGTCGAGTTATACGACGAGTCCTTTAAAATGAAAAAAACAAAACAAAGGGTTAGAAACTAGGATCATTGCGCTAGAGAAGGAGTTAAGAGAGACGAGAGAGAGAGAGAGAGAGAGAGAGAGAGAGAGAATTTGTGAGAAAGAGAGAGGGGACTTGGCCAAACAAGTGGCTAGTCTAACGAGTGATCTCCTTGCATCCATGGAGACTCGAAATAAACTTAAAGACCTTATAGCCCAACTTGGAGAATATCTCGAAAGAGCCCGGGAGGTCAAGGTGAAAATTGAGGACACATCTAAGAAGATGGGAAATATGTTCCTCGACCCCGCATTAGGGTTTAGTGAGAGGCAAGGAATAATTTTTGACTATGGATTCGTTTCACATGTCACACCGAAATCAGTTCTTGAATTCACAGTAAATCCTTACGGCCCTCAACCAAAACCCCAAAGAAAAGTTCTACCAAGGAAAGAAAACTAAGGTTGGAAATAGACTATTTATTTATGCACTTATTTCAAGAAAAAGTGCCACCTTAGGAGTTTTGATATAGTTTAAGTCAGACTCGATGTGCACATACGCTGTCGCACCACTTTAGCAATTTTGATAGCCGCAGAGAGTAGGTTGAGTGTCTAGTCGCCACTTGTCATACTTTGATGGAATATTTATAAAGATTGTCTTTTCCGTTAGTGGATACTTACAACATCCCGACTAGAACTAGTAGCAACAAGGGTAAACAAAATGTTACCACTTCATGGGTGTCTAAGCATGAAGAGAAAGCCCTTATTGTTCATGTGCCTCTTAAGGCTCATAATACCTCCCAGCAGTATTTTGACAGTGGTTACTCTAGGCATCTGACTGTTGACATCTCATTTTTTTACCAACCTTGAGGATTGCAAGGACGATACAGTCACCTTCGAAGATGGGAGTAAATCTAGCATTATAGGACGTGGTACAATAAAGATACCCGAATTTCTTAAGCTAGATAATGTTTTGTATGCCAAAGTTTTGAAAGATAACATTATCATTATTATCCAGCAATATGTCACAGACTTTGCTATACAGTTTTACCAGAACGAGTGTAATGTTTTTTATCAAGCCGGTAAAATTTTACTACAAGGGGTGAGGACATAAGATAACGATTATGGGATTCTGCTTAAGTCCTCATTTATGTGAAATATCACCATCATCTCTTCTATGGATTTATAGCATCAACATCTAGGTCACATTAATATTAGAGAGTTAGAGCGTTTAGCAAAGAAATACCTAGTACATGGCTTACGTTCTCTTGGAAATCCAACTTCCATGGTTTGTGGTCCTTGTCAGCAGGGAAAATAAGTTCGGAGTCTCCTTTAGAAATTGAATTCCATTAACACTACACAAGTTCTTGAGTTGATACATATGGATCTTATGGGTCCTACTTTCACTAAGAGTTTGGGTGGTAAGAGGTATATCCTCGTGATGGTAGATGATTTCTCTTATTATTCGATAGTTGGTTTCCTGAGAGAGAAATCCGATATTGTAGAGTTTCTTATAACCAAGTATCGTGTTCGGTAAAATCAACATGGAGTCACCATCAATAGGATTCATAGTGACAATGATACATAATTTAAAGAGGTAAAAGTGGATAGCTATTGTGATAGCCTTGGAATTAAACACGAATTTTCAACCGTGAAAACTATTTAGTAAAATGGGATTATTGAGAGAAAGAATCAGACAATTCAAGATATGGATAGATCCATGCTTCTCAGTTGTAGAGTGTCTAGACGATTTTGGTCAGAGGCGATGTCTATCTCGTGCCATAGGATGAATAGGGTATATCTTCGTCCACACACACTTCAGACTTCTTATGAACTATGGATAGGGAAGAAATCCAACCTTTTGTATTTCCCTGTCTTTGGCAGTAAATGCTACATCCTGAGGGATAGAGAGCAATTCAGAAAGTTTGACTCCTAAAGCGATGAGGGAATTCTGTTAGGATATTCATCGATCAGCAGAGCCTACCGAGTTTTTATGCTGAATAACTCTAGGTTATGGAATCAATAAACATCACTATTAAATATGACGAGTCGTTGACGTTTGTTGGTCATAATCCTTTGTGTGAGGATGATTCACCCGTTTGTGATGATCCCATTGTTCCTCAAACACCTAGGATGCACCCTCCTCCTGATTTATAAGACATACACCAGCTTGAATTTGCAAGAGTCATGATCCTTTTGCCATATGAAGAGATCCTACTTTAATTGTCAAAACTCATGCTCAAATTAAGAACATTGTTAACTATCTGTGCTACAAGTCCAAAGACGAGACCAAGAACATCAAAGAAACACTCAAAGATTAAGACTGGAAATCCGCTATGCAGGATGAGTTGCTTCAATTTAGAAAGAATGATGTCTAGGAACTTGTTCCCTGACCTAGTGAGACAAATGTGATTAGTACTAAGTGGATCTTTAAGAATAAGATGGATGAGAATGGTACCATTATCCGTAATAAATCTAGGTAGGTCTCTCAAGGCTACACAAAGATTGAGGGTGTAGACTTTGAGGAAAGATTCACTCCGATTGCGAGTCTGGAGTCTGTTCACTTAGTACTCGTTATCGCATATCATATGTGATTCAAGTTATATCATATAGATGTCAAGAGTGCCTTTCTTAGTTGAATTCTATATGACTAGGTTTACGTAAAACAACCGAAAGGGATTGAAGACCGTAAGCACCTTGGACACGTATATAATTTGAGGAAAGCCTTGTATGGTTTGAAGAAAGCACCCTGTGCTTGGTACAAAAGGCTTATCTCCTATATCTTAGCTCGTGGCTTCAAGAGAGGGGGAGTAGATAAAATGTTATTTGTGAGGAGAGGAAAATGTGCTATTTTTATTGCCCAAGTATATGAGGACGATATATTATTTGGATCCACGTGCTCCCTTAATGCTCACGACTTTGAGGAGGAGATAAAGAGTGAGTTCCAGATGAGCATGATTGGAGATCTTAAGTTATTCCTTGGTCTCTAGGTTAGGTAGCTAGAGGACGGGATATTTATCTCCCAATCCAAGTCTTCAAGGGAACTCATGAAGAAGTTTAGGTTAGACTCCACTAAGAACTCACGCACACTAATGAGTACCTCGACTAGGATTAGCAAGGACACTTATGGTAAAGACCTAGAGCAAACCTTGTATCGAAGTATGACAAATAGTCTTTTTTACTTGACAGCCAGTCATCCCGACATAGCCTATAGTGTTGGAGTTTGTGCGCAATATCAGGCATCCCCCAGAAAGTCACACTTACTTACTCTAAATGTATTCTCAAATACGTGAACGGGACTCTCTCATATAGCATTGGGTATTCCTTTGATAATGACGACCGTTTATCCACCTATTCGGATATCGATTGGGATAGGAATGTAGATGGATGTAGGAGCACTTTGGGTGGGTGTTTCTATTTTAGGATTTATCTTGTCTCTTGGTCGAGCAAGAAGAAAAACTCCATCTCTTTGTCCACTACAGAGGCTAAGTACATCGTCGTCGGGAGTTGTTGCACGCAACTCTTGTGGATGACACAAAAGTTGGAGGATTACAGGATTTCACAGAGAACCATGACTTATTCCTATGATAACACGAAGGCGATACACATATCTAGAAATCCAGTCCATCATTCATGCACGAAGCACATTAGGATGCGCGAGCATTTTATCCGAGACCTAGTAGAGGATAAGGTCGTGTCCTTAAGCTTTGTGACCACCGACCGCTAGTTAGCCAATATCTTCATGAAACCTTTAGATTCCCTTAGATTCGAGAGTCTTAGTAAGTCTTTAGGTATCTGTACAGTTGACTGAGGGTTAGTTACTTTATCTAGTATAAGATGATTTTTCACGTTCATATTATATATTCCTATTGCTAGATTATACTATTTGTATTATTCTTGTATTGTTTTTTTCTTCTTTATCTTTTTAAAAAAATCCAAAAATATTTTCAATTTTTAAGAAAAATAAAAAAATACAAAAAGATTTTTGGTTTTTATGAAAAGAGAAAAATTCAAAAATATTTTTGGTTTTTAAGAAAAATATACCGTATATGGATGGTTTCAAAAAGATTTTCTTTTTATATAAAAATTTTGAAAAACACAAAAAAATCTTTGAAGTTTGTTTGTACCTTATATGGACATTTAGGATTGCTAAGTTAAAATATCATTCTATTATCCACATGACTTTTTTTATAGTGTTTTGATGCATAACATAATTTCATCCATGTTCTTTATAATGTGTTGGAGTCATTGAGATGTGATTAGTCAATTACTTTATACATGTTTGACTCATTGTGTCACGACCCCAACCCAATAGTAGTAGGGAATGAGTGTATTGACATGCCACCAAGGAATTCAATGTTATGAACTTAAAATATTTCTTAAAATAAGTGCAACAGAAATATATTCACATGGTCATGAATCGTAAACTATTAAAAAAAATGGAATTACATCATCAGAGCTTTCTAAAAGGGAACTTTGTATATATTAAAGTATGAACGGATTACAACTTATGCCAAAATTAAAAACTTATTACTAAAGAGCCAAACATGCTCTATCTCCTAAAAACAAATGTTATATTTAAAAGTATAACAAAAGAGCTCCTTAAGCTAGATCTTAAACATAGTCCTTCTACAATCCATCCTCCAGTCTAATTATTTCCTGAAAAATCATTATTTATACAACATCAGCTAAAAGCTGAATAAGATTTAATCACCCGACATTCCAAGATTTTCAGAAAATAGATACCTATTCAATTTAGAACAGAAGGTATATACATAGAGATAGGAGTTTCAAGTAACATATATAAAGTAAAAGGCAATATATATATTCAGAATAAACAGTTCAGAATAGAGCAGATAAAACAATTGATCATATGTCAATTATTCAGTTTTAGTGGTCATGTATGCTCTAATACCCAGACAAATAGTGTTACCAAATGTTTCCATCCGGTAACATCACAGACAGATAATCATGATTTCTGGAAGAACGCCTTGTTTAGGGCACACCAACGATAAACCAGTTGGGAAGGTACCACCCAAATATTTCCACCTGGTAGTCAAGGCCAATATAGTAAGAGAGTTTCCATAGGCCGAATCAATAATTTCAGAATTCAAATCAGATGTTTATATGGAGAGATATAAACCTATAACAAATGACGAAATCATCGGTATCAGATGTATTTTGAGAATAAAAGAATTTCACAAAATATACATAGTTTGCATAATATAATATAATCAAAATGCGCAAGAAATTTCGTAGAGTACTCACCTAAAATACATGATCGAAAATATCGATATTGAGTCTTGGATCACATGTTAATCTAATAAATACAATAAAGGTTTAATTACGTATTCTAAATAAAGCCCAATTCTAAATATTGTGTTTTAATCCTAAAATATCTTGCTGA
Organism: Sambucus nigra; assembly: GCA_949130495.1. Taxonomy (NCBI): domain Eukaryota; kingdom Viridiplantae; phylum Streptophyta; class Magnoliopsida; order Dipsacales; family Adoxaceae; genus Sambucus; species Sambucus nigra. The sequence continues at coordinate 196,981,327 of OX422220.1, forward strand.
AAAAGGTTACTAAAACCATTTTCTTAATTTTTAATATTCATTCATCGTATTTAAAGAACTCAATTCATAGTTCTTCCTAATCAGTCGGTTCCCAGTAGAGATGGAGGGTCATAGGGGTACCACTTAAATACCATCTCAACTAGACAAAATTTCACTGGGACTGACTTTGGAATTACTTAAATGAGATTCCATAATAACGAGCAATTTCTTACAAAAATTATTTTAAAAAGTGTATGTATATATTTTTTAAACAACTTGACATATTTTGAAAATAAAAACAATTTAGATTGTTTCCAAATTTTATGTTTTGATTAGTAAAGTCTTTAGTGTATTTTACCAGCATAACTACTAAGTAAAGCTATAAAATACGAAATTAAAACTACAAAAATGCATTATAACATTTAAATAAAATCATACCTACGAAATGAATTCTTTCTTTAAAATTAGAGAATTCCTTCTTAAGATATTTCTCAAGATTTCTATCACTCTTTCTTACTATAATTCTCAAGGAATTGGTGTTAGTTTCAAATTAACCCTAAGGCCTATTTATAGGTTTCCAAAAGTATTACGGTGTTGACATGTGTCTAGGTGATCAAGCATTTACGGTGGCAAGTCATCGTTTGTGTGTTACGGGGTGGTCTTGTAGTCTTAACATCACCAAATGATGACAAGTGTTTTAGCTTTCTCTCTGAAGAAGACATGTGTAAGGTGGAGGTGACCACCACGTGGAGGAAAGGTGATAAGGGTATAGGTTCATTTCACACATGAAGGGTATTTTGGTAATTTCACAATATATATTTTCAATATTTCTTAGAGGTCCTTGAAAACATTTTATTTACAAAATGGCCCTTTTTATATGTTTATTTTAGTCCCTAAAGTTTCATAAAATTATATTTCTACCCTAAAACTTATTATATACCTTAAGATACGTCATAAGACTTCGATTTGATCCTATTTACGATTGATTCTTCATATTTAAAATGGGGTTTGTTATATTGATAGCCAATAACACCATATATCTAATAATAGAACATTTATAAGATAGTGAGTAACACATGAGTGTAAAAACAAACTATACACATATGAGCACATAAAAGTGGGGTCACGTCTCGTTTAATGAACACATGCACGGATTTATTTGAGCATTGCACTTGTCTGTCACATGTTGGTCAAGGTGTTTTCATTTCAATCTTGCATTTAAAACAAACCAAATGAGATAAAATGAGATAATGAAAGTAATGCTTGTAAGAACCATTGCCCGGATTGGAAAAATTGAAAATTATATCTCCGGTAAATGTGTCATATTTGGATCAATGGAACCGGGATACGAAAGACAGGTTGTCTTTGCATGAATAGCCACCATTTGCAAAAGAAAAAGAGCCTAAAAGATTAAAGGCACATAAAAAGAAAAATATAAAGTGCCAAGCCAAATTCAAAGAACATTAATGCTTCTCTACATATGAGCATTGATTTCTTCAAAACTAAATAGTTGAGAGAAATATTCTATATATGAGTTTTGAGGGAGTTTAGTCGAAGATCAATGGGTTTTCACGTCCCGAAAAATCTCGTAAAAGCATTACATAGTTTTGGACGTTATTGGTGTGAAAAACATTTTATAATTTGATTTGTTGATTAGATTAAGTCGATGTCATATGAATTCAACATTTTTACACCTAAGGACGACTTTGAGTTCATTCATTAAGAGTATGCAAAATTCATGATGCACATATGTTATGATTGCTTGAGTTGGTTTTCCTAGAAGATTTGTTTGCACCCATTCGTTACGCAATCACAACTTGGTTATCTTAGTGTTAGTTCATGGTGTGTGTTGTATTTGTATTTATTATTCTTGGGAAAAAATTTAAATCATTAAAAAAAAATAGTTGGTTTTTGATTTGTGACACACTCCATTTTTTATTGCTTATGTTTCTTTCCCTTATCTATTTCGAACATCATAGAGGGGGAGAACGAATTTTGGGGGAATAGAAGTTTAAGATGATTGTTTTATGCTTATGCTTATCATTTTATTTCAAAATTTTGTACATCACGAGTGTTTGCTTGTTTGTCTCATGTGCGTAGGTTCATGTGAAGATCACATTTATAAAACACTCGATGAAGACAAATGAATGTGGAGATTTGAAGATGACTTGAAGATTTGAAGATGATTTAAAGATTTCAAGATTTCAAGACTTATGTATTTTTATATTATTCCATTTTTGAGTTTCTGGGAGGGTTTTAGAATACTGTATGTCTTATAATTTTTTGGTTGCATAATTCAGATTTTTTTATGTATGTACCGACATACCCATAAAGGGATATTTGTAAGGGCATTTTTCTAACACTGCCCCTAGAATCTAGTACTTTTCTGTACTTTTCTAGTTTACATTAGATATGGCATGTTCTGCTACATCAGTTATGGCATAGCCTCCACAATCATCTGCAACGTCAATGATCCAAATATCTGGCAATGTGCATCTCCATCATGAACCACTCATATTAGTTATGCTCTATGTACATCTTCAACCGTGCTCCATAACTACACGTTCATTATGGTATATTTTATGTTTGGAGTTCTCTATTTTTCATAATTATATTGGGAGTAATTTTATTTTATTTCGATTTAAAAAATGAGGATGGCTTTATTTAAAAATAATATTTTCGCCTGCTCTCATTCAAACGAGATGGACATCTCGTTCGAACAATCTAACAATCTCATTTGATGGCCTACATCGATCATTCTTCAAATGAGAGCTTAATATTTTGGTTTTAGTCAGGTGGCGAGAAGGTCGTTAGTAGCGAGCTTCTAACGAGATACATATCTTATTTTAACGACACCTCGAACTCATTTGAACGACTTGATGCTGCCCTAATTTTAAAACCTCGATTTCTACAGATCTACTGCACAAAAGTATCACTTTTTAAAAGGTAAAACACCCTTTTGATTCACACATCACCTCCCATATATTTTGTGAATCACTTTGAAACCCTCACATAGCTTCATCCTAGAGTTTCTCTTGTAGAGAAGGCGTCTCCACTAATGATATTGTGGTTCTCGTGGAAACCATTACTGAAGGAAGATGAAGGCTCACCTGTGGGATATTCGTCTAAAAATGATATTTGTATTTATATATTGTAATTGTAAGGTACGATTTGCATACTATAGTGAAACTAAAAAGGTTTTGCCCCAAAGGGGATTTTCCTGAAATTCTTCTTACTTCTTTGATTGCATGCTTTCATGTTTACTGCGTTCAATGACATAGTTGCATGATCTAGGGTTTACAGGAATCAAAATCGGTGTGAGTTCACATTAAATAAATAAGTTTGGACTATTGAACTATATCTCACTCTCATTAATCTAACAAATAAAATTAGTTTTAAATCCAGAAAATTATTTATAAAATTTGTAAAAATCCAAAAACATATTTAAACACTTAAAATGCATAATGTGCAAGTATTGTGCTAAAGTATAGTATTTATACCTTGTAGACAATTTTAATCGGGATGAATTTTTTGGTAATGTCAATTTGAAGTAGATAACCATTTTGAAATGCAAATTACCCCTAGAAGAGCTCTAGTCTAACAAATTAAATTTTTGTCTCAATAGCCAAACTAGATTAAAGACCTATTTAGTGCAGACTCCTAACAAGTCAACCATATGGAGTGTTTCAATCTCCTGAGAAAAAATCCTTTAAGTACATCAAGGGTAGTCGCTGGCAAAATAAATTCTAGTCCTAAGCAAATCCTAACTACCCATTCCCTTCCTATAACCAAAAATAAGAGTAAGAAAAAATAATTACGTAACTCGACTAGAATACAAAACAAACCCTAAATCATGGAAGAATGAAGTTAAATTCCCGCATGAAAATACTCGTAATATAACATGTTATTCGGATTTTGAAATTTAAATATATAATCAATCCCTAGGATGAACTTAATCCTCCTCCCCCATTTTGTCTCATATAGACAATGGGTAAATAATCAAGAGAGAGTATGAAAAACAAAAATAACTACCAATATTATCATAGCAACGGGTCATATCAGGTGTCTCCTATATAAAACATATAGAGGAGGAATCTTTTGTTATTTGAGAAGAGATTGTAACCTAAATACTCAGAGAGAAATTATAAACATGATATAGATGGGAGTATATGGCAGATTAGGTAATAAATTGATTTAACACAATAATTCTAAAATATTTCCTTATCGAGGGCTTAGTAAACAGATTTTTCAATTGTTTCTCAATTAGCAAATATTTGATAAGCATTTCTTTAGATTTTACCAAATCACAAATACAATTATGTCTACTCTTAATGTGCTTAGTTCTAGAGTGATGTACAAAATTTTTAGATATATTAATGTCACTCTGGTTTTCAGGTAATAAGGTCACTTGGTTCGCAATAATACCATAATAACACAACAATTTTTTGATCCATAATAATTGAGTCACAACAGCTACCAGCATATATATACTCAGACTGGGAAACAAATTAAGATCTGCAATTTTGTTTCTTATTACTCCAACCAACCAGGTTGTTCCCTACATGGTAACAAGCATCAGAGGTACTCTTACTATATTTGGAGCACCCTACCCCTTCATCATCAGTATAACCAACTATAGAGCAAGATGTATCCTTAGTATACCAATACCATACTCTAGAGCGCCCTTTGCAAATTTAATTATCGATTTATCACACAATAATGGGACTCTTTGGGTGCACATTGATAATGAGCGCATACATATACGACACGTACAATATCAGGTTTGGATACAGTTTATATAGAAGGCTGCCTATCATGATTTTATACATGTCCGAATCAATATTTTTCCCATTATTATCTTTACACATCTTAGACGCGGTACTTATGGGAGTTCGTGTTATTTTTGCATTATCTAATCCAAATTTGTTAGCCAAACCGTTTTCATATATAGTTTGAGAAATATAGAGGCCATCACTTATCTGTTTTACTTACAAACCCATAAAGTACAATAATTCCCCCATAAGTGACATTTGGGACTCCCCTTGCATTATTTTAGAAAAGTCATCAACTTATTTCAAGGAAGTTGTACCAAAAATGGTGTCATCAACATAAATTTGTGCAATTAAAACCTCGTTATTTATTTTACGAACATGCAATGTCTACTAGTTGTCGCTACGCTCTGACTAAAAAAGGTCGTGGGCATTCGTACCAAGCCCGAGGGGCTTACTTTAGGCCATATAAATCCTTCTTCAATCGAAAGACATGGTTCAGGTGATATAGGTAAATAAATACCTTAGGTTGTTCTACGTATACCTCCTCAGTTAGAATACCATTTAAAAAAGCAGACTTAATATCCACTTGAAAAAACTTTACTTGTAAATGAAATGCTACAGTGAGGAGGAGATTGTGGGTACCTTGAATTTAGCATTATAGGCCTGGACGAGTAGCCCCGCCTTAGCGGCCCAAAGCCCAGGCCCATCACCTTTTGTATTGATCCTATTACTCCACGATCCCATGAAGAGAAGTTGTGGGGGAGCGCGATCCCATGTAGGAAAGTTACAGGGGAGATGGCTAATAAGGAGGAACCCATCACCCCCACTAACCAACATATACATGTATAAATTAAACCCTAAGTCCGGGGCAAAGACAAGTTGTATTCTCTGTACTTATTCTTCAAAATATAGAGAAATAACACTAACTGCACCACTGTGGACGTAGGCACATCTTTGCTGAACCACGTACACCTGTTGTTGTGTGATTGGCATTTTATTTATCTTTTCTTGGTTATTACCTCTTTCACATTTATTTGTGTTGCATAATTATTGTCACCACAATTGGCGCCGTCTGTGGGAAACGTTCATCTTTCCCTGAGAAGAGCCCACGCCAAGAAAAAATCTAAGATGTCTGGTCACAGCAGCAACGCTCCTCAAGAAGGAGATATTCAGGAGCCACCTGCTCCTCGCAGGATTAGGTCTGAAGTCCGACGTTCAGATCAAGGGGCTCGCTTAGAAAGGCCAGCCTCAGAAGAGAGTCAAGGACCAGCAAGGTCCACGCAGATATCCAGATTGATCGATGCATACGAGGCAAGGCTCCACGAGCAGAGGGAGTCTTCTCGCAGATATGAGGCTGAGAATGCTCGCTTGAAAAGAAGACTGGAAAAACTGGAGAAGGAACTACGTCCTGATACCAGGAGACGCCCCTATCGCACTCCTAGCCCTCAGGCGAGCAAATCTCGTAGCCGAGGAAGGAGCCCTAGGCGGCAATATCAAGGGTACGAAGGTGGCGACTCAGACGACGACCTCCGCGAACAGCTAAGAAAAGCTCACCGCTACCAGAGCCCTGCTCGCAGCGACGACAACATACGGAACCTGGTCCGCAGAGAAATGGACCAACATCCAGCTCACCACGGCACCAGGTCGACCAGAGAACTCGCCAGGAGATCCCTCAAGACCCAGATGAAATCACCCTTCACGAGGGAAATTGAAGAAGAAGAGGCTCCCAAAAAGTTTTCCATTCCAAGGTTCAAGATTTACAACGGGAAGACTGATCCCATTGATCATGTCAGGCAGTACCGGCAGGCTATGACCCTCTGGAATCACCGAGATGCACTGATGTGCCGTATTTTCCCCTCGAGCCTTCATGACGTGGCCCAGAAATGGTTCGAGAAACTCCCTCACCGATCCATCAGAAATTTCAAATCCCTGGCTGAGCTCTTTACGGCCCGGTTCATCACCAGCAGCTCCCATCCCAAAAGGATGGATGCTCTATTAACAATGAAGAAAACACCTTAGGAGACACTCTGAGACTACGCGAAGAGGTACTGGGAGTTATTCAACGAGGTCGAGGACTGCGCGGAAGAAGTGGCAGTGGCTTCATTCAAAATTGGGCTACCTAGCTCTTCCCTCCTTTACCAGTCCTTGACAAAGAAGGAAGCTACGACCATTGACGACCTGATGGCCCGGATTGAGAAATACGCAAAGGTGGAAGATGTCACCCGCCTTAATGTGGGAGAAAACGGTCGAGCCAAGCTCACTACCAAGGGAAGTGAGAAAGTTGAGAACCAAAAAAAAGGAGGAAAGAGTGGGGGCAAGAATGGCTCCAAAAACGGAGGAAACCCTGACGTTACAAAATCGTTCCAGGCGGTCAACACCGTCTTCAAAGAAATAATTTACAAAATTCTCGCAAAGATCAAGGATGAGCCGTTCGTCAAATGGCCCCAGAAAATGGGAGGAGACCCCTCGAAAAGAAATAATGCATTAAGATGCACTTTCCACAAAGAGGGAGGGCATAAGACCGAGCATTGCAAGGCTCTTAAGTCCCACCTTGAGGAGTTGGCCCAATCCGGACATTTGAATGACTTTGTGGAAAAGAAGGTAGAGAGAGTGACTGCCCACAAAGAGGCGAAACCCAACAACGTATTGGAAGATGACGCCGGACACGAATTCGCAGTAATACACGGAGTATCTGATGTCAAGAAAATCCAGGGTAACTCAGCTCGGATGGAGGTAAAGAAACTGACAGCGGTAATGCAAGCTTTTCAGATCGATCCAGCAAAATCACAGTCAGGAAAACGCCGGCGAGCAGAAGACATCAACTACAACAAGCATGTTGTCTTCACGGATGAAGATCTTGTAGGAGTAAGGACCCCTCATCATGATGCCTTAGTCATTACACTCAGGATAGCCAACTTTGACATCGACAGGCTGCTCGTCGATCAAGGGAGCTCATCCGAAGTAATGTACATCGACCTGTTCTGGAAATTGAAGTCGAACATCGCCGACCTAAAGGGAACCACTATCCCTCTGGTCGGCTTCACTGGGAAGATGACCATGCCTCTGGGCAAAATAGTATTGCCAGTGCGTGCTGGAAATGTTTCCAAAATGATCGAATTCTTGGTGGTCGACATCGATTCACCGTATCAAGCCATCCTCGGCAGGGGATGGCTTCATGCAATGAAGGCAGTTTCCTCGACCTACCACCAGAAACTCAAATATGTCACCGAGCGGGGAGTGATGGAGATACATGGCGACCAGGCGATGGCAAGAAAGTGCTTCATAGCGGCCATCCGATCGAAGCCAGAGAAAAGAGCCGTTCAAACCAGCGAGAAAGTGGAGGAAGGTGCAATTCCTTCCAAATAGAAATTAAAATATGGAAGGCCTGGAGTGGAAGAGACCAGGCTCCTCCCCTCCGAGCGCGTCGTCGAGGACCTGGTAGAAGTGTCGGCTAAAGAAGGCGACAACAACAGAGTCTTCCTGATCGGAACCTCACTCACTGACCAAGAGCAAAAGTATTTGTCAACCTTACTCAGAAGCAACATAGATGTTTTCGCTTGGGAACCCTATGAGCTGCCAGGAATCGATCCCAGTATGGTCTGCCATCAGTTGCACGTCGATCCCACATTCAAGCCGATAGCGCAGAAGGCACGACGAACTGCTCCCGAGAAGGCCAAAGCAATAGAAAAAGAAGTCAAAAAACTGCTGGATGCAGGGTCCATACGGGAAGTGCGATTCCCCAAATGGTTATCCAACCCAGTGGTAGTTCCAAAAAGCAACGGGAAGTGGAGAGTTTGCATAGACTTCACTGACCTCAACAAAGCCTGCCCCAAGGATAGCTTCCCTCTTCCGAAAATAGACCAACTAGTAGACGCCACCGCAGCTCACGAACGAATGAGTTTCCTGGACGCATACTCAGGATATCACCAGATTCCCCTGTATGCCCCAGATCAGGACAAAACGGCGTTTATCACGACGGTTGGTTTATACTGTTACAAGGTCATGCCTTTTGGGCTAAAAAATGCAGGGGCAACCTATCAGCGGATAGTTACTAAAATGTTCAAAAATCAAATGGGAAACACAATGGAGGTCTACATCGACGACATGCTCGTCAAGAGAAAGGAGAAGGAAAATCACCTATCGGACCTATCAAGTACCTTCGAAATCCTCAGGAAGTACCGAATGAAACTCAACGCGAGCAAGTGTTCCTTCGATGTCCAGTCAGGAAAGTTTCTTAGGTATTTGGTCAGCAAGCGAGGCATAGAGGCTAATCCGGACCAGATTGATGCAATCAAAAGAGTGCAACCTCCTCGCACAGTCCGAGATGTACAGAAGCTCACTGGAATGCTCGCTGCTCTAAATCGTTTCATTTCTAAATCCTCTGAGAGATGCAAGCCCTTCTCCCAACTCTTAAAAGGCCGCAAAACAGTAGAATGGACCCCAGGTTGTTCACGAGCGTTAGACGAGCTCAAGTCCTACCTAAGCTCCCCACCGCTGCTTGTCATACCACAGCAAATGGACTCTTTGTACCTTTACCTCTCTGTATCCAACCATACTGTCAGCTCAGTGCTAATGTGTGAAGTTACAGGGATCCAACATCCAGTCTATTACGCGAGCAAAACCTTACTAGATGCCGAGCAGCGCTACCTACCATTGGAAAAGCTCGCATTCGCCCTAGTAATGGCCTCGAGGAAACTAAAGCATTACTTCGAAGCTCATACGATCATCGTCCTTACATCACACCCCCTCAAGGCTGTCCTAAGGAAGGCGGATTTGTCGGGCAGACTGTCTAAATGGTCAGTCGAGCTCGGCCGATTTGATATCCAATTTCAACCAAGGACAGCTATCAAAGGTCAAATCCTTGCTGATTTCATAGCTGAATTCACAGGCGAAGAACCCTTCGACCAGCCTAAGCCAACAGAACAAAATAACCAGGCTACAAGGGAAAGCTAGAAACTATTCGTTGATGGAGCCTCCAACTCAAAGGGGGTAGGAGTAGGAATTATTCTCATCACTCCAGAAAATACAGTCCTCGAGCAAGGAATAAGGCTGGGATTTGCAGCCTCCAACAAAGAAGCAGAATACGAAGCCTTGATAGCAGGTCTCCAAAGGGCGCAAACTCTGGGATTCCCAACTAGTTTCCAATCAGATAAGTGGAGACTATAACGCGAAGGATGAGAGAATGGCAACCTACCTCTCCTTGGTAAAAAACTTAATGACGAACTTTGAAGAGATCAACATCCAACAGTTTCCCAGGGGGCAAAACAGCCACGCTGACGTCTTAGCAGCCCTGAGCTCGGCAGTTGATTCTAGCCTTAAAAGGATCATACCTATCGATTTACTCAGTTGCCCAAGCATTTACCCCAACTACGAGCTGACAAAAGCAAAACCAATACTCCAATTGGAATCAGCCCCCAACTGGATGGATCCCTTGAAAGATTATTTAAAGAACGGAACGCTCCCAGAGGATAAGAGAACTGCCCACCAGATAAGAGTCAAAGCTGATCGCTTTCACTTATCCACAGGAGGCGACTTGTATAAAAGATCTTTCTCCGGACCCTACCTTAGATGCGTCCACCCAGACGATGTCAAAGCAGTGCTTCACGAGCTTCACGAAGGAATCTGTGGAAGTCACGTCGAAGGAAGGTCTCTATCCTTCTGAGCAATGAAGGAAGGTTACTGGTGGCCATACATGCAAAAGGACTCCGCAGTATATGTCCGCAAATGCCTAAAATGCCAACTTCATGCTCCCATGGTCCACCATCCCGCCAGCGAATTAAAATCCCTGACCAGTCCCTGGCCCTTCGCCCAGTGGGGAATGGACATCGTGGGACCACTGCCCACCGCTGCCGGCAATCGCAAATACCTGTTGGTTGCAACTGATTACTTTACCAAGTGGATCGAGGCAGAACCACTGGCGAACATCCGAGATACTGACATGATGAGGTTCATATGGAGAAATATAATCACTCGATTCGGGATCCCCAGAACCATCATCACTGACAATGGAACATAGTTTGAGAGTGGCCCTTTTCAGGACTTCTGCGACAAACACGGGATCAGGCACCACTTCAGCTCGGTGGCCTACCCTCAAAGCAACGGACAAGCTGAGGTTTCCAATAAGACAGTGATCGCTGGATTGAAGAAGCGATTAGAGCGAGCCAAAGGCGCGTGGACAACCGAGCTACCGCATATCCTATGGGCGTACAGAACGACTCCTAGGCGAGCCACGGAAGAAACTCCATTCTCACTAGCATATGGTATGGAGGCGTTCATCCCACTAGAAGCAGGATTGCCTACAATGAGATCCGACCTTGTCGAGCAGGGCCAGAACGATCAGGCTTTGCTCGCCGAACTCGACCTGGCCGACGAGCGCAGGGAACTTGCCCTAGTAAAACTAGCAAGCTATCAGCAACAACTCGCGAAGCACTACAGCAAAAGGGTCAATCCGAGGAAATTCAAAGTTGGGGACTATGTTCTAAGAAAGGTCCTGGGCAACACAGTGAAGCCATCAGATGGTAAACTGGGCCCGAACTGGGAAGGCCCTTATAAGATAATTAGAGACGACCTGCGAGGTGCCTATCATTTGAAAACGATGGAGGGCAGAGAGATACCACGAGCATGGAACGCGGCTAATCTCAAGAAATTCTATTTTTAGGAGTTCTATTGTTAGATCTTTTATTGTACTCATTATGTGAAAGGGCAGTTCATTTCTCAATTCACCAATAAAAATCTCTCAGTTGATCACTCTCTAAAAAGTAACAATTACATCTTATTGCACATCCCTTTCAAATCACAGGCATAATGGTTGACATAGCAGGGGAACACCCCTCCTCAGGTCATCGTCATGAAGCACGACAGACCTCTTAGCATTGCCCATGGCAATATATGAAGCCCTACAGCGTATTATTAGGCATCAAACCTACTTTGGATGAACAAAATCCTGACCGGATGAAGACATCCAATACCAGGTGTGTCCTCGCCAAATCCCCTACTTAAGCCTAAGGGAGTGTGACGACACGACCTAAAAGGTAAAGGGAGGGCACAATGGTATTCTTAATACTGGACTGGGCGGACACTCACATGACAAAATAAAAAGTATTGTGAAGCTGCAAAAATATAAAAGGATTGGATGAACACATTTAGTCGGCAAAATCGCCCAAAACTCGAACTTTCCATTAATCTTTTATATTTACAAACAATAATAGTATATGTTTAGTCGGCGAAGCTCGCCCAAAGCATTTACAATTATTAAAAAACAAAATCTCAAGGAGGTGGAAGCCTCCGAGCAAGATAATCAGCAACTTTAGCTCTCCTTCCATCATCAGGAGCAGGAGCAAGCTCCTCCATGACCTCATTTGCCTCCAACTCCAATAGTCGCCGGGGAATAGCATCGATGGGGATCCATCGATCATTCCGCCTGAATGGATTGGGCATCAGAGTAGAGGATGACATCTCATGGCGATACCACAACGTCGAGTTCCTCGGGACTTGCATCTCTTTGAGAGCACTCAACCACCCCCTAATGAAGGAGATCTCCTCGAACTCTGATAATCTTGTGGGAGCATCCAGCCAGCCCTGATCATAGCCATCATACCACACTTGGCGAGGGACCTTCTTGAATAGATGCCGCAGTCGGGTAACGTCCCTCTGGAGCCCAGCAGCAGTCACATAAGCTCGTCGAACATCGTCGCGCAGCTCCTCCATTTCCCTCTCACGTTGTTCCTCGGCTTCCTTGTTCCTACCCCTGGCACTCCTACCAGCACGCGGGAGGGGAGGCCGAGCAGCTTGCGACGAAGAAGAGCCTTGTAGGACTGCCAAAACGATGCTCGGCGAATGCTCCTTAAGCCTTAGGATTTCCCTCCTCAAGTCTTCATTCTCCTGCTGCAGGAACTCCCCAACCTGGTTAATCTCGGTGGCCTCCAGCAACCTTGCTCTCAGTGCAATGACTTCTTCTTGCATTGAAGCACCAATTTTTTCCATCTCCTGGAGCCTGTCCTTCAACTTGGCCACTAGCTCGGACTGATCCTTATATTTCTGGTTCCTTGACTTAGCAAACCTGCAAAGTCTAGCAAAGGCCTGGCGAACTGCAGGGCTTGCATTAGGACCAAGAGTCCTATCTAGTTGGGAAGTAACAGGAATATAATCATCCACATCAACCAACTACAAGTAAAAGAAAGAGAAAAGAAAGAGATCAGCATAAATAAAAATGAATCCTTTTCATTAATAAGGAACGAGGTTACATCAGATTGAAAAAGAAAAAATTACAAAGCATCCCTATCAATTAGCAACCTCGTCTGGCCCAGAGGTGGATGGTCCCTTGTCCTTATTAGCATCAGCAGGTGCATTACCCTCTGCAGGGGTGTCCTCTGTCCTCTCGACCAAAGGAACATCAGTAGAAGTCGCCTGAGAGACAGGACCGGTGCCTTCAGCAGTTGGGGTTGGGTCCTCATCTACGACTGGCTTTGGCCCTGGACCGTGCTCGTCAAAGAGGGGGGATGCAACGTCCACCCCAGCTGCCACGAGAGCCTTATTCCACCCTTTCTTGAAGTTCAGACGACTGATATAGCCTATCTGAACCTCATCATCCTCATACGCAGCAGCCCAGCCAGAGTTGTACGAATCTTCCTTAAGAGTGGCTGCCTGGGCTTTCTCCGCCTCCAGTTGCTCGGCCAGAACCCTGTTCTTCTCTGCAAGGTCTAGCTTGCTCGAGCACACCAGGTCATATGCCTTCCTCAGCTCGCCAAGCTCCCTGACCGCATCATCTCTCTCGCGAGCAGAATTAACAAGAGCCAAGTCAGATGAAGCTCGAGCTGCATCAGCAGCCTTCAGATCGGCCTCTAGCTGAGACCCCCTGGCTACCAGGGCAGATTTTTGCTGCTCCAGCTCACCATTCCTTCTCACCAGCTCATCGCGAGAGCGATAAAGCACAGCGAAGTCGGTCACAAACTGCAAAGAATAAGGAAGGGATCAAGAAGAAGAAACCATGAAAACTGGTTAAAAGAAATTGAGAATTAGAAGAGAACTTTACCAAGGCGAGCCTCTGGCTAGCCTACAGAGCCAATTGATCGGACCCCAACGCCCTCCCGCGATCTGCAGGAAGAACTGCTCTCTCGAGCAGCGCAGGGGCAAGCTGAGGAGAGGCAGCCAACGAAGCCCCCTCGGGCAAGGCAGACACTGGGACCAGGGCTTGACCAGTTTTGGTCCTTGATTCCACCTTCCTCCTCTCCTCCTCTTTTTACCTCTCCCTTCTCTTTCTCTCCTCCACTTTCTTCCTCTCCTCCTCCTTTTTCCTCTCTCTCTCTTCTTCTTCTCTTGCTCCTGAGAAGAAGGCCGAGAACCAGTAGCTATGGCCCCAGAGGCAGTCTTCAGTTTCTTGGACCTCTGTGCAAGGAGCACGTCATCATCATCATCGTCATCTCTGATCAAATTCTTCCTAGGAGGCATCTCTTCACCAGAACTGCTGGTAGTGCTCGACGAGTCTCGAGCCTCGGAATCCCCTTCAGAAGAACTGCTACTGTCAGCACTCCCTGCACCCAAATTACTCATAACGCCTGCAGGCTCACTCCCCGAGCTGCTCTCTTCTTCGTCCAACTGGATGGGCTCAGCCGAAATGTCTTCGGAAGAGTCAAAGTCTGGAACACTATCCACAGGTCGGGCTATGAAGCTGGAGCCTGTGTTCTTGTATTCAAGAAAAAAAGCATCAAACCTAGGATGCTCGCCGTCACCTAGAGGCTCCCTAATATTCCAAGCTTTCACCAGTTCCGAGATACGAACCTCGCTGAGAGCAGGCTCCAAATTCTTTGTCCTCGCTGTGAAAGAAAAAGCAAAGAGATGTTAGAAAAATCACAAGTCAGCAAAGGTTGAAACAATAATATAACATCTACCTATATATTCTTCCCCATAAAAGGGAACAGTGAACCTCTCAGACCTCGACCCTTCAAATTGGGGGGAGAGTTGCCAATTCCTAACAAGAAAACCTTCTTGCCAGTAGTCCTTATGGGAATCAGGTAAATTTACTACCAATACCCTATCAGGGCTCCTAGCCTTAAGGTACAGGACACCTGAACTCGTTCGAGAAAAGGAGTAACAAAAGCAGACATCGACAAGCCCTAACCTTGTGCCATACAATTGATTTATCCTATGCACGCCGTTCACTATTTTCCATACGTTGGGCGAACATTGTGCAGGCATAATACTAAAATAGCTAAAGAAATGCAGAAACAGATCATTAGGGGGAAAGGTAAGTCCCCCCTGGGAGAGCAACAAAACGTGAATCCAATGTGCATCCTCTATATCCCTAACGTTCTTAGGAGGCGAGGCACAACACTCAATCTCTACCCACTCAGGAATATTGTAGAATTTTCTAAACTCAGTGACTGACCTATTTCCAATCTTCGCCATTGGAAAAATACAAGAAAAACTACAAACCAAAGAGAAAATGCAAAGAGCATGAGAGACTTACAAGACAGAAGATCAGGTCAAATGGCGAAGAAGCAACAAGAGTAGAGATCGAAAACAGAAGGTACAAAGCGTAAGAGTTCTCAGAAGATAGAAGATTACTGAAAAAGCTGAAGCGACGAAGAGAAATGTGCCTTATTCAAACAAGCCTTCAATTCTAATCATAGCGCACGGATAGCGAAGCGGGTGCCGCCAAAGCAACTTCACAGTTTTCAAAGAAATCAACCATAATAGCTGATCATTTAAATTCATTGGACCCATAAAAATGGCCCAACAAATTTAGGGGCAATTGTGGGTACCCTGAATTTAGCATTATAGGCTTGGACGAGTAGCCCCGCCTTAGCGGCCCAAAGCCCAGGCCCATCACCTTTTGTATTGATCCGATTACTCCATGATCCCATGAAGAGAAGTTGTGGGGGAGCGCGATCCCATGTAGGAAAGTTACAGGGGAGATGGCTAATAAAGAGGAACCCATCACCCCCACTAACCAACATATACATGTATAAATTAAACCCTAAGTCCGGG
Organism: Sambucus nigra; assembly: GCA_949130495.1. NCBI lineage: Eukaryota > Viridiplantae > Streptophyta > Magnoliopsida > Dipsacales > Adoxaceae > Sambucus > Sambucus nigra. The sequence continues at coordinate 196,997,064 of OX422220.1, forward strand.
GCAAAGGACAAGTTGTATTCTCTTTACTTATTCTTCAGAATATAGAGAAATAACACTGACTGCACCACCGTGGACGTAGGCACATCTTTGCTGAACCACGTAAACCTGTTGTTGTGTGATTGGCATTTTATTTATCTTTTATTGGTTATTACCTCTTTCACATTTATTTGTGTTGCATAATTATTATCACCACAGAGATGAACAGACTAGATCCATGTTATCGAAACAAAAGTCTCTTCAAAGTCTATCCCCTTAATCTCAGATATCTTTGCGCGACCAATCTGGTCTTATTTCTAATGATTACTCCTAATTCATCCATTTTGTTTTTAAAAAATCCAATGGATATCGATAATCTTTTAATTTTCTGACTTGGGAAGAAGATACCAAACATCATGACTCCTAAACTGGGCAAGTTCCTCTTGCATGCCATCAATCCAATAAGAGTTATTGAGGACATTATTTACATTCTCTGGTTTAACTTGACAAATAAAGCATATAAAGTTAGCCACGTTTTGAAGTTTCGATCTTGTTCTCACAATCTCCATAAGGTTACTAACTACCTTCTCTAAGGGATGGTCTTTAGAAACCGAGGTTGGTACCACAGTGACTTAAGTTGGCAGTGGGTTAGTTATTTTAGGTGAGTCAATTTCAAAAAAAATTCTGACATATCCATAATAATTGATCAAGTACAACACTCCTAGTGGCAGTGTCATTAACAACTACATTGATTAATTCCATAGGGGCTTCAGTAAAAAAATTATAGACGCGATAAGATCTACTATTTTGGAAATATCCCAGAAAAATTCCTTTATCACCAATGGAGTCAAATTTTGAAAGGTGTTGCCATCTTTTCATATATAATAAACAATCCCAAAGGCTCTAAAGTATTTCAAATTCGATTTTTGTTGTAACAAAGTCCATATGGAATATATTTGGCATTCCTCCAAAGGTACGCGTGATTAATAATGTGATAGTAATCTCGACTACCTCTACCTAAAAGTATTTTGGTAGGCCTTTGGCATATAAATTCACTCGCTCCATCGCTTGGATTGTTCGGTTTTTCCTTTCATTAATTCCTTTTGCTTTAGAGTTTTAGGAGTATTGAACTCATGCTGATATCGATTCCCAAAATGATATTCTCTTACTCCAGTCTCCATGAATTCTCCACCTCAGTCCCTTCTGATATGTAATACATAGGTATCTTTTTCATTTTCTATTTTGAAATGGATTTTGAAAAATTCTCAGAATGTGTCCAATTTATTTCATAAAAGAGACCCAAGTATATCGTGTAAAATAATTCACGATAAAAAGGATGTAACTATTACCACATAGGATAATAGAACGGGAGGGACCCATAAGGTCCATGTGGAGAAGTTACAATGGTTTCTAAGTCATAATATCTTAAATTTCTTATGAGGCACTTTACTTATTTTCCCAACCTGATACGGACCACAAATGATGTTTGAAGAAATTTTTATTTTGTGTAAACCTCTAACCAATTCTTGGGAGATCAATCTGCATAAATTATCAAAATTAGTATGACCCAATCTATTGTGCCAAATAATAGAAAAATCTAAACTTGTTAACTTATAGGACTCGACACTAGGAATAACTATGTTATAGTTATCTAGAGTTATGTTTCTTGTAAGGATACACTTACCATCTTTGTTCAAAATTTTACATTCGATTTAGGAAAAGGTAACTATTTGATCAAAATCACAAAATTGCTCATCAGATTGGTCTTTAATGTAATAACCCTCACTTTTGAGAGCCTATTTTATATTTATTTACTAGGTGTAGTAATTAATTATAAAATGATGGATGTTGAGTAAATATTAATTTAATATGAAAAAGGTTAATATTTACTGAAATGTTGTATGATTACCTGATGAGTAGGTAAAAATATCCATGTGGTGATTTATTGTGTCATAAGATATAAAATGATATTTTTGTTTAATGTGAAACCGGAACTTAAAATGAGTTATAAAATTCCCAAATGATAATTTGGAGGGTGTAGTTAGTCCCAGTAGGTGAGAGATAGTCAAAATAAGTGCCATATTAGATTTTGGCATTTTGGGCACTTTTGACTGGTTATGGTTTAAATGAGTAGTTGCGTATCATTTTATCGCGTATTAGACATTGAAGTGGGCTTCTTAGACTTAAGTCACGTTTTATTTCCCCAACCCCCATTTCTATTCTTCCATTTTACAAAATTGAGCCCTAGAGAGAGTAGAGAGAGGAAGAGAACTTTGGAGAAAAGAAAGACTTGAGCTTGGATCTTGCTTGCATCTTCACCAAATCTAAATTTCTTACATCAAGGCAAGTTACTTACTTGCTATTATATAATTTAAGTGGATTAATTAGCATTGATAGTTGTGGATTGTTATGATTTAGTTTAGTTAGGGTTTTATTGGATTTAAGGGTATTAACCCTTGGAAATGGATTTGGATGATAAATATTGTAAATGATGGTAATTAGACATATTTTTGGTGTATTAGTTCCATTAGATTATTTGGGTTTGGTTGGTTTTGAGGTTGGGAGAAAATTTGGAGTTCAAGACTCCATAGCCAAACTTGGCATTTACGCAGGGGCGAATCGATTCGCATAGTTGCAGATTTCCAGGTCTTGGTACCCGAATCGATTCGGGTTAAGGCCTAATCGATTCGGCATTTGCAGAATCCTGGATTTGTTTTCCGAACCGATTCGCTTTCAGAGCGAATCGATTCTCTAGGGTGAATCGATTCGGCCCCTAGGGCGAATCGATTCGGGTCCTGCAGTTTTGAGTCATTTTCCTTTTTAATTTTTATTCTTTTTCTTTAGGCTTAGGACCTAGGAACCTTCTTGAATGAAGTAAACTTAGAGTCCTAGAGTAGAAGTTGAGTTTGGTCGCCACCCTAGATTAAAATGGGGTCATCTAGGGTTTATTCCGGGGAGGTTTAAAGTAATGCTAAGGCATTACTTCTTTTATTGAATTTTTGAGAAGTTAGGAAGTTAAATGCCCATGCTTGGAGACTTAAGGGCTTATCAAAATTATATGAACTTTGGGGACTTGTAGGATCATAATGATCATTTGGAAATTTAGTCGGGATTTGAAATTTGAGGAATATCAATGATAATATTCAACGGGAATAGGTTCAAATAATATGAACCCAAATTTGTTTAAAGATGATAGGTTCAAATAAAATGAACCTAGTTGTTTAATGATGTTAGGTTCGAATAAAAAGAACCAATCACATGGATAATGGAAATGGAAATTGGTAATGAATATTCAATATGATGATGAGATTTAAAATGGTAAATGTTAATTTACTGATACACACCTCTCTAAATGACATCATAAGGGAAGTTCGCGCGCTTGGTGATGCCCCCTAGCTAATGAATGTAGGGAGGATATAGTCCTAGGCCATATGCGGGGTTTTTATATGTTTTCAGCGCTGGTGAGGGGATTCCGGGTGTGGTCTTGACTCTCCCGCAGGCATATGGCCGCTTCCTGACGTATCGCGATAGGTGCCCAGGTTGTCTTGTATAGATAGGCCCTGGAAGATGATGGTCATTTAGGGGCACGCCCAGTGGGGAAACTCAGAGGGGCGATCTTAGAATCGTTATATGTATGAGAATATAACTTTTCTGCATCAAGTGGGAATTGATGGATATATATGCCATAAAGAGCATGGATACGTGTCATAAAGAGCATGGGAATGAGATATGTGCCATAAAGAGCACTTGATATTAATGGTATTCCTATTAAGGAATGGCAAGATAAAATGGAAAGATAATTAACTATGGAAGTTAATAAATGGTTTTATTCCTATTTGAGGAATATAAAAGATAATGGTAATTGGATTATTGAGGAAAGGTTTTCATTTAAAGTTATTTACTTTTATTTCTCTTATGTAAATGACATTTTATTTCATAAATAAGTTAAATATCTTAAATTGTAATGTAAGTTAACATGCTAGTTATCATGCCATATTATCATCCTTGTCATCCATGCATAACTGTTCATTCCTATCATGCTTTTTATTTCTTCTGGTGATCATATAGAACCCGACTCTGACTGGTTTATTTTTCCTTGTTGTGTATATGATTGTATCCGCTCAGGTGCTCCACTGCAAGGACGCCCGTTGTGATTATTCCTATTCCTTTGCTTTTTTCGGGCTGTAAGATTTTACGGATTATTACAGGCGGTATTAGACGCTTTCATTTTCATGTTCTAGATATGATCAGGTTTGTACTCGGGCGTGTGGCCCAAACCTTCATATTTGATTAATGAATGTAATAAGTAAGATATTAAACTGTTGTACTGTGTTGTATGTAGCTGTGGACCGACAACTTATTCGGTCCTTTTGTATACATTCGTGTTAGATGTATTATATATATTCTTATGGAATTCCACTTACTTATCAGATTGGGCTGTTTAAATTTAATTTTCTTAATTGGTTTTAAATTTCTTAACTTTTGGCAACCCGTTTTCTGATTTATTGGGTGGTTTTCCCGTATACTCAGTTTATTTTTGTGATGCTGAGAATGATATCCATCCATGATTCCTGTTACATTTGAGTATCGGGCTGGCCACCCCTTATCTCGGATCGCGGGTTGTTACAGATGGTATCAGAGCCTCAGGTTCTAGAGTATTTAGGATCTATGTGGATTCGTCACATTCTACTGTAGCGTTCTTTGATATAGAGCCTAATGTTAGGACTGTGTAGTTGTCTATGTTTGCGATCTTCTGCGGTATAGATAGTTTCAAATAATATTTTAACTCTATTGTTTCTTCATCTCAAATGCCGCCTTGAGAGGTCGCCCAGCAAGACGAAATAGGGTTATAGAAGAGGAGGTAGGCCCTTCACCGCGGCCACAAGGGACCCTTAATGCTGTGAATATAGCAAACATAGTAGCTCAAGCGGTTAACGCCGCCATGACCACAGTGGTCCAATAATTTCCACAGGCTCAATAATGGGCTCACGATGTTCAAGCTCCTACGGGACTTACTCCGTGAGAAAGGGTTAGAGAGTCCTTTCTAAAGGGCAATCCCCCAGAATTCTAGGGAGGCATGAATGTTATCAAAGCCAATACATGGAAAGAGAATAGACAACGCCACCTTTGAATGATGGAATTTAGCGAGGGGAAGAAATAAGTCCTTGGACTTTAAGCCACTCGAATTTGCGTTATACTGGTGGGAGATAATAACCATGCCAGAGCGGAGAGACATAATGATGATCACTGAGTTCTGGGATTTGTTCGATCGTGAGTACGTTCCTCCCGGAGTTCAAAGGGAGATGAGAAAGAAGCTCCAGGATGTTGTGTAAGGAGAGAGATCTGTGGCGGATTATGTAGAGGAGTTTACACGGTTGGCGAGTTTTATCCCGGATGAAGTGGCTCCGGAAGATAGGAAGATCTCAAAATTTATGTGAGGTCTAAACTGGAGAATCCGGCAGAAATTACTGGGGAATCCAGCTTAGTAAACTTTTGGTGAGGTTATGAATGCAGCCTCACCCCATTGCCATGAGCATCGGTTATATACACTGGGTAGCAAGAAAGCTACTGTCGTGGGGCAAGCAGGAAAGCTTGGAGAATATGGGATTGGAGGAGAAACATTTACCTCATCCCAACCTTCGGGTAGTAAGAAGAAAGAGAGGGACCCTCGATAAGGGGTTTCGTCTAAGAGACAACGTTTTGGAGGGTTTATTGCGGGTGGCAATAGAATTAGGAATGGTAAGGGTGCTTCACAACATGTGGGTCGGGGTGGTAATAGAGGTAAAGACCATATGGGCCAAGGCATTACCCATTTTAGAAATAACAGGGATCGAGGTCGAGAGGATATGAAGGGACGATGCTTCCTATGTGGGGAGGCAGGTCACTTTGATGGAGTGTCCTCGTTGGATTGGGGGTCACTTTCCTAGGACTCCGCAGCAGCCATACGTTCAGTTTCCACCTCAGGTACCTAATCCGGTTGTTCCCATATAGCAGGGACAGTTACTGTATGGGAGAGTTTATCAAATTCAGGAGGCTATACTTCCTCCAGCTTCGTTAGCACCGCCCGCTATTAAGGGTAAGTTTTTATTTCAGAGGTACTTGAGTTATGTGGTATTCGATGCGGGTGTTACGCGCTCATTTGTTTTATGAGGTCTTGTCAGACTACAGATTTGATAAGATCTGCTGAGAGTATTTGTGCTAAAATTGAGTTTTCTACGAGTGATGGTTCGCTCAATTCCTTGTTTGTAAACATATAGGGATTTCTTGTGGTACTTTGTGCTTTGAGGCCGATTTACTCGTCCTTGACATGGTCGGGTATAATGTGATTGGTATGCCTTATCTCCACGATCGATAAAGTTGAGTAGTAGCGTATAGGAGGGGTTCCTTGTTTGGATTTCTCTTTTACGGGACGCTCCACGCGTGAAACTCAACGACGTTGGAAGTGGAGAGGTGTTGTTCTTTCTTTTTTTTAGTTAATTCCATTTTATTTTATTTTATTTTTGTTGGTTAAGAGATGGGTGGAAAGGTTTAGCCGAGAATCACGTAGAAGAGTGATTAATGGCTAATAAAGTGCGAAATAGAAGCACTGTATATAGTTCTCTCCTCTGAACGATGCGAGGGAGACAGAGATACAAAGTCGAATTAAGACTTTGGGTTATGCCTTGATAAGAAGGATATTTAAAAAGGTATATATATGTTGTGGGGTAAATAATTATAAGGCTTTATGGAAAGTGAATGTTTGATTTGTTAACTCTTCAGTTATTTAAGTGGTTATGTATAGAAGTAGAATATTTTCGATCCCGAACATGTGTCTTAGACCTATATATCTTGATGACTGACAACGCGAGGCAGTAGTGTAACGGAAGGGTTCCTTGTTTGGATTTCTCTTCGGGGAGACGTCTCACGCATGAAACCGAGCAAATGTCGGAAGTTGAGAAAGGTTTTGGGCACTAGGGATATACTTAGTATTATGCGTATGCGAATTAGATAGGATATAGGTAGGTAGACCTTAGGATCACTTGGACATAAGGCCTTTAGTTTATGTGGCTTTAGTTTAGGAAGGTTGTCGGGAGTTGACCACGAATAATTTGTTTGTTGACTCTAAGAGGGATTGGTTTCCTAGTAACGAGAGGTGGGAGATTTCGAGAGGTTTGGTGGGTTAGGACGAAGGAGATAAGGCCTCTCATAGTTAGAATGTTGCGTCGGTAACTCAGCTTTCAGGATGAATAGGGTGAATTGATTCTCACTCCTGAGCTCATGTTGTAAGCTTGAGGGTGAATTCCGTTAACAAGTCTCTGCCAGAATGGGAAGTAATAATACTGAAGCATTGACTTATTGTCTATGCGCCTCATAAGTTTAAACTTGTGGGAAGTATTATCCCATGCTTGAATTAAAATTCATCGTGGGGGTGATCGCCGTATGGGAAAGAAGGTACTACTTCCTGGGCAGAATTTATTCTTTCGTGCGAGCAACATTTCGTTGCAAGATGTCGTAGGGGAGACAAGGGTGGTAAAGACCACATATACAAGCTGTTGATTAAGGGAACAATATCCTGCTCTATTGACTCTGAGGGCGGGGTGTGTTTCCACAGGAGATTTTTGTCCCGGATGAGAAGGACTTAAGAAAGGTAGAAATGGTGGAATCTCACGGTTCTAAGGTTGCGGTGCATCAGGGTAACGACTTATGTGTCAAGTTGTGCGCCGCCAGTATTGGTGGCCGGGCATGAAGGGTTAGTTGGACTGCATGGGGTGCCTTTGATTATAGTTTCCAACTGAGATGAGATTTTCATTTCCCACTTGTGGCAAGTTTCCAAGAAGCCATGGGAATCAAATTGTGGTTAAGTACTTCTTATCATCCTCAAACAGATGGCCAGACCAAAATGGTAAACCATATGTTGGGGCATATACTCCTTATGTGCATGCTTGACTTCGAAAATAGTCGGGAACAGTGTCTCCCACTAGTTGAATTCGCTTATAATGATTTGTATATATTCACTATCGGGATGACGCTTTAAAAAGCCTTGTATGGTAGGCCTTGTGGAACTCCCGCTTGTTGGTTAGAGGTGCAAGATGATAAGTCTCTCGGACCTGAAATGATCAGAGATAATTCTTCAAAAATTGAGCTCATTCGGAATCACATTCGTATAACCAAGATCGACAAGAGAGTTATGTCGATTGAGGGGAGAAGGCATGTGGAGATTGAGGTCGGTGGACCAAGTGTTGGTGCGAGTATCGCCTATGAAGGGGATTAAGCATTTTGAGTAGAAGGAAAACTTGCACCGCGTTACATTGGACTTTTCCTATATATGTTAAGGTGGGTCCGGTAACCTATTAACTTGCTTATCGAAACAATTGCAGCAAATTCATGACGTGTTCCATATCTCCTATGTATAGTAGTATAAGAGATGGGATGGTGGCAATAGGCACATTCCTTTCGAAGATATTGAGTTGCAACTTGACGTTTCTTATCAGGAGTAGTCGGTTGCTATTTTAGAGCGTGGAGAGTGGAGATTAAAACTGCAGGTAGTACCTAGTTAGGGTGTATTTTAATCATCACAGTGTCGAGGAATCGACATGGGATCGCGAGGATGACATGCGGGAAAAGTATTCACATTTCTTCTTGCGAGGTATGCCTGAATTTTGCGGGCAAAATTCTCTCATAAGGGGGGGAGTATGTAACAACCCTCACTTTTGAGAGCCTATTTTATATTTATTTACTTGGTGTAGTATTTAATTATAAAATGATGGATGTTGAGTAAATATTAATTTAATATGAAAAAGGTTAATATTTACTGAAATGTTGTATGATTACCTGATGAGTAGGTAAAAATATCCATGTGGTGATTTATTGTGTCATAAGATATAAAATGACATTTTGGTTTAATGTGAAACCGGAACTTAAAATGAGTTATAAAATTCCGAAATGATAATTTAGAGGGTGTAGTTAGTCTCGGTAGGTGCGAGATAGTCAAAATAAGTGCCATATTAGATTTTGGCATTTTGGGCACTTTTGGCTGGTTATGGTTTAAATGAGTAGTTGCGTATCATTTTATCGCGTATTAGACATTGAAGTGGGCTTCTTAGACTTAAGCCACGTTTTATTTCCCCAACCCCCATTTCTATTCTTCCATTTTACAAAATTGAGCCCAAGAGAGAGTAGAGAGAGGAAGAGAACTTTGGAGAAAAGAGAGATTTGAGCTTGGATCTTGCTTGCATCTTCACCAAATCTGAATTTCCTATTACTATTATATGATTTAAGTGGATTAATTAGCATTGATAGTTGTGTATTATTATGATTTAGTTTAGCTAGGGTTTTATTGGATTTATAGGTATTAACCCTTGGAAATGGATTTGGATGATAAATATTGTAAATGATGGTAATTAGACATATTTTTGGTGTATTAGTTCCATTAGATTATTTGGGTTTGGTTGGTTTTGAGGTTGGGAGAAAATTTGGAGTTCAAGACTCCATAGCCAAACTTGGCATTTTCGCAGGGGTGAATCGATTCGTCCCCTAGGGCGAATCGATTTGTATAGTTACAGATTTCCAGGTCTTGGTACCCGAATCGATTCGGGTTAAGGCCGAATCGATTCGGCATTTGTAGAAACCTAGATTTGTTTTTCGAACTGATTCACTTTCAGAGCGAATCGATTCGCTGGTCCTGCAGTTTTGAGTCATTTTCCTTTTTAATTTTTATTCTTTTTCTTTAGGCTTAGGACCTAGGAACCTTCTTAAATGAAGTAAGCTTAGAGTCCTAGAGTAGAAGTTGAGTTTGGTCGCCACCCTAGATTAAAATGGGGTCATCTAGGGTTTATTCCGGGGAGGTTTAAAGTAATGCTAAGGCATTACTTCTTTTATTGAATTTTTGAGAAGTTAGGAAGTTAAATGCCCATGCTTGGAGACTTAAGGGCTTATCAAAATTATATGAACTTTGGGGACTTGTAGGATCATAATGATCATTTGGAGATTTAGTCGGGAATTGAAATTTGAGGAATATCAATGATAATATTCAACGGGAATAGGTTCAAATAATATGAACCCAAATTTGTTTAAAGATGATAAGTTCAAATAAAATGAACCCAGTTGTTTAATGATGTTAGGTTCGAATAAAAAGAACCAATCACATGGATAATGGAAATGGAAATTGGTAATGAATATTCAATATGATGATGAGATTTAAAATGGTAAATGTTAATTTACTGATACACACCTCTCTAAATGATATCATAAGGGAAGTTCGCGTGCTTGGTGATGCCCCCTGGCTAATGAATGCAGGGTGGATATAGTCCTAGGCCATATGCGGGGTTTTTATATGTTTTTTGCACTGGTGAGGGGATTCTAGGTGTGGTCCTGACTCTCCAGCAGGCATATGTCGGCTTCCCGATGTATCACGAATGGTGCCCAGGTTGTCTTGTATAGATAGGCCCTGGAAGATGATGGTCATTTAGGGGGGCGCCCAGTGGGAAAACTCGGAGGGGCGGTCTTAGAATCGTTATATGTATGAGAATATAACTTTTCTGCATCAAGTGGGACTTGATGGATATATATGCCATAAAGAGCATGGATACGTACCATAAAGAGCACGGGAATGAGATATGTGCCATAAAGAGCACTTGATATTAATGGTATTCCTATTAAGGAATGGAAAGATAAAATGGAAAGATAATTAACTATGGAAGTTAATAAATGGTTTTATTCCTATTCGAGGAATATAAAAGATAATGGTAATGGTATTATTGAGGAAAGGTTTTCATTTAAAGTTATTTACTTTTATTTCTCTTATGTTAATGACATTTTATTTCATAATTAAGTTAAATATCTTAAATTGTAATGTAAGTTAACATGCTATTTATCATGCCATATTATCATCCTTGCCATCCATGCATAACTGTTCATTCCTATCATGCTTTTTATTTCTTCTGGTGATCATATAGAACCCGGCCCTGACCGATTTATTTTTTCTTGTTGTGTATATGATTGTATCCGCTCAGTTGCTCCATCGCAAGGACGCCCGTTGTGATTATTCCTATTCCTTTCCTTTTGTCGGGCTGTAAGATTTTGCGGATTATTACAGGACATTGTATTAGACGCTTTCATTTTCGTGTTCTAGATATGATCGGGTCTGTACTCGGGCGTGTGGCCCAAACCTTCATATTTGATTAATGAATGTAATAAGTAAGATATTAAACTGTTGTACTGTGTTGTATGTAGCTGTGGACCGACAGCCTATTCGGTCCTTTTGTATACATTCGTGTTAGATGTATTATATATATTCTTATGGAATTCCACTTACTTATCAGATTGGGTTGTTTAAATTTAATTTTCTTAACTGGTTTTAAATTTGTAAACTTTTGGCAACCCGTTTTCTGATTTATTGGGTGGTTTTCTCGTATACTCAGTTTATTTTTGTGATGCTGAGAATGATATCCATCCATGATTCCTGTTACGTTTGAGTATCGGGCTGGCCACCCCTTATCTCGGATCGCGGGTTTTCACATTGAAGCCTTTCACTAAGAGAACATCATTAAGGATAGGTGGACCTTTTCTTAAAGTGTCCTTTTACCAATGACTCGGGATGAGACTCCATCACCAAGCATGACGTTACCTCCTAAGAAGTTAATCATGTTTACCCGTTTAGTCTCTTCCCCGGTCATATGTTTAGAACATCTAGAATTAAGGTACTAGTCAATAGAGTTGCGTTCAACTTTTAACGTGGTTATAACAATGTTATACCTCAGTTGGGGTATCAAGTCATATTTTGTAACCATAGGGTCCTAGTTTTAAAAGATTTTTGGACCTTTGATTTTAAAAAGGGATGGGGGGGATTCTCCTTAATGGCTTTTTCTTATTGCGAGACTTATTCCTATTTTTTCTGAAGTTAGATTATCTGTTAGTTTTCCTGGTAAGAACATAAGTATTTTATCTCACTCTAGAACAATTAACGTTACTATAAATTGGATTGTATAAACGCTTTTGAAAACACTCAGCCACAGAATGTCCATAAATGTTGCAAAAACTACAATAAATATGTGAGGACAACTTAAATTTATCTTCAAAACCTTTTAAAATAGGCTTAGATGCGTTTTGAAAAAGAGGTTCAACTGCAAAAAATGTCGAGTTTTGACCAAATTCTCTAATAGGGGAAATAATTTGCTTTGTTATCAGGTTTCTTCGTAGGACTACACACAGTCTTAGTGTCTTGTGAGACTAGTTATTTCGAAAAGCCTTTATGAGATTTTTCAAAATCCGAACCAAGTGTATTTGGTAAAGTCCTAGAGGAAACAAAAACAGTTTTAGAAATATTTTGGCTAACAACATTTGTTCCTTTGGGGATTTTGTTAAAGCTAAGGCTAGTTTTGTTTTCAGAATTTATTTTGCTAGAACTAATAATTTTACCATATGCTTTCGCATTTATCTCAAAGTGAAGACATTTCTTGAAAGTATTTGAGACCTTTTCTTTTCGTTATTCTAGATCAACTAATGTAGAGTTGTATCTTTGTTCTAAAATACTTTTTTTTATAAAGTTCATTTATTTTGAAAATGAAATTTTTAGTTTTAGTCTCATGAGCCATGCATTGACTAGTACAGTCCTCAACGTTCTACCTAACGGTCTTACTTAAGATTTTTACATAATCATTCAAGTTTTTTGCCATTTTTTTCAAATTTAGAACTCTTTTTGAAGGTCTTAGCATAGAATTCTTGGATATTAGGTAAATCGTCACCATCGGGCTCACCAAGTGAGGTGTGTGAATTGCTCCCTAACGATTCAAATTTTGATTTAGGACTCACACGCCCATTCAATTCATCAGAATAATTTTTACTTTGACTCACGCACACTCTCAACTCATCATAAATATTAACAATGGTAGTTTTGTAACCTAAAATAATAATGTTAGATGGACTAATAATGATGTGACACATGTCATTATACATAAGTGGGCCCAAGTAAGAAGATAAACTTGGTCGGCTCTATTATCTCCTTTAGTTGACACTCTAGTCAACCTCCCCTAGGAATATGAACAATCAATAAGGTGAACAAACACATGTGGGGATCTCAACAGTCAACATGTACCTTCACGTAGTGAAGTATATAACTGTTAATTATAGTGTAAAGGTTTAAATAACTAAGATATAAAGGTACTCCACCTCTTCTTATTTCCATGGCTATAAATAGCTCACTACAACCCTCAGCTATGACAACAGAAAATATATTTATCATAAACCCTAGAGATCTCTTGAGAGGCTTGTACTTAAACCCTAATACTTAGTGACATTGCACCGTGGATGTAGGCACCTTACTGGTTTGAACCACGTAAAAAATCTTTGTCTCTTTCTTTGTCTCTCAACCCTCTTTAATTCACACCTTTTCTACATTATCTGTGGTTGATTATAATTTGTACAACTAAGTTAAGACTCATCCTAATCATCATACAAAATTTATAAATCAACATATTTGCGCCATCTGTGGGAAATGATGAAGTCATTGTTGTTTCCTATCTATTTTCAATCTAGAAGTGACTCCTCAGTCATTTTCCAGTGAATACCATACAATTGTAGACAATCTAGAAAGTATCCACATCGATGGATACACCCTCATTCATTATGCCCTTCCTGGTATAGGGTATATCCAAGGAATTTTATTGAGAATAGTCAAAGTTCAAGAGGCTATGTAAGAAAATGTTAAATAGTTAACTCAAATTGTACAAGCTAGACATGTAATTGGTCCCATTGTAAGAGGAGAAATACTACCCCCTTCCCCTATAGGGATAGGCATCATGAAAACCTAAAAGTGAGGCATGAGAGAAGTAGATCTAGACACTTTAGGTTAACCAATGACCAAACCTATCATCCTGATGCTACCTCATTGCTTGAAGAAAATACCTAAATTTAATAATTCCTTGCATAGGAGCTTTATAAAGGGATCACCCTTCCTTCCTCTGATTGTCAACTACCCTACACATTCTACGTTCAAACCCCCTATGGTGACCCTAAAATATAATGTTAAAATCGATCTCGTACTCCACATGGAATAATATCATGCTACCGATGATATCTATTCGATACTTGATGAGATGCATTGTAGAGCATTCTCAAACACTATTACCGAATTGGCCTAAATCTGGTACAATAACTTTTGAAGGGGGTAAATATCTATATTCCAATAGTTGGATAACTTGTTCATCGGAAAATTCTATTTTGGAGCTAAACCAGTAAGAGGGTAGCTCATTTGCTAAGTGTTCTCCAAAAGAATAGAGAAATCACTCGTGAGTATATCACTCGGTTTAATAGAAACACATTAGAGGCCATTGATTACAAAGATAAGACATATATCACTACGCTAAAGAGTGTCTTTATTCCAAAGAAACTATATTATGATCTAGACAATGACCCTTCGAATACCAAGTCTGAATTTTTGGCCAAAGCAGGTAAGATTATGAATGTCGAGGAAGCTATGGTTGCCAAATAATATCATAACTCTAAAGCCAAGAACAACAAGGGCTTCGAGAAGAAAGACCAAAAGGATAAGAGGGTAGATAAACCTAAGAGGTATACCGAATATACCCCTCTCACTATTGGCATGCATCATATTTTGGAGGAGATGTAAGGAAGCAGGGACTTGAAATGGTCCAAAAAGTTAAAATCCCCCTAAATCGAAGGGATAAATCCAAGTATTGCGAATTCCACAAAGATCACGGGCATAATATGCATAATTTCATATCCATGTGGAACAAGAAAAAAACTTTATTTAAAGAGGAAAACTATCTAAGTTTATTGACAGAGAGGGCAAAGCAAATCCTTCAGAGGAGCGAGATGGACGAAGACGATAGAAATATCCATGTCGAAGGGTAGATGATAAGAAAAGGGGAAGAATGCTGACACCGAGGATGACCTAAATTTTCTAAAAAGACCCAAAGATCCTGTGTGCAAGGTGAACATGATATCTTTTAGATGTTATTTTATGGAAGGCGGTGATATTGGAGGTGGTGATGAAATAACTGAGAGAAAGTCTTATCTCAATGAGGCCAAATCATGCTTATACATTCACTAGATTGATTTGATCGACGATGTTGATAATCTCCAAAGTAAAGTTAACAAATACAAAATGATAATAGGATTCTCCAAAAATGGACTATCATGAGTACTCTACCCCACGATGATCCTCTCATCATCACGATACTGGTGCACGAGGGAAGAGTAGGTAAAGTATTAGTCAATAATGGTAGTTTGATCGGTGTTCTATTCTATGATTGCTTCAAGGTATTAGGACTGCAAGATAGCAAACTTGAGCTCTAACAGTCTCTTATTAGTTTTATTGGTAAAAGGGTGTATCCCCTAGGGATTGTCAACCTGGAAGTCATCATTGGCAATTAGCCAACCTACATCATTGAGAAGATACGCCTCTTTATCCTTGATAAGAATTTCAGCTCAACATATAACATTATCCTCAGTAGGGTTAACCTAAAAAGTTTAAAGTTGTGCCCTGAATTAAGTTCCCAACGCACTATGGGGTCGATGTTGTTAAGGGAAACTAAGTTAATGCTAGGGAATGCTATTACACTTCAGCGGACTAATAAGAAGTGGAGAAATTTGCCACCACCTATTAGATAGAGACCATAGATCCGCGCGAAGAAGCTAAATTTGTCAAAGGACAAGTTGTTGAAACTGTAGAGACAATTGTCCTGGATGACAAACACCCTAAAAGGACAACATAGATCGATTCATCTCTAGCCCCGACCGTCAGAAAAGAACTGGTGAATTTCCTCAAACAGTGAAAGAACATGTTCACATAGAGCCATGAGGATATGTCAGGAATTGACCTAAAATTCATGTGCCATGAACTCAATATTGTCAAAGGCACAAAGTCGGTCAAACAGAAGTGATGTGTCTTCAGCCCCAAGAAGAACATGGCTATACAAGTAAAAATGGAAAAGTTATAGAAAGAAAGTTTCATCGAAGATGTTTGATACCCCAAGTGCCTAGCCAATGTAGTTATGGTCAGAAAGAAGAAGAATAAATGGCAAATGTTTGTCGATTTCATGGACTTGAAAAAACCCTACCCAAAAGATCATTGTCCATTGTCGAGGATTAATAAATTGGTTGATGCTACTATTGGGCATACATTAGTCAGTTTCATGGATGCATATTTTGGCTATAACCAAATCAAGATGAAGTTGAAAAATAAGGAGAAAACCCCATTCATCATTAGTCAAGATACATATTGCTACAACGTCATGCCTTTTGGGCTAAAAATTATTGGAGAAACATACTAGATGCTAGTGAATAGGGATCATGGTTGAAGGGAATTTCAAAGAAGAACCACCCATTTAGAAGATGTGCGTGGATGGATCATCATGTGCCTTTGGCAGCAGGGCTGGACTGATAATCAACACACAAGATGCATGGAATATGTCCTCGAGTTCCAGTTCGAAGCCTCCAATAATAAATCGAAGTATGAGGCAATAATAGTCAATTTTGAAATAGCAATCTCTTTGGGTATAAAGAAGATATATGCACACAAAGACTACCAAATGATTATAAATTAAGTATTAGGTGTCTACGGTATTAAAGGTGAATTCATAACGAAGTACTTGGACAAAGCCCAAAAAAGATAACTAACTTTCTGGAGTATATGACTTTTTGATGTAGTTGCTCAATTTATCTATTTGTAATAATCCTATAGTTTCAATAAAATCCCTCATTTTCTAGTCATGATGTTATGAGTTTAGCACATCCTTTTTCATTCCTTTGTTATGTAATATCATATTCATTTTAGTTTAACTCCAGAAAGGCTAATTTGGTCGCTATTAAAGTGAACTTTTTTTTTGGAGGAGTAGTAATTATTTGGAGTTGGTTATGAAGAGTTGGATAAAAAATAAATAGAAGAACTACTCTGCCTGGATGTTTTTCGATCACACTAAGTATGCTTATCTTCAAATGCGAAGGTTGTTCCTTTTGGTAGTGATGACAAACGGTTCCTACTATGAGATAATTCTCCAACTTCAATGTGATCATAAGGACTCGATTGCCAATTTATTTATCGACTATGAGAATTTTTTTACTATTCTTTATAGTGATAGTGGATTCGATAAGAAACTATAAGAATTATCTTCTACATACTCTAAAAAAGAATTTGTGCTACAGTCGAATATGAAGAGTTCTTAAAAGGTAACTAGTCTCCTAGAATAGGAAAATAATTTGTTAAGGGATGAATTAAAGGGCATTAAGAATGTGTCCACAACTGATTAGAGTGAAGGAGCCTCTTTATTAGAGTAGGAGACTTCTTGACTGATGGAGGAGCTAGAGAGGTTGGAGAAATCAAAGGGAGGACAGTCTTCTCGACAGGTGGTTATTTCTCATCGATCAGTGGAAGAGGAGAGAACTAAAAAGACACTGGCCGACCAAGAAAACCTCATAAAGAATTTTTTGGCTACCATCAAGAGATTAAATGAGAAAGTTGATCACCTGACTTATCATTTTCACAAATAGCCTCGTATACGATGGATGAATGGTTATGATAAGGCGCTGTTACACTTGGGTGATGAACTTGAGCAATCTCATATAGAAGTTTACAAGTGGGGTTTTAAATATTGTCACTATGATGAGGTTTTAAAAAGAAGACAAGCTTTGGTACTGGCATGACCCAGGGTTTATGGATAAGTCTTTCCTTCCTTTCAAGTTGGACACTTCTTGGATCCTTATGGACACAATCCCTATCAATTTGATTAGGAAATATCTTGGGGATTATGGTATTCATGGAGATGATGTATTTAGTTTACCTTTACATTTAGGGGATAAAGTTAGTTCCAGCAGCCAATCGAGGCTTAGGGACTTGAGCACGATAGTTCTTCGTTCAATATTGGGCATTCCTACTACTGGGATGGAGAAAGCTTTGGGAAAATGGCCCATTGATTAAGCAGTTCTCTTTTTTATTTTCAAATGCTCTTATCTAATTATATTATGATATTTGGAATATTTAAATAACATGATTTGATTTCTTTATTGTGTCATTAGGGTCTACTACAAGTTTAGTCTTATGATTGTGTGGTCGACAGTAAGCCGACTAATCTGCCTTACTAGTTACCAGTTTGGACAAACTTGTGTTGTTCTGCCTCAGGTTCTACTAACATGTCTTTGTTTATGGTCTCCCAAATGGATCTTGTCATTTTGAACAAATGCTTATATTAGTTACCATTAGCGGCCAAATATTTTAGGAATATTCCTTAATTCGATCTAGTAAAACTTTTTTCCCTAGATAATAGGGAGTCGTACATGAAGTTTTATACTTGGGACTTCCTATTCTTAACCTTGGGGAGTCATACATGAAGTCTTATGTTTACATCTTCTCGTTTGTGTCTTGTTTGAAGACAAAGTCATATGTGATTTTTTTTTTAGAATTTAGTTTTTCCTTATTATTTGAAGATTGCTTAGCATGTCTCCCAACTCAATAAAAATAATATATAAAAAGGAATCAACTTTTTATGAAACTTGACAATCTTTACTGAGAATTGAAGAACGATTTACAAGAAATAATAAGGGATTACATTTTGTTGGATCATTGATAATATTTCCTCATATGCTTGACATTCCATGGGGTTTTATACTGTTCTCCTTGTAGGTTTTCAAGCCAATAAGTTCCTGGTCAGAAGACTGCAGAGATACAATACGGGCCATGCCAATTTGCTTCTAATTTGTTCCCTTTCTAGAGAACCTTTTTCAACACATAGTCTTCTTTATTGTGATTACTCGATTTAACCAACCTATTATATACTCAGGAAGTTCATTACTGGTATGCGGCCATGCGTAATGAGGCCTGTTCTTTAACTTCCTTAACTAAGTCCAAATCTAATATTCTCATGAGATCACTCTTCGGAGAATTGAAATTGAGTACTCTGTGATTGAGAAGATCAACCTCTGTGGGGACCATTGCCTCTGTCCAGAATAATAACATATAGGGGATCTCATCGGTGGCTATCCTCGGCGTGGTCCTATAATCCCTGAGTATGCATTATAGTTCATTGATCCAATTTCCCTTATAATCATCCAACCTCTTTTTCAGTCCATCAAGTAGAAATTTGTTCGTTACCTCTGTCTGAACTTTTCATTGTGGGTGTCTAGGAGAGAAATTAAACCTTTTTTATTTTGAATTAGTTACAATACTCTTCAAACTCCTAGTTATCAAATTGCATTCCATGTCTAGTGATGAAGGAATATGGAATGCCATACTAGTAAATGATGTTCTTTCATATAAATTGGAAGACCTTTTCATAAGGCATGTCCACTATAGGTTTTTCTTTCGCCCACTTGGTGAAGTAATTTACTGCAACGAATAAATATTTGAACCTTACCCTTGTCTTCGGCAAGGGACCAACCAAGTCGATTCCCTACATAGGAAAAGGCCATGGGGATGTGATCGCGTGAGCTTAGCTCCAAGTGTCCTATGAATGGTGGCATATCTTTGGCATTTGTCACAACGCCGGTACATCACGTACATAAGGATTAAAATTCAGAATCTCTCAGGAATTGTTATAATAAGCACAACACACAAAAATTGAGGCGAACATAATCCAACATATCCATGGGTCACGTACATACCTACGCTCCACAGTTAGCTGACTTATTAACTCACAAATAAGTCATTCTAGCATTATGTTCTATAGGCACCAATCTAAATCCGGGCACACAAGGAGTAGATGGCCCTAAGCGAACGTAAACCTCCCGTGATAGCAAGTATGGTAGGTATGTCATACACATAAAATCATACACGTATACTAAGCATGCACACATCTTAGTACTTATCATATTTATATAATGGTATACTTCTCTTTCTTATACCCACGCACTTGTCCCCGATTTATATATACACGTCGTCCATTATTCTCACGTCGTAGATAGTTACTCACATTCTAACCCATAAATATCATTTGGTTCAAACCACACTTCTATGTTTTACTCCTCAATATATCCCCAAATGTCCCTATTATAACGATTAGTCATCAAGGAATTGTCATCTCTACAATTAAACAAGGTTACGGAACACTAGAAGTCAAATCAGGCCAAAAAGGCCAAACTGTCAACTCGTTAGAAGTCTCGTTCGAACGAGGCTGTTCGAACGAGAGTTCGTTCGAACGAAGTGGGCATTCTAACGAGATCTCGTTCGAACGAAAGTCATCGAACGAACATCCCTCTCATTAGAAGTCAAACTGTCAACTCGTTAGAAGCTCGTTCAAATGAGCTCGTTCGAACGACCTGGGCAGGTCTTCTAACGAGAGGCCAGTTTCGAGCCCAGATTTTCCCTTTTTCGTTTTTCCAACTTTCTTCACCCCTAATCCCATATACAATTCGTCCCAACAGCATTTTAAGGTTTCTAATACACACTAAACATTCGTAGGTCATAATTAAACATTTATATAGGGCCAAATCTTCCTAAACATCATCAAATCATCAAATTCCCTCAGTTTTCCCCAAATTCCATGAACATGAACCCTAGAAAATTAAATTCATCCATAGACATAACTAAATCCGTTTCTATGATATAAAAGATGTATTTTTATCTGAATAATCACCCTAACATTGTGCTACATGCAATCTCCTCATAAAATTATAAATCTGTAAATCAAATTCAATGGGTTTTTATCATTCTCCAAGAACAATACAATTTCATAAATTTCCTACGCATGGAAGAAACATTCTTTGCAATTAACGAAATTAAACCACTTGCCTTATGTCTTTATCTTATTTTGATGTCGAATATTGAAGGTTGAATTGTCCTCTCTCTCTCTCTCTGCAGAATTCTCTTCTCTTTCTCTCTCTACAAATTTCTTCTCTAAGGATGACAATGGAGGTGGAGGTTGGTTTGGCAAGTTTAAGGTTTCTAAACTTCTCCCGTAGCCTACTACCTAGATTGGGGTTGGAAATGGCTTAGTGGGTTAAGACTAAGTCAGATTTTTAACTCTAATTTTCGTGGGTTTTAATTCCCAAAATTCCAAAATTACCAAACTACCCTTTTATGTTGCCGGTATGGCCTAAAAATGCCCCGGGACCCAAACTAAACCCCCGGCTAGTGTTTTCTGACTATTTCGACCCTTACGGACGTGTTGGCGCACTCAAAATGACCATACGGTTAATAAAAATAAAATTCACTTTTTAATTAAAATAATTATATTCCTGACGCGACTGTCACACGCGTCCCAACAAAATTTCCAAATTGCCGTATTTCAATCTCACGACGAATTTCATAATTCAATATTCATATATAGCCATATATACTCATTAAAATCAAATACCAACTCGCATATCGCTAGTATTTTTATCCGGATTAATTTCCAATTAATACACATTTAATTCAATTAATCCCATAAATAAATATCATAAAAATACGGGGTATTACACGACAAATGCGGACTTTGATGATCCACTTCCCTATTGGGCTCCCTTAGACCAAACGATGTCGACTCTTAGTTGGCCGAGCGTGTTTATACTTGGCATATTTGATGGCCAGCGGATAGGGTGGGAGTTGAGGGACCCGAATATCATCCAGGGTGGACTAGTTCATGGACGTGAGCTTCAAGACATCGAGTCTAAGGTGCTCGTCACGCATGTGATACCCGAGGAGGAGAACTCCCCATTGTGGTTGCGCAAACAATGCGGCACGATGTATATCAGTGGGTTTGTCAATTCGTATATTGTGTGGCCTACTCACCTCCTCTGATTTAACCTTACCCAAGACATGTAGCGACATTATTTGAATTGAATTGTATTGTTTTTAAGTTGGTACATTTGAATTATATTTGGATTATACATTTATTCATATTGTCTCTATTTTGAATGTATATTTGCACTATCTCTATTTTATTTGGATATATAATGTTTCAACAGGTACAACGTTGCTATAACAGGTACATATATAGTGTTGGGCAGTGGTAGTGGCCATACAATCCAGTATATTTTTTTCATATAAAAATAGAATCCATTATATCTACACAAAATCCAACTACTCCATGTAAGCATGGTAAATAACATAATAAGAATTGATAATCTAAACGAAAAGTTCTAGCCACATGGGAGCAAAAAAGATGGGATTCAAACACAAGTATATGCCACATAAAGTGTGTCAAACTAAAGTACACACAAAATAAAATATTTTTGAGTTTTTGAAATTTTTAACCAAAAATAAAAATATATACTCAAAAGACAAACAAAAATCATTTGAATTTTTCATTAAGCTTAAATTACCAAGAAATAGAAACCCAAATGATAAACAAAAATCTTTTTGTATTTTTCATTTAATGCAAACAAAAGAAATATAATACAAAAGATAAACAAGTCATGATTTCTAGCATGAGATATGAAATAGAGAAATGACTAGAAAATGACTAAGCATGCATACACCTAGAAATGATATATAATATGAAGCACAAAAAGCTAGAGTATGCAAAGAAAACTAACACATTCAACCTTTAGATTTAGCAAGTGAGGAAGCATGTGATAGTAAATGAGAATCAAAAACCCTATCTTGTAAAGCTACCAAGTCAGATCTCCTAGCCCAAACTAATGACGAATGACTATCTAGGGGTGTAGGAATCTTGACTAACTTGGTTTCCTTACGGTGGGTTTTTCTAGGACCTCATTTAAGATCAAAACAAAATTTCCTAAGATGACCTTTTTGACCACAATGTGCACAAGTAAAAACACATTGAAAATTAGTACCTAAGGATTGATCTCTAATGGCTTTCCTTGGTGATTCTCTTAAAACATTGGTTTTGGCTTTGTGCGTAGATTCATTACAAGTATCGAAGCTTAAACCACAAGTGTCATTTTTTATTTGGACCGTGCCTAAGATTTTATCTAGTTTTTCAGACTTACCCTCCAAATCAAATTTGACTTTTCTAGAGTCTTTTAATTTATTTTTCCATTCTAAAATATTAGACTCTAATAAAACATTTCTCTCTTCAAACTCGAGAAACTCCTTTTTCAAGGATTCCATTAAACCTCTAAGGCTATCTCTCTCGCCTTCTACATATTCAAGATTCTCTCGAAGAGGTCTCTCTCATGTCCTAAGGTCTTCCACTAATGCACCCTCATCAACGACCTTGACACGCTCTTTCAAACAAGCTTCTAACTTCAAATTTTCTCTTTTTAATTTAATTGATTCTTCGTATAATTCTTGAAAAGCATTTTGAAGTTCACTCACATTAACCTCTTCTTCATTTTCACTCTCCCTTTCTTCACTCTCACTACCATAAAAAATAAGGGAATAATAAACTATGACCTTGGAAGTGTCATGTGTTAAGGTTTCATCAATAGACGAGTTCTCACTATCACTCACATGACTAGCCATAAAAGCCACAAAGTTGGGCTTAGTGGGGGAATCGGGTCCCTCTTCCATATCACTATCATTAATGGTTGCATTAAAAGACATTGGTTTCTTACCCTATCTCCTTAGTTTAGTGGGGAACTCAGAAGCCCTATGGCCATACCCTTCACAACCAAAACACCTATTGGACTCGTCCCTATTTAAATTTTCTTTAGAAGTTTTAGGGATCCTCTCGGCTTTGTCATACTTAGAAGTTTCAAATTTCTTAAAGTCATTTTTAAATTTATCTTTGTTAATTTTAAGAAACTTTCAAAATTTCCTAGCAAACAAGGCCATATCTTCCGAGTAACTATCACTCTCGCTCTCCACTACTTGCTTTTCCTCTTTTCGAGCTTTTAAAGCAACGCCCTTTTCAATTTTCTTTTCAGTTTTAGAGGGAAACATCTCCAGCACATAGGTTTGTAAATCACCTGCAAGCTCTTCTAACTTCGTAGAGTCCAAAGTTGGTAAAGAATTTAAAACGGTCACTTTTGGAATAAATCTATCGGGTAGGGACCTTAAAATTTTCTTTAGTACTCGGTTATCGGGTATTTTCTCTCCCAAGTTAAAAGATGAATTAACAATATCGGAAAGTCTAGCATAAAATTCACCAAAAGCTTCTTTTTCGTTCATTTTGATATTTTCAAATTGAGTGGTGAGGTTTTGGAGTTTCGAAGCTTTTACGACACTTGTACCTTCACGAGTGAGTTGTAAAATATCCCAAGCTTCTTTAGCGGTTTCACACGTCATAATGCGACGGAATTCATCCGGTGTGACATCGCTAAATAAGGCATTTAAACCACGGGAATTAAAATTTTAAAGTTTAAATTCATTTTCACTCCATCTATCGGCCGATTTGGGAACACGTTCATTATCTACTAAATGAGTTGGTAGAGACCACCCGTTAACTACAGAAAACCAAACCCTCTCGTCGATAGATTTAAGTGCCGATTTCATACGCGCTTTCCAATACGCATAATTAGAACCATCGAAAATAGGAAATATTGAAAATGGGGAAAATTCCATTTTAGCCAAAAATATTTAAAGGATCTTTAACGAAATAATTTATCATTTTGTCTCTGATACCACTTGTTGGTGCAAAAGGCCCCCAATTTTAACAAAATTCTTATACTTCACAAGAAGTGATAATATCCTTTTAAGTATATACGGAAGCGTAAGATGATGGTTCAATTAAACAACAAATTTTAATTTCTTTTCAAATTAAAATACAACAAAGTGAAATAATATTAAGTCCAAAAAAATTTTAGTTTCACTTAAACCAAATTAATTTAACCCAAGTCCTAGAAATTTGCCTAAGTCATATTTTCAATATTTCCAAATTAGGCCATACCAAATAACATACACATTACCCAATATGTATTTAGCACCAAATTAAACATGTAGTGATTACCAAATTTTATCTTTTTACCTAAGCATGCGTTCTAGGTGATATAGAAAGATAAAATTAAACAATGAATAACTACACCGCGATGTACGAGAAAAAACCCACAACGGGAAAAAGCCTCGGACGGCCCTAGCCTCAAATCCACTAAGTATGGTTTTACAAATACAAGACAGTAGACTTACAACACTCAACTCGATCCCTATCAAGCCCCGACGCTCCTTCTTGTATATACCTCCGCCTAGCGAATAACCACGGAGCTCCACCGCAGTCTCTGAATCCACTGATCGGACTTTATATAGTCACTGTCACCCGAACTAGGAGCCTTTCTCCAAGTGGGTAAATCAACACAAACTTCTTCTTCTTTATGGGATTTAGAAGAAAACCAAACAATCTCTTCATCAATATTATAGAGATAAATCGGTGCCAAACTCAAGCAATGTATATATATAAAGAGGACTTGGAATAAACAATATGGGTGAAACAAAGTGTTTAAAGGATTTTTCTTAGAAAAATGAACACTTAAACTTGAACTTTTTCTTAGGAAAGATAAACTCTCAAAACTCTATGTAGAAGAGGTAGGATAGTGAAAAAGTTAATTAGAAAAAGTTTGTTTCCACACTTAAGAAGTTCTGTCAAAAGATAATGGGAAAAGGAGTGGGAAAGTGGGTAAAAAACTGCTCAAAACTGTCAAAAAATTGTTCCCGCCAAAACTCGTTCGAATGAGATTTTCGTTCTAATGAAGTCTCGTTCGAAAGAGCCTTCTAACGAAGTTCCAGTGTGAACTCATTAGAAATATCATTGGATATCTCGTTTGAACCATCATTCTCGTTCGAACGATACTTCGAACGACATTCCAGTGGCCTATCTAGGAACTCGTTGGCAAACTCGTTCGAACAACAATGTTGTTCGAACGACAAATTCGTTCGAATGACATTTTGAACGAACTTCCAGAAAGTTTGAAAAATCCATTTTTAGCCCAGAAACTTTATATACTTTATTTTAAAGTTTTAATAAAATCTTCCTTAAAATAAACAACAGTTTTAAATAAATCGTTCACCCAAATAAACATGTTCCAAGCTCCTATATATATTTACAATGCATTCATACCTTAGGAGTAAACGGAACATTGTTGATGACGTAGAAATGAGGCACTACAAACACGGCATTTGATGAAGTTTTATGAACATGGACTCTACGTCTACAACTTTATTATGTCATAGGCTTGAAGGATGATCAATAACTCTATCCTGTGACTCAAACATTTTTGTCCAAAATTTAGCCAAAACTACAAAGGACTCAATTAGAAATTTGTGTCCTTACAACAAAACATTCATATATATATATATATATATATATATATATATATATAATTTAGCATCCATTGGACTTACCACCGTGATGCACATTCGCGTACTCTGTTATCAGTCCAAGTACCTCACTTACTAAATCAAGGACTATCGGCTCGGTAATATCTCCTCAAACCATTAATCAAAATAACACATATTATAGGCTAACATAGTGCTAAGTATTTGGGGTTGCGCACATACCTAACGTACCCAAACGACCCATTGGCTTCACTATTCATCTCACATAGCTATCCACTAACAACACTATATCCTAAGGCACAAATCCAGACCTCACTAGAATGGTTAAGGTGGGATCTCCCACTACACGGGACCTCCATGATAGAAAATGGCATAGGTATGTTCACATATACACAAGCACATACTAGGAATACACACAACCTATTCATATGTATATTCCGTATAGTTACACACACAACATATAATTATAAATTTATATAAGTATACACCCAACCTATAATAATAATTCATACATAGTATTTATCTCTCAAATACTCACCGTGCAGTATTTTCACAATATATATTTCTATCGTGTTTTCCCGAGCATTGTTCTTTACCCTAAGGGCCCCTTATTACCCCTTACATTTATTCAGTAGTTATTAAACTTTTACCTTACTGGTTATCATCTTAGACTATGGTATACCATTCCCGTAACCCAAATCTAATTTCTCGGTGTACGATTCACTCAATTCGCTACTGTCGGTTAATTATCCCAACTTAACCCTTATTAATATCAATCAAACCAAAATCCCATGCCTACTGACCTACCTCAACTCTCATCATAATTACTAAACTATCACCAAAGTTCCTCTTAATTCAATTCATGGGGTTATATAAACAAAAAGGCAAAATTGTGGTTTCTTGGGTAGCCGAATCGATTTGCCAAGAGGCCGAATCGATTCGGTTTATAACAGGTCTTCTTCTTCCCAACATTTTTACAAATTTCATACTCAAATAACTTTCTCAAATCTTCATGAAACTTCACCAAATTTCAAATTAATGTGTCTAATCATTATATAAATGTATGAGAACAATTTCCAACGTAAAATTATCATCAATTCATCGCGAATTCAATTCAAGTTCAGATTATCTTTAAAAACCCCATAAAAACCCTAGTTTATGTGTTCATCAAGTTTTTTTTATCAAGAACCCAGATTTAATTCGTTCTAATCACCCCCAAATCCTCTGATTTTGTTCCATAAACATAAAGGAATATCTCTACATGTATTCTTGTCACAATTCATGAATAAACCCACCCAAAACCATATTAATTCTTCCAAAAACATGAAATCAAACCTTATTCTACATGTGTATTATAACATGCTTAAAATATATTGCCATTTAAATACTTGTCTCTCAATAGCAGGTCTGAAATTCGTTGGGATGATGGTGTGGTGGTTGTCCCCTCACTTCAACCTTCATTCCGTTGCGTTCGGGAGGAAAACCTGTGTAGGAAGCTTGGTTCTCCCCTCCTCTTCCTCTCCTACGTCCTCTCTTTGTTTAGCTTTGTGTTAACCCTAGTTCCCTTTCTCAATTGGTAGATATAAACTTAATATTTTGGGATATCTCTATACCTCAAAATCCTGAATGATCGAAATGTCCTTAAACGGTGCCGGGTTGGTCCAAAATCACCCCGGGACCCAAACTATACACCCGGATATACTTTTTTGACTATTTTTCACAACCATATGTGATCTCGAAATCACCATATGAGTCACTTTATAAAATCATCTTATTTCCACCTCAAAATACGACACGCGTGAAATTAAACTAAAACCGAAATAATTTAAATCTAAATCACTGAATTAAATAATTTCTCCCAATTAAATAATTTCCTAAATCACCAATTTTATAAATTTCCATATTCTCCAAAATACGGGGCATTACAGAAGCAAGATATTATCACAAGAATAATCAATAACGCATATGTAATGAAAATCTGAAAAGACATAATAAGTAAAAAATTCGGAGAAAAGATACCTTTATTTTTGAAAATTTTCATTTTTTCAAGTATAAAATATAAAATATACAAATAAAACACACCATGGAATAACACTAAAATATCTTAATCGTGAATGCAGAATGTAATTGTGTGAACATTTTCCACTGGTAAATAACATAAACATTCATAACAAGTATGCACGAAGTCATGAGACACTCATAACAAAAGAACTCAAAGTCTACCTTAGGTTTAAAATGTGAATGCATATGAAATCGACTTAACTTAATCAACATGTCATGAACATAAATGATTCTCAACCCAATAACGCATAAGCATATGATGTTTTTCAAGAAAGTCCGTCGTGCGAACCAATTGATATTCAACTTTGGCTCCCTCAAAAGTCTCCCATACATAAGAATTCACTCTCAATAATTTTGAGGAAATCATACTGCTCATATATAGTGAAGCATCAATGAATCTAAACAAAAATGGCATAAAAATTCTATTTTTATGTGCCTTTAATCTTTTTAGGATCTTTTATGCAAATGGCGGATTAAACGCAAAAATATTTTGATCTTTTGTAGCCCCTTTCCATTTCTTAACATATAACAATATTTTTCAGAATATAAAGGAAATTCGGGCAATGGTTCTTCCATGTGCAACTTATCTCTTTTTACATTTGGTTCATTATTAAGAATAATTGAAATAAGAGCATGGTATTCGACAAATAACAAGAAGCACAACGTTCATAAATCTCGTGCAGGATTGTAATAAAGGAGATAAGGAGTCTAACATGTAGATAGTAGTCATCAAAGATCAATGTAATGATATCCGCGCATTAATAAGCACACTATCGAAACAAAGTCATGTCTCAAAATAATATGAAAAGTCACTGAATGGATGAAAGGAAGGGATGATCTGAATACCTTAAATGTTCATCTATATACGGTCAAAAAGAAAATATCATAATCTTTTTTCTATTTCAAAAAATTTATCAAAATAATTATTTTTTCACGTTTTCTTCTTTTTCTTAAAACCGAAAATCTTTTTAAAATTTTTCAAAAAATTTCAAAAAAACAAATACAAATATACAATGATAATACAATCTAGCAATAGGAATATAAGATGAGAACATGATAAACATCCTAAAGTAGATAAAGTACCCAAACTCAATCAACAGTTCAAATACCTAAATATTTCCTAATATCCTCAAATCGAAGTGCATCTAAAGGTTTCGTGAAAATATCGGCCAATCGACGTTCGGTGCTCACAAAGCTGGTGGACACGACCTTCTCCTCAATTAGGTCACATATAAAATTCTTGCATATCCTAAAGTTATTTGTACACGAATTTTGGACTGGATTATGAGATATATGGGCAGCACTAGTATTATCACAATAAATAGTTATCGTGCCTTGTGAAATCCAATAATCTTCCAATACTTGCTTCATCAATAAGAGTTACCGGATACAACTCCCAACAACAATATACTCAGTCTCCTCCATGGACAAAGATATGGAGTTTTACTTCTTGCTCAACCAAGAGACAAGAGCAATCCCATAGTAAAAAAAACCACCCGAGGTGCTCCTATAACCATCGACATCCTCGGCCCAATCGGCATCCGAATTGGGGAACAAGAGATCATTGGTATTGAAGGAATACCAAATATCGTAGGGAATAGTTCCACTCATGTATTTGATGATACGTTCAAGTGAGAGTAAGTATGAGTCTTCTGAGTATGCCAGGTATTGCACACAGAGTCCAACACCAAATTCAATATTGGGACAACTAACAGTCAAGTAGAGGAGACTACCAATCATACTCCGGTAAAAGGTTTTATCTATGTCCTTGCCTAAAGTATCTTTGCTAAGATTTGTCGATGTACTCATAGAGGTGCATGAGTTCTTAGCGGAGTCTAAACCAAACTTCCCATGCATATTTGGATTGAGATATGAATATCCCATCCTCAAGATGACGAAATTGGAGACCTAGGAAAAACATAAGCTAATACCATGCTCATCTCAAAATCACCTTTTATCTACTCCTCAAAGGTGTGAGCATGGAAGGAGCACGTGGATCCAAATACTAAGTCGTCCACATAGACTTAGGCAACTAAAATAGCACCACTTTTTCTCCTAACAAATAACATCTTATCCATTCCTCCTTTTTTGAAGCCACAAGCTAAGAGATACAAAGTGGGCCTACCGTACCAAGCACGTGGTGCTTTCTTCCAACCATATAAGGCCTTATTAAGATAAGATATGTGTCTCCAGTGCTTAGGGTCTTCAAACCCTTTTGGTTATTCCACGTAAACCTCCTCTTGTAGAATGCCATTCATAAAGGCACTCTTCAAATCCATCTGATATAACTTGAAGCATAGATGAAATGTTATGGCGAGTAGTAAGCCGAAGGACTCAAGCCTAGAAAAATAATAAAATTTCTCGTCAAAGTCTACACCCTCAATCTGTGTAGCCTTGAGAGACCAACCTAACCTTATTGCGAACTATGGTACCATTCTCATCCACCTTATTCTAGTAAATCCATTGGTATCAATCACATTTGTCTCACTAGGTCGGGGGACTAACTCCCAGTCATCGTTCTTATGAAACTGAAGCAACTCGTCTTGCATAGTGGATATTTATTTCTTGTCCATGAGTTCTTCTTCCACATTTTTAGCTTGAATAAGGAGGTGTAGCATAGATAGCTAACCCCATTTTTTAGTTGAGCATGATTATCGACACCTAGTGTGGGATCACCTAGTATAGTAGAAGGGTCATAATTCTGATACTCTAAATTAGGAGTGGTGTCTACCAAGTTAGTATGAGGAAGAATGGGATCATCACTAGGGAGTGCCTCATCCTCACACTAGGGGCTAGGAGAAATAAACATCAGTTTCTCATCATCTCTAATCATGATTTTTATAGACTCCATAACCTTAAAGCATGCAAGGTTAAGCACCCTATAATCCCTACTCGTCGATGAATATCCTAAAAATGTCCTCTCGTTGCTCCGAGCGTCGAACTTTACTAAGTGCTCTCTATATCTCAATATGTAGCAATCACTCCCAAAGACACGAAAATATGATAGGTTGGGCTTCTTCCCTATTCATGACTCATAAGTCATGTTGTACGTGTGTGGACAAGTATATACCATATTCATATTATGGCATGTAGTGCTCACCGCCTCTGCCTAGAAACATCTAGGAACATTTTTCCCCAAGAAACATGGATCTAGACATCTCTTATATTGTCCGATTCTTCCTCTCAATAATCCCATTTTGTTAAGGGGTATGAATGATCAAAAACTCATGTCTGATGCCTACTCAATCATAATACCTATCCATTTTAGCTTCTTAAAATTCAATGCCATTGTCACTACGCATCCGATTAATAATGACACCATGTTGGTTATGCAGGACACGACACTTGGTTGTAAGGAACTCAACGGCATCGGAATTTTCTCTAAGGGATCCTACGATAGAATATATAGAAAAGTCATCCTCCATCATGATAATATATCTCTTCACACCTAAGTTCTCCGAGCGAGTAAGACCCATAAGATCCATGTGAATCAACTCTAAATCACGGAGGTGGTAATAGTATTCAACTTTCGATGGGGATTTCAAACTTGTTTTCCTTATTAGAAAGGTCCACAAATCGAGGAAGTTGGTTTCCCAAGCGATGGTAATCCAACAACTAGGTACTTTTTCACAAATCTCTCAAGATATCTAAAATTTACATAACCTCGTCTTTTATGCCAAAGGTCCATGAGAGAGACCGTGGAACTATTGCACACAAAGGAGGACTTAGGCACAATCCCATAGCAATTATCTTCAGTCCTCAAAACTTATAGTAAAATTTCACCAGATTTATCATAGACGTTATATTTGGACCGATCAAACTTTATCGCAAAGTTTGCATTGCACAGTTGGCTTATACTAATCACATTCTCTTTTAACCCTTTTACGTACAACACATTTACTAGTTT
The DNA here is from genome assembly GCA_949130495.1 of Sambucus nigra. Taxonomy (NCBI): domain Eukaryota; kingdom Viridiplantae; phylum Streptophyta; class Magnoliopsida; order Dipsacales; family Adoxaceae; genus Sambucus; species Sambucus nigra. Next base: position 197,029,091 of record OX422220.1, read on the forward strand.
AGGAAATCTGGGTATCTTAAAACATCCTCACCCTAAAACACTACCCATCTCCATAAGTGACTTTACCTTTCTTGCAATCCTCATGGTGGGCAAAAAATGATATATCACCAGTCATGTGCCTACCACTATCAAAACACCATTAGAAAGTATTTTGAACCTTGAGAGCAACATAGAAAACAAGGGCTTTGATGTGTTTCTTAGGTACCCAAATGGAGGTAACCTTTTGTTTTTCCTTGTCATTGTTGGATCTAGTTGGAGTGTTAGAAGAGTTATCACATGCCAAATACATTCGTTTAAATTCTTCCGTTAATCATTACGAAGTAGCGATTAGAAACCAAACTTTATCTCTAAGATTAGTAAAGCCTCTAGAGCGGTGCACGGGAGTATGTGTACGCCTAGTTCTACTTATCTTATAGCACTCTCTAAGGTGACATCTCCTCTTGCAAAAGTGTAAACATAGACTTGTTTGCATCTACCTTGCTCTCTTTCTTAGGTTGAAATCTCCTTTGTATTTTAGGTTGAGGCCCATAAGGATTAATTACAAATTTAGAAACCGATTCTGGTGCGGCATGGGAAATGGATGCACCGTCATAACCTATTCATCCCCTCTCACCAAAACATAAAGCGGGACCAAGGAGCATCTTTCCTACCTTCTTTGATGTATCCTCTATGATAACCTTGACCTCCCAGGCATGTTTGAGATCTTTTTTGAGTTGGGATACAAGATCTTCAAGTTTATCATGAGTCTCCACGGATGCTTAAAGATCTCTCGTAAGACTAGCCACCTTATTGTTCAAGTCACCATTTTCCCTCTCAACTAAAACAACCCTCTATCTCAAATCTTCTCTCATTGAGGACTCACTCTCTCTAGCCTCTCTCAAATACTTCTCTAAGGATAAAAATTTAATCGCTAAACATTTATTTTGTTTCTTCATTTTAAATGAGACCGTAAAGATAGGCGTCGGTGTGTTGAAGGTCACTCTCACTCTCACTTAAAACATACTCTCCCTCCCTCTCACCAGAATGGCTAGACTCACTGTCGAGGTGTTCATGTTTAGTCGCTTCCTTATCAGTGTAAGGTGCATTAGATGTGCTAACATTACTAGCTATGAATATGGTAGAGTTACATCCGTGTAGTGACTCATCCACAGAATCCACCGACTCGACCTTGCTATCGCTAAACATGGAATTTAAGGAAGCTTTAACTTTGCTTTGTCTCTTTAGCCTCGTCGGACACTCGTGAGCTTTGTGACCCTTTCCCTCACACTCATAACATCTTTCCTCGTATTTTTTAGGAAATCTTTCTTTTATTTTTCAAAATTTTTTCTTACCCAGTTTATATTTTTATCTTTCTCAAATCTTTTCTTTTCTTTGAAAGTATTTTTCTTTTTAAGTTTGAGAAACTTTTTTTTTTTTTTTTTGCAAAAAGGTCTAAATCATCCAAGTCAAAAATCATACTCAGAGTCAGACGACACTTCCTATTTCTTTTTAGGTTGAACTTTTAATGCAATTATATTTTCCTTAGACTTAATAATTTTGGGAAACATATCTATATCATATGTTTGAAGGTCTCATACGAGTTGGTCTAACCTAAGAGTATCTAGTATCCCTAGCGAATTTAGCATGGTAACCTTAGGAACAAAACGGTTAGGAAGAGATCAAAAAAATTTCTTAACTACAGGAGTCTAAAGGATTTTCTCACCTAAATTGAAACTCGAGTTTACTATATCAAGACATGCGTAAAACTCATTGAAAGATTCAGACTCGGGCATAGTGATAGTTTCAAATTGTGTGGTGACATTTTGCAGCTTAGAAGCTTTAATAGTATTGGTTCCCTCATGAGTGAGCTAGAGGGTATCCCAAGCTTCTTTAGAAGTGGTGTACGTCATAATACGATGGAACTCGTTAGGGTTTATGTCTTTCAAGATAGTAGTCAGACCGTGGGAGTTAAAATTGTTCCACTTAAATTCGTACTTTGTCCAAGCAAAGATAAATTTTGGGCCAATGACATTATCGACAGTCACAGTGGGTGGTATTCACCCCCTTTCATAAACCAACCAAACACGTTCATCTATGGATTTTAAAGTATACCTCATCCTAGGTTTCCAATATGCATAGTTTGAACCATTAAAATGGGCATTCGATTATACAGATTATCCATCAAATCAAAAAATTTAAAGATAAAAAAATTTTAAAAAAAAATTGATATAAAAAAATTTATAAAAAAGGCTCCAACATTAAATTAGTACAACAAGCTCTGGTACCAATTTGAGAATGAAAATGATTCAATGGACTAATTTGTATAATAAATTGCCATACACACAAATCCATTTTTTTATCTAATTTTATCTTCAATAAAATTATGTGTGCATACAAGATGTTACCAATTTGCAAATTTTTAAACTAAGCATGCAATCAACACAAGTGATGGGGTAAAATGCCTACAAAGGCCAAAACCTTATATTCAACACTATTAAATGTTTTGAATGATAATAAACTTACAAAACTTAAACAATCTAAGTGAGATGCGCAGAAACTTCAAAACCTTTAATAGAATACGACTCAGATCCAGAGTCGTCCACAAGCAGCGATCTAACATTGGTATCTACCGATCAGCCTTGTCTTCTTCAATATTGAAAACTTAGTTTCAAAATTCAGCAATAGACATTTCTCTCTACAATGATTTATAATGATAGAAACCTTCTTTGTGATTTGGTAAAGTGATTTAAATTATTCCAAGGGATTTGGAATGTTTATGGAAGTGCTTGATCACAAAAGAGAACTCAAAAGACGTGTTTTTTATAATGAAAAGAGTTCTTGAGAAGTCTTATCCCGTTCATCCTATTTATAAGAAGGTTGGTTAAAATAGGATAAGTATGACAGATTTGTATTAGATTTCATTAGAAGCCAAACTCTCACCCGGTCGTTCGAATGAAACTATATCTCGTTTGAATGACATCTATGATTTTATTAGAACACGTTCGAATGACTGCTTCGAATGACATTCCAGAAAACATCCAAAAATGCTTCATTCAAAATTAAACCAATCTCATTCGAATGATGGCTAATCTCATTCGAATGGCTTCAAATGTCGTTCGAACGAAGCGACATAAATTTGAAAAAACTTTCTAAAAAATTTAAACGCCCTTTTAAAAATATAACCTCTTAAAAAATTATTAAACCCCAGAAATAATAAACAAACCATTTTTCCAATCAAAACCCTAACTTCTTCCAGGGATGTTGAGACGAACGATTCTTCCAACTTTCAAATGTCTTCAGCTTTATCTTTGAGTCCCAAGAATTCATGTAGGGGCAGTGTTTGTATAACGGGATACGCCAAAAAAATAAAACTAAAACATGATCAATTATTAAAACTTGATTTTACCAAAATAGTTCTAACTTGAGAGAGATGCAACATAAATATATAGAGAAAGGATTTAATGTGGTTCATCCCTTTAAGGTTCCTATGTCCATAAGAGTAAGGTTGTTTTGAATTAAGGCAGGGTACAAGCTCTCTAGAGCCTCTCTATGGTTTAGTGTATGTCATTTTCTTCATATCCGAACTATGAGGAATGGTGTGCTATTTATAGTAGGGGCCAGAATATGAAGAATAAGAAGAGGAGGAGGAGGTGGAATGCCTTTATAAGTCAGGCAATTAGATCATTTTACATTTTTTATGATAACCAATGATGAGATAATTGTAGATAGTTGGGAGGTTTAACCCATGTGCATTCATATAAAGGGACTGCATGCATTCCCATGTGTATCCCACATGTAAGCCTTAACAGTCTAACTTGTTGATGGTCGGACATCCTGTTGATGGTCGGCCATCCTGCTGACCATGAGAGAATATTGAGCCAACCAAGATAGTGATTATTGAGATTTCCCAAATGAGTATTTCATGATGTCAGGTGTCACAATTTCATTGTTCGAGGTCATACTTCAGTTTTATGATACAACAAAAGCCCCTAATACCTCATTCTTGATCAGAGTGAGCAGTAGCTAGTGGATTGAAAGGATGGAGTATTAACGAGTAGGTGTCGGTCGATTTCATGAAAACTTGGTTATAAGCTTAATATTGTAGTTTTGGCCTATTGAGGTGCTTGGTCGGCATCCGGTCTCTAAAAGTTTGCATTTTTTAGTAAATGACTTTATTTCTTGAGGCTATGGAAATTTTGAAAATAAGGGCAACAATCGTGAAGCGTACGAGGGTACATCGATAATAAAACTTGTTGCGTAATAGAGCACTGTCAAAATGAAAGGGTATATACTTTTAATCATACTAACTCTATATAACTTAAGAGATGTCACTGAGCCTATAAAGTGTCATTTTCCTCCTTCATTCACTTTACCCTTGATTTAAAATCTCTTTCTTTTTTTGCAAGTCTTTTCTGCCATTTATGAGAGATGTATTCTTTATAAGAGCTATGTTCGTCCCTTTTCACTATAAGAACTCCTCTTTCTCTGTATTTATTTAGTAGTTATTTGTAAAAAAATATGGTCTATACGGTAGTTGAGAGTTCACTAGAACTTTTTAGGTCCACTCGTAGAATCCCTCCATGGCTAAAAACCAAGTTATTAGCGAGTCCTTGCGACCTTTGTGCATTAACGAAAGGCCATCGGTTACGCACTATCTTTATTACTGAATGTGGGGTAATTTTTCTCCCAAACTCTTATTTCTAGAATTTTGTCAACACTTTAAGGTAGTTCCTAACCAAGTTACCCTAAATACTTGGAGGGTCATTAATGGGATTTACCGAATTAATGAACAATATAGAACAAATATAGGAATAAAATAGTTTATGTAATTGCTATAGTTAGGGTACCACTGATGAGAAAATTTATTATTTAAAGACAAGACAACCCAATAAATCCCTAGTCTTGAATCTACTTGATTCTAATAAAGATAATTGGGATCACAGTCTGATTATGAAGGATTGGCAATTTGGCCATGTTCTTGAGGGTGAGGTGTACAATGGACTCAAGTGCCCTCAAGAAGGCCAAGGAATATGTCGGCACACACATATAACTTGAATATTTTTCTTTTTGTCTTTTACCTTGTACCTCTATAGCTGAATATGTATCTCTGTTTTCTATTTTGCAAAGAAGAGCAAGAAAAAGATTCCTTGTATTTCCAAAGTCAATTTCACCGACATGGAAATTATATGGTCTATACGGGAGATAATTGGTGCTGAAGATCATCCTCGCTCAGCCTCCCTCTTACTAATCTATCGGAGCTCCATCACTTCCTTAATGACCAGACCAACTAAGGAGATACCCTTATCCCCTATTAACTTAGATGACCTAGCCTCCTCCTCCTTTGATAGCTCGGGGTCTGGTTTTGATTCGTCATACCGAGCGGAGGGTGATTTGTCAACAGAGAGACCTTCATCATCCTTTGATCCCTTGGACATAAAATTAGTGACAAGTAGCATTATTTCTTCAAATATGGTAAAAAAAAGATCCCCAACCTCGTTGCCAGAACCAGGTCGCCTCCCCTAGTGAGCAAAAAGCCTGAAGTCGAGGGTTCCAGTCATCCTGTCCTTATAGACACTTACTAAGATAAGGACCATGCGCCTTTATCCAAGAGGTTAAGGAAGGACTTGACTCTTCCTATGGAGGTCATGGGAAAGAAGCTTGTTAATAAAGGTAAGATTACTTCTAAGTCGTTTGCAATAAATCCTGAGCTTTCTTGTGAGATAATTAGAGCTAGAGTTCTTCTTGTCAATGAAGCAAATGCATCTTCCCTCCCTCACTCAAGGTTAGTAGATCGGGAAAATCATAATCTAGCCTTTGTAAGTGGATTGTCTGCCATATACTTGTTACGCATCTTTTTCTAACTTCCTTTCATGAATGCTTGTATTGTTATTCTTGATTCACTATAACCATCTTTTGAAAAAGGAATGACAAACAAAAAGAGTCCTCCTCTGATGCGGAGGCAACCTTTAAAGAAATAAGAAAGTCCTTGAAAATTATAGGTCGTGATCATGAGGATGAAAAGAAGAAGATGGAAGAAAAGGTCAACCTATTAGAACAGGGGAAGGCCTCGAGAAAAGAAGATGCGTCCACTGCTAAGAAGGAGGCCGAAGAGGTTAAAAGAACTATAGACCAAGAAAAAACATAGGTGGCAGACGCAGAGGCTAAAGCTATCAAGGATATGGAGGAGGCCTTTACCAGGGGTTAAAATAAGTCTTTCTCCAATGTTGCCATACAGATTGAGCATCTAAGGAAATCGTTTTTCAAGGAGGGTTGGAACGCTGCCCTCACCAAGGTTGGCACTACAAAGGTATTAAAGCTCTTTCTTCTTCACAATCATGTCACTCCTCCTCACATAGAAGAAGAGGTGGATAATGATGATGAGGTAGGTGATTCTATGGTGGGCAATGATTTGCTCGTGGTCACTGAGCGAGCGGAGGATAAGGTCATAGTGGATAAGGAGAAGGTGGGAGATTTAGGATCCTAATGATTTCTCTTATTCTATTTTCTCTTTGAATGTATGCTTTATGAATGTAATATCTTGATACAACTCGTGTTTATATTTTAATAAAATGAAGTTTTATTCTCTATATCATCATCTTGATCAAATTATTGTAACTCTCTTTTATTTGGCACATACTTGTATCCAACCCCTTATTTTTCAGTTTAACAACAGGTTGGCTTATTTAGCCGCCACTCAGAATTAACTTAAGATATGCGTCATCAACTTTTTAGTGCTGGTTATGAGGAGATGGATGAGGATGAGACTAAGGAGGTTTTTCGGCTAAGACGTATCTGCTCAAGCTAAGGAAGCATTTCTAAATATGCATCGCCTTTTTCAACAGGCAGTATCAAATAATGCTTCTCATAATGAAATGGTACTCAATCTTCAACAAAGCCACGAGGAAATAGTGGTAAGTCTATATGCCGATTACGATAAGAAGCTCACTAACTTGCGAAAGAGTATTGGGTTTGATCATAAGCTTCTATCCTTATCTTCGGCTTATTCTAAGAAGGAATTTGTCTTTAACTCAGAGATAAAAAATTCTAGAGAAGTTGCCAAATTTCTTGAGTAAGAGAATAATTAATTACGTATTGATCTTAAGGGTCTTAAGAATTTAGCGTCTGTCGACCAAAATGAAGGTGCTTCTTTTCGGGAATAATAAATCACCCGTTTGATGGAATAGTTAAAGAAACTGAAGAAATATAAGGGCAAAGGTCAATCTTTTCAGTAACTAGTTAGGATCACTCAGTCGGTGGAGGAAGAGAGGACCAAGAAGACTTTGTCCAACTAAGCCTCAAACATAAATAATTAGTCATCGACCATCAAAAGGTTGAGTGAAAAAGTTTACCGACATATTAATTACATATGTAGCCTCGTATTGTCTAGGTGAATGGTTATTATGAATCCCATGCACATATGATCTCATAACTTGATTATGCCCGCAAAGTAGGATACAAACAAGGTTAGATCTATGCCTTCACAGTAGTAAAGTTGATACAGGAAAATGACTTGTGGCATTGGCATGATCCAAGCTTCTAAGAGCATCTTAATCCTCCCTTCAAGCTAGACATTTCATGAATTCCTCTGGATGCTATTCCAGTGAGATTTATCGAAAATATCTCGACAATTATGGTTTGTACAGTAATAATGAACTCAGTCGACCATTACATTTGACTAATAAGGCAAGTTCTAGTATCCATACAAGACTTAGAGATTTGAGTACTACTGTTAGCACTTATGCCTTAAATATTCCTCCAGCTCGTGTTGAGAGGGAGTCAAATGATCCACCTCGTCCCCTTTGATTTTTTTTATATTTTGATTTTGTTGGATTTGTAATAATTCTTCATGATTAATGAGAACATCTATCCTTCGTTTTACTACATCAACTTATTGACGGTTAGTTGTTTAGAAATGGTCTACTAGTAGTCTAACCTTATGATTATATAGTCGACTGTTACTCGACTAATTTTCCTTACTAGTCACCAGTGTTGAACGAACTTAGGTTATCTTTCCTTAGGTTTTATTAGCGTGTAATAATCTACCTTATTGGTCGTACAAATGGATCTCATCATTTTGACAAAGTGCTAACGTTAGTTATCAGTGGCGACCAAGTGTGGTAGGATTAGTCCTTACTTTTAGCTAATTATGGTTGATCTTTGTTGTCCATATGACACTGTACTAGATTTCCTTAATTTGGTTTGGTAAACTTCTCGTTCATGACCATGTGGTGTCATTAGGGGTGTGCAAAAAAATGACCAAACCGAAAAACCGATAAAACTGAGCCGAACCAAAAATTTTCGAGCCTAGTTTTTTTAAGGGTCGGGTTGGTTCGATTTGATCATGTATAAAATCGAAGGGGCCGGCTTAGTTTTCGATTTTGGCATAAAAACCAATTCTAAACAAAACCGAATTAATTTTATACTTTTTAATTTTATATTTTATATTTTATATTATATTTATATTAGTGTTGGCACATTATATTATATTTTTTAATTTTATATTTATATTAGGTATTAAAAAAATATTTTTTATTAAAATAAATGTAAAAACTAAACCGACCTTATCAAAAATCGATGGGCAAACCGAATCGGCCCTGTGAAAAACTGACCATGTTCTATTCGGTTCGATTCTTCATCAGTTTCAGTTCGGTTCGATTCTTCTCCTCCAAAAATTGACATGGTCGGTTCGGCTAAAAACTCAGACAAAATTGAACCAACTGACCTATGAACACCCCTAGGTGTCATATATGAAGTTTTTTTTATTTATAACCTCTTGTTATTGACCTTGTAAGGTCATACATGAAGTTTATTATTTAGAACCTCTTGTTCTTGACCTTGTGAGGTCATACATAAAGTTAGTTTTTTATTGTCTTTAAAATTGCTTTGAATTTCTAGCACATTTCCCATCTGACAAAAAAACATACAAAGATCAATAATATCATTTGAGAATTAACAATCTTTATTGATTATGGAAAATGAGTTAAAGGGAGTTGAAAAGAAATTACATTTCGTGCGATTACTGATAGTAATTCCTCAAATCTTCGGCATTCTAAGGGTTCTTGAACTGTTACCCTTATAGTGTTTCAAGCCTGTAAGTCCCTAGTCGAACGATAGTAAAAATTCGATATGGACCATGACAATTGGGCTCTAACTTGTTTCCTTTCTGGAGTACTTTCTCCAACATGTAGTCTCCCTCATTTAGTTTGCTTGGATTCACTTTTTTGTTGTAAAATGAGAGATCATCTGTTAATAATCTACCACCTGAAGCATTGCGTGCTCTCTGACATCTTTCATCAGGTCTAAATCTAACCTCCCCATGACGGCGAGTCAAAATTAAGCACCCGGTGACTTTGCAGACCAATTTCTATTGGGACCACTTCTTTTGTCCCGAAATCCAATATGTAGGACTTTCAACAGTAACTATTCTCGGCATTGTCCTATATGCGCAAAATATGCTTTGGAGCTCATTAATCCAGTGTGCTTTGTCATTATCCAATCTCTTTTTAATTCCGTTGAACATAGTTTTGTTTGTTACCTATGGATTCTAGTTGCAATGTGGATGATCAGGTTCGAAATGTAGTTTGTGGATTTTAGATCGAACACAATAATCTTTAAATTCATGATTACCAAACTGCATGTCGTGGTATGTGATGAAGGCATATGGCATCCCATAATGACAAATGATGTTCTTCCAAATAAAATAGAAGAACTTTTCATATGGAATTTCCACTTGAGGTTCAGCCTCCACCCATTTCGTAAAGTAGTCAATTGTCATGACTAGGTATTTGAAACTTCCTCTATTTTTGTTAGGGGCAACCAAGTCTATACCCCACATGGAAAAGGGCCAAGGGGTTGTGGTATATGCGAGTGAAGCCCCCGATCTTCTATGGATTACAGAATATTTATATCACCTATAACATAGCCTTTCATAGTCCGTGCAATCTACTTTCAAGGTTAGCAGTAGTAGCCTTGCGTGGCTACTCTCTTGGCCAATGATCTTCCTGATGATGCTATAATCAACATCACTGGATCAAGATGAGATTATGAATAGCTTAGGCTCAATCACATCACAATAATGAAGATGGATACATGTATATATGAGAGAAGGAGATGAGGATAAGAAGATTAACTTAATGATTTAAAGTGGTTCGTGTAATTAGGACTACATCCACTGTGTGAGTGTGTGAGAAATCCACTAAACAAAGGCACTAATGACCATGGGTACAACACTCAAAACCCTCTCTCTCTTTTGTATACAATTGGACAAAGTTCTGTTAGGTTATGAATTAAGGATCCCTTCTCATGGATAAGATGAAGGGTATATATAGGGCTTGGGAGGTTTAATGTACCCTCCAAGCATGTAATCAGCATATTCTTTACTATAGTCTAGTGTTCTTGCCCAGGGTTAGACTGATATCTACTAACCATGCCAATAACAAACTAGATATCAGGTATAGTGAATAGCATAGCATACATAACGATCCCAACTGCCAAAGCATTAGGGATTCCTTTCATCTTCTATATCTCATCGGGTTTCTTAAGACACTGATCCTTGGAAAGATAAATTCCATGACTAAAAGGGAGGAACCCTTTATGGGAATCTTTCATGCTAAATCTGGAAAGAATGGAATCGACATAAGTTGTTGTGATAAGCCCAACATTCTATTCTTGTGATCACGCATAAGCTTGATCCCAAGGATGTGACTAACTTCTCCTAAGTCTTTCATATTGAATTGATTGGACAATCACACTTTAACAGAATATAACACTCCAATATCATTTCTAATGAGAATAATTTCATTCACATATAATACTAAAAACACCACTATATTTTTGTTGCATTTCTTGTACACACAAGACTCATCTGGACATTGATCAAAACCAAAAGATTTGATTGTCTGATCAAAACAAATGTTCCAAGTTCTATATGCTTTCTTAAGTCCATAAATGGACTTCTTAAGCTTACATAATTTATGCTCTTGGCATTGGGCAATAAAATCGTCTGGTTGTACCATATGGATACATTCGTCAAGATTTCCATTAAAAAATGCAGTCTTGACGTCCATTTGTCAAACTTCATAATCGAAATGAGTCGCAATAGATAAGAGAATTCAGATGGACTTCATTATAGCTACTGATGAGAAAGTTTCTTCATAATCAGTGCCCTCTTTCTGAGTAAATCCTTTCACAACAAGCCGTTTCTTAAAGGTCTCAACCTTCCCGTCCACCCCACTTTTCCTCTTATAGACCCACTTGCATCCTATGGGTTTTATCCCTTTGGGTGGATCTACAAGACTCCAGACTTGATTAGAATACATAGATTCCATCTCACAATTCATAGCTTTAAGCCAAAGTTCTACATATTTATCTTGGATAACCTCATTGTAGTTGCAGGGATTTGCTTCGAGTTCATCAGGGAACCTATCATAAGACTCTCCCAAGAACATAAACTATTCAGGTTTATGTATAACCCTCCCACTACGATGAGGTAGTCCCTGTGATGGTGTACTAGTGTCAACACATTGTGTTATTTCATCTTGTATTGGTGGTGTTGAAGAATCTTGTTGGTTCCCTCGTAATTCTTTAAGAATAACTTTACTTTTGGGTTTATGATCCATCATATAATTCTCTTCCAAGGGTCGAGCATTGGTTATTACAATGACCTTTTGATCCTTAGGATCATAGAGTAAATAACCCTTAGGTTCCTTAGGATATCCTACAAAGAAATAAACTTCTGATCTTGATTCAAACTTACTGGGATCTCTCTTTAGCACATGTGCTGGACTACCCCAGATTCAAATATGTTTTATATTGGGATTGCGCCCAATCCAAAATTTCTTAGGTGTAGTAGAGACTTCCTTTGAAGTTACCAAGTTCTATAAATAAGTGGTCATTTATGAAGCATGTCCCCAAAAGGGATCTGAGAGATCTGTACAACTCAGTATGGACCTAATCATATCTAAAAGAGTCTTATTCCTCCTTTCTGCTACACCATTTTACTGAGGCATACCAGATGCAGACAATTGGGATGTGATCCCTTGATCTTCTAGGTACTACCTAAACTCCCTTAAAATGTACTCTCCACCACGATTAGATCATAGTGTCTTGATACTTTTACCATGATGCTTCTCCACTTCTTCCCTATACACTTTGAATTTCTAAAATGATTTGGATTTATAGTGCATTAGGTAAACATACCCATACCTTGAATTATCATCTATGAAAGTCATAAAATACTCAAAACCCCCTCTTGCTCGGGATGTCATTAGTTCACATAGATCACAATGAACCAATTACAATAGTTCTTTTACCTTCTAAACGGGATTCACAAACTGGAAGTGCCTCCACTTCTAGTAAGCTCAATACCGTCTTGCTACCAGTCTATGAATCCTTTTTAGATTAATATGACCTAGGCGTAAGTGCCAAATATATGTTTAGTTCACTGAGGAGGGTTCCTTTCTCTTTAAATTTGGTCCAATTGAATTATGTAAAATATTAATTTGTTGTGTGGGAGAGATAGGATTAATATTATAACTATTATCATCTAATGTACCAAAACAAATAAAAGATTTATTTTTCTTAATAACCACGAGTTTATTAAAAGAAACTAAATATCCATATAAGGCTAAACAAGAAACTGAAATCAAATTCCTCCTAATGGAAGCTGCATAAAGACAATCTTTTAAAAGTAAAATCCTATCATTATTAAAGCTTAAATGAGTGTCTCCCATAACAACTACCGCTACTCTCGTAGCATCTCCCGTAGTTAAATAAATCTCTCCATCACTTAGTTGCCTAGTTTCCTGGAACCCATATAAAGAATTGCGTATATAATTAGTGGCGCATGCATCTACACACCAGGTACCAGTAGTACGAACCACAAAACATGATTCAATGACAAATTAATGGAATTTACATGCGTTGTTCTATTTATTGTAGAAAATCGAATAATTGTTCTTCCAGTGTCCTGATTGCTTATAGTGGAAATACGTGACCTTGGGGGTTTTCACACCTCCCTGAGGCCCACAAGCTCCTAAAGGACCATAACCTATTTCTGAGCCTTCTTCTTTTTTTTATTCTTGCCTATAGGCTTAGAAGTAGAACATTTCTCAGCAACAAAATCACTTACTGACTTCTTGATGAGACCATCAGCTTCTTGTAGTTATTTAAGTAGTTCTGCCAAAAAGTAAGAAAGTTTGTTCATGTTGTAATTTAGGTGGAACTACTTAAAGGACCCAGGCAGTGACTCGACAACAATATCGACCTAGATTTCCCCATTGATTTACGCTCCAAGGATTTCAATCTCATTAAGATGAGACATCATCCTTAAAACATGTTCCCTCACTAGGGTCCTTTGAGTCATGTTTGTGTTCATGAGTTCTTTCAAGGAAACTTTCCTTTCATCACGATTCTAGTCCCCAAACATATCTTTTATGTTCAGCATCATGCCATAGGTAGTGTCCATCGGCTGATGCTGATGTTGCATAACATTTGACATAGATGCTAAAATATAACATTGTGCCATCTTATTAATCTTGATCCATTTTTGGTAATCATGGGTTTCATTTTCAGTTCCCCCTTCACCAGGTTTCTTAGAACAGATCTCATAGAGAACAAACTTGTACCCTTGAGCAATCAACACAATATCCAAATTCTTTTTCTAGTCAATGTAATAAGGTCCAGTTAATTTATTTTCCTCGAGACTGAAGGAAAGTAGATTGAAAGAGCTTCCCATCTTAATATTGATAATCAAATAATAAAAAGAATTATTAATGTACCATTTATCAATTTTAAAAGAAGTCGTCGGCATCCCAATTACCATTTGAATAGTATTCCTCTTTAGAGAACCTACTTTCCAAAAAAAAAATTAGGCAGGATTATTCCTTTTAATTTTATTATCTAGACAAAACCTAGCCAGACTTATTCCTTTTAATTTTATTATCCAGACAAACCTATGTCAAATAAAATTAAATAGCCGAGATTTTGATCCTACAAAATCATAAAATTCCTCTTTGGAGAACCTATCATTATTTTATGTATAAGTGTATACCACCAGATAATTTTAGATTATCTTATATCACTTGCTTCAACAATTGGTATCAGATTTTGTTGATACCACCTATAAGTTAAATTCAGTCATGTTGTCCAATTAAAACAATCGTATGTGTGCATGGATGTTGGGTAGAATATAGATTTGTGCTAACTTCTATTTTTCAACGATCTAATCCCACTATTATGGTCACGTGTCTATTTTTTGTTTTATGTGATTGGATCCCACGATGGTTTATTCAAGGTTATTTTTTATGTCAAATTAATGTAGTATTGATGTAAAATGTGAACTCCTTCATGGAGGCATAGGACATATATAATTTTTATTGTCTTTTTATCGTAATTGTCAATTGATAGGAGTGTGAAATGAGGGGGCCACCATCACGATGGTCTGGGGGCAGCGTCCCCGCCTCCAAGCACTGTTTAACACTTTTGAGACGAATTTATGTGCCAAAAATTTCCTCCGATCACCGATCTTGTTTCACACTCCTCCATTGACAATTATGATAAAAAAAAATGGTAACAATTACAGATGACATATTCCTCTATGAAGGAGTTCACATTCTACATCAATACTACATTAATTTGGCATAAAAAATAAGCATGAATAAACCATTGTGGGATCCAATCACATAAAACAAAAACATAAATATGTGACCATAATAGTGGGATTAAATCGCTGCAAAATAGAAGTTAGCATAAATCTATATTCTACCCAACATCCATGCATATATACGATTGTTTTAATTGGAAAACATGGTTGAATTCAGCCTATACGCGGTATCAACAGGCTCTTATACCAATTGTTGGAGTGGAACTCCGAGGGTCTATTGAAAATGTGTATAGATAGAACTATAAAAAACTATACATACGTGAAATCCTATAAGACATATTTAGGATTTTCCTGCGAGATATCTTTGATGTGTTCTTGTTTTATCACTAATAGAACATGTGATGGCTCGATTCTCCTCACGATCTTCTATTGTATTCCTAATATGGACAACCATGGTAGAGGTTGGGCTCCTATTTTGTCACCACCTTCTTATCTCCTTTTTCTTCTCCGCTGTCTCTCTTTCTCATATGTATGAATTCGGGTCTTTTAAGTATCCAAGAGTGACATCTAGGTTAAGAAAGAATGAGACTTGGGTGCATATATATAGGCTACAGTATGGACCCGAAGGAGAGATAAGGATGTGGCTCCTAATGGGCCAGAGAAAACCTAATCCTTCCCGGATCCTAATCTCAGTCCCTTAATTATAATTAATACCCCTAAATAATTATAATTGTAACTCCACTCCTTAACTAAAAATTAAACTTCGAGATCTTCATTATTAATTACTTAATTCTCTGCACGTTAAGGTTATAGATACCTGTTAATAAAATAAATTACTGATAATTTATTTGATTAACTTCTTTAACTCCTTGAGCGGTCCAACTTAACTTATTTGTAGTGTCTAATTAATATAATCCACCTGCAGGGTTTGACACATACAAAACTTAAAAGTATCTCAAGGGGGTATCACCAGTCTCTATATCGAGATGTGGATTCGATCCATAAAACTTTCACCATGCATTCATCACCGTTACCCAATTTATCAAGATTATTGATCCAATAATGAATCTCATCCGATAAGTCAAAGTAATAAATAACTAGTGCTTGTGTCCATCAATCATATTTGGATTAAGAGCCTTAAGTAAACTAATAATCACGAGATGTACAGGCTTATAAAATCAGTATAAATTTAATGACCTAAAATTGGTCTCGTTCAATAAACACAAAGTGTACTAGCACAATAAGTTAAAACTATACGGTTTCCTGAAATCAAGATAGACTAACTAAAATATTATGCTACAGTCCTACTGATTATGTGTCCGGTTCCATCTAAGACTATGAACGAGAAAACTTATATTCCACAAGAACTAGTGATTTGATCCTCTGTATTCAAGTCGCACTCTACACATCAAAACACCTATTAGGCAGAATAAAATACATCGACAATATATAAAATACTGCAAACACTATTCCCATATATGATTCTCACTAAAATAGGAATAACTCATTTTATTATAATAATAAATCCATAACTAAAATTATTATATAAATCAAGGTTTTAGTCTACTTCTCTAACAAAACTAGCTTGTAAAGCATGGATCCCGATGTCTTCACTGGTCAGTGCCCTGGTGGGGGACTTAATTCCTATATTTTAGCGTGGAGATTATCGGTATGTGCGGCTAGTGGGCCTTCAGCAGACTTCCTCCTATTTACCCTGGTGGCTTCTGCGCCAGGTCGGGTGGAACAAATTGTGCCCCCTTATATAACAATTTCTTCCCGGTGGAGGATTTGGATGCAATGCTGAGGATGATATTGGGCTCTTTGTGGTAGCATCGTCGATCGTGTATTCGTCCATCACAGTCTATGGGAGGGGCCTGGCATGTATTTGGGGACTACATGAAATGTCTATAAAAGCGGGTAGTAGAGAAGGTCCTGGCAGAAGAGATCGGTCAGAGGTGATTCATTACCTTTGACACCATGTAAGACATCATTGTGGTTTTATATAGGTTTATTAGGGCATACTGCTCCATAGAGAGTATTCGTAATGCCAATTAAGAGTGGGAAACTTGGGGGCCTCTAAGGGATGGTAATGATGATGAAGCAGTGTCGTTCGACAGTTGAAGGCACTGAATTTTGTGAAGCTATGGTGATTTAGGTATTTTGTATATGGGGTTTGGGAATGATTTTTTGTAGTTTTCTTAGGTTTAGGTTTGTTTAGGAATAGGGTCAGCAGAGAGGGGTGGTTAGTTTGACTCCCCTCGCTGATACTTCGTATAACTGCGCCATTATCCTTCATCAGAAATAAAAGTTGATTTTAAACATATTTTATTTTACTTTTGATGAGTTTTTACTTTGAATTATCTATACTAATATCTAAGGCATACATAATCCTTTTGTTCATGTAAATGATAAGATTAATCGTCGTTCTTAGAGGTTAGAATAAAACAGTATTTTGTGAAAAGGAGGGTCCGAACCCATGTATGGCGTACAGGTTTCCTACATACCTCTGGGGCTTTTAAAAATTCTTATGAGTTTCATTTTAAAAATAAAATGTTTTTGAAAGGATCAGGTCCCACGTACTTTTTGGTATGGTAAATGAAGAATTTATTTTTAAGAATATAAGGGGGTGAGAAGAGCTGTAGCGCGTCTGAGATTTCGGACTAAGAGAAATTTTTTATTGAGGTGGTCTAGGTTGACTGGATGTGCCATATCTTCTTCATCAAGGTCTGTGAGCATAGCAACACCTAATGAGAGAATCTTCATCACGATATAGGGGCCACTCCAATTCGCTTTGAATTTTTCTCTTGGGTCCCAGACGGATTCTATGATCTCTTTTAGGGCAAGGTCTCCTGCCTGGGCACCATGATCCTTGACTTTCTGATTAAATGATCGCGCTATCTGGTGATGGTGCACCTGTATATGGTATATATCCTTTACTCTCTTTTCATCCAAGAGTGATAGTTCGTCTAAGCATCTATGGCGCCATTCTGCTTAGTTGACTTTGCTCTTGAGCAAGATGGGAAGTGAAGGTATTTTCAACTCAACGTGTAGAACTGCTTCTATGTCATACACTAGAGAATAAGGGGTAGCCCCAGTAGGCATTCTTCCTGAAGTGCGATAGCCCAAGAGGGCGTAAGGGACCCGTTTGACCCAATAAGACTGTTATTGGCGTCTTCAATGACACCATTGGTTTGAGGTCGGTAGGGAGACAATTTGTGTCTCTAAATCTCGCACTCGTCGACTAGTTCTATAACTTCAACTTTGAAGTGGAGCCCATTATCTAATATTAACTCATGGGGAACTCCATATTAATAGATGATGTTCTTTCTGATAAATTTGTCCACTTTCTTGGCATTCATCACCGCATATGACTTGACTTCGACCCATTTGGTGAAGTAATCAATGGCAATCACGATGAATTCTTGACCATTTAAAGCTTTGGGAGTAACTTTCTCGACGATGTTGTAAGGACAAAATTTCCAATTGAGTCCATTTGAACGTATTTGATTTATTCCCGGAACAAAATGTGTTTGAGCCATAAATAGATTTTTATATTGTCGGGATTCCCATAAAGTATATGACATGTTTATTTAGAAGACGTACCGGCCAAGCTTCAAAGATATAATCATGCTGAGTTTTAATGGAGCACGTTTCACGTCTTCATTCAGATTGTGTTATGAACATCTCTCGAGTATGAATGCATTATGCTTATGGTGTTTGGAAAGAGTTTTAAAGCATGGAAAATTTATTAAAAATGATTTAAAATTTTTCCAATTTTTTATACTGAGTTTATCTATAATTTAGAGTCATATGAAACACCATCTTTGGTTTAAGTGGTTCAAATAACATGTGATGTCATTCGAATGGCATCTCACAGTCGTTAGAATGACTTGGGGATCTCATTAGAACGACATGCCGACTTAAGCTTTTTATTTAAACAATTTTTCTTAAAATTTTGAAATGTGTGCAGAATCATATTCCAGAAAAGAACTCATACGATTTCTATAAAAGTTTTCTAAGGTTTTCAAAGTTAAAAACCATCCTTAGAGTTTAAAATATCCGAGATTTCATATAAAATTTCTATAGAGATCTTGTTTGCACCACATGGATTCTTTATCCATATTGAACAAGTTATTCGTTGGGTTTTGTGGTGAAGAAGTGGAGGAGTTCATGTTTTGAATCATAGACGGTTGCCAAAGCTACATCGATGGAAATGAAAGCACTCGTGGACGAGTGTGCTGTGGACGAGTATAGTGGAAACGATTTCTATGTGGGGTCTATGGAGGAGCGATTAAAGTAAAAAAAAGTGTCAAGACTTATGGGGATCGAGTCGTTGTGTCTATTTGTCTTCCTTTATAAATTTTGCATCATAGTGATTGTCTCGCTTGGGCCATTCGAGGTTTTTTCCTTTTGTGGTTTCTTCGTACATCCGGCATTGTGAACTTTACTTGTTTTTACTTACTTTAATCTCCTAGATGCATGTTTAGGATTAAACAAGATAAAATTGGACTTAATTGAAATTGGTTCACAAACTTGGTGCGTGTTGAAATTGGAAAAAGGATTTTTGAAAGAAAAATTGTTTTGGCATTCTTAATGCACATTTGAGAAAGAGGGACCTACAAATTAGAATCAGAACTAGAAACACTTATTTGTTGTGTAGATCCTTATTTTGTTTATCATTATTGGTGTATTTTTCTCTCGATGGATTCTCAAAGTTTTGACGAATTAAATCTTTTGAATTTGAAGTTTGCAAACCGAATTTAAATTCTTGAAGAAGAAAAATTTTCGTTTTAGACATATGGTAGAATATTTGCAAAAATGTTTCAAACTCAAAGAGATATCATTCATGATAAGTTTGCGGTTTTGTATGATAATTTCAATCTTTAATTTTGGCCAAGGAAGAGAGTGATAATAAAGTCCTTATTTAAAAAAAAATGGAAATCTTGAAAAATTCTAGGGTTTGAGCCATTGATGAAAATAGTTTGATTAATGATTTTATGGCACATGAGAAGACTCTTAGGGATATTTTTTCACATTAAGGGGGAGCGAGATAACCCTCTATGGGTAATTAAAAATTTAAAGAAGGAATCCCTAAAATTTAAGAAGTCTAATTCTTTACTTGAGTCAAAAATTTTAAAGTTGCAAAATAATTTAAATGACTCGAGTTGTTTGAGTAGTGATGGTAATGGCTCGTCTTGTTCTAGTACTGTGAATGTTAAAGCCAAAACCATTGTTTGTTTTAGAGCATCAATCGCATCTGAGGGTGTTAGAAAAGGTTAACCTAAAGTTGTCATTCCTTTTTGTGTTTTCACATGTTCACATTGTGGTAGGAAATGTCACCTTAGACGTTTTTGCTATGATCTTAGACAAGACCCTAGGAAATTTAAACGTAGTGTCCCGTCGATTACCAAAACCCGTTTTGCTAGGTATACACTTGTTTGGGTTAGGAAATCTCTTTTGGAGATGATAAATGCTTTGTTGGTTGATTCTCACATGCTAGCACATGATGTTTCTCATGCTATTTCTTATGGATGATTGCTTGCATGTTTATGTTTTTCATACACTAATCTTTGCTTCACGATATACATTTTGCTAGTGTTATCGCATGTTTATCTCTTTGTATTATTTTTTTCATTTATTTGAGTCTTATTTGAAAAATACAAAAAGATTTTTAGTTTATATATTTTTTAGAAAATATAAAAAGATTTTATTTTTTTAGTCAAAAATATTTTTTGAAAAACACATAAGATTTTTGGTTTATTTTTTTGTCGTGAGTTTTCATGTTTGATATGGCATATTGGTGTTATTGGACCCCTATCATTTTATTATCCATGTGGCTAGGACATTTGGTCATTATTAATGATGCTTAGAATGATCTTAACCATTCACTAATGGGGTTGTTTCGAAGTTGATTTGCATTTGTATTCGACTTTGTATATGTGCCATCATTGCACAAATGCATGAGTTTCTATGAATGTTTGACTTCTCATGCATATTTGAGTTTGGTGAGACATCCTCCTCTCAATTTTTTCATTTATACGTAATAAGACGTGGGAGGAGGTGTGCATGCAAGAACCATTTACCAAGAGGATTGATATTGCTTACATTAAAAAATAATGAATATTCACGGGAAAAGACTAAGGGAGAATAATAATTTCATCGTGAAATCCACCGTTTAAAGGAGCCCAAGAAAAATTTAAGGCAATAAAAAGAATCATATGCCAAAATAAGGGACAATAGGATTTCTCTAAAGTGAGAAAAGTAGAAACTTCAAAAGAGCTAGAAAATAAATTATGAATAATTGAGGGTGTTTAGATGGAAAAATTATAACGGGTTTGCACCACGAATCCCAATGTTGAAAATTCTTATCATGACGCTATTGTTTGAAGAATCGTCAAAATTTCGTATTTGTGTGCATGACGTTCTTTTAGTTCATTGAGTTCAATTTATTAATTGTCATATATGTCTAAAACTAAGTTTGATGAAATTTAGCTATCAATTAGAACTCCTTAATCATTTTGATGTGTTGTAATTGTGATTCATTTGTTGTAGTTCATGCCCATATGCTCCATAACCATGTTTGAACGCATCGATACTATGTTAGCAGGTAAATCACATTTATGTTTATTTTATTTTATTTTCAGTTTTGAGTCTGTCTTGCTACTATTTTGTAACTCCGGTACCTGTTTTCATGAGAAGAACATTACTAGGCAAAACTTTAACCTTTTTGGAACTGGAGTGTAGATTTTGTTGAAGTTGTTCAAGTGACTTATGCATATCGTTCAAACGACATACTCAAATCATTCGAATTCTACTTCTTGCAACACATTTTTCAAGGAATCAATTTTGTCATATATGGTCGTTAAAAGGGTCGTTAGATCGGTGTTTCAAATGACACCTTACTGTTTTGGGTCATTTTTTACCTCGTTTAAACGACATGCCTGTGTCGTTCAAATGACATGGCATAGTCGTTTGAACGACCTGCCTGGATATTTGATCCCTTGTTCTCCTTTTGTACATGATTCGTATATAAGATGATTTCTTTTTGTTTTGGTACTTCTAGGGTCATTTGAACAGTTTGCATGAAATCAATAGTACTTATTCATGCTTTGATTTTTATGTTGCATTGATTCATTTAGTCACATCTTTGCTTAGATTGATGATTCATTCTTTGTGACTGCTTGCTAGATATGATTTGTTACCTTGGGATTCTTATTAGCTGGTGTTTAATGTTTATCTAGATATGCTTCATTGATTATTCTCATTATAAATATTTGATTATTTATTTATCTTTTTCACTTATTGTCTATTCGAAACAAAAATGGGGACAGATGTATGTGATGTAGGGGAGTAGTGTGATTAATGATGAACACATATGATCTTTTTGGCATTACATATTGGTATCATGTTATGTATGTTTATATATTGTTGATATCATGTTGACTTGCACAAATTAGATTACACAAATTGGTATCATAATTTTCTTATATGTTTAACAAATGATTTGATTTACATATTGGTATTTTTATAACATTTGTTCCTTCATAGCTCACTGTGTATTTATCTATTTCATATGTGTAGGTATGCTTAAGAGATTCGAGATTTCAAGACTACATCACATTCAGATAGCTCATGCTTACCGGACCTGCATATACTAGTCCTTATCCTGTACTTTTTATTTTGGATTTTATGGGATGGGATTTAGGTGTCATAAGGTTTGACGGCCCGACTTAGGCATTTCACTGTTTGGGTTTTGTCCCAGAATAGTCAAAGGGGGAGATTTGTAAGGACAAAATTTCGAATCGAGTCCATTTGTATGTATTTGACTTATTCTCGAAACAAAATGTCTTTGAGTCATAGATAGATTTTAATATTGTCATGACTCCCATAAAGTATATGACGTGTTTATTTAGAAGACATAGCGGCTAAGCTTCAAAGATATAATCATACCGAGTTTTAATGGTGCACGTTTTATGCCTTCATTCAGATTTCATTCTGAATATCTCTCAGGTATGAAGTTTATGGAATTCAAAAAGAGTTTTAAATATGGAAACATTAATAAAAATGATTTTAAAATGTTTTAATCATTTATTCTGAGTTTATATGTTGTTTAGAGTCGTATGAAACACCATCTTTGGTTTAGGTGGTTCAAATGACATGTGATGTCATTCCAACGACATCTCACAGTCGTTAGAATGACTTGTGGATTTCATTAAAATGACATGTCGACTAAAGCTTTTTATTTAAAGAGTTTTTCTCGGAATTTCAAAATGTGTGCAGAACCATATTCCAAAAAAGAACTCATACGTTTTCTGCATAAGTTTTCTAAGGTTTTCAAAGTTAAAAACCATCCTTAGAGTTTAAAAGATCCAAGCTTTCATATAGAATTTCTATAGAGATCTTGTTTGCACAATCTGGGTTGGTTCATCTATATTGAACAAGTTGTTCATTGGGTCGTATTCCGAATCGTAGATAGTTGCCAAAGCTAGATCGGTGGACACCAATGCACTTATGGACGCGCGTGTTGTGGATGTGTATCAGAGAAAGGATTTTTAAGTGGCCGTTATGGAGGAGCAGTTGTGAAAAAAAGCATCAAGGCTAGTGTCCATCGAGTCGTTGTGTAAGTGTGTTTGTCTTCCTTTGTAAACTCCTCATCATAGTGATTGTCTGGCTTGGGTTATCCTAGATTTTTTCCCTTTGTGGTTTCTTCTTACATCCGGAGCTATGAACTTTACTTTATTTTACTTAATTTAATCACCTAGATGCGTGTTTAGGGTTAAACAAGATAAAATTGGACTTAATTGAAATTAGTTAACAAACTTGGTGCGTGTTAAAATTGGAAAGAAAAATTGTTTTGACATTCTTAAAGCACGTTTGAGAAAAAGGGGCCTATAGATGTCAATGACCCAGGTGGATAAGAGCCAAGGAGAAGTCATATTATATAGCTCATAGGGAGACAAGTGTTGGACATTAGCAAACTGTTGGCATTTGAGGCACTTCAAATATAGGCGGTGAAATCTTGAATCATGGTGGTCCAATATTACCCTTAACAGCTGATATTTTTGGCATGCATGTGACCGTTCATATGGGGCACCATTCCCTACTATGGATCTTCTGCATCATTTTTTCAATAACAACCCCTGCTATTTAGTTCAAATGGGTTCCATCGAAGTTTCTCTTAAACAGTGCTTTATCACAGATGATATATCGGGTGACCAATTTGTGAAGGGTCGCACGATCTTTCTTATCAGCATCTTAGGGATAACTACCATGCTTGAGGAGGCACCAAATGTCATAGTACCATAACCCAGCCATAATAGAATCCTCCTAGGGAATGAGTTCAATGCAGTAGCATTGAGTAGGCTTAACTTGTTTCTTAACCAAGAAAGGGGCAATTGTCATTCCCTCGGGCATATCAACCATAGAGTCCAGGATGGAAAGGGCATCAGCAAGGATGTTCTTTGCACGGGGAAAGTAGTGGAAGGTGACATCATTATACTGAGAGGCCAGTTCTTTTAAGTGGGCACGTAAGGGTAGGAGCTTTTCGTCTTTGACTTTCCATTTTCTGAGGATTTAACCGATGATAAAGGAATAGTCTCCATAGACATCTAGATGTCGGATTCCTTTCTGGAGGGAAATTTTAAGACCTACAATGCATGGCTCGTACTCAATCATATTGGTGGTGCAAGGGAAGTCTAGTTTTATAACGATTGGGGTGCGAGAGTCGTCAGGGGTGATTAGGAGTATCCCAATGTCGTATCCTTTCTTATTGGAAGCTCCATCAAAGAACATTTTCCATTTTAGGTCCTCCTCAGAGGTGCAGAGAATATCTAAATTTAGGAATTCATGGACCCAAACATCGGCTTCTTCCATGGGGTAATTAGTAAGGTAGTCAGAGATGACTCTCCCTTTTATTGCTTTTACGTACGTACACAATATTAAACTCATCTAGCAACATCAACCATCGGCCCATTCAGCTGGACAGAGCAAAATATTCTAAAAAATACTTTATGGGATCCATATGGGATACAAGTTTGATGGGGAAGGAAAGCATGTAATGCCTTCGTTTCTACATGACCAAGACCAAGGCAAGACATGATTTTTCCAAAGTAGTGTAATTGACTTTATACCAGACTAATTTTTGGCTGGCATAGTAAATGGATCTTTCCTTATGTGATTCCTCAATGTATTGGGCTAGCAAATCCCCTGCTACAGTATCTATGTAGGAGTAGGGTCAAACCTAACTATAAAAGCATAAGCATCAGTGGTCTGGTGAGGTATCTCTTAATTCTGTAAAAAGATTCTTGCCATCCCTCATTCCATACCTTATTAGAATCCTTCTAGAGAAGATTGAAAATAGGTTAGCAGATAGAAGTCAACTGGCTGATGAACAGACTGATGTACTGTAATTTTCCCAGGAATCCTCGGACCTCTTTCTCCATCCATGGTGGTGGGATATCAAGTACAGTTTTCAACTTAGTAGGGTCTGCTTCAATTCCCTTCTCACTGACCATGAATCCCAAGGGTTCTCCTTTTGTGACACTGAAAACATATTTTTGTGGGTTTAGCCATATCTGGTATTATCGCAGTCGCTCGAAAAACTTTCGAAGGGCGAGAATATGAACTTCCCAAGAATTAGAGTTGATGATCATGTTGTCCACATAGATTTCGACCTCTTGGTGAATAAGGTCGTGTAGGATGGTTATGGAATCCCTTTGGTAGGTAGCCATGACATTCTAGAGTTCGAATGTCATGATAATGTAGTAGAACGTTCCACATGAGGTGATGAAGGGAATTTTCTCCTGATGGTTGGGGTACATCTTGATCTGGTTATATCCAAAAAATCCATCAAAAAATGACTTGAGGGCGTGGTTATTCGTGTTGTCCACACTCATGTTGATGTTGGGTAATGGATAATTGTCCTTTGAGGATGATTTATTCAAATCTTGATAGTCGATGCACATACAGGCTTTCCCTCTTGACTTAGGAATAGGGATTATGGTGGTGAGACATGTAGGATATTCGACTACGCGAATGAAACCTATGTTCAGTTTCTTGACCACTTCTTCCTTGACTTTAAGTAGCCATTCGGTGCAAAGCTTCCTTCGCTTCTATTTGATCGATTTGCAATCTGAGAATGTTAAGATCTCGTGTTGAGCTATTTTTGGGTCAATGTTGGTCATGTCATCATAGGACCATGCAAATACGTCCATGAATTCCTTCGGTAGTTCCTTAAATTGCGTACGCTCGTGCTGTTTAAGGGTGTACCATGTCCTAATCTCACATTGATGGCTACTAGAACAAAGATTAATAATAATAATTCAATTATCATTGATTTGAATGCGATTACATTTTTTGATATTCTCCTTATTAAGATCAGTTAAGAATTATTCATTTGCAAAATCATCATCATCAAGAGTTTGATTAGAATCAGGACAATTAATGTAAAGCATAACAAGATGCTCAAAATCTTTATTTATTTAATTTTTGAGAAAAACATCATTGATAACCTCGTTAAAAGAGGCCTCGGTGACATTGATATCAGAAAATTTAATAATAGCATCAGATGAACAGATTTAGATTGGGTAGTCAGCATGGTCAAATTGAATCTAGGCAGGTTGGACAGGCATGGCATTCTAATTGATGAGTGGCATGTCAGCAACTCTAATTTGTATAGCCGAGTCCGACGACACAGTATCTGAATGGATCATGCAGAGACTCATACCCAGAGTCTTCAAGTTGAATGAGTCCTCGAAATCACTTTCCTCAAAATCCTTAATAACTATCTCCCCTTTCTTAATGAGAGGTTTAACTTCATACTGGGAGTCTATAGCCCAAGGGTTGTTGTCTTAAAAGAAGATTTCCATCCCCAATTTCGTCTTCTTATCAACGTGGTCATACCATAGTTCAGGGAAGCCATGGAAAGAGAATTCTTCTCCTTCCTAGATTAACCTTTCATTCAAGGAGTATCTTGAAATAGTCATTTTTTCTTTTAAGCCTCTTTCTGTTCGTCACCGTCGGAGGGCTTTGAGTTCTTCCGGTGAGGGTTGGTAGCCCAGGCCACATGGGGGAAAGTCCTCCTTTAAGATTATTGGCTAAATGAAACCTTATTGTCATCGTCCTAGCCATATTCCGAGCATGAAGTGCATGTTCTTGAGTATCTAAATCACGTTGACGTTGTCGCTAGGGTTACGTTCTAAACAAACCTGGTCTTTGAAACTATCTCCTGTTGGAAGGGTAAGTGGGTCAACTCTAAACACAGAGAGGAGCGTGTCATTCATCCCATGCTGGAACTCTAATTCTAGGTTACTAGTAGTGGTAGTGTTTGACGTGTTGTTATCCCCAAAGATGATGATAACCTGGTCATCGGTGAAGAATTTCAATTTTTGATAAAGAGAAGACGATACCCCTCGGATACTGTGGAGCCATGGATGGCGAAAAAGAAGGTTGAAACATGTAGGTATGTTAATAACCTAGAGCTCAGGAACAGGATTGATAGGGTTATTCCCTATTATGGGGGGACTCCATTACCTTTCTACAAGTATTATCATAAGCACGCACAGTGGTGAAAGTGGGAGTGAGATCACCAATTTTCAAACCCAAGCAATTGAAGCTTCTAAGGGGGTAAACGTTGAGGGAAGATCCGTTATCAACAAATGAGAGTGGGACTGTATTTCCTAATACTTCAACGGAGATTTTGAGGGCATAATTGTGGTCAGGACCGATCTTTGATATCTCCTCTTTAGAAAAGGAGAGGAGTCTGGAAGAGATCAAGGACCTAGCCATGTTTATGTCTTCTTCAGGACTGGTGGAAGAATAAAATATAGGCCCGATGAGGAGTTTTATCAGAGTATTTTGGTGTAACTCGAAGTACGTGAAAAGCCACCATAAGGTGATGTTAGCTTGGGTTTTCTTAAGCTGGTTAAGGACATTACTTTCTTCAATGGTAATTTCTATCATCGAGAGTTCTTCGGCAACTCATTTTCCCTTATCTTTATTGATCATATGGGGAATCGGATATTTGTAGTGTCACCCTGATCTGGTTATGTGATTTATTGAGGTGGGGAAGAACAAGAACCTTATGTCTTCATCTATTTCTGGCTGAATGGCCACCTTGTTGATTTCCCATAATAAATCTTCAATGGATATCATTCCAAACAAACTAGCCCCTAGACTGGTGTCTTTTTGATTAGGCTTGTCATCTCAGATGTCAAAGTCATATCCCCATTTGATAGTGACTATATCCTCTTGCCAAGAGAAATCAATGAATTCAATAACCTCGATGCCTTCATCGTACAGATCTTCCCACTCAATGGGGAGGTACAGGAGTGAAGGGACCAACCGTCCCTGAAGCTTCAAAACGATGAGTAACTCATTAATACTGCAAATTTCACATATCTATCGAGACGCATTGGCCATAATCTACCCTACGTCATCTAGATTGACTTTATCAATGAGTACTGCCCAATCATGTGACTCTCTAGTCCGTTTACAGGATTCCATGAATAAGCCACTGAATTTACGAAAGTCAACAGTCATATCTGCAAGCAGTTTCAGCCCAAACTTCAGGAGTTAGTTCAATACAGCAGGTAAATCCATATATTTCCCTTTAGATCGCGTACATACGGTGATACAAGCCATTGTGAGAAGTGACAGAGCTTGGTCGGTGAAGCAGGTAGGGTGTAGAAAATATGGGCAAACTTTAAGCAGTTTGGGCGAGATTACAACTATGATGGGTGCTTTATTGGGCACAATTTGAGCATATGGATCAAATTCTAGGTCACTTTATAAAAAGATAACATTTTTATGAGTTGGACATAGGTTATGAGTGGTGTTGGGTTTATAATTGGCTAGTGGGGAAATGATACCCTGATTAATTAAACCTTAGATTAAATTTCAAAAATGGAAGCACTGGTCGGTAGTATGACCGATAAACTGGTGCAAATCACAAAAGGCATCGGTTTTGAAGGTTTTAGGGAGAGAATTTAGTAGTGGATGAGGGTCCAAAGGCTTAATGGGATTGCATCTCTGTAGGGCCTAGTAGACTTTAGATAGGGGAGCATGGAGCTCAGTATACTCTTTCTTGGTAGGGTTAGGGCAAATTTTTGGTGCCCAAGAGGTATCAACTTGAGAAATTTTATTGATGGTTGAGACTGTAGTACTGGCGGGCTTCTCATATTTTTGGGGAGTGAACTGTTCGGTCACTTTCTTTGGCTGAGATTCATCTTTGGCAATGCTTTCCTTAATTTATACACCAGCTTCTCAGATGACTCAGAAGTATGGGTTGTATTGTTCTCCCATGGACGTTTGGATATGAGGCAATAAGTTCTTATTCACGATACTGACTTGTTCCTCCTAGGAGGGTCTGTTGGTCATGGTAGCAACATTCTACCTCCACCATCCTATGAAGCTACTAACTGTTTCCCCACGATTCTTCTTAAGAAGCTCTAGATCTCACCATGTAACCTCTAGCTCCTCATTATACTTGTACTTTGACATGAATTCCCAAGCGACATTCTCCCAACTACGAATTTTTTATTCTTCGAGGGACAAAACCAACGAAGGGTTATTTCTTATTGTAATACCCCGTGTTAACAAAAATGTATTTTATCCATTATTAAATTAATTTAATTAATATACATTTTAGTTTAACTTAATATATTGATTTTGATGATTCCAAACTTTATTCTTTTTAAGTTATATAATCGAGTAAAAGTATTCACAAATATTGCACTCTTACTCTTGACACATTAGACACACAATGCATACATCTTGTTACTTAATTTATATGGTGTGACTAATCAATTATAAGCCAAACACTTTCAAAAATAAATTTTTGTTAAAATAAAACTGTTGCATCTCTAAAATAATTTCGGAATTACCTTCTATGCTAAATAGAAGATATGAAACAATTTTTTCAGAACTAAATGTCTGTTACAAGTTCTTTTGGCAGTAGGCATCATTATTTGCCATGTTTATATATATAAGTTTTTTTTTCATGCACATCTTAGCTGTTACATATTTGTTTTGTCCAAAAAAAATTTTTTACAAAAATATTCTGTCTATTTTTTTTCAAAGCTGTTACTTATTCTTTCTTTATCCAGAAAATTCTTTTCATACAAAATCTGTTATTTTTTTTGTATCCGAATCGTTCTTTAAGATCTCTTATATATATATATATATATATATATATATATATATATATATATATATATATATATATATATATATACATATATATGTTGAAGCAATGCTACCCCTTACGGATTTGACAGATCACATCACAGCCTTGTCTCATATCTGTTCGAGTATTGACCTCTGAGTTTTCTTTTAACTTTGGCAATATGGCTCTTGCAGTGGGCGATGTGTCCTTGCCAGAATTATTGGCGTGTTGCTCCATCTACTTGAGTTCTTTATTTTAAATGCTCTTCCTTTGTATGGGAACTCACAACACACTCAGTCAGATTTTTTGCCTACTCTCGTCCCAACAGTCCTGATGACAAACTGTGCTAACAGCTTGAATATATCACCACGGTACCTGCTCTCGAGCAGAGCTGACAGCTGCATAAACATCACGACATCACTTGTGCCGACAGCTTTATAGTTCTCTCTCTAGTTGATAATTGTTATATATACATATATATTAGTTCTATTACATATGTATATACAAATATATACATACTGTGTACTACTGACAGTTCTCGACAGCTTGTCTTGACTTATAATCCCATCCGTGTACCTGTTGGATGACCACTTAATGCACGCCAACACTGCTTCGGCAGTGACTGTCTTGAGAAAAGATAATATCAAATTTATATCTTTTCTAATATATTATTTTTATTAGATCTTTGTTCAAACATCTGTTTGCTCCTGTGGCACTATCTGTAAAGTGTATTTAGAATCGTGGGTTTTAATTTCTTTTGTTTCTTTAGACTGATTTTTTTTTATATATCATTTATTGAAACTGCGTTGGCTACTGAACTGATATTGCTTCATTTATTAGTTCACTGAATATTTCTAATTGTCTAACCTCTTTCTCTCTCTATTAGTCTACCATCTTCTCTCTAAGACAGGATATTAAAGTCTGAGATATGGAAGATCGTTTCCTATTCATTCTTGAGCATTTAATGCTCCTTCAGCATACAGATTTGTTTTTCAAGAAGAGCGTATTTCACTCTCCTCTCCAACGGTCATCTGATTCATTGACAACTACAAATTGAAGATCAGTTCTTGTTGAAGACACAGACAAAAAAAGGGACAGAAAATTATAGAGACACAAAAATAGAAAGAAGATCATTTTTCTTGAGCTCACTCAAAGTCTAAGACAGCTACATATCTCTACTGATTAAAAGCTCTAGCTGTACTTGAAGAAGAGAACAAGCACAAGAATTACTACTTTACTGCAAAGAATTCAAGAAAAATCCAGTATCAAATATTCAGATCTCTGTGAAGTCTTAAACCAGAAGAAACTCAGTCTTACATTGTAACTTTTGAGAGTTTCAACTTCCAAATTTTGTACTCAAACTTTCAGAACTGTTTGAAGTTGGATCTTTAGCTTCGGTTGTATAAGTAGCAAGGTTTAGCTGCTCGGTTGTACGTTGGAGGTTTGATCCTGCCTTAGTGGATCACGGTATTGAAGCGCAAAGAGACGGAAGCGGCTCTGGCGCGTGGACGTAGGCCGGATTTTTGGCCGAACCACGTTAAAATCACGGTGTCATTTATTTTCTGCATTTAAGTTTATTTACTTGCTTGTGTCAATATTTAATTTCATTATCAAGTATTAGACTTGCTAATTAATTAACCGAAATTAATAAATCTTTTAAGACTGAAATTATTATTTTCGTAATAATTAAATAGTGTCCAGAAAATTAATTTTCATAAAATACGAAAATTACTTAAAGATTTATTTGGGTATTGATTCCTGTGATTTATCTTGACTAATTTATTTAGTTAAAATTGTTAGATAGATTTAGTGTTGATCTTTGCAGATTTGTTTCTTCTGATATTTATATTAATTGATTTAAATTAAAATATTTTCTGAAATATCAAATTAACCCCAAAAAGTTTGCTAAACTCAATTCACCTCCCCTCTTGAGTTAATATCTGGGCAACAATTGGTATCAGAGCCACGCTCTAATTTATTATCTTTTCTTTAAACATCTATAGAGTTTACGATTTATGGCAAAGTTTAATGTTTCATCTCTTGGTGAGGGACAATCTATTAACAGACCTCCTCTATTTTCTGGAAACAATTATAGCTATTGGAAAAATAGAATGAAAAATTTTGTTCAATCAAATGATTATGTTGTTTGGAGAGTTATTATTAATGGTCCTAATATTCCCATGAAAGTTGTTAATAATGAAAATATTCCTAAAAATGAAAATGAGTGGAATGATGCTGATATTCAGAAAATACAAGTTAATGCCAAAGCAATGAATATTTTACATTGTTCTCTTGATGTTAATGAATATAACAGAATATGTTGTTGTGAAAATGCAAAAGAAATTTGGGATAGATTAGAAATTACTTATGAAGGGACTAGTCAAGTAAAAGAGGATAAGATAAGCATGCTTGTTCATAACTATGAACTTTTTAAAATGAAAACAGATGAGACTATTTCTGATATGTTTACAAGATTTACAAATATTATTAATGGTTTGAAATCTCTTGGTAAAACCTATACTGACTCTGAATTGGTGAGTAAGATACTCAGGTCACTACCATCTGCCTATATGACCAAGAAGCTAGCAATTAAAGAATCCATACGAGAAAGGCCCATTTCTCTCGATGAATTGCTAGGATCCTTAATTACTCATGAAATGGAACTTAAAGTACTAGCTGAAGATGAGAAGCCTAAAGTAAGCAAAACCATTGCTTTCAAATCCATTGAGGAAGAAGAAGATAGTGATGAAGCTGATGATGATGAAGATGGTGATATAGCACTTCTCACTAGAAAATTCAAAAGATTTCTTGCCAAAAAGAAGGGTCATTATGGAAAATTCAAGAAGTTCTTTTCAAAGAAGGCACATGATGGAAAGACTTCCTCCAAGTTTGAGCCAAGATGTTACAACTGCAAAGAGTTAGGCCATATCAGACCTAACTGTCCTAAAGCCAAAGATGGAAAGAATGATAGAAAAGAGAAAAGAAATGAGAAACACAAAAAGGCCATGAAAGCTACTACTTGGAGTGATTCTGATGAAAGTAGCAATGATGAAGATTCAAGTGATGAAGAAATTGCAAATCTTTGCCTTATGGCAAATGATGATGAGGTATCATCTAATTTTAATTCTGATAGTGAATATGAAACTTCAAATGATCATGATGAACTTCAAAATGCTTTTGATGAACTCTATTATAACTTTGATGAACTTAAAACTAAATATATTAATCTTAAAAAGATGCATTCTTCTTTATCACATAAATATGATTCTATCTCTGAAAATATAGATAATATGAAATCTGAAAATAAGTCTTTAAAATTAGAAATCGAAAAACTTAAAGTTAATGATTCACCAAGTTATTTTCCTATTTCTGAAAATGAAAAATTAAGACTTGAAGTAAAGGATTTAACTTCATGTCTTGAAAAGTTTGTGAATGGAAAGAAGAATTTAAGTATGCTACTCGGAAGTCAAAGATGGATGTATGATAAGGCTGGAATTGGTTATAATGAAAATGAAAATGAGAAAAGTTTTGAAAATTATTCTAAAAATATGGGAAATTCTTTATGTACATATTGTGGAAGACACACCCATTTTTTAGATTCTTGCAAATATAGATTTTCTACTAAAGTCGCATGGATTCCTAAAGAAACTCCAATTTTTGCTAACCCCTATGGACCCAACACATTTTGGGTACCGAAAGAAAAATTATTTAAATGTCCATTGTAGGTTTGTTTTAGAGTGGGTTCACACAAATCAAAGTGGTTCTTAGATAGCGGATGTTCAAGACACATGACGGGTGACAAAAGCAAGTTTTCGAGCTTGGTTGCCAAAGATGGAGGGCTAGTAACTTTCGGAGACAACTCCAAAGGCAAAATCATCGGCATAGGTAAAGTAGGTATGAATCTTTCCCCTTGCATTGAAAATGTTCTTCTAGTTGATGGTCTTAAGCATAATTTAATTAGTATTAGCCAATTATGTGATAAAGGTTATGATGTTTCATTTAAAGAAGGTTTTTGTTTAATAACAAATGCTAAAGATAATAGTGTTTTATTTGTTGCTTCTAGACATGAAAATGTTTATACTCTTGATTTTGATAAATTATCCCAACAAAATGTTAAGTGTCTAGCTGCCCTAAATAATTCTTATTGGTTATGGCATAGAAGGTTAGGACATTCCAACATGGAACAACTTAATATTTTGTCCAAAAATGAGTTAGTTAGAGGGCTGCCCAAAACTAAGTTTATTAAAGATAAAATTTGTAATGCATGTCAATTTGGAAAACAAACCAAAACTTCTTTTAAAAAGAAAAGGGATATTTCCGCTAGTAGACCTGACATTATGTTTAGTGTATGTCTATGTGCCCGTTTTCAGGCCAATCCTAAAGAATCTCATTTATGTGCCGTAAAACGCATTTTTCGATATTTAAATGGTACTAAAGACTTAGGATTATGGTATCCTAAAACTACATCATTTGAACTCATAAGTTATTCCGATGCGGATTTTGCGGGTTGTAAAGTTGATAGAAAGAGCACTAGTGGTACTTGTCACTTCCTAGGACACTCACTAGTTTCGTGGTTTAGTAAAAAGCAAAATTCGGTAGCTCTTTCCACGGCCGAGGCAGAATATATTGCCGCCGGTAGTAGTTGTGCTCAAACTTTATATATGAAACAACAATTAGAAGACTTTAAAATATCCTTTCAAAATACTCCAATATTTTGTGACAACACGAGTGCAATTTGTCTAACTAAAAATCCTATTCTACATTCTAGAACAAAACATATCGAAATTAGACATCACTTTTTACGCGATCATGTACAAAAGGGTGATGTTAGACTAGAATTTATTTCTACCGATCTTCAATTAGCCGATATTTTCACAAAACCTCTACCCGAAGATCGTTTTACTTTTATTTTTCGCGAACTCGGTATGGCTCGTTTAAATAATCTAGAATTATAATTGAATATTTTTTATTATTGCCATGAATATTGTATTCACATCTTTCCAAAATACTGTACCAACTAGTAGACAAAACATCAACTCCTATTTATATGTGTGTGTTACTGCCTTTCACTCTATCTTCACACACACCATGCAGTCCTTCTATGTTGTCTGGGTAGGCAAACAACC